>JARQAC010000002.1:2947500-5895000 GCA_036172945.1 Meloidogyne incognita
CAAGGAGTTTCATCTTCTTCATTATCCTGATCCTCTTTCGCAACTTTAGCAGCTTCCACTAAGGCTCTTAATTCAAGAGGTCTAGCGCCCAAAACTGATGGGACACGATAAGAAGGCGGTGGAGTATGCGGTGAATCTACATGTGCTTCTTGATGGGGGGAATGTTGCTGTGATGATTCGTACTCTAAAAAATTAAATAAAAAAATTTGATATTTTGTAAAATAACCTTCTGAAGCACCAGATGCCAACCTAAATGATCCACGCGAACTTCTAGCACTTCTAGGTGTTCGAGGACTGATGAGAGGCTTTCTGGGACTCCTTGGCGATTGTTGTTTTTTCTCTCCTCGAGGACTTCGTTGCCCTCGAGGTAAGTTAAACTCGTCGCTATTTTTTGTAGGAGATGATGAATCATTCGAAACAGGTAATCGAATAAGTGGAATAGAGTTGGCACGCTCTTTTGAATCTTTTTGAATTATTCTATTTATTTTTTGTAGAGGATCTTATTTATAAATTAAATTAGAATTAAATAGACTTATAATAACCTGCTGAACTTTGTGGACCATTTAAACTTTTCTTCAATTCTGCCTCTAATTTTTTAATCTTTTCATTGGCTTCTTTTAATGATTCAGCCAATTCATGCTCTTTTTTCTGCCCTTCATCAGCCCAATTTTTCCTCTCAAATATAAGGACTTCGAGTAAAGGCATTAATGAAGGAGGTAACCAATGTCTTGGAAGACCTTGCTCTCTAAATCTGTAGAGAAAATTTTTTAATTTATTTGTCAGAATCTAACAAATCTTTTACCTATTCTGTAAATCTCTAACTTTGTAAATCATTAAGTTCCAATCAGGATGTAATTGAAGTTGATCTCCAAATTCTCTACTCCATTGTGAAAACACAGAGCAAGCACTAGAATTATAAAATATTTATTAAAATTTATTTTCAACGTTTAACCGTGCAGATTCTTTAGCAATAAGAGCACTTTCCCTCAATGTTCCCAAAAAGGAGTCGACAGCTTTTGAAATTGGATAAATCTTTTCCTTGAGAAAACGATCAAGTTGAATATACAATTCTTCTTTTTCTGAAGATTCTAATTTTAGTGATTCAAACAAAATGGAACATTTGCTATTAATCTTTATAAAAAATAAATTAATAAAAAGAACCTTTAAAAATTAAAAAACCTCCATTAATCGAAAACTAAAAGGTTCGTGTAGTATTTTATTTATTTCTGCAAATATATCAGAATAATCTCGCACAGACATATTTACAAGTCTAAAAACATTAAAAATATTTTTTAATTTATAAATAATTTTTTTCCAACCTTCTATTTAAAATTTCCATTTCTTCATTACAAACTTTAAAAAAAGTTTCAAAAACAATTTCATTTACAGAAGAAAATACTTTTTTCTTTCCCTTTTTGTTATTGACAAAATCATTTTTTAGTAATTCTTCTCTAAGCCTTTCATTTTCTTCATGTGCTCTAGCTAATGCCTCCTTTAAAAAATAAATTTAAATTAATTATAAAGGCACTTATTTGGTTTACTTATTTCAGTCAATTTTTGTCAAAGGGATATATGAAAAGGTACGGGACATAGAACCTAGCAATGATCCGATTCAGATGCCATTCGACTCATGTCAGTCATATTGAACTTCTACTGACTGCCCTTGACTGAGTGAGGAAGAAACCAATGAGGGGTAAATGGTTTCGACAGGGAATCAAACTGACGGAGGGATGAACCAAATAAATTACTTAAATAAATACTTGAAATGAATTTTCTGAATCCTCAAGTCGATTATTTTTTATTTTATTATTTTCTGAATTTATTTCTTCCTCTTCTTTATTATCAATTCCATTTCTGATATTTTCTTGATTTAATGCTTCTCTTATTAAATTATTTTGTAGTATTTCATTTTCTTGTTTTTCTGATTGATTCTGAGTCTTAAATTTTTGATTCAAATTAAAAATAAAATAAAAACCTCTTTTAAATTTTGTTCTACTTTTCGTTTATTTTCTCTTTCTAATGTTGATTCAATGCCTTTCCTGTCAGTATCTATCAAAAAATTCTTTTTGTTAATTAACTATAAATTCCTGTTTACCATTTCCACCTTCTGTACTATTACTATTTCGGCTATTAATTGAAATTATTCTTGAGGCAGATGCACTACGGCGTAATGTTGTTGTCTATAAATGTTCTGGTATAAATAGTTTAGTCCGGCATAGTCCCTATAACTTATGAAAAGTTTGATACTTTTTAATGTTCTTGATACCATTGGATAGAGAATTAAATACACTACAAGATTTATAAAAAATCAAAATTCTCAACTTATTCATAGAAGTTATGAGCGATACAATGCCGAAAAATTACATTCTTTTGAAAAAGTTAGTTTATAAATCATAACTTTTTCACCTATCAATCGAGAATCTTAAATTCTTGGTATCTTGTAGAGGATTTAATTCCCTATCCATTGGTATCAAGAACATGAAGAAGTGTTTATCCGTTCATGAGTTATAGTGTCAGGCCGAACTGCGCCGTAAATACTTTTCAAAAATGTTTATTAGATATTTTATTACCCCTTTTTGTATTTGTTTGTTTTTATTAACATTTTGTTGCTGTTGCAGTTGACATAATCTAACATTGCTTTGAACGGGACGAGCAAATCTATCAACATACGGTTTTGGTTGAATATGTTTCTGAGAAATTAACTTTCAATGAATTAAAATTCTAAAAATTACCCCAACAATTGGCAATGAGAATTGGTTTTGATCTGTCGAAGTTTTTTTCTTTACAGAAGAGTAACCAATGCTGCTACTAGAACGCTATAAAAATAAAATTTTAAATTAAAAATTTCTTTCAAAATTTAAAATGTCAAACTTTGCATTTGTGCCTTTTTTCTCCTCCCTTATTGCTTATTTTTGGCATTGTAAAAGTAAATTCAACAGATTCAGGCCCATTTCCAAAACGAAGTTTGTCTAGAGGTCTTAATTCAATTAAAGAACCTTAAAAATGATTTTTTTGAAGAAATTTTATTAAAAAACCCTTAACCATCATAAAGGATTTTTTCACCATTTACAGCCTCTTCTATTTTATTTTCATTTTCCGGCGAGTTTCTTTTATGTTCTCCTTGTTCTTCGTTAAAGGACGGAATTAATTGACGAAGCCAGAAGGAAGACGTTTTTTGTGAATATTCTATTACAGCATGTTTTGGCCTAACTCCTGAACACTAAAAAATAAACTTTTAAAAATAAAAATAAATTTTTAATTTTTTTGGAGACGAGAATAGGTCCAGAAATTTTCGGTTCGGATTCCCAGGATCCGCCAACCGTAGGCAAAAAGTATCTGACAATTGAGAAAAGGACAATAGAGCAGTGGGACAATTGGACAGTAAGACAATTAGGATCATTATAGTTGAAAAATATATTTGTGTATTTTTATTTTAGTTTTAGAGAATATTTTTTAACAACCACCTTTATCACAATATCACAGTCAGGATCAGATCCTATCAACGTATTCTGCAATAAAAGAATATTTTCATCAACTTTTTTATTATTAGAGCCTCCTCGTCGTAACATTTACTTTAGTTAATTTTTAAAAATTTCAAAATCTATCAATTATAGCTAGAATTATTCTAGAATAAAAATAAAATATATCCTCATTTTCACACTTTTATAGCGGCATGGAAAAAAGAATTTATAAAAAAATAAAATACTAAATTAGAGGAGATGTTTTGTGGGAGTCAAGGAAACCATATATCTTAATAAACAGGTGTAATCTATCCAAAACTAATGACCATTTATTACATAAGGATATAAAAAAGATCCAATAAATGTCTGATTTTACTTTTGGTCAGTTAAAATTTTTAAAAAAAGTAATAAGAGTACAAATGGAGAAAATACTTTTTATTTTTTTGAAAATTTTTGAAAAACTATAGTGGTTGACCAAGGTTTAATGGAAGAAAGATGAATAGGTTTCTTGTAATAATATGTAATATATGTAGAGGTCTGATAAGGTGATCAAACTGTAAAGCACATAGGTAGCGTAGTGAATGGATAAACATCAGTCCGGTCAACAGAAGATGCTTGTTCGCTCCCAGCAATGATTAACCTTTTGCACTAGCTGTAAGGAGAAAGTCCAGCTTTGCCTTACTAAACTTTCTAAAAATAATAAAATATTTTTTAATTAAAATTTATTTAAAACCCCTACAAGTATGAAGGGATTTTGCTAAAATTTTTGAAGGAATATACCTAATTTATTTTGGATTTGTTTTAGCAGGGGATATTTAATCTAATTTATTTTAGACAAAAAAGTAAAAGAAAAAGAAAAGTCCAAAACTATCGGATTTTTTTGTTATTTTAAAGTAATTAATTTAAATATTTTATAAAAAAACTTTGTTAAAGAATGCAACAATTCCTACTAAAAATACTGCATATTAACTTAAATAATTTTAATTTTTTAAAAATTTTTAAATAAATTTACAAATTGTAAAAATTTTTCCGGAATTTAATAAAATATTTTACAAATTGTAAAGACTTTTCCGGAATTTAATAATATATTTTACAAATTGTAAAGACTTTCCGGAATTTAATAATATATTTTATAAATTGTAAAAGCTTTTCCGGAATTTAATAAAATATTTTACAAATTGTAAAAACTTTTCCGGAATTTAATAATATATTTAATAAATTGTAAAAACTTTTCCGGAATTTAATAAAATATTTTACAAATTGTAAAAACTTTTCCGGAATTTAATAATATATTTTATAAATTGTAAAAACTTTTCCGGAATTTAATAAAATATTTTACAAATTGTAAAAACTTTTCCGGATTTAATAATATATTTTATAAATTGTAAAAACTTTTCCGGAATTTAATAAAATATTTTACAAATTGTAAAAACTTTTCCGGAATTTAATAATATATTTTATAAATTGTAAAAACTTTTCCGGAATTTAATAAAATATTTTACAAATTGTAAAAACTTTTCCGGAATTTAATAATATATTTTATAAATTGTAAAAACTTTTCCGGAATTTAATAAAATATTTTACAAATTGTAAAAACTTTTCCGGAATTTAATAATATATTTTATAAATTGTAAAAACTTTTCCGAAATTTAATAAAATATTTTACAAATTGTAAAAACTTTTCCGGAATTTAATGCCGAGTTTTTCTAGTTTTTCTGTACCTCATTCCATTATATTCTTCAAATTATTCCAGAAAATTCGCTGCACACATGTATACAAAAATACAAAGCTTTATCCAAAGCTTTATCCACTTTCCCAAAAACCATTCATCCACTTGACAATAAAAATGAGAAAATTCGAGAGCGCAAGCGAAAGGATATGCGCTGATTTATTGATTAAAAAGGCTGGTTGGCCTAGTCAGTCAATAATGTAAAGCTTTAAAGTTTATTTCTTTTTTAATTTTAAATAAATTTATTAAAAATTTATTAGATTAACCGTATTTACTCGATTAATTCCCCGCCCTCACATAATTCCTCATTTTCGATTAATTCCCATGCCAGGGATGGGTTGAAGCAATAATTCTCCACCCTCAAATTCTCTACTGCGCGTTCAGATTTCAAGACCTGAATAATTACACTCCCTCGAATAATTCTCCATGCCAGGGATGGGTTGAAGCAATAATCCCCCAACCTCAAATAATTCTCCTCCTTCGAATTAATTCTCTAGGGGAATTAATTAAGTTTCTTCCTTACTTTTTTAATACACGGTAAATAAAAATTAATTTAAATATTTTTAATTGAATAATTACAGACATATGCAAGTTTTATTTTTTTACCCTATCATTTCTTTTTAAATATTTTTATTTGCTTCTAAACCAAAAGCAATGCCAATTTCCTTCCCCTTCTTTATTTCCAGCTGCCTTTGGTCATTTAGTTCTTCCTTCCTTCCTTTTTAAATTAAAATCTTTAAAAGAAAAGTAATCAAAAAAGGCAAAAAGTTTTTATTGTTTTTCAAGTATTTTTTAAAGATTGAGAACGCTATATAAAACATAATGCTATGTATTAAATAAAAAATCCTCTCTGTTTTACATTAAGCTTTGAAAATATATTAGTAATCATCCAACTGATTTTTAATTAATACTGTATTACCTCTAGTTAATGACAGGGCATTTTATTTTTCAATTGCCTTCTAAAGGGGCATTCTATTAGAAGGTGGCATTCAATTAGTTGGGGCTAAGACATTTAAAAAATTTATTACTTTTTTTAACTTTTAATAAAAATAACGTCATAGCGACTTAAAAGAGATTTTCTTCCTTTTAAGTATTTACAGATGTTTTATATTTTTTAAATTATTAATTAATCAATATTAAGCATTTTTTCTTAATTTATTAGTAAAATTCATGCGCAAAATACAGACAAAAATAATTAAAATTTTTATTAAAAAATTTTTTAATTAAGAGAGAAAATTGGTTAAAAACAAAACAAATTTTCATTATGCTTAAGGAGAGAGACTTTTTTTATCCATTTTTACCCAAAGCTTTCTTCATCCAAAGAATTTTTTCCTATTTTCTTATTTTCCTTTTAGCATCTTTTTGGCAATATTTTTATATATTTTCTAGTTTAGTTCATTAATTTATTTTTAATTTAATAAGGATTGACAGAATATAAAGCAACATAAGTATAGTTTTTTGTGTTGCTTTTTGATTTTTTCAGCTGCTCATTTTTCTTGAATTAATTAAATGTCATTATTTTTAATTTAGTAGGAGATTTTCCATTATCCAATTTCACTTTTTAAAAGCTTAAAATTATAATTATTTCAATGTTTGTTAAGCATTTCCCCAAGGAGAAGTTCAGTTCAGTTCCGACCCTATAACTCATGAAGGGATATCAAGAACATTAGAAATTATCAGCCTCTTCATACGTTATAAGTGCCGGACTGAACTGATGTCTATCATTTTCCCCGTAATATTGGGAGAAGCTTTAAAAATGTAAAAATAAATTTCCGTCCAATTTAAATACATATTTTATTTATTATAAGCATTAGAGCTTCAAATGAATATTTTATGATGGCAAAAACCCCAAAAAATGAATGAGTATCCAAAAAATGAAAACAAACAACCAAACAAATTTATTGGAATATTTACCAGTTTTTAATGTTTGCACCTCTTTTTTCATCATTTTTAAAAATCCTCTACCCATATTTTATTCAAACAAACACTTTTTTAGTTTCCTCATTTTGCGCGTCAAACGCGGTGTCGAGTTTCCTCCTTTTCACAAATTTTACGCACCCACACAGACGTTTGGAGTTTTAGGTGAATTTTTTGTTAAGTGTTTAACCTTAGTGTTTAACCTTAGGGCATATTTTTAAAAATTGAAAACGAATTTTAAATAAAAGGCAAATAAAATTCAATTTTAATAGCTTTAGCTATTAAAACAAAAAATTTGGTTTCTTTTTAAAATTGACTTCTTGCATAACACCGCCCCCACAATGACCTCCCTATCAAGCGTTTTGTTGAACGTTTTGTCTAATGTCAAGCGCACCTTCCTACAATGCTCCATTTTCTGTCGAGTATCCTTGCATCCGTGCGTGCATCATAATGCCACGGATGTCATTGTAGGAGTAGCCAAGAAAACAAATAATACAGGGCTCAAAATTTTAAAATTGCTATTAAACACTTGAATGTCCAAAAAACTGAATTATGAATACCAAAAAACTGAATTATCAGCTTAAGACAATTTTAAAAATTTTTAAGTTAAAATTCTTTCCTCCTAAAAGTATGTATATATAAACTTATAGAAAAATGCCATTTTATTCCCTCATTTCCCTAAAAACCCTCCACAAAAAATCAAAAATAAATGGCTAGTTCAGTTGCCCGTATATCTCGGCAAAAAGCGAGAAAACGCGAAGCAACCAAACCTGCCCCTACAACCAAAAGAAATTTGCGAAACTCAACACCTGCCCGTTTAAATAAAAAAGAAATAAAAGTTAATTTTTCTAATAATAATTCCCCACAGTTAATTAATTTAATAAATTTAAAAAATAATAAAAAAGAAGAAAATTTAAATAATTATTTAATTGGACAAAGTAGTGGAAGTATTGGAAGGAATTTTGACAAGGAAAAAAGAGAGGAAGATAAATTAACTAATGATAATAATTTATTTATTTTAAATAATAATACTCCACATTTTATTTTTAAACCAAATTATTCTGCTATTAGACAACGTAGAATATCTCAAATGGAAAATAGAAGCAGGATTAGGGTAGAAATATTATTTTTAAAATTTTTTTTTATTAATTTCAATTTTTTAAAAATTTAAATATTTCTAATTTAAGCCTGTTCAATTATTTTCTGTTAATTCTTCAAATCCAAATGTTTTGAAATTAAACAAAAGTGCATTAAATACAGCATTGGGTCATTCTTCAATTGCTAATAGAAAAGTTTGTGTTTCCACAATTTTTGAAAATATATTTCTTAGATTGTTGTATTATCAATTACTGGAACTCACAGAAAAGGAAAAAGTTTCTTATTAAATTTTTTTCTTGATTATTTGTATAAATTGCAATATACACAGAAAAATGTAAATAAATATTTCTTTTACTTAAAAGCTTTAAAAATATTTTTTTGAAGCAAGATTTGGAATTGGAGGAATGGATAAATGATGAAGATATAGTTGAAGGTTTTACGTATAAAGCTGGGCCAAAAAGGTGTACGGCTGGAATTTGGATATGGGCTGAGCCGATACTTATTGATATACCTAGTGGAGAGCGATATGCTGTTCTTTTAGTAAATTTTTTAAAATAATTTTTGGTTGGATCCACAGGATCCACAGACAAGATCAAGGCATTTCATAGTGTTATTCGATCTTTCCTTGACTTTTTAATCACCTAATATGTAGAATAAAAATAAATACCTCGCTCTTGTTATACAAGTTGATTTAAAAAATTAATTTTTAATTTTAAGATGGATGTCCAAGGATGTATTGATCAATCAGTTATTAATGGAACTAGTTGTACAAATACTACAAATAATTTATTCACTTCTTCAATATTAAATAATAATACTAATTTACAACATCCAGCAATTTTAGCACTTTCTACAATGCTAAGGTTTATTAAAATAAATTTTGAATATTAAATTAAATTTTTAATAGTTCGATTCAATGCCTTAATTCATCAGAAACAATTTCTGAAGAATTAATCCAAATGCTTACGTTCTTTACAGATTACGGACGTTTGGCATTGACAGAAGCTAAAGAATTGGGAAAACCTTTTCAAGTATATTCTTTTATGTTGTTACAGTTGGGCCTCACAGGATGGTGCATGATGGTGCAAAAAATTCGAACTTTTTAGTGATAATTCAAGATGTTCCCTTGTTAGATAGGGAACCTCCGAGAAACTGGGAAAAAACCCTCCGAAAAAATCTCAACTAAATTTTGAAACTATATCTTAAATTGAGATGAATTTTTGTATCTTATAATGAGCTTTGATTGTAAAAAACTTCTAAAAGAAATTTTTTTCCTTTAGTCATTAGCATTTATTGTTCGAGATTTTAAATTGGAAGATGAATTAATTTATGGAATCGAGGGAGGTGCTCGTTTTTTGGCTAAAGTACTGCCTGAAGCAATTAGTGAAAAAAGAGAAAATTTAAATTCAAAAATAACAGAAGTTAGGAAAAATATTAGGCAATGTTTTGGACAAGGAGTTAATTGTTGTTAGTTTTTTAATTTTTGACTTTAATTGATTCAATTAATAAAAGATTTAATGCCTCATCCTGGTCCAAAAGTAGCCGATCAAAATTCAGGATTTAAAGGACAAGTTAAAGAAATTAAACAATTATTTCGAGATGAAGTTAAACGATTAGTGGAATCTTTGGTCAGTCCAAGTGTGATACGTCCTAAATTATTAAATGGAAAGCCTGTTACTGTCAGAAAGTTTATTGAGTGTGTTAAGGTACTTAAGAGATTTTATAAAAAAATATTTTTATTCGTTGCGGAGCTAATTAGAGGGCCTTTTTGTAAAAGTGCATAAAGGAGCTTTTTAAAGAAGAGTTTAGCAAAAGTTTAGTACCGGGCATGACCTGCGACCTTCTCGTAGTTCTTGCTAGGAAGGCTCAGTAATTACTTCCTACAGAATAATAGATTTTTAAATCTGATTTTAAATAAATAATTAAAGGATTATTTTTTACAGGAATATTCCCGTCTATTCGATTCACCAGAATTACCAGAACCTCGTTCTATTCTAAATTCTAATCTTCAATTAATTTGTGTGGAATATGCATTAGATGCCAAATTAGCCTATTGTAAAGCTATGGATAGAACAACACGTTCATCTAGAATGATGGCAGAGAAAAAATTATTGGAGGCACACATTAAAAATGGAATTAAGGCTTTAAATATTTATGATAAATGTCCAAAAATATATAGTGGTGATATTAGAATACAAAATCTGGGAAGATTGCAGGAATCTATTAATGTTTATTTAACAAAATAATTAAAAATAAATTAATTTTTTGAATTTTTTAGCATGAATTGGAGCGGTATCAACGTCTTAATGAAGAAAAGAGGGTAATAAATAGCAGGGCGTAGCCACAGGGTTTTTTCATTTCCTCACAAAATTTTTTCATTTCCTCTATTTCAGGGGAGGGGAAGGAGCTTCAGCCTCCTGGCTACATTCTTTATAAATTATTGCCTAATCTAGAAAATAGTAAGACTGTTTTCTTTTTGAAGGTAACAACGTGTACTTCAGCAATGCTTGCTTGTGGTGATTCTCCTCTTTTTGGTCTTGGGTTGGGAGGGGCAGCTTCTGGCGCTGTTGCCGCTACTGTTATTACATTACAAATGGGTGTGGTTAGGTAGATACGTTTATAATGAATTCCAAATAAATTTTTAAATTTTTTAAGTGCTGGCATTGTTGGTAAGCTCTCTTTTCAGCTTGTATAATTTTTATAATTTTAATTTTTGTAATATTTAGCAATTCCTGTGTCTTTAACTGCTCTTTTTGGAATCTGGGTTAGTTTAGAAAATATTAGACAATTTCAAAATTATTTTTTAAGGTTTATGTAACATTAAAACCATCTGTAAAATCGTGCCTTGGTTTAGAAAAAGATAATTAGGTAGATCAAAAAATTTTTTAAATGCTTCAATTCACTTATTTTTCTAGTATTTAAGGTTGTTAAGTATAAAACTACTAAAAATTTTCGTTTTTTATTTATTAAAAAATAAAAATTATTTTACTTTTTTCCCCGTCATTTTATATTTAAAAAGAGGAAAAATAAATAAACATATGTATGAAAAATGCTGACCAGCTTTGATACTAATAATCAAATAAATAAATTCATAACTTTTTTCTCTATTATTACAGAAAAAAAATAAAAATAATTTACTAAAAATCCTTTAAAAATTAAAAAATGTCCCCTAAAATTGAACTAAAAACATCCAAAAATAGCAATATTCGTTGTTCAATATTTTGGCATTTATTTTTACTTTTAATTAGTTTAATTTCTTCTCTTCATGTACATTTACGTTTGAATAAATTAAGTGCTGAATGTGATTTTATTGAAAAATTGATACATTTGGATAATTCAAAATATAATTTTGTAATAATTTATTTCTAGAAATTCCCTAATTGAAGAGATTGTGCCGATATGGGGAGGAGACAGTTGACCATTGGATTACCTAATTGTCTTTTGTCCATTTGTCCAATTCCTAATTGTACGATATTCAATTGTCCGCTCGGTGTCTAATTGTCTCCGTTTAATTGCCACTGTCAAATCGTCCGGGAAAATAAAAAAGATTTATTCCAACTTTTTAAAGAAACAACGAGAAAGAAGATCACCAACAGGACCAAATAGTGAAAATAAAATAGGAAATGGATCTCAAATTTGGCTTCATTCACTTTCACGCGTTCAGGTAACGAAGAAAAATACTTGAATTCATTTTTTAGATGGATGAACTACTTGAAAAATGTTTGGAAATTCATAAATATTGCTCTGATGATGCAGGGGAAAGTAGAGGAGCACCTGGACCGGTTGGACCGCCAGGCGATGTTGGAGCACCTGGACCTGAAGGAATTGCTGGACGAATTGGAGAGGTTTGATTTTTAGAATGTATTTTGAAATATATTTCAAGATTGGTAAAATTGGGCCTAAAGGACCGTCAGGTCCTGTTGGTCTACCTGGCAATGATGCAATTTGTCCTACATGTCCAGTCGCCACAGAATTTGAGTTGCGTCCATCTCCAACAGAATGCCCGAGGATTGAGCAAATGCAGGTGAAAGTTAAAAATTATTTTTTGTTTTAAGTTTAAAAGTAATGAAATTTCAGTGTCCACAACTTTCTGGACGTGGATCAATTGGAGGCTATGGAGATATGACTGGTGGAAATATATTTAATGATGGATTACCCAAAGTTGTTGAAAGATTGTTGCCTTTAGTTGTTGAATTAGTAAGTTAAATGGGGAATTTTAAAATAATATTCTTTTTGAGATGCTTGAAAATGAAACAGAAACTGACGCGTGTTTGCGTATATGTACAGCAACGAATTTAACAGAAAGTCGGATTCTAGAAGAACGTCAACGTATGCCAATGAGTACAGAAGCTGCTTATATTCAAGGGGCAACAGCTCGTTAGTTTGTTTTTAAATGTTATGATTCTTGTTTTTATTAGATTGTTTTCTGGATGGAATTGGCAGGTCTATATTCCATGCCCATGCAAACACATTTTTCGGTTCCTGGATGAGAGGTTTTCTTTAAATTTTGTTTTCTAATTTAATTTATAATATTTAAAGATGCATATCCACGGACGGGTGCAGATTTGGAAAAGCGATGGCTTGCGGCACATTTTGAGGGTGATTCAATTGCTGAATTTCACACAGGTTGAATTTTTTGAATTAAAAGAGAAAAAATAAATTATATTTTTAAAGAGGCTGATCTTCGTCGTGGATTTCTTTCACAAGCTCATGAACTACCCCATTCATTTCGAGGAACCAATTCTTTGATATTCAACAGTTCCTTTTATTTTCATCGTGCTGGAACTCCTTTACTAGCGAAATATGAACTAACAACAAAACATTATCAAGAAAAATTGATTGACGAAGGAATGGCATTTAAAGGGGAAGATGTAAATTAATTTAATAAAATCTTAAAAGATTTAATTTTAGTATTTGTTCAATGAATCTAAAAGTTTTATGGATATTGCAGTTGATGAAAATGCTCTATGGGTTATTTTTTTATAATTCTTTAAAATATTTTTTCAAGGTCCTCTTCCATTATAAAGGAAATAATAATTTAAGTGTTGCAAAATTAGACATTAATAATTTGACTGTCTACGAAATTTGGAATATTTCTACGGTTATTTTGAATAAAACCATTTTAATTTATTTTTTTTTATTTTTAGATTGATCATAGGAAAGTGTCTAATGGTAGGTGAATAGATTTAAAAAAGTAGTGAGTAGCTAGTAGTACTAGTCAGTGGGTCACTGGGAGAGTTTGGCTATTAATTTAAGAATTGTGGAGTCGAGGGTTAGAGGAAGTGACTCTAATTAGTGCATGCTAAATTAGCGATCCGGATATCTGGAACCGGAAAGACCCAGATCCGCAAATTTAAGGTTCGGTTATCGGTTCCGGATACCCAGAGATACCAGCTACTCTCACTACTATCGAATATTTACTAATTCCTGTATTAAAGGTTTCGTACTTTGTGGAGTTCTTTATTTAATTAAAAGTTCGTCAATACCGGCAACTGAAATATCTGCAGCATTTGATTTCTACAGAAATAAATATTTTGAACCAAAAATAAATTGGAAGAATCTTTATGGAAATTCTAATTATATTAGCTATAATCCGTTTGACAGGTTTAATTTTTAAATAGATATTTTTGATTAAAAAAACTTTTTTAGACGTATTTATATTTATGACCGTGGATATTTATTAAGTTTACCTGCAAGAATAAATTGGAGGACTTGATGATTATTTTTAATTTGGCAAACAATATTGGAGGTTTGAGTTTTTTAAAATCGTGTTGGGACAGTTCACTAATGAACAGTCTAGAGATAAGACTTAAGGTTAATTCTATATGTTGCCCATATAGTGAATTGTGTTTAATATAAGGTAAATTACCCCATGTTGCGAACTGTTTTTTTTGTGAAATGTTCTAGTGTCTATTAAATAAATTAATTATTTTTAATGATTTATTTGTTAAAATATTTAAAAATTAAAAAGTCTAGAAAACCCCCATTAAAATATTTAAATTTATTTCAGGAACTGTTTGTCTCTTCAGTGCTTATACTGCTTCCACATTCAAAAACAACTTTAAAGAAAATGTATTTTTAAATAAAAAATATTCTTCTAACCATTTGTATGTCTTCTTTGTTGTTGTTGTTTTATATTCTTTCCATTTCCTTGATTATGTCTTCCATTTTCATCAACAACAACTACCCGTTTTAACTAAAAATTAATTGTATAATTTTTTAAATAACATTTTTTAATAATTTTTACTTGGCTTTGTTGATCAAGAGATGTTTGTTTACGTAAAGCACCTCTTTGGGGATATTGTTGAGTTAACATATCAACTGTACTACCCCCAGTAGACTCAGTACCTTTTAAGAAAAATAGGTAAATAAAAATTGTGTTTAATATCCTTACTGGAGATCGGTCCCAGTCCTTAATTTCTCCTGGATCCAGAGTCAATATCAAGGAAAGTTTTCGGTGTTCCTTGATTTTTTCTTGACTCAAGGTCCTCATCCAAAATCAAGAATCAAGGTCAAGATTTTTTTTACTTTCCGATCTCCAATCCTTATTTTTACCTTCACTCCATTCATTTTTTAATCTTCTCCTATAAATCCTTCTTTTATGCCAAAGATAACCATGTGTAATACAAAAACAACAAAAGAAACTATAAGGAGTTTAGATTTTGAGAATAATTTTCTTAGAATTACCTAAGTGCCCCACCCGCCAAAAACATAATTGTAGCAACAATTACAGATTCAAATTCTGGACCCAGCTGGGTCATTTGCATTTTGCATTTGTGTTAAAAAATTTTTTTGAATTGAATTAAGTATTTTTAATATTTAATGTTTTTATTTAATAAAAGGCAAAAATAAAGTGTATGTGTGTGTTTAATCTTTAAGTTAAAAATTAACTTTTTTTCAAGTATAAAATAATTTATCTTTTTTATTTTTTTTTAATTTCTTTCTCGTGTTCGTATGTAGTAGCATTCACTACTTCAATTACCTTTATTATTTAACTTTTAACAAAATCCCTTTCATGACGTAAGTTGTAGAGGAGATATTATTTACTCTGTATTTATTTTTTTTATTTTATTTCAAAAAGGCGGCTGCTTCGTCTGAACGCTAAATTTCTTTTTTTCAACCCTTGTTTTTTACATCTCTAGAAAGTTTTGTGAATTGATCCGAAGGGATGGATCATAGGAAGTTGGGGCGGTGATATTTTGGGTTGATGCCATTATCAATTTTATGAGCTATGATTATTGGGCAGCTGGCGTTTCTTCGGTCAACAATTGTCCATTGTCCAGTTGTCGTTCTACCAATTGTCCACCGACCAATTTTCCTTTTGTCCATTTGTCTCACTGTCCAATTTTCTTGTGTCCAATTGTCATTTCTCCCATTTTTAGATTCGTTATGTATTTTGTCGCTTACTACACTCTTCGGTATTATATTATTTACTTTATTTTTTCTTTTAGATTTTTTGCTATGTTCTTACTAATATATATACGAATGAATAACAAAAATGATTCCTTTGATGAATTTTGGCAAGGAATTGATATTCTTAAACAAAAACAATCTCCAATTAATTTAATTAAACGTCCAAAAATTGGTGTACAACAACAACTTTTTAAATGGCTAAAACCTAATGAAAATAAAATTAATGCTAATGTATGTTCTACTAGTCCAACATGTGAAAAATTCATTGCCAGGTTTTTTTTAATTTTTGAAAAATGTGGAGCTTAGTTTGGAGTTTAGTTTCCCTGTAAAAATGGAGGCAAGTGTTTTTTTGATATTTTTTATGGTTTCCAGTAGTTACTCTTGTCTGAGGTCGAATATGACAATGAGCATATTGTTAGTTTATTTATCTAGAATCCCGGATCCTAATTCGACATGTCTAATTCGGGGTGAAAATTCGAATTTATGATATGGCTATTCTGACCTGAACAATATAATTTTTTCAGGGGTCGTTAAACAACCCATTTGCCAAATTTTCTATTTAAATTTAAATTAATTTTTCAAGTGTTTCTTCCCCATCTTCAATTCATTCTTGTTCTTCTTTCTCATCATCATCCAATTCATCACCACCAACTAAGAGGTCACGTATATTCAAACGCCGTCAACATCAAATCTAGTCGGTTAGGGTCTTGGCTACTGAATGGGTATGGGTTCGAATCCTTCCTTGAGATTATCACTTTTTACTCATGTTTTGGACGTTTAAAAATTTAAAAAAATTTTTTTTAGAATTTTCCCAATTTGATTTTCCTTTTTAATTACCTAATGACAACGCTTTTCTAATTACAAAATTTTATTTTTTTTCTAGTCAAAGAAAATGCCTTGTATTCTTGCAATGTTTGATTTTGGCCAATGTGATCCAAAAAGATGTTCTGGACGTAAACTGTGCAGGCTTGGATTTATTCGACAACAGAAAATTGGACAACGCTTTCCTGGAATTTTGTTAACACCAACAGCCACCTCAACATTATCTCCATCAGACTCCACAACAATTTTGTCCAAAGGTTTGGCTGCGGTTGATTGTTCTTGGAATCAGTTAGACAAAACTGCTTTTCATCGAGTCAAGGTTTTTAAATTTTTTTTGTAAGTTTGGGGAAGTTTTTTCTATCGTAGTTTCCTCGGGCTACATGGATCCTTTGAAGTTTTATCTGGGATGGAACCTAAACGCTGTTTGAAACAATAAGACATTTTACTCGACATTTTCGGCACTTCGTCCTGTAAATCTGTCCCAAAGTTCGAAGTGTTAATACTTTAAGCCTGGCCTAACTTTATTAAATTTATTAGTAAAATTTTTGAGACTCTAGTGTCCTGTTTTTCGCAACGAAAATAATTTTACCGTACATTTTTAGAAATAGTGTGTTAGAGAAAAAGAGAAAAATTCATTTATTTTCCGGAACATTCCTTTGTTTTTTATTTTTTGTTCCTGCAAATCTGTTTGGGTTTTCTACTTTTTGGGTTGATTAGTGTTTATTTTGTAATATTGAACCTGACAAATCGGGGTCTGTCAGATTCAATATTACCTTTTATTTTTTCAGTAGTCAATAATGATATGCTGAACCTTCACAACAACCTGATTATTTAAACGAAGATGACAGCGAAGATGATGAATTTGATGCACAATTGGAGATGATAAAGCAAATGTTCCTTTTCAAAAGTGGAGTGACTAATGGAACAATTGATTTGGACACAAATCCAACATTAAAAGATGGAACGCCGATTTATGATTTGGATTTGGCTACAATGGAAGATAAACCTTGGAAAAAGCCGGGAGCTGATTTAATAAAGGTTTTTTGAAAATTTTGGAAGGATTTTAACCTTAAGGGCCCACTTTTCCTTCCTACTCGGGGAGGGGGTTTAGGTAAGGTTATCTCCGAGATTGCAAGTCTTGGGTAACTCAACGGTGAGTCGCGTCGTTGTTTAAACGGTGAGTAGTCTCATCGTTGTTCGGTGTCGGGTCTCAGAGTTGTTTTGGTGTCGAAACAACTTCGGTTGTTTCCTCAACGATTCAACGGGGACTCATCATCGTTTCAACGGTTAGATTTTCTCATCGTTACTCAATGGTGGGTCTCATTGTTGAGGGCGGTGGGCGCGTCGTTGTTTAAACGGTGAGTAGTCTCATCGTTGTTCGGTGTCGGGTCTCAGAGTTGTTTTGGTGTCGAAACGACGTCAGTTGTTTCCTCAACGATTCAACGGGGACTCATCGTCGTTTCAACGGTTAGATTTTCTCATCGTTACTCAATGGTTCGTCTCATTGTTGATGGTGGATTTGCAATTTCGGATAGGAGTCTTAAAACGGGGAAAAGGGTTCTTTAAAAGGGGGAAAACGGGTTAATTATTTCTTTTTTGTTTGATTTTTTTAAAGATAAACTTTTTTATTCTTGTTTTAATTATTTGTGTTTTAGATAAATTGTAATTTAAATGACGATAGTTTTTTTTTTAATTAGCTGATAGCGAAACGTGAAAAAGTTTGTTTAGTGTCTCCTAATTTTTTATGATTTTTCCATCTCCTTAGAAAGGAAGACGTTCTTTTTTGATATTTTACAGGTTTGGCAATACTTTATTCTTTTTACTTTTCTTCTCACAATCAGTATCGATGGCTGCAAGGAAGACACAGTTTTTCCAGCTCATTTTTCAATTTACACTCCTTTGAGGTTTCACAACTATAGTGTTGCTCCCTTTTATCGCGTTGTTCGTTGAATATATATTTCCAATTATTTATTACTTGGTTTTATTACATCGACCTAAGTTAGGGTGATATTTTTTAGATTTAGGACTCTAGTATTCCCTTTATATTTTTCATCAAATCTAGTAAATTTGAATGTATTAATTAGAGAAGTAAATGTTGAAAATAGTGTGGGATTAGAGATTTAAATTTAAAATAAATGACACTTTGTCCCTTAGTTTAGAGAAAAATAAAAAGAAAATGAGTGGTTAGAGAATACATTAAATATCGGTCGGTTGAGTGCCAATTTCTGAGAGGGAAAAGCTACTGTATTCGAATAAAAACCTTAATTTATTCGATAGTATTTAATCAATTAACTTCGATTTGTTCTGATATTGTCGTGATAAAGTCCCACGTTGTTAAAAAAATCCAATGCTGTAGACAATTGATTATAAAATTTGAAAAATTGATGGTAAAAAATGAGATTGAAAATCAGAAAATTGAAAATCATTTGATATTTTAGGCCTGCAACACAGTTTCATTATCCAACAATCAAAGTTGATCAACGAAAGATAGAATGTATCTTTTATACATTGATTACGCTCTTTTATTGTACCGGTCTTTTAATTAACGGTCTTTAACGCAATTTTGATTCCGGTCTTTTATTTTACTGTCTTTTAAATAACGGTCTTTTAAAACATTTTTGGTTCGGGCTTTTATTGCAACGGTCTTTTAATTAAATGGTCTTTTAACTTCTTTTGGCCGTTTCGGTCTTTTATTGCGACGGTCTTTTTACTAACCGGTATTTTTATAGGCACTAAGACTGCATTCTGAGAGCACAATATCTACTGTATAAATTTATCGATTATAGCAACTGCAAAATCGATAAATTATATTTTTCCTGGATTAACTTTGATATGATGAAGCTGTGTTGCAGGCCTAAAATATTAAATGATCTTCAATTTTCTGATTTTCAATATTTTATAATTACGAATTCCTATATTTGTATTAGTTTTATTTCGGTACTTTATATTTTTAGAGAATTTCTGCTTTTTACAAATTCTGGTCGATTAATGGACTGCTGACCCTCTCCTTCAATTAAATACTATTGAACAAATTAAGACGTTTTTATTCGAATACAGTAGCTTTTCCCTCTCAGAAATTGGCACTCAACACGACCTGATATTTAATGTATTCTCTAACCACTTATTTTCTTTTTATTTTTCTCTAATCTAAGGGACAAAGTGTCATTTAATTTAAAATTTACATCTCTACTCACACACTATCTCCATCATCTGCTTCTCTACTTGATACATCCTACTTTACTAGAATTGATGAAAAAACAATAAAGAGAATACTAGAGTACTAATATCTAAAAAATTATCACCTCAACTTAGATCGATGTAATAGAACCAAAAGTAAAATAATTGGAAAATATATATTTAACGAAATAATATTGATAAAAACGGCCGCAATATGTTTGAAGCACCAGCGTCGTGAAATATAAACGGCTCACAATTTAACAAAATAAGATGGAAAAATTAGTCTTTGCAGTTTTCCTACTTTGATTGGGACAAAAGTTCTAAGAAGCGTCTACAATTTCATCGGTCTGATTGCGAGTAGATTTTATCAAATAATATATAAAATAAAAATATCAAATCCATCATTATTTATCTAAACAAATAAAGATAGAACGAAGTACTAGTAAACCTGTAAAATATCAAAAAAGAACTTCTTCCTCAATCTTCTAGGGAGATGGATAAATCATAAAAAATTAGGAGACACGAAACAAACTTTTACCCGTTTCGCCATCAGCTAATTTAAAAAACCATCTTTTAAATTATCATTTATTTAAAACACAAATAAATAAAACAAGAATAAAAAAAAGTTTATCTTTAAAAAAATGAAACAAATAAATAATTAACCCATATTCCCCCTTTTAAAGATTTTTCCCCCAAGACTCCTATCCGAAATTGCAAATCCATCATCAACAATGAGACCCACCATTGAGTAAACGATAAGAAAATCAAACCGTCGATACGACGACGCGCCTCACCGTCGAAACGACGTCGAAACAACCGAAGTTGTTCCGACACCAAGACAACGTATGAGACCCGCCACCGAACAACGATGAGACTACTCTTACCGTCTAAACAACGACGCGCCCACCGTCGAGTTTCCATGACTTGCAAATCTCGGAGATACCCTTACCTAAACCCCCTCCCAGAGTAGAAAGAAAAAGCGGGCCCTTAAGGTTTAAACCCAACCAAAATTTTCAAAAAACCTTCATTAAATCAGCTCCCGGCTTTTTCCAAGGTTTATCTTCCATTGTAGCCAAATCCAAATCATAAATCGGCGTTCCATCTTTTAATGCCGGATTTGTGTCCAAATCAATTGTTCCATTAGTCACCCCACTTTTGAAAAGGAACATTTGCTTTATCATCTCCAATTGTGCATCAAATTCATCATCTTCGCTGTCATCTTCGTTTAAATAATCAGGTTGTTGTGAAGGTTCAGCATATCATTATTGACTACTGAAAAAATGAAAGGTAATATTGAACCTGACAGACCCCTCTTTGTCAGGTTCAATATTACAAAATAACCATTAATCAACCCAAAAAGTAGAAAACCCAAACAGATTTGCAGGAACAAAAAATAAAAAACAAAGGAATGTTCCGGAAAATAAATGAATTTTTCTCTTTTTCTCTAACACACTATTTCTAAAAATGTACGGTAAAATTATTTTCGTTGCGAAAAACAGGACACTAGAGTCTCAAAAATTTTACTAATAAATTTAATAAAGTTAGGCCAGGCTTAAAGTATTAACACTTCAAACTTTGGGACAGATTTACAGGACGAAGTGCCGAAAATGTCGAGTAAAATGTCTTATTGTTTCAAACAGCGTTTAGGTTTCATCCCAGATAAAACTTCAAAGGATCCGTGAAAGGGATCCCAATTGTCATTCTTCCTTTTTTAGACTTATGTATTTTGTCGCATATTTTCAGAAATTTCGTGGGGTTTTCAAAATTTTGGTTCGCACTCTGAAACCGATCAACGCTTCATCTGAACTACACTCTTCGGTATTACTTGTTTAATTTAATTTTATTTTTTCTTTTAGATTTTTTACTATCTTCCTGTTTTTACTAATATACAAATGAATAACAAAAATGATTCCTTTGATGAATTTTGGCAAGGAATTGATATTCTTAAACAAAAACAATCTCCAATTAATTTAATTAAACGTCCAAAAATTGGTGTACAACAACAACTTTTTAAATGGCTAAAACCTAATGAAAATAAAATTAATGCTAATGTATGTTCTACTAGTCCAACATGTGAAAAATTCATTGCCAGGTTTTTTTTAATTTTTGAAAAATGTGGAGCTTAGTTTGGAGTTTAGTTTCCCTGTAAAAATGGAGGCAAGTGTTTTTTTGATATTTTTTATGGTTTCCAGTAGTTACTCTTGTCTGAGGTCGAATATGACAATGAGCATATTGTTAGTTTATTTATCTAGAATCCCGGATCCTAATTCGACATGTCTAATTCGGGGTGAAAATTCGAATTTATGATATGGCTATTCTGACCTGAACAATATAATTTTTTCAGGGGCCGTTAAACAACCCATTTGCCAAATTTTCTATTAAATTTAAATTAATTTTTTCAAGTGTTTCCTCCCCATCTTCAATTCATTCTTGTTCTTCTTTCTCATCATCATCTAATTCATCACCACCAACTAAGAGGTCACGTATATTCAAACGCCGCCAACATCAAAAATTGGTTGAATTTGAATCTGGTTTGAAAGGATTTCCTTCTCTACAAAACAACAATAGTCATTTACTTGTTTATGTTGTTAGTGTAAATAAAGGTTTCTTCAATTATTTTTCTTAAATTTTGTACTAAAATTTTTAGGAGTTGACGAGCTTGGAAAACCATTCATTAATTTAAAATGTGAATTGGCAACTGGGTCTGTTTCTTCTAAAATGCACAAAATTAATGTTTATCTTCGTGATTCTTGGGTTGTTGAAACTCCAGAACTTTGTACCCGTCAACTTTTACGATTAATTGAGCCAAACAAAATTAATGAAAATGTTTGTTTTTATTTAATTTTCTATTTTTTATTTATTTTCTTTGATTAGACATTCGAAATTTGCGATTCTTCCGCTGATTCTTGTGGTGGTTTGCTTATTGTTGAACCGGAGACACTCATTTCCAGCACGCAATTATCGCAAGCACATTATTGTCCAAGAAAAGCTATGTTCCAAGATCGTTTTAGAAGTACCGATACAACAATTGCGATGACTGTTGGAACGATTGCTCATGAACTTTTTCAGGTTCTTTCTTCGGTGGATATTTTTAATTCTTATAAAAATTTATTTTTTAGATAGCGCTAGATTTACTTCCTTCAGAACTCTCAGCTGAATGGCTTTTTAACTTCTATAGAAAACATTTTTTGACGAAAATTTGTCCTGATCTTGTTGGAATGGATTGTTCCCTTGTAAAATTTGAAGAAGAACTTCGTCGTTATTTGGAAAATATTTCTGATTGGATTAAGGTTTTTTAATTTTATTTTTTAAATTTTATCTTATTTCTTAGTCACATCATCCACACTATAAAAACGAAAAGAAGAATAATCAACCAATCGCTCAAATACGACAACAAAATATTGAAGATGATGAAAATAATGATCCGAATTTACCTAATGAGCCTTTTTTCTATTCAGAAACGGTTGATATTGAAGAAAATATTTGGACACCAACTATTGGATTTAAAGGAAGAATTGACGTTTCTTTTATGGTACATAATTTTTTTGTCTGATATTTTTTAGTAAAGATAGGACTGGGAGGGTGGGTCTTTCTCAGAAAGTTTCGAGATTCGATAACTTAGATTTTTTCTGAGATTTTGTCTCGGCCAGATCTTTCTCGGTCCTGGTCCGATTAGTATTTTATTCTTTCCTATTCTTTTTTCTTCCTCATTTTTTCTCTTCATTAGTCTAATTTATTTGTTTTAGGGTGGCGGGAATACTTCACCTTGTTCATTGTCAGACTCAAATCAATCACCTCTATCAATTAATAAACAATCCAAACTTGTTGTGCCGCTCGAATTGAAAACAGGCAGATCTTATGGATCATGTAATTTATTTTTTAAATTTAAACTTTATTTTAGTTTTATTTTTTAGCTGGCTGTGTAGAACATCAAACACAAGTAATGCTTTATTCACTTATGCTATCTGAACGGGTAAATAATGGTCAGCTCAGTTTAGGTTTTTTACTCTATTTGTAAGTTTTTTTGTATCTTTTTTGAATATAAACGCTTTTTAGACGTGATAATAAAATTGCTCCAATTCATCCCAAAGCTGTTCAATTACGTGGAATTATTCAAATGAGAAATAGACTTGCCACTCATTTCTCAAAATTTACAATTGATTCATTTCCAGGTTTTTTTTGTTAAAATTGTTTAAATTAAAAAGTTATTTTAGATCCTCTTCGAAATCCACGAAGTTGCATTAATTGCCCTTATGCTACTCTCTGTAGTACAATTGCTTTAGGGAATGAAATTTCTAGTAAAGAAGGATCTTCCAAAAATAAGGTTAAAATATTTTTATTAACTAAAAAGTTGAAATATTTTTTAGACTCAGAAATCGCGATTAAAGAAATTTTTATCTCCTAAAAATAATAATGAGGATTTTATGGTTGTTGACGAAATTAAACAAAATGGAGTTGTTAAAATTGCAAATGGTATTTATTTTAAATTTAGTTCTACGCTCGGAGCTTTATCTTTTGTTAATTTAGATAAACCTCAACGAACTTTAAAGAATAAAATTTCTGAGGAGATGTATAATTTTATGTTACAACAAACTGCTCATTTAAATCAACAAGAAATTCTTCAAATAAATAATTGGATAAAAAATGGACTTGAAGGATGGGGAAAAGCTTGGGAAAATGGTTCAACATTACGATTATTTAGAAAAACACCAAAAGAAAGGTTTTTTTATCTTTAAAAATTAAAAAAAATTTTTTTCAGAGAGTTATTTGGAACTTGTCTAGCGAATATGCGTTTAATTTCTTCAAATTGTACTAAAAATGATGTTGACGATTTCAAAAATTCTTTTTATTATTTTTTACTCGTGAAAGGTTTTCTTAAAAATATTTTTAAAAATATTTTTAAAAATATTTTAGCAATGAAAAAATAACAGAATTGGAAAATTTTCAATTAAAAGTTGGTACAACAATTACTATTTCAACAAATAATGCTTATGCCTTATTAATTGCAAAAATTCATTCAATTGATGGTAAACTTTAGGTTTTTAATTAATAATATAATGAACAACCCTAAATGAACTAAAGTTTCCTGAGATGCCTTTAAATTTATTTTTTCAACAATCAAAAAAATTTTACTGCGAGCGGGTTCGAACCATCAACCCCTCCCCTCTTTTTTCCATGATATCCCACTTAACTAAAGAATCAATAATGCTTTGTTGACTTAATAATCAACAGAGATCCCTGAGATTAAAAAATTTTAAATTTTTTTTAATTTCAAAAATTTTTCTAGTTTCAACAAATTCAGTGTTTATTATTTCTGACAAAGATTTGTCTAAAAATATTCCTGGTAAAGAAGAAGATGATCAAATTTATTATCATTTGGATAAACATGATGGTTTTACATCTTATGCCTTAGCTCTTGGAAATATATCTGGATTATTAGAAAATTCTCAAAAAGCGTAATTTTAGACTAAGAATTTTTAAAAAATTATTTTTTTTTCTAGTAAATTACTTCGGTCTATTTTAATGTCAACAAATAATAATACATCAACTTCCAAAAAGAAATGAAAATATATAATTTAAATAATTGGAGGGTATTACTAGAATTTTTATTATTATTTATTTATTTTTGTGTAACTTATTTTTGATTGATAAACTAACAATCATTTTTGTTTACGTCTAAATGTTAAGGTTTGTTAAATAAATTTAAATAATTATATTAGAGTTAGTTAATATTTTTATGATTAACGGGGGTTGAAGTCTTCGAGAGCTTTCTAGCTGATTTTTATTGAGTCGGGCACTTTCGTGATATAGTCTGGACTCGCTCATTACCCGGGTCAGACCATATGGAAACTTTAAAATTAGACAAAAAAATCAACATTCTCTCCTTTTAATCCAAATAATAAAATAATACAGATTAAAAGATTAAATCAAAGCAATGAACAAGATTTCTTTTCTTGAAAAGGATTGGGCCCTATTGGTCCAGTAATTAAGCGATCTTCATTTTTCTTGGTTTCACAAAAGTCAATTAAACTAAAATAATAAATAAAAATATTTAAATATAATAATAATAACTTACTCTCTAGCAACATCAGACCTATAAAAAAATAAATCTTTCCCTCAAAAATCAAATTAAAAATCTTACACTTTTTTGCGATTAATATTTGCCTCTTGTCGAAGTTGATGAACAGTCATGCGAGCTTGTTCCATTTTTTGAAGTTTAAATATCTGTTATTATTTTTAAAAGAAAATTTTTACCTATTTTTCGTTGAAACAAATGCCAATAAAAATAAATATAATTTCTTTGCTTTTTCGTTAGTAATTAAGATTTTTTCATAGCAATTCGCAGGGGGAAGGAAAAAAGAATTGTATCGAAGTGCCATGGAAACGGTGTGTGGGAACCCAACCTTGTGTGGGAACCAAAAAATTAGAGCTATTTATAAAGGGATTGGTTTATTAGAGGGTTTGGTGGATATACCGAGAGATTTGAGAGGATAATGAATGATAGATTGAGACGATTTGGGATCGGAATGATTTTAGAAATACTCGTAACGTTAGCTAAAGTAATATGTATTATTAGTTAAATATTGGCCAAATCGTATAAAATATCTAAAAAATCAGCAGATATTAATCCACCAGATAAAACAGCAAATCCACATAATTGAACAATTCCTTGTCAAAAAGTCTTGATATGAAGATATACTTGATACGAAATATTGAGCTAACTTATCCTCTATATGTATATCTTATCCTCTATATATCCTTTTTATCACTTCCAAATAATTTTTTTGTTTACATTTATTTCTTTTTGTTTACATCTAGAGTTGTTTATCCAATTCCTCATTTTGCACCAAAGACCATAAAAATAAAATTTTATTTTTTAAATAGTGTTTAGTATTTTTTCTCGTTATAAATTCTTTGCGTCAATCAATGGATAGACAATTCTCGGTGAGTTTTTCTTCAATTTTCTCCAAAATTTACTCATTTTACTTCACTTAAGATGCCCATTTTAAACTTAAAACTTCCTTTAATGTCTGAAGGTTAACTGTCATTTTTGTGAAGATAAACCAAAGAACGAACATTTTCAGAACTTAATATTCTACCCATAAATCTTCTTATATTTTTATCTTTCGAGTTGACAAATTTCTTCACACTTAAATGAAAATTCTCGCTTTTTGGTTGTTTTGGTTGTTGCTCTTCCCCTTGCACTTTTTGTCCTTGTCTTTTAACTTTAAACTTTTAGTCAGCAAAAATCTTATCTTACTAGTTAATTAATCGTTCCATTAAAAACAAAATTTTCATCGATAGCTAATTTATATTTTCAAGACCTACTGAATATTTTTGTTTTGCTGCCATGTCCATTATTTTTCCACAGCTAATCTTTTTTTTTTGCTTCGCTTTTCTTTCTATTTTTGCTTTGCTATGCATTTTTACTTACCAAACACATATGTGTATGAACTTTGCTCGAAATTGACAATATATAAAGGAAGGCCCAAGGCCTCTCAACAAACAAACATTTTTATTCAAAACATTTAAATGAAAATAAAAATAAAATTTTCTCACTTACACGTAGAAGAACAAATATTTTAGTTGTTTTAAGCCCTTAAAATAAATATTCGGGAGGCACTTTTTAATTCAGAAAAAATTGTTGAATAATTAAGAGATAAATCCAATATTTTTAAGTTCCCCAACTTCTTTTTAAAAAAACTAAATCCTACACATTACTATACTATGAATAATCCAATAATTATTTGATATTTATATTTTAGCGTATTTTATTTCCTTTATTCTTCAAACATTCGAAAATGTTCGCTCCATCTGTCTACAACGCTTACAGCAATACTCCGGTCAGCCGTTCAATGGTCCCATGGTGGGGATACCGACGCAACTGGACTGACCCATTTGACCAGATGGAGCGTTGGATGCAATCTATGGATCGCTATTATGATGAGCATATGGGTTTTCAGGTGTCAATTTGGCTTTTAGATAACCCTTTATTAAAAGGGAATTTCAGATGCGTGACCACGCTGCCCAAATGAAGATTGAGCCCAATGGTGATTTTACCTACAAGGTCGATGTGTCAGGATTCCGTCCTGAGGAAATGACTGTTGAGGTTCAAGGCAACGAAGTTGTAATCACCGGAGAACATCGAGAGCAAAATCAAGGTCTGAGTGGAATGATTAAATAAATAATCTAAAATTAGGCGAATCTGTCCATCGCCAGTTTGTTCGCCGTGTCTATATTCCAGATGGGATTAAGAAGGAAACTGTCAAGTGAGTTTTGGAGTACTGTGAAATATATTTTACTTCTCATCCTTAAGATGTGACATGGACACTACTGGACGTATGTGTGTGACCGCCAAACAAAATGCTGAAGGAAAGCGTACCATTCCAATTGACTTTAAGCCGGTCAACACTACTACAACTACCACTGGAGGGCAAACTACCCAGACAAAATAAATTTGCTTTTGAAGCAAGAAATTTGAAAAGGATGCGAAAATTTGAGATAATTTAACAAAAAATTTAAAAAAGTATTTAATATTTATTCGCTTTCCTTCATAGATTAAATAAAATTTGAATTTTACTGAAATTTTGATTTGCTTAATATGTAGAAAGATATTTTTTAAGAGAATACAATTAACAAAACCCTCACCTTCTCAAAACCCTCCCCTCTCACTTGTACGTTTAGCT
The DNA here is from genome assembly GCA_036172945.1 of Meloidogyne incognita. Taxonomy (NCBI): domain Eukaryota; kingdom Metazoa; phylum Nematoda; class Chromadorea; order Rhabditida; family Meloidogynidae; genus Meloidogyne; species Meloidogyne incognita. Next base: position 2,975,805 of record JARQAC010000002.1, read on the forward strand.
AAACTTAGATTTTAGCATCAGCAAATCCCAAAGTTCCTTCTTTCCAGTTAATAGAAATACAACGATCAGCAAAGAGTTGAGCTCCCATGAGCCAGCCATCTTCATAACCCATTGCTACACTATTAGCAATAAGTAACCGGCAATCGCCTAAGGCCGTCTAAAAGGAATATTTTAGAAATATTTTTAAAATACATTTCGGACCTCAGTATGTCACTACCCCCTGTGCTGGAAAATTTTCTTGAAAGGAGGGATATCTTAAGGGGCGCCCATCCATCCATCAGGCAATATCTAGCCAACCAGCGTATCTTAAACTGGGGAAGTATCCATTCAGTGACTATCTTATACTGATGTCCGCCAGTTTATAAACCTACATATTGCAAATATTGTCTTGGAGTTATATTAATAATTGCTTGTTTTTCACAATCATCTGGATCTCCAACAGTTATTGTTATCGTTGGCAGCTTAGCAATATTTTTAGCCTCACAAGATCCTTGAGGAAATACATACATTCCACTATTATCCTCCTCTCCCCCAAAAGGTTTTAATTTCATAATTTTAGCAATTTCCTCCACAACTTGTTGCGGGGCAAGCATAGAGAGTTCATCATCTGATATTGTCATTGTTTTATTTATAGTTTTAGCACATTCAGTATCTCCAACTTTTACACACTGTACATTAACACTCCAGTCAGATGTCTTTGCTAAGGGGGCATAACTATATTCACCACAATTTGTATTATCTTCTCCACCGAATGTTATAAACCCGACATCTTTTTCATTTTGTGAAGCTCTTAAAATTAAAAATTTTTTTTCAAATTTAAAAATCAAACATTTGTAGTTTTCCATTAGATTTTGTGTAAAATGTCAAAATTGGGCTCTTTAAATTTTGTGTTAAATATTGTAATGGAGATTTGGTATTGGGATCTGATGAAAGACCCAACAGTCCACCAATATTTGCCAAACTACTTGAATAAGCAGCAGGTTTAGAAGTGAAGACAACTAAAGGCACATTTGTTATTTTGACATTGCTGATCTACAAGTTTAATATAAAAATTTATCAACAAGTTTTCCTTAATAAGTCATGTCCTTAAACGCCGAATCCACAAATATCGGGTCCTTAAATTTCGGGTTCTCTTCACCATCTTTGTTCAGATGATGGAAGAGAAATGATATCGTGATAAGAATTTTTAAAAAACTAACCGATACTTGGCTGTTCACCAAAGGCCCTTTAATGCCAGCATCTTTAATTTCAACTAATTTATTGAGTGGTTTCAATAAAGATTCAGATTGTTTTTCCTTTACAATCCAAAAATCAGACAACCCCGTAGCAAAAGTTAAAGTAACGTTTTGTCCCCCAATATTAAGCATTCCACATTTTTTATAATTAATTCGGTCCATTTGTATAGAAACAACATTATTTGAAGAAGTTTGAGGTATTATTCCAGTTAAAGAAGATTGGAAAAGGAAAGGAAGAAGCAAAAGAAAATTGAAAATTGAGGGCGTTTTGGGCATTTTTGGGGGTTTTTTTTTGGAATTTCTTTTTTAAAAAAAGAAAAATAATTTTTAAAAATTGATAAGTTTAGCGGCAATTATAACTTATTAAATATTAAAGTCAGAATACAAAAAGGAAAGAATAAAGTTGGCAAAAGATAAAGGGGATTTGCGTCAATCGAGAAGAGTAAATCAGCTAAATAAACTTTTTAAATAAATTATTTTATAAATTTTTTTCTCATTTTTGGGTATAAAATATAAAATACACACATGGGCGTGTATAGTTTCAAAAATTGGAAGAAAGCCAGACACAAAATCTATAGCTTATAACTTTTTAAATATAATGTTCTGTTTTAGTCAGAATTTTAATCTAAATTTAAACAAGATTTTAAAAAAATTATTTTGTCAACTGACAAATGGGGGAAATAAAAATTAAAAAATTAATAAAATGATATAGAGGAAACAAATTTTTAATATTCCAGCGATAGAGAATATCATACTTAAAAAGAAGGTATGTAAATTTGGCGTATGACTGCCATCGCCAGTGATTAACCCAATTAGAAAAAGTATCCTAAATTGAGATGTTTGTGGGCGTTATGAGGTCGATTTAATGAGATTCGAACAATAATTTGAATACTTTTTTGGTTTTTGATCAAATATTTTTAATATGTTTATAATAATAATTGTGTTTTACTCAAAAATAGGTAAATAAGTAGTTTGCTTCCAATTCCAACCTACTTCACTCTATAATAATATTATTATTAGGATCCTTCTCCCTTCCCTCCATAACTAAAAAAGGGCAATCTAATCCAATTTAATTTTAAATTTTCTATTTTATAAAAATTTTATATTTAAATAATTTATACATTTAAAGTAAAATACCTATTCCATATCAAAAATTAAGAAAAATTAATTCTTCGCCTTAATAAAGGCACGTCAAAATATAAAACAAAAAACAGGAAAATTATGTAACTAAAAATATTTTTATTTTAGCGTTGTCGAGTATCTTCACAAGGATTCGTTGTTATTGTATTATTTGGAGAAGAAGCAGCAGAATCTGTAATATCATGATAATCATTTTCTAAATCCTCTTTTGACGTCAAATCAGCAGTAGAGAGTTGTTGATTGCCAAAGGTGTTTGAAATATTTGAGGAAGATATTTTACTGAAATTAATAAAAATAAGTTAGACCTCAATAAAACCTGGGGACAGAGAGAATCGTAGCTTATAATGGGGGTATTCTAAATAAGTGTACCGATCAGGCAGCTCTCTCACTAAATAGCCAACCAAAGTAAAAAGATTATAGGAGACTTATTTAGGGGGTATAGGGATTAAAAGAATCGTAGCTTATAATAGGGGGTGGGGGTATCAAAAATAGGAGGAGTATCTAGTAGCGCTCCCCCATTAATTGGCCAACCAAACTAAAATTAATATAGAGGGTATATATTCATTCCCATTTCATAAAAAATTCATAAAAATCAAAAACTATACCTTGTCCTTTTAGTAACACAATTTCTATAAAAATAACCAACAACAGTAAAAATCACTGACAAAAGAAAAATCAAAGCAATAACAAAATGCATAAAACCATAAATTAAATACTTAAAAAAATAAAATTTTAAAATTAAATTTAAATTTTCCAAAACTTGTTGGCGAACTTTCAAACCAAGCCCCCTTTCATCTGTAATTACAACAGTAAGCAACGATTGAAGACAGAGGGCAATAAATGAATTTACACCAAAAACAAGGCCATAGCTTTCACATAACATCTTTTTTGCTATATTCCATCTATTTTATAAAAATATAAAGGATTAATCCAATAATTTAAGGCAATATTTAAATTGCCTCAAGGCATAAATGGAAGCATAATTTTTCAAATCGTTCAAAAGTAAAGGTATTAGAGTGGGAGGCATGCCCAGTGGCTAAAATTCTCCTATTACCGGGTGAGTCAAAACCCCATCACTGGTCTTTTTCCGCCCCTTCATAAAATTTTAAAAACCCGACCCAAGACCACAATCCTACTTTTTTCTCAACTCGGCCCATACTTGCTATAGTTATTTTAATAAAACTTACTGGGCAATAGTAATCATGACTTGATATAAAGATCTATAGCCAATATAACACAAATACATTGTCCAAATAGATTCAGTATTCGCATAAATAATAAGCATTAAGGCATCAATTGAAGAGATTAATACGAGAGCAATTTCTCCCCATTTGTCCCAATCTAATGGAAAAGCATTTAATGCCAAAATTGCCAAAGTTGCTAGAAAAAATATTTATATTTTTAATTTGAAAATATAATTAGCCGGAGATCTTGGGGAATTGTATATGTAAGTCTGGCGGATTCTGGGAATCTTTGGGTATCCGAATTCGATATTCGAGCCAAAATTTTTTTCCAAAATTTTCGGGTTTTTGGATCCAGCTTATAAGTAGGTATGCCTTTATAAAATACCTGTAGCAGTATAAGTAGCTTCAGCAAATCCATTAAACGGACTTTGACCATTCTCTCCTTGTTGTACTTCACCCCACAATGTCTGTGAAAAGAGGGCAACCTAACAAAAAAATTTTTACGAAAAATATTTATAAAAAAATTTTTTTACCTGTAAACTCATACAGGTAGTCATAGCCCACCAAACAGACCATTTTCTTATGTGACCAACACTGTAGATTTTGATAAATTCTGAGTGTAGTCTTCGAGTTCGAAAATGTAAATATTGTCTGTAATTTAATGGAATGTCCTTCTTTTCGGAAGAATTAATATTGTGAATTTTATTGGCTAAAACAAGAAAAATTTAAAAAATAAATTTAAAAAAATTAATAAACATTTAGCCTCAAGCATTCGCGTAACCATAACTTTCCAATGCACTCTTGGAAGAATAAAACAAATAATTAGCACAAAACAAGGCATTGTAAGAGCAATTATATTCAAAGTCCGAAGATCACTCAGATGAGATAATACCAAAAATTGGGCAAATAAATACCCTGTAGTACGCCCTGCCATTGTACCCGCTCTTGTCCAGCTTGTTAAACTAAAATATTTATTAGAGGGGATTAAATAAAATTTAAATTTCACCTTCTAAATTGTTCTTTCTCTAAACGAGCATAAATATAAGAGAAGAAAGCAATCTCTGAAGCAGAAGCTATTCCATATGAAATTTGTCCAATAATTTGTGAGATAACAGAACCACCAAAAACAAGAGTAGACCGAAAAACAATTTGTCCAATAATTTCAACAAACATGGTTGGTTTGTATAAAAACTTAAATAAACAAAGTTTAAAATTATCAATAGTAAAATTGTAAAAACATTTTCAAAAACATTTGAAAACATTCCTAACATGTGTTAAAAACAAATGTTTAAAAAACATCCACAAAAACATCTAATACAAGCATGTTTAAACAAAAACATAAATAGTACATCTAAAAAATATATTTAAACATGTTTAAACCAACAAAAACATATACAAAAACATTTAAATACAAAACATTTCTAAACCTAAACATACACAAAACATCTAAAAAATATAGGTTTTTAAACAAAAAATGTTTAAATCAACAAAAACATTCACAAAAACTTTTAATACAAACATGCTTAAACAAAAACATCTAAAGAATATATCTAAACATGTTTAAACTAATAAAAACATGACAAAACATCTAAAAACAAAACATGTTTGAACCGTACAAAAACATCAAAAAACATTTAAAAACAAGAATTTTATGTTTGTATCAATAAAAACATACCAAATCAGTGAAAAGAAATATAGGTACAAGAGCAGTCATATACGCATAAGGTGTATAGGGATAAATGACTCCAGTGATTTGATCAGCAGTCAAGTTCAAATATTCAGTTTGATATTTAAAAAGCTGAAAAAATATAGAATTAGTTTTTAAACACCAAAGAAACTCACATAAGGTTCTCCAACTTTAATTTCCTTCACAAGAGAATAAAAACATAAAAGGGCTGGAAGCATTGTTATTCGCCAATTTTTGGTGTTTTTATTTATTTGTTTTAGTCTCGTCGAAGCTGATTGTGAAAAGTTTATTGAGAGTGTTGAGATTGAAAGGCGTTGGGCTAAAAATTTGATTAATTAAAAAATATTTTTTAAATTACTTGATTGGGAATTTGAAAGGTTTTGATGAGCATCCTCATTGTTTTCGGCATTTTCGAGATTACAAGTACTTTCGCTATTATTCATAGTGTGTTAATTAGGTGTAAATATGTACTAATAATCTAAATTTTAAAAAGAAATTAAGAGGCATGAAAAAAACAAATCAATCAGTCAAAGTTGGAAACCTTAGGTTAGCTATTTGTATGCCTAAATAAATAAAATATGCCTGCTGTTGCAAATTGATTTAGATAACTGAAAGTGAGGTAAATGGAAGAAATATAAATAAGGACTGGACTAGAAATGGCGGTAAGATGAAAAATGTAAGTAAAATGTAGGTCGGAGGACAACATGTTAAATAAAATGAATGAGAAAATATTTGAATGTTGGAATGAGGGAATTATTTTAAAATATCAAGAGATGGGGAAATTAGATAAAGGGGAAAATTAATAAAAATATTCAAATCACAGACATAACAAATACCTTATCTACGCAAATTTTTTAATCCACAATAAGATATTATCCTCCTTATTCCTTGTAATTTGATCATTGTTTAAGGCCTCGATCACATTAAAAATAAACGACAATGAGTCTATAAGGATGAAAAATCTGTGTTATACAATCATTTGTTATTTTCTCATTTTATATTCAGGATGACGAGATAAAAAATAATTATAAACAGAGAATGATGTGATGGTGCCGGCAAGTCGTAATTGATAAAGGAAAATGGAAAATTAAAAATGTCAGCGATAGGCGACAAATGGTGGCTCGTGACCGCAATGAAGGGTGACGGGTCATTCTGGATGATAATTATTTTTCTTTTTCTTTTTGAAAAAAGTGAAAAAATAAAGCTGTGTTACACAAAAAGTCTGTGTTATACAATCACTATTTTATCATTTTATATTCAGGATGATGAGTGAAATTAGGTAAAAAATAGCAAAAAAATAAATTAAGATAAAAAATGACATCAAATTTGGTTCAAAATGACGTTAAAATTTGGTTTAATAAGAGATCAAATTTTGGTTCAGATATTATGTGCATAATTTAATATTAAAGCTTACCTTTCGGTTTATCAAATCAAATTTATTCAGCAGGTGGCTAAATTTATGGCCAAAATTAACCTTAAGAATCGATGATTGATCGCTAATAAAATTTAAAAAAAAATAAAAACTGGGGGATATTTTATCTCAGATTTTATATCTTAAACGTTTTATAATTATGTATGTTTCAGTCATTAGATTAAAAACTATAGTTTTAAAACATGTTAAATGAGAATTTTTTGTAGCTGCAGAATTTCTGTTCCTTCAGAAAAATTTATTTTTTATTGTATTACTGAACGTGTTAAAATTCTATAAATTGCCCAGTACTTAAATTATATGTAAGTCGAGCTCTGGGTGGAGTCAATTAAGTTTAGCACGTCATTTTTAAGTTTGTTAGTCACTCGGTAACGGCTGTCACAAAATGACTACTTACAATCTCACAATTTAAAGTTATTTTTTTGGTATACATAGGTTAAAAATTTGAATATTAATTCCCTCATTATATTTTTGCAAAAAAGATTATGTATGATAAATTAAAACAGAATAACCAAACAAAAATATTTTTTATTTTATTTATAGAAAATAATTATCACGAAATTATTTTTAACATGGAGGAAATGAACTAATAAAATGGGAAATTCCCAGAAATTGAATTTATTATCTTGAACAAAAGACATTATTTTATTTGGTTTTTACATAAAATCTGTGCTTAAACATTAAAAATATGCACAAAAATTAATAATTAAAAATTAGGTAAATTTTAAATTGTCTAAAAAATATTAATAATTATTAGAAAACTGTGTGGTCGTTGCGCGACCTTGCAATATATTTTTTAAATGACGTGCTGGCGCAATAATTTTTTATAAATTTTTTTCCACGCAGTTGTTGAATGATTGCTTCCCAAACACTTTTTTCTAATTAAGCTGTAATATTTATTTTTTAACAAAGGGTCACACAATTTTAATTTGTTCACGAGGTATACTAATAAATGTTAAATTATGTTGTATATTTATTATGATGTAAGGCATAAAAGTCACGTTTTTAATTTAAAGGACCTAATCAAAAAATGTTATGAATTATAAGGATTTAATTATAGGATACCTCCTTATCAGAGCTGTTTCGAAACTGAAAAATTCGGAAATCGGAAATAGAAAATCGAAAGAAATCCAAAAATATTGAAAAAATCGAAAGAAAAATAACCTATAAATCGAAGTTCCGAAACAGCTCTGCCCTTAGGGCTAGAAAATCATGATTGGATTGGATGTCATGATGAGATGGAATGTGATATGGGATGATGGATGGAATGTCATGCTGGGATTCCTTGGGTTTGGGATATTCCCTTGGGTTTTTTGGGGGGGGGGGTTCAATTGTATTAAAAATATTATCCTAACTATTATAGTTAAATTGATTTATATTTTAATTTAAATAGGCACACTTTAGTAATTACAAATTTATCTCAACAACTTTAAACAAAAGGTTATTTAAAAGATAAAAAGAGGTTTTAAAAATGTTTGTTGAGGGAAATGTTTATTTGTTTTGGTTATAGATGTTTAAAATAGAAGAGTAAAACATAAAATCCTACTAAGATAATTAAAACAAACAAATTAAGTATTTAAAAAGCTTAAAATATGTAAGCTAATTATATAACGTAACAGTTAATGTTTAAAGTAAATAAACAAATAGTAAAAAAACAACTTAAATTTAAAACGATAATAGGCTAATTCTAAAGTAACTTTTTGAAAAATCTTTGTAAAAAAGACTAAAGTTTAAAATAAAGTTTGGTTTAGAAAATTTAAAAATCAAAATAGGATTATTTTTTTCTCTAAAAATAAATATAATTTTTTGTAAAAAAATATTTGATTAAATTGCAATATTAAATGAGACAACAATCCAAATTTGTATGAATAATTATTTTGTTGCTTCTTCATCAAAACAAAGGGCCTAAAATAGAAATAAATTCTTTGTTGTTTTTGTTTAATTTTGTGAATTTGTTTGGAAATTAAATTTGAAAATTTATCTGAAAATATGTCTGAAAATTTATAAAGATACCTAAATATAGAGAAATATAGGAAATAAAAATACGAATATGATTAACAATTATTTGAATATATGAGTTGAATGGCGGTAAGATAAAAAACGATTTTTGAATATGATTGTGTGAGTGCTAATCAAATCAAGATAGGAATGGCAAAATCGGAAATATTTTTAAAGAAAAGAATAAATTTAAAAAATATCCAAAAGGCTTAAGAATAATAGAAAGTCTCTATGGGAAATTCTCAGGTTTTAATTTATATTATTTGCTGTGGGTTAATTCTTGCTACAAGGCATGAAACGAACCAAGTTTTTTAAGACATTGTAGATGCTCCACGCCAAACAAATTTGCTGTTTTTTTCTCTCTCATAATCTGTCAGATGAATCATCTTTTTTACACTTTATGTTTTAGAGTTAGTCCTATTTTAACTCAAAGGATAAGCAAATAGGAAAGCTAATTATCCACTTGATGATATAAAAATTATTTTTAATAAAATCCAAAAATATTCCAATCATTCTTGAATCATTTTGTAACAAACTTCCAAAAATACTAACTAACTGCCAATGAAATATGCATTAACAACAGGGGGACCTAAATTACTCGGAACAGCATAAGAAATACCATTTACGGCACTTCCAAGGCATTTGCATTTTTTGGACTTCCTTATTCATTATTTCAAAACCTTAAGTTTTAAATCAGAATTGCTAACAAAAATTTAAAATTATTAATCATTTCAATATATTTAAAACAATAAATGTTTGTTTGACTTTTACAAAAAAATTTTTATTAAATTTTAAAATGATTAATAAATTTTTTTGAATGAAATACTTTGTGACATTTAAAATATTTTAAAGAAATTGGTTATAAAGAAAAAATAAAATATCGTTGTTTAATCATATTCATTATAACAAAATATTTTTTAAATTTATTTCTTTATATTTTCTACTAATTTTTGTTCAAAACTAGGCCTTCAAAATTAAGAAATTTAATAATTTTGGAGAAAATGATTTTAAAATTTTTTTGACTTAAAATCATCATTCAACTTGAATTTTTTTAATATACTAAGAATCCACAAGAATTCTAATATTCAAAGAATCGAGATTTATTCGAGATATCAATCCCAACCTTACAACCTATGTCCGGGCTCTATATCTTCTTTTCTTTTATTTAATATTTCATGATAAGATATAATTTTATGCCAAAGAATAAGGTGGATTATTCCAAAGGATTACTTTATCCTAAAGGAATTTTTGTATTAAAATTAACTAAAAATATTTCATTACGATTTCATTTATTTTTCTATGTATTTCATACTTTTTGCCCTTTTTTCAAAACTTGAAACCATTTAAAAAATTTTTTCGTTCAAAAAAGAATCATCATCAATCCCTCATCATTTTACCATTTTCTTCGCCTACTTAATCTCTATTAGTAAATACTTTTTTGCCCTTTATACACAAACTTCAATTAATTTTTCAATCAGCAAAAAAAGAACATTCATTTTATTTTTTTATTTTTACGAGGTTGGTTGCAATCAACTAAATAAAAAAATAAATTACTTTTCTAATTTTATTTTTATTTTTATTTATTTTCCAAGTTTAAGAAAATTTCATTTTTAATCCTCTTAAATAAACAAAACAATTATCTAAACACACAATTATTTAAGTTCAAAAAATAGTTGCGCATACTAAAAAGTTGTTTTGATATTTTTAAGGTATAATATTGTAATTTTTAAGTTAAAAGTTAAGAATTTTAATTATTTAAGAATTAGTGAAATACTAGAGATCGGCAAAATAGCATTTTCTGGATCCCGTAAAAGGGTTGAGTTTCAAAAAAACCGAACGGGGGGAATCCCGCGGAATTAATTCTGTAAATCCAATAAATCCATTAAATCCTATAAATCCAGTAAAACCCAAAAATCTCTGAATCCCGATCCCGATCGTCACCTAAAACCCGGGATTCGGAGCTGGGATCCCTTAAAATCCCGTACTGGATCCCTCCCTTGCTGATCTCTAATAAACACATTATTTGCTCACTAATGTTTTTTTAATTAACTGGCTGGCAGTACCAACGATTTTAAGAAGAAAAACGGGGTGGGCTAATTTTAAATTTATTCTTTTCTCTCCTAAAGTTGTTAAAAATATTATTAGTTTTCACAAAAAATAATAGTCTGTTTAAGCAAAACAACATTTTTTAAATTTATGTACAAAAATTATTTATGCAAAATTTGTTTTTATCAAAAATATGGAGGAATAAATTATTTATCTTGTCCATAATTTAATTTTAGTCATTCTTTATTCAAAAATTATTTTAAAAAATTTAAATTAAATTTTTATTTCTTTAAATTAATTTTTACTTCTTTTCTTCTATTTAAAAAATATTATTTAATATTTATCAATTTCTAATCGAATATTTTCAAAGAAAAATTAAATGCGCAACAAACTGAGACATTAACAAAATCATTTTTAAAGAAATTTTCCCCCCATTTTTAATGTTTTTCTAAAGCATTTTAAACTTTAAAAAGATTAATTAAAATTAAATTAGCCTTTAATATTTTATTATTTTGGTGAGTGGCAAAACAAGGAAGTAAGTTACAATAAGTACGGTTTTACCAAAACACGGAGAGACCAAACACGGAATATTTAAAAAATCAGAATATGATCAGAATATTTAAAAAACCAGAATACAATCAGAATATTTTTAAAATTCGGAAATAATTATTTGTCTGGTCGGCGTTTGTGTAAGACCGTGTTTTGGAAGTCTTTGTTTTACATTTCTATGTTTCATACCAAAATTAAGTTGTTTTTTCTACGTTCGAGAACCTTTCCTATTTTCCGAATGAAAATAATTTTTTTTTTACAAAATTTCAATTTAAAATTTAAAAAAGTAAAAGGTGAAAAGGATATAAAAATTGAAATTAAAAGAATAAAAGAGAGAAGAGGCAATTTTTGATTGATTTTGTTTTGTTGAGTTTGGACTTGTTTTTCCCTACGGGGCGCCGTCTCTACGTGCGCATTATGCGTTCAAATAAAGTTTGTCTTGAATAAACAAAAATTACTACGAGTCTTCTTTTAATTTAGTTAAATTTATTAAAATATTTTATAAATTTATACGTATATTTTGACCAATTTATTACAGTCTGATTTCATTATAAAATACCATCTTGGAGCTAAAAATGGGTATCCTTGTATTGTCCTAGAGGCCATTGTTTAGGCACCTTCAACTAGAGATCGGAACTGGCTGGTCGTACGAGAAGGAAGATTGATATTTAGAATAAATCTCGATAACCGAGAGCTCGTCTCGATCCGATCTCTCCCTCCCACTACTTTACATCTGTGGGAAAACTAATTTTTAAAAAGCGTATGAGGTCTGACTGTAGTAAAAACAATAATTTAAAAATTTTTTTTTAATTTTAAGAAAAATGAAAATATTTATTTTATTATTATTATTCTTTTTAACAAATCCTTCACTAATATCTGCCTGTTTTTCTTCCGGAAATCCTGCTAAAGGCAATCCGGAAACTGAGAAGCTTACAGAAAAACCAACACAAACAACAAAAACAATTAAAGCAACCACAAATCAGAATAAATTAAATGATAAAAGTGAGAATGAGGTAATTTTGAGTGTAAAATAAATTAAATAAATTATTCGCGGAACAGAAATTAATAATTATATTTTCCCCCTTTTTTAGTAAATTTAAATTCTTTAAATTTAAAATTCAAGGTCATTCCTACAGAAAAAGTTGATCAAAGTTTTGAGGTTGATAAAGACTTTGTTTTGGTAAGAAATTTAAAAATTGTATTAAAATGTGGGGAAATTCAATTAAATTTTTAAAGGATTATTTAAAAGAATTTGGACATTTACCAAAAGAAACGGGAGCAAAAGAAGAAAATATAACTGAAGAGCTTGAATATGGAATTAAGTAAAAAATTATTTTTTAATTTAAAAATATTAAATTCTGAAACACACCTAGGGCACTCTTTATTAGAAGTGCTTCCCTTTTCCTGGAACAGCAATTAAGGAACTACCAAGAATTTAGGGATACTGGCACTCCTTGGGGCACTTGTAGCATTACTTTTCCCTGTTCAAGAAACCGCTTACTCCTGGAACAGCAATTTCGGAGACCTTCAAACGCAGAATTGTTTTATTATCGGAAACCAGTCCAGGAGTAATCCTTAACCTGTCAGGATTTTTAATTTAATTTTATTAAAGGCACTTCCAAGAATTTATGAATATTCCGCCTAAGGGTATAATTGATTTGCCTACTTTAGCAAGAATGAGTTGGAAACGTTGTGGCAATTTAGATAAACCAATTAATGGTATAAGTAGTTAATCCTCCCTAAATGTCACATTATATGTCACACCTGTCAATCAAACTCACGCCTATAGGGGGTTTTGAGCTGATTAAGAGGTAATTTGTGTGCCTATAGGGCACTTTCTTTTGATTATGCCGCATAAAAAGTAATTAATCATGATTAATTAGGGTAATTAATCATGAATGATTAATTACCTTTTGACTGATATTTTGCGGGAGTTTTACTGGTATCGAAATATTGATGTTTGTGACATTTGATTATGCTGAAACAACGGGAAACTAATTTTTAAAATTAAAGAAAAGGAAGTGCGGTAAAATAAAAGAGAGTCAAAAGTCAAGAGTGGAAGTGTGTAAAATAAAAGACAAACTTTAAGGTTTAGGGGTTTCATGCTTCATCTTTTTTTCTTTGGAAAAGAGTAATTTATCATTTAAAATTAAATTATCATTATCACAATAGAGATAATTAATAAATTATTTAAAAAAATATATTTTACATTTAAAATTAATATTTACAAGGCTGTGCGGTAATTTAAAAGGCAAATCTAAAGGTGTAGGGCTTTTCCCAGTCCAGTTATTGAGCTTAACTTTCTACTTGCCCCAGTTAACAAATTCTATGACATTATTGGCAAAATCAAAGGGAAATATACAAAATCATATTTGGGTGTAGTTAATTAAGGGAGTATCTAATAATGGGGTGTATTTAATTATGAGAGTAATTTATAATGAGGTGTATCTAATTAAGAGAGTATCTGATAATGGGGTTTATCTAATTAAGGGAGTATCTAATAATGGGGTGTATTTAATTAAGAGAGTAATTTATAATGAGGTGTATCTAATTAAGAGAGTATCTGATAATGGGGTTTATCTAATTAAGGGAGTATCTAATAATGGGGTGTATTTAATTAAGAGAGTAATTTATAATGAGGTGTATCTAATTAAGAGAGTATCTGATAATGGGGTTTATCTAATTAAGGGAGTATCTAATAATGGGGTGTATTTAATTAAGAGAGTAATTTATAATGAGGTGTATCTAATTAAGAGAGTATCTGATAATGGGGTTTATCTAATTAAGGGTGTATCTAATAATGGGGTGAATTTAATTAAGAGAGTAATTTATAATGGGGTGTATTTAATTAAGAAAGTAATTTATAATGGGGTGTATCTAATTAAGAGAGTATCTAATAATGGGATGTATTTAATTAAGGGAGTATCTTATAATGGGGTGTATTTTAAATTGAGGGGTTGTGAATGAAATAAAGGACAAACACATTATTGACAACTTTTTTTTACACTTTATAAAATTTTTAGTTCAATAATCTTCGATCTATATAAATACACTTTTCCTCACATAAAAATAGGCTGGTAATAAAGCCAAACATTTACTTTTGATTTTCCAATATATTAAACTATTTTCTCTTTGTTTTTCTCTTTCTCTCCTTCTCTGCTATGTTTCTCTTTTTTGCTGACAGCCGACTAATTTTAGACGCTGCATTTTTATTGCTGTTTAAATTAAAAGAACATTAAATTTTTTATGTTCATTTTTTCTATTCTTTTCTAGTTTATATTGCTTATTATTTTATTGTATTTTTTAAATTTTTGCTCTTATTAATTTAAAGTTTTTTAAGTTAAAGTTTATCGAAACTAGTGATGAAAGGCTGCAAATATAATTTATTTTTTTATTTTAAAATTATTGTGATTTTTCAGGATCTCTTTTATTTTCCTCTTTTCCTCACATTTCTTTCCTTATAAAAGATTTGTTACTTTATTAATATCCCCCCCCCACTCCTATTTGAGTCTCAGATTATTTTCCTACTTTTTTTAATGTCAATCATTTATTTTCCTACTTTTTTTAATGTCAATCATTTATTTTTCTTCTTTTTTTTAATTTCAATTATTTTTTCATTAAATCTGGGATAAGGATGAGGGGTGGAATATTAATAAAGCACGAAAATTTTATTGATTTGAAATTTCCTCGAAAAATTTTTTTGAAAAAAATTTCTTTGCCTAAAAAATTTTTAATTTTTTTCAATTCCTTCTACGTCTTCTCTACTTCCTCTTTTATCAAAAACCCCAATCCAAAGAAATTTTCAAAGCCCGATACGAAATTAAAAATATTAGTTAAAAATTTTAAACTTTGCAAAAAATATAAATAAATAAAAATAATCAATAGTTGGGGTGGATGGTAGTACAGTTGGTTGTGTTTTGGATTGGGTTCTTTCCATGATAGTTCTATTCCATCTCTCATCCAATGAATTTTTCAAGAGTATGAACACATTAAAAATTTAATATTTAAAATAAAAATTTTAATTTATAATATTAATTTAGTTAATAAAGTCAGCTTTGCGACTTTTAGGTGACGAGTGTGCTAGTCCACTCGGGATTGTGCTTTGCCAATCTAAGTGAGTTGTGTGCTTTGCCACAAATAGTTAAGAAAGTCTGTTTTGCGACTTTTAGGTAACGAGTGTGCTTTGCCACTCGGGATTGTGCTTTGCCAATCTAGTTTTAAAAAATAATAAAATATTAAAAAAATTTATTTAAATATTAAAATAATGTGATTTAAAAATAATTTACAATCCTATATATAATTTGAAGGTGGGGAAAAATAATTATAATTAAAGCCAAAATAAATTTAAAATATTAAAAATCCTATATATAATTTGAGAGAGAAAATAATTAAAAGAAAAAATTAAAATTTTTATATAATTTAAGTCAAAACATATTAAAAAATAAAAATAATACAAATAAAAATTAGATTGGTTACATGATTAAAATTTGGAGCCAAAGTTAACAATTTTATTTTCGGGGACAACAATACCTTTTAAAATTATGGGTTGAAATTTTTTAGAAAGCTTAGTTGTAACAACTGTACCTTTTTTTAAATTAGGTTTAAGGAAATGTGAGTATTCCACTAATATTATCTCATTTTCATCATTATTTTCTTCTTCCTCATCTTTTTCGTCTTCAAAGCGTTTTCCAAATTCCATTACGCTTTCTTTGAAACTTTCGTAGTGAAGCTTCTTGCAAACTTCGCTATTCAAGGTGATCCCACGTACTTTTAATGTTGTCACTTCTTTTCCAGTTTTCTTTTCTTCCATCGAAAGTCCATATGCCTTACATGCTGCACCTACATATTCTTTGATCTCATATTCGTCATATTCTGGCGCCAAATCTCCAAGATGTGGACCAGCTGAAAGAGGGCATTCTTGCCCTTTCGGGTAGGAGAAAAGGACACTATCTGTGTCTCCATACAACAATGAACAGCCCGGGGCTCCTACAATTTTTTGCATTGCTTTTAATAAATGTACTCTTGCCATTGAAGTAGTCCAGAGAGATATTACAATATTTGATGTCTGATGTTCCTCTATGAATTCATTCTTCCTATCATAGGTGATGAGAATAGTGTCTTGAGTCAATTTGTCGATTGTATTTACTTCTATTGATTTATTTTCCATAAATTTCCTTAGTTCAGCTGGTGAGTCGGTGAGAAAAGTTTTTGAAAGTGTATTTCGAAGACTGAATCTTCCCCATAAAGAGTTGAGCATTAGTTTCGAGATGTATCTCATTGCTTTGTCAGGCAACATTTTTTCTTTTTCCAAGCGAATTCCAAACCTTTCCTCACACTCTTTCATGAATTGTTCTTCTTTTTCTTCAGTATTTATTTCCTTCGGAAATCCGCTTGCATGGATTTTCATTGACATGAATTCAGCAACATATCCTTTAAACAATTCTTTGTCCCATTTTTCATAATGAAGTGCTCTAAAATATTTTTTGACTTTGTATCCACTGTTTAATGCTTCTGCAAGCTCTATTGATGTGCATGTTGACACCCAACCTCTTTCTTGTTCTTCATGTGTGCATTTGTATTCTTTTAATGTTGCGCCGCGGGGGTAATCCATTGAGCATTTTCGGCAAAGGGGAAATAGCAACCTCTCATCAAATTTTACGGGCATAACTGGAACATCTGTTTGATCAGGTGGAATTAGAAAAACTTTAAGAATTCCATTAACAGGAATTTGACTGCTGCTGTACCAGTTGACATTTTGATCTTTTTGAGATATTATTATTACTTTTGGGTGACCCACTGGAAATGATGTTGTTGCAATTGTTGATGGATAAAGCGAATTAAAGTCCAAATAAGAAATTTTATGTTGTTCATCTGCCTTATAATGAAGACATAATGGTCCAGTCCGGCCACCAAAGAAGCAATCGCGTAATTTTATTGGTCCCTTATCCAAATAATTTTTAAAGCTTTTACGCATTTGTTTATTTCGTTGAAGCATTTTCTTGATTTCACATTCCCAAATTACATCTACATGCCTAATATGTTGTTTCAAAATTCTTAATCTTTCTTCATTTTCTTTTTGAATGACTTCCACTGTTTTCCCATTTGGCATTACAAAGTCTGGTCTATCCCCATAATGTCTTGGACACGCGTGCCACACGCATCCATGCACTTCTATTGCTCTATCCTCTTCTTTAATGTATCCATCCACCCTAAATCTTCCTGCAACTTGATATTCTCCATTTTCCGAATGTGCAGTTTGTATTTCAACATTGTATTTTTCTGAATACCAATCCATATATTTCATTGCCAATGCACTTTGAGTGTCGCATGTGTCATAACCTTTCTCTGGAACAATTGCCAGGTGTTCGGGTTTAAGATGATTTAGTCTGAAATGCTTCATGCAAGCGGATGCAATCGTCATTGCATCTCGGAGAATGTCAATGCCGAAAGCTCCTTGTGTTGTTTTTGGTCGACTTATTTCCATAAATTTATCTCGAAATGCCAAAAGAGCCTCGGTGAGTATCTGTACGTCATTAAGGCAGTACTCAGCAAGTGCTTCATTCAAACAAAATGTGTTGCATTTTTCTTGTTCATACCATTGATCAAATTTTTTCTGCTTCTCTGGTGTCATTCCTCCATATAAATATTCTGATTTTTGTGGAAGTTCAGGAAGAGTAATATCATAATTGTTATAGTTGTTTGCCATATGTGGGAAAAATTGTTTTTCTTGAATTTGGAGATCAAATGCACCAACTAATTGTCCTAAGGCAACAGGACAGATGTTGTACGAATCGCGAAATATGACTTCATTAGATTTGTGTGTTTTTGGAACTTTTAGTTCATAGAGTTTATTTCCTCTTCTTATCATTGATGGAACAATACCAGCTGTAAAAATTTCGCGAAATGTCATAATCATATCATATCTTCCACCAAAATGAGAAAATGCCATTGAAACGAATCTTCCATCTAATTCGAATAAAAGCCAGTTGACGAAATCGTGAAGAGGGTTGGCTGTAACTCGCTGCTCATCTACTAATGTTTTGTAAAAAGGCCGGTGTGAGAATGTTATTGATCTATTAGGACCGCAAATTGTGCATACTTTACCATTTCTTCTGAGGAAAGTTCCCCATAGTTGTTTATTTTCCATACAAATTGTGCATGTAATTGTTGCCGCAATAAAGTTTACGCAGTGTAGTCGATTATTTTGGTTTTCTTGATCCATTGTATCCTGTGTTGTTTCAAAATCAAATGTCACAAGACGGTAGGGTCTTTGCTTCTTTTGCTCTAATGGTTTGATGAAACATCCCCTTTCTCGACTATGGAACTGTAAGCAATTTGCACACCATTTATGCCCACAAATATGTTGATTACCAGGTTGTTTACGATTTGTTTTCACATCCCAAATTATTCCACATTTATCACATTGTTTTGATCGGTTGCACTGATTACTTGATTTATGGTGATTGAAACAATCATTATCCAGAAATACTTTTCCACAATCATTACATTCCTTTCTAAAATTCAGGCTAACAGGACAAGGTTTTCCAACCCCCACTCTTCCACAAAGCCGGCATCGTGATTTGCATTTATTATCATGTTCTCTAGCCCTTCTATATTTCTTCTCACAAGAATAGCAATACTGCCAATTGATTCCAAATTGAGCTCCAACTGTGCGTATACCATCAAAATGGTCATCAGAATGGTAGATCGGAATTGGTGTGTTGTAAGTCTCGCTCCCATATTTGTATATTAATTTTTCTTCACATCTTTCATTAAATATAAACACTTTGAATCTGTAGCCGTTTTTTTCATAAATGTTGTTCCAGTAGTCAACAACTTTTGGAACATAAAGCTGGGCCTCATATTTTTCTTCGTTTAAAGGAATGCCAATATTTTTCATTAAGTTGATCACATCAGATTGTTGTCTTTGAAGTCGTTCCTGGTGGTACCTTCTGAAATTCTCCCTATGTCCCAATTCTTTTGTAACATGTTTTCTTGTAAGTTCCAGCGCATAGAATAAGCAAAAATTATTGTTGTTCCAGACTTTGATGAGCCAACTGGGAATATGTGTTGATTGATTTGTTGGTCCTTTTCCACCAATAGATGTTTCTTTGGGTAACGAGGAAACATCTAATGAATGGATTGTGACTGTAAACGGTTCTCCAAAGAGGGAACCGCGTTCAGCTTTCGATTGAGAAACAAGAAGAAAACGCTGCAAAATATTTTCTATTGTGTCGTCGTGTAAAGTACGAATGGGGATCCATATATCACTGTCTAACAATGTTGAGGAAATGGTTGCTCCTAATTGGTCCACAAGAATACCGTTTTCTTTAGCATCAGCAATTGATTCTTTAATACAATTATCCAGAACTCGACGAAGAACCTCCTCGGGATTTTGTGGAAGTGATTTGATGAGAAATTTTGAAACTAATTTCATAAGTTTGAATTTTTTGCAAAATGATTTTTGAGAATTGATTTTTTCAAAGCAATGATTGATTCCACCGGCTCCTATTTGATTTTGCTGCTCTTGTGTATCATTTAATATTAAATTTTCAATAAAAAAGCTGGGTCGAGTTCGTTGCTCGTTTTGTCTTGGTCTTTCATTAAGATCCAAGATATCTTCAATAGAAAAACGAGCTTTTTTGGGAGGACTTGACATTTTTTTGATAAGAATTTTTTGAAGAAATTGAAATTTTTTATTTAAAGGGGAATAATGATATTGAAATTAGAGCTTTTATACTAAACAAAAAAATGGGCGTGGCTTGACTCGTGCCAGGTTGTATCAGCCTAATTCAACATGGCTTGAATCGTACCAGGTAGTATCAACCTAAATTAACTAAACAAAATAAAGTCTAACTTATCTTTTTTATTTGCCCCAATCAAAATATTTGAATTGAATGAGAATATTACAACGAAAGACGCTTTCTTTCTTCAAAGAAATACCGCTAAGCCTTTTAGTGTAATAAATATGTTGCCAACCGAGGAAAAAATTACAACAAGAAAATTACATCACATTTTTCTATCTAAATTCCCCTTTGATTTCTCTAATGCCGACATAAACATTTATCCGGACAATTTATTACAACCACAACCCTTTGTATTTCGAAAAGTGCCGCTCCATGTTTTCTCAATAAATTTAGAGTCAGACGGGGAAAAGGGAAAATAAAGTTTAAACTAAAAGCCCCTATTTATTTAAACAAATCCTAGAGAAAGCAAAAGAAAGGGAAAATGTATTTTTTCAATAAATTTATTGGCAGAGGGGAAAAGGGAAAATAAAGTTTAAACTAAAAGTCTCTATTTATTTAAACAAATCCTAGAAAAAAGCAAAAGAAAAAGGGAAAATGTGTTTTTCAATAAATTTATTGGCAGAGGGGAAAGGGGAAAATAAAAGTCCCTATTATCTACCCAAATTCTAGCAAACTAAAGAAAAAGGGAAAAATGTTTATTTAAATAAAAAATTAACAAAAAATATTTGAATTGAATTTTAAATGTACAATTTTGATTTTAATTGGAATTTGAAGTCTTTTCTTGATCTTCTTGTTTTTTCATGATTTTCCAATCGCATAGAACATCCTTCACGTACATGTTTAGATCAACACATTGTTTGCACAAATCAAAGGAGATTTTGACTCCACCAGTATTTTCGTATTCCACAACTCTTCCAGTGCTGTGGAATAAAATGTTTGAGCAAGTTCGGCAAAGGCGGAACTCAAGTCGAGGAATGTATTTCATTCTTGTTAGTTTCCATAACATTTTATTGTTCGAAGTACTTTTTGCAATCACTTTCTTAATTGCTGCTTTCTTGCTTAACCAAAGGTCCTTTTCCCCATTATCATTATTTTCAACATTTGCTTTCTTTTCTTCAACAATTTCAATTATATCAGGCTTTGCCTCTTCAACCTTAGCCAAGTTTGGGGAAGTTGGATTGGACATGATTTTGATTTTGCTTTAAAAATTAAAGAATGAATTTATGGTTCAGAAACTCGAGTATTTATACCCAAAAAAGGGGCGGGGCTTATCTATCTTTTTTGCTATCATTACACTTTTATCGGCGTATATAAAGGCAAAGTATTTCCATTCATTATTCATTCATTTAAAAATAAATATTTATTGCAAAAAAATGTCAACTCTCTTAGACAAAATTTCAAAAATTCTGGATTGTACTCCTGAAAATGTTCGTTATCGTCTTAATAATAAATCAGACAGAGACCGCGTCCTCGGTGAGATTAGAGGAAAAGCTTTGAAAACTAATTATCTTGATCGGAACGGATCAAAGCAAATAATTTATTGTGATGGAATTACTACTCATTGTTCTCACCAGTTAATGGCTTTTGGAAATCTCCGATCGCCTTTCAATATTTGTGTTAGTGCTTATTTCTATGCTAGACATCGAATTTTGCTAAAATACCCTTATCAACAATGCATTCAATATAAAAATTTGTACTATCCATTGGAACTTCTTGAATTATACTCAGACATGGAGGAAACAGAAACAGACTCTGATTCACCAATAATAATGAAAAATTTGCGCACAAAGGCGTCATCATCTTCAGAATCGACAGGAACATTTGATATAGGTTCAACAAATTCAAATATTGAAAATTCGGCTGAAACATCACACAAGGTGATAGATCACACCCGTCGGGGAATTCTTTGGCTATATGTGGATGACAAGAAACTTTGGGAAAAACACGAAATTACACTATATTCTTCAAAGTAAAATAAAAATTTCATTTTACAATCATTAATTTTTCTTAAATTTAATCTTCTTTTCCTTAATTTTGCACTTTTACCCCTAAAAATGATATATTCTTTTGCTTAATTTTTTTAAAAATTTGTCTTGTTTTCATTAATTTTTATCAAAATAAAATTGATTAAATTAGTTTATTTACAAATGATTTTACAAATTCATCGGGGTTTGGACAACTATTTAGGATCAGTAAATATTTTTCATATGTATATCCTAGGGAAATGAAATATAAAAATACAATACAATGCTGCCCACATTCTTTAGATAATGGGTTTTGTACGGGAAATTTATTTTTAATTTGTTTTGGAAATTGTGATAAAAAGGTTTTGATAGGTACAGGCAAGATTGGGATTAATAGTGAATCGAAAATATAAACTGTCGTCTGATTCCTTATATAAATTGCAATCCAATGTGATCCTTCATTTGTTGCTCTATCGAGATTGACTACCATCGAACATGGAAATTTTTGTATTTCTTTTGGGATTTTATCCGCTGCAAAACATCCTATAAAATATCTCCTTGTAATTCGGCTCTCATATAAAATTTTTTCAATTTGAATTGTATTCATCGTTTTCGCTTCTATTTGACGTTTCTCCACTTGGTATACTTGTAATTTTGCTTTTTATGTTAATAATTGATCGGAATTGATAAAGTATGGCTGAAACTATAACCATAAACCATAAAAGTATCAGTGCAATGCAATAAAAATTGTAGTTTCCAGAATTGTCTTTTATATCTGAACAAGGGATTGGTAGATGAACTTCTCGGTTCATGGGATCTAAAATATCAAATTTTTGGTCATATTGTCTTGTTTCGCACGGAGGTTGTGTTGATTTTTGTAGATTTTTCAAATATTCTTTGTACTCTGGAAGTTCGTCTGTAGAAGGGTTAGGACCAAATTTTAAACGTAAATAATCTCTGTACTCGGGATAGTCATCTGCATCATACATACAGGGTATGGGTTTTGTTTCACAATAATTTAACAATAATAATAATAAAATATTTATTAGCAAAATAAAAGACAAACAAATAATTTTTGACATTTTTTGAAAAAATCTATAAATGATTTGTAAATTAACAAGGTTTTTCTTTTTATACTGAAATATCACTGGTTATTGTTCTGTTTCTGTCTAACATCAATAGCGAATCAACTTCACCCATAGCTATTAAAACAACGCCTCCCTGTGGAATCGGTTCATTAAAAGACATTTTTACACTTGTTGTTCCATTCTTTATTAAATCAAAAGTCTCTGGGCCATTATCTTCCTGACTATTAGTAAGATTAAATACTAATAGACAAAATCCACCAGTTGAAAAACGTTGCATTGAAATTCCATTGCTATCTAAAGTCCCTGCGTAGCCTATAGCCTCTTGCATATCATGATATATTCGCACATACTTGCCGTTTGGGAAATCAAGAGAATAAGGGGAAGCTGGATAATTCACCCCTCCGGCATTAATTGATATATCTCTTAAATTAAAATGTTGAAAATTAAAAGGCTGTGTCTTTTGAGATCCAACAAAATCGGAATTCTTAACCATTCCAAGGACCACCCTCCTCGGTACTTGATCCATCCATAGATTAGCATTAAATTCTGCTCGGCTCTCACTTATGAATAGTGATTTTAGTGAAGTTTTTCTCATCGGATATCGTGCTGGTTTCAATTCTAATTTCTTTGCTATATCAAAGGCAAGACTGTCCATAAGTTCAATTTTCTTAATATATAATTTGCATGCTAGTACTTCTAAATGATATTTATGATTAGTTGCTCCTGGAGCAACAATAAGGAAATTTGAATCATGGGGCAAAAGTTCAATATCCACTTCACATTGATTAACTAGATATCGGGGTTGATTGCAAATGTCCACGTCTAATTTTGCCATAAATTGTGCTGATCTTTGTGTGCCATCAGCTGATGGTGCAAATAAAAGTCTTCTATTCTCGAAACCAACACCATTAAGTCCCATATCACCATCGTCGTAATATCCCGCGGCGGATAGGTAAGAATTTTTTACTGTCTGTGGATAAGTAAGCTCATAGTCGAAAATACTTTTGTATGCCATAAGTGAATTTCCTTCAAAGATTTGAGTTCCATTGATACTAATACGACAATTTTTCCAAATTGTATGTCCAATAAGTTGGCAGCAGGAAACGTTGTTGTCTGCAGCCTCCAGATTAGTTAGACGTCCATTTTCATCTTCTTTCCGAATTCTTAACTCGGTTAAAACATAACATTTTGCTAGGTCAACATAATTTGTACTTGCGTGTATTTTAAAATGATATGGTGTAATATTAATTGGGTTAAGAGTAAGAAGCTCAATTACTGAAGAGCTTATAACGCTGACATTTGTGTTTGGAGTTTCAAAAAATGAAAGTGCATTTGTAATTGCATTTGCAGAGTCCCGATCAATTTTATTATGAGTAGACATTTTTTCTTCTTAATATAATCCGAATGTATCAATTTTCTTTCTTTTCTTTTTTTGATGGTTTGAGGGAATTTTTCCTACAAATATTTGACTATTATTTTCTGTTGTAAATGGGGAATGATTTTTCCTTTTTGTCTTTGCTCTTTTTATACTGTTTTTTCTGGCACCCGTGCCAAATTGTTTTGGGAGTCCTCCTTTCTCTAACAGTCTGTCTAATCCACGTTTTCCTTCATCTATGACAGTATTCTTCAAATTGTTTACAGTTTCCTGCGTATGAGGATTTTCTACTCTTTCTAAAATTCTTCCTCCAGTATTTAGTGCTTCCTTAGCTACTGCTGTTCCAGCTTGTTTCGCATACGGCAAAAGAAATCGCCAAAAATGTCTCAGAACATCACCGACACCCCCTCCTGTTTGTCTTCCATATCCTCGTTGAAATGGCACATTGCCCCGAAAATAATGATAAGAATCTCCATTTTGAATTCCCCCTTCACCAATTTGTATGGAATTATGGTGATCATCATACACTACTTCTCTTGTGTCGAATGGAATATGTACCATTTTTAAAATAAGTTTATCGATTAATAAAATAAATTAATTTTTTTAACAATGATTTATAAATTATGAAAAAATAATAATTATGAAATATATTTGAATTAAAATTACAATTTAAAATCTTAATACTTTATTAAAAATTAATGTCACTATAACTGTTCCATGATCAAATTTCACAAGACTTCCATTCATCCATCTTAGTTCAATTTCAATCTCATTAATCTCTCTAGGCAACACTGGTATAAACATTGGTTGATCATACACTCTTTCTACAACTCCGCCTGACCTATTCTCAACAGCCACAATTCTAAGTAAAGAACTGACAGAATTCCCCATTATTACAGTACTCGTTAAACCTTTTGAATAAACAGCAAAGCTTGTGAATCCTCCTTTAAGATCAATTCCATATTTTCCAATCTGACCGTTTACCAATGGTCCCGTGGGAAAGCCAAGAACATAACATAATTGTGAAGATATAATTATATTGCTAATCTCAGGATCATTAAAAATTACCCTAAAACGATCAATACTGTCCAAATATTCAAATTCAATGTCCGAATGTAAATCATTTAGATGAGATTTCTTTTCTTCAATCATCGTAACTGTCTTCTCTTTAATGAGATCATCAATATTTTGTTCATCCTCTTTCTCGTGAAATATCTCTTCTGTTGGTATAATTTCTACTGAGGAATCTAAATCTAAAACTGGAGTTCCTCTGCTGTTCTCCTCCCACTTTTCTTCTTCTTCTTCATAAATTTTTTCATCAGGTACTGTACCTTCCTCTTCATCTATTGGTTGCTCAAGGGGTATAGGTTGCCCATATTTATCTATTCTTCTTGCATGCTTTAATTGTTCCTTGCTTTCTTTAAGCTCTCTATCCTTTCTTTCATTTTCCTCTGACTCTTTGGCCTTGTCCTCCTCATACTCATGTCTATCCTTGACAACTTCAATCATTTCATCTGTAATTTCGGGAGCAGGAATTGGTACAGGTTTGCCTTGATCATCTATCTTTAGGGCATCTTCCAAATACTCGGGATGAGTTTTCTCTTCAATTTTTTGCATCTCCTTAATTTCATTTCTAGTTGGTGGAATTGGCAGCTCAAAATTTTTCCATTTCTTGTACGCCGCATGATGTATCGCTGTAAATCTATTTCTTCTGTATGTAGCTAATTTACTTAGCTGGTCAATCTCCTTATTTAGTTTATTCTTTTCTTCTCCATCTTGTTCTTGTGAATGCACATCTCTTTTTTCTCGAAGTTGTCTATGTAATTCTTGTAGATCACCTAAATTTTTCTTTAATGATGCCCAATGATCTTGAAGGTGGTCGTCAAAAAATTTTTGGACAAATTCTGAATGTGTATCTGAATTTTGCTGATGAAATTCATCTCTAGTAATTTTCAACTCTCTTTCAATTATTGCAGATTCCAATGCTTCCAAGTTTTTTCGCATGCGCTTTATTGAAGTAATAAACCTTTGAATTTCTTCACCAGAGCGAACATTTTTACCACCATCTTCCCTGCTCTTCTTTATTTTATCTTCTAGTTCAATGTATCTTACTATTATATTTATTTCCATTTTTATTACTTCCTCGTGATAATCGTCTGGGTGTTGTTCAAAAAACTGATTTGCAATAAGTCGACCATCAATCCTATCTCTTTTATTAGCTTCCTCTGTTAAAAGACGAATTTCCTTCTTTTTACCTTCTGAAAGGGATTCTAGGTGATCAAGTTCTTGCTGAAATTCTTCCTTCTGTATATAATCCTTCTCATTAAGAACTTGTTTTGTTTTTTCCTCTACATTAACTTTATGATGCTCTAATTCTTGTTCATAATCGCGTATGGCTTCCCAGTAATTGTGCGGATACTGATTAAAAAATTCTTTTACCCATAATGGCACACTATCTACTTTCTCTGCCTCTCTCTTTCTTCGTTTCCTAACTGGGTCAACCACTAAATTAATTTCGGGGTCAATAATAATTTCATCCTCTAAATTATGAATTAATACATCACGTCTTTTCCTGGATTTTTCCTTATTTGATAATACAAGTTTTAAAAAGAAGCTGAGTCCATTGGGTGTTAACTGTGTTGTTTTGGGAATTCCAATTCTATGTGGTTTTTTGTTTTTGTAATTAATTTCGATCCACTGTTTAACGTCGGTGCCAATAGTTGCAGCCCAAGACTGAGGATATTGAATGCTATATAGACCACAGACCCAATTCCCGCCTTGGAATTGGATAGGTTTTGCCAAATGTGAACGAAATTTATTAGGTTTATTGTCTGAATAATCGCTGACGTTGCTGGGTAATACAACAAAGAAAGTATTTTCCATTTTTAATTAAATTTTATTATTTTAAATTAAATGATTTACAATAATGATTTACAATAAATAACAAGGTAAATAATTTAAACAAATTGTGATTCATTGATCCATTCGGGGTCGGGATAATCAAAAAATTTTACAAGATATTCTTTACTTCCATCTTTTTTATTTCTTTTACGTAAGATTTTCTCAATTCTGTAACTCGTATATTCATCCTTTCTTACTTTTGTCAGTTCCTCTGGGTAAAAGTATCCTTCAAATTTTTCTCCTTTTTCATCTCGAACACGATATCTGTTGGGATTAGCCTTATTCTTTACAAGATCAACCTGGAGAATTTCATCAGAGTAGTTGGGAAGATATCCTTTTGAAAAAATATTCTTGTTCCGACTCATGCGTACGTAATCGTCTTTTTGGAAACGTGTCTTCTTATTATTCGGGTTGACACCTATTTTTCCATAAAATTTTTTCCTAATCTTTCGAGCATTTTTAAAACTAATATCCACAGGTCTCAAACCTCCTAGTGCGCGACTTTTTGAGTGATTTATTGCATTCACAATTTTATGTAGAGCTTCTGTCCATTTTAAAGTATGTTTTTCGCTCATGTATCTATAAAGCCTTTGTTTTATGTTACGAATACAACGTTCAGCTAAAGAAGCTTTGACTGTTGAAGCATTAGGTGTGAACTTCTCAATATCCTTCTGTTTAAAAAACTCCATCATTTCTTTGCTTGTAAACTCTGTACCCTTGTCACTAAATATTCGGTGGGGTAGCATTTCCATTCTTTGAAAAATATTTTCAAATGCTGGGACCATGTCCTTTGACTTTTTGGTTCGTACTGGTTCAGCAAAAACCCGTTTGCTCAAAACATCAATTGAAACAAGTGCATAATTATAACCATTATTTTGCCTTGACAGTTTTTGAAAATCTGCCAAATCACATTGAACATCTGTCAAATAACCCGCGGGCATAGTTCTTGATCTTTTGAATCTTACACGGCGGGGCCGATGAATTGTATATGTCCGGTTTCCTTCCAGATATTCTATTACATCCTTCTTTCTAATTCTTTTATCTTTTTTCTTTGCCTCAATCAATAATTGGTTAACACCGGCAAATCCGGCAGGGTTTGCTGGATCATTATAAATTTTATCTAGTATCACTTCCACTCTGCTGGGAGTCTCCATTCTTCAGATAATGATTGCTTCGGTTTTTTTATATGAGATAATTTTTGTTTTGTTATATTGATTCTTTTTGGTGTAATTTGCACCCTAGCTTTTTCAATTAGTTCCCACATTGTTGGGTCATTTTTCAAACGCTTCTCTAGGATTGAAGTTCCGGGAGGAGAAAGCTGATTCCATTTATTTTTACCAGTAAAATCTGACCGTATTATGCAATCAAGAGAGTTTTGAACATTACTTCCGAGAATTTCCCTTGTTCCCCCTTCATTTAAAATTTTTCCATCTTTATTTATATTAAATTTATCAATATTATTCTTCAACAAATGATATATTTTGTAAATCCTTTGATTTAACTTCGATTTCAATGTCCTTGAAGTCCTGGGAGTCTCAGCATCACTACCCTCATCTGCTGTATACATAGCATCCTCTTTTATTTCTTCTTCCAATTCCTTTTCATTTATCAATGGTTTTTCATTTTGATTTGAAGTAATTTGTGGTATCAACTGCTTGATTTGATCGAGTGCTGAATTATCAAGTTGACGAACTGCCACACCTGTTGGTGTTTGATTTT
The DNA here is from genome assembly GCA_036172945.1 of Meloidogyne incognita. NCBI lineage: Eukaryota > Metazoa > Nematoda > Chromadorea > Rhabditida > Meloidogynidae > Meloidogyne > Meloidogyne incognita. Next base: position 3,004,867 of record JARQAC010000002.1, read on the forward strand.
GTTCTTTTAGCATGTGTAAATATCTTCGTAGTTCTTGGTTGTAATTTATATTTTTTAATTCATTATTCACGCGTTGTCTTTTAATTGTGTCCAAATTTTTCCTTGTATAATCCAAATTTATGTTCCCAGTTTCTGTAACTGGCTGTGTCAGTAACCCACGATAAATATCTTCTGGGACAAGAAGAAATTTATTGGCCATTTTTGTTTGTAGTTAAATTTTTCGCAAGTTCAATTATTATAGGTGTAAGTAATGCTGGGAATAGTCCTAGAGGAAGGCCGTTTCCCTTTTGAATAACAAGCTTTCGTGCTCCTCGTTCTGTTCTCACACGGCCAATACGGCGTACAAAATCCGCGAATGGAACTAATCGACCTTTTTGTCGTTTTGTCAGTTGAAATTTATTTCTTAAAATGTTTAGACAAATTTCAGAAATTGAGATTAATTGTCCAATTGTGGCTTGTTTTAATAATCGTTTTCTTTTTTGTAATGATCTTGTCTTTGCCAATTGTTTAAGGAAATGAAAATTGTTTTTTACTATTTGACTTATCATTTTAAAAACTGTTTGCTTTTGGTAAAAATATTGTAGTTTCAATATTATCCGTATCTTTTTTCTGTGAAGCAAATTCAAATATGTTTGTTCTTAGTCTTAGTGATGAGTCAGAAGATGGATGAAGATCAATAAATAAATATGAATAGTTTTCTCTTGTTGCTTGCCGATACGAATCAAGAAAATAATCCAATTTACCGGGAAATAATTGTACTCCCAAATTTCGAACTGATAAAGCACTGTTTGGGGCTTTAGATAAAACAAGATACATTGAATTTTGTCGAGCAACTCGCAATTTCTTTTCAAATAGGTTTTGAGTGACAAATACAATGCCAAAATTTAAGTGGTGGGACTTTTTTGTAAATAATTCTGAGAGATATTTTTCGTCGATTGAATATAGTAGATCATCGAGAATTATGAGTGATGGCTTTTCTTGTTCCTTTATAATATCTTCTGGCGGAACTCCTGAATAAACAGCTATTCCTTCTCTCTGCAAATCGAAAACTAACGAATTGTATTCTCCGTAACAGTATAAAATTGATTTTGGAATTGGGTCAATCACTTCTTTTGCATTTTCAATTAAACTTTTAACAAATGTACTTTTACCACTTGAACTTGGCCCACTAATAATACATCCAAATGGTAGTTTTAGTTTGAGATCGTTTCGAGAATATGTTTGATAAGAACTAATTTGATTAATCATGTTTCTTGAGAATGAAATAATTTATTAATTAAAAATTTAGCGTTGATTGATTAATTCGAAAATTTTAATTTTATTACATATTAAATAAATCGTAAATTAACATTAAAAAACTACATTAATATATAACAGAAAATTTTATTAAAATAATTTTACAAATTAAAATTAAACAAATTAAAATTATTTTAACAAATTTTTGAAATAATCTATAATATTTGAAATCGGAGGTTCATATAAAAATCGCCATCTTGAATACATTAAGTAATCTGTTTTATTATATTTTCCAAATTTGAACTTCTTGTCCCAGAGGTCCCAACGTAGAATCCAACGTCCCATATTTTTTATTTCAGCTTGTCTGGCTAAATCATTTTTCTTCAGATGATATATATCTTTTACTATCCATTTCAATGATAATTTTTTCACGTCATCAATTTTATACAATGATTTATTTCTTAATTTATCGCCTCGTTGAAGTTCCCCTGAATTATTAATATCTCTGTTAGGAAATATGGGTGGTAGTGTCCTCCGCCATATTGGTAGTTCCAGTGAATTATTTTTATCTGTGCTAGGAAATATTGGCGGCGGTGTTCTCCGCCATATCGGTATAGGTGTCCTCCGATATAATGTTGTCACAAACTCTTCTCTCGTCTCGGTTTTGGCGTCCATTGGTTGTGGTGTTCTCCGCCATATTGGTATTTCCACTGAAGTATTTTTATCTCTGTTAGGAAATATTGATGGAGGTGTTCTCCGCCATATTGGTATAGGTGTCCTTCGAAATAATTTTATCACATACTCTTCTCTCTTGTAGGGTTTGGAGTCCCAAGTGTCTGCCAGTAAGGACGGTATAGTTATTAATATGATCAAAAAATTTAACATTTCCGCCAGTAGTTTTTTATTATAAAATGTATTAGTTCTTGTTGACAGTTATGTATGACAAATTTTAATAGGTTTTCAAGTTTTATATTTTTTAATAATTTATTATCTGTTATGATAATGATAATTCAATTTTAAATGATAAATTACTCTTTTCCAAAGATAAAAAGATGGCAGGAAACCCCTAAACCTTTAAGCTTCTTTTATTTTACAGCACTTTTACTCTTAATCTTTTTGGCTCTTTTATTTTACCGCACTTCCTTTTCTTTAATATTAATTTTAAAAGTTAGTTTCCCGTTGTTTCAGCATCATCAAATGTCACAAATATCAAAAATTTAGTTTACCGCAACATTAAATGTCACAAATACCTTTCAATTTCTCCAAAATAAAAAAAGGTAATTAATCATCAATGATTAATTACCATAATTAATCATGATTAATTACTTTTTATGCGGCGTAATCAAAAGAAAAGTGCCCTATAGGCACACAAATTACCTCTCATTCACACTCAAAACCCCCCTATAGGTGTGAGTTTGATTGACAGGTGTGACATATACTGTGACATTTAGGGAGGATTAACTACTGGTATAAATTATAGATTTTTAAAAATTAATTTAAAAAAATTTTAAGACCCTCATATTTGGGAAAAAACTTCTCTCAACTGGGCAATTAATAATTATCCAAATACTGGATTCCCAATTTCTTTGCAACAATTAAGGTAATTATAAAAATTAAACTTCATTAAAAGATACTCTCAATATTTAAAATTGATTGAGGGTACTGGTATTCACTTTCTATTAAAGTTACTCTCATTATAAGGTTGATACCCCTATTTAAGATTTACCCCTTATTTAAAGCACTCTCCTTATAGGTCCGTTTTTATCATCCCCAAGAGGGTATTTAAAAGTAATTATAGATTATAGTACATAATTATAGTATCTCCTTGATTTATTTTTAAATTAAAAATTTTATTTTTTATAAAGAGGCCTAATTAAACAAGCATTCAGTGCCTGGGAAATTGTTATAGCTATAGACTTTATGGAAGTTGAAAATATTAATGATGCAAATATTTTATTTTCATTTGATGAAACTAATGAAAACCAATCAAAAACTGGTTTAAAAAATTTTAAATAATTTTTTCTAAATAAATCTAAAGGGCTTGGAATAGCGACTGGAACGGCTGGACCTTTAAGCAATATTTGGTTAAGTAAAAACCAAAATTGGTCCATATTTCAAACACAAGAAGAGGTAAATAGTAAATGAAATACAGTCGGAACTTGATTTTAAATACATCCTTGGGTCTGAAAAAATTTGTGCGTAATATAGAGGTTTATCTATTATTGGGTATATTATCTAGTGATGCACACCTTTCTAAACACACCTCTAGCTTTCTTTAATGTGTATCTAGCAGGAGTGTGCCATTTCGCCTTTCGCTGAATTTTCGCCTTTTTTGGTGTTCGGCACATTATTGGAGTCTAGTATTGGGTGTATTTAAAATCGAGGACCGACTGTGACAAAATAAATTTCTAAATTAAATATTTTTAAGGGAAATGCTGACATTTTTCTGGTAAATTTTATATTAGAATCTTCTAGATAATTAATTTATTCTAGACGTTAATACACGAAATTGGACATTCTTTGGGTCTTGAACATATCGGGTAATCACCTCAATAAAATTAATTCAATTTTAATAACTTTAAAGAGATCCAAATTCTGTAATGTTTCCAATGCTCGAAAGAAGTCCAGGGGAGCAATTACCAGTTATTTCAAGTGATGATGTTACTAGATTAAGGGCCCTTTATGGTAACAATTTGAAGAGTTTGAATTAAACTCAAATTAAAATTAGAAACTTTTCTTCCTGCCGAATTGGACAAAACTTCCCAAAAATATAATTCAATGGCAACACCCAGAAGTGTATGTTTAAATTTAAATGTTTTGTGTATAAACTTATATTTCTGTTCCGCGAATGTTTTTTAAAATTAAAAAAAAATTTCAAAAATATTATTTCAAGTTGCCCTCTCGTCCTGCTGGCAAGGATATGGCAGAAGTATGTCCACACTCTATTACTGCTGCTACTAATGGTGACAAAATAAATGCATTAAAAAACTCATTATAAGACCCTCTATTTAACAAACACTTCATTATAAGTATTATGGGGCCCCTCCATTTAAGATACGCCTCGTTATAAGCGTTATCTCCTATTCTAAATACAAACTCTCTATCTATGATACACTTGATTATGCCGTTACGCCTGTTCAAGATAAACCAATTTAAGCGATACCTTTTATTTAAGATACTCTTCATTATAAGAGACAAATTTTTCCACCTCTTAGGGGGTATCTAAAAACGAGTCATGACCCTATTTATATTTTTAGTTTTACCCGGAATGGTTGTTGCTTTCAATGGACAATATACTTGGACAATCAAGAAGGGTAATATCACGAGTGGACCAACTCTAATAAGAGACGTAATTTAAACATTTAAGATTAAAAAAATTTTTGTTTTAAGAGATTCCCAGATGCGCCAGAGTTTATTAATGCCAGTTTCAGTACTAGTACAATAACAATTCTAATTCAAGGCCATACATTGTTTGGTTATAATTATGATGAAAAACATGACAAATTTACGTAAATAAATTTAAAAATTTTTTTTTAATTTAAATTAATTTAAAGACGTGCCAAAACCTACCCAAAAATGCTACATAATCGGATCCTTTTTTATCCGACTGGTGCTTTTCCTCTTTTAAATGAAAGCATTATTTTAATTAATGTATGTTCTTAATAATTTTCACTGTTAAAAATTTTTTCTAGGGTAAAGTATATGCTACCTATAATGTTATTAAGAATGAACCACATATGGTTAGTTTAATTTTTATATACCTTTGGACCTAGCTATAAAATATACACTATAGACCTCATTGTAAGATAAAAATTCCAGTTTCAAAGGTGGATCTTTAGTGAGGTCTGACACTATTAAAACCTATATTTTTAGCTTGGCAATTTGGAAGAACTTTATCCAAATTTACCCGATGGACTTTTATCTGGTATCCCAGCAACACCAGATTTTTCTCTATATTATATGCTAACTGCAAATTTATGTAAAAAAATATTTTTAAATTTAAATTTAAAAATTTTTTAAAGCCTTTGTTTACAACACACAAACATTCCGATTAGTAAGTACCCAAACAATTGGTCAATTTATTGAATGTGAAAAAACGGGTGTTAATTTGCTTTTACAACAATTTAATTCTTTTAATGCTCCAATACCACCACAATTTGTAAATTTTAATTTTAATTTTAAATCTAAATTAAAATTTGAAACTTATTTTTATTCCTTTTCAGAGAAACGAATTTCCTCAGCATCATAATAGTCCACGGCTCACGTAAAATTTTTTAAAGTTCTTATTCCAAGGCAGGTAAACCTCAATTTTAGTTAGTCCAATACCTCTATCAACAGGCTAGCCGCTGGGCAAACGGAGCTGTCTACTCCCGCTTATACGAAACCCTCTACCTTATACAACACCTAACCTCATTTTAAGATACCCTCTATATTAGACATACCCCATTTTATGATAGCTGGGGATGGGGAAGCTGCCTAAGTGATAACTTCTATTTAAGATAACCCTCATTATAAGAGAATTTTTCAGGGCCATGGGTCCATTTAAAAATGAGATTCGTCTGTAAATACAAATAAATAAATTCCCATAAACTTTCTAACTTATAGAATTAATAATAATTTGCCACTCGGTATGCGCTTTGTTTAAATGAATTAATAATGAGAGGAAATTTATAAATAAATTGTTTTATTTTAATAAATTTTTACTTTGTACGTAAATATTTTACATAAATTAATTATCATTTATTTAATTATATAAAAGCAATTTTAATTACATACAGTGAGGTGCAAAAGTTTGGAACATTCTCTTTTAAATTGCTTAATCAATAATTTTTCATTCAAAAAATACGTTCTATATAGCAATCGAAAGCTCTATTCGTATCTCAGTTGACATATTTCTGCATTTTTCATGAAAATGAAAATTGGCCGAGATATCCGGTTTAAGCCGGATATCCCAAATCCTATATCCGCGGAAAAATTTTCCGGAAAAAATTTAACAAACCCATTTGATAAAGCATATTTTTATGAGTATTTACCGTAAACCCGCTTAGGAATATCTTTTTTCGGAACGGAGATATGATTTTTTGAAAATTGCATTTTTCCCTTAAAAATTGAATTTTTTGCAAAAATAGGCGAAAAATGCAATTTTCAAAAAATCATATCTCCGTTCCGAAAAAAGATATTCCTAAGCGGGTTTACGGTAAATACTCATAAAAATATGCTTTATCAAATGGGTTTGTTAAATTTTTTCCGGAAAATTTTTCCGCGGATATAGGATTTGGGATATCCGGCTTAAACCGGATATCTCGGCCAATTTTCATTTTCATGAAAAATGCAGAAATATGTCAACTGAGATACGAATAGAGCTTTCGATTGCTATATAGAACGTATTTTTTGAATGAAAAATTATTGATTAAGCAATTTAAAAGAGAATGTTCCAAACTTTTGCACCTCACTGTAAATGGTTAAAATGAATAAAATATTTAAAGAAAAATTATGATTTTTAGAATTATATATTACATAGAGATCAGACTGAGAGGAGATCTCGAAAAGATGTTTAAGATCAAGATTTTTCGTACATTCTACTTCGAAAATCGAGATTCGGTGTCAGAAAATCAAAAATATTTGTTAGATTAAGAGGATCTCAGTGGATCAAAAGGATCTCAGGGGAGTACGAGGCTATCGCGGAATTAAGAATATATCGGGAGATTAAGAAGATTTGGTAGGTTAATAGGAACAGGTGCAATTTTATCAACTATCAACTTCCTTCAATTTTCTAACAAATTTTTTAAATAATTCTATAGGACCAAAGCATAAACCTATTTAATATTGAAACGGATTTTTTGAATTTACAGCTGTTGGACAATCTTGGCTCTAAACTTTCTGTTCATTGTCAGGCTAACAAATAAGTAAATGTTTCAATTTGTTGAAAAATTATTTGTTTAAATATTTAATGTAAAAATTATTATTTTATGTTCATGTGAATTTTTACAAAAATTTTTTGTAAATTTTATTTCTCATAATTTTATTAAAAAAAGTGAATAACAAAAATTAATTTTCCCAACAAATTAATTAAACTTGATAAACACCCACTTTATTTTTTAATATAAACTTAAGTTTTAAGAAGTACAAAAAGTCCAAGGGAGAAAAACTTTATAAAATTTGTATTTTTAAATGAGAAAAAAAGTTTATGGTTCATAAAATAAGTTGCTTAGATATTAAATTTTTCTTAAAATTGTTTTCAAAAAATGTAACAAATTTGGGTGTCAAATTGGCTCATTTAAATTTTTGTTTTGATTATTTCTTTGATTATGTTCATTATCCTTGGTTATGGATTGAACAGGAGATGTTGCTGTTGTTGTATTTCTAGTAAAAAGGTTGTATAACCATTTGAATTCGTCTTTCAATGCCAAGCGATGTTCAGTACTTAATAAACATAGATTAAGTTGATTATAAGTTTAGCTTAAGTTTCAAACCACTATTATAACACGACCCTTAGGGGCTGAAATTTATATCTTATAATAAAGTGTAGCTCAAATAGGGGGGAGATAAATGGGTGAGATAAAAACCATTGGGGTTACCTCGCTGCAAACAAAACTGGAACTTCCATAGAACCAATTAAAGATAAAAAACAATTTAAAATACAAAGAATCAATTGTTTTTGCATGAAGGTTAAAATAGAAGAATATTTGTCAACTACTTGATAAGCAGTTAAAGCAAAAATATATCCAAAAATTTGAATAGACATAATTAAAGCAAGTGTTTTGTAGAGAGCTTTGCGTATATTGCAAACTGTGTTATAAAAATAGATTTTCAATTGGGTAAATTATATACTGGAAGCTCATAGTGAGGTGAATTTAAGCTATCCAAAAGCTTTAAAAAAGTATTAAAAAGTACCTAAAATAGAGACCGGACTGGGAGGATCATACGAGAATCAAGATCATATCTCGAAAAATATAGATCTCGATAACCGAGAAATTTTTCTAGATCACGTTTCGGTCCATCTCTAAGTAATTAAGTTATCATATTGTGGGTCTATGATGAGATCCGACTGTCATAATTAAGAAATAGTAATTACTTTTTCCTTTAATTTGGTCATAGAATAATTTTAAAAACATCAAAATATAACAGAGCAAGGTTAAGCAAATTAATACAAGTTGTCCCATCTGTAAGAAGCTCTGGCCATCATTACCAACCAAATCCTCAAAAAAGCATTGAATTTGCCTATTAATATTATAAAGAATGCTTAAGATTTTTCAAATTACAAGAAAGGGTCTTGTATAGTAGTGTTAATGACAAATCCCAAAAAGATTAGAGGAAACGATAATGATACAAGATAAATTATTTTTAGGTAATGCTTCTCGCTTCGAGTTGAATACCTGAAAAATATAAATTTAAATTAAGGTTGTCTAATTAATTAATTAACCAAATAGGCAAGAAAATAGCCAACATTCTATCAATACCAATTATAAGCATCAAGGAATACACATTCATACAGCCACCGATTGGTATTATTTGGATTAAAGCGCAATATAAACGAGGTATTTTTCCATATCCAGGAAGCATGAATAAAATAAATGGAAGCAATATTTGGATTTTTGATAAAAGGTTACAGAATCCATAAATACCCAATAATAAATGGCAATTACCATGCAACCGCCTTAAGAGTAAAAAAAGTGGCTCAGATACAATAAGGATTTCCTACTTTTGTTTGACAGTAATAAATATTAGAACACCAAAGAGAACTGTCCCAATTTGATCAACACCAGTATTGATAGCAAAAACTGTTTTTGCTATAGTAGATTGGCTGTCGTCAGTCATTATTTTATTTTAAATTTTCCTTTAAATTTACATATCTAACACTAAATAGAGTCAAGTACATTTGGCGTTTTATTAAAGCATGAAGCTTGTTTAATTTTTAATTAAATTTTTTTTGAAAACAAAGTTACATTTTATATTTAATAATATTTATAATTAAATTGAGAATTCTTTTATGAATATAATAAAGTATATATAATAATGATGTTTGATAATTAAAAAGGGAGTGTGCCGGTTTCATATTTCCTCAAATTTCGCCTTTATTGGGATTTTTGGGATTTTGATCCGTAAAATCCGGTCCGGATAAAAAAATTCAAAAATTCCGAAACGGGATCCGGCATTTGCCAAACTTCAACTCTAGTAGGAAGGCTATTAGAGATAAGAAGACAAAAAAGCAGAATTTTTTCGAATATTTTTTGGTCATGTAAATTGCAGTATTGCAGTAATGTTTGCAGTAATGTTTGCAGTTGCAGTAATGCAAAAATGTTTCAAGTATTTGAAAAATTATTTGTTTAAATATTTAATGTAAAAATGCATTATTATTTTATGTTCATGTGAACTTTTACAAAAATTTTTATTGAAAATTTTTTCTTAAAATTTTATTAAAAAAAAGTGAATAACAAATTTTAATTTTCCCAACAAATTAATTAAACTTGATAAACACCCACTTTATTTTTTAATATAAGCTTAAGTTTTAAGAAGTACAAAAAGTCCAAGGTAGAAAAATTTTATAAAATTTGTACTTTTAAATGAGAAAAAAAAGATTTTGGTTCATAAAATAAGTTGCTTAGATATTAAAATTTTTAAAAATTGTTTTTCAAAAAATGTACACTAGAAGTTATAGCAATTAAAGAAATCAAAGATTTTTTTGAATCATTAATTAACTAAAGTGTTGATTTTTGGAGGTTGATACTTTTGAACACTCTTGGTTAAAGCTGTATTAATTTGTTGTGAAATATTTTGAACATTTTTTGTGTTATTTATATTTGTAGGAGAAGAAGAATTACGAAATAACCAACGAAATTCTGACTTAATAGCCAGACGATGTTCAGTACTTAAATAAAGAATGTCTCTAAAATTTATTTTAATCCTCCAACCTTACGACAAACAAAATTGGGACTTCTAAACTTGAACTTAATGAGGATATACAATTAATAGCACACGTTATATATTGTAAATCTTCGTCAGTAAACTTGTACGAAATACGCATTTTTATATTATAAGCAATTGAAGTAAATGCATATCCAACAATTTGGATCCCCATAATTAAAGATAATGTTTTATAAATGGCTTTTCTTTGAACAATAGCTAAATAAATAGATTTTAAGAGTTATTGTAAAGGTATACAGTCGAGAAAAGATACATTTCAAGTTAAAATAAGTTTTTTAAATTTGATTAAACTCTGGGTGGGAAATATTATAAGGGAGAGAAAGATCCAGCTGCTAACGCTTAAAACGCTTAAAAGGCGCGGGTTTATGTTGTATTAATAGAAAAGGTGGAATAGCTCAGTCGGTAGAGCAGCTTTACGTGATCAGCATAAGTACCAAGCAAGACTGGCAGAATCGCAGGATCATGCCTACTTAATATTGATACAGTTTTTACATTCCAGATTGGTCTTATAGTGAGGCTCGACTGCAATTTATTAAACATTCTATTACCTTTCCCTTTCAGCTGGTCATAAAATAATTTAAAAAACATTAAAATATAGCAAAGCAGGGTTAAACCAATTAATACAACTTGTGCTTCCTGAAAAATATTCTGACCATCATTGCCAACCAAATCAGCGAAAAAGCATTGGACATTTCTAAAATAGGGCTCTATATACTTAAGAACTTTTTGACTTACAAGTAAGGGTCTTGTATAGTAGTGTTAATAACGAATCCCAAAAAGAGTAGAGGAAATGATAAAGATACAAGATACATTAATTTGAGGTAATGCTTCTCACTTCGAGTTGAATACCTGAAAAATTATTAAACAGGATAAATTAAGATGCCTATTTAATTAACCAAATAGGTAAGAAAATAGCCAACATTCTGTCAATACCGATTATAAGCATTAAAGAAAAAACATTCAAACAGCCCCCAACAGGTATTACTTGGATTAAAGCGCAATATAAACGAGGTATTTTCCCTGATCCAGGAAGCATAAATATAGCAAATGGAAGCAATATTTGGATTTTTGATAAAAGAGAACAAACGGCATAAATACCCAATAATAAATGGCAAGTACCATGCAAACGCCTTAATGTTTGAGAGGATAGATTAGAGATTTGAGATTTACTTTTGTTTAATAGTAGCAATTATTAGAAAAGCAAAAAGAATAGTTCCGACTTGATCAACACCAGTATTAATAATCCATGTTGTTCTTACTAGAGGAGATGATCTTGTATCAGACATTATTGTCTTGTAAGAATTTTTATCAGAGGACAAGGTATCTTAAAATACGCTTCTCTCTGGCTTTAGGTTTGGCTGTATCGGGATAACAATCGGTATGGCGGTTCTTTATATTATACCGGTTCTTTTGAATCCCAATGCCGATTTCGGCCAATCCCAATCCGAAAACGAAATCGGTATTATTATTCCGAAAGCCTTATATTTGATATAAATCGGTATTATTATTCCAAAATCCTGATACGGATTTTATGTCGGAATCCCGATACCGCCCAACTCTATAAATCACAAAATTTTTCAGGGAAACTAATTATGAATTTTAAAACATAAATAAATAAATGAAAGAATTTCCGTTAATTTAAAAGAAATTTTGTATTCAATTATAAAATTATTAGATAAATATCGTGATTAAAATTTCCATTTTTGTTATTAAGAATACAAACTATACTATGTTTATAAATTGCCTTAATTGAGCTATACTACAATTTTTTAAAATTCTTTTGTTTAAAATAATTAGTTAGACTTTTTATAGAAATTTAAAAAATTTTATTAAACAAAGAAAATTATAAAACAAAGAAAAACAAAGAAATATTAAGCTTATTAATTAAATTAAAGTTTAAAATAAAAGGTGAAAGTAAATTAAAAGTTATTTAAATTTTTTATTAAACAAAGAAAATTTTCTTAATTTACCAAAGTAAGCAGCTGGGCTATAGCTATAAGGTATGGGCTATAGCTATAAGGCGAACCAGCAGCTTCAGTAGATCGGACTGATGATTAAAATTACCATTACACCACGCCGCCTACTGCCTTAGGAATTAAATAACGCATGTACTTCTTCTACACTACGTAAATATCAGGGGTCTGCCGAACGTTAAATAAAAAAAGGTTAAATAAAAAAGCGAACGACAAAGACGAAACATATTAAATATTTTTTTAAATTCATTTAAAAATTTATACAAGACTATATTTGATATAATCTTAAGCTAAGGAAAATTGAAGAAAAAAAATATTTAATCTGATAATCTGTTTTAATTATCTCATTATTTTCTACAATATTTGTTATTTGTTTTTTGTTGTTTTAAATAATCAGAGCCATTTTTAAAATAATATTTAGCATGTTTATTTATGGAATGACATTATTTTTTGTAGCATTTTTTCGAGAAAATATTTAGGAAATATGTTTTGCTCTCTAAATTCCCCGAGAAAAGATAAAAACATAAAATTGAGGTGTTGTAAAGGACTTCAATTTAATGCCAAGCTAAGAAAGGTGAAATAAATCAGCTATAACGTATGGCCACTAAATTCGTCGAGAAATTTTTTTGCTTTACTTTACTATATGCATATTACATGTAGAATGATTATATGAATACATATACTAGAGCTTCAAGAGAATTTTTTGGGTCTGGTTTCAGTCAAAATAAAATACTTTATGAGAAAAGCTCTAATATTTTTTGATATACTAAAAAATTTTAAAGAAATTTGTGTATGATTAATTTATTTGAACTAAAGTGTTGACTTTTGGAGGTTGATATTTTTGAACAAAATTTGTATTAATTTGGCTTGTAATATTCGGAATATTATTTGTATTTGTCTGAGGAGAATTGCGAAATAACCAACTAAATTCTGATTTAAATGCCAAGCGGTGTTCAGTGCTTTAATAAAAAATGCCTTTTAAAATTTATTTAATCCTCTAACCTAACAACAAACAAAACTGGAACTTCCAAACTTGAACTTAATGAGGACATAACATTAACAGCACAGGTTATATATTGTAAATCGTCTTGACTGAACTTGGACGAAATCCGCATTACTATATTATAGGCAATTGAAGTTAGTGTATACCCAACAATTTGGATTGCCATAATTAAAGCTAAGGTTCTGTAGATGGCTTTTCTTTGAGCAGTAGCTAAACAAGTAAATTGTGAGCTTCGACTGTATTTTATTAAATGATTACCTTTCCCTTTCCATTGTTCATATAATAATTTAAAAAACATTAAAATATAACAAAGGGAGGTTAAGCAGATTAATACAAGTATTATTGACTGTATAAGATTCTGATCATCACTGGCAGTCCAATCTGTGGCAAAGCATTTGACGTTTCTAAAATAGGCTTTATATGATAGCAAAAGCCAAGGGTTATCAAAGCTTTGATAAAAGGAAATAGGGGGTTAGGAGAGATTTGTACCTCTCCTCAAGCGTTGTTGGTAATTTGATCAACGGGGAATGAGCAAGGCAAAAACTACTCAATTAACTTACATAAAAGGGTCTTCGATAACTTTTTTAATGGCAAATCCTAAAAGGAGTAAAGGGAACCAAAATGATGCAAGATACATTATTTTTAGATAATGCTTGTCACTTCGAGTTGAATACCTGAAAAATTAAAAAGCAAATTAAGTTGACTAATTAATTAATTAACCAAAGAGGCATGAAAATAGCCAACATCCTATCCGCACCAATTACAAGCATTAATGAAAATACATTCATCGAACCGCCAACTGGTATTATTTGAATTAAAGCGCAATATAAACGAGGCATTTTCCCTGATCCAGGAAGCATGATTAAAGTAAAAGGAAGCAATATTTGGATTTTTGATAGAAGAGAACAAACGCCATAAATGCCTAATAATAAATGGCAAGTGCCATGCAAACGCCTTAAATTTTAGGAAGGTGGATTAGAGATTTGAGAAGGTTGGACCTACTTTTGTTTAATAGTTGTAATAATTAATAAAGCAAAAAGAACAGTTCCAATTTGATCAACACAAGTATTAATTACCCATATTGTCCTTACTAGAAGAGACTCTCTTGCTTCAGACATTTTTATAGTTTAGTTAGTTTTTTATTTAAAAATTTAATTTAATGCTAATAAAATAATGAAAAATTTGCTTTAATTTAAAGGAAATTTTGTATTTAAATATAAAATTATCTAGATGGATTCCGTGATTTTTAATAAATTTTAATAAATTTTTTAATTTTTCTAGAGGACATGTAACATGTTAAACGTGTTAAGGACTAGTTAATGAAACTTTTACTGAACCTCCAATTTTATTCACGAACATTAAAAAGCTTTAAAAATACAAAAAGTCATATGAGAGTCTACATGGCATCATGAAAGAATTTAAGTTAAAGGATAAATATTGTATTCAAATATAATTAAATTGCATTCCGTGATTAAAAGTGGCATTTTTATTAAAATTAGAGTAGGGGACAAACGGCATTTTATTAAAAATTAGAGAACAAATGGCATAAATGCCTAGTAATAAATGCCGAATTATTATTAGGCATATAGCCGAATGCCCTCTTTAACCAGGCATAGGCATTCGACTAGAGTAAGTTAATTTAAAAAACGGCCGGGCATTCGGCTAAATTTTAGTATCTTATTTAGAATAATTAATTAGACTAATATTTCTAGAAATTAAAAAAATTAATAAAAAGAAAATTATCCTTTTTTAGCACCTAAAAGTATCAGGTGCTTTTTTTAAGTAATTCTTTTAATACAATTTTTTTAAATCTTTAACACGAAAGGCGGAAGTTAATTTAAAATGCGAACGATGTAAGACGACCAAAACGGCCGGGAATTCGGCTAAAGCTAGCAATCCTACTAGTAATAAATGCCGAATTATAAGCTGAAAGTCTTATTGTCCGACAGGGGTGAGGGTATTAATATTAATAGTAATTTAAATAATTTTATTAATTGAATTAAAGTTTTAAGATTTAAGAATTTATATAAAAAAACTAATTAATCTTAGCTGAAGGTATTAAAAATTGAACCAAAATGAATCTCAAAAAATTAAATAATTAGTTTTAATTGTCTCATTATTTTCTACAATATTTTTGTTTTTTTGTTGTTTAATTAGCGCGTTTGTATTGTATATTCTGAGGAAATATTTAAGCATTGTATTTTGCAGCTAAATTCGCCAAGAAGAGAATAAACAGAAAATTGGGGGTGTTGGAGAGGGCTTCAATTTACAGCGTAAATCATCAGGATTTGCCGGTAAACACATCCCTAACATGGGGGATTATCGAGAGTGAGGAATTATTCGAGGGAGAGAATTAATCAAAAAAATACGGTACCTCAAAAATAATTCTATTAAAAAATTCCACCAAACGAGCATCAAAAATGAGAAAAATTCAAAAAATCTTCCTATAACCTCATCTATTCATCACCTATTTTAGACAGCACCTATTAAATTCCTCAATAATATCATCTTCTGTTTCATTAATCATCCACTTCATTCATTAATCATTCTTATAACCTCATCATCTAAGCTACTATATAAAACCCTCTTTATTCTATTAAGCTCTAATTATTTTTACTAAAAAACTTAAACGGTCCGGATGATTTCATAAAATTCTCCTTACTTTTTTGTCCAATATTTGCTCAACTTCAAGTTTAGACTCAAACTAATTTTTTAGTAATTTCTTAAAACCTATTATATCCTTTACTTTTTTAAATATTTAAAAGCTTTGGGTACTTGAGACTAAAAATATTTTTTAAAAATGTTAATTAGTTAAATATATAACTTTAAAATGCTCATATATTTGTCTAAATGACGATTGAAAGGATATAGTCTTGTGTAAATCGACATTGCTTCTTACAACATTGATAAATTTTTACAAAATTTGTTTAAGATTAGAATAAAACTTTACTTTAAAATTAATATTCTAAATTTATTAAATAATTAATAAATTTGTTAAATAAAAATTCTTGATTAACAAGCTTAATTTGAGTCAGGAGTCAACAATCAAGAGGCACAACAATCAACAGTTATTCACGCAAGCAACAGCTGTTTTTTCTTCCAAATAATATTTTAAAAACATTGTGAGTAATTTTTAAATATAAAATTAGGAAAATTAATTTTATACAAAGGTAATATCTCTATGATTCACTATCTTATCATTATTTTTTATCTTATCACTTTTTTCAAAAATGCTTAATAATAATATTTTTGCATAGGGTAATTAAAACATAGTGTAATTTAAATGGAAATTACCACCTATATTCTCAGTTAAAAATTCATTTTAGAAAAAATTTTTATTTGATTAAATACTCTCCTTAATTCCCTATCTAATGAGTATAAGATTTGGCATGCGGACATATCGTGACAGTCATATCGGGATCAGGAATGACACTGGGTCTTGGATAGTACATTGTCTTATTGAAGAAGTAGTTTCTATGTTTTAGAACCAACGTTAACTCACAAGAGTTATTTTCCTCTCTTCAATCCCGACAAGTCCTTCCTGATAGGTCCTCACACCTAGGATATGCCGGATTAATATTTTTTGATACTACCCCATACTGGAATATGTAAGGTGTACTGATTTTCGCACCCGATCTTTATGTTCATGACGTAATTTAAAAAGAAGGCAAAATTTTTGAATGTAGTTTGAATATTTCTATGAGGAATAATCCAAGTTTTTATTTTATTATTCAATAAAAATTTAAAAATATTTGTGGTAGAAAAGGTTTATTTACACAATAAAGTTGTAAAACTGTTCACGCGCCCATCGCGAGGCATTTTTAATATGCAAATTTTCAATGTTTAAAATAGAGCAAAGTTTTTTAAATATTTTTTAATATTTATTCAATTGCAAAAACAATCAAAAAATGTAAACAAATCAGCGATTATTCATCGCTTTTTTTAAAACATCTTTCTCTTTTTAGCAAGAAAAAATGAGACAATTTTTCCTAAAAGCATTAAAAAGGGGAAAATTAAATTTCTTTCAGTTTTTTTAAATTTTATTTTCCTCTTTTTTTTAAATTTTTTTAATAGAATAATAGGTTTGAAAAAAAATAACTCATTTTTAGATACAATCAAAATTTTTAGAAGTTGGGTGGATTAGCATTAAGTTGATCACACCTGAGATATTCCTCTTTAAGATACGGCCACTGGAATTAGGTTGACCAGCCACGAGAGATATTCATATTTAATGTATGGCCATTAGGATTTGGTTGGCACCCATGAGCTATCCCTGCTTATGATACAGGCACTAGGATTTGGTTGACCACTCCTAAGCGATACCCCTATTTAAGACATATTCTACGATTTTTTAGCTCGAAGATGTTTTTTAAATGAGGTCTGACTATATTATTAAAAAAATTATTTCCGAAATTTGTTCCATTTAATCACCCATTATATTTCCTAAAAACACTAATTATTTCTTCATAAAAATGAAAGTTTACTGTCTAGGATCAATCTGCAGGGTATTAATTTATTTTTAATTAAACTAAAAAGCATTTAAATTAATAGAAAATCCAAATTTCTATTTAAAGAAATTCTTTTCCTATTTTTACTAAAAATAGTATAGTAACTAAAAATAATTTATTATTTTTTGCATTAATCTGTGCTAACGGCCAAAGAGCAAATTTGTACATTTCAATTAAATATTGGGTTAAAATAAGGGTTAAAATCCTTAAATCTCCTTTTCTTCCCTCAACGTCAATTTGTCAACATACCACAAAGAATACTTAAGCGCGCAATCATCTCATTTACTTGCGCTTTTCCTAAGACGATCATCTTCTAAAAGGGGAAATTTTAGTAATATTTAGTAAAAAATGAAGCAAAAAAAGTAAAAAAAGGGGGGAATAGCATGGAGTGTTTGGGGAGTGTTTGGTCTTTGTTGATATTGAGAGAGGATACATTTTAGTGGCTTTTAACTTACAAGAGGTATATAGGGCTAATACAAAACAAATAAAAAATTATTTATTTGTGTGCGCGATCCTCTCTCAAGTAGAGGTTATATCGGTGGAGGGGTAAGGGGGAGGGGAGGGGAAGGAAAGTGTTTTGTGTTGGGGAAAATTTGGGGGA
This sequence comes from Meloidogyne incognita, assembly GCA_036172945.1. Classification (NCBI taxonomy): domain Eukaryota; kingdom Metazoa; phylum Nematoda; class Chromadorea; order Rhabditida; family Meloidogynidae; genus Meloidogyne; species Meloidogyne incognita. Next base: position 3,023,113 of record JARQAC010000002.1, read on the forward strand.
AACTTTCCCCTAATTGATATGCTTTGCACGTGTATTTTTGTTGTTTTTATTATCCCCATCTTTGTTTTTGAACAACTTTCTTCATTTATTCTCTCATCATCTTTCCATTTTGGATCATCTTCCATTTGCTTTAATCTCTCAATTCTGTCTCGATTGCTTGTAATTGAGAAAGGAATGAAATTAAAGGATCAAATACTTTTCTTTTAATAAATCCTTTCCTCTCTATCTGTTGCTAAAAGAAGCAGATTGGGTCGGAGTTGAAGATGTTCTTTACTAAAATAAATTAATTTTTTGTTTAACACAAACACATTTTTTGAAGATTAATTGTAGGATTTTTTCGTTTTTAATAAATATATTTATGTATCTGTCCTAATTTCCACCAAAAATTCTAAAAATAAAGTTAGACCATGTTGAAGCGATTCTCCTATATTTTTTAATAAATAATTCCAACATTATAGCTATAAAGCTGCAAAATTCTATTTTATAGATTCGGATCCTGGGGAGGGCACGAAAGAAAATTGGGAAAACCGCAAAACTTAAGGCGCCCCCATGATTTAGACTAAGCTCTGACTAGGGTTGGCGGATACTGGAAAATCCCTGGATAGCCGGATTCAATATAGAATCCGAAGATTTAGGGATATCCGGACCTGGATCCTATATCCGATCCTAAATTTCCTGATATTAGGTCTTTTCTCTCATCTGGACATCCAAATACGCTATCCCTAGCTCTGTCTGATTTTTAAATTTATTTTTTAAATATCATACGATTTTTTATATTTTTAATTTTTTTTCAATTTTAATTAAAATTATTTATTTACTTGTGTATCAATTTTTGACCAAAATATATATTTTTTTCTATAAATAGAAATAAAATACTAAATTTATATGACTGGCGAGAACAGCCTCTTTCCACACTTTTTATGTTGATAAGAAGCATTTAGGGGGAGTTGGCGCTTTTCTTTTATGTTTATGCGATGTTTTTGTCATCCTACAAACATTTCCCCCTAATCATTACTTAAACAGGCTAATATTTGCCTTCTTTTTTGGGCCTAAATTAAATTATAAAACATAAAAAGTAATAATTTTATGAGTAAACTGATATCTAATTTTAATTTTTAATTATTTTTTGTTAACTGTTTAAATGTTAAAAATTATTTTTTTATCTTTTTAATTTAATAATCAATTTTTAGTTACCAATAAAATATTTTTTTAATTTTAAAGATATGAATTTTATTTTATATTTTATGATTCATAATTTGAAGACAATCAAACCTCATTTTTAGATAACGCCTTGGGGCTGAAAAAATCGTTACCTCATAATGAGAGGTACCTTAAATAAGGTGTATCTTGAATATAAGGTATCACTTAAATAAGGGGTATCTTAAGACAGTACTCCCTCCCATTTACTAACCAAAATTTAAAAAATCGTATCTCAAACAGAGGTTTTATCTACATAGTATTGGGGTTATATTAAAATGAGGTTCGATTGTATAATTTTATCATCACCTCGTCCCAACTAAAATTCCCAAAAATTCAAAAAATAATCGGCAACACGTGAAGAATATCAAAAAATGATCCTTTTATCTCTTCCCCTCAACTTCCGTTCTATCCTTTAATAATTATAACGCTTCAACGGTTCCATAAAATATCAAATGCGCATTTATCACAATCAGTTATCGCCGACGGCAGTTGATTTGCGTTACTCTCATCACAAAATTATTATTTTTTCTGATATTCTTTTACCAATTTTCCCACAGCGCAATATTTATTCCCATAAAATAAAAAGAAATAAAAAAACTTTTTGGATTCCCTTTAGATTTGCTTCCTAATCAATTTATATCTGCTCTAAATTAATCCTTTTTTCTTTAAAAGTTATTTTAAAAAGATTAGAAATAAATAGATCGTCTCTAAAATCGTCTAGAATTCTTCCTAAAATATTCAAAAAATCTTCCTCCTTTCATTCATTAAATATTCCCCTTTGTTATGGGCAACATTTTATGCCAAAAGGATGTTAGTCCTGCTCCTGGCAGTCGAAAAGGAGTGGAAAAACGCAATACTGTCTTAAAGGTAAAGGAATATTTTTTTAATTTTGAAATTTTTTCTCGAATTTTATTTCCAATTTTTTTTATTTTTCAAAGGAATTTTTCTTAGTTTTTTTCATTTTTCCTTCATTTTCTCTTCCTTGATTAATATTTGACCTATTAAACAATAAAATTTTTTAACAGAAAAATTTTCAAAGAAATTTAAAATATAACACGAGAATATTTTTATTATTTTTTGCATAACCGCTCAAATTAACGTGGCAAAGTTTGACTAAATAAATATACAAACCTTTTTAAAATACCCCTACACATGTTAATAAATAACAATCATTTTAAATAAAAGCGATGCTTTACCCCTTAGTTTTTTTAAATTTAGGAATTAGTCTGTTAAATCAAGTCCTACAATGACTTAGAACTAATTTTGTTCACGGCCGGTTAGTCTTTGCCTGTGGCGCTAAAAAGAGAAGAATAAGATCATTAGAGCCACCGCAGGCAAAGACTAACTGGTCATGAACAACCCTATTTATAACTGTCCAAAACGTAAATTTCGATTCTAGATTTTTCTAGGAATTTTTTGGTTCTAGGTTAAAGTCTTGGTCTTGTTCCATGTTTTAGGAAAATAAGGAGCGAATACCGGATCCGTTCTTTTAAAAGTTTCAACTAACTTTTTGAGTAGTTTTTGCTTTAGAATGAAGCCTTATCGTTAGTTCTTAAGTTTTTGTTCCTAAGTTCTAGAAAATTTTCAAAGTCTTGGAAAAATCTGAAAAGTTCCAATTTCATTTTTAAAATACTAGGAATTTTTATTTTATTTTTCTACGATTTTCGAATTATTTTTAAAAATATTTACACATAAAAAATGAATGTCGTTAGACGATCATTTACAATTGCTTCCGTTGCTGAATCAGAAACTTTGGTAATTTAAAAAATATTTTAATTTATTGACAGAACAAAAACCACCAATTCTCCTTTTTTGGCAATCCTTCGATTTCCCTATTTTTTTTGAATTTTTGATTCATTTTTATTTTCAATTCTACCTTTAAAATTGTAAAATACGCGGAACAAAAGCCCAAAAATTGCGGCGCATTTCAATAAAAAAAAAATTTAATTGGTCTAATACATTTTTAAATCCTTTTTTCCTCTCTTCTCGCCTAACCCGTTAAAATCTCTTTCCTCCCTTTTTTCATTCAAATTGGCCATCAATTCTCGATTTAATAATTCACACATAAATATTTATTTTATTATTATTCACCTCTCTTTCATCTCTTTTATTATTTTACCTCATTTAATTTTCATTTTTAAATATTAAATATTTAAAAAAATAATATTTATTTTCTGGTTGGACAATAAAAGAATAAAAGAAATTCTTTAATTAAAATCTTATCTAGTAAAAAAATTTTTTAAATTTAAACTTGAGGTATTTTTAAATGAAAATTTTTACCAGAAAAAAATTAGAGATTTCTTAATTAGTCAAAAAATTAAAATAAGGGCATATTCCGCTATAAGATACACCCTCTCGGTGCTTTCGTACCTTATAATGGGGTATATTTTAAATAGGAGGTTTCTCTTTGGAAGCCTTCCCCACCCAATGGTCAAGTTAATTTTAAAATACTCTCACTATCAGATACAACTCAATTTAAGATACTTCACTTAAAATGTGATGTTTCACTGGGAGTGGGAGAACTGACACCCTTTATTTAAGAAACAGATACCTGATACCCTATTATAAGAGACAATTTTCAATCCAAAGGAGGTATAGCGAGATCTTTAAAAACTTTGAACGAAAAATAATAATTCTCTTTATATTTAACAGAAAGTTCGCAGTCTAATGGAGGAAAGACGAAGACGTTTCTCTACTGCTCAGCAGATTAACCCAGACACGTTAAAAGTAATATTAAAAAAATATTAATTTTAAAATATTTAAAATTTTATTAGGTAATAAAAAAGGCAGCTAACCGTTTAGAAAGTATTGCTGACACAAAAGAGGAGCCGGATAATAAAGAGTAAATTTTTAATTTAATTTTAAAATTTTAGCGATAAAATTTAATTAATTTGGCGAAATGACAATTAAATTTTGAGAGACAATAAGACGTTGGGACAATTGGACTATGAACAAATAGCCAGTGAATCGTAGTCCATTTTATTTGAGGGATCCACATTCACTGTCCAAAGGTCCTGTTGTCTAATTGTCCTTTTGTCGAAATTTAGACAATTGGACTGAGGACAGATAACCAATGGAAAAAAAGCCATGGACAGATAGCCACTGTCGAATTGTCAGTGCCATTAATCATTTAAAATTTAGGCAAGTCTATGAGAGGAAACACTCCATTCAACAAACTGTTACTTCCAAATTGGGAAGTTTGGCATTATTCAAAGATGAGGATGAAGATGATATTTCTACAGCTGGTGGAGGTTTATTGGAAATTAAATTAATATGTTTTTAATTTAAATTTAAGGTGCTTCATTTATCTCTGCCTACACAACCCCCGGCCCTAAAGAAAGGGCAACATGTGCAAAAAAGAAAGCAAACCTGGGGGTCATGTTTGGAGTATATCTTCCAACAATTCAGCACATTTTGGGTGTCACAATGTTCATCAGACTGTTTTGGGTCGTTGGGGTTGCTGGTGTTTGGCATACAATGTTGCTTTTATTTTTGGTAATTTTTTTCAAATATTATGTAGTTCATTTTAAACGGGGGAGGGGCATTAAACTGAGGTTTTGGTATTTTGGCGACTTGGGGTTGATATTTCGGAGTTTTTTTTATTACGCTGCGCTCCGAAGAGTTTGTATATTTTTAAATTTTGTCTAGTTGTCTTAATATAAAAAAATAATAATTTTAGTGTTGTACCTGTACTCTACTTACATGTATCTCATTATCTGCTGTTGCTACAAACGTAAAAAAATTTTCCTTAAAAATTTAACCAAAATTTTGTTTTATTTTGAAGGGCGTAGTAGAAGGCGGTGGTGCTTACTTTATGATTTCTCGAAATTTGGGTGCTGAATTTGGCTCTGCTGTTGGAATTCTATTTTATTTAGCAAATACAGTCGCTACCTCTATGTATTTGGTCGGAGGTGTGGAAGTCTTCCTTTTATACATTTACCCAAGTTTAACAATTGGTGGGGAAGAGGTTCACTCAGACACTGGAATGCTTGGAATGATGTCTAACGTATTTTTAATTATTTTTTAAATTATCTTGGTGTTTTTTTAGAATTATAGAATATATGGCACTCTTTTATTATTAATTGAATGTGTAATTGTTGCTCTTGGAGTTAGAGTAATTATTTTAAATTTATTTTTAAGTTATTTGGCCCTATTACTAAATGCCCTTTATAAGAGACCTCAATTTGAGATACACAATTGGGAGGGAAGTTGATTAACAGGGGTGTGCCTTTTAGTCTTTCACCAAATTTTCGCCTTTTTGGTGTTTTGTCCTTCGCTTTATAGAATCTGTTTGGGATACCCATGCTGCCTAACATAACCGATGTCCCTCAAATTTTTGGTCTAATGGGAAGGGGATCTTTCTCACATAGACGCCCTCGTCTGTAACATTCACTTTCATCTAAAACGAGATTGAATGTATTCAGAAACTATTTATTTTTGAATTTTAAAGTTTGTTCAACTCCTTGCTCCAGTTTCTCTTCTTTGTGTTATTCTCTCAATCATGGCATGTTTTGCTGGAGGAATTGAAAAGGCAATTACATATAATGGACAACAGTTTATTTAATTTTTTTAAATCAAATTAAAATTATTTTAAGTGTTTGTATGTTAGAAGACCATTTATTAAGTTCTCGCGTTTTAAATATTCCACATCATGAAGATATTGCTAATATTTGTGATTATTGCAAAAAAGGAGATCAGTAAGCTTTCATTAAATTGTCTTTATAATAAGGGGTGGCTTAAGGCTCCACCTGCCCAGAGGCTAATTTAGGGATATTTTGTGGTGAAAAAATTATTTAAATATTTTTCTAGTATCGCTGACGAATTTTGTGAAGGAAACGCTACAACAGAAGTATGTCAAACCTATACAGGAGGTAATCTTCGATGTGTCAATGCCTTCCCTGGATTTAATTCTTTGATTTTGACACAAAATATGGATTCTGTTTATCTTCAAGTTGGATTCTTGAGCTTCAATAAATTTTAAATTTATCTAATAGGCAGGGCAGGCAATCTTACGTGAACGAGTGGCTGATAAGGCACGAGAAGTATATCAGGATGTTACAACCTCATTCTTCCTCCTTTTAGCTATTTATTTCCCCGCAGTGACAGGTTATCTTATTTTTAAAAATTCTCAGAAAATTTTTTTAAATTTTTAGGAATAATGACGGGGGCTAATATGAGCGGTATGCGAATTTAAAAATTTTTTGAATTCAGTTTCCCTGCTTTTTAGGAGATTTAAAAGACCCTCAGAGAAGTATTCCCTCTGGTACTGTTGCAGCAACGCTGACTACCTCTTTTATCTATGTTGCCTTAGCAATTCTTTTTGGTGCTTCTATTATAGGGTAAATTTTAAAAAATTTTAATTTAAAACTAAATTTTAAAAAATTAATAAATAGGCCAGTTCTTCGTGATAAAAACGGAAAAAGTCTTGATGGAAGTTTAGTTGTTGCTTCACTTTCTTGGCCATCTCCTTGGGTTGTTATTGTTGGTTCTTTTCTTTCTACATTTGGAGCTGCTTTACAATGCCTTTGCAGTTAATTTAAAAAATAATTTTGATTTATTTTAAAAAATTTTTAAAGGTGCCCCTCGTCTTCTACAATCTATTGCTAAAGATAATGTAATTCCAATGCTTTCACCTTTTGCTAGAGTCACAAAAAATAATGAACCTTTTCTTGGTCTTTTAATTACTACATTTATTGCTGAATTAGCTATTTTATTAGGTATAAAAGTTTGATTTTTTATTAAAATTTTTTTATTAATTTAAAGGAGCGGTAGACGCAATCGCTGAAGTTCTAGACTTTTTCTTTTTGATGTGTTATGCCTTTGTTAATTTAATTTGTGCTTTACACTCTTTAATGGGTGCTCCAAATTGGAGGCCAAGATTTAAATATTATCATTGGTTTATTTTTAGATAAAATTTTTTAAAATTAATTTTACCTTTAATTAGGTCACTTTCACTTGCTGGTGCTTTTCTTTGTTTTTTCATTATGTTCGCCTCGTGTTGGTATTATGCATTAATTGCTTGTGCCTTAACTGGAACAATATATAAATATGTTGAGTGGAAGGGGTAATTAATTTTTTAATGCGAATACTAGGGTGTTGCGTCGGTTAATTTCTCCCTGTTTGAACTGTGGGCATGGACTAAAATTGATTTTTTTAATTTAAAAATTAAATGATTTATAAAATAAAATATTTAAGTGCCAAACAAGAATGGGGTGATGGCCTTAGAGGATTAGCATTAACAACAGCACAATATAGTTTAATGAAAGTTGAAGATAAGGATCCTCATCCAAAAAATTGGAGGTTTATTTGTTAAAATAAATAAAAATAAAGATAATTTTTTAAATTAAAGACCTCAATTACTTATTCTCGTTGATGGAAAATATTCAAAAGAAATGATTGATTTACGTTCTTTAAATTTATTAAATTTGGCTGGTCAATTAAAGGCTGGGAAAGGACTTGCAATTACTGGTTTATTAATTTTTTAAATATTTTTAAAATTTATTTTTCCCAGTTGCCTTTGTTCGTTGTCCAGCAACACGTGGAATGCACGCAGAAAATCGTAAAAAAGCAGAAGAAATTAAAGAAAGAGTTCAACAGGATATGACACAAGCAAGGCTTAGAGGTTTTGGTAAAGCACTTCTTTACACAGAAACACAAGTATTTAATTCTGAAAATTTTTTTTTAATTTTTCTGAAATTTTCCTAGATTGAGGGTGCTGTCTCTGCTCTTTATCAAAGTATAGGAATTGGTGGACTTAGGCCAAACACTGTGTTCCTAAATTTTCCAAGAATGGGAGAAAATCAAGATCAGCATACTGAACAAATGATTTTTGCTGGTTAAAAGATTTTCTTGAATTTTTCAGAATTTTTATTTAAGAACAATTATGTTGCGGTGCTCAAAATGATAATTGTATGGTCGTTGTTAAAGGAATAACAGATTTTCCTCGTCCTAATGATAGACTTAGAGGTTATCTTGATATTTGGTGGATTGTACAAGATGGGGGTATTTTAATGCTTATTGCATATTTATTGCAACAACATAAAGTATGGAAGGGATGTAAAATGCGGTGAGAGAAATACTTTTAAATTAAAATTTAATTTTGTATATATTAAAAAAAATTTTTAAGTGTTTATGTAATTTCTCAAACAGAAGAACAAAATGAGGAAATTAAGCATGCATTACAAAGACATATTTATATGTTAAGAATTGATGCTAATGTAAGAAAATATTTTGTATAAAAATTATTTTATAAATTTTTAAAGGTATTTATTGTAAATATGATTGATCCAGACAGCGTAGATGATGACGCTGTTCAAAAAACTTTAAATATGGAACAAAGGACAAGAACACTTTTGAAAGTATAATTTTGTGAAAGATTAGTTCACTTTATAGTCCAAAATTTTTTTTGGACTTTTTGGAGGGTGTGTGGACATTCGGGATTGCTGTGAGAAGAACAACCGGATATAGTTTAGTATACCGGAGTTTTAGTTCCGATATAAGACACGTACCATTCGATTCATCTCGGCGAGCTGAGTCGAACGGTACCACTCTCCAGGCGCGGAGATGCCTGTGGGCCGAGATATAGGTCGCCGAAAATCGAAAAACCATAGGGGGGACCAAGCACTTTTTTGGAGTGAAAAATTCGAATATGCAAATTATACCTCATTCGAAAGAGCTCCTCGAGCTGAGTCGAATGACACCAAAATCACCGTGATTGGACAAGATTAGACAAAGTTACGACACAAAAAACAAAAAAAAAACCTAACCCTATGGAGCGTCGGCGAGGCGCTTGTGCAAAACCCCGCGCTTCGCGCGGGGTTTTGCGGCACGCGCCTCGCGGGGAGTCTACGGGCGCTGGGTCTGGGCTCGTAACATAAACCTATTCCTATGTCACTGGCTCTGGACATATTTGGGGCCTCCGTAGCAGCAAAACCTCCACAGATGCCATAGGTAAGGAGCTAAAACAAACGATCATAACTTTGTCCAATCTTGTTCAACCACGGTGATTTTCATGTCATTCGACTCAGCTCGTCGAGCTCTTTCGAATGAGATATTACTTGTATAAAAAAATTTTTATTCCAAAAATCGTCCCTTGGAATCTTCGATATTTAGGGGCCTATATCTCGGTCCAATCAAGTCGGATTTTATTGATTTTGGTGTCATTCGACTCAGCTCGAGGAGCTCTTTCGAATGAGGTATAATTTGCATATTCGAATTTTTCACTCCAAAAAAGTGCTTGGTCCCCCCTATGGTTTTTCGATTTTCGGGGACCTATATCTCGGCCCACAAGCATCTCCGCGCCTGGAGAGTGGTACAGTTCGACTCAGCTCGCCGAGACGAATCGAATGGTACGGGTCTTATATCGGAACTAAAACTCCGGTATACTAAACTACAGCCGAACAACCTCTTGTTTATGTTGGTTCTTCTCTTTGTTTCAATTATTATCCAAGACCCAGTTGCCGTATGTCCCGAAATCAGTCCCTCCCGATATGTCCGCATGCCTTTTGAAGTACAAGATATAAAAATTAATTTTTTTATTTAAGAAAAATTTATCAAATCTTTCAAATGGAGGAATGCTAAATGGAGGATTTTTGTCAGATGATAGTGGTCGTTTAACTCCACAAACCAGAAATAGTGCAAACAATACTTTAACAGTTCCAGGACAGCAACAAATAAGACAATCAATTATTGAAACGAGTTTTATTCAGTAAAAGAATTTTTACAAAATCTTTTAATTAAAAAAATTTAATTTTATAGAAAAACATTTGAAGGAATGGATAATCAAGATACTTTAAATAGTTCTGATCAAATTAGTTTAAAAGATATTGATGATGTTAAGGTAAAAGATTTTTTGTATAAATTGAAGATACCTAAATTCATGGATTTTTGGAGAGGAATATTTTTAAGGAAAGAAATTTAGGAGCAAATTAGAAGAGAACCTTTACGTAATATGAAACCGGACTTCATTATTAAAATTCAATTATGTACCCCCTCATTATAAAATAAGATTTTTCAGCACCAAATGGTGTATCTATTATTGGAGCCCAACTGATTAATTAATTATACTTTTTTTTAATTTTAGGTACAAAAAATGAATGCAGCTGTTCGTTTAAATCAAGTAAAAAATTTTAAAATTAATTTGAAAAATGATTATTTTAATATTTTAAAGGTTATTTTGGAATATTCAACAGAAAGTCAATTAGTTTTACTTTCATTACCGAAACCACCAAAATCAATTCAATCTTTAGTAGAAAATTATTTAGCCTATGTAAATTTAAAATATTGATCTTTAAAAATCTGAAAATTTTTAGGTTGAAGCTTTAACTGAAGGTCTTCCAAGAATAATGTTAATTGGAGGTTCTGGTAAAGAAGTTATTACTGCTGATTCTTAAGATTTTAAATAATTTTTTAAATGAATCTTTTTTTACTACAGTCGAACCTCACTATTAAGATACTCTTCCCCCTAGATAGTCCTCATTATAGGATATACTTTTCTCTAAGTCTTAAACATTTTCTGGTGAGGTTTAGATTGTAATTTAAATACTTTCCAATGCACAATTTTTTTATTTTTTTCTACCAAAAATTTTTGTGACCTTTTCGAAAATTTTTCGAATTTCTCTTACATCACTTTTTGTATCAAGCAATATATGTACAATTACCTTTTTTATTATTTTTTATTTTATAGAATTTCAATTTAAAAATAAATTTTTTACAATCTTAATATTTAAAATAAATTTAAAAGAAATTTTTTAATCAATTTTTTAAAAATAAAAGTGCAATCAAATAAAAGGGCAATCAAATGATTTTGTCAAAGTGCATCCACATGACAAATTTATCCCCTTTGACAGCTTTTAAATGCCGACACTTTTGTAATCTAAACATATCAAATACAAAACAATAAAAAAGATTTATTATTTAAATTAAATACAGTCAACTCTTATTATAAGAGATAGAGAAAATTTAAACTCCCCGTGAGCCTGAAAGATCTCTTTTCTTCAAAAATTTTTTTGAAAATTTTTTTAAGTATGAAAAAATATATTTTTATTTTTTCTTTATTTCTGTATTTATTAATTCCATCTTTATTTGGAACAAAATTAGCTCACCTCTTAAATAAAGATCAAGAAGAAATAACTTTAAATATTCTTGATGAAGAAATTGCAAAAATAATCAAAGAGGATGATAAGGAGAATTTAAAAAATAAGCATCAAAAAAGTGAAATTGAAGAGATAAAAGAGGATGAGGATTTTGAAGTGAAAGAGGAGGAAAATGTTGAAATTAAAAATGCTTATTCTCTCTAAAAATAGCCTTAGGGGGATATTTTTACGATCGACCTGTAGAGGAAGGGAGGAGGGCATTTCAGAAGGGGGGGGGGCTATTTCAGAAGAGAAGGGCTATTTTAGAGAGAGACTACATATTTTAGAGAAAACACGGCAATTTTGAGGCTTCTTCCTCTTCAAGTTTAATAAATCAAAGAGAAGAAGAATTAATTAAAAGCCTTGAAATATTAAAAAATTCGGAAGTAGAAAACAATTTTCCTTGTAAAAATGTTCTGGAACCTTTTAGAAAATTTAAAAATGAATTTTATGTTTATTTAAAAGATGCAATTCCCAATAAAATGCCGATTTTAGTTGAAGTTGAAAGGGCTTATTTTTTGGATAAAATTTTGAGAGAATTTTTGACTAGAGGATTTAATGAAGGAAATGAAGGGCTAAAAATAATTTTTAGAAAGATTGATGAAATTATTGATTATTTTGGGCAACAATTGGAAAATATAATTAGATATAGTTCCAGAAATAGAAGGTTTGTGTGCAGATTTAGTATTTAATAGGAATGGATTTGGAAAGAAACGTTGGGCCGGATTCTGGGCCTGTAGTAGTCCAGGAAAAATCCCAGGCCAGGAAAACCCCAGAAAGGTCAAAAAATGCCTGTGCCTGGACTCTGGGTACAGGAAAAACGCAGGCTTTGGTATAGACCCAGCTCGATCTCTAGTGCGAACCACATTTGCAAACATAATGATATTTGCGAACCGACATAAATGATCTTAACATTAAGCGAAAATGTGTACAAATGGTTTGATAAACTTCATGTTATGGATAAGGATTTGGCACAAATCCCAGCAAAAACAAAATATGGAATTTTGATTTGCCAGCCTTTGGAGCATTTTAAAGGCCTTGCAGTAAACTTTAGATTAAACAATAAAAATATTTGTGATGTTGCCAACGAATTTGCAGAAAATATTTTGGAGAAATTTGAAACAGAAAAAGAGAAAAATAAAAAAGGATGTTCTCCTAATTTATTAAAAATTAATTTGAGAGAAAAATTGAAAAAATATTTTAATACAGAAAAGAATAATTTGAACAATTTTTTAATTAAAAATAGGGAAAGAATTTTAAGTGAATTGGAGAGAAATTGTGCAGAAAATATTTTAAATATAAATGCCGAAAGTTGGTTATTTTTGGGGGGAACGGGTAAAAATGAATCTACGGTTAATTGTCGAGGGAATATTGTGAATGAATTGAATTTGAAGATTGAAGAAGCGATTGAACGTCTTGTGAAGAAAATACCTGAAGATGGACAAGTTAGAGTATGGATGTTCTCCTAATTTATTAAGTGTATCTCCCTTAACCTAACGTGTCTTAAAATGAGGTTATCTAGTATTGAAGGTTTAGATGACATATCTTAGTAGGTGTCGTATAAGTGAGATTAGGCAGCTCACTAATCCATATCTCAAAACGTATCGTGAATGAGGTTTATCTAATATGGAGAGAGTTCGGACTGGAAGGGTCGTTCGAGAGATTTTTATTCGAGATTTTATCTCGATCCAGTCTCTGGATCTTATGGCGTGGTTCGCTTTATAATTTAATTATATTTTGTTTAAAATAGTATCTTTAAAAAATTTTTTGTAGCAAGAATATGCATCAATTCGTGCTCATTATTTAATGAACAAAATAGGACTTAAATTATATTTTAAACTAGTCAAAATAATCGGGGGAAATGAGAAGGATTTGGATAAATTATTTGAAAAATTAGAGTCTCCTTTTGATTCAGAATTAATTGAAAATTCTTTATATGCAAAAACAATAGCTGAAGAAATGTTTAATTTAATGACTGGGAATGGGGATGAATTGGAAAATTTGAAGGAAACAATTCAAAATCCAAATGTTGAATTGCCTGAAGAAATGGCTGATGAGATAAAATGGACAAATTCTTTGACTGAACGTGTGTTAGTTAATAGAGAAAGTCCAAAAAGTTCAAGTAAATCACCCAAGGTTAGATACATTTTAGAGGCGAATATAATACGAAAATTTTAATTTAAGTCAAAAAAGAGTACTAAACGAGCAACAAATCCTTATGCTAATCAGACACTTTGTGAAGCAGTAAAGCTAGGCTATATTCAGTATGTTGCAGCCAAGGTTCTGATTGCTTATGAACGTTTAAATCGTTTCTTCAAAATTGAGAATTATGCGAATAATTGGAAGGCTAAAATAGAAGCAAATATTGAAAATGAATCAGTACGTTTATTAAATGAAGATATATTTGAGAACTATTTAACTCATATAAAGAATTTAAAATATGATGAAAATATGCCTCTGAATATGGAAATGTTTCTTTATCGAACTTACGGATTAAAGAAAAAATGTGGAGAAGATTGAAGAGAATTTTAAAAATGATTTTAAAAAATTTTTTTGTATTTTTAACTAAAGTATACAGACGAAACCGCATTTAAGATGTCCAAGTTTTGAATGAAAACATTTATCGGTAATCATCGATATCGGAATTTTTCGGTATTCCGTACCATAGACGGCGCGGGGCGCATTTTCAATCACAAATTGTAATATTAATCTGTAATGATGAATGTTTAAAAAAAATTAATTTACCTAATTAATACGTGGGTAAATCTAATGATAATCTAGAAGATCGTAATACAATTCACCGAATGGCAATTCTTCATACGGGATTAATGTTTTATTAATCTTCTAAAAGGGACTATAGATAGATATTTTTGCAAAGCAAAAACATTTTTTATCAAAAAAATTTAAAAATATTTCAAAATAATCCTCTCAAAAATACCCCTCTTTTACTATTTTTAAGAGTTGAAGAAATTCTTTTTTTTATTATTGTCATTTTCCCTCATCATTATTGGCCTTCAATAAATTTTGTCACAAAATTGTAACGACTTTGCGCATTTATAATTGATTGAGATAAATAATAGACTAGAAAGGTACTTATTTTTAGAGAGTAAAAAATAACAAAAAAATTTTATTTTTGCATTTAAAGACGGGGAGAAATTTTTTAATTAATTTTTAATTAATTTAATTAAATGTTTTATAAATTTTTGATATTTCTTTTAATTTTATTTTTTATTCCTTTTATTATTCGAGCCGATAATTGCCTTTATAAATGTAGAGATGGTAAAGAGAATTTAGTTGATGGACGTTCAGATTTTAAAGGTGAAGAATAAATAATAATTAATTTTTAATACGGTCAAACCAAGGGGTATGCCGAAACTGCATTTTAAATTGAAGCGACAGGCGTATGTAACACCAAAAAATGAAATTTAGCGAAAGAAGAAAGGCAAAAGTCAATTTAAAAAGCGAGAGGTGAAAAGTCGAAACGGCACATCCCTGAAGACTTAGATACCCCTTTGGCAACTCATTATGAGGGAGGATGCCATACACGCTATAAGCGACTATTCTTTCCAGCCTTTAGGAAGAATCTAAAAATGAGGAATAACCTAGAAAATAATTTTAAAAATCCCATTTTTACAGCAAAATATCCTGTAAAAATTAAACGTTTACGTGGAACACTTTACCGTCCGAACAAAGAACCTGCTTGTAATGAAAATAGGGCGACAGTTTTAATGCCTGGAATTGTTAAACTTTTGGATGGTAATTTTTAAAGGAAGATTTTTTTGAAGAATACTTTTTAGGAGAAATGTTTGTCCCAAAAAATAATTTTGATTTAATTAAATCTGGCACAGTTAGAATGACCGTTAATTCGCCTAATTTTGATAAACCTATTTGTTTAAATGGGACAAGTCAGTATTTAGCTATGCCTAATTCTTGGTGGTTTGTAAATTTTTATTTTTCAAGAAAAAATAGTTGGAAGTAAAATGTCCTTGGAATTTTAATACTGTCGGACCTCAGGACCTCACTTACTCTCTTTGGGTTGAAAATCGCAGACTAAACTGAGGTGTCAACAATATTGGGGATAACGAGATTTATGGACTATCGGATAGACCTTTGAGAGACATTTGTGGGAGGACACTTGCGGGCCGATATTTGAGGACATTTAGTGTTGAAAATTTTTTAAATTAATTTAGAGATTTTTAAGAAAAAATAAAATAATTTTTTACATAGTTCATTTAATTTATGTGAATTTATTGGAAATGATCTGTGCAAACTATTACAAACACCCGGAATTCATACAATTAGGGAATTAGAAAAAGTACTTAATTTTAACTCAACCCAACTCCTTCCTGATCCGCCTGGTATTTTTGGGATTACTTTACTGGATATATTATCGGTAAATTTAATTAAAAACAGGATTTAATATCCCCAGTCTTTTAATATTTTTAAGGGCGAATTTTCTTTCTCAATGTTTCTTGAAACAGAAGGAAAAACTATTCTGGAATTACAAATTCCTACAAATCAGAAATACCTCCAAATAGGATTGGATAATACTTATTCAGAAGAATGCCATTAAATTATATTTTTAGTCAAATAACAATTAGTAAATACACGTAGAAATTATTAATACAAAATGTTCAAAAAGAATTTTGTTGCGAAGAAAAAACAATGAGAAGCATTGTTGTTTGTGTAAATTTAACAAAAAGAAAATACTACAAAACAAAAATACGTTAGTGTCTGCTCCCTTTTGCCTTGTATTTATGAAGTTGTACAAGGGGATTTCCGTTTTCTGTTCTTTAATCCTCCTTAATCCCAACAGTAATTTTTTCTTTCTTTTTTTCGTATGTCTCAAAATTCGTATTGTCTCACCGAGATTAACCCAGAAGGTCAACTCCCAGAGGTCAACACCCTAGTGATCAAATAACCAAGGAGGTACTCCTCGTATTTGGACGGATAATGCCTTCACTACAAGATGGCCGTGCTTCGCGGCGACCGTAGCGAAGCGGCGGCCGTCGTTCCGCTCGAAATACGCGGCTTCCTCCGCAGCGGCAAAAACTTTCTTCAGCGAATATACTAAATAGGTACAAAGAAATAGAAATCAGAACGAAACCCAGAAATCAGAACGAACATCTCAAGTGAATGCTCTCTACTGATAGCACTAAAATGGCCTTCAAATTTTGTTTAACGCCGCTTCGGTCTTTTAACCGACGGTCTTTTAACTAATCGGCCTTTTAACCCCTTTTTGGCTGCGTCGGTCTAACACACTATTTCGTTTTGCGAGGGACTTCAAAATGTAAACTCAAGGCATTTCAAAGTGTAAACTAATTAAAATATCTAGCGAAGGTTAAACTTCAGAAAAAAAATTTTTCCCCGCTCAAATTTTCTATTTTTTCCCCAAAATTTGTGATTTCCGGCTGGTTTCCGAGTTCCGGCTTTTGAGCCATTTCCGATTTCAGACACCTTCGTCATTTCCGACCGACGCCTGATTCTTAGGGACTTCTAAAGAGTCGGTTAGTAGTTTATCGATTTTAGCGGCTTCCAGCCTTTTCTATTAGTTTTTTGTGACACGCCCAAAACGGCGCACGGCCATAACGGCGCAAAGCCATAACTTGTTTCAAAATTTCCTAATCTTTTGAAATTTAATATTAAACGATTCCTCTCATCGAGCTAAGGAGATTGGTACCTAAATTGTTAAGGGCCAGACATTTTCCACCAAGTTATAGCTTTGCGCCGTTATGGCCGCGCGCCGTTTTGGGCGTGCCCTCTTCCTGATATTTGCTGGCATAATGAAAAAATCAATCAATTTTTCTAAATTAACGTTTATGTCATTTAACGAAATTTTCTCAAAATTTTGTCTATTTGAGAAAAATAATTTAATCTTAATTTATTTTTTCAGTTCGTTTAATCATTCCATTATTGCCTTAAAATATGATTCCTTCATTTTCAATGGCCCAAAATGGTCAACCTCGTAATAATTATGTTCAACACCAATCTACTCCGCCTATTTATGGTGCTGTTATGCGTCAAGGTGCTTCTCAATCTCAAGTGCAATTGCAACAAATGGTGCCTCAACGTGTTGTTCAGCCAATTCCAAGTTTTGGAGTTCAACAGGTTTTTTTTAATTTTTTATTAGAGAGGGTTGGGTTCTGAAATGGGACTTGGATTAGGTTTTGTTTTTTGGATTCATTCGAGGGATTTTAGGGGGTACTTGGGTTTTTCTGATTTTTCCTTGACTCGAGGTCAAGTCTTTGGTCAGGTTCATTTGATGGCAGACAAGGGTTCTTGATTCTAAAAATGGTGCTAGGTCTGAAATAGGACTTGGATTCTTGCTTTGATTTTTCTTGGATTCATTCTCGGGATTCCTTGGTTTATTCTAGATCTTGTTTTTTTGACTCAGGGTCGGTGAGTCAAAAATAGATAGGCGAGCTTGATACATATCAGAGGGTTCTCCTTTTTCTGATTCCAAAAATTTTTTCTTTCAATTCTCGAAATACTTTCTCAATTCCCGCCTTTAGATCCGACATTGAGTATTCTAATCCCTGCCCCTTCGATCTTCAATTTTCATTTTTTTTTCTTATAGAACGCCAACAATAACAGTCAGCAACTCTTCGACGTCTTCAACAGCAACTCAAGTCCCCCTGCCTTGTGCAGGGGGCAACTCAAGTCCCCCTGCCTTGTGCAGGGGGCAACTCAAGTCCCCCTGCCTTGTGCAGGGGGCAACTCAAGTCCCCCTGCCTTGTGCAGGGGGCAACTCAAGTCCCCCTGCCTTGTGCAGGGGGCAACTCAAGTCCCCCTGCCTTGTGCAGGGGGCAACTCAAGTCCCCCTGCCTTGTGCAGGGGGCAACTCAAGTCCCCCTGCCTTGTGCAGGGGGCAACTCAAGTCCCCCTGCCTTGTGCAGGGGGCAACTCAAGTCCCCCTGCCTTGTGCAGGGGGCAACTCAAGTCCCCCTGCCTTGTGCAGGGGGCAACTCAAGTCCCCCTGCCTTGTGCAGGGGGCAACTCAAGTCCCCCTGCCTTGTGCAGGGGGCAACTCAAGTCCCCCTGCCTTGTGCAGGGGGCAACTCAAGTCCCCCTGCCTTGTGCAGGGGGCAACTCAAGTCCCCCTGCCTTGTGCAGGGGGCAACTCAAGTCCCCCTGCCTTGTGCAGGGGGCAACTCAAGTCCCCCTGCCTTGTGCAGGGGGCAACTCAAGTCCCCCTGCCTTGTGCAGGGGGCAACTCAAGTCCCCCTGCCTTGTGCAGGGGGCAACTCAAGTCCCCCTGCCTTGTGCAGGGGGCAACTCAAGTCCCCCTGCCTTGTGCAGGGGGCAACTCAAGTCCCCCTGCCTTGTGCAGGGGGCAACTCAAGTCCCCCTGCCTTGTGCAGGGGGCAACTCAAGTCCCCCTGCCTTGTGCAGGGGGCAACTCAAGTCCCCCTGCCTTGTGCAGGGGGCAACTCAAGTCCCCCTGCCTTGTGCAGGGGGCAACTCAAGTCCCCCTGCCTTGTGCAGGGGGCAACTCAAGTCCCCCTGCCTTGTGCAGGGGGCAACTCAAGTCCCCCTGCCTTGTGCAGGGGGCAACTCAAGTCCCCCTGCCTTGTGCAGGGGGCAACTCAAGTCCCCCTGCCTTGTGCAGGGGGCAACTCAAGTCCCCCTGCCTTGTGCAGGGGGCAACTCAAGTCCCCCTGCCTTGTGCAGGGGGCATCAAAAAACCAAACCCAAACGGCCCTCTTTAGGGCCACAAATTTAATAAGTGAGACGAGACAATGACTTTTATTTATTTTTTTGATAAATTTTTGTGTATTTGACTCATTTTTTAATTAAAATTATGCTCCTGAAGCAATTTGTAGAACAGTGCTTCTCTTTTTAGGTTTTTTGCGTTTGTTATCAATTTTTAAAATTTTGCTTTTTTTTGACATTTTGTCGGTTTATAGCCTTTTCGCCATTTTATGGATTTGCCATTATATGGGATTTGACATTTTGTGCGTTTTTGGCCGTTTCGCCATTTTATGGGTTCGCCATTATATGGATTCGACATTTTATGGGGGAGCCCCTTAATCCCAACAGTAATTTTTTCTTTCTTTTTTTCGTATGTCTCAAAATTCAAATAACCAAGGAGGTCAACTCCTCATATTTGAACGGATAATGTCTTCACTACACGATTGCCGTGCTTCGCGTTTAGTTTGTGTTGAATTCTATTTAATTTTAGAAAAATATTATTTAAAATTTGGAAAAAAATTTTACTTTCAAAAAAGTTTATACATCGTTATTATACATACCATCTAAAATAGCTCTAGAGAACGATCGAAAGAAATAACCTCATTGGGTTGCATGCCCTATAAAGCCAAAAATATTTATTAATTTAAATAAAGGCAAAAAATAAAAATATAAATGAATATTTAAAAATATTTTTTTAATTTTTTTCAATCATCGAGTTTGTATTTTGCGACTTTTTCTTTCTTGAATTCTTTCCTCATAAAAAATCTCCAAAAATCAAAAATTGTAAAAAAATTTTATTGAAGCAGCTGCACATAATTTGAAGGGAAAAGGCCACAAGCGCCATTCGGCGATCGGCCGTACCACCAACCATCGTGCACCATTTGTATATCGGAAATGATGTCATCAGGATTAAATGTTAACTCTGTGTTGTCCTTTAAAGTGTTGGGAATATAACTAAAAATCAGATGAATGGAATGTTTGATCGAATAATACTTCGAATTCGTGATATTCGACTTCGAACATTCGATTTTGGCATTTTTTCGGTCTCTATAACTTTATATGATGGCTCGGCACCAAGGATGTCTGAAATTTTCGGCTCGTATATCTAATCGGGATATCCGTGGATTTTGGGATCGAGATCGGATCCAGATATCATTGGATTTCTCAGGATATTCGGGGATTTCCCTGGATATGCCCATCCTACTCGGCATTATTAAGCTGTTTTGCGGAGGGTAACGAAGGATAATCAAGATGATTCCTTCTCATAGAAATATTACAGAGTAAACATTCTTATAAAGTTTTTTTATTCACCTCCGCCTGATAATCCCAAAGAGCTTTAGCATTAATTTTTTGTTGTTGTTTTTGTTGCTCATTTACTAAATTTATTTTTCCCCCATTTTTAACATTTTCTTCTTCAATATTTTGTTCCTCTATTATTTGTTGATAATTTTCCGTATTTGTTGGTTCACTTGGTGGAGGAGAAATATTTGTAGCGTCTCCGTTTTGTGAAGACAAATTTAATAAATTCAACTCCTCATCCATTTTCTTCCCATTTTCTTCCAAATTAGTTTGAGTTTGGTCATCATTTTGTTGATTTAAAGGAATTCGAGCAACTGGGGGAATTGGTGCTATTGGAATTTTATTGACAACTGAGAGAAAAAATAAATTTTTTTTTAATTTAAAGAATCATGGCTCTTGTCCAGAATGCGTCCAATCACCTTTTATGAGTTCATTTTATGGCAACAAGTTCATTCTATGGCAACAAATACCCTTTCGATGTTAGAACCTATGTATGGTTCAGGGGGTGAGTTTTGCCTTCCGACCTTCACCGTTCGCTTCTTAAATCGACTAAAGCCACTTTCGTAACACCACTGCTATGGTTCGGTATTGCGCATACCCTGATAAGTAGATACTTTCGGAATAGATTGGACGCATGATCTTGACAAGAGTTAATTTATTTACTGGATTCCTCTGGTTGTTTTTCTGATTTTTCTAGTTCATTTTTTATTTCTGCTACAGATTTTGTTTGTCCTGTTTGTTTTTCTTCTTTTCTTTTTAGTACACATTCAAATTGTTTTGGTGGTGGCTCTGGGACTTTGTTGACTGGAGGGGTATTTAGACGATTTTGTAGATTGACCTTAAAAATTTTAGGTCAATCTACCCGCATTCCCATTTAGGAGTGAAAAATGTAAATCTTATAATGAAGTGTTGATTAAATAAAAGGCATCACTTAAGGTCTTCCTCACCCAGTGGTCAAACAAGTTTAAAAAACTTATCTTAAACTGCTTTGTATCTAGTATTGGAGAGGGGTATCTTATGTCGTCTTATGTCTATTAGATACACCCCAATATGAGATATACCTCTATTTAGAGTACATTTTTTAAATCCTGTAGCTATTGGATGGCCTAAAGCGATACTGCATAACAGCCTAAGCAATATCCCCGCAGTTAAGGTATTAACTCATAAGATAGGTCCCAATAATTTAAATAAAATTGAGCTCCGACTAAATTTAAT
The DNA here is from genome assembly GCA_036172945.1 of Meloidogyne incognita. Taxonomy (NCBI): domain Eukaryota; kingdom Metazoa; phylum Nematoda; class Chromadorea; order Rhabditida; family Meloidogynidae; genus Meloidogyne; species Meloidogyne incognita. The sequence goes on from JARQAC010000002.1 coordinate 3,044,652, forward strand.
TTGAAAATATTTTTCTATTCATTTTTATTTACCTGCCATTTAAAGTTTTTTGGCTTTTTTAAAGGCTTTGTAGACTGTGCCAATTCCGACACTTTTTGTTCAAACATCTTAGTACGTCCACTTATTAATTTTCCCATTTTTCCAGCATTAATTGAAGACGAATCAAAACTTGCTGATTTTCCAATTTGTTGCTTTTGTGCTTCCATTCTTTCTAAATGAATTTTGTGTAATTTTTCAGACATTTCTTGTTGTTCATGGGCATATTGTGCTTGGAGTTGTCGCCTCTTATTTGCCTCCTCCTTCATTCTTAGTTCTTCCTCGTCTCTCATCTTTTAATTTTTAAATTTTAATGTCTAGCCGCCTCTATTAGAAGCCCATCTCTAATAGAAGCCCACACGAGAAGACCCATTGAAACCCTACTCTCTAATAGACGCCGATATCTAATAGAAACCCCCATACAAAGGCAAACCAAATTTAAGAGCGTATCCTATGTAAAGGTGTATTTTAAATAGGTGGGACTTGTATTGAGTGTATCTTATAAGGAGGCCCAACTATAAATATTATTAACCTCTTCCCAGAATTTTTCTCTTTCATTCAAATTAATTTCTTGATTTAACCCAGAATGCTGATTTGCGACACTTGCTGGTGTTGGTGGAATAAACGGAGTATTATTTATTGGTTGAATAACAGATGACCCGGCAGAGCTCTAGAAATACAAAAAAAATTCTTTAAAAATTTTTTTTTCAAATTTTGCCTCAGGCGTTTTAACATCTGAAGGAGTAATTGAAGGTGCCAAGTCTTGCAGCTTTTCAAAATGCCTTTCCAAAACTTGTTTCTCCAAATCTTCCTCATTACGAGCATATATTGTTAAATTTACTCGCCGAACCTTTAATTAGAATATTTTTTATTTAATTAAAGGAACGTACAAATCTACGAATTTCTTCAACATGTGAAGCAGTAGTGGATAGTAATGCTGCTGGCACTCCTTCACCTTGCTAAAAAAAGGGAATAAAATAAGGAGAGAATAAATTGAAAATAATAGGTAGACCAATGTATTAAACACACCCTTAGGCATGATAATTTGTTCCTTATAATGGATGTAGCTTAAATGAGAGGTAACAATTGGGCAACCTCTCCAGACACTCAATGGCCAACATAAATTCAAAAAATGTTAGCCCCCCTGAAATCGACCACCTTGCTACGTCCCTTGTGTACCTAGTATCGGGGTATGTTATAGTGAGAGTATCTTATAATGAGGGTCTTTAATAATGGGAGGTATAAAGGTATAATAAGTAGACATTTCCCTTTGGCCAACTAGTAATAAAAAGGAGATCTATCCAATAGCGAGTACTAAAAATTAAAAAAAAAGTTAATTCACCCAATGGAATAGAACAACTTTTCTTTGTGCCCCAGCGGCAACAGTTGCAAACCCATACTGCGTTTTAGAACTATTAAAACTCGTTATTAATTGTTCAAGGCCGCCATCTTTAAATATAAAAATTTAAAAAATTTTGCAAAATTAAATTTACTTCCCGCTGCTTCAACCTTTACAATAGATGAAGTCCCATCGTACCCAAAAATAGCCCTAAAATTCAAGGAAATTTTAAAATTTTTTAATTAAAATTAATTAACCATTCATCCCCAGATTGGGAATTGCTGACAGAATCGAATGCAGCATTTAATTCAGATTCATTATTTAATAAATTGCAAGTCATGCCAAATTTTTTAAATTAAATATAGAAATCTTTAAAAAAATTATTTAGTCAGATCTGGATTTGATTTGGTAGTACAGCAGAAACAGCAGAAACATTTCAAGTTTCAAAAAAATTATTTGTACAAGGAAAGCTGTAAACCTTTTGTAAATGACAAAATTCGTAGGAAATAAAAAATAAATTTAAAGAAATTAGTCAAAAGGAAACATTTTCCACCATATATTTATTTTATTAGCACCTTTGTCAGTATAATAATAACATTTTATTATGAACAATCTTATACATATTATTTAAAAATTGTGTTTATATTAAATCATGTTTGTTATTAAAAAAGGGGGTGTAACTAATAACTATACATATACATATTTTTGAGAAAATGTTTAAAAGAAAAGGAAAGAATTCACAAAATATTTATTAAAGCCCGGATAACGTCTCGATAACCGTGATTTTTGATTAAAAGAAAAATGTGTTTTATGTATGCTGTTTATTTTTGCAATTTTTAGTTGCAATATTTTAACATTAAAAAAATAGCTGGCAGAATCACAACACAAAAATATTTATTATAGCAATATTTAATGTTGGAAAAAATATTTTTTTGTGAGAATTAAATAAATTGGAAGAAAAAAAATTAATTGCCTGTCATTTTTCATTAAAAAATACAAGTTTCCAATTTTAATAACAAAGTTTAAAGAATACAAGAATTTTTAGGATACGTTTTTTAATTTTGGTTGGCAAGCCACTGGATAGGGGAGCTGTCAAAGCGATACCCTCACTTTAAGATACATCTCATTATAAGAGACCCCCATTAAATGATAACCCTTTATACTAGACATACCTCAATTTAAGATACGCTGGGGGGATCTGTTTAAGCTATAGTCTCTATTCAAGATACCCTCATTATAAGGCAAGGGTTACCTTATAATGAGTTTCGACTGTATACATAAAATTTTAAACATTTCAAGTAGAAAAATAAGCATGTTTAAAAGCCCTATAGAAAAATAAAGTTTAAAGGCGATGAGTGTTTTTCCCTTCTCCTTAAAAACCAGTCATTTGCCATATGCTTTATTGAAGAGAATTATTGGACATGAAATAAAGTGTTTTTTAGTATAAAGGGCAATAATATGGCAGTTATGGGAAAAGACTGGTCGTTAAATGATAAAATAAAAAAAGCAATCGAAGATCAGGCAATGGAAAAATAAAGATGAGAGAGATTTAGTGAAAGGATTTTTTGTTAGCTTCAGCTTTGTTTGTTTTTAGTTAAGCAAAAGGGAAAGAGGAAACAAGGATTAAAATGATTTTTTGCTTATAGAGTCGGCCCTGAATTTAGATACTTCTGGAATTAGATATCTAAAACTGAGGTTCGACTATAAAAATTTAAAAAAATTCTTAACATTTAAATTAGAGAAAAAAACAACTTCCGACGTGAGACTATTTATTAGTAAAATTTCAAAGAATGTAAAAGATAAAATCATAAAAATACAGTGCGCGTCATAACTATACGTCCACTCAAAATTTTGGATTTTAGGTCTATGACCACGTCCAATCGTGTTAAAATTAATTAAAATATATTAAATAAGGGCAATCGATCTTATTCTAACTAATTTAACATAATATTTATTCAACAAATAGTGATTTTTAAACATTTGTGCCAAAACTTGCGCGTCATAACTATACGTCCACTTCTATTTTCGACATTAGGGGTGGTCTGAAAAATCTTAAAAAATTCCTGTAAACATATCTCTTAATATGAATAAAAAATACATAAGAAACTAAGTTCTAAGATATCTCCTTCATCGAGATCTGAAAACCCTAAAATCAACGGAAAACTGGGGGTAAATGTCTTTAAAAAATATTTTCGACCCCTTACAGGTAAAATAAAAATTTAATTTTAGGCTTATTTGAAAGCCCTTGAAATTCTCTATAAACTCAGCAATTTTCATTTTGCAGAAATTTTTTTTTATCAAGTTGTACTTAATTAAACTTTTAATGTGCTAGAAAGGGCATTTTATGGGGTAGATTTAATGATTTTCATGTCAACTGAATTTAACCCTCAATATCTCCTATGTAAAATTTTTTAAATTTAATCTAAATAAAGGTTTCTAGTAGCAAATTTAAAGGGCTTTCAGGAAAGTATAAAATAAAAATTTAATACGGCCCTTAAGGGGTCGAAAATATTTTTTAAAGACATTTACCCCCTGTTTTCCGTTGATTTTAGGGTTTTCAGATCTCGATGAAGGAGATATCTTAGAACTTAGTTTCTTTTGTATTTTTTTATTCATATTAAGAGATATGTTTACAGGAATTTTTAAAGATTTTTCAGACCACCCCTAATGTCGAAAATAGAAGTGGACGTATAGTTATGACGCGCAAGTTTTGGCATAAATGTTTAAAAATCACTATTTGTTGAATAAATACTTGAATGCTTACTTAACTTTTAGTAATACTAGGATCCTCTTATCCCAATCTAATATATTTTAATTAATTTTATCACAATTTAATGTGATAACCCCAAAATTTTGAGTGGACGTATAGTTATGACGCGCACTGTATGTAAAAAAATTTTTGTCTCAAATTATGAAGGAAATGTGTGGATCAACAATCCCTTTCAGACCGCTCATCTGTCAGTTCTTTTTTGTTTTAATCCTGCTTATATTTATTTTTTGAGAAAGTTGCTTGCACATGACTCATCTCTTAGGGTGCTCAAAAAACTTTTTGTTTATTATTTTTTTTACCTTTCTTTGAATTAGTGAGGGAGAAGTTGGTTTAGAAAACGGAGGTGCCTGAGCTTTTCCTCTCTATTTAAGGCACACCTCATCAAGAGGAAATTTTTCTAAGAGGGAATCTTATAATGAGTTCCGACGGCATTATTTATAGTTCACAATTATAGCAGTAATTTCGTGATTAATAACGATGATTGATTAAGCGTAAACTAAAGGAAAACGGATATATCCCAAATTACTAAGGGAAGCATAAAAATTAAATTAAGTGCAGTTGATATATTTTCACTTAAAGTGAATTTTGGAATTTTTTTTCTTTTAAAATATATATAAATTGCCTCGTCCATCTTTATTTTTTTTTCACCTTCAGTTGATGCCAGCCATGTGTCCTTCCCGCTCTTCTATTTTAATTTTTTCCTTCTTCCTCTTTTATCTTCGCGCATTTTTATGCCCGCTGCTCTTCTCCTCCTCAAAAATCTTTGAGTGGAAAGGAGGCAAATAAAAATACAAGAAAACATAGAAACAGCAGAGAATGAGGGAGAATGAAGGGAATGAGGAAAATTCAATGAAAAAAATTTTTTGGAAAAAATTTGTAGTAAAAAGTGGTTGGATAGAGGGACCGGACAAATAGTAGCAGTAGAAGAAAAGCGCGAAATGAAAACTAAAGTGATGAACAAAAAAAATTCAATTTTCTTAAAGCCGATTATTTTTTTATTAGTTGACGCATTTGTAGCTTCCATTTAAACTTTGTGTGGTGCATCCAAGCGATTTGTAAAAATAAAGTACAGGAAAGGATAATGTTTTTAACGAGAAAAACAAGCGGTGTGGCTTTTGAGGAAGGGGGATTATTGAGGAAACGATTTTCAGGACCTCAGGACACGACTTTTTGAGGACTCGACTTCTAAGAGAAATCGACTTCTGAAGGAAATCGTCTGTTAAGAATCCAACTATTAAGAGAGACTGCGACTTTCGAAACTCGATTTTTAAAGATCCGACTTCTGAGGAGGGAGAGATTGAGACAATTAACGACATTTGATGCCCCGATTTCTGAGGGAATCCGACTTGTGAGGATGTCACTATCAAGGACCTGACTTATGAAAATCCGATTGAGGAAATCCATCTTTTGAGACGCCGACTAGATTTTTGAGAATATTCTTTGAAAAAGTTAGAAAATCGATTCTTAAAGTATCATAGAAATCATCAATTAATACAGAAAACTTTAAAATACCCCCAAAAAGTTTAAGGTAAAATTTAGGTATTTTACAATATTTACTAATCAAAAATTAATTTAAAAAAACAATAAAAATACCTATACTAGAATAAATCAAAATCTATTTTCAGTTTCATCGCAACGATAAATATAAAACAGTGAGGCATACAGGATGAAAGCCATACACAAAATACGTTTAATCAGACTTTTTCCATGTCGCTTGACTTGAAAGGAACTGAAAAAATATTAATTAATTAAAAAATATCTCTAGTGATATGAGGTTGATTTTGAGCTCAGTTTATGGTGTTTTTCACCATAAGAAAACCCTTAGGCAGAAAAATTTGTATCTCATAAAGATAGGAAAATTCTAAAAAGCCTTAACTTCGATTTTTGTTGAGGACCAGATTCTCGACTTTGAGTCAAAGAAATCAGAGAATACTGAAAAATGCCTTGATTTTGAATCTAAACCCAGTAAAAAGCAAGATCTGGATAAGAGATCAGCTATGCTGTATTTTAAAAAGCGGAAGCCAGAAGAGCAAAAAAGACGGGAATTGGTGGAAGACGGATGCCTACATTCTTGTCTGGATTTAGATCCCGGCCGATCTCTAGTATCCCATGATGAGTATCCTAAATGGAGGGTACCGCTTAAGTAGTTACTCGCACATAGTAGCTAACCAAAATTAAGTCTTAAATTGAGGTATGCCTAATTTTGCAAGGCTACTAGAAGAACGGTTAATTTTCTGGCCTGAAAAAAGCCTAATTTTCTAGCCTAAATATAAAGAAAAAAACCTAATTCCTCACTTTAATTTAGCAGGAACCTCTGACAAATTTGAGTACATCCCAGTCCAAACAACCATCTTTCGTTGCAAATCTGTAGGCTCAATCAATAACGGTTTTTCTTGTTCAAGTTGTTCACCTTTAAAAAAATTAATTTTATAAAATTAAAAATTTAAAAAAAGCAAACGAAATTGATCTCTTTCATCAGCCCATCTCTTTTGAATAGATTCCCATTCGTTAATTAATAAGGGATATCCAACTTCTGATTTTGCTTTTTGTTCCTAAAAATAAATTTTTTGAAAAGTTAAAAAAAAAGTCGGTTTCCCTCCCTTTCCCTCTGGCTACAGGTCTAGTACAAATAACAAAAATGCCCGACTTACTTCACCAAATTAACTCTATTTCCTTATATATAATGGCATATAATCGTCAATAAAAGGAATGAAGTCGATGAAGGAAATCTGACCACTTTAACAATAAATTATTCGAGGAAGGGAAAAGGGAGTACGAAATTGTTGAATATTACCGGAGTCCGGAAAGGGTCTGGTAACCGCAAAAAGGACCTACTTCTCAATAAATGAAAAACTAGAGTTCGAACCGCGGATGGGAGCGGGTTTTCCTGGTTTTTTCAGAGTCCGAGATTTTAGTCCGGCCAAACCGGATCGGGGAAAAATCCAGAACTTTGAAACGTTCGAACTTTAAAGAAACCCCGAAGTTAATTTGGACTTTTAAAAATAAAATTAATAAAAAATAACCTTTTCTGTTTCCGTTTGAAAAATAGACAAATTAATTTTAATAGGTTTATTTAAATAAATTTGTTTGTCGTCCACTTCCTCAACTAGAATTAAAAAATCAAAAATGTTTTTAATTTAAAAAAACCTTCAGATTTGCTAGAAAATTGTCGAATACCATAAATTTTATTTTGAAGAATCCGCTGCAAATTTAAAATAAAAATGTTGTTGGGAAGGATAATTGGTTTTGTTGGTTGAATAAACAGAAACATTTTTGCTGAAATTGAGCTAAAAATCAAAAAATTTAAGTATACTGAAACGTCCCCTTTTAGCATACTGACCATTTTTTATTTTCCCCTTTCTGACCATTTTTCTTGTTTACAAGAAAAAGTCAGACGCACTAGAGATGCAATAAAATAAAGAGAGTAGATAGAAATTTAATTTAAATTTTGGCGTTACGTTTAGCTAGTTTTCACGCGAGCGTCAACAGGGTGAAATTGCTGTTTTCACAGCTTAATGAATTTTAGAATTTTTTTTTAATTTTTTAAATTTTTTAATTTAGACAGAATTTCAGCTTGATTAGTAATCACGAATCTCTTCCCTTCATCCTAGTCTACAATGATTTTTGACTACACAAATCTTACAGAAACGATGGATCTGAGCTTAGTACACATATGGTTTAAATTATGGCTGCCTTTTCTCATTGTATGCTTTTAAAATTAATATTAGACATATTTTCTACTTTTTTAGGCTCTGTCGTCATTTTTCTTCTTTCGGCTTCTTCAATTTATTGTTAGATGGTACTCTTCCCGCAAATGGACTTTTCGGACTAGCTACTTTAAAATTTGGACATTTTTTCAAAATCGGACCAAGAATATGGATAGCAAATCTCTTCAGGTTTCAATAAAACTAATGCTTTAATTAATTCTTTTAGTTGCGGGAGTTGGCGATAGAAAATGCTCTATTACAAAGAAGGAATGCTCGATTACAAGAAACTAATGTTGGGCTTAATCGTCGTATTGAGGTTTTTTAATTAAATTAAAAAAAATATATTTTAAAAAATAGGAACTTGAAGGAATGCTTCGTCTATCGAATGAAGTTGGTGATAGTCGAGTTCGTGTTGCACGTCAAGCTCGTGATATTTGGATACAAGAACGTGATGACAGAATTGCTGAATTAGAATTGGAAAACGAGAAGCTAACCTCTCGATTGGGTTTGAATTCGGCTCAAATGTGGACGGTTTGTTTTTTATCTTTATAATGATTTAATCTGATGGGCAATCCCGGAGAATTGGGGTCCCTACGGGAAAAAATTTTGAATATAAGAAAAAGGATTTTTCTAAGGTAAAAAATATGCTGATTACGAATCTGAGCCCCCGTGCTTGTTTTTAATGATGATCCCAAAACTGAATTCAACTTTTTTTTCAGTCTACTGGCGGTGGAATGGGTGACTTGATCATCGAGGAACAAGACTTCAAGGGCAAATTCATTCGGATTTACAATAAAGGAGATGAACCCTTTTCTGTTGGCAATTGGGTAGTTCGCTCAACAGCAGGTGGACTTGAGACCAAAGTGAAGTTCAAACCGGGTTCAGAAATTGCACCAGGAGTTCATTTAACGGTGAGAATCTAGATTTTTTGGAATTTTAAAATATTTAAAAAATTTTCAGATTTGGTCCAGCAATGCTAATATTGAATATGAACCGTCAGAAAATTTTGTCTTCAAGTACAAGATTTGGCCACATGATCGCTGCATTCGTACAGAACTTTTGAATTCTGCCGGAGAAGTTTTTGCTTGGCGTGAATGTGTTTTTAATCAAAATCTTAATGCTGTGAAAGAAGAGTTGAAAGAAGAAGAAAAGCAATGAAAGAAGAGTCTTTTTATTAGGTTTTTTGTTTTTACAGTGCGTGGCCAGCGGATAGATTTCAGGGGGCTAAAATGGGGGGAAAAATAAAAAAAATAAATTTTTTTTTGATTTTGGAAGGCCAAGAATCCAAATTTCTTCTGTTTTCAGCGTGTCATACCCCTTCCTAAAATTTCCCAGTTTCTCCAATTTCGAGGGGAATGTCTTCAACCCCCCTGGCTACGCTCTTCATAAATGACAAAATTTTAAAGAGGGGAAGGATATTATTTTCTTGTTTGTTACCTAAATCATTTCGAATGGGGGAAAACATTTTTATTGTTTACGACTTATTTTTGCTATGATCCAAAAAAAAATATACGACTTTAATGTTTTCTCCTCTCTTTGTTTTTTTTTGAAGACTTCTATTGTTCTCATATCTCAAAAATTTTTATCGGGCCTATAAGACTTTATCATTCTTGCTCAAATTTTTTAGACAATAAATTATTTTTTTTTAGTTTCAAATTTTTGATTTTAAGAATTATTTTTTTTCAAAAATTACCTTTTTTCGTGTCTAAAAACTTTCGGTAATAGTTCGGTTCGTACCCCCCCCCCCCTTCTTTTTCCTTCCTAAAAGTATTAAAAAATGGTCAGTCAGACTTATGTTATAGAACTCATCGAGCTGTGTTGAATGACACCAAAATCAACCCCCGGTCTTAACTTTGGGCCGAGATACAGACAAAAACCGTACATAAAGAAAGGTTTTGTTAAAGCGTCTCACGACTAGAATAGGGTTTACTTTGTGTCTTAACTTTGTTAAATCCTGTTCAATTATATTGATTTTGAAGTCATTCAAATCAGCACGACAAGCTCTTTCGAATGAGCTATTATTTGTTTAATCGAATTTTTAGAACAAAATATAAGCTTGGTCCACCCTTTTATTTTTCAATTTTCTTGGGTCTGTATCTCGGCCCAAAGTTAAGACCGGGGGTTGATTTTGGTGTCATTCAACACAGCTCGATGAGTTCTATAACATAAGTCTGACTGACCATTTTTTAATACTTTTAGGAAGGAAAAAGAAGGGGGGGGGGGGGGTACGAACCGAACTATTACCAAACTTTCACTTAGTTTTAGAAAATTTCACAACCTTAAAAATCTTTACATGATCTACATAATTTTATATTTTATCTGAAGCTACAAGGCAACGTTTAAATGTCAGAACAACCAAAAGCCTCAACAAAAGTATTTTTTAATTAAGTTTTCTTTAAATTAATCTTTCAGGTTTATTACCATTTGGACGATTCAACTCCCTATATGTCAGAATTGTCCATAACGCCAGATCGATTGACACTGGGGGATTTTAAACGTGCTTTCAATAGGAAAGGCTACAGCTATTTTTGTAAGGAATGGGATCCGAATTTGAAGAGGTTTCAATTTTTTAAATTGGGTAACAAAATAGAATATTTTAGAGAGGTGAAAGTGGAGATTGTCAATGATCGTCAGCTTCTACGCAAATCGGTATTTTTAATAAAATTTATATTGATTTTGGGAAATGTTCTGAGGTACTTGATGGTTATTCTAAACCAATTTTGTAGACAATTCATGTCGACTCATCAGAGACGTAGCCAGGATTTTTTTCAAGAGAGGGGGGGGGGGGTGCTTCCTATTTTTTCATTTTTCCCAATATTAGCCCCCACCCTCTCGCTACGCCTTGCAACTAACACGGATGCTCTGACCATTATGAGTCCGCATAAATAGCGTAAGCGATAATTTACAGGTACCCTTTTAATTTTAAGGTGAATGGCCTCTTCGAGTTATTTTTACTCTCTCAACAAAATTCTACGCAGCCTTTTTCTAATACGACTACAAATATGGGCGCAGATCAAGAGAGTGATTTGCAAACTTTAATAAGCAGTAATTGCTTAACTAAATTTTTAACAATTTATTTTTATTTTTTAGAGAGGGCAGGCGAAAATTTGGCAGAAATGTACAATTCAACATCGGAAGATCCTTACAACAGAACTTCAGTGTTTGTTTTTAAATTTTTATTCAAAATGAATGTTTTTTTCGTTTTAGATCCTCCTCTAGCATTTTTCAAAGAAGGCCTTTACCTGGTGCTCCAATGCCTTCTGCTGAAAGCACAGCAGGTTTGAAAATTTCTAATTCATTTTTGATTTAAAAAATTAAAGAAAGTGCTGCTGAGAGAACGTTGCTGGTCAATACTTCTGCAGCGAGGCAAAAGCGTCTTAGAAAACAGCGTTATGTTCCTTCAACTATTTCATCGGAATCCGAAAGCACGTAAGTTTTAAGACGTTTTCTTAAAAACATAAACTCTTGTCTCTCCTCATCTCATATCCTTAGGTTTTCCTTTCCCTAGACTCCTGGTCCTGAACCCGTCCCTGGTCAGTGGATACGAAAATTAGTCCCAACCTAAACTTTAAAAATAACAGTATTTAGCAAATTTTTTTCAGTTATTCTTTACCGCGAATTGAAGAAGTCAAACTACGCTTACAGGATGCTCCATTAGGAATTTCCGTTGCCAGTCAATGTGGCTCTATTTTTATTTATCACATTCAACATGGTTGAAATTTTTAATTTATTTTTTTATTTTTTTATTTAAGGAAGTGCTGCTGAAAGGTGTTGTAGACTTGAAGTTGGGGATCAGATTGTTCAGGTTTCTTTAAGTTTTTTTTCGATAATATTCTCTTTTTAATTTTAAGATTGATGAAACTCGTTTTGAAGATCTGAATGAGAAGCAAGCACTTGAAGTTTTGAAGAAGCTGAATTCTGTTAAAAAGTATTTCTTAATATTTTCTATGTAGTCCATTAAACAGGGATGTCACGGGTTACCTGAAACCCTGGCTTTTTCAACATGAACCCCGATCCGAAACATTTTACAACTCCCGACCCGAAACTCGACCTTTGTCTCTCTTAATTGAGGAGGGTGGGGGTGAAACCCGGACTTTCGACTTGAAACCGACCCGACTTTTTCTCAACCCTTAACATCTCTATTACCAAAGTGGTAACCTCTTTTGAGATGCTTTTAAGATTTAAGGGTGTATTTTGTAATTAGGCTAATCTACATATTTTTAATTTGTTAGGACTATAACAATGTACGTTGCAAAACGAGCAAGAACAAATGGAGGTGAAAGTTCTGAAGACCACAAATCTGATCCCCTCAGTTTACTTTGTGAAACTCAGCAATTGGATATTAGTCAATGGGTCGAGTCAACTACAAAGTAAATTTTAGATAATTAAAAAATTTTTAATATTTTTTTCTAGCAAAAATTGTGTCGAGCAAGTCCGTCCTTTTGCAGAAATTCCGCCAGTTGCTAAGGTTGAACGTGGAACCCTGCCAGTAGATGGATCTAAAGTGAAGAATCAAACCGTTGAGGTATTTAGTTTATTAGTTTTTAAATTCAAACAAATTTTAGGAGACAAGTGATGAAGAAAAAGCGGCATATTTGGACAGAAGAAATGGTGTAGGCGCGCGATTGGTGCCTATTATACATCAGGTTTTTTAATACTTAGACAACAATCGACTTCATTATAAGATACTTTAAAATTAGGGATGCATCAATTTGTGAGTGGGGGGTAATTAAGAGTTATCCTTCTTATTTTAGTCTCTAACATACCTCCAATGCGATAAAAACCTCAGTTTAATTATAAAGTTTTTTCGGTTTAACAATAAGGGTAAAGGAGTCTCTTAATTCCCTAATTGGGGAGGGTGAAGCCTGGACTTTTCGACCTGAAACCCGACCCGACTTTTTCTTAATTCTTAAATTTAAAAAATTTTTAGGAAACAAGGGGTAAAGGAGAATATGTGATCCGAAATTTTTATTCTATTTTATTTAAGGTCCGTTTTCATCAACAACAACAGCAGCAAAAATCAGAAGAAATGCACAAAATGCAAATGATCAACCTGGAGAATAATCCAAGTACTAAAAGATTTTTCAAGTTAGTTTTTAAATAATTTTTTTTGTTTTTATAGCAGTATCTTCATGCCCAGTTATGCTTGGAACTTTAGAAGAATCTTCCCCACATCTCGACTGTCATCCCCCACTTATTCAACTCCCTTTACACGCTGCAATGGACCCAAAAATAATCTTGTCTCGAATGGTTGAATTTGATTCTGGATTGGAAATTCGAAACAGAAAATGGCTAAAAATACCTGTTCCAATGTCTTTTATAGGTTTAAAATTTAAAAATTAATTTGGAATTAAAAATTGAGTTTGGGATTAAAATTGAATTTGGGCGAGGGGCTAAATCAGTCGTCCAAAATATTGTCCAGACAAAAAACATTCCGACAAAATACCTTCCAAAGGAGACTCTCGATTGATAGGTGATCATTGTTCAACTGTCTTCGATCTGGGAATCAATTGAACAAATTGATCGAATTAAAGTTTTGTTGACTGTATTTTGTTAAGACTTTGTTTTTTCTCTGGACTCTGTTTTAGCATTACACGATTTAAAATTTTAAAGGGGATGAAATGATTGATTGGCTTATTTCAAATGTGCAGGGATTTCGAGATCGAAGACATGCACGTTCATTTGCTTCAAATTTGTTGGCGCAGGGATGGATTAAACATGGTTTTTTTAAAATTTTTAAATAAAATTTTTTCTATTTTTATTTCAGTTGTTAATATAAGCTCTTTCAATGAGAAATGTTATTATGTTTTTAATGGTTGGTATAAGTTTGTTTTTTAAGAATTTTTTTTTTGAGAAAATTTAACCTAATTCCTAGGAATTAAACTCGTTTTTGGTTTCACACAAAAGTTTCTCAATTTAACATTAGTTTTTTAGAAGTTAGGTGTCTATTGGGTTTGGTGTAGGGATGTCACGGTCTGAGTTTTTGGTCCTGTCCTCAAAATTTTCATTGGATCGAAAAAAAGACCGGGCATCCTGGTATGTGGTTGACTAACTTTAAGCAATCAAAACTTCTTGATACTCCTCACGTTTTCCAAAATTTTTAGATGAAATAATCGCTGATCGTTTACGTGTTGAGGAACAACAAAAGCAACAACATTTACTAGACCAAAAACCTGATGCTGATTTTCAAACTGCTTCAATTAAAAAACCTCCTGCTCCAGCACCCGAAAGCAATACTGAAATAACGTAAACCTTCAGCCTTGTGGTTTTTTTAAAATTTTTTTGCAGTTATATGAGCAATCCACCAGTTACCTCTACATGTTTGGGATCTTCTGGAGCTCCTCAAAATGTTAGTAGCCATCTTCATCCAACATTAACAGATCAACAACAAAGAACTCAATATGTTATTGCTAACAATCCAAGATGTTTTTTTTAATTTTTTTGAAAATTTTGAAAAATTTTTTATTTAGATGCACCAGGTCCAATGTCAAATAATTTCTGTGGGCAGAGAATCAACAAAAATACAGCAGCTTTGATTACAGATGCAGCACATTTGAACAAAATAGACAAGAATGCACCAAAAAATGCTGCTGCTACAAATATACCCCTAAGGTTTTAAAATTTTTATAAAATAAGTTCGGACCTTATAAACATTCGGACCTCATTATATGATACCCTGGTGTTAGATACTCACATCAGTTTATGTTAAGTTTTTTAAAATTTGATTAGATACTGAAAGGGAGGATTTTCAATTCAAGGTCATTCATTGTTAGGCATTTCAATGCTTTTGCTGGTTTGACATTTCAATGTTTGACATTATAAGACTCCCCTATTATATGTAAAGTATCCGAAGAGGTATAGGGTTATCTTCTTGTAATGAGGTTTAATTGTAAATTATTTTTAAGAACATTGAATCCTCCTAAATTTGGATTAAAACTGCCTGTTTGGCCAATCTCTCCAATTCTTTCATTCTATCGTCCTCAAAATCGGGAAGTATCTCAACAACAACAACGTGGAAGATGTGATTCACCTGAAGCCTCAGTAAATTTTTTGAAATTTTTTTCTGAAGAATAAAGAAATTTTTTAGAAAACAAATGATGATTATGCTTCAATGATTCAAGGAGAAATAAATTGTGGAGCACAATTTGATGATGGATTAACTTTTCAAAATCAACATCAACAACAACATTTATTAAAAAGCAAGGTTACTTCTCCTTTAGGCACTGGAAAGTATTCAAAGGATTTAAAAAATGATGTAAATATGTCAAATAAATTATCACAATCCTTAGCAACAACAAATACAACAAAACCTCCTCCACTCCCAAAACATCAATTTCCATCAGAATTTTTAACGTTGCAATAATTTGAAAACCCAAATGTAAAAGTCGAGTCTCACTATAAGATACACTCAATATAAGAGGCACCTCAATTTAAGAGACGCTTTGAAAATTTGGTTGGTTTCTAGGTTGACAAGGCTGCCTTGTTTTTCTCAACTCGCTTTAAAATTTGGTTGATCTCTAGGTGGAGGAAGTTGCCCAGGCCCTCTATTTAAGATACACCTTTATTTAATTATGCCCTCTATTTAAGGGACTTTTCAGCCCTAAGGGGTATCTTATAGCGAGGGTTGATGTATTTATTTTTCCTTTTTTTTAAATTAAAGTGCATTGAATGTTTATTTAAAAATCATTTACCCCATTATTAGCCTTTCATTAACTCCCCCCTTTCAATTAAAAATTTGCCTATCAAGTACAACTTGCCATCATTTTTTCCCTAATTTATTCACTATACAATAAAGCTTTATTTTTTAAATTTTTTGAATAAATTTTATCAAATTCTTCTAAAATAATATTTTAATTTTCTCTTTTGTTTTAAAAAATTGTTAATTTTTTAGCAATGGAGAGAAGTGCACATTAATTAATAATTTTAATTGATCTAATTGCACATTAAGTTAGAGCGAGTTTTGGGATTAAATTACATCAATGTTGAGAAAGACGTTTAAAAAAAGAAAAATCGGATCTCTATATAAGACACGCTCAATATTAGGCACACCTCTATTTAAGATACGTTTTTAAACCTTGGTAGAGTTGTTAGGCAGATTCCCTCTATTTAGGATACACCCGGTTATAAGAGACTTTTTAGCCAAAAGGTGGTATCTTATAATGAGGTCCGATATTTAGAGGTGCTACATTAATAAAATTTGCACATAATTTTTATTTATGCTTTATGCATTAAACGTTGATTTTGTTGTGAGGGTGATGACTCCTGTGATGCTGCAACTGCATTTGCTGCTATCAAAGCCTTCAATTGTTCCAATTCATTGTTTAATTTAATCATTTCTTGGCGGAGTTCTTGGAAAAAATTTTTTTTAAGAAAATTAATTTTCTCCTTAAATTACCCCCATTTTCTGCTTCAAGCAATTGGGCTCGTCGGGAACGATATTCAAAAACTGCTCGGCGATTAGCTCGGCAACGTTTGGCTGCTTCATTGTTTCGGCGTCGACGGTCCATATACTAAATTTTTTTGGAAGATTATTTTTGAAGGAAGAATTAAAAGTTGGACCTCATTATAAGATACCCTCAGGGTTAAAAAATTGCATCTAATAATGGGTATACATATTAAAATAAGGGGTATCGCTTAGGCAATTCTCCCATCATCTCCCATCCTTGGAAAAATGCCTATTCATAAATAATATTTGAAAAAGTAGGGATCAAACTAGGAGGTCACAACATAGGTCCACCAAGTAGGTCAACTCCCTATTGATCAACTGAACCGATCAAATTGCCCTCTTATGTAATTGACCTTTAAGGATCAATAGAGTTGACCTGTTGATGACCTTCTTTGAGTTGACCTTCTGGGGACCCAAAAATAATCTTAGGGGGTATCTCATAATAAAGTCCAAAAATATTCTCTTAACTCGTTCCAATTCTTCATTATTCTTTAGTTTTACTCTCAGAGAAGCAACACTCCCTTCCATTTCACAATTAATATTACAATCATTCCCTCCATCATTCAACAGCAAATTGTCGCCATTTCTCAAAAAATTTTCTTTTAAATTGTTACTCAATAAATTGGCCTGATAAGAAGGTTGAAGAGGTTCCGCTAATGTATCGTCACCAGAAAAACCAGAATTTCTGAAAAAAAATAATTTTTATAAGGCAAATAAACAACAACACCCAGAAGGCGAAAAGCTACCGCCTCGTCTTGTTCGATCACTATCTCCTCCAATAGTTGTTGAACTTGTTCCAGGAAATGTTGATGAGGTGGGGGAATGTTGAGAAATACTTAAATTTATTATAAGTTAATTCAGTTGGACTTTACTATTACTTATAAATATGCCGTTGGGGATATCGGGATATCTCTTAGGAAGATCCTCCCCATCCAGTAAAATAAAAAATCCATCTTAATCAGCCCAAATTTATCAATATCCCTTCAATCCCCACAAAACTTCTTAATCCGCACAAATATTTGTTTATCCGCCCTAATATTTGGTTTTGAATTATAGGGTCCCAATGCCTTCTATTTTTCCCCAAGGGCGTATATTATAAGGAGGTTTAAAATTTAAAAATTTAATTTCCTCACTGTGAACGTAAAGAATGCATAGAATTAGGGGAAGGTTGACTGACCACCGAGTGTTCACTATCACTCGAAGATGATGTTGAAGCTTTCTTTAGTTGTTGTTCTTTTTCAATTATTTTTACTTCGCTTCTCTGAAAAGCTGTTAATCCACTAAAAAATTCTGTTCTGGAAGCTGGGACTGTTGGAGATATTTGAAGTTTATTGGGGGCTGCTAAAAGAGTTCCCAACATTGAATTTGAAGAGGATGAACGAATATTTGATGATGTTGATTGGATAGAGGAGGGAAGAGGGTGAAGTGTTTCTGTTAAAGTAAAAGGGGAGTAAATCGTTTTTATTTTTTAGCCAAATTCATTTAGACCTCCCTATAAGGAACAACCTTGGGGTGAAAATATTATCTTATAATGAGGTGTTTATTAAACAGAGGTTTTTGCCTAGGCACTTCCCTCACAAGTGGCTAAACAAATTTTAAAACGTACCCTAAATAGAAGGTATCTTATATAGAGGTCTGACTATGAGTTTATCTCATACTGTAATCATATACCCTCTATTTTAGATAAACCTTCTTAAAATTTGTTCTTGCCCACTGATGGGGGGGGGGGCTACTTAAACGACACCCTCTATTTAATATACAACTTATTATAAGAGACAATTTTAGGTATCCTATAGAGAGGTCCGATTGTTATAAACGACTGGTCATTTATTTAAAAAAATGCCTTTGTTTGCAGAATTAATTTGTTTAGAAGAGGAGGGTTGTTGTACTTGTTCATCTACTTTTCCCTTCTCTTCAGATACTTTTGAATTTAATTGTGGTTCAATAGGATTAAGCAATCCAGTTAAATAATGATGTTTTTGTTCTGATTTTGAAAGTAAAAAATTTGCGAGAGGACGGAAAATAGAAGAATGATTTGTTGGTTGTTGTTGTTGTTTACCATGTTGGCAGCAAAGTTGTTGGGAAGAAAGTGAAGGGAATGAAGTTTGTTGAGAATTTATTGAAGAAGAGGGTAGAGGTGGTCCTTAAATTAGAAGAAAATTCTAAAAATTAGAAAAAAATTTTTTTTGAAGTTTTCTACCCGTAATTTCCAAAACAGTTTTTCTCTCAGGAAAGACAAGTGAAGGGTGAGGCAATTCTGTAGGTGGAGGAATGCTTTCAGGAATTGTAGTAGTTAGCGGCTGTTCACATGCTGAGAAGAAAAATGTAAATTTAATTAAAAGGACCTCCATTTAAAATACCCCCTATAATAGATAAACCTCACTATAAGATACCCGCAACATTAGAAAACCCTCTATTTAACTAGGCGAAGGACCGTCTAAGCGTTGTCCTCTATTTAAGAGACATCTCATTATTAGAGACAATATATTCAGCTTCAAAGGAGGTGTCTTATAATGAGGGTTTTAAGTACAAAAATTAATTTTAAAATAGCTTTAAATTCAAAACAAAAATTAAATTTTTTGCATTGACCCTTGTGTTTGTAACATGTTGAGGTTTCTTCTAGTTCATTTGTTGATGAAGTACAAATAACCGATTTTGTTTTATTTTTAGTCAAATGTTTTTTAATTCCGTGTTTTATAACACTAAAAATGAAAATATAGAAATATTTGAAAAAATTTTACTGGTTACCTAAAATCTAAAGGAATTTCTTGAGCTTCTTCGTGTCTCAATTCGTTTTGAGTAAAATTTTCTAAATGTTTTTGTGTTGTTGGTTCTGATGTATCCAAAGTGAGAGGCTGAGAAAACTGATTAATTTGTGAGGGAGATTGTGTATCTAATGAATGCCCTTGGGTTTTAGTCATTCCATTTGCCTTAATAAAGAAAATTTTGTTAAAAAATATGTCAGCAATCCTCAAAAATACCCTATGAAAAATTTGTGGGTTCACTTTTAGAGGTGAACCCCCCCTTTAGATTATTATTTATTATTAATCTTCTGTCTTTTTGGAGGGCATTGTGGGTCAGAGGGTGAATTGCCCTTACAGAAGATGATTGTCAGAAAGTTCACTTTTAGAGGTGAACCCCCCCCCTTTAGAGATGAATTTTTAGAGGGTGAATTGATATTGGGTGAATTTTTTTTGTCACTCTTCCAATTAAAAATAAAACGGACTAAAAATAATTTTTGGATTATTGAAACAAAAATAAATTTTAAAATGGAAGAATGAACAAATAAAAATTTTGTTAATATTAAATTTGCAAAACAGAGAATTTGTGGAATGCACTTTTTGGGTATAGTAAAGTTTATTAAAAATTTTGGAAAGAATTATTGTTGCGCAGAGAAAATTAATACCGGTTAGAATAATTATTAAAACTAAAACTTTTAATTTTAAAAGAAAAAACCTAAATATTAGATAAACTTTTTTGGGGGATGAAAAATTATATCATATAACGGTATTCTCAGGGTATTGGCATCTTAAATTAAGGTTGTGGTTGTTCACGACCGGTTAATATTCTCCATTTGAGCCGCAACATGCAAAAATTAAAATTTTGAGAGTATCTAATAGCGATTACTAATAAAGAGGTTTTGCTGTAATAAGATATGTATTTTATACCTGCTCATAAAAAAGTTGTTTTTGTTGTGAATCTGAAGATGATGAGACTATTGAATTGTTGTTGTGCTGTTGTTCATATAATTGTTGTTGTTGTTGTGAAAAGAGAGAAAAAGGGACTAATTGGGAAGCCAAACGGATAAATTCTAATTGTTGACTGTTGCTGTGAAAAGGAAAAAAGAAGGGGGAAGTTGAAAGTGATGAAATATAAGGATTTAGGGAGGATTGCAATTCTAATGGAATTGGAGGTAGTTGGGGAGGGATTGAAGTTGTTGGAGGTGTTGGGGAGGGTGATGCTTCTTTTTGCTAAATAAATTGAAAAAATTTAATCGTTATTGAAGATAATGTCGGATATACTCACTTTATCATTCCCCACTAAACTTCCAGCACGAATAACAGAAAAAGCAGAGCGTTCTGATTTTTGTAATGTGCTGCTATTGTTGTTTGATGTTTCTGGAGTTGAAGAGGAAAATATTAAAGGTATTTCTGTTGCTATAAAATTTTGAATTTCATTGTTGTTTAAAGAGGAATTAGTTGAAATTGTTGGAAGGATACATCCAAAATTGTTTTCGTTAGACAAATTTAATGAGCTAGCCAAGGAAGGATTTGCAACAATTACCTTTTTAAATTTAAATTAATTTATTACAAGGACCCCAATGTACACCCTTGGGAATGGAAAACCCTTGTAATGAGTTGTATGTTAAATAGAGGTCGAAACTCATTACAAGAGAATTCATTGGGGTTTCCCTTATAATGAGATGTAGTTTAAATAGAGGGATTATTTCCTTACAGAATTTAATCGAATTTGCTCCTCCAACTTGGATTTTTGTAATTCATTTTCTCTTGTAAGTTGCTTCAAGCATTCCTCAATATCCTGCTGCCCGCTTTGAATATTAACCGATTTCCTTTGTTTTTCTTTATTTGAGGATGTTGCTGTTGTTCTAGTTGAAGGTTCATTACTTCTTTTTCTTCGTTGTTGTTGTTGACGGTCATTATTGTTTTCAAGAGAGGAAGTTCTTTAAATTAATTAAGTTAAATCTCGACATCAGAGACTTCCAGGAATCTTGGTCTTGAGGCTTGACTCAGGGCTTTTCTTGGAATTTCTTGGTGCCTTGGAAAATTTCCGGTCGTGGGTATCTCTTCCTCCCGATATTCATATCTTCACGATTCCATTAAAATGTCGATTATTTCGGTCCCAAGTGACGTATTATCGAGGGGAGGGGAGGAAATGGGATCTAATTCAGAAGGGGGGGGGGGTGATTATTAAGAAAATACAGTATTAATTTTAGAAATCCCCTTACCGTCTCAACAAATTATTTGAAGTATACTCAGCGAAAGTTTGATTATTGTCGACATTATCACAATCATTTAATAATTCACATTTTTCTCTGTTTAATCCAATTTTTTGCTTGGATATAAAATGTGAATTTGATTTATTCATTCCATTTCTCTAAATATTTTTAAATTTTAAATACAAAATTTTCAATAAATTATAAATGAAAAAAAGGAAAATGTTGAAGGATAAATTTCAATATACAGCTAATAAATTAAATAAATTAATTTATTAAAAAACAAGTTTGGAAGAATGGCTGAAAGGAACAGGTAAAAATATTAAAGAAGCATTAGTCCGCTTAAATCCCGGAGATTGACGTAAATTAGATAGAATCTTTTTAGTATTTTAATAAATTATGTTTGTAGGTCACCAACTTTTTAAAATAATTTTCATGCAGAATAAAAAAATTAATTAGGGAAAAAATTAATAGATGGTCTGAGCTCTATATAACATACTACCCCCAATACTGGATAAACCTCCATTTAAGATACTTCATTAAAATTTGATTGATAAGTGGAAGGGGGAGCTGGCTATGTAAGATACTCTCTCATTATTCAAGACACATCTGTTAATGATACCCTCACGATACACCCCATCTTCTATTTAAGATAACCCCATTATAAAACACACCCCTAATTAAGGTACATTTTTAAAATTTGGGTTAGCGATTGGGTTGAGGAGTTGCTAAACGATATAACTCCTAATCAAGATACCCCTCATTAAGGATAAAAATAAAAAAATTTTATGCCCTAAGGGTGTATTATTAGTGAGGTCCGAATATTCCATTAATTTACTTATTATATTTTATTTTAAAGAAAATGTACTGAGGAGAAAAAAACTTTTCAACAGAAGCAAGTTTTTAAAGATAAAAAGGCTATTAGGGCAAGGGCATATATCCGGGTCTTTTTCTGTTCAACATCAAGGTCTTTCCCTTTCATTTTCTTTCCGATCGGTCAGACAATTTTCTTCAAAGCTCCGCCAATTTTTACAAAGAAGCAACGAAAAAGAAAAAATCGGAGCATTCCTCAACCTCTAGGGCAAATGAAAGTAAAATTAGTTTTGTTTGTCTGACTAGAAAGCCGGTCAAGGAGGAAGGAAGAAAACGGAGGTGCGCGGTGTGAGGGGAAAGAAATGATTGAAAAAGTAGCTGGCTTGTTCAACTAAAAAAAGATTAAAAAGCAGTGATTTTAAGGGTTTTAAAAATAGGAACGCAAAAAAGAAAACTAGGGCATGGACAAAATAAGTATAGCAAAGGAATTGAAATATCTAAACTAGGAGTTTAAAAAGTCAGACCTCATTATAAGAGAAATCTTGGAGCTGAAAAAATAGTATCTTATAATAAGGTGCGAGTTACACAGGGGAGGTATCGGGTAGGGAGTCCCACCACCCAGGGATTAAACAAATTTTAAAAAGCGTATTTTAATCTTATAGCAAGGGTATCTTACGAGGTGCCGTTTTTAATGGGAGGTATCTGAAATAGAGAGATCACTTAGACAGCTTCTATCACCAAGTGACCGACCAAATTAAAAAAGGCAGATCTTAGACGGAGGATTAATTTAAATCAAGGTATCTTATAGTGAGAAATAAAGGTCTAAAAATAAAATAGAAGACTAAAAATTTTTAATAGATGGTTGATGAAAGAAAAGAATAAAAATCCTTCCCAAAAATTCTTCCAAGAAGGAAAATAAATATTTGAAAAAATCCTATAAAATCTTCACCATATTTAGTGATCAAAAAACATGGATAAATTTAAAAGAGAAAAAAATATCCCTCCATCTGTCACCGTTCGAATAAACGAAAAAAATTAGGCCATCGGATTGAGGTGTATTTATAAAAAGAAAGTATTGGGAAAAAATATAAAAAAAATTTTTTTAGTGAACGCAATAAATGACCGAAAATGACCGCCGCTAATGTGAAAGCTAGTAAAATTTTTTCATGTGCAAACTCAGACAGCCGAAAAGAGGGAGCTAAATATGGGTATTTTAAGGTAAGAGAGAAGAGATTACCAAAAATAGCAACAAAAAAGGGGCAATAAAAAGGGGTTAAGAAAAAATAAGAAAATGAAATATGTGGGTGGGAAAACATAAAAAATTTGAAACTTTTAAAAAATAAAATGAATCTTAGTAATAGACATACTAAATACCTCGATTTAAAATACATTTTCAAAAATTTCGTTGGCTGCTGGGTGAGGAGAACTGCTTAAGTAACAGTAAGATACTGTTAAGTAAACATAAGGTACATACAACTTAATTATTAATACCTCCATTATAAGAGACTACTTTAACATTTAAAATACGCTTTTAAAGGTTAGCTCTAAGTTGGGGAGCTGCCTACTTCAGCCTATGCATACAACACCTATCAACTTATACGACACCTAAGCCTCAATATAAGATACCCCCTATAATAGACATACCTCAATTTAAGATACGCTGTGTGGAGGAAGCTGCTTAAGTGAACTCCCTATTTAATCAACACCTAAGGTACGAATATTTTAGCTCAAATGGTGTATCTAAAATTGAGGTTTGAAAGTAATTAAAATTTGTTTTAAATCAAAAAATGTAATAAAATTTAAAAATAAAAATCTAGAGCAAGCCAAAACAAATAGGAGAAGAAGATCGCTTTTTAAATATAAAAATTCTTTGTCAAAGGACGAGTATATGCCTCGGCTTTTTATTGGAAAGAGAAAGGGAAATGAGAGAAAGGGCAATTCGGATTTGTTGAGGAGAAGCTAGAGCTGATTTTCCTTTTTAAAATTTTTTTTCGAAGGAAAATATTCTCTCACTTTTCATTTTTCTAAAAAATTTTTTTGTTTCGCATGGCTTGTCTTTTCAGCGAAAAAATAAAAAAAGTGAAAGTAGAACAGGAATTCACCCCCAATCGCTTAATCGCCTAAAGAGTAGATTTATATGCTGAATGACAATGTGAGAAAGAGTTGGGAATTTATGGAGAAGTTGGAATAGAGAGTTTAGGAATGGTCATCTGCCAAAATAAGAGAGTGTGTGAATTGGTGAAACAATTAAATTTTTGAAAAAAAGAAAGTTGGTTTAGAGTTTAGGGGCCTTGAATAGAGTGTATCAAATAAAATTATCTTGGATTGAGCTATAGTTAATATTAAGTACAGAGTTGTCGGTAATTGGGAATCTTCGGAAATCCAGACTGAATATCCTAACTGAACCTGAAGAACCGAGAAATTCCCGGTTCATCAATTCGGTTTCGAGTGTTTTGACAGTTGAAGGAATCTTACAGAGAGGTTCGCAAGATTGCTAATTAATACTAAAATAATTTAAAATATTTGAAGGAAATTTTTCCATAAAAATTCACAAATTCCATTTGTGTGTAGCTAACTGATCAAAAAATAATTTTTATTCCCGAGTTTTTTCAATTATATATATTTATTTATTTGTCGATTGTTGGTCTCTTCCCCCAATTTTTTTGCTAATTTTTTTGTGGGTCGTTCGTTTTCCTTTCCATTTTTCTTTTTTTTCTAACCGAATGAATGTTCGGATTTTTTATATCTTTTTGGTTTGTCTGGGTCAAATTGAGGAGGGGTGGGGGTTTTTAAATTGCGAGAGGGAGAGGGAATTTTTAAATACAAGAAAGGAGGTTGGGGATAGCTTTTCTGGAGTTTTTTTGAAAAGGGGAATAGAGAGGGAAAGGTTTAACGAGAAAATAGAAAAAGGATCATTTCAATTCTTAAAAGTAAAATTTTTAAATAAAAATAAAATTTTGAAAAAAAAGAAAAATTTGAATAAAAATTAGGTTTAGTTATGGTTAAATTATGTCTGTAGTTCTTGATCGTTTATTAAATGGAGATAGGAATAATGCTAAAATCGAATTCGAAAATTGCTAGATTTAGACAAAGAAAAGACGGTCCAAGTTCGAACTCGAAGTATTCGAAATTACTCTATCGAGTATCTGAGTGGTCTGATCCTCCAATTTCCGGATTCAATCTGATTTCTTAAAATGCTTGAGTTCTGGTCAAATCCTTGGGGGAATTTTAATAAAATAGAGGATCTCAGTAGGGGATTTTAAGAGTAGATTTTAAACAGAGAGATCTTAAGATTTTTAAAAAATTAATAATTTCAGTAAATAAATATTTCTAATTTTCACTAAAACAATTTAAAAATTAAAATTAATTAATTAAAATATTTAAATTTAAAAAAAGGGTCAAAAAAGGTCAAATATTTGTTGTTATATTCCCGTTCGATAAATGTGCAATTTTTCAGAGTTTTTCACTAGTAATCAGAGGAAAAATAAAAATAAAAAAGGGCGGACGAGGTCAAATAGTACAAGAATGGACGGGAGATGGGTCACAACACACAATTGGCAACAGATGGGGGGCAAGAGTGGATTTAAGCAAAAAAAAGGGGAAAGATTGAAGAGAAATGAGAAGAAAAATGTATACAAAAACCAAAAACTCTCTTCTCTTTTTTGAGCAACAGATGACGCCATTAGGGCCCGTTCTTCCGTTCCTTTTTATGTTAATTCTTGTTGAATCTTTGTAAAAAATTTTTTTTGATTTAATTTTATGTAGAGAACGTTCAGATAGAGATTGACCGATAGAGATTGGTGACCGATAGAGATCTCGAAATCTCGAAATATTCAAATCTGTCCGGTCTCTAATTTTATGAAAAATCTTAAATATTTTATGGAGAATAAAAAATATTCTATTACAGTCAGACCTGACTATAAGGTAAAAAATCTTGAGATACCTTATAGTTAGATTTTTGTTCTAAAACAAAAACCTTTGGTCTGAAACAAGGAGCGGATCCTGGAAAATCTCCAAATATCCGGACTTATTTCTGATCTGGATATCCGTATCCGCCAACCTAATCTGAAGGGTCCCGCCCAGTGTCAAACCAAATTTAAAAAATGTTGTATCTTATCTAGGGGGTATAATAGAGTGAATTCTGAGTGTAATTATCTAACCCAACATTTACATATCAAATTTTTGTTACTTATAGAACATCCATTAAGAAGGATTTGGATAGCTTTTGAAGGCATTTGGTTTTTTCCTTCAATTATTAGAAAAGAATGAGAGAATAAACTTTGGAGGTCATTCCATTACTGATGAGGTCATCGTCGGCCATAACAACAAATGGACCGATGGCCTAGAAGAATGTAAAAAAGCAACGATGTGCGAGGACTAGGGGAAAATGTAAATATGTTCAAGAAATGGTTCGAGAGAGGGTAAACGAATATATAGTTGGACTTTTCTATTAGATATCCCCATTACCCTCGATTTAACCTCTATTTAATTTACACCTCTTTATAAGATTCGTCTTTTGAGCCCAATAGTGTATCTCATAATTGAATCAGACTGCGTAATTCTTATTTTTCAGTATTAGACCTTTTAAAAACTTAATTCTCGACGAATAATAATTTATATAATCTGCTACATAATACACATTTTATCGTTAAATAATGTTTTATCACTACAATCAAATGCCCTTCTTTTTTCGATAATCCTTTCTAACTTTTTCCAGCCTGATTGCGCGGTATGACTTCTGAAATTTAAAAATTTTGATAAAATTTTAATTTCAATATACCTTCTAATTCTTTATCATTTTCTTCAAGTGATCTAGGCAAAAGGATTTTCCCATCATCATCCTGGACTACCTTTATTTGTTTAAAATTAAACCGGTCTTCAATGACCCTAAGTGTTGGTATCTAGATTACTTGTAACCAATCAAATTTTTAAATTTAGCAGGAATCCTGCTGCCCCGATTAGGGCTGAACGCAGTTGCGGATTGCGTTTACGGATTTCAAAATTAAAATTGCGGATTGCGGCTAAAAATTTTACATACTTTTTTATTGCTTAATCTTCGAATTCTCTCCTCAATATCTGAACTCTCTCCAGAATGAGGAGTAGTATACTCCGGATATTGCATCGATGATTGAACCGGATTATTTTGGAGCCAATGGGGATAAAACTGTTGGTCCCATCCTGGTTGATACTGATGATAATGATGAGTAGCATAAGCCAAGTCGCCTGGAGGCAAAAACGGTGGTGGGGGTCCTGGCTGGTGCATTGAGGGATAATAAGGACTAAAAATATTTATATATTTTATCAGTAAATTAAATTTGTATATACGCTGGTGGTGGATGGGTCAAGATGGGATGCGGTTGAACAATTGGATGCAGTTGAACTGTTGGTATAAAGGGATGAGGAGGGGGATGAACTATCATAGGTGGTTGAGGATGTAAAATAGGAGGAGCTACAAAAATTAAAAAATGTAATCATGCCGATTAAAACCTCACTATAAGATGCCCTCTATATTAGATACCCCTAATTTTAATATACAAATTTGAAACCTCCGAGCTGGACACCAATGCAATCAAATATTTCGAGCAGCTCTGGCCCCGAGGGACGTCTTATAGTGAGATTCGAATTGATTAATAATTAATTTTTAACGTATAAAAAATAAGTATATCACCATAGTATATAGGAGGATGTTGTCCAGGTGGAGGGTAATTATGCTGTCCATATTGTCCATGTGGATAATTACCTTGTTGACCTTGTGGTCTTCCTATAAAATCTTTTCCCAAATTTATTAAACAATAGGAATATTCCCTTATGTTCCTATAAACTCACGATTACGAGGCATAGCATCAATCAAAAACAAACAAAAACTTGTTCCAAACATTAATTTTATAAGCAAATATAAATTCATTACAAAAATTTAATTGTTGGTAATGTAAGGTCAGACTGTTTAGAAATCAGGCTGTTTTAAACAGTAAAATTTAAATAAAATTTAAAAAGCACTTGTTTGAATTTGCTATGAAATTCATGTGAACATCCTAATAAGTTAAAAAACTAATTTTAAAAATATTCTTATGAAATCAAGACTTTTAAATTTGGGGTTAAGTCTGGCATCACTAGCATGTATATGATTGTAAAAATGTCTCTTATAAAAATGTCTATTAAATAGAGAATGAAAGTCTCCTAAATCTCTCTATCCCCAATTTAGAGAGATTAAGAGTTTCTTCAATAGAAAGAGTCATATTTCAAAAACGTATATATTCTAATAGAGGTTTTCCTTGTATTCGGGGTCTTTTGTATAGAGGTTATTTCATAATTAAAATTACTTTTATAAAGAAAAATTTATAAAGAAAAAAAATTTTTTTTAATATGTAGAGAGACTAGCAATGCCATTTAATAAACTACAGCATAGCCAATGCCTTTACTCAATATTATGAAATAATTTTTTAAATAAAAATTAAATTATTGAGAAAATTTAATTGATTTAATTTTTTATTTTAAAGGGAAAATTTTAAAATAAAAATTAAGTAATAAAAAAAATAAATTAAAAAATAAATTGGTTTCAGCAGAAAACAAATCAAAGGTGTTCTTCTACAGCGGAATCACTAGGAGGTAATGATTGCTGTTGGCACTCCTTCACCTTGCCAAAAATAGAGAAAATGAGCTGGAAACCCCAAACACCTCAAGTTGTGTCAACACCACGAAGTAAAAGCATTTGTTGCAACGTTGAAAGGCGTGTTTGTGTGGTAATCGGGAAAATTTTTTGGATTTGTAAATTGCAACTCGAAAATGGTCGTAATTATGTCGCGACTCCGTGACAGACTTATAAAAATTAAAAAGAAAATTTCTCAAATTTTTTTTAAATTTCAAAATTAAATTTCACAACTTTTAAATGATAGCGGAAAAGGGAAATAATAATAGACACCTTTAAGAATAAAAGGGCATTTAAATAATGAAATTGAGAGAATAAAAATAAATTTTTTGAATTATTCGTATTATTATTTTTTTATTTTAAAAAATGGTAAAAATAATTTTATTTATTTTTTATTTTATTTTTATTTTGTTGAAAACTAGTGAAGGTGTTTTGGAATCAAAAAATGGTTTTTAATTAATTTATAAAAATTAAAATATAGTCGAAATATACTACGTCTAACTAAGAAGGAAGGGTGTTAAAATAAAGAAGAGCTGATAAAATTAAACCGAGTTCTGGGCGTATCTGTAAACCAGGCCGATCTGGGCTTATTGACTAACGAAGTCTATTAAGTACACCTTTAGGCTAAAAATTTTTTTGTCCCCTATAATGAATGTAGCTTAAATAGAGGGTATTTTAATTGGAGGTATAAGGCTATTTAATAGAGAGAGTTGGCTGTATAATCAGAAAAATAATATTTTAGAAAGCAATACAAATCCAAACAAAAATCCAACGGCAACGACCAAACAGGAAAATGAGGACAAAGAAAATGTCCAAATTTTAGGTTATTTTTAAATTAATTAATTTAATTAATTTACTTGTTTTTAAGCCAATTTACCAGAAAAAATTGAGAAAGGAAAATTACCAGAAAATCAGAAAATAAAATCAGAATTTATTTTTAAAACACAAGAAAAAATTAAAAAAGAAAATAAAAATGTTGAGAAAATGACTAGGGCACTAAAAAAGAAAAATAAGAAAATTAAAACAAAGAAAAACCCGAGGGTAGTTATTAAAGAAAATTTGGCGGAGGAAGAAGAAATCGAAGTAACAACCCCAGAAGAATGGAAAATAGTGCCAGAAAAGGTTGACTTTTCGTTTTATCCAAAGGAAGAAAATCAGAAGGCTTCTGAAAAATTAATTGAGAAAGAGAAGGGAGAGAACTCGAAAACTAAGGATTCTGAAATTAATTTATTTTGTGATGAAAATCTGGATTTAAATGAAGATTATTGAATTGAGAAGGAGTGGATGTATTAAAGAACTTTAAGAAATATATTTTTCGAAAAATAAATTCCAAGTAGTAAAATCATTTAAAATTAACATTTGATGCAATATAAAATTTTGTTTTTTTTGATTTATTTTATTAGAGATTTAAAATTTTAAATTTAAAATTCCAATAAACTTCCAAAATTGTAAAACGACTTTGAAAACTCCGAAGGATGACGGGAACATCCAAAAAAGCCAGAAATCCAAGAAAAATTTGAAATTCAACTGAAGATGTAAGGAGAAGAATACCAATTACTCCTGATACCGATCGACGCGTTAAGACCCTTAAGAAAAAAAATTTTTAAAAATTCCAAAATCAACAGAGACATAACCTTTTCATATTTTCCAGGGTTTTTAGATTATTCGTTTAGTATTTTCGAAATTCTAAATTTTGAAAGACTTGTTTATAAACAAAATGTCTGTTAATTTGCTGTCGCAAGACGCAAAGGCGGCATTTATAAATATGAACACCATAACACAAACTACCTTTAAATTTGCTTATAAGGGCATTAAAGAAAATAACACTTGACTATATTTCTTTAATTAATCAATTTATTTGATAAAAAATTTTTTTATTTAATTCATATAAAGATTTATAAATTTAAAAAATTAAAAAAATTAAAATGTTTAAATTTTTAATTTTTATTCCCCTTTATTTATTTTTTGTTTTTGTGTTGAAGGAGGAAGTTGTTGAAGGTGGAATTTCTCCTAAAGGTGGTATTCTAGTTTAAAATATTTTTTTAAATAAAACGGCCAACCCCTCCCAGAAATAAATGAAAAATATAGGGTGGACGTGGTTAATAGGGTTGGTCCTTAACTTGTCGGGGAGGAATATTTCGGGGATGTCGGGGAATAGATGTCGGGTATTGACGAATGGCGGTAATTCTTTGGATCGTAGAGCTCTTGGAGCTCTCCAAGTTAATCGCTCCCATCAGCGATTGAACGCTTTCATTTTTATTTTATTTGTTAGGCTAACGCCAACAAAAATATTTAATTTTTCAGCAAAACCAATGCAGCAAAAACCTAGAAGTACTCCACCTGTCCACAACAATACACCAACAAATACCCACAAAGTAGAGGATGGTGAGGATTTGAAAATTTGTTGTGTTGAAATTTGTTGTTTAGAGGGATATAATTAGATTTAGAAATAATCCAGAAATCAAGGCTGGATCCAGAAAAAATTCTGGATTTTTTTTTGAATTTTTTTTCAAGAATCTTCAATCTTTTCAAGAATACTGACCAGATTACTAACCTAAATCCAGAATTCAGACCCAGGATTTTTGAAAATACCGATCTCTAGTTCACTCGATTCACTCGATTATTCCCTCCTACGAAAGGCTGGAATATCCAAAATTATTAATCGAGTAGATACGGGTTTGTATCGACAGACTTCATCTTCAGTTTTCAGCAAAACAAGTGCAGCAAAAACCTATAAGTACAGCAAAATTTTACGGGCAGACTGTTCATAACAATACACCAACAAATACGAATAAAATAGAGGAGGGTGAGAATTTGTTGTATTTACTTAATTAATTTTAATTACTGGATTATTACTCCATCAGATTAATTACTCCTTTACTCTACCGAAAGACTGGGAAAAATCCGGAGTTGTTAATCGGGTAGACCTATTGGATTGAAGATTTATTGAGTATTAAGTAAACCATTTTCCTGAAAGCTCTCCTGAAAGCTCTCAAAAATTCTCCTGAAATCTCTCCTAAACGACCATTATGGCTGGGAGGAAACTTAGCTTGTCTTTAATAAAAAAAATTTTTAAGACAAGAAACAGAAGGAAAAACATAAAGAAAAAGAGAAGGAAGAATCTAAAAAAGAAGATGTTAAAGAAGAATCCCCCGATACCCCCGATAGTTGGAAGAAAAATCCAAACGACTTTGTCTTTTCTCCAACACAAACTAACGAAAAAAAGAGAAAAGAAGATGAATTGGAGAATGAGGATTTGCCAATAAAAAAGAAATTTTGCGGTGAAGGGACTAGACGCTTATTTCATTATGATACGCCCGAAAAGACTGATGAAAATTTATTAAAAGAGTTTTATAAAAATTCACCTACAAAGCATGAATCAAAACCGAATATTTTAAATACGCATACGAAAATTGGTGCTTCATTTAAATATTTTTGTTTTAAAGGGGAAAAACCTCGTTATAAGGCATCCATCCTATAGACATACACATCTATTTATGATACGTCTTTTTAAATCCTGTTAGCGACTGGATTAAGAGAGCTGCCCAAACGATACCCCCCCCCCCTCCCCACACACACACACTTAATGTACATATGTATGCACACCCCATTATAAGAGACAATTTTTAGCCCCGAGGGGGTACCTTAGATTGGGGACTTTAATTTTAGTTAAAAGTAATTTATTAAAATTTCGTTTTCAAGAGAATTTACAAACAGAAAATTTGGCAAAAGTTGAAGAGGGAGGAGAAGTTGAGACACCAGAAAGTTGGAAAAATAAGAAGGAAAATGAGGATTTTTCTTTCCAACAATCACAAGATTCGGTCAATTCTGAAAATAAAATTGAAGGAATTAAAGAGAAAAAAGAAGAGTTGAATGAAGATTTTGGTAAGCTGAATTTTGATGATATAGAGTTGGAATGTAATGAAGATTTTGATGATTTATGCTAGAAGATGAAGAAGGAAAGTGTTTCTAGAGGGAAAATTTTTAAAGAAAACAGTGCAGACATTTATTTATTCTCTTGATTTTTGATGATTTTTGATTATGCAATCATAGGATTAAAGTTATAGTCGGACCACATAAAGACACGTTTTTTCATTAATTTGGCCGGCCATTGATATATGAGTAGAGTGAATTACCTTTGGATAATTCGATTTAAGATATCCCTCATTATAAAATAAGCTATAATATTTCAGGCCTTTTTAGGTAACATTTTTATGGCATTAGCGGCGCTTTAATAACAACATGCCAACCAGGGATGACCCTGTTACATTTAAAAAGCGGAATTCTGCGATTGTATTACGTGTTCGTCATAAACAGTTTGGTTAAGTGGGCTACATGACTGGCATTTTGAAAAAAACATAGTTTGACGTCTCGGGTTCGATCCCTCCCAGCTATAATCAACTTACTTTGGTTGCTTAGATATTAAAAATGTGAAATAAGCAAATTTAGTAAATTTCAAGGCTTTAGAATATTTTTTAAATTTTAAAATTCAACAAAAATTAGTTGAAAGATTTTCTGACCTTCCTAATATTTTTTGCAATTTATCCACCTCTTCAAAAATTGTAAACAAAAAATTTGTGCAAACAAAATTAAAATACTTATAAATCAACACATTTAAAGTGTATTTATTTTGTAAAAAAAGAGAAGAAAAACAAACTCTCGCGCTTTCCGCCAAGAAAAAAATTTTTTTTTGTGGAACCAGCCGTGATGAAAAACAGCGTCGTTTGAATGGCCATTTCTGTGGATAAATAAAATTGAAGAAAAAAAAGATTTTTTGGCTGAAATACGTCGGCACCATCCGGCACCAGATCGAGAGCACTTTTTTTTGTTTTTTTTTCAATTCATCGGCCACTCCTTCAACCTCTTCTCTTGTTGTTGTTGTTGTCCTTCAATCTCCCTTATTCTTCCCATTGCTGCACCTCTCGTCCGTCTTCTGTTTGTTCAGGAAGGAGGAAAAAAGAGGAGGTGAATCTAAAGGGTTGTTTGTCCGTGGACTCTGTCCCCGTCGACCCTTTTTTCGATTTTTGTTTTGAAAAGTATTTCCTCAACAATTGACTGGTGGTCCTCGCCTTCCTTTTAATTTTTTAAAAATATTTTTAAATCTTTTTGAATCATTCTTAAAGGAAGACGCGGATTATTTTTTACGCAGTAGGTAATACGTAGTAGTCAATAGGTGTGTTGCTCTATCATCTATCCAATATCTAATCATAATTTTAGCAAACGCATCGTAAATAGAGGTTCTAGTATTGAGTTTATCTTAAAGTAAGGTCCAAATTTATATGACACACTAATTATAAGATCTGATTGGTGAATTGATTTGATTGGAATTTGATTGGATTGTTATTAAATTTAGACACTTGTTACCAAATTAGATTGGCAACAGATGTGGTGAAGGGCGGTTCTTTCTTAGGTGATACCCTCTATATAAAATACACATCATTATAAGATACGGTTTCTAATCCCTAGGGGCACCATATAATGAGTTTAAACCTTAATTAATTATCCTATCTTAAATTATTATACATAGTTATAAAAATTAAAATTTATTTCAGAAGGACAAAATGACTCCGAAAGATCACTTTTTTATTTTCCTTTTTAATCTTCTCTACATAAACTTTCAATGTTTTTTGTTTCTACTCATTTCTGACCATTAATAATATTTTTATCAAAAAAATGCTGATCATGCAAAGCTTTTTTGGCCAAAAATTTTTTTATTTTCTGTAAAAGACCCTCACAAACTAGCACCAAAAACAATCATCAAAAACGTCTTTTTCTTCTTCCGCAAACACCCCGCCCGTGATGACTTTTTCCCGCTAAAAACATAAAAAAATTTCTGTTTGTCCAGCAAACATTCTCGGGGTTAGGAAGAAAAATGCTTCAAAATAGCGTCTAATAAAAAGCCGTGAACCTTCGTACCGGACAATTCTTTTTTTAAATTTTTTTGTAGAGTTTTGTGATCATGGTCAACGACCTATTCTTGACAAAAAAAAATTATTTTTTTTATTAAAAATATTTTTATTTTACATAAATTTTGCATAAATTTATATAACATTTTTTAAATATTTTCTGAAATTCTTATATTATTCTTAATCGTTTTTTCTATCAATGACTAACCTGTAATTCTCAAAAATTTCTAGAATTTGACCTTAAGTATGCATATTAGATTTTCAACGCCGCAAGCAAAAATTTTTGAAATTTTAGAAATTTCAGGAAAACTTAGATTTTTTAATTTCCAGGCCTGATATATTTTTTTATATTTATAAGACCCGGGCCAGGGTTCAGGGCTAAAATAATGAAACCCCCAAGGTTTTGGAATGCCTGATTTTGTTCAAAGTGTTGCAGTCTCGGATTGGTTCCCTCTCTATTTCGAACTCCTTATAAACAAGTTAGACTTTTTTTATTGTCTTTATGTACAGGACCGGGCTGACAACGTTAAACTGAAATCTAATTTTCTTCAAAATGCCAAGGTTTTGGTCAGTGCCCTTCCCTAGTTTTTTCAAATTCGGGGTCACTTTAGTACGTGGGTGCAGGCTTTAAATTACAAATGTTATATCATTTGAAAGAGCTAGTCGAGCTGAGTCGAATGCCACCAAAATTAGCTCTAGGAAAAATTTTTGAACCGAGATACAGGCGATTGAAAATCGAAAAACCATAGGGGGGACCAAGCACTTTTTTGGGGTGAAAAATTCGAATATGCAAATTATACCTCATTCGAAAGAGCTCGTCGAGCTGCGTCGAATAACACCAAAATAGACGAAATCCGACTTCATTTGGCCGAGTTACAGACCCCTGAAGTTTGAAAATTTTCGGGGTCAAAAAATTCGATTATGCAAATAATAGCTCATTCAAAAGGGCTCGACGAGCTGAGTTGAATGACACCAAAATCACCGTGATTGGACAAGATTAGACAAAGTTATGACACAAAAAACTCTAAACCTATGGGACGTCGGCGAGGCGCTTGTGCAAAACCCCGCGCTTCGCGCGGGGTTTTGCGGCACGCGCCTCGCGGGGAGTCTACGGGCGCTGGGTCTGGGCTCGTAACATAAACTTATGCCTATTTTAGCTTCGGTCGGCGTGTCTGGCTTCCTCCCCAGCAAGAAAAACCTGCACGTATACCAAAGGTAAGGAGCTAAAATAAAAGATCATAACTTTGTCTAATCAAGTCGGATTTCGTCGATTTTGGTGTCAGTCGACTCAGCTCGACGAGCTCTTTCGAATGAGGTATGATTTGCATATTCGAATTTTTCACCCCAAAAAAGTGCTTGGTCCCCCCTATGGTTTTTCGATTTTCAATCGACTGTATCTCGGTTCAAAAATTTTTCCTAGAGCTAATTTTGGTGGCATTCGACTCAGCTCGACTAGCTCTTTCAAATGATATAACATTTGTAATTTAAAGCCTGCACCCACGTACTAAAGTACAGCCTCAAATTCTTTAAAAACAAGTCAACCTTTGTTTAAAAATATAAAAGTATAATTTTGCCTCAACCATTTATTTTCATTTTTATATTAAAAAATAAATCTCCAAATAAAAGATACCTTTCATGTGCAAAATAGTGCATACATTTAAAAGAATATGCCCTCATAGGGTAGTTTCCATAATTAACGGATTAATAAAAACAAAAACAAGGCAGGAAGTTGAGGAAGGAATTTATTTATAAATAAATATTTGTATTATTATTATTTGCCTATTTTTCTCTCCAAGTCTTCATTTAATTCTTTCATTTACATTTAAATATTGTAATAAATTTTCAAAAATACACTCAATACCAAAAACCTTCAATTTAAGGTCCCTTTCTAATATTTGGTCGAACTATGTTGCCCGACATCCGAAGTGTCAGGTCCGCAAATGCCGTTTCACGAAGACAGACAATTTATAAATAAATATTTCACGAAGACAGTGGACTCAGAACCCTGATTTTCAGAACCCTGATTTTCTTTGGATCCGAGATCCGTTCCGCAGAAAATTTTGGAAAACCGACCCGAACTCCAACTCGACTTGTTTCTCAACCTGTTGCCCATCTTCAATTCCAACCTTCAACAAAATTTGACTTCTTCTCTAAATTAAAATGTCTATCCAATTCTCTTATAAAATTTTTAAAAAATCTATATAGCCATCGCTGCCCAAATTTTATCGCGCATTGAAGACTTGCCTTTTTCTTTTCAAAATCCAATAGGGCTAGAATGCATGGGCAGGCATGCGCATGCCTCCTGTAATTTTATAAGTGAATGAGGAGAGGGAAGAGAGGGGTGATTGGAGAGGAGAGGCTGGCATTTTCTTTTTCTTCTTCTTGCCTATCCAGGCATTTTAAGAGTTCAATCAACATAAATGAGTAAAACACAGAATTGGCCACCAGCGCATTTTATCACCCCCTCTCTCCCCATCTATCGCCCACCACCTCCAATTCCTCCTCCTACTCGTTTATTGTCTTCCCCCCCCCCTCCCTTCCCTTCCTGCCTTCAATCGGGCATTGCCAAATTTGAAAATTCAATATATTCTTTCTTCAATTATTATTATATTTTATTTAAATTTTTATTTTATTTTTATTTAAATTCAGGAATCGTTAAGATAGCCTCCTGGAGCTGGAAACTCGAATACCCTCCTTGGAGCTGAAAATCGTATTCTGTAATGAGGTGTTTATTAAATAGAGGTGTATTGCCAGCCTCCTACACTTACTGGAAAACCGAAGCACAACCAAATTTTCCATCACCCACTCAGAACGGACGAGTTACCCCTGAGCTTCCCGATCTGACTTTGTAGACTTGTAAAACTCGACCCGACTTATTTCCCAGTCCTCCCATCCCTATATCCTACCCGGATCATTCCCGTGATCCTTCTGCAACCACGGACTCACCAATAAACACAACAATGAATTTTGGCCAAAGGGATATTTTATAGCGAGGTCTGACTTTATAGCAAAAATTAAATTATTTATTTTTTAAATTTATTTATTTCAAAATTTCCTTGCACTTTATATTTTTTATTTGATTGAAATAAATCGACTGTGTCGGGATTCCGACAAATTTAAAATGCCCTTTTCTGTTTTCATTTGCACTTTCTTGTATTTTCTCGTGCCATCTTTTTTAAAAAATTTTTTATTCTTTTGCCGAAACTTAAAATTTTAAAAGTTGCACTTGTAAAGTACCTTTCTTATGACCGTCTATGTTGTTGTTACTGTTGGACTTTTAAAAACATAAAAACACGTGAATTTTTGTTCTTAAGAATTTAAAGGGAAGTTACCAAATTTAAAATCACATACTTTTTTACAAATAAGAAGTAAAGTTGTACAGTCAGACCTCACTTATTTTACAATCTTGAAGGCCTAAAAATCGTATACTATATTGAGGGTATCGCTTAGGAGGTTCGACACTACTGGGAATAGTTTTGGGAATGAACAACCATGTTTGGGCCCTGCCCGGAATCGAACTCTGCCACTAAAACTAAAATTTGAACCACTTAGGACGAATCACTAAAAACAAATGTCTCGCTTTCCACCTCCAATTTCCAGTTGTTTATCCTCCAAATAAACAACATCAACAAATTTAAACATACTTCATTTTGCGTAATTCCCCAGATTTAAAATGTCAAAGCACTTTGAAGCTAAAAAAGGAATTACGAGAGCCAAAAACATTTTAAAAACAACAAAACATTCCTTGGTAAAAGGATATTTTAACGGCTTCATTTATACTTTCTTTTGTCATCTAAACTTTGTTTTCAACGTCATTGGGAGATGTTAAAAACCAAGGGAGACTTCTAACTTTATCTTAGTCCCCACCAACTTTTAATCCTTCAATATCCCTCAATATACCTTAATATCCCTACTAATCTCTCAATATCCCTCTCAATCCCTCATATCCCTCATAATTCCTCAATATCCCTCCCAATCCCTCAAGATCGCTCCCAAGCCCTCATATCCCTCATAATCACTCAATATCCCTCCTAATTCCTCAATATCCCTACTAATCTCTCAAGATCCCTTTTACTACCTCGATCAATCTCTATTAAACTATTCTGGTCTTTTTTGTCTTTCTAACTTTTTGATTTTTTAAATTTAACCCATTTATCCTTTATAAAAATTATATTAAATTATATTAAATTTATTTATATTAATTTATATTAAATTTAACCCATTTATCCTTTATAAAATTTGTGTTTTAGTCAAACATTTATTAGTAACTCAAGATAATTTTTATTTTATTTTTGTCTGATTCTCTTTTTTTATTACAGTTTTTTGATCTTCTATTTAACAAAATTTTTAAAATAACAAAACCTAGACAAAAACCTTTGTTGCAAAATTTTTATGGGTTTATTTAGTTATTCTTAAATTTTTTCCATTGGCCCCCCCCCCAAATTTCCTTTGTTTTTTTCTTCCCCGGTATTTGAACACGCAACATGAATGGGTCGCTAGGTCGTCTAAGTTGAGAGACGTTCAATTGGAGAGGGCCGGATTTTATAGACCTTATGGAATCCTTTCCCTAACTGTAGAAGACCTTATCCACTTCATATCACTCTTCACCATTCCCCCTAAATTCATTTTTCTGCAACCATCATTATTCACGGTTGTTCAATGTCTCTCCAATAGAAAGACCCTCTCAATCACTCTAAATTACCGTAACCAACGTCTCTTCTATTTATTTTTTTGCCCAATTACATAATAAGGGCAATGCACTCTTCCCAGTTATTTTGTGTTTTCAAATTTTAAATACACAAAACACAACCTATAGACACGTTTATTATTAAAGTGCATGCTTCTTTACGATTTACATCAATTCTGCCCTTTTACTTTAAAAAATGCCGCTTGCGCTTCCTCCCCTCAAAATACAAAAACTCCAGTCAGGCATTTCTACATTTATTTATCTTGCCCTTTTCTTGCCCTTTTTGGCTATATACAGTCAGGCCTTATTATAATATCCCCACCTAGTCTCTTAAATGTCTCTTTTAATGAGGTGTATATTAAATAGAGGTT
Organism: Meloidogyne incognita; assembly: GCA_036172945.1. Classification (NCBI taxonomy): domain Eukaryota; kingdom Metazoa; phylum Nematoda; class Chromadorea; order Rhabditida; family Meloidogynidae; genus Meloidogyne; species Meloidogyne incognita. The sequence continues at coordinate 3,084,327 of JARQAC010000002.1, forward strand.
AACGGTTAGACAGCTCTTTCACCCAGTGGTCAATCAAAATCTAAGGAACCAGTATCTTAAATAGAGGGGTATCTAACAAGACTGGGCGGAATGCCGTTTTGACTTTGTTTTTGTCGCTATTTTTGGCGTTCTGTCGTTTGGCGTTTTTTAAAAATTTGAAAATTTGGGGGTTGTGGTCCCGAAAGAATATCCTGCCTGGTATCTTATATAGAGAATTATTATATCGAAGGTGTATATTAAATAGAGGTCCAACCCTCGGCCATACTATTTCTTTAAAAAAATTTTTCCCCAATTTTTTCTTTCAACCGATCGCTCTCTTTTGGTGACAGCCTCTACCTCCCTATATGCTTTACACTCTCCTTTCCTCCTTTTTAATTAAGCAACATTATCTTTTATTTTCCTATTTACAAAATCACTAGGCCTGCGCAACATGCCCTTTTAACGTTTGTGAATTTTTTTTATTTCCAAAATAATTTTTAATTCATTTTTAATATTCTCTAGTCTTTATTTTTATTCTTTTTATTTTTTATATTATTTTTTTTATTTTAAATAAAGTCTTTCTTAAATCATTTAATAAAGTCTTTTACCTATAGGACTGGAAAGATTGTCTCTTATAATAAGCTCACCCTACTCAGCGTATCTTAAACTAAGTTATGCCTAGTATTGGTAGTAACCTATACTGAGGTTTATATATCATCTAAGTGAGTAGATGTTGTATAAATGAAATTAGCCAGAAGATATTAATATAGAAGATATTTTAATGAAAGTATCTTATAATGAGTTGTCTTTAATAAGGAGAGGTAGATATCTTAAATAGCCCCCTTGCTCCCCTTAGGTATTTTAAATAGAGGTGTATCTGCTATTGGGTTTATCCATTGTTGGTATATAATAATGTCCGATTGTATTTTACTTAGTCCTATTCAATATTAATTTAAAATTATTTTGATTAAAAATGACCAAAAACATTAGCTGAACTAAATACATTTATTTAAAGAAATTTTTTAGATTTCTCATTCAAAAAATTTAATAATTCTTTTAGCTTTTGTTGTGCAAATTTTCAGCCAGTTTACAAAAGAAAATTTGTTTTCAGCCAAAAAATGGGGGTTTTCAATACATTGACCCAGGCGCGATTTTTTTATTTTATTAAAAAGGAATGGACACTCTCCTAAAGCTTTTTATTTTGAATGAGACATTTTTGGCTAAAAATTTATTTTTTCCTCTTTATTAAAATTAATCTGCTCTGTTCCTAATTCTTTGCAGGAAGCGGTGGAGAGTAATTGATCAATCATAAGTGCTGGAGCTAGCTCTGAAGCTGGTCGGAGCCTCAGAATGCCCAATATCCAGCCAGCACTATACATCAGTCCGGCCCAATGACACAATGTCGGGACACGTATCCTTTTGAATTGACTAAAGGAGAAATAACTAGTCTAGTTCAGCTATATTGCACTCTTAAGGGGTTTGAGAAATCGCGAAACTTGATAACTAAGTTTACACTAGAAACGAAAAAAGAAGGGGAGATTATTAGGATTAAATAAATGATGAATATTTTTAAATAAACTTGTTAGTCTCTAAAATATTTTTTAATGTTAAAATTTATATAAGCGGATTAATGCCAAGTTTAGAAATTTTCTGGAATATGTGGGATTTTAAGGAATGTAAGAGACTTTATGGACTTTAAATTGAAGATAATAAATTAATAATTGACGTAAACAGAGGCAAATATGTATTCTTATGGAAAACAGCCTCAAACTTGTTAGTCTCTAAAATTGGTCTCGTGTTAATCTCTAAAGTTGGTCTCTTGTTGGTCTCTAAACAGCCCAAGCGAATAATCTGACCTCAGTCCCTCGGCTACCTCTTGGGGTGTACAAACTGTGATCCAAAATGAGGTGGGCCTTAAATTCGGGTACAACTTGAAGCTCTATATAGCCTTGGGAAATCATCGGATCTTTTTATAGATACCGCTCAATATAAGAACTACATTATGATGAGGTGGACCTTAAATTGGGGTCTCCAGTGGTTTCAAGGCTCATGCTTGGGATCTCATCTCGGCACTTTTCCCATTTAAGAAGGAAAGTGACGTGAGGGGGAGCGTAGGAGGAAAGGAGGATTTTGTCGTCAAAGAAAAACTTTTTGTTTTAAATACGCAATTGTTGGCATTATTAGAAAAAATATTTTCTTTGTTTAAAAATTAAAAGTCTTTCATTTAATTTTTTTATATTCTCATTCCAACATTCTTATATTTTTTCTGTTTTTACAGTAACTATTCTTAGTTTAGTCATTTCTCAGTGAAAATCCTTTTAAATCTCCAATGCTAAGCTAAAAATTGCTGCGCGACATTTGCGAACACCCAACTATAACCAACTATAATAGCTTTAGTGACTACTGTAGTTATATACCTATATTTATGAATACTGTAGTTACTGTACAACTAAAATAAAAATATACTAGCTTAGGTAGTACAAGACCCAGAGGCCTTTTGTTCCCATTTCATTAGGCTTTTAGTTATGTCCGCAAATGTCGGGCAGTCCATTATGTTCTCAAATGTCGTTCAACTGAAAATTAGCTTCTTTTGAGTTGAAGAATTTCTTACTGTAAATATTTTTCTTCATTAACTATTTTTGTCATTTTTTCTAATTTCTGAAGGAGTATTACGTTATCTCTCCTAATATTTAGTTGTTCCGTTGACGTAAATCTTTTTATTATTTTTTAAAAGTAGAAGGTCATTTATTTGTCTACTATATTTTTAGTTTCCGTTAAAAGAGAGAGTTCTTCTGCTTTAATAATTTTTTAAAAATAATTCCTCCAATTAAAAGTTTTGTTTGGTAATGCCGTTTCAACCCCCACACACTCATTTACGTCTACAAAGCGTTTAACAATCAAACTAAAAAATTGTTTTCATTAAAAAAATTTTTTTGTCTCTTCAAGGGTAGTCAACCGGATAAAGTGTAAAATCCCCCTATAATTTGTCTAAAAAAATGAGTAGATGAATCATTTAATTCTCACAAAATTTATTTTTTTTGCTACAATTCCTCAGGTAAAATTACTTTTAAAAACACCCTCCTTTCTTAAATGCAGCTAATCTTTTATTTTCATTTTGTTTTCGGTTTCTTTAAGTCAATATTTTAATTAACTAAAATATTAATATAATGTACCTGATGTTATAAAAAATCATACCTTTTTTATAACGAGGTGGATCTTTAATAAGCAATTGTTGCTTCAGGGATTTACAAGCCCGACTCGATTGTTCCTCCCCCACTTGGCCCAGGTACAATCGACCTTTAATTAGTATAAGATACCCACCAGTGGATGTTGCTAACTAAATTTTGGAAAGTAGATGAACTTTAAACTGAAAGGTAATCGGAAGGCCAAAAAAAAGGAATCCTGATGAAGACGGAAGCATAAAGCGAAAGAAGCAACCTCTCAGATACCCTTCTCTTGGGATTCTCTTGGGACCCTTATTAATTTTGGTACTAATATCTTTAGCCCGATCAGTGGAATCGTTTAATACTAAGTTTGGTAAGATTAGGACATCTTGAAGCAGTTTCCCCATTCGCCATGGCCCCACAACTTTTAGCCCCACAACTTAAATTCCCTTAATCCGAAAGGAACAATAGAATAGTTAGCTGAATTACTGCGTAATTCATACCTAACAATGTCTTTACATCCTAAGAATTTTTATTATTTTTCTAATATTTTGCCATTTTCTTTTGGTTTCGTAGAAATTTTATTGTAAAGCAATAGTTTTGTTAAACGTTTATTTGGCTTCTTTTGCCCTTTAAAATAAAAATAATATTTATTTTTTTTATTTCAATTAGCCGTCCACTTCTCAGATTTTTTCTATCATTTATAAGCTCCAGTCAATTCGCGCATTAATAATAATCCTTTAACGGTAAGTGACAAAATACTTCCTCTTTCGTATTTACCCTCAAAACCCAAACAATATTAATTACCTACAATTTTTTTAATGAAAAATTCTTTTGAAATTATTTTTTAAATTAAAATTTTAAACAATATTCTAGAAGATTTTCAATTTTATAACAATAAATTTAGCAAACAAAAGCATCTTTTTTACAAAACCAATCTTTTAAACTTTTCTTTTATCTTCAAAATTTTATTTTTCTTTCTTCTCAGCTGACTAAAAAATTTTATTTAAAAATTTTCTTTTAAAAAATTTAGAAATTTATGACAAATATTTTTTTATTCATGTGGCATTTTTGTTAAGGTGCTCTCTCTGGTAGACCCAGATTTGATTTTAGTGCCCCTTATGTTCTTTTAGATATATCCCTCAACTCTTAAAGATATACGTCCAACTCCTCTACAATCATGATATTTCTTCAGCTCTCCTGAAATCCCCTCAAATCCCCTAAAATCCCTTCAAATACCTTCAGCTCTCTTGATATTCCTATAAGTCCCTTGTTATCCCTTTAAATCTCCTGCTATCCCTGATATCCCAGACATCCCAGACACTCAATATCCTTCAAATTCTCTTAATCCCTCTACTGATATCCTCTTTCATCCCTATATCCCTTCAAATCCCCCTTTCAAATCCCCCTTAAGTAGTATGACAAGGCTGACCACGAATTTACAGCTTACAAAATTAACAAAAATTTTATTTAAAATTTTTTTTTCAATAATTTAGAAACTTATGACAAATATATTTTTAATATTTTTGTTGGCATTTTTGTTAAAAAAACAATTTTATTCTCCATAAACATCTGCATAAATTTTCTTGTTTATTTAATGAGTTATGCACGAGGAATTTTTAACATTAATAAAAAAATTTTTTATTAAATTTTATTTTATTGTTTCTGTTATCTTTTATAAAAAGCTTTTTATTTTTTAAACATTTCATAACAAAAATATTTTTTAAAAATTCCCTAAAAGTTACTGTATATGCTCACATCAGATAATTGCCCTGCATAATTATTTTTTCAACCTTTAGCTAGAGAGCAACCTTTTCAACCCTTACTGGCATATCAGATATAGCTAGAGGGGATAATTAATCGAGAGGGGAAAGTTATTTGAGCGTGGGCATAAAGAGGGTACACGGGGTAATTCCACTTTATTAGATACTCCCTTGTGCCAGAAAAATCGAAAAACCTTCGCATTCCTAATCTAATTAATAAACCTTTTCTTAAGTCCTACGATAAACGAGATCGATCTAGATAACCGAGATTTTTAATTCTAGTTCTCGTCTCAATCATGTCTCCACTATTTTAATCATTCATTTATTTCCCTTCATTTCCCCCTTTATTTAATTATCAAAAATAATATTTTTGACATCATTTTACCCTTTACATAACTTAAAAAATATGCATAAAATACAAAATTTCTATCACTTGACCAAAAAATTTCAAAAAGCCCATCGTAAAATCAAAAGTTTTTTTGTTTGTTTGTTTTACAATTTTATTATTTTCTTTTTTATTTTCTTTTTCGTGTTTTATTCTGTTTCTGAACAATTATTTGAGATTGCCTTTTAAAAATTTCTTTTTAAAAAATATTTTTTTACTCAATTTTTTTGTAAATATTTACCTATGTATATATAATGCCAAAACAGACCTCTTTATAAGATACTCCCAATACTAGATACACATATGTTTAAAATAGGTGTCTTTAAAATTAGGTAGGCCATTAGGTGGGGTAGTCGTTTAACATCAAAGGCATACTCTCTATTTAATATAACCCTCATTATAAGGCTCACCTTATTATTAGACACACCTGATTATAAGGTCATTCATTATAAGACCCCAGTATATATCCCAATTTGAGATCCTTGTTAGCGTAGTTAGGGAGATACCCCTAGGGAGATACTGTAGGGAGATACCCCTAGAGAAATACCCCTAGAGAGATACTCCTAGGGAGATTTAATGCACAATTTCTCAGTCCCCGGGGTTTCTTATAATGATGTTTTACTGTATTTTATTTAAAATCCAAAATTCTTACAAATTCCAAAAGTTATATGCCAATAGGTACTTTAATGTCTAATAGCTGATCACGATCATTTTTAAATTACCCAACAATTTTTGCAGCGGAAAAGGACAAAAACACTCTCTCCAAACATTTAATATTCTCCAACAATTTTCTCTCCAACTTTAGAAAAAAAGTTTTTTGCTCTTTTACAAATAAAAAGATGAACGGCATTCCTTTCACTTTCCCCTTTCATTACTTTCTGTCAGAACAAAAACAGAAAATAAAAACAAAACAACAACAATTGCTTGTTGTCATCACTTTTCTGTTTTTCTTTTCTTTTTTTAATCTTTCTTCTTTTAATCACTTTAAATAAAAGTGTTACAAATATTTTTATTTATTTTTTGGTTTCTGTCAAATGGCAAAAAGCGGCCAAAGGCTAAAAAATTGAAAATAAGTTGGATTTTGATAGAAAAAAGCAAAATTGCCCTTTTGAGCTTTAAAGGACTTTATCTTTTATCCATTGAAACGATGATCTACCGTGCTAGGACAGTTAACCATACGAACCGTTCTTCGTATAGTGAATTATTGAATTGTTCAGCGAATTGTCTACATGGTGAATTACACTTGGGATACTGTTTTTGATGAAGCATTAAAAGCTACAAAGTCAGAACATTTCGCAGTTCGGACAATTAATATGGAGTTTACGGTGAATTGTCCATAGGGTGATTTACCCCATACGGTGAACTGTCTTTTGGTTTACTGTCCTAATGCCTCAAAAAATTAATCGCAAAAATATTGCCTCTAGGCAAATATGAAATTTTGAAAATCGACCATATCACTATTAGATCAAAAATTATTTCTTCCAGGCCAAAGTGTTTTACTTTTTAAGGAAGTAAATATATTTAAACATCAATTTCAAAAATGTCATAAGGAAATGATTGCCATCTTCAATTAAAATTTTATGAATGATAATAAAAATTGGGGTGACACTAGAGAGCACTTGTGTGTCAAATTTTAAAAACATTCTTGGGGGTCGAGAAAAGAGGGGAGGAGGAATTATGAGGGCAAAAAAGGTGGAGTGAGGAAGTGAAACAACCAGCCGCCACCTACCACCACCATCAACTACAGAGAGATTTGTAAACAAAACATATAAAATATTTTTTTGTTGGAGAAAGACGTGGTGTGGCCATAAACTAGAGAGAGTTCTTTTATAGAAAAAAAATAAAAATAGCCTTTGGAACACAAAAATGAGCAAAAAAATGAACGGGGAAGTAAATGGACATTTGGTCCCAGCTGAGATTTTAAGGAAGAGGAAAAATTATTTTTTAGTCATTTAATAAGTGGACTTGGCAAAAAATATATTTTTTGTCTTCTTCTAAAATAAATATTATTTTACACTCAAACCTCTATTTAATATACACTCAATACTAGGTACATCTCTATTTGTGATACGCTTATTTTTAATTTTGGTTGGCCACTGGGCAGGAGAGTTGCCTAAATGATTACCCTCTATTTAGGATTCTCTCACTATAAGATGCCCTCTATTTAATATACACTCAATACTAGGTACACCTCTATTTAAGATGCTCTCCTTAAAATTTGGTTGCCCATTGAGTGGGGAAGCTGCATAGGCAATACCTCCCATTATAAGAGACATTCCTTCACCCTCAAGAGATTGTCCAATAATAAGGTCCAGCTGTACTTTCATTTCTTAATTTACTATTTATTTAACTTTTGCTTCTAAAAAATAACAAATAATAAGCTTGTTGTTTTTGGATTTCTACTAAAAAATGAGAGGAGAAAGTTCACGTGCTTAATTCTAATAAAAATAAATTCAATAAATTCCAAAACAAAATATTTTGTTGTAAACAACAGATCGATTCACTGAATATTTTTGTGCTTTCTCCTTGTTTTTGTTTCTTTCCTATTTTTAAATGTTCTGTCATTAAGCCAGAAATTTCTTTCTAATTTTCAAAAAAAATTTTTCTTGGACTTTTTACCCTCTATATTCATCCTGTATTAACCTTTATCTAAAAATGATCCGCAAAAAAATGTGCACAAAAGATTAGCCACAAAAAATTTTGTCCGCAAAATTTGTCCGCAAATTTTGTCCGCAAAAAAATTTGTCCGCAAAAAGTGTCCGCAAATTTTTATATTTTAGAGAAAAAAATATTCATTCCAAATTATATTTCAAAAAATGACATCAATTTCCTCTTCCTGTTCTTCCTCATCTTCTTCATTTTCTTCATCAAACAATTCAAAAAATAATGAAAGTGTTAGTCCCTTAACTAATTTTATCAACGAAAATTACAATCAACAACAATTTTCTGAAATAAAATTTGAACAAAATCGGAAGACTTCGACAACAGAAAATCAGCAAAATTCCTCACAAATTACCCAACAACAAATACAATTATTGGAAATGTTGGCTAAAGCTGGCTTGATTCCTTCAAATTCCTTGCCGAATAAACAAGAAGATGGGGATGAACAACAAAAAGAAAGTCAGGCAAATAGTGAGGGGTGTGGTGATTTGTTTGACTCGAATTCGTTTTTTGATAATGTGAGGATTTTTATACTTAAAATACTCCTAATGTCGAATCTCATTATAAGAGACATCCTTGGGTCTGAAAAATAGTCTCTTATACTGGGGTGTAGCTTAAATAGAGGTTGGGCCTCAATATAAGGTAACCCCTTGGAACTTAAAAAATTCGTCCTTATAATGAGAGGAATAGTTTAAATATAGGTTGAATCTCATTATAAGATACACCCCTGAGGCGGGAAACTAGTCTCATATAAGGAGGTTTAGATAGAGGTTATCGTAGGCAGTCTTCCCTCCCATGGAGGGAAAAAATAATTTTTCCTTAATTTTTAGTTGTCTGGTTTACCCAATTTTTCTGAAAAACACTCAGAACTGGATTTACAAAATGAAGAAAAAGGCCCACTCGGGCAACGCAAACGACGCCGCCTTATTGGAAATTTGGACAATACACTTGATGGATTGGTTGCTAAAAGGGCTGATTTGCCGTTAAAGAAACGTTATCAATCAGAGACAGAAGCTATTGAATTGCCTGATGATGAACAGGAAATGAAGGTGGCTAAGATTTGAATGTAGTAAAACCTCTATAAAATACCCTTAGGGCTGAAAAATTGTCGCTTATAATGAGGTGTATCTTAAATAGAGGTTGGCTTTGGGCGGCCTTCTACACCCTATGGCTATCAAATTAAAAATCATACCGGGCCGGAACCTGAACGAGAGAATCCCGGAACTTCCAGCCTACCGGAACCGTAACTTCCTGTGCAACACTACTAGATACTCTTTCCTAAAATAATTGGCCACTGGGTGGATGAGATGTTTAAACATTTTTTCCCTCTGTTTAACAGAGGGTTTAAGAGATTATTAATGGAATAATTTTAAAATAAATCTTTTAGCGAATGGAAACAGATCCGGATGTGTGTACCCGAATGTGTTCTGTCTGTGGTTATCAAGGCAAATGGGTTTCTGAGATGATTAGACACAAAAGAGTGCATACAAATGATAGGGTAATTAAATTATTTTTTTGATTTTTATTTTTTAATTTAATTTCAGCCTTTTAAATGTAAATATTGCAACCGAACAAGTAAATGGAAAGCAGATTTGATTCGTCATGTAGCAAGTAAATTTATCTAATTGGCAGTCCTGTGTAGCCTGAGGGGATTTTTGCGAACTGCAAATTTTCTCCGCAAAAATTGTCTGAAGAAAAATCCGCAATGAATGTCAGCAAATATGTGCGCAAAAATTGACCTCAAAAAAGTCCGCAAAAAATATCCGCAAGAAAAATCCGCAAATATTATCTGCAAAAAAAAGTATCCGCAAAAAACCCCTAGGCTACCCAAGTGCCATTTATTCTACTCAGTTTTCCCTACCCTTTTAAAAAATTATATTTTTTAGAAACCCATGGTATCCGTGTTGTTTCAAAATATAGCCGTTCTAAAGCTTTTGATTTTGGTAAAAACAGCAATAAATCCTCCACAGAACAACAATTAACAATAGATGATGTAATAATGGACGTAAGGGCTGATGACGACAATTGTTCTTCGGAAATGACAACAAATATTGTTGATAATAATGATGATGATAATATGATGACAAATAGCAATAACAACAATAAAATTGGAAGGAAGGTGAGAGTAAAAAAGGATTTTTATTGGGAGGGGGAAATGCAGGCGGATCTTGTTTATACTACACCTTCATTAACATCTCCTTCCCCTTCCTACCCCATATCAATATCAGAGATTTTTCTGCTCAAAAGGTGTTACATGTGAGGTCAGATATTCATCTATTCGGCACTCTCACTTAACCTTATAACATCAATTTGCATGGGGTGTCGTAAAATTGAGATCACACTAGTATACTTTTATTAGGGTTATGACGGTCTCCAAAGGTCGAGGAAGTCGTACCTTCTATTTTAGATACACCTCATTATAGGAGACTCTTTTTTAACCTCCAAGCAGAAGTGAATCGGGGGTATCCTCAGGGGTATCTATACATTTTCTATCCCAATTCCTATTTTATAGCAAAGCACTTCCTCCTCAACAGCATTTTCTGAGTCGCTCAATTCCATGTTTCGGAAAGCTCAACGCCTCAATGGCTTAAACAAAAATACTAGTCAACCAATAAATAAATTAACAAAACAAAAACAACAACGAAAAATCAAAACAGAAAATTTAAATCAAAATAATGAGGGGGAAGCTTCTTCAATTTTATTTAATTTATTGTCCCAACAATTGGCAAACAAACAATTAATTAATGCAACAATTAGAGAACAAATACAACAACAATTATGTGCTAAAAACAGCAATGTTTGTAATAATCAGGAGCAGAAACAACAACAAATTTATAAATGTGGATTGTGTATTTTTCAGCAGGTAATGTTTAATTGAAAAATTTAGAGGGGGCTTTTGTCCTTCCAAAAAGTTTTTCGGATGTTTTTCATCAACTCGAAAAAAATTTTTCTGTAGCAAGGTTCATTTGGCATTACAACAGAATCTAGATAATACATACAGCTTCTCAAACACGCAACATTCATATAAAAATACCACAGTGCGGCTACGATGGGTGTCGCATAATGTTGTGCTTACAAAAGTCGCTTTGCGTTTTGAGACAGAAAATAGTAGCATTCAAAATCATGACAGGCTTTTCTGTCGCAAATCTCGTGCGATTTTTATGTAAGCACAACATAAGCGAGATCCCACAATATTTCTAGGAGTCATGGGTTAATTAAACCTCACCCTTCCCCGTGGGGGATAATGAGGTCTGAGTGTGTTTTTCAATCTAAATAGTATTTTTTAGCCCTCCTATCCTTTGCTTGTCTCTCATTTACTTGGTGTTCACAATACTTCCCCATTTTGTTGTCAGGTATTTTTTTAATTTTTAAAATTTTTAATTAATTTCCCAATTAATTTTCAAGTCTTGTAATCGTTCTTTTACACAAATTGTTTCTGCTGCTGAACATTTTGCTACAGACAAGTGTCCTCCTAATGCATTAAAGTGGAATTTTTTGGTTGATTCTGTTGTTGGAAATGAACATTTTGAAGCAAAGTGAGAGAGATTTTTATTTAATATGATTTTCGGACGAAATAACTTGCGGACATAACTTGCGGACAAATTTTTAAAATTGCGGACAAAACTTGCGGACAGAACTTGCGGACAATTTTTAAAATTTGCGGACTTTTTAAAAATTTTATTTTAAGTCAACACCCATTAAATTTGTTTGGACAACGTTTAGCTGCATCAGCTTCAAATAATATTTTATTTCATCAAAATATGCATCAAAATGCCAATTTTAATGGTTTTGGAGGTCTTTTGCCTCCGGCAATATTTCCCTATGGATTACCAACAATGGCATTTCCTCCACAATATTCTGGTCATTCAATAGCTCAATTACATGGAATTGGGTAAATAAATTAATTTTTTAATTAGTCGACCCTCGCTATAAGCTACACCTTAAAGTAGATACACTTCTATTTGAGGAACGTGTTAAGAAGTTGGTTGGCCAAGGGGTGCTCCCTATAAAACACATACCCTCATTATAGGGCACTCTTATTATAAGATATACATACCTCTATTTAACACACGCCTTTTAAAAAGTCGGTTAATCAATGGGCATGGGAGCTGTCTAAGCGATACCCTCTATTTAAGATTACCTCATTATAAGGTACGATTTTTCCCAAGGCGTCTCTTATAATGAGCTTCTCTGTATTTATTAATTAAAAAATATTTTTTATTAAAGTCAAAATTGTTGTTCTCCCGGTTCTGCCATTTCTACTGCACCATCTTACGCCTCATTAATTAATAATAATTGTGAAAAACCAAACCAATTGGAAAAGAATAATGAAGATGATAATGTTGAAATTGTGGAGGATTTGAAGAGAGAAATAAAAGTAAATATTCGAGTTTATTACTGTAGACAAGGGGAAAACTTGCAGAAACAGTCCGCAAAAACAATCTGCAAAAAATAAAAATTTGCAGAAATCCGCAAAAATCTGTCCGCAAAACATAAAATCCGCAAAAATTTTTCTGCAAAAATCCCCTCATTCTACAGTAGTGCCTTCCTATTTGGTAGAATAGTCTATAATTAATTTTATTTTTAAAGTCTTCTCAATCACCAGAATTAAAAATCCCAGCACCAGTTCCACATAATTCCAAATTACAACAAAAACATTCTCCGTTGGAGGCAGAAACTGCCAATAAAAACGAACAAAATTTGGATGATACAGAGGATTTTTGTGTTAATGTTGATGATATTAAAGTTGAAGAAGAAAAATCTGGGGATGAATTACAAAATGAGGATGCTATTAAGGTAGTTGAATTCTTATCCTCCCCATTTCCTCCTCCTTCTTTCCTTCTCCTCAAAAGCGAAGGAGGTGTTTCGGAATTCGAATATTAGTGAGACAGGGTCATTTTGATATGATATGAGAAAAACTTGATTTTCTAACATCTTGACTCGTAATTTAATCTTTTAATTTATAGAATACTTCGTTGGCTGCTTTAATGCTTCTTAATGTTGTGCAAATGCAACAGAAATTAACGGCTTTAGAAGATGTTCCAAAAACAACTCAACCAGAGCAAGTAAAAAATTTTCCTTATATTCAAATTTTCCTTTATGTTACCGCTTTACAATCAGTTTTTTTATTAGAATATTTTCCCATCCCTCAGATTTTCTTTTTTAAATAACCGACAAAAAACTTTGCCTTCCCCTTTTTTTCTCCTTTTTGCCGTCTATAACCGTCTACAACCAAAAATACCTTTTTCCTCAATTTCCCCTAATTTTTAGGTAATTTGCCCAACAACATCTACCACCACCACAACATCAGCAACTACGAACCCATCGTTGGCTGCTTTTAGTCAATTTTTGGCAGAATTACAACAACGAACTTCTACTGCTTCTTTTCAATAGAAAAAATTAAAATTTTTGAATTGAAAAACGAATGTGCTTAGAGCTTTATTATAGTCGAACCTTGCTATAAGATAGACCTTTGTAACGGAAAAATTGTCTCTTATTTGAGGTGTACGTTATATAGAGAGGGTAGCACTAAAGCAGCTTTTTTCCGTCCTATTTGCGGACGGAAAAAAGTCCGCAAAAAATTTGCGGACGAAAAAAAAGTCCGCAAAAAATTGCGGACGGAAAAAAAAGTCCGCAATAAATTTGCGGACAAAGAAAGACTAACTAAAATGTGTTGCATCCCCAGCCAAATTGATTTTATTGGAGGTGTTTATTATACTTAGATTTATCTTATAATGAGGTTCGACTATATTCAATTAAATTATAAATTATTTGTTCTAGTTGACCAACAAGAAAAATTATTATTATAAGCATTTTTAAATAAAATTTTAAATAATATTTATTTTAATTGTAAAAAAATATTTTTTCAAAATTCTTTTTGCTTTAATTTTTGGTTTCTTCTGTCTAAAAAAATCAAAAAAAAATCTCTCTCAAGTATATAAATCTCTCTTCTTTTCTTTCTTCCATTTTTAAAATGTGCAATTTATTTTTTGAAATTAGTTAGTGAAATAATTGAATTATGTAATAAAACCTCATTCTATGTATACACCCTTAGGGCTAAAAAACGCTCTTTGAAAAGATTTACCTGAAATTTTGGAGTCATTTTGTCATATTTTAGCTGTTGTTCCATTTTGTCGTAATTTACCCGATGTACCCTTTTGTCTCATTTTACTCGTTGTACCGTTTTGTCTCGTTTGTCCGGTGTTCCATTTTGTCTTTATCACATTGTTTCGGATATTCTTTAAGCACCCGCTTACAAATTAGTGACCATTTACATAGATTTTAAAAAAGTATTCTAAATCGGGAGTTTGTGGGGGAATATATGTACATAAATGAGGTCTTTAATTTTCCACATTTATATCTTCAATCGTTTAAAAAAAATTTTTTTCATTTTTTTTCAATTTTTAATTACTCCTTATCTTTTGGTTCCTTTCTTCCTTTGTTTTCTAAATTTATCTAAAAAAATATTTATTTTCTTTCCAATACACACTATAAAATATATTTTTATGTACATTTATTCGAGTGATATTTTCCTTCAATTGAAGACTTTTCACATATTTATTTTTTCAAATTTTTCATGTCTTTAAATTTAAAAATATTTTCATGGTCATTCCTTTTTTTAGTTAAATTGTTCTTTTTTTTAAATAAATGATTTCCTATAGTAGAGTTTTATTTAAAAAATAAATAATTTAGTTTACAAGCTGCAGTGCCATTTTGTCCTAGTTTAGATGCTGTACCATTCTGTCTTATCTTACCCGTTGTACCATTTTGTCGTGGTTTACCCGTAGTTCCATTTTGTCTTATTTTGCCGAGGTTCCATTCTGTCGTGGTTTACCCGTAGTTCCATTTTGTCTTATTTTGCCGAGGTTCCATTTTGTCGTGGTTTACCCGTAGTTCCATTTTGTCTTATTTTGCCGAGGTTCCATTCTGTCGTGGTTTACCCGTAGTTCCATTTTGTCTTATTTTGCCGAGGTTCCATTTTGTCGTGGTTTACCCGTAGTTCCATTTTGTCTTATTTTGCCGAGGTTCCATTTTGTCGTCTTTACCCTTTATACCATTTTGTCACAGTTTAGCCTAGGACCCATTTTGTCAAAATTTACCCAGGTACCATTTTGTCTTAGTTTCCTCGTGTTACCGTTTTGTCTCGTTTTAGCTGATGTACCATTTTGTCTGGGCACGCGCTGTACACTTGAGTATGAATTGTGTTTATTTTTCAATTTTTAAGAGTTTTTGGTAAATCAATTTGGAGTCAAAGTACAATTTTTCTTCAGCATCATTTTTCCTCTCCCATATTTTCCTCCCTCATTTGCCCCTTACATTTTTGTAATAAACAGTTTTTATTTCCTCATTCATTGATTTATTGTTTGTTTACAACCAAACCAATTTTTCTAAATTTTTAATTTTTTTAGAATTCTTTTTAATTCAATTCAATTTTTCTACAAAAAATCAAAATGCCATCACTTCCTCCAATGATGCAAAAAATTATTGCTGATCTTGACAAAAAGCTCCATGAGCCGGGTGCTCTGACGAATATGCTTGATACGATTGAGAAGAAGACCAACGTAAAACGTTTACATGTCTTTGCAGGTTTCTTTTTTCTGATTTCATTATAAGCTAGCCTCTGGTTGGGATACGTTTTTAATTTGGGTGAACTTGACTCGCTCATAGTCGAATTTAATCGAGCGGGGCTTTTGTTATAGGACCATCCTCGGCCCTTCTGCACAGCCCTAATCAGTTGGTTGACTCGCATTCAGAAATCAAAGCAACAACTCAGCCCCCCCAACTTAAGAGGACATTTTTAGATCATGCAGGGCTGCGGGGTGTCCTGGGTTGAACTCCCAATTTTAAGAAACATTTATAGTAAACCATTTTCGGTTACCTAATGGGGTTCTTATATTGAACTCAGATTGTTCTAATTTAAGGTTTTGTGCTCATCTACTCACTATATCTACTCTTCGGACATTGGGCACAATTGGCATGCAACATTACTGGATTTCTTTATCCAGCGTATTTTTTTTAAATATTTTTCATTTGTTAAATTTTTTATTTTTAAGTTATGTCTCAATCAAGGCTATTGAGAGCCACACAAAGGAAGATGACACACAATGGCTGACTTACTGGGTTTATTTTTTATTTAATTTTGGGGGTTTCAGGACATGCTTCCCCTGGAGGCTTTCAGGAATTCCATTGGTTTTGGGTTCCGAACCTTTCTTTATTTTTGGTTGAAGGTCTCTGGGTCTGTGAACAATCTTTAAGTGTAACATAAGGGTTTATTTTCCTGAATTTTGGAAAGATTTGCCAACGGCCTGTTCAAAAACCTAGTAACCGCAGAGATAATCATTGTTGGGTATGGCCGGGGTTTTTCCTTTGAGCCAGAACCCAGCTCTGATTTATAGCTGTGTCATTGAGCATAAGTCCTTAGAATCTATCTCTTATAGATTTTATGAACCTCCCTCTTCCTCCCAACTTGTGAGGGTTCACAAAATTTCTTTGGACACAATCAGTTTTGGAACCGAGGGGGAGGGGTCAGCTTGCAAACCGGCGCACAGAAAACTTCCCCCCCCCCTTGCCCACCCTCCAAAAAGTAATCCTGGTCAAGGCCCTGTTTGGAACGCATGTCCTTCACTAAACTCAACAACACACTAATTCAACTTTAATTCAGGTCGTCTTCGCGCTTCTCAACATTATTGAATTTTTCTCCGATTCAATTCTTTACTACTTCCCATTTTACTATCTTCTCAAAGTTTTTTTAATTTTTCTATTTTGAAAAACAATCTTTTTTAAAGTGCGTCTTCCTTCTTTGGCTCTACATGCCATCAACTCTGGGAGCTCTTCTAATCTATGACCGACTTATTCGTCCATTCCATCTTCAGTACCAATCGCAAATTGAAGAAAAGCTCAACAGTGGTTCGCAATTTTTATTTTTTTTCGGTTTGGGATAAACTACTACCGCCTTGGGACCATTGGTCCCTCTAATCAAAAATTTTTGAAAAAAAAATTTCGGGAAAGTAACAATCTATTAATTTTTAAAAATTTCTCTCGTAAATTGAACATTTATTTTTTCAGCACGTGATGGGTTCAACAAGAACGTTAAAGAAAATTGAATCTTATGAGGACGGCAACCAAATACACTTTTGATGACTTATTTTGACTGTCTTATTTTTGATCAGTTTTTTTAAACAATATTTTTCATTTTATTCAATCCGACTTAAAAATAAATTTGTTTATAACCCACATTTTTGACCTCAAGATTTAATTTGGGTTGATTTTTAATTTTTTTTGGATTTTTCTCGATTTTTATTTTTTTTAAAATCACCAACCCAAATGAGGATATATTAAACCACACACATATTTAATAAAAATAAATTTTTCAAGTTAATCAATTTCTTATAAAAAGCCTATCATTTCAAAGGCTTCGTATCTAAACTTTAAAAAAACACCTTAAATTTGTCAGATTATCTCATTTTAGTTGTATTGCCATTTTGTCGTATTTTACCCAGTGTACCGTTTTGTCTGGTATCATTTGTCTGGCGGGCGCTAACTTTTGAGTTGTTATTTTTTCTAAATTTATTTATTTTTAGGGCAAGCCTAAGGAGGAAGGCTTTGTTACTTTAAACAACAAAAATAATAATTTCAATTCTTCCTAAATATTTAAAGAAAAAATCTGAGGAATCTCCAAAAACACCACTTCAAGACAGTATGGATCAATTAGGAAAACAATTCTTTTTTTATTTTTTGCGTGTCATCGGCCTGATTTTCTCTATTGGATTAATTCTGGGAAGGCCGGCAATGGATATGTTTACAATTGGTGTTAGGTATTTTTTGTGATTATTTTTAATACGAATTAAAGGTTGGGTTGAGAAAAGTCGGGTCGAGTTAGGGTTGGGTTTCCACAATCTTCGGATCATATTTATTTATTTATTTTATTTATTTTATTATCCGAGCGATTTTCTATTTTTTTACATAATTTTTCTCTCTTTTTCTAGTCTTGCTGTTGCTGCAATTCTTGAAGGTCTTCCAATTGTTGTAGCAGTTACTTCAGCTATTGGTGTTATGAGGATGGGAAATCGAAATGCTGTAGTCAAAAAACTGTCAGCTGTGGAAACCCTTGGATGTGTAACGGTTACTTGTTCCGACAAAACTGGAATTTTTACACAAAATATCATGACTGCTTGTGTTGTTATATCAGCAGATGATTGTCAGGCAGAGGTTTTTTATCTTTATTTTTTTCTTTTAAAAAGTCCGCAATTTTTGCCGTAGCAATTTTTGCAGATAAAACTTGCGGACTTTTGTAGCATAACGGTAAAGGCAAGGGCGTATCCAGGATGTCGGTTTGGGGGGGGGCTAACATTGGGCACATAACACATAACCCCCTCCCCCCTGGCTACGGGCCTGGTTCTAGCCACCCCTGGATACGCCCTTGAGTAAAGGTACCTTAAATTTATAAATTTTCTAGGTAACGCGTACTGGTTATGACCCTTCTGATGGTGATTGTTGTCTTCAAAACGGAGAATTAGTTTCTGGAAGTGAACGTTACCCTTCTATAGCTTGTGTCATTGAAATTGGCTGTATATTTAATAATGCACAATTGGCAAATGGAACAGTTATTGGACAACCAACAGAAGTAGCTTTAATGGTTTTGGCTATAAAAATTTTTTTTTAATTTTAGACAAATTTGGATACTTTATGCAATAATATTCGACGTCTTCATGAAATCCCTTTCACTTTTGATAGTAAACTTATGGCTATTCAAGTAGAACAATTAAATAAGGTTTGTCAAAATTTGTTTTTTAATTAAAGAAAAAATGCCCTCTCCTTTTCCGTCCTAAAATTAATATAAACACGGAGGTTTGAAGGGACGTTGTTACGAAAAATTTTTAGAAGGAGATGGGGGGTTTCTTTTGGATGCCAAGGACGTAGCCAGAGGGGCTTCTGGGGCTAAAGCCACCCCCCCCCCCCCGAAATGGGCAAAGGGGAAAAATTTGAGGAAATTTTTTGGGCAAAAAGTAATTTTTTGCCTATTCAAAAAAATTTGCGTAAGGAACGTCAGAGTAAAATTACATCTAACCTCTTTATATATATGTATAATAAAATATCTTTTTAGCCAGGCGAACCTGAAACATTGGTAAAAGGAGCAATTGACAGAATTCTAGATATCTGTATTGGCTATTTGGAAAATGGAAATATAAAAATGCAGATGACTAAAGGGAAGTATGATCAAATAATTCAAACAGCTAGTGGTTTGGGTCAATCTGGACTTCGAGGTTTTTTTTGAAAAAACATTTTTTTCTATCAAAATTTCTAGTAATTGGAATGGCTAGAGGTTCAGATATGCGTTCTCTTTATTATGCTGGACTTGTTGGAATATTGGATCCTTCTAGACCTGGATGTCTTCAATCTATAGAAATTATTCAATCAGCAGGAGTTTCTGTAAAAATGGTGACTGGGTATGGGCTGGAAACTGCTACAAGCATGGGTATTTTTATTATTTCTTTGAGTTTTGTTACCTTTTTGGATTAAGTACCACATCTATTATTTTAATAGAAAAGGTGCTGTTTCCCGTAGCCATTTTATTATTTTTCGCTTAAAAAATAATAAAATTTTAAGGTCAATATTTTGTTTTTTTACCTAGACTTTTTTTAAAGGAATTTGTCTTGGACTTCACAAACAAAACGATATTTGCCTTTCTGGACCTCAAATTGATGATTTAAAAGATTCGGAATTGGAGCAACTTATTCAAAGTGTTACAATATTTTATAAAGCTTCTCCTAGACATAAATTACGAATTGTTAAAGCACTTCAAAATATTGGAGAAGTTGTGGCAATGACTGAGGATGGAGTAAATGATGCTGTTGCTCTTAAAAAATCTGATATTGAAGGTTTTAATTTTTTTATTTTGGGCTTGATTTTTGGGCTTGATCCAATTCAAATGAATTTTTTGAAAAATATAATTTTGAAAAATATACCCATTGAAAAGGGTACAGCCCAAAACAACGCGCGGCCATAACAACGCAAAGCCATAACTAGCCGGCAAATTTCGAGTCCTTATCAATTTTGGTACCAATCTCTTTAGCTCGATGAGAGGAATCGTTTAATACTAGATTTGTTAAGATTTGGAAATTTTGAAGCAAGTTATGGCTTTGCGTTGTTATGGCCGTGCGTCTCAAATACGAACAATGGGTATATTTAAAATAAAAATTTAAGGTTTCTTTTCTCTTCCAACAGAAACAACACTTGATATTTTAAAATGTCTCAAATACGAACAATTATTTACAATTAGCTGGACAAATTTTTTCTTTTATGATTTTATCAATAGATTTGGAGGGGAACTTGCTCGGAATAAAATATGGATGGACTGATTTACTGACTTTACTTAGACACTTTTGATGCCTTATTTTGACTAACTTATTTTTGATCAGTTTTTTTAAACAATATTTTTTAATTTATTCAATCCGACTTAAAAATATAAAAATAAATTTGTTTTATATACCCACATTTTTGGGTTGATTTTTGAACTTTTTGGATTTTTCAAGACTTTTTTTTTCAAATCACCAACCCAAATGAAGAAAAGTTTGCTTTTTCTAAATTTTTTTGGAAGTCAGTCCTCTATATGAAGCACACTTGATATTAAATTTTGCTTCTTTAACTTGGTTGGCCGCTAGTGGTGGGGGAAGGAATTTTTGTGCCTGCGTTGGCACAAAAAATTTTCCCAACTGGGATTTGGCCTCATACTTTTGGTGAGTAGTATCATTCGACCAAGCTCGAATAGCTCCTTCATATGATATATAATAAATTATATATTAAACAAAAAAAGCTCAAAAATGGCCAGGAAAACGTGAAAAAAGGGGCGCGACTTCTAAACTATTATTAGAGTATTATCTCACAGGCTTCGTATACACTTCATCTCTCAAAAAAATATTTACCCAAAAAATATTCACAAATATTTAAATCCTCAAAAAAACAAAAAATTTTTTATCATGTAAAGCTGAAAGAATGGGCAAAGCTCACAATTTTTAAAGGGCCAAAAAAATCACTTGAAATTTTTCAAAAGTATCAACATTAAAATAATTTAACCAAATTCTAGTGTTTAAAATTCTTTTTTAAAAATTAATCATCTGGATGGCATGGGCAAGTGTTTTTACGCAAAAACCATTCATCAATACAACTGAAATTTAAAATTTTTTTGAAATTTGTCAGATTAATGAAAGGTTCAAGTGCAAGACATTAATTTGCCCGTCATTGTATGCGCAGTTTATTCGATTTTCCGAGGCTTTGATATTTACTTTAGGTTATTGTTTTGATTTCTACTACTTTGGGGACATTCCGTTAGCTTGTAGTTGATCAAAGACACGTTAGCTAGAAGGTTTCAATTTTACGAAAACTTTTAGTAACTAATTTGCTAGAAAATTACGGGTGGTCCAAGACAAATTGACCACAAATCCCCCAAAAAGGAAAAAGTTTTAAGGAACCAAAAGCAAATATTTAAAACTTTAAATCGAATAAAAACGATTCTGTGGGCCATGCACCAAGGACGTCACGGATTGAGAAAAAGAATCGGCTCGGTTACGAGGTTTCAAAATCTTCTTAGGATCGAGTTAAGAATTGAGAAAATTATGAGATTCGGGTACCTCATCATCTACCGTTAAAAACCCTTCTCCTATAAAAAGAAAACTCGCGACATCCCTCTATCATGCACTAGAACCCCCAAAAAGCCCGCTCGAATTTATAAAATCAAAAAAACCTTTTATGAAAAATGCAAAGACATGGAAGTCTAGCAATTAAATTTCCACTATCCATATCTTCCAAACAAATAGGACATTCATCTTTTTTATCAGCAAGAATTTCTTCTAAAAATTTGAAATTAAAAAAAATTTTTTTGAACAAAAAATTCAAACCGTTATATTTAATACGTGGTTGTTGAGCTTTATATCCATTTTTAACATTTGAAGTATGACAACCTAAAAATGTTTTTATGAAATTTTTAAGAGGCAATTGAAAATCTCGTTTTTAGATGTTTTAAACTTTGGTTAGCCGTTGGAGGGAGCATGCCCAGACGCCGAAATACAAAACCCTCAAAATACCGAACAGTGGAATTACAAGAAAATAAAAACACGCTTCAATCACAAAGGTGAAGGTTGTTCCCCGTCCACGTGAAAGGGTTTTAACAATTCACATTTTGGTATTTCGACTCGTCTTTTGAGGTGTTGGATCTTCCTCACCACCCCCGAAAAATCCTGGCTACGAACCTGACCTAATTATAGGGTATGATTTTTTAGCCCCAGGAGTGTATCTTATGAGGGTTTCGACCATATAGAAACACGAAAAATTAAAAAAAATTATCAAAAATCAAACCAATATTAGTCGACGGCCCTCGTCCAAAATATCCTCCCGGACGATTATAACCATTTAATCGAATAATTGTAGTCCCTCCAGGTCGAATAACGACAGTTGGCATTCGCAAAAGAGGTTGTTGCTGTTGTTGTTGTACTCGGTTTGTATTAGTTGGAGGTTCACTGGTAAAAGACCACCCTACGGCAGGCGAAAATAGTTGTTGATTAATACAAGCTGGGGGCTGATACGGACAGAAGTTCTTTAAAAAAATTTTTTTATAAAAGTTTTAGTGACTTCAACGCCAAAAATTCGGCGCCGAAATATTCAAAAATCCCCCTTAAAATTTTTGTTGGCCACGAGCCTGATAGTTACGTTCATTGGCCCTTTTTAGAAGAATTGGAAGATTTAATTAAAGTCGAAAAACTTTGACAAAATGACGTGGATGTGTGTCGAATACAAAATATATTCGGCATCCATGATAGGACGATTTGAGGAAAATGTCGGTAGGATTATGAAAAATCTCTTGGGCCGAGTTTCGAGTTGAAAAGAAGTCCGGACACCCCAAAAATTAATAAAAATACCACATGGTTGAGCGTTACAGTTGGTTGAGAATGCGGTTGTTGACGTCCATTAACCGTTAAATTTATGTGTGATGCCGGTGGATGCATATGATGAATCGAAGATATTGGTGGAAAAGAAACAAAAGACATCCTCGGCGGTGAAATCAAAGCAGGAGACGAATTTGTTGCAAGAAGAGGATAGGGCGGTTGAAGTTGTTGTTGTGGCAAATATTGACTTGATGTAGTCGTCAATTGATTGGTTTGAAGAGCAAAAACGTTCTGGTTAGACCGGCCCAGATTAATGTTCATATTTGTTGAGTTGACAGGTAGAGGATTGTTGTAATTCTTAAAAGAACAAAAAATAGAGAGACCTTTGGCTGGACCTTCTGAAATCAAGATCACCGATCTCGAGTCAAAAAAACAAGATCAGGAGAAACCAAGGGAACCCCTAGAATGAATCCAAGATAAATCAAGACTAGAATCCAAGTCATGTTTCAGACCCAGACCCGTCTTGGAATCAAGAAACTGTGTCTGCCATTTCAAACCCAGCCCCATCAAATGACGAACCTGACCAAAGACTTGACCTTGAGTCAAGGAAAAATCAAGATCAGGAGACCAAATACCCCCAAAAATCCCTCAAAAGAATGCAAAAAACAAAGCCTAAACCCTGCCCTATTCCATACCCAACTCCAATCTCTAATCAAGAATTTCAAAAAACCTGTTGAACCCCAAAACATGGAATTTGTTGAACAATCCGTTGAGGCACCATTTGTTGAAATTGCACTTGAGATTGAGTAGCACCTTGACGCATAACAGCACCATAAATAGGCGGAGTAGATTGCTGTTGAACATAATTATTACGAGGTTGACCATTTTGGACCATTGAAAATGAAGGAATCATATTTTAAGGCAATAATGGAATGTTTAAATGAACTGAAAAATAAATTAAAATTGAATTATTTTTCTCAAATAAAGAAAAAATTTTGAGAAAATTCCTTTAAATGACCTTAACACTAATAAAAAAAATTAATCGATCGATTTTTCATTATGCCAGTAAACGTCAGGAAGAGGGACACGCCCAATTAGGCGCGCGGCCATAACGGCGCAAAGCCATAACTAGCTTGAAAATTTCTAGACCGTAACAATTTTGGTACCAATCTCTTCAGCTTGATGAGAAGAATCTTACAATACTAAATTTGGCAAGATTCGAACAACTTGAAGCGAGTTATGGCTTTGCGCCGTTAAGGCACGCGCCTAAATTGGGCTGTAACCTTCGGGGAAAAACGTGTCTAAATTTGTTTAAGGACTGGTCTTATAAAAAATACTAAAAAATTTACTAAAATTTAATTAAAATAAAAGCCACAAAATAATCAAGTGGATAAATTAAAAAACAATAAAACAATTAAGAAAAAATATTTATCAAATATAGCAAAAATGTGTAAATATAAAAGCGCAAAAAATAAAAAATGTTGTTGATTTAATAATCAACGGTGTGTTGATAATATTTATTGAAACCTGTTTTTGCTTTTTAAAAAAATGTTTTTACAAAGGATAGAAAAAATAGTAAATGAGCGAAAAAAGATTTTTGTTTAAGATAAAAATCCGTGTTTTTAAGGTAAAAGTTGTAAAATCAGACCACTTGAACGCGGCTTTAAAAAAGAAAATTTTGTCAGATTCCCATTTTTCAATTCTTCCTGCTTCAAAAAAGACTTGGACTGGGGTTAAGCCGAGTGAGATTGCGAGTTAGAGCTGGAATTTTGGAGAAAACCGGAACCGACCCCCCGGCCTCAAAAAATGACCTTGACCGAGGCTAGGCCGGTTGAGATTAAGGGTTAGGGTTGGAATTTTGGAGAAAACCGGACTGAGAATTTCCGCTACTATATAACTCCTATCGCCTCAAAAATGACCTGGACTTGGGGCCGGACTGAATCAATGCATACGAGTTTTGCGGAAATTCCAATTAAGAAGCTCGCCTTTACCTTCTAGTAATATATTAGGTATTTTTATGAGTAACCTTCGCAGCCCAAAAAAGAGAAATTTCACGAAAATGAAGATTTAAATATAGTTAAGAAATTGTAAGATCCTACAAAAAGATAATTTTTCAAAATTGTATTTGGAAAAGAAAAAGAAAACTCTTCGATTGAATGCTCTTGTAGAGAAACAAAAAAATTTTTTTAATTAAAATGAAACTTTATAGAAGAAGAATGAATATCCAGAAAATTTTTTTCAATATTTGTATTCAAAGATTAGTCATCCTCAACTGGTGGATGTTCAGGACAAGTATTCTTCCTTTTAAACCATTCATCGATGCAACTAAAAAATATAAAGAATTATTTGTTTATGTCTTGTAAAAACCCTCAAAAAAGATGAGGTATATTTTTAAAGTGAGGGAGCTAGACAAATCGTGACGGACAAATAAGGATATTTCAATGTCCAAACAGCTACTCTACTAGTTTCAGGACCCTCCGATATGTCCGTCCCGCGGTCTCCCTCCCATTTAAGTAGCTATCCCACCCGTAGGCCAACCAAATTAAATAAGGGAGGTCCGATTATGTAAGAGAATCGATTTTAAAATTGTTCAGAACCTAGAAACCTAGCTTGGTTCATGGCATGGAAAGATAATTTTCGGAAGGGCCTTCTTATAGAATACCCTCAAGAAAAACTTTGTTACCCTCATAACTATAAACATAAAAAACCTCTCACATTTTGTGATAAATACATAGACAAGGCAATCGAGCAATATTATCTCCTTCAGACATATCCTCCAAACAAATGGAACATTCCCCTTTATCAGCGGTTAAAACATCATCTATTGAAAAATATTTTTTAAAGAAAATAAAATTTAAAAAAAACCATTGTAAGAAAGCACAGGTCTAGTAAAACACATAACCAAATGCATCTCTACATCTTTTAAAGGCACAATTTTATGGCACACTGGACATTTTATATCACGACCTAAATAAATCAATTTAAGAGGGTTTTGAACTCTCTAACATTTAAAAATGGAATAAGAGCAATTTTGAATTTTATGACAGCTTTCCTATTCCCCTAATTATCATTTAAAGTAGAACTGGTTAATTTGTTCACGAGCGGTTAATTTATGCTGGCAACGTCTCAAATTAAGAATAAGAGCATTTGAGGTGCCACAGGCAAAAGTTAATCGGTCAAGAACAACCCCAACTTATACTAATAAAAAAAGATAGATTTTGGGGTATAATTCTATCCCCAAGCCTTAACAAATTTGTAACACCCAACAGAGTTTACCTTAATTTAATTCCACAAGGCACGCTTAACAAGGATGTCCCTGATTGAGAAAAACGCCGGATCGGGTTTTGGGTCTAAAAAAAGTACGGGCTTTGGGTTTCGAAAACCCCGTACATCCCTGATGATTTAAAAGAATTTGTGGTAAATTATGAAAAATCCAAAAAAATTTATACCAATTAACTGCAGAAGTGGAAGAGATTGACGTAAACGGCCCAACGCTGCCTGTTGTTTTTGTGTTCCCATCACCCGCATTGAACTGCTAGAAGCAGAATTCGAAGCAGAAAGGCTATCTTCCATTCCACGTAATAAAGCTTCGAGACGTCCACTAGACAATAATTCACCTGCAGAAGAGGTTGAGTTGCTAACCAAAGCACGACGAGACCTAAAAAATTTTTTAAAGTGAAATTTTTAAGTAACTATGAGATATAGGTTGGGCAGAAAATTTATATTTTACAAAAAATTTATATTATATAGTGTCGTCTAGAAGCTCCCTTTTTCTTACGCAAATTTCCCTCCTAAGGTCAGATTTTCCTCCTTTTCTCCCGCCCAAAATAGAATGAAAATGAATCCTTTTCGATTGATTATTGGCAAACTAAAAAGGGGGAATTTGGAAGGAGTCTGCCCAAACTTAGGGAGGAAAAAGGGGTACTGGGTGTATCTTATAGTGAGGTTAGATAGTATAAAAAAACCTTTGACTACCACCAAAGCGATTAGTTCTAGGGTTTCTATTGTGGAAGAACCCGTTATTCAATGTACTCCCTCCCTCACTACGTCGAACATTAGTACGTTGAGCAGAATTTGAAGGCCCAGTTGTTGATGGTGAAACACCTAAAAAGGCAAAAAAATCAAAACCATCAAATTATTTCAATGCAATTCACGTAACTCGGAAAAATTCCCTCTAACCGATCCGGGTTTGTGGACTTATTGTTAGAAATCATTCTGGGTCCAGAGTTTTGTAGATCTCAAGCTCTACTACGCCGACTAAAGCAATAAAAGGGAGAACAGGAATATATACAAAACCTGAGCTAAGGCCAAGATGGCTCATCAAAATAGAAGCAAAATTAAGATCGCCAGCCCCATCCTCTTCACTCCTATTATCTTCATCAGTTGAGGTTCTATTTGAAGGTGACGATGAGGAAGAAGACTAAAAACACAAAGATATACCGGAAATGTTTTAATAGAAGCCCATGCCCTATCAGAAGCTCCTCAATGAAAAATAGAAGCCTAGGGCCTCTATTGAGCAATTTAAGGTATTTTCTGTCATAAACAAACCGTATCGTTTTGTTGGAACCTTGAGCGTTGATTGTTGCTTCTATGTCTTTGGTGTCTAGAAGCTAAACCGTTGGAAATATCAGAACTGGTACGCGGTCTATGCTAAAAAAAGAATTTTAAATTTGAAAAAAACAAGAAAATTATACAGCAACATCAGCGCCAGGTTGTTGAACAGACGACCTTTGTCCCATTTACAAATCAATCGATAATTAGTGAGAGGCAAGTTCGGTTACAAAAATAAATTTGTTAAAAATAATATTTCAGCTCCTGAGTGAAAAAAACGTTGATTTGACTTTAATCTAAAAAAATAACAAAAATTGTGATTAAAAGACAAATTAAATTTAGGTGGCTACTGAATGTGGGAAGAATTATCAAAAAGTTGACCATTTTGAACCCCTGTACGAGCTCAATCGAGCAAAAAATAATGGAAGAAGGGTGAGATGACATAAGTACCAGGATTTTTTGGTACTAATGTCGTTACACTGGGCAGTTTTTTCTTGATGTACAAAATGGTCAGTCATTTCCCCCAAGGGGTTATTTTATAACTAATTGAACTTGACTAAAAATTAACAGTTCAAAGCTCAATTCCACCCTATTAAAACCCTAACAAATAAACTTCCTTATCCAAATAGTAAACGGAAATGAACGCAATGAGGACTTTAAATGAAACAAAAAATAAAAAAAACAGTGAAGAGATAACTTGCCTCTTTGCTGTTATTAAAGGAAGAAAAATAGAGTAGTAATAGGGGCAGATGGGATGAAGATTTAAAAAAAAAGACGTGAGCGACTGGCTGTTTTGTGTGGAGAGAGAAGAGAGGTGCTAGGCAAAGCGGTCGAATATTGCACCAAAGCGACAATAAACAATCGATTAAAAAAAATTTTTTTTTTTAAAAAAAGTGACAGAAAATATCTGTTGGCGCCGGTCAGCGGGAGGACATTTATGTCACACGAGTGAAAATAACAAAAATTGAGGGGGGAGGGGGGATAAAGGCGCGTAATATCAACAATATTGCTTCCTTATTTGGATTAGATTGATGGGGTTGTTTTTATCGTTTTTTAGCTTAAAAAGTTAGCTTTTCTAAAAATGGAATACATTAACGTTGGGTCAGTCAAACCGAGAAATATAGCAAGTTTACACCTTTTAATGCTGTTTAAGAAAAAACAAGAATGTTTACAGTTACTGGGAATTTTGCAAATATTATTTTATATGTGTGGAGGTCTAAAAATAACAGAGAAAAAATAAAATATAGCTGATAAGGAAAGTTTATGTTAACCGAAGAAGATAGGAACTTTCAATTATTTTTATTTTTCCTTAAAATTGGGGCAATAAAATTTTTTCTTTTAAGATGAAAACACAGTTGGACCTCACTATAAGAAACCTATAGGTATCAAAAAATTGTCTCTTATAATGAGATGTATGTTAATTAGAAGGTGTTGTTTAGGCAACTTCTCCCTTCCAGCGTATTTTAAAATGAAGTATGCCTAATAAAGGGAGTCTCTTATAATGAGATTTAAGTGCCGTATGAGATCGAGCAGCTTCTCTCATAAAATGTCCAATCAAATTAAAAAAGCCGTCTCTTAAATAGAGGTGTATTTAGCATAGAAGGTATATTTATATAGAGGATTAAAATTCAATTAATAAAAGGTATTCCTTGGATTTTATAACGACTTGAAGTGAACATGCTTAAAAATTATTTTCGTCAAAAATTAAAAATAATGTACACAAATGCTGTATATTTACCTTTGATTGATTATTTTTTAAATTTAAAAAAGTAATAAAAAAATTTTTAAAGTAAAAAATCTTCATTTTATTACCCAAAACAAGTAATAAATTTATAAAACTGATTTGTAATCTTGTAAAATTCTTTGTGTGATTGACTAAAAAATGTAAAAAGGCTTGCTTTTATTCAAAATATTACCCTTCCATAAATAGAATGGAGGGGGGAATGTTGTAAAAATAAGAGAAAATGTGATTGCTTTGTGAGAAAATACCAAATACAACAACACAAATTTTTCTTATAGGGAAAATAAAAATATTTAAACAAAAATTGAAATGAAATTAAAAAATTGATTTTTAATAAAAATTAAAAAAACTTTGAATGTACAACTTGAATTTACAAAATTAAAATTTTATTTACATAGATGCCAGGGAGTAAGGTTGTCGTATAGTTAGAAATCTTCGGATATCCGGATTCGGCAACCTTATTAGGGAGATGACGAAAGGGAATTTAAAAAGCGCCAAGACGAAAGGCGAAACACTAAAAAAGGCGAACAATCGGCAAATGACGAAACTGGACATCCCGAAACTGGCATACCCTCGTTGAAAGGCGTGATACACCCCTTTGGATTTTACACACACCCATATATAGGGTACAATTTTTTCAGCTTTAAGAGTAGAGCATTTCCACTCCTTTACAATTAGTCCACAATTTAACATGTAAAATTTTCTGCAAGAGAATGAAAAAATTCAATAGTTAAAGGAAAAGGATAAAAAAAGCATTGACAAAATGAGCCTTACGAGATTTATAGTGTGGAAAGATATAAATTACAAAGAGAACAAGGATTAAAATAAGCCAAAAAAAGAATGCGGTTGGTGGTTAAACGTTCGTTTGTGACAGCAAACCAAATAGGAGAAGAGAGAGAAAAGTGAAGTCAATCACGCGAGAAAAGAAATCCTTCAATTAAGCTAATAATCCTTGTCAATACTTGTATGCTTTAGTTATACAAATTTGCAAAGGGTAGTCAAATTAATCATTTGAGCTAAAACACAAACCATAAAACAGAAGAGAAAAATTGAAACTTGTTAGAACAATAATGTTGGCGGATCCGGGACCGAACCAAGGCCGGACTGGAAATTTTGGGCTCGGATATAGGATATCCGAAGATTTCCGAAGATTTTCAACTATCCGCCAACCTTAGTTAGCAACACTTTAGAGAACGCTTTAGAGGAATTTTGGGACAATTTATAAAAACAAAAAGTGAGATCATCCTTAAAAATTTTGAGATCTTTATATTTATACAAATGCAACTTTCCTTCTTAAACCTCATATATTTTTCTTCAGTACACACTTGTGGATGTTGCCTTGTAGATGGCAGATTTGCCTAGATTTAGGTTAATAATTATTAGAAAAAATATCAAAGTACCCCAGTCACGAATAAGTATTTGAGTTCCTGCACCATTTCCACAACCCTTACTCAATGCTTACGGGCCTGAAAACGAATTTTCTGTTTTGCGGACAAAACTTGCGGACAAAACTAGCGGACTTTTCGTAGCTAGGTTCTAAAATTAAAAAAATTCAAAATCCAAATTTCAAAAATTCTAGAGAAAACACACATTTTTTTCAATTCTCTTTAACATTTAAAAATAGATTAGTAGGTATTAGTCTTCAAAAATAGAAAAAGAGAGAGAAGGGTAATTTGGTTCTGGTTAGTTTTCTGTTGTTGTTGATCCTTTCCCTTCAATTATTCTCAAGAGGGCCAATAACTTAGAGAATTTTTTTACTTTTTTCTTCCAAAAATCCTTCAAAGAGTCGATACAAAGTAAAAAATAATTTGAGGGGAAAAACAAAAAAAACGGGAAGAGTTTGGGACCTTTGTGTAAACAATCATTTTTTGTATTGAAAGGGAGTACGTTGCGAGTTAACGTTTTTTTGCTGTGTTTGTGTAAAATATATATATATTTTACACACAAATACTTGCCTATATTATATAGTTTATTTAAAGGAAGATATAATCTTCTAGAAAAATTTTCGGTTCAGTTCCCCTTATGATTTTTAAAATCCGCAAGTTTTGTCCGCAAGTAAATTTGAAGTAATGGCACAGGAACCCAAAACTCCTTGGTCGAGATGGGATCTTCCTTATTCAGGTATTTTATTGTGAAAATATTTTAGTGAATTTTAACTGCCGAAAGGCTAACTATACACCTTTGTAATTAAAAAATCTAACCTTATAACAAGGTGAATCTTAGCTAGAGGGTATTGCTTATTATGGGCCTCCTCCACCTAAGTGAGTGTGCTAGTATTGTAATAAGTTGACTTATTATAATAAGTTGATTTAGGCTCTTATAATTATCGTGCCTTATAAAGAGGTTTGGGGTGATCTTATAAAGAGGGTATCTTATAATAAGGTTCGGCAGAGGGCCTTATAATGATGGTACTTTCTAGGGAGGTTTGCGGGTCTTATAACGTAAAAAATCATATACTTACAGACCCAGCTCAACCAAAAGACCATTTAACAGATAAGGAAAGAGAATTACAACTATTTGACCCATCCTATTCAAACTCGGCATCGGGCCCTCCAAACGATGCAACATTCGAAACCATCAAAGACGCAACTTTAGTCACAAAAGAAATTAATGGTTAAAATTAAGTTAAATTTCGAAAAAAAATTTTTTTTCTGAAATTCAGAACATGATCCATCATTTTATAATTGTATTTATGGAATTCCAGACAGCGTACAGCAGGTAGGGGGTTCTGAAGCATTTGATTTTAAAAATGTAGGGATTTAAAGGTTATACAAGAATGTCATATCGATGTCGATTGCTGTGAAAAAACTTGTTGTGATTCCAATTGGTTGGGAAATTTTTTGAAAAATACAATCAGACCCTTCACTATTAGATACACCCAATACTTGATTCACCTCTGAGTCGTTTTTAAATTTGGTAGGCCCAGGAGGGGAGCCATCCAAGCAAATTCTCATTTACGGTACCTCTCATAGTAAGGTATCCCTCTATTTAATACACCCTGAATATAAGGCACCCTCTAAAACCTCGTTATAAGCACGATTTCTCAGCCCCTAGGGAGTATCTTGAGGTGTGATTGTATTTTCCATTTAAAAAATTTTTTAAAAATTAAAAGTCTATTTTAGGAGATCAAAATACACACTTGTTATTGGCCTTTTAGCCTTGTTTTGTCTTCTCGTTATAATTTCTCTAATAGTTTGGCTAATTGTTTGGCTTATAAATCGTGGAAAGGACAAAAAACAAAGGCAAGAAATTGAAGATGCAAATAATATTAATAATCAAAACCCTCCAAATCATTTAAATATTGACACTTTGGAAAGCAGAATTTATTAAAAATTAAATTTAAAAAATAATCTCAAAAAATATTTTTTTGGAATTCTAAGAAAAATGAGGTGACCAATCTTGCGGATGCTTTTTTGCGGATTTATCCTCTTTTTTGCCCCCAAGTGGGAAAAATATTAAGTAAAAAGTCCGCTAAAGCAATCACCCTCAATCCTTACATTTATCGTTTTTGCTCAATTTAACAAACCTCGTTATAAGACACCTCCTTTGGGGTCCAAAAATTGTACCTTATAATGAGGTGTATGTTAAATAGAGGTAAAATAGTGGGTATTGTTCAGACAACTCCCCCGTTTAGTGTCCAACCAAATTTTAAAGGTGTCTTTAATAATGAGGGTATTTTAAAATGATCAGCCCTCCTTGGCCAACCAGCTTAGATTGTATCTTAATTTAAGGTGATCTTATAGTGAGGGTATCTTATAACGAGGCCCTTCTATATACATAAATTTTACTAATAGGTCATTTTTCTCAATCATAAAAATGTGTTCAATAAATTATAAAAATTAATTTTAAATCAATTTCTCTTTTTTTAATCTCCATTTGAAATCTAATAAATTATAAATCTGTCTAATCTTCAAAATTTGACCTAGAATAAATTTTCGATTGATGAAACGCCTCTTTTTTAAAATTAAAAATGTTTCGATAAAATTAAAAATTATTGGTTTCCTCAAGTACCAACCTTGGCAGAAGGGCAGCCTAAGTATAATACCCTCTTGTAATACCCTCTCTATGACTTGCGGATAAATCTTACGGACGTTTTTTTGAGTAATTTTTAAATTAAAAATAAAATTTAAAAAATGAATACAAATCCTATTTTCTACAAACAATTGGGAATTTTATTATTGACTTTGCAACAATCAAGGTATCTAACTAAAATTAAAGAAAAATTTTTAATTATTGTAGCATGCCTTTGATGGTTAGAGCTTCAAGAGATAGAGATAATGCATTCATAACGACAGTGTATTTTAGCTGGGATTTTTTTAGACTGAACAAAATTTTTTAATTTTTAGGAATGTATTTTTTATGGATTTGTTTAAATTATCTGCTTGTTCCATATTGCTTTGTTTTAAAGCAAAAAGTATCTTCAGGTAGTCTAAAGTTTGCGGATACTTTTTACGGATCTTACATAAAAATATCTCACTTTCGGAACTGATTCCTAACTCTTATTTAAGATTCACCTCAAGGAAAAAATCCGCAAAAACTTGCAGATAGTCCGCAAGATACTTGCGGACGATCCGCAAAAAACTTGCGGACAACTTTTTTTCCCTTAAAAATGCTGATTTTTTTAAAGATTTTTAAATGATTGTAAAAACGCAATATTTGGAGATCCAATCGAAACTGCCAAAGTTTTTTTACAAAAAATAATCTAATAAAAATACTTCTCTTAAAGGTTTGTGCCCCTTCACTAATATATAATCTACAAAATAATTTGTATTATGTTGCTTTATCCAATTTGGAATCCACAACATTTTGTGTTTGATTTTAAATTAATAAAATTAATTTAAAAAAATATTTTGAAGGTCATTTATCAATTAAAAATTTTAACAACAGCAATTATGCTGAGAATATTGCTTGGAAAATTAATTTCTAGAATACAATGGATTGCTCTCTTAATCCTTGTTAGTAAACCTCATTATTAGACACACCCTTGGGAGATTAAAAATAGTCTCTTATAATGAGGCTTAGCTTAAATAGAGGGTATCGCTTAGGTAATCTCAGTGAGGTCCGCAAATTTTATCCGCAAGTCAGAAAAAGTCCGCAAATATTTTTGCGGATAAAACTTGCGGACTTTTGGGAGGCACCGTATCTTTAATGAGAGTATGTATCTAAGAGTTTTATTTTAATAAAAAAGTTTTTTTAAAAAGGTATTAGGAGTTGCTATAGTCCAAAGTCAGTATGAGCCTCCAACAAGTCAATCCAGTAAAGAACAAAGCTTCTTTGTTGGAATATTATCTGTCATTACTATGTGTATTTCATCTGCATTTGCAGGTAAATTTTAAGTTCTTTTTATGCTTAAAAAGTCCGCAAGTGCAATTGCCTGTTCCGTTATATAAAGACATGCCTTACAGGCGAACTTCACTTTAGATACATCTTTGGGATTGCTAAAGTAGCTACCTCACCCTGTATTGGGGGTATTTTTTGCGGACAAAAATTGCGAACTTTTGAAAACTTGCGGATTTTCGAAGCCTAAAGGAACATTAAAATTAATTAAAAAAAGGTGTCTATCTGGAAATGGTATTAAAAGAAAGTTCTGTGAACATTTGGATGCAAAATATAAGACTAGCGATTTTTGGATTGTTTATTGGGGCAATTCTTATTTTAGTAAAAGATACGAGAAGAATTTCTGAAGGTTCTTAAAGCTAATTTGTGAAAATTTAATTTTATTTGTAGAAGGGTTGTTTGTCGGTTTTGATGTTTTGGTTTGGGTAATGACTGCAACAAATTCATTGGGAGGGCTTTTGATTGCTGGTAGTTTAACTAGAAGAGATTAAGAAAAGTTTTTTTAAATTTCTAGTTGTAATTAAATATGCAGATAATATATTGGTAAGTAACTGGGATACTCTCAATATCAGATTCACCCAATATTAGATACGCTTTTGGGTACTAAATACGCTTCTGAAGCAAAATACTCCCAATCTGAGATAAAACTCAGTATAAGGCATGATTTTAGCCATACTGACCACTTTATAAGATCCCTCAATACTAGGGTTGTTCCCCGTCCCCGAAAGTCGGGGAATATGAGAGATTTTTTGTAAATCAAATCAATTTCAGAAAGCCTATGCTCAAGCAGCCGCAATTGTTGGAGCAGCTTTTGGTTCTTGGCTTTTATTCGATTTTTCGCCTAACAATTTATTTTTGTTTGGAACTTTAATGGTTGCAGTTTCTGTCTATTTATATAATGGATATCCCCAAGAGAGGAGAAATATGGAGGAAGAAAATAATAAATTAAATTCTTTTTCCTTTCTAAATAATAGATTGGATAATGAAGTTGAGGATGATTTTAGTGAAAAAAATGTACATTTAATACCCTAAAGTTATTTGTTCGACTTTTATGATGTATAAATATTTTACAAAATTTATAAAAGTTTCAAAGGAGTATTATGAAGGGATTAATAGGAGAATATCTATAGTATTGTCGCTGTTTGAGCGTGTAAATAGCACGACCTTAAATGATCACTGATCGATATAGTAGTTACAATCTGAACTCTTATCCCCTTGCTTCGGCAGGGAGCAACTGAAATCCCTCTGTTCAGCATTCATCTCCCGGAGATCCGCGCCAAAATCATTATAGTCCATTGCCATTAAAGTGCCTGTCTATCGGGTACTTGAATGACGCCTAAGTTGTCTATGGCTAATATCGGATTCTATGTGGTATAGACTACCAAAAATAATTTCTTATTGATCTAATTAAAAAAATTTTTTTCTTAAAATTTATTATTAAATCATTTTTCCATTTTATATTCTCAATTGAGACAAAAGTTCTCTTTTTTCCTCTCAACTTTTTTGATGGCAATTGGAGAGGATAACAAAGAAGAGGTTTCATCGGGCTAGATGCCAGCCATCCCCTCCACCCTTTTTTCTTCGTTTAATGTTAACTCATTTAACATTAACGCCAAAACAAAGCGTTAATAAAGACGCTATCCCCGATAACTTTATTATCGTCAGACTTGCCTTTCTTTTATTTTAAGCATTGGAGGAAGATGACACTTATTAAGTAGGGGCTAATAAATAGATGGATAGATGCCGGGAAAAAGTTTTTGAGGCTCTTAGGAGGCTCTTAGGATAGTGCAAACAAGGAAGAAATAGGACGTCTCAATTAGCAAATGAAAGGAGCTTTTTGTTCGAGAATTTTAGAGCATAAGTTGGCCCTTCAATACCTTCTTAGTTTGATCGATAATTAAGGAGGGATTTGGGGATGTTAAAAAACACAAGTTGTATTTATGATAGATAATCTGGCAAGTTTTTAGGTTTTAACTAGATCGATTTAAAATAAACCTTTTAATAATCGGACCTTATCTAGGTGTACATTCTCAATTGTGGGTATCTCAGTTGAGTTTTAAAGTTTGGTTGGTACTTGGTGGGGGGAGCTGCTTGAACAATACCCATATTAAGGGTGCCGATTAGCAGTTTCGCATTTTTGAGTTTCGGGTTTTGAGTTTCGTATTTCGCTTTTTAAAAACAGTTTTGGCACACCCCTGACCCACATGTTGATGACTTCATTAGGTAAGGCCTGAATGTTCCAACACCTCCCAGCTGTTCCCCCTCTGCAAGCGATCTATGAACAGTTAATTATCATGTGTTGTCTGAACTTAAAAATTTTTATTGAAACATTTAATTAATTTAATCCTAAGCTTGCTTAATGATTTATTTATTAAATATTTTTTTAAATTTTATTATAAAATATTTTTAATGCTTTACCAAGTGAGGGGTCTCGTATAAGCGTGTGTCACCCCTATATTGTATTAAAATTATTTACAATATTTTTCAATTACACATTTTTATTTTTGTTTTTTATAACGATGAATGTAATTTTTATTTAAAATAAACAATATGTGAATCAGCTTTTCATATATTTTTTAAAATTAATTGGACAACTTATTTATTTGTTAATAGCTTTTTAATTGAAAAATAAGTGTATTTTTATTTTTAATTGCGTCATTTTAAGTAAATTAAAAAAATTTGTCTAAATAATTTTAAATGATATTCTGAAAATATTATTCAAACATTAAGTGTATTAACCAGAGCTGGCCATGGATACGGATACCCGCGGATGGATAAGATTTTTTAAAAATCGGATGGATACGGATATGATGCTCCAAATCCGCGGATATTGCTTATTTTTAACTCAGATCGACGAGCATTTTAAAATGACAAATAACTTGTATGGAGTCTGACCCCATAAAAAAATTTTTTCCGAAAAAGTTAGTACACCTAATAGACACATGAATTGATCTTTGGAGAGTTCAATGTCTTATTGAGATTCCAATATCCACCGAAATAAATTTGAATCTTTAACGGCAGTTACAGTGACCTTATCATTATTCCCATGTTTTTTAATTTTTTTATTTCCGAAAAAAATATTTTTAATTTCCAATTTCCAACATTTAGACTAGACTAGCCCTCTTCCCTGTCTGTTCCAAAATTGCAATTTAATTAATTTCTTTTTTCTAAAAAATGTGTTAGCAACAATCAACATCTCAATTAACTGTCCTTTTCCCCTCTTTAATCGGCATCTCCCTCTCTAAATGAAAAATTGTTTTGTGTTGTTAAGTGTCTCTTTATTTCCCCACTTTTTATCACCCCCAAACAGGCAATGATTGAAAGCTTCGAAAAAAAAATTTTTTTTATTTGTCTTCACTTTACGGCCATATGCCTTGCTATATTCAATATTTTATTTATTCCTTGGCCAAATCGAATATGTGTTGTTGAATAAAAAAGGGAGAGAGAGAGGAGGGAGGGTGATTTACGTAATACTCCTCTCTATTATTATAGAGAAGAAAAGTGTATATTAAAAACACAAAAAAATTTTTTTCTTTTAAAAACATTTCTTTTTGATTATTCCAAAAATTATTTTTTAAATTAACATTTATCTATTAAATATTATAGTTGCCCTCTTTTACTAGATAAACCTTATTTTAAGATAGGGGGAGCTTTTTAAGACAGCATCACTGGGTGTGGGTTAGAAGAGCTACTCCACGACTCAGGGAGCTTTTTAAAACAGCCTTACTGGGTGAGGGTTAGAGGAGCTATTCCGGGTTTGACTCACTTATACGACACCTAATCTCTTATATGACACCTTAACTTCATTATGATACCCTCCATACTAGTCATAATTCATTCTAAGATACACAGCGTGGGGAGCTCCATAAGCGATACCTTCTATTTAACATACACCTCGTTATAGGAGACAAATATCTAAAAATAAGGTTTGATTGTTTATAAATTATGAAAGATCCATTACTTTTGCATTTTATTTTTCCTCCAATTTTTTCAAAAAACCTAAGCATTGATCGCTTAAATATTCAGCTTTTTATGTCTTGATTTTTGAACTTTATTTTATTTAAATTAGCTTCTAATTAATAAAAATAATTTTTTAAAATATCCAAGTATGTTCTTCAATTAATTAATTGGCACTCAATAAATAAATTTAAAAAATCTAATTAAAACAACACTGCCAAAACCAGCATCATTTAAACACTAAATAATTTTTCTTCAATTATTGGAAGCATCTTTTCCCTTTTGTTTTATTCGGGCACTTGCCAAATATTTTTAATAAACCCCTTTAGATTCCCCTTAAATTCCCCCTTTTCTTCAAAAAAATATTTTAAAGCCTTAAATAAAGGCTCAAGTTTATTTAAGCAAAGAATGCGTTCTCATCTTCAATAAACAAATAAAAAGAAGTGCCATACAACGAGGATTGCTTTTGCGCTAAAAAACAAAAAAATTTTTTTTGGCAAAAAATCCTTTTGCCTCATCCTTCCTTGCCCTTTTTGCCTACTTTTCGAATTATTCAAGAGGACACACACTTTTTTTAAATGATTATGACGACAACAGAACAACAACAAAATGCTGTTGGAGCATTGCTTGTTGACAGCGCTACACCTTCTGTGAGTTGATAAAAATATTTTTTAAAGAAGGGAAAAAGTAGGAATATTATAGGTTAGGTATTTTAGTTTATGCTCCTAAAAGTCCGCAAATGTTGTCCGCAAGTTTTTGTCCGCAAAATTTGTCCGCAAGTTTTTGTCCGCAAAATTTGTCCGCAAGTCATTTCAAAACTTTTGCGGACTTATAGGAGCAAAGAAAGAAAAAAACAATCCCTTAATATTTATGATTCAAAAGTATTATTTATCAAAAACCTCCCTAAACAAGGTTTCCAAATCCAAAGAAACAAGCCCTGCCGCCCCTTCAATAAAATCTGGTGAATCAACAACATTAGAGGCAACAACAGCCAATCATTCCCCTATGCTTGCAGAAGAAGCAAATTCAACAACATCAGTTTTACCTCTAGTAGCCATAAATAACAAGAAAAATAGCTTGGAAAAAATCCCCCTATCCTCCCCAACATCAACAATAATGACAACAACACGTACAGCAGTTGAACCACCAAAAAAGAGCAGAAGAAGAAATTATAAACGTTTATTGTTGGGAATTTCTTTTTTATTTTTTCTTATTGCCCTAATTGTTGCTTTGATTGTTTTGTTGTATAAGGAGAAGAGTGCTGTTTGTTTAACACCTGTTTGTGTTCATACAGGTGAGTTACTCTTTATCATTTTCGGACCTCTATTTAAGATACAACTCATTATAAGAGACCCCTCTGTTTAAGCCAAATCTTGGTATAAGGCACCCCTCTATTTAAGAAACTCTCGGTATAAGACACCCCTCTATTAAAAATACTCCCGGTATAATGCACACCTCTATTTGAGATACTTCTTCGAAGGAGCTGTCGATTCAATAACCCTCTATTTAAGAGACATCTAATTATAAGATCTAATTATAACGATCTTTTCAACCCCAAGGGTGTACGACATGTTGAAGTCCGACAATTCGATTATTAATTTAACAAGAATTTTTTAGCCGCAATAATTTTAAATTCCATGAATGCAACTGTTGATCCCTGTGATGATTTTTTTGAATATGCTTGTGGTAATTGGATTAAGCAACATCCAATTCCAGGTACCTAATTTAAAAACGGAGAGAACGGCAATTGCGAACATGACGTTTGCGAACACCCACTTAGCTTTCTACCGTAAGGAACACTCAGTATTAGATACAATTTGCTTGGCTAAGGGGTGCCCCCAATACCCCCATTTTAATATACACTTCATTATAAGGTGTAATTCTTCAGTTAATTTAAAAAATTTAAGATGACGCTCCTTCTGTTTCAAATTTTGAAAATCTTGGACAAGACTTGGAATTAGCATTAAAAGATTTATTGGAAAGTGGACCTGACACACTTATCAATATGGAAGAAACAAATGAAGAAGCAGTCAAAAAAGCCAAATATTTTTACCAAATGTGCCTGAATGAAAGTAGGGATATAAAAATTATTTCCGCAAGAAATTTGCGGACAAAATAAAAGTCCGCAAAAAATTTGCGGACTTTCTACCTTTAGACACATGCACAATTTAGGTGAAATAATGACCTCTTGGAGAAATGTGTTTGATCAAGTTTTGCATACTTTTGGTGGTTGGCCTTCTTTAGAATCTTCATCTCAGCCTAATATTAGAATAAGAATTGAGCGACTTTATGGAATTATGGTGAATTTTTAAATCCAATTCTTAATGAATCCTATTTTTTTAAGGTTTCAAAGTTTCGCGCAGATTCACTTTTTAAAGCAACAGTCCAACCGGACGACAAAAATTCTGACAAACATATTTTGCTGGTAAGGTTCTAGTGTGATCCGACAATAATTCGATTAATTAGATAGACCAACCAGCACTTAATCTGTTTGCTCGTGACTTTTATATGCTTACTGAGACAGAAGTTGAACGGCTAGCTTACCGAACACTGTAAGAATTGAATTTTTTATTAAAAAATCCGCAAAAATAAAAAAAAGTCCACAAAAAATTTGCGGACAAAAAAAAAGTCCGCAAAATATTTGCGGACAAATCCGCAAATATTATGCGGACATCCTATCTAGTTGCATTAGTTTTTTAACTAATTTTCGTTTCTTTAAAGTATCCGTGATGTATTAGTGCTACTCGGAGCAGATCATCGGATAGCAGAAAGAGATTCTCTCGAAGTTCTTCAATTTGAAACTGAACTAGCAAATGTTTTAATAAAATGTTAATATTACTTTTATTTTTTAATTTTATTTTAAAGATAACAGTGTCTGAAGATCAAAGACATGATGTTTCTGAACTTTATACAAAATATACAATTGGAGAGATTAAAGAAAGGTGGGTTTACTTAATATTTTTTGGCAAAATTTGCGGACAAAAAAAGTCCGCAAAAAATTTGCGGACAAAAAAGTCCGCAAAAATTTTGCGGACAAAAAAAACAAAAATATTTTTAAAAATAAAAAAAAATTTTTTCTGAAGATACCCAAATTTTGATTGGCTCTTATTTTTTAATACAATATTTGAGAATATTAATGAGCAAAAGGGAAAGAATCCTATACAATTTGAACATGATGAACCGATAGTAATTTATGGAGCTGAGTTTGTTGCAAGATTGGATAAATTATTACCAACATTCGAGCCTAGGTAAACACTAAAATTGGGAAAAATATTTTAAATTTATTTTAGAGTTGTTCAAAATTACCTAACTTGGTGTTGGTTTTTTAAAGCAATGCTGAGAGATTTGCCTGATCCTTTTGCTTTAACTATGTTTAAATTCTACAGAACACTAAATTGTTAGGAGCAGGCTTTTTTAAATTTATCTAGAAAAAGTCCGCAAATATTTTACCAAAAAGGCTCACTTATGTGAGGTCAAGGATGTCACGGGTTATACGAAATCCGACTCGATTTTTTTTCTTTACTCGTGACATCCCTGCTGAATACATCTCTGCTGACCTTTTACAAAACACAGGGCAAAAGCAGTTAAAAATAAGGCATGAAATAGGATAAAATTTAGAGATTAAATTTGCAGACTTTTCTGAATTCAGAAAATTCAAAAAAATTTGACCTAAATTTTTAAGTAATGATGGTGCAAAAACTAAGATGGCATGGATGTGTTACCCGAGTTAATAGTTTAATGCCTATGGCAACATCAAGTATTTATGTAAAACATCATTTTGATAATGAAGCAAAAGCACAAGTTGAAGAAATGATTGCCTTGGTGTGTTTGATTTTTTACTGTTGGATCTAGTTTTTTAGATACCCCTAGGTACCAGTCATTTTAAGATACGAAGTTTACCCTCTATTTAAGATAGACCTCATTATAAAGTAACCTTCTATTTAAGCAACCCTCATTTCAAGGTGCTCCTCATTATAAGGTACCCTCTATTTAAGGTACCTCTTTTTAAGATAACCTTTATACAATGTACCCCTCTATTTAAGTACCTCTCAATATAAGGTATGATTTTTTCACTCCCCAAATGAATTCTAAAATCGAAGCTTGATTGTATCAAACGATTTTTTTATTTTCTCAAAGATAATGGAAGCATTCGTTGAATTATTGGACGAGGAAGAATGGTTAACTGGAGAAACTAAAGCCTATGCAAAACAAAAGATAAAAACAATGCATCAAAAAATAGGTTACCCTGACTATTTGGAGAATAACACGGCGGTTAATAAAGAATATGAACGGTGCTCTTATTTAAAAAAATTAAAAAATAATTTTTAATAAATTAAAGTTATATTGTATATGAATCAGATTATTACAAAACAAAATTCCAATTTTACGAAATGTATCAAAAAGATATTTTGGAAAAAATTCGAATGCCTGTTGACAGAAATAGGTATAGCCTAGGGATAGTAGTTGAGTAGTTGCCAGCTTTGATCGACCCTAACTTTCTCCAGCTTTGGTATAATCGGATGAATAACATATCAATCGAAAGCTCTTGAAGAGCGGAATATTTTTTCCGATAGGGAAGGTCAAGTCTGATCATTCATTAAAAAGTTATGACTTAAAAATGCGAGAAATCGCTGTTTTTCGCATTTGACGGGTTCTAACTTTTTAATGAGTGATCAGATTTGTTCAGTCCAGTTATGAAAAATATTCCACTCTTTAAGGGCTTTCGAATGATATAAGATCCATTCGGATCTGATCAGGGCCGAAAAAGTTATGGTCGATCAAATATGGCTGGTTCTCCACCTCAAATTGTCTTTTTAATTAAAAAAATTTTAAATTTATTTTAAAGATGGGTAGCAGGTGCAGCTTTAGTTAATGCTTTTTATTCACCAAATACAAACGAAATCAGTAAAAAAAAATTAAAAATTAAAAAAAAATCTAAAAAAATTTTTAGTTTTCCCAGCGGGCATTTTACAGCCAGTCTTTTACAGTAAACATTTTCCGCGTTCAATGAATTTTGGGGGAATTGGAGTAGTTATTGGACATGAAATAACACACGGTAAATTAAATAAAATTAATATAGAATGATTTATTTTTAAGGATTTGACGATAGAGGAAGGCTTTATGATCAATTTGGTAATATAAGGCAGTGGTGGTCAGTTAATTAAAATTTTAAAGAGGATTAAAGCCTAAATTGGATCGTTAGATC
This sequence comes from Meloidogyne incognita, assembly GCA_036172945.1. Taxonomy (NCBI): domain Eukaryota; kingdom Metazoa; phylum Nematoda; class Chromadorea; order Rhabditida; family Meloidogynidae; genus Meloidogyne; species Meloidogyne incognita. Next base: position 3,127,950 of record JARQAC010000002.1, read on the forward strand.
ACATGATCATAGGAAAGTCTATTGTCCAATGTCCAATTGTCCTACTTTCCTTACTGTCCAAATGTCCTCATTAGCCAAATGTCCTACTGTCCAATTGTCCCTAATGTCCATTTGTCCTGCTGTCCATTTGTCTTACTTTCCATTGTCCTTGGTGTCCAATTGTCCTCCCTAATTCCTTACTGTCCAATTGTCGTACCATCCTTGTAGTTAAAATAAAAATAATTTCTTAGGGATAATGCCACAATTGTTAAATTTGAAGAAAAGGCAAAATGTATTGAAGATCAGGCATTAAATAAATTAAAAAAAATAAATTAAATTTCCCCATAAATTTTCAAGTATTCAAATTATGTTCTCGATCAAATTTCAATGAAAATAAATGGGCGCAGTACAAAAGGAGAGAATATAGCAGACAATGGGGGGCTTAAACAGGCATACCGTGCCTATAAAAAATATGAACGATACCGATCTCTTCCCCAACAATTGCCTGGAGTTAATTTAACACATGACCAATTATTCTTTCTCAATTATGCCCAAGTAATTTAAATTTGGAAAATTTAGTGGAATTAAATAATTTAAAGATTTGGTGTGGTATAATGAATGATAAGGAGGCGGTTAGAAAGTTGAGGACATCTGAACATTCGCCTGGTCCGATAAGGTAGAAAATGTTTTTTTTGATTGGCCGACATTTGCGGGCATGTAGAACTTCATATAGGATACTCTCAAGCTTCTCTATAAGATGCCCTCTCCCTATAAGAGACCCCCTCTACCTTCAAACCTCCTTATAAGATCCCTCGGTACTTGTGACTTATGCTAAGAAAAAAGTTTAATGAGTGTCCGCAAATGTCGCCTTTCCATTTTGCCAATTTAAAATTTTTTGTTTTAGAGTAAAAGGTCCTCTTTCAAATTCTGTTGATTTTGCGGCTGCTTATAATTGCCCTGAAGTATTTTTTTGATTTTATAAAAAATATTAAAAAAATATTTTTAAAGGGAAGTCCAATGAATCCAATTCAGAAATGTAAAGTTTGGTAAATGGAAAAAAGAGGGGTGGAAATATTTTTATTTTTATGTACTTAATATTCAATCAAAATATTTTTTTTTCGTTTATACGACATTTGCGTCCCTATTTTTAATACGATTAAAGGGAAAAAATTTTTCCTGCCTACAGCTAAGGGTACCCTTCACCTCTTTCAAGCGGCATTCGCCCCTTTTTACCTCTTCGTCTTATTTTCGCCGCAAAGGGTCACCTTTCTAATTGCCACAAATGTCGCTCCCTGTTTAAACTAGTATACAATGTTTAAATCAGATCCCAAAATTGTTTTTAAAAATTTTATATATTTTCCCGCCCTTTCTAATACCAACTTTTAATTGTCCCCTTTTTTAGAACATATTATTTTGTTACCAATAAATTAATTTTTCAAATTAATATTTTTCTTTTAATTTTTACATGTACATATTTGATTTTTTAATCAGAAAAATAAACTTTTTACACGACATTTGAGTATCCGACATTTAAGTACACGACTTTTGAATACTCGACATTTGTGTACCTGACATTTGAGTACACGACATTTGTGTACTCGACATTTGAGTACACGACATTTGAGCACACCACGTTTGAGTACACGACAGTTGGGTACCTGACATTTGAGCACACGACATTTGAGCACACCACGTTTGAGTACTAGAATTTAAGTATCCTATATTTAAGTAACTACATTTGAGAGGACAAGTCTTCTTTGTTTAGTGATACCGCAAAAAATTAATTAACAAAAAATTAGGAAACAGTAAAAGTAAGAGATTATCGAATTTTGACCTAAAAAATTTTTTAATAATAAATTTATTTTGTAATTCTCTCTCTTTACTAAATTCTTTCCGAATCGTTTTAAACATTTGCTGACCTAAATATTTTTCTAAAAACCAATTAAATATTAAAAATTGAGAGAATATAACGCTAAAATTGAATGATATGTTTATTGTTGCTAATGAAATAATTATTTTATTTGATAAAAATTCAGTCTGATCTAACTATGAGATACCCCCTTTAGGTCTGATAAAATCGTACCTTATAATGAGATATTTTTTTTATACCTTAAATATAAAGATACACCCCAGTGCCAAACGCATTGTCGCACATCCCTGTTAACTCGGTTCAGGGTCGTTGGCCTGCTCCTAAATAGAAGATATGCATTAATTAAGCAGGTTCCCACACCCATGGGCCAGTCTCTTAAATAGAAGCTTATCTTATTTCAGTTATCTTATAGTGGGATATGAAAGTCGAACATCATTACAGCCTACGCTCACTCCTACCCCTTAACCACTCCTAATAATATCCTCATACAACTCATTTTGCGTATGATATTTTCAGCTGAAAGTGCTTACTCTATAACGAGATTCAACTGTACTTAACAATTATTTTCAATCAAAAATAGAATAATAACAATATCCTCATCCAAATCCTCTTCTCTAAAAATAAATCTACTCAAAATCTCCCCACATTTATTCCCATTTTTGTTTGTGTAAAAGATATGCTTCGTTTCATTTTTAATAATTTTTAGAGAACAATTTTTACCAAATTTATCCTTTCAAAATGAAGCAAAATAATATTTTATTAATCCTTTTTTTATTTTATTTTACTTCAATTTATGCCCTAAAGAATGCTGTTAGGGGAAAGAAGTGTGCACAGAATCAGGCAATTTTTCTTTAAAATTTAGAAGAAAACCCTCTTTGTAAGACACCCTCAATATTAGCTACACTTCTGATTGGTTACTGTATAGGGAGCTTTCTAAGGGATACCCACTATTTAAGAGACACCTCATTATAAGAGACCATTTTTAATCCCCGAGGGGGTATCTTGTGACGGAACTGACTAATTTGATTAATTGAAATTAACTGTTTAGGTAGTGAACAAATTAACAGTTTATGAGGACGGTGCCATTGAAGCAGAATGTGGACCCTTACCATGTGGTTCTACTGGGGCATGTTCAGATGACTTAAGCTCGTGTAAAGCAGCCTCAGATATTTTTTCTGGAATGAAATGGGCTCGTAATGGTCAAAGGCAAATTAATTAAACTTAATTTTTAAATGAAGAGAAAATCGCAAAAAAGTTGCGGACAATTTTTGCGGACAAAAAATTTGTCCGCAAGATTTTTGCGGATGTCTTAATTTTTACAAACCCTAATTTAGTCTCTTACTTCGTTGCTGTTCCTTACAAGCAGGCAATAAAGTATATATTGGAACAGATTTGGTAACTCTTGGATCATACTATACTGGTAGGGTCTTTGGGGTTTCCGATAAAAACCCGCATTTCAGGAGGTATTGTTCCCGAAAAGGATATGATGGGAACGACAGGAATTGAATACGATTTTGTTGCAAATGCCAGAACAGAACAGTTGGAAATTTTATTTTAATTTGGAAGAAAATTTTTTTTCAGAGGAGGGGTTAGAGTTTGGGTTTATAGAATTGTTTGTCAATCAGAACGTCAACAACAACAACCTTCAATTCCCCACCCTTCAATGCCTCAACAGAAAATAGAGGATCAAATGTCTAATGACGAGCAGCCGTAAAAATTTTTAAACTATCAAATGTTGTAATATTTTGTCCGAAGGGTTGTATTTGAAAATGTCAAGTTCGCAATAGGATTAGCAAATCCTGGGAAATATTCGGATGTCCCGATAAGAAAATTATGAGTCTTCTGACCCCAATATCCGTCCCTGGTCTTTTTTAAGGCATCAGATATCGAATGAGTTATCAATAGAAAATATTAGAGGTTAGGTGACTAGACTCCGAATCGAAATTTTCTGGTTACTCAGAATTTTTCTTTTGATCCCGATATTCATCTCTGGTTATCAAAATAGAATTAAAGAGTACCATATCAAAGACTAATCTACTCAAAATTTAAAGCATTTCCGAGAGTCAAGACCAAACCAGACTGCAAAAAGACGCTTCAATCGAAAACAAAGAAGAGGAGGGGGAGGAACAATCAATCCCAAATCCTCTTCAATATCGGTAATTTCGTAAAAATATTTCTTAAATATATTTTCCCAAAATTAGTCCTCGAAGAAATCATCAACAACAAACTTCTGTAAATTCGCCTGCTAATCGTGTGATTTAAATAAATAGAAAAAATTGATTCCCAAAAAAAATTTTTTTTTAAATTTAAATAATAATATAATAAATAAAATGTTTGGTGATTTTGATAATAAGGCATTTACAGTGTCAACCAGTGCTGGGAATTGGGCATTTTGCAGCTCCGGCTCCGGGAATTTCAAATTCTTAGCTCCAGTTCCGGAGCTAGCTCCAGGAGCCATGCACAGCATTGGTATCACCCCCAAATATCTAAAATAGAGGCCGGACCGGAAGGTCGTAAACAACAGACAGGAACAGTTAAAAGAAAAGGAGCATGTTGGGAGACAGCAAGTAACATCAAAAAAGGAAGAATATCCCAGATTTTAGACCAAGATTTCGACTGGTTCGGCCTCTAATCAAAGCCCTTATACAATCCGACCTCACTTTTATGTTAGCTTATGGTCCTAAAATAATGACATTTGAGTGAGGTCCAACCGTATATCGCTTTTATACCGTATTTACTCAACTAATTACGCCATCTCAGATAAACCTCTCCCTATTAAGTACCCACTAAAACGAGACATTCAAACAATAATTATTTGGGGAGAGACACCCCAGAGAGACACCCTCCTGGAGAGAAACAAGAGAGACACCTCCGAATTATTTGAGCATATACGGTATGTACGGTAATCCTTTTGAGAATAAATATATAATAAACTTGCGGACATTGGGGAAACATAAACAAAAAAAAGCCAAGAAAGTCACCCCCTAATATCGAACCCCCTATAAAAAGTCGGACCTAGATTGTACGTCATCTTTCAACCAGAAAAACTGTCGTTTAAATGAGGTTTTCGTGGTTTGTCCGACTTTATATCAGGGATGTCACGAGTTATACTTGAAGCTTGGAACTTTTTTCGATCCGAAACCCACCTCGACAAACACCCTCCCCCCTCCCCCGACACAAACACAACTCGTGACATCCCTGGTGTATATCCTACCCAGTATCAGCAATCTAGCCGCCATTAAAATAAATCCCCGATTTCAGGAAATCGGGTCGGCTAGATCCCTTCCTTGCATACTCCCAATACTTTCAGTTCCCTCAGTTCCCCTACGGTTTTCGTGGTTTATGTTCTTTTCTCATTCTTTTAGCATCAGGAATATCCAAATCAGGGGATTTTGAAGCCGAGCCTCCTTCAAGGTGTTTTGTAGTTGATGTTGGCTTTGTTATCATCTAAAAGCTTATATTTTTAATAGATTCTCCTCAAAATATACCTTTAATAATTTTACAAATTTATCATTGAATTCTCCTTTAGAATTAAATCCAACTAGGCTACAGATAGCTTTGATATTTCCGTCTGCGTCAATTTCAAAATTAATATAATACAAATTAATATTTTTAACATGTATAGCCTCGTCACATTTTATATTTAACTTTAAAAATTTTTTAATTAAAAAAATATTTTTTTATATTGAAGTATTTGAGCAAACCGGAAACACATTCCCATTAGTTAAATTTTGTAAATGCAAGACATATTCATCTCCTCTACAAACATTAGTAATCTCTCCTGTGTAAAATATCTCTCCATCCTTAATTGGGAAAGACCATCCTGGATAATTATTACAACTAAGCATTGTTGGAAGTAAATTCTCTATTTTTCCAAATTTAAAGGAAAAATAGCGTTGAGGACAGTCAAATTCTAATGGATTGTAGAGAATAACTTTTAACACTTTGGGTTCTTTCAAATTTATTTTTACAACATTATTAACAAGATCCAACTCGAAAAAAGTTGAAAACTAAAAATAAATAATATAATAACCCTATATTTCCAAATACAGCCCCATGTACTGTATATTTCAACTGGGTCTCTATTTTTCAACTGGGGGCTGTATTGGAGAGTGGGGGGGGGCTCTAAATGAGAGTGGGGCTGTATACATCTCTGCTGTATTTAAAAGGCATTTTTTATGCCCCCCTTTTCTTCATTCTCTTTCCTTCTCATTGCCGCATAAATTAAAAATGGTCAAAGGCAAGCACTTAATTTATTTAAAAAGACATTCAATCTGGGAGAGAGAGGATCTGCGAAATGGAGATTTATACAAATGATAGCTCATTCGAAAGAGCTCGTCGAGCTGAGTCGAATGACACCAAAATTAACGAAATCCGACTTGATTTGACAAAGATATGACATAAGTCGTCGACTCCGGTAGGTCTAAATAATGTCAGAACTTTGTCAAATCTTGTCCGATTACGTTGATTTTGGTGTCATTCGACACAGCTCGATGGGTTCTACAATTGTTCAGACTGACCATTTTTACATATTTTTCGGAAAAACTGACTGGGGGGGGGGAACTAAATAAATACCAATGTTTATTTGTCTTATTTTGTTTTTATAAATTTAATTGCCTTTGACCATTTTTAATTTATGCGGCAATGAGAAGGAAAGAGAATGAAGAAAAGGGGGGCATAAAAAATGCGGGGAGATAACACAAGAGTACCTAAAAGGCTTATATACCGCTAAAAGTACTCCGTACACAGCAGGGATCGTGCCGTCCCGATTCCCGAAAATCGGGAATTCCCGAAGATTTTTTGGGTCGGGATCCCGAATTACCGAAATCGGGAATTTTCGCTTTTTATCGGCAGGATCCCTGGTACACAGTTTTCAAATAATTCAGATATATGAAAATGGGCAAAATTACAAACCCACAATCACAAATGAGTGAATCTCCTGATTTGGATTATCCTGTAACGGCCTCCCACGGATCAGGAACATGGAGTACTATTTTGGCCTTTGACAGATGTATAGGGCCTTTGACCTAATAGTTCTGTTTAATCGTATGTAAATTTTGAAAAATAAAAATTTTAATAATAACCTCAATGTCACTCGTAAAATTGACAATACTTTTAGAAACATAAATTGAAAATTTATTATTTTCCTTATATTTGTATAGTCCTGTATTTGGCTCAATATAAACTTCCATGGATTCAGCCAATTCGTTAGGCAATACAAAAGTTATAGTATCGTATTTTTGTGTAAAATTTATCCCAATTGGTCGACCCCCTGGTAGTACTTTCTTATTTTCGTCCAATTTTACATGAAGAAGCTTAACTATATATCTTTGGTCTTTGATTAACTCCTCTAATTTCTCGCCATTTTTGATTAATTCCTCAGGAATAATTCCAGACTCGATTTTTATGTTTATAAATTTAACTTAAATTAGAAAATAAAATTAATATTTTATTTAAATTGTCGGAACTTGAACTTAAACATTTGTCTGGAAAAATCTTTTCTTATAATGGGGGTCACTCGGACGCCCACAAAGCTCGGACGCCCACAAAGCTCGGACGCCCACAAAGCTCGGACGCCCACAAGGATCTTGGAGCCAATTTCGAGTTTCGAAATTCCCGAGACTCTCTTCTACATATTATAATGAAGGTTTCTTATTATTAGGGTTTCTTATAACAAGGGCACCTTGTATTGAGCAACCTCATGGCCAACTATCTTTTAAGAACGTAGCTTGAACTGAAGCATTAGCTACTTATAATGAGAGTATATAAAATGGAGGTCTGACTTACTTGGAAACATTTCATTTATTTGTTTCTTCTCCTCCTCATCTACATTCATTATACCTTTTCCTTTATCATCTACATGTATATGTTTACTAGATTCCCCTGTAGATTTAACAGGGGACGAGAATTTCAAGAAAATAAAAATTAATATAAAAATAATTTTCCTCATAATAAATCCAAAACCTTTTTTTTAATTTTTAGACCGGCTAAAAAAAATTTTTAATGTAAGACTATAAAAATTTTTTTTTATATTTTAGATAAAAATTAGAGAGAATTTTTTTAAAAATTAAATAAAAAGAATAAATTTAAATAAATGTAGAGGGAGATAGGGGAGGAGAGGAGCACACGTATGGGGAGGAGGGGAAGGAGAGGAGGAGGGGGATTCATGGGGGTGGGCATCTAAATGAGGAGAGGAGGGGAAAATCATTAAAAAAAATTCACTGGCCACGTGAAAATTTACAAAATATCGATTTGTTTAAATTCTCTAAAATACGACATCTATCCCCGACAACCCTGCTCACTGAAAAAGCTAACAACGGCGGTGTTTGGAGATGGGGAAGCTTGTTGGGGGGAAGTGCATTCAAGTTTTAATGAAAACAAAAAGTTTCTGGCATTTCTCCAGAGTTTTTAGGCTAAATAATCGGAGCACTTTAATTACCAAATTTAGCTATTAGAGAAGGAAAAACACTCAGGCTGAAGTCACTTCCATATTTGTCACTTCCATTAGTCACTTCCAGTCACTTCCATTTTCGAGTTAACTCACCCTGCCTTTAGCAAGGGACAAGAATTTCAACAAAATAATTAAAATAATTTTCAATATAATATTTTCAATATTAATTTTCAAATTATAAGGGGTTTTAATGTTAGGGCGGCACAAAACAAAAAAAAATAATTTTATAAGTGCAAGTCTATAAAATTTGATATAAAATTTTATAGTAAAATACAAAAAATTTTTTTTAAATATGTACACTAAGAAAGAATTGATTAAGGGGATATAGAGGGGGCTGGTAAGGAGCGAGGGGAAAGATGCGGAAAATCGAAGAAGGGAGGGAAGGCGAGGAGGGAAGATTTCGAAATTAAAATTATTGACTGACACGTAAATTATCGGTGTGGGGAAAGCTCTGTCATGCCCAACTTCGAACGGCAAAACTTGATACAAACAAAACATTGTCTGCGCAGAAAATATACTCCTAATACTATAATAAGAGTAGTATTAGGAGTATATTAGTATTAGGAGTATACTCTCGGTTATGTTGCCTAAGTCCGCATGTTTTTCTACGAGTTTGGAACTTTCTACGAGTTTGGAACTTCTTTTTGTTGCCCCAAATTTCACAAGTTTTTCTTCAAAAAAGGTCATTTTTAGAGGCGTATGTGTGGATATTTTAATTTCAGGCAAATTTTAAATTATATACAATTTTTAAATTATATACCTTGGGGAATATCGGAGGATTTGGGAATATTGTAGGACCCTTAACCACTCCAAATCTACCAATATCCCCCTTAATCCTTCTTAATACCTCGGTAGCACCCACAGATCCCTCGATATCCCCTTTAATCCCTCCAGTTCCTCAGATCCTCTTCGAAGACAAACAAACTTCTGTAAATTTGCCTGTCAATCGTGTGATTTAAATTGAAAGAATAAAATCGATTCCCATTAAACTTTTCTTTTTTTAAAAATTGAATTTAAATAAAATAAAAAGTTTTGATCATAAAGCATTAAAGATTTTGCATGCTCTCTAAAAAATATATTTTTTAAAAATTATTTTAAATATTTATATTTAATTTTTTTAATTTTAAAAATAAAAATAAAATTTAATTTGAGTGAAAAAATGCACAAAAAAACAATTAAAACAAAATAAACCGGGAAAAGAAAAATTTTCGGTAAAATTAAAAATAGTCAGACCTCATTATAAGATTAAACCCCTGATTTGTGAGGCAAAATCGGATCTTATAATGGAGTGTATATTAAATAGAGGGTAATACTTGGACAGCTCCCTAGACCCAAAGGCCAGCCAACTTTTAGGAAAGTTTGGGGTATTGGGGGTGCCTTATGATGAGCTTATCTAATAAGGAGATGTATATTAAATAGAGGGGATTTGCTTAAACAGCTACCAACCAGATTTTTAGAAACCATATCTTAAATGAAGGTATAGCTTATAATGAAGGGTATTTTATTTTGGAGCTAGCTTATAATGGGGTGTACCCTATAGTGAGATGTATATTAAATAGAGAGTATTATTTAAGTAGATACCTCCATTTAATAGACAACCAATTTTTAAAAAGCGTACCTTAAATAGAGGTGTATGTAATATTGGGGGTATCGTATTTTTCGGGTGTCTTATAATGGAGGTTTGACCGTATACATGAATATTTTCAAAAAATAAAAAATTCAGATACTTTTAAGCCCCAAAAAATATTGAAAAGAAAGAAATTCTCAAAAGACATTTTTAATTTTAATAATATAGGCATTTTAATTTGTTGGAAATTTGGCAATAATTTTTTTTAATTATTTGACGATGTTGTTGTTGTACTAAGCTTTGCTGGTCTTGAAATTTGTAAGGTAACAGAATTACCACTTGAACGGATATAAGTAACTGCTGAATGCTGAAAAATATAAATAATTTTTTATGTAAGAAATAGTCCGCAAAAAATGTCCGCAAGTTAAGTCCGCAAAAAAATAGTCCGCAGAAAATATCCGCAAAAATAGTCCCCAAAACAGTCACCAATTTTAATAAATATAACTACTTGTGTTGTAACTTCATGTGCATTAACAGCCATTATACGATCTCCAATTGCTAATTTTTCAGCTGCAGAACTCCCTGGTTGAAGAGAAGTTATCTGAAAAAAACTGGAAGTTATCTGGCCATGTAGGAAATTTCCGCTCAAACATCAAATCAAGTTCAAAATACCCCTTTTTAATCAATGAAACTGAACTAAGGAACTACCCAAAGTTTGGAATCGTCAAATATCAATGCTGGGCCAGGTTAAGAAAAGAGTCGGGTCGGGTTATTTTAGGTTTACTTTGGTCGAGGTTTTAGCCGAAAAAGTCCTGGTTTCGGGCATGGGTTTCCCGTAACATCCAAGTCAGGAACCTAAACCTTGGAGTCGTTCGTTTATTAAAACCGGGAAATCACCTAGAGAGGAGAAAATCCGAAAAGAAAAACCTACAAGAATTCCTCTAGGCCTTTTTCCAATCCCCATCCCCCATTGTTGCCCCTCATCCTTTTTCAGAGCAATTAAAAGACTATCACACCCAGCCTCTTTTAAATCTGATCTAAAAGCAGCAGAAGGTTGTTGTTGAATATTTGTAGAAGAGGAAGTTGAAGCTGAACCGCTATTTGGTAGTTGACTAATTGGGCGTCTTTGGGATGAGGAAGTTGTGGTGATTCCGGAGATAGTCTCCTCTGAGGCTACAGTTTCCGCTATGGATTTCTTTGAAAAAAAATTTTTTTTGAAATTTTTTCGAATTTTTTTGAAAATTTTTTTGAAAATTTTTTTTTGAAAAAATTTTCTTGAAATTTTTGAAAAATTTTTGAAAATTTTTTTGAAATTTTTTGAAAATTTTTGAAAAAATTTTTTTAAAAATTTTTTTGAAAATTCTTTTGAAAATTTTTTTCAAACAAAATACAAACCAAATCTTCTTCACTAACAGGTGATAAATCTGTTCGCCCAGATAAATTTTGTTGTTGATTGTTCTCGTCGTGTAAAGTTATTTGTAATGTTGGTGGAGGTAATTTGGTTCCAGCAGGTATAGGTGCTGGTGGTGGGGGATCTCTTTAAAAAATATTTATTATATAAAATTAAATAGTTAGTCGTATAGATAAGCCATAAATAAGAGACCGGACTTGAAGTGTCGTACGAGGATGGAGATCGATAGCTCGAAAAAATCTCGTAAAAATCTCGATAACCGAGATTTTGATCCACCTCAACTATAATTTATGGTTTGTGGTCCATGGGGTAAAAATGTCCAAAATATGGGGACGATACTGAGAAGAGCGCCGGACACTAGGGCACAAGAGCTTATTTCAAAATTATACAAAACACAACGCCAAAACTTTATGCAAATTTTGGCGTTTTTGGAAAATTCAAAATTTAACACAAATACTCTCGCCTAGAAAACAAGTTCACCTATTACTTCCATTTTGTTGTTTTAACAAATCTTGTGAATTATTATTAGATTCGTTTATATTTTGTTGTTGTTGTAAAGGCATTTGTGTTGTTTCTTCAACAGAATTGTTGTTGTTATTTTCTGTATTGTTTGAAGGAGGCTGAGCAGAGCGAACACGTTGAGCTGTTTCTGTTAATTTCCAGCGACCAATTTTGAGGGAGACTTTTCCGATACATGTCTAAAAATAGAAGAGTAAAACCTCTTTATAAGATACACCCCGGAAGCTGAAAAAATTGTTGCTTATAATGAGGTGTATGTTAAATAGAGGGTATTGTCCAGACAGTTCCTCCACCCAGTGACCAACCAGCTTTTAAAAACATACCTCAAATAGAGGTGTCTCTAGTATTGGGTGTATCTTATAAAGAGGTTGCCATATGATACCCTTAATAATAGATCCACTTCTTTAAAAGTTGTTTTTTAAATTAGTTAGCCACTGGCAATTTCAAATTCGCCTTTCGCTTTTCAAAACCAGTTTCGGCACATTGATAGTATAGAAGACTGTCTAAGCTATACCCTCTATTTAAGATACACCTCATTATAAGAGACAATTAGCCCTAAGGGTATTTTATGAGGTTTTTAAAATTCACTTTTAAAACAGTAGCAACATCTTCCTGCATCCAATTGGCAACATCGTGGTTGTTAACAGCCAAAATTTGATCCCCTTGCATTAAACACCCATCGGTGTCAGCAACACCTCCTTTAACAATTTCGGAAACATAAACTCCAGGCTCATTTTTGCGTCCAACAATAGAAATACCCAATCCTTTCCCAGCCTTTTTCAAAATTTCGATATCGATAATGTTGTATATTTGTGTTGGATCAAGTAAGCTCATTTGTAAATTCTGGTCTGTAAAAACTGAATTTGTATTTTAAATGTTTTTTGTTTAAATTTAAAGGGAATAATTGGGGGTAGAGGACGTTTGAATATCACCTCATAAAATAATCCCCAAAATATGGCACCGAGACTCAGAACGACCCTTACTGTTGAGGGTCGTTAATTTCGCGGAATTTCGTTAATTTAAAAAAATATAATCACCTCTATAAACGAGTAGACGTACTTTCGCAGGGGTCCTTCTCAATAAAAGTATGGCCTGTTCATGAGTACTGTTCCGAAGAGAAGTATTGTTTACCTACAGAATTAATTTTAAAGTTGGATAGGAAATTAGACTAATAGAATCCAATATGGCCAAACCTCTCAATAAGATAAGCCCGATATAAGATACAACTCCATCCGAGATAACCTCTATTTAAGAGACGTTTTCTTTAATTTTGGTTGGTTCTTGGGCGGGGAAGCTGCCTAAGCGATCCAAGTTTCACTATAACTGTACCTCAAAGACTTGATCTCCAGGCTTCAAACGGCCGTCGATTGCAGCAGCTCCATCAGGATAAACCTCGTGAATTATTACAGTACCCAATACAGTATCCGATCCGCCAACAATACTCAAACCCAGACCTTTACCATCCTTGTCAATTTCAATTAAGGTTTCCTGCCCAATTTGAATTGGGCATTTTTGGAGAAATTGGGATTGTTGTTGTTCCATTTGCCAGCTTCTTTTTCTGGCTAAAAATTTTTTTTAATTTTAAAGGCAAAATATTGTGAAAGTACGGATAAGGGAAATTCTAATGGAGCAATTATAGCGAAATCTAGCTTATATCTCTCGAATAACACAACTTTAATCCAACCGTAGGTCAATTCGGCCCATGAGGATGCTTTTAGTCTGATATGACAATCGATTCCTTCATTTATACAACATTCGGTGTGACTTATTAGAGGGATTCAGATGTATGTAGAGAGATTCAAGTGTAAAAAGATTGTAAGGAAAAGTTAGACGAGGAAAAGAGTTAAAAATCGTATAGGTCTGAGAATGTATTGAGTCATCGCCTCTTGTAGCTTCGTAGGCAAGGGCACCACCCGGACATGGTGAGTAGGGGTACTCTCTTCGACGGGGAGGGAGAGGAAGAGTCAGGTATCTAAGACAAGTTTCAATTCCCCCCACTTTAAAGGACCTTAAGTTATCAAAACTCATAATAATTAATTTTCGGGTGAAAAACAGAACGCCAACAAAACGCCAAAAAAGACAAAATCTCAATATAACAAAATGTGGTTATATTATTAAAAGAAAAGAAAGATGCTTTAAGGCAGAAACTCATCAAAAAAAGCGAGAAAAAGCATTATTATAGAGGTAATACTTCATTCACAAAAAGCTGCCACTCACTAAAAATTATGAGAAAGAAAGAACAGTTTTGATGAGCTTTAAAAGAAAAGTAGGAGGAAAAAGTTGGGGGGAAGAAACACAAAATTCCCATAGGAGAAAAAAGGAAAAGCATAAAAAATCTTTAAAAAATTGAGTCGAGAATTGAGTGAATAGAGGGAAAGAAGGAAGAAAAATAGAGGAGAGGAAGAAAAAAATATTTTTTGTGAGGGATGCTTTAGGCGACTAAAAATGTTTTTTAAAGAAGTGGCTAAAGCTGTTTGGGGGATGTTTATTGTGAGGGGTTTTGAAGGAAATAAGCAAAAAACTAAAAGATTTTTTAGTGAAAAGGAAGAACGGGATCGGGAGGAAAGGAAGAAACTAAAAACAAAGAAAGGACCTACCTATATCAGATTTCGTTGATTGAGGACAAAATAAAAAAAATTTTTTTAATGAGAGAGATGGAAGGAAGAGACATATGCGAAACTGTAAAACACTAAAGACGAAACGAAAGCGAAACGAAATTTTTAAAAATTGTAGCAAACAAAACGAAACTAGAAAATCATAGGATAAAAAAAGATCGTGCTGTCTCGATTCCTAAAATCGGGAATTTATTTTTATGTCGAGGGGACCCCTGAAGGATATACGAAAAAATGCGCTTCGTGTTTGTAAGGGCTTTAAACAAACATAAATTTTATTAAGATGGATAGGGAATGGAAGGATCACATTACATCCATTTTTTCAAACTTTTAGGGCAACCATAGACAACCCTCTCCAAAGGATTCGATATATCTTACCTACACTTTTTTGGGAAAAACAGAAAAAAATATATTAAGTAAAATGAGAAAAAATATTATTTATTTCTATTAGTAATTTCAATTGAGGATTAGAAGGAAAAGAGGGTAAAATGCCAGGAAATGAGAGAGAATATGTGCCGAAAGGACAAACACACGTTTATTGGGAGGTGACAGCGCAATGAGCATTCTACAAAGTAATATTTAGAGAGTTTTGCGTCAGTTAAGCTTTACATAAAAATTTATAGAGAAAGAAAATATGTATTAGAGAGGCTTTTAGTTGTATATTTTTATAATTTTATTTTCAATTTGTCTCGGCTGAAAAAGCGCTTTCACACACATAAAAAAAGCTTTTACTTTTTTTTATTTGCGCCATTTACTGCTGAAAAGTGATATAAAAATATAGGGAAGAGCTGCGAGAGTGACAAGTATATAGAAAAACAGGAGTATGGCAGTTTCGCCTTTTCGTTCTTCACCTCCAAAAAATTTCGCCTTTTTGGTTTCGCCTTTCGTCTATCTAGTAGGGTTGCAGTTTCTAATCGGGCCGACGTTAGAGCCATTTTTAGGACCTCATTTTTATTTAACCGGGCCGTTCGAATAATTTTTTCGGGCCAAAAATCGATGCCCGGTTTGATCCTTCGAACCGAACCGGGCCCCCAACCCTACTATTTAGTTCAATTTCGTTTTGATTTTCGTTTTCCACTTTTCGAAACCGTTGAGGATTTCATCATTCTCAATTTCGTCTTTTAAATTTAATTTCGGTTTCAACCTTTCGATTTTTTAAAAATTAGTTTTGGCACCCCTGCTATCAAATTAAAAAAAATTATTTTCGAATTGCACAGTTAAAGCTTCTAATTAAACATTTTTAATGAAGAAACTTAAAAAAAATTTTTTTTAAAGATGATGAATTAATAAAGAAACCTTTGTTTAAAATTTAAAAAAAAACGAAGATTGATGAGCTCTAAGAAAAGAAGAAGAAGATATAAAAATAGAAAGAATTATATGTAAAATGGATTAATAAAGAAATTTTTTAAGATTCAATTGGAGGGATTTATTTATTTAAAAATTAGTAAAATAATTATGAAGCCTTTTGTTTAATGGAAAAAAGAATAAAGAACAAAAAATTAAAAAAAAATTTTCCAAAAAAATATAATATTTTTAAGAAAGAGGGAAGAAGAAAATTAAGAAAATTGACGCTATTAATTATTAGGTATTATTTTTACACACTAGCAATCCCTTGGTGAAGGCCTGCCTAACTGATCATTCCCTATTTAAGACACCCCTCATTATAAGGGGAGCAGGCCAACGTACCGCGAGCCCACCGTAACGCAGAGCTATAACTCCTTTCAGGGTGGTCAGATCCGGGACGCCTTGGTATGGTTCGATGCGTCTTGACGAGCTGAATCGAACCATACCAAGGCGTCCCGGATTCGACAATTTTGAACGAAGTTATAGCTCTGCGGTACGTTGGCCTCGCGGTACGTTGGGGCGTACCCCATTATAAGATACTATTTTAAGCCCCAAAGGCTATGTTACAATGAGCTCAACAAAAAATATTCAATATATCCTTACTTCCTAGCAAATAAACAACCCCATTTTATTTATTTCCCCTTAGGGGTTAACGGAAATGCCAATAATATATATACACACACAATTGCTTCATTCAGCCGTATATATAAAAATGCCTTGAAGGAATGCTTTTAAAATAAAATAAAAAAGCAGCGTTTACCCAACTGGCATTTACAGAAAATATAATTTTTATCGATTTTTTATAAAAAAATTTTTAGGCACTTACACATTTTGCCAATACCATATTTTGCCAATAAGGCTAAAAATCCACGTTTTGCCAATAAGCTTGTTGACAAAATGTATATTTTTAGCCTTATTGGCAAAATATGGATTTGGCAAAATGTGTAGACGTGAAATTTTTTCTCTCTAAAAAAGCTGAGGGAAAAGATAAAGCTAATAGAAAAGTTTTTTTTATATTTTGTCAAAATAAGGCAAGCAACGTAATTGAGGGAAAAAAGAAAATAGATAGAAAAATAGGAGTGGCACAGAAAATTCAATTTAGTTAGTGGAGTTGAAAATAAGCCAGGGGGTTAATAAAAAATAAAGTGACAAGAAAATGAGAAAATAACTAGCTAAAGAAAACTTAAAGATAATAATAAGACTTGGGGATCCTGGGAAGTCCCCGGATATCCAAACTTGTAGATATTGAAGTGGTTATGCGCTGATTTTTTTGTGTATTTTTTAGGCGGAAATTGGATAATTTAAAAAGAAATACGGTAGTTGGAAAATAGGGGGGCTTTATGGCCCCATGGCTTTAAGCCCCCATGGGGCTTTATTTTAAAGAAATAGGGTACTTTAAAACATAGAAAAACGACTCACAAATAGGCTCATTATTTGAATTGCCAGAATCATTTTGCGATGTGGTTCCAGGAAAAAGCCCGTCTTTTGCCGATTGTGAGCAACCATCTTCTGGCTATAAAAATGAAATTATTTTTTTATTTTATTTTTTAAACAGCTTTTCTAAGTTTTCTAGAGGGTTTTTAAAATTATTTTGAATAGCGTAAATATTTTGCCTTTAGAGAGGGGTATAGTCTTGGTCTCGAGACAACACAAAATCCGGCTTATGGAGGTCTATTTTGGTCTGAGTTTGGTCTTGGATAGGAAGCTCTCTATAACGCCCCTCTCCCACGTCACTTCCCCTCTTACGTCATTTCGCCTTGAGGCGTGACGGAATAGAGAGAGATTCCATGTATCTTAGATTAGATATTAAAAATCAAAGAAAACACCAAATTTCCAAAACGCCCAACAACAATATTGCTAATTTTTCGAATCATTTAAAATTAAAAAAATATTTAGAAAACTAAAAAAATAAACTTGGTGGAAGAAATTACATAATATGTAAATATTAAAAATAAATAGTATTAATAATAATAAATGCAAATTTAGTATAGTAGAATATTTATAAAAATATATTCTCAAAATACATAAAAAAAAGATAGGGGCACCCCTATTTTTCGAGACCCATAGTTTTGATGGATAAAATGGCGATAAGAAAAACTACAGGAAAAATAATTATTTTAAAAATAATTTTTATGAAATAATAACCGTTTTATAAGGAGGAAATTTAAATTTTCGACATTGGGGGTAACTCGAAAAATCTAAAAAAAATTCAGGTAAACATGCTATTAAAAGGAATCTCAAAATAAATATTTAACAATAAAAAAATTTTTTTTCTTTTTTTTTATTGTTAAGATTGGAATTATTTAAAAGAAAAAATTTTAATTTGAAGGAGTTTTTATATAAAAAAGAAATTTCTTCAAAAAATTTGAGAAGCATCTATGGGGATTATTTTTTTATAAAAAAATGAAGAATAGAAAAAAAGAGAAAAAGCAACTGCAACAAAAAAAATTTTAGATGTGGGGGCGTATTGAAAATTAAATTTGAAAAAGAAGGCTTATCCTTTTTTTAAAATATAAAAAAGTTTTTGGAGGAAATAAAAAAAAAGGAGAAGAAGAAAAGGAATTGAGGGGAGATGAGGGAGAGAGGAGTTGAGGGAGATAGCAAGTAAGTTTATTTAGCTTTTTTATTTTACAAAAATAAATGTCGTCATTAAAAAAATTTTTTTCGTTTGAAATTTCTTTTTTATTTTTAATAATTAAATAAAAAAATTTTCCAAAAATTTTTGAAAAATCTTTTTTTTTACTATTAAGTGTCCCAAAGGATGTTAGTTTCTACGAAATCCCTTCTTTTAAAAAAAATATTTTTTAGGACTGGGAAATGTTGAAAATTTAATAAACAAGACTTAAAAATGGATACTTTGTAAAATAATTGCGGACTTTTTTTAGCGGACAACTTTTGCGAATAATTTTTATTGATATTCCTTGCGGATTTTTTCAGTATTTTTGCGGACTTCTTTCCCGTTAATTTCTTGCGGACAGATTTTCCCATACAAAAATTTTTTCCTTAAATCTTAGGATAACTTACCGGTTCAATTTTCACTTCAGGCATTTGTTGTTGCTGCCTTGCAAGAATTTCTGAGACTATTGTTTTAGCACCTAATTCGCATTCACTTTCACTTGTATATTCCTTATCTGGGGATATTGGAGCCTAAAAATGGCAAGGATTAAAATGAAGTTTTTGAGCTCTAACGCGGACCAAGGAAACGAGGAAAGAAATAAAAAATTATTTGAACCAAGGCTAGGGAAATTTAAAAAAGATTTCTAAAAATTCGCCCTCCTTTCTCTCCTTAAAAGCCTGGAGGATCTGGGAAATCCTCGGATATACGATCCAATATTCGAAAATTTAAATTTCGAATATTCGGACATTTTCGGATCCAGTTACATGAAATAAAAAATTTCCTATTTCAAATCGATGAATACAAAATCGAATTGACGAAATGAAACGAAATTTCGTGTATCCTTGATCCGGATCCGATAATCCTATTCCCTCTTACATTATCTGCATTTGTATTAACAACAGTCTCTATTGTTGTAGTAGAAGTTGATTCTTTTAGTAATGATTGTTGTTGAACTTCTTTTGTTGTTTCTTCCTCTTTTCTCAAAACTAGTAATGATAAACTGCTATGTTGACAACATTTTCGAATTTTTTCTGTTGCTTCTAAATGACTTAGGCCAAAAAGAACGAGCCCGTTAATCTATTTTTTGAATTAAAAATTAAAAAAGCACTTCATTAAAAATAAAGTACCTCAAGTAATTCATCACCAACTTTTAATGAAAGAGGAGAATCTGATTTGACACCAACAACGATAACGGGGGGACGATTGGCACCCTGGAAAATTAAATAAATTTAAAAAATCACACCTCATTATAAGACACACCCTTTTGGGGGCTGAAAATCTCTTAGAGAGAACGCTGGGGCTGGGTGAAGGATATCTAAGAGATACCCCATTATAAGAAACTATTTTTCAGCCCGAGGGTTTCATGAGGTTCGACCTCCATTTAAGATACACTTTATTATAAGGTAAGATCTAGCAAGGTGTATAACAAAAACAATGATATTTTCAACTACCTCATCTCGCCTTGTAGAGAGAATAAGGCCAAGACCCCCAGGGGGAATATTTGGCATACGTATTAGTACAGGTTTTCCAGGCAAATCTGAATATTTCTTTAGCACCTTTCCTTTAAAATTCAAAAAAAATTTTTTCAAATTTTTTGAACACTATACTTTTAGTATAATGAAATATATCCTCAACTTCCTCATCTTCTGCATCCTTTTCTAAGGCTGCTGCACTTGCTGAGTCAATTTCAACAATAGCGGGAGAAGGTGGGATGGATAATGATATTTGGCCTTCACTGATTATTGAAGTTAGTGAAGCTTTCTTTGAATTCTGAAAAAGATTTTTGAAAAAGAAAATTTCTTTTTGTCCACAAAAAATTTTTTGTCCGCAAAATTTTTGCGGACAATTTTTGCGGATTTTTTTATTTTGCAGATTTTTGATTTTTTAAGTGGGCAAAACATATTTTGAAATTATTCCTTCAATAAATCCCTCCTTACCTCCTTTTCTCTAGCAACAAATGTTTGCAAAGACTGTAAAGACTGCACAACAAAACAGACAGGATTTGAAGCATTTTTAATCGCTTGAACAGCACTTTCATGTGTTGTATTTAACAAATCTATTTCATTTACTTTAAGTAGTCTATCCCCCATAAAAAGTTTTCCACACCGTCCAGCTGGAGAATCGGCAATAACTGATTTTATAAAAATGCCAGAAACGGTACTAGACAATGCTGTAGAAGAAGAAGAGCAGAGAGTTGAAGTAGTTGCCATTTCAATTCCTTTTTGGCTAACTTCTACACGGCCTCCAACAATGCTAATACCTTGAAAAAAATTTTTGTAGTGTGCATATCCATTGAGTCGTTGTCCGCAAGTTTTGTCCGCAAATTTTTGTCGGCAAGTTTTGTCCGCAAGGATTTGTTCGAAAGTTTTTGTCCGCAAATTTTTGGCCCGCTTTTTGTCCGCAAATTTTTGTCCGCAAGTCGATTTATTATTTTTTTTCAAGAGATTATTTTTAAAGCATATTACCAAACGTTTCATTTGGATTTCTCTGTAAAACAACACTTCTCGGCTCACTCCAAAAATTAACAGGTTCTCTACTAGGCTCTCTACTTGCTGATTCCCTATTAGATTCATCTAATCTTGGACTTGTTGGAAGGCTATTGGAAGTTGTGGGTATATTATCCAGAGTATCCGAATTTTGTCTAGATCTACAGCTTCTATTCATTTCTATATTTGATGTTGTTGGCGGTGTTGTTGTTGTCATATATTCTATATTATGTTGTTGTTCTTCTGGGGGTTTGGAACGCTTCTTTAAAAAATAAAAATGAATATCAGATTTTGTGACTAAAATCAAAAGGAATAAGCATTCAAAAGAATTTTCAGGTCCTTTTTCCTCAAAAAGGCTCATAATGGTAAAAATTCATTTATCACTTCCATTTTTTCCTTATGGTATTCAATCCTTCAATAAGGGATTAGAGCGTAAATTAAGGAAGAGAGAAAGTCTGTGAGATACTGAAGGGTGTGAGGGGCAAATCGCGGAATAGACAAAAAACTGAATCGGGATAGTCGAAAAGTTGCCAGGATTCGCTAAATTCCAGGCTGGTAACTGAGCCAAAAAATATTTTTTTACTTGAGGATTAAAATTTGAAAAAAATTTTTTTGAAAAAAAGGAATTTTTTCCCTTTCCCACAAACACAAAAAAATATTTTTTTATCTCATTCTTGCAATGTGTCTCTCTCTTCCCTTATCTATAAATGAAGAAAGCACCAACACTTTTTTTTGTTTTTATTTAAGTATATCCTTTCATCCAGAAAAAAAACTAGAAAATCAATTATATATGCCAGTCTCTTCCCCCCACTTTATTTTTATTTTTATAAGAAGGCGGCCACTTCCGTTTCTTCTTTTAACACCCTTGGGAGAGACTTGCAAATTTTTTTTAACATTAAATATTCCCCCTTTAATTCCTATTAATTTTTCTAAGCTCTGGAGACTGGCTATAAAATTAATTTTCTTGTCTTTATTGCCAGTAGATTATCTCGATATTGACAGTCAGACTATAAGATACCTCCATAAGGACTAAAATAGAGGTGTATCTTAAATAGAGTCTAATTCCGTTATAAAATACGACATTGGGGGTATCGAACGGTAAACTAAGGTGTATCTCTAAAGCACCTCCCATAGAAAATCGTAAATCCCTCTAGAAACTAATCCCTCTATAAAATCGTAAACTGAGTTTGTACGTATAGGTGCCTTCGCTTAATCAGTTCAACCCAAAAACGTATATTAAATATATCTAGTATTGGGGATATCTAATAATGAAGGTATGGGGATATCCTGTAAAGAGGTCCGACCGAATTCCCAAGTCCGCAACTTTTTATCCGCAAGTTTGTCTCTTCCCCAAATTCAAAAGAATGTGTTATTCACCTTTTTAAACGAAGTTGCCGCTCTTCTAAGAATTCCTTTTTGGGGTTTAGGAGGTGGTTGACTAACAGCAATTGAAGCAGCTCTTAAAGCACGTGGTGGTGATCTTATTGGTTTTGGTGAAGAAACTGATGAGGATGGAGATGGAAGTGAAGGTGCCGCCGCAATATTGGAATGTAAAATATTTTGCTTATCTCGACTCCAAAGAATGTAAAGATCAAAAATTGCATCAGCTATTATTGCCTTTAAAAAGAATTTTTTTAGCGGTAATAGAGTCGAATCTCTAGGAATTCAAAACTGAATCCAAAATTTTCGTTTCGAAGATCGGTTTGGATAAGAATTCCGGATCCAGATAACTGAAGATTTTCCAGGATCTGTCAATCTTATTAGATCCTCTGTCACGTTGGATAACCTCGGTCCTTAGAGAGAAGTTAGAGAGATTCGACTGTAGGGTCGTTTAATGTAGATTTTTTCTCAATTTTTTGAAGGGTTCCCAAACGATACTACTAGTACTAATATTATTAAAGTTAAACAAGACTATTTTTCAGAAAAATCCACCTTTTGAAGATTATCAACAAATCTTTCAAAATTTAATTGACTCATTTGGGTCAATTCTTCTTTTCTCGATTTTTCCTCCCCTTCAAATATTTCTGAAGTTGATGGAAGTAAATATTGTTGTTCATCATTATTTGGAGAGTGTAATTCACTATTTGGAATGCTGTAATCTAAAGCATTTGTTGGAGTTGTTAATATTTGTTGTTGTTGTTCATCTTCATTGAAAAGTGGACTTTTGTAGAATTTTGGATAAACTCTAAAATTTTAATTTTTTAAAGAGAATTATGAGTCTTCAGTTTGGTTTGTAGGAAAATGGAGGATTTCTAGCTTCCTGACTAACTTATAAAAAGTATAAGTTCGGGTTATGCAGTTTTCATTGACAGGGTTCGAGCCGGTTAGAAGATCTGATTGGTCTTCAATTTTTGGGCTTCAATTTGAATTTAACCCGTCCAAGCCCGATTCTAAATCTCGGTCCTAAATGGCGCATGTAAAATTTAATTCAAAAAGGATTCACTTTGGCGAAAGCCTGGAACTTTCAAAAACATTCTGTTGTACTGAACGTATTTGTTGGATACTATCATCTGTAGGAAACATTGAAACGTTGTCTAATCTATGAAAACGATCTTTCCACAATCCGGCATCAGAAGCAGTTATGTATGAAATACTTGAAAATAAATATATTTTAAAAATTATTAAAACATACATCCTTGAGGGAGAAAAAGTAATAAGATACCTCATCCGATACACACTTGAGGAAGAAAAAGGACACTTATAATTAGGGTTGGCGTCTTCGAGTCGGACCGACGTTCGAGTCATTTTTTCGGGGCTCATTTTTATCGGACCAGACCATCCGAGTCATTTCGGGCCAAAATTTGATACTCGACTTGATCTTTCGGACCGGACCGGGCCTAAAAGAAGGATTATTTTGTATTCCTTACGCTTCATTATAGGACCCAATTACTCCAAAGGTCTCATAATAGTGTCATTTTTAAAGAAAAAATAATTTGCTAAATTTTACTTGCACTGAGCTCCAATCAAATTAGCCCTTTTCAAAATAGCCCTAGCCTGTGCATTAGTAACATTTCTCAAATTTTCACCATTTATTTTAACAATAAAATCGCCAGGCTAAAATTAAAAAAAAATTTTTTTTTTGAAATTTTCAAAAAATTTCTCCTTCCCCACACCTGTATTCTTCCATCCTTTGCCAAAGCTTTTTTACTACAAATATTTTTTGCAACACAACCATTAATTGCCTTGTCAGCATCAGCGTCTAATACAACGCCCAAGGGTAACGAACTTTTTAGGATTTTTATATGCCGTTCAAGGTGTGAAGGCAGAAATACAATATCTTTAAATAAAATTTTCGTATTTTGTTTAAATATAGTCGAAAACCCCCACCATAAGATAACCCTTTAGAAAATAGAAAATCATGCCTTATAACGAGTGGTATCTAATCTTTGGGGGTATCGCCTC
Source organism: Meloidogyne incognita (assembly GCA_036172945.1). Classification (NCBI taxonomy): domain Eukaryota; kingdom Metazoa; phylum Nematoda; class Chromadorea; order Rhabditida; family Meloidogynidae; genus Meloidogyne; species Meloidogyne incognita. Next base: position 3,152,208 of record JARQAC010000002.1, read on the forward strand.
AGCGGCTTCCTTTACCAAGTAGCAGACAGATGGGGGCTAGATAGAGGGCCGATATACAGGGCTCGAAATGGTCAAAACCCATAGAGGGGACCAAGCTGCTTCTGGGGTAAAAATTCGAAAATTAAAAACCTCTAAAACCCTCTAAAACCTCTAAAAGTGAGGCGTGTTGATGGAGGAAAGCTGACAAAGCGAAATACTCCCAAAGTTAAGAACCTCTCCTTATAAGACACACCTCGGTATAATTGTCAAAGTGATATCTCTTATAGTGAGGTTCTATCAATTAATTTTACCATAAGACCAAGAACCTCTCAAAGAGGCTGCAGGTGAGGCACAAGGAGAAAGTGAACGGCTTGAGCATGGGGTCCAGGCAGAAACTGTGGCTGTTTGCATAGGAGAATGGGTAGGACTCTAGAAAAAATTATTTTTAATGAATTTTTGATAAAATTGGTTAAAGAATGCCCAAAAATTATTTTTTATAAATTCAGCTGAATATCATAATTTTTTTAATTTTATTATTTATTTTTTAAAATTATTCACAATCAGCAAAAAAATTTTTAGAAATTTTCCCCCCAAAAAAATAAGAGAGAATGAACGATAAAAAAAATAAGGAACGAAAACAATTGATGTTAAAGCAAAAAATTAATTTAAAAAAATTAGTTAATTTTTTTTTTGGAATTTTTAATTTAGGCAAATAAAAAATATGTAAATTCCAAAAATTAAATTTTTAGAAAGACTATACTTACTTTTGGAGTAGATGCCAAACTACTTGGAGAAGGGAAATATAACTGGAAAAAAATTAAAATATTAAAAAAAAAATTAATTTTTTAAAAGATGTACAAATCAGGAGGGTTCCTTCCGACCTACTTAAAATTAATTTAAAAAATACCTGTGGATTTAAGCACCGTTGGGAATTATAAAGAGAATTGTGTTGTTGTTGTTGACCTATCCAAATCTCTTCTTGACTGGATCCGGTCGAAAGAAAGCACTGGGGGAAAATAATGATTTTTAAAGAAGTTTGGTTAGGGTTGGATCTCCGCCCCCGTATAGCCCTTACTTTTTGGGTAAAGCTGCCCAACCCCGAAACTTTCAACTTTCGACGACTCCAACCCCGAACAATTTTTAGGTGACTCCGACATGAATTAATTTAATCTATTAGTTAATTTTCTTAAAAAATCCTTTGGGGATTTCTTTTAGAAAATTGTGGATAGAAAGGAAAATAAATTTTTCATCGCAACGACAAAAAATAAAAATTTATATATTTTTATTCCAATGCAAAAAAAGGAAAAAAGTAAAAGCCAAAAATATATTTAAATGTTAAAAAAGAAGAAAAATAAATATATAAATTTGTCAACCGCCCAAAAGTGAATGGCCAAACAAAAAATAAATAAAAAAAGAGAATTAACCGTCTAAAAATTCCTTAATATTTAGTGGTGGCTTTTACTTTATTTTTGCCTTTTTTCTTTAAATTTAAATGAATTTATTTTTAAGTGGAATTGACATTATATAATAGTGCTTTTTAGTGTGTTATTTTTAAAATATAGTAGAACACCCTAAGTCTCTTATAACGAGGTGTACATTAAATAGAAGATAAAGCCTAGTCAATAGTTTCACCGGAAGTTCCGGTGAGTTCCGCCGTTTTTTGGTTCCGGTTCCGAGATCCAAAACTCAAATTGGACCCGGATCCGGTCAAAGTTTATAATTACCTGGTCAGCAGTGTTGAGCAATTGAAGGCTGCTGCTTTCACGACGTCTACGCCTCCTCCCTCGCGGTGAATGCGATTTTGCCTGGAAACGTTCACTTTGAGAAATAAGCGGAGATGTACTTAATCGGCACTAAAAATAGGACAAAAAAATTTATAAAAATTTAATAAGAAATTAATTTTAAATTTAATAAACGAAAGAAAAGTTTAAATTAAAAACAGTCTGTGAATTCCCTATAAGAATACACCCATAAATTTTGATATTAAATCTCCATAATATCACATATTTTTCGTAATTACGTCGGGTCTATTCGACCCTGAGGAATACGTCTTATTAGAGGGAACTGCATGGGCAATACCCCTATCATCTCGTTATAAGGTCGTCTATAAGATAGCGCTCTCTATAAGGCACCATAATAGATACACCTCTATTTAAAAGACGTTTTTTAAAATTTGGTTGACCACTAGGTAAACCTCATTATAATTTTAAGCCTTAAGAGGGTATCATATATTTAGATGAAGTTCGACAGTAAAAATTAATAAAAAAATATTTAAAAAATTTTGAAAAAATTCTTTCAAATTCTTCCCCTCCTCAATTCAATTTTTATTTAATCGTTCAATAAAATAAAAAAAAGTTTGGGAATGGAATTTAAAATAAAAAAAGCGGTAGAAATGAATCAATGAAAACCAGCCGTTTCTCTCTTTCTTTCTATTTTCTTTCAAAAATAGAACCCAAAATCTGGGCCAATAAAAAAATAAAAAAACTATGCCGGGGGTTAAATGATAAGTAGGTGGTAGAAATAAAAATAAAATAATAAAGGCTCTTGTCCAGTTTATGCGTCCCATGAAAGTATATGCGTCCCATCAACAAAAAATTGGATTTTTCTTGGTGGTGGAAAGTAGGGGTATGGGTCCATGCATTTCTTCATGTTCGGGACCTACGCCCACTGGGTCTGGGACCGTTCCTTGCCCTATCCCTCGAAATTTCGGAAAGTTATAATTGTTTTTCCGAAATTTTTAAAAATTGGCTATAACTTTCCGAAATTTCGAGGGATAGGGTAAGGAACGGTCCCAGACCCAGTGGGCGTAGGTCCCGAACATGAAGAAATGTTTTGGAACCATACCCCAACTTTGCAACACCATGAAAAATCCAATTTTTTGTTGATGGGACGCATATACTTTCATGGGACGCATAAACTGGACAAGGGCCATAATAAATAGTAGGGATGGGAATTAAGAGAAAAAATGTTAAATAAAAAATTTTTTTGATAAATTTTTAAATGGGATTTTAAAATGATGAATTTTTATATATTCTATTTTAAAATCTAGAAGACGAAATTTTTTGTTAAATTACGCGGGTTTATTCGACCCTGAGGCGATGTCTTATTAGAGATTTTTATCCGATACTTAACGATCAAACATATCTCTTAATCCCTCATCAACTTTATGATACTACTGTTTTACAGTTTTATTTTAACCGAAAATCGTGGTAGAGTTATATCTATCTGAACACATGAAATTTACAAATTAAAGCCTCTTTTCAGAAGGTAATTAATTGAAAACAAAGTGGCTTTTAAGTTTATATATGCATCAAGAAACGTGCCGCCCCGATTCCTGAAAATTGGGTATTCCTGACAGTTTTTTGGGTCGAATCCATAATTCACCAAAGCGGGAATTTTGTTTTTTTTGTCGATTCGTTCCCTGATATACATATAATCTATGAAATTAAATACTGGACTTTGTGGATATTAAATTAAATCTGGACGTTGGTTTTAAGGAAAAAATAAAAGTGAGAATGGACGAGAATTTAAAAGTGTGAGGATCAATATAAAATACAAACCAGACGATAAAAAAATACGGAAAACAAAAGAGAAAATGAAAGAGCGAGAAAAAAAAATAAGCCAGTGAAGCATTTAGTAGTTTTAGTGTAAAATAAAGGTATATATTTTTTACAATGAGAGAGTCGGTTGGTAATAAAAATAAATAAAAGATTTAGGAAACTCTTTCTGCTTTTCTTTTTTTTAAAGCTACCTAAAAACAAAGTGGATATATACACAATTGTTTTTAATTAAAAAAGGAACATGAAAAAATAGGATTAAAGCATGGGTGTCCCGTGAATTTCCCCTTAACAGGGCAGGGATGTCACGGGTTATACAAAACCCCAAAGAAAATTTCCCCTGTTCCGAAGAAATTTTTAAACCCCCGAAACCAGAACCCCACCTTTTTTTCAATCCGTTACATCCCTGGTATCAATAGCCTTCCTTTATCTTTTCGCCTTTTTAGGCGTTTCGTATTTCGCTTTTTTAGATTTAATACCATAATATAGCATGAATACTCTCACCTTAAAAAATCCCCTTATTTTAAGATAACTTCATTATATGTATGAGACGAATATAAGCCCTAAGGGGTTACCTTATAGTGAGATACAATTGTACTTTTATACTCCCTATTGAAAATATATTTTTTGTATTACAAAATCATTAATCACAAAAAATAAGATTATTTGGAGGTGTCAAATATAATTTTAAAAATAAGGTGTGGGTGTTTATGAATGATTAAGATACATTTTTAAATAAAAATTTTAAAATATGAACCAAAATAAAATTTTTTCTTCTAGAAAAATATGAGGTATGAACAAAGAAAAGATGACAAATAACCAAAAAAGGATTAGAAAAAAATCTTTTTTGGAAATTTCATTCGAATCTTGATAATACGTCACACCATTGGTACCAAATTGAGCCAAAAATAAGAATAAGAAAGATGTGCTAAAGGGGTAGATGAGCTATTAAAATTCGATTGTAATAAAAGTAGGGTTGGACACGCCCGGTTATTAACCGGTTCCCCCGGTTTTCGGTTCCGGTTTGGTTAAAACCGTTTGTGTCCAACACTACTAAAGAGGTTAAAAAACGAAAAGGAAGGGATTAAAAACAAGATAGGCAGCCAAAAAAATATTTTTTTAATAAAATTTTGAAAAAAGTAATAAGTCATTTTGTATGGAGGAAAAGGAAAAAAAGAGTAATTAATTATAAGGAGAGTATTTTACTAAAATAGGAAATATTTTTTAGTAAAAAAGATTTTGCAAAAATAGAAGATTAATTGTTGAATATATATTTATTTAAATAAAGTCAACCCTCGTTTTAAGGTAAAATTTTGGGGGTTTAAAATTGGGGATATCACACAAAAACAGATTCCTCATCCCCCCGTCTCATGACCAAACAAATTACCTATATGATAGCTTAAATAGATGTCTTATAATGAGGTCAGATTGTATCTTATAATGAGAGGTATCGTAAATTGAGAGTATAGTTGAGGCAGCTTCTCCACCAGGGCTGTCCGCAATTCGGACAGCCCTGTTCTCCACTCCGTGACCAACCAAAATACAAGAGCGTATGTTAAATAGAGGATGATTAAATAAAGGTATTATAATATTTAAACACGTCAAATAAAGGTAAATAATAAAGTGGTGTTGTTTTTGGACATGCGCGACTCTCGATAATGCGTCAATTTAGGTACAGAAAAAATGAAAATAAATATTTTGACATCTAAGGATAAATAAAATGGAAAAAAATTTTTTGGTTAAAAAGTAAATAAAAAATAGGATTATTATTTTTAAATAAAAAAAGATTAAAAGTATAGTAAATAAATTTTTCACGCGGTTTTGAAAAAAAGAGAGATTTTGAATAATAACCGGTTATTTTTTTTTGTTAAAAAGTTAAGTACACAAAAATGAAGAGATTAATTTTTGAGGGTGTGATTTTTCACTTTTTTTTTAATTTCAAATTTCTGTGGGTTCAGGATTTAATAATGAAATGCCTTTTGTGTCTAAACCCATACAACATTTTAACTTATTTTTGCTTCTCCTTGATAACATCTCATACCCCTGTATTATCGAGATTCGACTGAAACTTGTTTGGGTTATACTTTTTTCCTTTCCGAATTTTAAAAATTGACCAAATATAACCCTCTATAATATGGATAATTAAAAGGTCCAAGCAAAGATCCCAAAACACTAGGAGTTGAAAAAAATTAAAAAAGAGGGGCCTTAAACCCTACTAATATTAATTAAAATTAATTTAAAAAATGTTTGACATAATATTAAAAATACAAAAATTAACGCTAATATTCACATGCTTTTTTGTCTGTTTACTTTTAGGAAAATTAGAAAAAGGGAGGGAAAAGTCTGATGTAAAAAAGGGGATTAATAATAATAATTATTATTATTATTTTTCTCAGAGATATAGACGTTAATTTAAAAAAAGTTTAGAAAATACTAGACAAAAACAAATATTTTGAAAAGTTAAAAATTAAAAATAAAGTGCAAAATAAGTAAAAATTTTAGGTTAAAAAATTTTTTTTAATTAAAAAAAAAAATAAACCACCCACCTTTTCAATAGGAACAGGCTTTGCAATTCCAAGACGAACAATTTGGCCAACTGGAGCTGTCTAAAAAATATTATTTTCTGATTAAAAATAAATCCAATTATTAAGTAAACCTCTATTTAAGAGACGTTGTGGGAGAAGAGGTATGAGGGGTAAGGGGAGGGGAGAAAGGATAGGATTTCGGGTCGAAAGAAATCCAGGTATCGGATTTTATGTAATCCGGCCCATCCCTATTGAGTGGCTGCAATATTGATACCCTTATATTTGAGATAGCCCTACCACATTATAAGCGACAATTTTTTCAAGACTTAAGAGAAAGCTTATAATTAGGTCTGACTTGATAGTTAAATTTTAACCAATAATTTTTTTACCTTCAATACTTCAACAGCATTCTCCAAGGAACTGTTCGAAAGGTCTTTGTCATTAACAAAAAGAAGTCTATCCCCTGGGACAATTCGTCCATCGGCCTAGAAAAATACCAAATTATTGAAAAGCAACTAATAGACTCACTTGGGCTGCTCCTCCAGGAACTAAACTTCTAATAATTAAAACAACTCTTTCTCCAGGGTGTGATGGGTCCTTAAAAATTTAAAAATATTCAAAAATTATTTTTTAAATGCCTGATAATCAGCAATAGAAAATCCAAGTCCTTTAACATCCTTGAGTAAAGGAACAACTAAAGGAACACAATTCCAGACAGCTAAACCAGACAAATTTTCAAGTGAACGTGATTTAAATTGAGGACGTCGAATAAATGTCTAATTGAATGATAATATTTTTTTGAAAAAATTTTAAAAAATTGAAATTTTTACCGAGGATCTACGTGGAGTTGAAGTGAATTTTCCATTTAATTTTCCATTAAGATTACAAAGGCCAATTTCTGATTTTGCCTAAAATAGACACACAATTCAACAGAAAACCCCACAAAATACCCACTTTAATAAAATGTTCTTCACCAGCCATCATTGATGCTAATAAAGGGTAGGCTATAGGAAGGCACTGTTCTGGTGATGGTATCACAAAATTAATAAAATCTAAAAAAAAAATTATTTTTGTGATAAACGGAACTTGATTTTAAATATACCCTTAGGGGATGGAAAGGCTATATTAGAGTGTATGTAAAATTTTAGGTTAACGCTTAGAGCACCCCTCCCTCAACCAATGGCCAACTAAATAAAAATAGCATTCTTAAACAGGGGTGTAAGGTCTATCTTCTTAATAGGGGTCTATTAAAGGGGGACATAGTGGAATGCCTCTATAATGACACCTCTTCCTAGTCCGTTTATTTTTTACGTAAGTAAAAGTTCAACTCGAAGAGTGTCCTTATTGAGAGAGTTTATTTCAATTCTTGTAAATAATTTAAATATATTTATTTACCTAATTCAGTTTTTCTACAAAATATTAGCCGAATAAAAGGAGAATTTTCTCGTCTTTCACGATTTAAAACTTTACGCATTTTTACAAAAGATTCCCCATAAAGTGATATGTCGTTGACCTATTTTTTAGAAATTTTTAAGTAAATAAAGAATATTTTTACTTGTAAAAGCTCATCCCCAGCCTTTAAAATGCCTGTTTTCTCAGCTGGACCATTTCTACGAAGACTTGAAATAAAATGATGAGAACATAATTGATTGCCTTGATATTTTAAATTTTTCATTTAGTTAAAAAATGGATCTTGCCTAGTTTATGAGTCAAATGAATCCCTCGATATCACACCAACTCCCTTAAATCAACTGATATCTCTCCGAATCCCTGGATATCTCCCAAAACGTCCAAATCCCCTTAAATCCCTGCAAAACTATATCCCCCGATATTCCACCAAATCCCCCAATATCCCTCTTAAATCTGCTCTACTTCGCAACTTAAATAATAATACGACTTGATTCCTCCCCTTTAGGCGCCCCTAAAGATCACTGACCTCTCCATTGGACTTAAAAAGATTTTCACAGGTCTTAAAAAATTTTCAAAACCCCTACCATTGCATATATCAACAGTCCCTTGCCATTCTATACCAATTCCCCCATCTATTTCAATCTTATCATCCGGTTTTAAATCAACAACGATAATATCATATTCTGAACCAAATTTATTTGACCAGAAACTCTGAAAAAAAAATTTTTTTAATTAATTAAAATTTTTCCTTTACTTTATAATCAACAAGGGAATGTCTTTTATGATGTTCACAAAGTGCTTCTGGAAGAGGTGAAGCAGTTCTTCCAACACGTCCAGTTGCTGTACTTGAAGAAGCGGCTGATTCAGAATGTACTGAAGCGGCAACAGCTAATTCCTTTAAAAATAAATATTTAAATAAGGATATTCAAAAAGCTTGCGGACATATTTAAGCAGTTTCTAAAAAGTCCGCAAAAAATGTCCGCAAAAAACGTCCGCAAAAAACGTCCGCAAAAATTTTTTTATTTCAAATATTTTTTTAAATTTCTTCAACAAATTTTCACACAAATCTTTATTAACTCAAAAATCCCCACTTGTTCATGAAGCATTTTTAGGCATTTTGCTTGGGGCGTTTCTGCGTCAAACCGTACAAGTTTCATTACAACATTATTTCCACTGTTAATTAATGCTCTAACTGAATCATTCTTTAAGTTAAAAAAATTTTCTTTCAAATTCCTTCATAAATTTACATGACTCAATCCTTCCAAGCTTCTCCCATTAACTTCAACAATAAGATCATGCAATTGGATTTGTTTGGAAAGGTGAGCTGATGATTGAGGTACTAATGATTTGATGAAAACGCCGCTTATTTCTTCTAAAAATAAAATTTTTTTAATGATACCCAGGGGGAGATTTTCTATGTATTAATCCAAGGGGTGCCGAGACTGATTTAAAAAAGGGAAAGACAAAATTGCAAAAAAAATACAAAAATGCGAAACTGATTTGAAAGACAAAAGGCGAAGCACAAAAAAGGCAAAAATCTCGAAAGACGAAACTATGGCACACCCGTGAGAAGTATTACCTATTTTATTTTTTGTATTTATTAATAAAATTTTTTGGGCATTTTATACATAACTTTTAAAAAACAGAAAATTTTGATTGCTGTAAAAGGAAATGATTTTTATAAAATTCCTCAAAAAAATAATAACTTTTCCTTTTAGCAAATATTTAGGAAAAAGAAGAAGCTTGTTATGGCATAGTTTATATTGTTTGGTGTAAAAAATAAAAAAATAAAAAGAAGAAACTAAAAAAATAGATAAAAAGCAGAAGAATATAAAATTAACAAAGAAGAAAATTGTTTTTTTTGCAAAAAAAGTTGTAGTAAATTCTATTTAAAAGATAGAGGAAAAAATGTATAGTAAAAGTGATGTGCCAAAAAATTATTTTACTAAAAAAATATAAAAGAGTTTCGCATGTTTAAAGATTTTTAGTCAAAAAAGAGAAAAATAAAGCGAAACACGAAATTAATTTTGAAAAGCGAAAGCAAGCTTGAATAGGTTTACTTTGACCATTTTGAGCTTGCGAATATTGGGGTGTGTAGTTAAATTAAATGAGTTTTTAACTATAATTCACCTTTTTTATAAACATAACCAGCCACAGTTATTCCAAGTCCAATTTTTGAATCCCTATTTAATTCTACATTAATTATTTTATATTTTCCATTAATCCATTTATCACGAAGAAATGATGTTAATGCCTAGAAGGGAAAAATTCAAAAAAAAAAATTCTTAGTACCATTTCTTGTAGTTGTCTTAGAGAACGCCTTTCGGAAGAAGACGAACATGATGGATTGTCGTTTGATTGACCCTAAAATTAAAAAAAATTTTTTTTTTCGGAGCTAGACAAAATGTTAAATTCATAAAAGTCCGCAAATTTTGTCCGCAAGTCATACGATTTTTTTTATTCTTGTACGATATTTAAGAATTTTGGGACCTATATGGCAATTGAATTTTGTTACATGGATTAGCTTAACCAAAAAAAAAAACTCCAAAAGTCTCAATGCAAAGAACCCCGAATCCGAACTTTTCTACCGAGAGTCCATCCCTAAGCTAAATAAAATATGTATATTAAAAAACAAACACGACTGGAACGAAATTTTTTTCTTTTTCCATTTTTTCTTTCAGAGTCTAATAAAAGTTTTTCTGCTGCTGTCCTTTTTGTTTTGGATGAAGAATCTACACTTGTACAACCACCTTCAGGTAAAATATCAATTGAAGAAGTACTTTGTTTATTTAAATCTTAAAAGTTTAAAAATTTTTAAAGGTACTCCTCAGTTATATGCCACATTTTTAAGCCCCCATTTCCTTCTTCTTTCCTATTCTTTGTCTCTTTTCTATTTTCTCTTTAAGATTACAAAATGGTTTTACAAATTGTAAAAACTTATCCGGAATTTAATAAAATATTTTACAAATTGTAAATTACCGAAAAGTTTTTACAATTTGTAAAATATTTTATTTAATTCCGGAAAAGGTTTTTACAATTTGTAAAATATTTTATTTAATTCCGGAAAAGGTTTTTACAATTTGTAAAATATTTTATTTTATTCCGAAAAGTTTTTACAATTTATAAAATATTTTATTTAATTCCGGAAAAGGTTTTACAATTTGTAAAATATTTTATTTAATTCCGGAAAAGGTTTTACAATTTGTAAAATATTTTATTTAATTCCGGAAAAGGTTTTACAATTTGTAAAATATTTTATTTAATTCCGGAAAAGGTTTTACAATTTATAAAATATTTTATTTAATTCCGGAAAAGGTTTTACAATTTGTAAAATATTTTATTTAATTCCGGAAAAGGTTTTACAATTTGTAAAATATTTTATTTAATTCCGGAAAAGGTTTTACAATTTGTAAAATATTTTATTTAATTCCGGAAAAGGTGTTACAATTTGTGAAATATTTTATTTAATTTCGGGAAAGGTTTTTCAATTTGTAAAATATTTTATTTAATTCCGGAAAAGGTTTTACAATTTGTAAAATATTTTATTTAATTCCGGAAAAGGTTTTACAATTTGTAAAATATTTTATTTAATTCCGGAAAAGGTTTTACAATTTATAAAATATTTTATTTAATTCCGGAAAAGGTTTTACAATTTGTAAAATATTTTATTTAATTCCGGAAAAGGTTTTACAATTTGTAAAATATTTTATTTAATTCCGGAAAAGGTTTTACAATTTGTAAAACATTTTATTTCATTCCGGAAAAGGTTTTACAATTTGTAAAATATTTTATTTAATTCCGGAAAAGGTTTTTACAATTTATAAAATATTTTATTTAATTCCGGAAAAGGTTTTACAATTTGTAAAATATTTTATTTAATTCCGGAAAAGGTTTTACAATTTGTAAAACATTTTATTTCATTCCGGAAAAGGTTTTACAATTTGTAAAACATTTTATTTCATTCCGGAAAAGGTTTTACAATTTGTAAAATATTTTATTTAATTCCGGAAAAGGTTTTTACAATTTATAAAATATTTTATTTAATTCCGGAAAAGGTTTTTACAATTTATAAAATATTTTATTTAATTCCGGAAAAGGTTTTACAATTTGTAAAATATTTTATTTAATTCCGGAAAAGGTTTTACAATTTGTAAAACATTTTATTTCATTCCGGAAAAGGTTTTACAATTTGTAAAACATTTTATTTCATTCCGGAAAAGGTTTTACAATTTGTAAAATATTTTATTTAATTCCGGAAAAGGTTTTTACAATTTATAAAATATTTTATTTAATTCCGGAAAAGGTTTTACAATTTGTAAAATATTTTATTTAATTCCGGAAAAGGTTTTACAATTTGTAAAATATTTTATTTAATTCCGGAAAAGGTTTTACAATTTATAAAATATTTTATTTAATTCCGGAAAAGGTTTTACAATTTGTAAAATATTTTATTTAATTCCGGAAAAGGTTTTACAATTTGTAAAATATTTTATTTAATTCCGGAAAAGGTTTTACAATTTGTAAAATATTTTATTTAATTCCGGAAAAGGTTTTACAATTTGTAAAATATTTTATTTAATTCCGGAAAAGGTTTTACAATTTGTAAAATATTTTATTTAATTCAGGAAAAGGTTTTACAATTTGTAAAATATTTTATTTAATTCCGGAAAAGGTTTTACAATTTGTAAAATATTTTATTTAATTCCGGAAAAGGTTTTACAATTTATAAAATATTTTATTTAATTCCGGAAAAGGTTTTACAATTTGTAAAATATTTTATTTAATTCCGGAAAAGGTTTTACAATTTGTAAAATATTTTATTTAATTCCGGAAAAGGTTTTACAATTTGTAAAACATTTTATTTCATTCCGGAAAAGGTTTTACAATTTGTAAAATATTTTATTTAATTCCGGAAAAGGTTTTTACAATTTATAAAATATTTTATTTAATTCCGGAAAAGGTTTTACAATTTGTAAAATATTTTATTTAATTCCGGAAAAGGTTTTACAATTTGTAAAACATTTTATTTCATTCCGGAAAAGGTTTTACAATTTGTAAAACATTTTATTTCATTCCGGAAAAGGTTTTACAATTTGTAAAATATTTTATTTAATTCCGGAAAAGGTTTTTACAATTTATAAAATATTTTATTTAATTCCGGAAAAGGTTTTACAATTTGTAAAATATTTTATTTAATTCCGGAAAAGGTTTTACAATTTATAAAATATTTTATTTAATTCCGGAAAAGGTTTTACAATTTGTAAAATATTTTATTTAATTCCGGAAAAGGTTTTACAATTTGTAAAATATTTTATTTAATTCCGGAAAAGGTTTTACAATTTGTAAAACATTTTATTTCATTCCGGAAAAGGTTTTACAATTTGTAAAATATTTTATTTAATTCCGGAAAAGGTTTTACAATTTGTAAAATATTTTATTTAATTCCGGAAAAGGTTTTACAATTTGTAAAACATTTTATTTCATTCCGGAAAAGGTTTTACAATTTGTAAAATATTTTATTTAATTCCGGAAAAGGTTTTTACAATTTATAAAATATTTTATTTAATTCCGGAAAAGGTTTTTACAATTTATAAAATATTTTATTTAATTCCGGAAAAGGTTTTACAATTTGTAAAATATTTTATTTAATTCCGGAAAAGGTTTTTACAATTTGTAAAATATTTTACTAAATTCCGGAAAAGTGAAAAAACTCCACAAAACATCTCACTCCACATTAGTCCTAATTTTTCAAAAATATTCTCTCAACCCCATTAACAATCAAAAATCCAAACACCTTTCAAAACAGTTTCAGGTCCAAGCCTATTAATTAATTGATCTGGAAATTCAGTCCCTTCATTTAAAGTTGCTGGAGTTGTTTTTGAATGATTAATCCCATTACATCTGCTTGTACTAGGCTTTGACTTTAAAAATTTTTTTTTATTTTTTTTAATTTAAAAATTACAGCCATCAACTCTAAACGACGTTGAACTTCTTCATCTAAAGTAGTTGCTGAAAGCGCTGCTCTAGTTGCCATTGTCCAACACACTAATGAAATAAATTCATTTAAAAATTACAGGCAAAGACTTAATACAAGACACACATTCGAAGATGAAAAATTTGTGGCTTAAAATGAGGTGTATCAAAAATAGGGGTCCCTTATAATGAATGTATGCTAAATAGGGGGTATAGCTTAAATGGCTCTCCCACTCGGAGATAATAATTTCGCTTAATTAGACAGATTATATTAGACAATCATTTGAACATAAATAATAATATACATTATATTTTATAAGCTAAAAATAAAAACTTAAGAGCTGTGAATATTTATTGAATTTTCTCTTCTATATAAGGGAAAATTCACACGCTGGTTTTTTTTTGCCAACTGACGCAATTAAAAATATTTTTTTGATTAAAAATTTCACTTCCATTTTAATAGAAAAATTAAAAAAAAATTTTTTTTACTTGGTGTATCTGTTGTTTCTGTATCCTGCAATTGAATGGAATGTGCAACAGTCATTTGAACATAAGGGCCATCTTGTTGTCGAAGTAGAGCAGCAATTTGTTGACTAAATTTTTATTTTAATTAAAACAATTTTTTGTTCTTTCCGATACCACGTAAATATAAGATACCCCCTTGGAACTGCAAAAAATAGCACTTATAATGGGGTGTTTATTTTTAAATAGAGGGTTTCGCTTATATTAGACAGAGCTCCCTTGTTCAGTAGCCAACCAAAGTCTAAAAAGATTTATCTGGTCTTTAGTCCCTGGGGTATCGGTTTTGACTGAATTTCTAAAGTTTGCAGTTTTATAATCCAAATTTGCGGCAAAATTTTGAGTTAGTTACACGTCAAAATACAAACTGAGGAAAAAGAATGTCCGCAAAAAATATTTGCGGACAAAAAATAATATTTTATTTTAAACACCTATTAAGTCCTTGCGTTGAGATATGACCAATCTGAAGAATTCTATCACCAGGTCTTAATCTCTGATCCTAAAAATAACCAAAAAATTTATTTATTCAAATTTGATAATTTTACTTTATCTGCCACACTTCCAGCAACTATAGACTTTATTACAACGCCAGTACTGTGTCCACCAACTATGCCAAACCCCAATCCTTCCGGCTCGTTTGGAAGATGTAAAATTTGGACTTGAACCCATTCACCAGTCAGCTAAAAAAATTAAACATAAGACACTTAAAAGTCCACCTTTTTTCGACCAATTTTTGTGGATTTCTCCTCCGATCTGAGAAAATAAAAGAAATGTCCGCAAAAAAAGTCCGCAAAAAATGTCCGCAAAAATAGTATTTTTGAGGATTCTCCTTCAAAATGATAAAATAGAGTGAAAAAGTTTGGTATTTCGAGAATTTTGGTATATAATACCAAAGGACCCTCAAAAATAATCCGCAAAAAAGCGGATAGTTTCTCAGATGTTATACAAGTGCCAATATTATTTAAATGACAATTTAAAAAAGTTTCGAGGGGAATTTTAGAAGAAAATAGAGAGATAAGAAGAAAGAGAAGAATTCTAAAGAAAAATTAAAGAAAAAATAAATTTAAAAAATTTAAAAAAGCGCCGCCGCGTAATGTTGCATGCCTTAACAATTTTTTCAATTTCATTTTGCTTGCGAACAACGCGTTTACACATCCAAACACGATCTTGTTCACATCCTTGTTCAAATAAAGCAAGTCGAGTTCCAACAGTTTCACAGCTGTTGCTTAACTAAAAAATTTAATATTTAGTTATTCTCCTATGAGTTTTTTCTTCAATAAAACTTGATAATTTTTAAAGACCTCCCCCCACCCATCATTTTTCCTAAAATCAAGATACCTTCTTTCCACAATTAATAATCTCACAACCAAAATTATTGCTAAATTTTCTCTTTTTATTTCGAAGTGACCAAAAACGCCTTTTAATATTTAATTTTCCGTCAGTTGCTTCAGTAAATTCATTTTTTTGAATTTTATCTTCTACTTTTGTTGACCGTGCCTTCTCTTTTTGTCTAAATTAAATCTTTAATTAATTTAATTTATTCTACAGTCGAGTAAACGACACCTATAGGACCGAATTGTGCTGACGTAAGAAGGAAAGTGGTATGGGAGGTGATGTCGTTACAAAGGGAATATACTCCCCCTTAACTTAAGTACGGAAACTGCGGAAAAGCTTGCGGACAAAATTTTTGTCCGCAAAAATTTTGCGGACAAAAATGCAGACTTTTGGATAAGTTGAGGGAATAAGGGCCCACAAATATAACTACTAGATATCACCTAGTATTATTTCCATAAATAATTCCATTTCCACTTGATGTACTTGCATTTGAATGTCTTTTTGTTAAATCAAAATATTTTCTTTCAAAAAATCGTTTTTGATTAATTAAAGAATTATTGGTTTTTAAATCATTTTTTCCTTTTAAAAAATTATTTTCTTCTTTTTCTTCATTTTTATAAGAAGAAGAGTTTAGTAATCGTCGATTTTTTAATAAACTTTTGGAAGGTAAACGTTCACTAGACCATTTTCTCCTTTGATATTTCCCTTGGTTTTCGTTGTTGGCGGAGTTTTCTTTTCGAAGATTACAAATATCAGGACTATCCACAAATAAAACGTGAAGCTTTCTCCCATTACCATACTGATATCTGAGAACTTTTGTCATTTTTTGTTGTAATTGAAAGGCAAAATCTGTAACATTTTTTGATTCTTCTTTAAATGAATTTTGATTTTCCTCTTCTTTCGAATTTTTTTCCTTTAAATTTTCAACTATTTCTTCCTCATTTTTAATTTTTTTCGAGTCAATTCCTTCAAAAAAAATTTTTATATTTCAATTATTTATAGAATAAAATTTGTTTTCCACTAAGAGGATTCGAACCTTCGCTCCTTTGGCTAATGAGCCAAAAATTTTCCCACTACACCAAAGTGACAATTTTTCGGAATAGTGGAGGTTGTTAGATCGGATCCTTTTGACGAGGTAAATGTCTCATTATTTTAATAAATCAACAAACTTTACCTTTTTCCATTTTCTGTTCTTCCATATTATTTTCTCGTTCATTCCTCCCCTCCCGACAATTTACTTCACAATTTCCATTTAATTTTAAATTAAGACTGTTAGGCCTAACAATTCTTTTTCCTTCATCTTCAGATTTAATTTTAGAAAAATGTACAGATCCTCCACGTTGTCGAACTTTACGAAAACTTCGTCTCAATGCTTTTGGGGATTCTGTAAAGCGACGATTTTCAACTGAACGTTGTTTTTGTTGGGCATTTTCAATGTTGTTTTGGTCATTATTTGCTCTCATTCTAAGCCAAACTTCTTCAGAAAAGGAGGAAGAGGAGGAAGATGTGGACAATTTTCTAAATAAATGGGGAAATTTTTTTGAGATTTTTTTCTTGGAAAATTTTTAAAAAATCCGGCAGTTAAAAATTCGGTTCTTTTCGGTCATGTTCCAAAAAATGTCCGCAACTTTTTGTCCGCAAATAGAAAATTTTTTTCTGAGAAGTTAGCCAAGTATACTAGATTCGGAATCGGGCCGAAGAACCAGTTCAGCGGCTCTTCAGTTCAGTTCCGGATATCAGAAAATTTCCCCATTTTATGGATAATTTTTTAATTACTTTGAAAACAGTAAAAAATAGGACTTGCGGACAAAAAGTTGCGGACATTTTTTAAAATTATATAAAAAATATTTTTCTAAAATAGAATCTTTTTTGAAATATCCAATCCATAATTCATTTAAAAAATAAATTTTTTTCCTCCAAATTTATTACCTTAAACGCCCTTTATTTGCCATTAAATCTAATGGAAATCGCATAAAACGTTTTGTTGTCTCCCAAGGGTGTTTTTGCTTTGTTGGAGGATGTTTGTTAATTACCCCGTGTTGTTTTTGAGCAATAAGGAAAAGGGAAGAATGGAGAAATTTTGAAGAATTGTTGTCATAAATTTGTTGATTTTGGGAGGATTTTTTCTTTTTATTATTTACAGTAAAGTTGTTGACCATCCAATTGAGTAAACGCATTTTTTGGTAGAAAATTATGCCAAAATATGCCAAAAATAATAAGGTTATCTTAAATAGCATGTAATCGCTTAGGTAGCGCCTACCCCAGTATTCAACTTCTTAAATTGAGGTGTCTCATAAGGTCTGATTGTAGAGTTGAACCTCTCAATAAGATACACCCATTACTATGGACCTTACTATAGGGTAGCATGAGCTGAAAAATCATACTTTATAACAGGGTTTCGATCTCGAATTTTTAAAAATCCGCAAAATTG
Organism: Meloidogyne incognita; assembly: GCA_036172945.1. NCBI lineage: Eukaryota > Metazoa > Nematoda > Chromadorea > Rhabditida > Meloidogynidae > Meloidogyne > Meloidogyne incognita. The sequence goes on from JARQAC010000002.1 coordinate 3,169,937, forward strand.
ATCGAAAAAATCCGCATTTTATATCAAAAATCCGCAAAAAATTATTAAACCCAAAAATTTAATTAAAATCACTTTATGCATGGTATTTTTCGTCTTCTACAATTTAATTAAGCAATTTTTTTATTACTAATGATCATCTTATGAAAATCCAACAACTATCTGAAAAATCACACTTGCATTTTTGTCGCGGAAGATGTCGCAAATTTTTATTTCTTCCATTTTCAGCGCCGCAGGCAAAAATTTTTTAATTTTGGAAGATCCTTAAGCCAAAAATCGTTCATTTTTAGGCCAGGCAAAAAATTTTGAGGATTTTGGAAGGCCAAGAAGCCAGATTTCTTCCATTTTCAGCGCCGCAGGCGAAAATTTTGAGGATTTCAGAAGGCTTAGCGGAAAAATAATGACATTTTTGCTAAAAACCACAAGAAAATATAAAAAATCCTCATAATCTTCAAAAGACCACAAAAATCCGCAAATCCGCATTTTTAAAAATAATCCTCATCGCCCTATCAAAAAACCACAAAATGAGGAAAAATCCGCAGATATCGAAACCCTGCTTTATAATGAGGTGTATCCTAAATTAAGGCGTAATTAGGATGTATTTTATGAGGTCCGATTTTAACGCCAAAAAATATAATGGCAAAAAATTCCAATTCGATGATAGCTCTAGCACCCTCAAAATATTTTTAAAAAATTTAACGAATCCATCAACAAGAGTTATAAAATCTCTAGGGAATTTTAAGAGCGCAGATGGGTAAGAGAAGAAAAAGTTTTGATGAAAGAATAAATAAAGCTTTAAAAGATACATTGGGAAAGAAGAGAAAAATTAGAGAAAATATATTTTTTATTTTTAAATTTAAGGAAAAAAATAAATAAAAATAAGGAAAAAATTATTTTCGAATTATGAAGAAGGAAATAAAAAAAATAAAATAAATTTTTGTAAACAAAAAAATTTTGTTGAAAAATAAGATGTATATTTAATTAAAAAATAAATATTTATTTTTTGTAGAATTAATTGTAAATAAAAAATATTGGCACTTGTTTAAAGATTGTGAGAGGTTGTGAGATTTTGCGGACTTTTCCCCTTATTTCTCCCTCAGTCTGCCTTTGAAAAAGTGTAATATTAAACGATAGAATCAGAAAACACGGTCTGAATTCCAAGAATAATCCAAGAGGAATAAGAGAAATCCGCAGAAAAAGTCCGCAAGTTTTTTGCGGACTTTGTTTGTTGTCCGCAAATTTTTGCGGACTTTTCTGAATAAAAACTCAACCCACCGCCATTAATTTTGTCGATTGTCTAAGCAAACCAAGTACAAGAAAGGGAACTTCTTTTGATAGTTTTGTCTTAATAAAATAATTTTGTAATTAAATTTCTCAAAAACACCTCTAAATATTCCTCCACAAATTCACGAACTTGATCTAGACTTTGAGGGGAATGATGGAAATTTTCATTTAAAATTGTTGAATGAGCAAAAGAATTTAATTGAGCAAGTTCTTTAACGTTGTTAGGTTCATCTTTTTTAAATTTTGAAAATAAATTTTTTAAATTTTTATAGGGGCATTTAAATATAAGTATATTTTAATTATCCCGAAAAGTAAAAAGTCCGCAAAAAAAGTCCGCAAATTAAAAAAAATCCGCAATTAATAGTCTGCAAATTAAATAGTCCGCTAAATTATAAAAAATCTACAAAATAGAAAATAGTCCGCATAAACAGCAAGTCAAAGATTCCAAGCTGTCGGCATTACGTCAAGAAATTTAAGCCCTAGGGGTGACGTAATAGAGAGATTCCACTATATTCTAACAAGTGATCGAACTGTACCGTACCACGGCCTTATTTTTCGGTGTTTATCGGTATTCCGGATCGGTAGTACGTTACGGACCGATACAAAATTTCGATCACTATATTCTAACTTGCGGATAAAAAGTTGCGGATATTACCGGAATAAGTTAAAATAGTAAAATTTATTTTTTATCAATAAATTGTCAATAAACTACCTCCAATTCTTTTTGTATTTAAAATTTTTTTATTGTTGTCTTTTATTTCTTTTTTGTAATTTAAAGAAGTATCGAGAATAATCTCTTTTTGATTGTTATCAGAAAATAAATTGTCTATGAGCAAAGTATCAATAGAAAGAATTCTATCGGCGATATGAACTGAGCCAAATGTTCTAAAAAAATTAATTTTTTAATGGAGAAAATTTGGATTTTTAAAATTTTGGAGAAAATAAAAATTGAAATTTGCGGACAAAATTTGCGGACAAAAGTTGCGGATTTGAGATTACGAAAAGGGGGAGAGGGTTATTTTTAAAAACACATCCCAAGACATTGAAATAGAGGTCGGTCGGAAAGGTGTTCAAAATCGAAAATCAGCAAAATTTCAAAAGTCGGTAATGCCAAACGACCAAATACCAATAGAAAAATGTTAATAAACTCCTTATAAGAACCCCCAATACACCTCGAATTAAGATATTAGATGGGGATGGGGGCGATGTCTAAGCGAATACCCTCTATTTAATAAACACCTCGTTATAAAATACCCTCATTGTAAGATACACCCTATTATAAGGTACACCTCATTATAAGGCACATTCATTATAAGGTACACCCAGTAGAGCTAGGGGAACACCCTCTATTTAAGAGATACCGCATTATAAGCTACGATAATTTCAGCCCTAATGGTGTGTCTTATAACGAGGTTTTTTAATTGTTATAAAAAATATTTAAAAAATAAAAGAAAATTGATTGATTAATTTTAAGAGAGGATTTGCAAAAGCTTTGATTCATCATTAACAAAAAGGCAATAAAAAACTCGAGAACATTTTTTAAAATGAGTGAGAAGCAGCCGCAAAAATTTTTTGACGTTTAAAAAAGTCTGAAGATGTCAGTTAATTATTTTAGCAAAAATAAAATGAGAGGCAAAATGCCTGCGGTTTTTTTTGGGACAAAAAAATGAAGAGGTTGGGGTTGTTTTGGCGCCTGGGCATTTTGGCGCAACTCTCAAAATTGGGACTTTGGCGGAACCTAAATTTTTGAAAATTTTCTCAAATTTTTTTATCATCATTGACTACCCTCTCCAGAAAATTCGGAATTTTTCATCAAATATTTTTCAAGTTATAGTCGATAAACCATCGAAAAATGAGGTATTTTTGGGGAGAATTAAAACATTTTTGGCCATAATTTCTGAAATTATAGCTCAAAAATTCTGAAATTTTTAGAGAACGTAGATCAACACACGAGGGTTATTATAGCAAAATTTAATCTTTCTAGATAATCAATTCACTATTTTATAACTTCGCGATTAGCCTGCGCCGAAACAATCCCGCGCCAAAACGGCTCAGTCCCAAATGAAGAGGAACTGGGAAAAGTAAAAAATAAAAAAATTTTAAAGGAAAGAAAAGTCAGAATGGAAGGAATTTAAAAAGTAAAATAATGCTACAGGTGGTTATTATTTTATTTTTTGTTTTTTTTGTTTGTTGTCGGGGACATCATAAATATAATAATGCTTAAATGATTCTTTTTTTTAAAGAAGCTGATAGAGAATGGAAATAATTTTAAAAATACCTCCAAAATCCTAAAATTTATTTAAATGGATCTAGTCAGTTTTTTCATTTGGTTGACCACTACATATAAGGAGCTACTTAACAGGGATGAGACGGGTTACCTGAAACTCAGTCGAGAAATTTCCAAAAACCCAACCCTAATACTAGCATTTTTTATATTCGCGAGGGGTGATACAGCATGGGGACCGGATCGAAACGAGATCTCGAACAGAAATCACGATTAACGAGAACTAGATTTTTCGAGATATCTCGTACGACATTCCCAGTTAAACTAGTAATTATTTTCAGATTTTTTTTTTGCCAAAAAATTTTCCACGACAGTTAAAATCAATTGAAAATTCCAATATTTCCCGCAGAGTTAAATATACTTTTTTCCGTTATTTTACAGTTTATCTTCATTTTTTCATTTCTAGTGTCCCCAAAAAAGTAGTCTCCCTTGTCGGCACTTGGCTATTATTGGCGTTAGCCGTCAGTAAAAGAGGTTTTTTGAATCTAATCAATTTTCTTCTTTCTATTTTGAGGGTAAAAATAGGAGGGAAATGGATAAATAAATATATAAAAAATATTTATTTTTTTATTGTCAAAGATTATCCCTCTTAATTCGAAATTTTAAATAAAAAAAATTTTTCGCAACATTTAAATAATGATAAAATCGGGCCTCACGCGTATTCTACGTGGAGACCGAACTGGGGGTGGGGGGGGGGGGGGGGCTTAGAGAAAATCGAAATGATTGAGATTTGTGTTCGAGATCTTATCCCGATCCGGTCTCTAATTTTAAGTTTACTAACATATGAACGAGTGGTGAGGTAGAAGTGTCGCATTAGTGAGAGCCTTCTGTAGCAAAAAATAATACAGGTCACTCGGGGAGGATGAGTAGAGAGTTTAGATAGAGTCCACTCGTATTATAGAGATTTCAAGGGTGTCCGTATTATCGAGGTGTACAAAAATTCTAATACAAAAAAGGAAAGGAATTATTGTAGGTACTATTTACTAATAAATAATTTTATTTTGCTTATTTTAGTAAGGGGATTTAAATAAATTTAAAAATAAAAGATTAAAAAATTAAAAAAAAATTTTTTTTGATTAAATTAACAAAATATTTTTTGGGTTATGGCCAAAACATTGCCTACTGACTATTAAAGGGTCAATGCCTTCATGCAAAAAACCGAGAGAAGAGAGTATATAAATTCCCCCCTTATTTACCTCTTCATCCATTCTGTCACTGTTGGCGGCATTTTGTGTGTTATATCATTTTTTACTACGTGGGCACATCCATAAATAAAATGGTTAGTGTGAGGCGGAAAAAAGGCGGGAGGAAAATTGGAAAAAGTAAATAAAATATAAAAAAATATAGGTTAGAGGAAATGAGTTAAAAAGGGGTCAAAGTTGTGCCCCATTATAATCCAGCTGACAGATTGCCTGAACGAGGTGAACGAATCGAACATGTGTTTTTATGGTGATGAAACGAGGAAAGAAAAACTAGAACAAGAAATAATGTATAGTCGAATCAGCACTATTTTGTCCGAAAAAAATATTTTTGTCCGCAAAATTTTTGCGGATAATTTTTGCGGATTTTCAGTTTTCCTTACTTTACTATAAGATACCCCTCGGAGATTAAAAAATTTGTCTCTTATAATGAGGTGTATATTAAATAAGGGATATCGCTTAGACTTCTCATTATCCCCTACCCAAAGGGACAGCGACGTTTTGGCGCGGGGGCAGTGACGTTTTTGGTCTACACTTTATGACGAAGTTCGAGCCTATATTTAAATTATTCCCACCTTTTACGTATATCGTTAGGCCCAATAATTGAAAGTAAATTTTGATTGTTCCATTGAGCATAAAATATTTTTGGTTGGCACTCTCTAATATCTATTGAAGCAAATAATATTTCTTCATCTTTGTTGTTTATGTATTTTAAAAGTTTTGAATTGAGAGAATTTCTGACGGATTCTATTTGTTGTTTTTTTAATTCTGAAATGATTTAAAATAAATTTATTTGGGGCAATTGGGTAAGCTGATAAATGTGGGGATCTTTTGTGATTTAAAAAAGTCTGCAAGAAAATAGTCTGCAAAAATTGTCCGCAATAAATGTCCGCAAAAAAGTCCCCCCAAAAAATGTCCACAAAAAGTACGAAAAAAATAGTCCGCAGAAAAGTACGCAAAAAATGTCCGCAAAAGAGTCCCCCGTCCGCAAAAAAAGTCTTCCGTCCGCAAATAAGTCCCCCGAAAATGTCCGCAAAGAATTCCCTCAGTGCCATTTATTTATAATTCTTTTTACCCTCCGTACAAGAAGAATATTCTTCTGCCTCCATTAATGAAGACTCTGGCGAGGCTACCTTTTTAAAATAATTAATTAAAATTTTTTTCCAATTTATTCTACTTGTTCAACTAAACGTTTAAAAGCATTTTCGCCAATTTCAGCCTCCAAATTTTTTATTCCTTTGTTTAAAACTGTATTCTGTTTTCTCAAATTGTTTAATTCTGAACGAAGTAGTTTTACATCTTCTAAAGAAAGAAAGAATTTTTTAAACGATACAGTCAAAATAGAGTTTATTTTAAATAGGAGGGGGCAAGGTTCGCAAAAAATGTCCGCAAAATTTTTGAGGATGTCCGCAAATTTTTGCGGACTTCTTTGTGGCCATTTTTTGCTTTCCTTGTGGATTAGTATCTCTCATTATAAGATACTTTTTTTCAGCCCCAATGGGGTCTTATAGCAAGGTTTTGACTGTAATAAAATTAACCTTCCATTTTCTTAGGCCTAGGATCAGTACGTGGATCACTAGGCGTTGACAAAGCATTTCTCATTGGTTTTGGAGAACGATTAACAGCAAAGACTGGCATTTTTGAATTAAAATTTAATAATAATGGAAGAATAAATCTGAAACATTTACAAGTTAAGGGAATAAGAGAAACAACCCCCGTCTAAACGACCTATATTCCTTCCAAGGGGAGGAATATAGGTTGCACTTATCCTGGTGTAACTTTTAGTAGGATGGTCTGATCAAATCAGTCCTGTTAGCTAAAATAATCCACATATTCAGAGCTTTCGATTGGTATAATAATTATTCAAATCGGTTAAGAATTAAAAAAGTTAGGCCCAAAATATGGCCTCGGGACTGTAAGATGGCCTTTATTCTGAACGGCATTTCCCCGTGAATTTCAATTCTTTTTAATTCAAAAAAATTTCTAAATACATAAATAATCTCCACGTTCAATCTCTATATTTATCATTCAAACACTTTGACTTTTAGAAGGATTTTGATGTAGACAAGGGGGATTGTTTGAGAAAAAAAGGCATAAAAAGGGATAAAACGCCTAGGCACGTAAAGGGAAGGAAACAATATTTTTAGGGAAAAACATTTTTTCAAAAAAAGAAGAACAAATAAATACGGAAATGGATGTTTTTTCTTACTTGGAGAAAGTTTTTGTGAAAATAAAGATGCTCTCTAAACGACGGCTATAAGGCATAAAATTTGCTGCTTTAACCCGTTAGCTTTGTAAGGCTTTTTTTTTGGGGGGGGGGGGGGGGGGGGGGATAAAGTCACTCTTGCTATTTTCTCTCTGTTTTCTTTCAATTTAAATATATTTTCCCACACTTTTTAGGGGAATAATAAACATAATAAATTAAGTTTGGACTTTATTTTGTTTGCTAAATATTTAAAAAAGAAAATAAAATAATCTTACGTCTAGGGAAACATGCTACCTAATTACGAGCTATATTTATGTCAGCACGATTCGAGTCGGATATCTCTCTTAATACCTCTTGTTTCTATTAAACCCCAAAATCCACTTAATCCTTAATCTTTTAATATCCCTCCAATTCACTCCTTAATTCCCTCAACTCCAATTTAATCCCAAATCCCTCTTTATCCCTCTAATCCCCAGCAATCCGTAATCCCAAATCCTCTAATCTCTTCAATCAAGCTTCATCTTAATCTCCTCAAATCATTAATCCCTAAATCCATTCTCCCTTCTATGCCCTGGTATCAATCCCCTTATATCATTAGAAAATTGATCCCAAATTAATTACAAATTGATCCCAAATTAATTACAAATTGAATAAAATAGCCCTCTTAATTATATTCCACTAATGATAAATTCAGGTTCAGTTTCGGATAGGAAGAATTTGGTGTTGTTAAAACATTTAAAATTGCTTAAACATTAGAAAAAATTTTATAACATTAGAAGACGATATCTCCTTTCTTTAAATGTTTTCCATTAAAATAAATACCCTTAGACAAATTGAATAAAAAAATGGCCAAGTTAGTACTCAAAAGAGGCAAAAAGGGGATAAATAGTTTTAAGAAAATAAGTTAAGAAAGGGACAGACTTAACAAAAAAAAAGTAAATTTAAGAATGAATTAAGGAAACTCGTTTAATAGACGTAGGGAGTTTTACGGGATAAATTAAGCTTAATATTAACATAGATATAATTTTTGGAACCCGAAAACGTGAAAAATGCTTATTTAATAGAGAAAAAAGAAGCTTTCTCGGATGTTGGGACAATTGCGGATACGACAAATAGGGCAATAAATAGGGCAATAACCTCCTTCCCCTGAAGATACCTCCAAGTGATGGATAATTTTGACCTCCACAAATCCTCTTGATCCTTGCGCCCAAATTCCGCAACCTTTTCTTCGTTGTAAACACAGAGGATTATGATAGCCAAAAAGCGAGATTTCCCCCTTTATCAGCGCTGCAGACGTAAATTTTGAGGATTTTGAAAGGCCAAGATGAGGATTTTGGAAGGCCAACTAGCCAAACTTCTTACCTTATGTAATAAAATTCCGTAAAAAATGTCGGGTTTCGGAACAAAAAAAGTCTGGGTTTCGTGTTCCGTTTAAAATTTTTAAAATAGTCCCTTCGACAATTTACAAAAATTTTCCCTTCTGACCATTTTTAAATACAACGCGCTGTAGATATTTTATTTATTTTAAGCGATTTGTTATTATGAAAAAATTATAAAAACTAGTAAAGAAAAGAGAAGAAAAGTAAAGGAGAGAAGAAGAAAATGAGAAAAGGAAATAACTAAAAAATGCAAGAATAATTAGTGTTCTCTATCACTCTTCTATTTACCATCTAAGAATTACTTATGTTCAAATCTTTTATTTTTGGGAATTCTCCTACACCTATCCATGGACCGCTACGGCGGACTATCTTCATTGGAAGAATACTGGTGTCAGTGCGCTTCGGTGGCTGAGCGCCAGTAGGACGCCATTGAATGGTAGACATCGGTGGCTGTGCATTCTGGCAGCACTATTGGTGGCAGTGCGCTTCGGTGGCTGAGCGCCAATAGTGTTTGTGCGGTGGCAGTGCGCTTGGTGACCATGAGACAAATTTTTGGAGTGTCCATGTGCCGTTTTGTACATTGGGACCGTCCCCTGCTTAGGGGGCTTTTTAATCTTTAGAAATATTGTGCAAAACACCTTTATCTTGCTAATTTTTCAGTTGTATATTTAAGACTTAGCCAATTTTTAGTAAAAATCCTAATATTTAATTAAAAAATTTTAAAAATAAAAGAGAAAATGTATAAAATGACTACAAAAATATTTTTTTATTTAATTTTTTTGAGTATTTCCTCCATTTTTTTTAATTTATTCGCTTCGACGTTGATCCAAATTCTTTGAAGAACGCTTCAAATTATTTGTTGTTGTTGTTGATCCTTAAAATTAATTTTTCTTCATTTTTTAAGCCTTACAAACACCTGTCCCAGCAACTCCTCCATTGCTGACAGCAGCAGCTAATTGGGCTTGTGCTGCCAATTGGGCGACATAACTTTGGGAGTTGGTTACTGATGTTGGAGCTGTTGCGGATAGAGTATTTACTTGTTGGAGAACTTTAAAAATTTTTTATAGTGAGGTGTAAATTAGTAAATAGAGGTCGACTCTCATTATAAGGTATTCGCTTGGAGCGAAAACTCTCTTATAATGAGGGGTGTCTTAAATAGAGATTAAACCTCATTACAAGATACTCCATTGGAGTCTGAAAAATCTTACCTTATAATGAGGTGTATCTTAAATAGAGTGTATCGCTTAGGCAGCTTCCCAACCCAGTAGCAAGCCAAATTTTAAAACGTCTCTTAAATTGAGGTGTACTTAGTATTGGGAGTTATAATGTGGTATTGAAAGTCGGACCTCACTATAAAGGACTCCTAATACTAGATAGACCTCTATCTAATGGACGTTTTTTAAAAGTTGGTTGGACATTGAATTGTTTAGCCTTCTGTGTGATATCCCAATTTAAGGCACACCTCGCTATAGGAGACAATTTTTGTGCCCTAAGGGTGTAACTTATAATGAGGCTCTTTTGCCCTGAATACATACAAGGATATGCAGCTGCCAAAGAAGCAGAATTAGAATAATCAAATTGTGGAGTTCCACTACCTACAGGCATTCCATATGCAGCCGCTACAGCAGCTAAGGATGTCTGTTGATTCCCGCTTTGTTGTTGCTGGGCTGCTGCTGCCAATAGAAGTTGATTATAGTCAAAATAAGCAGAATTTGCAGTGTTTGCCCCACTAGTAACGGCAACATTTGCTTGCTGTTGTTGTTGAAGTAGTGCTGCTGTAAATAAATATATTTTTTGCGGACAAAAAAAACATTGGGGAAATTTTTTGCGGACTTTTCTCCTCACTTCTATGAGTTTCCCCTCACGGACATCCAGTCTCTTAGTTGTTAAAATGGAAGGGGGGGGGGGCTAGAGAGAAATGAATGAGGTGAACGAGCACCTGAACGAGGTGACCAAATCGTTGCTTGCGGTAGTGAGATGCTGAAAGGAACACTAGGAACAACCAGGGATGGGCGAAATTCGTTTGTTCCCCTTTTCCCCTTCCGTGCGAAAGTCTATCAGACTATAGCGAAAGACTATCAGACTATACCTTGCTGTGCCGCCAAAGCAACCAAAGCAGCAGTATTCTGTGGTTGTTGAGAAATATTTTGAGAAAATTGAATGGCAGCCAAGGGGTTCATAGCAGCCAGTTGTTGCTGTGCCGCTTGTTGTTGAGCAGCAGCAATAGCCGCAGCAGTCGTTGGGTTTTGTGAAAGTAAAAGTTGACTAGTTGGAGAAGCTGCTGCAGCGGATAAAACACTTGCTGCCAAACTTAAAAAATTTTTTTTGGAAATTTTAGAATTTTCAAGTGCTAAAATAATCATTTCACTTCATAATACACCAAAATTTAGATTTAAACAAGTTAAAAAACACCCCAAAAATAATTAAAAATAAAATAACCATCACCATAAAAAAGCATAAAAACCCTAAAATTGGTTGGTTCACAAAAACAAAGCAATAAAAACAAATTAAGTACCGTATTACCTCTAATTGAACGCCCGGGTATCCTATTTTAAAATCACGTTTCAAAGGGGCATTCTTGTTGATATGTGGGGGAAGGAGGGGGAGGGAGGGGGAGGGGGTGCGGAGAGGTGTGGGGAAGAGGATGGGGTCGTGTGGGGAGGTGTGTGGAAAAGGAGGGAGGAGGGGGAAAGAGGGGGGTAGGGGTTATATTAGAGGTAATACGGTGGTATATTTATTGTGAATTCCGAAAACACTTCAACCTCAAAAATTGGGGACTCACATTTATTTAATTTTTTGAAATGTTCTCTTCATGCACTGAATTTTTTAAATTTAATTTACAAAAAAATTTTTTTATTAAATTCTATTTTACATTATACCCTTAGGTTTCCAAGGATAAAGGTAAATAATAACTACCGTTGTTGTTGCTGTTGTAATTGGAGAGCTGCTTGCAATTGAACAGCCTTAAATGTAGATTTAGACTCTATGTTATGTTATCAAGATCCGCATATTTCATCCGCAACTTCAAAAAGTCCGCAAATTTTGTCCGCAACTTTTAAAAAGTCTGCAACTTTTGCCATAACTTTTCAAAAGTCTGCAACTTTTGTCCGCAAGTTATTTAAAAAATATATTTGCCTGTAGTTGTGGAAGTTGTCCAAGCGTTTGAGAAAGAACAGCCAAGTGTGAATTGTTTCTAGGCTTAGCTCCCAAATAGGCTAAATTAACATTTGTTTTTCGGCCATCAATTATTGGGTTGGGATCGCTTTAAATTTCAAATAAAATTGAAATTAACAAAGAAAATACCGGCAAGCTTTCTCAGCTTGAGCCCTTTCCTTCATTGTAACAAAGCCATAACCACGACTTTTTTGTGTTTGCCTGTCGGTTATTACCACCGCCTTAAATTTATTTGTTAATTACAATCTCTATATAATGACACCCTTCATGCTGAATTGAGGGACGTTGATGGAAAGCAACGTGTGATCGAGAGGAATTTGTGTCCGCAAAAAATTGTCCGCAAAAATTTTGTGGGCAAAAAATTGTCCGCAAAAAACTGTCCGCAAAAATTTTGTCCGCAAAAATATGCCATCAAAAAGTCCTATCTTTCCCTACAAATGACCAATTAATTAATTTAACACAAACTTCTTCAATTTCCCCAAATTGACTAAAATAATTATTTAATGATTCGTCTGTTGTATGATAAGGAAGTCCACCAACAAATATTTTGGTAAATCTTGTATCCCTACTTCCAGTAGGTGGGGATGAACTATCTCCGTTTGAAGATGAGTATGCAGAGTTTGTAATAGCCGTTGCTTGTTGGGCTGCTAACGTTGCCTGAAGGATTGCTTGGTCTGATAGAGTTGCTGCATTGAGCTGTTGGTTATAGAGGGAGGCTGGTTGCATTTTTGGACGATAAGGAGTAGTTGAGGATTAACGTATTCTTACTTAATATTAAAAAAAATTATTTTTGGTTCTGAATATTTTGAATAGTTTCAAAGTCAAATCGCTCTAGAAGACACTCACCCTCCCACTCTGGCAAACCAACTTTAGAAAAATCGTATCTTAAATTGAGGTGATCTAGTATTGGGGGTAGTATAATTCTTACAATGGGAGGTATATTAGACAGAGGATTAGTTATCTTATGATGAAGGAAAGATATCCTAAATAGGGGCATCACCCCCACCTGGCTTTTTATACCTCTATTTAAAAGACATTATTTACATTTGACTGGAGACTCCAATGGAGAGCTGTTTAAGCGATACCCTTTATTTTATATACCTATCATTATAAGGTACGATTTTTCTAGTCCCCGGGGGCATCTTATAAAGAGCTTCCATTGTAATATTATTCTTATGAAATTTAGAATAAATAAAAGAAAAAATATTTTTTTTTCAATTTCTGGTTAATATATCCAATGGTTTTGACATAAACTCTAATAAAATAAAGCAACTGTTATTTTACTTTTTCTGATCCTTTAGCTAAAGAAATAAAGGTTTATCTATTCCTTTTGCTTTAAGCTTTAAACTAAAAAATTCTCGAGAATAATAAACATTTAACTGAGAAAAGGGATTGTTTAGAGGATTAACAAGAAGCTTTAAAGAAAATATTTTTTTGAAGAAATTGACAAAAAGGTTGAAAAAAGGTTTAGAAAGGGGGGAATATATAAATAGTTGAGGACACAGTAGGTGACCAAGGTAAAGCTTCTTCAAGAGAAAATCAGTAGGACCTCGCTTGGACGACAATTTACTTTGAAGAGGTGTCATTAAGGTGAATGGGCCGTATAAATGAATGAGCCGTAAAGGTCCGGAACCGGTTGGAACTGGAACCGGTGAAGGTCCGGAGCCGGTCTGCTCCCATTTTTTAACCCCAAAGGGCATTCACATAAATGAGGCCCCACAAGTTTATTGAATAATTTTTTTGTTGTCAATTAGTTAACTACAGATTATGAGGCTCTCAAATTTAATAAAAGCTGATTAAAATCACCTCTATAAAGGGCCGCCAAATTCAGATATAATAAAGAATTTTTAAGCTGCTCCCAGCAATTTTGTAGGCTTTTTATATTCACTGATTCCCTAATTAAGTAATTAATTTAAAATCAAAAATTAAATAAAATTCTCTCGGCAATCAACAAATATTAAAAACAAACGATTTAAAAATAAAAATAATTTTATAAAGAAAAGAAAAACACGGCATATGCTTTTGTTGGTGATTAAAAGCTTGTTAGTTAAAAAAATAAAATTTATTAAGTTAGGATTTCATAGTCGAAACTTGAAAATCAGCTCAAATTTTCGGAAATCGCAAGTCGGAAATCAGAATTCCGATTGAACCCTGTAGTATACCAAAAATAACATTTCTTGGAATATAAGAAAGAAATAGTAAGTAAATGTTCAAAAAATAAAATCTTTACATATGGCAATAAAAAAACATTAAATTGCCTATCCTTAACCCTCTATATTTTATCTCACAAATCTTCACTATAAGAGAAAATGTGGAAAAAATATGTTGAACTTCCTGTTCATTGTGAAAAATAAATTGATTGAAAATGTGGATATAAAATATATATAACAGTAACCCTCGGCCATAAGAACTGAAAAATCGTACTGAGGTTTAGACTTAAGTGGAGGTCGCTCTTAAGCGTCTCCCCTCCAATCAGAGACATTAAACTGAGCGTATACATTAATGGGGGTATAATATAACGAGGTTCAACAGTAATAAAATATTAGATCGGATATCGGGTTTACGGTAGCCCAAGACATCCTGGTGTCAGCCCAACAGAAAGGTGTGCGCAAAAACAAACGTCAAAACGCATTGCGCACCCCCAGATCAACCTTCTAGGCGACATTAACCTAATTAAAATATTTTTAGTTTAAAAAGAATTAAAAAGGCAAAGACATTAAATAAAAAAAACTTCAAAAATTCACACCAAGCTTAAAAATCAGGATGAGCGGAATTATTAAAGGTTGATAGCAGCGTAAAAAACACTTTCACGTTTAAAACCTTTTAAAATTCGCAATGTTTAGTGAATATTGTTGCACGCAGATTGGGTTAAGGGATTTGTTGTTTTTATAAAATTCAAGATTCATTTTTGTAGTAGAGATTATTTTTAATTTTTTAATTCTCTAAAATACATTTTTTGTTTAACAAAAATATTAAAAAAAAATAAAGTAATCAAAAAAAGCCTCATTTTTGAACAAGAGTAAGAACTATACCCGCAGGTGCGGGGGTTCTATTACCCGAATAAAGAACCAAAACTCGCGGTTACCCTTACCCTCATTTTTGAATAAAGGTTCTGGGTAAGTTACCCGTAACTGAGGGCTGATTAACCCTTAACTCATTTTTTGAATATCGCCTCAGGGTTCGAAAGGGTCAACGATAGTAACGGCTCTGGTTGCAAATTTTTCTTCGGATTGGATTCCGGGTATAACTAATGATATTAATTTAAAAAATTTTTTTATAATTTTTAATTAAAAAACGAAGAATTATTATTGTCCATTCTTTATGTGATCAATAAAAAAATTTTATTTAAAGTAATAAAAAAATAAAATAAATAATAAAAATGTAATAATAATTTCTACAAGATAAAAAATGTTTCTATTTTTGTAAAAAATAATTAAATTTATTTAAAAAATTATTGTGTAACACATTTCTCAATTCCCCAGAATACCCCTCTATTTGCCACTAGAACAAATCAAGCTTGAAAGTTCTATAGCTTAAGTCCCCAGCTATTCTTTTGCCAACCAGTCTGGGGGAATTGAAAAAAGGTGACAGACAATTATTAGAAAAAAAGCCCCCAAGTTTCTTAATAAAATTATTTTAATAAAATTAAAAAAAGGAAAAAAAATTAAAAATAATTTGTGCGGAAATATTGACAAAAATATTTTTTCGTCGTTCAGTCAATGGCTGGGCAACGGGAAAAAAAGTGTGGGTAAAAAGTCTATAAGAAAATACAAAATAAAAGAAAATAAATACTCTCTCCTAGGCCAGAACGCAAACAAAAAAAAATTTTTTTTACCGGCTGGGAGTGAATGAACAGCCCCACCAACCACTTATTCTTGTTGTTGTTCAAGAAGGGTGGAGAAAGCTAAACTTGAAGGACGACATTTGCGAACCGCGACATTTGCGGGCAGTCAGTAAGCTTTCTCTCGAGTGTTCGTGAGTAATATACAGTAGGGCAACCCCTTGAGGTTGATAAATTGTCTCTAATAATGAGGTGTATTTTATAATTGGGTGTCTCATAATGAGGTGTATATTAAATAGAGGGTATTCGCCTAGACAGCTCCCCTCTCCCCTTCCAGGCTAATTTTAAAAAACGTATCTTAAACAGAGGGTATATTATAGTGGGTTTATCTAGTATTGGGTGTATATAAAAAAGAGGTATAATGTACTACCATAATAAGAATGCATGTCAGATTATGATAGAGTAATATTACCAGGGTCCGTTTGATCCAAGATGAATAGACTTTAGTTTTGTCCGCAAAGGTCGCTGTTCGCAAATGTCAGCAACCACTTTTTAGTTGAGTAACTAAATAAATAACTTGTTCACAAAAAAGAATCACTTTTCTGTGTGGGAAAAATAATTTTTTTAAAAAAAAACTTCCTTCAATTTCAAAAGGGAGTAAAATTTCTTTGTTGAAGACAAAAAGCTTCTTATTATTTTCTTAAATATTTAAAAGATTTTGTGACTTGTGGGAATATTTTATAAATAATTTTAAAATCGTGGGAAGTAAGGGTTGGGGATTTCAAGTCGACAACCCTGAATAGGAGGGGTTTTAAACCAGGGCTGTGCGTCATGGCGTTTGGCGTTCATTTTTGGCGTTTTGTTTTTGGCGTAATTTAAAAATTTGAAAAAAATGGCGATAGGTTTTAGTTTTGTGCGCAAATGTCGCGGTTAGCAAATGTCGACAAATATTAATAAGAACCCTCCTTCCCTTATTTTTTGTAAAAAAGAAACATTCTTCTTCATAATGTTTTTGAACCCTAAGGCAACATTTTAACGCGTGAATCGGGGAGTATATTAAAAAGTGCATTAATTATTGCATTAGAGAAAAGTTGTGAACGAAGCGAAACGAAATTTCGTTTTCGAAATTTCGTAACTGCAAGGACAACTCTGATTGAAATTCAAAATTCGAAGTATTCCTCTAATAAAGTAAAGGATGAGAAAAAACGCCCTCTAGATGAGCAGAAAACCCCCTTCCCCCTTTCGGGTGGAATTAGTTTTTGGGACAAAAACCCCCCTTACTTTTCCCTTCAAATTTTAAGGGGAAAGCAGAACAATCTAGTAAAAACACATATTGAATGGCCAAAACAAAAAAGAAAAAGCCGCGGGCAGTCTAAATGAAATTCCTTGCCCAATTGAAGAAAAAAGAAGGGGGAAAGAAATGAAAAGACGAAGGAAAAAAAATTTTTTTGAAAGGAAAAGCCAAAGAATTCTGACAAATTTATTTGCTCCAAAGTAATAAATTTGTTTGGATAAAATATTAAAAATGAAAAGAATTTTTTGAAATTAATTTTTGTCTCAAAATTTGAAAGAAAAAAATTTATTTTGCAAAAGGGGGCTAAGATAGACAATAGGGCAATAACGACATTTGGCCAGAGTTATGACAGACAATAGGACACTACGACATTTGGAGAGAGGGCAGTTGAACAGTGAATGAGGATCATGGGTGGGCGCAAGAGGCAATCGTGAAAAACGCAACGCAAGGCCAAAAGTCAACGCAAAACGCAATGCGCCCACCCCTGATGGGGATTAGCAAAATTGGAATTTCGATAACCTCATAATACTTGTTCAGTGGTCTTCTGTCCAATTGTCGAGTTAAATAAAAGGGAATCAACTATCCTGATAAATGTAACAAAAAGCTTAAATTATTTTAGTCAATTTATAGAACAAGAATAAATAGCCTTGAAAAATTAAAAAAAAATGAAAGTACAAAAATTTTGGGAAACAAGAATAAATGAAGCATTTCAAATTTTTATAAATTTTGCTCCATTAGCAAATAATGTCTTTATCCTAGGAAATCATGCATAAAAATTCCTTTTACCTTGCTCCCTCGCTTTTTAGTAAATCTATGAACTGAAAATTCAACGTGTTATAAGGTGTGAATCTTACTAAGGTAGAGATAAAATGTATCTTAAAGTAAGGATAAATCTACAAATTTTTTAAAAGAAATTTACGTTGAAAAATAATTTTCTAGCAGTAAAATAAATATTTATTTTTTAAAATTATTCCCTCAAAATTGCCTCTTATTATTGACAGATGAAAATTGAATTATTTATCATGGAAAATGGTAGTCAAGTTGGCATAATATTAAAAAAGGGAAAAAGGGGAGAAAGCTTGTTTGTTGTGCTAATAAGGTTTTTTACTGGAAATGACAATAGAAAAATAAACAAAATGACAATAAGAATGAAATTATACTGCCAGACCTCATCTAAGATATACCCAATACTGGACACACCTCTAAATAAGAGACGATTTTAATTTGTTGGGCACTAGGTGAAGGAGCTTGAGGGAGCTCCTTCCTTTTTGAGGGAGCTTCCCAAAAATACTCTCTATTTAAGAAACACCTCATTATAGGGTACCCAGGGATCGTATCTTATAATGAGATATTTTAAATAGGAGGGATCGTCAAATAGCTCCCCTACCCGATATTTTTACACAGGGGAGCTTCCTAAACGATAGTCCCTAATTTAAAATAAAGCTCATTATAAGATACGATTTTAAGCCCCAGGAAGGTGTCTTATACTGAGGGGTATCGTTTAGGGCTTAGAGGTTATGTTAAATAGAAGGTAACGTTTAGGAAGCTCCCTCGGCCAATGCCTAACCAGATTCGTGTGGTGCTTGAAGTGAGGTGAGGTAACTTGAGGTGCCTTTTCTATAATAGTATTTAGGGGTATCTTATAAAATATCACATTCTACCATTTAATAAAAACTAATTTAATTTAATAAACACAAAATAAAGAAAAGTTTATTTGGCCCAACGAACGAAAGGAGAATAAAAAAAGAAAAGAAAATATTTTTATAAAAGAGCGTGCGCGAAGGCAAGTTTAAAAAAATAAGTAAACCTGTTAGAAGAAAATATTTTTAGGTTTGTTGTTAATTTCTTTCCAACTCCCTTTATTCTCCCTTCCGTTAAATTGGCCAAGTGCAAACAAAAAAAACTTGGGGGAGGAAACAAAATTAATTGACTTTTCTGGGAAATAAAAATTAATTGAAAGGGAAAATAAAAGGGGGAAATTAATGAAAAGCAGGGGATGGATTTTGGGGGGGGGGGGGGTTTTGGGCAATTTTTTAGTTTTAATTTTAGAAGAAGTTGAGATGACTAGACGAAAATGAGTCAATCACAAACTAACAAAAAAGTGTTGCAAAAGTGAAAAACTTGGAAATGCCAAACAACATTACCCTAGTCTCATATGGTCAACTTGGAGATTTTGAAAGAAATCCTTGGTTCGATGTCAGTAACGACCTTGGTGCGTTGACAATAACGATACGAGTGGTGTGAAGAACGGATTTTACTAGTGAAGGATGAGTTTCTGGCTGAGTGGTTCGTTCCAAAACACCAAAATGAGGCGATAATCTAAACATGTTTAGACTCAATCTTTATTAATTTTATTTGCCATGTTTAAAAAAGGATTCCGACAGACTTATTGGGGCAATACACGTGGACATATTTCTCAATATTATGAAAGGATAGTCTAGAGAAAATTTTAAAAAAATAGTATAAGCAAGAGTGATTAAATGAATAGTAATTGAATAATAATAATAATTGCCATTTAGTCAATAAATCTTGATTATTCAATAAATTGTTAATTATTATTTAAATTAGGTAAATTTGCATTGTTTAGTATTTAATAAAGCTATCCAATATTCCTGTAATGGCAGTCGGAGCTCTACTTATTTGTACACCTTTGGGTCAGAAAACTATAAAATAAGGTGCTTAGGCAGTTCCTCCTCTATTAGAATGAGTGATTCTGTTTTTGGGGGATGACATAAGTAAGATCCTACTGTATTATTTTTCAATGTAAATACTCATATATTTTTCGAGACTTGTTAAGATTGAGTTTATCATTCCAAGAGCTCTATGTCACTGTTGAAATCCTTCAGTTAAGTTAGACAACCGTTTGTAGCACCTTAAAGCACCTTTTATTCTTTTAGATTATGAAACTACAAGAATTATTTTTGACCTTATTTTATATTTTTCTAATTCATTTCCACCCAATTTTGAGTGCTGACGAAAACCAGGGAGTTTCAGAAACTTTGGAAGGTAGTGTGTCTAATGCTGAATCAGTCCAAATTGATTCTGCATCACTAAAAGGAGTGTTTGGTGAAGAAAGTGAGAGTGACAAAGAAGAAGGATCGGGCAATAAATATTCTAGAAAATCTCTGGTTAAAAGCCTGAGTGAAGGATCGTTAAGAGAGAGCCCTCAAAGAAAAGAGATGTTAAAAAGAAAAAGTTTTAATGCCGAAAAAGGTTCTCAAAAAATGGCAAAATTGGAGGAAGAGGAGGAAAACAGACGGAAACGATTAAAATTAAATTTTGATGATGAAAGAGAAAGGAAGGAAAATTGTGAAATTGAGAGGAAAGGGAAGAGGATTGTGAAGGAGGAGGAAAGAAAGACTATATTTGGAACACCAACAAGTGAAATTGAAGAGGTGAGGGATGAGAAACATGGGAGAGAAGGGCCTTCAGAGATTGAAGTAAGGGATGAAAATGGTGGAAGAGAAAGCTTCTCCGAAATTGAAGAAGTGAAAGATGAACATAGCAGAGGAGGAGTTTTAGAAATTGAAAAAGTGAAGGAAGAACATGATGGAAGAGGAGAAGGAGGATTTTCAGAGATTGAAGAAGAGGAAAATGATGGGTATCATAGAAGAAGAGGAGGAGGAAGAGTTTTTGAAATAGAGGAAGAAATAGAGGAAGTAAGGGATGAAGATAATAGAAGAGGAAGAGTTTCAGAGGTCGAAGAAGAGGAAGATGAGTATAATAGGAAAGGAGGAGGAGGATTTTCAGAGATCGAAGAAGAGGATGATATAGAAGAGGAGGAGGAAGGGTTAAGAAGAAGAGGAAGATATAGAAGAAGAGAAGGAAGAGTTTCAGAAATTGAAGAAGTGGTTGATGAACGTGATGGAGGAGGAATAGTTTCAGAAATTGAAGAGGAAGAAGATGAATATAACAGAAGATTTTTGTCATTTCGAAGAGTAACTGAGATTGAAGAACTAGATGACGAAGAAAAAATCAGTCTAAGTCCATCAACCAGATTCTCAGATGAAATCAGATTATCTCCTATCATTGGACTGAATAACACTCCACAAAGTCCAGATTATTTAGAAAAAAGAGAAAAGGCAAAATTTCAGGTTAGGTAAAATGATTTTTAAGCAAATTTTTTTAAGTTTAAAAGAGACTGGAAGGAATTTAAAAAAGTTCTGATTGAATGGGAAGAAAGGATTGTTTGGAAGTCTAATCATCAACATGTTCTAGAAAAGGAGAGAGAATTAAAAAGGAAAAACAGAGAGATTAACAGAGAGGCTTTAAATGGTAGTAAAAGCTTTTTAGGGTCCTTTTATGCTTTAACCCCCATGTCATGGACTTTTATGGCAGGTGCCCGATTGAATGGAGTTGTTTCTAATCATTTCCGCCAAAGTTTCAATGACGGAAATTAATAAGGGGTATTTATGGCAAATGGAAACCTCAGGCATGTGAACCTAACGAATTTAAAAAGGATATAGATGACTTATAGCTCGTTCGAAAGAGCATTTAAACTGTATGTAAAACCGTTTGGGCCTATCTGTCTCAAGGGTCTTAGTTGAAGCTATCTGTCTCAAGGGTCTTAGTTGAAGCTTGCGAGCTTTTTGGACGCACAAAAGGACCGTTTGATTTAAAAAGTATTTTTTTTATTTTTAAATTTAGCTGCAACTAAGAGACTAAAAGAAATAAAAAGACAACATGAACAAAAAGAAAAATTGGAAACAATGAGCGCATTATTAGAAAAAGAATCACAAAAATATACAAAAAATAAGACAAAACATCCTCCCTATTATTACACAGATTTTGCCTCAAAATTAAAAGAAGCGTCTAGAAAAATGCTAAAAATATCTTCGATTGATTTTCTTTATGAAAAAGAAAATAAAAAATTTAATTTAATTTATAAGATGATTTTAGGTAATGTTTGGAAGTCGCCCCCCTTTTTTCTATTTTTTGACCATTCTGAGCTTATTTTCTTCTCTCTTTTCACAGATTTTCCTCACAAAACATAGAAGTCGATTTTGATAGTTGAGGGTAAGGGTGGACAAAGCACCTGACTAACTCAGCTCCCAAACTTATTTTTTGGTCAAAACCCCAACCCTCCAACCCAGAAGGCTTAGTTCAGACTAAAACCCAATCACGAAACTTTCGATACATTAGGGTTGAGGGAGAAAGGTTATAGTTGAGGGAGTTGAAGGACCGACATGTTAGGTTATCCATAATAGGCTACCGAACGATTTAATCTTCTCTATATTTGCCTTAGGACGAATAAAGGAAGAGGGAAGGAAAAAAGCTAAAGATGGTCAGAGGAATAAAGAGGGAAAGAGGCAACTTTCTAAACATTACCTAAATTTAGAAAGGAAAAATGAAGAGTCTATATATAAAAATATTGAAGATGAAGATGTTAAAAAATCAAAATATTTTGAAATATTTTATAAAAATAATATTATTAAAGAATTTTTTAAAAATTGGGAATGTACAAAATATTGGGGGTTAGCTAAGAAAAGGTTAGAAAAGGAACGAAAGGAAAATAATAGAGGGAATAGTAAAAAGAAAAATTTGAAGGGATTTGAAGGTCTTGATAAGGATTATTATATTTCATCCTGTGAGGAAATGGAAAAAGCTACAAATTATTTATTTGCATATTTAGACGCTGTAAATTATTTGGAAGGCAATTTACCTGATGAAAAGGAAAATGAAAGTAAATTAAAATTTTTTATTAATCGGGGATTGAATTCGACATTTGTGGCCATCAGAACGATTAACTGAGGACCAGATTTCTCACTATAACTTTCCTAGTCTTGGCCCAACCAGAGTGAATTATCCAAAGCATTCGTTAAGGAGTGTCCTTTTTTAACTGGATGATCGCCATCAGTTGATCCCAATCCGCGAACGTAGACTTAACTTTAGGATAGATTTTGGTCCTTGGAAATTACGCCAATACAACACACCTTCCTATAGAGAAACAAGACACCTTATCATTACACTGACTAAAAACCTCCTCCATGGGCTCAAAATGGTCAAACTTCCGCAAATGACGTTTGCGTTTTGTCAAAATTAAATTAGGTAAACTTTATTTTTAAGGCTTCCTTCCTTTGGATTTTTTAGAAAAAACTCCAATTAGACCAAAATTAATGATTGGAAAAATTCATTATGGAGAAAATATACAAAATTTGATAAAATATTTTGAGGAAGTTTATTTAGAATTTCATCAAGATTTAACTGTCCCGTTAAATTTGGAAAGATTTAAAAATATAAAATTTATAAATAAATGTTTTGGGGATAATAATGATTGGCAAAATAAATTTAATGAATTGGCTAAATTGCCAAAAATACAGCCTAGGAATTTGCTGGGATGGATGCGGAAAGCAACCACAGCGTTTTTGTAAAATTTAAAAACTTGAAATATGAAAAAAAGTCCGCAAATATAAGAAGTCTGTAAGAAAATCAAAAAATGTCCGCAAGAAATGTCCGCAAAAAAAGTCCGCAAAAATAAGCCCAGAAAAAATGTCCGCAAAAAATGTCCGCAAGAAAAGTCCGCAAAAAAGTCAGCAAAAAATCCACAAAAATATAAGTCTGCAAAAGCAATCCGCAAAAATCTCTAAAATTAATTTTTACTTTTAAGATCAAAAGACAAAAATCCCCCAATTCCCAACAACAAAACATTAATTTATTTGTTAGACGATAAAATCTATATAAAAAACAAAGAAGATTTTTACAAAGAAATTGAGCCAAAAGGGTTAACTACCCAAAGATATTATTTACTTCTTTGGACAAATATATTTTTTAAAAATGAAATTATTTTGGGAGAAACAAAGGAAGCAATAAATAAATTGTGTAATCCTCCTTTGAGAAAAATTGAAAATAAAAAATATTTAGAGGATTTGGAGAGAAGTAAAAATTATTTGGAAAAGTGGAAAAATGAAGCAGAAAAATTATCAAGTGAATATACAAGTATTTTTGAATAAATTTATTTTACGCACCCAGAAAGTCCGCAAGTTTTATCTGTAAGTCGAATTTTGTCCGCAAGTCTTAGTTTTCCGCACGTTGTTAGAAAAATAAATCCGCAAATTTTTTACAAAAGATAAATAAATCCACAATGGTTGTGGATAAATCCACAGTTTATTTTTGTAAAACTCAAAAGTCAGTATAAGATATACCCTTGGAGCTGAACTCTTAAATGAGGGGTATATCAAATTGGAAGTATACTTAGGTAGCTTCACATTCCTTTAAATTAAAAAAATTTTTAAATTTAATCCTAGGCAAAAATAAAGAATTTTTAACAATAATTGAAGAAAACGAACACGATCTAAACACAAAAAAATGGTTTGAAGAGCAAGTTGAACTAATCAAAAACAAAATTAAATTAATTGAAACATTAACTGATAAACATTGGAATTTTAATTCTTTATATAAAAAATTTGGAAGTGTAGAAATTGAGATTGGTCGAATTAACGATGAGTGGAATAAAAGGTTGGAAGAATCGGGCATTAAAGAAATATCGTTAAAACAACGAAGTAGAAGAGGGAAAAATATTGTGGCGACAATTGACAAGGTGCTTGTTTAAATTGGGTGGGCCTCGTTATAAAATACACTCAATATTAGACACACTCTATTTAAGATACTAGAAGGAGCGGGGAGTTAAGCGATATCCTCTATTTAAGATACCCCATTATAAGATACAACAACGCAAAAGATACACTCACTTTAAGACACTCACTATAAAGTAAACCTCCTTATAAGATAAACCCAATAGTAGATACTCACTTTAAGACACACTCATTATAAGGTACATCATTATAGGATACACTTCATTCTAAGATACTCTCAATACTAGACACACCTTAGTCTAGGATACATTTCCATGACTTGGTAGACTAGTTAGGGAGACACCTTCTATTTAAGATACTCTCATTATAAGATAAAAAATTTCTGCCCTAAGGGGGTATCTTGTAATGAGATTCGATTCTATTTTCTTCACTTTTAAAACATTTTTTAAATTTTAGATAGAGAGAAAAAAACTTTCTGATTATTTATTTAACGGAAATAATTCAAGTTCAAGCAAAACTAGTACAAGTCCCGACAAAACAATAAGAAGTATACTTGAAGAACCAAAAAACAAAACAAGTTTAACAAACAAAATATGCCCTAAACCTATAAGAAAAGCTGTATCTAATTTACTAGCTTGTTTTGTTAATGTTTAGATTGTTAAGTCGGATCTCATTTATGAACATATGCCTGTCGTGGGTTAAGAAGATATCGGGTTGGGTTCGGGTCAAAAAAAGCTTTTTCTGTTTGTAACACATAAATCAAACTCTCATTTATGTGTTCGTGTTTACGTTTGTCCTCCCCCAACTATACTATGCACCTACTATATCTCACCAAGGTTGGCGGACACGGATATTCGGATGTCGTGAAAACGAGGGAAAATATATAAATAAAATTTATTTATTTTATTAATTTTAATTTTTAATTAATTTTAATTTTAATTAATTTTAATTTAATTAATTTTAATTTTATTAATTTTTAATCTGTTTCTGTTTGTATAAAATCCACTATCTTATAACAATATCAGTTCTTATAAGCTCTCTCTTAAGTTCTCCTTCATTCTTCTTTGTAAAATTAATATATTTTATAAATAAATCTTTGGAAATTGTTTTCAATTTGTATTAAAATTGGAAATTAATTAGAAGGTTAATTGGTTTCGCCAACAAATACTTATCTTCTGGTATTGATGTAGCTTAGAAAGACTAATTTCTTTCAGTGGGAGCTCAGCCGGTGAGTAAGTACAAACACCGAGTTGTTGTAGCCAACCAAACCAAGAGTAATTTAACGAATAAATTTAAAATATTTATTTCAAAATTAAAATTAACAATTTAGTTAAAAGAGTGGAACAGGTAATTTAATAGAAGAAGGTTTTGATTTGTTGAAGAAGTGACTTGAAGAAGACAATATTTTGGGGGTTTGGGAAGAAGTTTATAAAGGCTCCAATCGGCCATGGTTTTTGGCCGATGGGCAGAAATTATTAATAAAAGATTGGGCAAAAATGATGAAATAGTGGGCTGTGCAAACAATGTTAAGAAAAGTTTGGCTGGATAGAAAATTCCAGCAAAACTTCAAAGAATAAAAAATTAAATTTAGAATTAGAGAGAATAGAGAGAGGGGTAAAAAGATAAAGTTAACAAACAAAGAGATGGGTAAAATTGCCCACACAAACTTCAGTCGCGGGAATGCACGTGAATGAAGTTTGTGTGGCGCATTCCATCTTTAGTTTTTTATTTAGTCTTTTTCCTCTTCTTTTGCAAAATTTTATTTTATTTTTATTTAATTTCTTCCCCAAAATTATCAGCCCATCTTTTGCAATCGGGCTGCAACATACATGTGTGATCACATGTCAAATTGAAAAAAGTGTCATCATCGGTTTTAGAACCGGTTTTACATTTTCCCTTACAGGGTTGATTGGCGCATTGCCAGCTGTATAAGTTGCCAGATTTATGTTGGTGGTGCAAATAATAATTATGCCCCTCATGATGCAATTTTATACCATAATTATTTTTTGTTGTTTCAAATTTTACCATTCTTAAAATTTGGACATTTTTCATTTTTAACAAATAACATTTTGAAAATATAACATTTTGGATTTTAACATTACGAAATTTGTCATTATGAAATAAGATATTTTGAAATTGACTGTTTGGAAATGTGACATTTTGAGATTTTACATTTTGAATTTGCGACATTTTGACTTTATGGCAGATTAAAATTATGATATTATGTTTTTTTTGAAATTGTAACATTTCTAAATTATTACATTTTGATAATTAAATTTTGAAGGTTCTACTTGACTTTATGAGTCCAATCAAACTTTATGAGTCCAATCAAAAAATAATTGGATTTTTCTTGGTATTGCTAAGTAAGGGTATGGTTCCAAAACATTTCTTCATGTTTGGGACCTACGCCCACTGGGTCTGGGACCGTTCCTTACCCTATCCCTCGAAATTTCTGTAGGTTATAGCCAATTTTTAAAAGTTTCCGAAAAACGATTTTAACTTTCAGCAATTTCGAGGGATAGGGTAAGGAACGGTCCCAGACCCAGTGGGCGTAGGTCCCAAACATGAAGAAATGTTTTGGAACCATACCCTTACTTTGCAATACCAAGAAAAATCCAATTATTTTTTGATTGGACTCAAAAAGTTTGATTGGACTCATAAAGTCAAGTAGAACCATTTTGAAACTGATATTGTGACAGATTGAAAAAAATTTCACAATTTGAAGATTATGACAAATTGAAATTGTGACATTTAAAGAATTTGATATTTTTAAACTATGGAAATTTTGTATTTTGTTATTACAACAGATTGAATACGACAGGTTGAATACGACATTTTTGTTGTTGATTTTGCATAAATTTTTAAAATCTAAAATTAAAAAAAATTAGTCAAACTTTAAAAAATGAAAAAGGAGCTGACTATAACGGAAACAATGAAAAACTGAAGACTTTTAACTGGTATTCTGGCTGGTAATAGAGAATTTTTTTATTATTTTCTGAATAATATGGCATTGCTTAATCACAGGTTTAATCAATTCATAGTAAAAATAGAAAAAACTTGTAAGAGGTAGGACTCGAACCCGGACGAATATATACAATCAGAAGAATGCTTACCAATTTAACCACACAATAACTTAAGGGAATTCCCTATTCACACACAAAATAAACATTCCTCTTTCCCACTCTTTTAACTCCTTCCTTTTTTATTCGCTCCCTCTCCCTTTTTTTAAAAATATAAGTCAACTTTCTCCTTTATTTAATATTTCCGGTGAGTTCAGTCGCGCAATTTGCCTCGGAATTTGAATAACCGCTACTTTTTCTTAATTAAAATAAAAACGCCAATTTTATAAAGATACATAATAAACCCCAATTCATGGGAAAATATTTCTAGTAAATTTCTCTGTTAAAAATATATTAAGCCCATTTTTAAACACTTCTCTCCCCTTTTGCAAATTAATTTTTATAAATTTTTCTCTTCTAAATGTTTCTTCTCATCCTTTTACTTATTCCAAGCCCTCAGCTTCCTCAGAGGGTTCCCAAAGGGATTATCCCCATCTCCCGAATTCAATGATACCAATGAGCTAGCCTTGTTGAAGTGTACTCTTGTTGATGATCTTATCAGGCTGCGTCACATGCTGCTGGGTGTCACTGGTCTCATCGGTTTTAGAACCGGTTTTACATTTTCCCTTACAGGGTTGATTGGCGCATTGCCAGCTGTATAAGTTGCCAGATTTATGTTGGTGGTGCAAATAATAATTATGCCCCTCATGATGCAACTTTATACCATAATTATTTTTTGTTGTTTCAAATTTTACCATTCTTAAAATTTGGACATTTTACATTTTTAACAAATAACATTTTGAAAATATAACATTTTGGATTTTAACATTACGAAATTTGTCATTATGAAATAAGATATTTTGAAATTGACTGTTTGGAAATGTGACATTTTGAGATTTTACATTTTGAATTTGCGACATTTTGACTTTATGGCAGATTAAAATTATGATATTATGTTTTTTTTGAAATTGTAACATTTCTAAATTATTACATTTTGATAATTAAATTTTGAAACTGATATTGTGACAGATTGAAAAAAATTTCACAATTTGAAGATTATGACAAATTGAAATTGTGACATTTAAAGAATTTGATATTTTTAAACTATGGAAATTTTGTATTTTGTTATTACAACAGATTGAAAATAATAAGTGCAACTTATTATTTGCACCACCCCCATAAATCTGGCATATTATTCACTGCGCCAAACAACCCTGCAAGGGTAAATCTAAAACAGGTTCTAAAACCGATGAGAACACTTCTTTCAATTTGACATGTCACCATACATGTACAATGGTAATTAAATCTACTATCAAATAGCCAAGCCTCATTTATAGATACCCTTAGGCTCAAAATTTTATATTAGATTGTGAAATATTTTTTCAGCCTAGAATATTTTTGGCATAGATACTTTATAGATATCCGTTTGAGTCGTTGAAAAAAGTGTTTTCATGTTGTCATAAATATATATATAATATAAATAAATATAAAAAATATAAATATAAATAAATAAATATAAATATATATAATATAAATAAATAATAAATATAATGAATATAAATAAATAATAAATATAATATAATAATAATAATATAATAATAATAATATGTAATAATAATATAATATAATATAAATATAATATATATAATATATATAATATAAATATACATATCTTTATCTGTGTTAAAGTCTGTAGCGTTTTGCATAATTATATTAACCAATTCATAACAGATATTACGAAAAAGTTGCTCTTTTCCTTCATCATCATATTTGTTAAATTTTATTAGAACCCTTAATAGATAGATGAACATCATAGCAATAAACATCTGTTCCAGGCTTTATATTGAAGCAAAAAATAGTTGATTAACCTGCACCATTCAACTTTTGAGGACCACAAGAATAATTTTTCTCAGAATTTTGTTGTTCTTGAGAAAGAAAATAAAAGTCCCAATATTCCTCCAAGATGTTGAGAGAGAGAGTCTCAATTTGTTGTTGTTGAGAGAAAGAAAAGAAGTCCCAATATTTAGAAAATTGAATTGTTGGCAGTAAACTCCGGTGAAGCAAGATTAATTCATTATCTTTTCTTAATTCATTATTTCTTTCAGAGTTCATTATTTCCTGATAATATATTTTGTAATATTCCGGCATATCAATATCATTTCCCTTAACTTTAAACTTTATATCAGCATTTCGAGTAGTCTCATTCATTCTTCTTTGTAAAATTAATATATTTTATAAATAAATCTTTGGAAATTGTTTTCAATTTGTATTAAAATTGGGAATTAATTAGAAGGTTAATTGGTTTTGCCAACAAATACTTATCTTCTGGTATTTGTTGTAGCTTAGAAAGACTAATTTCTTTCACGGATCCGAAAAAGACTGGATATCTAATATTGGATCAGGACATTCAAGGATTTTCCAGGATCTGCCAATCTTATCCCCCACATTCACCTTATACATAAGCGAGACCCGACTTGGAAATATTTTTGCCTATTTTGGTGTCCGTCTATCCCTGGGTGTGCTGGGGTGGCCAACTTTCTTTTTCTAAATGTTTTGTCTTTCTCCTTTTTAAAATCAGTCTTGGCACACCTCTAGTATACATATCATCCAAAATATAATAATGTAACGATAAAAAAAACAAAAGATTTAATATTTAATCAAGCAAATAAGGAATCGTTTTGGGCATTTTTGCCTTTTTCCCACGTAAATGACTTCTCTGCTTTAACGCACTTCCAAATAATGTAAAAACTTTGTTAGTTACAACAAATTGAAAAGTGGTGTCCTCTTTAGGGATGACTTTAAAAAATAGGGAAATAAGAAAATTAAAGAATTATCTACCAATAACACGGTCACGTTTAGTAATCATTTGAAATGTTGATTTTGATTCGTGAAGTACAATGCCGTAAAGACCAATCTGAAAATTGATTGATTGCTTGGGCATTGAAATTTAACGTATTTTCTCGCATTAAAGCCTCCCTCCCCTCTTTAATAAGCCTTCCAGTTTAATAAAACCTCTCCCTTGTGGGGTGGTTGAAAAATAGAGCCACAGGGGGATCCATTACAGAAAATAAGGCATAAATACATGAAAAACTGCTGTGCCTTTGAAACCAGGCAAAATTTCCCTTCATTCCTCCTTATAGATGACTTAAACCCACGCCTAAGGGTTTTAGGTGAACCTTCATTAAGTATTTCCGTACCACAATAACTCTTCTGAAGCCCTCTATTTTTAAATCGGTATGTGAAAGAATTCTAAAAATCACCTGTGTTTTATTGGGAGAATCTGACACTCTTAAAATTGCACCATGAAAATCCATTCGTAACAAACGCTCATCCAATTGTTCATTACAATGGGCTAGTAATGACTTGAAATATGAGACCCAAAGTTGATATAAAGGCACCAGTTTTTCATACCTTTTTAAATTATTTTTTTAATTCTGGACTTTTATTTAGGAAAATAACAAGTCGGATCTCACTAGAAGATACTCCCAATACTAAAGACACCTCTATTTAAGAGACTTTTTAAGTTTGGTTGGCCACTAGGCGGAAGGGCTGCCTAAAAGATAACAACCCTATATTTAAGAAAACACCTCGATTATAAGCTAAAGCTTAATATAAGACTCTCAAAATAGTAGTGCACCTCAATTTAAAATACGTTTCATTAAACTTGGTTGGTCACTGGAGGGGTAAGTTGCTCATTAGAAGCTACAGCCCACTACACTAAACCTTAATCCATTTAAATTTTATTAGTCATTGGTCGAGGAGGTACCCAAGAATATTTAAGATACCCGTCATTATAAGACATACTAGCCTCAGTTATACCTTCTAGTGAGATTCGAACTGGCAAAAAAAATTAAAAAAAAATTAACTTCAAATCATTGCAACGTTTCAACCCACCAGCTCTCCTTATTAAATTCTCTGGTGCCTTTCGACGTATTGGACGGTCCTTACGTTTCTGCTTTTCAAAATTGAATATTTTAATACGAGCATCTCCATATGTAACTAAACTATTTTCCATTCTAAAATATAGCTAATTAAAGATTAATCAAAAAAAAAATAGAAAAATAATTAAAGAATTTTTTTTGATTTTCAAAACAAATTTAAAAACAAATTTTCGTGCTTTCAAATTATTTATTCATTACATCCAAATATATATCACAAAAAAAAATTTAAAAGATAAATAAGAAAAATAATAATGTCAAAAAGTCCTCCAAAAACACAGTTAACCGGCAACTCTTTCACCATTTAATCTCCCCTAAAAGTAACGCGACTTTTGAGGAAACTTATAGAGAGTACTTTTAGATCGTTAAACCCCCGCCTAAACGTTTTAACCCGCTCTAGGTGAATCATCCATTAAATTAAGAATATATAGATTAAGCCTGAAAGATTAATGGCAAGAAAATTTTTAAAAATTGGCTTTCGTGTCCTCAAAAATCGAATAGCTTTCGACAACACATAAGAGGACAAAATGATAAAATAGTCGCCTATTAACACTGTTTCGGATAACTCCAAAATCCTCAGTCTTCCCCCATGAAAATTATTATATTAAAAATATATTTGGTTTAGCTCAAGAATTATTTTTTACGGATAAAGAATAAATAAAGTAAAATTGCCCAACTTTTTAAATGTTTAAAGAAATTTAGCTTGTCAAAAAATCCCAATCAGTATTAAAAAAGGCAATTTACTTTTAAAAGTCTAACAAGAACCCAAGAATCAAAATATCATTACGAATACCATCAAATTTGAATAAAAGTCAAACCTCACTATAAGATACACCCGATAATAGATATACCTCTGTTTAAGTTACACCCATTATTAGAGACACCTCTATTTGAGTTATACCCATTGTAAGAGACCATTGTAAGACCCATTATAAGAGACCCATCTACTTATATTTAAGAGACGCTTTTAAAAATTCAGCTGGACAATTGGTGGGCGTAGCCCAAACTACCTTCGATTTAAGACACACCTCTGTATAAGAGACAATATTCTCATCCTTATGGAGATATCTTATAGCAAGGTAAGACTCCACTTAAGAACTTAAAAAAATATAAAAATTAATTTGAACTAGTTGAAGACAATTTTGTCATTTTTTCATCTAAAGATGCAGTAACATTATTACTACCTTCTCTTTTCATTTGCCTACAAAAATTTTAATTAAAATTTAAAAAAATTTTAAAATAAGTACTTTTGTCTAGCAATGGCTTGTTCTACATTTTGCAATTTACGAAGAAGCTGCTCGCGACGTTTTGTACTGCTGCTACTACTACTACTAGTTTGTTGCATTTTATCTCCTTTTGTCACTGAAAATATATTTTTTGTATATTTTTATTACTTGAATCAGATCGGGGCCGGATTTCAAATTTCGTTAGAGTTTCTGGTAACCCAACAAATACTTTCTTTCAATACAGCTGTGAAGCATTCCAGAAAATCGGAGATTTTAAAAATTTTACAAGAAAATAGTAGTACGAGGAAAAGGGACAAGAACCAAAATCATTTTTCTAATTTATCAATCTTTAAAAACAAAAAAATTTACCTTCATCAACATATTTTGCTTCAGTTTTCACCTCAATACTATTATTATTGCAAATTTCCTTATACGACAATGTAGGAGGATGTTTATGCTGTTGTTGTTGCTGTAATTCATCTATATCAAACGTCTCTTCCTTTACATCCCTCTTTATTTTCTTTTTATTGCTGCTATTATAATTGTTTGAATAAACTTTCTTATTGTCGTCATTATCGCTTTCAGCACTGCTTATTTCACGTACCAATTTATCCAAAGAATGATGGTGAACTTCAACATTTCCTCCCTTATTTTTTAATGAAGAAACTGATGAAGCTGTAAGTGAAGGTTTTAGTTGTTGTTGCTGATGTTTTTTTGAGGATGATGATTTTCCAAGTTTTTCTTCAGAAGCTGAAGAGGAAGAACTTGAAGAGGACGAATCGGAGGATGATGAACTGCTTGAAGAAGATGAGGATCTGTGAATATTAAAAGAATATAAAATGATTATTTTAAAAAGCAGTGAAGCATCAAAGCATACTAGGAGCTCGATAAATTCAAAACTAATTTATAGCCGACAACGCAGGGGCAAAAAAGGATAAGTTACGTAAAGGGTAAATCAAATAGGTAATTTAGATAAATGTAGAGAAACCCAAATTTTTTTATTATTTTTAAGAGCATAATGGGACCTTGACCAAAATTCCCTCGTTACTGCCCACTTAAGCTTTGATGCCCATAATAAAAAAACTAAAAAAAATTTAAAGTTAAACCTCATTTTTCTTCCACCATCAGATGATTTTTTATTAATTTTTGCACTACTATTAGAAACTTTCTTTCGACTGGCATTAGAATCCTTTCGTTGTGAAAGACGATAAGCAGCTGGCGCCTGATCATTTTCTATTACCTCCTCTTTCTTTATACTTTTTGTTAGCGTTTGTGAATGTCTTCTGGCATTGCTTAAAACAATTTTTTAATTAAAAAATAGGTTCTTTTTGGATATGCCTCCCTGCTCTGGGTCAGGGGTGGGCGCATTGCGTTTTGCGTTGATTTTTGGTCTTCCGTTGCGTTTTTAACAATTGCCTCTTGCGCCCAAACCTGCCCTGGGTATCAGAGTTTTCCCTTATATGTACATAAAGAAATGATTTTCTTTCTTCATTTACTTCATTAAATCTTCAGTTTAAATATGGCACAAAGAAATGGTGTAGAGTAAGGAAAGGTAGAAAGTCTGACCATTTTGTAAGAAAACTCTGATACTCAAATATGAGTGGGCATACCCAAAAAGTACCAAAGAATAATTAAAGACAAAAAATTAAACCGTTCATTTGACCCAAAAGAATGACCACTTTCAACAGAAATTTTCCTATTTCCATAATCATCATATCCGGAAGATGAATTTTTACTTTCAGGTCTTTCATTCATTGGAGGTGTTCTCGGCCCTTTAAATCGATTCTTTGGAGAATAAGCAGCAGAAGTTTTGTGGGTGAGTAGAGCGCCAAGTGTTGCATGCGATTCACGAGAAAGAGAAGCAAATGTATCAGAAGACTCGTTTGAAGAGGATCTGGAAAATTAGGAAAAAGCTTTTTTCGACTTTAACAATAAGCTCCGCATGCGCCAAACTAAAATACAAAGGAGTTTTAGAAAGAAAAATCTAATCAAAGTTCCTTGGAAGAGCCCCAGCGTAGACCAAACCCTCAGGGTAATCCAAGAGCTTCGGCGATCCACGGAAGAATCAAAATTTAGAACGTCTTCGTCGCCGTAATACCAATTTGTCAGTTCGGCAGCTTTTGGGGGTTTACATTTTGGCACAGATTACCGGAATTTGAGAACCACTCGTTTCTTGAAACCAGGAAAACATTACGGAAACATGCTTAATATGAACTTTCTCCTTTACTTTAGGCTATGAATAAACCCTAGAGCGTGAACCACCCCTTGGACATGGTTTACGCTGAAGCTCTTCCAAGGAACTTCGACTGGATTTTCCTCTCTAAAAATTTATCCGAAATATTTCAAGTAAAAAACCTGCTGTTCCTTTTCGTTGTATTAATAACAGATGATTGAATTTCTCTCTTGTCATAATCCTTAAATGATGCAGAAGACACAGAAGAACCAACAGAAGCATCTCTTCGACTACTACTATGAGCCTTTTTAGATTTTTTCACATCAGGCGAAGTTATATCATTAAAAGAATCACTATGTTGTTCAGAGCTATGTCGCTTCAATTTGATTTCTCTTTCACGTTCAACTTCTTTATGATGCCTATCCTCATCAGATCTTCGGCTAGAACGTTTGTGGGAAGAATGGCGTTGAGAGGAATGGTCCTTTAAAGATTTTAAAAAGTTTTCTGATTAAAATTTATAAAAAATAACCGAAGATGAATTTGAAGAAGAGCTACGACGACGTCTTCTACTTGGCCGTTCAGCAACATTAACAACCATTTCAGTACGGCTTTTCATCAATTTCCCGTCGCTTCGTTTAACAACAGAATTTGATGAGGATCTGGCCCATGGATCGGAATAACTGCTATTAGAACCAGTAATTAATACTTGACGTTGTTGACCTGTTAAAGAAAAAAAGGTTAATGTAATTTAAAAATGATCGCTCATGCGGACAAGTTTGCGCATCTTACAAGGAACCACACGAACTATGATCAAAAATTTTCACATAAAAATTATACTATCGTGTAGAGCATGGTCAAAAACGTATTATTTTTTCTTTTTAGGCCCTGACCCTCTCCACTTTTGGAGCGGTCTAGAGAAGCAAAAGCGTCTCATGGATCCCAAAAAAGGAAATAACAAAAGCATGGAACCGAGAATAAAATAAAAATTCCAAAATTTATCACGTTCACCTTTTTGCAATTTGTTTGAAGAAATCGATCCAGTCGTTGAATGTTCAATCATAGAATCGATCAGTGAAGGAATATTAGACTGGAATTAGAAAATCGGTAAAAAATCTTTTTAAAATTATAAAAAACCTTTGATTGAGACCTTGTTGACGTTATAGAAGGCAAATCTTTTGCACGAGAAACAACTGAGACAGCCTCAACAACAACACGTGCAGGTATTGTACGGCGATTTTGCATAAAATTCATTGGCTTGTTTCTTAAATGAAAAGAATTTTTAGTAAGAAAAAGACACAAAAACATACAAATCAGAAGAAGTAACATAATAAGAATCATCAGTTTGACTTGGATTTGGTGACAAACACGCTAAAGGCGGACTTAAACTGCTTTGATCATCATTGTCATCAATTGTTTGATTTGATTCCGTTGGAAGAATTTCTCCACCTTTTTGACGACGAGCCAATTCACGAGCTTTTTTAAGACCTTCCATCCAGGCAACACTTTCGGTACTTGAAGGAGGTGGTGGTGCTGCAGGCGGGGGTGGTGGAGGTTGACGTGTGAGCAAAGATGGAGTTGGCGGCGGCGAAAAAACGGTTGAGAGTAAAGAAATCTTAAAAAGAGATAAAAAGATTAAAGTTAAATTGAAGAGGTGTGGGTCAAGTCCTGGGGGCTTTCTTTAAATTCAGGCTCGAACTAGGTCTTGGAGACGTGGGGCTCCCTTGAATCCAGGTTCAAAGTGGGTCAGGCCCGGATAGTTTTCCTTTAAGCCAGGCTCAAAGTGGGTTAGGGTCCAGACTAGGGGAGGAGTTCCTTTATCTAAATAGACACAGGCATTTAAATATTAAAGTCTCCTAAGTTTTCTCTCACATCCAGACCTAGACCTAACCTCTTAAAAATTTAACTCATTACACTTACAGGAGGGCCAATTGGTGGAGGAATGCTTGTTAAATTTGACAATTTGTTGTTGTAATAAATTGGTACTTTTCCACCGCCTGTAATTAAAGTTGAAGAAGAAGAGGTTGAAACAATTTGGATACGAGGTCGCTAAAAATAAAATTGGAAAATAAAAAACTGTTTTGGTACTAACATAAGGTCGAATCTCACTATGAGATTACTGGGCCAGAAAACCCGTATCATTTTTTGAATCATTCATAAAAGGTAGTTAGTTATACACGTACATATGGAAGGGGAGTGTCAAGCACTTTATATACTAGTTAGTAGCAAGTATATAACTTGTTGACTCGGGATACCAAGGGCGTATCCAGGGGGTCGGTTTCGGGGGGGGGGGCTAACACTGGGTGGGCGCAAAAATTTTTGGCGTTTACCTTGGCGTTCCGGACGCAAATTTTTTTGTACATAAATTTTTATCTTTTCTGCGCCGCAGGCGAAAATTTTTTGAATTTTAGAAGGCCGTAGGGCGAAAATTTTTGGAATTTGGAGCAGGCGAAAATTTTGAGG
The DNA here is from genome assembly GCA_036172945.1 of Meloidogyne incognita. Classification (NCBI taxonomy): domain Eukaryota; kingdom Metazoa; phylum Nematoda; class Chromadorea; order Rhabditida; family Meloidogynidae; genus Meloidogyne; species Meloidogyne incognita. The sequence goes on from JARQAC010000002.1 coordinate 3,206,923, forward strand.
ATTTTGGAGCTCAAGAAGCCAGATTTCTTCCATTTTTTGCGCCGCAGGCGAAAATTTTTTAAAATTTGAGGGTTGTAGGCGAAAAAATTTCACTTTTTCGACCATCCTTCTCCTAATTTTTTCCCCCTTTCCCCCATTTCGGGGGGGGCTCTAGCCCCCCCCCAGCCCCCCCTGGATACGCCCTTGCGGGATACACAAGGAAAGCTAGACCCGATTACCTCCCCCCACAAAGACATGTTTAAGTGCTACCATGTCATTAACCGAGATTTTTTTCGGGTGGGGGACTTCCCACCTTCAGCCAGGCATCGAACCTGAATCTCCCTCAAATCAGGTGTGAACTCAACCCAACGATAATCAAAAAATTACATCCCAAATAGGATGTATCTCATAGTGATATCCGACTGAACACTTTAACTAACAAAATAAAAAATATTTCTAGAAAAACCTGTACTATTGACTGTGTACAATGTTTAAAACGACAAGCTTCGCCATTCTTGCAAATCCCACGAAGATAGAAACGACAAACTTCCTTCTCACGAGGTTTAAATGTTTGAATAGGTTCAACTATAGGCAAAGGCAATTCTATTGGTTGAGCTGCATTTAGACTTGAAACTAAGGAAGGTAGACAAATACTAGACTGTGAAGAGCTGGCCATAAGTGGAGGCGAAGAACTTTTCTGAAAGTTTTTAATAATTTATGTGGGTCTAATCAAGCCCGTAGACAGGATTTTTTCCTAACCCCCTGGCTACGGGCTTGGTCTAATGGTTATTTCTGTTCGAGGCCTTCGCAAACTGAACTTACATTAGGAACATGGAATGACTGTTAGAACATCGTCCAAATATTCTAAAGATCTTCAGGTCCGTAACTAAGGGCTTAACCAAGGGCCCCTTCGGCACATAATCTTAATAAATGATCGCTTAAATCCTAGCCAGGGGAAAAAATTCTAGACACTGGACCATTCACAGGACGGGATGTTGTAAAAAACTTATTTTTTAAAATATCCAAAAAAGTTAAAAAAATTAAACCTCTTTAATTTCCTCTTCATCGTCCTCATCCTCAATTTCGCCTTCCTCTAATTCTTCACATTCCTTTTTAATTTCTTTTTGCTTTTCAATACCATCATCTTCGGGCAATTCCCCAGCTTCATTTCCTTCAAGATCATTATCTACATACGTCCTCTTTTCACATTTTTGATCTGCTAAAAGGTAAATTTATGGTAAGGGGGCTTTATGAGTTTATGAGTCTATTTTTCCTTTTCTTCCCATTTCCAAGAGTGTATCCAGCAAAGGCGTAGCTAGGGGGTCGATTTCAGGAAAGTGCCCAACACCCTCCTCAAATTTTTCCCTGTTCCCCATTTCGAGGAGTGGCTTTAGCCCCAGAAGCCCCTCTGGATACGCCCTCGCTATCCAGGGGGTCTGTTTCGGAGGGAGGAGGCAATCTGAAGAAAATTTTAAAACTCGATCCGAATCACAACCCCAGACATCACTGACTCCTACCCCTGCTTATTTCCCAGAAGTTCCCTGTGAAACTTGGAAGAAAAGGAAAGATTAAAAAATGTTTTAAACCTTTTTGGACATCAGCAGCTTCCTCGCCCTCTGAATCGCTAACGCCAACCATCTTAAAAAACTAAAGTAAAAAAATCAAAAAGAAAGAAACCTCGTTTTCTTTCAGCTCCTCTGAATGTTGTAAATGAACGCTTGAATTGTTGCTTTCAACTCTTTCCCTAGCCTCACCTTCATAATCGTCATAATCATCGTAGTTGAGGTCATTGTTGTCCAATTTGACCATGTCTTCTTCATCGTCACTAACTGATTGAGAATTTGGCTGATGACCATCATGAAGGCGTGAATGCTCGACTTGATCTAAATAAAAATAAACGAGATAATAGTTTCGAATCTCTCCCTTCTTCCTCATTAGTTTTGATGTTTCATTTTGGATTAATTGTGGGTTCGAAGCATCCCCAACTATGTATAAATACGCGTTAGCCGATAAAAACAATTTTGAAGCGTCATACATGGATGGGTCGGATTAATCCCAACAAGACTTTTTTCTCGTACTGGCCCATCCCAAGTGTCCCACATCATGTTGTAAAACACAAAGGACCCAGAGAACATACCAAAAAGGGGTATTGTGACTTATAGGGGGTTTTTTTGGCTGGACCGATTTCGACAAATGTCATTCGAAAGAGCTCGCCGAGCTGAGTCGATCGCGGGCAGAGAGAAGTCGATCCGACAATCAGAGGCCGAGATACAGACCCCTGAAGTTTGAAAAAGAGAAGGGGGGAGTAAGCTCATTTTGGGATGAAAAATTCGAAAAAGCAAATAAAAGCTCATTCGACTCGGCTCGTCGAGCTGATTCGAATGACACCAAAATCATCGAAATCCGGCTTGATTTGACAAAGTTATGATCGTTTCTTTTAGCTCCTTACCTATGGTCATTGTTGAGGTTTTTGCTGCTACGGAGGCCCTAAGTACGTCCAGAGTAAGGGAGATAGGAATAGGTTTATGTTACTGACCCAGACCCAGCGACCGTTGACTCCCCGCGAGGCGCGTGCCGCGAAACCCCGCGCGAAGCGCGGGGTTTCGCACAAGCGCCTCGCCGACGCTCCATAGGTTTATATTGACCATTTTGAACCTGTTTATCTTGGCTCAGTATCAAGATATCGAGCTGATCAAGATATCGAGCTGATAACTTTGTCAAATCAAGCCGGATTTCGATGATTTTGGTGTCATTCGAATCAGCTCGACGAGCCGAGTCGAATGAGCTTTTATTTGCTTTTTCGAATTTTTCATCCCAAAATGAGCTTACTCCCCCCTTCTCTTTTTCAAACTTCAGGGGTCTGTATCTCGGTCCCTGATTGTCGGATCGACTTCTCTCTGCCCGCGATCGACTCAGCTCGGCGAGCTCTTTCGAATGACACCTCGTTTGTCGAAATCGGTCCAGCCAAAAAAAACCCCCTATAAGTCACAACATTCCCAAAAAGTCCTATGAATACTAATCACTGATACATATGACTTACGTCCAACATCCAGACATCGTCATAAAATCCAAAAATAACCAATCACAAAAACGAAAAAAAGAAACAATAAACAATACATCCCACCATGCGTACAATTAACAAATTTATTTAAACAAACCTTCCATAGTTTCATCATCATCACTGGCACAGCCATTATAATGAACCTCCAAATTTTTCTTTGGCTCATCTCTTATATAACCTTCAGAATTTTCAGATCCATTGCTTGAATTATTGCCTGACATTGTTCTGACTTAATAAATTAAAAAATACTTTTATAAAAAGTGATAAGTTTGAATTTTGGATCCCTTTTTAACTTAATCAAAAGGCTCATAATGGTCAGACTTATTTTTACCATACTGATCCTCACAAAATTTTTATTCGCTAGCCACGACGAATCATCATTCGACTCACAAGTTCGTTTTCGGAAAAGTAGTCGAAGAACCTAAACCCGTGCATCTTACATATGAGCTTTTTGAGAAATTGAGGAAAAGGGGTCCGAAATTCAAACTTTACCAAAAAATAAACCTTAAAGTTCAAAAATAAGATGAAACTCGTCTTAATTTACACAAAATTTGAGAACATGCAACGAAGTAAGCCTTTGAAACAGCAAAATTATAGCCTGAACAGTAATATGAAAGACAACAATAAAAATGTTTGTGCCTGCAGGTATTTGGGCAGGATTAGTTAAGAAAGAATAAAGAAATAAAGTATTTAAATTAATTTAATGTAAAATGGACATTTTGGGCTCTGGACATTTTGGGCATTTTTTCTTATTAAAAAAATTTTTTTCGAAATTTAACAGGGCCCTTTGTCTATCGGGCTAATTTTTAAAAGATTTCCTCTTCTTTTTTGCCATTTTCGGCTTTTAATTAGTCGGTATTTAAAAAGTTGATATTAATCGACCAGTTCAAACACTTTTGCATTCACCAATTTTTTAAAATAGAAATAGAAATAAAAGAAATGAGCGTTAACTTTTTGAGGCAATGATGAGTGGGGATTTTTATTGAATGCATCATCGGCTGAATAAATTTTTTGGTAAATGTGTAAAAGAGAGAAAATTTTTACACAGCTTTTTGTTTGTTCTCGCAATCATTCGATAAATCTTTTTGAGTCTTGCATCAGTTTAAGTCTTCGATATTAGAGGTAGATTGTCCTGTGGCCAATTATCCTATTGATGGTACTTATGTTAGTTGCCTTTTTTGTCGTGATCCTTAAAGTGGGAGGTGAGAAAAGACAAAATGTCTTAGCTTTTCAGACATTTTATGGTAAGACTCGACAATCCACAAAAGGGGTGGACACTTAGGCGCAGGACATATGCCGCGCAATCGAAATTTTTGATCTTCATCGTGCGGTTGCTTTGGATGCAATCAATCCTACTATAGGATGATATACACATCCAGAAGCTAAGATTGATTCGAGAATTTCAAATTGATTATCAATAATATGTGTCCGAAAATAAAGGTATTGGGTCTGAGATGGCGGCGACGAGGCGTACATTTGACAATCGGTCATTGGACAATTCGCCAATGGACAAATTGTCTGATAGTTTGTCATACTGTGACTTTTAGGAAATACGATTTTTCCATTTTTCAAATTTTTACAGGATTTAGAATGTTTCGTTCTATACGATCAATAAATTCGACTATTTATCCAATATTTAATTCAGATTGGACGTTGCAACGGATTGCTCAAAACGAAAGAAACTGTTTCCGTCAATTTTCTTTTACGAGCAAAGTTGAAGGTTTTTTTGAATATTAGATTATTGATGGCCTTATAAATACAAATCCATATTTTTTGCAGACATTTTTTGCGGATTCCCTCTTCCCTTGTTTCTTATTTACTCTTCGTCTGATTTAAACTTGAGTAAAACAATCATGTTTGCGTCATGTCCCGGTCCTTTTTGGTTGTTTTAATGCCAGTAGAGAATAAATCAAACTAATAGAAACCGGGGAGAATGTTCGTAAAAGACTCAATAAAAAATCCGCAAAAAATAAATCTGTAAGAATTGTCCGCAAAAATTACAAAATGTCCGCAAAAAAAGGGAAAAGGTCCGCATCTCCAAAAGCCCTCCATTTACCTATTTGTTAAATTCAATTTAAGATCGTTATTACACAAAGAAGCATGAATGGATTGAATTAGATAAGCATGTTAAAGGTGAAATTGGAACTGTTGGTATTACCGACTTTGCACAGGTTTCGTTAATGTTTCTGTAAGAAAATAAAATTAATTTTTAAGCAATCACTTGGTGATGTTGTCTATGTAGAATTGCCTGAAGTAGGTACTCAATTGGCCAAAGATGACACGGCTGGGGCGATTGAAAGTGTTAAGGTTTCTTTAGAAAAATTTGCGGACAACTTTTTGATCTTTTGAGGACAATTTTTCTTTTCATTTTCTCCTTTTTCTTCTATTAAACTTTAATAAAGCCAAAAAAATTTTATTCGAATCTGATATCAAGACAAAAAAGAGAAAATTGGAAGAAAAAATTTGTCCGCAAAGTTTGTCCGCAATAAATCATTAAAATTTTTCAAGAAAAATCTTGATTATCCTTAATGTAACTCATGTCGTTTCTACTAAAATTTTTTTATTTCAGGCTGCCTCTGATCTGTATTCACCTGTGAGTGGAGAAGTTGTTGAATTGAACACTGAGGTTCAGGATAAACCTCAGCTGGTTAATAAATTTTGTTTTGAGAAAGGTTTTTCTTTTCTCTCCAATTTTTCACTACTAGATATCCTTAATATTGGATAACCTCTATTTAAGAGACGTTTATTAAATTTGATTAGTTACCGGGTGTTAAGGGTTACCCTCAATTTGACTATTCAGACCGAAGGGGTATCCTATAGAGAGATTTGACCTCTTTATAAGAGACCATTTTTCAGACCGTAGAGTGTACCTTATAATGAGATTCAACCTTAATTTTATAAATTTTTCGTATTTTTAGGCTGGCTTTATAAATTAAAAATTGTTGATCCAAGTGAACTTTCGCAATTGATGGACGAAAAGACGTATGAAGAATATGAGGCGAGTGAGTCAAACAGTTAGAAAAAAGGTGAATTTAAAATAAATTTTTGGAAATAAAAAAATCTTTCTAATTTATCGCTCAAATATATCTAATTTATTCAAATAAAAATTTAAAAAAATTTTATGGTTTAATTTATACCCCCCTCCACTTCCCCCTCATTATAGCCAGCATTTAGTATAAAGTTTTTCGTTTCAAAGGTGTGTACCTGACATGAGTGAGGTTCAGAGCTTTCCCTAAGTGAAAAAAGATTTTCCGCAGCCGCAATCCGCAATTTTATTGCGGATCCGCAAGTCCAAAAACCACGTCCGCAAGTCCAAAAAACCTCGCAATCCTTAATTGAGGACAACCCTGGTGAGGTCATATGAATGCATGAATTTTACTTATATTAATAACCCTAATATACTGCTACTTTCAAATCAAAAAATTTTTTAAATTTCATAAAGGCTCATTTGGGTCAAAAAAATTTTTTTAAATTCTTCTTTTAAAACTTGTGTTTTAAGTTTCTGCACTTTATCAAGAGAGATTTTAAGTCGAAATTTTGTTATTCCACATGACAAATGTTTTTTCACTATTTTCCAACAATTAAGAAAAAAATCACAACATTTCAAAACATTAATTATTTAATTAAAAAGGTGTTTTCTCTTTTAAAACAAACGAATTAAATTAGTTTAGTAGTACGAGGTTAGTACAAATCAACAAAAAACAGTTGTCCTTTGAAGAGAAAAATTTTGTTTGCAATAAAATTAATTATTGTCGGATGTACCGAGAAGGATTTTTAAAAAACGAAAGTCGAAATTCCAGAAATGGTGAAACCCGATGAAAATCGAAAGGCGAAACTCGACGAAATTCGAAACTAGCACACCTTTGATATGCACACTAGAGATAAGTGCTTGGACCTGGATCCAGACCTTGATTTTTCCTGGATCCATAACGCAGATCAAAGCATTTTTCAGTGTTTCCTTGATTTTTCCTTGAAGATCCTCACTTAAAATCAAGGTCAAGGATTTTTAAACTTAGAGCTCCATGTACGCACCCTTGATCTAAAGGTTGCTGTCCTCCTTGTAATGAGGTGTTTCCTAACTAGAAGGTTTCGTTAAGAAGGGCTTTCCATTAAAAATAGTATCTCAAATCGAGGTTATCTTATAGTGTGGTCAGTCTATATTTGTTTTTCGGACATTTCCCTTAATAAAATGGACTAATATTTTTATCATAACATAACACTTTCCATAAAATCAAAATCTCCAAAAATTGATTCAATAAAACTAGAAAAAACAGCCGCTTATTTTTATATGTTTCCTGTCGCCATCATTAAAAGAAAACAATTTTTTTACCTTTTATTTTGTCCAGCCATTTGTTCATTTTTCAATCATTTTTCCTACATATTACATACACCCCGATCCATCGCAACCCAGTTGGGCGCAAAGTCTATAACCAGACGTACGATAGTCGGATCTGGTCAATTTTGGTACCATTCGACGCAGCATTCGACGCAGTACGTCGAGCTGCGTCGATTGGTACCAAAATTGACTCGCTAAGATATTCCTATGCTGAGTTATGGCTCCGCGCCAGAATGGGCTCGCGGCGGACTGACCCTCTTCTTCACACTAAACATTAAAGCTGTTTATGTCTTTCACTGTCAAATCACTTTTACTTGTTCCAAAACTATCAAAACATAAAAAAATCATTGTATAATTTTTGACATTTTGACATTTTACGAGAACAAACATTCTTCCAAAAAAATTTTTTTACTTTTCCATCAGTCGACTTGCTAGGAGGACATCTCTTTGCTAGAAAAATTCTTTTAAATAAAAAAACAAATTTCAATCTTGGACTAAAGATTATTTATAAAATATGTATTTGTGAATGTATTTCTACACATTGCAATTTTTCTTTTAAATCTACATGAATAATTTAAAAAATATTTTTATTCTTCTAATTGTAACAAAAATAATTTACTACATGTATTTCCTCTTTTTCACAGCTGGAGAAAAAATAATTGAATAAATTGCGGACAGAAAAGTCCGCAATTAGAATCCGCAAATTTCAGTCCGCAAATTTCAATCCGCAATTAAAATCTTTAAATTTCAATCCGCAAATGTCAATCCGTAATTAAAATCCCAATCCGTAAGGTCAAAAAACTTGCGGAAGCATAAAAACCAGCAATACAAAAAATCCGCAAAAAAGTTGCGGACAAATCTGCAAATCTTACAAATCTGGCAACTTTATTGTTTCATTTATGCCATTTTTCTTTGTTTCTTCTCACAATTTTTTTCGCATGATCAAATTTAAAATGTGCATAATTTGTATGCCATCATCTGTTCATTAATTCCTTCATTTTTTTCTGCTTTATGCCCCTATTCAATAGTGCCAAGGAAGAGCTTCTTTTTCTGGAGGGCCAGCGGCTTATTATTTTTATTATTATTATTATTCTTTCTTTTTATTATTATTTATTGTCTCCTCTTTAACCATTTATTACTTAAAGGACTTTCTTTCTTTTACGGCTGGCAGCAATTTGTGAAGGAGGAGAGGGGTACGCGCCGATCTGCCGCAGCACAGTCTACTTAAATCCTTATAATTTAATCTAGAAAAGTCGGATCGCGACAATTTTGGTACCAATCGACGCAGCTCGTCGAGCCGCGTCGATTGGTACCAAAATCGACTCCCTAGGACATTTTTACGCTGAGTTATGGCTCCGCGCCAAACTCGACTCGCGGCGAAATGGCAGCAATTGTATTTCAGTATAAGGCTATTTATTATTCATTTGGTGTGTATTTTTGGAGAATGCTTGGACAATGATGTACAAAAAAGAAGTCCTCCTCTTCTTTTTTATGAACTCCTCCCTCATGAAAATATTTTTCTTAAACGACGCCAATTTGTTGTCAATAATTTTGTTTTATTATTTTGTTATTTTAAGCCACACAGAGTGCCAGTTTCGTTTTCGGCGATTTTTGTCTTTTTAATATTTCGTCTTTCGATTTTGATTTTTTGAATTTTTATCGCATGATCAAATTTAAAATGTGCATAATTTGTTTGCAATCATCTGTTCATTAATTCCTTCATTTTTTATGCTTTATGCCCCTATTCAATAATTTGAATTTAATCTTATTTTCGGCTTCCAGCCTGAGTTTTCCTAAAAAAATTCGTTACGGCACACCCTGAGTTCATTGAGCCATTCGAAAGGCGAAATCCGCACACGCGAAAGGCAAAACTCGAAATTCGACAAAGGGTGTCGTTATATCGAGACAATTCAATTGTTTTTATTGAAATAATATTTTTTAAGGACAATTAATTTGTTTGTGTTTTTATTCCTCATTTCACTAAGAATTTTTCAATTAAAATAAAAAAAAATAAATATCCCTTCGTTTCTACTCTTTTCAAAAACTAAAAATTAAACAATTGTTTTAATCAAACCCCAATTTTTGTTTGGTACTCAAGTACTTGTAAAAAAAATTCTTTTTTTTTCCTGATAAATGGGGACACATCAATTTGTTTTATCTGATTGAGGTGGGATTTTATCCGATAAACCTTTGAGGAAATGCTGTTCTTTTTCTCTATGCTCCTAAAAATCCGCAAGTTTTGTCCGCAAGTTTTGTCCGCAACTTTTAATTATAAGAGTTGATTTGTTCTTTATTGAAAATTCAACAATAGAAGGTTTATTGTAAATTTCATTAAAACTTCAGAAAACAATTTAATTCTTAAAAGTACAATCGGTTACAATTGAACTTTGGGGTAATTCGAACAAAAATTGGTGAATTAAATTTGTTGTAATATTGAAAAAAGAGAGTGTTTCCCCTTTTTAATTGTTAGGTTCGAAGTCCTCAAGAGTGAGTTTTAAGATAACAAATTCCTCCTTCGGTTAAAACTTGCTGACAAAACTTGCGGACAAAACTTGCGGACTTTTTTGAGTATAAAATAAAAAGAGCTATAAATCTTCAAGTACAACCCCTTTATTTTTATATATTTGCCAGTTGGAGAGTTTTTTTGTTGGACCAACTTAATTCTCAAAACCACCTTTCCTAGAGATATCTTGTCCGATCAGATTTCATTTACACTAGGATTTCTTCTTATTTTTATTGCCTGTAATTGAATGTCTTTTCTTCTCTTTTTTATTTTTTAGATTAATTTTTATAGTTAAACAAAATTGTTTTCTTAAAGATTTTCTGATTTTTTAAAATTATTTACCAGGCAAACCTCCTTATAAGACACACCTCAGTATAAGCCTCAATTTAAGTTACGTTTTCTCTCTGATTGTCCACAGGTTAGGAAGAGCTGTGGGAGTGTCTAAAACAAGGCTGTCTAAAAGAAGCCTCCAACCTCCCATTATAAGATAAACCTCATTATAATCTACACTCATTATAAGAACCAGAGCTGTGCGAAATTTTCGCCTGGCAAATTTAAAATTTTTAAAAGCGCCAAACGGCAGAACGCCAAAAATGGCAATTAAATTTAGGGTACTTTTTTTGAATTCGATTGTCCATAAGCTAGGAAGGAGAGGTCTAAGAAAAACCTCCAATTTAAATACACCTCATTTTAAGAGACAATTTTTCAACCTAAAAGGAAGCAAAAATAAGGTTTTAAAGTTGATTCTCTATTAATTTAATTTTTTTTTTTAAGCTTGACATTGATATATTAAAAATAAATAAATTTTGGTTAAAGTACAAGCTAATTTTCCCCCTTCCTGTTTCTCTTAGTAACATGCAAGGTATTTATATTTTTTTAAGAAATAATTTAAGAAAAAAAACACGCAAACATCCGTTAACCTTCTTTGGATAATTAGAAGTCAAATAATTTGAGTTATAGGGACTTTCAAGCAACAGGGACGGGGAATTGTGAAAGGAACTGGAGGAACCGGGAAGACGTAAGAACCCGTAGAGCCCATTATTCCCTCTTACGGGTTACCCCGTTCCTCTTCAAAAAAGGCTGAAAAAGAGGAGAAATCGGAATACGGGTCCCTCTCGTTCTTCCCAATCCGCCTCCTTAAAAGATACCCCCAATATTTCGATTTAAGCCTACATTCTTTAGAATTTGGTTCGATATTGGCTTGGAGGTGCTACTTAATATAGTATTAGACGTCAAATAATATGAGTTATGGGAACTCTCTAATAACCGGGACGGAGAAATTTTAAGATCCACATCACTGTAAGACACGATTTTCCCTCATTATAAGGTAATTCTTCGTCCTCTAATGAATACTCCCCTGTTTAAGGCACTCCTCAATCTAAGGCACCATTTTTCGACCTCTAGGAATATCTTTTATTGAGTCCAAAAGTTTTATTATCTTTAAAACTCATAAGTATTTTACCTAACTTTCTTTTAAAAAATCTTTGCTAGATAATTGGCCCACTGTTTTGGCAAATTTCCCCCTTTTTTGCCTGCGGCGACGTCCCGTGAAAATCGACATTTAATAGTCTCATCAATATCTTCCTCCTTTAACGTAAAATAGCCAAATAAAAACGGCAAAAGGGCAAAAAAGACAATTTAGAAAAAATAACGAGAATTTGAAAAGTATAGGGGGAAAGTAGCGCAAATTTTTTTTACTTCCTCATTTCTCCTTGAAGAAGTTATAAATGTTTTCTGTACTTTTATTGCATTTTTTTCTTAAGATATGAATATTTATTTTTAATAATTTATTCATTCGAGCCTTAAAAAGATATACCCTAGGGGATGTGAAAGGGTGTTTCTTGTAATGGGGTGTTCCTTTAACGGGAGGGTATTAATTAGAGGCTGAAATTTTATCTTATAACGAGATGTACGTTAAATTGGAGGGTATTTTTTTTAATAAAGATATACCCTAGGGGACTACCGACGGTATATTTTGGTATTTTCGGTATTGTACTACCTACAATGGAGATCCATGTAGTCCATCTCCATATATCTTGTTTATCATATTTCCTTCTTTCTTTTTCCAATTTATCGCTACCTAAAGTTTTCAATTCAAGTGAAAAAATAATTTTAATATTCCCCAAGGTATTAAAAATATTTTCTTTCACAACTTGCTTATAAATTGAACAAGTTAACCAAATTTTGATAATATTTTGTACCTCAAATTCTCAGAATTTTGTGACTATATTTTTTAAACGAGTTACATTTTGGTTAATTTCCCAAACGTATTTTACATTTTTCTGTTAAAATTATTTTTAAAATATAGTACATACAACAATATTTGTTTATATTTTTGAATTATTTTTTTAACGTACGGTATTTTCTGTAATATTACTCCCCCCTGAATTAGAACTCCCCCTTTAATAATACTCCCCTTTGGAGGAGGGTTTATCTTCATTAATCAAGAAATTCCGATTGACCCCGCAGGCTCTAACTTCTAATAAAATCAGATCACACTTACCCTCAGTAATTTTAAGATAGCATTTATACATATTTGAGAGACTATTGGATAAGGAGAGGCTGTCTTCGTTAGGGGGAGAGACAGACTAAGTCCGACTGAAACATTTCTTAAAAATATTGAAAAAGGGTTTATTACAGGGCTTCGATTTCTGCGGATTTTTCCTCATTTTGTGGTTTTTTGATAGAGCGATGAGGATTATTTTTAAAAATGCGGATTTGCGGATTTTTGTGGTCTTTTGAAGATTATGAGGATTTTTTGTATTTTCTTGTAGTTTTTAGGATAAAATGTCATTATTTTTCTGCTAAGACCCTCTAAAATCCTCAAAATTTTCGCCTGCGGCGCTGAAAATGGAAGAAATTTGTCTCTGGCCTTCCAAAATCCTCAAAATTTTCGCCTGCGGCGCTGAAAAAAGACGATTTTTGGCTTAATGATCCTCCAAAATTCCGAAATTTTCGCCTGCGGCGCAAAAAAAGAAGATTTCTCGAGTAAACAATTCACTATAACTACATAGGGATGGTGAAAGCATTGGCTCAAGTCAGCTGTAATTTTTCATTTAATTATTCGGATTTTAATAATATAGTCATCAGTAGTGAAAAAATTGCTCAATTCAATTGATGGAGTCAAAAAATATAACGCATAAAATGATTTTAATTCAGTTTTTGTGTTTGAAAATTTTTTGCGGATTTTTCATATCAAATGCGGATTTTTTCGATCAAAATTGCGGATTTTAAAAAATTCGAGATCGAAGCCCTGGTTTATTACGTTGTTTTCTTTGTCATTTAGTTCATTATTTATTCATAAACTAAGGCATAATATGCACTTTCCACACTCAATCCAGGCTGTCAGGAAGAATTTTTTTCACACGCGCAATACTTTTAAAAATATTAAAAATGTCGATTTTTCTCGTAAAATAATTTTAGCAAAAAATTTCTCTCAAAATTTTCGTTTTTTTGGCATAATGCCAAATCTTTCTAACACGAAGACTCTTTATCACCCTCCCTTATAAACCATCGAAAACTCCCTTAGTGTGGTCGAAGTTCAAATTATGTCAGCTTAGTTTGATTAGGCTGACATAGTTCAGCCTCTAAATGACAGCTACGATCGGGTCCGAGGGGTGAAGCATAGTTTGACTCAGCTGAATTCAGCCTATAATCAGCTAAGATCGGTTCCGAGGGGTGACGTGTTAGACAGGGATCCTGCCGACCCGATTCCCGATTTCCCGAAATCGGGAATTCCCGACGTTTTTTGGCTCGGGAATTCCCGATTTCGGGAAATTTATTTTTGTCGGGAATTCCCGATTTCGGGAATTTTGATTTTTTGTCGGCAGGATCCCTGGTGTTAGAGAGATTCATTCGTATTTAAAAATGATTAAAATTTTATTTTTTGGCAAATGTTTCAATGATACAAAGTGAAGACAACAAAATAAAAAAATTATCTAAAATAAATCATAAGCATAATTGTCCGTCTCCTTCTTCAACAAATACAAATGTGTTGGATAAGAGAAAAATCCAATTAAATGAAGAGAGCAAATTTGAAGATAATGAGGGGGAATGCTCTTTGTGGAGGAAAACTAAAAGAACATCACCTTATAAGGAGGTTAAAACTAAAAATGAAAATAGTTGACACTTCCTGTATTCTCAAGCAGATCCACAGACCATGAACTTGTAAACCTCGATTTAGCCATTTCACTTGCTGATAATATGTCCTGGGTTTATCCAAACCTTTGATGAGGTTACGCAGACAAATACAATAGAAACGAAGGTTGTAGCATTGATTCGGAAATCCCAAAATTTTGCGGTTCCGTAAAAGGAAAAATATTCAGTCAGAAAATAAAAATGAATCTGCTTGGGGATATATAGTACAGGAAGGTACATTAAACGCACCTATATCAAATCTAATTAAAGGATATGAGATGGAAGCGAATTCAAAGAAATTTTGCTAGAAACTCTTCAAAACGTTTATATTGCCCCCACACTCGGCTAAAAATTTTTCTTTTAATTTTGTTAAGTGCCATCAATGCTTTTTGCCTTAGGCATTTTGGTTTGTCTTTTAAAATGTTTTCAAAAAATAATTCTAAAAAGGAGCCAATGCAACCTTAATGAGTAATGAACATTCATCACAAAACGGTAACGACGAGCAATCTATTCATTGGGAAGAGAATTCGCAGTATAACAATGAACATCCTCCAAAAAATGGCATAAATACTAGCTACATTTCACAGGTAGAATGGAATCCCTCAGGACCCAACTAGAGCTATTTGAGAAGAAATAAATCCTTAAAAAACGAAAATCGAAAAAAGCTCAAAAATCTTTAAAATCGGAAGCCGAAAAACGAAATTTCGAACCACTTTTGGGGCAGAACAGAGCTTACGTATTAATGACCTCAAAGGGCATCAAGGGGGGCATTCCACTGACTCCTCAAGGGGCATTCCACTGACTTTGGTGTAGTGGATTAAGTGTGGTTATTTGTTGGGCATAACGCCAAGGAATTAAAAGTTTTTGTGGAAATAGAATTTTTAAATAATATGCGTGGTCTCTAAATTTTTATTTGGCTAAAATATTTTGGAAAGAATTTAAATAGTGAACATTATTCCTTGAAGGTGAGGGTGCCTTTGGTTTAGTGGATAAGGCTGTTTTTATTAAAAGTTTCTTTGGGTTCAGTGCTATTTGGTAGACAATGATTATATATTGCTATTATATTATGAGAGGCATATACTATGCTCTTAATCCATATCACTATGAGTCTTAAAAAATTTTTTGCTTGAATTACTTTTTTAAATCCCTTATTATCTGACTTCAAGTGTAGGAAATGAATAATATTTTTAAGAGAAAAAAGTCTGAACATTGTGACCAAATGAAAAAAACGTAGAAGGGTAACCATCCTGGTGCTTTTATTGTACCTAGAGGTCGTATAATCGCAACATGTCTCCTATCATTAGGACGTGATTTCTGGTTAAATTAACAAGAAACTGCTCGAAGGGATGACCTTATCGAAGGAAAACCTTATCATTATAAGGTTAGCTCGAAGGGATAACCTTCTTATTGTTTGGGTTCCTAACGGAATTAACCTTGTCAATCCTAAACTCAAAGAAACGCATTTTACGACGTCTTCCGGAAACATCCTTAGGTCCCTCCAAGCCAACCTCTCAAATTTAAATTTCAGATCCTCGATAGATTAACAGATGGAACCATTTACGATAAAAGACTAAGACCTCGTTATAGTGAAGGAGCGGTTGATGTTGGTATCTCAATACATATAACCTCAATCAGTGCAGTCTCGGAAGTCGATATGGACTTTACTTTGGATTTTTATCTGAGACAGACTTGGTAATTATTTAACCTTTCTTTGAGTAATCCTGTTAAATAGGTATGATAATAGACTAGCTTTTGCCCAAATTGATCCAGAATTGGCTAGAAGAATAAAGAAGTTGACTGTGGGTGTTGAATATCTGGATAGATTGTGGAAGCCTGATACTTTTGTAGGTTCAAAATATGACAGTATTGTGGATAGGGTGGCATTAATATTATCAAAATACATTCAGACCTCGTTTAAGAACAGATAAATTAGGGTAATGGAAATTTCAGAAGGTCTCAAAGGATCCAGGCCCAATCCGGTATTACAAGATTGTCAGTTTGATACGGATTCAGGATTTGTAGCTAGATCCAGACCGGATCCGTCCGGATTTTTTAGATCATTCCGGTCCGGAAATAATCCGAGATTATAAAAAACCCGGATTTGAGATTTGGACTCCGGAAAATCCGAAGGAATTTGCACCGGGCACTAGTATCTAGTTTTGGTCTAGTGGTTCGATTGCAAAAATGTCGTCCTATCTACAGAAGTGCGGAATGAATTAATTATAAATTAAGTTAATTTAAGTTTCCAAATGAGAAGACATCAATGTTCCACGTTGCTACAACTCCAAACACATTTTTAAGAATAGAACCTGATGGAAGGATTTACACATCCCAAAGGATGACAGTAAAAGCAATGTGTCCGATGGACTTAGCAATGTTCCCAATGGATTCACAAACTTGTAAACTTGGCTTGGAAAGCTATGGTTATGATGTTGATGATATTGGTAAATTAATAGAGGATTTACTCTAAAATAATCCGCCTTCATAGTCCGAAGGAAACATGTTCTCTCAGTTTATTTCCTAGCTCAGAATGGTAAATGCTCACTTCAGCCTTTATTATACTCCGATGGGAACATGTTCTTTTCAGCCTTGTTCTCCGAATGCACATGTTCCATTACAGCCATTTTCATCGTCCGACAGGACATGCTCTCCTGGTCTCCTACTCTGAAGAGAACACATCCTAACATAATCTCGTTGTCCGAAGGAACGTGTTCTCCTAGTCCTAAATTAATAGAGGATTTACTATCTTCTCTTAATCCGAAGGAGAAAAAAACGAACACTAATTTAAAAAAAATTATTTTTAATTCAAAGATTATTATTGGGGCGAGCGACGGTCCGATGGAAAGAAGTCAGAAGATGCCGTAAATTTAAATTAAAAAAACCTCTAAAATTTTCCCGTTAAAAAGGTTGCTTTTGACGAATTTTTTCTCCCCCAATTTCGCGCAGAAGGTTATCGAGTAACTGGAACACACGTTAGAACAGCTTCTGGAGAATATGCCCGTCTTTATATTGAAGTTGTTTTGTCGAGAAATTTGGGCTTTTATTTAATGAATATTATTATACCTGTAAATTATTCTTCTTAATCTAAAATCTTATTTGATATAGTCAATGCTTATCGTATCTATATCTTGGGTATCTTTCTGGTTAAGCAGAGAAGCATCTCCGGCACGTGTTGGTTTGGGTGTAACAACGGTAAGTTCTATACATTATACAGTCGGAGCTCTCTATAAGATACACTCATTATAAGACAGTCGGAGCCCTGTAAGATACAGAATGAACCTTTTGTAAAATACATCCGTTTTCACCGAATACCATTTAGGACGATTCACAATACGCACAATTCACCGTTGGACCAAGACTGTGCAAAAATTTTTGCTAGGAACGCCAAAAAATGCCCTTTCCCAAGTTTTTCTTTAAAAGATACGTCATAAGGCGGGGGATTGTCTAAGCGATATCCTCTATTTAAGATACATCTCATTATAAGGTATGAGTTTGCCCCAGCTCTTAAAGGTGTATCATAAAATGAGTTTCGACTGTATTACATGCCTAAACGATTAAAGGTACTTACAATGACAACATTAATTACAACAACGAATAATTCAATGCCCAAAGTTAGCTATATTAAAGGATTGGATGTCTTCCTAAACTTTTGTTTCGTTATGGTTTTTGTAAGTTTTTAACTTTGTATTTAATTAATTTTGAAATTTAAGGCGTCATTAGTTGAATATGCTATTGTTAGTTATTGGAATAAAAGACAGTGTAGGAGAAGGTAAAAATAAACTGTTGGAGAGTCACCATAAGACAGTTAATCAAATGCCATTTGGGATAATTCACTTTACAGAAATTAGTTTATAGAAGGGTGTGCGCAAATTTTTTGGATGGAACGCCAATATCAAACGCCATTTTTAAGCTTTTCTTTCGCCAAATTTCACTGTAAATTCACTGTAAATTGTGAATTACCTAATATATTGAATTGTACTTATGGTGAACTGCACCTAAATGTTTAAATTCAAACGTTAATTTATTTTTCACTTTTATGTGTGTTAGGGACAGGCGTGAGAGAATACGTTCTGCCCCAGCAAATGCCAATGTTCAACGAAACGAAAGTTCCGCGTTTAGTCCCGGTAATATTATGGCCCCAAGTGGGACAGAATATCCAATGTTTATGGTAACCCGCAGCTTTAATTCGACTCAGTTTTCTTATTTTTTAAAGAACATTCCAACAACCCCTGCTGGCGGTCTAGCCGTTCCCTCACCAAATGCTCAATCTTATGTTTACAAGGCTCCAGGTCTTTTGGTGGCTGCTCCACTTACTTGTAAATTTCTAAGGATTATTTCACCGAAAGATTTTTCACCGATTTCCCCCAGTATTGATGAATGTTGTAGAAAGGGAAAAATCGACTAAAGGTGTGGGAGAACTAAGTATGATTCTCTTTTAAGCTAACAATCAACATCAAAACTCTACCGATGCCTTAAACCAACAACTTGGTACAAGTGACACAATAACCACACAAATGCCTATATCTCCAGAATGTGATTGTAGATTAGGGTGGGGATTTCTTTATTAGAAAATAAAATGTATTTTTACAGTAACATTCCTTTACTTCAATATCCCGGCAGACAATTTCAAAATCATTCCGAATTAGGTCTTTCCAGTTCTATACCTTATGGATTGTCTAAAGCTGGAAAGACGAATCGGTAAGATTCAAAATTAATTTTATTTGTTGGATATACGTATAAAAGACTCAAAATGGTCAGTTGTTCCAGGGGAAAATTTTCGGGTTCAGAATTGTCAATTAACAATAAACTGCATTATCGTTTTGCTCAACGAGTAAAACACCTAGTAACTTCAAGGTACTCCTAGTTAATATTAGATCCAGGTCGTGATCAGTGGGATTATCCCGGGTTTTTTGAATCCCGTCCAGATTTTTCAGATCCCGAGATCGAAGGATAAATCCTGAGCAACCCCGATCCTGAGTCGGGATCCTAGATAGTGATGGGTATCACCATTATAAAACCAAAATCACGATTTTTGTCTATCCCTATACCGCTGAACTCTAATTGTTATACAAAACAATACATTTGCCAATTTGAGCTCTGACCATTTTTACAAAAAAATTATTTTTCTCTAAAAAGACGTCAAAAACGAAGGCCCTATTCTTACTATGGTGGGATGAGTGTCGGAACCTTTGGAATGAGTGTCTCTAGCCGTCGTGGCTTTTGTCTAACACTTTGGGCCTGCCGAAGGTTGAAGTTAGTGTGCAGAGAAGGCTTTTTAATTATTAAAAAATAACAAATTTAAATTGCTTAGAGCTTTAGAAATTAACAAAATTAAGCTTTTTGCATTATTTAATTTTTTGAGCTTACATTTGGGAATAAAATAACATTCAAATCAAGAACAGAAAATCGCGCGACGTTGCAATATTAACATTAAAATTAAAAAAAAATATGAAATAATTTTGCAGTTGTTTTTAATAAAAATAATGAAGATACAATGGGGTTATCTCCCCACTTTTACTTAATTATAGGCTAATATTGCCAGACTAATATATTTTTTTGAAAAATCAGGTATAAGACAATAGTGAAAGGAATTGTTTCCATATTTAGTAAAGCGTCAAATCCATCCCAGAAAATAACAAAAGATGGGATCGGATTTGATCCTTTAACTGAGCTCTAGGGGAATATATGAGATCTAGGGGAGTTCTATTAAGCTCTATTGACATCCAAAATTTAAAAAATCTCACAACCGATTTATTTTTAATTTGTGGGTTTCGCTAAACTATTAGGAAACCTTTCCGACCCTGCAAAATTAAATCCGAAAGAAGAAGAAAATATGGGGGAGATAACCCGTATTGTAACAAAATTATTAACAAAATCTCGTAAATTAAATAAAAAATAAAACAATTTTTTTTTCCAGTCCTTCCAAAATAGACAGACTTTCAAGATGTTGTTTCCCCTTGCTTTTTCTTATTTTTAATATATTATATTGGTAAAGTTTAAATTTGAAATTTTAAAAATAAAAAAATATTTAAAGGTCAGCGCTCACTTTTCTAAGTCAACATGAATTGGGCAAAACAGAATATGTACCTTTCTAATTTTTATGACCTCAAATTTTTGTGCCAAACGTTTAGTTGCTCATTTATTGTTTTTAAAAGAGTTATGATTTTTGTGTATATAAAAGAATAAATAAAATATTATTAAATATTTACAAATAGTAAAAGGCTCATAATTAGGGTTGTCGGTTCCTGGAAAGTCTTCGGGTATCCGAAACCGAACCGAAAAATCCTCGGTTCTTCTGTTCGGTCCAGAACCGACAACCCTACCCATAATGGTCAGACAAATATTCGCCGTAGGCATCTAATAGAATTGTTGCATGACTGTCTGTTTTTGATAAAACCTACAATTAGATTTAAGTTTCTTTTGTCGGTCTAAAATTAGAATGAATTTAATTTAATTATTTCACTGTCAAATAAAACTAATTCTACATCACATCTGCGATGTGATGATACGATGTGATGAAGGATCATATCCCCGATGCGTGTTTCAGGAAAATCATATGAATAATCACATCGCAGATGTGATGCTAATTGAAACAGGCCCCAGGCGGATTTGGTAACTCTGGTGGTGGAGGTGGAAACTTGCAGGGTGAAGTTCAAAAAGGAAAGGATGGTTTAATTCTGTTCAATGGATTTGCAGAAGCTAGCTATACTGCTACAGGTACTTTTTTATGTTGGAGGTACAACTGTTGGAACTTTTATGTTGGTGGTATATAAAGAACAATAAAGAACAATGCTGAACCAAATAATTTTAATATTAATAGAGTATATTGCTAATATTTTTATTAATTAATTTAAAAATTATTTTATTTGAATAAAATCTTTTGTAATTATTTTATGAGAATTTTCTTTTCCAACTAAACGTTGTCCACGATGTATTGTCACAACAACTGGAGCAATTGTAGCTTTATTTTTCAGTTGCCTAGATGTATTAATTAGTTAAAAATTTAGTTGAAAATCAAGTCGAACATTTATTAGTACTCACTTATGATTAGGGATCGGATTTATATTTAAATAAATCATTGAAGCGACCCTGCCCACGAAACCACTGTCTCTCGATATTTTTATTACATCTATCACTGGTCATTTTTGTCTTTCTTCTATTCGAACTCAATGGTCACACACTGGTCAGTCAAGGGGGTTCATGACCAAGGTCGTTTTTGTGCTCTACTTCAATATAAATCCAATCCATACTTATGATGTACTCAGCTATCTCTTAAGATTAGATCATTTGGTGTAATTATTCTGGAGTGTTTTGAATAGAAATTATCGCTTAGAGAGCTACACCTACTTATTGTTATTGACCTATCAAAGAGATCAGATCATTATTAAAAAATTATTACATTCGTTTTGGAAGATAAAATTTAATCAGTTCATGTCGAAATGTACTACTAGCCCATAGAAGACTCCAACTAGACAATACAATTGTACTTGTATCCATCACCCAAGGATATTGTTGATATACAGCTTTAAATACAGGGCTAGTTCCTGTAGGGTCGTATTTGTAGATAACCCAAAAGAGTATCTGAAAATTTGAAAATATTTGTACATAAATCATTTATACATTTCGGTCTTGAATATGCAAGTCTTGCACATGTATACATATAAGCATTTTTTGAATAGATAAATGCCCGTTTATATATTCAGAGAATTGCCGTCTTCGAATCGTGCCAACTTTCGAGTTATTTCTCAGGACTCATTTTTATCGAACCGGGCCGTTCGAGTCTTTTTGGGCCAAAAATCGAAGCCCGATTCGATCTTTCGAACCGAACCGGGCCGGCAACCCTACTCAAAATAATCCTTCATTATAATAGGGACACCAATCGGAGCCTGTTTATTATTCCGAAATTATTCCAAATTTCTATTTCGTTTTGATTCGAAATATGAAATTTTTATTCCGTACTGAGTCCTGATCCGTCCAGCCCTTATGACTAACACGTAATCAAAATTTATTTACCATAAGTATTGCACACAAAATATGTCCTAATAATGTAAGTAATGCATAAAAAAGCAATCTAATTTGTATTTTTGAATTTGGAGCTGAATTCTGTTGTGTCGTTGTTGAATCAACTTTTCGATTATGGAGGAATAAAGTAATTGAACTTATTGTTATGCAAATAATTAAAAAACAAATTGAAAATATGAGATTAAAATAAGTCATCATTGTTGAGTAATTACCCTAAAAATATTTTAAATAAAATTATTTCGGCACATGTAAAAATGTTTGGCGTTGTGTTTACGCTGATTATTTTTTATTTAAAAATATTTTCATTTTTCCTCATTTATTCTTTCAATAATATTTTTGTTTTTTGGGTGTCAGAACTAACATGAATTCTGTAAGGATGATTCATCCAGCAGCATTTAAAACGCTTAGGCGGGGGGTTAAACGATCTAAAAAGGAAAAAGAGAAAGCATTAGTATCGAAGATAGATAAAGTACTGCTTATCACACACGCGCACATTTCTTCATGATTAACATTAGGCAAAAGCTTTTTTTCAAATACCAAGATTTTCAAGTGCCAAAATAATTATCTAAAAATACCCCAGTTGTTTCAAGTATTTGGAACGCAGCAGTTTTATTGTTTTCATCAAATTCTGTATTAAGTATAGTATCCATATAAAAAAATTGAAAAGAAAAGCAAATAGGGGCAAGTATTGAAATTAATATGGATATCGGTAACAATTTGTGCCATAACTAAAAGATCAAAATTTGAATTTTATTTGAAGACGGACCAGCTCATTATAATATTGAATTATGAGTAGCTCGGGTTGAGGAGGAAATACGAAGTGATACCACCAATGTGAGATACCTAGTATCTTTTGAGATACCCCCTATGGGCTACAATCATTTCAGTCCCAACGGGGACTGAAAAAATAGGGTCCAACTATCTATTTATTTACCTTCTCATGATAAAAAGGAAAAGCAACAGTTGTAAGTCTGTTTAATAGAATAAATGTTGTAGCCAAATTATTTCCTTGAAAAGTATAGCAAGCTAGGACTGTGAATAATGACAAAAATGGCTGTGGAAATTTGGAATATAAAGGATAAAGTATAGAGCCAAAAAGTGTAGGAAGTCGGAAGCCATAGTATGAGTCCAAAACATAAAGAATATCCTGAAATAGTTAAATATTTGTTAAAAATTTTGGCTAAGCTGCACTTTTCCTAAAATAACTTTTCATTAAAGTAACCGAAATTTACAGGGTATTCTCATCCATCAACCTATACATATATCCAAAGATAAACTAAGCTCTAATAGAATAGTTTAAAGCAGATCACGGGTCCATTATCGTTGTTTGTGAAAGCCCGTTAGTGGCTCAGTATAAAGCTCCTTTTATGGCAAATTCTTTTCGAAAATTCTTCAGGTTTCCAGGTTCGAGTCAAAAATACGGGGCTCAGTTTCGGATAATCCAAGACATCCCTGGTGTAATATTAGGCAACTTCCAGCTTCACTTCCATAGTATGCCTTTGGCTCTGTGTATGTTCGTCTACTTATCATAGCTATTCTTTTACTTTAAGCATAGCTTACGCTTTAAGATATTTTTAGTTTAAAAACAATACCAAAATAGCTCTCAAAACAAACAAAACATAAAAGGAATTATGAAATTGTTTTTTAAAAATAATAACAATAATTTCAGAAATATATAAAATTAAGGAAGGTAGACTTAACACGACTGATAAATAAATCAGTTCAAGTCGTAGAGAGACAATCCAGTTGATTATATCCATTAAATAAATTTTATCTTTAATTGGATAATTATAATAAGAGTTTATCTGTTTTTATTATCACATAAAGTCATCAATTATTATATTGGATCCGTTTGGTTTTAAAGTCTGAAATAGGTTGCTTTAGGTTTAAGGGTTCGAACAAAAGGTTAATTATTAGAGTTTAACCGGAAGTTACGGTTCCTGTTCCGGAAAGTTCCGGTGTCTTTTGAGTTCCGGTTCTGGTTCCGGACAAGATTTCGGTTCCGGTGAAACACTACTAATTATCAGTGATGCGGGGGTTCCGGTTCCGGAACCGGTTTGGAACCGGAACCGTGGAACCGTTAAAGGTCCGAAACCGGTCTAGAACCGGTACCAGAACCGGTTCCAAAGATACACCCCTAATGATGGGCGAAAAAAGAAAAAGTTAATAGTTTATTAGTAATTATCTATCAACTTTTTCTAGATAATTTTTGGTTTCAATCCCAAAACCTTAAATGATTCCCGCTTTGAAAATAAATCCAAAGAAAATCCAATGCACAACGTTATGGGACACATAAACTGGAAAATAGCCTAAAATGTTGTTTGATATTTAATTATTTTTATTGTAAAGTAAAATTAAAAGTCAAGTGTTTATTATTTTATTTATAAATAATAATAATTTTTATAGGTTTTTAACTAATATATAGCCTTAATTTAATTTCTAATTTCTTATTTTAGCTTGAAAATAAATAAAATTATTGGTTACAAAATACATGTAATTAAATACTAACTTTAGTTATTGGTATTTTGTTTATAAATGGGGGTGTTATTATTAGAAAATTTTTAAATAATTTTTAAAAATAGAATTCAAAAGGCTAGAATTAAAGAAGGAAGGGACTTGCCATTAGGGCGCAAGGTGACTGAGAATTAGGAGCGCTAAGCGCGGTGTTGTTATGTTATAATGAGGTCCAATAATATGGTTTGCATGGCCGTGTTACCAGAACTGAAACCGAAAGCCGTTATATTTGAGGATTAAATAAAATAGAACTTTGCTGTCAAAAAACGGTCATAACTGAAACCGGAGTTACAGGTTAAACCTACTGTTAACTGCCAAATGAGGCGCGTGCCAGCGCCCAAATGACATTAAAAAGGCTTTAATAAATGAAAGTTCTAAAATTAAATTTCAAATATAGGCATATTTTATTTAATATATATAAAATTAACCGGAAATAATGATCTGAATGATCTTTATAAGATATAAATAGAACAGGGATCAAATTATAAGAAAAAGAGATGATCAGAAAAATGTCTTCCGCTTTATAAATTCCAAAATTATCCACCATTGATATAATTATGGAACTTAGATTTTTAACTAAAAAATCTCAGAAAAACCTGTCTCCGGAGCTTTGCGCACGCGCATATTTAACAAAATATATTTGAATGTAGATAGATTGATACTGAAAAAATTTAAGAAATTTTGAATTTATATCAATGAAAATCCGCTTCAATTTATAACAATTCCTTCCTTTTTCTTTTCTTCATTTTCCTCAATATCCTCAGCATCAAATGTTGCCAATTTGCTTCTAGAAAATCCCACTTCTACTGATTTTGACAAGCTTGGATGTTTAGTTGGTCGAAATGCATAGATATATCCCAAAATATTTTCGTCATTAATTGAACTTTGGTTTTGAATAAAATAGTTTCCGCTATTAAAATCGGTATGAGGGAATTGGTCGAGTAGGATTTGATACTGAAAAAAATATTGAAAAATTTTGAAAAAAATTTAGGAAGAGTTTAGACCAATGCCTGTTGATTTTCAATTAAATTGCGTGATAGATTTTTAAGACTCTTTGTTTCAGCAAAATTCAAGGCTTATGGTACCAGTTAGGGTTTCACTGGAAGTTCCAATTCCGCTTCAGGGTCGGAACCAAGAAACTCAGATTAAACACGATTCCGGTTCCGATCAAAATTTCGGTTTAAGTGAAACCCTAATAAGGAGAAAGACGAATATGAAAATGCGGAAGTCAGTTTAAAAAGGCGAAACTGGCAGATCACTTGCATAGGTGTGCATATTTCGGTAATTCCGTTATAAAATATAATTACTGGCCTATAGGATCTTAATATCCGTGAGGTTGTTAATATCCGTGAGGTTAATATCCGTGAAGTTGGACGGAAAGTTGTTTCAACACAAAGTTGCTCATAAGACCTCTTAGTAAAATTATACCTCATAAAAAAAGGTTCCACCAGAAAATACGGGCTCTTGTATTGGAATTTTAATATCCAAATAAGGCTGTCTACAAGTCGGACATGTTAATGGATAGACATCACTTTCAAGCCATCCATAAACACAATCCTTGTGAAAGATGTGCTGTAAAAGAAGATAATAGTTTTATTTAAAGTCCCGGCCTTAATTAGAAGTAGGAATGGATGTGGGGTTCTGTTTCCACGAGGTGCTAAACTCGAGTTAAGGAGTGCTTGGAAATCAGTGAGTACTTGACTGGAACTTACCTTAGAACAGACTTTTCCTAAAGACCAGTGGACTGTCCGACCAACTCTTTTCTTTCCTCTTGTGGATAGATCTTAAATTCTATATACACACCAATTTTATCCCATACATGAATGATGGGATGGGTTAAGAAAAAGTATGCTTTGGGGGATACGGAGCCGACTTGAGATCCTATTATTTAATAATCCTTTACATTGCATTTCCGTCCAGAAATTGTAGGTTTTGGGTTCTCGCTCCATTTACTCAAACAAATAGGACAAAGGTCTTCTTCTGGAACTTTATTTGTTGATTCTTTATTTACAGCATTTGGTGACTAAATATATTTTTTAATTATTAAAATAAAATTTCCAACAGCAATGGTAATAGTCAAATCTTAATAATTTCAAAAATCCCTCGATATCTACTTTAATCTCTCCTTATAATCCACAACACAAAAGAATAAAAATTTACGGCGACGTCGGGTTTGATGGATTTTACGGCGACGTCGGGATTGATGGATGTGTTAAAGGGCAGATTATCTGCGAGCCATTTAGATACTTTAGACTTAGATTCCTCCTGTAAATGTTCCTCGATATTTTCATTAGCTTTAGAAGTCTCTCCTTCTTCGTGTTCTTGATTCAGATGATCCTGAGAAGTTTCCTTCTGTATATTTTCCTTTTTTATTTCAGAATTTTCTTCAATATTTTCTTTAGCTTTAGAAGTCTCTCCCTCATCATGTTTTAGATTAAGTTGACCCTGTATAAATTTTTAAAATTAATTTTTAATTATTAAATACTCTTTCCGTCTCAATTGATAAAATAATTTTGTTAAAATTTAATATATTGCTATTTTCCTCAACGATTCCATTTTTGTTTTTGCTAGTTAAAATTTTGCGGATTGTGATATTTAGCCTTCAATTAAATTTAAAATTGTTTAGAGCAAATTATTATTTAAGGACTGGGACTTGTAAGTAATCGGAAAACCTTCTGCCTATGCCTTAAATGATAGGCAGAAGGTTATCAGGGCGACTGGGAGCGCACCAACATTTTCAAACGACCTTTGTTATCCATTACACCTCGCCGCCTCCTACATGATCCTAAACGATTCCATCTTTGGTTTGTTAATGGACCCAACTACATAGGTAGATAGCATAAACTAGATGACCCTGAGACAGGATTTTATCTTATTTCCCGATTTGGGGAATCGGGTCTGCTAGATTAAAGTTGTCAGTCCCGTTGGCATTCCAGTTGGCACTCCAGTTGTCTTACAGAACCAGCTGGATCTTTCCTTTCCTACACTAAGTTCCATCCTTCCTACACCAATTCTTCATTAAAGAAAATTAATTAATTTACGATATCTGAGTTGATCTGCGTCTCTCTGGGAACAAAATGAAATACCAATTTTTATATTTATCTCTCCAAGTAGGATATACTTTATTTTCTTTTGTATATTTTCCCAAAGCTTTACCGTCTACTTTTACATCTTTAAATTTAAATTTTTCAAAAATTATATTTTCATCTTCCGATTTAATCAAAACATTGTCTTCGTCGTTAAAGAACGGATCAGATTCTTTTTGATTAAACAAATTGATTCGGGCCCGTAAATAAATATCCGAAGAGAAGGCACCAACAAAGAAGGTAAAACGTTTGTTTAAATGGGGATGATGAATTTGCCATGAACGCTTAAAAATAATATTTATTCAGCTGCAACAAGCAACATTAATGATGAATAAAAGAATAATAAAAATTGTAAAAAATCATAGGGATAAGAGATATCTATTAAACAGGAAGATAAAGCAACGTCCCGGTAGCTCAAGGGATGATAGCAAGGGATGCGATTTCTTCCGTTTTCTTCCGCTTTCTTCCACCTACCCTCTTTTGCTTTTAAAATGCGCAAGGTTGGTAGATCACCTGTAGATGTTGAGAGAGAAATTCAGTTCGATAATGGCGGATGTTAAAGTCTGCCTTAATATACTCCCTGTATGAGCCTCTTAAACAGGTGGTACGCCTCGAGTGGGGTCTGAGGCAGCAAGGACTAATATAAATTACCTTAATAAAATCAGAACTCCCAGTAATCGGAATATCAATTTCAACCAATACTCTTTTTAAACCTTCAAATTCAATTCCTAATATATTATACATTCTTCTGTGATCTTTTGAAAATTTGTTTAAAATATTTGTTTTTAATCTTTTTAATTTTTCTTTTAAATTTTCGTCAGGTTTTCTAAGCAATGAACGATTAAATGAAAAATTGAAGGAAAATTCATGTTCCGTTATTAAGGATAAGGTTTGAGCAGATTCCTCATCAGCAATTGGATAAAATGTTGCTCTAATCTAAAGGAATATTTAATTATTATGGAAGCGTTGAACCACACATTGAGGTACATTCCAACACTAGATACATTAGGGACGGATCAGATTACCCAAAAGACAACGACCAAAATCCAAAACCCGATTCGAAACCAGACTTTTTTCTCATCCCTAATATACGCATCTCTACTTAATTTACGTTTCTAAATTATGGTAGAACACAATACCCTCCTAACACTGAGTGGGGGAAATAATATGCATCCTCTATGTAAAATACTCCTTATTCCAAGATAAGATTTTCCAGCCGAAGGTTTATATTAAAGTAAAGTTCGAGAACTAAAGATATCCTTCAAGATATCCTTAATAGATATACTTCATGATAAGAAACTCCTCAATATAAGAAAGAGTACCAGCAATAATCTAAAATTCAGGCACCATTAGGGGTACCTAAGCGCTAATTTTAAAATGCTTAGGAATATAAGGTACTATTATTTCAGCTCAAAATTGTGCTTCTTATGATGTTCGCCTATATTTTTAAAAAATATCTAAAAACATTGTAAAGCCTTCCATCTCTATCACCATAAGAATTAATTTTTGGTTCAATTTTTCCAACAAATTTAAAAGCTTTTTGATTTCTTCCAACATTGTTCTCGTTAACAATAGACTTCCCTTTCGGATCAGCTTGTAAAGTTGATTTAATTAAAATTAGTTGAAGCACAATTTTAATTAAAAAATAATTTAAACAAAAATAATTTTTAAATTTCATTTTTAAAAATAAAATGGAGGTGAACATAAAGCTATAGATGCCCTTTAAGCGGCATTATAAGACGTGTAATTAATCCATTTTTGCACTTTTTGTCTGTATTTTGAAATTTAATGTCTACTTTACAATTTTTAATAATTTTTTCTTTAGGAATCTTCCAACAAATATATAGAAACCTTTTCAATTCCCATGACTCAGGCCCCGGTTCCGAAAATTTCAAGTCCATTTTTCTATAAACAAATTACTGTATTTCTCTAAAATACCCCCAGGGGTTATTTTTTCGATCGACCTATAGAGGGGGCTATCTTAGAGAGAGGGGGGGGGGTATTAGAGAGAGGGGGTTATTTTAGAAGGGGGGGGGGTCTCAAATTCCCCAACTTTCAAGGACGGGGAACAATCCAACAACTCTAATTATTTCTATTTCTTCATTTTCTTTCCTCATAGCCCGCAAGAGGTATCTTATGGGAAGGTCTGACGATATTTCTAATTTAATTTAATTATTCGGTGTGGGATTTATCGAAAACTTTGACCTTTTAAATTACATCACACTAGCTATTTTGTCAGTTTGTGCCTTGTTTTTGTCAAATATTGTTATTATTCAAAATGATTGCTTCACATGCACTTTAGCTAAAGTCCGCATGTACTTTATTTAAGCATAATCGAATTAAATAAACAAGTCTGATGTCTTTATTATTGCCCTTTTACTTAAAAAAGGAAGTCTATAAAATGGTTAGTAGTTGATTTATTGTCAGTTTGTATTTAATTTAAATATTTTTTAAGGACTAAAAAATTTCCGCAGGCCTCTATTAGGAGTAAAGGTGAAGCAGTGTCCAGGTAGCTCAATCTGTGAGGAGCCAGGAGCCTGGCTAGCCATTTATCTCTCATACTCTTATAATGAGGATTAGCTTAGAGGACTATCTAATATCTTTATCTGGTCGATTGTGGGGTGAGGGGAGGGGATTGCAAACAGTTTCAACTGTCTATTCATTTCAATTTAAGAGAAATAATAATAAAATATGACTTCCAAATTCAATTTATTTATAACAATAATTTCATTTTATTTACTTAATGCAATTAAATCTGCTCCTCGTCGACAGCAGCAACATGTTCAGTTAGCTGAGCAACCAACAGGAGATACCTCCAGAGAGATACGTCCAGAAATAAATGGTGAAACTTAATTCTTCTTACTATTTTAGGAACTATCTATCCTTCTTACTATTTTAGGAACTATCTATATTTTAGGAACTATCTAAACCTCAGTTTATGAGGCGGCTGCTTAAGCGATGCACTTTTTTAAGATATACTGAAGTCAGACTGATTATAGACATATAAAATATGTTGGCCACGGTGTGGAGGACACTTTCTGTTTAAAATACGCCTCGTTAAAAGGTAATATTTCTCAGTTCCAAGGGTGTTGCACTGAGTTCTTAAGGTATTTAGACATACAAGTTGGTTGGCCATTGAGTTGGTAGGCACCTCGGACACTGAGCGAGGGAGCCGCCTAAGCGATGCCCACTGTTTAAGACTCCTCATTATAAGGTACTTCTTTCGAACTAATATAATCAAAATTTATCAATTAAGTTGAACAACCTGCGTATATTTCGGAACGCCCTGATCTTGAAATATTAAATTTTTTGGTAAATCAAATGTCAATATTACAAGATGAGAGACTTGAAAATTTCATAAATTTATTAAAAATAATCAGAAAAAATAAAAAAGATATATTAGAATTATTTAAAAGTCAAGGAATGTTCAATCAACTTTTTGAATTTGTTGAGGCTAATTTGGAAAGGATTCAGCCAGAAAAGAAAAAATCGGAAAAGAAAAATTCAAAATCTGTAGGTTTGAATGCGTTGGCAGGGATAAACCGGGTTAAATATAGATTAACTTTGAGAGAGGAAATACAGTCATTATAGGATACGACATTAAACTTTGGGAAGTCTTCCCTCCGTTTTCCAGAAAATTGACTTACCCGTAGACGTGGATAAACCCTAATTATTTATGGAAAAGTGGATAAACCCTAATATTACGCTCTAAGAGACATCTCTCAGTTAATGGGAATTAATTCCAATTAATTCCAAATAATTCCCAATTCTTACGGAAACGGGGAATTTGAAATTCAGTGACGGAGACGGGGCTCTGGGGAGACTTCCCTCCTCTTCCGGGGAATTCACTTACCCGCGGAAATGGATAAACCCTAATTCTTAATGAATATTTGTTTGACCATTAAGATACAAAAATAATTTTTATATGAGAAAAGAAACTGAAAAGGATATTGTTTGAGATTGAATACCGATTTGCCACTTATTTTATTATTCTTGAAAATTTTTTAAAAATTTTTCTAGTGGTCTGAAGCTTTGATAGAACTAAAACGAACCGGATTTGAACGAGTATTAGAATCTATCGACATTTGTCAAAATTTAAACAACTCAGTTTTCCGCCAAGTATTACTCGACTACTGTAAACAAGAAGTTAAAACTAAATGTGAAACAATGTTTGAAGCAGCCAAAATTCCAATAAAAGTGAATTTGGACAATTCGGCAAATTTGACTGATAAAATTTTTGAAGATCAGGAATTGGAAAATGTAGTTTTTGGAAAGAAAAGGAAGAATTGGCTTTCCTTTTTGGATAAACTTAAAGGCTCGAAAGTTTTGAGTAGAGCATCTTCTTCGTCGTTATCTTCAGTTTCTTCAAATTTGTCTTGTTTGAGTGTCAAGGATTTGGATTTGGGAGAAACGAATGAATAAATATATGTATTTTGAAATGATTATGAATACAGATGGACCTCGCTATAAGAGACTCTCTTGGGGTTAAAAAATCAGTACCTTATAATAAGGTGTATATTAAATAGAGAGTAGGATTAAGCTTTTGCCCTAAATGAAAGCCAAACTGCTTCTAACGAAGTGTATCCTAAATTAAATTGAATACCAGTAAGGGGCCTCCGTATTTTTAAAGCCGAAGACGGAAAGGTGAAAGGTCACATCCACGGTTTATAGTCTTGGGGTGAAGACATCCACTGTTTATAGTCTTGGGGGATTTAGTACCTTGTACCGAAGATTATATTAAATAGAGGGGTTGATTAGATACCTCTCCTATCAATGGATAATAAATTTTTCGAACGTTTATTAAAAAGAAGGTATCTAGTATTGAGTGTATATTATTCAGAGGTCCGACTGTATTCTTGAAAGGCTGATGTGTATATATTTAATGAAATTAAATTGCTAATAATTAGCTTAAATTGTAAATAATTTCTTAATATCTGAATAAATATTGTAATTTGATTTTATTTTCGGATATATTTTTTGATTATAAAATTTATTTCTTGACATTTAATCACATTATGGCATTCATAAAAATTGCAATCTTTTATTTATCCAAAAAGACCAGACGCAATTCTTGCTAATGATTTCCCTGCTGTTTTTGCTCCATTCCAAACAGACTTAATCTCGTTCCATCCAATGCCTTCTTTGACGGCATAACTAACACCGTCGATTACTGCTTGAGCTACACATTTGTATCCAGACTTGAAATTAAAATTTAAAAATGCTCGGGCGGGGGATGGAGGTATTGAGCTGTCCATTACAATAACTTCTATTGGGTGTCCAATAAAATTAATTTCAAAAATCTACCGTAACATAAGTAATGTAACCAGCACTTCTAACAATTGAACAAACCCCTTGTTGTCCAAAAAGACAAGCAATATTATCTTCGGCAGTTTTCTATAAATTTAAGTATTTTAATTGAAAATTCCTTTAAATTACTTCCAAGCAATCACAAAATTTATTGTCACATTTTTCCTTTTCGTCGCAACGATCATAACAAGCAGTTATTTCAATACAGCATTCATTAACTTCAGCTGAAAAAAGTACGAGTTTACATAGCTGGACTTTGTTTAGGCTATTCTTGGGACGAGGATTTTTCAGTCAAACCGGAAGAATGTAAGCAGACGTAATAAGGAGATAAGGTCAAGATTTGGCTTATCTTATAATGAAACGTTTATTAATAGAGGGTAATGCTTAGGCAGTTCACTCTACCATGTGGCCATATCCGTTGGGTTTAGACCAAATGCAATGGTTGCAAAAACGTATTTTAAACGAGGTGAACTTATAATGAGTTATCAAATTGGGGGGGGGGGGGGTTCGCTTAGAAGCTTCCCGCCTATCAGACAACGTGATTTAAATTTAAGTCGAAGTGTATCTATTTTGTAACACAAAAGGCACACCTGTTTTATTGTAGCAAGCCAATTTTGCAGCTTGGTGTGTTACTGGACTTGCAAAAGATGGCCCGCATTGAAACTTTTCTATAAAATTGGATATTGATAATCTCTGAAATATTTCTTAACCTCCAGGGCCCAGACTTGCTTTGAAACGGCCTCGTGTTCTATCATAAAGATCAATCGGAAAGCTTTCAACTTGGAAAATTAGTCTTAATTTAATACTTATGAAAGTATTTACCAAACGGGACATCTTTGTTCACACCTTAAAATTTATTTGAAAATTAAATAGGTATTATTGAAAGCTGTTAACGGCAACCCTGATTATAACCTAGATTGATATGACAATGAAAACTGAACACTAATAATCGCAAAAAATTGAAAATTTGTGGCGCTTAAGAGGGATATCGAAGGTTTTGCAAGGAAGAGTGCCAAATCCCTTGTAAAAGGTACAAACCCTTGAGTTCTAACAAGAGGTGGGTCGGAACAGTCAGAGGTGTCGGAAATCGGAACTGGCTCAAAAGTCGGAACTCGGAAATCGGGAATCAAAATTTTTTCGGAAATCGGAAGTCGGAATTCCGACCCACCTCTGGTTCTAACCACGGGTATGAGTTCAAATGCCCTGGTAGAGCTAAGCAGTAGGCGAAGGATCAATCCCTGCGCGTGTTTAAGCTCCTATGTATCTCTCAATTTTTCTCTAAAAGAAATACCTTCAAGTAGATAAAGAGTATTTTTCATTCCCGTCATCTTTTTAACTGTTGTCACATAGCGATCTTTAAAAAAATTTCGTTTAAAAACTAAAAATTTCAAAGTTACCATAAGTCTTTATTATTCCAAAAGTATCAAATAAATTCAATTTTCCTCCATCTCCATCTATTTAAAATAATTTTGGATATTTTAAAATTCTCACAAAAAGTACCTTCAATTGTTTCGTTGAATATTGGATGTACTCCTCTCATTAAATAATTCATTACGCCTTTTCCGTTAATTGCTGAAATTAATTAAAGTTTTTAAGAAATTATCAGGTAAGGAACATCGATATAAGGGGTTAGGGCCAAGGGACTAAGGGGCTAAGAGTCAGCCAACTTTGATCACTATAACTTTTTATCCCTCATCTGATCCGCATATCAGACATCTGATAGCTCTTGATACGAGTTATCTTTTTTCCAAAAGGATAAATCAACTCTGATCACACTAAAAAATCTTAATTAGATACGTAGGTATATTTTTGGTGTATTATCGGTGGACCATCGGTGAGAGCTGTCTAATCGAAACCTTCTAATTAATATCCCCTCACTATATCCATAGGAGTTCTTATCTCGAAGCCCGACTTTATTTTCTTACTTTTATTGGTGGAGGAAATGATATGAGTATCATATGAAGTTGGAATTGTATAATCTGAAGAATCAGAAAAATAAAATTAGAAATTATAATATTTTAAGTTTACTTCCATCCGGTGCATAAATAAAAATGAAAAATCGGTGCAACACTGTGAAAAGTTAAAAAAAATTTCCAATTTTTAAAATTTTACAAAATCCAGCGAGCAAATAAAAATGATTCGGAGAAATTCGAATCATCGCAACAATTTCTCCAACTTTAAATTGAAAAAATATTTTTTTAAATTATTTTAATATTCAAAAAAGGATACGGATTTCATAAAAATTTTTTTATTATTTTTCGATTTCTCTCCACTAATTTTTACCCAAAAAAGTAAAAAAATTGTTTTGTTAATTTAAAAATATGGGCAATGATTTTTGAAAATGGAAATATCCGCGAAAAAAGGGAAAAGTTTGGCACTAATTTAATTTTTTGGCATTGTGTCGCATAAATGACATTTTGTCCAAAATGTCCGCTCAATGTAATTTTTGAATTCACACTTAATTTTGTGATTTTCTAGGATTATGTTAGGTTTTAAATTTTATACATTTCGCCAAATATAATTTGCATTTTCTACGGTTTTAAACGTGAAATTGAGTTGACGTCTCAAGAAAAACGCTACTTGAAGGAGAAACTTTTTCTCTCCCAGAAGCTCATAGTTAATACAAAGCAGACATATAGGATTAAGGTTCACTCTCTAATAAAAGCAATCTAGTTCAACTCATCTCTTATAGAAGCCCACTCAATTAAACTTATCAAAAAGCAGATTCCAATAGCTTCACTAAAGAGTATTAAGGTTCTCTAACCAAAATCCGTATCTATTTCGGTTTTTCAGAAATACCTTTAGCCTGTTCTGTAGGCACAGTGCATCTAAATTGCGTTTTTCCATCTTCTTAAAAAAATTTTTTTACTTAAGAATTTTTAAAGATCAACTTACTAAACATTTTAACTCTCAATTCATCTTTCTTAATTTGAAATTCACTTTCTTTATCGCATCCATCCGCTTTCATAAAGTCTTTCTCGGCAATGCATGTTTTAGTAACGTGTTCAATCCACAAATCAAACGAATCTTTAATGTATATATAGCTTTAATTTATATATAGCTTAAGGCTAGGTACCCTCAAGAGCCGCTAAACATGATTTGACTTAGCCTAAGCTTACTAAAGTTTTACTCGTATAAAGCAAAAGATTGATGCTAGGGATTAGGACCCTAACTCTGAAGGTTAGAGACCATTTTGAGGACCGATCGAGATTTGAGATGGATATTGCTATTATCATCCTAAAACTGTCGGGGAAATCCCCTCCCCCCTCCCTCAATTTAATCCACATCTCATTATAAGGTACGGCTCTTCAGCTCCAAGGGGTGTCTATAAGTGAGGTTCAACTGTTCTCATATTTAATAAACAAATTAATATCCCTAACGTACTTTTTTCCTCGGTTGCCAATTTTGGATGTTCCAAATGTGGCAAAAACATATTACAATAATCATGCATTAAATAATCTTTAAAAAATTTTTAAAAATTTCTTTTAAATTTTCCAAACGATTTTCATATTCCTCCTTCGTCTGCCTATGCTTTGCCTGTTCCTGGTGACTTTTTATTTTTCCAAAATTACTCTCAACAAGGTCGTCATTTTGTTTAGCATCTTCTGTGATGAATTGATTTAGGTCAACTTTTTGGGTGTCGCCAAAACCTTTGTTGGCAAAGGCTTCGGGGTTTTGATTTTGTTGAGCATCTTCTGGGATAAATTGACTTAGGTTAAGTTTCTGGGTGTTGCTAGACTTTGTATTGGCAAAGGTTTCGAAGGATTTTATTTTGGTGAATAATAGAGGTAAAAGAAGTAAAATTGGAATTATTTTAAGGGAAAACATTTTGAGGTTTTTTCTAAATTAAAAATTTAAAAAAATAATAATTGAGGTAAATGGGGTTATTAAGGGTACTTTATGGAATTGATCTACTGAGATTAGACCTCGCAAAAATTAAAAAAATACTCCAGTAATCGGGAAACAAGTTTGCTAATTAATATGGTGGTATCATCGAATAACGTCATCTTGAGGGAAGTGATGGGGATGGGGACGATGTTAGCGAATATTCTGTCTCCCTCGTACTACGCGCTTGAAAGCACGATCTCGTTTGAGATGAAGAAGAGGATCGAGGGAGGAATATCAGTTCGAGTGATACGAAATCGAAGGAGAGATACTAGAGGAAGGGGACGAGCTTTCAAGCTCTTTTACTATAGATGGATACGAGAGACGAACATTGAGAGAGAGGGTAAAGGAGTGAGTGAAAACCTGTAGATAAATAATATCATTTTTTAAAAATTTTTAAAAATTTTTAGAATTAAAATAAAAACAGACTGAATCAAAATCAACTAAAATTACTTTTTTTTTAAATAAACACAAAATTTAAAGTCATTAAATATTCATTTGATTTTTTTATTAAAAAGTATCCTCTAGAATTTATTAAAAAATTCCTTTTTTTGTACTTTTAAAGACTAGAAAAAAATTTTAATTTAAATAAAGTACTTCTTTGAATTAATTTTTTAAATTAAAAAATAAAATTCAGACAAAATTATAATTTAAAAAATTTTATTCTAAAAATAGAAGGTAAACTGAAAAATAACTTCTCCTTTTTGGGTAATGTTTGTTTTACATAATTTTAAAATAATTTATTTTTGTGTTAAACAATATTGGAAATATTAAAAAATTCAATACCAGTTAAAAATATTGTGGTCAATCTCCAATACGTCACCCCTTACAAGTCACTTGGGATCAGTGATGGAAAACTTCCAAAATTCCTCTGGAACCGGTTCCGGTTTTGGAACATTTTTTTGAATTTCTTCAGTTTCAGATCCGGTACTGGAAGATTCTTAATTTTAACGTTTCAGTTCCGGAACTGGAACCTTTCCATACTGCTTGAGCTCAGTTTTGGCTCGAAGAAGTGACTTTCTAGAGAGATTAAAGTCATGAGTAAAATTAAGGTTTCACAAATACTTTGACCAATACGTCATTTAATAATTTGTTCCAAAGGGAGTGATGTTAAAGAGAGATTACAGTTAAAAATATAGTGGACGCTCTCTACTAAGTCAATCCCTCAATTTTGGCTTAAGGAATGACGTATTAGAGAGATTGTTAGCTTATCCTTACATTTCCTGATTCTTCAGGTCAGGAAATGATTTACAAATCTTATTGGATTTTCTGGGTTTAATCTAGTCCTGCCATCTTTTAATTTTAATAATTAATTTTTGCAGGCGTCACAACAAAGTGTATGCCAACTTGTATCACAGCTTTTTTATTTTCACTTGCTGTACATGCATTATTTACTTTGGTAAAGGGAAAACGGATTCCAACACATTTATAAAAGGCTGTTCCATAAAGACTACTAAAATTTTATTTTTTTTTTAAAAAATTATTTAATTAAAATCGGACCTTATTAAAAGACCCCTCCCCTAACGATAAATACTTGAGTGGGAGAAAATCGAAGTACCTGGATCCAGTAACTTGATTGAGTGTCAAAAAGTCGGCCGGGAGAGTCCATGGAAGTAAAAACTCGGGAATCCGAGACGGGATCTTGTAAAATCCCGTATGCGACAAGGGGATTTGGAAGAATATCGAGTGATTTGAGAATATTAGGAGCTTAGAATCGACATTTCTCGAAAATTGAGGTCCAACTGTTATCTAATTCACCTCATTTTGTAAAGCAACGGAGCATAACATGCCAAGACTGGAACAAGTATACACCCGGCTATTTGCATTGTATACCAGGCTTCTAATGGCTGTAGTTCAAGCCAAGATACGATATTTCGAATTAAAGTGTTCATGAACCATCCAGAAAATTCTAGAAAGAAGACTGCCAAAATAGATTTGGTCATTTTTTTGGAAGAATTATTTGTGGAGGTAACTGGAATATTAAATACAGAAAAATAGGGACTTTCGCTTAGACAAATCCACAGCAGAGATACTGCTGCATATCTACTAGATACCTAAGCAATCCTAGACTCACCAGCAAGATAAAAAATAAATCCAAGATTTGAGAATCGGATGCCAGGGGCAATGCCCATACCCGATGGTTAAATCTGTATTTAATAGTGAGCGTATAAGATATAGAGTAGATTTTCAACAGTAAACAAAATGAATATCGTATTTCTTTTAATAGAGCCCCTATAGTATAATTTTCAACCATCCACCATAATGTGGCTTAATTAAAGCGGAGGAAGCTAATTCAGGAGGGGGAGTTATTAAAAAATACTGTAGTTTATTACCGTTCTTGTTTATAACAATCCACAAGAGTATGTTAAACACGAGAGAAACAAAATTAAGATAAACGGCATCTTGAAAAACATAAGAGGGAACAGCATCGGGAGTCGAACAAGTTACCAATCTTTTAGGAGAAATATTTAGACACATATCAATTCCAGTATAAACAGTAAATAAAGCATAAATTGAAATTGAAGTAAAAATCAAAATTAAATACAAATAGTATCCCTTTGAAGAGTTTTGAATGTACTTCATGTGCCTAAAAATAGGAATTATAATTGCTGATCGGCAGTTGACTTCCTCCTGTATTTGTAGAATTAGCTTGAAACATTAATATAGACTCACCAGCAAATATCCTCAGAGGATTTTGAGGGATATCATAGGAATTCTGTGAGATTCTTGGGATATTTATAGGGATATTTTTGAGGGATATCGCCAAGATTTGAAGAGCTATCTATGGATTAAATGGCCCTAGATAAGGAGGGATTTACAGGATTCCCGATTGTTGAATAGATATCCAGGAAATTTTGAGGAATGATGTGAGGAGTCTGAGACAACAATCCATAGTCTGAGAGATATCGTGGGGAGTCCGTTGGATATTTAGGGTCAAGTATTTCGGGTCAAGGAAGGATTAAAGAAGAGATCTGTTTGAAACTCCATGAACAAAAGAGACAAGGGTTCTCGGGTTTCGTATATCCGAAAAATTCGTAAGGACCGACAGACATAATTTAGGCAAATTATTACCATAAAGGAAAAATAGCTACAATAATTCTATCAATAGATAAAGCCAAATAAAGCAAATATTGAGACTGAACAAAGAATATAGGTATAATCATAAGGAAATAACAATTTTTTAGATAAATCAAATTAATTCCAGTTATGGCAATTCCAAATTGAATTGAATATGTAAATAGATAGAAAAATCCACATAAACAAATTGCAGCTATTAATATATTGTAACTGTCTCTGAGCGATCTTAAATTGAAAACATATACCGTAAAAACTGTATTAGTGTCCCTCCCTTAAATAATTACCCCGCCTGTATTAGTTACCCCCTCAAGCGAAATGTTAAAACAATAATTACTCCCTTAGAAATAGTTATAATTAGTCTTTCTAAAATAACCTCTATTAAATACCCCACCTCTATTTATTACCCCCTCCAGCGAGATATCCAAACAATAATTACCCAGGGTAGTTAATACAGTTTTTACGATACCTTCTTGTGGACATTTATTGCCGATATTTTATGAGGACTAGCTCCAGAGCCCATATTGATACTCCTCTATTTAGGATACTCGTTTTATTATTTGGTGTACATTGGGGGAGGAAGTTGACTTAAGTGTGATTTAATCTATAAATGAGGGTTGATTCTTGGGGATGCTCAAAGGTCGTATCTTATGTGGGTTCGAACATGTTTTTCTTGGGTCCAAAAATTGAACTGTTTAGGCTCAAATTTATCAATCGTTTAGCGGAGATGGGCTTAAACAAAGAATGTTTAACCTACTTTGTTTTTATTGTTACATAAATAAGACTTAAATAAAGCAATTGGGCTAGAACGGCAAAAATACATTTAATTCCAGTAATCAGAATAAAAGTAAAATTTGGACCCGAATTATTAAGATGAGCTACAACCTGTAAAATATTTAAAATTTAGATAAATTATAATTTTTAATAGGGTTGTCGATGGAGCTAATCAAACAGGAACTGAAGAAATTTTGCTAAAAGCCGATTGCTTTTTTTTTTTAAATTTAATCAAGAAAGTGTCTAAATTAAGCAACAACCAGGGGTCAGTCCAAAACCGGGGGTCAGTCAATATGAGAAACCAAAGGTCGAAAACAGGCCAAAACCAGTAACTCGAGGATACCGGCTAATGAATATTGTCAAAGCCCATTAATTTTAAATTACCTCATCTATGGCGGAACTGTTTGTATTGTTCATCTTCAAATAAATTTTATATGCTTCAAACTTAGTTAATTTAAAATCTAAAAAGCTAGAGTCAGAAGACCTCGTACAAGAAAAAATTTAAAGGTTTTTTAAAAGCCATCAGCATCCTTAGCAGCTTGGTTTGCTGTCAATATGGTTGCCGGATCCGGATATCCTGAGATTTCC
Organism: Meloidogyne incognita; assembly: GCA_036172945.1. Taxonomy (NCBI): domain Eukaryota; kingdom Metazoa; phylum Nematoda; class Chromadorea; order Rhabditida; family Meloidogynidae; genus Meloidogyne; species Meloidogyne incognita. Next base: position 3,248,190 of record JARQAC010000002.1, read on the forward strand.
AGGTCCAATAACTCGGTGTGTGTTACTCTAAGAGAGTGGTGTCGGAAATGTAGATGAGGCTAGAAATCGAGTCAGATCATGTACATTAACGTTAAATTAAATACGGTCTAAAAGCCTTCATGGTGGATAGTGGGTTATAGCCTCGGATAGATAGCCTCGAGCTAGCCTCGGAACAGGCTCCTAGTGGAAACGGAGCCGAAGCTTAATTTTGAAAATGCCAGGAATAAGAACGTCTTGTACCTTAAATTTTTAGGTTTTCTACAGCTCTGAGACAATAAACAAATTTTTTATCAAATATAAGAAACTCAACGACAAAAAAATCTAGCAAAAAACTGTTCTATGAAATTGAAAAAAGTTTTTAAAAATTAAAATGATAATTAAATAAGACATAAAATAAGGTGGAAAATCGTAGGTGTGTTAAATTGTCTTTCATTTTCATAAAATTGTAAATTAATTTAATTTATTAAAGCTGCTTCCTGTTTGTTTAATATAATTTAATAATTATTTTGAGACAAATTTTGGCTTAATTAAATTTATTTAAAATTTAAGTTGAAAGAATTAAACGTCAATTTATTTAATAAAATTTTCAAAGTTTCATATTAATGACAGAAATTTAAGAGAAAATCGAGGAATCAGAGAGAAATCTTTTCTAAAATTAAGAGAAATCTTTCAAATCATCTTTTGATTTGGGTTTTTAATTGATTTTGAACAGGAAGAACAGTTGTAACTGCTTGAACCTTTGTAACAATACTTGAGGTAGGGTATATTAACGGTACCTTCCTAAAGAACTTTACAATCCAAGCAAATTCTTTGTTCAAAGCATTTCGATATTCCGAGCTGTAATTTTAACAAGTAAATACTGTAAAGTTAAAATTTTGTTCTCCGAAACTTGCGGACCTACATTTGAGGATAATCTGACGAGTTAAAAAGTTACTATGACCGTTAATGTCGCCTCCCTTATTTTTTAGCTAATAGGCCATAGATTGAATATATTTCCCTAAAGCTTTTTTATAAAATAAAGCTTTAATCATTTTTATCAGCGATATTTTATCTATTTTATCCTCAAATTTCTCGCCACAAATGGTAGAATCCAATTTTTTAAAAATTCACGTTACCTGCAAAAATACAAAACTGGGGCATTTATTGCACCCGAGATGGTTATTAGCTGAGCAAATAGGCGAGTATAAAAAAATTTCATTTCAGGCTCATTTGTTATTAGTGGAATAATAAATTTTGAACAAAAGATTCCAGAAAAGTAAAAGAAAACTATGACAAATATTATTATTATAAGTGATCTGTATATCCGTTTGGTTTGAAGTTGTTGAACGTTTGATTCTCCGCTTTGATATACTGAATATTAAGATGTGATGATTCTATTAATTAGTAGATACACTAGGATTGGGGGGGGGGGGTTCGGATATCCAAAAATTTTCGGTTAGGATATCGGTCCGGATCCGGATATCAGACAATTTTCAAGGATCCGTCGTCTCTTTAACCATATTCCCTTGTTCTGGAAAGACTAGTTACTCTACTCGAAAACAATGCTTATCCCCGGCCATTGTTTCATTCTAATCCATTCTACACAAGATTAAGTTAAACATACATTTAATAATAATCCCAATAATAATATAATTAATTGAAGTAACCAAAGTAATAAAAATTGCCACATTATAAGCAAAACTGAGTATTTCCCCTCCAATTTGTTCTGGAGGGTTGCAATAGACTTTTCTATAGGTAATTTAAGTTTAGAGATTTTCTGTCTAATAACATACATATCCGGGTTTTCGAGAGCATAATTAAACCCAAAAATCATAAAACTAATGCAATATGTCAGAGAAAGTGTATTAAGAACCACTACATATTTAACGGCCCCTTTCTTTAGAACAAAGCGGTAACTGAATTTAAATATAAATATTAGGCAAGAATTGTAAGGATAAGATTCTTCAGTTCTTTGCATTGGTGTTATCTTGGGTTAGAATCCTACCCGGTGGCAAACTTTTGCCAAACTTTTACTAAATTTAATTGCGATTTGGGTATACAAACGTGGTTATAATATTGCTTATACATTTCGGTCTCGGAAATTCCAAAAAATAAAATGACAGGGGAAATTTCAACAAATAACTTTTATTCAAAATTAGTAAACAAAGATTTTAATTACTCACAAAATTGGAAAAAGTAGAGAAATAATACGATCTATGCTAATAAACAACATATTAAAGCTGGAATTTATCCCAGAGACTATACTTTGCCAGCTGGTAGCAAAAGAACAATAGGTTATAGAAATTTTTGTGTGCATTATCACTAGAATTGTTGGCAAAAATGTTCCAGACTCGAGAATTGCGTCACATAGACAATTAATAGAAAGAAGCAGTCCATAACTTGTTTGGAGATTTCTGGAATATGTTGTAATTTTCATATGATATAAAACAGAACAATTGGGAATTAAATTGGAAATAACAGAACAATTGGGCCGGGACCATGGGGGTTATTCCGGGTACGGTAGCCCAGACATGAGTATATTAATAAAGTCAGATTATTCAAGGTTTCCGGGATTTCAGCCGCAATGAACGACCGAATATAGGATAGATTAGATATTATCCCAATCTAGAAAAATTTAAAATACTTGTGTTTGAAAGTCACCCATACGACTGTCAAATTAAGAATAATGCCAACAATGGAAATTAATTGTTGGATGAGTATATTTAAGAGATCGTGATAATAATTTTCCTCCATTATACTAGTAAAAAATACATAGAAAATTTTTTAATATAATATGTATTGAAATGTGGATTTTGGAAGTGGATTCGAAATTTCGAAATTCTCAGTTCGTATATCGGATATGGATATCCGAAGATTTCCAACTATCCGACAGCCTTACTAGTGACGCATACCTCTCATAAGGCCTCTTTTTGCGTAGTGCGGCACGGGAGCTTTCCGCTATCTTGAAAGAATACCTTTGTGGGATCACGGATTTGCGATTTTCTTCATTCAGCTTATTAACTCGTCTTTCTTTATAGGGTGACATTTGGGGAGTGACACACATCTAGATTAATTTCACCCATTCAAACCCCGCAAAACACAAAAGTGGGGGGAAAATCATATAACTAAAACATAATCAATCAAAAAATTATAATATAAGTCATTTATGAGATAAAAACTTTATTTAATAAAAAGAAAAAAATAATAAAAATTAATTTTTTAGAAGCATTGTATAAACGAAAAAAATATGTTTATATTTTTAATAATTAATTTTCGCAGGTGCAACATTGCGTTGAATTACAAATTGCATTACACTTTTAATTCTATTGTCGTTAGTTATTGAACTCTTTCTTTGGTAAAGGAAATGCTTAATGCTTAATGGTATATGCGAAATGCGGTAAATGTCCAGCTCGTCACCACATGTCCGCAAATGACTTTCAGCAAAAAATGCATTTTGCTGCATTCTTCTCCTTTCCTCTCCCTACCATAATTTTCCTCGGGTAATTAACTGATAAGTTGACAGTTTGGCGCGAATAACAAAGGAGGCAAAAATGTCTATGGATCCATTATATGTTTATTAACTGAAAAATTCTGGATTCCGTTTTTTGATGACAAATCGCTTGAGATCGAGAATAAGAAGCAATCACAACTAAAGATTATTGAATATTTGCAAGGTTTTAGACTTCTAAAATCTGAAATGGATTGCCCGAAATGTTCATCCAAGATGACTATTAGGTGGAATAAAGGCTATTGCTGGACGTAAATGATTAAAGTAAATGACTTCACTAACGTTATTAAGGTGTCCAAAGCGTGAATGTCGATCTAATCTCACTGTCCGGAGTAAATATATGGCTTTTTACTGGTAAATATATGGCTTTTTACTGGTAAATATATGGCTTTTTACTGGTTTCTATCATTACATTATAACCCAATCAAAGGTTCTTATCCACCTGATTTACTTGAAATATATTTGAGAACTCTATCACAGATTTTTATTCTTTAATTTTTATTTATTTATTTGTAAATAAACATTTTTCTTATTTGCCTCCTTTGTTATTCGCGCCAAACTGTCAACTTATCAGTTAATTACCCGAGGAAAATTATGGTAGGGAGAGGAAAGGAGAAGAATGCAGCAAAATGCATTTTTTGCTGAAAGTCATTTGCGGACATGTGGTGACGAGCTGGACATTTACCGCGAAATGCTTAATCGCATATACCCGCTTAATGGTATATGCGTGGACTATAATTAGAGTGAAACATAAACTTGGAATGCTAAGGGAAATGCAATTCAAATTGGAAGGGCGAGATAATAATAAAAAATCCTGGGTTGGATTTCGATCCAGTTCATTCTTTCCAATCTGCGCCTAGTCCATTTTATCATCGCCCAACCATAAGCTGTTGCGAAGTTTGTATATGTTATTTCCAGCCGTTGTCATTTACTAGTTCTTTAGGCTTTCTATTCTTCTATCGCTCACTTTCGTGACAGCAAAAATAATTTCAAAAATATCACAAAATGGCAAAAATATTGCAAATATGGAAAATAAGGAAGAATAGGGCGAAAAGGTTACCCTGACATCATCTCAAACCTCAATTCACCGCGCTAACAAAATGCTTTTTATTCAGAAAATGGATGGTATTTAGAAGACACGAAAGGTTTAAGGAGATTAAATTTAAATGAAAAATAAAAAAGTGGCATTTTAAAACTAGGAAACAGATACATTTTTAATAATTAATTTTCGCAGGTGCAACATTTCTTGGAATTACAAATGGCATTACACTTTTAATTTTGATGTCGTTAGTTATTGTACTAGCACTTTCTTTGGTAAAGGGAAAGCGAATCCCAAAACATTTGTAAAATGCTGTTCCATAAAGACTACTAAAATTTATTTAAAAAATTAAAATCGGATCTCACTGTAAAATCTCTTAAGACACTCCCAGTCGAGGCTTTAATAATTAGGGTTCGACTCCTGTTATATCAAGGGGAATTCCCTGTAGAATGGGGAGGGGTCACCAAATCCCTCTTCCAAACCCCCTTCTCCGTCCACGACATAGTGAAGGGAATCTTTTGGAAGATGAGAGATCTCCCCTGAAACCTTTTCAACCCGTATTACGATTTCCCTACACAATTGCACATCAAAAGCGTTTCCATGTGATCTGAGGAAGGCTAGCATGATCTGTCTCTTATACACAAGTGTCAATTGAATTTACCTCATTTTGTAGAGCAAAGGAGCATAACAAGCTAGTACAGGGACAAGTATACACCCAGCTATTTGCATTATATACCAAGTTTGTAATTGCGAAACTTGAAACCAAGAAAGGATATTTCGAATTAAAGTATTGCTAAACCATCCAGAAAATTCTAGAAAGAAGACTGCCAAAATAGATTTGGTCATTTTTTTGGAAGAATTATTTGTAGACGTTGGGGAGGTAACTAAAATATTGAAAATAGGATTAATTGAAAACTGAAATTATCGTAACTTTTTTCCTCCTAACCAATCGAATATGAAACGATTAGACAGTTAGATATCTAAGGATCAAATCCTGTCCAGCTGTTGCATCGAAAGCTTGGACAGGCGTGGACTTGGAGTCCAAGCCATTACTTTCCGGGACGGTTTCGTCCGCTTAACAATAAGAGACAGGTAAAAGTTTAGCTCCAAGAAGGTGATGGTGATCCATGATCCTCTGATCAATTATCCTATAACCTCCTAGGTATCATTTATTGCTATTGTAAGTGCTTTCGCTCTACATAATGAGCTACCGGTCTCTCCTAATACGATACGTTACGAAGTATGTGTTTTAGCGACCCTTGCTAACACGTCTCTTTATTATGGCGTATTATCGAGACTTGCCAGTATTATTACAGGTCAAACCCGTATCAAGGTAGAAATCTTCACCTTTTTTGTTCATAACAATCCACAAAAGTATGTAACACACAAGTGAAACAAAATTAAAATAAACAACAACTTGAAAAACAAAAGGGGGAACTGGATCTGAAGTTGAACAAGTTACCAATCTTTAAAAATTAATTTTTAAATTAATTCCTTTAATTTTTTACTTTACTTTTTAGAAGAAATATTTAAAGACAGATCAATTCCGGTATATACAGTAAATAAAGCATAAATTGAAATTGAAGAAAAAATCGAAATTAAATACAAATAGTATCCTTTCAAAGATTTTTGAATGTATTTCATGTGCCTAAAAATTTTTTAATTACAGAATAAAGCACTGTAATGTTCTAACAGAATCCTTGCCCTTGTCCTATATACAGTAATTTAATTTTTTGCGGACATGATTTGCAGACTAGGCTAAGTGTATAAACTCCAGACAGGAACAAGTATAAATCTTAGCCTGGGAAATAAGACAGGCCAGGCAATTTTAAAAGTTCAAACTCTAGTTCAACTTAAGATGCTCCTTGGACTTAACGATCTTGGGTCTGGAAAATCTACCGTCCAGCTGTTTATCTTAGAGGCGCCATCTAAGATACCTCTTCGATTTACCCTATACCCCTTCGATTTACACAAATATCATAAAATTAAGGAGATATCAATTACCATAAAGGAAGTATTACTACAATAAGTCTATCAATTGAAAGAGCCAAATAAAGCAAATATTGAGACTGAACAAAGAATATAGGTAAAATCATAAGGAAATAACAATTTTTTAGATAAATCAAATTAATTCCAGTTATGGCAATTCCAAATTGAATTGAAAATGTAAATAGATAGAAAAATCCACATAAACAAATTGCTGCTATTAATATATTGTAACTGTCTCTGAACGCTCTAGAATTTAAAAAAGTTTATGTTAGTTAGAGGTCTTTATAAGGTGCTTTCCCTTAGGCTTGAAATTTGTGCACTACAATAAGGGGTATCTTAAGAGAAAGTATCTTCAATAAAAGGTTTTGATTGATGTGAATTTCTGGTATTGAGCTTGGGACTTGGACTTGAGTTTGACTCTTGGAGTCTAGTCTTGGGCTTGGGTCCTAATTTTGAGGATATAAGTATAGTCTCGGGGTCTTGTCTTGGATTTGGGTAATTTTTAGTCTTGTACGTCTTTAGTAGGATTTTAAAAACACAGTAATAAACTAGCGAATTTTATACCCTCTTTTCCATTATCTGTTCTGTCTAAAAGCTCATAGGATTTCTATGTAACACCCTAATATTAGGCAGCTTTCCCAGGTTATATTGTGAGGTCCGATCCATGCAACTGATCGAAAGAACCATCGGGATTTTGTTCAACCTACTTTGTTTTTATCGTAACATAAATAAGACTACAATTAAGCAACTGAGCCAGTAAAGCAAAAACAAATTTAATCCCAGTAAAAAGAATCAAATCAAAATCTGGTCCAGTATTTTTAAAATGAGCTACAACCTGTAAAAGTTAAATAAATTTAGTAGTGTTGCGTCCTGTGTTGTGTGTTTTTTATGTTTTTTTACAATTAGTTTTGCAACCCCGAACAGAGCTGGAAAAAAATTTTCCGCAATTTTAATTTTAACATTTGCAGCTGTCATCCGCAGATGTTTACGGTAATAATCCGAAGACGTAATCCAGAGATGTTTGGAACAAGGAAAAACTTCGAAAATCGTAGATCGAAAATCGAAAATATTTCATAATTTCGAGAATCGTAAATTTAAAATGAAAGAAAAAACCCTCGAAAATCGAAGTTCCAAAACAATTATTTTTCTGACCCTTGAATCACGGTCTCGAGTTCCGATTTTCATTAAATTTTCAAAGAGACCATATGTATGTAAGGGTAATCAAATGACCATAACTTTATTCAATCAAGTCAGATTATGTTAAACTTTGTGTCATTTGACTCGACACAAATTGATCCTGAAGGATAATTACAACCTTATACCCTACCCTAATTAATCTTCTAAAAATTTTTAAATTAACCTCATCTATGGCAGAACTGTTTGTATTGCTCATAGTTTAAAGAAAAACTTTTGAAAAATATCTTTTAAAATTGGAAATAATATTTTAATTTATGAAAAATTTTAAAAAGCTTAAATTTAAAATTTATTTATATACTAATTTTAAATTCATTTAACCAAATAATTTCTCAAGTACATTTAAGTTACTTATACAAACTTTAAGAGATTTATTTTGTATTATTTAATTGGTGAGTGTTGGATTTAGCTAGTCTGATAGCTAAAATAAAATTTTAAACAAGATTAAGCACTTCAACCACGCAACAATTAAATAATTAATTTTAATGCTTAACTAATAACCAATTAATTTTAATGGTTTAAAATTGAATAAAATTTACTAAAAATTAAATAAAATTTTTAAACACCTACTTTTTTGCAAATAAAAAGCAGGTGTTTAAAAGTATTTGTATAGTAAAATTAGACTTTGCAAACCTTGAATCCAATTAAGAGTTTAGATAAAACCATTTGTGTAATACGAGATTTGTAACATTTCTTCGTCTTCGAGCCCTACATCAATTGGCCAAAATTTATAGGGGGGGGGGGAATAAGGGGAAAATACTCATATCCATTGACGCATTATCCAGACACGAGCCTGAGTCTGTTGTTAGGAACAAATAAGGATATTACAGCAATGTGCTTTGAGGTTCAAATATGCGCATATGCACGAAAAAATTCAAAATATGCCTAATTATCCATATTATATGCAAAAATAATAAACAAACTTTATTAGAAAAGTAAGATATTTATAATAAATTGTTATCTTATTTAACTTTATCTCTCATAATTATGTAAATATTTCTTTTATTTATCTCCTAAATAAACATTTCTATTTAATTGCGTAGTTTGTTGAACTCGATGTGAGATTTGAACAATAGCCTGTTTGTTTTGAATCACTGTAGAACTAATATTTTCTTCCGAAAATGGGAAGCGATGTCCAAAACATTTGTAATAAGCTGATCCATAAATGCTACTAAAATATAAAATGTTTTTAAGGAAGGTCTATGAAGGGAGATCCTAAGTCATGCGAATACATTGTAAAAGTTTAAAAACAGATTTTGAATTTAAAAATTCCGCCAGTTAACTTTCTAGCATAGAATTGGCATTCCGTTCAATTTTTAACAGAATGCCAATTTCCGTTCATTTTTGGATTCTGTTTGTTTTTAAGAATGCCAAGCAAGGAGCATAAGGTCTATATTTAGTAGAGATCGGTGCGGGACAGAATCCCGTGCTGGGTTTTGCGGGATCGCGTCCCACAATCCCGCACTTTTTTCGATTTGCGGGATTTTGCGGGAGTGCGGGATTTATCCCGCGGGATCCCGTCACGCAAAAATTAAAAAAATTTTATCACGTGGGATCCCGCAAACGCGATTTTGCCTCTCTACTATTTACCTCGTCTTATAAATCACGGGAGCATAGAGTGCAAGTGCCGGAACTAAAAATAGTCCAGCAATTTGCATAAAAAACCAGAGTTTTAATTCTGGCACAGCTAGCCAAGTAAGAACATTTCGAAGAAGAGCATTCCCAAACCATCCAAAAAATTCCAAGAAAAATACCGACAAAATAGATTTTAGCATTCTTCGTGTATTGTTTGTTTTTGATAATGTAATACCTTTTATGTTTAAATTAGATTGAAACTTAGAGGTACTTGTAGAGATTGAAGTGCTGATTTTAGTGCTGGGTATTGGGTATCTTGTGGCTCAGATCCAGAGGTTTTAAAATTCTTGGCTCTGGCTCAAGCACCGACTTCTGGCATATTAAAATCTTGTCTCAGAAGGAGCTGGCTCCGCAGCAAGCTACCGGAGCATACTCAGGAGTCGCTGCTTATGCTGACTTTCATTTATACACCGCTGGCTATAATCATCTATTTATTCGGCATGTAACAATAGGCCTATGTTACTGCAAACAAAATCTAGTAAAAGCTTATTCATGCCAAACTTCACACAAAGGCTAGAGTTTCGCGCAAGCTTCTCGCCTATTTCGATAGGGGTACCATCGACCATTAAAACTGGGTAAAGCAGAACTTCAATCTTTATAAGCCCAGTATTATTTCGTTATCAAATACCTTTTTTATGAACAACAACCCAAAGAAGGATATAAAAAAGTAAAGAAAGAAAATTGATATAAAGAGGAATATTGAAGTAAAAGGAAGGGATTGGATCCTGTGTTGCACATGTTACTAATCTAAATAAAAATTTTCAATTTCAATCAAATTTATATTTTATATACTTTTCTGGTGATTGATAAAAAGATAAATTAATTCCTGTGGTTACTGTAAATGTAGAATAAAATAAAATTGAGGCGATTATTGTTGTTAAGTAAATTTTAAAGCCTCGATCCGACTTTTGGATAGTTGTGATATGCCTATTTAATTAACAAAGATAAAAACAATTTTAAAGACCTCACTTTTAGAGACCCCCAAAGGATTGAAAATTTTTTCTCTTATAATGAGGTGTATTTTAAATGGAGGGTATCGTTTAGGCAGCTCCACAACCAGTGTGTAGCCAAATTTTAGAAACCTTGTCTTAAACTGGGTAATATTGGGTTTATCTTATATAGAGAGTTTGGTTGGCCAATGATAAGGAAGCTCCACAGATTTAAGTTAACTTCTATTGAAGCTACCCCGTATTAAAGATACAACTCTTCATCCTCAGTGAGATATCTTAGGGTGAGGTTCTACAGTACAAAACATTACCAAATTGGAAACACAACAGCAAGTAATCTGTCAATTGAAAGTGCCAAATAAAATAAATATTGGGCTTGAACAAAAAAGAAAGGTAAAGCCATCAAAGGAAAACAAATTTTCAATGGAATAAAATTAATTCCAGTCACAGCAATTACAAATTGAATTGAGAAGGTGAACATATAGAAAAATCCACAAAAACAGTTGGCTGCGATTAGTATATTGTAACTATCTCGGAACGATCTTAAATTTACAATAAATTTTCTTATCTCTCTCATTTAAATTTATCCGATTTATTTAGGCTGTCAGCGGCTTCCCAAATTTTATTTCCTTAAAAGGTATATGAAAGTCAATAGGGTCAAGATAGATCCCGGACTGGGAATGCTGTACGAGAATCGAGCTCTCGAAAAATCTCGATTCTTCTCAATAATCGAGATTTTTTATTGAGATCTCGTCTAGGTCCGGACTCTAGTCAAGACACAAGAGCTTCAAATATCTGACCATTTTGAGCCTTTTGATTATTTATCTTTAAAAAACAAACTTCGTTTTAATTGTTACATAAATTAGACTTAAATGGAACAGTTGGGCAAGAATTGCAAAAATAAATTTTATACCACCAAAAGTGATCAATTCAACACTTTGTCCAGCATTTTTAAAATGATATAACACCTATAAATTAATTTAAAGATCAGGTAGTTATTTTTAAATAAAGCCGGACCTTATTACAAATTATAACTCTTAATCTCAAAAATTATCTCTAATAATCAGGCTTTATCTTATAGTATACATGTCTCTTATAATTAAGTATACATTTAACAGAGGGTATCAATCTTCTATACAATGTCAAATCAAATTCCTGAGCCGTATCTTAGATAGAGGTATAGCATGTCTTTAGCTTAAAGGAAGTTGTCTTATACAGATATATATCCAGTATTGGGTGTTTTTTATTGAGAGATCGGACTGTACCTCATTATTTGAAGAGGTATCGTTTGAGGTAGTTGAAGAGCTCATAATTTGTTGAAAGAAAAATTTTTTCTTAAAATATTTTCGTTTTCTTAAATAATTTTTTTCAAAACACAAATGTTTTAGCCAAATCTAAACGTAAAAAAACTATATTTAGAGGGACATTATAAAAGTAGCAATTAACTGAAGATGTAGTAGTTGATATTTAAAGTCTAATGTAATCATAAAATATAGTAATTAGAGTTATATTTTCCGAACCGGGCCGACGTTCGAGTCATTTTTTAGGGCCTCATTTTTATCGGGCCGGACCGGTCTAGTCTTTTTCGGGCTTTATTTTTATAGAACTGGGCACCGAGTCACCGAGTCACACCGAGTCAAAAAATCATTTTTTAGGCCGGACCGGTCTAGTCTTTTTCGGGCTTTATTTTTATAGAACTAGGCACCGAGTCATAGTCATTTCACCGAGCCACCGAATTATTTTTTTTCGGGCCAAAAGTTGATGCCCGGTTCGATTTATCAAACCGAACCGGGCCCTCAACCCCAATTATAATCCTTCTAATTCTGCCTCATGCATGTTACAAGCCATGGCAGCATTTTTCAATGTTGCTCACCTTCAAGATGAAGTATGGCTTAAGAAGCAATTTTCTAAAAATTTAAGTTAACAAAAAATTTAGAATGAATTAACTAAAGTAACTACATACACTACGTTCCAAAAGTATATGCACCCCTAGTTTTTTGATTTTTTATTCATTTTTCTTTGTTATTTTAATTAGACATTTTGTTTATCTATTCTTGTAGATAAATGGGGATGTTTAAACAAAAAAATAAAAATATCCCATATCAGTTCATTTTTTTATCATCAATTATCCAATTATTCACTGTTCCAAAAGTATATGCACCCCCCTCAAAAAATTTTATTTAGCAATCAAAAAATCCAAAAAAAATTCTCTAAAGATATCTATCAATATAGATAGGAAATACAAAAGAAATGAACTTCAACATCATTCTATCATCGAGATCTAGAAACTCGAAAATCAACGGAAAACTGGAGGTAAACGTCTTTAAAAAATATTTTCGACCCCTTAAAGGCACTATTAAATTTTTATTTTATACTTTTCTGAAAGCCCTTTAAATTTGCTATAAGAAGATAATATAACGAAATATATCGAAAAATTTTAATTGGGAGATATTGAGGGTTAAATTCAAAGGACATGAAAATCATTAATTCTACCCAGTGAAATGCCCTTTCTTAGAGCTCCTTGAAATTTACTGAAGTACAACTTAATGGAAAAATTTTTTAGTAAAATAAAAATTGCTGGTATTATAGCAAATTTAAAGGGCTTTCAGAAAAGTATAAAATAAAAATTTAATAGTGCCTTTAAGGGGACGAAAATATTTTTTAAAGACGTTTACCCACAGTTTTCCGTTGATTTTCGAGTTTCTAGATCTCGATGATAGAATGATGTTGAAGTTCATTTCTTTTGTATTTCCTATCTATATTGATAGATATCTTTAGAGAATTTTTTTTGGATTTTTTGATTGCTAAATAAAATTTTTTGAAGGGGGTACAAAAAAGTTTTTTAAATTTCCGAGTAGTATATATTTTAAATTTTGAAGTTATATGTATTAACATTATGTATATAGGATAAAATAGGATAAAATATATAGTTACAAAAAGATTCTATTAATTTACGAGAGGTATTTGAGGTATCTTCTCATGACAATCTTTATTAAATACATTTTTAAAGTAATTAATTTCGTTTAAATAATTTAAAATAAAATTTTAATAGGCAATTAAATTATATAAAATATTTTTTGTATTTTTAACAATTAATTTTTAAAATTCTTTTTAAAAATTAAAAAAAAATTTTTTTTTAATTATTTAAAAATAAAATTTTTAATGAAAAATCACGATATTTTAAAGAAAAATTTATTAAAACAAAGGCCTTTGTTTTAATAAAATTTATTTTTAGGGAATTTCTAAAAATAAAAAAATTCTAAAATTATTCCCAAGATATAAAATTGAGTTCTTTTTTTAATGGGAAAAAGCAAAATTTTAGCAAAACTACCTAGATTATTTTCGGAACAATTTTCAGAAATTTTTTTACAATTTTTAGCAAAAATTCCTTTTTTATTTTAACAATTTTCCGAGGAGTATTGAGTCTTTGGGTCGGTTCTTGAGTCTTGGAGGTTGGTCGGAAATGACAAAGTTGTCGGAAATCAGAATTGTCGAAAATCGGAAATGGCTCAAAAGGCGGAAATCGGAAATGAGCTAACTTTTCGGAAGTCGGAATTCCGACCGACCTCTGGTGGACCCAACAAGCCGTATCTCCTACTTAAGATATAATTTTTTGCCCCAAGATCGACCAAAAATGACTTAATTAAATTTATAATCATTTATTCCATCTGATTTTTCTAAACATTTCAATATCCTTGTGATGATTTTCGGCCAATAAAAGGAGGAGGTGTTGATTGTACATTAGTCCAAGGCCTGACAACATCGACTTTTGAAATTTTTACACGTTGGCTCACTCCATTTCGAATTATTGAAGATCCTGCAGCATCGTGTCTATTTGTAAATGGAAAATGAAATCCAAAACAGGTATTGAATGCTCGGCCATAGTCCTTGCTAAAAGTTGAGATAAATTAATTAATTCAATCAGAATTAGCCTTTTTATATGATACACCCAGACTACATCAGGGATGGTTGATGGGCCGGTTTAACAACAAAGTCACTTAGGTTTTCGGATCAGTTCTCGAAATTTTCATATGATTTGGATTAGTTTGACATTCGGCGAGGGAGCCTCACAAGCGATACCCGTTATTTAAGATACATTATAAGATAGAAGGGAGTGGATCTGCTCAAAAATTATATTTCTCTTTGAGTTACCTCGCTATAAGTGTTATGCCCCAAGGTATATCTCATAGTTGTTTCCGAGAGGATGAAAATTTTTCACTTCTACTGATTCATTTTAGTTAAACAAACCTCTACCTCATAATATAAAGTACAGGGGCATATAGTGCCAATATTGGAACAAGGATAATTCCAGCAATATTCATAGCACGCCAAAGAAACAACGGGGAAACTTGTAGCCAAGTCAATACATTCCTCGTTAATGTATTACCAAACCATCCAAAGAATTCAAGCAGAAAAACGGAAATTATAGAATTGAGAATACGACGAGTAGCATAAAGATTAGCTGCCAAGTTAGCTAATTAAAATTTGATATAAATTAATTGTTACGATTTTTATAATAAAAAATTATTAATTTTTTTCTGTTCCGCTACAAAAAATAAAACTTCAAAAGTTAATTATTTCGTTTAATAAGAGGGAGACTAATAATATTTAAAAATCCGTAAATTTCTAAAGCAGGTCTAGGTCTTTGATCTGCACTTTTTTAAATATCAGGAGGACCCATCTCTGCAGTAGGAACTGTTTTTTAGTCCTTTAACTCGGTACATTCTAAGGAGAATTTTAGATAGTGTCTTGGACCCAAACTTTATAGACAGAGGGGTGCTATAGACTGTTTAGAAGCATAGGGTTTTCTACTATCGTGTAGTTTTAGTATCGTGCACTTCGACAATTTTGAGTTTCTTGGGGATGCCTCAGACCTCTCATCTTATCACTCGGAACTTTTTTATTTTTGAAGTTTTATAATTTTAAATAAAATATGTATAAAAACTTACTCTTACCATTTTTTCGCATAATTCCCCAAAGAAGCAAATAACATATAAGGGAGACAAAGTTGTAATACACTACAACCTGAAATACAATTGCTGGAACTGCATCGGGAGTTGAACAAGAGACTTGTCTAAATTAGAACTTTAATCCTTTATACCGTAAAATGGTTGATTCCGTATCCTAGTGGCTCGTTTTGTATTGTATTGAATTTGTATGAGTTACAGTAATGAGTGAAACCTCAGACATGGTTGAAAAATTGGGTTGGAAATTAACTCTCATATCATCATTGTTGTTTGGAAATTTTGAATTTGTTTGGATTTTTTGAATAGGAATTTTGATACATGCTTTCACCCACTGATAAAAACAAAGATAAATCGACCAGGATTTTGATTCTGGTCGTAATCGACTCTCAGCCTTTAAGAGTATTTCCTTTAGTCCATAGAATAAAAGCTCTTAGTGAATAGCCTTAAGTTAGTGGCGATGTTAAGCTTAGATAATGAGCTGCTTGAATTATCTTGAAGTGTCCGTTTGTGAGGTACCTTGCACCTCTCAGGAACCATGTTAGAGCGATAATTGCCACTCAAACGAGTTCAAAATAATCCAAGACTTACAAACAATTAAAAATATTTACTTATTGGGAGTATCAAAGAACGAAGGATTTATTCCACTCAAAACAGTACAACCAGCATAACAAATAATTAAAGTAAAAATAAAAAATAAATAAAATTTATTTCCTCTATCACTTTTTTGAATGTGAGTTAAATGCCTAGAAATAAATTTAAAAACTTTTTGAAAAAATTTTTTGAGGGAATTACCAGATGGGAAACATAACAGTAATCAATCGGTCAATTGAAAGGGCCAAATAAAGCAGATATTGAGATTGGACAAAAAATATTGGAATTATCATCAACGGGAAACATATTTTTAAAGGAATAAAATTAATCCCAGTTATGATAATTCCAAATTGGATTGAAAAGGTGAACATAAAGAAGAATCCACAGATACAATTTGCAACGATCAAAATATTGTAACTTTGCCGAAGAGTCCTTTTTAAATTAAAAAATTAATTTTCGCATTTCTGCGGTGCGTGAGTTTGACTTGTTAAAGGTGACTTGTTAAGCACCAATTTGACTTGTTAAATGTCTCTTTCTTCTAATTAGATGCATGGTTCTGGTTAGAGATCGGAATTTTGTTCCGTACCGTATTCCGTTCCGTATTACCGACTGTAATACCAATAAATACCGAGAAATACCGACAAATACCGATGTTTTTCATCGGTACCGTATTCCGTACCGTATTTTTTTCAAAATTTTTCCGTACCGTATTCCGTACCGTGGAATACCGATAAATACCGAAAAATACGGCCGTAGTACGGTACGGTCCGATCTCTAGTTCTGGTTATCTTACAACTGCAAGATGCAGATTTTGTCTGCGGGCTTTTTTCGTATACTGCGTTTAGATATTCTCTTTTACCATATATTTTTACAGTAACATCTCTGTTACAAGTCATGAAAGTCTAACTTAACAAAAAGGTTTCGTTTCAGCGTTGGCTATAAGATTTCTGAATTCAACAACGGTTTAAGGATTCTGAATGCTTTACTTTGATTTTATGGTGACATACACAACACTGGCACACATTATTTGCGAAATCAAGGCAAAAATAAATTTAATTGTTGCCCATAAAATTAATTCAAAGCTTAGACCTGCATCTTTGAAACGAAGATAAATTTCGTCGGTCGAATTAGTTGGGGATTTATCAGTTAAATTATTCATTGCTTTTATTATCAATATCTTTAAATTAATAAATTAATAACACATTTATCGCTAGTTTATGGCCTTTTTTCAAGACAATTCTATAATAAAGATGATAGTCGTTATACGACCTCTTCGTATTTACGACCTCTTCGTATTTATGGCCAGGCTCTTTCGCTCACCACATATATCGAGCTCTACAACTGAGCTACCGGGACGACGAGTAATGCTTTCTTTCTTATCCTTATGTTCGTTTAACTCTAGCCTAAGCATTGCTGCTAGGTGAATCATCCTTAAACCTTCTAAGGAGACTGTAGTTCCCAAAACCCCTGAATTAGTGTCAATCTTCGAAGGGCACATGAGGTTTGCGGACTACTGTACTCATATTATTATTCAGCTTGGCAAGAGTGATTGAATTACATTCATGTTTAAAGTTTTTTCTTATTTCTGAACCAAATGTGGAAATACAATTTCAATGGAAGATTGTAGTCAAAATCCATTTCCGGCCAAACTTAAAATGCTTTGTAGAATATCACGCAATCTTTTCGATAAGTGTTAAAAAATAATTTTAATTGTTAGGTTACTGAAGGGAGCTTTCTATTTGATTAATAAACATTTCGCAAATTCTTATTTTATTACTCAAGGGTTTTCATTCTTAAAGTCATATCCTTCTGAAGGGTAGGATTGGATTTCTTAGGGACTTAATGGTTGACCCGTCATGATAAATATCAGATTAGATATATAAAATTTTTAAATATTATTTATTTATTTATGAGTAACCACACGGTATAAAAAATAAGGGAGAAAAATACATAGTGTCAGTTAATGCCATACCCAAAGTTAATTGTTTTTAATTTTCCATCCCATACGTAAAACCCAAAATAAAAATAAAATTAATTTTATTTAAATGATTTTTAATAATAAACATTTAAATAACACATTAATAAACATTTAACTAACATTAATATTTATTTTTAAACCCAAATTAAATTAATAAATAACGCAAGCATACTGTCTACCTATATTTTTGAACCTAAATAGAATTTAAATAACGAGAGTACATTTAAAAATTTAAAATTAAATTTTCTAGCCTTTATAGGGTAAAACGTGGGAATATTTGGACAAAAAACTTAAAAAAAAGGAGAACTTTTTAAGGTTAATGACGTTAAAAAAATTCTTTCCAAATTCGTTCCGTACGTTTAGGGAAAATTTTTTCTTAAGGGAAATTAAAGAAAAATTTAAAAAAAATAAAAAAAATTTTCTATTAAATTTATTTATATTTATATGAGAAAATTTTACAAACACATAGGCGTTAAAAAATATTTAAAATAGAGTAGTCATTAATAAAAAAATTAAACAAAATTTTTTTTAAAGCTGCTAGAATGATTTTAATTGTGAGAACTTGTTGGACAAAAAATAAAAATTTTTTTGATACAAAAAAATTTTTCTTAACTAAAAAAATTTTTTTTTATTATTAAAAAGAATTCTTTGAATTTGTAAAAATCTAATACAAAATTTAAAATACGGCTATAATCCCTTTCTATTTTTAAAGGTTTATTTAAAGGCTAGAATGAGCAATTATGTATAAAAAAATTTTTAATTAAAGTCCCTATACAAATTTAAAATTTAGCTTGCTAAAACTAAGAATTGAAACTATTTAACAAAAAAGTTCAGTATCATCGGAAGTAAATTTTACTACGATTTTTAAACAAAATTTTAGAAAATTTTTGTAACATGAAATAAGTACATGTTTAAAATTTTTTTAAGTTCAAAATATCCATATCACGCACATTTTGTCACAAATTAGTTTACAATTTTTGTATCGAGTTTATAAAGGAGTGGAGAATTAATCGAGAAAATACGGCATTATTTATCTATAAATTTCCAATTTATTCCAAAGACTAATAATGCTCCGACTAATATGAGGAAGAAAATGTTCATGTTACTGCCAGGGGAATTTTTAAGGTACAAAAAATGTTACCGCAACCCCTTCAAGATACGCTAAGAACCGTATTAAAGCCCCTCTGTCACGTGAAAAAGGTCTCGGCTGAAAAAAATCCCCCGAGTCACGCCATTTGAAAGGCAAGTAAATTAACTTAAATTTTTATGTTGCAAAAATGAATGAAAGAAAATTTAAAAAATATTAAAGCAAAAAAATATTACGTATTTAAATAAATTATTAATTTAATTATTTAAATAAATTTGTAAATTTTTTCTATTTTAAGCAAATAATTCAATTAAATACCTCTATTTTTCTCTCAAATAATTCGTAATTATATATCTATTATTTTTTTTTCTATTTTTAATGTTTTTAAAATAAATTAGGCTTGCAAAAATGTGTTTAATATTTAAATAATGTTTTATTTTTTTATAAATTTTAACAAAAGAATGGAAATTTATTGCGCATAAAACTACTTTCATGCCTACAAGCAGTCTTTGAAAGCTCGTAACAGAATTTTTATTTGTACTTGTGTAAGAAGTAGGAGTACAAGCAAATGTGAAAATTCCAAACACTGCCTACATGTGGTGCCTACTTACAAGTAGTGTTAGGCACGGTATATAAAGGGATATAAATTTGAACTAAACATTGGTTCAACTTGGTTCAAATAAAGCTTAAATGATAGAGGATTAAACAAAGAACAAATATTATCAAGAATTTTCGAACTGGTCACTTTGTATTACTAATAACTAATAATTCTAATAGCTGTATAATTCAAAAAAATTTTTTAAAAATAGAATTGTAGAAATGACTAAGCAATTTTATTTAAATAAAACTACATTGTATATTCTAATAATTAATTAAATATTAACATTTCTTATTTGTTTTATATTCATTAAAGCCCATTTTATATTGTTGAGGATGCTAAATTCGTCGAAAATGACGGTGTTTGGGTTGTTGGTTTTGATGGTACAATTGAAGGGGAAGAGGAAATCGTTGAGGGGTTTGTGGGGGTTATTGTTGACGTTTTTGTAGTTTTGGGGCGTGTTGGATGGTGGTGGTGACGGTGTCGATGACCATGTCCATGATGCCCTTCCGAGGCTGAGCTTGATGAATGATGCATTTTATGATGGCCAAAGCCTCCGAATGGACGCCAATTGAAGAACTGAAATACTTATATAGACCGTCAAACTTAATATAAGAACCAGGGATCGAGCCTAACCGATTCACGATTCCCGAAAATCGTGAATTTATTTACCTTTGGTGGGATCCCTAATATACACCTCAAAGTAAGATACACCCAATACAAGATACAGCTCCGAGATATGGTTTCTAAGGATTGGAGATACATACTTACATATTTAAGACAGCTTATTGGGAGATACTCTCTGTTTAATATAACCCTCGCTATAAACCACACCCTGTACTAGAAAAACTCAATTTAAGCTAAGGTCTCTGCAAATTTTAGGTCTTAAATTTTTCAAATACTAAAGAGAATCCCCAAGTTACCAAGTAAAATTCATTATAAGATACAATTTTTCAGCATCAATGGGTATCTTATAGTAAGGAGACTATTTTATAAATCTTTATATGTATGCTAATAAATTTTTCTTTTAGTTAAATAAGCAAAAATTACCCCAAAGGTTTGAATAAAGAGAGAAAATAACAACAAAAGCGTAACTAATTGGAAGCGGGCCATTTTATTAAATATTTTTATAAAGTTTTATTAATGAATATTAAAAGTGCTTTTAATAAAAATTATATCGGCTTTATATATTAATTAATTTTCTGATATTACAGCTATTCAAACAGAATCTTTAAAGTACATAATTTAAATTAAGTACATCTTTTGTTTAAATTTTATTTTTGTTTTAATTGATCAGGGGTTCATATCAAAGTTTATTGACAATGAAAAATTATTTAATTCACAGGAATTCACTCTAAACAATTCTCAGAAAAATTAATAAATCCATTAAGCAAAATGAGGATATTCGAAAGTAGGGTTGTTTTCAAAAGAATCTACGGCTGACCAGACCGATAAACGAACGAAAATCTTCGAGGTTGTCAGTTCCGGATTGAAACCGATAAGCTTATTCAAAAGACATTCATCACACCGATACACAAAAATTAATCTCAATAGAGGAAACTGAATCCTTAGGAGAGTAAACCCTGAACCCCAACACTCCCGACCTCTGTTCCTCAATCAACCTCGAAAGAGGAAACTTTTAGATTTTCAAAAAAGGTTTCTATAAACAAATTTATTAAATAGAGGTAGAGTTGTTGGCGATCTGTTATAAACGAGTATCCGCGGTTTTCGGTCAATTTAAATTTAAAAACCCGGCTTACAGTTTCGAGATTTATTTAAATGCCGATTATATTTTTTAGAAAATTTTTTATCATTAAATAATATGTGAATCAGTTAAATAATTTACTGCAAGTGTTAAGAAAATTGAAAAAGAAAAAAACAATAGAAAGAAAAGTAAACTAAATTAGAAGGTCGGGAAATTGAATCTCTACCGACCTCTAAATTATGAAATTGAAATTTTAAAATTTTTCAATGGTTGTAAAGCCTAGCTTGATACACTTCAATATACGATACATGTCTTAGAATTTTTCTCAAATGGATAGGGGGGGTCTGATCTGATCGGTCTGAGCTAGTCTGATCCATCCTAGCTGCCTAAAAATATATCCTATTTGAAATACTCATTAGAAGATGCGAGCTTTAGTCTTAGGGCGTATTCTATATTGGGCCGACTGAATTTTTTTACTTAAATTAAAACCATTTAATTTCAATTTCATCTCTAAATTAGATAAAGAATCAAATGAAAGAATGTCAAAACCATTTAATGGTTAGCTGTTTCTCTTTGTTTTTGCTAATCTGATAAATTTTTAAATCGCGAATTCTTTGTTGATAAACATTTCCAGAATTAGTCTGACTCACTAGGTTCTCCTTCTTCAGTAGGCTCGGATTCACTATGTGGAGCTCCATTGAGAGAATGTTGGGTAAAATACTCAATGTTGATTGTTCCCTCCGCATATTGTGTATTTGGAAATCTTTCGATATGCTTGCTGATTTGTGGCTTAATAATATATAAAGTAATTAGTACATTGTGCAGTTAGGTGTCCCAAAAATATTTTTTTGATAATTTCTATTTTTCCTGGCAAATTATATGACATCCTATTTATAGAGTCCAACGAGCTGAGACGTATGACAAAAAAGAGGGAGGCTTCTCGAGGTTGGGGAGGGAAGGGGATTGAAGTTTTCTTGTTAGGGTTCTGCTGTGGTACCCTATCCAGCAAGGATGTTTTCCATTTCGTTATATTGTTTTTTAGGGCTTAGGGCGTTCCAACCTATTTCTAAGGCTTTACTTCGTCTCTCAAAATCTGTTTCGGCACACACTTCTACCAAAGTATAAACAAACCCAATTATTGTGACTGTTTTCATTAACAACTCCTCCATTAGCAAAACAATTACGTTCCTTCTCACGATATTTATCCATCATATGCGTGACAAGAAAAGTAATTGGGTGATTCAAATTGCACTCATTTGGCAATCTAACAGAAATATCATTATTGTTTGGCACGTAAAATTTTTCAGTAAAACGTCCATATTGTCCTCGTCGTATAAGATTTCGATTACCTCCAGCTATTACGCAATACATCCGGACACAGAAACTTTTGTATTCGTGATTGGGATCACGTTGGTAAACATTTGAATTTGAAACAGTTGCGTTTATTTTTAGAAAGAATTGTCTTTCTTGGGCAATGGCATAATGTAAAAAATTATAACAGAATAGAATTGGAATTAAAATTTTGAACATTTTTAAATTCTAGAAATAGGTAGTTTAAATTTCGATAAATTCTGTCTCTTCGAATAAAAATAGCTTAAAATCCTCAAATGTCGTCCGCAAAAATCCGTCCCCATCTTACGCCCTAGGATTTATATAGGCAAACTTTTTTTTACTCTCTACCAAAAAATTTTTGAATCATTTATTAAATAAAATTTCCTGGCAAATTTTAAATGCCAAAAAGGGGATAGAAAAAAAAATATGGAAAATTTACGTAAGAAAGGAGTAATTTTTATATTCTTTTTTACTCATTTTTGCCATTTAATTGGCCAAAAAATTTTATAAAATATTAATTTAATTGATTGATCAATTGCAAAATTAAAAAAAAATTTTTTATAAAATTTTTTTTATATTTTTTATAAAAAAAATTTTTATTTTGCAATTGATCAATCAATTAAATTAATATTTTATAAAATTTTTTGGCCAATTAAATGGCAAAAATGGGGAAAAAAAGAAAATTTTTTCATAAAAAAATTGTTTTGAAAAAATTGAAAAAAAATTTGGTAAAAAATTTTTCTTGACTTTTTGAGAATCTTAGACACACAGATTCAAGGGCACACAGATTCAAGGGTTTATGACACACAGACAAAGCCATCACCCCATCTGTGGTGATTCAGTGGTCTTCTTGGAATATTCTGGCTCTTTCAAACTCTTCACAAGCGGTAGTTTTTCAGCCTCATCAATCTCCCCGATCTCGGTTTCTTCAAAAAAAACCCTCAACCAACTCTAGTGTTAACTAAAACGTAAAAGATAAAATTAATTTTAAATTTAAAATAAAATTATTCTCTTATTAAAATATTTATTTATTTATAAGAAGCTTATGTTTAATTAATTAATCATTTGTTTGCTAATTTATACATTTGTTTGCTTGTACATACAAAAATATATTTTTAGTTTTAATAAAAATAAAAAAAAATAAAAAAAAAATAAAAATAAAAAAAGAAAATTGATTTAAGTAGCTAAACATTTAATTTTAAAAATTTTTGATAAGCATTTTATTTTATTTTTTATCCACTTGACTTGAAAAAATATTATCAAACTTAGTAAAATATTATTTAACTCCCGTCCCTTTCCCATGAAAGAATTTTGGAAGGGAAAACGCAGGATGTCCAGGATAGCTCCAAACATTTCCCCGAGATCCGAAACCGGATTGTTTTGTCCTGAAATCCGATACAAAAAGCATCTTGCTTGCTTGATCCAAACCCAAGTCCCACACAGGGGTTAAAGTTTCGCTTTTTTCTTTTACTCTTTGCTTTGTAAACTAACATGGCCTTTTTGTCTTTCACTTTTTAAAAGCTGTTTCGACTCATTACTAATCCGACTAATCGTTTAATCCGACCAATCTCTCTCTGGTTTATAGTGATCTTAAGGGGGTATCTATTTCAAATAGTTTATGGTATTTTGAATAAATTACGTTATTTTATTTTATTATGGAACTTAATATTACAATAATTTTGAGAATATTTACGTTCACCTTGATTTTAATTTCTTCAAAAGCAGACTGGTCTCCATGGAATGCCTGGTCATTATGTTTCGAACAAAATGGAAGTATATCCCGTTATTTTGTGTATTAATAGAAATATTTAATTTTAGTCTGGGCCCAAACCCGAACACGTACATGGCTAGGCGATTTTAATTTAAACCCTGGAAATAATCAACAAGCTAGAGCATGTCTCCCTGAATCAGGTAGATCAAAATTCTCTTTTAATGTCACTCAAGTGGTCATTTCATTCAAAATGCCATTTTATTTGGTGATTGCGGAGGAGAGGAGGAGGGTCGTGTAGGACGAAGTAGAATCTCGAAAGAGGTTAGAGATTGGGTAAGACGTCATGGGGCAGCTCTATTAAGAAACGTAAGAATACTATAGAAAATGGAAGAGAATCACAAAGAAAGATTTACAAAATCAACCCGTTCCTTCCAACAAAATGCCTATCCCATTGAATTGAATTGAGGAAAATACACAGATTTTTGACACAATATTTTATATCATTCAATATTTAAGTACCCCATTCTTCCGAAATTCATCAATTCAATCAAGCAACAATAATAGCTAATGCTGATTGGGGCCAATGGAGTGAATGGACAGAATGTAACCATCTTCCTAGTGGAAATTCAGCTCCATTTAGAACAAGATGGAGGGTTTGTGATAAAAGTAGATGTGATGTAGCTGGTATGGCACATCCTATAGGAGGTATTTTCTTGAAGTTTTTGGTCCTTGTATTCAAAAAAATCTCTAAATCTATTTAAGTCTCTTCGTCTTCTGTAGAATGCCAATTATGCCCCGGAGAATCTTTGGAACAACAAAATTGTCCAATAAATCAAATTCACTATGAATCGCCAGGAATTGTTCCGTTAGAACACTTTCAATGCCATTGGAGTGAATGGTCTAATTGGAGGTAAAAATAATTAAAAATGCCTTTAACAATTTTTAAAGTGCATGTTCATCAACCTGTGGAACAGGAGTACGTATTAGAATGCGTGTTTGTTCATGTTCAAATGTAAATTTTTTTAAATAAAATTTTATTAATATAAAGTTGGATCTCAATGTAAGATACACCTTTTGGCGGAATATTTGTATTTTGAATTGGATTACTGTATTATCACTAATTGATAGACGAGTCATTATTTGTTTTAAACATCCTCCAAAGGACCTCAGAACGGCCATTCAAATAGAGAGGGTCTTTCTAATAGATAAAATCCGATATCTTAAGTGGTGGGGTTATGTGCTTAGGTAGCTCCCCTTTGAATACCCAACTCAATTTCTGAAGTATTCTATAGATAGAAGAGTATCAGAGGATATCTTTCAATAAGGTCCGAATGTATATTCAACCAAATTCAGTGTCCAGATGGTCAAGCACAGGAAGAACAAAATTGTTATAATCTTCTACCTTGCCAGCCAGCTCAACCCTATGGATGGTGGCTTGGAGGGATAGCACATAATTTAACAATCTCTCCGACTTTATCTTTTAATCCATGCATTTATTGTCCTCCAAACTATGCTCTTCCATGCTATACTTGTTTAAATTTACAATCAGTGACTGGGAAATAAAAATATTTTTTGATCCTTTTGTTTTACCAATTCAAGAATGTAAAATTTATAACTTAATATATAAAATGATGAACTAAATAATTATGGCATATTTATGTTTAGATTGAATCTTGTTAGTCTATGCCTTGGGGGTTGAAAAAATCTTAACTAAAACGGAATTTCGATCGGAATCTCGATTATCACGGTTATTTATTCGATTTAGCCTTTCTGATGATTCACTATAACGAGATTCTTCTGTATTTAATTTCAAATTTTTGCAAGTTTAGCATAAATATTTCAATTTATAAATTTTTTAACTTCTCAAAAATAATCTTCATCAATCACCTCCAACACCGCTGTCAAATGATCATCCACTAAAAAATCCACCACCGTCACCGCTGTCGAAGCCTCCACCACTGGAAAATCCTCCAAACCCACCTCCATCACCGCTGTTAAAGCCTCCACCATTAGAAAAACCTCCACCAACCCCGCTGTCATAGCCTCCACCACTGGAAAATCCTCCACCAACGCCGCTGTCATAGCCTCCACCATTGTCAATTCCGCCACCAGAATCCCAAGCTCCTTCTCCTACATAAGTTCCACTACTATAATCAGTTGTTCCAGGATCAGAGTTATCTAAAAATTATATAGATATATGAAGACAAGTTTTTACCAAAACTCTAATTAAAGCCCTTAAAATAGTCGCTATATTCTTACAATACCGGGCATAGAAATGAGCCCCTTCATAAAATACCTTGTTGGGCGCCATCATATCCTTCATCATCCTCTCCCCACCCTCCAAGGTTGGCAAGCATGTGACCAAAACGGAAAGCTTTTAGGGCTGCCTTTCCTGCACCGACAGCTAAACCAGCAGCCGGTGCTGCCAAACTAACAAGTTTTCCTGCACCGAAACGAGTGCCGAATGCTAATCCAGGGCCGCCTACTGAACGAGTGCCGGCATCTGAACGTGTGCCGGCTGCTGAACGAGTGCCGGTTGCTAATCCAGTGCCGGCTGCTAATCCAGTGCCGGATACTGAACGTGTGCCGGCTGTAGAAGTAGCAGTTGGAATCTAAAATTATTTTTGAAGTCAAAAAATTTTAATCTTTAATACCGGGTTTACACACCAACCAATTGGCCTTAATTGTGGTTTTTGTAAAGTTAAATAATGGCATTCATCCACTCCCTATTAATTAGGTTTTAAAAATTCAATTATTCTTTATATTATTCTGTATGTCTTATGTTCTAAGCACCCTAGGACATAACAGATTTTAAGAAAAGGGAATTTATAAGAATTTTTATTCAGAGGCTCGACGGTAGTACTGATCAAGTTGATCCTTAATAACTGCTAATATACTAGCCCGATATACCTAAATAAACTAAAAATACTTAAAATATTAACTCTAATATCCTTTCTGATGGAAAAAGAATCCAGTGAGCTTTAGAGGCCTGTGGATCCATTCCAATACAGACCAAACGTTTAACAGCATGGTCTTTAACACCTAGTGGAAAAGATGGACGGCGGACAGGCAGCCTATCACACATGGATCCAACAGCCGTGTACTGAACAACATTTTTTAGTAGAACTGTTTCGTGAGGTTTTCCATCACCCTGACATTTGAAAATTTTTTTAATAAATTTTTATTGACTGTACGTTTATTACGGATACGTAAATGAATACATATTAAACAATTGCGGATATAAAGTAAAATTCGGAACTGTCATTTAGTAATGACACCAGACTTCGTAATGGATTCAAAATGCCTGCGGATATCCTCCAGTATCCGCCGTAAATATTCAGATACCGATACCAAGATCCATGTCCATTATCGAGTCTGGTTAACACATCCACAATTGCTTACTCGTAATTGTGGTAACCTAGTCATTTACCGTATTATTAAAAAATACAAGTGTTGAATCAGAATATAACACAACAAAATTGCTTTTCCATCTATTTGCAATTAACAATCCAGCTTTATAACGTTGTAAATAGGCTTCTTTAACTGGTGAAGACATTTGAAAAATATTTTTAATAGTTTATATTATTCTCAAAAATAATGAGCATTCAAAAAAGGATGTTAGTGTTAGGTTAATTGACCCTGAAGACCTAAACTTTTGAAAGTAAATATCGATGGAATAGGGGATCGAGGGATCAGACTTAGTTTTATGGAGAAAGTACCCAGTTCTGTATTTTACAACCTATGGTCATTGTAAGTGTGTACGGTGAGTAGAGAGAGTAGTCCTCTTAATCCTCCAAATCCCTCGATATTACCTTCTGATATCTCTTTCAAAAGTTAAGGGTCAATAGGTCTTCAGCAGCAGAGTGTAGGTCTTCGAGGGGAAGGTCTTAAGGTTCCAAATAAGGTTCCTCCTTGTTTTAATAAAAGACCGGATCTACTATAAAGTAATCGGAAAGGAATTTTCTGATTTATTAGGTAGGGAAAATGAAAAATAAATTTTTAATTAACCTAAAAATGTAAATAAAAAAAAAGAAATTTTTAGGGTTTTATTTACCCAATAATTTACCTATATGTATTACCAATAATTTATTCACTAAATAATATTTTTATTTACTAAAATATTTCCGCTCTCGCATTTTTCATGTTCCATCATCGATTCTATTTAGATCTATTTAAACTAATCAAAAGACATAGAATAAATGCGCAATTTTAATTTCACGTTTAATTAAAATGATAGAACTAAAAGTCATCTATTTGGCAAATAAAAACTAATTATCTATTTTAAAGAGATAAAGGTATATATCAATAATGTAAGTGGGCTCAGGTAATTTTAATAAATTACGGACCAATATTTGAGATACAAGGCTTGGACCGAGTTGAGTATTACCATCTCACTGAAGCAATAGAGATAGTTATTCATTCAATCAAGAGCCTATTTTTATTAATCCCTCTGAACAACTAACAATCATTACTGATGATTCTCTCTTATAATCCCTTCATTCCGACATTCAAAAGTCATTCACCCCAGCTATCCACCGAATGTCTCTAATATTGAAGGATCAAGCCTTAAATTCATCGAATAATCTTTTTATCAATTTTTTATCAATTTTTTCAACTCTCAACTTGGTCCGACTAATAATTTCAATCCTTAACAGCATCTGTGTTTAATTCAAACTTGACTACACTTGATTAACGTTTGATAGACCTTGTCGAATAGAATGAATACGATAAGCTTGAATGCCTCTGAATAAGAATCTTATGTGCTCTGTGAATCACTGAATAATCCCAGAATACTCTCCCGACTCTGGTATATACTATTCAATAAGTAAATACTCTATTGGCTATTGGAGAGTGCTGTTCAAATAGAGACGCCGCTCAAATAGAGGAAATACGATAATTTATATTTTGTATTACTTGAACATAAACTTCCGCTTGTGGGGGAGTGCCTGTCCCTCAAAAGTTAAATTAAAGTAATTTAATTTAACTTTTAAGTTAAATTAAATAAAATTAACTTCAAAAAAAGGTTTTTTTCAATGTTATTTAATAAATTTAAATGAAAAAAGGCTTTAATAAGTAAATTAAATTATAATTTTTATAAAAAATTCTTGGGCTTTTTTTGTGTTTTATTTAATTATTATTTTAATTTTTAAACTTTTTAGTATTATAATTTCATTCAGTTTTTAAAAAAAATATTTTTTTAGAAGCCCAAAATAGAATTTCTTTAAGATATTTTCTAAAAATTTTTTTATTTCTGAGAACTATTTTAGTAAATTTTACTGTGTTTAGGTTAATACATAAAGCTTTGGATGTCTAGTCTCAGGATGTGAAAAAAGTTTCAGGATGTCCCTATCTTATATTAAAGATTTATTAATTTTAGTTTTTTCGTATCAGTAAAATTAACAGTAAAATGGATGAAAATTATTATCACGATCTTTTAATAATACTCATACAACAGTCGATTTCCATTGTTGGCATTATCTTTAATTTGACAGTCGTATGGGTGACTTTCAAACACAAGTACTTTTAATTTTTCAGCTTCTTTGTATACTTGCTCCACAACCATAAAATTAATTCTATTTGACTCACACTTTCGAGCTGTGGTACCAGGAATGGGCCGGGTTGTGAAAAAGCCGGGTCGGGTTTCGGATGGGGATTTGAAAGATTTTTTCGGATCGGGTTTAGGGTAACCCGATCCATCCCTGAATGGTGCCTCCAATGCTTCTTTCTGTGGATCCCCGCAACTCAAAAAGCCACAAGTGATGTTTGGTTGAAAAATTCGATTACACAGATGAAGGTCATTCAAAAGGTTCAGCTATGATACCAAACCTAACCTAAAACTGTTTCGAATATAAACGGATTTTTTTAATTTTTGGAGCAATCAAGTATAATCTTATAATAAATTTCAGAAATCTCCAAACAAGTTATGGACTTCTTCTTTCTATTAATTGTTTATGTGACGCAATTCTCGAGTCTGGAACATTTTTGCCAACAATTTTAGTGATAATGCACACAAAAATTCCTATAACCTATTGCTCTTTTGCTACCAGCTGGCAAAATATAATCGCTGGGATAAATTCGGTCTTTAATATGTTGTTTATTAGCGTAGACCGTATTGTTGCTCTACTTTTCCCAGTATTGTAAGTCTCGAAAAATTTTAGAAATTAGTCATATTAGTAATACCCCTCATTATTCATTTCCTAGTCACTGACCATTTTGAGCTTTTTTTCTCTCTTTTTCACAAAATGTTCTTAAGCTTCAAGGAACTGAAATATCTAACGTTCAATTATTTTTGTCTTGAACTCAACCACTGCGTTGAGATAATTCCTAAGCGATTTGTAAGATATACCTCATTGATAGCTCTCCCATTCTCAGACATATGTCATCTAGCTTGCTTTCTCAATCAAATTTTAGATAAAATTAATATTTTCATTTCAGTTACCGCTTTGTTCTAAAGAAAGGGGCCGTTAAATACGTAATGGTTCTTAATACATTTTCTCTGACATACAGTTTTATTTTTATGATTTTTGGCTTTAACTATGCTCTTGAAAACTCAGAAATGTATGTTATTAAACAGGAAATCTTTAAACTTATATTCCCCTATAGAAAAGTTTACTGTAACACTCCAGAACAAATTGGCGGCGATATACTTAGTTTAGGTTACTATGTTTCAATTTCTGTTACTTTGGTTACTATTTTTAATTATATTGTTGTTGGAATTATTATAAAATGTATGTTTAATTTAATTTAATGCCTGACACCGGACATGATCCTGTTCCATGTCTAGCTTACCTATTTTCATGGCATATTAATCATAAAAATCCAACCGGATCTGCTCCGAATTGAATACGAAATTAAGAAAGTAATTATATGATGAGGGTGATACTCAGGTCGATCGGATTCATTGACATGTGATAATCACTGGTTTTGTGTAGGGTCACTGGTTTTGATACACTGGTTTTGTGTAGGGCTAGTTAGATCATCCTAATTTTCAATTGATAATGTTTGATGATTTAATATTTAAGTATATCAAAGCGGAGAATCAAACGTTCAACAACTTCAAACCAAACGGATATACAGATCACTTATAGTAATAATATTTGTCATAGTTTTCTTAAACCTAACTGGAGTGTTTTGTGCCAAATTTATTACTCCGTTAATAACAAATGAGCCTGAAATGATATTTTTATATGTTCGTCTATTTGCTCAGCTTGTAACGATCTCGGGTGCAATAAATGCCCCAGTTTTGTACTTTTGCAGGTAGGGAATGATTATAAAAATTTTAGACTTGTCCATTTATACATCCAAACGACCTTTATCCAATAATAAACAAACCACGTCTAATGAAAAATCTTTATAAGACAATCAAAGTAATCCGGAAACTAGTGATCCTGCCGTCATAAAAATTAATTCCTAATTTTCGGAAGGTATCCCGAGTATTCGAGATTTATCCCGAGTATCCGGAATAAAAACATCTTATTAGATGTCTAAACTTTTGAATAGATCTAAAGGTTGATTGAACGCATACTTTATCAAGAACCAAATTTTAACTTTATCCAAAATCTTATTAAAATTACAGCTCTGAATATCGAAATGCTCTGAATAAAGAATTTCCTTGGATTAGAAGCTTCCTAAGAATGATACCGTTAATATACCCTAAATCAAGTATTACTACAAAAGTTCAAGTAGTTGCAACTGTTTATCAGCATCAAAATCAATTGAAAAAAGGAAGGAATAATTAAGGATTTAAATTTTGAAGATTCGATAACAAAAATTATTGTATATTTATTGTAGCAATATTAAAATTGCCATTTTAATATGTACCATAATAATTGGTGAATGTACGAAATTTAAATTTATTCAAAAATTTGAAGAGATTTGATGAAGACTTTATTTAATAATTAAAAAGTAAACATCATTATTTCACTTTATAATTTTATCACTTATCAAAAAATTAATTTTTCACCAATCCCCTCCTCCGCTATCAAATCCACCTCCACTATCAAATCCTCCACCGCTGTCAAAGCCTCCACCAGAATCCCAAGTTCCCCCTCCATCATAGTCATAAGTTCCGCTACTATAATCGGTTATTCCAGGATGAGCGTAATCTAAAAATTGATAAGAACAAGTTTTTAGCTTCAATGGACAGCTCCAATAGAGCGCCCGTTTATATGGATAAGTGCCGTTTTGTCTGAGTAATTCCCAAATCCGGCATAAGTGGCGGGCATAATTTCACTTCATAACCTCATTGATACAAACTAAAATCCCAATACCAGTGATGGGTCGGATTGAAAGAAAATGTCGGATCGGTTCCGAGTCGTAAAAAGTCAGGGTATCGGATAACACGGGCAACCCCTGCCATGACACCGACATTACCTGTAGAGTCAGTAACATCATTCACTACAGGTGATGAGCTCTGATTATTATCATCATTCATATAATAGTTGTTAGTTATGTACGTATCATTATCCTTTAAATTCAGTTCGTTTAGATTTCTAAATTTAGGTACCTGTATATATCCACCTCCAAATCCACTACTCCCATAACCCCCTCCCCATCCACCACCTCCCCAACCCCCATGTGGGGCAAACATACTGCCAATTCCATAACCTAGAAGAGAGCCTAGAAGTGCCCCTCCAGCTCCGGCTGCTAAACCAGTGCCAAATGTGGAAGTGGCAGTTGGTCTAAAAATTGAGTTAAGGACAAAGGATATAAGATTGGGGTTTGAAAATATTATCTATTACAATGAAGTGTATATTAAATAGAGGGTATCGCTTATGCAGTTCAAACCCAGGCCGTATGCCAATTTTTTAAATTCTTAAAACACGCCAAACACCATAACGCCAAAATAAACTAAAAATAATGCCAAAATACCTTGGCGCTCAGCACTTAAACAATCTTAAACAGAGGCGTGTCTAATATTGGGTGATCTTGAGTAAGAGAATATCTCCTAGAAATTTTTGAAATTCAAAGAAAAATTTTACTGGGCATAGGCTGTTGATGTACGGTCTATAATTACTGTTTGAGGCTGTGGGGGAGGATAATAAGGTTGTTGTTGCTGTGGATATTGAGGTCTGGCTCCATAAGGGATCTTGAATTAATTTAAAAAATACGAAAAATAATTTTCTTATCCACCTGTTGCGGTTGTTGAACGTTGGAAGGATAAGTATTAGTCATTGGCGGTGTTGGATAAGAAGGTGGGGCGTCCGGGTATCTTGCTGGGGGAACTAATAGAAATTTATTTTATTTATTAGCTAGAAAAAACCAAAAGTTTTTTCACTTGTAGGCTGTTGAGGAATATTCTGTGAAGGATTTGTTGGTGGTTTGGGTAGAGTTGAAAGGATGGCATTCATCCATTCTCTAAGTTTTGAAAATGTATATTTGTTAAAATAAGGCTTAAACAATTACTATAAGATACACTTTTGGGATCGAAAATTAAATCTTATAATGGGGCATATATCTAAGTATGGGTACAGCTTGAGCAGCTTCCCCATACCTAACCAACAAAATTAAAAAATGATTTTTAAACTGCAAGTATCTACTAGGAATGGGCAGGAAACCATGAAACCTGATACCAGGACATTTTTCTTCCAGCCCATTCCTGCTAGATTTTTCCAACCAGAAATACCTGAAAATAATGAGATATCGGATAACCTCGCATTTGTGAGTCGGAAACGGAAAAACCGGCCTGATTCTGTTTGGTACCAGGACTAATATGTGTGTATCTTATAGAGCTGTCCGAGACTCTTGGTCTTGGTCTTGGAACCAAGACTTTTCTTGGTTTTTTTTCGGTCTTGGTCTTGGTCTTGGTCTTGGGGTGTTTGTCTTGGTCTTGTCTTGGTTTTATTTTTTGGTCTTGGTTTTTTGGCCTCTTTGGATCTAGTGCTTGGCCTTCCAAAATCCTCAAAATTTTCGCCTGCGGCGCTGAAAAAGTGAATTTTTTTGGCCTACCGCCTTCTAAAATTCACAAAATTTTCGCCTGCGGCGCAGGAAAAGGAAGATTTTTGGCTTCTTGGCCTTAATAATGCCAAAATTTTCGCCTGCGGCGCTAGAAAAGGAAGAATTCTGGCTTCTTGGCCTTCCAACATTTTCAAAATTTTCGCCTGCTAATATCCCCCTTAACTAATATACCATTAATCCACCCAAATCCTCTGAAATAATATAACTCATTGATTTTCCACCCGGATAAATTCCTCAAAATTCTTTGAATTTCGGATAAATTCTTTGAATTTCGCATAGATTTTTTGAAATTATAGGTGATTGTGCTGAAGTTGACTGTGATCGTGTCAAAATAACAAAAAATAAACCAAAAATTTGACCTATGGGACCTAAAAATTGTTTCGAGTTTTGTATTATTCTTGGTCTTGAGTCTTGGAGTTTTGGTCTTGGTCTTGAGTCTTGGTCTTGGAAAAAATTTTGTCTTGGGTCTTGAGTCTTGAGTCTTGGAAAAATTTCGGTCTCGGACAGCTCTAGTATCTTATAATAGGTATGACTGAAGTAATAGACATACTCTAATATTTGTTCTGATGGAAAAAGAATCCAGTGAACTTTTGAGGCCTGTGGATCCATTCCAATACCCACCAAACGTTGAACAGCTACACCTTGCGGTAGAGATGGACGACGGACTGGCATCCTGTCACACATGAATCCAACACAGGTGTACGGAACAACATTTTTTAGAAAAATTGTTTCGACTGGTCTTCCATCACCCTGACATTTGAAAATTTTTTAAATTTATTTATGAACTGCTAAAATAACTAAATCTGCTTTGGAAAAATTGGGTAATTTGAAATTAAGTTGGCCAAATATTATAAATTTTGCAATTAAACAAATGAGGATATAAAAATTTACTCCTAGTCAGGATTCAGACTATAGTACACAGAATCAGAATCCCGGAATATTGTAATAATTGAGTTTAAGAAGGTAAAACGTGGCAGGATTCTGTTGTATTAACCCCGTAAATCCCTGTAATCTCTTGTTGTTCAAAACCTGGTTTTCCGAGACGGAATCCACTCTTGCTTATACTAAGGGAAACGGAAATTGCGCCCACACCTAACATACGTATCTATAATAATTTCCCTTCCGTTTACCTCCAAAATTTACTTTGTCTATATTATCAAACAGTCATAAAATATTAAAAATAATTTTTAAATTAATACTAATTATGTATTTACCCTATTATTAAAAAATGCAAGTGTTGAATCAGAATATAAAACGGCATAATTACTTTTCCATTTATTAGAAATTAAAAATCCTGCTTTATAACGTTGTATAAAGCCTTCTTTAATCAACGAAGACATTTAAAAATATTATATTTTATAAAATCTAGTTAGACAAATATTAATTTAGGTTAAAAATAATAAAGAATTGTTCAAAAAAATATACATATTTATGTACATATTACCATAGCAACACTTTTCAAACAAAAGATTTTATTCTCAAATTTGTACTAAAAATTATAACAGGCAAAAATTGGGGAGAGGTTGAACTTATAAAAATCGAAATAGAATCAGGACAGAGCCAGAAAACCTAGGATTTTTACACGGTTTCAGGTCCCTATAACCGTCTAGTTGTATCCTTGTTCTCGTGTTTTCCTTTTGTTCCGAGTTTTATCCGTGAAAACTTGAATTGGGTTCATAAAAAATATACATATGTATTTGTCCGTTGGCGTTTAGCCCTATGTAATTTTAAAGAGGAAAATGTAAGGAGATGAAAAGAAAATGGGTGAGATGATGTGATAATAATAAAAAATTTTGTTTAGCATGCATAATTATAGGGTGTAAATAAATAATATAATAATTCATTGAGGTTATTAACTTGCTCGAAAAAACAAAAAGGTGTTATAGTAAATGTAAAAAAGGTTAGAAAGATTACTCTAAGGCCAGTTAACAAAAATTAGATTTAAGTATTCTCTAAAAAATTTCATGGAACGTATTATAAATTAAAAATTGTAGGTTTAAAAATAGAAAGAAATATGTATGTATATTTTTCATTATTTTAGAATTTTCTAGAAAGGAAATTGAAAAACGATTTTTTTAAAAAGATTTATTGTAAACAATAAAATATAAATAGTAGTTAGGTAGTTACATAATACTTTAATAAATATTTCTATTTACTTAAATAATTTTCCTCCCTCTTTCAATAGTTTTCACTTTCCAACATCGATTTTTCTTTTAGCCAGTATTGACATTTTAAACGACGGCCTAGAATTTCGCAATTTTACTCCGTCATAAATAGAATTATAAAACAATGAGTCATGTATTGGCAAGTAAAAACTAATTATTGTAAAAAGATTGCGGCATCTTAATGATATTAATAGAATTTCATTCGTTGGATTTTGATAAATAAATTACTTGACAACCTAGGAATTAAATTTATAAAATAGAAAAATTTAAACAAACAGTGAATATTAAAAAAGTTAGACATACATTCACAAGGTTGATAGCAACAAAATAAAAAATCAATAACCAATTTGAGAACTAGAAGAAATAAACTAACATTTTTCTGAATAAAAAAATAATTTTCATAAGATTAAAGTTGCTTTAATAAGCTTACTTAATTGAACAATATTTCAACTGCTTAAATACTCGTATTTTTAACACTTTCAATTTTAGTCTTGATTTGACATTCTAACACAATATTCCGAATTCTCTATTAAATAAAACTCCTCAGCATTAAGTATTTGCACAAAACTGTAATATGGCTAAATATTAGAGGAATAATATAATAAAAAAAAATAAGGAGTAGTATGAAACAAATTAAAAAGAATACACAAATTAAAAAAATAAATTTGCTTTTATAGAAAAATGGAACGCTGCAAAAGGGATAAAATGTAATTTATTTAAATTTAAAGTCTACTATTTAAAAAAATTTTACCAAAAAATTTTTAAAATCCTTCGATATTTTTAAAATCCTTCGATAAAGATTTTTAAAATCCTTCGAAAAATCCTTCCTTCGATAATATTGAGATTTTATGCCAAGAAAGCGATTTACCAAAAAATTTATTTTAAGCATTTTTAAAAAATAACATTTCGTTAGATTATTTTTTAAATTTATTTTTAATTTTTAATTAAAATCTCACAGACGTAGAATAATAAAATTTAATAAAAAATTAAATTTCTCACAGAAAATTAATTTATTAAAGGCTATTTTTAACACATTTTTTTAACCATATCGTTAACTTTATTAATTTTATAAATTTCTGTAGTTTGTAAAATATTAATTTTTACAGAAATAAAAAATAAAAAAACCCATTGGAATTTTGGTCTAAAATTATTTTTCTCGGGAAAATTTAATATGCATCATTTTATTAATTTTATTTAAATAGAAAATATCCACATAAAATTATTCATTATTTTCTAAATAATTCATATTTTTATTTTTAAACCTCATTATGAGATACACCCTTGGAATTGAAAAATTTTTATCCTATAATGATTTTTTAATAATTTTTGGTCTTCCAAATTTTTTTCCAATCTTGGCAAAGTCTATCTAATGTGATAAACCCAAAATTTTGTATGGACGTATAGTTATAACGCGCACTGTAATTGCTTGAGAAAATAATTTTTTAAAATAATTTTTGGTCTTCCAAAAATTTTCCAAGGCTTTAATTAATATAAAAAACATTTCCATTATTATTTAAAAAAGATTGGCTACTACTTTAGTATTTATTATTTGGTATATACATAGTATTTATTATCTATCTACTATCTATTTTTATTTAATTTTATAAGATTTTTATTCATTTATGCCAATTAGGTAAGTTGCATACTACTATCTGGCTTCTTGGGCACCCTGTTATCTTCTTATAATTATTATAGCTTCCGTAAGCAAAATAATTTTTGGTCTACCAAAAAAATTTTTCCAAGGCTTTAATTATATAAAAAAATATTTCTTTTATTTAAGGAAGATTTTTATTCATTTATGCCAATTAAGTTGCATTGGTATTTATTCTTTGGCCTAATTTATTTAATATTAAATTGCTATATTTATTTAAGCAATGCAAATAAATGAAGCCCCCAAAAATAGAATAAACTTGGGCAAGTTTATTTTATTAATAAAATCTTGAAACTTGAGCTTATTAAATATAAAGCCATAGAAATATTATAAACTTGGATAAGTTTATTTATTATAAATAGAAACTTGAAGCAAATAAAAACCAATGAAATTAAATAAACTTGGCCAAGTTTTATTTTTTGTATTTTGAAAACTCAAAACTTATTTAATAACAAGTTTGAACTTAAAACTTAATATTTATAATTAATATCAAGTTTAGACTTAAAACTTTATTAATATTAAACTTAAACTTAAAACTTGATTAATGTTATTCTTGTGCCCTAGTTTTGACTATATATTAAGCAAACACCCACACATTTTCACATTAATAAATTGGCTAAACATAAGAAGAAATTACTCAATGCTTTAAGGTTGTATATTTGGTATTTCTTTTATTTAATTTTTGGGTAAATAAAAGCTTAAAAGAATTTGTCTCAGGCCTTATGGGAATAATAAAATGATGTTATGGATTCGGGAATTTATTTAGTTAATTTTTTACTTAAATTCTCCTTCGTGTTTTTCTCCAATCAGTTAAAAATTTATTTAAAATTTGACGTAAAAATAAGAAAACTCCTTTCAAAACACCAAAAAGGTGTGCCATAATTATTTTAGCAAAATAAAAATGATTTAATTATTTGTTTAGAAATATAGTAATTGAATAGTTTCCAAATATAAAATTTTAAATTTATTTTTTAGCAAAATACATTTAATTATATATATATTAA
This sequence comes from Meloidogyne incognita, assembly GCA_036172945.1. Taxonomy (NCBI): domain Eukaryota; kingdom Metazoa; phylum Nematoda; class Chromadorea; order Rhabditida; family Meloidogynidae; genus Meloidogyne; species Meloidogyne incognita. Next base: position 3,287,227 of record JARQAC010000002.1, read on the forward strand.
TTATTTTAAAAATATATTTTTTAAAAATTATTTTAAAATAAATATAGAATATTTACATAGGTATTTTAATAAATACAAAAATAAATTTAAAATACAAAACTTGACATATTTAAAATACAAAAAAACACAAAATAAGTTTGAAAATACAAAAATAAAATACAAAAAAAAGTTTTATACCTATTTCAAGTTTATCTTTGTATTTTAGATTTATTTGTTTTTCAAGCTTGTTTTTTAATTTCAGGTTTATTTTTGTATTACAAGTTTTACTTTTTATATTTCAAGTTTATTTTTTGTTTCAAGTTTTTATTTATAGTTTAAGTTTAAACTTGTATTTTAGGTTTATTATTTGTATTTCAGGTTTATTTGTATTTTGGATTTATTTTGTTTTTTATCTTTAAAAACTAAATTAAACACATAATTATTCCAATGGATTCAAACAATACAACATTAACCACCAAATCCTCCCCAGCACCTATAAATTTTGCAATTGCATTATCAGAATTAATATTGGATATATCAGCATTAATACCAAATATTTATTTTATTTTCATTTTGTGGAGTAGACACGATCTTCACAACAATTTACGTGTTCTTTTAGCCTCTTTTTCGAGTTGTTTGATTTTGGTGGATTATTTAAATATTATGAAAAATAATAATAAACTTAAGTTTATTTTAATTTCAAGTTTATTTTAACATTTATTTTATTTATTTTTAGGTTCAAGCTTATTTTATGTTTATTTTTGTGTTTTTAGTTTAAGCGTATTTTTATGTTTATTCTAGTGTTTTTAAGTTTTAGCTTGTTTTTAAGTTTATTTTTTATTTGTAAGTTAATTTTATTTTTAATTTTATTTTTGTGTTTTTAAGCTCAAGCTTATTTTTAAGTTTATCTTTGTATTGTTAAGTTCAAACTAATTTTTGTTTTTTAAGTTTAATCTTATTTCTAAGTTTATTTTTGTGTTTTTATGTTTAAGCTTATTTTTAAGCTTAGTTTTGTGTTTTATTTTTGTGTTTTATTTGTGTTTTATTCTTGTTCTTATCTTTTAAAGCTTATTTTCGTTTAGATTTTTATTTAGGTTTATTTACTTATAATTACAATTTAAAATAACTACATATAAGTATGCATTTTTAAACTTATATGTAGTACTCAAGTTTAATATTTAATAAACTTGACATGTATTTTAATATTTAAATAGGTTGCTTTAACACGTCTTCCAACAGAATTTAATTATATTTTTACTGGAGTGTTATACATAGAAGTTTTTAATTGGCTTGTTTATGGCCATGAAGTAGCTGTTATGGTCAGAAAATTTTTATTTAAAAAAATATTAAAATTATAAAAGATAATAAAAATTTTTAATTTAATTTTTAAGTTCTTTCGAACAATAATAGTTCCACTTACTTTCGAAAGAGGTATCTTTTTAATTAGAAGAATAATTTTAAAAAATTATTTTAAGTGCTAGCTACCATTTTCTCTAAAAATTATGAACAACAAAAATCGCCCAAAATTGGAATATGGGCAGTTGTTTTGACAGTAGGATTTTAACTCTTTTAATGCGCCAAAAATTTTTAATATTAGGCCCATTAAGGTTAAATTTTCCAGAAGCCTCTTCAGCCAGGAAATAAGTCTAAGGGTCTTGGGAAAAAGTCTAAAAGTCTAAGATGTTGGATTATTACTATGATGTTAAGACTTGATCTCGCAATGGACCAAAACTAGGCTGTCGGAAAAATAAAGTTATTTGAGATTTATAAACTATAATATTTTAAATACCTATAAGAAAATAAATTTAAAAAAATTTTAGTTGCTAATCAGCATAGCAATTGGAATTTATATTGGAAGTGAACTAAACAATTCATCAATTCGAAATGGAGTAATAACTTTCCGTGGTAGTTATTACGGGCTTTACCATATAATAGACGTCTCTGTACGCTTAGTTATTTGGATTATTTGTTTTGCAATTTTTGTTTTGATTTTGCGTTACAATCAACGTTGTTATGCATTTTCCCGATTGCCTAACAAACACAATCTTGTACAGCGATATCAATTTGCTGAAAATGTTCGGTCTTCGAAGCTTTTGTTGGCTGTTGGAATTATTATTTTTGTTTGGTTAGTAGTAGATTTTTAGAAATTATTTTATGACCAGAAGACTAATAATAAGAAATTCTAATTGTGTAATGGGGAAAGATCCATCTTGATTGTCGAAACATTGGAAAGATTAGAAAAATAAGATCCATATCTGATTTTGATAGGATTTAAAACCCATAGGCAGGCAATGTTGCAGTAGCTAGAAAAAAAACTAAGTTGGTCTGGAATTCTCATTACCATATAATTTTTTTCGAAAATAACCACATATCTTGACTAGGATTGGTGGATCCTGATAAAAAATATCAGGATATCCAAAAAATTTTGGCTCGCATATCGGAACCGGATATCTGCAGATTTCCCAGGACCAAGAGGGGCTTCTTTTTTAAGTACTATTCGTGGAGACACGGGATGTGGATTAAGAGTCTGAACCAGAATTTTGCCTTAATTTTCTTCCAAAATTTCTTTAAATTACATAAAAATATATCAAATTTTAAGCAATTTACATTTTGATTGTGTTATGCTCCGGATAGCTTACAATAAGGATTATTTTAATGTAGAATACTCACAATCTTTCGATTTCGTTCTGGCTGTGGCATTAAATGCTATTCCAATTGCTGCAATATGGTTTTTTAATTTTTGAATTATAGGCTTTGATTCTAATTTCCAGATCCAACTCTAACTTTTCTAGTTTAAAAATACAGTAAAAGCGGGGTAGAGGGACGAGGAGTCTATCAGATATTAGTAGGGTTTAAGAAGAAGAAAACGCGTTAAGCTCAGTCGGTAGAACCATTTACGTTGTGTGAGCAGCGTTTAGCAATAACTTCCAGGAGGTCGGAGGCTCGATGCTTACCTTATCCCAAAGTTCGTGTTTTTGAAACCTCTAAAGTTCACAGTAGGCTTAATTGTTAAAATTTTAGTTGGGTTATGAATGTGAATCAAAGCCTTATAAGTAGCTGACCTGACTCTTGATTTTGTGATTTACTTTAATCTTGCATCCATTTCCGGCCTTGGTCTTGAGACTTGGGGATTCCTTTCTTGGACAGCTTTACATACAAAGCCCCTCTAAAAAATATTTTTTAGGTTTCATTCCTCGATGTTAGAAGCATTCAAATCCCATCTAAAACATTTAACATCATGCCTCTGCATTTTTAAATGTGTCTCCAAGTCAAATAATTCTATCCAACAACAACAGCAGCTAGCTATAAATTCAATTTTGCCATTTCCACCAAATCACCCAACAACAACAAATAAAAGATTAAATAATTATAAATCACCCAGGGCTTTATTAACTGGGCAAAAATTAATAATTGGTAGGGAAGAGGAACAACGAGTTTACTTCAATGAACTACGTAAAAGTTGGAATGTGCCACCTTATGAAATGAAGAAGAAATATATTAAATATTAATTGTATTAAATATTATTATTTATTTTTAAATAATAAAATAAATACTATAAGTCGTTTGAACCATTGATGTCATGTTATCCGAACTCCGATAATCGAACTTTGTTACCTGGACAATTTTTGATACGATAGCTGACACAGAACTTTCTCAAAATCCGACACAAAGTCTCTTGCCCGACTTTTCCTCTACCCGTCAAAGCACGGGTTTGAATCCATAACAGCTGATTTAATGTGCGCACAAACTTGGAAAAATGGTCTAAGTCTGTATTTGGTTTGCCAAATACTATCAAATTTTGCACAAAAAATATTTATTTAATTAGAAACGTATTGATTGTAAAAATTTTTGATTTATTCAAATAAATTCACAAAATTCAAAATTCTCAAAAAACGCGAGTATGGATAAAATGTCATTTAATTTGAATGTCTTCTCTGATATTTTTAACATAAACAAATAAACTAATATTAAGTAAATATTCATTAAATAATTAAATTATTTATCTAGTAATTGTATTATTATTTGTATTATTTCTTTGCATCCCCACAGTAAACGTATTTAACGGCACAACAGAATCAGATCCAGAAGTGTTGAAAATTAAGGAAATAAAAGCCTTTCTGTAGTGTCTTAATGTCAAAATGGTAACTATAGGATTAAATATTATCCAAGGAATTGGCAAACGAAGTAGCATTAACTAAAAAATGAAATTTAAAAATAATTTAAAAATAAATTGTAGAAAATTTAAAAATAAATGGTAGATACTAGAGATTCAGTTTGGATTCTCTCTGGATCCAGATCAAGAATCCTATCCAGGTTACTAACCTAAATCCAGAATCAAGATACAGGATTTTTGAAAATACCGATCTCTAGTAGATACTTCGTTCAAATCCCATTCTACTCTACATTTTGAGTCTCAGATTCGAGATTTTTCGAGTCAGCTTTTAAGATTTTAAGTCAGCAGATTTTGAGGGGTTTTGAGTCAAAATTCTGTAATTTTTTGATTCTAAGATTTTGAGATTTTTGGGTCTCTAATTTTATGACTCATATCGGGTGTGGGTGTATATGAACTAAAACCCCAACTATAAAATAATTACAAATTGTAAAATCCAAGGAGATGAAAATTGACTGAACAAGTTTGCAAGAGTAAAAATACAAGTAATCCAAATTGGTATTAATGTAAGTAAAGGTAGTAATAACTGAAATGTTTATTAATAAATTAAGGTACTAGATGCTAATGTCGTTCCCCCCCCCCCCCCCCTTTTTATTCCTCAGACAATTTTAGTAAGATTGGGCGAAGTTCGGAAAAGGTATTAACTTGAACAATAATACAGTTAAGGTAAATGATCGCATAATGGTCAGACTTTTTCCTTCCCTCAATTTCACTCCAATACTTCCCTATGGCATTCAAACATTCAATAAACTAAGTCCAGACATTATTTTGGCCCGACACTGTTTTGCCCCTAATGCTATTGTAAGCATCTAAATATTCAACCCAAATGGCCATTTTTGCCATTTATGGGCATTTAATAAAGAATAAATATTTACATAAGCAATTATATTCAAAGTCAATTGTTGATTAATTTCGATAAAGCGGTCGGTGTCAACTTTAAGTTTCAAACGAACATGCAGGGACATAGCTCTAGCAGATAAAAGCATAATTAAATAGGCAAACAAGACAAAGATGCTAATAAGCAGCCAAACAAAGGAATAGATGAGAGTATTCTAAATTAGTTATTGAGTAAATTTTGAACGGTGGGAGAGCTTGGATTCCCGGTTTTGCAGAAAACATTCGAGAATCAGGAATAGAGTTAGCTGCTCATGGGAAATCTTCGAATATCCAGATCCGAATCCGAATTTTTTATTTGAATAAACAAGATTGCCGTGTGAAGGAGAATGCCCTGGGAATATTCTTAGTGGAGGAAACTTTAGCTTAGCTAATGAGTCATGAATGGGAATTCCCGAGAACCGACCTAAAATTCCAGATTTTTAGATAGTTAAGATTGTCCTGTGTCGGAATTCCAGATTTTAAATGTCGCCTCATTCCCAAACATGGACACATACATGGAACTAGAGTCAGTTAGGTCAATAATTTCCCTCCTAAAAAGGGTTAAACTCACCCCTTTTTGAGCGAGCAATATAGGCTCAATATTAGTCCCATTTCTTTCAAGAATTTCAATTAATGCCGAATTATTACAACACAACTGATCACTCTTTTCAGGCTTTCCAGTTATATAAAGAAGGAAAGATAAAATAAAGTCTAATGGGAGGACAATTCCAAACATTGAGAAAAAATATTGAAATGAAGTTATGTTGCTATTTCTTTAAAGTGTATTTTTATCTAAACTACTGTTGAACCCTACTGTAAGTTACCCTCAATACTAGGCACACATAATTTAAGATACGTATCTTTAAAAGTTAGCACACTACATGGGGCAACTGTCTAAGCTATACACTTTAAGCTTCACGTCATTATAAGGAAGCATTCAAAAGTTGTATCTTATATTGAGATTTTTACTAAAAAGGGAGTACCGTATTTCCTCTAATAGAACGACATGTCGTTTTATTTTTCAACCTCCCTCTAGACTGTCGTTCTATTAAGGGCTGTCGTTCAAATAGAGGCTGTCGTTCTATTTTTCAACCTATTTTTTACACTGTTTATGAAATTTTTATTAAGATTTATATCATTATAATAATTTTATTAATGAAGAAAAATAGTTAAATTTTCCCATCAATAGCATTGGTAACCAGTGGTGTCTAAGTTCCAGTCCCGGAACTAATTAGTTCTAGTTCCAGAACTAGAACTACGGAACTAACGATTATCTGGAACAAGTTTGGAACTAGAACTACGGAACTAATAAATGCCTGGAACTAGCTTGGAACTGAAACTATGGAACTAGTAAATGTCTGGAACTAGCTTTGGAACTAGTTCTGGAACTCACAATCTCTGATATCCTGCATACATATATCCCGCGAAATTAAAGGCTCTTAAGAAGATATTTGCGGATTAACTGGTATAAAATGGATTTGAGGGTATTAAGAAGGATACCAGAGGATTTTTGAGGTTAAAAAGTAATATAGAGGGATTAGGAAGATTTAATGATACTAGGAGTAAGTGAGATACCGGTGGATTTGATGTGTCAGTATTGATATATAGGGGGATTAAGAGGGAATCGGGGAATTTTGGCGGGGATATCAGAGGATTTGGAGGGATATCGAAAGAATAAGGTATATATCAATGGATTTAGAGTCATATAATGGGATCTGGAGTGATAAAGAGCCTAGAATAAATAGCAACCGCTTAGTTAAATAGTTAAATAAAAAAAGAAAGGGTGTCGTTCTAATAGGGGTGTCGTTCTAATAGAGGCTGTCGTTCTATTTCTCAACCTCCCTCTAGACTGTCGTTCTAATAGGGGGTGTCGTTCAAATAGAGGCTGTCGTTCTATTAGAGGAAATACGGTATTTTAGTGGAGGTGGATGAATAAGCCATACCCCCTGTTTAAGCTACATCCCATTATTAGAAACAATATTAAGTATCGCTTTTTATAAAGAGTGTTTAGTTAATAGGGAATAAATCTGTGCCTGAGGGCTCCCCTCATTAATCCTGTAACTAGTTATGGTGTATCGTATAATGGGTTGGTTGTAAAAACCTGTTAAGACACAAATATCTATAGATAAATTGAGCAGCTTGTGAAAATATCGAGAATAGCAAACAATTATCCCAAATTGCAAGTAAAATATCCTTGGGGATAATATTTGTATTAAAAGGACTGTTAAGCACAACAATATTAGCATCACCATCAAAAGTAAAAATCTTGAAAAAATTTTTTTCATTAATTAAAACCTCTAATTGAGTATAAGTTAGCTTAATATTAGCCAGCTTTTGATTTACTATAACTTTTTTATTTCTTATCCAATCTGAATGAATCGTATATCTTTCGAAAGCTCTTGAATAGCGGAATATTTTTTCCAAGTAGATAGACCAGGTCTGATCACTCACTAAAAAGTTTTATCCTGAGAATACACTTATTTGTGGGTTTTTCACATATATCGGCTTGTAACTTTTTAAGGAATGATCAGACTTGATCTATCCCGTTGGCAAAAAGATACCGTTTTTCAAGGGCTTTCGAATGACATATAATTTATTCGGATCGGATATGTGACAAAAAAGTTATAGTCGATCGAACTTTGCTGGCACTCAACCTACTCATAACTAACTACCCCTTCCGGAAAAATCAAAAATCAAACCGGTTGGGTCACTAAATTAATAATCAACATAAAAAGATCAGTAAAAGCAGTCTGAAGCAAAATATGACTAAAAACTTTCATTTCAGGTGAACTTTTATTTAAAACAAGGACTATAAGTAAAGTATTCAAAATTATTCCAATAATAAAAGTTAGAAAGGAATTAATTTGAATTATTTCTCGAATCATTTTTACACTAAAAACAGAACTAAAAATGGCAAATATTTTATTTTGATATCATAAAAAGGTTAAAAAGTAATAAAAAAAATATTTGCTAGTGGCAGGTGATTAATAAATTTATACGTTTAAAAATATTATTTTAATGACAGTAATTATAAAAAAACTTTGAGATAGCTAGAGTGTGTTGTGCCCGTACTTGCAGAAGGACATAAAAATAAATAACCCAACATTGGGTTGGATGGTGGCACAGTCGGTTGCAGCGATGGCAAAGTTCCAGTTCCAGTTCGGAACTAATTAGTTCTAGTTCCAGAACTAGAACTACGGAACTAACGATTATCTGGAACTAGTTTGGAACAAGAACTACGGAACTAGTAAATGCCTGGAACTAGTTTGGAACTAGAACTACGGAACTAACGATTATCTGGAACTAGTTTGGAACTAGAACTACGGAACTAACGATTATCTGGAACTAGTTTGGAACTAGAACTACGGAACTAGTAAATGCCTGGAACTAGTTTGGAACTGGAACTACGGAACACGTAACAAGGTTAGTAACTAGGTTCTGTGTTTAAAGTTTCAAGGTCGAATTTTAGCCCAGAAAGGGTAAGGGTTAAGGAAAAAAAATTATTTTATTTAATAAATCAGACAGAGAAAATTTAAAGTAAAAATTTAAAAAATAAAAAGTAAAAAAAAACTTTAAAGTATAATTAATCACGAAATATAGCGTTTATTTTAACCAACTTTTTTAATATTATTAAGTAAACATTATTTTTTCAGGGTGTAAAATTATTAAAGTGTCGCCATGGAATTATTTCCCACCCTCAAAATTTATTTAATTATTAATTTACAAAAATTATTTTAAAAGAAAATGTCGGGTGAAATAATTTTATAATGAAAAATAAAGTTGGAAAAAATAAAAAAAAATATTCTCAATTATTTAATTATGTCAATTTGAGGGTAATTCTATAAAAAATATAATCATCATAATGATACGCGTTATGCGAAATCTCCGTATAAAATCCTATTCGAAACCCTCTAAAAATCACTTTATTTTTTGACTGATTGAATTAGCAAATTTTTTATTAATAAAGATGAGCGAATGTGTAAGATTCGAGTAATCCTTCTTTACTTTATTTTATCTCAAATTTATTGAGGTTTATTTAAAATACTTTTTTAAAATACTTTTCATTGAGTGTGCAAATCATAAAAAATTTAGAGTATTAGCTAATTGTGTAGATTTTGGTCTTTAAGGGTTTTTAACATTATTTTTCATCAAATATAATCACATACATATATTTCTAATCACATATATTTTTAATCACATTTATTTTTTCAAATGTCATTTATTTTTTTAAGTTTTATAATTTTACCAAGTCATTTATTTGTATTGTTTTTTTTATCCATTGTAAGTGTACATGTTTGTATGTACCTTTTGGTTTTCGTTATAAATAAATAAAAAAAAATAAGTTTAGATTGAATTAAATATATAGTGAAGTTGGGGAAAGGTTTTTGATACTATATAGGGTAGTTGGGGCGGAGGATAATTAAATGAAAGTAAAGAATAGGTCGAAGAGGTTTGATTGTCAGTTATTTGAATTAAAAGAGGGAAAAGAGTTAGGATGAAAGGGATTTTTAGATGTACAAGCGGAAATGTCAATCATAATATCAAATATTATAAATGTATTATGGGAAGTTGTTCGGAGGCAAAATGTATATTTTAATGCGCACCTTGTAAATACTGCGTAGTACAAAGTTTTAACAAAAAAGTTGGTATCTATCTGGGGTCTGACTGTATTAATCACCATAAATGACACCTTTCTTCTGGTATTCTATACATTTTATCACCCGGTTGGCAGTTGAAGGCATCAAAAAATTCTCGTAAATTAGACAGGGCTACATTTACACGTGCTCTGTCAGGTGAGTGATTATCATCAGATAACAAATATTTTGTCTGGGAAGTATATTCAACTGAGCACCAGCCCTGAAAATTTTCAACTAGTTTAATTTAATAGAAATATTATTTTAGGGTGAGGTTTTGCATAGTTATGTGGAGGGTGATTTTCTTTGAAAAAATTGTACAAAATTATTTTAAATTTTTCAGAATTCTCGGGTTCAGAAAAACCCGAGAATTCTTTCTGAATTCTCGGAATTTTTCTGAATTCTCCTATTTTCTACCTATTTTTTAAATTGGGCTTATCTCGCCAAATTTTTGGCATTTTTCAAATTTTGGCATTTTGTAAATAAAATGCGGAAAGAAAATATTTAGAATCTATCGAAAGCTCGGACCAACCTATGACATATCAATTAACTCACAAAAGCATAGGTAGCGAAAAAAAGTTGTTCATCAGTCATAAATTCCAAACCATGGACTACTATTTTTGGATCTTCTACTTGACTTTTTCTCGTTTTTAAATAATTTTGAAGCGCCCAATATGACGATTTAAGACCACCAGCATCTGCTAGGTTTTCACTCAATGTAAATTCCCCGTCAACTGGAGATTTAGATTTTTCACCTGTCCTCACCTAATATATGAAAATAATTAGTTGAACCTCAAGAGATGAGGTACGATTTTAAAAACTTGGTTAGCCATTGGTCCTGTGGGCTCCATATTTAAGCGGTGCCCCGTTTCATGCTCGAGACCATATTTTGGACCATAACTTTTATGCTTTATCAGATATGAATAATTATTATATCAAATCAAAAGCTCTGTCAAATCGAAAGCTCTGTAGTAAATTAATCCTCACATCCAGTGTTATGCCCGCACATCTATAAAGAATATAATGAATAAAAGTAACCCATCATCGGGTTGGATTGTTGCAGTCGGTTTTTGCTTATTATCGGGCCTTATCCATGATTGTTCTATTCCATCATCCATAGATTGAAATTTCCTAAGCGTGAATTTATACAGCAGCTTTCGATTGATATAATAATTACTCTAATTGATTAAGAATCAAATAATTTATAGCCTAAAATATGGCTGATGTGAGCTTGATGGGACAATCTGAGACGCTTGAAAGGATTATTCTTGGGTCTAACAAGATCTTAAAGTTACCAAAAAATGATTATATTGCGTAATAAAACACTGTTTCCTTCTATCATATTCATTCTCCGTTAGTTTTTCCCACCAATCCTCGCTATGCCCATATTCGTTAATTGTCCTTCCGAAATTGTCAAATCCATGAGTAATTTCATGCCCAATAACAACTCCAACGCCACCAAATTTCATTGGAATTGGCATATTCTTTAAATTGATAAAGGCTTTTAAAATTATAATTATTTATTACAGTCGGATCTCATCATGAGATACACCTTTGGGACTGAAAAGATTGTAGCTTATAATGAGAAATAGAGTAGAGTACCTTTAAAATAGAGGACCTCTTAGGCAGTTTGCTCCACCCAGCTTTCAACCAAATTTTAAAAAGTATCGTAAAATTAAGTTATAGAGCGTAACAGGCTAAAATTAGCGACGGCCCATTTTTTAGCTTTGATTTAGTCTTAAGTAATCTTAAAGCATTCGAAATCCCTTTATAAGCGGTATCTTTTTTTCAAAATCTCAACTCTGTACAGGTCAGCTTTATTACTCATTATAAAGTTATGATCTGATAAATATGAAAAACATCAAATATTTGAGCTTATCGTCTTATACCTTTTGAATCAGTGATCAGACATGATCTTTCCATTAAGAAAAAATACCAGCTTATCATTCGAAGCTTATAGAGAGCTTTCGGATGATATAATTTTGTTCAGAATAGATCTAGGCTGAAAAGTTAAAGTTGATCAGCTTAGGATGACGCTTAGTTAGCCTCGCCCAGTTCGACGTGCCCTATGACCCAATCAAGTACCTAGCAGTATGCGGATCCTATAACGAGGTCCGACTGTCATTAAAACTTTACTGAACTATATCATAAACTGGGAAAAACAGATATCCCGCCAGAACAATAAAAGCATTTAAATAAAAATAATAAATTGCATTCGCTGCGAACATTTGGCTATTTTTAACATTTATTTTGTGAAGCATTTTGCGTTCATCGTCGACCAAAACGACTTGATTTACATATCTCTGCATGGTACAGACTGAAGCAGCAATTTCAATTTCACCAAAACTCATTGTATTATGGTCAATTACATTATAACATCTGAAATAGATAGAAGTCAAAAGACTCTTGCGCCTACTCTTCCAGACTCGAAACAAAATAACCATTGATAAACCGATTAAGATTCACAAGAATCATCCCTAAACACGATGAGAACTAAAGGAAGTATGTCAAATCGGTAGTATACATGAAGCAAAATATGCCTATTGAAAATGACATTTTTGGGGACCTATGAATCGCGAGCTAAATACATATAACTTCAAATAAAGATTATTTACGGATCGTAACTCTATGGTAATACCCAACAATTTATGTATAAACTTCAGTCTATTTAAGACGTAGCCTGGTTTTCTCCCCAAAAATAACGACAAGAATCCTGAGGTTTGGAGTGAATATTGATACTGAAACTAGTAAGCTGATAGGACCTGATAGGACCGTAAGAAGCCAGGACCGTATCCCGAGTCTAAATAATTTAAGGATTTCAAGTAACATACTGATTTTCGTTAATAATTCCTTCAGTATCCATAAATTCATCAAAATAACCAGAATATTGCTTCATAATTTCCAATTTTTTGAGAGCTCGTGTTTTGGTTCGTTCATCAATCCAATCCTCAGAAACTATCATTTGACGAAATTGTTCTTTGATTATCAAAATTAAATCCATTATATCATCTCTTGTCTTTTTTTCAAGGAAAAAATCGAGAAATAGTCTATCCGCTGCCTTTCCAAAATGTGTAACACTTCGCATTATACAATAAGTTTCTATTGGTTCATTATTAAGATTCCAAGTTAATCTTCTAAATAATTTTTTAATTTAGAAGGTAATTGACTGGACTATAGGGCTTTTTAGTGGCCTTTGATGCAACTGTGTTATATCAGATAATATCTACATGCGCTTAACGGGTGATCCCCAGAGAGGAATTGATCAAGCCCTTCTTGTTTGTAAAGCTGTGAAGTATTGACTTAATAACTATAAGATGCTTATGTAAATCCGGACTAATAGCGCCTATCTGCTCGCATTTCTTCAGTTATTTTTCATCTCCCTTTTATTACAAATGATTATGGTCCAGGAGTGCCACGAATGATGGAGTGTGGCAATCTTCATTAGGTGTGTATTTGGAGGTAAATCCCACCTATGCAATGCCATGCCGATAATCCCCACCTCATAAGTGTAAGTAAATGCCTTTGTGTGTCTTCAAAATTCTCCTGACTCTATGCAAATATCAAAAAATAATTTAATTTCTTACTCAAATTCTGTGCCAAAAGCATAAGAATATTTATAAATTATAATACCCATTTCCAAATAACTTCTTATTAGATCAGAATTTTGATTAATATAGTTGAATATATCTTCAAAACATTTGAGACATTTAACAAGAACTGTAGTATCTCCAGTAATATCGGCTTTATATTCCTTTAAAAGTGTTGGCCAATCAACATTAGGTGTGTATTTGGTATATATTTCTTGGAGAGTTTTTGTTTCGAATTTACCACTAATTGTCGGATTTTGAAAATTGCCTTAAATTTTCACAATTTTAATTAACCTAATAACCTAATTTGATCAACTCTTAAAGTTTTTTTTAGAATAAACATTTCTAGCCCTCATAAATTCCAGCCCTCGTAAAAATGTGGGTGCTGGTTAAATACCCTAAACCAGCAGTTCTAAAGGAGTAAATAAAGGTCACAAAGATACTAACTTGTAGTTTACTTATGGCCTAACATGTTCATTAAGTATGTTCCTCGCCAGGAAAGGGTGGGTGGAATATGAGTCCCAAGTTATTAGGCTCGCGATTAAATCCTGACTTTCGGAATTTTTTTTAATTTCGCATATCCATGCTCACTCAATGAAATAAAGAAGCGATAATCTTGCTGTCTTTTGGACAACTAAAAATATTTGTTAAGCAAAATTACCCATAATCTCGCTGAATTTCTCATTGACCTGAATAACATTACTTATCCACTTTTCAATAGCCTCTCTTTCAGGCAATCCTGAAGGTAATATTGAAGCCATTTCCCGTCGATGTTTTCGCGATAATTTTGTCAGAATTTCTCTCATTCCATTAATAGAGGCATAAGTAATTTCATTGCTATGAAGAACAAACTGATATAACCTTACAGTCTGATCCTTTGCATATTTGCCTGTTGTAGGTGTCGAAATTTCCAGAGTAGTGAATTTATATAGAAGGAATGAAAATGGACTAATGTTTGAAAATCCGTAGACTGTCTGGAAAATTAATATTACAAGACTGAAGGATTGGAGAGTTGTTTTTGTGAACTTTTTTTGGAATTTGGATTTTTCGAATTTTTCGTCCTACTTATCAAATTGTGTTACGTTAATGGCGTTCTCAGATTTTCTATAGTCAAATTTGAGGGTATCCTACCGGAACCAGTGTTTCTTGACTCTTAGATACTGGCATGTACCGGTACTTTACTGTATTGCCGGCCTGTAAAATTATGTAATAGCAAATGATGAAGCTTAATAATGCTAAGGCTTTTTATGAAGAAATTTTAAAGAAAAAAAGCCTCCTCTTTACATGTCACAATTACCGTATATTATTTGCTCAATCTCTCTCTGGAGTTAATAAGTGAGAGATGGCAATTATTTGAGCGATTGTGATTATTCGGGCCTAAACGTTAATTCATAAATTTAAAAAATACTCTACATCATAGGCAAATATTGGATGATTAGCCCTTATCCATTCAGTATTCATTGTATATTGTGACCCCATTTTTTGGCGTAGATCGAGTATTTTGTCAAGCATTAATTTTGAAATTTTATCATTATTACGAGCAGATAAATCCTTGCAAGAATCATAATATTCAATTAATTTTGTAAATAGAGGATTGGGTTGCAATGTTGGGCGCTTCTCGTTATCATTTAGAAGTCCTAGAATATAAGAAGAATTTTTATACAACTACAGTTGGATCTGTAGTTGGATCAGTTGGATTTGTAGATATATATGTACTACTACAGTTGGATCTCATATAAGATACACATAATACTAGATACTTCCTCAACGTAACATTCGAAACTCGTTAAAATTTTAGTTCCTCCAAGAGGAGTAGGAGGAAATATCAAGAAATTTCTCATGCTTCATGGCCGACCACTGGTTGTGATAGCGCACATGTGGTATCCTTTATTTAAGGTTAAACTCCATTTCAAAGTTAAGTATCCCCAAGCGATGTATCTTACAGTAGGCTCGAGTAAGCCCGTTTGTACATTTATTAGTAGTTAATTTCAACAAGTACCAATCATTAATTTTTTTGCTTCTTTCGCAAGCCTATGATAATGACTTATTTTGCCATCAAATCCAGCAATAAGTTCCAGAGCTTCACTCTTACGAAATCCATCACAGATATAATCATAAAAATCATCACAAGGACGTATATTTGGATTTATAGAGTTTGACATTGTTGGAAAATTGACAAGTCTAATACGAGGACCTTTGAATTAATAAATTAAATTTTTATAGGTCTTGGATATTTGAGTTCG
This sequence comes from Meloidogyne incognita, assembly GCA_036172945.1. Lineage (NCBI taxonomy): Eukaryota > Metazoa > Nematoda > Chromadorea > Rhabditida > Meloidogynidae > Meloidogyne > Meloidogyne incognita. Next base: position 3,302,717 of record JARQAC010000002.1, read on the forward strand.
TTATAACAGGATTCGACTTTTTAAATTTAATACTTAGAAAATTTATTATTTGGGTATAATAGTGATTGTGTTGAGCATTTTAAGGCCAGGGCAATATGACTCCGATTCCTGACATGGGAAACTGCTTCTGAGCTAGCTCTTGGATTCGTATCCAGCACTCTGCACGCTTGACCGATCTAGAGTTTTTAAACCAGTAACGGCACATGGCACGCTTCGTCCTTTAAAACTACCTGAATTAAATATTTACCTGCTCCAATTTTTTCTTTTTTTATCTTCACTTTTTTGTTTAATTTAGATTTCTTTTCATAATCATTTTCTAAATATTCGTCAACTTGTTCGCACGTTCCACACGTTAAAGGGCACTCTTTCTTCATAAAATTTCCCCATATTGTGTCATTACAACGCTCTTTATATTTTTGACATTCGGAAATTCCATTCGGACCAGCATTGTCAAAACATAAATTTATTTTGATTAAATCACATGTATCACATGTTCTAGAAAATTATGTTTAATTATGCAGGTTAAGTCCGCCAGCGACTTCCTAACGGTAATTGCTAGGCGCTCTCGCTACCGACTGAAAGATTAAAATTCACATTAGGTCTGGTCCTTTAAAATGTTCTCTCCCTTAACATGCCCTACGATTACCAAAAATTGACACTTTTTTAATCTTAGGAGAAAAATGGAAAGATGACGTTCCAGAGATGTGGACGCTCCAGAGACCAGCGTCCACCTTCTTGCGTCTTGCGATTAACCCGAATTTAAAATATCTACCTTGGACATTCTCTAGACATTAGATCTTTATAAAGGGGACGATCACAAAGGTATCTTAACTTTGGACAGTCTGAAGGCGTTCCAGGGGCATTCTTATCTTCACATACTTTCCCATAACTTATAGAAAATAGAAAATAATAAATAAATTTTGAAAATAATTTTAGCAAATTTTTTGGGAGAAATTTAGGCATTTTTTATTATTTATGTTGCAAAATTATATTTATTTTTATAATTATAAAATACCTTTGTTTTAAGGAGATGATCGTTTATATTATATAGCTAGACGCATTTGGTCAAATATAAGCTTAACAAGGCTTAAACCTATTGTTTTCTTTTTATTTTGTTAAATAATAATGCAAAAATTGCTTTGTCATGGGTCTTTCCGAGAGATTTACCTAAATTTAGTAGCATAATAAAGTAGAAAGTAGCACCAAAGATAGTTTCAATGTAGGTAAAGGTGGAATTCAGAGTGGAAGGGGACGAAGAAGACCCACTAAGAAGACCCAAGAAGACTAAGGAGAACCAATCATCACACAGCAGGGCAGTGTGATTCTGTTAAGTGTATTCCGTCAAGTGTTTTATTAGTAAAGTCTGGCCAGATTTAAGTGCTATTTTAACCCAAATCTGAAAAAAAGGTTCACCATTATAAATGCTGCCACCTTTCATTTGACGCAAAAATTATACACACTGGAAGAGTGTCTCGTTAAAGAGAGATTCCGTCGTATTTTTGAAATATTGGAGAATATTTAGAAGCTTTTTGGACAAAAATCGTTGCACTTTTTGTGTCGTTACTAGGGTTTAACCCCGAACGCTCGGGGGCGGGTATGTCGGGGTACGGGGTTTCCAAATTGTTTCGGAGCGGGGTTCGGGTCGGGGTCAAACTCTAGTCGTTATAAAGAAATTATTACAAAATCCCCATAAAATTTCATCAGACATAAAAAATAAAAATAAAATTATTTTTAAAAATATTTCAAAATATGCACTTTGCTTTTGAAAATAAAAATGAAAATTTTAAATTGCCAAAATATTGTACTTTATTCAAAGTCATTTGCCGAGTTTAAAGGAAAGCGATAAAATAAATATTTTTATTTTGAAAGAGATAAATAAAAAGGGCATATTTGCCTTTAATAATAATAAAGATTTTCACGTGCCTCGTAATAAATATTGGCTATAAATAAACAAAAAGTTATGCCTTATTAGTAGACTAGACAGATGCAAATAAAGGCTTTTATTAAGCCGACTGCTCATATAATTTAAGACAATAGTTAATTAATTCCTAAGGGTGTGTAGGAGGCATGGTGTAATGCATAAGTCCGGCCAACAGAAGATGCCGGATCACTACCGCCGTCTAGCCTATAGGCTTCGGACGAAATCACCTAATATTCGTTGTAGTAAAAGTATAGTTCAGTTGTAAAATATTCCTTCATTCCAAGGAAATATAGGCTATTCAGTACTAGCCCAGTCCAGCTTTACTACAGTAACCCAACTTAGCATTAGAGCTGGATGAGCGATACCTCGATTTAATATACACTGATAATAATATACGATATTTTACGCCCTAAGGGTGTTCATAATAATAGAGGTTTCTACTGTTTTAAAAAATGATTGTTTGATGATTTTTTTATTCATTTCCTATTTAGATATTGATAATTATTTTTCAAAAATGAAAATATTATCAATAATTTTAATAATATTTTTTGTTTGTTTAACAATTTGTGAAGCCGGGAAGAAGAAAAAGGGTTCAACTAAAAAAGAAAAAGGCACCTCTTCGCAAAATCCAAGTGATTTAAAAAATAATTTGCCTAAAGATCCAATAGCATATGATATTCTTACTCGTAAAATGAAAACTTTGGATATATGGACAGGTATTTGTCTTTAATTTTATTTAAAATTAAAAACAAATATGTTGTTTATGGACTAAGAAAGGCCTTTAATGGTTAGGAAAGCAGTCTGTGTGTTAATAATTTATATTTTTGACGAACATAGTACCATTTTGTGAAGTCTTTCAGTTGTTGACAAAATCGTGATTACCGGATCCTGCATGAGGGATTTTGTCGAAAAAATGTTTTGCTGGATTTTCTTTTCTCCTCCAAATCCCTCAAATCGAACAGTTAACTTTTTAAATTGTTGGCCTTATAGTTGGAAGCACAGTAGAGATCGAGCTGGGCCTGGACCAAGCCCTGGGTTTTCCTGTACCCAGAGTCCAGGTCCAGGCATTTGACCTTCCTGGGTTTTTCCTGGGCCTGGGTTTTTTCCTGGACTACAGGCCCAGGATCAAGTCCAGGTCAATAAATCAAACCCAGAGTCCAGTATTAGGTCCAGGGTTTTCAAAAATCTCGATCTCTAATGCACAGATATGCAAGAATACCTCATATTTAAAATAGCCTCAGTATACTTTTCCTCGAGAAGATAATTCTTAGAGAGAGAGAGAATTTAACAGTAATAATTAAAAGGTAATTTAAATAAAAATTTCAGGTTTTGATTATTTGAATAGTTATGTTGAGGTTGTTTATTTAAAAATAATTTATAAAAATTAATTTAAGGAACCGAAGGAAGCGAAGGACTATGACAACATGGTTAATGAAGCAATAAATAATTTAAAATCTGATAGAGAAAATACAATGTTAGCAAAATTTTTATTTAAAGTTCATCCCTAACTCAGCCCCAATGGCTTTTACTCAAAGGTACGGGTCCCAGAGCCTTCCTAGGATTAGACATGTCTATTAATTGCTTTATTTGTAATTAAATATTTTCAAATTAAATAGAAAAGGGTGAGTAAATAATTGAGGAATTATATCGCTGCTCTTCACCCGGGTATCACTCCGAGAATACAGGCTTATTTACAGTCCTTATTTTATTCTCGTACTTATACTCGTACACAAGTAAAAGCACGAGTACGAATTTTGGCACGAGCTTCCAAACACAGGAGTCTACTCGCACAGAGCACATGACGATACTCACAGAACCATGTAATAATTTCTTAAAAGTGACACCATGTCAAATCACCATGGCATTTGACAGCCCGCTTTGGTCTCATTGACTATCCAAGGAAAGGTCGCTGCACCTTTCTGCAAGGTCGTAGACAAATTAAAAGATGGGAACCTTATTTATAACCTTATGTGAAAAATTCTATAGATGCACGAAATCTTCCCCACAATTTCCGAAAAATTGATGCTCACTCACACTATTTCTAATATTATAAATTGTTTTAAAAGGTCTCTATTTTTTCATCGTGTTAAAATAGCTTTACAAGGAAGAAAATTGCGTTATATTCGTTTAATTGGCCCTGGAAGCATGCATGCTCATACAAATCACGATTTATATGAGGAAGATATAGTTGGGAAAGCATCTAGAGAAGCATTCCTATATTTTCCGGAAGTTTACAAAAAAAGTCCAATAAAGCTTCGCAGATTCGAGCAGTTTATCAATTTGCAGTCCAACTTTTGGTTCGTTAATTAAAATTGCTGTTTGAATGAGCTTACCGGAAAAAAATTTTTGCCGGAACCGGATCCAATTTAATTTACGGATCCTGGAACTTATCTAGGTTCCGGCACGGAACCGGAACTTCCGGCGAAACTCTGCCATTCATCGGAGTGAAACAGTTGTAAAATATTCCTTCTTTCGTAAGGAACTATTTCACCTTCCTATTCTTTAGTAGGTGTTCCAGGGGCCTGTTTCAATTAGCATTACATCTGCGATGTGATTATTCTTATGATTTTCCTGAAACACGCATCGGGGATATGATTCGTCATCACATCATATCACCACATCGCAGATGTGATGCTAATTGAAACAGGCCCCAGCAGGGGCGAAACAGAAAAATCGTCTTTGATATTTTAGTATGTGATACTTATTTGTCATTTTAGATTTTAAAAATTAAATTTTAGACAATTGAGCATTTCGATAATTTACAAAATCCAAAAACGAAAGAAAAAATAGACTTGAAAAATAAAGGGAAAGCCATCGCTTCATCCTCTGAAACAAATAATGAACGTAGCATTATTGGAACCTTTGAGGATTTGTATGTAAATAAAAGTGAGAAAGAATATATTGAAGGAAAATATAAAATTAATGTAATAAATCCATTATATAAAAAGAAAGTAAATTCGAACACAAATTTACACAATATTCCTTTAGTAGTTGAGGAAATGGAGGATAATGAAGCAACATTAATTTTGCTGCTACAATGTAACTGATTTATAGTACATTATAGAGATCGGAAATTTTGAAAAGCCTGGACCTGTTCATAGACCCTGGAGTTGGATTTATTGACCTGGACTGGATCCTGGGCCTGTAGTCCAGGAAAACCCCAGGCCCAGGAAAAACCCAGGAAGGTCAAAAAATGTCTGGACCTGGACTCTGGGTACAGGAAAAACCCAGGCCTTGGTCCAGACCCAGGCCGATCTTTAGTACATTAGGGTTTCCTAACTGTTGCCACAATCTTTCACCTTGTCGTTGGATTAACTGCCAACAATAAGGCTCAAAATACGCAACGATTTTGGTACAAAAATAGCAAAAAGGAATGCAAATATGATAAAAGTATCGGATGAGAAAAGATACGAACCCCGCTCGAGATACTCTCCTATTAAATTTTTGTCGCAAGCTCCAAAGCGACTTAAACTGTAGCTGAACATACCTTTAATATTTTCACTAAAATTTTTAAAATAATTATTTAAGGCCCATTTGACATGGCAATTGAAATAATAAAAAGCTATAGAAAAGATAATAAGCTTAAAAACTTGATTCTTGTCGAATCTGCAATTCAACATGAATATGAACGTAATGAAGCTGAACGTAGAAATATAATAAACTATTTGGAAGCTCATAAATTTGAACAACTCAAAGCTTTTCCTGATTCAGTATTAGCGGTGAATAATTTTCTTTCTAATGTTACAAGTATTTATTTTAATAAACTTGGAGTTGAAGAAATGAATAAAATGAATAAAATATTAGCTTCTCCAAATGAAGGAAAGAAGGAAGAAGTTAAAGAAGAAAAAGTTGAAGATGCGAAGAAGGAAGGAAAGAAGGAAGATGTCAAAGTTGAAGGGAAAGAAAAAGTTGAAGATGAAAAGAAAGGAATGGATAATAAAAGGGGAAGGAATGAAAGAGTTAAGGATGTAAAGAAGGATGTTAAGGAAGAAAAGAAAGAAGAAGTTGAAGATGAAAATAAAGGAAAGGAGAACGATGATAAAGAGGTTACGAAGGAAGGAGTTAAGGATGGAAAAAAGAAAGATGTTAAGTTGAAAGGGAAAAAAGTGGTTAAAGAAGAAAAGGAGGAAGAAAAGGAGGATGATAAAGAGATAATGAAGGAAGGTGTAAAGGATGAAAAGAAGGAAGATATTAAGTTGAAAGGGAAAGAAAAGGTTAAAGATGAGAAGAAGGAAGAAAAGGAGAATGTAGTTAATGATGAGGAGAAGAAGGAGGGTAAAGAGAAGAAGAAGGATGTAGTTAATGATGAGGAGAAGAAGGAGGGTAAAGGGGAGAAGAAGGATGTAGTTAATGATGAGGAGAAGAAGGAGGGTAAAGGGAAGAAGAAGGAGGATGTAGTTAAAAATGAAAAGGATTAAGATGGGTAAACTCTGATGGATTATTTTAATTTTGTGAACGATATATGTAGAAGTTTATTTAAGATTAATTTTTCGTTTATTTTTCAACTAGTAGCATAAATATATCTAAATTTATTTATTAGGATATGAATTTTGACAATTTAATTTAATCCAAATTTAGCAAAAAAACATGATTACCGTATTTACTCGATTAATTCCCCCCTTCCTCAAATAATTCCCCTCCCTCAAATAATTCCCCCCTCCCTCAAATAATTCCCCACCCTCAAATAATTCCCCACCTAGATTAATTCCCATTAGTAACACACTTTATTCATTTAATTATAGTCTTACATACATTATAAAGAAATATATTTCCGATTTGTTTTCGGGTGAGGAATCAGAAGAATCAGATGTAGAGGAAGACGGTGATGCTTACAACGTTATGGAAGCGGAAGACAATTAATAAAATTGACAATTAATTTTATCTAAAATTAAAAATTTTATACCATTCGAAAGTTTCACTTCCTAGGGAACCCGTAAAAAGACTTGACCCGTCTATTTAGTATCGAAACCAGGCGTTAAAAAATAACAAAATTATCATGAGAATTGCATGAGATTATTTATTTATTCAAAATTAAATTACTTAATAATATTCTAATATGATAAATGATAGACTAATATGATGAAATCGGAAATGGTTAAAAAGGAAAAATATGTAGTATTTAAATTGACATATTTTGCGTTATTATTATATTATTTTTTTTAAATTGAATTTTTAAGTTAAAAATAGCTACAAAGGGGGGCTAAGATAAAGCTCTGAGTGTGGATAGGGTCCTCAGGTTTAGGTCCGAATTACATTAGTGATGACATTAAAGGACCTTCCTAAAATTAAAGGAAGAGTGTCGGGAGGGCTCAGGTCAAGCTCTGAGTGTGGATAGGGTCCTCAGATTTAGGTCCGAATTGCATTAGTAAAGACATTAAAGGACCTTATCTAAAATTAAAGGAAGAGTGAATCAAGGTGCTCGTTACAGCTTGATTGACACTGGTCCCGGGCTGATTTATCCATTAGACTACATCGTCGGCTGCATAGCCTTAGTAATTAATAAGCACTATATGTATGCTTGTATCTATGCTTCACAATATTTTTTTTAAAGTTTAGCGATTTATTATTTTTCAAAATAATGAGAAACATAAAATTTTGGTTCATTTTAATTATAATTTTAATTGTATTTTTAACAAAATTAGTAAATGCTGGAAGAAAGGTTAAAGGAAAACAACATAAAACGAAAAAATCTGTCGGGCAATCTTCCAGAACTTCAAATATTCAAGAAAATGTCGAGCTGGAACGCAAAATATCAGAACTTAAGTATACTTTGGATAACTGGAATGGTGATTAAAAATTTTTTAATTAAATTAAAGTGCCAATGGAAGGGTCTGGGTGTCGAAATTTTAACAACTATGATGCCCTAAGTAGGAGCATTGATTTGAAAAAATGAGCCGAAGACGAATCAGCTAATTCTGAAATTGGTACCGATACTGTTTCCTAGTTGTATAAATTAAGTCTCGATGATCTCGATTCAAGACATTTTGTGTCCTAGCTTGACTTGTGATCGTAGGCTTGAGTCAGAAAATTCTAGGTCCTGGACAGCTCTTTTGATTAATACATATTATTGAACATTCAACCCTTATTTTAGGTTATGATATACTGAATAAAAGTTATATGGAGGAACCTAAAACAATTGATGATTATGATGCTATGGTCAATGAAGCAATAAATTATTTGAAACACCCACTAGAAAATTCGTTAAATGAGAATTTAATGTTTGTTTAAGAAATTAAAATAATAAAAAATAAATTAATATTAAAGTAATAAAATTGATGATTTACTGGATTTAGCGATCTTGGCGATTTTAAAAAATACATTTTAGTACTATACCCTTTCAAAATTATTCAAGATAACCCTTCCCAGAAGGCTTTTAATTAAAATTTATTGTAACTCGGACCAGAGCTGCACGAAAATAAAATTTTTCCCTCAACGAAACGAAAACGAAAAAAATAAATTCATCAGTAAACGAAACGAAAACGAAACGAAAAAAATAAATTTCATTTTTACGAAACGAAAGAAACGAAAAAAATCTCAATTTTCACGAAACGAAACGAAACGAAACGAAAAAAATCAAAATTATAAATCTTTAGATTTTAATGCTAGATAATAAGTTTTTCGAGGTTGTACATGTCTAAATGCATCAAATAATTGATTGAACTTAAATATTAGCCTCCAAATCCTCTGATATCCCTTCAAATACTTTGATATCCACTTAATCCATCATATTCCCTGATATTCCCGATTTAGGAGGTAAGAAATATATCGAGTGATATGGAGTAATTAAGAGGAAGTGTGTGGATATTATTAGGAACTCAGATCTCCGATATCCTTCTATATCGTCTGATATCCTCACCCTTGATCCAAATCACTTCAAAAAACCAGTAAAAATGACCTAGGCAAATCAAACTGAAGATACAAGGAACCGTTTTTAGCGCCGCAGGCGAAAATTTTGAGAAATTTGGAAGCCAAGAAGTCAGATTTCTTCCATTTTCAGCGCCGCAGGCAAAATTTTTTTTAAATTTTCATTTCCCGGGAGAAAAATTTACAATTTTTGGCTTAAAAATACTACTAAATAGAAAAAAATTGCCTAAAACTATCGAATATTATTTTCGTCATTTTCGTCTAAAAATTGAGTTTACGAAACGAAAATGAAACGAAAATATTTTTTTAACGAAATACGAAACGAAAGAAACGAAAAAAATATTTTCAAACGAAACACGAAACAAAACAAAAATCATCAAAAATCCACGAAAATCTACGAAAACGAAACGAAACGAAAAATTTTCGTGCAGCTCTGACTCGGACGTCAAATTATCGTAATCCTATAATATTACTCTCCATTTTTTAACTTCGTAAGGTGTGGTTATACTAGAGATCGGACTGGGAGAGTCCTACGAGTAAGAGATCTAGAAAAATCTCGAAAAACCAAAAAAAATCTCATACGAGATCGAGATCTAGTCTCGGTCCGGTCTCTAGCATATACCAGAGAATGTGCTTTGTAAAAGAGCGTAGAAGTATGTATTAGAAGTTTGTTACTTTATTCATAAGTAACAAAAGATGGAACTTTAATGAATGGAACCTTAATGAACTTCTCAAAATATTTAAAGATAAAATAAATTTGAATAAAAAATATAAATAATTTGAAGAGATGGTTTTGTCAAAAGAGTTGAAGACGCGTTACAAGGACGAACTTTGCGTTATGTTCGTATGATAGGTTTAGGTAGTATGTATGGGCATCTCGATCACTATGATTATGACGATAGTGAAATTGGAAAAATTGAAAGGAAAATTTTAATTGAAAAATTGGACGATGATTACAAGACGAAATATTTAAAGTCTTCACAAATTACGGCAATATTCCAATTTGCATTGGGACTTTTGGTATTTTAATTAATAGTATGATAAATTAAAGAGATGGAATTTATCCCAGAAAATAGCAATAGAGGGGGAAAATTTTCGTAAAATAGGCTCTTCGCTATCTTAGTGTTTGTGGGATAGCCCAGATCACGGAGTTGTTCGGGAAGTAACCTCCCATAATATTATAGACAAAACTGTTATCAAGGTAAAACAGAGTACTCAAATTTGCGCTTTACTTTCAATAGCTTAAATTAAAAATATAATTGAGCTCTATTGGTAAGGAACATTATGTGAAGAGCGTGAACTAAGGTGTCTAATGAAAGTCCCAAGATGTTGCAGGAATGATGCCTGTTCGGTGCTAACCTTTTACCCATCTCTTACTGTGCTAGTAAATTAAAAATAGATCTAAGCTAATAATCCGTGTTTTAGACTATTCAACATTTTAATGAATTAAACAACCGAAAATTAGAAGGATCTAAAAAAATTATAGCAACCTTCGAAGACATGCATTTAAATTTAGAATATGAAAATGAATATTTACGGGAAAAATACAATATTTTTGGAATAAAACCTGAGAATAAACATATAAATTTAAAAGAAATTCCACAAATTGTTAGTGAATTGGAAAGTGATGAGTCTACATTGATCATAATGATACAGTGTATGTTTTGAATTTTTTAATTTTTATCCAGGGTTAGACCCTGACGCTCCGATGTGAAGCAATCGTACGGGGACAAGATCACGGTTTTATCAAAAAAGTTCATGTAAAGTGTGATATGTTGCCTCATATTTTTCCGAATTAACTCATCAAATGTATTTCCTAATTACATATAAGTACGTAGTTAAAAATGGTGGACTCTTGAAAGGATCGCGCTGGCATAAAAACACTCGATTTTGGGTTAAAAACATTCGATTTTGGTCATGAAATCTATTGTGGCCTTTCTTTGCCAATTTTCTTAACTAATACTATAACCTTTTATTTACCTACGACCCAAATATCGTTGGGAATTCCCGATTTTATGATTTTAGACACTTGACTCTAGTCATAACTATTTGAAAAAAATTTTAAAGGTCCACCCGAAATGTCAATAAATATAATCGACACATATAATTCAAAAAATATGCTTGGAAGCCTGATACTGGTAGAATCTGCATTGAGCTACTCAGTTGATTTTCTTAACCATTATCGTCAATATTTTTCATCGTCTATTGTGGCATTCCCAAAAATTATATTTACACAACTCTTTTATTTACCTACAAAGACAAGGATTTACTATAATATAGTGGCTGAAGAAAATAATTATCGAGATTAGATTAAATAGATTGAGATTAGTAGGGAGTCCAAAGCTCGCAAAGTCTTAAAAGTTTGAAAAAATGTCATTGAATCTTTCGAATAAAATTTTCTGTATTTTTTGGTTTATGTTTATGATAAAGTTAACTGATTATTAATGTTATATGATTAAATTGAAGTTCAGATCGTGTCATGATTAGTTATATATTTAAAATTTACACTCAGAACTCTAGGCAATTTTTAGCTATATTATTCAATATATTTTAGTTTTATCGAGCATATATTCATAATATTCACATATTATTTATCAAAAAATCAAATATATCTTGAATTTGTAATAATTCAAATAATTCTCTTCCGCTTGGTCAGATTTTTAATTATTGGCATTTCCATAACCGAATTAAAAAATTCCTTGTGATAATTTACAAATTTAATTTTGCCTTCATTTGGTCTTAATTTATAAAGACATTAAACTATCAAAATATATAGCAACTTACAGTTGCTCAATCAAATGATTTTCTATATGCAACAGCTTTTCTTCAAAATTATTAATATCGGTTGAAGATAACTAAAATTTTTAATATGAGAAACAGACTGACTTTGATATTAGATACAATCTATCTATTTACTTTTTAACATTGCGGGACCATTGCTGGAGCTTTTAAGCAAAACTCCCGTTTTAAGGTTAATTCTTTGTGTAATAGTGTTATTAAATAATGATAAAAGCCAATGGTAGATAGCAGAGGTGGGTCGGAACAGTCTGAGGTGTGGAAATCGGAAGAGCCGGAAATCGGAACTGGCTCAGAAGTCGGAACTCGGAAATCGGAATCTCTGATCTCCCTTAGTCGATGATCTCCTTCGTCTAATCCAACCTCAATTCCATCTTCGCCTATATTGTAACTTTCTAATTTGGATAAACTGTTAATATTGCCCTAGTCGAGTTTGGCAAATCCCTTTATGAACTCTAGGACATATCAGATAGTATTAGCGTCTCGATTCATAATTAATAGTAAAGTCTAAATAAGCAGACATCTGCGACCTCTAGTCATTGATAAATGGATATAGTTCGCAGGCTCTTCTAAATGTCTCAAAAGTTTTTATTTGTTTAATCCTAAATAAAATTTATTAAATTTAGAAACCTCCAAATTCTTAACATTTTTTGCCAATTCACTATTAATTATAAAAACAATTTTATAAATATGCCAACTATAAAGTAAAGTTCTTTCAATATTTAAAAATATTTTTTCATCATCAAAATGTTCAAAAATATTTGTCAAAAATTTACTAAAATCGTTATTTAATTGATGTCCAGTTTTATATAAATAAATTTGTTTTTTGTCATTAAATTTAATATTATCCAATAATTTAATTTTTTTCGAGGAGATTAATTCATTAAATTCATCAGGATTTGAATCAAAAATATTTTTTTCCTTCTGATCATTTGTTGATTTTAAATCATCAAAAAATTTTAAAATTTCTTCATGGGTATGAAAAGCATTTTTAATTTTTTCAGAAATTTTTTTAATTTTCTTTACTTCTTTCCGCTTTATTATTAATGGGAAGATTGGATTGTTATTAATGAGAAAATGGTCTTTAACTTAAAAATAAATTTTAAACCACCGTGTAATTCACCCAACCCCAACTATCAACTATCGGACCTATACGATAGACTCTCCAAAGTCGCTCATTGAGGGATCTATCAAGCTAAGACGATAATTCATATTTTATCACTAGGTCATATCAAGGATTCCGAACCATTTTACCTCTAGGATATAGGACAAAAGCTCTATTCTACCCCTTTTTTGTGTAAGGATTACTTGACTAACAAATTTATTCATCCACCCCAACTATCATCTGATGAATTAGCGGATTTCTTAATACCTATAAGCTCTTCGAATTCAGTCAACTAAATATGTACACTCTGTCCCAAAATTATAAACGCACCCATATTTTTCGAATTTTACAGTTTCAAGTGTAAAATTCAAAAAATATGGGTGCGTTTATAATTATGGGACAGAGTGTATCTGATATATATTAACAGTTAAAACTTATCTCTACAATTTCGTCCTTTAAATCTGTTAATTTATCATTATTAGCTTCATTTGCAGCAAAGAATTCAGTCAACTGAATAAGGATATAAATTCAACGATCAAAAATATCAACCTGTTTACTGAAGGCGGATTTCTTAATGCCTATAAGCTCTTCGATTTCCTTATCTAAATTAATTTAGGTAAGAATTTTGATTTTAGTTTGGTCTTATCTTGACACACTTATCTTTGTAATTATTTAAAGAGAGGAGACCTATACGTGTCGCTGAGTATCAGAGGTCGGTCGGAAATGGCGAAGGTAACGGAAAACACAAGTGTCGGAGAGAAAATTTAAAGGGAAAAGTTAAAAGAGTTAATCCAAGAGAAAATTTAATTTTGGAAAAATTTTGGAAAAATCTCTAATCAGAATTATGCTCCAAATAAATTTTTCAGAATTTTGGAAATCAAAAATTAGAAGAAAAAACGTCGGAAGTCGGAATCCCGACCGACCTCTGCGTAGTATCCTGGATATTATTCTTATCTGTGAATATGCCTGGGTTCTTGCTTAAATTTCGAGTTTTGATTTCTCTGAATTTGTCTCAACACTCCACATAGTTTGGTGAATTAATTTTTATTTTCAAAATTAATTTACTATACCAGTTCTTATTGTAAATATTTTTTCCAATGCGTCAAAAATTTCGTTATTTTTTTGAGTAGGTCTATTTTCGTAAAATATCTCTTTTAATTTCTCTAAACGTAATTTTTTGGCCTTTGCAAAATTTTTGTTTGAAATTTCATTAAATTTTCTTCCTACACACCTCTTTAATGATCTATTTTGATTGTAATTTAAAGTGCACTCTTTTGCCGAATGAAGGAAATTGAGATATGAATTCTTGGGCTCTATTGGATCGAGGAATTGGCTCTATAGAGAATAAATAAAAATTTTAAATTTAAAAGCTTAAATAACTTAACAAATATCTATTAAAATGGCAGAAACCATAAAGTTGGAGATGTGAGGGATAGGGATAATTGAAAATCCTCGGATAATTGGAAATCCTCGGATATCCGGATCCAACCAAAATTTTCAGGATATCCGGCATTTTTTCGGATCCAAATAACCCTAGTGGTGGACGTTGGTGAGACTGACCACTATGACACGATCTCCTAGTATGGCATTTACTCTTAGCCTATCCTTTGAATTTAAGCAAGGTAGATTGATGATAGATCTTAACGTGTTTTTAGAATGCTATCAGGATTTCAATAATTTCGTTAGATTACATATTTAACGTAATTATACCGTAATTTCATCATCAATTTCCTGCTCAGATGGATCATTTGAATCTTCAATATATTCTATTAATAATTTTACACCGAACCAATAATTTTTGAATATTTTATTCCAAAATTGTTCAATTATTTCGTTTTTAGCTAAAATTAATTTATATAATTAGTTTTCAATACTCTATTTCGAAATTTATCTTAAAATATCTCCGAACCTCGACCGGGCTCTATTTATTATCTATACTTTAATGCTTGGTAAAGATATGAGATACTTATACATATTATACTTTTTCTGGATTTAACCTCTAAAATTCTGCATACTATCACGATGCTCACATCAACCCTGCATCGAAGAGCTCTCAAGATCAGGTCCCTATTTTTAATATTGGTCTGCCTGTTTGCCTTACATATAGACTCTTGATTAAATTTAAAATTTATAGTAAAAATTCTTACAATTTTCTTTAACAAATTTATCAAACCAATCTTTATAAAGAATAAAATCTAAAACATTTCTTGATCTCCATTTATATATAATATCTGTATATAATGAATGTTCAAACGATTTTGTCAAAATTAATGTTCTATCCTCGCTATCTAAATTTTTTTTTAATTTTCCAAATAAATTATAAATGCGCTACCAGTTATTCCAAACAATGCTGGATAGTCTTCGCGCAATATTATAAGACGTGAGTGGCCAAATATTAGCAATAATCGGTCATAAAATTGCTCAATCAACTCTACATTTTTATCATTAGCCAAATTTTCTCTTAAATTTGTTTCAATAAATTACAGATAAAGACTTTATCTACTTGATAAAGATTTTGTATACTAATCTCAATGTCAGACAAGATATGAAATTAAAATTCAAATGATATATAGACGTGTCATTAACATTTTATAAGATAAAATTCCGCAAATATTTATTAGCTAAGATTGAGGCATAACGATTGCGTGAGCTATGCCGCTGAAGTGCTTGAGCTAACCTTCTGAGTTTTCAACCATTTTAGAATAAATCCAATATCAATCAAAGTCTTTTGATACTAAAGGATTACTTTTTCTAACAAGATCGTTCTGATACTATAAATCTTCACAGTTTCTGACAAATAAGAGAAGAAAATCACGATTTTCAGGGCCAAAAAGCTTATACATTTTACGGAATGATCATATCATACCATTCTGCTAGGGAAAAGAATCACCACATCCCTAACTTTCGACTGATAAAAGAGGACCCCCCGGGCAGATCCTTTCTAAAATCATCTAAGTTGTTTTTATTCATATAAAAATACCCTATAAATTGTTGAAATGCTTCACTTTTCTTTAAAAAATAAATATAAAAAACATTAAACAATGTTTCCCTCAATTCCTCCAATCTGCTGTCAATAAGACCGTTAATTTGCCCATTTCTAAATAAATAAAAACATTCAAATGATAAATTTGTAACACAAATTGAATTTATTTTTTTCTGAGCATATTTAGTAAGTTTCTCTTTATATTTAATTGAAACACAAATATTTATTTCATGACTAGCACGGAGAAAAAAGCGGAAGATAAAACTTAAAAAAAATTATTATTATTTGATAGTTGAATCTTGAAAACCCCTATTATTCTTTAATTATATTAGGTAATATATGTGACAGTAAACTAGATTGAGCCAGCTTTTTTGGTACAATTAAATCACCCACAAAGTCTGATCACTACTTAAATTTGGAGGGGAGTGTTAAGGATTTATATAATTGTTCTAGTAGCAAATAACTTTCTGCCTAAGGATTTATAAGCAAAACTAATTGTTTAAGATATACACAGCGAGATCTTTACAGCTTTAAGGTGAAAGTTGTGATTAACTAAAGTGGTGATTAACTAAAGCAGCCACATACTTCTGCAGGGCATCGAACCTGAGCTTTGAAAAATAAGTCAGCTTTAATCGAATATAAATTTTATAATCTTAATCATATCCTCGACAAGCGTAATCATTTTTCAAACAGAACATATCAAAACTTTAAACAGTTACAACACGATAAATATGCAACCTATAACTGCACTTAGCATAATTTAACATTGAAATGAGTTTTAAGACTTGATCTGTTAATTTGTTGGGAAAAAGATTGTGGTTCTTAATGGCTTCAAAATTTGTTGATCAGAACTGGTTGTCTCTCAGTTTCCTATAAAATTAAATTCGAACACACCTCAATTCAATATTTGGTTGAACTTTTTTCATTGTTTTTTCTAATAAATACATTTGTGAATTAATTAATAAATTCATTCTTGCATTATAATTATCCTCTGCCAAAAGAAATTCTTTATAATTTTTTTCAAATACATGTATTGAATGGTTGCTTAAAGGATTTTTCGTATAAGCCCAAAAGTGATGGATATTGCTCAATTCTGAAAAATTTTTTAAAGCTTTTTGAAGTCTTATTGTTTAAGAAAATTTTTTGGGGGCTTAAAAATTAACGAAATAATAACTTTTAATGACAGATACCCTCAGAAACATTTCCGTTAAACGGTCTTGTTCTACCTTAGTTTTATTGGTTTTAGTTTTATTTCTTGTTTAATTTTTGTTTTAATTTTCGATGTTTATAAATTACTTTGTGGGATATTGCCAGAATTAGAATATCCAATTAAAAATATTATATTTAATATAATAAATAAATTCATTGTTTTATTTTAGGATTAATTTAATAATAAATAAATTAATTTAAATAATAATATAAATTTATTTATTTATTTATACATTTATGTAGACAACATCGGATAGACATATTACTCTAATGTACTTTGTGTGAATTAAAATTAATAATATTATTTTAAAATTTCATAAATTTTTATTTACTTTTTTTTACCGTTAAATTCTTTACATGGTCGACATATAAAAATTTAAAATATGGGAGAAAGTATTTCATAATTTTTTAAATAAATGATGCAATTAATTTTGTTAACTTTTAATTGAAAATCACGTGAATAGTCTATCGGGACACGCCCACTTAGTCGCGTGGCCACTTAGTCGCCGAGCCATAACCCTTATCAATTTTGGTACCAATCTCTTTAGCTCGATGAGAGGAATCGTTTAATATCAAATTTGGAAAGATTCGGAAATCTTAAAGCAAGTTAGGTATAGCTCGGCGACTAAGTGGGCCGTACCCTAGTCTATCAAATAATTGGTACCCCAACCGCACCGAAAAATCTGGCTACTTGGTCAAATTTTGAACTGACCCGAAACCTGACCCGAGACCCGAAACCCGGCCTTATTTTCAACCCGAAACCCGACCTGACTTTTTTCTCAACCCGGCCCATCCCTGATACATATATCTTAAAGTAGAGATGTCCCAAACTTGAGTGAAGATTGAAATCTATTATATAAAATAAGATACTTGTGTAATTAGAAATTATTTTTTACGATGCCAGACTTGTATTATAAATTGATATACATTTTATAGAAAAACATGTTTATAGTCCTTGATTTAAGCTTATTTCATAATAAAATTATTTACGATCAAGTTGTGTAAACAAAAAATATTTTTAGTGTCCATTTGGTCAATTTTATTGTTATTTTGTATAAATATATTAAAAATAGACAAGGCAAGTCTGATTTTTAATTGTAAAAGGCAACAAAGCTAAAAATAAAATAATCGGTTTAGGACAAAATAATATTAAAAGCTTGTTTTGTTACTTTAAACTGATCCACTTAAAAATATTTTTTGGGATAAAGCGTAATATAAATTATAAATTTATTTTAATAATTTTATCATTTTATTATTAATACTTTTGTAATATTTTTTTTAATATTATTAAACAAAATATATTTTTTGGGTGCTACGTTCGGTGCTAGTTTTAGAGCCGTTAACAAAATTTAAAAATCCAGGAGCCGTCATAGAGCGTAGCTCAAACCTGCTAACTACGCGGCATATTTCTCCATCCGTGATCGGTCTGTGATAGAAGATTTTTAGCTAAAAATATTTATTTAAAAGTGTAATGGCATAATGTCTTGAGAATATTGTCAAAAATATTTCATATTTTTCAGATTATATTACTTAAATTTATAAAAAAAATGCTTTTAAACAAAAATATTTATACAAATCCACTCATTGTTTTAATTTATTTTAATCTGTTTACACATGTCCTTGGCTGTTTACCACCAGCTGGACAGTGCTGTTCAACTCCGACTTGTACTAATGCTCCGCCATGTTCTTCTACTGGTCATTCTGGAAGGTATTTTATTCATGAACCATTACAAATTCCTCATAAGGGAAATCTATAACTTAAGATATTTTATTCTAAGTATCTCTAGCAGCTCATTTAACTTCTTAGCTTTCCAAAAAATCCTAAAATTCTCGCCTCATTACAAGATAAAATATTCCTCATAGATAATACTCATTCTTGTTTCAGTTACTCAGCCCCATATTCTAAAGATCACGGATCTCATGGAGGAAAGTATGGTGGTGGTGATTATGGCTATAGTATGGATAGTCATGAAGGGGGATATGATAAAGGATATAAGAAGAGCAAATATGGAGGCGGTGGGAAAGGATATGATTCTTATGGAGGAGACAGTTATGGAAAGGATAATTATGGAGGAGGAAGTTATGGAGATAGGTTTTTCTAAAAATCTAAGCCAAAAAATAAAAAATAATATCATAGTTATAAAATGCCTTTGCCTCCTCCACCTCCACCTTCATACTCTTCATATGGCGGAACTGCTCCATATGCTCCCCCACCTCCCAGCTACTCATATCAACCTCCAGCACCTTCATATTCACCTCCTCCAGTGTATCAACCACCTCCTCCTCCAGCCTATCCGGCACCTCCAGCTGCCTATCCAGCACCTCTTCCACCTCCTACATATCTTCCAGCAGCTCCTCCTCCACCTATGCCTACACCTCCACAAATTTATCAATCTCCAACGGCCCCTCCAGCATATCCACTCCCTCCAATGCCTTCTACCATAGTTTATGCAACCCAACCCCTTTCTTCTCCCTCAACAACTTCAAATATAATTTCCCAACTGGCAAGTGAATACCCACAGATTATTGGAAATAAAATTATTGGGACAACAACGCCTTCTATCCAAGGGATTTATCAACCTTTAACTGGGCAATTTAAAGGAGGACTTGTCTCTAGTGGTGGATTGTCTGATTCTATTGGGAGGTTTGTACATTCTTCTTAATTAGCCAATTGAGTTTCAAATTGACCCTTACTTCTCATCTCCGATTAATTTCCTCTTAACTAAGATTAAATGCCGTTTAGTTCCAATTTTATGTCTACTGTAGTGGAGGGTCTATTCGAATAGATGTGCCACCTTCTAATAGGTGCGGGTGTCTTGTCTCAGGATGCGCCTATCCTAAGACAAACAGAATAATACAAGAATACATAATATGTTTATCACAATAGAAGGAATAAGGAAGGACAGTCAGCTAATGTTTGCCGAGGCCACCCAAGACTGATTGCTAATGACAACTTAAAAAGTAGACTCAACCCCTAACTGCGTTCCTCGCCATATTCTATTAAATTAACCTAAATTTATTTTCAGTTTGGACAACACAGGATTGTTAGCCTTACCTCCTTCTGTCTCCCCTCCACAAGATCTCTATTCTGGACTTCAATCCTTAAATCCCTCAATTACTTCATATCCTCCCAATGGCCCCTTCTTCATGAATTTGGCAACAGGAGGACCACAACCTTTTAAAATTAAAAAGAAATTGGTTCTGCTAGACAAGGCAAAGGAAAAGAATGCTGTAGCAGCCGCAAAAACCTCAACCAAATTTGTTAAGGAAGCTAAAGCTATTAGTGATTTAGCTGCGAATACAAAGAAAAAGGTTCAGTCTGCTGCAATAAGAAATTCAAAAATATAGGAAATCATTCTTTCAAAAATAATTTTTTCCGCCAAAATTGTTTTTATTGTAAATATTAATCGTTTGATTATCTGATAAAACGCTAGAATACATTTTCTTGTATTGTGCCTACATACATATACCAGCGATTGGGTCAACCGAATTTTAAAAATCGAAAGACAAAAGGCGAAGCCTTTGGATCGCGCGGCACATCCGCTAAAATTCACATCCACCGAAATTCGGTCAGAAATGACTTGATTAATCCCATTGTAAAAGAGATTCCGCTTATAGAGCTTTTGAATAATACAAGATTTCCTTGAATTGTAATCCTTAAATTCCTCAATTACTTCCTATCCTCCCAATGGCCCTTTCTTCATGAATTTGGCAGCTGGAGGAGATTCCATTGGATAATACAAGATTCGCTTGAATTGAAGCTAAAAGGGTGTAGCCATTCAGATTTGGCTGTGTGTCTCAGTTTATTAAAATATTTTTAAATTTATCAGTTCTATGATTTTTTCCCATTTCCTAATAAAAATATTTACATTAAAATTTAAATATAAAAAATAAAAAGATTTAAATATTTATTAAAATTAAATCAAAATTATTTGATTGAACTTTTCTCCCATAAAAAATTTTTTATTTCGATAGAAGGGCAAAAAATTTGTCTGAAATTGAATTTTAAATCATGTTTATAAATACTTACTCTCATTTGGTTCTTTCCAGCATTTTATATCGAGAAACTATGATCAATTGTTTGTTTCGAGTAATGATAGGGAGCTAGAAGCTCTTTGTCTTCAATGTCTTTCTTGGATTCTCTTGGATATTTTGGGGGTCGGGCTCACACGGATTCATTTTGATTAGTTTTGCCTCATATTTTATTAATTTCGCTATAATTTTGCCACATTTCTTGTGCTATTCCAAAGTTTTTTTTATTTAAAATAATAATTTGCCAACGCTGGGGAGTCCACTGATAACATTATAAACTTTAAAATTTAAACATGACCATTTTGAGTCCATTATCGTACATTCTTAAATACCCCCCATGAGGCCTTACTTTTTAAATATTTTCCAAAGCGGTTCTAATTAAGGGTAGGGCTTTATTTTTTATTAATTTTAGGCCTTATCAAGATTAAAATTAAAAATTATAAATCATTCTCTTAGTTCCCCCCAACTATAACTTCCACCTAACATGATTTAATTTTTTAAACTTAAACTTAACATAATTTAATTTTTCTTTTGATCACTTCAATTTTTTTTAATTTTAAAATTCTTTTATAATTAAAAATTTTTCTTTTGTTGTAAATATTGCTATAAAACGAATGCTTTCATTAAAAAGAATTTGTTGACAAACATTCTTGACAACCAGGAAGAGAAATTTAAGAAAATTTTCTTTTTTAAATTTTTTAATTAATTAAAGTTCATTCGGAAATTCTATACACAATTTTTAAATGTATTTGTTAATTGTGTATGTATAGATCGTTATTAATCATTTTGATAGAATCAGTTTTTAAAATTATTTAAAAAAAATTTTTTGGCGAATAAAGGAATTCAACTCGAAAGATAAATGTCAACAAAAAGTACACATTTTAATGACTAATATACCTAGTTATTTATTTATTTTCGCGTTATGACAATTGTAGATATTAAAGATCAAGAAGACATTCATAAAATGATAAGGATTGTGAATCATCAAACGGCACTAAAAATTTTCTTAATACTATCCTTCTTAATCATAACCAATAAATACTTGAATCTCTCAATATCCCTTTTAGTCACCCAAATCCCACAAACTCTCTTTAAGAGGTTTACACGTCTTAAAAGACGTTGTTTTAATAATCATGTTTCTTTTGATTTTAAAATTTTTGCTATGATTTCCATGTACTATACCTTCCGGCTCTTTTAGACCGAACTTTTGGGTGTATATCATCGAAGGACGGGGATATGATAAGAGTTGATATTTTACATTTAAACAGTAAACGTTGTACTCTGTTTAAGTGATAAATGCCTATGAATTCAGACCAAAAATTTGAAGAATGAAATTAAAGATCCATGGGGAAAAGGGCTGATGGGTATCAAAAATACCCTTTTTAAAATAATTTCTTACTAATTTTTAATTATTTTTAAACGTGTAATTCACCTCTCTGGTATTCTTCTTTTCAAAAATGAAAACAAATCTAAACACATTCTAGGAATAAAAAATTTTTTCCCCAATTTTGCTTTAAATTTTTATTTCCCTTATTATTCGAAGAATAGTTTTTATATTAAATTACGTGCTTTTCCTTTTGTCGAGTGGCAATATTTATTGAATAATAGAACAAATAATAATTTAAATCTTTTAAATTTTTGATAAGCAAACTAAATATACGTTGATTTTTTAAATTTTTAAATAAATTAAATTCCCAAAAATTCCCAAAAATTTTTTTTTAATTTTTAAATTGTCCTAATTTACAACATAATAAAATGGAATCAACCTCAAAAATTACTACACACGAACGAGCACAGTGGTCTAGCGATTGGCAATTTATACTTACCTGTATTGGATATGCTGTTGGCTTAGGAAGTAATTAATTACATTAAAGGGAGCAACTCAGACCTTTAGGGCAGAGATGCTATTAATTAATTAACACAAAATATTGAGGCTGCCAGGTAGACAGCTCTAGGTTGTTAGGGAAACTTGAAATTAAGTTCTGTTTTTGAAGCTTGGATTGACTCGAAAAGACACAAGTTCTAGTTCATTAATTAACACTAAATAATGAGGGCTGACAGTAGACAGCTCAGGGCATTAAGCGAAAATTTACCTTTCAAGTTCAAGGTTTTTGGAGATTGGATTGACTCGAAAGCCACAAGCTATAGTTCATTAATTAACACTATATATTGAGCCTACATGTAGAAAGCTTTGGGTTGTTTAGGGAAGCTTGACGTTCAGGTTCAAGGTTTTTGGAGCTTGGGTTGACTCGGAAAGCCGTAAGCTCTAGTTAAACTTGAGACATTTTGCCAAGAAATCGTCGGGATTGCTCCCATAAATTAAATTTAAATTTTAATTAATTTTAAAATATGCTCAGATTTATGGAGATTCCCCTCTCTGGCTTATGAACATGGAGGAGGTATCATCAAAAATATTTTGATAAAATAATTTAAACTAAAAGGAGCTTTTCTAATCCCTTATTTAATTTGCTCTTTTATTGTTGGATTACCTCTTCTCCACCTTGAAATGTCACTCGGTCAATTTAGTCAAAGCGGCACTGCTGTGGTTTATGGGAGGATTAGGCCGCTTTTTCATGGTTATTTATATGATTAATGAAAATATTGTTAAGTCTTTGACGGAAAAAATGTCCGAGTCTCGGGTCTGAGCAGTAAGAGGGATTCGGAGAAATTAGGAGGGATATCAGTGAGTTGGAGGGCTTAAAGGGGATACAGGGCCGGTTAGTAAGAGGGCTTCGGAGAAATTAGGAGAGATGTCTGTGAGTTTGGAAGGCTTAATCAAATACCGATAGTTTAAGATGGATAAAAGCCTCTCAATCACTTGACAGCCATCATAATCCTTTAATAAATACACGAAAAAATACCGTCGGTAGTAAGGTACATTCATGAACTATTAGGGGATATATATGTATATAAAACGAGGTCTGACCTTACTAGTAATAATCTTAATAATATTTTCAGGAATTGGATGGAGTATGGTTCGTTTACTGTAATAAAATTACTAATTAATTTAATTATTTTTAAGTCAGCAATGTCATTAATTGTATCAGTTTATTATAATGTAGGTGTATTCAAATAATTATTTTAAAATTAATGTTATTTTAAGGTAATTCTTGCATGGGTATTAATCTACCTTTGGACTGTAATAAAATATTTCAAAAAATTATTTTAATATTATTAATTCATAGATAGTAACAGGCCGTTCAGGAGAATGGGCATCTTGTCGAAATGATTACAATACTATCTGTAATAATTAAAATTTTTCTAATTAAAGGCTTACCCCTCGGGATTGAAAACAAAATTTAAATTGAGATAACTCAATTGAATCTTATAGATTAATAAGATTAAGAAGGATTATATGGGTGATCATGGGAATTGGGTGGATTAAAGGGAATATCGAGGAATTTGGGTATGATATCTAGGGAGGGATCAGGATCAAATCCTCTAATCCCTCGATACCATTCTTAATAACCCCCAAATCATCTAATCCCTCTTTCCGCATTACCCCTTATACTGTACCGCTATGACGGACTTTTTTACAGGGACTTTTTACTGACGGACTTTTTTTCTTTTGGGTCACCCTGTAAAACTAAACTCTTGATCCAACTCTTCTAAGCCGTGACACCCCTCTTGGGCTTATTTTAAAGTAAGGTATGATTATTCGTGTAGGGATTGAAGTGCCGATTTCACAGAAAAAATTTTTGCTTACTAAATTTTTTGCGTATATTTAGATTGTCAATCTACAGTAGAAGACAGTCTTTGTATAGAGGAATTTGCACAAAAATCTCAAAATGTTTTGGCATTTTATTTTAATAAAAGTTGTCATTCTGACAATGATATAATTACAAAAAATTTAAAAACTGAAACATTTAATAAATTGTCTGCAGTCAGTCCAGCAGAAGAATTTTTTGAGTTTAAAATTTAATTTAAATTCATTGAAATATTTTTAATTAAAGAAATTATGTTTTGGAAAAAACGTTAAAATTGGATCAATTTGGAGGGATTAATTTAAAAGTGGCTTTGGCATTAGCTATTGCTTGGACACTTACAGGGCTAGTTTTGGTGAAGGGAGTTAAAATGATGGGAAAGTAAGGAAATTTATTAGAGCCGGGGAAATGAGGATTTCTCGGCTTGGTTCGGGAGAATCGAAGAGAACTGGTCCCAGATCTCGATCACCGAACCCCACTTCCCGCCAAATGATGATTGCTAGGCCGTTCAATGGGGGGGGGCATTCATCCCTCGTTCTTTGAATGTTATTCAACGAAGTGTTAGTCCATGACATTAAGTTATCCCTAACAGATCGGGAACCAATCTAATAAAGAGAGTAAAATATTTTAGAAGTAAAAAAGAATATAAAATAATCCATCATTGGCTTAGATAGTAGTTAAGTCAATGGGCCCACCCAATTAATTTTTCATTATATCGGATATTTAAGGTTCTTAGACACATAGTATACAAACTTCTCGTTCTCCGAATCCATAGAGGATCGAATCCCTACGGAACCTTAACTATAATAGATCGTTATTTGAATTGCAAATAATTATTTCAATTTATAATTTAAAGAATATCTTACTTCACCGCAACCATTCCCTACGTTATAATCGTTATTCTTTTTATCCGCGGCATTACTTTAGACGGTGCTTCAATTGGATTAGACTATTATATATTTCATCCTGATTTTAGTGTTATACTTGACCCCGTGGTAAATTTCAAAGATTAAATTTTTAAAAATAAATTTTAAAAGACTTGGAGGGCAGCAGCAACGCAAGTATGTTATAGTCTTTCTGTTGGATTTGGAGGCATTTTGTCTTTGTCTAGCTATAATCCAAGAACTCATAATTGTTATAGAGATGCTTTTATAATTACAATGGCTGATGGTTTGATATATATATATATAATCAAAAGTAACTCCTCAGGTCCCTTCGATAAGTGGGTGATCCTAGATAACCCCTTAGACCCCCCCCCCATAGACCCTTAGATTAGACACCTTAGATAAGCCTAAGGTTGACTATCGTAAAGTTGTTTGGACAGAGATAAATTTAAAAAATAATTCTGATAACTAAAAGGTTTCATGTCAATCTTTGGAGGGACTGCAGTTTTTTCAGTTTTGGGATTTATGAGCAAACAATTAAATGCAAAAATACAGACAGTTGTACAGAGTGGAACGGGACTTGCATTTATTGCATATCCTGAGGTTTTCTGATTAAAAGATTCCTTTTAAATCGTTTTATAAAGGCAATGAGTAGGATGCCTCTTCCCTGGCTTTGGTCTTTTTTATTCTTCCTAATGCTTTTTATTCTGGGCATTAGTTCTCAATTTGGACTAGCCGAAGTTATGATTACAGCCATTTATGACCAATTCCCTGCTGTTCGTCCCTATCGGGGTTGGCTTGCTGTTGGGGTTTGTGGATCTCTTTTCCTAGTTGGACTAATTATGTGTACAAGGGTAAGCTTTTATGGTACATTTTAGTATCTACGTACAGTTTTCAAATTACCTAGATATTATAAAATTTATTAGCTAAGTTAATAGAGCATTAAAAATGATTATCAATCAACCTCTGTTCTGAGGTTCATCATCAACCTCTGTTCTGAGAACAGGATCTATTCTCAACAACCTCTGTTCTGATCGACCTCTGTTCTGAGGTTGTAGTCTAGTCCAGAGATATAATACATAGTTTAAGAGAAGGTTTCAAAGGCAAATCACTTCCCTATATCTCACTGATATTTAAGTTATAGATAAGCTGAAGTATAATAATCTATGAAGTCTCATGCTTAATTATTAAGACTATTCTGTTCCTACTTGAATTACTTGAAAATTATAATAAATTTTTTTATAGTCTGGAATATTTTTCTTTAACATATTCAATGATTATTCTGCCTCATTTTCTCTATTGTTAATGGTTATATTAGAAATTATTTTAATTATCTACATTTATGGTTACTTATTTTAATCAAAAAATTATTAATTAAATTAAAGGACTTCCAAATTTTTTGGACGATTTGCGTTCAATGTTTGGATATCCACGTACTTGGTTAGGCAGAATTTTTGGCCCTACTGGTTATTATATTCAAGGGATTTGGTGTTTTTTAGCACCTCTTCAGATTACTGTAATTTTTAAATTAATTTCCGGTTATACTCGCAAAGTCAAGAAGTTTTTAAAGGATAGCATCCTTATTTTCAAAGATGAGCTAATATTTTTCATAAAAAAAGTTAAAATGGCAAAAATTATTTTCTGAAATCACATTGAATTTAGGAAGTAATCAGTGCTTCGAAATTTCAAATTTGCTCGTACTCGTACTCGTACTTCGTACCACCTCTTTTTTTGGCCTCGTACTCGTACTCGTACCTCGTACCACCCTTATTTTAGGCCTCGTACTCGTACCTCGTACCACCCCTATTTTTGGCCTCGTACCTCGTACTCGTACCTCGTACTTACTCGTACTTGAGAAAAAAGCAAAAAATCGGAAATTTTTACGATTTTTTGGAGTCTAGGGCATCTATTTTTAAATTTTAAGCGTTGTATGTGATGATTTTTGAATCTTTGAAGGCTTTGAAGCCGTAAATCCTCCAATATAATCCATTTTCTGCGCCGCAGGCAAACTTTTTGAGCATTTTGGAGTGCGAGGAAAAATATTGTCTCCAAGATGGGTCGGGCTACCCAAAATCTGACATTTTTGCATCCATTTTTCATCTTCTTACATGGAACTTTCTATCTTCTCCACCGAACTTTTCACACTTTAATCACCTGATATCCCTCTTAATCTTAAATCCTTTTTTCAAAAATTTTGAGAATTGGATGTCCTTAAGTCAGATTTCTTCTATTTTTTGCGCCGCAGGCGAAAATTTTGAAAAATTTTGATGGCCATGAAGCCAGATTTCTTCTATTTTTCACCGCCGGAGGCGAAAATTTTAGAATTTGGAAGCCAATAAGCCAACTCCCATATTTTTTCAGCGCCGCAGGCGAAAATTTTGAAAATTTCCGAAGGCCGTAGGCGAAAAAAATTCACTTTTTAGTGTTTAAAGTAAAAATATTTTAAAAATTCTAGAGGGTCAAAATCTCATAATTACTCCATGTAAAAACAGAATAATTTTTAAAACAAAATTAGACTTAAAAATAAGTTATTTATGAAAAAAAAATATTAAAATTCATTGGCCCGCGAATAGGAAGCGAACCCAACATCAAATCACTACAGACTTTGGTGCATCCAAGCACCTTCACCACTCGGCCACTCGCTACTATAATGGCGAATGAAAGGAATTAAATATATTTCTTTCAATTTTCCTATTAACACCAAGTACGAGAAGTACGAGCTCGTACTTAGGCCTCGTACTCGTACTTTTCACTTTTTTTTGGCCTCGTACTCGTACTCGTACTTCGTACCTGCCTCATTTTTTTGCTCGTACTCGTACTCGTACTTCGTACCAGGTACGAGTACGAGTACGAGGTACGAGTACGAATTTTGGTACGAGCTTCGAAGCACTGGAAGTAATCCTGTAGGCCTCTTTCTACTATCAAGCATACCAGAAAGAAATCCTAGTATTTAAAATCCTAGGCCTCCTTAGGGCTTGGAATGTATCATATAATAATTTGTATATTAAATAGGGGATCTCTCTTAAAGAGCTCCCCCATCCAGTGGACTACCATATTTTAGAAAATGTCTCTTAAATTGGAGTGTATGTAAGGATGCATCCTATAGATAGTGAGGTTCAACTGTTAATAATCCAATTTAAAATTTCAAAAAGATATTATTCATTGTTGTATTATTCACTCAAATTTCACACAATTTAACTTATGGAAAAGACAAAAGGCTTTATGAATATCCGAATTGGGCAATTGGTTTAGGTTGGCTAATATCAATTATACCAATTTTGTTATTACCAATAATGGCAGTTTACAATTTGTTAAAATTTAGACAAAAGAGAAAGGTACGGTAGCGCGACACTTGCGGCCCGACATTTGCGGTCGACATTTGCGGTAATAGAAAAATAAAATCCAGATTAAAGTAAAATTTATTCTCCTGCATGTTCTCCATATCATAGTGCCTATGTTCACCTTTAGGATTGCCAAAATGCCCGACTCGGACCGAAAGATCGAGTCGGGCATAAGATATTTGGGCCGAAAAAGACTCGTACGGCCCGACTCGATAAAAATGAAGCCCGAAAAAATGAACTTGACCGTCAGCCCGACTCAATAACGACAACCCTATTCGCCTTCTCTCCAAAGAACGGAGCAGACGTTGGCCCCTGGTCATTATTTTTACAAGAGATTTTTGTATCGAAACAGCTCCGTCACTATAAAATATGTCTTGTAATATATTAGTGGTGGGTCGCAAATGTCGAAAAGTGAGAGTCTTTTCGCTTAATAAAAATACCATTATTTTTAAAAAGAATTGGAAAGAATTATTTAAATTACAACCAAAATGGCCTTCCTACGAAAAAAGAAATGTAATGGAAAAACCCTTCTGCCATATATTATCAAAATTGGGTCCAACTACTTCTAGTAGAGTAGAACCTATTAATGAAGATAATAATAGGATAAATAATTCTAAAATAAAAGAAATTAAAGAAGGAATTCAAAATAAAATTTATTCAGTTCATTTTTGAGCGATTTTAATAATTAATTTTTTATAATAATTTTGATTTTAAAGATTCTTCAATTTTAAAAATTGAAGAATTTTATAATAATAATAATAATAACAGCGAAAAAAACATACCTTTCTGTATCGGAAAGTAGTTACTGTGACCAGGGGTCGGTCGGAAATGACGAAGGTTACGGAAATCGGAACTGTCGGAAATCGGAATGACTCACAAGTCGTAAGTCGGAAATCGGAAATGCCATACGACAAAATTTATTCCAAATTGGTTAACAAATTATAAAGAGGCAAGTTATGTTGCAAAGTAATTGGATAATGGGTGATATCGAGAGAGGCAAATTTGAAGAGATTAAAGAGAGTTTGTGGGATTTGGGTGACTAAAAGGGATATTGAGAGATTCAAGTATTTATTGGATAGGATTAAGAAGGATAGTATTAAGAAAATTTTTAGTGCCATTTGATGATTCACAAACCTCATCCTTTTATGAATGTCTTCTTGATCTTTCATATCTACAATTGTCATAAGGCGACAAAAAGTAAATACCTACCGTATTTACTCGATTGATTCCCCTCTCTCGAATAATTCCCCCTGCTACGGATGAGTTGAAACCAGTGCTTCGAAGCTCGTACCAAAATTCGTACACTCTGTTTCAAAAGTATAACCCACTTTAATTTTTTTCTTTTTTGGAAGTTATACTTAATATATATTCTTGAAATTTAATATAATGATAAGTAAAGCAAATTTATTAATATTCCCCTTAATTTTTATTCAATAGAGATTACTCCTAAATTTTTAATTAATTTTTTCTATATTTTTCCCAATAAAAATGTTTCATATGTATAACCCGTTTTTTACATTTTGTTTTTTACTCGATTTTTCTTGTTCTTAGATAAAATGCCTAAAGCTAAAAGTTTAACTGAGTTTGAAAAGGGTCAAATCTCATCGTTTAGTGAAGAGGGACATTCGATCACATGGATTTCTTTGCGAATTGGTAGATCAAGGTTAACACTAACCTAAAACCGAGTAATTTCCCATTTTAGACGTGTTATTAAAAATTATCTCGATAATCCCACCACTTATGGAACAAAAACAAAATCTGGTCGTCCCAAAAAACTCAATTGTCGCGCTCGTCGTCGTATATTAGCCGAGTTATCAAACTCTACAAAATCTGTACGTCAAGTTCAAAGAGAGATTGTCCCCAATGTATCACACTGTACTGTATGGAGAGCAGCAAAATCTTCCCAAAATCTAACTAGACAGCTTCTCAAGTCTTGCCCCAAATTGAATGACACCCATAAAGCCAACAGAATTCAGTTCGCGGAGGAACACATCACCTGGACAAATGAGTGGTTATCGGTCTGATGCTATTTATCATTCTCTTGTAGTATTTCTTCTTGTAGGTTATCTTCAGCGATGAAAAACGTTTTTGTTTAGACGGACCTGACGGTCTTCGCCATTATTGGAGAGATATTCGTAAGGAGCCGAGATTATTTTCTAAAAGAGCAATGGGAGGCGGTGGTGTAATGGTCTGGGCTGGAATTAGTTCATTCGGTAGAACGCCTATTGTTTTTGTACGTGGAAGAATGAATTCGGAATGTTATCAAGTGATATTGGAAAACTTCCTCCTACCGTTTCTTGACCGTTGGCCTCATCTAGAACACACCTTTCAGCAGGATAATGCCTCAGTACATGTGTCGGCAACCTCGCGTCAATGGTTTGAGTCGCACAATATACCAACATTGCCGTGGCCCGCAAAATCTCCGGATCTCTCACCTATAGAAAATGTATGGGCAATGCTTGTTAGGGGTGTTTATCGTGATGGAAGGCAATTTGAGAACGTTTCTGATCTTAAAAAGGCCATATCGGAGGAATGGGAACGTTTAGATCAGAATAAATTGGCTGAATTGATAGGAACGATGAATAAACGATTAATTGAAGTGATTTCGCTTAAAGGATCTATTACACATTATTAAATAATTTATTACATTGTTTTTAGGAAATTATGGTTGAAAATAAAAAATGGGTTATACTTATGAAACACTTTTATTGGGAAGAAATATAGAAAAAATTAATTAAAAATCTAGGAGTGATCAATTATGAATAAAACTTTGGGGATGTTCGTAGATTTGTTAAATGTATCTAAATACAAAATCTCAAAAAGATACATTGATTAAGCAACGAAAAAATTAAAAAAATTAAAGTGGGTTATACTTTTGAAACATAGTGTACTCGTACCTCGTACTCGTACTCGTACCTGGTACGAAGTACGAGTACGAGTACGAGCAAAAAAATGAGGCAGGTACGAAGTACGAGTACGAGTACGAGGCCAAAAAAAAGTGAAAAGTACGAGTACGAGGCCTAAGTACGAGCTCGTACTTCTCGTACTTGGTGTTAATAGGAAAATTGAAAGAAATATATTTAATTCCTTTCATTCGCCATTATAGTAGCGAGTGGCCGAGTGGTGAAGGTGCTTGGATGCACCAAAGTCTGTAGTGATTTGATGTTGGGTTCGCTTCCTATTCGCGGGCCAATGAATTTTAATATTTTTTTTTCATAAATAACTTATTTTTAAGTCTAATTTTGTTTTAAAAATTATTCTGTTTTTACATGGAGTAATTATGAGATTTTGACCCTCTAGAATTTTTAAAATATTTTTACTTTAAACACTAAAAAGTGAATTTTTTTCGCCTACGGCCTTCGGAAATTTTCAAAATTTTCGCCTGCGGCGCTAAAAAAATATGGGAGTTGGCTTATTGGCTTCCAAATTCTAAAATTTTCGCCTCCGGCGGTGAAAAATAGAAGAAATCTGGCTTCATGGCCATCAAAATTTTTCAAAATTTTCGCCTGCGGCGCAAAAAATAGAAGAAATCTGACTTAAGGACATCCAATTCTCAAAATTTTTGAAAAAAGGATTTAAGATTAAGAGGGATATCAGGTGATTAAAGTGTGAAAAGTTCGGTGGAGAAGATAGAAAGTTCCATGTAAGAAGATGAAAAATGGATGCAAAAATGTCAGATTTTGGGTAGCCCGACCCATCTTGGAGACAATATTTTTCCTCGCACTCCAAAATGCTCAAAAAGTTTGCCTGCGGCGCAGAAAATGGATTATATTGGAGGATTTACGGCTTCAAAGCCTTCAAAGATTCAAAAATCATCACATACAACGCTTAAAATTTAAAAATAGATGCCCTAGACTCCAAAAAATCGTAAAAATTTCCGATTTTTTGCTTTTTTCTCAAGTACGAGTAAGTACGAGGTACGAGTACGAGGTACGAGGCCAAAAATAGGGGTGGTACGAGGTACGAGTACGAGTACGAGGCCTAAAATAAGGGTGGTACGAGGTACGAGTACGAGTACGAGGCCAAAAAAAGAGGTGGTACGAAGTACGAGTACGAGTACGAGCAAATTTGAAATTTCGAAGCACTGGTTGAAACAATAATTCCCCTCCCACAAATACCCTACTAAACGTTCAAATTTCAAAACTCGAATAATTCTCTCTCTTGAATAATTCCCCGTGCCACGGATGGGTTGAAAAAATAATTCCCTTAATCGAGTAAATACCTAAATTAGTCATTAAAATGTGTACTTTTTGTTGACATTTATCTTTTGAGTTAAATTCCTTTACTCTAAAATAAATTTTTTTTAAATAATTTTAATATACTTTGAATATTTAATTTGTTCAGGTGACTTTTTTGGGTGAATAAATACTCTCAAAATTTAAATTTTGTTTAAATAAACCTCTCAATTTATAATAATTCCGAAAATAAAAATTAAAAATGTTTAATCGCCAAATTTTATTTCTGATTTTGATTTTAGTTTTGGTTAGCGATACTTGTGCGGTAAGTATTTAATCATATGGGAATTAATTAATGTTCGGCAAATTGAGTTTTCAATGATATCGATATATAGTGGTTCACGTATTAACGGAAGAAATATGAAAGCCATAGATAAGATGTTTTAGTAACCTACCATAGTAACTTTAATTTAATGCCCAGGCATTCTATTTTTCGATTATACATTAAAAGGCATTTTATAGTTATAAGGTCGGCTTTCAAACGAGAGGAAATCTATTAGATATTTTACGTTAGTTAATTAGAAAGCTAGCTAGGAAGTTGATCGAGATACGAGGTTTCTTAAGCTTCAATATAATAATTAAAATACTTGACCGAGATATCGACTTATCTGACGATATCTCGATATCGTCTCGATATCGTCTCGACTAATTTTAAAGATAAAGGCAAAACGAAGATCTTAAAAAGTTTACCAACGAATTCATCATACCTCTGGTCTTATCTCTATTTAAATAATTTTTAATATTCATACATATTTTAGTTTTGGTTTCCATGGTATGAGAAATCTTCGAGTAGTTCGTCTGAAGAACGTCATGGCTGGGGACATCATCGTTGGGGACCTTTTGGAAGAGGACGTGGAGGTAGACATCATCACAAACACAAACAAACATCTACATCATTCCCGGCCACTACAGGCACAGTCTCCCCACCATCAACAACAACCTGAAATTTACTATGAAATTTAACGTTCAATTATGAAATATTTTTAGATAGAATTTAAAACAAGAATAAAATAATTTAAAATATTATTTGATTAAAAAGATAGATTAAAATAAATTTATTTTATGAATTTTTATTCAACCAGTAGGGTTAAATATTACGGGTCAGTAGGATTTTCCGTGCAACAGAGGTTTCAGGGAATTTGAGCTCATGGAACTGGGAAGAGACCCCTTGATCTTCACTGTTGGGAATTTTTAAAATATTAAAGTATATTTAAGTTTTGATAGAATTATTGCAAAAAAATTTCACCTCAATTGAAAGGTCAACTGTCAGAATTCTTCTTTCTTATAAGAAATTTAAGAAAAAGTGAAAATTCCAAAAATATATCTTTTCTTTCATTCTTTAAAATTCTCTATTACTTTTGAATATTCTCTTACCATTTAAATTAAATGTTGACATTAGTGCTTAGCATATGATAAAATTATATAAACAAGTCCCCAATTTTTTAAAAGTAAATCTCGAAAGCAGCATTTTAAAGGATTTTGGCTTGATTTTCTAAATATTTGGCTCAAATATAGCAATTTGGCTCCCATTCAGTCATTACCACTCTATCTTACTCTCTTTTGAAATCCCAGATTAAGGCAAATAGCTTTGAATTTATTAATAAAGAAAGGGCATTAGGGATGAAGAGACGCGATTTTCTCATCTATTTATCTTATTTTTAGCTCAGATCATTTCATAATGTGAGCCAAAAAGCTTATATATAATGTGAGCTTCTCTTACATTATATAATTTAATATTCATAAATACATATCTACAAATTAAAAAAAAATTTTTCAAAAGTTTTCGAAAGTTTGACATTTTACTAGTGTTCGTCTTTTTAGTTTTCCAATTTTTTAGTTTTGACTCTCATATGAGATGTTAGCAATCGCGTGAAAAATATCTTAGAATTTTGTGATTTATGTTTGTTTTTTTGGTTTTTAAGTGTTTTCACATGTTAGAAATTTGCCAAATACTTTCAAGTTAGTTCAAAATTTCTTCGGATCTCGTGTGATTCTGATAATTTATTTTGTATTTATATATGTAATTCGAGAATCGTATTTATTAAGTTGGTTGTAAAATCGTGTAAACCAAAATAAGGTCTGAAATAAAATGCCCGTTAGTCTTCAATTATTTTCAGACAATTTCACAAAATAAAAATTTTTTAAAATAAGTGTAGACAACTAGTTATTTAATTATTCGTTAAAAACATTTTTGACAAAAAATATATAAATTTCATAATTGTGTCCTTAAATGAAAAAATAAAAAAAATTTTTTCCGTTTCCCATTTTTTAAATAAATTGACTTTAAAAGGACATCAATATCCGATAAAATTTTTAATTTATTTGCCGAATTTTCAGAGCTATATTTCTTAATTTTGTAAACAGTTGAGAAATTTAAATGTGATTTGCCACACAAACAAGATTCCCGTAATACACGTGAATGTTTTTTGTGAATGAATTTGGCAATTTGTGAACGCCCTTTTCCACTTCATTTTTATGTATTTAAGGCTTTTAGTTTTTCTAAATATTTTAAGGTTGTATGTATGTTAACATTAGAAGGGAATCGGTATTGTTAGCCGCTAAAATTTAAGAATGCTTGCTTAATTTTTGAATAAATATATAAATTTCAGAATTTCTGCCGTGGGAATTCAAAACATTATACCTATTGTTTGTGT
The DNA here is from genome assembly GCA_036172945.1 of Meloidogyne incognita. NCBI lineage: Eukaryota > Metazoa > Nematoda > Chromadorea > Rhabditida > Meloidogynidae > Meloidogyne > Meloidogyne incognita. Next base: position 3,338,445 of record JARQAC010000002.1, read on the forward strand.
ATAATCTGTGTGTGTTTTTAATTTTCTAATTTTAATTATTTTTTAATAATCATGAATTTCGGTAAAATTCGATGAATAAAATTATTTTTTCAATATTTTAGTTAAAAGCGAGAAATTTCCAATCATTCACAATGTCAAAATCATTCAACTTTCTTCTCCTTTTAACTTTCATTCTAATTTTAAATCCAAGGGTGAATGGTGGAGGGCGTGGTGGACGACGTGCACATCGTGCAGGGCGTGGTGGACCTTCAAGTTCAAGCAGTGCTGGATCAGGTGTCGGAGAAAGTGGTGCTGGATCCTCAACTTCAGGAAATTTACAAAGGTAAGGGCCACATACATTTGTCATGATTAAACACATATTCATTTAATAATTACAGACTTTTCTAAAGTCGATTAAAAATTATGGTCACAAATAACTTGGGATTCATAAGGGAAGCATGAAGTCTGAGATAATCCTGCTTGTTAATTTATCTACAATTTCAACAAAAATTTTTGGGTTTTCGATCATATAAATATCAAGCAACATCTGTGGATTCAACCGAAATAAATATACCAGTATCCCTCAATCCGATCCTTCTGAAATCTCAAAAATTTTAACGGCGCTAAACAGGATCGAAATCAGACGGAAAAGTCGCGTAGTATTGAAATCAGACCAAGTTATGATAATTTAAAATGACCAAGATCTAAAAATTGGTATTGATAAAAGAATTTTATATTCTCTTCACAATGAAATAAACATTTTTTATTCAAATTTTACATTCAAGTTCAAGAGGCGCTGGACCTTCAAGTTCAGGTAGCGCTGGACATTCAGGTTCAATAGAGGATCCTGAATTGCAACGTATTCGTGAAGAATTGTTTGAAAAATATAGCACGAAACCTATTGCTTATTTCTATAAATATTACAACCTCACTCCCGAACAGGTTAACTACTTTTACAAATTTTTATATGTTACCGTTTAAATTACATTTTAGTCCAAATGCGCATTAGGCCTGCCAAATTAAATTCATTTATTAAAAATCAGTTTTTCTAAAGGTTAACAGTTGGGGATGGGGGTGTGGGTTCTGTAACAGTTATTCATGTTCGGTACTAGGCGCACTGGATCTGGTAACTCTCGTTATTATATTCCTCGAAATTTGTGAAAGAATCGTTTTTCTGTAATAGAGTATTGAAAAGTCCCGGACCAATGGGCGCAGGTCCCTAGCTGTTAAGAAAAATTATTAATTCTATGTAAAATCGTTTTTTCTTGAAATAAATGTTATTTGCCCAAATCAAAAAACCGAAGAATATCCGACACTAATTCGAGGACCCTATACATAGATCGAACTCGAAAATGAACCAATGCTGTAAATAATATACTATTTTTATCTTCATAAAAATATTAAGTATTAAATCATTTCAGTATTTGGAAATTGTAGATGCTGAATTAAAAAGAGAAGGTAAATCAAAAAACACACGTAAACAGGAGATAAATCAAATGTGGATTGATGGGTCATTAGAAAGAAAAAGGGTTGACTTAATTGTAGGCAAACTAAACCCAATTATTGAAGAAATTGAAACCAATGCTATGGTAAGTTAGAGTTTAGTTATGTGGGTACAAATTAGAGGATTACTTTAATTATCTCATTTACAGTAAAAAAAATACACAAAAAGATTTTTCTTTATCCTTAAATTATAAAAACGAAAAATTTTTTTCCAGTTTATTAATCATTTAATCATGTTCTAGAATGAATTTGGTGATATCACACTTAACGAAGCTCTAAATAGTGGCCAAGAAATATGTCCAATTTGTCAATTAAGTTATGAAGAGGGAGATAAACTTGAAATGACTAAGTGTGCAGATGAAACCGACCCCAACAAATACTACAACCACTTTTATCATCATCGTTGTATAAACAATTGGATTAATAGAGGCCAAGGTGAAAACAGGGATAAATGTCCAACATGTCTTAGAAAACTGGAAATTATGATGCATCCAAAAGCTGTTGAAATTAATGAGAAATTGAACAAAATTGGTATGGGTTTTGATTTAGAAACGATGAATACAACTGTTTAGTACAACTGTGTTAGTTACTCAATTTTGTGAGTAAGAAAAAATTGGGAAAAATCCAAAAAAAAACAAACAAAATTTAAAAAATCCAAAAAAAGACAAACAAAATTTAAAAAATCCAAAAAAAAAACAAACAAAATTTAAAAAATCCAAAAAAATTTTAAAACGAAAAAAATCTACAACCCAAAAAAAAACAAAAACATAAAATCCAAAAAAAGATTCCCCAAAAATCTTTTATTTAATTCTGTCTATTTAAAATCTATTTTTCTTTCCTATTTTATTTCTTTTGTAAATTTTTCTTTTGTATAAAATATTTCGGGGAATTGTTTTGTGTATTTATATACAGGGTGACAAGAAAGTAATGGGGCACAGATTTTATGCCATAACTTTATTTAAATGAAAGATAAAGGGATCTAATAAAGCTTATATGATAGAGAATTAAACAAGGAACAAGAATAATCAAGAATTTGTCTAGTGCCGACCCTTCCCTTGGAAACAAAATCGAAGGCGCGTAGAAAACTTCTTGGTAAAAATTAACACCACCTTGGGTGAGATTTTCTACCATTCACGAACGAGCGATTACAGGAGCGTGTTGAAACTTTAGGGTTATTAAGAACAGATCCTTCCCTCGAAAATACCGGAAGAAGTAATCCATCGGATTCAAATCCGGAGAGTCTATTTTTCTTTCCTATTTTCATTCTTTTGTAAATTTTAAATATTTAATCTTTTGTATAAAATATTTCGGGGAATTGATTTGTGTATTTATAATTTTTAAAGTTTGGTGATTAGTAAGAATGCTATGTAGTGTTGACCAAAATCACAAAATTATGAGAAAAGTTTACAGAAAATTAGTTTCTTCCAAGCCTATTCTCAGGAACCGTAGGCGGCTTTTCTATTTCAGAAAAATCAGTCAAAAAATTTGGGTTGACATAAAAATTGTTTTTAGGAATTTTTTCACTTTGTACAAAGAAATATATACAATATAGAATAGAAAATGATAAATAAAATCGGCATTTTACTCTAATAAAATTGATAAAACTCAATGGATTTTTTTTAAATTTAACATAGTATTTTCAAATCAAAAATTTTAAATTTAAGATTAATAAATAGTATATAAAATTTTATACATTTGCTTTTAGCTTTTCCAAATAAAACGTTAAAGAAGGTTTTTACAAATCGTTCTATTACAGAAATTTTGCAATTTAAAATTCAATCTTTATGTTCTTTTTTCCAGAAATTTATAAAATCATTCCATTATCAGTCGAGTCATTTTTAACCGCATTATAAATATAATGAATCAAGTTAGAATTTTTGTGTTTTGATGGTTCTGTATTTTCAATAATCTATCAAAATTCTCATTTTCATCTTCTAACAAATTTGGATGTCGCTCTTAATATAAATTATTTTGAATGGCCATTGAAATTAGTTGAAAATAAGATTATTGATACCTTTCTTGTTTTTATTATTTTCAGTTTTACTACTTATATATTTAGTTGAATTTGACTGACAAATGCAACACAAGAATAAATTAAAAAATATTAGAAGTTTTTCAATGTTCATTTAAGCTAAATATATTTGAAATTATTTAAATTTATTTCACTTAGCACGTCTCTCTCTCTCTCTTTATTATGCCGGTTTACCGTATATGCCTTAATAATTGCCCTTTCTCAAATGATTACCCACTCTTTATTAATTACCCGCTCCAGTTAGTGATTGAATAAAATAAGGTATGCGATTATTTCGGTCCAATACCCCACAATTGTTGTGATGGTTAGAGGTTGTTTATCTGAGAGCTCTCAGAATAAAATCCTACCAAAACTTTTTTATTTTCTGGAATGGAGTCGGTAGACTTTACTTTATAACTTTATAGAGGCGAATTAATTTCTGACAAGGATTTTTATTTAAGTGAGAGAGCAGGCAAAAATATGAGGTGGAGAAATAGAAAAATCTTCGAGGGAGGGGGGGCGCGTGAATTAAACCTCGTGAATGTTATCGCGTGCATGCCAGACATTAGAGATTATTGAATGGCAAAAATTGATTAAAACTTGAAAAGAAAATTAATAAAAATATTATTTAATAAATAGAATAATATTTAAATATATTAGTTGTTTAATTAATAGCTTATTATGATTTAATGTAGGTTTGGATACAATCGGTTATTGCCTGGTAACACTAGTTTTCGGTTATCATTATTACAACAGGAGGTGTCCGGGATTTAACTGATGTTGACGTTCACAAGAATAGCAATTTATCCGGTGTAGAAATATGTATAATGAAGGCTTTCCGGATTATGTACGTTGACTTTCAAGTGTTACAAAATATTCGCCTTCAGGACATTTAAATCGAAATTTTGAATCACAGGTTTTGCCGCCATTTAGTGAAGGGCAAACGAGGGAGAGGGGTGAATGGACTTGTGAGACGACTTACCCATCTGATTGCGAAAGAGGCACTCTGCTTTATTATATATAAGATAACGATCTGGCATTTTTCGCGCGTGCGTTAAATGGCAGATACTAATGTGGAGCGTTAAGAAATAAGATTACCATTAGAATCAAAATTTCAAAACTTAGTCTAAAGCCTTGACTTATTTAAAATTTATTTCTTTGGCCGGGTTGTTTATTTAAAGCAATAGTTATTTGAACCTTCTAGCGTTGCAGGCGACAATTTTATACTATTTTAGACTCAATAGCAAGATTTGTTCTAATTCAAGCGCCGAGGCGAAAATTATAAGAATTTTGTAAGGTCAATAAGTCAAATTTCTTCAATTTTATGTTTCGCGTGGAAAAGATCTTGGAACACCAAAATAAATTTCTTCAAATATGGCCGTCATTAGGGGTGTAGACCCTAGGAAGAAGTAAAAAATGCGGTTGCAGTAAAGCAAAAAAATGTGGAAGCGGACGAAAATCCAGACCTGAACTAAAACCTTGTTTGTTTGAAGGAAACAACAAATTCTCATATGTTTCGAAAGGTCTTGAAATGCGGAATAATTTCTGTTCTGACACGATTAGTCTGCCAATAAAAGGACAGAGCTTATTTAACTTTTAAGGGTTCCAAAATATTCGACTTCAGAATTTAGTTAAAACTAATGAAAAATATAGAGAATAAAGAATTTTATTTTAAAATTATTAAATTTTTCTTGCAAAATTTTGACTGATTTCATCATTTCCTGCCGCTTTTGAGAGTGGGCGGAAGAATTTATTCCCTATCCTTAGATAGACAGTTAAATCGAAATTTTGAATCACAGGTTTTGCCCCCATTTAGTGATGGGCAAACGAGGGAGAGGGGTGAATGGACTTGTGAGACGACTTACCCTTCTGATTGCGAACGAGGCACTCTGCTTAATATTTAAGATAAGGATTTGGCTTTTCTCGCGCGTGCGTCAAACTACAAATAATAAAGTGGAGCGGGCCTTGGCTTTTTCTATAGCCTTGACTTATTTAAAATTTATTTTTTTGGCCGGGTCGTTTATTTAAACCAATAATTCTGCCCATTATTATTCATTTAATTTGCCTTTGTCTATTTAAAAAAATTTTTTCTAAGAAATTAAATTAAAAGTTGTAAATCTCCACCTAGCCCATTCCCAAAAACAAATTTCTGATTTATCCTCGACTGGGACTACTTGAATATTTTCAATTATTTCTGGGTAAAGGCTCTTAGTTATCTTATCATTAGGGCATTAAATTACTAGCATAAATAGGGCATCATTCATCACTTATCTTTTCTATTTCTAAGTTAGGTCTAACTAGTCGCCTATTTTTCCCTATAATTTACTCACGGTTTTGTTGTTATTTGGGATTTCATAAAGCTGAGTTCAAGATTTTGTCCAAGCTTGTTAATTCACGGTGATTTTGTTGTCATTGGACTCAGTTCGACGAGCTCATTAGAATGACTAACATCTGTATATTATAATTTTTTACCCCAAAATTGAGCTTACTCCGGCCCCATATGGTTTTTCTATTTTCGATTATATTCGGTCTGCAGGCATTTTCGCACCTTGAGATTGGTCCAAAACATTAAGGTATGTGTCGGATTATGATGTGTTGATTCCACAATGAATTTAATTTTCAAACTTTTAATTATTTTTACAAATTGCGGTAAAATTCGATGAATAAAATTATTTTTAATATTTATTTTAGTTAAAAACGAGAAATTTTCAAACATTCACAATGTCAAAATCATTCAACTTTCTTCTCCTTTTACTATCTATACTAATTTTACTTCCAAAAGCGAGTGGTGGAGGGCCTGGTGGACGTGGTGGACGTCGTGCACATCGTGGAGGGCGTAGTAGAGAAAGCGGTGATGGACCCTCAACTTCAGGAAATTTACAAGGGTATGGTGTCCATGATTAAACACACATTTAGTTAAATTTGTTCAAAGCTTTTCTAAAGTAGATTAAGCTACTAATGTAGGAAAATCATCATTAGTGTTTAATCATTGAAATAAGCATTACTTTATTCAAAATTTATCTTCAATTTCAAGAAGTGCTGGGACTTCAAGTTCAAGTCGTAGTGGAAATATTGAAGCTTCAAGTTCAACTGGTGATGGACCTTTAACAACTGAGCAAAGAGCAACAGCAAACGTTCTTCTAGAATTGATTAGAGACTATAGCTTGCAATCTGTTGCTGATTACTGTAGATATGAAAGTTGTTACAAAGAACTGGAAAGTCTTCTTGCTCAACAAGCGCAACCTGTCATTTCTAAACAGGTTTAATTAATTAATACTTTGTATAAATTATAGCATCGTAAAACCCGTTATCCTTTCATTACAGTACCGGTAACGATAGTACCGGAGCTACTGATTCCTGAAAGGGACTATTTCAACAATCGCAAAGAGATATAATAAAATATTAATTTAATTATTTTAGTGTCAGAAAATTCTAGAAGAAGCATTATCAAAAGAAGAAGGTTCCAAGAGTAAATTAAAGGCGAAAAAGAATAAAATGATTAGTGATGGGTCGGCGGTTACTAAAATCATGGATTACTGTGACAATTATATGCTAGCAGTTTTTAACGAAATAAAAGATAATTGCAGGGTAAGTAATAATTGACTTCTGTGCCATTAATGTGTTTATTTTTGGATTTTATTACTTTCATGATGAGACGGGTTTTCTGTTCTATTTTCACTCTTGATAGGCAGTATTAGAAGCTCGAACCAAAATTCGTACTCGTACAGTGTATGAAATACGGGTACGAGTGGAAAAGGCCTGTACGAAAGTAGATACGAGTACGAGCAAATCTGAAAATTCCAAACACAGCTGATAGGTTATATTATTTACACATTTGTGTAAAAAATATAAACAAAAAATGTCGGAATTTTTTAGAGAAAAAAAAATTCAGAGAACGACGGAATTTCGAGTTATTCCTATTTCCAATTTGATTTTCGAAAATTACGTATGGAAAAAATATTTTATTTTCTGTAGAATGGTTAGTATTAGAAATGGTCAATGTTTGTTCTTATTTAAATGGCCAGTCTTTGAGTATTGGGTTTTAGTATTAAGGCCATTTTATTATTCTGTGGTCTCTCAGTATTTATCAAAGACGACCCGGCACTCGATCTTAAAATATCTCCTTATCGATATTAACCTTGAAATTTGCTCCGTAGGTTTAATACTCATCAAAGTTACAAGTTTAATTTAAACAGTCAATCCCTATTAAAATTTTAAAATTATTTTTATTTCTGTTAATTATAAAGCAATTAATTTCGTTATAGAAAAAAATGTGGAAGATCATGCTTGACGAAGATCATGCTTGACGAAGGTCAACCAAAATGTCCAATCTGTCTTGGAGATTATGATGAAGAAGAACAAATTGATATGACTAGCTGTGGACACTTCTACCATGCGGATTGTATATTCGGATGGTTTGAAAAAGCCAGAAGTAACTTTAACAAATGTCCTACATGCCGTGCTCAATTCGACATTTATATACATCCAGAAGTTTTTGAGCTAAATGAGAAATTAAAGAAAGTTGGTATTGGTTTTGAGATGAAAGCAATTGTTCGATCGAATTGGCAGTTGCTCAGCGACAATTACTAGAATTACTGACTGATGCTCAGCTAGAATTTCTCAGAGAATTAGGCTATATAATTGAGTAAAAATCTAAAAAAATTCAAAAAACAAAAAAATCTACAAAAACATCAAAAAAACAAAATCCTAAAAATTAAAAAAAACGAACAAAATCCAAAAAAAAACTTATTTAATTCTGTCTATGTATTATATTTCCAATTTTCATTCTTTTGTAAATTTTGGGTTGCTTAAGTTAAACAAAAAAGCAAAAAAAAATCCAAAAAAATTCCAAAAACAAAAAAACACAAAAAAAACACAAAATTTTTGAAAAATCCCAAAAACAAAAAAAAAACAAAAAATCCAAAAAAGATTCCCCAAAAAACTTTTATTTAATTCTGTCTATTTAAAATCTATTTTTCTTTCCTATTTTCATTCTTTTGTAAATTTTAAATATTTAATCTTTTGTATAAAATATTTCGGGGAATTGTTTTTGTGTATTTATATACATATTTAAAGTTTGTGGACTAATAAGAATTTCAAAAATATTAGTGTTCGGCAAATGGTTATTTTTCGGGTTATTTGTAAAGATAATACCAAAAATTACCGTTTGGTATTACTATACCTTGCCGAAAACTTAAAAATATGGAACGCATTTGTGGGATGTTAAAAAACAATTTTATAAAAAATTTTATTTAAAAAACAATTTTATAATCCAACTCCAAGCAACTTATAAAAATTTTTTCTTATTTTTTAATCCAAAAATAAATAGACAAAATCATTAAATAATCTCAATAAAATGAGTAATATTTATCCAAATATTTATATTTTCATTCATTCAATGTAACCATTCAATAGGTTTGCGCAAATAAACAAACGCCCCATTAGGGACTTGTTCAGCAGTTGCCAGCCATATGGGAGTGTCCGCTCCCTCCTCAATAGTTAAAGGTCCCTTGTGGCTAGTCATGTCTGTATCGACATATCCTGGGCAACACTTTAAAATTTGAAATGATTTAATGAGTGATCCTTAATTATGTTTACAGCGTTAACAGTAATTCCTTTAGATTTAAGTTCGTGTGCTTGTAACAATGAAGGAGCTATTTTTGCTGCTTTACTCACTCCATAAGCTGAGTCTAAAATAATTTTCAATAATTCTGAAGAGAATTTTAAAGAAATATTTGCCATTGTAAAAATTGAAATGATAAGAGAAAGCAAGTTAATAAAGGACATTAATTAAATTTAAAAATACAAACATATAGTATATCTATCTAATTACCAACATTAAAAATAAATTAACAATAATTCCCCGAAATATTTTATACAAAAGATTAAATATTTAAAATTTACAAAAGAATGAAAATAGGAAAGAAAAATAGATTTTAAATAGACAGAATTAAATAAAAGTTTTTTTGATTTATTGTTTTTGAATTTTTTTATTTTTGTTTGATTTTTAAATTTTATGATTTTTTGGATTTTTGTTTTTATTACTCTTGTTTTTCCTTACAATTTCGCGTTTTACTATTTACTCATTGAGTAGAATTGGTAAATAAAAATACCGTAAATGCCCAAATAATGTCCCTCGCTCAAATAATTACCCACGCCCTAATAATTACCCCCTACAGCAAGAGACCCCTTTTAAGAGACCCCTCCCTCTTAAAAATAGTTATAATTAGCATTTCTAAAAAAACTCAAATAGTTAACCCTCCCTTTTAATTACCCCCTCCAACGAGATGTTGAAACAATAATTACCCGGTGTAGTTATTTTAGCAAATACGGTACGTAAAGGATTTTGGTAACTAATGACTAGAGCGTGTCAATTTAGTTCCACAAAACGTGAAATATTTTTTAAAAAATGCAAAAAAGGCCAAAATAGGCCAGAATTTTGACTAAATAGGTTCCTATTTTGGTTAAATTAAAACTTTTACGAATCAACTTTTATTAAATTTGAATTTTTTCTGCAATTTTCTTATTTCAAATAGAGCTTTCTCTCAATGTCTAACATTGAGAATGAAATCGGATTATGAGGGTAACATTGAGAATGGAACCGATTATAAGGGGAGAATGGGCGATCGGTGGATTTGGATGAGATAGGGATTCGTGGGCTACAGGAACAATTTGGCGCGATTAATTTGGATTTTGAGGGATTAAAGACATTTTGGATTTCATGTGATATCAAGAGAAAGTTTAGTGATTTCACTTAAAAGTTTAGTAATTTTGTTGGGAAATTGCCTAAAAATAGTCAAGAATTAAGAAACATCTTCAAAAACCTAGGTCCAAAAAATTCGAAATAGGCTTAAATAGTTTTAGGTTCGAAAAGGCCACAATAGGTTTTTAAGCTCTACTCGAAAAGTACGATACCTCCCGCGCTAAAACAGAGTTTTTTCGACTTATCACATCATGGGCTGATCGCAAAAAGGTAAAAACCTAAAAAGACACGCCCTAATTATAAGAAAATCAAAATTTAAAAAATTCTTTTCAATCCTCACTCATTTTTTAGTCACCAATAACTTCCGAAATCTTTTCAAATAAAACGTCTTTTGCTTTGTGGCCATTATAATAATTTGTTAGAATATTCTCTCTCAAATTATCCGCAGCTTTTTGGTACTTGCTGAATATATAATTGGAATATGATAATTTATATGGAAATTCTTTCAATTCTGCTTTGGCCCAAAGACCCCTCTAGCATTTTTACAACACCCCATTTCCGAGTAAAGCTCAGATTTTTATCATTCAAGTCAAACTCCGGTATTTACCAGAATATAGCCGTCAACACCTTATTTCCGAGTAAAGCTGAAAGTCAACTGACAGAATTGACTTGCCATCAGGGCTGTGCGCAACTGCGGATTGCGAGTTGCGGATTGCGGAAATTGCGGGGGTTTTTGCAGTTGCGAGTTGCGGATTGCGGGTGCGGATTGTTTAAAAAAATTGCGAGTTGCGGATTGCGGGTTGCGTATTTTTAAGATTTTTACGCAATTTTCACGCAATTTTTCGAAATTTCCCTCACAATAAATGGAAAAAATCTGGTTTCTTGATCTTCCAAATTTTCAAAATTTTCGCCTGCGGCGCTAAAAATGACAGTTTTTGGCTTAAGGATCTTCTAAAATTCTCAAAATTTTTGCCTGCGGCACTGAAAACGGAAGTAATTGTTCTATCATGATGATTGATATCTGAGGATTTGGAGTTTTTTAAGAGTAAGCATGGATTAATGGGGATCTGGAATGATATTTGGGGATTGCAATGAGCAAGGGTTATAAAGATATATCGGTGATTTGATATCTAGGGACCTGGGCCCGTATCATGAGAACGTGGTTCGTGGTTGTTTAACCCTTACCGGACGGTAAAATTGGTATCATAAGAAAACCCGTGGTTCATGGTCAAATGACCAGGTCATTTAACCCCTACCGAGTGGTAAATCTCAGACCCTGCTATAGTTGGTTCACCCTATTCAATGAATTAGAAAGAGAAAAATTTTCAACGGAAATCAACGGATCATTTAAATCTACTTTAACCCGAGAGTTAAAAAGGATATCAGTCAGTATTAATCATTCCAAGCAGTATTGCTCATTTTTTTGATCATTACAAATCCTTAGATATTCCCCTTGATCCCACTTAATCTCATTAATAATCATTCAGAAAATTAGTCTTCATTTCTAAAAATTGCGGATTGCGAGTTGCGGAAATTGCGTAAATTGCAGTTGCGGGTTGCGGATTGCGAGTGCGGATTTTAAAAAGAAAATTGCGAGTTGCGGATTGCGGGTGCGGATTTTTTTACAAAATTGCGAGTTGCGGAATCTTTTTTTTCGATTGCGCCCAGCCCTGCTTGCCATATTCCAGATTTTTTCATGACAAACCTTATACCTTACTCATTCCAAATATATATGTACTTACTCATTGGTAAAAATTTCATTGAAGGCCCTTTTAAAATCATATTCAAATTTCGAATTTTTATCATTCAAGTCATAACGTTCATCAACTTCTAGCATTTTTACATATATTCCAATACCCAAATATTCTACAATGGAGGAATTGTAGAATTGATCAAACGGCTACCCTACAACTCATCGAATCCTTAACTCATCGAATCCTCAACTCATCGAATCGGCCAAAAACACTCAACTCATCGAATCCTTAACTCATCGAATCCTCAACTCATCGAATCGGCCAAAAACACTCAACTCATCGAATTTTTCCAAAAGGGGACGTTTGAGTCCCCGTGTTTATTTTTTAGATTTTTTATTGTTTTGTTTATTTTTTTTTGTTTTCTTCTGGGGTTTCAACTAATTTTGTTAATTAGTTGATCGGGCACTCATCCAAGTTTATCCGGCCAGTGAAAACATGATCAGATAATGAGAATGTCTTCTCACATTCCTGGTAAATTATGATGGAGATTTTACCGGGTAAAACCGGACCAGATTAGTCCAGTAGACCCCAATTATGCCCAAAAGGCCTTTTTCCTAGCCTCCATAGCAGCAAAAAAATTTTTCACCGAAGATTCAGTTAGCCCTTTCGGGAGAAAAATAAACACGGGGACTCAAACGTCCCCTTTTGGAAAAATTCGATGAGTTGATCGTTTTTGGCCGATTCGATGAGTTGAGGATTCGATGAGTTAAGGATTCGATGAGTTGAGTGTTTTTGGCCGATTCGATGAGTTAAGGAATTTTAGCCGATTCGATGAGTTGAGCGTTTTTGGCCGATTCGATGAGTTAAGGATTCGATGAGTTGAGCGGGCACGGATCAAACGCGTTTGGAATACAAATTAAAGGAACACCTGCATAGATTGCCTTTAAAATTGAATTTAATAATTGCTTATTAATTAAGGATCTCTCCATCAAGACCATATTTACTCGATTAATTCCTCTCTCTCGAATAATTCCCCCTGCTACGGATGGGTTGAAAAAATAATTCCCCAGGGGAATTAATCGAGTAAATAAGGTAATTTAAAAAATTTATAATATTTAGTTTTTCTGTTAAACGTAACCGACACCGTTACCAAGGCAATTCAGATCTTAGACTCCATCCTGAACTCAACTTTTTTGGAATAATTAAGGTAATATTGTATTATTTGTGCTATGGATCGGATCTTACCCTCCTAGAGGTAAATACTGTTAATTGAAAAAAGCAGAAACCGGATTTTTGAAAAACAAACCCAAGATTTTCAAATTTAATAATTTTTTAAATTAAATAATTTAACCTCAATTAAACTATGCTGTCCACAATGAGAAATAAACAATTTTGTATTCTTCTCAGCTTAATATTTATTAAAAAAATTTCTAAATATTTATAAGGATGTAGGTAAATCGTGCGCGCGATTTTTATTTAAATTGAAATATGTACCTAGTTATTATTTTTTAATGGGTGACCAAATTCCTCTGTTTAAAAATTATACTTACCCCCAAACAAATGCCCTAAAACACGTTAAAATTTCAACCCTCATATAATTACCCTCCCTCGATTAATTACTCCATCAGCGGAGTTAGTATTACCCAGGGTAGTCATTAAAGGATATTTAATAATATTATTTAACCTATTTTCTCAGATTTTGAGAAAATTTTTTGAATAAAAATTGGCTCGGATGAAGGGTATCATTGGCAAATCTTGTACTAACATCTAAGCGTATAATAAAAACTAATCGCACTAACAATTTGCAGCACACCTTATATCAAATAAATATTACATAAAATCTCTTGCTGTTTGATAAATTTATCTGTGACTTTAATTTTATTTTTATTTTTGTTATAATTTTCTGGCAAAAGATTTTCTTCTACTCGAACAATAAATTTGCATATAGAATGGCGGTTGAATCTATCAAACATTATTTCAATATTTTCTCGATTCAATTTTTGCGATTGTTTAACAGTTCCAAACGAAACTAGAACAATACATTCACGCTTAAATTAATTAACAGATAAATAAAGTTGGCTTTTATGCAGCCTGGTCCAAGGATTATACAGTTGGGTTTTATACATCCTGGTCCAAAGGTATGTTGGTTGGAAGAGCCGGGATCGAGGGGAAAATTCAAGCCGAGGTTCTTGGATTTATATAACTCTTCATAATCTACTTAAATTTAATATGCTCCCTCAGATTCACAGCGAGTAATTGACCGGATATAAAACAAGCAACTTAAATCCATGGTCCAATAACTTCAAAGCTTTGATAAAAATTTTAGAAATATCTTTGATTTGAAATTTAACTGAAAACTCTCATTACACTGTTGAATATGCCACAGGGAAACTGTGGAGGAAGACTATCTGACCATTATGCAAAATTTTAGGGAAGGAAAAGAAGGGGGGCAAGCTCGGAATTACCAAAAAATTTTCAGTAACGGAAAGTCAAAACAGACAGAAACACAAAAGGGAAAATTTCTAATCTAGGCCAATCTAGGCCGGCACGACTACAGGGTACCGGAAAATTGGGCTCTGGAAAATTGGACCGCGCCTAAATTTTAGAGCCCAATTTTCCATTTTTCTCACTTAGAGCCCAAAATTCCGCTGGAGCCCAATTTTCCGAAAAATCTTGGAGCCCAATTTTTCGGACACCCGACTACATCTTTGCAAAAAAGTACCGTATTCCTACTTAGTATGTTTACCTTCTTATTGTTCAGTTTTTTAAGTTTTTCTGTCAAGATTTTCTTTTCTTCAACATGTATACCTCCAATATAAATAATTTTTTCGTGTAATGGAAATGTTTTGAATATTCCAAGAGGGTGTTGATTAACAAAATGTAATTTAATTTTTTTGAACAAATCTTCCATATTTGGAGGTTGTACACCGAAGTTTCCAGCTTCGAAAAAAGCTTTACTTGTGTCATTTAAAAGTATTTTTTTCCAATAATTGGAATGCTTAAGATACTTTTCTTCTTGGTAAATTGCTACTCCGTCTTTCCAAACTCGAGGCGCAGCTGTGGAAGTCTAAATCAAAATTGGGTTTAATTCAAATTAATGATTTGGAACTTTGAATTGGATTTAATACAACTGGCTATTATTTAAAACACTTAAAACGCACCAGTTCCAAGCGCACCAGTTCCCGATTGCGTGCAGCCCTTATCCCAAAAGTATAGCAACTGGTGTGTTTGGCGCGCGGACATGTGTATAACATAAACAGGTCCAGTCCTGGCGATAAGACTTTCTTAACAGTAAAAAACGTTCATTTAGAATGTTTTAAAACAATAGATGAGATATTCATCTGATAGCAAAAGGGATTTTATCAGCCTTCCGATGAAGTTGGTTCAAACCTGGTATTTGATATTGGGTAACATCAATAGGCTTCCCTCCAATATCAAGAAACTGCAGATACTCAGGGAAAAATATCGAAGAAGATATATTAAACGTTTTTTCAATTCCTAAAGCTTCAAAAACAGCAAAAGATGAAGCCATGATATCAAAATCAGCAATTCCAAAGGAATAATTTTGTTCCTGAAGATAATCTCGAATACCAATTTCAACACCTCCAATCATGACTTTATCGTTTGCTAACAGTTCTTTAACAAGATGAATATGGAAAATAAAATTTAAAAAAATATTTTAAAAACTCTCTACCGTATATGCTCAAATATTACCCTCTCTCAAATAATTACCCTCTTAACACACTCATTTTTTACCCAAATCTTAAATATATTGAAAAAATCATTGTCAATTTTAATTATTGAAACAGTTTATTAAACACTATCAAAGAATAAATCGATTCCCTCCTTGATTTATTGAGATATACCCCAAATTTAGCACCTCCTCTCGAATAATTACACCCTCCAGCGAGAGGCATATACGAGAGTCCCAATTTTAATGACGTTATAATTTTTTGATCTCAAATATCCCACGCTAAAAATGTAAAATCGACCCTTACCTACTGGAATTCAAAAAAATCTATCTGATAGACGTTATCAGCAATTCCATACACTTCGGTTAAAGGTATAAACTTAAAATAGGAATCGGGATTTTGGGTTAAAAGCTTTAAAATACCTAAGCAACAGGGATCCCCCTACCCCGTGACACCCCCCCCCCTACCCGAAACCCGGTGTTTTTTCTGACCCGATACCCGAAACCGGAAACCCGGTCCGAAAAGGATTTTGAAAACCCGACCCGAACCCCGACCCGACATTTTTCTCAACACGTGATATCCCTTCTACGCAACTAGGTTGTGCGAAATGCCAAAATAGTGTCAAGAACTAATCATAAAGTAATTATTACCTGCGTAAATTCCAAGAAAATGATATCTTCTAGAACGGATAAATTCTAAATATGCAACCGCTTTTCCAAGTGTTTCAAGAATTTTACTGTTTAATTGTTTTTTAAAATTCATCGGCAAATGAATAATCCGCAAATTTTCTGAAATTATTTCAATTGCAAATTCAACTTCGTAAACAAGAAAATCCTGAAATTCGTTTGGAAATTTTTGGAAATTTGGAAATTTTTGGAAATTTGGAAATTTTTGGAAATTTGGAAATTTTGGAAATTGGAAATTTGGAAAAAAAAATTAGAAATTTTTTTGAAACCGTTCAGAAGAGACCCTGTGATCTAATATCTGAGTCATCGAGGGGTCGAATTTCCGGGAACCGTGACGGGCTTTTTTTCAACATTTGTATGGGACGGAATCCCGTGGGATTAATCCACGAATCGAGGTAATCCCATTCACATTTATGGGGACCCATCTGATACCTGCATTTTTACAAAGAATTATTTTTGAATTTGATGTTCCCCCATATATTTTCCAAATCCTAAATCCGAAGAGACAAAATTAATCCACAAATTAATTTTGGATTAATTTTGAAATTAATCAAATCCTAAATTAATCAATTTCTCCCACAAATCCTCCTTAATCACTCGTTTCCCTTATTAATTCTCAAAATTGCTGTTATATCTGTAATTGTCAATTCCCTCGATATCTCTTAGAAGGTAGTCTCTTAGCTTTCAACAGAAATTTTGAGGATTAATTAACCATGCAGATATCCGTTGGATCCCGATAAGTGTGACGTAGTCTCTTAGCACACAATTTACGCCTAGATAATTAGAATTTAATTTTAATTGACATACCACCATGTATTTTTCTGACAAAATTTTTGCCAAAGTTTTCTGTAATATTAAACAAATATTTTTAAGAGAAAAAATTTTTATTAAAACAGTTATACAGGGTGACCCAAACTAACCGGGCACACGTTTTTAGGCATATCTTTCTTCAAATTAAAGATAATGGGCTCAAATAAGGCTTAAATGATAGGGAATAAATCAAGGAACAAATCTAATAAAGAATTTTCAAAGTGCCCACCCTTTGAAGGGATACAGAGTTAAAAAATTTTAATTTTAATTTTTTGACTAGAGTTGAGCGGTACAGGTATTCAGAGAAAAAAACGGTATCGGTATTTCGGATTGATGATACCGATCCCGATACCGGTACCGACTCGGGACTAGCCTAAATCGGTATCCGGATTTGAGTTAATGATACCGATACCGACTCGATATAGGTATCAGCAAAATCGGTATCGGTATTCAAGGAGACCGGTATAATACCGCCAGATACCGGTCGGGATCCCGATACCGCTCAACTCTATTTTAGAGTTCTATGTTATATGTAAGAGCTAATATAATTTAAATAATTTAAGTTAAATTACATGGAAATGTAGTGGCGATAATAGAATATAATCGCTAATATACAAAACTTTTTTTAGATTTTTTTCATTTTTTCCTTTTTTCTTCTCTTTTTCTACATCTTCTTTAATCGTTTCTGTATCAGGACCTCCTATAGAAGGTCCTCCTTTGAATTTAGAACGTTTCTCTCCATCCCCTTCCTCAATTCCTTCAAGGCCGTTTAAGCCCGAAGCTCTTTTATATCGGAAAAAGGAGAGTTTATCATTTCCATTTGACTCGGTTTTAAACTCATTTCCAACCGAAATTTTGAAAAAAAGGAGCGGGAAAAAGGAAATAATTAATTTAAAATACATTTCCTAAAAAATTAATTATGAAAATTAAAAATATTTTTTTTAAAATTATTCAAAATTAAATAAAAAAAATTTTTTAAGAGAGTTAAGCGATTCATTAAGCGATTCATTAAAGGATTCATTAAAGGACTCATTAAGGCATAAAATATTTTTTTATTTATAGCCAATATTATTTAATGAGCACGTGAAAATCTTTATTATTATTAAGGGGAAATATGCCCTTTTATTATTTATCTTTCCCAAAATAAAAATATTTATTTTATCGCCTCCCTTTAAACTCGGCAAATGGCTTTGATAAAATATATTATTTTATACCTTATTTTTATTTTTTCCTTAAAAAAAGTGCATCGCCTTACTTTAAACCCGGCAAATGGCTTTGAATAAAGTGCAATATTTTCCGTTTAATATTTATTTTTTCCTTAAAAAAAAGTGCACATTTTGAAATATTTTAATAAATAATTTTTTATTTTTATGTCTGATTAAATTTTATGAACTATTTTATATTAATTCCTCTATAACAACAAAAAAGTGCAACAATTTCTGTCCAAATAGCTTCTAAATAATCCCCAATATCTTAGAAATACGACAGAATTTCTCTTTAATGTGACACTCTTCCAGCGTACCGTATTTACTCGATTAATTCCCCTAGGGAATTATTTTTGAACCAATCCGTGGCATTAAAGTCTGGCCAGATTTAAGTGATATGAATATTTCTATCTGACCCAAATCGGAAACAAAGTTCACCCTTATAAATTCTGCCTGTTTAAATTCAGCGCAAAGTACCGTATTTACTCGATTATTTGCCCTCCCTTAAATAATTCCCCCCGCTACAAATGAGTTGAAGCAATAATCCCCCACCCCAAATACCCTACTACACGTTCAGATTTCAAAACTGGAATAATTCCTCTCCCTCGAATAATTCCCAATGCCAAGGGAGTAATTATTTGAGGGAGGGCAATAAATACTGTTTTTACGGTAATTACATAAAAATATAAAATTTTATAATATGTGGGCAACTCAATCCTGAGTTACTAATTTTTCCTAGTGCTATACCGTTGTATATGTAGATAATAAAAAATTAATATACATAAACAAATACAAAATGTTTATAATTTAAAATCTAAATTATCATTGAGTAACACGTTTTAAATTTAACAAGGCTTTTGGTTTCAGACAGAACCGAAAACCTAAAGATGCTCGTTTCGGTTTGTAGGTTCGTATGATTATACAAGAGATTTGTCAACCGACAACCTTATCTTAAACACTTGATTTATTCTGTGCTTAAATAGAAGTCGCTTTGTGTCCAGGGACTAAAAATAGGGTTGAAAAGGGTCGTCCAAAATATGCAAATGTCTGATTTGTATGCTACCTAAAAGTGAAAAGCCAAAAACTGTGTTATTGGCCCGAGTATTTAAAACCGGTTTCTTAAGGCATATACTATTCTTAGTTCGGCCTTGTCGTGGATATTTTATAACGGTGCATATGTGAGAAGATCTTGCATATTTTCAAGCATATTTTGGGATTTTTAGTTGCGTATATGAGCATATTTGGCGATTCTTAGTTTACCTTAAAATCTCAGTCCCACCCACAAAATTTGTACAAATTTATACAAAATAATTACACAAAAACTTCATTCTTAATGAATATGTTCTATCAAATTTTTAGTTGAATTCTCCTCGAGTAATTTAGTTAATTTTTAATTGTTTTCTCCTTGTTAGCTGCCTCTTTTTAGTGGATTAGGTATATTTTTTTATCATTTCAAAATTTTCATGATCATTTTTTAAAGATTTGTTTCTTTTATTATTTGGCTTTTTATCTAACAAAAATTCATGTTTGAATTTAATATTTAATTTATCAAAAAATTCAATAATTTGTTTATATTGTTTATATCCCTCTCGAATTCCTGGATATTCACACACTCCGCGAGCTTTTAATATTGAATCAAACGAAAGCTTCTTTAATACAACTGTTGACATATATAAGTTCTAAAATTTTTGGTTTATATATCAAGATTAAAAAATGGATGAAATTTAGGTGTAATGTGGTTACCCATAAGAAGCCGGCTTATGGTGTTATAAAAGCCACTAAGAGTGTACTTCTAGTAGGATCATACTAGCTCGATAATCCTTAACTCCTTAGTCGTATCCAGGCACAATGCAGAGAAATCTATAAACGGAAACTATAGGAGAGAATCCGTTCATTATCCTTCGGAAGCATTAGTAAATACATATAAAATTTAATTGAATAGACAAGAAAAGGGCACTATACAGCTGAAAGTTTTCAGCCGGCCAGTCCATTAGGTAGTAGGAGAAAGGTAAAAGTTTTACCCAAAGCAGGCTCCTTCCTGCGAACTCGTGGCCTTACTCACGACGTGGCCTTACTCACGACGTACAGGTGCTCCCCGTCTGGGCTTCTGAAGCATACACAACTCTAATTTTCCACGAGGCACTAAGATACGGGCCAACCGCATTACTATAAATATTTAAAAAAATGAACGTGTAAGTTTTTAGATTTGTCGGGCACTCCTTTCGAGGAATCTTTCAAAATATTATTTTTATAATATTTATTTGTCAATTGCTTGTCCAAAAATTTGCACAGCTTGGTAAATTCTTGATGATTTACCAAATATTCCATTGCTATTGGATTTAATATTTTAATTTTTTCTATTTGTTCAACCAATCCCTTCTGGTTTTCAACAGAAAAAATATTGTGTTTAAATAAACTATCTAAATATTCTTCCACGCCTGTTGACTCTCTCAAATCATTATCCACTTCCTCTACCTTTATTTGAGAGGTTGAGGCTTCTTGGTTTATTTCGGAAGTTGAAGCTTCCTTGGTATGCATAGTAGATATCCACGGCAATTGGGAAGATAAAAATAATAGAATAGTTAATTTGGAAAATAAAAGCATTTTGGCTTAAAAATTTCTATAAATTTTGAAAGATATAGATAGATCCTCACAATAATATTCAGCCAACACATCAAGTTAGGACCCGTTTTTAATGCTTAATAGACTATTCAAAGCCTTATTATATCCTACATTTTTTATCTCCCCAAATGTTTATGAATTGGGATCTCGATAATTCGTCATAATCTGATTTGAAAAGCCGACATAATAGAGAGAGACTACTATTGGAGGTCAAATCTCTTTAAAACATTTACTAGCGAATGCAGACTTTGGTTATCGGTTTTGGGGAATCCTCGTGTATCCAGATATTTTTCGGTTTTGGATAGACGGAACCGTCAAAACTTTAACGCAAACATATGTATTAAGGAGACATGTCTAAAGGTAGATGTCTTAAGGGAAGTGATCTTCTATAGAGAAAAAACAGAAAGTTAAAATTTGAAAATAAAACATTTTTATTAAATAATTTTAATATATAATTTAAATCAAAAAAAATTTTTTTTCTGAATGCCCTTATAATTTTTAAAGCCTTTATTGCCTCTAAAATTTAAAGGGATTCTATAATTAAATAGCCAGACTATTAGACTGTCTAAAAGTGCAATCGCGTGTTTCGTCTCGAGGTAATGGATGTATAGACAACAATGCAAGTCACGCTTCAATTAAATTCTAGACAGACAATTAATTTTAATAGACTCTTTAAATTATTTATTTCCTTGTTTAAATAAAATTTTTAATTTTTTAAAGTTTCCTTGACTTCGAGGCCAAGGTCCCGACGAGCTATAACCTCGTTCAAAATTGTCTAAACCGGGAAATTTTGGTAAGGTATGGTTCAGTTCGCGAGATTGTGTCTTGGATTCGACAATTTTGAAGAGGTTAAAGCTAAGCGGTTTCGTGGGGTTAACGTCACCATAGTGAATAATAAGCCAGTAAATTTCAAAAATTCTGCCAACTAACTCGAAAAAAACTGAACGAGTAGTAACTTAAATAATTTAGAATCGTTAATGTTTGCAGTCAAGGAGGTATAATGAACGGGGCTTATGCCAAATACAGCGAAGAATTAGTTGATCGCTTTAGAAATATTTCTGCACTTAAAGTTTCTGATATTGACCAATTTGTTGAGGAATATAAAAAGTTTGTTGGAAAATATTTAAATTGTATAGCTTATTATTTCAGGCTTGCAAAAGAAGATAAACGTAAAGAAGGCGGTTATCCAAAGAAGGCGGTTATCCATGCATTTGCATGTTTTGTGAGTCCCTAATAATAACACATGCATTATTTACTCTATTAGAAGGCACGGCTGTTATAATTTTTAATCCCCTATCATGGGTCGATGTATGGAGACGGTTTATTTAAAGCCTGTCTATAATTAGCTCGTTGCTATAAATAGTTACTTTGTAAATTATAAAGCTCATCGATATTTTCTTGGCCTTTTCCATATTTCTGATATTTTTAACAATTACCAAACTTTAAAAATATAAATACACACAATAATTCCCCGAAATATTTTATACAAAAGATTAAATATTTAAAATTTACAAAAGAATGAAAATAGAAAAGAAAAATAGATTTTAAATAGACAGAATTAAATAAAAGTTTTTTGGGGAATCTTTTTTTGGATTTTTTTTATGTTTTTTGGTTTTTTGGATTTTGTGTTTTTATGATTTTTGGATTTTTTGTTTTTGGAATTTTTTGGATTTTTTGTTTTTGATATTTTTTTGGATTTTTTTGTTTCTTTGTTTAAATTTACAAAAGAATGAAAATTGGAAATATAATACATAGACAGAATAAAATAATTTTTTTTTGGATTTTGTGTGTTTTTTGATGTTTTTGTAGATTTTTTTAAAAATTTTTACTCAATTCTATAGCCTAATTCTCTGAGAAATTCATGCTGAGCATCTGTCTATTCCAGTCGTTCAATAGCTTTCATCTCAAAACCAATACCAACTTTCTTTAATTTCTCATTTAGCTCAAAAACTTCTGGATGTATATAAATGTCGAATTCAGAATGGCATGTAGGACATTTGTAAAAGTTACTTCCGGGTTTTTCAAACGATTCGAATATACAATCCGCATGGTAGAAATGTCCACAACTAGTCATATCAATTTGTTCATCTTCATTATAATACTGCTTACAGATTGGACATTTTATTTCACCCTTATTTACGGCTTCGTCATATAGAATCTTCAGCATTTTTTTCTATAACGAAATTAATTGCTTTATAATTAACAGAAAAAATAAAAATAATTTTAAAATTTTAAGTAACTTCCATGAGTATAATATTATTAAACCTATGGAGCAACTTTCAAGTTTAATATCGATAACGAGATTTTTAAGATCGAGTTTCGTCTTTGATATTATATGTATACGATGTTCACTGAAAGACCAAGTCAGAATAATAAAATGGCCCTAATACTAAAACCCAATACTCAAAGACTGGCCATTTCAATAAGAACAAACATTGACCATTTCAATACTAACTATTGGGTACTTTTTTGTTTTGCCACACCCCTCCCATATATTCGCAGGATATTATTTCTATTTCTCCTTAATTTTTACAGAAAGGTCAGTCCTCTTTCTTCCTTGACCTCACTATGGAAAGAACAATTAATTTTTTCTTAGTTAATGCCTCTCTTTGAACATGCCACAGGGAAAATTGAGTGAAATTTGGAAGAAATAAGACTGACCTTTCTGTAAAAATTAAGGAGAAATAAAATTAATATCCTGCGAATATATGGGAGGGTGTGGCAAAACAGAAAAGTACTAACTATTGTATACGATGTTCATGCTGTGGAAAAATTCATTTGATGGGAGATGGAATTGAACCATCATGGAATGACCGAAGCACAACCGACTGTGCCACCATCCAACCCGATGATGGGTTATTTATTTTCATTTATATTCTTTCTGCAAGAATATAAATGACACTAACCATTACTAACACTAACCATTACTACAAATGTTTTTTCAATACATAATTTTTGAAAATCAAATTGGAAATAGGAATAACTCGAAATTCCGACGTTCTCTGGCTTAGGTTAATAAACATATTTTTTGTTTATATTTTTTTACACAAATGAGTAAATAACATAACCTATCAGTTATGTTTCGAATTTTAGAATTGACCGTACTCGTATTTCATACACTTTACGATTACGAATTTTGGTACGAGCTTCTATTACGCCTATCAAGAGTGAAACTCGAACAGAAAACCCGTCTCATCGTGAAAGTACAAAAATCCAAAAATAAACAGATTAATGGGGCAGAAGTCAGTTATAAGTATTATTTACCCTGCAATTAGCTTTTATTTCGTTCAAAACTGCTAGCATATAATTGTTACAGTATTCCTTGATTTTAGTAACCGCCGATCCATTATTAATCATTTTATTCTTTTTCGCTTTTAATTTACTCTTGGAACCTTCTTCATTTGATAATGCTTCTTCTAGAATTTTCTGACACTAAAATAATTAATATTTTATTATATGGGACACGCCCAAGTAGGCGCGCGGCCAGGTAGGCGCAAAGCCATAACTACTTGGAAAATTTCTGGACCTTAATAATTTTGGTACTAATCTCCTTAGCTCGATGAGAGGAATCGTTTAATACTAAATTTGGTAAGATTAGGAAATCTTGAAGCAAGTTATGGCTTTGCGTCTACATGGCCGCGCGCCTACTTGGGCTGTACCCCTATTATATCTCTTTGCGATTGTTGAAATAGTCCCTTTCAGGGATCAGTAGCTCCGGTACTATCGTTACCGGTACTGTAATGAAAGGATAACTATTTTTACGATGCTATAATTTATACAAATGATTAATTAGTTAAACCTTATTAGAAATGACAGGATGTGGATGTTGCTCAAGACTTTCCATCTCGCCTAAACAGTCAAAATATTTATTGTAATCATCAACAGATTTCGAGCTATAGTCTCTAATCAATTCTTCAAGAACGTTTTTTCTTTCTATAAACTCGCCTATTGAAGTTCCATCAATAGTTGAAATTAAAGCTCTAATATTTCCACCACGACTTGAACTTGAAGTCCCAAAACTTCTTGAAATTGAAGATAAATTTTGAATAAAGGAATGCTTATTTCAATGTGAAGAGAGTATAAAATTGTTTTATCTATACTAATTTTTAGATCTTGGTCATTTTAAATTATTTTGAATTCATAACTTGGTCTAATTTCAATATATACGCGAGCGATTGTCTTTAATATCCATTAGCTGCAGCATTATATGAGTTACTCTGTTTAGCGCGAGTTGAAATTTTTGAAAGATCACAAGGCGAAAATTGCGGATTGAGGTAATTGCGGATTAAAGGATTGATAACTTAGCGGAAGAAAATGCGAAATGAGGGGATTTTTATCTATAAATGATGCTTGTTAAAACCTTTATGAATCTCGCGTTGTTTGCGACTATAATGTCTTAATCTACTTTAGAAAACTTGGAATAGGTATGTTTAAATGAATCTGTGAAATTTCGAATTAGTTTTTGCCTCTATTTTGAGATGGGCAAACGTGTGGGAGAGGAGTGATGGAGGCAAGTAATAATTTGGAATAATTTGGACACTCTGTCACAAAAGTATAAGCACCCTAAAATTTTTTAAAAATACACATAATCCCTAAGTATCACTTGTTTTATTTTTTTCCTACCTTAATCTACTTAGAAAAACTTTGAATAAATTTAATTAAATGTGTATTTTGTTATGGACAAATGTATGTGAGTAGTTACCCCCCCCCCATTTGTTGCACAGGTGTGCAACAAATGGGAGGCGGAATTTTGAAACATCAAAGGGAAACCCAAGGGTGTAGGGGGTTTCCCGGACCCATCCTCATCAATTTGGCGGCATGATCAAAGGGTTTGGGTCATTAATTTGGGAAGGTACAAGAAAAGTGACAGGTTTTGATTGATGGGTACAAGATTTTGATTGATGGGAACAAGGTACCACCCAAATGTTGCACAACGTGCAACATTTGGGAACCCCCCCAAATGTTGCACAACGTGCAACATTTGGGTGGGTAAACGACAAACAAAGGAAACCAAAAGGATTTGGGGCACTTTTAGGTTTCTGGAGTGGGAAATTTGATTGTCGGATACAAGTACAAGGTACTTGTACCTTGTACTTGTACAGGGTACAAGTGTTTGATTGATGGGTGACAGGTGATTAATTTGATTGATACCTGTACAAGGTTTCAACCCCAGACTGAAAGTCTGGGGGTGATACCTGGAATTTCAGTCTGGGACTGAAAAAAGTTGGGGGCAGGGGTCCGGGGTACGGTAGAATTAAAAATAATAAAAATTAAAATATAAATAATTAAATAAAAAATAAAAATTATTGGGGAGAAATAAAATTTACAAAATTTTATAAAAAAATTAAAATGATTTACAAAAAAGGGCGGAAGTCAGAATGTAAGGGGGTGTTAACCAATTATTTCAAACACCTCAAGATCTTATCTAATTGATTGATGATTAATGAGTCTGGGGCTGAAATCTCGGCGCAGCCCGCGGAGGGGGTGGAGGAAGGTTTCCCTCTCTCAAGGTCATTTGCGGGAAAAATTATTCTTCTCGCAGTAGAATGGAATTTCAGTCTGGGACTGAGATATTTGAGTCTGGGAATTTCAGTCTGGGGCTGAAATATTTGTGTCTGGGAATTTCCGTCTGGGCCTGAAAAAGTTGGGGGAGGGGTCCGGGGTACGGTAAAATTAAAAATAATAAAAATTAATAAAAAATAATTAAATAAAAATAATAGGGAGAGATAAAATTTACAAAATTTTACAAAAATATTAAAATGATTTGCAAAAAAGGGCGGAAGTCAGAATGTAAGGGGAAGTTAACCAATTATTTCAAACATCTCAAGATCTTATCTAATTGATTGATGATTAATGAGTTTTGAGGCATCAAATTTTGAAGACGACAGAGTTTTGGTAATTTAAAAATGACCTTGAATTTTACGAAATAAGGAAAAGGAAACTTATTAAAAAATTTTGCCCTTTATCTCAAGATCTTATCTAATTGATTGATGATTAATTAGTTTTTGGCGGGCAAATTTTGAACCGGCAAAAAATTTTGTCAATAAAATGACCTTGAATGTTATGAAATAAGGTAAAAGCAACTTATTAAAATTTTTCTCCTTTTATCTCAAGATCATAGCTTCTGACTGGCTGATGATTAATGAGCCTTAGGTGGAACAAATCTTACCAGTATTCGCATCACATGACCTTGACAGGAAATATTTCGAAACCCCCATCCGTCTGAAACGAGGGGTATAAAAGGCGAGGTTTTTTGTCATTCTTAACCATTTGACTCAAAATTAAAAAATTTGCTCTAATATTAAAAATATTAAAATGTCATTTAACAACGGACAAACCGCACCTTCTGCCAATAAGCGCGCTAGATTCCTCATCCGCGATATCCTCTCACATTTATTCAATGACGTACAAAGCGGTGCGGGTGCAAATACCCTGAAAAATTATTACCGTCAAATTGATTATGAAACTGACTACAGCAGCAAATTTAAAATGATGAAAACAACTGGAAAATTTATAATAGAAAAAATACCTGGGAATCCGGAGGAGCTGCTTCGAGAAATAATACAACAATGCATGGACAAAACAATTGAAGAAGCAAAAAATAAATCAATAGAACCTGAATGCATGGGGGCATTAATTTCATCACAATTATTAGACAACGACATCTGGATTCCTATAAGAAAAATTGAAGAGGACACCATAGACAATATTCTTAATCGTTTCCAACTTGTAGCCCAATCGAAGATAGAAAAAGGATCCCTTATTGGTCAACCTTTCACCATAGCAATTCAAACACTTGGAATCTCCTCTCTTCCGAGAACAAAATCAATTAGAGGCCGCGCACCGCAAGCAACAACAAGTAATTTAGAAAATAGCTCCTGTCTAATAAAAATTGATAACCCCAACAACTTATGCCTCTTCTATGCACTGGAAATAACAAGAAAATATTTTACCAAAGAATTGGGTGCGCGTTGGAATTTTACAAGATACATGCAAAATAAAAAGAGGCAAATGGAAGATGTTTTTGAACTTTTGAATACAGCAAGAATTCCCCAAAACCTACTTGAATATGATGCTGTGGAATTTGTTCCAACTGTTGTAGATTTTTGGAACAACAAATATAATGATGCTGGGTTCAAGTTCAAGGTATTTATATTTGGAAACGACAGCGAAAAGCCAAAATTTACCTATGGAAATGAAAATTTCAACATACCTATTACAATTCTTCACACAAACAATCATTTTGACGGAATCAAGAATGTTGGAGGAATGTTTGGATTGAGGGTAAAATATTGTTTTACATGTGAAAAGAAGTTTAGGAAATCGAAGGAACATGATTTGAGATGCAAATCTCTCTGCAGGTTTTGTGGGCGCATTGGCAGTGACCGACCTTGTGTTGCAACGGGAGACTTCTTCAAAAAATGTGATGAATGTGGGAAAAAATATTTAAATGAAGACTGCTTCAACCATCACAAAAAAAGCAGCAATTGCCGCCAAACAAAACAGTGTGAGAAATGTGGAGTTATCTGGTCAATGAAAAATTATAAGAGGGAGGGTGAAAAGAAACATGTTTGTGGGCAAAAGTGGTGTCAAATTTGTCGGCAATTTCACAGCATGGAAAGAGGGTGCTTTATTCGACCACTGGAACTGAAAAAACCATCACATTATCGCCTAGTAACATTTGACTTTGAAGCAACACAAAATGAAAAGATAAACGAAATTACCAATGAAGAAAGGCGACTTCACAAAGTGAATTTCATTGCCGCAACAGTAACTTGCACAAAATGTATGGAAGATGATCAATTATGGCGTGCGCCTCTCAAACAAAATGGAAGGAATTGTATAATCTGTGGAAATAATCGATCAATCACATTTTCCCACCGACCCTTTACTCAAACAACAGTCGATCAGCAAATCGTCACAGCAAACCCTCTAAAGGAATTTATTGATTGGATTCTATTTAAACTCAACCCCCAATATACAACTATGGCTTTTTCACACAATGGAGGGCGCTATGATATGATTATGGTCTTCAAGGAAATCTATTCAAAGGGAGTTGTTCCATCAATGATTCGTCGTGGTAATAAACTTTACGAACTGAAAATTCCCCGCAACAACAAATGCAATGAAGTAATATTTCGAGATTCGTTTAATCTTTGCCCTGTCGCCTTGGGGAAGCTGGTTGGCGCCTTCGGACTACAAATTACAGAAAAACAATTTTTCCCCCATTTGGCAAATATTCCTGAAAATTACAATAAAATATTACCACAACTGCCTTCAAAATCTGATTACCTTTATGGAGGAATGTCACCTGAAAAACAACATGAATTTGACAAATGGTATGAAGAAGAAAAAAATAAACAATTTTGCCTGGACGAAGCCTTGGCCGAATATTGTACAAACGATGTCCAAATACTCACAGAAGCACTGATTGCATTCAGGAAAAAATTCACAGAGATAAGCAAGAAGAAAAACACAACGCCTGGAGAAGCAGCAGAAGGAATTGATATTTTGAAGGATGCAATGACAATAGCATCGGCTTGTATGAAACATTTTCGACTGAATCATCTTCAACCTGACCATTTGGCAATTGTTCCGGAGAAAGGATATGAAAACATCGATAACCAAAGCGAGCTTGCCCTAAAATATTTGCAATGGTACGAAGAAACAAAAGGAGTGGAAATTCAAAGTGCACATTCAGAAGGTGGGGAATTTGTAGTGGCTGGAAAATATAAAGTTGATGGGTACATTGTGTCTGAAGATAGGGCAATTGAAGTGAATGGTTGTGTCTGGCATGCTTGCCAAAAATGCTTTGGAGATGATTTGTACAAAATATTGCCCAATGGAAAAACCGTGGGAGAGACACGTGAGGATGATGGAAAAAGAATGGAAATAATTAAAAAACATATAAAGAATGTCGATATAATATGGGAATGTGAAATTCACCAGATGCTTCGTCGCAATCAGAAAATGAGGAAGGCTTTTGCAAATTACCACAACAAAGGACCAATCAATATTAGAGACTGCTATTTTGGTGGAAGAACTGGACCCCTGCAAATGTACTTTGATGCAGAAAAGGAACAACATAAAATTGCCTACTTAGACTTTAACTCGCTTTACCCTTCAACAATTGCTACAACATCATTTCCGGTTGGGCATCCGAAAGTGCATGTTGTACCACCAGATGAGCAAAAAGTTTATTGGACAAGAAGCGAGCAAATCCCGTTCAAAGGAATTTTGAAAGTATTTATATTACCCCCACCACAACTGGATGTCCCTGTTATCCCAGTCAAGTTTGATGAAAGACTTCTTTTCCCACTCTGCAAAAAATGTTCACTCACATACCCAAATGGCGCAAACATCAAAGACTACCGCTGCCCGCACAATGATGAAGAGAGAGGTTGGGTTTCAACAGTTACATCGATTGAATTGGAAGAAGCATTAAAAGTTGGTTACACAGTTACAAGATTTTATAGAGCTCTACATTATGAAAAATGGGATGAAAATTTATTCAAAAATTATGTGGCTGAGTTTATGGCAATGAAGATTCATGCTAGCGGATTTACTGAAGGAATAGAAGGAAAAGAAAATGAGGAAAAATTTATAAAAGAATGCAAAGAAAAATTTGGTATTGAACTTCAAAGAGAAAAAATGGTCCCAGACAAGGCAATGCGCTACATTTCGAAATTAATGTTAAACTCTCTATGGGGAAGATTCAGTCTGAGGAATACCTTGTCAAAAACTGTGATTACAGATGCTCCAGATGAACTTCGAGAATATTATTACAACAAATCAATTGAATTGCAATCTGTAGATAAATTAACCGAAGAGACAGTAATAATAACCTACAAACCAAAAGATGAATTTATTGTCGAACATGACACTT
Source organism: Meloidogyne incognita (assembly GCA_036172945.1). Classification (NCBI taxonomy): domain Eukaryota; kingdom Metazoa; phylum Nematoda; class Chromadorea; order Rhabditida; family Meloidogynidae; genus Meloidogyne; species Meloidogyne incognita. The sequence goes on from JARQAC010000002.1 coordinate 3,369,236, forward strand.
CAAATATTGTGATTTCCTTATGGACAACGTCAGCAGCAAGAATAAGACTATTGAAAGCAATGCAAAAGGTTACCGGGAAACTTGACTGCAATCTGCTCTATGGGGACACTGACAGCATATTATTCTCTTACCCAAAGAACATGGAATGCCCGCTCCAAACCGGTCCCCATCTTGGTGATTTGGCACGAGAGTACGCAGGATCCGAAATTAAAGAATATGTTGGAGGAGCGTGTAAGGCTTATGCACTGAGAATGGAAAACAACAGAAATGCAAAAGTTAGCACTGTTCTGAAATTACGCGGCATCACTTTAACAGCAGATGTCTGCAAAATCCTGCACTTTGACACTTTCAAAGAGAGCGTACTTAAATATGCAAATGGGGAAAACGAAAACGAGGAAGATGATGATGAGGGAACAATTATGATCGAGAACCCAAACTTTATACGCCGCAATGTGAAGGATGGTATAGTTTACTCAACTAAAATGAGAAAAATTTTCAGACCAATCATACAAAAAGGGATAATTTCAAACCTCAAAATTGTAAATTTCGGACAAAAATAATTTCATTTTTCACAATATATTTTCCACCGTATTTTATTATTTTTGTCCTTTAATTTATTCACAAAATTTTTGATTGTACTTTAATATTTTAACATTGTTTTGTAAATTGTATTTAAACTTGTTGATAAATTGTTATATTATTAAAATGATTAATTACTTTTAGGGTTTTATGAAAAGTTAAGGATTATAAGATAAGATTGATGCAAAGTTAAGGATTATAAGATACAATTTTTTCAAAGTTAAGAGATGGGAGATAAAATCTATGCAAATTTAAGCAATGCAACATGCAGGTTTTGGGGGTAAACATGTAAAGTTAAGCGATAGAAGATACAGTTAAATAAAAGTTAAGGATGTGAAGAAACAATTGAATAAAAGTTAAGGATTAAAAGATAAAAATGGTACAAAGTTAAGAGAAAAACACATATTCTCAGTAAAATGTTAAAAAATATCTACACTTTCCACGCTTTCCCTCTTATTGGCGGGTGTAATGGAGAGCTACTCACTGGGTGGATGACACAGTTACAGTATACAACATTGTGATGTATACAGTACACCCTATTGGAAAGTTTACGTGCTATGTCTTTAAATGAAAAATGATATTTCACCGAAAAATATTTTATTATAACAAATTACCAGTTTACTTAGAATACAAGCAATTCATAATTTGATAAAATACATTATTCAAAATGTTAATGTTTTCAATTATATTAATAACTATTCCGTCCTTAGTGGCAGATATGATTGACAACAAACCATGGAAGGGAGAAGAATTAGTGACAGCATTATACCGGAGGACACCACCACCAATATGGCGGAGAACACCGCCACCAATATTTCCTAACAGAGATAAAAATAATTCAGTGGAAATACCAATATGGCGGAGAACCCCGCCACCAATATTTACTAATAGAGATAAAAATAATTTAGTGGAAATACCAATATGGCGGAGAACACCACCACCAATGTTCCCTAACAGTGATAAAAATAGTTCAGTGGAAATACCAATATGGCGGAGAACACCACCACCAATGTTCCCTAACAGTGATAAAAATAGTTCAGTGGAAATACCAATATGGCGGAGAACACCGCCACCAATATTTCCTGACAGAGATATAAATAGTTCAGAGGAGATTCAACGAGACGATAAATTAGGCAATAAATCATTGAATAAAACTGATGTAGGGGAAAGGTTATTTAGGAAATGGATTGTAAAGGATATCTATCATCTGAACAAAACAGACTCAGCAAGAAAACGTGAAATAAAAAATATGGGGCGTTGGATTCTACGTTGGGACCTTTGGGATGAAAAGTTCAAATCTGGAAAACATAATCGAACAGATTACTTAATGTATTCAAGATGGCGATTTTTATACGAACCTCCTATTTCAAACATTATCGATTTTTTCAAAAATTTATAAAACTATTTTTTAATGTTTAACATTTTTATGTAAAATTAGTTAATAAACATGTACTTGAAATAAAATTTTCTAATTAATTAATCACAAAATATCAAAACATTGCGTTTTTCCCATTGGTTCGGTTTACCTTCTATTTCAATCCACAATATTCCTGGTCTCGATTTTTTCATAATAGGTGTAGGTGGAAAACTTCCAAGGGATAATGGAATACTGTTGAGAGTAAGTGTTGATGATGACGAAGTTGCTTGTGTACGTCGCGCTCCAAATTCTGAACAGCTTATAGGTGACGAAGGTGAGGTGGGGGCAAAGCATAAAAGCTCTAGAGGATAGTATCTCTCACATATTCCATTCTTTGTGCATGTTCTTTCTATAACACACTGATGAAACGGGTATTGGAGTTTTATCTTGTGGTGAGCAAAGAAATATGCAGCAACCGATATGTTGTATGGGTAAGCTAAGTCACCGAAGGCTTTGACAAAATGTGCTCCTGAAGTTGTAATTCCGTCACATCTAACTCTGCTATATAATCCTCTCCTATCAGAATAAGTTGTCTCTAACTTTCCTTTCTCATTTATAAATTTTGCGATCAAATCGGCATTCTCCTGATACATTAATCTGTATCTCACCAAATAAATTGGACAGTTTAACTTTTTAGAAATCTCATCCAGAATAGAACTCATTTTATTGATTAGTTTAGAATGATTGATGAATGACTTGATAAATTGTTAAGGTGAACGAAAATTTTCGCCTTTTATACCCAAAGATTTGACCTTGAAACTGACATCTATTACGAAATATTAGGTAAGGGGCGGAGCTTAGGAGGAGTATATAAGGCGAAGGATTTCCAACTTTTCATTCATTTCTTCATTCATTAAAAATAATTTAGTATAAATAAAAATGAGCGGATTAAAAAAAGAAAAGATTCCAAAAATAGAAACAGTTAATGAGCCAAAAATTGAGGAGGAAGATATAATTGAATTGGAAGAGGAAAAAGAAAAAGCAAGCAAAACAAAAGCCTCTGCTTCAAAAGTTAATAATGGGAAAATTGAGAAGAGTAACAGTATAAATCCGCGTGTCCTGTGGAAACTTGTGCGCATCAGAGAAACACCTAGAATTGAAATTAAAATTTGCAAAAAATGTGCCAACGCGCTTTATAACGATAAAAATAAATTTACTCAGAAGGAAAATGGAAACATCGGAATCTGCTTTGAAATATGCGAAAGCTGCGCAAAATTAAATATGCAACTCAAGGATTTTGTTGCTGACTGGGATGAAAAGAATATACAGAAATTGAAAAAGTGATTAAAGATTAATATTTTCCGTCAACTTTGTTATTTATTTTTGATTTCATTAATTGTAACAATTTAATTCTAAATAAATATTTTTGAATTGTATTATTTTTTCATTAACTGAGGAAAAAGTTAATCCCACATTCTCGGAGGTCACGCCCATTTTCAGAGTATAAATACCGAAAAATTTTCCCCAAAATCAAACTTCCACCCAAAATTTGGATTCATTTATAAAATTTATTGAAAAATGTCAGTAATCGAAAATAATTGCCAACTCTTGGAAAAAGTGCTCCCTGAGGTGTTATTTACGGTATCTTCTACTGGTGTGACAATTTCGTCACCACGCCTCATAACCACACGTTTTGTGGAGTTTGACATGGCAGGCAAATGTAAAAGTTGCAGGGGAGAAAATGTGGACATAGATTTTATTGTTACTCCGAAGGACGTAACCCTATATTGCAACCGCCTAAAATCGGAAAAAGTAGTGATGTTTGATCATATTTATGAAATTCCTCAACAGTGTATCTTTCGTGTAAGGTCAAAAGGGAAGAATTTCAATATTTTGCACAAGGAACAAGTCTGGAATCCAAAACTGTTCATAAACGGAGATGAACAGATGAGTGTCAAGGAATTTTTGTCAAAGTTTTCACAGAAGGATCAAGTAGAGAAAGAAGAAACAAAAGAGAATATAAAAGAAGACGATAAAGAAAAAATATTAAACGATAATTCAATTACCCCTCTTAATCATTAATCATTTTATTTATTTTTTAAATTTCAACAAATAATTTAAACATGAATTATCATTTATTTTCCAATAAAGATTTAAAACTAAAGCTTCCATTTGGTTGTATTATTAGCGGCCCAAGTTCAACTGGCAAAAGTACATTTGTACGAAAATTAATTTCCAATTCTGATAAACTTATTGACCCTATTCCAAAATCTATTCTTTACTGCTATGGCGAATATAATTCTCTTGTCCCCGAACTACAGCGAGCCGGAGTCTCAGTTTACTCAGGAGTTCCCCCTGAGGATCATATTAAGAAGCAACAACAACCTTCTCTACTCATTCTCGATGACCTAATGTACTCAATTGACGAAAAATATTTATCGGAACTTTTCACAAAGAAATCTCATCATCTTAATTTTGGCATAATATTCATTACACAGAATCTCTTCGAGAAAAAACTCAGGGTCGCACGTCAAAATTCTATGTATATTGTATTAACTCGCGCACCAAATAGTGCATTGGCCGTTCGCAATTTAGGAGTACAACTATTCCCAGGAAGATTAAATTATTTTCTAGACGCATATCGACAAGCTACAAGCAGCAGTAATTATTCTTATCTGTTTATCGATTTACACCCCTCATCAGACCCAATACTTAGACTAAGAACAAATATATTTAGAGACAAAGAATCAGAAGACCCCTACAACTCATTACAAATTATATTTTTACCCAAAAATTCCTCTAATTAAAATCATGTCAACGAAAATTAGCCACCTTGTCAAGGACAACCTACAATTTCTCAAACAACTTGCAAAAACACGCTCATTGGCTAAAAGAAGACGTCTTTTAAAAAAAGCATCAATCGACCAATTACTTTCTCTCACTGAAATTTGTTTTAATATAGTACGCGATAAATTTAAATTAACTAAAAGACAAAAATCTCGTCTCCTACCATTCGCTGATTTTGTTCGTCGGGTGAGTAGACTAAAAACGGAAAGAGGAGCCCGACGTACAGTAATACAACAAGGAACCGGTTTACCAATTGGATTGTTTCCCGCCCTTTTAACTCCAATCATTATCGAATTAACAAAAACATTAACAAGCAATTAATAAAAATGGCAAATAAATTTATATTGATTCCTGAGGATATATATCGCGGACTACTTACCCACCCCATACCAGAAACTGGAAATATCAACTTGGATTTTACACGAGAAAATTTGGAAAATATCAAAAGTCAAAATGCCAACACAGAATTAAAAAATATTAATTATAACCAGGAATTGAGACGGTATTTACACATGTTGAAAGATCAAAATGAGAGACCAATGAACGTTTCAGTAAGACAAATGGAAGATCCAGCCCTGGAGCAAATCAAAAAATTGCTTCCCCTCCTCCAGACAAGCTCCAGTGAAAGTAATCAACAAGTCCTTAAACAAAATATTCCCACACCAACATTTCAGAAGCTAGAAGATGGTGCCGATTTAAATGAAAACGACCTTAGTATGCATACGGCCGATGAGGAATCTCCGGATTCCAGAGGGAAACCTGAACCAAAAAAGACAGCAATAAAAGAAAAAACAAAAGAGATATTTGAAAGTATGAAGCAAGAGGATCTTGATAAATATAATGTGAGCACAGATGGAAAGATATTAAACAAGAAAGGAGGAAAAGAAATACTAGGAAGCAATGCACAGAAATCCATAGAGTGCATACTCAGAACAGGAATCAGTGGGAAATTGAGATGGGGAGAATTGACACCTCCAGGAACATCTGTTTTAGAAAATAAATTAAAAAGTGATAATAAAATTTGGCCGTTGATAGAGAAGGCAAGAGAGAGTTGTACACCAAAAAGAACATATACAAACCAAAAAAGAAAAATACCTGAATCAAAAGAAATAGCTGAATCAAAATGGAGACCTCCAGCAGAGTGGAAATGATATTAGATAAACTTTACAATGATCCAGCGAATCCGGCAGGATTTGCTGGTGTAAACCAGCTATGGACAGAGGCGAGAAAAATAGATGCAAGTATTAAGAAGAAGGATGTACAGGAATATTTGGAAAGTCATAGAACTTATACAATTCACCGCCCTCGGCGCGTACACTTTAAACGATCAATAACAAATCCGTCTGGCTATATGACAGACGTTCAGTGCGACTTGGCAGATTTCCAAAAATTATCGCGGCAAAATAATGGGAAAAATTATGCGCTTGTGGCAGTTGATGTGTTAAGCAAACGAGTTTTTGCTGAACCTGTTCGCACTAAAAAGTCAAATGATATGATTGATGCATTTGAAAAAATTTTGGAAAGAATGGAAATGCACCCACACCGTATTTTTAGTGATAAAGGAACTGAATTTTGTAGCAAGGAAATTATTGCATTTTTTAGAGAAAAAGATATTGAAAAATACACGGCAACCTTTTCATCAGTTAAAGCGTCTCTAGCTGAACGATGTATTCGAAACATTAAACAGAGATTGTACAGATTTATGAGTGAGAAGCATACATTAAAATGGACAGAGGCATTACCAAAAATAGTTGACGCAATAAATCATTCAAAGTGTAGGGTTTTAGGTGGATTAAGACCGGTTGATGTAAGCTTTAACAATGCAAAGGAAATTAGAGAAATGGTATTTGGTCCTATTGGCAAGAATAAACTTAGAAAAAAGCCAAGATTCAAGGAAAATGATCATGTGCGTATGAGCAGAAATAAAAATATTTTTTCAAAGGGTTATCTCCCAAATTATAGCGATGAAATTCTTCAAATAGATCTTGTTAAAAAGAAGGCTAACCCCAACAGATACCGTGTCCGAGACGATAATGGGGAAGTATTTAAAGGATACTTCTACCCTGAGGAATTGACCCGTGTGAGGAAGGATGAGAATACCAGTTACAGAATTGAGAAGATTATTAAGAGCAGAAAGAAAAAGATGGAGGAAAAGAATTTTTTGTTAAATTTTTTGATTATCCCCAACCCCAGTGGATAGACGAAAATCAATTTGTATAAAATCACAATTTTTCATTCCCATAAATCATTTTTAATTATATTTCACTTTAATTGTTAAATTTATTATTATAATTAAAATAAATAATGGCTAATACATTCTTTGTTGTTCTTCCTAGCAATGTTAGTGACTACCCAGATAATAAACCCAATAAGTATCGCGTACATCTTCCGAAACCAATAGAATTTCAAGGTGGAAACTGGGTATGTGGGCTCTACAGTATCCAATACCCCCAATCATGGGCTGCAACAATTGGTACAGACGTTAAACAATGGATCGAAATTAATTACAAAAACAAGAAACCGCATAGAATTGGAATCCCCAAAACAACACAGTTAACACCCAATGGACTCAGCTTCTTTTTAAAACTTGTATTATCCAATAAAGAGAAACCTAGGAAAAGACGTGATGTATCAATCGATACTTTGGAGGATGAAATTATAATTGACCCAGAAATTAATTTAGCGGTGGACCCGGCTAAGAAAAGAAGAAAAAGGGAAGCAAGTGAAGTGGATACTGTACCGTTGTGGGTAAAGGAATTTTTTAACCAGTATCCTCACAATTACTGGGAAGCCATACGCGATTATGAACAAGAATTAGAGCAACATAAATCCGATGTAGAGGAAAAGACAAAACAAGTTCTTAATGAGAAGGATGATACACATAAGGTGGAATTACAGCAAGAACTTGATCACCTACATTCCCTCTCAGAAGGTAAAAAGAAGGAGATTCGTCTCTTAACAGAGGAAGCTAATAAGAGGGATAGGCGTGATGATCGACTAATAGCAAATCAGTTTTTGGAACAACACCCAGATGATTATCACGAGGAAGTAATAAAGATGGAGATAAATATAATAGTAAGATACATTGAACTAGAAGACAAAATTAAAGAAAGCAGGGAAGAGGGGGGTAAGAATGCTCGTTCAGGTGATGAGATTCAGAGGTTTATTAATTCAATAAAGCGTATGCGAAAAAAGTTGGAAGCATTGGAATCTGCAATTATTGAAAGAGACTTGAAGCTTACTAGAGATGAATTTCATCAGCAAAATTCAAATACACACTCAGAATTTGTCCAGAAATTTTTCGAGGACCACCCTGTAGATCATTGGTCAGCGTTAAAGAAAAATTTAGGTGATCTACAGGAATTACATAAACAAATTCGAGAAAAACGAGATGCCCATTCACAAGAACAAGATGAGGAAGAAAAGAATAAACTGGGGAAGGATATTGATCAATTAAATAAATTGGCTTCCTACAGAAGAAATAGGTTTACAGCAATACATCATGAGGCATACAAGAAATGGAAAAATTTTGAGCTGCCAATTCCACCAACTAAAAATGAAATTAAAGAGATGCAAAAAATTGAAGAGAAAACTCATCCAGAATATTTAGAAGATGCCCTAAAGACAGATGATCAAGGAAAACCATTGCCCATTCCTGCGCCAGTAATTACAGATGAAATGATTGAAGCTGTCAAGGACAGACATGGGTATGAGCAGGACAAGGCTAGAGAATCAGAGGAAGGTGAAAGAAAAGATAGAGAACTGAAAGAAAGCAAGGAGCAATTAAAACATGCAAGAAGAATAGATAAATATGGGCAACCTATACCCATTGAGCAACCAATAGACGAAGAGGAAGATACAGTACCTGATGAGGAAGGTTTCGAAGAAGAAGAAGAAAGGTGGGAGGAGAAAAGTAGGGGAAGCCCAGTATTAGACCTGGATTCTTCAGACGAAATTATACCAACAGATGAGCTATTTGATGAGAAAGAGGATGAACAAAGGAATGATGATCTGATAAATGAGAAGACAGTTACTTTGATTGAAGAAAAGGAAGCTCAGGCAAAAGATTTATATTCGGACATTGAATTTGAATATTTGGACAGTATTGACCGATTTAGAGTAGTTTTCAATGATCCTGAGATTAGAAATATTGTTATCTCTTCACAACTATGTTATGTTCTCGGATTTCCCACGAGACCGTTGGTAAATGGACAAATTGGAAAATATGGAATTGATCTCAAAGGAGGCTTTACCAGCTTTGCTGTATATTCAAAGGGGTTAACGAATACTGTAATAATGGGTAATTCTGTTAGCTCATTACTCAGAATTGTGGCTGTTGAGAATAGGTCTGGAGGTGTTGTAGAAAGAGTGTATGATCAACCAATGTTCATACCTGTGTTACCCAGAGAGATTAACGAGATTGAAATTGAACTAAGATGGATGAACGGAAGTCTTGTTAAATTTGATCATGGAACTGTAATTATTACCCTAATGTTTAACAGAATGTTAAGATTTTAATTTAAAAATTATTTTTAAAAATTGTCAAATTTTATTATATATTTTTTATCATTTTATTAATAAAAGAGAAAACAAATTCGTCTGGGTTTGAATGATTTAATAATAGGGAAAGGAATTTTTTATAAGAATATCCTGAGGAAATAAAATAAATAAAGGTGATACAATGTTGCCCACAAGTGGGTAAAAGAGGATTTTGAACGGGAACATTATTCATTATACGATTTGAGAATTTGGAAATAAAATTTTTTATTGAAATTGGAGGTTCGGGGAGTAATAATGAATCAAAAATTAATATCTTCTCGGTGTTTATTATAAAAAACGCAATCCAATGTGATCCTCTTTGAGTTGCCTTTTCAAGGTTGACGACCAATGAGCAAGGATATTTTCGAACTTCTTGTGGGATTTTATCCGCGGCAAAGCATCCAATAAAATATCTTCTACTTATTTTGTTCTGAAATAAAATTTTGTCGATTTGTAATGTGTCCATTTTCGTCAAAAAGGTGGAGGTTTGAATCTTTTCTTTGAATCTCACCAAGTTCAATGTCTTTGTTGCTGGTTTTAATCCTTATAAATTTTCTCAATTGGTAGGTCAATGCTGTTGCTAATAATAAGAACCAAAGTACAATTAATGTATAACAGTAAATAGTTTGAGAAATTGATGTTTCTGATGAAGGAAATTCCTTGCAAGGTGAGGGAAATTGGACATTCTCCACGTGTTCCATTGACCAAAAATCCAAAATTGTAATATTTTTCTCAGGGTTAAATATAGAGGCTAGCCCAATACTGTTTTGTACTCTTTCTGGAATTATTGGGAATTTTGTTGTAGAAGAATTAATCATTTGGTTTGATTTAGGGGGAATTGTATTAGCGTAGTATCCTATACGTTCTCTTAATTTTTCTCTATATTCTGGATTTTCATCCTCGTTTGACATAGAATATTGTTGTGTAAATTTATACAGGAAGAAAAATAAAATGAAACAAACAAAGCAAAATTCAATTTTTATAGTAATGTGGCACATTTTAAAATGAAATGGGTGAATGAAAAATGGGGAAACTTTTGGGTATTTATACTGAAATATCTGTGGAAATAGTTCTGTTCCTATCTAACATTAGCAGCGAATCGATTTCACCCATGGCTACTAGTACAATCCCACCACTAGGAACCGGTTCGTTGAAGGTCATCCGTATACTTGTTGTACCATTCTTTATTAAATCAAACAACTCTGGGCCATTATCTTCCTGACTATTTGTGAGGTTAAATACGAAGAAGCAATATCCTGCATATGCATATCGAAACATTGATATACCGTTACTTTCTAGTGACCCCGCGTACCCTATTGCTTCTTGCATGTCATGATAAATTCTAGCATAGTTTCCTTTCGTAAAATCGAGGGAATAAGGGGATGCTGGAAAAGTTACTCCCCCAGCGGTAATGGAAATATCTCTCAAATTAAAATGTTGGAAATAAAATGGTGTTGTTTTTTGCCGTCCTACAAAATCTTTATTATCAACCATTCCCAGTATAATTCTTCGAGGCACCTGATCCATCCATAGGTTAGCATTAAATTCTGTTCTATTTTCACTAATGAATAATGATTTCAGAGATGTTTTTCTTATCGGGTATCTCGCGGGTTTTATTTCAAGTTTCTTTGCAATATCAAAGGCTAGGCTGTCCATCAATTCAATCTTCTTTACATATAATTTGCAAGCCAAAATTTCTAGATGGTATTTTGGTGCAGTGTCCCAGGGAGCACTAAGTAGGAAACTTGATTCATTGGGTAGTAGTTCAATATCAACTTCACACTGGTTTACTAAATACCTTGGTTGATTACAAATATCAACATCCAATTTGGCCATAAATTGCGCAGTACGCGGATTCCCTTCTTCGTCTAAGAATAATCTTTTCCTTGATTTAATTCCATATCCATTAGAATCAACTCCTGGGTATGTTTGTGTGGCCCCATCATCATAATACCCCGCCACAGAAAGATAAGAGTTCTTCACACTTTGTGGGTAGGTTAGCTCGTAGTCAAAAATACTTTTGTATGCCATGAGGGAGTTTCCTTCAAAAACTTGAGTTCCATTAATATGCATGCGACAATTTTTCCAAATTGTATGTCCTATGAGTTGCACTGCCGCTACATTATCCTCTCTTCCTATATCAACAAGTTTCCCATCTTTGTCTTCTTTCTTAATCCGAAGTTCAGTAAAAACATAAGTTTTGGCCAGATCAATATAATTTGTAGTCGCATGAATTTTGAAATGAAAAGGGGTGATATTTACAGGGTTGAGTGTGAGTAATTCAATAAATGAGGAGTTGCTAATACTGACATTTGTGTGTGGGGTTTCGAAAAATGATAAAGCATTTGTTATTGCGTTGCCAGAATCGCGATCAATTTTCTGATGAGTAGACATTTTTATTTAATAAAGACCGAATGTGTCTATTTTTTGACGTTTCTTTCTTGGGGTAAGAGATGGAGGTCTTCCAATAATGAGTTGATGACTTTTTTCTTTTGAAAATGATGAATGGGGTTTACGTTTTCTTTTGAGTCCTTTTATACTACCGCTGGCTCGCAAACCGGTTCCAAATTGTTTTGGCAATCCTCCTTTCTCAAGTAGTCTGTCCAATCCCCGTTTTCCTTCACTTATTACTGTCTGCTTAAAATTTGGATTAGAATCTTCTTTGCCGTACTCTGGATTCCCCACACTTTCTAAAATTCTTCCACCAGTATCCAACGCCTCCTTTGCCACAGCTGTACCCGCACGTTTTGCATACGGTAGGTGGAAACGCCAGAAATTTCTGAGTACATCTCCGACTCCGCCACCCGCTTGTCTCCCGTATCCACGTTGATAAGGATTTAGTCCACGAAAATAGTAATAGTTTTCATCTGCGCCTTGTCCTACTTGACTGATAGGTGTATGATGGTCGTCGTAACCGACTGTTCTTGGGTCAAAGGCTATATGAACCATGTTTGGCTTGGCTTGGAAGTTATGTAATATTAAGTTAAGTGATTTAAGTTATCTTAAGAGATAATTGTAAGAAATAGTTAGTGATAATTGAAAGATATATAAATTAATTGAAGGGGTTTAACTTTTTATATTTTTAGATGAAGAGGTAAATTTAAGTGAGAGTGTTAAGGTGATCTTTTGAACATTGACATTTTGAGTGTTGGCGAATTGGGAGTTGGCGTTTTGTGATGTGGCATTTTGTCGTTTTGACATTTCGAAATTTGATATTTCGAAATAATTGGTTAACTTCCCCTTACATTCTGACTTCCGCCCTTTTTTGCAAATCATTTTAATATTTTTGTAAAATTTTGTAAATTTTATCTCTCCCCATTATTTTTATTTAATTATTTTTTATTAATTTTTATTATTTTTAATTTTACCGTACCCCGGACCCCTCCCCCCAACTTTTTCAGGCCCAGACGGTAATTCCCAGACACAAATATTTCAGCCCCAGACTGAAATTCCCAGACTCAAATATCTCAGTCCCAGACTGAAATTCCATTCTACTGCGAGAAGAATAATTTTTCCCGCAAATGACCTTGAGAGAGGGAAACCTTCCTCCACCCCCTCCGCGGGCTGCGCCGAGATTTCAGCCCCAGACTCATTAATCATCAATCAATTAGATAAGATCTTGAGGTGTTTGAAATAATTGGTTAACACCCCCTTACATTCTGACTTCCGCCCTTTTTTGTAAATCATTTTAATTTTTTTATAAAATTTTGTAAATTTTATTTCTCCCCAATAATTTTTATTTTTTATTTAATTATTTATATTTTAATTTTTATTATTTTTAATTCTACCGTACCCCGGACCCCTGCCCCCAACTTTTTTCAGTCCCAGACTGAAATTCCAGGTATCACCCCCAGACTTTCAGTCTGGGGTTGAAACCTTGTACAGGTATCAATCAAATTAATCACCTGTCACCCATCAATCAAACACTTGTACCCTGTACAAGTACAAGGTACAAGTACCTTGTACTTGTATCCGACAATCAAATTTCCCACTCCAGAAACCTAAAAGTGCCCCAAATCCTTTTGGTTTCCTTTGTTTGTCGTTTACCCACCCAAATGTTGCACGTTGTGCAACATTTGGGGGGGTTCCCAAATGTTGCACGTTGTGCAACATTTGGGTGGTACCTTGTTCCCATCAATCAAAATCTTGTACCCATCAATCAAAACCTGTCACTTTTCTTGTACCTTCCCAAATTAATGACCCAAACCCTTTGATCATGCCGCCAAATTGATGAGGATGGGTCCGGGAAACCCCCTACACCCTTGGGTTTCCCTTTGATGTTTCAAAATTCCGCCTCCCATTTGTTGCACACCTGTGCAACAAATGGGGGGGGGTAACTACTTATGTGGCCCTTACCCTTGTAAATTTCCTGAAGTTGAGGGTCCATCACCACTTTCTCCGACACCTGATCCAGCACCGCTTGAACTTGGAGGTCTACTACGCCCTCCACGATGTGCACGACGTCCACCACGTCCACCAGGCCCTCCACCACTCGCTTTTGGATTTAAAATTAGTATAAATAGTAAAAGGAGAAGAAAGTTGAATGATTTTGACATTGTAAATGTCTGAAAATTTCTCGTTTTTAACTAAAATATTAAAAAATAATTTTAATCATCGAATTTTACCGAAATTCACAATTTTTTAAATAAATATAATTATAAATTTGTAAATTAAAAATGATTTTAGAATTATACACTATCTAACAATATGTTAATGTTTTGGACCCCACTCTAGGTGCGACCACCCTTATGGTACAGAAGAGCCTGTGAACCAAGATCTAGGGACTCGGAACTCGAAAAACCATAGGGTGGATAAGCTCAATTTTGGGGTAAGAAATTCTAATATACAGATGTAGCTGATTCTAAAGACCTTGTCGAACTGAGTCCAATGACAACAAAATCACCGTGATTGAACAAGCGGGGTAAAAAATTATAATTACAGATGGTAACTCATTCTAAAGAACTTGTCGAACTGAGTTCAATGACAACAATATCACCGTGATTGAACAAGCTTGGACAAGATGTTGAACTCAACTCTATGAAAGCCCACCGTGAGTAAATTAAAGTGACGAATAGGGGAGACTTAACCTAGTTAGACTTAACCTAGACATAGAAAAAAAATAAGTGATGAATCAAACTATTTAGGTAAGCAAAGCATATTCTAGTAATTTAATGCCCTAATGATAAGAATAAATAAAAGCCTTTACCCAGAAATAATTGAGAATATTCAAGTAGTCCCAGTCGAGGTTAACTCAGAAAATTGTTTTTGGTTGTGAACATAAGCGGAGATTTACAACTTTTAATTTAATTTCTTAGAAAAATTTTTAAATAGACAAAGGCAAATTAAATGAATAAAAATGGGCAGAATTATTGGTTTAAATATACAAGCCGGCCAAAAAAAATAAATTTTAAATAAGTCAAGGCTTTAGAAAAAGTCAAGGCCCACTCCACATTATTATTTGTAGTTTGATAGTTTGTAGCCAAATCCTTACCTTAAATATAAAGCAGAGTGCCTCCTTCGCAATCAGAAGGGTAAGTCGTCTCACAAGTCCATTCACCCCTCTCCCTCGTTTGCCCATCACTAAATGGGGGCAAAACCTGTGATTCAAAATTCGATTTAACTGTCTATCTAAGGATAGGGAATAAATTCTTCCGCCCACTCTCAAAAGCGGCGGAAATGATGAAATCAGTCAAAATTTTGCAAGAAAAAATTAATAATTTTAAAATAAAATTCTTTATTCCCTATAATTTTCATTAGTTTTAACTGAATTCTGAAAGCGAATATTTTGGAACCCTTAAAAGTCAACGTACATAATCCGAAAAGCCTTCATTATACATATTTCTACACCGGATCAGTTAAATCTCGGACACCTCCTGTTGTAATAATAATAACCGAAAACTAGTGTTACCAGGCAATAACCGATTGTATCCAAACCTACATTAAATCATAATAAGCTATTAATTAAACAACTAATAGATTTAAATATTATTCTATTTATTAAATAATTTTTTAATTAATTTTGTTTTCAAGTTTTAATCAATTTTTGCCATTCAATAATCTCTAATGTCTGGCATGCACGCGATAACATTCACGAGGTTTAATTCACGCGCCCCCTCTCTCCCTCGAAGATTTTTCTATTTCTCCACCTCATATTTTTGCCTGCTCTCTCACTTAAATTAAAATTCTTGTCAGACATGAATTCGCTTCTATAAATTTATAAATAAAGTCTACCGACTCCATTCCAGAAAATAAAAAAGTTTGGTGGGATTTTATTCAGACAGCTCTCAGATAAACAACCTCTAACCATTACAACAATTGTGGGACCGAAATAATCGCATACCTTTTTTTCAATCACTCACTGGAGCGGGTAATTAATGAGTGAGTAATCATTTGAGAGAGGGCAATTATTTCAGCATATACGGTAAACCGACATAATAAAGAGAGAGAGTCAAGTTCATTTAAATAATTTTTTAATTTCAAATATATTTAGCTTAAATGATCATTGAAAAACTTCTAATATTCTTTATTTTATTGTGTGCTGTATTTAGCATTCCAATTCAAACTAAAAATAGTAATGCTGAAAATAAAAAAGTCAAGCAAGGTATCAAAAATCTTATTTGTTAATTAATTTCAATGGCCATTCAAAATAATTTATATTTAAAAGCGACATCCAAAATTGTCAGAAGTTGAAAAGGAGAATTTTGATAGAATTTTTGAAAATACAAAACCATCAAAACAAGAAAATTCAAACATTATTCATTATATTTATAATGCGGTTAAAAATGACTCGATTGATCAATGGAATGATTTTATAAATTTCTGGAAAAAGGAACACAAAGATTGAATTTTTTATTAACGATTTCTGTTGCAGAACGATTTGTAAAAACATTCTTTATTCATTTTATTTGTAAAAGCTAAAAGCGAATTATTATCTAAAGTCTACATAAGGTGCGTTGCAAAATTAATGAACACCCCAATTTTTCTAGTTTTCTCTCTTTAAGCGTTTTTTTTAAAGTTTACGCACTTTTTATATTGAGCCTAGCTTAATAAATTGAGCCTAGTTTATAAAAAATTGAGCCTTACTTATAAAAGTTAAAATAAGAGAATAACAAAAAAATCAAAGTGTTCTTATAATTTTGCAACACAACTTTTTCCAATTTTTTTCTCTAACTTTTTTTCTCTCTCAGATTTTTTTGTTATTCTTTTACCTATTTTATCTTTTATTAAACTAGGCTCAATATAAAAAGTGCGGAAACTTTAAAGCAAAAATGCTTAAAGAGAGAAAACTAGAAAAATTGGGGTGTTCTTATAATTTTAAAAGGTACCTTATTATTTTCAAATTATTTCTAAATTTAAATTTTTTTTTAATTTTTAATTTAAAATTTTTTAAATCTACATTTAAATTTTTTGTTTTGAAAATATGTCAAATTATTTTTAAAAAAGAAAAAAATTCATTGAGTTTTATCAATTTTATAACAAAATGCCGATTTTATTTATCAATTTCTATCCTATATTGTACAAATTTCTTTGTATAAAGTGAAAAAAATTCCTAAAAGCAATATTTATAGCAATACCTTATTTTTTAACTAATTTTTCTGAAATAGAAAAGCCCCCTACAGTTCCGGAGAATAAGTTTGGATGAGCCGGTAAAATTTAATTTTTCGTACACTTTCTCATAATTTAATGATTTTTGGTCAACACTAGCATAGATACTAATCACCAAACTTTAAAAATATAAATACACAAAACAATTCCCCGAAATATTTTATACAAAAGATTAAATATTTAAAATTTACAAAAGAATGAAAATAGAAAAGAAAAATAGATTTTAAATAGACAGAATTAAATAAAAGTTTTTTGGGGAATCTTTTTTTGGATTTTTAGTTTTTGATATTTTTTTAGATTTTTTAATTTTGTTTCGTTTTTTGGGGTTTTATATTTTATGATTTTTTTTTGGATTTTTTCTAATTTTGAGGATTTTTTTGGATTTTATTTTTTTAAGTTTTTTTGGATTTTTTAGATTTTTATACTCAATAGAGTAAAATTAGTAATAACTAGGGTTGTCGGTTTTTATAAAATATTGGTTAGACATGATTCCTTGCACTCGGTTCCGCGCCAGTTCTTAAAATTAATTTTCCTGGCATTTTTTACCAGAAAATCAGTATAAATAAAGTTAATTGCAAACTTATCCAAAAATCGATTTTCAAAAAAAATTTTCTTTAAATCTTAAACCTAAGCCAAAAAATATACGTGGCTCGGAATAATACCCACCGAGAAATTTTTCGTATACTCGGAACGAACCGATAAATTTTGAGAAATAATATTGGAACTAAATTTAATTTACACTAAATAGAATGATTCAACGATGGAATTCCAGAAGGGAAAAACTTTCAGAAGGAAAAACTCTTTAACCTTCATTTGAACTGAACCAAATACAAAAACCTAACCGTTGTCGACTAAAAATTTTGGATATCTGAAATCGAACAGAATATCAGTTTGGTTGCGAGCTGACAACCCTAGTACATAATAAATTAAAATGAAAAATAAATACATAAGTTATATTTAAAGAATTTTTTTAATAACCCCCTCTAATATATACTGTCGCTTTTTTCTCAAGACCAAATGGTTCTAATTTCTTATCTAACTCCTCAAAGTATGGATGCGAAATAGGTTTCAGCGTGGCCCGACATGTTGGACATTTGTCGACGTTTTCAACTTGCCCATCTGTAAACCAATTTACCATACAATTTCGATGGTAGAAGTGGTTGAAATGTGATTCATCAGGCTTTCCTTCATTTTTTACACAATCAGTCATTCGAATGTCATCATCTTCTTTATAATCTTCACTACATATTGGGCATTCCTTTTGATCTCTTGTTACAGCTTCGTTAAATACCATCATTCTCTTTGCTTTCTGCAACAAAATTAAATAATTAAATATTTAAGGAGAAGAAACTTTTTGTCTTTAATGAGGGGAAATCTTTATTTAAAGTTTGCGAGAAGATCTTTTTGTTGTGTCCGCACTTGCAGAAAGAATATATGGGTAATTCTTGCGTTCGTATACCCCCTCCTTTTCCTTCCTCAAAGTGTTAAAAAATGGTCAGTCTGTCTTAGGCTGTGTCGAATGACACCAAAATCAACCGCCGTTCATAACTTTGGGCCGAGATACAGACCCCCGAAAATTTAAAAATAAAAGGGTGGACCAAGCTCATTTTTTGAGCTAAAAAAACTGACTTTTATTTTAATATTTATTAAATCTTAAAACTTTAACGTATCAAAAACTGATAAAATTACCGTGCTTTTCTCTGGAATTTCATTATAAATTTTTTCACCTTCCTCTTTACAGTAATTTTTAATTTCAGTACGGGTTGATTCATCAGTAACCATTTTGTTCATTATCACTTTTATTTGCTTTTTTGATTCTCCTTTTTTCTTTAATAATTCTTCTAGAAATTCCTTATTCTAAAATATAATTTAAATTATTATTTCATTTTCTTTTGCCCCTCTTTTAAATTGCTTCCCCTCACATACTTATGGTATTCATAAAAAATCCAAGAGAAATCCTCTTATAGGGAACTAATTAAAGAAGATAGCAAGTATATTAATTAGTGTTGAAGCGTTAAATATGTACATAAAATATGCATCAAAATTCCTCCTTTTTTATAAAAAATACAAGAAAAAATGGGGAAATTCTAGAATCGTAGAAAATCCCAAATCCGGTGCTCAAAATTTGCCGGATCCGGATTCCGGATTTGCAACTAGACCGGACCGGATCCGGCCGGATTTCTCCAGAAAATTTTTCACCAGAAATTTTTAATCCGGAAATTTCAAAAAAAAACCGGATTTGGGACCCGGACTCCGGAAAAATCCGGCCGGATCCGGTCCTGCCCCGGTCACTAATCAAAATAGTTAAAATAACTATGATCTATTCAGTACACGGCAGAACCTTTTCATAGCATGATAATTTTTACGCAAAATCTTATAAAGATTATACATACTTTTTTCACCATTTCTTATATATTTAAGCAGAAGGAAAATTGTGAAATGATACAGTGCGGAAACACTTTATCGAAAATAAACAAAAAATTTTCATTTAGATGTTAATGTCAGACCTAATAATTAGAAATTTCATTAAACCTGTTCAATATTATGATAATCTTCTGGATGTTCTGTAATGTGATCAAGTAGACGAAAACAATCCATATAATCCCTGATATCAGCAATATCTTTAAGAACTTCACTAACTAAAGGGATTTGATTTTGCGTTTCATTTACTGAACTAGAAGACCCAGCACTACTTTCTCCAACAACACTAGATCCAGCGCCACGAGATCCACCACCCCTTGTATTTGCAGGTCTACCTCGTCCACCACGCTTTGGAGCACCCGAACTTGGATGTAAGATTTGAATAAATATTAAAATGAGAAAAATGTAGGATAATTTTGACATTTTGAATAATTGTGTAATTCTATTTAAACTTTAAACTGAAATTTAAAAATTTAATTTTACTGATAAAAACGACTGGGACTTATGTCGAGATTGTCTTAGAAAATTGAGTAAGACTAGCTGATATTTTTTGAATAGGACTACCTGACAAAATTGAATAGTACTAGCTGAGATTTAGTGATAGAATAAATTTTAATTGGAAAATCGCCATTACTATTTTAAAATATTTTTTATTTTTACATTTTTTCAAATTGCCTTTTGCACCCGCCACTAATCGGAACGGAATGTCGGGAAATTTCGGAGAACTTAGAAAATTTTAGTAAATCAGAATAACCAACTCTGTTACCCATAATAAGCCCAAATTGCCACAACTACCCCAATACCTAGTTCAGTCAGACCTAGTCTAATGCCCACCTAAACGGTCCCTGAAAGACCTATTCATAAAACAAGCAATAGTAAAAATATGCTTGGATGGATTTAAAACAGAATTTCGATATAATTTAAGGTCCTAATGATAAGAATTTCTTAAAGCCTTTACCCAAAGAATAGTGAGTTCTTAAAGATTTAGAGTCGGGATAAAGCCAAAAAGCTTCTAGGAGGGTGTATAGATAGATGGAGTTACAACTCTTTTAATTAATATATTAATTTATTTTAAATAATTTTCTTACATAATGAATTAAGTTAAATAAAATGAGAATAAAGGTCAAAATTATAGGTTTATATAAACATTTTTTTATTGGGGCAAGGCTTTAAAATCAGCTTCGAAATCTCGATTTGCTCTCTCTATTTGCTTTGCTTCTCCTCATCATTTTCAGCCGGTTACGCACACGCGTAAAAGCCAAGTCTCTTCCCTATACATAGTTATATATACATGGCCCAAACATTTAAATTAATTAATTATTAACTCTCCTCGTTTTATTACATCCATCGAGGGATTATAATTAAGAAAATTGGCCGGAAGTGAGACAAGATGTAAATATTAAATAAAATATTAATTGATTTAACTCGTGTTTATTAAAAGTCTTGTGTATTACATACAAAAGAATAATGCCGACTAAAATCGACCTTTTCTGTTTAGAAATATTGACCTTTTCTATTAGAGTTTCGGTTATTTTTTTTTATTTTTTCAAAAATAAGTTTAATTTGCTATATGTTATACCTAAAAACACCGTCTAGAGTTTTTTGAATATTTTTATTAATTAATAACTCGAGAAACTCTTTATAATAAACTCCAAGACTAGATACACCTCAATTTAGAATAAGCTTTGTTAATATTTGGTTAGCCACAGAGTGTGCCTTATGGAGCCTTGAAGTTTTAGCCATGATTAATTTTAAACAATTTTAATCTAATTTTCCTAGAACTTGTTGAATTTTCCTAGAATTTCCTAGAATCTCAGTTGACATGTTTCTGCATTTTTGATGAAAATAAAAATTGGCCGAGATAATCCGGATCTACCGGATATACCATATCACATAGCCTCGGAAAAAATTTTCGGAAAAAATTTAACAAACCCATTTGATAAAGCATATTTTTCTGAGTATTTACCACAAAACCGCTTAGAAATATCTTTTTCCGGTCCAGAGATATGATTTTTTGAAAATCGCATTTTTCCCTTAAAAATTGAATTTTTTGCAAAAATTGACGAAAAATGCGATTTTCAAAAAATCATATCTCTGGACCGGAAAAAGATATTTCTAAGCGGTTTTGTGGTAAATACTCAGAAAAATATGCTTTATCAAATGGGTTTGTTAAATTTTTTCCGAAAATTTTTTCCGAGGCTATGTGATATGGTATATCCGGTAGATCCGGATTATCTCGGCCGATTTTCATTTTCATGAAAAATGCAGAAACATGTCAACTGAGATACAAATAGAGCTTTCGATTGCTATATAGAACGTATTTTTTGAATTAAAAATCATGAATTTAAACACATTTTTATAAAGTTGATAAACATATGCACCGCACTGTAGCTAAAAACACTGTCTAGAGTTTTTTGAATATTTTTATTAATTAATAACTCGAGAAACTCTTTATAATAAACTCCAAGACTAGATAACCTCAATTTAGAATAAGCTTTGTTAATGTTTGGTTAGCCACAGAGTGTTCCTTGGAGCCTTGAAGTTTTAGCCATGATTAATTTTAAACAATTTTAATCCAATTTTCCTAGAAATTTTTACCTAAAAACATTTTTTATTGGGGCAAGGCTTTAAAATCAGTTTCGAAATTTAGATTTTGCTCTCTCGTATTCGATTCACTCTCTCGTATTTTGTAATGCTCCACAGCCTTCTTTATACATAGCCCCATCATTTAAATTAATTTATAATTAACTCTCCTCGTTTTATTACATCCATCGGTGGTTTGGCTTAGTTATAGATAATAAAAGTGGCCGGAAGTGAGACAAGATGTAAAGATAAAATTTATCGGCAAAATTGATTTATATTTTATTTAAATTAATTTAAAATTTAAATTTTGCAATTAAAAATGTCAACAACTCAGAAGGCTCAGTTTTTTGTATATAAGTATCTTACCGAGACACACACCCGAAAACATCGGATTTTCGTTTTCTTCCAATCAAGTATGTCTCAATTCGGCTCGGGTTTCCAAAATTTTTTTCGATGTTTCGTGTTTCAGGTCAACAGAGTTCTCGGTCTTGTGAATAGGGCGGTTCAGCTTGAGAATTAAGATATCAAGATATTATGACTATTTAAAGTAGATATCGAGGGATATTGAGGATTAAGGCAGAATTTAAGAAAATTAGAGATCCCTCCAAATCCTTCCAAATCTATCTATACCGCCCCAAATCCCTCACTTCCTTAAATAAACGCCAAAATTAATAATATATCTAAAGATGTTTCCAAATTGGTTGTTTCATAAAAAACCAGCAAGTATTTACAGTAGTAAATTTCCAAAAGAATATACCTAATTGTGAAAGAAATCCGCTAGGAATTCAATTAATTAAACATTTATTTATTTAAAAAAATATTTCATAATTATACACGTGAAATAAAGATGTAAATATTAAATAAAAAATATTAATTGATTTAACTCATGTTTATTAAAAAGTCATGTCTATTACTGACAAAAGAATAATGCCGACTAAATTTGACCTTTAATAAATTTAATTAAATTTAAAAAACACTGTCTAGAGTTTTTTGAATATTTTTATTAATTAATAACTCGAGAAACTCTTTATAATACCTATTCTAGAAGACACCTCAATTTAAGAAAAGTTTTTTTAATTTTTGGTTAGCCACAGAGTGTGCCATGGAGCCTTGAAATAGGCCTTAGAACCTTGTCTAATATACCTACATTTCTATAATCTGGTAGTTCCCTAATTTTTTGGTTTCGGTTAGCCAATGAATTCCCAACCTGAAACCCTATTTTAGATACTTGAATAGTTGACGATTTTATATTCCTAAAACCCCCATCTCGACTCGATACCCGAAACACATGCTTTTTTATTCGAACCCCGATCTGAAGAATATATTGAATAGCAGACCTTGAAGCCAGACCCTTAGTTTGACTTTGACATTATTAATTTTAAAACAATTTAATCAAATCTTTCCAAAAAATTTTGTCGAAAATGCCTCACAAATTATTATTTTCCTTCATTATCCTACAATTTGTTTTAATTTGTTTAACAACAACAGTACCCACTAGTGCTAACTCAAAACAACCAGTCGAAATAATAGATGGAGATTTAAATCAAGGAGCTACCCTTTCAAGTATTTAAATTATTAAACATTTACATTGTTTATTGAATTCATCTTATGCGTTTACCTAAGAGTCGCTTTGCGTCTTGCGACAGAATCAGAGGAGGGAGAAGCAAAATTCCTCGCGTGGCTTTTTCCTCTTTTTCCATTCTCTTTTTTTGTTTTTTTCTCTAAAATTAATTCTATTTGTATTTTTATCGAATATATTTGAGCCGTTTCCGGGTAGAATAACGTCTGTAATAGTATAATCAGCAATAGAATTTCTTGAATCCGAAAAATAAACAAAATCAAACAATGTAAGCCGCCGTTGCTCCGACGCCATAAATTTCCCGCGCCTAAAATCCCAGTGACTCGGTGACAAATATTCCACTCGAGACGAAAGTTCCAAAAAATCTTGGAGACGAAAGTTCCAGCGACGAAAATTCCGTACACCCATCCAAATACATCTTTTCTTCGTATTTCTCATCGCTTCAAGTTTACTTTCCTTCGCTACTCATTATCTTCCAAATACATGCAGCATTATTGTTATATCACGATCTTAAATTATTGCTGGCAACCCTGTTACCTGAATATAGAAAACCGATGAGTAATATTTAACGCGTTCAGGAGGGGTTAATCCCTGCATTCCCTGTGAAATTCAAAAATTGTAATGTTAAAGATGCCACTAATTTTAAAATTTTTTTAAAGAATTTTTGGCTAAGGACCGTGTAGATGATATTAAAGACAAACAGGAACAAATGAAAAATTTAATTAAAATTAGTAATTTACTTGAAGACAATACTAAATTGGAATTAATTAAATTTCATCTTGAAGAAATAAAAATTATTGATAAAAATATTTTTAAACATTTTAAAAATTTGGAAAATTATTTGGAATTGTTTAATTTTCTTGAAGAAGAAATTTATAACAGGGACAATAAATCCTTAAATTTTGGTAAAATGACGGTTTGAAAAATTTTTTTAGCAATTTTAAAGAGTGGAGCAGGCATTGCTCGAGCATACACGATTCTCGAATATCGGGAATTCCCAAATTTTTGGGTTTAAAAAATATTTTACAAATTGCAAAAACCTTTCCGGAATTTAATAAAATATTTTAATAAATTATTTTCAATTTGTAAAATATTTTATTTTATTCCGGAAAGGTTTTGTAAATTAAATTTTGTAAAATATTTTATTTTATTCCGGAAAGGTTTTTACAATTTGTAAAATATTTTATTTTATTCCGGAAAGGTTTTTACAATTTGTAAAATATTTTATTTTATTCCGGAAAGGTTTTTACAATTTGTAAAATATTTTATTTTATTCCGGAAAGGTTTTTACAATTTGTAAAATATTTTATTTTATTCCGGAAATGTTTTTACAATTTGTAAAATATTTTATTTTATTCCGGAAAGGTTTTTACAATTTGTAAAATATTTTATTTTATTCCGGAAAGGTTTTTACAATTTGTAAAATATTTTATTTTATTCCGGAAAGGTTTTTACAATTTGTAAAATATTTTATTTTATTCCGGAAATGTTTTTACAATTTGTAAAATATTTTATTTTTTTCCGGAAAGGTTTTTACAATTTGTAAAATATTTTATTTTATTCCGGAAAGGTTTTTACAATTTGTAAAATATTTTATTTTATTCCGGAAAGGTTTTTACAATTTGTAAAATATTTTATTTTATTCCGGAAAGGTTTTTACAATTTGTAAAATATTTTATTTTATTCCGGAAAGGTTTTTACAATTTGTAAAATATTTTATTTTATTCCGGAAAGGTTTTTACAATTTGTAAAATATTTTATTTTATTCCGGAAAAGGTTTTTACAATTTGTAAAATATTTTATTTTATTCCGGAAAGGTTTTTACAATTTGTAAAATATTTTATTTTATTCCGGAAAGGTTTTTACAATTTGTAAAATATTTTATTTTATTCCGGAAAGGTTTTACAATTTGTAACTCATAAGATAAGTTTTTTATCCTTATCTAGTAATGAGGTCTGCCTTTAAATTAACTAATTTTAAGAAAATTCATAATGAACTGGTCAATTTAAACGAATTGGAATTTAATTCGATTTTGCAAGTCCGTGAAATTTGTTCAAATATTTCAAAAGGATTTTTTACCAACTACGCAACAGCAAATGAATATTGCAAAGAAAAATTAATTAAACAAATAGACAATTTATTTAAACAATTTGGAATTGTATTTAAATTAAATGTTGGGAATGGCTGTTTAATGAAGAAAATATTTAAAGGGAAAAATAAATTTGGAAAAATTTTTGGGGAGGAAAATAAATTTGAAAAGGATGGGAAAATTAAAAATATTTTGAAGAAAACTTTCAAAAATATTTTTTTGAAGAAGAAAAATGTTGATAAGAAGGGAACTATTAAGGAACCGCTTTTGAGTTAGACGAAAAATAAAATTAAAAAAAAATATTGTTAGACCTATTTTGATAATTTTCCTTCAGGCTTCAATTATAAGATACACCTTTAGAATGAAAAAATTCTATTTTAGATGATTTCTATTTTCAGATGATTTTGATCATGTTAATTTTGTGTTTCTAGTGAATTGTTGAATTTAGAATGAAAAAATTAGAAAAAAAAATTAATTTAGTTTTCTCAATTCTTCCGATTGTCCAATCCTGATTCTGAGTCAATATCAGATATGAAAATTCTTTACAGCTAAAATTTCATCATATTAATTTCCTATAAAATTTGTTGCAAACAACAGTTCCATTTTTTCAAAAATTTTTAAAAATGTTTCAAATTTTCGATTTTTCAAATTTCTCAAAAAATTAAAAATTTTCAGTCTCAAAAAGCGAATAAAACGCAAAACGTTAATTGCCATGAAAATTAAAAATTTATTTTAGGATTTTCTAGAAATTACACAATATTCTACACAATAATTTTTCAATTATCTCACTTTGCTTTTTGGTCTTTAAATAATCTTTCAGCTGTTTTGGCAGCTGTTTATTTATTATTTTTGTTGGCAACGCTTTGTTTTCTCCCCCTTTTTATTTTCCTTTTTTTATTCTTTTACTCTAACGTTGACAAACCTTTTTTTGAAAAAAATATTTTTTGAGGAGGCTAGCAATAATAGTTGGTTAGTTAGTAGTTGTTGTTGCCAACCGCTCTATATTGATTTCCCTCTAAAAAATTTTTTTCTTTTCATATTCCTTCCCTTATCTCTCACTCGCATAAAGACAAAAAACCGTCAGACAATTCACCGTCCACTTAATAGAGTAAAAATACCGTCCATTTCGCTTAGAGTAAGCAAATTTTAAAAGATAATTTTTAGGCAAATGAGAAAAGTTCTGACCAAAAACGAATAGCCACAAGGTCAAAGATATTTAGCCACCATAATATCAAAAGAAAACGGATCTTCTATTACTAAAAGTTGACGGTATTTTTACTCTATTCTCCTATCGGTGATTTATAGGACGGTGTTTTGCCCTTCGACTCATTTCTCTGTATATTTAATAATTCTAAAACTCTCTCTAAAATTTTTCTATCACTGCGCTAAAATATATTTACTGCCATTCACATTCACAAACATATACATTATTTACCATTCTGTCAATAATTTCGATTTTTGTCCTTTATTATTTATTAATTTTTCAATAATATTTATTACAGTTATTAACTTTTGTAATTCTTTTACCCTTAAAAATGCTCCTAAAATTACTAGGGAGTTTTAAACTGAGATGATAATGAGATGATAAAGTTTTTCTGTATTTAATGCTTGTTTATTATCTGTAAAATTGCACGGCATTCTTCCCAGATTCCGAACGGTATTTTGGTCGGACGGTGTTTTGCCCCTTAATCGTATTTTATTCTCCCTTCTTTAATTTTCATCCTTTTTTCAACCAAAAACCGGATGCCCTTTAGGCGCCTGTATACTTGGGCATGCGCTTAAAAATTTTCATTTAACTGAAGCCAATATTTTTGAAAATTTTCTCATATTTCTTTAACATTTTTGCCCAACTTCCCCAAAAATTTCAGAATTTTTGATCAAATATTTTTAAAGATATAGTCGATAAATCTCGAAAATTAGTTATTTTTGTTAATAAAGAAGACATTTTTGGTCATAATTTGTGAAATTCTTGCCTAAAGATTCTGAAATTTTTGGAGAACCTAGATACAGTCAACCAATCTAGATACTCCTCAATTAAGATACCTTTTTTAAATTTTGTTTGGCCACTGTGTGGAGGAGCGGTCTAAATGATACTCTCTCTATAAGCATCCCTCATTTTAGGAGAATTTTTTGCCCCAAAGGGGCATCTTTAAGTGAGATCCTGTTAAGAGGGCATCTTATACTAATAAGATCCTGTTTTAATTATGAGGATTATTTTTGCAAAAATTTTCTAGAAATTTTTATTTTTAGTTCTGCGCCCAAAAGTCCCTCCAACCCTCTAAACCTTAACCTGCTCCTACATTTTTATATTTATTTATTTTTGTCGTCATATCGCGCGCCCATTTTTTCATTAATTTATTTCCGTTTTCGATTATCTTCTCACATCTCCTCAACTTTTCTTTTAAAAAAAAATTTTTTTTAATTTTAAAAATAAATACAAATTAATTGCGCATACAAACAACATACTTACACTTTTTCACTTGCCACCTGTAAAAATTCACAAAAATTTACAAAAAAAATTTTTTTTCTAATTTTCAAACACTGATCGTTGTCAAAGATTTTTTTCATTTAATAGAAACAGAAAATAAAAAAGATTTATTTTCTGTTTATTTTTTCTTTTAATTTTTTATTTTTATTTTGTACGTGCCTGTTACCACCATCCATTCATTCTCTCCCTTTCCCTTATTTGAGAGGCAAAAAAAATTTTTTTTCTTGTAAAGTATCCCTCTCCTCTTAAACTGTTTTTATAAACATTTTTAATTTTTGATAAATTTTATTAACATGGCAAGAAAAAAAAATTTTTTTCTGTTTAAATTTTTCTGTTTTGTTTAAAACTTTAAAAATTACACGAGGAAATCATATTTTAATTTCTCTATTATTTTGTATTTTATTAGCTTGTTTTCGTATTTTTACAGTAGCCCAGGCCCTTCAGTTTAAAAGACTAAAGACAATTCCTTTAGTTAAAAAGACTTCTTTTGGTACTCAAAAAAGCCAAGACTTAAACCAAACCCACCCCCTTCCTTCCAATAATATCGTCAAACGAGATTCTAATTAGAGGCAGGAACGGTTTACCCGAAATCCAAAACTGGACTCATGAACCAGAACCCGACCCAATTTTTTCAACCCTTTCCATTTATTTCTGATTCTGATCTCGTCTAATGACTCTTGGTATTCTTTGCCCTATTTTGAATATGCTTTTGAAACAGTCGACTTTTGATAGTCTAAAAGTCAGTGTCAGCGTTAACCATGTTGGAGAGATGTCCTAGCCCGAAAAATTTTCAAGCCAAGACTGGAACTCTAGACAAGACCGAAAACCCCATGAAAAGTCTTGAGTCAAAACTCAATACCAGGAGTTTTCTAGATGAATCAGACTAGTCCGGCTACTCCCTGATTTCCTTCATCTGATCCCATCTTAATCCCTTTTCGCCTACTTTGTTCTTTTCTACCTTGGGCAGAGCTGTTATTCTTGTGCTCCTCAGCTTTGGCACTTCTCGAATCTCTTAATGGGTGTGGGATATTTTTGAATAAAATTCTGTATTTACTCAGCTCTTTCTTCCCTCTTTTAGTTTTTCTTTTCATCTAATTAAGTAGCTACTGAAAAAATAAATTTTCTTAAGTAAAGGAATTGGAAGATTTACAAACTCCACACACTCCACACAAGCTTTTTTCCTTGGCAACCACCCTTCTCTAAATATAGAGTCTTTCTACTAACTAGCTAAGAAAAACTCTTTCCCCCTCAAAAACAACCACACACACACACACCTTTTTTTAATACCTACTTATTAGAGGCTTAATTTGGATCTGCAACTACTTTCTTTCCTTAAATGGAGCCTTAGTTACTTGTTGTTGTTTTTACATATAAAATTATAATCTTTCTATTTATTTTTAAACAAAGTTTTGCTTAAAAAGCGCTCTATTTTTGGCAAAATATTTTGGATAATTAAGGGTGTTTCTATGTTAGGCCTGAAGGTTTTACGTCAATTGTGTATTATATGGGCACGATTTATGGCCGTAATAACTCTATGTTCATTTATGGGCACGGTTCTCGGCCCAAAGATATTTTGCAAGAAAACGGATATCACTTCGCAATAGCAAGTTGAGGGTCCACTATACAAAATTCGAATGGGTACAGCTAGTGTATCTTGTAGTGTATTTAATTTGGCTCCCGGACAATGCGTCAGTGGAAAATGCGTCATTGGACAATCGGTCAGTATTGACATAAAGTGATTAAAAGTGATGATATAAAGGAATAAAAATTGACTGATATCCCTCCAAATCGTCTGATCTCCATCTTAATCCAACTAAATAACTTAATATCTCTGTTTATCCTCACAAACTCGAGATATCGGCCTTAATCTCAACAAATCCCTTTATATCTCTTTTAAACCCCAAAATACTTTTTCAAATACTCCTAATCTGTTTATATCCCATCTACAGTTTTCTTATATCATTTTTTATCTCTTTACATCATCAATTTAATCACTTTTTATCAATACTGACCGATTGTCCACTGACGCATTCTCCACTGACGCATTGTCCGGACACGTTTAATTCTCTATCTCCCCAAAATTCTGTTACTTTGACCATTTTGAGCTTGCTAATATATGGAGAGTTTAGTCAACTTGTGTGTAGTAGGGAATGAGCCGAATTCCCGATTTTCAGGAATCGGGTCGGCTCGTTCCTTTGTATCGTTGTGAATAAATAGCCCGTATCATTATTTTAAAATAAAAATTTACAAAATTTTTTTTCTCAAATCTTACAAATCCAAAATATTTTTTTATTTTTTTAATCAAAAAATAAATAGAGAAAAAGAAAACTTTTATTTTCAATAACCAACATTCATTTCATTTTTTTCTTTTTTAAAAACAAAAATTAAAAATAAATATTTGCACTTTAATAATAATAGAAGAATTTTGTGTACATATGTACTTTTAATCGTTAAAAAAATAAAAATATTTTTTTTAATAAATGAAAAAAAATTTTTTTAAATAAACAAATTTATTTAATTTTTACATAGTATTAACTATTCTATTTTTGTTTTTAATTAAATAATTTTCCAATATTTAAAATTAAAAATGGAATCTCTCTGTTATACGACCTTTAACTGAGTGTCAGCCGACTTCGATCGGCTATAATTTTTTGTGCTTGATCCAATACAAAAAAATTTTATTCATTCGAAAGCCCCTTCGATATAGAGCTTACTTAAGTGTAGTTATCTTAAATAGAGTCTAATCTATTATTTAAGGTTATATGCAGTTAAAAATAGTAGCTCTCCTTACCCCGACCCCAAAAATAATTTTGGCAAAAACCCCGACCTGAGCCCCGAAGGCATTTTTTAACCCTAGTTTAAAATTCTAAAGTTAGAAAAGCAAAATACAAAGCGAAAGTAGAAGGCGAAAGCATAAAATTTAAAAAAACGAAATTTTGCAGAAGGTGGAAGCAGAAGTCATCCCAAATCAAGTCATCCCAAGTCATCCCAAAATTTTTAATCAACAAAAAAATCGAAAGTTTTTTTTCAATTCTTTACTCACCTTTTTATTACTCAAAAAAGACAAAAGTTTAGTTTATCATTTATTTAATAAAGTTTAATAAACAAAAATATTATTAAAAGCTCTTTTACATATAAACGTTAATATTCATTTTTAGTAAATATTTTTATTATTTTAAAATGATTATTTGACTATAATAAAATTTTATTTTTTAAATTTTATTTTACGCAATTTTACAAATTACCTATTTACTCGATTAATTCTTCTTCCTCAAATAATTCCCCCTGCTACGGCTGAGTTGAAACAATAATCCCCCTCCCCCAAATACCCTACTACACGTTTAATTTCAAAACTTGAATAATTCCCCATGCCACGGATGGTTTGAAAAAATAATTCCTTAGGGGAATTACCTCACTATTAGACTTATTTATAGGCCTCTAGGAGCTAAAAATCGTATCTTGTAAAATAAGGGGTGCCCAAACTGGGGTGTCGTTAAGACAGCTTCCTTTACCCAATGGTCACTTTAATTTTAAAAACTGTATCCTAAATCGAGGTGTATCTAGTATTGGTTGTATATTATAGAGAGGTATGTAGGTACTATAATGGGGTGTGTCTTAAATTAAGGGTATAACGGCGCAAAGCGGCCATAACGGCGCAAAGCCATAACTTGCTTCAAGATTTCTGAATCTTAACAAATTTATTATTAAACGATTCCTCTCATCGAGCTAAAAAGATTGGTACAAAAATTGATAAGGGCCAGAAATTTTCTAGCAAGTTATGGCTTTGCGCCGTTATGGCCACGCGCCTACTTGGGCGTATACCATTTGAACAGCTCCTCTATCTAGTGACCAATTTTAATTTAAAGTAGGTATCTTAAATTGAGGTGCGAGGGCTTATCGCGGGTGTCTCTTATATAGAGTTTAGAACATTTTTTTTACGAAAAACAAACATTTTTTTATTAATTCTGTAAAAAATCCTTCGGTAAATTGCCCCATTTCTTCATTTTTATTTAATTCCACGCATTCTTTATTGATTTTTTAGCTTTATCTATTATACAGCTTTTTTCACGAGCGTGCTTGCTATTCATTTCCCCTCAATTTTTTCTCCCCAAACAAATGATAGAAAAAAGAAAAAATGTTTTCCATTCCCCGTTTTTTACATGTTGTCGCATGCTGAGGTCAGTTTATTATTGCCCCAATAACTTTTTTATGGATGGTCCAATTTTGACGATCTTTGTACCTTTGGATAGAGCACAAAATTTGCTACAAAATACATTAAAAGCAGAATTTTTGATAAAAGAAGGAAAAAGTTATGGCCGAAAAACTAGTAATTTTTGGTAAAAATTCGTTTTTAGGGCGTTTTTTGGCCATAACTTTTTTTAACATTTATCAAAATTTTTATTTCCAAATTCAATTTATAGAAAATTTTATGCTCTACCCAATGGTACAAAGAACATAAAAATCGGACTATTCATCTAAAAGTTATTTAATCCGGAACTCGGTTGGTTCGAGCACTCAGTTGCTTCTCTCTCTTATTGACGTTTGCGCGCGCACTTTAGACAAAACGGTACTTACGACAAAATGGTACATGCCAAAAACGGTATTTGACCAAATCCTCTTCGATGTCGTTTTTTGCTGTTTCAGTTTTTTTGCCAATCCCGATTTTAAATTTTATTTTCCTTTCAATCTCCACAGTTCTTACCCATTTTGCCCAATGTACCCTTTTGTTTTGTTCCATTTTGTCGAATACCATTTATATTTTTCTCTTTCCATATTTATTTTTTTCCGTTTTTCTTTATTCCTTCTAAATATTTTTCTCTATTTTTTTTATTTTTACTCCTTGGCCTTTTTTATAAAAAAATATTTTTCTTAACATTTTCTCAACAATTTATTTTTCTGTTTGTTTGTGTTGTTTGACGTTTCATTTTTGCAACTTTTGGATTTTTGTAAGAAAATACAAAAAATACTTAATATATTATTATTTTATTATTTTTTGCTTTAAAATAAGCTTTAGAAAAAAATTTTTCTTTACAAAAAAGTTATTTTTAGAATAATTCGCAATTAACAAGGGGCTGTTAGGGCGCGAGATAGTTAGGGCGCGAGAGGCTTTAAAATAAAGAATATATCACCTAGAGAGATAAAATTTTTCAAAAACAGACCTCGTATGTTTATCTACGTTCTGAAAAAATTTCAGAATTTTTGGACCAGAATTTCAGAAATTCTGACCAAAAATGTCTCGATTACCACAAAATACCGTAATTTTTCGAGGTTTGTCGCCTATAACTTTAAGAATATTTGTCGAAGGATTTTGAAATTTTTGGAGTTGTTGGGCAAGGGCGTTAAGTAAATTTGAGAAAATTTTCAAGAATTTAGGGTGTGGTTAAGCTTCTATTTTAAGGGATGCGCCTAAATGTCGACGCGCCTAAACGGCTTCAATCCTTTGCAAAGGTTATTTTTGGAGCATTTCCCAATAAAAAATAATTAGATATGTAAATTTTTTTATGTTCAAGCGAAATTTTTTTTTATTTTTTTATAAATTTAATTTTACCATTAATAAAGCTAATTAAATAGTTTGGAAAGTATCTAAAAAAAATTTTTTGAAAATTTTTGTTGATTTTCGTATGGATTTTTTTATCCAATAAAATTCTAAATGATCGAAAAACACTATAAAATTATTCAAGACTTGAAATTAAGTATTTTTTCATGTTAAAAAAAAAATAAATTTCCCGCGCGGATTCGAACCTACAACCCCCCCCCCCTTAGGAGGAACCAAAGTCGCCCCGTGTAATTAACCTTCAGGCTCCTATCAGTTATTACTGCGTTACCATTTGAAGAATACTGAGTAATACGGCCTCAGTATTTTCCGTTATTATCGTTACCGTAAATATATCTATGGGGTCGAACACTGAGTAGTAACTGGAACAGGACTCTTTTCAAAACATTAAAATAGGGCTCAGCTTCTCAAAAATATGGCAAGAAACGAGACAATATTTCACCTTTTAAAATATTAAATCTAAGAGGCCAGAATCATCTTTCTAGTGCCTCAAATATTTTGGAAGGCCACGAAACCAAAGATCCTCCCTTTTCCCCATTTTATTTACAGAATGCCAAAAATTTTACTAAATTGTAAAAATAGGGCTAAAAGGTCAAAAATATGGTAAATGCCCTGTAAATTAGGCAAGTGTGTAACCCTGAACTTCAGAGATATTTCGAAACATAGAAAAAAAAGGAAACTTTTTAAGGGTTGTCCAGGTGCCATTTTTACCCATTTTTACCCTTTTTAACCTTTTTTTACATTTTTGTTGCACTTTATTATTTATTTTCCTTTTTATTTTATTAATTTTTAATATGATGAAAGGAAGAAGCTTTGAGAAAAAGAAATTTTTTTTAATTTAAAAAAATATTTACTACTTTTTAATTTATTACTCATCCACTCTTTAATTCCTTTTCAATTTTTGCAGCATTAAAAAACATATTTCAAAAATTAATTCGAAAAAATATTTTTTATTAACACACATTTTAAAAAAATTTTCTTCCTTTTTTAAGAAAATTCCATTGAGTAGGCGCTCCAATCCGCCGCGAACCCTCTCCTTCGCGTGAGTATAACGCTGGTTAAAACAAGGGTGTTCAAGGTCGATTAATCGAAAGCCAAAGAGAGAGGGGTCTCGCTAGAACATATGCTAATCGAAAATAGGTGAACAAAACCGACAGGTTTTGGTTCTAAGAATACACGTATAAAAATAGGGTTGGGGGACCGATCCGCCTGATCCGAGTCGTGCGATCCAAAAGATCGAGTCGGGCATTAAATTTTAACTCGAAAAAGACTCGGTCGGTCCGACCCGATAAAAATGAGGCTTGAAAAAATGACTTGAACGTCGGCCCAACTCGGAAACCCCCAACTATACACCTAAAGGTGGAATTTTTTTGGAATTTTAGGACATTTGAATTCCCAATACACTTTAATTTTGCCAAAATTGAATCCCTAAGGGTCTTTAGCGGTCTAGTATTGTTTGATTCAGCATGTAAAACTGCACCTGAACATACTAAAACATCCGGGATATGAGAGTTTTAAAGGAATCTACGACCTGAAGGGTTCGCGGCGAAATGGCCTGCTTCCATTACAAAATTTAATTTTTAATTTTAAAATAAACATCAAATTCAAAAAATATTTTTTCATCATTTTTAGAGTAATGCTATATTTTTACAGAGAAAAAAAATTTATTTTTAGACAAAAATAAAATTTACCTTCAAAAATAAATTAATTTAATAATTAAAAAAGAATTTAATTTAGCACGCAATATTTAACATTATTTTGTAATTATGAAAAGGAAAAAATTTTTTTTAGAAAAATTGAGAAATTTATACTATTTTTGAATGTTTATGGTTGTTTATTTTATTGAGAAAAATTATTTTTATTTACGTATATTTTTGTATTTTTTTTCTGTTATTTCATTTCTATTGTACAGTGCTTCACTCTAAATGCCTCCCTCTCCCCTTTAAATTCTAATAAATTTTATTATTTTTAATTTTTTTTTTATTTTCCCCCCATATTTTTAAAAATTTTCATCCATATTCTAATGCATATTTTTGGGTTTTTCGGCCATATAATTCACATCACTGTTTATGGCCTTATATGTTTGTGACGCTCACTTATACGACACCTCTTTAAAGTAAAAGGGGTAGGATCTCATTTGTATGTTGCCCTTCTGGCAGAAAATCTAACGTTAATATTAGGGTGTCGTTCAAGCGAGGTGTTTTACAAGCGAACCCCTTAACTTTATTAAATTTTACAACTAAAATGTGTTGGCTTCCATTTTGGGGAACCTGAACCTCCCAAAATTTGTTTAAATAAACTAGCAGACGTTTGTAAGGTCGTTGATCGTTAAACCAAAAAAAATTTTGGAAAATAATTTTAAATTTGCCGGCCAAATTTGAATTTTGCCGGCCAAATTGAATTTGGACTGAAATTCAAATTTTACAAAATTTTACTAATTTTTAATTAAACAGATTTATTTATTTACTTTTATTCTGAAAAAAATTCTTGACTGTTTATCAATTACAATATTTATTATTTAAATGTTGCTAATTTATCGAATGTTTTATTGTTCGTCGTTTGTCATCAATCTTTTATTGTTCAACATATTTTTTGACAACAAAAGAGCGGAAGGGTTTGTCAGAGATCGATTCAATAGTTCATTACAACAACAGGTGAAAATAGAAAAAAATTATTTTCATGTGAATACGGGTTGAAAATGGAGCATTTTAAGTTATTTTGGAAATGTCCGCAAATTGTGTCCGCAAATATTTTTTTCCTAAGGGATTATTTTCTAATACAAAATTTGTTTATAAACAAGTAGAGATTAGCTTACATAATAATTTGAGTATTATAAAATGACTTATAAAAATTGTTTTTCCGAGAAGATTAAAAATATGACTTGCGGATAAAAAGTTGCGGATTACGCAAAAAGTTGCGGATTCCGCAAAAAGTTGCGGAACCGAAAATAAGCTTTCTGTTTTTAACTTTTTTTGTGAGGGGGACATTTATTCTAAAGTTTAATTCTCAGAGTGATGAGGAGATTATAGACAACAGCAACAATTATTTGGCCACTTCAAATGCACTTACTGATAACAATCACGAGAATTTGCCAGAGTTTTTTAATAAATTTGGCAAAATTGGTGTTAATTATGACTTGGATGTTAATGACACTGAACCTGCATTGAAAAATAAACCTTTTATTTATTGCCAGGTTATTTATGAAATTAAAACTAGATACAATTTTAAGATTTATTTGAATTATTGAACAATACATTAAAAATAAAATAATCACTAAAAGATCTTCCTTCACATTCCCTCATTGATATAAACTGATCCTGTTAAAGATATGCCTTGTAGGAATTTCCTTTGTGTAGTTATTCTTTTAGCTGTTCTATTCTTCCCTTTAAGATACAAAATGATCCTGTTAAAGACCCGCCTTGTAGGAATTTCCTTTGTGTAGTTATTCTTTTAGCTGTTCTATTCTTCCTTTTAAAAGAAATGATAATTGAATAAATTTATATTATGTATCTGACCTGCTTCCGCAATAAGCTTTCTTTTATAGATCGTTGATTAAATCAACTCAGACCTTGGTTAATTTAGTAATATCACAAATAGAAACACAATAAGAGTTGTTTATAGAATGCCGACTGCAACTTACAGAATAAACACAAGACTGAGAAAAGAGCGCCTTTTATACTAAATTAATTAATGACATCCTATCTGTAATAGAGGCTTTTATATTAGGCGCGGCACCCGAAAAACTGACCTAGTCATTTCTACTTATTTTCTATTTGAAATTAAAAAATAAAAAAAAATTGAGAAACAAATTACATAAAAAATATTTTTTTAGAAATATGAACAAAATTCTTGTGCTTCTAAAAATCCCGAGGATTGCACAGAAACCGTAAAGTGTTATGCAGCGATAAATACACATTTATTGGTTATTTAAAATTTTTTAAACTAATTTTAAATAAAATCCAGGCTTGTATGGCCGTTAGTTTGTACACCATAAATGAAAATGGAACCTTTCATGAAATACCAAGCATTAAAAGTTGTTGGTCTCAAGGTGCTAGTGAATTACGTGAATGTCGTTCTGAAGATGAATGTGTGGTCGATACGAGGTTTAGACTGGGATACTGGGGCGCTGGGATACTGGGTCTGAGGCAGGAGACTGGCTGGGGATACTAGGTCTGAGGCAGGAGACTGGCTGGGGATACTGGGTCTGAGGCAGGAGACTGGCTGGGGATACTGGGTCTGAGGCAGGAGACTGACTGGGGCTGGGGCTGGGACATTCGATAACGTATGAAATCTACTAGATAGGCAAAATGGAAAATTTTTGATAGGGGACATTGTTTGGAAAATTCTGTGACAAAGTGGGCATATCTCCCTATTTTGTTGCCTAAAAAATCCCTAAAAAAATCCAAAAATAAAATATTTTTAGAAGGACCGGAACTATAGGTTTATCAGCTAAATTCTGTTGCTGTCGAACACACAATTGCAATTCAAAATTTACTTTCAAACCCCAACCAGATTATGAAGATGAAGAGGAAGATAATGAAATTACCAAGTTGCTAGGGATTTCTGGTAAGAGAAGAAAAAAATATTTTTTTCAAAAAATTTTGGCTTTGGGCCCAATGAACCTTTTTAAGTCCATTAAAGCCTATATAAGTCCAACAAAAGTTTGAGTCCGATTAAAGTGGCGAGTACCTTGTTTCCGTAACTCAAACATGGCCATAGAGTAATCTACTCAGATTGAGTTAATGACTCCACATCCTGCTGTGGACTGTTAGTCTGATTCCCAGAGCTGAGTACTTTTGGGTTAATTTGACTTGGTTTAGGAGAAATAAGGGAAAAGGGAAGGAAGAGGAAAATGGTCATGGAAATAGGAAAGTTAAAAAAGGACGGAGGGAGGGGGAGTGATTTGAGGGTATTAGGTCCCTAGCCGAGTCAGATACCCATAAAGCCAAACCCTCATTGGACTCGTAAATTTTTATTGGACTCGTAGAGGTCCAACGGACGCTTAAACTAGACCAGCTGATTCTTTCAAAAAAAATCTAATTTAAATTAAAGCAAACCAACAACAAACACTTCCCCCATCCCAACCAACATTTCACCAACAACTACAAAATTACCATTTGGCATTATTTATTGTTGGAATGCTTCTTTTAATTCTTTTGTTTATAACAATTTCAATTTCATGTTTTGCTATTAGTCAAAAACTTAGAAAAAAAATTACAAAAAAAGGGATTAAACAAATTAGACCAATTAGTAATGGAATGAACAGTAGAGAACCTTTAATTGGTGGGGAGGTTACTTTGAGTGATGAAACTAGGTTGAAGTTGACTGAGATGGAAATTACTGAAGTAATTTTTTAAATTAATTGATGGAGAGACTTGAAGGGGGAGAGACTTGAAGGAGGCTTTGACGGGTTTCCTCCGATGTCCCTCAATCACCGATGTCCCTCCAAATCCCCAAATATCTCCCGTAATCCTTCCCAATCTCATTAAACTATTAGTACCTAATTGAGAAATACCGGGGATTTTGAATTTTTGAAAATTTCTCAAGGAAAATGTCGTCCCCTTAATATTTCAAAAATCCGCAGAAAACGTCCGCAAAAGCATTTTCAGTCTGCAACAGTGCCCTTTCACAAAAAAAAATTTTTTTTTATTTTAAAGAAAATTGCTGAGGGACGTTTTGGCCAAGTCTATAAAGCAAAAATTGGAGATAGATTTTTGGCTGTAAAACAATTTGTGGATAATGGAGAGGATAGTTGGACTAATGAAATGGTTAAAGAAAAAAATTTCGTAAAAAATTTAAAATATTTTTTAGGATATTCATTCAATGAAATCAATTTCTAAAAATGATTGTATTGCCGAGTTTCTTGGTGGATTTTATTTTGAAAAGAAATATATGTTATTAATTAAATTTTACTCAAAATGTTCTCTTTTTGATTATTTAAAGGTAATGCCTACATATTCTGATTTTGACGCCTAAAAGTCCTTAAGTTTTATTCGCAAGTCACAATAATTCTGAAAGCTTAAGTTTTAAGCATTAACTTTAAAACTTGAGATAAGTATCTGTAATTTTATTTATTTAATTCTGAAAACTTGTATTGAAATACAGAAACTTGTTCTGAAAACTTGAGGTTTAAAACTTGGATTCTGAGAACATTCTGAAAACTTGAGTTCAAACTAGAATTTTAATTCTGAAATCTTAAGTTCTGAAATTTTAATTTTATAACGAGGATTCTGAAATATTTAATTCTGAAAACTAATTCTGAAAACTTGATTTTAAACTACATATATAACTTTAATTCTGAAAACTTAAGTTTTAAAACTTTAATTTTTTCATTAATTCTGAAAATAAATTCTGAAAATTTGAGTTTAAACTTGGATTTAAGCGCAAGCTTTAAAACTTGAAAACAAATTCTGAAACTTGAATGGATTGAAAGACTTGAAACTTAAACGACTAGTTTTAAAACTTGAATATTAATTTAATTCTTAAAACCCAAGTTTGCGGTTAAAACTTGCGGACTTTTAGAAGCACATAGGAAAATAACCGAAATTAAACTTTAATTCAAATTCTTTATAATTTAAAGGAAAATACAGTAACATTACTTCAATCGTTAAGAATGATTTCATCAATGCTTTGTGGACTTGCTTTTGTAATACTTTAAAAATTTTTATTTAATTAAAAAAAATATTTTTTTAAAGTTGCACGAAGAAATACCAAATGGATCTGATCCTAAGCCAACAATTGTTAGTTTTTATAGTCAAATCTCACTATAAGATACCTCCACCTCCAATATTAGATACACCCCAATTTTAAGATACGCTTTTGCAAAATTTGATTAGCCTCTGGGTGGGAACGGCCATCTGAGAGACCCCTACACCTCATTATTAGCAAAGGTGGGTCGGAACAGTCAGAGGTGTCGGAAATCGTAAGAGCCGGAAATCGGAAATCTGGCTTCTCTAAGGCCAAGAGCCAGATTCCTTACCCTTTCAGCACCGTAGGCGAGAATTTTGAGAATTTTGGAAGGCTGAAAGCCAGATTCCTCTAGTCGGAAATATGCATTAAAAATTATCGGAAATATTTCCAAAATTACGGAAATCGGAAATTAAAAAACGTCGGAAATCGGTAGTTGGAAATCGGAATTCCGACCCACCTCTCATTATAAGGTATGATTTTTTAGCCCCAAGGAGGTATATTATAATGAGATTTAA
The DNA here is from genome assembly GCA_036172945.1 of Meloidogyne incognita. Lineage (NCBI taxonomy): Eukaryota > Metazoa > Nematoda > Chromadorea > Rhabditida > Meloidogynidae > Meloidogyne > Meloidogyne incognita. The sequence continues at coordinate 3,410,082 of JARQAC010000002.1, forward strand.
CTCTATTTTGTAGACAAAAAATAAATAAAATTATTTTTAAAGGTACATAGAGACTTAAAAAGTAAAAATATTCTTGTTAGAGATGATCTGAGCACTTGTATTACCGACTTTGGGTTAGCACTTAAATGTGAATCTTCAAAAACTATTTCGCCTGGACAAAATCTTTTACAGGTGTTAATAAAGTTTTTAAAAATAAATTGTAGTAGTTATTATTGTACTTAAATTCTGAAAATAAGTCTTCAAAGTATTCTGAAACTTGAGGTTTAAGTTTTAAAATTTTATTTTGAAGCTTGAGTTTTAAAGCTTAAATTCTGAAAAATTTTCAAAACTCGAATTTTTAAAACTTGGATTCTGAAAAATTTAATTCTGAAAACTTAAGAACTTAAATTTTCAGAATTCAAGTATAGAACTTAAGTTTTAAAACTTAAATTATGAAAATTTACTTTAAATTATAATTTTAAAACTTGGATTCTGAAGCTTAATTTTGAAAACTTAAGTTTTGAACTATAATTTTAAAACTTGTTCTTTAATCTTGAATTCTTATACTTGAATTTTTAAATTTAAATTTTAAAACTTGGATTTTGAAAACTTGAGTTTTAATACTTGAATTCCTAAGCTTGCATTCTGAGATTAAATTCTGAAAATTTGAATTCCCAGGGGGTATATTATACTAATCTGATATTTAAATTTACAAGGTTGGTACTCGTCGTTATATGTCCCCAGAAGTTTTGGAAGGAGCTACTGAATTTACAAGTTTTGCTTTCCAACAAATAGATGTTTATGCCGCTGCTTTAGTAATCTGGGAAGTATTATCAAGGACTTGTATTAATGAAGAAAATAAGGAAGAAAATGTTGTGAATAAATTAACCGAGAATTGTGAAAATATTCGCTGTAAGTTATGTTATTTAGAAAATCCGCAAATTTTTATCCGCAAATCTTGTCCGCAATTTTTTATACACAATTTTTTGTCCGCAAATCTTGTCCGCAATTTTTTTCCCCAAATTTTTTGTGTTGCAAATTTTTTGTCCGCAAGCTGTCCGCAAATTTTTATCCGCAAAAAATTTTAATTTAAAAAAATATTTTAAAGTAACATTAACACCTCCACCATTTATGCTCCCTTACGAAGCTGAAATTGGTACAAACCCTTCTCTCAGCCAAATAAGAGAACATGTAGCTTTGCGTAAATGTCGACCACGTGTTAGACCAGCATTAATGGACAATGAAATTTCGACTTGTATTGTAAGGACAATGTCAGAGATGTGGGACCATGAACCGGTACTTTTTGAAATTATTTATTTAATTAGAAGCCTGAGGGGATATACTTATGATTGATATAAACTCAGGCCTCGTTATAAGAACACCCTCGGGAGGGGAGAGATGGCCCCTTATAATGAGGGTATCTTAAATTGAGGGTATCGCCCCTCAATGGTCAACCACCTTTTAAAAACTTATCTTGAATTGAGGTGTATCTAGTATTGGGTGAATCTTATAAAGAGTGTTGACAGCTGCTTAAACGATACCCTCTATTTAATGAACTCCTCATTATAAGAGACTTTTTTCTACTCCGAGTGTGTATCCTATAGGGCGTTTCAATGATACTATCTAGTTAGCAAACCACTCTAAATTCCCCTCATTTTTCAGGATTGCCGAATAACATCATCATGTGCCAGAGACAGGAGTTTAATTTGGTTAACAAATATAAGAATATTAATGCCAAATTAAACAACAAAAAAAATTCAAAAAAAATCCAAAAAAAAATTTTGAGAAAAGCAATCATCCGTCCCATTTATAGATCTCTATATACATACATACATATACACAAAAATATTTTTATTATTATTTTTTTTTCAAACTCTCACCCTCATTTTTCTGTTTTTTTCTGTTACCTCATTCTTGGACTCCTTTCTAATTCTCTTTTTTTTCTTCCTTTATATTTTTTTATTAATATTTATTTTTTTTTAATTTATGAAAAAAAAATTATTTTTTTATACTATATGTAGTATAAATTTTAAAATTCTTCGTCAAACTATTCATACAGGGTGACAAGAAAAGTATAGGACTAACTATTTATGGCATAACTTTATTCAACTTAAAGATATTGAGACTAAATAAAATTTATATGATAGAGAAATAACTAAGGAAAAAATATAATCAAGAATTTTTCAAGTTCCCACCCCTTGATTGGATACAGAGTAGAAGTGTTCGCACCTCCTCACGTGAGATTTTCTCTCATTCCTGAACGAATGGGAGCCGGAGCGACTCCAAACTTTTGGATTATTAAGAACAGATCTTTACCTCAAAAATCTAAAAGCAGTAGCCAATCGGATTCAACTCCGATGAGTACGGGGGCCATGATTGAGACTAGTTAAAACAGGGCAAAATTCATAAATAAATAAAAATTAATTTATAAATTTATCTACGAGCAATATAGCAATTATTTGGACAAAAAATTGAGGATGACAGAACATATGTATTTTAAAAAGACAGAAGGAGATACTTTTGTAATATCCCTTAATATAAAATTCCATCATCATTCTCTTAGATACCACTAAAAGTTTTAAATTCCTCCATACTTTAATCCTTCAAAATCCTTTTTAATCCTTCCAAATCCCCTTATCCCTCCAAATCCCCTTATCCCTCCAAATCCCCTTATTTTCGTCTGTTTTGATATTTCGTCTTTCGCCTTTAGCTTTTTAAATGGGTCTGCCGATTAAATGGGTCTTTGATTTGACCGATCTACAGTGGAGCAGGCTAATCTACCGCCGCCCAACCTACCGCAGGCCCAACCTACCGCAGGTTGGGCTACCGCCAACAATTGCCCCACAACAACCGTGTCCGGAAATTTGGGGAGTGGACACTTGGGGAGTGGACAGTTGGGGAGTAGATAAATGGGGAGTGATGGATTTTTAGATTAAGGGACTATTACAATTACCAAAATTATAAAATATTTAAATCACGGACATAATATATGTGCCTAACATCAATGTCCGAATTGAAATTTTTCGGGTATCAGGATTTTTTTGCTCAATATAAATATTTATGCATTTTTATTTCCATTTCTTTTCTTCATTCTACTTTGTCTTTTATAGCAAGTGTTACAAAAATATTTTTTTGATTCTGGATGTCGGTACCATTTTGCTGTTTGTACTTTATTACAAGTAAAACATTTACGATCAGCAGGGTTTATTTTGACATATTTCTTAAAATAATTAAAATTAAAGCTCTAATCTTCTTCTACGAACCCCTACCAATTGGTTTTTCTTAGTAGGTTTTCATTTTATAATACCGTAGTTTTTAATAGAAGCCCTGGCATTTATGTCTCTTAAAGTGGGCTTTTATTAGGGGATGGACTTCGGCAGTATATGAAAGTAAGGGCGACATCCAATTTTTCCCATATTCCTAAAAATATTTATTTTTCTTATATTTTTCTCTCTATTTTTGATTTGTGCCGTAAGGCTATAGACGCAAAATGATTATTTTTCTTGTAACTTGTGTGTGTGTGTCCGTGACCGATGTGTGTCCGTGTGTGAGTGTGTCCGTGACCGATGTGTGTCAGTGTGTGAGTGTGTTCGTGACCGATTTGTGTCCGTGTGTGAGTGTGTCCGTGACCGATGTGTGTCCGTGTGTGTGTCCGTGACCGATGTGTGTCCGTGTGTGAGTGTGTTCGTGACCGATGTGTGTCCGTGTGTGAGTGTGTCCGTGACCGATGTGTGTCAGTGTGTTCGTGACCGATGTGTGTCCGTGTTGTCCAGGACCGTGTAGGTCCGGCAACACGGACACACATCGGTCTCTAATTTAATCTGTTCAACCTCTTGTGATTTGTAATTAGACCAAATTTTTTCCGATCTATGCTTCCCATTGATTCGTAGATATATGCCACATATATGGCACAAATGATTTTCTTTCATGTATCTATGCCATTGTACTGTTTTAGTATCTCCACAATTGAAACAATTTATTTGTTTTAGTTCGGAAATTTCATCTATAATATTTTTAAGAATGAAATTTCAGTTTATAAAAAATGGAAGGATCCATTGGCGCTCACTATGTACCTTGATGCAGGTGAATTTTGACGAATTTCTTTACCGAGATACAAGGCTTGGGCATACCAGGGATTGGGCACCACTTATACAGGGGTGGCCATATCAGTATATTTATTTTATTGATACCAGACTAGGACATGGATACGGATATGGATACAGATATTATAAAAATGCCTGCGGATATCTGTCTGTATCCGCCGTAAATATCCGGATACGGATACCAAAATCAGTATCCATGTCCTAGTCTGATTGATACCTCCCCAGCCCCGGTTTATATCAAAATATAACAATATCGAAATAAACCAATTAAAAATTTTTATTTTTACCTATTTTATTTCCAATATAAACAATCCTGCTTTCTTCTTTGGAAGCTTCAACTTTTTGTTTTTCTAACAATTCAATTTTATATCCATTTAAATTAATTTCAGTCCAATAACTTGATGATAGTTTATTTTCATAATTTTCTATGATTTCTTTAATTGATTTCAAATCCTCATTATTTTCTAAATTCTCATTTAATATAGAAGTTTCATAATAATTACTCTTTTTAACAAAATTATTTTTTAGGAGGACCTTAAATTTATTATGATCAAATTAGAAAATGTAGGTCTTTTCCATTTGTGCCTTGAGGGGGTACCAACAGCAGTGGGGTAAATATTTGAGGGAGGGAAATTGATATATTCTATACGGTACCCGTTTTTTAAATTCAGGCAAAACATTTTGAATTTTCTGATTATTAGCAATTTCAATCACAATTTTCCTTTTTAATTGTTCAGTTGGACTATACTTGGACGCTGATTTATTTCAGCTTTAAAAATATTTTTAACGGGATTAAATTCATTTAAACGCAAATATCCCTCTATATTTTTATTAAATCCATCAAATCGGTTATTCTTTTTCTCATTTGTTTTTAAAACAAAACGCTCTTTTAACTCAACATTTTTTAAATAAATAAATTCTCTTTTGTCTTCCCAATCATTTTTGATTTTTGCTTCTACTTTAATTATTTTTCCTGCGCATTGAATATTTAATAAAATAAATAAATTGAAGATAATAATGATTAGAAATTTAATCATCTTTTTTTTGGTTTTTTCTTAAAAATATACTTAATATTAAGTAAAATGTTAAAGTATTTGGGCCCCAATTTTAAAATTTTAATTAAATGTTAAGGATATAAAGGTATGATAAACAAACATATATAATAATAATATTAATTATGGCAATAAACAAAAAGGGCAAATTTATTAAAGTGCCCTTTCTTAATTGACAAAATAAAAATTAAAAAAATTAAAAATAAATCTATAAATTGGGAAATTCTTTTAATGTTTTTTCCTTCATAAAAAATTTTATAGATTTATTTTTATAGATTTATTTATTTTTATTTTTTTTTAATTTTTATTTTGTCAATTAAGAAAGGGCACTTTAATAAATTTGCCCTTTTTGTTTATTGCCATAATTAATATTATTATTATATATGTTTGTTTATCTCACCTTTATATCCTTAACATTTAATTAAAATTTTAAAATTGGGGCCCTATTTATTTATTGGGTCTCAAAAACTCAAAAAAGGTTTTACATTTTGTTTAAAAGTATTTTGGTCGGTTATTTTTAACCAGATACTCTAAAAGTTGAGGATTTTGGCAGTTTCAGAACCCTTACGTGTTTTGAATGATTTCTGGTTTGATGGAGTTCTAAAACTCTTCACGTTTAAGTCACTAGTATATGCCTCAGTTGAGTCCAGTGCTGGGTATTGGGCATTTTGTGGCTCCGTCGACCTTTCAATCTTTGGCTCAGACTTCGGGCATAGTAAAATCTTAGCTTTGCCAAAGTCGCACCGGAGCTAGCTCCCTAAGGCATATCCAGCATTGGTGATTCTTAATAGTAGCTTAATAAGAGTAAAAGGATTAAACGGGATATCATGGGGGATCAGAAGGATTAAAGGGATATCGACACAAATACTTTAACATTTTACTTAATATTAAGTATATTTTTAAGAAAAAAACCAAAAAAAAAGATGATTAAATTTCTAATCATTATTATCTTCAATTTATTTATTTTATTAAATATTCAATGCGCAGGAAAAATAATTAAAGTAGAAGCAAAAATCAAAAATGATTGGGAAGAAGAAAGAGAATTTATTTATTTAAAAAATGTTGAGTTAAAAGAGCGTTTTGTTTTAAAAACAAATGAGAAAAAGAATAACCGATTTGATGGATTTAATAAAAATATAGAGAAATATTTGCGTTTAATTGAATTTAATCCCGTTAAAAATATTTTTAAAGCTGAAATAAAATCAACATCGGAATATAGTCCAACTGAACAATTAAAAAGGAAAATTGTGATTGAAATTGCTAATAATCAGAAAATTCAAAATGTTTTGCCTGAATTTAAAAAACGGGTACCGTATATAATGTATTAATTTCCCTCGTTGAAATAGTTACCCCACTGCTGTTGGTACCCCCTCAAGGCACAAATGGTTTCTCTACTTTGATCAAATGTATTATTTACTAGGTTTATCAAAAATTACCCAAAATATGCATGGATATGCAAATATGCACGAAAGTAACAAATATGCAAAAATATGCATTAAGAACCAGGTCCCAAAGTGTTCGGACCTATGTAAAAACACCATTTTTGAGCGTTTCAGCTCATGGCATATCCGCATGCAAAATATGCTTTTGCTTGATTTGCTGCACTCTAATAATAAATTTAAGGTACTTTTAAAAAATAATTTTGTTGAAAAGAGTAATTATTATGAAACTTCTATATTAAATGAGAGTGATAATGGTTTGAAATCAATTAAAGAAATCATAGAAAATTATAAAAACAATCTTTTATCAAGTTATTGGACGGAAATTAATTTAAATGGATATAAAATTGAATTGTTAGATAAACAAAAAGTTGAAGCTTCCAAAGAAGAAAGCAAGATTGTTTATATTGGCAATGAAATTGGTAAAAATAAAATTTTTACTTTTGGCCTTGTCTTATTACTAGAGTCCGGATTTTTATTGAAATAAAATCGCGAAATATGGCCATAAAATATTGAAATAAATTGGCAAAATATTGACAAAAAATCCCAAAAATTAGTGAAATATTGAAATAAATTATGGTTTATTTACTAGCAAAAATCGAAAAAAAGTGAAATTTAACAAAAAAAATTTATCGCGTTTTTAAAATTGCACAGTAGCTTTATAGATCGACGAATTAAGTATTTTTACTCTCTTGGACATTTTGAAATTGACGAAATGAAGAGTGACATTTTGTGGGTTTTGCTCAATGTGCCATTTTGGGGGTTTTGTCCAGTGGGGCATTTTGAGGGCGGAACATTTTGGATTGCACATATGTGGATTTTTGTTCAATTACACATTTTGAGGTTTTTGTCAATTGAGAAATTTTGGGGCGCGTCTTTTTAATAAGGGCTGAGCGTTATTCTAGGGAATAATTAGTGAGAAGGCAAGGCACTGTAGTGAATAATAGGCCATAAGATCCCCTTTTCAGCGCCGCAGGCGAAAATTTTGAGAATTTTAGTTGTCAAGAGACTAGATTTCTTCACTTTTTTTCCTAAAATTTACGAAAAATCCCAAAATTCTGGAAAAAATATGCAAAAATATTGAAATAATTTGCAAAAAGTGCAGAATATTGAAATAACGGGAAAATTGGCAAAATATTGAAATATATTGAAATGTATCTTTGTTCAAAATCATAATATTGAAAAACTAATGGCATATTTGGGCTTCTCTCGATATAGTATGTTTGCAAAAAAAACATTTTATTTCAATAAAATCCGGACTCTACTTATTACAATATCAATGGGTGGAGGAGGTTTACTTGAAATGAGCTCAATCCACTTGATTTTACTAGTTTGATAACTTTTCTAATTATTTTTCCTTAGAGAAATAAATCAAAATTTATAATCGCCAAAATATTCCCATAAACGCCACCTGCGTCAGGGAGCTGAGTCCCTCCCGTTTTTTAAAAACGGGAGCCTGAACCGAACCGAAAAATTTTTTGATTCTTCGGTTAGTTTCGGAATTTAAGAACCTTTTCATAAAAATATTATAGGTAAAATTTACGAAAGAAATGAAAGAAATTGCTTTAATTGCGGAAAAACAGAAACTTTCCAATGGAATATCTATCTGAAACAAAATTTTTTGTGCAACCAATGTAACTTGTATAAACGAGAAACTGGAAAATTTAGACCGAAAAAATTTTGGTTTAACTCACAAAAGGTTAAAATTATTTAAAATAATAATTTTAAATAAACTGCCGCCACATATGTCTACTACAGTATTTTCTCGATTAATTCCCCTCCCTAGAATAATTCCCCCTCTCGATTAATTCCCATGCTAGTTGGGTTGAAAAAATACCCCACCCCCAAATACCCTACTGCACGTTCAAATGCCAAAACTCAAATAATTCCGCTCTCGATTAATTCCCCATGCCAAGGAAGGGTTGAAAAAATAATTCCCCAGGGGAAGTAATCGAGAAAATACGGTATATTATATATCTTCTGTTTTCGGAATTCTTCCGAAAACAGAAGAATATTTGTGTGCCCCCCCCCCCCAAATCTTGGGTGGACGTATAGTTATGTCGCGCACTGTATAAGGAATACGAATTGGGAAGGGCTGTCTAATTAGAGAGATTCGAGTTTTCGCCTAAATTTAATTTTACTTTAGCACGGTCGCCAATGTTATACTTGTGGTGCAGTACAAGCAAATCAATGGTACAGACATCCAGAACCAGGAAATTGGTTATGTAGGAAATGTTATATAAAACAATTTATGAGTCTTAACGTTCGTCATTGTTATACCTGTGGTGTAGTAAAAACAGCACAATGGTACCGACATTCAGAACCAGATAAGTATATATGTAGAAATTGCTATCAAAAACAAAATAGAATGAAAAACAAAGGAATCGAATAAATGAAGAAATATGGAAATATTGAAAAGGCAAAAATGTAGTTCTGAGCGAAAAAAAAATATAAAGACAAACCCCAACATATGGAACACCCCCACCCAACGTTCATCGAGCCTAATGTGCCCCCGAGCTCTAACTTCTTTCAAAATTATCGAATCCAGGAAGCTTTGGCATGATTAGATTCAGCTCGTCGAGGAGCATCGAACAACACCAGAAAGTCACAGATCGAATAATTTTGAACAAAGTTATTGCTCGGCGATACATTGAGCTCGGACTGCTCCTACCCTAACATTTATATAGTAATTTATTCCACATAATTTCAAGCTTTACTTTGTTTAAATATATCGATAGGTGCTGCCGTTATTCTCTGTGAGAACTGAACCCAGAAATAAAAAATTTGAGATGATGGTATCAATATATTTTTATCCACAATTTCAAATTTTTGGCTGTAGTTTAGTATACCGAAGTTTTAGTTCCGATACCAAACCCATACCATTCGATTCGTCTCGACGAGCTTACTCCCCCCCCCCCCCTATGGTTTTTCGATTTTCGAGGACCTATATCTCGGTCCACAGGCTTCTCCGGGAAAAAAGAGTGGTACCATTCGACCCAGCTCGCTGAGACGAATCGAATGGTATGGGTCTTATATCGGAACTAAAACTCCGGTATACTAAACAATATCCGTTTTTTACTCTTAACAATAGCCAAATAACTTTTGAAAAAATATACAGTCATTCAATAATATAAAACGGGGAGAGTCGTACCAGAATCGAGATCTCGATAACCCAAATTTTTGATCAAGATTAGTCTCGGGCCGATCTATACTTTAAAGAATTATTTTTATAAGAGTCATACATAAATACAATATTAAAAAATAACAAACAGAAGTACAGTAAAAATTAAAATAGAGGCCCTATATGGAATATTTTTTACATATACCGTAAATCTCTAAATAGCCCCCGGGGGCTATTTTTTCGATCGCATCCAAAGGGGGGCTATTTTAGAGAGAGGGGCTATTTTTTCGATCGCCCTCCAGAGGGTAGCTATTTTAGAAAGGGGGGGGGGCTATTTTAGAGGAAATACGGTATTTTCAAGTGTCTGTTTTACCAACTCTAATTTGTTGACATAAATTTAAAATAAATTTTTTCAAAATTATTATGCGTTGTTTTTCTTCTCCTTTATTATCTTCTTCATCATTTTTAATAAGAGCTTCTCTTTGGATCAAACAGAATTTTTCAAACAACTCTTGACCGACACGAAATGTTGTTGATAATTCATCTCCTTCTTCCTTACCATTTTTAATAGTTTTTGGTTTTGCTGTAGAGGCAGAAGACAAAATTACGGCAGCGGATAATAGCAAAGTTAATTGTTGTTCTTTATGGCCAGATTGATGCGATTCTGAAATTTTTATTTTAATATATGATATTGGGAAAGTGGTCAGGACTCAAGTCCTCTCCAGGCATTTTCACACACTTTTTGGTAATTGAAAGTTATTTTTTGGATCGACTATTATTTAAACGATAATTCTAAGTTCTCCTATTCTTCCGTAGTGCGACACTTGCCCACCGCCTTCTGCGGACGGATTTCATGAGTACCCATCCGCATGTCGTTCCGCAATCCGTAAATGTCCGCCCGCAGAAGTCGGTCCACAAGTGTCGTAGAATCATTCCCTCATCCTTCCCATTTTTCCTTTAATTTCATTTTTATTGAAAGTTTCGCACCAAACATGGGCGAAAGTCGTTTCGTGATTGCCTTAAGGAAAAGAGAAAAGGAAAATTTCCAGTTTTACTTAAACCAATTCCCTAATTTGATAATAATTCTCAAATTATTTTACCATTAGCAAAATTAAGCAGAGAAAGAAGGCCACTTCGAATTATCTAAAATTAAATTTAGAGCAAACATTAAAAAATTATTCTAACCGACTCCCATGCTTCAAATAATTTTTGTTCTTTTGTTGGATGAGGACATTCAGAACAAAGTTTCTTTAATGCCTGATAATGAAAAAAAAATTTAAATAGATTTTACAGTTAGATCTCACTATAAAGGTACAAAGCAATAGATAACCTCGAATTTAGGGTAGGGGGGCTGTAGCCAAGAAGAGCTCGAGGCTAAGGTACGAAAATAAGGAAAAAATGTGCCTACGGGACCTAAAATTAATTTGAGTCGTTAATTTTTGGTTTTGGTCTTGGAGTCTTGGAAAATTTTCTGTTCCGAACAGCTTTAACCTCTATTTAAGAAAAATCTCGTTATAAGGTACGATTTTCCAGTCTCAAGAGAGTATCTTATAATAAGGTCTAGCGGTATCAAACTATAAAATTAATTTATTCACCAAAATAGCAGAACTAATAGCTTTGGATTGTTGTTGATTATTATCATCTTCTTGAGAAGAACATTCTCGAAGAATGCCAAACAGTAAATTAAGTAGTGAAGGTAAAATAACCATTATTCCATCTGTACAACAAAAAGAAGTTAATTGGGGAAGTAAATCCACAGTAGAATGAATTAATTCATCCTTTAAAGAAAAAATTTATTTTTTAAGGTAAAGGAAGAAGAAATAAGGCTAGAAAGAGGTCTTTTTGGTTCAAGATACATCCCATACATATTATTACTTAAACTAAAAGTTTCACCGGAAGTTTCGGTTCCAGACCAGAACCAAGAAAAAGTTCCAGATACGATTCCGGAACTCAACATGGATCGGGTTCCGGTCAAAATTTCGGTTCCGGTCAAAAATTCAGTTTCGGTGAAACTCTACCAATTACCTTCCCTCGAATAATTACCCGAAGAGAACCACCCAAAGCTATGAAAAGGCTAAATAATTACACTTTCAGTAGAAAGATGTCCACACTTCCTTGTTTGCAAGGGTGTCAAGATGCGAACTTTCGCTTGGGGTAAATTAACTTGAGGAATCTAAAATAAATTATTTGTTAAAAATATAGTAAATTCACTTATAATTATTTTACCTGTCGAGCAAGTATACACATAATTGATTCGAGCAACGCAAAAACTAGAGAAGTTGATGGATCAAAAATTCCCCCAACTCCTTCGCCACCCTTAAAAAATTTGTTTGAAGTAAAAAGTTGTCCATTTTCGAGTTTTATATTATTATTTTGATGTTTTTCCTCTTTATCTTCTTCATTTTTATTTAATTCTATTACAAGTTTTGCTGCTTTTAAAATTGATGAAATTATTTTAACTAAAAGTTGTTGTGTTTGCATACTGTCCAAAGTTAAAATTAATCTGGTAATAAAAGGGAAAAATTTTAAAAATTTAGCTAAACGCCTATTAGCAATTATTGTTAGGCGCTTCGATATATCGAGATATGAAATTAAGGTGATATAGAGCATTAAAGGGATCAAAAATCAACCAAGCTACCCCTATCGGAGCAGTAAATCTATATCCCATATACTCAATCGATATCCATCCACATCCCTCAACATCCATAATAATCCCTCCATAACACCTTGATCCATAGTTATCTCATTAATCCCACAATATTATATATTGTTATTATTTCTACCTAAAATTTGTTACGTAAACATGGTCCCTCAAATGCCCATCTCCCCAAGTGTCGCACTACGAAAAACTGATCTCGAATCAGGTAGAGGGCGACTTTTTACTAAACCCAACCTGTCTAGGAATGTTAGGAAAATTTTGAGGGGGCGCTAAAGTACAGGGGGCGCTTAAGTCATCAAAGGGGGCGCTAAAGTCATCAAAAATGATAAAAACCCACTTGTAAAGCACATTCAAAAGCTAAAAAAAGAAAAATAGACAAGGATTTTAAAAATATTTTTTTACCTCAATAGGCATTCTTATATCAGTCATCAATTCTAACTGTAATTTTTCACATTCCAATAAATTTTCTATAGAAGAAAGACAAAGTTGAATAGGCCTTTCATCTTCCCTTTTAGAATTATTTGACAAAAAATCCATACAAATTCCAAGAATTAAATGAAAATTAGATTTTTCTTTGACTCCATTATCTTTGGTATTTGAAAGATTTTGTCCGTAACGCATCCATACTGAACAAGCCAATAAAATTAATGGCCAAGAAGTGTAATAATGCTCTTTGCAACACTGAAAAAGAAATTAGGTATATTTGTGTTTAAAGAAGTAGGGTTGCACCCCGAATCCTGAGAGAACGTTTTTCGGAGAGCGTTGGAGGATGACTGACAGAATAACACTCCCAATACATTTACACTTCTAAGCAAAAGGTGATGTACAAGTAGGGTAGAATGTATTTTACCTAACAACCAAACTTTCCAAAAAAACATGAGTGATCAAAAAGGTTGTTGAGAGTTGGTCACAACCAAACCGAAAACTAGTGTTTTGGCAAATTAACCGTGCCGAAACGAGGGGGTCGAAAACAGACGATAACCGGTAACGGTTCAATAACCGGTCACCAACAATCCTAGTGAAATTTAGTGACCAACTTTCAAAGTAACCAAAATTCCGAATCTGTTTATTAAAGCCTTCCCTCACCTCAATGCTATCTGCAGTGAAAAAAGTGCCTCCTCCATCAAATCCAGATTCCTTCAAATCGTCCAAAATATTTTGAGGTAATGAAAGAATTGAAAAATCTCGAAGAACAGCAAACCAATGTTTTATTAAAATGCTTAAAGAAGGCTCTACCAAAACTAAAAGAGAATTATTTTGTGAAGAAGATTCTTCTTTTGATGTTGTCTGTTTTTTCCATTGTTCAATAGCACAAATATATACTTTAGCCCAAGCACGAAGTATTGATAATTGTTCCAAAGTTGCAATACTCTCATTGTAAAGTTGCATAGATGCTGGAGGAGTTGATGACTAAAAATAAATAATAATACTTCAATATTCGCAATAAAAATAAGCCTCGGACGCATTTAAAAAGAAGCGGAACGGAATTCTGTTAATGTAAGGAGCGGAAAATAGACCGTCCCTGATACACAGTCATCCCCGATTCTTTTTTGATAAACTCTTAAAGATACGTCTATTATATTTGGTTGGCTACTGTATGGAGATATGTTCAAGCAATAACCTCTATTTGAGATACAACTCATTATAAGATATAAATTAGCTCTAATGTAAGAGGGTTTATAAAAGCGAGCATCTCTCCCTGTATCGTATAGATTTGTGTTAGAAAGAGGGTATTGCTTAAACCTCCATTCGTTCGGCCCGACAAAACTTAAAACTTATCATAAATTGAAGTATACTAGTAATGGATGTTAATAAAAACTAGAGAAAATTTACCAAAGAATTATCTTGCTCAAGCTTCTCAACAACTGACGATTTGCTTTTAGGTAATTTATCTAAAGAAGATGCTAATAATTGATGAACTCGTCTCAAATCATTCAAATCTCTAGCAACACCAGAACATAACCAAGTTCCCGCTACTTGACATGCAAAAGCAGTAACATTTGGGGAAGTTTCGGGAGAAAAAGCGGGACGAAGTGCTGCTCCAATCTGAAAGTTAAATTTAAATTAAAAATTAAAGCCCGGCTCAATATAACCAAGAGCAATCAGGGAGTATGTTAAAGGTGAAAAAAAGTTGCTGTTTAACCGGTATTGAGGGGTCAGATCCGCGAGATTTTCCAGGAGTTTCAGCAGATGGAAACCTAAAACTACCAGCGCAAGACTAGCTATAGGGTAGCACACAATTTCAAAAAAGAAAAAGCTGCACATGTAAAGAACTGCTTGCGGACATATTTTGCGGGCAAATTTCTAAATTTATTTCGGCGTCGAATTTTCGTTGTAATTAATCAAAAAAATATGCCCAATTTCTTTAGTCGTGCTCTTAATTTTAAAAACATTGCAAAATTTACCTGAGCTTGGAATTGTTCAAGTAATAAATGACCGGGAAATTCTGGCTCGGCTACTTTGGAAAATTTACTAATTATGATTTGTAGACAATTTAATCCAGCCATTTGTAAATGAAAATTCTCACTAGTTGCACCTAAAAATTGAAAAAAAGATAAAAAATACATTGAAGCAGATACCCAAAGTTATATAAAACAGGGATGAGTCGGGTACCCAAATCCAAACCAATCATAAGTTTAGCTTTCCAAACCAATTATACGTTTTAAAAGTTGGTTACGAAAAGGCCTGGGATTCAAAAAAATTTTCGGATCGGGTTTCTGGTCGATCAGTGTTTCGAGTAGCTAGACCAATCTCTGGTTTAGACTGATTCATAAGATACACATGATACACTTTCTAACATAAAACACAACTCATTAAGAGATAAAATTTTTCAGCCCAAAGGAGTATCCAATTGTAATTAAAAAATTTGATATCATACCCATAAATCCCATTCGAACAAGATCAGAAAGATGCAAAACTAGGTAATCTCCAGCTTTTTTATTTTTAATTGATTCTCCATCTTCAATATCCATCTGTTTCAATTCTTTTGCTAATGCCAAATCCAAATGTGCCTTGTCTGTGTCACAAACAGCCAAAAGTCTTTGAACAATTTCAAAAGCAAAACAACGTGTTGGCCAACGAGGATGAATTAAAATTTCTGTGCTTCCAATTTTGGTGTTTGAAGGTGTACTTCCATGTAAATTGTCATCGTCATCATCCTTAAAGATTTAAAATAAGAGAAAAGTAAAAAAAGTATTAAAAAAAGATAGGGAAGAATTTATAATGTTCATAAGGAAACATACCTAACTTATGTAAAAATATTTTTTGCACCATCGTATAGAGCCGGGTCGAGAACCTATTGGCCATTTCTGGCTTTTTCCCCTTAACCCCCAAATCGAAGTTATAGGCCATTTCTGGCTGATCAAATAGCTGATCAAATCTTCAGTATTTTGGAGCAGCATTTATCGTCTCATGTCAGATAAAGACGATAGATAAACCGATAGAGGACCTTCGAATTTCTATTATTGATAACAGCGAAATCTACTATCCATCCCTTTATATTACATAAAAAAAATAAAAAACCTCATTTTCTTCTTTCCCATCATCAATAGTCACACAAATTGTGCTTCTAATATTATCTTGACTCAACTGGGAACTGCCCAAAATATCTTTACAAAGAAGTAGCCAAAATCCAAGAAGTTCGTTACACGATGTTTGTAGCAAAAAGAGAAGAGATTGCTTAAAAATAAAAAAAAATTAATTTTATAGTCCCCATATTCCAAAAAAACCTTTATATGTTCACGCAATTCATAATCAGTTTCTGTATCCATCATTTGAAAAAGTGCTCCTTCTAGTCCACATTCTGGAAGGGCAAAAATTCTGTCAGAATTTTTCCCAAATTTTTTTCCACTATCCAAATCATTTTCAATAAATAAACCAGAAGAAGGTATTAAAGGTTTAACATGTTCGCGTACTTCGTGAGATTCGCGTTGAAGCAGTTGGCGAAGACATACAATTGCTGATTTTCGTAAAATGAATGTTGGACTGTGCAGAAATTCCTTTAAAATTGAAAGTAGAAGTTGGTTATTGATAAGAAAACGAAGGGTTCTGATGGGTACTTGATTCATGATAGTCAAATTATTACATCAAATCAATTAGGTTTTGTGCAAAATTCAAATTGGATTAGAAGACCATGCGTGAATAACCCTGATCCAGTAAAGGCGTAGCCAGGGGGTCGATTTCGGGGGATGGGCTTTTGCCCCAGAAGCTTTGCCCCAGAAGCTTAATAAAATTCAGGAATCAGATTCTGCCGGGTTTAAAAAGTGTGTCTAATGAAAATGCCAAAAGGTGTGTCTATCCAAGGCTCGAGATCGCTTGGCCCGCCACAAGGATTAGGTTAAAAAAAGATTGGGGTCTAGGTTAGTAAGTGCCCAACCCTAATTAATAAATTTAAAAAAAAAATTGAAAAACTAACACAAATAGTCAAAACCAATTGAGAAATATCCAAAAATCGAGGAACAAATAAATGTAAATGTTGATAACAAGCTGTAGCATCAGCTTTAACAAAAGGATCATCAAATTGTATAAGCATAGAACAAATTGTAAGAAAAGAATTACGAGCAGATTCTGCATTATTTCCATTATTACTAGTTGAGATTGTTGAATTAAGTTCTGGCCCAGCTGCCGTTATGAGAGAAAAAATCTGTGGAAAAAAATTTTTTTGACAACAGAAAAGCAAAAAATTAAAAAAAAACCAATTTAGCAACTGCACGAACAATCTCGTTTGATAAATGTTGAGTATTCATTAATAACTGGAAACAAAGATTACGAACTGGTTCAGCATATGGGCTAAAAATAACAAAAAAATTTTAAGGTAATTATAGAAAATTCCTTTTTACCAAAACATTCCACCTCCAGTTGAAGCTATCAATGACAGCGAAATAATGGCCCATTGCTTAAAATTAAAATTAAAAAAATAATATTCTTTGCGCTATCTCGAAACCCGACCAGAAAAAAATTCGAAAAACTGGCCCTAAAACTTGACTCAAATTTTTCCCAATCCAATAATCCCGTTGCTCACAATAATCCCGTTTGCTGTCAGATAAAAAATTAGGTGAACTGCTCAAGCAAGTTCCTCCCTAGCAATGGATGTATTTTATAACTAGGTCAAACATTAAGCAAAAAATCTTAAAAATCTTTAAAAAACCTTTACAGAAGAACAATTATTAATATCTTGAGCCAACGACAGCAAAATTTCAATTGCAGTATTCAAATGCTGTCCACTACCTAATGAACCCATATAACGATGCAATGAACCAATTGCCAGTGTATAACCCTGTCTTGAACTTTCATCTTTTAATGAACGAATTTTTTCAAAACAAAATTGAGCATTTGCTGCAACAAACTTAAAAAAATAAAAAATCATATCTTGAATTAAAGAAAAAATTAAATCTAAAAAACAGCGAGATTACCATGAAAAATACAAAAAAATTCCCGTAGAATGAGATTTTACTAAAGAAAACTTACAAGGGAACCTTTCGAACTGTGAGTAAAAATTTTTTGATAAAAATTATACCATCGTGTAGAGCGTGGTCGATTACCTACTATGTTTCCGGCTTTTCTTCACCTGACCCCCATTTCGAAAAGTTATAGGGGTTCAAAGTTTCCGACTTTTGGAGCGGTTGAGTCGCCCTCATAAAGAGAGATTTTTCTTTTGTTAAGGAGAAAAATAATCTTTTCTCTCCTCCTTTTCTCTTTCTTTAACCAACATAGGAAAAGAAGAAGAAAGGAAAAAAGGAGAAAAGGAGTCTCATTTTTCCCTTTAGGAAGAGAAATAATAAGAAAAGTGAGGGCGACTCAACCGCTCCAAAAGTCGAAAACTTTGAACCCCTATAACTTTTCGAAATGGGGGTCAGGGGAAGAAAAGCCAAAAATTGGCAATAGGTTTTCGACTATGCTCTACACGATGGTATAATTTTTATCAAAAAATTTTTACTCACAGTTCGAAAGGTTCCCTTGTTAGACAAGTGTGCTTCCCTGACGCTCATTAAAATCCCCGAAAGACGAAGCAAAGGAAAATTTAACTTGCTTAATTAATTGGAAACAGAACTTAAAAAATGTTATAAAATTACAATGGACCAGAAAACTAATGACATGAACCGTTCGATTATTTGGAACCAAGAAGGAACTTTAAAAAACTATAATAAGAAAAAAATTTTAAATAAACCTGTGGTGTTGCTACCGCTTGCGCAAGTCTACCCAACGTCTCTGCAGCCAAGAATTTAATGAGCAATGAGTTAGATTCCAAAAAAGGTAACACAAAGTCAGCGCAAGCTTTTTGTAATTCAGCATCATCTAATCTTCCCCTCCTTGTCTTCTTTTACCAATAAATTCGGCAGCCAAACATAAAGACGTTAAAATATTTATTTGGAGGGCTTGAGCTCTAGCTAAAGGTTTTTGACAAATTTTTAGTTGTTCACCAAAATGTTGAAGAAGTTGGAGTTTACAGCGAGGGGAAACCACTGGGAAGACTTTTGAAAATAATTGAATGGCAGAATCAAGAGCAGCAATTGGTAAAGGTTGAGGTTCTGGCCACCACCTGAAAAACACGAGATTCGTAAAAACAAAAAAAATTTGCAAAATCCAAACCATTCTTTAGTACTTCCGTCTCTATAACCACCATCATATTCTATCAAATGAAGAGGATCAAAATCCAAAGATCCTGGTTGAAGAGGTTGTAGAGGATTCAACTAAAAATCCAAAAATATACATAGTAAACTTCAGTTAGATATTTTGGAACGTTGTTTGGGGCCTGGACCTAGGGATCCTCCTCCAATTTGTCTAAAAATTCTAGGGAAACAGGAACAGGGCCTGAACTATTCGTTGGATTATTGCCAGTTTTTGACATAGGGTCAATTTGTCTAAAATGCGACGAACCCATGGAACAGAAAAGTTTAAACGGCTGAGGATGATCACAAACCAAGACACCGTAAATCACACCCCAACCAATGTTGCAAAATCCAAAAGTAACCCCAAAGAAACCCCGAAAACAAATTAAATCCAAAAAAGAGAATTTTAGAAGCAAAAAAATATTTAAAAAAAACCTCATTTTCTAAATAAACTTCTTGTTCTATTCCACGTCCAAATCCTCCTCCAATACTCAAAAATGATTGTCTAGCACATAAAGAATTTTTTTGTGTAGTTTGAGAATTATCCGACAAAGTAATTTCTGCCACAACTTCTTTTAATAATGGATTAATTGCAGATTCAAATCGAGAGACTGGGATACGGCATAATAATGTAAATAGTCGTAAATGCAAAAGTTGTATAACGGAACGAATACGAACGCCATAAAGGAGCAATAAATCTCCAACCATTGACATTGTACTTAACTAGAAAAAAAATTATTTACAGAGGTCTAGTCGACCCGATTCCCGAAAATAGGGAATTTTTCGACGGTTTTGGGTCGGAAATTCCAGTTTCCGAAATCAAGAATTTCATTTTGATGTCGGCTAGAACCCTGATACAGAGGCCTCCCTTATAAAAATACCCTCTATAATAGAAACAAGTTAATTTAAATGTTATTTTTTCAAATTTGGCTGGCAACTGGGGCCCGTACTAGAAGTTTACCACAACATAATGTTGTGCTTACATAAAAAGCGACCTGTGTTTTGCGGCAAGAAATAGTATTCAAAATGAGTAGAGACAAAATCGCGTCTCTTCATTTACAATACTATTTTTTGCCGCAAAATACAAAACGCTTTTTATGTAAGCACAGCATAAGGGACCCAACCCGTGCCAAAAATAAATATGCAATATTTTCTCAAAATTTGTTAAAAGGGTTATATTTCTAATTTTTTGGCCAGGTTGGAATAACAGCTTAAACAATGCCCACTTAAGATAAATATTAACCGAAGTTTCAATAGGCACAATAATCTTCTTTGCCAATTCATCATTGATTAGTTCAGGACAACGCAAAGCCAAAATAGACATTGAAGCTAAAGCTCCCGCCCTAGCCTCCAAAGTAGCCTCCCAACTTCCAGCATCTCCACATCCACGTTCAGTTTTGGTTTCTTCAGCAGAACGAGGAAAAGAAATGCGCCAGAGTGTGAAAAGTTTGGGTAAAATAGGTCGAGCAAATGTTGGGCCTTTTTAAGAAAAAAAAATTTTTTTAACAAAAAAATCAATTAAAAAATCATACCCAATGACAAAATTGCCGAAATCAAAATCCATCCAGCTTGAACTTTTCTCAACATTAAACGTGGTGTTTGAGTTGCTGATTTAATTAATTCTTCAGCTAAATTGAAAACTTGACGGCATTTGGCAAATGGAATTCCGAGTTGAGAATGGCGACATTGAGAAAGCAATGCTGCTAAACAAAGTGAAAATCCGTTAATTGCTTCAGGTGATTTTTTCATGTATTCTAGCCGACTTAGGCAGCGATCTACGAGTGGTGTAGTTAATGAAGGAATTGATGTGACAATGCATCTAAAATATAATTTGGTTTGAGAACCTATTAGAAATTTAAAGACAAAGTGTCAGCCGATAAGAACATAGGTCCACGAAGGCATAGGTCCACGAAGATCAATGCTTTATGTTAGGTATTCCGACTAACTTATGCTAGTCGAGAAAAATGAGTTGTCAGGGTTTGAAATTTATCTATTGTTCGGATTTCGGTCCAAAAAAAGTCCGGGAAAAAATTTTGGAGAGGGTAAAAACTAGAGCCCGGCTCGATACGATATTTTTTCGATATTTTTCGATATTTTTTTCGATATTTATCGAAAAATATCGACCGAGAAAATTTTGAGTTTTTCGATATTCGATATTTTTCGATATCTATCGAAAAATATCGACCGACCCCTCCGGCCGGGCTCTAGTAAAAACATAAAAAACAGACTTTAAACAAAACGAAGCAGCAATTCTAACTGATTGGATAGGATGAAGTAAACAAGCAAAAATTGGTTCCAAAACACCAGACGCCTCAATAAAAACTGTGCTAATCGCTGTATCAACTTGGAGTGCTATAAAACGAAAAAATAAATTTTAAAAAACTTTAAAAACTCCAACCTATACAACCGATTTCAATTAAACAGACAACACTTGCATTTGCGCTAGCATAAACTTCAGAGGTTAGAACACGTTCCTCTTCTTTACTTGAATCCATTGCGCAATCTTTTTTTAAGAAAATTAATTTAAAAATTATATGGTCGGTCAGCCTCAATATAAGACACTCTTTGGGACTAAAAAATCATTAGGATTGAGAACTCTTGTAAAAGCACCAGACATATCCGGACTCGACATCACATCCGAATTTCTGTTTCGGATAACGGACATCTGTACCTAACGCTACTTAAATGGGCCTACTTAAATATCACAAAAGCTAACCATTTTCCACGCAACTCAGTGACCAACCAGATTAAAAAAAATTCACTCCTAAATTGAATGGGGAATCTAAAAGTGAGGACCAATTGTTTCCGACTAAATTTATTAAAAAAATGAAATATAAATACCAAAACAATTGTTATATTCAGCTAAAACAATTCCCAAACGTTTACAAGCAGTTATTTGATCAGGCTCTGAAAGTAAGGTGCCTATTGTTAATCGAAAAATATAGTGGAGACAGCGACGGATTGTTAAAAGTTGATCATTGGTAGAAGAAAAAGATAGGGAAGATGAAGGTAAAGAAGTTGTAGATCCAATACTTAAACTACTTTTACAAGCCAATCCTAATAAATGTTCACACCAAAGTTGTATGTTTCGTTTTAGCCAACGAGTACCCAATTTACGGGCAATAGCAACATAAGCCTGAAAAAGGAAAAAAAAGTAAAAAGAGGCGAAAAACGTTAGCTTTAAAATTAAAAAAATTTGTGGACTTTTTGCGAGAGTCTGCAAGTTTTTGTGGATTTTTCCCAAAATCTACCTATTTATCTATTTTATTGTCTCAGTTTTCCCTTTTTACATTCAATCAAATACAAAAGAATCAATTTCCCGAACAAAGCTTAAAGAAGTACACCCTTATCTAGCACTGCCAAGTCTCCCGCAAGGTTTATTATAGGCTTATGAAAATGGGATCTAACCAGATAGTCCGGTCAATGATCTAGACCTGTGGTAAGTAGACTGGGATGCCTCTACTACAAAATAAGTGGACAAGACTACTTACAAAAAGCTAATTAACCAGCGAAAGGCTAACTGACAATGAGAAAGGTGGGGAAAAGGTCCCAAAAAAATTCTGGAGGAACCTAACCTTATTACACAAATACCCTAGATTTTTAAAAGAAAAAAAAACAAACTTGTGAAATTCCAATACGAGTTTCTCGTTGACCAATTGTTGCTCGAATTCCAGTTGCAGTTTTAGCATTCTTCAAAAAACCGCCAACACCTCCCCTCAACATTCCATTTGATAAACAACGAAGTAAAACATCAAAGGGAGCAGAAGTGGAAGATTTGGAGGGACTAGAATTTTGTGGTTGTTGAGTTTTTGTTGAAGTTGGTGTGACTAAAATAAAATATTTTTATCGGTGAAGAACCGAGGGTTTTCGGTTCGGTCCCAGATATCCGTCCCCAAAAACCGACAATGCTAGTAGAAACTCTAAGGCGTCACGAATTTTTATAACCAAGATTTTTTGGAATTTTGATGAACGACGAAACCAGGAATGTCACGGGTCAGTAAAAAATATCGGGCAGGATTTCAGTATAGAGAATTGTTAAGGTTTCGGATTTCGCAGGGAGAGGCGGTCGACTGCGGAACCAGGGATGATCCGTGAGAAAAAAATCAATATTCCGTGTCCCATGTCTAAAATTTGATTCATAAAATAAATAAACCTGCTCTTTGACGAGAACTACCGGATCCATCATTCGATTTTAAAACACAAAAAGCAAGGTTTGCAAAAACATTAGCTATAGAAAGCCTCAAATCTGCATTAGAAACGTGCAAAGATTTAATACAAAGTGTACAAATTGATTCCAAATCATGCTGGATAAAAAGAGGAGAATCAGGAATTTCGACAAGGCATGCAAAACACTAAAATATAAAAAAAATTTTTTGGTTTTAATAATCCTTTTGGATTTAAACAAAAAAGAAAAGACACCACGTTTTATAATGCCATAAGCTTGAAATGACAAACCCCCAAAAGATGTTAAAATGTCAAATGTTGTTCCAAAGACGGGGGATGTTGTTCAAATGCTGTGGGATGTTGTATTTCAAGCTTTGGCATTACAAGCTTTTGGCATTGTAACACGTTACCAGAGAAGAATGGAAAGAAATGAACGGGGAACAAGAGTTAAAGACTCTGCAAGGAAATGAAAATCCGAAAGGAAAATTCGGAAAATCTTCGGGATTAATTTGTTTGGACACCGAATTTGAAGATGAACACAAAAAAAGAAAAAATATTTACATTTGCAGCAGCCACCCTCACAGCCATTACCCTATCAAAAAGAGCTTTGGCCAAACATTTGTAAATATCTTTAAAAATTGGAAAGGTTCCCGAGCCGAGTCCATGAAGCATTTTTGCCAAAGTTTTCAAAATTTCAATGCGAGCATTTGACTAAAAATTAAAAAAAATTTTTTTCAATTCAAAAAATTACAAAAAAAACCTCAGCGCTTTTAAGCCATTTTGACAATGATTGAAAAGTTTCTTCATAACTTCGCCCAACCATTCTGCCCAAGTATTCAAACATTTCACCGAGTACAGAAAGAGCTGTCCTAAGAAAATAAAAAAAAAATTTTAGTGAAAATAACAAGAATAGATCCCTGTGGCAGACCAACAATTAGAGGGGTTTGTTGACTTTTTTGATTTTTGCGGACTTTTTGTGGATTTGCGGAAACTGACATTAAAACCATCTATTTGGGAGAGAAGAGGAATTAAAACTAGACTAGACAACTTTTGACCCTACTTGACTAATAAACTATTATATTTATCGGTATGATGTTATAATACCAAAAGCTTGTAATACCAAAAGCTTGAAATACCAAAATTTGTAGAGTTCAGCGGTATCGGGATTTAGAGAAAAATTCGGGATCGGGATTTAGGAATGGTGATCCCGATCCCGGATCCCGACACGGGATCGGGATTGGCCGAAATCGGGATCGGGATTTGGACTGGAGATCCCGATCCCGGTCCCGAATCGGGACCGGGATTGAAAAATCGGGATCGGGATTTACTAAAAAAATTTTTTTTTAATTTTCAAATTTTTATTTTCTTCACATACGACTCAGTATAATTCTGAAATTGCCACTGCGGTGCTGAAATATTGATTTTAAGTCTCATAGACGCATAATTTACTTTCCGGTTCAGGGGATTAAGAAGGCATAAGGTAATGGGGGGTAATAATATTTCTTCATTTTGGAAGGCCAGGGCATTCAAGTCTAAACGTTCAAGTCTGTACGATTAAGTGCGTTACGTTCAAATGTGGACGATTAAGAACTGAGATTGAGGGATTTAGTGATATATTCATGTAGTAATATCTCTCAAGCCCTCGATTTCTCTTCAAATCTAACTTAATCCCTGTAAATTCACCGATATCCTTCTATACTCCAAATCCACCGATACTCCTCTCAATCCCTCTTGATCCCTCGATATCACACTAAATCACTCAATAGACGTTAAAGTTGTAAAGACAGCTTTGTTCATTTTTGCGGCGCCGCAGGCGAAAATTTTGAGCATTTGGATGTCAAGATGCCAAATTTCTTCTATTTTCTGCGCCGCAGGCGAAAATTTTTCCTACTTTCATGCTTCCCCTCTTCTGTTAACTTTATTTCACATACTTCTAGTCAATTTATAAAGTCGGGATTTGCACCGGGATCTGATGCACATCCCGATCCCGATCCCGGATCCCGGCTCGGGATTGAGATAGAAAAACCGGGATCGGGATTCGAAAAACCCGGGATAATCCCGCCCGATCCCGACCGGGATCCCGATCCCGCTGAACTCTAAAAATTTGTAATACCAATAGCTTGTAATACCAAACCCCCAAAAGCTGTTGAAATACCAAACCGTGGAAAAAAGCTTGTAATACCAAATAAATACCAAAACTATTATTATTCAATTTGTTAATAAAACTGTGGAATTTTTTGTTATTTATCTCCCGGCAGAATAACTTGTTGGTTTTAGCCTGTTAGTTTTTAGTCTTCGCTGGAAAAACTGTTCTTATGCCAAGCTGATTTTTGGAGTAAAAAATTCGAATATGAAAATGATAGCTCATTCGAAAGAGCTCCTCGAGCTGAGTCCAATGACACCAAAATCAGCTCGATTGGATGAATTTTGACAAAGTTGTGACCACCTAAATCTTCGCTGGAAAAACTCTGGAAAAACTGTTTTTGTGCTGCTAGGGAGGGTAGGCCGGGCATGGTCTTCGCTACACGATGGCCGTGCTTCGCTGCGGTCGTGCTCGCTTCGCTCGCGGCGACCGTAGCGAAGCGGCGGCCGTCGTTACGCTCGACATGCCCGGCTTCCTCCGCAGCGGCAAAAACTTTTTTTCGCGAAAACCTTATGTGAGAGGTTTCCACACTTTGTACTATGAAGGATTTTGGAGGAGGATTATATTATACACAAAGAGTAGTTTTATAAAATTTTTCCACGGTTTGGTATTTCAACAGCTTTTGGGTGTTTGGTATTACAAGGTTTTTTCCACGGTTTGGTATTTCAACAGATTTTGGGGGTTTGGTATTTCAAGCTTTTTTGGCCAGTTTGGTATTTCAACAGCTTTTGGGGGTTTGGTATTACAAGCTTTTGGTATTATAAAACGCTCCGATATTTATCATATTGGAAGAATTCGGCCAATATATAAATTAAGCTACCTTTGAGGACAGGAAAAGTCGAAAAAGCGAAGAGGTGGGTTGAGAAACTTTTTTGATGAGAAAAAGAGTCGGGGTTCGGATCGATTTTCAATTTTCAAAGGGCCGTAGCACTCGCCCCGAAAAAAATCCTAGCTGCGGCCCTGCGTCCTATCCAAGATCCACACAAGTACCCAAATTTACTTACAATTTAACCTGCAATAAAACTGAAGGATCTTTTAACGCATCATTGCACAAATTAATCGTTTCAAAAAGATGGGAAGCATCAGCAACAGAAAAAAGTTTGGCAATACAACGGCCTAAAAGTAGCCGAGTTGGATGAGAACAACCATTTGGGACAATTCTGGCATTTAATTGTTCGACTAGTTTTTGTTGACTATTTTTTAAATCTGACTGAAAAAAATAAAAAAATTTGGACAAAATCGATTTAAATTTTTATTTCAGATTTAATTGGATTGGAATTTGGATTGGATCAAATTGGATCAACCAAGGAGTAGTCCTAATTCGCCCGCCCCTCTCAAATCTCCCCAGATATCGAGATATCCACCTTAATCCCCACAAATCCCTGGATATCCCACATTATCCTTACAAATCCGTGAAAAATAGTTAGACGGAAAATAACTTCTTAGATGCTATTTTGGAGCTGATTCCAGGACAAACCCAAAATACGTTGGAAGTTGAATGGCCTTATAAAAAATTAAATCTTTTCTGACCATTATGCGTATTTTTGGGAGAAAATGTTAGAAACTAAAACTACAGTGGCGGCAATATGTTTACAATCACTTGGGATTCTAACTTTCAAAGGTTTATAACTTGGCAAAAAAACAAAGAAAAGACTGACCATTATGTACCTTTTTAAGAAAAAAAATTTTGGAAGGGGAAGAACGAAAACCGGTTTTTTAAAGTTTGGATTAAGCGAAAACCTGGCCCTGTTTAATAACCTGTTGCGCCCAAGTTTAATAGCCTATCTGTAAACATATTGACGCCAATGCACAATTTTTTAGGCATTAAAATTAAAAAAAACCTTTTTAGTAAGTGTTAAAATTCTATCCAAATATTTAAGCCATTCATAAATAAATATATTCTTTTGTGGATCTGGACATCTAACAAATGCAAGCTCATTTAATAACAAACTTTGGGCTTGTTCCATTTTTGGAATTTTTTAAAAGCTAAAAAGTGAAAGAAAAAATTAAAGAAAAGTAAGCGAATAAAAATGTTTTGGGCACTTTTGTGGGGATTTATTTGATCGCTGGGCGATAAGCTTGTCGGAGTCTACCGCCGTCTTACCGACATACCTTAGGTAAAATCTCAAGCCCGGGTCTTAAAAATTAGAAGTCGGCACGGGACAGGATCCCGTACGGGATTTTACGGGATCCTGTCCCGAAATCCCGTATTTTAGCGACGACGGGATTTACGGGATTAATCCGCGGGATTCTGTCCCGTACGAAATGTTGAAAAGAATCCCGCTACGGGATCCCGTGAATGCGATTTTGCCGATCTCAATTAAAAAATTTTGGAAATTTAAGGGATTTCTAAAAATCCCGAACGGCCACTAGAGTGCTGAAATTAGAGAGCGGATAGAAGAGTGTGGCCGTTAGAGAGCGAGCCAACACAAAATTGTACCGTAAGAATTCCCGTAATTTGAGAAATTTAAATTTTAATTGTATTTTTAATTAAAATTTTTGTTTTTGAAGAACGCAAAGAACAACAAATTGGGCCAAGACTACACACGAAAAATCATAGAAAAGTCCAAAGTTTTTTTTGAATTTCAGATGGCTAGGAAGCCAGAACTTGTCCTTTTTAGCGCCATAAACTCTAATTCCTGAAAAATTTAGAAAACAAAAGTTAAGATTTCGTCAGCCCATTTTGAAAATAAACAGGCCCTTATGACAAAATATTTCAAAATTATTGAATAATTTTTCTCTTTGATGTGCCCTTTTAATTGGATGCCCTTTAATTAGCTGTATTTCTCAATATTTCTTAATTTTATTTGCACTTTATATAAAGTGCTTTTATGTGTCGGCTTTTAAATCATGCCTTGCGTCTTGCGACATAGAGGGTAATGGGAAGGGGAGAGAAAGTCGCACGTGAAGCTATCTTAATGAAAGCTAGCATAATAAGGGAGTCAGCAGTAGAGAGAGACTTTATGCCGGGACTACACGCCCGCTTAGGGTACTTTATTTAAGTGCTAGCCAAATAGTTGCTTAATTTATTTTCTTTATTAAAATTTTTTTAAGTTCAAAATTTACATTGTTGGGTGAATAGTTATGTAGAATTTGGGGGCCTATTAGTATCGAATATCTCAGTAATGACTGTGTTGAGAAAAAATTAGGTTCGGTGTTCGGGTTGACTTTTTACTTTTCTTCAGATTGGGGCCTCGAGATGAAAAGAGTCAGGGTTTCAGAGCGGGTCAGCTAAATCAGCTAATTATTTTTATAAATTTAACAAAGGAAAATTTAAACAAAAAAGACTTTTTGTTGGCCTTCAAGAATGAAGCATAAAAACAAAAACATCATTGTTTTTATAATGCCAATATTAAACTTATTTATAGGTTAGTTTAAACTCAAGCTTGTTAATTCAAGGGGGTTTTTGAGGGAGGAAGGGGGGGGAGGACTACTCTAAATCTCGTCCCCTCCTCCTCAATGCTTTCTTTTGGCTTACTTTTAAATTTCAAATATCTTAAAGTTGAGGCAATAAATCCATTGGCAAATACTCTTGGATCTGTTCCTCAGGCATCTGTTCCAATCTCTGCGGAATCTTATAAAAACACCGGAGAATTAAAATTACAAGAAATGCCCATTTATGGTCAAAAAAATGAAAATAAAATTGTTGCCGAAGGAGGGAAAAGGAAGAAAAAGAAAAATAAAAATAAAAAAATTAAACAAACATTTTCTGATCCAAACAATAAATATTCTGTATTATCCGAATTAAATGAAGAAGAGGAGAAAAAAGTTTTAGACAAAGGAAATGAAAGCAAAAGCAAAGGGAAAGAAATTTTGTTGGAAGAGGGGTGTGAAGAATGTAATGGAATTTGTGACGAGGAAGAAGGTAGACATCAGGGATCGCGCCGATCCGATTCACGATTCCCGAAAATCAAGAATTCCCGACGATTTTTGGCTCGTGAATTTACGATTCAAGAAAATCGGGAATTTGTCCCTGTAGACATGGATCCAAAATACTGGATCCCTAAAAATGGTAGACAGGGATTCCCAAAAAAGAAATCGGGATCCCTGGTAGACATAGAATCGGATCTGAGTATAACATAGAATTAATACACGAGCTCTTCCGAATGAGTATAATCGGAATTTGTATAATCGGATTTCTCAGCCGTAGTTGAGACGACGGGTTTTTGGTATTTTAGACTCATCTTAGTGAGCTCCTTCGAATGACACATATTCGACCGTATCAAAGTCTGGACTATAAAATTTTTATATTATTTTTTAGTCGGCAGGATTCCTGCTAGATACCCTTGATTTAAATTACCTTATTAAATTTGGCTGACTACTGAGTGAAAGGAGTGACTGATACCCTCTGTGAGTGACTGATACCTGAGGAGTGACTAATACCCTCATTATTCGATACGGTTTTCCAACCACAAAGGGGTAATAATAGTGAGGTCCGACTTTAAATAAAATGTATAGTATAAAATTAATTTTAACAGATGAGGTAAACGATGGCAATAAAAGTCTAGAATCGAACAGAAAAATTCGAGGGAGAAGTCTGAAAGGAGGAGGGTAATTATTTTTAGTATACGGTTATCTCGCTTATGTATAATCTCAATTGGGGGTTCCTCTCATTCCTTTCTCCTAAGGCTTACGCACGAGCGAGATCCGACTGTTTTTAAAATTTGTTCTAATTAAACATCAAAATTTCAATATATTAATCTAATAAATACATAAATAGCGGTGGTGGAGGTCATGGTGGTGGCGGTGGAGGACGAGGTGGAAGTGGCGGTGGAGGACGAGGTTTTAGTGGTGGAAAGGGAGGCTATGGTGGAAAAGGAAGCTATGGAGGTGGATATGAAGGCCATGGATATGGAAACACTAAAGGAGCAACTCGTGGATATTATGGGAGGCCTTATTATGGAAGTTATGGACCATACTTTTACCCAGTATATTACCCGTACGGTGGGTATTATGTTGGAGATAGTTCTCCTAGCAGTAATGACGAGGGCAATTGCTGTTGTCCAAAACATACTGTGACTGTTGTTTTGACAATGATGCTAGCTTTTACGGCATTGAGTCCTGGAACTCAAATGGGATGTCGACTTTGTAAGTTACAAAATTACAATTGGACCACATTTATACTTGCTATATACCTAGATAACTTACTGGCTAAAATACCCTTATGGACAATTGTGTTATACTTGTTACTCTTAGATCCTGGCCCCAATTGTCTCCAAACTGCAACCATTAGGGTTGTTCCCCGACGTGGAGGGGGGGGGTATTTTCGGGAGGGAGTCAGCGCAGCGCCACATGGGGGGAGGGGGATATTTTTCCTTCGTGACGGGGGGGGGGACAATTTTTATGGGAATTGTCCCCTTGGTCTATAGCTGACGAGATAGTTAAATCTATTATATTTTCTAGATCCCGATCTTGATATTTATTCTCTTCCAAATTGCGTGGTAGACACAAGTTCAAACTCGACTGGCCCACCGCTATACAATTGTAAATTCTCTGCCGCGTATAGAGTCCATTCTGACGCATTTCACAAGCAAATGAAGAAAGGTCCATTCCAACTTTTATGTCCTATTGGGAAGGATGGAGGGACTGAAGTCTTGGCAGAATCCAATGCAACTTGTAATGTTGATGAGAAACGTTTATGTCATATTATGTTCAACAAAACGAATTGAAGCAACAAAATTTTTATTTGAAAGAATGGAGGTGTATTTATGAAGTTTTGGATGATGAGAATTTCGATTATTTTAAGATTCTTTATATATATATATTTTAAAATTAAATAGACAACCGGCCTCATTATAAGATACAACCAGCTGAAAAAATTGAATATTATAGAGAGGAATATTCCGATTGAGGGCATCTTTATGAAAATGTAGTTCAAATCGAGGGTATCTAGTAATGGGTGTATCTTATAGAGAGGAAGAAATGTATAAATTTTAGTGGCTGATGTCTAAGGGTCCAGATGAGAGGTAATGAGTTGCCCAGGGCAGCATCTTGACCCCATTTTTTCCGTTACACTGACCATTTTGAGCATTCAAAAGAGATGGATCGTATAATACCAGATCGGTTAATTCTTAAAAAATTATGACGCTGTCTATTGCAAGGGATTAAAATAAATGACCATGATTTTTCAATCAGTCATATTTCTTTGATTTTTACAACAAAAAACATGTACATAGCAATTGACCCAATTGCCTACGATTCTTCAAACAAGGGTAGCACTCAAACTTCGAGGTTGGGAGTTGTCGGGGATCCGGGTTGTCTGGGATGGCCATGTCGAGGTTCGGGGGTTTCAGGGTGCTACCATACTCAAATGTATTTTATTCATAAACTATTTTTTATTGCGTAGTAGTTTATTTTAAATATTTAGTAGATAAAAAGGTCATAAAATTTAGCAAAAAATGTTAAAATTCTTAAAATTATATTTTTTATTTAATTTACTTAATATTAATTAATTTAATTAATTTATCGTCCCATTTAATAGTGTCTTTAAACTTAATTCCCCCATTTTTAAATTTTAAATTTTGTCAGCGAATCCAATCGTCTCATCTTTCAGATTAAGAGAAATACAACGTTTAAACATAAACGCTTGGCCCATAGTCCAAATATTATCGGTAGAGTTTGGCAATGCTTCATTAGGCATAAAATATAATTGACACGTGGCTTTAACTACCTAAAAATTGAAGAAAAATGTTTTAGATTTTTTGTGAAAATTTTTTTTATTAAAATTTGTTGACCATCAGTCCCGTTCTCGATCTTTTTTTTGAATTAATACTGTATTGAAAACTATCATTCATTGGCGGGTGGTGTCATAAATGGATTTTAAAAATAGTTGGGGAAATCAAAAAAATCTTTCTTAATTTTTTTTGAAATTTTTATTTT
The DNA here is from genome assembly GCA_036172945.1 of Meloidogyne incognita. Lineage (NCBI taxonomy): Eukaryota > Metazoa > Nematoda > Chromadorea > Rhabditida > Meloidogynidae > Meloidogyne > Meloidogyne incognita. The sequence continues at coordinate 3,442,229 of JARQAC010000002.1, forward strand.
TTCTTAAATTAAACTACAGTAAATGCTCAAATAATGCCCCTCTTTCAAGTAATTACTAGAGCCAGGATTTTTAGGCACGATAAAGTTAAAAATAGGCGCCTATATAGTAGTGATGTTCGGGAGTGAAAAAAAGCCGAGAGTCGAGAGCCGAGACCGAGACCGGGAATCGACCCCGAGACCGAGTCTCGGGTCGAGACCGAGAGTCGAGACCGAGAGTCGAGACGAGAGATTAGGTGGGTTATCACTTGATATACCTCCTAATCCCCAAAAATCCATATATATCCTTCATAATCCTCCAAATCTCTTGAATCACCAAATCCTCATATAACTTTACTCCTTCTAAATTACCGATATCCACCTTAATCCACTGATATTCACATTAATCGCTTATAATTTCCTTATATCCCTCGATATCCCACCAACCCGAACGATTTTCTTTATCCCCCGATGCCAAGCACAAGTCCCTTTATGTTTATTTTAATCCTTAAATTTCCAAATATCCCTCTTAACTTGAATCCACCTCTATATCCTTTCATATCCCCATAAGCCTCCGATATTCGACAACACCATTGATGCGATAATTCTTGCATTTTGGAAGGGTTTGGAGCCATAAATCCTCCAACCATTTTCTGCGCCGCAGGCGAAAATTTTGAGAAGTTTGGAGGCCAAGAGCCAGATTTCTTTGATTTTCTGCGCGGAAGCTGAGATTTTGAGCTTATAGGGTGGATTTAAGCGCCGCAGGCGAAAATTTTTGAAAATTCATGACTACATTTAAATTTTTAACGTTTTTTCAAGTTTAAAAAAATAAAAAATATGTTTACATATTTAAAATCAACGATTAAAAGCATTCATTTTAGAAGAGAAGTATTTTTCAGATTATTTCCATGCTTAGAGTCGAACCCCCTCCTATCAAAATATCTAAGTGTGCAAAGTCAGTCACCCTAACCAGTCAACCATCGACCAACAAAAGGAAAATGGAAAAAATATAAATATTTCTTTCCCTTTTCCTTAAAAAAATAAATGTCAAAGTACGCAAGGTACGAGTAAAATTCAAAAAATTTCCGTCATTAGGGGTGTAAATTTAGTCTCGTTTTCCGAGACTAAAACACCGAGACCGAGACCGAGAGGTCAAAAAACCCGGGAAATTTCCCGACTCGGGAACCGAGACCGAGAGTCTCGAACATCACTACTATATAGGCACTAAAAAACTGCCAAAATAGGCACCAAAATCCGAAAAAAAGGCAAAATAGGCAGTATTTTTTCGAGATTTTCTGATTTAAATTGATTAAATTTTATCAAAAAAGATAAATCTAAGCAATAAAATGTTAAATAAATTAATTTTGACGATCAGAATTACATATTAATTTATTTATATTAATTATTTTGTTTGCAAAAATAATTTGATAAATTTTTCAGAAGAAAATTATTCCCAAAAAAATTTTTTGACAAAAATTTTTTGGAAAAATTTTATATTTTACAAGGAAAAAATTTTTTCGACAACAATTTTCTCAATAAATGCCCAAAAATTCGCAAATTTTAGTAAAAATATGCAAAATAGGCTGAAAAAAGGCAAAATAGGGCATTTTTCCAGAAAAAGTTGAAATAGGCAATTTTAGGCAACGATAAAAGCAGTTAGAAAGAAGATATCAGTGAAATAACACCTGATTTGGACGTTTCAGCATCAGGCCTATCTAGGAAAAAAACAGGCATTTGCCTAAAAATCCTGGCTCTAGTAATTACCCTCGCCCTATTAATTATCCCTTACAGCCAGAGATCGAAAAAATAATTACCCCTCTTAAAAATAGTTGTAATTAGCCTTTCTAAAAGGCTCAAATAATTACCCCCCTTTTAATTACCGTCTTCAACGAGATGTTGAAACAATAAGTACCCTGGGTAGTTATTCTAGCAAATACGGTAAACACCCCAACAGATTGTAATCTTAATTTTTACATTGTTTACTTGGATTGACGCCTAACCCCCAGAAAATTGAAAACCATATATTCAGAGTTTTCACGGTTCCACCCTGAACCTGTTCCCGTTCCTATAGAGCAAAACCTCAACATCCTCGCTTTAACCTTTTAATTTAAAAATAAAAAGAAACAGACCCCTTCAGTTTCATTGAATGTTTTTTCGATATACTGGTCTGGCTTCAAAATAACATCTGCAGTATCACCACCTATCATGCCTACAGTAAATGTAATATCAGGCATATTCTTCTTACAAGGAAAAACATAACGATCTTTAGGGTTTGAAGGGATTGGTACACCCAATTTTGTTGCCAATTCATTAACCTTTTCTTTAGGTCCATACATATATGGAAGAGATTCACTCATTTTTATTCGTGGAATATTCTCAAGCGATATACCTCTTAAATATAAATTATTGTTAGAGTATGATCTAACTATAAGACGTCCCTTGATTGAAACCTTCTTGGCCTTCCAAAATTCTCAAAATATTAGCCAGTGGTGCAGAAAAAGGAAAATTTTTGGCTTCTTGGTGGGTATACGTTTTCCAGGATCTACAGCGCTAGTCACTTTCTTAATTCCTAAGAGCTGAAGCAAAAGTTCCAACTGAGACCTTTTCGTTTTTCGATTTTTGAGGTTATTTTTCTTTCGATTCCGAAGATTTTTTTCCTAGGATTTTTTGTTTCGAAACAGCCCTGCCACTGAGCTACCTAAGCGAATGCTTCTTTTTTCCTTAAGGATCGTTTAACCTTCGCCAAAGCGGTTTAAATGCTGCTAAGGGTATATATCTAAGCTTGAACTTAATAAAAACATTTTTAAAATTTCCATACATTATAGATTTTCCGACTTGTATATACTGCAAGGTTGCAGACCAATCAAAATCAGTTTTTACATATGTATAGTTTTTACAACCCGAATCTTCTCCACCAAAAGTTAATGAACCAATTCCAGCTGGAATTATATCACCACCTCCAGAAATACCTCTTTAAATATGAATAATTGAGACTTTTTTTAAATAAAAATTTGAATTTGCAAAGGTAAGGTTAATAAAAATTAAGCTGTCCACAAGTTAAACTGGAGTAAACCTATTTATCCTTCCGCAACATTTTTAGTTGACCGTTTATGCTTAACACTAGAGTGGCAAAAGACTAAAGTGCCACCGGGATGTTGTAACCGTCGGTGGTATATATGACCCGGTATTCTTGGATGGGATCCTATAAATCCCGTATAAGATCCAGTAAAACACCCTATCTACAGTATAGTGCCATTATTTAAATCATTAACCCCGTTATTTTTATTGTAACTATCTGGCTGCCAAGTTGAATTAATATTGAAGTTAAATGAGTATTATTTTCTGGAGACAATCCAAAAGAGCCAACAATAGATTTGCCCATTTTTGGAGTGCCTGATTTGGCTGCAATAAAAGGGACATTGGGGAAAGAGACATCACCAATCTGAAAAAAATAATTTTTATCTCGGAGCTCGAGTATTGTTGAAAAAATCTCAGTTCTTCGGTTTCTATCTCGATCTGAAGAACCCTAATCTATTACAATCCCGATCAATTCCCAGTTCAGTTTGACTCTAATAGAAAAATAGCACATTTTGAAGGGCTTAAATTTAGAATGACTGTCAGAGAGAATATAGGATACCGTATTATCTCTAATAGAATGGCCGGCCATTCTATTTTTCAATCATCCTCCAGGGGGCCATTCTATTGGAGGGGGCCATTCAAATGGAGACGGCCATTCTTTTAGAGATAATACGGTATATGTCTCGAGGAATATAAAAAGGATGCTTGACATTAAAGACCTATCGCAATGTACATATCGCAACGTACATCCATGTATTATTTCAAAAAGATTTTTAAGAGCTCTTTACTTTTATCGTGTCAGATACACTAGTTCCACTAATTCCTTCTTTACTGACTGAATTGCCTGATTTGAATGCTGATTTTCTTAAATTAAATCGTTTTAAATTAAAATAATTTTTAATTTAAAAATGACCTTTTAGGCTTTAACCATAAAATAGTAGAAGCAAATTGCAATCGCAAATTGTAATCAACTCCTATAAAAATTGTTTTTTAATTTTATATTTTTATTTTATTATTACAGTTTGACCTCGATTCTAAATTCACCCTTGGATCTAAAAACCGTTTTTTGTAATGAAAGGTATATTTAAAGGGTTGCAGCTGGCCTTTCAGAGTAGAAAGGTTGTGGTTGGGGTTTCGAGGTTAAGAAAGTCGGTGGCCAACCAAATTTGACAATAAAAAAGTGGCCACCGAACAAAATTTGGCCTCTGATGGCCAATCAAATTTAAAAAATAGACTTAAATTGAGGTTTATCTAGTAGCTTGGCTGGTGGTTATTGCTAGATAGCTTTCTCTCACCACGTACAGGTGCTATACCGACTGACTGTGAGTTATCAAGGCGTTGCGCTGATCTTGACTAATTAGAGGCCATATACCGTACCGTATTCCTACCGTAATACCAAAAATTACTAATACCGATAAATGTCCGGGGGGTAGTACTGTACCGCGCGGGCTCTACTTTTAAATGATGGCCAGTTGGATCCCCTATTAATACTTATAGAAAACCCTACCAGGATTCCCCACAGATATTTTGACATATAACTGATCGCCGAGTGTCAATATCTCTGTGGTGGCTATTTTTCCATTACAAAAAGAATTAAAATTTGGAATAAAAAATAATAAAAAAATTAAATAAAGTTTCATTTTTTGAAATTTAGGGGAAAAATATTTTTAAAATTAAATGAATTAAATTGTAGAGGGTAAAATTTACTTAAAAAGAAATTAAAAAATTTTTTTTTAATTTTTAAAATTTTATTTAATTTATAATTACACCTGTATGTGATTAAATTCTCTAAATTTTATTTTATTAAGCAACTTAAAAAATATAAAGCTTCCAATATCCACGTGGGGACAGTGCCGTATTGGCGCAGGGCTTATAAAATTAAAATTTGATTGTCGAGTAAGGGATAAAATTCTTAAAAAAACCTTGGATTTCTCAAATACCGTGGGGCTGAAAAAATAATGAAGGTTATTTTATAGAGTTGCAGCCTGGACCTTCTGGGCCGAAAATTTTGGGGTTGCCAGTGTTAAAGAAGTGAGTGGCCACCGAATTTGTTCATAGAAACTAAATTGGCTACCGAATCAATTTTGGTCATCTAAAATTAATCAAATATCAAAATAAGATACCCTCAGGTACCTTATAATGAAGAGAGTTCATCACCTTAAAAGAGAGTTCAACATCCAAGCAGTTCCACAACTAATAACAAACCAGAGTTCAATAATAAATTGGGCTAATTAAAGGTATATTGGGTTATCTTATAAAGAAGTCCGAGTGAAAAATTATCAAAAAATGTCTGATTTACATATCATTGTTTATCAACTCTAACTTTAAAAATTTGATGAAAAAAATGTCTTAGATTTAGGCGCGCCAAAATATTCAGGCGCCTAAATGACAATAATGCATCCACGTTAAATTTAATTTTGTACGTACGTACATACGCATATTAAATTGAAAATTTTATTTTTAGAAAATTTTATTTTACAAACTAAAATTCTTTTTTGTTTGGCTCAAAAATCACGAGATTCTGAGATAAACTCCAAAGATTCTGACATAAACTCCAAAAAACAGAAAATAATAATAGCAAATAAATCACAACGAGACTGATTTTAAAAAGCAAAAATCAGCGAAAATTATCAAAGCGTAAATACTAGAACCGGATCGAGAAGAGATCTCGAACAAGAAGCCTGTTATTATCGATAACCTTCGAATATCCCTCCGTACTTCCCTCACAGTCCGCTCTCTATCCAATACATGTTTCTTCGTGCAACTTACTCTGACAGAGGATAAGTTCTTGCCAGCCTACTTCCAGGCTGAACAAGGGATCTGTCGTTTTCTAAAAAAAGTCGGGTCAGGTTTCGGATCGAAAAAAGTTAGGGTTTCGGGTCATCTAGGGAAGTAAATGGGGAAAGTATCGTGTTTCTCGGATATTCTAGTTTCAGGTTCCCTAATGTCAGGTATTCGAAAAATTTCTCGGGTCAGGTATAGCGTTTCGGGTATAAAAAGTCCGGGTTTCCGGGATCGAGCTTCGGATAACCCGATACATCCCCGATACATCAACTCTAACCTTTAAAATATTTAGAAAAAGGTTTCAGTTTTCAGGAGCGCCAAAACATTAAGGCGCCTAAATGACCGAATCAATCCAACCATCCACGTTGAATTTAATTGTACATACATACACGTACATTAAATTTTGAATTTTATTTTTAGAATATTTTCTTTTACAAGCTAAAATTAATTTTTTATACTTTGAATCAAAATCACGTGATTCTGTGGTGAATTCCATATTCTCTCCAGCCTCCATGTTCACCTCTGCCTTTTTAGTCAAATAACTCATTTAATAAACTGACGAGATTTTAAGATAAGACTATTTAAATAAAATAATTTCAAAGCTTTTATGCAAATTTGATACAAATTTTAATTGATAATGAATACATATTTAGAGAAAATATTCTAAATAAAATAAATTTGAGAATATTTTTAATATACAGTCAGGCCTCACTTTACATATGATACACCCTTTGAACTAAAATCGTTACCTTATAATGAGCTGTCTCTTAAATAGAGAGTATTGTTCAGCCAGATCCCCAACCCAGTGGCCAACCAATCGTTACCTTATAATGGGGTGTTTCTTAAATAGAGAGTATTGTTCAGCCAAATCCCCAACCCATCCAATCCCCATCCTAAGACCAATCAACCAAATTTTAAAAGAAATTACCTTAAATAGAGGTGTGTCTTGTATTGGGGGTGTCTTATAGGGAGGTCCGTCTTTATAAGATACCTTCAATACTAGATAAACCTCGATTTGAGCAAGTTTTTAGAAGTTTAGTTGGCCGTTGGGTTGGAGAGTTATCTAAGTAATACCCTCTATTTAAGGAACACCTCATTATAGGGTAACAATTTTCAATCCAAAAGTGTAATAATGAGGTTGGACTGTATTTATCTACTCAAATATTATCAACAGCATCTTCAATTTCTTCAAGTTTATCCTCCAAATTATTTATTTTGTCAGCAAATCCAATAGTGCCTTCATCAAAATTTAAAGAAACACAACGATTCAACATAAATAATTCCCCCATATTCCAATCATTATTATCAAATCCTTTCATTCCTTCATTCGGCAAAAATAAAAGACGACATGTTTCAGTTATCGCCTTTCAAATTTTTTTTATTTTGTAAAAAAGAATTTAATATCACATAAGGGTAATACTAAAGCTCAAGTTTAGGGTTGACCAGACCTTTTGATGATGTAAAGTTCGGGATCGGGGTGTGTCGATCTCAGGAAAGCCGAGGTCGGAGTTAGAAGGATAGAGGGATGAGTCAAATCCGACTAAAGGGAAGGGCCCAACACTGACTTAAATCTTTACCGGCTTGTTTGAGCGTTTTCCTTAAACATTAAAGATTAAGAGATAACTTTGAATAAAGTGGGCTATGTTGATCTAAATCCTGATCAGAATATAATCGACTCATATTTAAACACCCCCAATACTAGATACACCTAAATTAAGGTGGGTTTTTAATATGTTTGGACCCTGCCTCGTCTCGGCCGGAAAAAGAATATAATATCACATAGGGTTTGTTGGGGGTCGGGTTACTAAACCGTATTTTCTTTAATAGGAAGCAATCCACTCTATATTTCGATCCTCTCCAAGGACCGGCTATTAGATACGGCCGCTAAAATAGAGAAAATAAGGTAGCTTATATTGGTCACCAAGCTTCCATTCACTAAAAGATTTCTTTGATTTCTTCCAATCACTTTATATATACCTCATCTCCATGTTCTTCCTCATATAATTCCATATATTGTTTTGGTTTTAACACAACATTTATTTTTTTGTTTTGTAAATCCCCAACATTTAAAACAACGTTAGGCATAGTCTTTTCTTGTTGGCACTTTTCTAATGGAAGTAGATAAAAATCGCTAACATTTTTTGAAATATTCAGAACACCCAATCCAATTGCTATTTTGTCAAGCTGTTCTTTAGGTGCGTACATGTAGAGGGCACTATCGACAATTCGCAATTTTGGAATGTTTTGTGTTTTTCTGGTTTAAGAAAATATTTTTTTATATCTTTTAGAAACAATTTTTGACCAAATAAGAACTCGGTTCGTGGTTCTTTAACCCGTGGGAATGTCTAGTGTTAGGGTAAATACAAGGTTATTGCTACCTCCTCTGGCCCGAACCACCTAGTTATCAGGGCTGGATTTTCTTCCGCTTCAGCCTACTTCCTGCTTTTTTGGGTCTTCCTTTTCCACTTTTTAAAATTCAAAATTCTCAAGCCCTGCTAGTTATGCCGTGCGTCTTTTGTAGTCTTTTGCCTTTATTCTTGTGCCCATATTCTCCTTTACTCCGTCCTTTCTTTTCGCCTTTTTCAGAAAAATCACAAATAGTTAAAGAATCATAATGGTCAAGAAATTTGTTTTCTAATTTAAATTGTGAAAGTAAAATTTTAAAAAGCAAAACACGAAAAGGCGGAACTGGCACATGCCTGATAGTTAATCCCGCCCCCCCTACACTTTTCCATTACCCAATTCCAACTTAAGGCTATTAAAAATTACTTTGCTTTTATCATTTCATTTCCAACATTAATTTTATCATTCCCAACTTTAATCAAATTCAAATCTGTTGCCCATTCATTTCCGGAGGACAGCTTAGCATGTTTATAACTGCCAGCAGCACAATCCTTTTCATTTTCTGACCCTAAAGTAACTGAACCAATTCCAACCGAAACGTCAGAATCACCAGAGATTACTCTTAAAAAAATTTTTTTAATCGTTAAGAGATTAATTACAAGGGTCCCTCTCCCCTCTCGCTTTGATATCCTCTCTCTCGAAAATTTTCTATTTAATTTGGTTAACAACAGGGAATGCCCCCATTGATATATTTGTCTGGCTATATTGTGAAACTGTACCTATGGGCATTTTTTAGTTATTTTAAAGTTATTTTAAAGTTCCTGGGAAGCAAGAGCGCCCCATCCCTTGTTTCTATATGTACTAGAGGTCGAATGAGACGAGAGTTCGAACAAAAAGTCATGATTTTCGGGATATCGATGCTTGTACACTTGTACACTCTTGTATACTCGCAGTCCGATCTCTGCAGTATCTTGTATTAGGTGTATTTAATAATTTTTTAAAATTGGTTAACAACTGGGAAGTGCCCCCGTTGATAGGGTATATGTATACCCCCAATGATATAGTGCCCCCATTGCCCCCACTAGATTCAACTTAATCAAAAACTTAAAACATACCCTCTCGTAAACAAAGTAATTATTGGTTTATTTACTTCTTTAAAGATTAAATTTAAAAAAGATTTTTCTGTCTTTAAAGGAGATAATCCAAAAACTCCATCAATTTCGTCCAAAAATTCTAAATAATTTGGAAATCCAGTTATTCCTGAGACGAAAGTAATATTTTGAATTTTGATATTTCCAATCTTTTTTAATTAAAAATTTTAGTTAATTAATTTAATCAGGCTTGGGCATGGGTCAGACTTGGGCACTTGAGCATCCGGATACCCACGGATTTACTGAAATACGGGTGTACGGATGTTTGTCTCAGAAGAGTACAGATGTTGACCATTTTGAGAAAAAAGGATGGAGCTGACCAGGGCTGAGCGCAATTACGGACATCAGTTTGGGTCTACGGAAAATTTTTTTCAATTGCGCCCAGTCCTTGATATGACCCAAAAGTTACGTGGATATACACATAACTTGGATATGTGGATATACACGTAACCCATGTCCAAATTTGATTTAAATACCTCAATATTATCTTGAAAAAGAATTCCATTTAAATTTCCTTCTTTAACATTTTCTTTTATTAATTTTGATGAACTTGATTTACTTAAATTGTAATTAAATTAATTAAATTAAATTCCACATATATTTATCTTCAATTTTTATTCTTCCCCGTTTTCTCTTATCTCAGCTAGGTTTTTGCCTCCCACCCCTCGGGTATCCCTCCCAATTAATCTCCTAAATCACCTAAGCATCCAAAAAATGTTCTCTGAGGCACTGAAGAAATAAATCTTTGTATCTATGGATAATATCCAGATACCCGCAAAACAGATACTGATGTACGGATGTTTGTCTCAAAATGGTACAGATGTTGACCATTTTATGAAAGAATGCCCCCCCCTCTTCCCCCCCCCCCCGTTTTTCTTCGTCTCCAGCCATTTTTTTCTTGCCCCCCCCGTCTCTGTGGGACAAAATCCATAACTCTTTTTGGAAGCCCTATTAATTTGAAAATTTCTAAATTTATCTAGCAACTTTTTATTGTAACGTTGTTTTGTTCTGTCCTTTTCTTTAAATCCAAGATTAGCATTTTCATTTATTAACCAAAAATCAGTAGAATTAAGTTGAAACAGAAGTTGGAATTCTTTTTCTAATTTTATTTAAAAAATTTTTTTTCGAGTTAAAATAGAAAAACTTAATGCTTCATTATACAGTCGTGGAAAAAAGTATGGAAGCGCTAGAAAAAGTTTTTTAAATTCTTAATTTTTCATTCAAAAAATACGTTCTATATATCAATCGAAAGCTCTATTCGTATCTCAGTTGACATGTTTCTGCATTTTTCATGAAAATGAAAATTGGCCGAGATAATCCGGATTTACCGGATATACCAAATCCCACTTTTTCGGAAAAATTTTTCGGAAGAAATTTAACAAACCCATTTGATAAAGCATATTTTTCTGAGTATTTTCCACAAAACCGCTTAAAAATATCTTTTTCCGGAACAGAGATATGATTTTTTGAAAATCGTATTTTTCGTCAATTTTTGCAAAAAATTCGATTTTTAAGGGAAAAATACGATCTTCAAAAAATCATATCTCTGTTCCGGAAAAAGATATTTTTAAGCGGTTTTGTGGAAAATACTCAGAAAAATATGCTTTATCAAATGGGTTTGTTAAATTTCTTCCGAAAAATTTTTCCGAAAAAGTGGGATTTGGTATATCCGGTAAATCCGGATTATCTCGGCCAATTTTCATTTTCATGAAAAATGCAGAAACATGTCAACTGAGATACGAATAGAGCTTTCGATTGGTATATAGAACGTATTTTTTGAATAAAAAATTAAGAATTTAAAAAACTTTTTCTAGCGCTTCCATACTTTTTTCCACGACTGTAAAGTACACATTTAAGGCTCTTCTTGGCCTTCTATCTCTCTTTGGCCTTCTCCCTCCAATGAACGACCAAATTTCTAAAAAACGTACCTTAAATTGAGGTGTATCTAATACGGGGTGTATTTTATAGCGAAGTCTGCCTCAGTTAAACTTCACTATAAGGTACCCCCAATTCTAAGAGATACCCCCAATTTAAGAGATTTTTTAAAATCCGGTTAGATACTGGCTAGGGAGCTGCCTAAAGCGATATCCTCTATTTAAGATGCACCTCATTATAAGGCACGAGTTCCACCTCCAAAGGGGTATCTTATAAGGAGGTTTTGAGTATTAAAAATTAATTATTAACCAGGATTTCCAACATAAACACTTCCCCAACGATTGTGTTCTATCGAGTTTAACTCCAATGAACCAACACTATTTTTCGTTAAAGTCCTTTTAGTAGTTATAGTTATACAAGATTTTGTTGGTAAAATAATTAAAAATAATTTAAATAAAAAAATAAAACAATAAAGCATTTTAAATTTAATTAGGCTATTTTAAAATAAAAATTAGAAAATTTTTTTAGTCTGATCGCAATTTTATTTACCATGAATACTCACTTTAAGATGTGTTTAGTAATTTTAGTTGGACATTGAGTGAGGGGTAGAGACGGAGCTGTCCGAGAGAGTCATGATTTTGTGTATGAGTGTCTGTTTGACTCGATAAGGGGGGAAGTTGTTCCGAGAACGGGAACTATATATAAGTTCAATGATTAAATTTTCACTGTTGCGCCAGACGGCCCCCACCCGGCAAGACGGCGCCAAGACGTGGGGCCGTTTTTCGACCCCGACTATTTTTGGGCAAAAACCCCAACCCGAACCACGACGGCCTAGTTATGCCCGTACTCATACTTTGAACATGTGTGCAAATTCGAATACCGTCGTCCTAGTCTTGACTCTCGGGGCCAAGCCTCATCCTCGGTCTCTGAAAACTTTTCCGACTATGACAGCTCTAGTGAAGGGAACTGCCTACTCGATACTCTCAATTTTATATCTCCTAGATAATATTTTTCAGCCGTGGAGGGTGTAAATAAATCCGATATTCGAGTAATTATTAAATTGATTTAAAAAAAATATTTTTTAAATTATTAGTAAATTAAATTGATTATTTTTAAATAAAATAATTTTCAAAAAATATATCCTTAAATGATTTTTATTTTTTATTGAATTCTCCTCTAAATCGAGCAAAAGCTATAATATTACTTAAATAAAAGCTAAACAAATATTTAAAAAGGATTTTTTATTTTTTTTTTAAATTTAAATTTTCCAAAAATTATTTCCAAAATTTAAAAATTAAAGATTTAAAACTTGCAAAAAAAAATTAAAAAATAAATACCTAATTAAATTAATTAATTAAAATCTCTCTCCTTGTCTATGTATGTATGTATACCAGGGATGTTACGGGTTGAGAAAATTTCTCGAGTCAGGTTTCGGGTAACCCGTTACATCCCTGATCTATTCTAGGGTTGTATCCCGCCCCCTACCCAACTGTCAGAGAATTTGAGAGTTTTTTTGAAAATTCCCCCCTCTTGGCGCTGCCTCCCTAAAAATTTTTCCCATGGAACTAAAATCGTGGAACACATCGCTGTAGTAGTAGAACATATCGCTAAAGACATGCTTTTTAAATTCGCAAAAAACTTTCCAAATTAGCATAGTATTTAATCACATTTTTAGTTTAAAAAAATAATTATTTTTTTATTAAATTTTCTTTCTAGTTGGATATAGATTTAAATATTTAAATTACAAAAAATTAAAAATCATTTTTATTAAAATTGGTTTTTGATTTTTAAAAAATAAAATTTGTCTCGTTTATTAAATAAAATTTATCTTTTAAATCATCGTTTAGCTTTATTTTTACAATTTAGTTGATATTGAGGGGAAAGAAGATGTCCATTATCTAATTAATTAATTTAATAATTTCACAGAATAATTATAGTAGAGAACGAACTTGATCGAAATTCTCAATCTTATTAACCAAGATTTTACCGAGCATAGTCTCTGCCCGATCCCTTGCATGTTTAATTAAATAGGGGATCGGCCAATTAAAAATGGTGGGGGGGGGGGGGGATGTCGAATTGATCCTCATTTGTAATGCCAACTCTAAGCAAGCGATATCGCATGAATTGTGGAATTTGGCATTAAGGTTGGCAGATCTGGATCCGAAAAAGGCCGAATATCCTGAAATTTTTGATTCGATATCGGATCCGGATATCCGAATATTTTCAACTATCCGCCAACCTTATTTGGCATAATGGAGAAATCATAATTAAAGAAGGGAGGAGGGGGGGGGGGGGGGGGGGGGGTTTCTGTTATACTACTTAAAATAAATTATGTATAACCATTTAAGGATTCTCTTCAGTAGGTTCAGAAATATTAGTTGAATCCTCGACTTCATTTTGTTGATTATCCAAGGAATTATTCGAATTATTATTATTCACAGAATTATTTTCAAAATCTAATATCATTTCCTTATTTGAATTTTCTCCTTTTCTCTTTTTTCCGATACTAGTATCTTCACTAAACCGAACACGTTTTTTATTTGAATTTTGATTAGCTGTTGGTTGTACTACTAAAATAAGTTAATTAGACATTTAAAGGTTAAATATGTATAGAATCTTATTATATTGTACAAGCTTTGGAATAATAAGTATAATTTATAATGAGATATTCCCTTATCCCCTTATCCAGTGGGGATAAGGGAATAATATCTTCCCTTATCCAGTGGTCAACCACCTTAAAATAGTACCCTATGTTATACTAAAGTTGGATGGGATCGGGATCCCGACGTAAAATCGGGATTGGGATTTTGGAAGGATGATCCTGATCCGTATAATGATCCCGATCCCGGATTTCTGAACTAAAAGATACGGTTAAAAGAAAAACAGCTTGAAAGGAAACCCATCGATACCTGCCCGAGAATTAGAAAATTTCAAAATCTGATCAAAACGTTTACCGACTGATTCTCTAACATTTGGACGAACTTGGCGAACATTGGCATGATTCGGATAATTTGTGTTGTGATTTTGTTGGGCATGTAACATTGTATGGTGTCTCATTTGTCCATAATTATGGGGGTAATACAAAGTTGATACACTAGGTCCAAATCCTAAAATGTATATAGTCGGGCCTCAATATACGATAATCTTGGAGGGAAAAATGTGGCTTGTAATGAGGTCTATCTAGTATAGAGGGTATCTTATAATGGAGTCCATTCATTCTAAATACTGTTTTATATAAGCATTCGATCTCGATATAATGCCTCCTTGATATGGTTGGGGTTTTCGAGTTGGGTCAACGTTCGAGTCATTTTATCGGGCTTCATTCTTATTGGGCAGGCTGATCGAGTCTTTTTCGGACCAAGAAACCGGATCAGGCCCCCAACTCTACTTCTTGAGTTAACAAATCTCTAAAAATGGGGAACCTTATCTTTGGTTCCTTTGAGCAAGGTTGGCGGCGTTCCTGGTATCCAAAAATTTTCGGTTCGGTTATAAGGTTTCGAGTACTCCCTTCGAGGTCGTTATAACGAGATTCGATTAAACAAAGATTACCAAAATTAGTGTGTTGGTTTAATCTTCCCAAATTATTATTTTGAGAAATTCCTGATTGTGGAGCTCTGTTTAATAAATCAACACCATATTTCATCTAATAAAAAAATAATTTATATATGAAGGGTCAAATTATCAAAATCACCGATTTAGGGGTTAAAAGAATTTGAAGATGATAGTAATGGATCCATCTATTCCCCAGATCCATCAGTCCCCAGATCCATCTATTCCCCAGATCCATCTATTCCCCAGATCCATCTAGTCCCCAGATCCATCTATTCCCCGTCTTTTAGAATGTCATTAGCCAGATTTCTTCCTTTCTCAGCGCAGATATTATAGGAAAATTTTTAAAATTTCCCGATTTTTTAATAATATCGGGAATCTGGGACAGGAATTCCCGAGAAGAAATAACGGCAGGAATTTAAAGCGCCCGAAATTTAAAGCGCTTTACTCATCTCTTTTAATATATCTTTAAATCCCCGCTTAGTAAACGCTTGATTTAACCTCTTCCTTACAATGATATATTTAATTATTTGTAAAACAATTAACCTTATAATCTAGAATTTCTTTACAATATAATAAATTGTTCAAGTCGTTGAAAGGGGCAACATTTGTCAAATTGTTTCCTAAAATTAATTGAATGAATAGATAGAGGGATTAGAGTCAAAAAAATTTATACTACTTCATATCTAAAAAACTGTTAAATACAGTCGAACCTCAATTTTGGGTTTAGAACCCCCTTTTTATGGTAAAAATTGTATCTTATCTTGAGCTATACTAGCATACATTAGCTCCCCTTTCCAGTATCCAATATTTAAAATGTATTTTAATTGAGGAATTCTATTTTTGGGGGCTTTAGGAACTACTGAATCACACAAATTCTAAAATTCCTAAGCTCTTGTTTCACTAAAATGTGGAGCCTCATTTTGTTTAGAGAGTAATTTAGACATGTTTCTGGGGTGTCCAGCAGTGGAAAGATTTCTCTGATACTGTGAATGGGGAGCTAATGTATGCTAGGATAATTCAAGATGAGATACTCATTATAGTTAGAGGTGTGTTAGTCTTATGTATATCTAGGTTGCAATATAACCGGATTTAGTTAAGGGGGCTAGGTATGAATTGACCGAATTTCGATAATTTTAATATTCACCTGAATTATTGTATCGTTGATTAATTTGTTGAAATAACCTTTGGGTATCTAATCCAGGATTATATCCTTGTTGTATATTTTGATCAAAATCAATATGATTTTGATTTCCTTCTTGAACTACATGTTTTACTTTTGGATCTGTTACATTAATTAGTAAATTGCCTTAAAACATTTTTTAAATTATTTGTCTAATCGGAATTTTTCTGGGGTTGCCTTTTAAGAGCCTATCGAGGGATTAGGTAAGATTATAGAGGATTTGGAACTCATATCCTCTGATGGGAGGATATGAGTTCCGATATGAGTTCATGTAATTTCCCATCTGAACCGAAAATTTCAAATCGCCTAGCTTAGTTGATAAAATTACAAAGCACCGTTGGTGTTATTGCCTGGCAGCTGATTCGGCGCTTGATTTGAAGGTCTAGAAACTAAAAATAGAAATATAGTCTAGAAATACAGCCGAACCTCAATTTTTAGGTTTAGAACCCCCTTTTTATGGTAAAAATTGTATCTTGAGTTATCCTAGCATACATTATCTCCACATCTAAAATTCCTAAACTAACATTTTGAACTTCATTTTGATTGGAACTTCATTTTGTTTGGAAAGTAATCTATTCTTTTTTCCGGGGTGCCTAGTTATTTGGTGGATCTCTCTAATAAGGACTTTGAGTATTAACATAACTCTCATTATAGTAGAGTTATGGCAGTATTATAGGGATCGGACGATGGGTGCCTCAAACTCTAGGCTCGAAAGTCTATGGAGACATAGGACAAGTGCCTTGAAATAGGACAAGTGACTCTCATTACAATTAGAGTTGTAGTTTTATATATAAGTTGCTATATAACCGGATTTAGTTAAATGGGCTATATATGAAATGGGCGAATCTCGGTAATTTCAATATTCACCTCCTGAATTATTGTATCGTTGATTAAATTCTTGACATAACCTTTCTGTTAACTTTCTTGCTAAATTTCTGTCAATTCCATGTTGAATATTTTGATTAAGATTATTATAGTTTTGATTTCCTTCTTGAACTACTTGTTTTCCTATTGGATCTGTTAAATTAAGTACCTATTTAATTAAATTTTCCTAATTCTTTTCAATTACTCGTTCCTGGATCGACTAGGGGTGGGAAAAACTAAGAGATATAATAGGTTGTTCACGACCGAAAATTTTGATATTTCTTGCCAAAAATTAACTGTTCATTTGGAGAGAGTTTCTGAAAAATGGAAGGGATCTGTGTCCTTGGCCTTCCAAAATTCCTTAGCCTTCAAGATTAGCAAAGGTACCGAGGTATTTGTGAGGTTCAAGTGCTTTTGGGTGCTTTAAGAGATATCTGGAGTTACGGTTTAAGAGCATATAGTGATTTGGTTAGGAAGATTTGGGACAAATATTCTCTGACTTTTGTGGGACGCATAAAAGTTCGAGGAATGCAAGCCCTAAAGTAGAGCCCTTTTGCCAAAATCAGCCAAAAATGACTCTAAAATAAACGCCAAAAATTTAAGAAATTTTGATCACTGTCTGGTAAAGGAATAAATATAAATCCACCATATTTTTCATAGATTAAGGCTGATTCGGAATGATATCAGGGTATTTGGAAGTCTTTGAGGGAATATCGAGGGATTTGGGCATTGTATTGAAGTATAAATTAATGAGTAATTTACTTAATAAATGTTCATTTGGTTGATAATTATGATTATTATAAGGATTTTTGCTTTTCTCAATTATATATTTTTGTTGTAACATTGCTGCAAAGTAAGGGCCAATATCCGGAATTTCTAATTTTTCCGTATCTTCAACAACCTGTTTTTGCTTATTTTTCTCATTTTTATTAACTAAATTAAATTTATTTGAAAAGAAGTAAAATAATTTTGTTACTAGCGTGGAAGAGAGACATAGTATCAGGACGGATATATCGGGATTTATTTGAGAAAAGTAACCTCTTGTGTGTTTTCGTTGGTTCTAAAAAATATAAACTTTTCCTCAATAAAGCATCCAATGGCCGTAGGTTCTGAAATCAGTAGAGTAACTGTACATAGATTAGAATAACCCGATATGTCCGACCCGATGAGTCCGTATGCGTTTAGGGTTGGCCAGGCAATATGAAAATTTCGAATGCGAAAGTTGCGTCACATTCTCCAATGACGCGTCACATTCTCCTAGAAGGTGCATCACATTCTTCTCCAATGACGCGTCACATGTTCCTAGAAGGTGCGTCACATTCTTCTCCAATGACGCGTCACATTCTCCTAGAAGGTGCATCACATTCTTCTCCAATGACGCGTCACATGTTCCTAGAAGGTGCGTCACATTCTTCTCCAATGACGCGTCACATTCTCCTAGAAGGTGCGTCACAGTTTCCTTCTAGTTTTATTTCTCGTTTCCCATCTGATTCGAAAATTTCGGATCGCCTAGCTTAGTTGATAAAAATAAAAAGCACCGTTGGTGGCATTGTCCGGCAACTGATTTGGCGATTGATTTGGAGAGTTTGGAAGTGAAGTCAAGTCAACCACCTCTACTTTTTTGCTATTTTCTTGGGCTGGTTCCGGTATGTGTTCAGCCTCTTTATGATTATCAACATCCCTAAACAATTCCTCAAGTATTTGCGCTTTGTGTGCCTCAAAAGCCAAGTCAACATCACCTTCCGGGGTTGGTTCGACTTCTTTATAATTATCAATATTAGCCCGTTTTGAAGAACTTTCAGGGGAAATCCATCCAGTCCTTCCCTCCAAGTCCGATTTGTTCCTGTCTTCTGGGAGGTGTTCAGACCCCTTATCATCATCTTTATTTTCATTCAGCAATTCAGTAAACGTCTTTGCTTTCTGTGGCTCCATTTGTTCCTTATTTTCCCTCATTATTACCAGCTTCCTTGTTCAATAACTTCGAACTACTCGCCTCAGTAGACTTTGGGGAATCATTTTTATCATTTTCCTCAATTAAATTTTCCTTTGTTTTCCTTTGTTTCCTTGCCTTTTTATTTGCTCTTTTAGTTAAAAATATTGAATATTTATTGAGAAGAATAGATTTGAATTCCTCTTTTATTTCTTTGTCGTTGTACAAAAATTCAAAAAATTTTTGCACTAATTTTAAATCCTTCCCGCATTTTTCGTCATTGGACTTGACAGGAGAACAATAACAAGAGAATATTAAGAGTATAATAATCAATTTAAACATTTTTAAATATCTTTTAATCTAAGAATATTCAAATAAAATCTACTCTCACTTATACGGCACCTCTTGCCTACCGTTAAAATAATTGGATAAAAGTGACCCCCTAATATTGAGTGTATTTTATAGAGTGTCTGGCTGAATAGCCATCAGATGCCCTTTCGCTTTTTAAGAAATAATTGGTAAAGGAAAACAGAAGAATGCCAAGACTCGCCATAAAAATCATCTTAAAGCCTGAAACTTTATGGAAAAGTTTATCCTAAATAGGGGTACTTATAATGAGATATATTAAAATAGAAGCGATCCTATAATGAGGATTCTAAACAGAAGGCATCGAGGGATGAGGAGGGATGAGGACCCACCGGCAACTAAATATAAACTGAGGCTTATCTACTATAGAGCGTATATTATAGTGTGGTGTCCGGCTGTAAAATAAACTACCGTATTACCTCTAATAGAAAGCCTGGGCATTCTATTATTCAATCACCTTCCTAAAGGGTATTCTATTAGAGAGGCATTTAAACGGAGGATTGAAAGGGGCATTTAAACGAAGGAAGGAGAGGGGCATTTAAACGAAGTGGGGCATTTAATTAAAGGTAATTCGGCAAATAATATTTTAATAATAAATAAATCATTGGCATTTACACGCCTTTATATTTAATTTTTAATAGTGTAAAAGTGCAAGCATTTCCGTTAAATTTTAAAGGGCATTTTTATAAATTTTAAGGCATTATGTTTTATTTTTTATAGACATACATAAATTTCAAAATAAAAATTTGTGTGTAATCTCCTTCCCAACCCCTTTATTTTATTTCCTCATTTCAATCGGAAGTTAATTGAAATATCCTGTGAGAAATATTAAAACATATTTTGTGAGAAAATTTTTGTTTATGAAATATATAGGTAGTGTTCCTCTAAAGTTTTTTCTAAATTATTTTCCAAATTTGAGAAACATTTTCTTCTATTGGAAACGAAAAGGAGAAAAATAAGGATTATAAATCAGTAAAGGTGTCAATTGTCGGTACTTATCAGTATATAACTTTTTAACGAGTGATCAGACTTGATCCATTAACTTGAAAAAACTTTCTATTATCGAGGGCTTTCGAATGCTTTAAGATTATTTGAAATGGATCAAGCATCAAAAAGTTAAAGCCGGTTAAATTCGGTTGGCAGTCAGTTTGTTGACGTATAACCGATAAGTACCCAGTTGTCAAACTGCATCAAATTCTGATCGATTACATAATTTGTCTCCAACTCCTCTGATATCCTTCTAGATCCTTCAAATCCCCTGATATCCCAGCTTTGTGGGCTAAAAAAATATCTGAAGATTTGGAGGAATTGAGAGGGATTGTGTGGATCTTCAGGCATCATATATTAAGCGAATTAGCTAGAGATATTTAGAGATTAATGTGGATTTAGGGGAGTTATTGAATACAATGGCAAATTTTACAGTACTACCGATTGGCTCTAAAATTAAATACAAAATTAATAAAAAAGACTAAAGTCTCTAAAATAGTTTTAAACATTAGGTAAGAGAGAATAAAAGTTCTGTCAGCAGAGCGCAAGTCTAAAATGCTTTTTAAAATTCAGAAAAATTATGTAAATTAGTAAATCATATTTTAGTTTATAAAAATATTTTTTATTAAATTTTCATTTAAGTTGGATAGAGATTTAAATATTTAAATACAAAAAATTAAAAATTAATTTTATTAAATTGGTTTAAGATTTTTAAAAATATTAAATAAAATTCATCTTTAAATCATCGCTTGGCTTTAATTTCACAGTTGAGGGTAAAGAAGATGGCCATTATCTAATTAATTAATTTAATAATTGTACAGGGTAATTTAATAGTAGTAAAAGGACTTGATCATCTTGTTGTCTCGATAAGCAAGATTTTTGACCGAAAAATGGTCTTAGTCCGATCTCATGTATATTTAAGTAAATGGAGCAGTTTTTTGTAATGTCATGCCAGAACCAACTAATTACCCTCCCCCGGTTAATTATCTCCCACTTCCTCCTCCTTGGCAATTTACCCTCTACTTTCCTCAACTAATCCACCCTCTCATCGTCGATTAATTACTCCCTCCACTCCTCTCTTGATTAACTACGCCCTCGTAATATAAGTTGAAACAATAACACCCAGGGCAATATTCGAGGAAATACGATCCGGTCCGATAACGAAAGATCGAGTCGGGCGTCGAATTTTGGCCCGAAAAAGACTCAGTCGGTCCTGTAAATAAGGCCCGAAAACTCGAAAACCCCTACTCGAAAACCCTAACCCTAATGGTGAGGTCTAACTGTATAATAATCAATAAATAACCATTTAATTATTCCAATCATTTGGTTCAAAAATATTAGGAAAATCTTCAACTACATTATGTTGATTATCCAATGAATTATTCGAATTATTATTATTTATAGAATTATTTTCAAAATCTAATGGTATTTCATTATTATTTTCTGTGGGATTTTTGCGAGTTTTTCTTTTTTTTCCTTTACTAGTACCTTCATGATTATTTTTTGTTGGATATTTACGAGTTTTTCTCGTTTTTCCATCATTAGTACCTTCACTGAACTGAACACGTTTTTTATTTAAATTCTGATTAGCTGTTGGTTGTACTACTAAAATAAGTTAATTAAACGATTAAAGGTTCATTACATCCTTGGGGTTAAACTTGAACTGAAGTAAAGCAGCTGGGCTATAGCTATTTCTCTCCTTTAGCTAGTGCGAAAGGTTATTCGGCGGCTGGGAGCGAACCAGCATCTTCAGTAGACCGGACTGATGTGTTAGCCATTACACCACGCCGCCTACTGCATAGCCTTAGGAAATTAATAGCTATATGCTCTACACTGATCCTTGGGGTTCAGTTCAAAGTCTAGATTCAAACTAAAACATTTACCAACTGGTTCACTAACAATTGGAGGAATACTATGACTAATATTATTATTTAAATTATTTGTGTTGTGATTTTCTTGGGCATGTAACATTGGTTGTTGTCTCATTTGTCCATAATTATGGGGGTAATACAAAGTTGATGCTGTAGGCCCATATCCTAAAATGTATAGTCGCTAGGAAAACATACCTTTTAATGAGGTGTATGTTATATAGAGGGTATTTTTGGACAACTCCCCCTCCCATAGCTAACCAGAAGTTAAGAACATCTTAAATTGAGGTGTATCTAATATTGGGAGTACCTTATACATACGGACCCTATTATAAGATAAACCCAATAATAGATCCACCTAGATTTAAGATGTATTTTTAAAATTTAGTGGCTATTGTATGTGGGAAGCTGTCTAAGCGATACACCTCAATTTAGAATAAACTCATTATAGGGTACCATATTTCAGTTCCACGGGATCTTTTGTATAGAGGATAACTCTATTATTGAAATCAAATTAAAACATTTACCAAGTGGTTCACTAGCAATTGGAGGACGACTATGGCCAATATTATTATTTAAATAATTTGTATTATAATTTTGTTGGGTATGTAGCATTGTTTGTTGTCTCATCTGTCCATAATTATGAGGGTAATACAAAGAGGATGCTGTAGGCCCATATCCTAAAATGTACAGTCGTAGTTATATAGAGGGTATCCTTGGACAACTCCCCTCCCGTGTCCAACCAAAATTTAAGAACTAATTAAACTATTTAAATCTTGGGGGTATCTTATACATACAGACGTACCCCACTAAAAGATAATCCATAATAGATTCACCTAAATATCGGATTTGATTTTAAAACTTAATGACAATTGTATATGGGAAACTATCTAAGCGATACCGCCCAAATTTATGATAACCTCATTATAGGGTACGATATTTCAGTTCCAAGGGGTCTCTTGTATAGAGAGTATCCGTTAAACGGCGCCTCTAAAACATAACTTAAATTGAGGTTTTAAGTATTGTTTGGAGGGTCTGAACGTTCTGTATAGTAATTTTTATAAACAAAGTTGATTTCAAATCCCCGCTTCAACGAGTCTCTAAATATAGTAAGCTTCTTATTAGTTTAATTCGAGTTCGATATGTCAAGATTTGTTTAAATATAAGTAAAATTTACCCAAATTATTGGGGCGGACTAATCTTTCCAAATTTAAGTTTTGAGAATTTTCCGGTTGCGCATTGCCTGTCAAATCAACACCATATCTTATCTAATATATAAAATTATACATTGCTCTTATTATAAGAAGAGGTGTTACCAAACCCCCCCCCCCCAACTACAATTTTATAACTAAAAAACTTTTCAGCTTATCGACCAAACAGAGCGTCCAGGATCCGATCATTATTTATCACTTGGACCCAAACTGAAGAACTAAACATTTTTCTGTTTGGTTCTCATATCCGGTTTTACTAAAAATTCTTGAATTTTTGCCTTAGGCCTTTTGCCTTACTCAACCGATTGAATTACCGGTATTATGCTTTTACCTTCTCATCTAATAAATCCTTTAAACCTCCCCTCTTCCTTACAATTAATTATCTGTCAATAATTACCTTATATTCTAATAGAAGTCTTTGAATATGCAGAAATCTATTTAGGTCATTTGAACGTAAAGTATTCATAAAATTGTTACCTAAAATAAATTTATATATAAAATACGTTGTTAACCTTTCATTTTAGGGTTAGATATTCCCTTAGGCCGGAGGCAGCCCGCATAAATACAAGCTTTGCTCCTATATTCACCTGGATTATTGTATCCTTGATTTATTTGTTGACATAACCTGTCTGTATCTAATCCAGGATTATATCCTTGTTGTATATTTTGATTAAAACCAATATGGTTTTGATTTCCTTCTTGAACTGCTTGTTTTCCTCTTGGATCTGTTCATTAATTAAATTATTTTATTTAAAATAATTTTCCAATTATTCATTCTAATCGGGATATAGTAATCGGGATATCAAAAGGACCGTACGATAGGTAGAAAAGTTTGATTGGACGCACAATCTGGTGAAAGGTAGGGGATCCTAATTAGGGTGGGATTTTCGAGACGGGCAGACGTCTCTGTCATTTTTTCGAGCCTCATTTACCGGACCGACCGAGTCTTTTTCGGAACAAAATTCAATGCCCGACTCGACCGGGCCGGGCTGGCAATCCTAGTCCAGAGGAATCTACTATCCGTGTCTTATATCTTGTCTTATATCTAACTGAAAATTTCCGGAACTCAAGTCTTTTTGTGATCCGAATATCCAGATCATCCAACCTACCATCAAAAGGAAAGTGAATGAAGTGGGGAGACCTAACTATTAGTTGAATATCCTTTTTCAGAAGTTCTATAATTTTAATAGTTACCAGAATTATTAATTAGTTGATTATATTGTTGACATAACCTTTCTGTATCCAATCCAGGATTATATCCTTGTTGTGTATTTTGATTAAAGTTAATATAGTTTTGAGTTCCTTCTTGAACTACTTGTTTTCCTTTTGGATCTGTTGCTTTAGTTAAATTATTTTCTTAAAACATTTTTTCAATCTCGTCTAATCGGGGCATAATGCCACCTTAGGGACCGGACGATAGATAGTTAGTTGTACAAACCTACCGACCGGATTCTCGATTCCAAAAATCCCGAATTTTATTTTTGACAGGAATTCCCGATTCCCCAAAATCTGGAATTTTATTTTTGTCATCAGGATCCCTGGTACAAGCGTGTCTTATATTCGCTCAAATATGCCCGGAACCTAGCCAATTTCTCGTTTTTCACCCTCATTTTTGTATAAATACCGGTATGAAATTCCATCCGGGTTTTTCAAATTCCCATCCCGGGTCTCCTACTGTTTCCTCTCATTATTTTGTGATTCTCATAAGGTATTTGAACAGTGAATTTCAGAAAATAAAAATAAAAATCACCGTAATTCGGCATTTGGTGTGAAGGGCTCGGATGCAAGCTCAGATGATTAGTCGCTTCATTACTATTATTTATGTTCCTGGCGAGCAGATGATTCGACATTTGCTGTGGAGGGCTCGGAGGGAAGCTCGGATGGTTCGGCACTTCATTTGAAGGGCTCGAAAGGGAAGTCAGGTCAACGTCCACTCGTCTGTTGTTGTCTTCTGGGATGTGTCCTGCCTCTGTGATTTGTTCTGGGATGTGTTCTGGGATGTGTTCTGCCTCTTTATGTTCTCCCTCTGGGACTGGCTCAATATCACACGCCAAGTAAACATCACCCATACTTTTGCCAACTTCCGGGGTTGGTTCGACTTCTTTATAATTATCAATATTAGCCTGTTTTGAAGAACTTTCAGGGGAAATCCATCCATTCCTTCCATCCAAGTCCAATCTGTTCCTGTCTCCTGAGAGGTGTTCAGCCTCCTTATCATCATCATTTTCATTAAGCAATTCAGTAAACGTCTTTGCTTTCTGTGGCTCCATTTGTTCCTTATTTTCCCCCTCATTATTACCAGCTTCCTTGTTCAATAACTTCGAACTACTCGCCTCAGTAGACTTAGGGGACTCATTTTTATCATTCTCCTCAATTAAATTTTCCTTAGTTTTTCTTTGTTTCCTTGCCTTTTTATTTGCCATTTTAGTTAAAAATGCTGAATATTTATCAAGAAGTATAGATTTAAATTCTTTGTTAATTTCTTCGTCATTGTACAAAAATTTAAAAAATTTCTGTACTAATTTTAAATCCTTCCCGCATTTTTCATCATTGGGCTCGACAAATAAAATAAAATTTAATTTTAATAACAAGAGAATAAAAATAAAATTGGTGATTGATTTGGGCATTTTTAAATGCTTTTTATCTAAGAATATTAAAATTTAGTATGGTCTCACTTATAAGACAACTCTCCTTCCAAACACCTTATTTAACATAATATTGAGTGTCGGCTTAAATGAAGTCTCTTGTATTGGGGGTATCTAAAATTGGATGGTTAAACTGAGGTGTATCTTATATTGAGAGTGTAAAGCGTATAGCTATTTACTTCCTAAGGCTATGCTTAGGCGGCATGGTGTAATGGCTAACACAACAATCCGGTCTACTGAAGATACTGGTTCGCTTCCATCCGCCTAATAAACTTTTGCACTAGCTAAAGGAGAGAAATCGTTATAGCCCAGCGGCTTTACTAAAGCATATATAATGAGGGGTGTCTTAGATTGAGGGTTAAAATAATGAAGTAAATCGTAACTAGAGGCTTATAATGAAGTATATCTTAAATAGAATGTATCGCTTAATTATCTCAAATTAAAATTGAAGTGTGCCTTATAATGAGGTGTATCTTAGATAGAGGGTCAATGGGGTGTATCACGTAAGGATCAGGTAAGGATCAGGTCATCTTACATGGATTGTATCGCTTAGACAGTTCCCCACCCAATGGCAACCGACTTTAAGAAACATTCCTAAAGAGAGGTCTCTTATATTGAGTGTAGCTTAATGTGAGGTCCGTCTGTAAATAAATAAAATATATTTAAGTTAATAATAAATAGTCGGCATTATATAGACGCCTTTATATTTTTAATATTAAAGAAAGTGCAACCAAGCTTCCGTTAAGTGTGAAAGGGCATTGCCTATAATTTTAATGAATTATTTTTTTATAGACATAAATAAATTATAAAATTTAAAAAATTGTGTAATTTCCTTCCTTAACTCTTAACTAATTTCCTATTTCAATCGGAAATTAATCGGAAATGATGTATCCGGTAATTAATATTAAAATGTGTTTATGACGAAATTCATAATTAATGAAATATCTTCCCCAAACCCTTTCAATGACGTGATATTAAGGTTGTCGGATCCAGAACTGAAAAAGGCAGGATATAAGGCAGGATATATAATCATATCCCTTTCTACTTACAATAGAAAGGGATATGATTAAGAGAGGTTTAAAGGGATTTGAAGGGATGTCAGAGGTTATCTTCCAGGGCAAATTTGAAATTAATCAAATGTTTAATGCATTTATTTTAAAATTTTTGAATCAGATTTTTTTAAAATTTAATTGGCTTCTCTTCTATACTTTGATATTTTAAAATTTCAATGTATTTGAATTTGAATTTGGTTTCATAGATTTCCCGATTTCCTCAATTTGTAATCATTTTTATAAATCATTTTCCATATTCTTAATAACTTTTCTTCCAAAATTGAGAAGCAATTTCTTCGATTGGTGAAACTAAAAATCTTTATTACAATCAAATATAAGATATGCCTACAATACGTTAGATACAGTGGCTTTTTCTTCCCTGATCCGGGCCTTAACGGACCAGTATGTCTGGCATTTGACCAAGAATCACAGGTTTTCTCATGATAACCTCTTACTATTTGTTTGGGTTTTTCATGGAGGCAATCCTCTGGATTGGGTAATAAGTAGAGTTGTATCCCGGTATTGAATTTGAACTCGTTCCCAAACGATTTTTTCACATTTGTCCCGACAATCCCGACAATTCTTCACATTTCCCACCATCACGAAACGAATTGGAAACCCCTCGTACCCTGACAACCCCAATCAAATTTACCGGATTCAACCCTAAAAATAAGCAATTCCCCCAGCTGAACTTTGAAAGTGAGGTTCGATTGTGTAAAATTACCTTCAAAAAATATAATTTTTGCCAGCCCATTAATTCCTCTTTTTAATAGATTATTATTTTGGTGTTTAACACTTTGATTATTCAAAGAATTAATTTTTTTATTTAAATTAGTTTTAAGTTTTGAAGAATTAAATTGTGGTAATATTGTAGTAGTTAAATTATTTATTGAATTATTATTAATTTTTATTTTTGCCTTAAATTTCTCGGCAAATTTTAAACGGAAATCGCTTAATCTCAATAATGGCATTTTCTTTTTACCCTGAAAATTTTTTTGAAATTTAAAAATTTCTAGTAAGATTTTTGTAAATGTTTAACTCCTTAAGCATCGTGCAAATCCTCTCAGTCCCGCATCTTATATCGAATTCGGATATGAGATGCATCCCATATCCGCACCTCATATCAGATTCGGATTCGCCAACCCTACTTGTGGTGTATATTCTAGCCTACTCGATTCCCGAAAATCGGAAATTCACGAAATTTTTTGTGTCTAGAACATTTTCCTATCACAGCTAAACCCGTGGTGTAATGGACACTAGGCATAAACTTGACACGGGTGTAAGAACCATGTATTAGTGTTGCGCCGGAGGTTCCGGTTCCGGTAGGTCGGAAGTTCCGGGATTTTCTGGTTCCGGTTCCGGCCAAATTTTCGGTTCCGGCGCAGCGCTACCATTTATTCATTAACACAAACCTTTGTTTTCACAAAAATGGTAGTTTTTAATTTCCCTTCCTCCTTAATTTTAGATAAATTAATAAAATTTTTATTAATTTTATTTTCTTCATTTAAATTAAATTCTTCACAAATGATTGGAAATTTTTCATTAAAAATTGTTTTTTGTATTTTAATGTAAAATTTAGTTGTTGGAATTCCACAAATTTTATTCATTTTATTAATTAAACAAAGATTTTGTTCTGAAATCCAGGTTCGGATAAAACAAGTAAACTTATCATTTTCTTTGTTTGTTAAGAGTTTATTACAATTCGAACTGTTTAAAAATCTTTTTAGTTGAGATTTGGTTAATTTTGAATTTCCTTTCCCTTTCCTCCTTTATGCCTTCATTTCACTCTACATATACCGTATTTCTTTGAATAAATATTCTGGGGAGCTATTGTTTTAGCCTACCGATTGAGGGGATAATTAATCCAGGGAGGGCAGTTGATATACACGTTACCTACTCCGACCCGAACCTGAACCGCGTTCGTTCAAGAAAGTTGCGGTCAACGGGAACCGTTGGAACACTAATAACCGGAACAGCCCCACTATTCAGGATTGTTGGCGACCGTTTATTAAACGGTCGCCTAGGTTTCTTTTGATCAAAAACTACATTATAAAGCGGTGGTGTGCTTTCCGTTTTCGATTTTTAGAATCGTTTTTCGGCACGCCACAGCTGCATAAATAATCTAGGAAATTTATTACTCTTAAATATACCTAATAACTTTTAAGAACCCCCAGACCTACCGGCATCTATTAATATTATCATTATATTCATTAAAGCAATCGTTCAGTTTGTTTCCATTAATTAATTGGTTATTATCTTCCAATACTTTCCCAATACATTTTCGATTTGATAAAAGTTGTAAACGTTCATTAGAAGAATATGGATCACACAAAAATTGAATAGCATTAACCATTTGGCGAAGAAATTCTTTTTGTTCAGATGATCCGCATTGGGATATATGTCCAGCAAAACAAGGCATTATCGTTTTGTATGAACTTAGAAGTATTTTGTGAAGTAAGAAGTGTTAAGTGTTTAGCCCAAGACAAGCATTGATAATGTAAGCTTCTGACTAGGGTTGTCGGTTCTTGGAAAATCTTCGGATATCCGGAACCGAACCGATATCCGAACCGAAAAATCATCGGTTCTTCGGTCGGTTCGGTCCAGAACCGACAACCCTACTACTGGCAATTATTGCTACTGGTTGAGCTGGTGTGCGGACATATCGGGATTGGATATGTCCGTCCCTATATGTCCGCGTGCCATTGAGCTTTCAGCTTCTTTTAATACCTCACCCCACGCTTAGTAGGTCGGTGGATAATTAGATTTAATTTACCTTAGGAATCAAGTAGCTATATGCTTTACCTTATTATTGTGGGAGGGGGTCTTATAGTACAAGCTGGCTTAATTTATAATCCAATTTAAATTACCTGCAATATTTGTCCAACATTTCAATATCAGAAATTTGGAGCAAACTTTTAACCAAATTTTTATTTAAAGGTATTCCCACAGCTTTTAATGGCTCTACACATTGTTGAAGAATATTAGCTGAACACCCATGCCTTTTTTCAATTTTTAGTTGGAATTGGGAAAATAACATTTTAAATTTTATAAAGATTATGAGTATAAATAAATATTTTTGGTAATTAAATAAATTATTTTTTGGCTTATTTGTTGCCATATCTACAAATAGATGGAAGGAAATTTATTAAAATAATTTAAATTAATTTAATAAATTATTTAAAAAATGTTTTTACGCCAAAATATTCACTAAATGGGACAATTTGTCCTTTTAAAAATACCGTATGAACGGCCTTCTATTTGAGAGACACCCTTAATTACTCTTCATAATACCTCTCTATTTAAAAGAAGGACTCTATTTAAAGCCTTCTTTAAAGAAGGCTTTAAGTCCGGCTCTATTTGAATTCTTGATTTGCAACTAGAGCCGGACCGGGTCCGGCTGGGATTAGCAGGATTAATCCGGTCCGGTTTTAGTCCGGAAATCTCAAAAAAACCCCGGGTTTGGGATCCGGACTTAGGAATCCGAAGTCCGGTCTCTCTCTCTGAAAAAAACTCTAAAACCGGACTCCGGCCGGAGTCCGGTCCAGCGCTGATCTGCTATCCTCCTTATAATAAATTGTCCTAACTCCTTTAATTAAAGCCAATGAAATCAATTAGCTTTAATAGCCAAAATAAATTTAAAGCGATCGGAATGGCAGGAACCTTCTCGCTCATTTTGAGGTCAAGAAAATTGTAAACAAAAGGGGAAAAATATTTTTTTATTTGTCTTTCTACTTTATTAAAAATAAAAAATTTTTATGTGGTCAATAAATTAAATTAAAATAATTTTAAATTATAAAGAAATATTAAATTTATATATTTTAAATATGCCAACGTCAAAATTCAATTTTTCCGGCCAAATTCAATTAATTTTTTAAAAATCAGCTTTTTTTTGTTTTCTTATACTAGGCATCTAAATAATAATTTTATAATGTATTCCTGATAATACGTTTTCCTGATTGAAAGACTTTCTTATTATAGTGGATTTTGAGTGATTAAGGGGATTTAGAGGCATTAAAGATGATTATTAAACGGAATTAGTGGATCTTGTCTTAATATCGGGGAATTATTAATCATCTAAATCCATTTGGAGGGATTAAAGGGGATTTGGAGTTTCCCGGACTAAAATCTTAAAATCCGGAAACCCTGATTTAATCAACATATCTGGTTTCCGGGCTACCCTCGGACCCGGCCCGGTGTCTAAATCTCATTATAACTCCGACCCCGACCTTTTTTGGCTAGAACCCCTACTCCGAAATTTTTGACCTCTACCCTAGTAGAAATTCAACGGTGGCATCTTAAGCTTCGCCTTTTAATATACGTAGGATGACTGACGGAGAAGGATGAAAATTACTTTGATTAACACTTCAATTAGTATTACTTTCACATTTATCAGATAATATATCAGCCTCGGCTGTGTATCAAAGTCTAATTAATACCATAAATGTTCAAATAGAAACAGATCGAGTCTATTGTTTCTAGAGTAGGTCGAGGTTTGAAAATGGGCGAGGACCTTGGCCTCGACCTACTCTATTGTTTCCACATCTTCCTCAACTAGGAATGTGCCCCTCAGTTCAGAGGTCGAAAAGTCTTTTTCTAACAGAACATTTACGATATGCGAAAAAACCTACCCTTAAAATTTAAAATGATCAGATTTGTTGTTAGCATTCTGATTTCTTCTCTTATAAGCCTCATATTCCATGCTTAAATAACTACTAAAACGTTCACCAACATCTGGTATTTTTGATTTTTTTCCAATTTTTTGTTTCTCCATTTCATCAATTTCTTCAAAGTCGATCAATCGTTTATTCTTCCCTTTTAAATTTTCAGCATCTTTAATAAATATTTTTATTAAAAAATTAATACAACGGATCACCTTACAAGGGTTCAACATGGCAGGTGTTGAACCCAACCCCATTTAGGCCAAAACCGGCCCTTTCCCTTTTTTTTACTTGAAGATTGTGGATTGCGTTTGAGGATTTTAAAATTAAAATTGTGGATTGCAGGGCTGCGGAAAATTTTTTTCAATTGCGGTAGCCCTGCTCCAGAGCCCAGGTTTTCCGGACCCTTCCATGATGGCAGAATATTGGTCTTTTGATTGTCCCTAATTAAAATCTGTTTAACTTAAGTTTGTTATAAGAGGGGGCCTAAGCCTATGCGGTAGGCGGCGTGGTGTAGTGGATAACACATCAGTCCGGTCTACTGAAGATGCTGGTTCGCTCCCAGCCGCCGAATAAAATTTTGCACTAGCTAGCTAAAGGAGAGAAATAGTAGCTATAGCCCAGCTGCTTTACTATATTCTTTAAATTCATTTACTTTTTAATTGTTCGTTAGCTTGATTATTATAAGGATTTTTCATTTTTTCCATTCTATATTGAGCTCCTAACATTGCTGAAAACAAAGGGCCAACTTCGGGTATTTCTACTTTTTCCACACTCTCTTCAACCTGTTTTTGCTTATTTTTTTCATTATTTGGAGGGCGAGGAACTCGATTTTTAGTAATTTTAGGGTCTTTTTTTACTAAATCTTCCAAATTAATAAATCGCATTTGTTCGTCTTTATTTAAATTATAAGTAATATTTTGATTTTCTTCATTTAGTTTCTCTTTTCCTTTAAAATTTAAAATTATCTTAACGGTCTTAAACACTGGGTTATAAATATTTGGTCCTAAATCAGAGGGATATGTAGTAGAGTTCCGCGGGGTTTTTTAAATCCTGATCCAGATTTTGCTGATCCCGAGACCGAAAGATAAATCCCGATGCCGATTTAGCCAAACACGATCCTGAGACGGGATAAGGACCGAAAACTGAATCCAGATTCCGATCATCATTTTTTCACTCTAATATATAGGGGTGTATATATACCTATTTTGATTTAAATTAAAAATCTTTTGTTAATATCAGGGATTCTGCTGACATAAATATTAAATTCCCAATTTCGGGAATCGGTAATTCCCGAATTTTTTCCAATTCCAAATTTTGTGAAATCGGGATCCCGCCAGGGGTGAGCGCAAGAGACACTGTGCAAACCGCAAGCGCAACGCAAGGCTAAAATTTAACGCAAATAACGCAAAACGCAATGTGCTCATCCCTGATCCTGATCCAAAACCCGTCAGCTATCCCCGATTCTCGGGGATAGGTACAGCACGTCCCTGGATAATACTACGACACCTGAATTATTAAATCGTTGATTATATTCTTGAATTAACTTTTCTTTATCTAATTTAAGACCAAATCCTTGGTGTAAATTTTGATTCAAATTAATATTGTTTGAATTTTCATTAACTAGTACTTGTTTTCCTTTCGGCTCTGCTACATTATTAAATTTTTTAAATAATTTTTTCCACTTAGTAGTCTAATCGGGATATAGTAAGAGTGAGGGAAAAGTTTAATCCCGGGCAGGTTTCGATCCAGCGACCTCCTGGCAGTTATTGCTAGGCGCTTTCGCTCACCACGTACAGGTGCCAACTGAGCTACCGGGACGATGCTTTCACCTTCTCTTTTAATAGATCTTAAACCCCATCCTAATGAGCGTTTTTTAAATGCTAGCCAGCTGGATCTCTCTTTTCCTTACAATATGTAAGGAAGGATATTAAGGGGGATTTCGAACCTGAGGATTTCGAATCGGGCCAATCGGGAGTCTTTTTTGGGCCAAAATTCGATGCCTGATTCGATCTTTCAAACCGAACCCAACCGACCCCAACTGAGCCCCCAGCCCTAAATAAGACATTAAGGTCTAAGGCTTGAATTTCGTTTATCTTAAATTTTAACCCGAATTATTAAATCGTCGATTATATTCTTCAATCAACTTTTCTTTATCTAATTTAAGGCCAAATCCTTGTTGTGTATTTTGATTAAAATTATTATAGTTTTGAGTTTCTTTTTGATCATTTTTGATCATTAAATTATTTTCTTAAAAATAATTTTGTCAATTAGTCTAATTTGGATAGTAATCGGGATAGAAAATCGGGATAGAAAATGGAGCAGACGATAGACGAAAAATTCTGATTGGACGCATAATCTGGATCAGGACGGGGGATCCGGACCCATACCGAATATTTCCAGCTCTCCTGTCTTTTTTCGGGTTCGGATATCCTGATCCCGTCAAACTTAAAAGAATAAATTGAATTGAAGAAGTGGGGAACCTAACTATTATTGGAGTACCTCCTGGCAGCTCTCTTATCCGAATCTTTAAAAAAATTTTACCTAAAGTTGAAGGTTTGTGTAATTGTGGGTTCGTGTAAAATTGAGTTCCGGCAGTATTATTTTGATATTCTTCAATTACTTTCTCCTTTCCTTTTAAGGTCTCTTTCCTTTCCTCTTGTTTTTTGGAATAAGTTTGAAAATCTATTAGATTTTCTTAAAAAATTCTTTTATTTTAATTAAATTACTGGGATCAGAGGTAAGTCGGACTTGAGTCCGCAGTCTTTTCCCGATAAGGTTAAGGTACCAATTACAAAAAACACAACACTCATGTACATAGGGGTGAAACCAATTTTTAATAGAGGACTTTTAAATGGATAAACCCTTAGGTTACTCTTAGGAAATCCCGGGCATATCCCCCTCCCTTATTCCTTTATTCTGGGGTTCCACCGCATTGAAGACAACTTAATCGGGGGTCCCACATCTATTAGTATAACATAAAATGTTATGTAAAATATCTAGAATTTCCAAATATGAATTTAGGGCTAGTTCCAATATCTGACTTTCTATTAGGTCGCGTCATAATTAGTGGCTGTTTTTTTATTTGGGGTTTTTGGATTTTTAAAGTTAAGCTTTTTGAAAATAATTTTTATTTTTATTAGGAATCATCTACTTTCTAGTTCCGACACCTCTGACCGTTTAACCCAGACATACACGAAACGTTTAGTTCGTGTATTGGTTCAAGCCCTCCCCCTTCCCCTACCTGGCATTTCATTAAACACTAAATTTGAAGGATTTTGGAATAATGAACTATCCTGTTCATTATTATTTTTAGCAAAAGTCAAGCAACTCGAATTTGACGAATTTGGAGAATTAAAATTATATTCATTATTTATTTCACAGTTATTTAATAAATTTAATTTTAAAATTCCTTTAGTATTCACAAATTCTATATATTTTTTTTGAATTATATTTTTAAATTCTTCACTAATGTCGGCATCTGTAAGCAATTTTACGACAAAATTTTGCAATAAAATTACATCTTTTCTGTCTGCTCTGGTATTCTGTCCTTTGGGAGCAGCAAAAATAACCACGAAATTTAACAGAAAAATGGACAAATTAATTAATTTTGTCATTTTTGATTAGTTATCTATAAATAAATGATTTATAAAAACTTAAGTATGAGAAAAAACTTAAGTAAAACTTGAAAGAATTCTCAAAATTTTGAGAATTTTAAAAGGCCAAGAAGCCAGATTTCTTCCCTTTTCCGCGCCGCAGGCGGAAATTTTAAGGATTTTGGAAGGCCTTGGGCGAAAAAATTCACTTTCTTCTGTGTAGCGAGCAAAAAAATTATGGACGGATATTCGCAACATCCGTATCCGCTCGATTTTTTAAAAACAGTATCCATATCCGTCCGTATCCGGATATATCCGCGGATATCCTGATATTATCTGTATCCATGTGCAAGTCTGGACAGGCCTCGGCTTTTAGAAACGATTTTTAATATTTGTTTGGCTACTGGGTGAGAGGAGAGCAATACCCTCGATTTTATATACCCCTCGCCTTTAAATAAAAAATAAAAATAAATTTTTTAAGTAACAAATTAAAAGTGAAAAATAAATCTTTTTTAATTATGCTTTTATTTAAATCTGATTTCCTGTTTACTTAAAATTAAAGGCACTTTAATTATGTATTTCCCAATGATGCAACAATGATTATTTATAAAGTGCTTACTATAAAGGGCATTATTGTGAAATATACTACCTACATATATGTCTGATAAATAAGACTTTCATAATGCACTTTTATTAGTGATAAACAAAGTTAAGTGATAGAGAATATTAGAGACTTCCAAGACTCTTGGTCTTGAGTCTTGACTCAAGACTTTTCTTGGGTTTTTTCCGGTCTTGGTCTTGGTCTTGGGGTGAAGTCTTGGTCTTGGTCTCGACTTTTTTGAGATTTTAAAATATACACCCCTAAAGATCGGTGAAATAATAGAGAAAAGTAAAAGATGGTAGGGGTAAGGCGAAAAGGAAGAGATTGAGACGGGTAAAAAAGTTTTTTTTGATTTTCTCTCATATGGTCGTGTGGTGGTTGACTGGTTGTGCGTTAGGTTCATCCCTTTGACAAATGAAGGTTCGGACCCTGACATAAGAAATAACTAAATAATTTTTTTCGTTGTAAACAAAATTTTATAAAATTATTTTTTATTAAAAAAAAGTTTGTTAATTTTTAAATAGATTTTTTCGCCTTCGGTGCAAAAATCGGTATTTAGGAGACTTCGGTCCCAAAATCGCAATATTTTTTCCGAATTTAGATTATATTTCATATAAAGCTCGTGTCTATGACACGAAAAATTTACCAAAAATTTGCCTTATGTGGCCAAAAAATAGCCTTGAGTCTTGTTAATTTTTGGTCTTGAGTCTTGGGGTCAAGTCTTGGTCTTGGGTCTTGGTCTTGGGGTCTAGTCTTGGTCTTGAGTCTTGGTCTCGAGTCTTGGAAAATTTTCGGTCTTGGAAGTCTCTAGAGAATATCATAGGTCCTGAGAAATAAAATAGCAAAAAAATATTTTTCCTATATTTTGAAGTCATAATGCACTTTTTATTAGCGATAAACAAAGGTAATAGTCCTGAGAAAAATCAGTGGTCCCGAGAAATCATTGGCTCTGAGAAAAAACCAGGACTAAAACCCAGACCTTGCCAGTAGTTAATAGAGTGCCTTGAGTCCGAATCTGAGCTTAGAAAAAGTTTCGAAAAATTTGAAATTAAAATTTTAGGACTAATCTGAGCTGCATCTTCGAGCTGAGGCGAATTACATCAAAATTATAAAGTTTCGACAACCCTAAACGGAGTTATAATCGACTAAATATATATGTATACGTTTGTAATAAAAGATAAAGACATCCATATGCAAATCAAGCACCATAGCTCCGTTTAGAGTTGTCGAAACTTTTAAGATGTCATTCGCCTTACTTCAGCCTACACTGTCTTTTAGAACGGTATATTTATTCAACATTACTATATATAACAACTATGAAAATATACAGTTGAACATCGGTTTTAATTTCTCCTTAGTGCTGAGGAGATCTTAGTTAAAATGAGGTATCTGAATTTGAGGATATGCCTTGAGACTATGCTCTCCCAGTATCTCACCCAGTAGCCAGCCAAATTTTAAAATCGTATCTAAAAATGAGGGTATCTAAAATTGGTAGGAGAGGGGTATTTCAAATAGATCCGAACCCCGAAGGAGGTCCAACTGTATTTAAGAACGAATATTCTAACTTTTCTAAAAACGTATATAAAATAAATTCTTAACTCATCTATCTACATTCTAAATCAACTAAATCCTATTAATTTTTTATATTTTTGGAATCCCAAAAGCAATTCCAGATTTTTCTATTCCAACTTCATTCACTCCACTTCTAATCTTGACAAGTCCTTTTTCTCCCCATCCAGTGCTCCATGAATTTGCAATTAGCCAGAATGGCATACTCTTTCCATTACATGTTTGGGTACCCCAACCAATTATTCGGACAGCGTGTCCTCCTACTTTTCGGGCATTTGCAGTCTTCTAAAAAATTTTTTTGTCTATTAAAATCTTTAGAAGTTACAAAATAAACTCCAGATCTGTATGACATAAAGTCGTTATATACATCAAAACAAGCAACGACTGGGCCATTTGCCATTATCTCGTTTTTAATAGCTTGGACAGTTGCAGTACTTCCTTGAAGGCCCTTTGCACTCGTTGCTAAATAGATTTGATTAGAGCAGGGCTTTCCGGCTTTTATTTCATATCTGTTCCACTTTTTAATCTCTCTCAGCAATGATTCTCCTTCACTCCTATATTTTTATTTACTATGGCAACCCTTAGATAATAAATAATGACCCAAATAGTATAGGTACCCCACCCCGAGCCCTATGACTTTGTAGAGCTTTAGATTCTCTATCCATGACCACCCTTCATGAATTATAGGGTCGGGACTGAACTAAGCCAGGCTGAACTGAACTGCTCTGAGAGGAACTATCTCTTAAGTCATTCAACCCCATTTTTGCAGCGTTCCCTTCTATTCCACCAGACAGAACTAAATAAACTGCTCCCTAATCTTTTTTTAAAAAAATTTCTTTTGTAATTTACCAAAATGTTTATCTTTTTGATATGCCGTCCCCCAATTTGCTGTACATGCTGATTTACAGGGTGATCTAGGTGTTGGTCCACCGGATGAATATGGATATGGTTTACATCCGCTCTTCGTTTTAATGTCTGTTCCAGTGCATACTCCTTTGCTTTGTATCCATTTCCACGCATCTAGAGGCCAGCCACCTTGGCACCCATCTCTACTCATTGAGCAAGATAATACATCGAGAGCAGAAAATTGGGATCCTGCATCTGTTCCAGTTTTTTGGCCTTTCTTGGCTCTAGCAATACAATAACGGTCTGTGTAAGTAGAAGCGGTAGATACTGCCCAACAGCTTCCGCATTGTCCTTGGTCTAAAATAAAGGATACATAGTGCCGTTAGGGCCCTTATTTACTCCCTACCTGCCTAGTTTATCTAAGGCAAATCGTGGATATATCTAAGTAAATAATGTTCCTTCAAGGATTAAAGGATAGCTGAGCCTTGAAATTAACGCTTAATTTAACATTATGAGAGAGGTAAATTTTAGCCCTGGTAAGGCATCCTGTGCCCTCCGGGCATCTATTTCTAGGTGCTTTCGCTCACAACGATGAATGTTTTATCAGAGGTTTAGTATGTCTGTTGACCAGACCAGGATAAGATCTCGAACAAAAAACACGGTTTTCGTGCGACCCTTCCAGTCTAATCTCTAATGTAGAACATTTATCTCAAGTGCAATGGAGAGGATTTAGGGTTGGGATTGTTGACATCTTAGGTAACTTTGCCTTAGGCAGAATAAGCGAAATAAAGAGAAGGAATAGAGGATCAATCACCACTATTACCTTGAATACGTCCTATAATTGCTGAACAACCCGACCATTTAGTTCTAGCATCAAATTCAATTTTGGTAGTACAACTTCCCTTTACCGTCCCCTCAACTTTTGGAGGTTCTGCCTGTGAATGGTTTCTATTCTCTTCGGGTATAATTGTCCCACAGAGCTTCTTCTGCTCTATTAAAGGCAATCTACTTATTGCATTTACTTCTGCTGTCCATACTCCTCCAGTCAACCCATTAATTTCGTCTACAATTTTTTGAAGTATAGACAAATCTAGTAATCCGTCTAGCAATTTTGAGGAGACTAATAAAGGAAATAAAAATAATAAAATTAATTTAATGTTAATTTTAAACATTTTTTAAGAGCTTTTTTGGATGGAAATACAAATTTTGCTTGAATTTAAAAAAATATTTTGGGGTATTTATATGTCTAATTATTATTTATTTAACTTCCAGACATTAATTTATTTTTTTGTACTTTTAAATAAATTTTTAACTAAATTAATTTTTAAAAAATAAAATAATAACAAAATATTATTTAATTTTTATTTAATATTTCCAGATGAACAAACTTAACTATAAAATTATTGGGGGCTATTTTTTATTCCCAAGTGTAGGCGTTGTTTTGGTCGGACAGTGTTTTTGTCTCAATATAAAAGTTATTAATAAATTAATTTTAAAAATTTTGTCTAAATATCTTTTTAAAAAGTGCATAAATTTATTTAATTATTAAAAATATTTTTCAACTCCTCCAAGAGGTAATTGTAGATAAGTTTGTTCATCTGGAAATATTAAATAAAAAATTATTTAAATAATATTTTGATATTATTTTATTTTTTTAAAATTAATTTAGTTAAATATTTATTTATTTAAAAGTACAAAAAAAATAAATTAATGTCTGGAAGTTAAATAAAAATAAATAATTAGATATACAGGGTGCAGCAATTCTCGATTTTAAATAAAATTTCTTTAACACTAGAGGTATGGAAAGAGTTTAGTGTAAAAGTTTAGCCACCGGGCTTGATTCGAACATGCGACCTCCTCGAAGTGCTGGGCGCTTACAGTAGCTCTACCACTGACAAATGAGCTATCGGGGCATTGACTATTGCTTTCTCTTTTATCCTTTTAGATCGTCCTTTAGATTGTTTAACCCCCCCACCTAACAAATAAGTGTTTCAAATGCTGCTATGTGAATTTATTTGTTATATTTTTTACTTTTTTTTATTAGTTAAAATAATATGTATTTGTTCTTTCTCTAAAATTACCCAAATTAAACAACTACAATTTTAAGATTTTTATTTTTATAAGTCTATATTTACTTTCCCTTTTGTGATAAGACGACCAATTAATTTTATTACTAAAAATAATCAATTCAATAATTAAAACAATAAATGTTTATTTTTCCGCTCCCCAATATTTCCATTGGAGATCTCCTCTTCTTTTACAAAGCCAAAACAGCCCAACAAAAAAATAGGGATGATGACAGTCAAATGAGAGAAGCAATTTCTGCAGTCTCTTTTGACTATGGAAATGCTTTTCATGTTGGTATAATTGTAGATGAACAAAAAGGAAGGGTTATACATGCAGCTAAAGATGGAGTTGTAGTTCAGGTGCTCCTCTTCCAGCTACCTTCCTATTCTCCTTTTCTCTCAAGAATTACAAAATGGTCAAAAGAATTGTTGGTTCGGAACCTAACCGAAG
This sequence comes from Meloidogyne incognita, assembly GCA_036172945.1. Lineage (NCBI taxonomy): Eukaryota > Metazoa > Nematoda > Chromadorea > Rhabditida > Meloidogynidae > Meloidogyne > Meloidogyne incognita. The sequence goes on from JARQAC010000002.1 coordinate 3,482,878, forward strand.
CACCGAAATTTTCATTTACTCGATTCTGGTCGGTATCCGAAGAATTTCCAAGAACCGATATCACTAGGATGTGGGTCATCTAATGTGGGGTCATCTAATATGTCATATACATAATGTTCGGCCAAGTAGAATAGATCGAGATTTTCGATATTGATTCCGATTCTCGTGCGACCCTCCCAATTCGATGTCAACCATAAAAAAAACTATACCATCCTATAGCCAAATTTTTTACTTTTTCAACCTAATTTGGAAATGTGGGTCATCTAATATGTCATCTAATATGGCCCTTGACCAAAAAAATTTTCGGAGAAAAGGAAAGGAAGGTAGCGGAGAAAAGGAAAATAACGGAGGAGTACTTAAAAATTTTTATAGAATATAGAGGATGCCCTCAAAGATTTAAGTCCAGAATATGCAGAGTTATGCCATGTAGAACTTAAAAGTGAATGGAAAAGGGCTGCTATCAGTTGGGCTTTGAAGCAATTGGGTAGCGGATATAATGATCTTTTCTCGCCCGATTGTATCAATTCTGAGGGGAAAAGAGCTTTCTATTGTTGTCAACTAGCTGGTATTTACATATTTTAATTATTACAGTTGAACCTCAATATCACCGAAATTAATCTGGATTTAGTGTACCTCATTATAAGACCAACCCCTATTTAATGTACACCTCATTATAAGACCAACCCTTAATTTATTATACACCTCATTATAAGACCTCATGTACTTGCTCATAGTGAGATCTTATGCTCATTATAAGACTAACCCTCAATTTAATGTACACCTCATTATAAGATAAGACTTTCAGTTCCGAGGGCTATTTTATAGTTAGGTCTGATTTATAATAAATTTCTTAATCTTAAACAATATTTTTATACTTTCCTCATAGTGAAATCTTATGCGGAAACTAATGATCAAGACAAAGGACTCAGTCCATTCCCAAAACACGAATTGAATTTTCTTGATTCTAAAGGAGAGCTACTCCCATTTTGGTTGGATTATTATCGGTAAAATTAATTGTTCTTGAATAGAAAAATTGTTATTTTTCTAAGCAAACTTTCACCTCAAAATCCACATCCTCCACAAGGACAACCAGGATCTCATCCAAGTGTGAGTGTTTACTTGGGAGGTATATTGAGAGTTTTCTGTAACAAATACAGACAAACACAATAGCGGTTGAGTATCGAATTCGAAACCTTTCGAATGATATGAGAATTATTCGTATCGGTCGAAAATCAAGAAAGTTGCGGCCATATACTGAATTGGTGTATACTGTATTGCGGCACCGAATCGTCCTTTTCCGGGATTTTTTTATTGGACACTTCAGTCCTGCCCTTCACTTCTTAGGGGTACATCCCAATTAGGCGCGCCGCCATAACGGCGCAAAGCCAAAACTTGCTTCAAAATTTCTGAATCTTTCAAAATTTAGTATTAAACGATTCCACTCATCGAGCAGAAGAGATTGGTACCAAAATTGTTAAGAGCCAGAAAATTTCCAGCAGGTTATGGCTTTGCGCCGTTATGGCCTCGCGCCTACTTGGGCGTGTCCCACTTCCGTGAAAATTTTGAGCACCAACTTGCAACTTAACAAATAAGTTTCATTTATTTTAGAAACTTCGTTCATCACAACTACTCACAAGTATTGCAATTCAACATTTTTATGAATTTGTGGAGAATCCTATAGAGCGAATGAGAAAATTTACTGTTCCAAATGACTTGCTTGCTGCTCTACATTTTGTAAATGGAGCTAGAATAAATCTTGTTGCTGGGAAATTATTTAAAATAATTGAGCCGAGGAACGGTTTCTTTTTAATTTTTTTTCCTAAAAGTAAAAATTTTTTGAAGGAAATTTACTTGCCGAATGCAAATCGGCTACTGGACCTGATATTACGCTTGCGGTACGAGTCGCTTTTGGAGCTCAAAAGGAGTGGGGGAAAACGTCGTGGATTGATAGACAACAAATTCTTAATAGAACTGCTATTCTTTTGAGGTTTGTTTTATATTTTTGGGGAGTTATGTAGCAGAGGTGTGCGGAATTCCGATTTCCGACGTTTTTTCCTTCCGATTTCCTAACATTTGGACTGATTTCCGATTTCCGACTCATGAGCCATTTCCGATTTCCGACACCTTCGTAATTTCCGACCCACCTTTGGTACGTAGCTGGGAAAAATTCTTTGGGGGAAGGGTCAAGTCATTTTTGAAATTGTTGGCCCTTAATTTTTGGCACCTGTTTTTGAGTATACAATTGGATTTCAAAAATACACCCAGAATTGGTTTTTAATTGGGTATCAACTGAATGGTGGATTTGGGCGGATCCTAGCAAATCCGCGAATATAAGGTTCCGATAACTGGACTAAAAATATCTGGAATTTTTTTGAGCTGGATCCGTCAATCCCAGCCCAGATATTTATCTGATTTTCGAGCCTATTTGGCGTTGACTTATTTGGGTTTTTACTCCTTACGGCTAAATTTTGCATTTTATTTTTTACTTATTTTTAAAAATTTTTCAGAGAACATGTCAACGAACTCAGCGGTTGGGAAGTCCGTGATAACGGCAAACCAATTTCTGAAGCAAAAGCAGACATTCTTTCATGTGCCGACACTTTTGAATATTTTGCTGGTGTTCGTTTAGCTGGTGAACATTTTCCTTATGATGAACAAAATGAACGGTTTGCCTACACAAGAAGAGAACCTTATGGTGTTGTTGGGGCTATTGGTGCTTGGAATTATCCAATACAGGTATAATCTTTAGCTTTTAAATTTCCAACTGAAAGTTTAAATTTATCAGACGCCTTTGCTTAAGGGTCAAATTTGTTCCCAATTTGAAACTACGTTCCTTCAAGTCGATAAAAATTGATTTAAGCTAATTGAATCCTCCGCCCCCCATCTTTTATTGGTAAAATCGCAATCCCATATATAAAATGTAATCTTCGTATATCCGGAACCGATAACCAATTCCTGATGCCCGAACTTTTTTATTCCGAATACTCGCAACCTCTACCTTCATTTTGATTCCAGTAACGAGATTGGGTTCAAAAAGGGCAAATTTGGCTATCTTGCTGGATTAATTAACAGAACATCTTGAGCCCCCCCCCTTATAACCAAGTCCATTGGCGTTATAGTCAAATCCCGACAACTACTTTTTAATTTTCTTCAAAAAATTTTTCTTTTAAAAGACAGCTTCTTGGAAGATAGCACCAGCTATAGCCTGTGGGAATTCAATTGTTTATAAACCAAGTCCATTGGCTCCTATCTCGAGTGTATGTTTTTCATTTTAAAAAATTTTTTAACGTCATTTTCAGGTTCTGCTTGCACTTCTCCTTCAATGTGCCGGATTACCAGACGGCGTTGTCAATATTTTACAAGGCGAAGCTGAAACGGGAGCGGCCCTTTGCGTGTCTCCTTTGGTCCGAAAAGTCTCATTTACTGGAAGTGTTGAGACAGGAAAAGCAATTGCAAAGGCTTGTGCTAGTGAAAATATAAAGCCTGTAACTTTGGAATTGGGAGGGAAAAGTGCTTGCATTGTTTTGGAGGATGCAGTAATGGAAGTGGCTGTTCATGGTGCTATGTTGGCTAATTTTTTGAGTCAAGGTATTTTTAGAAAATTTTGTTAAGAACGTTTAGAATTATGAGGTTCCTGGCTGGTTTATACCAGTGATGAGCTGTTTACTCAAAACTCCTGTTTTTTGGAAGAACTTTGAAACTCGATAATAACAAGAATATTTTGAACACCCGATCCGATTTTTTCTCACCTCGTTCCAACTCGGATTTATACGCCTCATTAAAGTTGTTTTCGGGTTTCTTTGATTTTTAAAAGGATTCTAGTTCTTTAACGTTTTTTGAGTTAGCAACCTGTTGGGGCCATTCGTTTACTTATGAATATTAATTTATATGTAGCATTTATACTGGTTTTTCTAAAAAAATTTTAAAATTTACCAAACTTTACCAATGAGCTAACGGATGATCCCATGTTATCTGCCCCTAGGTTCCAGATTCAAAAAACGTTAAGGAACTCAACCTTGACTTTGAAACACAAAAAAACCTCAAAAAGCCCCAAAAGAATACAATCTAAAATTTTGGTCTTAAATCTATCTCGGAACCGTGAATTGGACTAGAATTATTTTTTCTTAAAAATATTAACTAATCATAAATTTAATTTGAAAAAAAATTTTTTAAGGACAAGTTTGTTCAAATGCTTCTAAAATTCTTGTACATAAAAGTCTTTTGGATGAATTTACAAAAATGGTGGTTGACAGAACTGAAAATTTGCGTATTGGAGTAATTTTTAATCTGTCTATTTTTGACAAAAAAATTTTTTAAAAGGACCCCCTTAACAACAAAACCCATGTTGGTGCTTGCATTTCTTTGGAACACTTACAAAAAGTTCAGTCCTTTATTGATGGTGCAGTGAAAGAAGGAGCAAAATTATTAACTGGGGGAGAAAGAATAAATATTCAAGGTTTTTAGAGGGTTCAATAAATTTTTGAGGGGTTAGAAAAATTTTTTTTGAAAAAAAATTTTTTGAAAATTTTCCGAAAAATTTTTCAAAAATTTTTTCAAAAAAATTTTTTTGAAAATTTTTCAATTTAAGGCCTTGAAGGAGGTTTTTACCTTTCTCCTTGTATTTTGACTGATATACGCCCTGATATGCGTGTTTACAAGGAAGAAATATTTGGTCCTGTTATGTTGATTATACCTTTTGACAATGATGAGGTTTTGAATATTTTATGGAAATTTATTTTTTATTTTAATAGGAAGCATTAAAAATGGCAAATGACACTGAATTTGGATTGGCTGGCGGGATATTTACAAGGTTATATTTTTAATATTTTTTATCTGAATCTGCTAAAGTAGGTCAAAATCTAGTGTTTGCGGGAGTTGAACGATGTTTTGCCGAGAAAGAAATTTTCAGAAAAAAATAAAATTCCACTCCTCGATTGGGAACTCACAATCAGACTGTAATCTTTCCTTTTTCAAACCCCGAAAAAGTAAAAGTCGCGTGTATACCTGTCATATACATATACCTGTCATGGTCCGAAAATTTTTCGAAAACCCGACCCGAACTCGCATCCAACTTTCCTCTTTTCCAGTGACAATTACAAGATTAATCCTAACAGTTAGTGTTGGCTGTTAACACATTTTAAAAATTTTATTTTTTTTATTTTCAGGGATTTAAGAAAAGCTCATTTATTTGCTTCAAAAATGCAAGCAGGCAATATTTACATTAATTCCTACAATGATGTACATCCCCATGTTCCATTTGGAGGTTTTAATCAATCTGGTTATGGACGTGAAAATGGAGAGGCTGCAATTTGGAATTATACACAAATAAAGAGTGTTTATATAAATGTATCTAATGAGCTTAATAATCCGTTTACTTGAAGGAAAAAAAATTTTGAAGAATTGGCACAAAAAATATTTTTTAGACCGGTTTATAATTTTTATTTTATTTATTTGATAAAATTCTATAATTTATTTTTTTTTAATTTTTTTTATTAAATATATTTGTTTATTTAAATATCTTGACTGACATGAGTTTGAATAATCCTATTTATTGCTTTATCCCAAAACGAGAGTTGAACTACCCCGATCAGTTATGTAATGGGTTAGGAAAATCGGGTCGAGTTTTAAAAATTTTTCTTCGGAACGGGTTTCGGGTTGAAAAAAGACTGGGGGTTTGGATAGCCCGCGACATACCCGTAGAGAAGAACCCCTTCGGAAATCTAAATTTTGAAAAAATATCTCTGGTCTCTTTTAAGCTGAAACAAGTCAGGATGCGTTTTCCTGTTGGAATATTAACACTTGATAAAAGGAAAAAATTTATCTTAAGAATAAAAAGGGAAGGAGGGGGAACTAACCTTGAGAGGGGACTTCTTTTTCAAATTTTCATTTCAGGAATATTTTTAAAAAATATTTTTCTCTCTTCAATGCTTTATTATGTTGTTTCTTTGCTCAGTTCAATTTATTGTGATGGTCCAATTCTTCAAGCTGTACAAGATGCCAGGCTATTTTCTGATTCAAAATATTTTGTAGATATGCCTCTTAAACAGGATCCAGGTTTTTTCTAAGTATTTTTTCTGTTTAAATTTTCTCTTTAAAAGTTGCAACACTTCGTGCCTTTTACGAATTGGGAGAACAAAGCAAAGATGCCGAAATATTAAGCTCGTTTGTTGAAGCACATTTTGACGTCCCTGGACATGAACTACAAGAAACATATCCTGAAGATTGGGTGCCTTTTCCGAATAGGTTTTCTTTTATTTTTTAACTGGGTGTTTGCTAGGTTTTTGGCATCCGATTTTATAGTAGAAGCAAAAATTTTTGTAACAATGATTTTTATAAATTCCCACAAATAAAACCGATCGAAAACCGGGTTTTTAAATCTGGATTAACCGAACTCCAGAGGTACCGGTTCAGGCCCGTAGCAAGGAGGAATTCCCCCCCCCTCCCTTAAATAGGGAAAAGGAAAAAATTTGGGGAGGGATTGGGCAAAAAAGTCTCTGTCGACGGGCCTGTACCGGTTTTTATTTAACTGTTCACCAATATCCCTCGATTCCAATTTTAAGTATTTTAGAGAATGTTTTCGGTTTCAACTCGAACCGAAAGGGTTCAAAACTTGCCAGAAAACTAATTAAAGTAAATATTTTCAAGTTTTACCAGCATTGACGACTATCAACTTCGGCGTTGGGCATTACATTTGCACAGAATTTGGCGTGATCTTTGCAGAAGGGTTTTTTTCTAAATTTAATTTTTAAATAATTTTTTATTTTTTAAAGGTAAAGGACGATGTTCGTCTTCATCAAGAACGTTATTCTTTACTTTACGTTCCCCATCCATTTATCATTCCTGGTGGCCGTTTTAAAGAATTTTATTATTGGGATTCTTTTTGGATATTGAAGGGACTTCTCTTTTCTGAAATGTATGACACAGCAAAAGGAACGATTCTCAACCTTATCTACATGGTTGAAAAGTATTTTCAAAACAAATTAAATTTTATTTAAAAATTTTTAAAAATTAAAGAAAATTTTTTTGTGAATTTTGGAACAGGGGAAATTAATCAAAAGGGGTAGTACAGTCATTCTATGAGGAAATAGTTATTAAGCCCACTGATTTAATGACTGGTCCGTTTCTCATTAAGTTCAAGCCTCTAGAGTAGATACCAAAGATGCCTAAGTTTGAGAAAAAAGTTTGGAGAGTTTCGGATCGAAAAAGGACCCGGTTACGGGTAACCGTGATATCCCTTGGTAGGGACCAGACTAGGAGTGTCATAGGCAATCGTACGAGATATCCTGAAAAATCTAAATCTCGATAGCAGTGATTTTCGGGATCTCATGTCGGTTCAGTCTACTTGTTAGGAACTTCCATCTCTTTGTTATTGTGAGGTGGTTAACTTATTGTTAGCATAAATAAGGAGGAACATTCCAGCAGTCCTTCACCCCTCCAACTACTTCTCTGGTGGCAACTCATTTGAAAACAGATCTGGTAATTCATTCACCTCCTTTTCTGTCGAATGCCTATGTTAAGCCCCATAACCCATATTTTCTTCTCAAAAATATTTTTCTTTTCAAAAAAATTTTTTTCATTTTTCAGTCATGGTTTTGTACCTAATGGAGGGAGAGTTTATTATTTGAGTCGGTCACAACCTCCTCTTCTCACTCCAATGGTATATGAATATTTTCTTGCAACTGGTGATGTTGATTTTGTCCAACAAGTTTTTTTTAATTTTTATTTTCAATTAAAAAAAATTTTTTAAAAGGTTCTACCAGCACTCGAAAAAGAACAGACTTTTTGGAATTTAAATAGAGCACGGTCTTTTCTTGATCCGGAAACAAAAGAAGAATTATTTCAATATTATCAATATCGGGCGGCGATGAAGTTTGAATTTTTTTATTGGGTTTTTAAGATTTTTCATTTTTTTAAAGATTTCCGAGACCTGAAAGCTATAGAGAAGACATGGAAATGGTGAAAGGATTGAATACGGATGAAGAACGTGAACAAATGTGGTCTAATTTGGCATCTGGTATTTTTATTTATTGTTGGAAATGCGAATGGACTGACTGTCTTTTTTTCCTCCTTTTTTTCCCTATTTGCTTTGGCAACTAAATCAATTTAAAAGATTAATTAGCGTCCCATTTTCAATTTCAAAATGGAACCTAAAAAATTTAAATCATCAAATCTATTTTAAAAACATTGTTTGAATTAGGATGGACTCCGACTCTTAGGGATGAAAATGTCGGGTCGTGTTCGAAAAAATTGTTCGTGGACTCACGAAAACTGAACTTACCGTGAATGTGATTCTTCTTTATTGATTTAGTTGCCAACATAAGGTAGAATTGGGAAGATAAAGAAAACTGGAGAGCTATAAGGCCCAAAATGACCTCGAAATTTTTTATTGAAAAATTCAATTTTTTATAGCAGCCGAAACTGGTTGGGATTTTAGTACTCGATGGTTTGCCCAAGAAGGACCAAGCATGCACGATTTTAAATCAATTCGAACTCTATCAATTGTTCCAGTAGATTTAAATGCTTTTATGTGCATTAATATGAGGATTTTGGCTTCTTTTTATGAAATTTTTGGTGATTTTAAACGAAAAAATGAATATTATGCTCGTTATCAAAAAATGAAATTGGCAATGAAAACACTTCATTGGAATGAAACAGATGGAATTTGGTTTGTTTTTTGTTTATTTTGTTTTAGGTCAAGGGGTAAAAGAATAGAGCTTACTAGGAAATCTACTTTACAAAGGAAGACCAAATGGGAAATTTGTGATTATTTTTTATCACGTTAGTAGTTCCACATTTATGATAGGTTTGTTGCTCGGATCGCACCGTCAAAAACAAGATTCCCACTTTCGGGAATTTTGTTGATTTTTGACGAGGGTTTTGGGGTTGCTGGTATATGGCCTCCAATATCCCCCTTAATCCTGTAAAGAAGTCAAAGCTACTCGAACTATGCGTAGAATCATTAGGGTTGTCATACTCTAAAGGTTAGTTCGGTTCCGGATATCCGTGGTTTTCCAAGAACTCATTGTCAGTTCCAAGACTTTTGCTTGAAGTCGAGGTCCTGATCTCTAGGAAATAAAGAAAGCTTAAAAATCGTAAGGGAACTTTGAATAAGAAGAAGAAAAATTTATTTTGGTCATCCCTGTCATCCTTTTCTTTACCTTTAATTTTATAGGTATGATTTTGATTTGGAAAGATCAGCACATTCAGCAACATATTATGTTTCTAATGCTTTACCTTTATATGCAAAATGTTTTGATGATGAAGATGAAACAACTCCACATAGAATATATGATTATTTGAAGGTTTTTTTTTGAATTTAAATTTAAAAAAATTTAAATTTTTTATTTAAGAGAGAGGGCGTATTAAACTTTACAAAAGGAATACCTACATCATTAGCTATGAGTAGTGTTCAGCAATGGGATAAAGAAAATGCTTGGCCTCCAATGGTGCATATGGTAAATGTTTTTAATTTTTTTGGAAATTTTTTATTAGAAAATAGGGAGTGGACATTTTGAATCAAAATTTTTGGTTTCTGACAAAAATTTAAAAATTTTTGTTTAATTAAATAAAAATTAGAACTCAATCACGAAAGACATTTCTGTATAATTTCGGATATAAAATTTAAGAAAATTAGGAAAAAATTATTGAAATGAGAGTCTGTTTTTATCCTGGTTGGAGTCCTGGTTGGCGGTTTTCGAAAAATTTTTTTGGCAAAAAAATTTTTTTCTAACAGTTTCCAAATTATTTCTGAAATGATGCGGTTACTAAAAACTTTAATTAATCTTTTATTTTTTTTAAATTTTATTTTCGCAATTATAAGAATTTTTATTTTTGAATTAAATTTTTAAAGTATTTTTTTTTAATTTTGACCTCATTTCACGAAAAAATTTTCCAAAAAATTTTTTTTGCCTTTTTAATTTACTACTATCGATACGGAATATCGAAAAATACTCCCGGTATTTTTTTCCTTCCTCATTCAACTTTCTCTAAAATAATTTTTTCTAGATAATTGAAGGCTTCCGTACCAGCGGTGATCAAATGTTAATGAAGGCTGCCGAAAATATGGCAACACAATGGCTAATTGTTAATTATAAATCTTATGTAAATAAGGGTTTTTTAGATTTTGATAAAAAATATTTAAAGGTTACAACTTATGCAATGTTTGAAAAATATAATGCTTCTTTACTAACTGAAGAATGTGGTGCTGGGGGTGGTGGGGAATATGAAGTTCAAGTAATTTTATTTTTTAACTCGTTGATTTGTATTTAATCGTGGTAGACATTCCACAGAATTGATCGTTTTGGGTTTTTACTTCTCTGACCTTCCAATAGTATCTGAGTGTGGCACGTCTCGATGTGTAAGCAAGGGGTCTAGGTTGCTTTCAAAACTGATTTATCCTCTTTTTTCATTTAAACTCGTCTAGTCTAACAGATAATTGAAAATCAGAGATCGGTAAAACCTACTGATCGGTCTAAACCCATTCGTAACCCCATCCCTACTAACAAACATTCCGTCAAATAAAAGGGCCATCTAAAAAGGCTATTGGTTAGGATTAGAGAAGGATCCTGGATATCTCGAACCAGTATCTGAACCGGAAATTTTCAAATATCCCAACTTTTTCAGATCCGAATTCACCACCATAGAAAAAAAATTTTTCAAGTTTTTTTTAATTTATAGAAAGGTTTTGGATGGACAAATGGAGTAATATTAGATTTACTAGATAAATATGGGTCAAAAATATCGGTAGCAGAAGATGAAAGAACTAGTGGTTATTCATTAATGATTACATATACATTAGGAGCTCTTTCTGCATTTTTCTCTTTAGTAGCAACATTAATGTTCCGAACACATTTATTTGAAAGAATTTATTTAAATAATGTATTTTAAATTTTAAGAAGCTTTATTTTTTTTTAAATTTTCCGGGTGCTTTCAATGCCTTCTAGTCAAAAATTAATTAATCTCTTTTTGAATTTTAAATTTAAAAAATTTGCAAGCACTTGGAAAGTAGCTAAAACATCATACTATTTGTTTTTGAATGTCATTTCCTTATATTTTAAATATTTTTGGGGTGGGATTTATTACAGATGAACCTCATTTTTAGATAACCCTCGGTGTTGGAAATTTTACCTTATAGTGAAGGGTGTCTTAAATAGAGGGTGTCTTATAGAGGGATATCTTATAATGGAGTACTTGTAATGAAGAGTATCTTATAATGTATCTTGTAATGAAGTGTGTCTTAAATAGAGGGATATCTTATACTCCGGGGTTCTTAGATAAGAGGCAGGAAAAAGGAAATGACATTCTTCAATAAGCCGGTTATTTATTTTTAGTTTTCCGGTTTGTATTTTTGCGATGATTTTGAATTACTCTTTATGTATTCTAGTGAGAGTTTACTCTAAAATTTATACGTGTATAGGCTTAATCATCTGCTTAATTTTCTTTTCATTCTATTCCCTAAAATTTTGTTTTGTTTCTCATACACATTTTAGCTTTCGATTTTATAATTAAACGTTTTTGCTTTTATATTTTTTTTAATTATGGGTTGTTTGGATCCTACCGTCCCGAATCACGAAATAATTTATTTTCTATATCGGCAGGACCAACATAAACCTGTTTTAAAATTTAGGAGAGGTTGGAAATTAATTTGTAAATTTCCAAATTATATGAATTAATCCAATCGAACTCCACCTTAAGACATCTTCAATACTAGACACACCCAAATGTTAGGAAGTTTTTTGATTGTCTATTGGGTTGGAGCAGAGGTTGGTCGGAATTCCGATTCCCGAAAAAAAATTTTGATTTCCGAGTCCCGACTTTTGAGCCAGTTCCGATTTCCGACACCTCTGACAGTTCCGACCCATCTCTGGTTTGGAGTGATACCCTCTTATTACCCTCCTATTCAGGATACCTCCACCATAAAATAGCCGAATATCACTGTAAGATAATCCTACGATACTCCTACAACAGACACTTGTCATAAGATACGATTCTTTCTCAAAAGATCATCTTAATTGCCCAGAACGTTTACTACTATAAAAGTCAAGATTTTAAACTTGAATAAACGAAAAACTTTTTATTGAGTAAAAAAAAGAAGTTAAAGAGAACAAAAATTAATAAATAAGCAAAAATAAATCCAATGGTAAATAAATAGAAACAGGCGAGAGAATATAATGAGGCGTGCCAGTTAATAATAAGTTTTGCAAAATATCAAAGATACGTAAATAAATTACAATACCAAATGTTTGTTGTCAACAATATTCAAGCACTCACAAAACAATTAAAATCCCCACTTCCCTTCAGAGCTGAACGAAAATAATAAAATTTCATTCTCAACGAAACGAGAAAAAATCTTTCTATTTTCGCGAAACTAGACGAAATCAAATTTACCGTATTGTCTAATAGAAGCCCATCTCCAATAGAAGCCCATGCCCTATTAGAAGCCCACCCAATGAGGGGTATTGAAAATTAGAAGCCCAAGCCCCAATAGAAGCCCATGCCCTAATAGAAGCCCAAGCCCCCGTAGAAGCCCACCCAATTAGGGGTATTGAAAAATAGAAGCCCAGGGCTTGTATTAGAGACAATACGATATATATTTTTTTCGCTCAGCTCTGATCTCTCTTCTTCAAATACTTCCTTTTTTAACCAGAACACATTAAACATTCCGGTTCTCCTCCTCCTCCACAACCTCCCTCTTCCTTTTCTCCTTCTTGTTGTTGCTTTTGTTTATTAAGTTTATCATCAAAAACTTGACGTCGAACTTGTTCTTTTACAACTCCCTTTGTTGTTACAATCATTGTTGTCTCCCCTTCTTCTTCTAAAGTATCCGACATTTCTTCTTCCAAACTTATTGTTGTAGTAGTTGATGAAGACTCTTTCAAAGCTAATTTATTGACCGTAAATTGAATGGCATTGACAGCTGGCCGTGTACGCAAATAATACATTCCCGTTTTCAGACCATTTTCCCAAGCAAAGAAATGCATTGAGGTAATTTTTGCATATGTTGGATCAGCAATATGTAAATTTAAAGATTGACTTTGGTCGATAAAAGGAGCTCGATCAACTGCCATTTTGATAATTTCACGTTGTGGAATTTCCCAAACAGTTTTGTATAAAGCTTTGATATCTTCTGGCAATCCAACAATATTTTGGACAGAACCTCCATCAGATATTAAACGATTCTTCATTTGGTCATCCCAGAGACCGAGTTGGATTAAATCTCGCATTAAATGAGGGTTGACAACCTTGAATTTTTTAAATGAAATTTTTAATGGAGGAACTTATAAAAGCACAAACGAGGGGTCAGGTTTCAGAGGGGCTATAATAGAACGTGAACCAAAAACCTTTGATGTTTACGTGTCTTCTGGATACTCAAAAAAATCTGGATATATTCACCTTGTGGCCTTATATGAGATGACTTTAAAAATTCCTACATGTTTGATTTGGCACAAAAAAATAATCCAATGTAAGTAATATTTCTTGTGATTTACTCAAAAATGGATTTTTATCCCTTTTTTTTCTTTTGCCCATGGAATTTTGTGATAGAGAGCCTCCAGTATACTTAAAGAATCGGAAAGTCAACAAGCCTTTACATTGAAGTATAGGACCAAAAATTTTAAATAAAAAACAAACTTGAAAATCTCCAGAAAGAACACGACGACAATAAATATTCGATGTGTAAGGCTCAATAGATTCGTTGTTACCAAGAATTTGTGCTGTTGAAGCTGTAGGCATTGGAGCAATTAACAAACTGTTGCGGACACCAAATGCTGCAATTCTTTTTCTTAAAGCATCCCAATCCCATAAATTAGTTGGCGTTACATTCCACTGAAAAAGTTTAAAGATTTTTACAAATCTCAATTTGGCATTTGTAAAGAATATTTGATATTTTTGCGGACACTTTTTGCGGACAAAAAAGTGTCCGACAAAAAAGTGTTCGACTAATAATGTAAGAAGTAGGCCGGAGAGAACATGTCAGTGCGGACCAGGGATGCCACGCGAAATCCGATCCTTAGAAAATTTCGAAAACGCAATCTAAACTCGACCCGACTTTTCTTCTCGACTCATCCTATCCCTGGTAATTATAGTACTACTACCAAAACAAAAAAACGAAAGAACGACCCTCAAAATTTATCCACAAAAAACACAACTCTTCTTTTTACAAATATGCCCTAATTAATTTACAAACCATATCAAACTGCAAAATTCCTTTCTCAACAGGAGAACCTTTATAAGTCTCATATGGTCCAAATTGCTCTGCCAATTCACAAGAAGCTTCCAATGCACCATAATAGATTGTTTCAAAAATTTGTTTGTTTAACTCTTTGGCATGATCGCTAACAAAAGGAAAACGCATCAAAATAAAAGCATCGGCCAAACCCTTAGAAATTAAAAAAAATTATTTGAAAAACTCATTGTCTATTGCCCCTTTTCCAGCTTCAATCGATAAGCTCAAAGGTCAATTGAGAACCGATATCTGTTAGAGGGTCTCTTTGGATTCCAATTAGAGTTAATTTTGTCTGTGGTAGCTCAAATGCTCTTATTATTTTCTAATTGGCCCGTCCAGGCAAACCAGTCGCTAACAACCCTAATTCCAAACAACCGTAAATAAACACCAAAAATAAATTAAAATAGAAAATGAATCCTTTTAAGCAACACTATTAGACCAGAAAAAAGTAAAAACTCAAACCTGTACACCAATTCCAATGGGACGATGTCGAAGATTTGAACGTTCAGCTTGTGGAACAGGATAATAATTTATATCAATTATTTTGTTCAAATTTTTTGTTATAACTTTTGTGACGTTTTTAAGACGCTCAAAATCAAATTTGAGTTTTTGTTGTAATGATGGTGGCGATTGTCTATTTGAAGTAGAATTTCCATTAGATTCTTCCAAAGCACATGCTGGTCTTTTTCTGCTGTTTCTTGGTGGTGTATTTGGTGCTGATGTCCTCCCCTTTAAATTTAATTGAAAATCTTTTGGTTTCAATGTGTTGAGCTTGGGACGTTCTTTATCCCCTAAGCTAGTGTTTGTGATTCCTGGGAGATCTGCGGATAACAGGATCCGAAACATGTATCCGAATCGAAAATCTTCGAGCTGTTTTCGGTTCTGAACATGCGAAACCTCAACGATATCCTGACCTAATTTTGAAAAACCAGAGAAAATCCATCCTGGAAATGAGGTTCAATAAACCAGACTTCCTAAAATTTAAGCATCTCAAGCAATAACTTATTGTTAGATAATCAAACTAGAGGAGTGGCTAGAATTATCCATAAAGTATCGACCCTAAACCCAATTTTGAAGCCACAAATAAGACCCTTGGACGCATAAACTGGACACAACTTCTTAAAATTTAAGTCCAAACCTCTCCCATTCCATTTTGTTCCAAACCACCATCATCAACTACCACAAAACGCGGCAACGCAATCGAAGCCAAATTGCAAACAGAAACTTCTTCAGGAGAAGTATATTCAACAATTTCAGTACAAAGATTTGAGCATTTAATTGTTCCCAAATTTTTTTGGTTTGATTTACTATTACAAGCATCTTTGTAGACCATATATGGAATTCCAGTTTCTATTTGAGCGGTGATTATACGACTCCAAAGTTCACGTGCTTTTATTTGACGTTTGTAACGCTTTTCTTCTTCATATCTGGTAAAGAAAATTTAATCATTTAAAAAGGAATCGTTGTGGTTTTTCTTTCCTTTATCCTCCCAAAAATCCGCAAGTTTTATCTGCAAACCAAAATGATCTCGGCGGGACGTCTGGAAAAGTTCCGAAAGATTCAGCCAAGTATTACACCTCAAATCAAAAGGTTGTTCCAAACTCGGGGAGTTGTTAATAACTTGTCATTTTAAGATAAAAATATTTGCGGACAAAACTTGCGGACTTTTAGAAACATAAAGGAAACCACCCAGCCTCCAAAGGCGTAGCTAGGGGGTCGATTTCAGGGGGGGCTAAAATTGGGTGAGCGCCAAGCCCCCCCCCCCTTGGCTACGCCCTTGCCAGCCTCCACTAATAAAATAAAAACCTCTGATAAAGCTGTTCAAATTCCTGTCCCCAACACTCATCCAAGTTAGGGCACTCATTCGGACACATTAAAGACCAAATGTCATCATCTCTCACTCGCTTCATAAAACTAAAAATTAAATTTAAATAAAACATTAAAAGATTCGCATACAGATCTGGAATCCAAAGTCCATAAAACAAATCCCTTGCTTTGTGCTCTTCTGCACCCGTGTTGAGACGCAACTTTAAAAAATCCTCAATATCTGCATGCCACGGCTCCAAGTAAATTGCATAAGCACCGGGACGCTTAATAAAAAAATATATTATTTTTTGAAGGTAATATTCTGTTTTCATTTGCTAAAAACTTTATTTTGCCATTTGTAAAAAAGTTTATAATTTTGCAAACAATTTTTGCGGACATAAAGATGTATACCCAAAAATGCGAACAAAAAAAATTTTGCGGACAAAAAATTTGCGGACAAAATTTTTGGAACTTTTTAACAACTAAAAACTTGTAGTCAATAAAAAATCTATTTGAATAGCAGAATTTACTACTAAAAAACGAAAGAAAAAACAAAAAAAAAATCCGCAAAAAATGTCCGCAAAAAATAACAATTATTCTTTGCCATTTTTTGCAACAATAAACACTACACCCCCTCCCATCCCAACCTCTTCCCCATTCTTTCCACACTTTCACTTCCCCCTACCAATCTTCTTCCTTCACCCTTTTTCTATTTAACATGCAGGGTGTTTTGATTCACCATAATAAAAAAAACTTTAAAGCGGGAAAAGTGGGCGGGGTTAAAAGTTTTTTTTGTTGCCAGTTGGAACCAGGCTTTAGCTAACACAAAAAACAACTCTTATATAAAGGAAGATGAAAACCACTCTTCATTCACTCCAGCCTTGTTTAAAGGATTAATTTCAAAACAGCTCTCCCTACACCCTTCTCCCATATAAATAAAAATAAATTTAACCTAGCTTAGCTTTCAGAAAAATTTTTTTCCCAACAATTTAGAAGGAGAGTGATGTCCTGAATCAATTGGAGGGATTAGACTTTCTTCATTCAATTCCTCCAGTTGATTTCGAGACATAAAACAAATAGGGCCTCACCAAAAGGTACATAATTTGGGACAAAAAATTGTATTATATGTTGAGGTGTATCCCAAATAGAAGGAAGGTATCCCTCACATCAGACAGCCTCACCTCCCAACGGACAACCCAATAGCGTATCCTCAACTCCCAATAGCGTATCCTAAATTGAGGTCTACCTACTATTCGAGAGGTCCACATATAATCCCATTCCTTTTTTACTAACCTTATTTCCTCCCTGATCAATATAGCGTGCCACCGAATTAAAAACTTGCAACATCGGAATAATTCCATTCGAATTTCCATTTGTTCCAGAGATCAAAGAACCTGAAGCACGAATTGAATGAATAGAAAGTCCAATTCCTCCAGCCGATTTTGAAATATAAGCACAACGATTAATTGTTTCAAAAATTCCTTCAATTGAATCGCCAACCATTGAAAGCAAAAAACAAGAAGAAAGTTGTGGACGTTTTGTACCCGCGTTGAATAAAGTTGGAGAGGCGTGAGTAAACCAACGCTCGCCCATGAGATTGTAAGTCTTTAAATATTATTTTTTAAATTTATTGCCTAGAGATGTCCGAAACCGAAAAGTTTTCCGAGCTTTAATACTACCTACAAGGACCAAAAACTTTAGACTAATTGAAGGTCTTGACAGCTCCTCTCATACAGGAAAGGGTATGAGAGAGGCCCTACGCACCGAATCCCTGAATTTTTATCTCCAAATTTTAGAAATTTGGTTCCTGTCCCACAGAGCAGAATGAAAGGACATTAAAAACCCGATGGGTACATAAACGATTTGAGAATTTGGAAACCAAAGTTTCAAAGATTTCGTAAATTCCGGACCCCCAAAATCCCCACAAAAATAATTAAAAAAATAATAAAAAAATAAACATTTATTGCAGCCTCAATGTCAGTTTTGTGTATTCCAACAGCAACACGCATCAACATATGCTGTGGCCTCTCAACTACTTTTCCATTGATTCGCAAAAGGTAAGATCGTTCAAGTGTTTTAAAGCCAAAATAAGTATAGTGGAAATCACGATCATAAATAATTACTGAATTGAGTTTCTAAAAATAAATAAATTTTATAAATTGTAAAACATATACTAGGGGTGTCACTGGTTGCTCGATATCCGAAACCCGGACCTTTCTCGGCCCTAAATTCGAACCTGACCCAAGGAAATTTTCTAAAAACCAACTCAACTTTCTTCCGTCTTAATCTCTTTAACTGACTCGAACCCAAACCTGGACTTTTTTCGGCCCAAAATTCGATCTGAAAAGAGAGATAGGAACCTGACCATTTACAGGTTACTAGATAGGAAACTAAAAAATGGCGACCAGATCCTCGACCATGAGTCAAGAAAAAATCAAAAGACCCTGAAAATGCCTTGATGTTGACTCTGGGTCAAAGGGAAAAGACCAAAGTCTGAAACACATCCGAAGAGAACCCTGTACATATTTAACAATCCCCTTTTATTTCTTTTTGTAAAGAAAAAGTAGACTTCGAAAAATTTAAAATTAAAAAACCTCTTTATTTGCAGTAACAATTTTGTAAAGCTCTTCGCTAACTAAAGGCAAATGTTCTCCGTTTTTTGAGTGTTTATGATGGTAGAGATCACTGACCACGTCTGAGAAAACCTAGAAGAATAATCAGTATTGCTCTAAAAATCCGCAAGTTTTGTCCGCAAATCATACTGTTTCTTTTTCCAGAAAATAGTACAACTTGCGGACGAAACTTGCGGACTTTTGTGAACATAAGAAGAGGAATCGCCAATTTCTCTTGGTAAAAAGCCCAAAAAACCTCCCAAACACACTCCCCAAAATTTTTCTAAAATTTCCTTAAAATTTAAAAACCTTTTTCGTTTCTTTGTGCAGATTTGAAACAGCAATTCTGGCAGCAAGCAAAGCATAATCTGGGTGAACTGTAGTATTTGAAGCAGCCACTTCAGCCGCCAAATTATCCAATTCAACAGTTGTTACTCCAGTATAAATGCCTCTGGACGCCTTTTCTGTGATCAAATCCTTTGAAATGAGGTCAGATTAAATTACGTTTTGGAGAATTTTGAATAAGAGATCCAAAGGGAATGAAGGAAAAAGACCGCAGGGATAGCACCTTCCTTCAGTCCCAAGAATTTATTGAAAGCTTAACAATAAGTGGGGCCGCTGGCTCGTGGTAGCCAAAATTATTTAAAAATAGATACACATGAATTGACTTTATCCAAATTTAAAAGATTGTCTGCAAGTTTTGTCCGCAACAAATATTGCATAATTGGATGCCTCACCGTTTAATATAATATATTAGGGCTCAAAGCGTTCATTGCTTCCTCTTTTTCCCTCAGCTAATTCTCCTCCAATTGGGCTCCAAGACAATTTCACTCGATTTGCGGACAAAACTTGCGGACTTTTCCATCTTGCGGACTTTTCCCATGTACTCAAGCTTGAAGCCTTAATTTCTTCCTTCAATTTGGACCTCAGCCAATTTCCCCCTATTTGGAACCAAGCCAATTTTCCTTCAACTGCGGACAACCTTAGACTTTTCCCTGTGGTAAAAATACTCTAAAAGTTCTAACCGGATTAATATAGCACATATCAAGTCCATAACATAGCTTTGCAACGCGAGAAAAAATTTTGCCTGGATGTACTGCTTCATGACGCCCATCCCTTTTAATTACGTATCGTTGATCGCTTAGTTGTTGAGTAGTGTTACCATTAGTAGTAGTATGGTTAAATTCTGGACCCATTCTTGGTTCTTGCTAAATCTATAAATTTAGAAAAATTTAAACAATTGATAAGATGGGGATAATTCGCCGACATACTTTTCGGCGAATTTCCTTGTGTGTCGGTGAAAAGTCTGTCGACGAATTTCAGCGAAAAGTCTCCCAAAATAATTTTTACAACCCCAAACACGTCCAAAAACTAATATAAGTGAATATAAACGCTGTTACGCATTCGAATAAAATTATTTTCCTTGCGGGGATTCGAACCCCTGGCTATAAATCTAGGAATTTTCCCACTTAACCAAAAAGGTCTTTTTCTGTTGAAGGCAAATTGGTCAGGACAAAACAGCGTCCAGCTTTACTAAAGCAAAAATACTGTCTATTAGAGAAAATAATACCCATTTCGCTTAAATAAAGTCCTCGGGACGTTGAACTAGCCGGACGGTGTTTTGTCCCTCCCCTACCCAACTAGGGGGGTCTCAAAAAATTTTTTAGAAATTTTTAACAGAAATTCCAAACAAATTTTCTCATTTATGGGAAGGAAAATCCTTTCTTATTAAATATTTCTAACGATTTCCTTTCTGCGAAAACGTTAAACAAATGAATAACACAAAAATAGTAGTTTGGTCATTCCCCCAAACAGAAAATATTAGTTGGCTTTATAACAAATTTTAAATGAAACAGAGCCCGCGTTCTTTGGATGGTGAACAATAAATTTGAGGGAATGTTAGTGCTACACATAGTTCTTTGTCCGTGCTAACCCCTAAAACACAAATAAAATTTCTTTGCAAACCCAAGCGCGCCCAAAAACGAAGAAAAAATTGGGTAAAAAATGTGTTTTTGGCTTTGTGATTTTTGAAATAAAGATAAAATGGCTGAAGGAAAATTGAGAAATAAATGTAGGTCCTGTTTTAATTTTCTTAACAGTCTAAATAAGGTTAAGAAATTCAAACAAGTCCAAAAAAGGACTTGAAAAGAAAATTTTCAGTAAAAAACACATTTGGTCGCACAGGAGAAAATTGACCATTTTGTCACACAGGAGAAAATTGACCATTTCGTCACACTGAAGAAAATTGACCATTTCGTCACAGTCTTTTAGATTGGTGAAAATTTCAGCTGGATTTTTTAATTTATTTTTAATAATTTCCAAGTTCAATTAATTTAAAAAAATTTTTATTTTCCTTTAAAAATCTTTTATTTTTAAGAATATTCTATAAAATTCTTTCAATTTAAATTTTTCATCAAAATGGCCAGCAACAACAAAAATTCTCCTCAAGCACAAGCTTTGCAAGCAGTTGCCGATTTGGAAATTGAAATGATGACAGACACATATAGAAGAATGACTCAAAGTTGTCAATCAAAATGTATAAATACTTCTTATCGAGAATCTGAACTTTTGAAAGGTTTTTTTAAATAAATTTTCTCGGGGTTTTAGGAGCCCTTTTTACATTGTTTATGAGCCACCCCTTTTTTAAGCTTCATTTAATTTTTGTTTTTGTGGTCATTTGAATTCCGTAACATTTTTTGGGGTTGGGACCAGTTATTGAGTTTAGATCGTTCATTTGCTTCTGTTAATTGGTTGGATTTCTTTGTTTGTTCCATCCAATTTTAGAAATTTAGGAGACACATAACAAGAAAGGGATAAAGGTAAGTAAATGAACGAATCCCGACTCAATATCCGTAACCCCCAACCAAAAAATGTAACTAATTCTAAAAGTAATCATTCAACCGAAAAAATATATTCAGTCAGATCTTACCTGTATTTCTTCCTCTTACAAACAAAATCTAACGTTAAAATGTACATTTGGTGATGAGCGACTTTGATGTTGATAGGACGACGTATAAGTGAGATCCGATTGTCAAAAATATAGGGGAGGTCCCCGAGCCTTTGGGGTCGGAAGTGACGAGGATCGGGGTTTTGCTGGGGAGGGCATGTCGGGTTTTTGGGGGTTTTTACTAATTTAAAAATTTTCAAAAAAATTTTTTTAAAGGCGAAGCTGTCTGTCTCGACCGTTGTTTAGCCAAATATTTGGATGTTCACGATCGACTGGGAAAATTGCTTATGCAAATGACTCAACAGGACGACAAAGCACAGCAACAACAACAACAAAGTTTAGCTGCTACAGCACAGAAAATGCATGGGAAATAGAAGGGAATATTTATTTTCGTTTGTTTAGTTTATTTTTTAAACAATTTTAATTATTGTTACGCCTTTTAAAAATTTTATTATAAATAATGAAAAAAATTTTTGAGCTTTTTTAATAAGTTTCTGAACAATTTAAGCTGGTGATTTTTTAAATAGTTTATTTTTAAAATTATTTTTATGGCGGGAAAATCTCAAAAAATGGCTGGAAATTTTTTGATTACTTCTTAAACCTTTAGTATCTCTTTAAATTTATTTTTTTAAGTTCATTTAGGTTTCGACGAACATTATTTAATTTTGAAGGGGGCAAAATCCGCAATTGTGTCCATCCCTGCTCCTAACAGTCCTTTTTCAGTGATTAATTATACATAAAAATATAATCACAACTTTTGTATAATAAAAGCAAAGTCTACAAAAAATATATAAATCTAATAAATATTCTTTATTTATAAAATATCGAACTTCACTATTAGGGTTGGGGCCCGGTCCGAAAAATGAGGCCCGAAAAAATGACTCGAACGTCGGGCCGACTCGAAAACCCCAACCCTACTTCACTATAAGATACCCCTATTTTTTGGGTAGCCACTGGGTGCCCAACAAATAAGCAATACCCCCAATTTAACAAACCCCATTATAAGGCACTTTTTTCAATTCCTAGGGGGTACCCTATAGTGAAAGCTAACTAATATTTATTTAAACCTCTTAATTTGAAATTTTCTTCAAATCTTCATTTTCGTCTAATTTTGGCTGTATTATATACCGATAATGTCCAATACGAAGTATTTGAACTGAAAAAAATTTTTTTTGGAATTTAAAAATCTTTAAAAAAATACCCATTCCCGTGCAAAAAACAAAAAAGTTTACACTAGCCAAATAATAATTTTTTGGAACAATTACAAAACAATAACGTGTCCAAACGGCGCCAGTTGCGGCTAAAGAGGCATTCTATTAAAAATAAATAAAAGATATTTTTAAATGGTTCTATTCTAGTTTATGCGTCCCATAACGTTGCATTAGAATTTCTGTGGTTTTCAAGAGATCTTATTCGAAGCTGGGTTCCTTTAAAGTTTTATGGGAATAGGAACCTGGACTTCCGACAAAAGAAATAAATTCCAAATTTCGAGTATCATGATTCCCGAGCAAAAAAAACGTCAGGAATTTCTGAATTTTAGGAATCGGGTCAACTTTTCTCTTAAAAAATTATGCCTGAATTTTCGAATGCTAACCTGCTTGAACCTTCGGACAGTTGGCTTGACCTGTCGCTATCATATTAATTTTGGTCCATTTTTAAGAATTCTAGAAGGCCCCTCCCAACGGCTAAAATTAATCCTGATAAGCTAACGGACGGTCCAATGCAACTACCTGCTGGTTCTGACTACCAAAAACTTCGAAAACCACAAAAACTCTAAAATACAAATTTTATGGGACGCGTAAACCCTCAAAAGCCTTAAAATTCCAAACCTGATTAATACTCAATTTCGAAGCAGGCCTAGTCAAATCAGATATTCCAGCACCTACAAGTACCCATTTAATTGTTGGAGACCAAAAGAAAACTGTTTTGGGTCCAGCAGGGTGATTCCATGCAGGCTTGGCAAAGCTGGGCAAAATTGGATAAATTAGCTGAAAATAATAGAATATGATAAAAATAAGAAAAAATATTTGTTTAGCCTACCCCCAAGATAATACCCTCCAGAATTAAATGCTCCTCGATGAAGGGTCCACCCTAAAGGCCAACTCAGAATATTTGGGATTAAAATGGATTTATTTGGATTAAGGGGACTCTCGCTTAGAAAGGTATTTAAAAGGGAGCGAGCCAATATATTCCTTATCTTGAGTTCCTTTTATCGGCCCCAATATTTGGAGTTGACTTTATGGGTCATTTAACCTTTAGAGGTAGACCCTCCTTGACGGACCATTCTTCGAGGCGGGCCTGTAAACTTAGAATTGGATTTGGCACACCTCTCCCCAGAAAATCTAACAAAAAAAACAAAACTAACTTTGTCCCCAAGACGACATAGAGCCCTGTAAATTGTTGAAGGTATTGCTGTCATATTCAATTGTTGACAAGGGCTATTTTAATTAAAAAAGAAAATTCTTCAAAAAAATTGTTTAAAAAATAATCAACGAATTTTTCTAATCTAATATGAAATAATCAAAAAATGCAAGTCAATTTTATTCCAGTAAATTTTTAAAGAAATTAAACATCGGTAAAAGAAAAGTCAGGGGTTCCTATCTTTTATGCTCCTAAAAATCCGCAAATTTATAAAAAGTCTGCAAATTAAAAAAAGTCTGCAGATTCCAAAGAAGTCCGCAAGTTTAAATAAAGGATCCGCAAATTAAAAAAAATCCGCAAATTTGAACAAAATCCGCAAATTTCGAAAAAAGTCCGCAAACTGAGAAAAAAAGTCCGCAAGTTATTAATATTAAAATTTGCGGATTTTTACGAGCATAAGGAAGGAAAAAGTGCGACTAACTATATAGTGCGACTAAAATAAATTTTTTTGTAAATACTGGAAAGGTTATCATGAACAAATATTTAATTTGTGAATGGTGTGAGATAACTTTTAAGAAACAAAAATTAATTTTAAAAATTTCTTTTGTTTTTTCATTTAAACATAAAAACTGTCGAACCTCGCTTATAGATACCCCCAATCTTAGATACCCATCTATAGTCTATAGTTGGCCACTGGATGTCAGAAAGCTGACTAAATGTTACCCTCTATTTAATAAACACCTCATTATAAGCTACCCCATATATAAGATACAGCTCGTTATAAGATACAGCTTATTATAAGATGCCCTCCATTTAAAATCTCAACACCTCTATTTAATATACACCTCAATATAAGGTACTTTTTTCAGCCCCAAAAAGGTATCTAAAAAGCGAGATCTGATTTTTCACACACCATTAAAAAATATACAGAGCACAAAACATTTTTTTAAAAAGCTTTTTCCTTAAAATTTTTCATTAAAAAAGAGTCGAGTTAAATTTTCATCTCATAAAATAGAAGTGATACTTACACAAACATTTATACATTCACTTTTTTTCGATAGTGTAAATTTAAGCAAAAAAATTAGATTTATTTTAAAAGATGCGATTTCTCTTTTTCATTTTTTAAACAGAAAATTTTTCATTCAAAAATCACATCTTTGATATGGGGTTGGTATATTTATAGAATCCTTTTAAAACGAGATAATGGGGAGAGAAAATTTTTTGTTGTCAAATAGATATCCTTTTTTGTTTTATAAACAAATTACTAAAAAAAATACAAGTCTCTAGTGCAGAATAAGTGTCTCATAGATTTATTTCAGGTTTTTAATGTTTGCTTGTTCCGTCCTTGTGTTATAAGTTCGGGACCTAAGGTCACCGGGCTTAAACCCAAGCTCTGTCAGAAAGTTTTCCACAAAAAGCAAGGCATGTCTACAAGTAGCTGAAACTTTTTCATTGTTGTTGAAATCAGCAGGTTTGAGTAATTGGTCAGTGCAAGAAATCAGAATTTTATGCGCACTTAGTCAGCGATAGAAAGAAAAGTATGGGCCCCCCTCCGCGACATCTGAGGGGGTTAACTAATGCGTTAGAATTAAAGTAAAAATCTTAAACCTACTGTTCAACGGAGCGACTCCCAAAAATCTCGAACATATAGCAATTCCAATACTAACACCCCCAGATCTTCCAGTTTTTTTAATGTTTGGCTGAAAATAATTTATATCATTTTATAAATGAGGCAATATTTACTGGAAGGAAATTGTAGCACAATTTTTTTTCAGAATATTTTGGGTAGAAGGCATATTCTCAACAAACAGACAAGCATCTCTGCATGCTGATTCAATTTCATGGTTGGTATTGAATTCTGTAGGATTAAAATTTTGTTCTGTTGTTGAAACAAGAATTGAGTGGACACAACCCACGTAACCTATTCCAGGATTAGTATCTATAATAAAATGAAAAATAGTATTTTAGGGGGGGGGGGGAGATATCGTCCCGTACAAAATATTGAAAAATCCCGTTACGGAATCCCGAGAATGTGATAAAATTTTAACGACATTTTGTACGGGACGATATCTTCCCCCCCTAAAATACTATTTTTCATTTTATTATAGATACTAATCCTGGAATAGGTTACGTGGGTTGTGTCCACTCAATTCTTGTTTCAACAACAGAACAAAATTTTAATCCTACAGAATTCAATACCAACCATGAAATTGAATCAGCATGCAGAGATGCTTGTCTGTTTGTTGAGAATATGCCTTCTACCCAAAATATTCTGAAAAAAAAATTGTGCTACAATTTCCTTCCAGTAAATATTGCCTCATTTATAAAATGATATAAATTATTTTCAGCCAAACATTAAAAAAACTGGAAGATCTGGGGGTGTTAGTATTGGAATTGCTATATGTTCGAGATTTTTTGGAGTCGCTCCGTTGAACAGTAGATTTAAGATTTTTAATTTAATTCTAACACAGTAGTTAACCCCCTCAGATGTCCCAGAGGGCTGCTGGGCCCATACTTATCTTTCTATCGCTGACTAAATAGTGCGCATAAAATTCTGATTTCTTGCACTGACCAATTACGCAAACCTGCTGATTTCAACAACAATGATTTTAGGACTATTTAGGATGGGGATAATACGAGCAAAATTTATATTAATTTAAATTCCACTGCATCTTACGGAAAGATATAAGAGATAAAAGTTAAACCCTAAAAACAAAATGTTACGCAAAAAATAGCTAAAACAAAACGGAAAACAAAACTATTATCAAAAAATAACGTATAGATAAAAAATAAAAGTAAGACATTGTAGTAGTAATGATTGTTTGCTATCAATTGCATATACTAAAATAATTTAAAAATTAATAGGATCATTATTTTGTAACAAATAATAGTAATGCTACAAATTTAAACAAAATTTAATTATTTTTTTTGGTAGGAAATAAAATAGGAAATATTTCCTCAAAATTACTAATAAATATTGAGGTGATTCCTTGTTTTTGTTCATCCGTTAATGAGTTATGCTCTTCTTCCATTTCAGCTGGAAGAATGATAAACTCTACCCCTAATTTTTTTGCCCCCATTAATTTTGGAATGAGTCCGCCAACTTTGTGCACAGTGCCATCGACCCAAATCTCACCCATGTCAGCAAAATTTGCAAAAGCAATTTGAGTTTAAAAGGCTTATTACTAAAGTGATTTTTTGTCAATAATTATGCCTTTTAAACTCAAATTGCTTTTGCAAATTTTGCTGACATGGGTGAGATTTGGGTCGATGGCACTGTGCACAAAGTTGGCGGACTCATTCCAAAATTAATGGGGGCAAAAAAATTAGGGGTAGAGTTTATCATTCTTCCAGCTGAAATGGAAGAAGAGCATAACTCATTAACGGATGAACAAAAACAAGGAATCACCTCAATATTTATTAGTAATTTTGAGGAAATATTTCCTATTTTATTTCCTACCAAAAAAAATAATTAAATTTTGTTTAAATTTGTAGCATTACTATTATTTGTTACAAAATAATGATCCTATTAATTTTTAAATTATTTTAGTATATGCAATTGATAGCAAACAATCATTACTACTACAATGTCTTACTTTTATTTTTTATCTATACGTTATTTTTTGATAATAGTTTTGTTTTCCGTTTTGTTTTAGTCTATTTTTTGCGTAACATTTTGTTTTTAGGGTTTAACTTTTATCTCTTATATCTTTCCGTAAGATGCAGTGGAATTTAAATTAATATAAATTTTGCTCGTATTATTCTCATTTTTAGCCTCGAACCCATACTAAACATAGGCCTCGAACTCCCCTCCAATCTAATTCCCAATAAAAAAATCTTCAGTTTAAATTAATTTATTTTGTTGACTGCGCGCTTATTTCTAATACTTAGGTGGCTTATAAAAATGTTTTTCCAAAATACAAAAAAAAACTTTACGGAACCCAAAGCAAACATTGAAAACATGTAACATTTGTACCAGTTGATACGTAATACCACTCGATGTACTGCTGCACTAGAGACGAGCACATTTTAAATATCTTCTCATTGTCAGAAAAAAAAGATACCTTAATAGAATTATTTAAATAAACAAACATTTTTTAGTTTAAAAATATATTTCACAACTCCATCATCATCACATCCCTTCCTTTTCGAGATTATAATCTTTTTCCCATTCATGCACAGCAATTGCTTGCGCGGCCTAAAGGAGTACCACCACCTGGAGCATTTGGAGAGCTTGGCGAATGTTGTGGTCCAAGTTTGATTCCATTTGCCTTTAAAATAATTTAAAATTAATGACCGGCAGAATCGAATTTGTAGGATAATTTCATACAAAAGTTTGGAGATTAATCACATGGCCTATGATCGGAATACTAACTTATTCCGTCCGGGAAAGTAAGGGTAGACATCGGATCTCACTTTTAAATAAGACCGTGTAACAAACAAAGGGTTAGCTTAATTAGGAGTATCCTAAAAAGAGTCATCGCTTATCCTCCCATCCTATGGGAAAAATAATTTTAGAGTACATATCTGAGTCGAGCAGTATCTAGTATTGCGTGTATCTTCCGAAAATTTTGTGGCTATGTCCTTAGGTCCACCTGTAAATTAATGATAAAAAACCCTCAACGACATCCTTAAAAAAGAAACATAATAAAAATCCCACTTAAACATGTCAAAAATATAAAAAACCTCATTATTGATGTCAAACACGCCCTCCTGAATTTTCCTGTAGATTTCCTTAGCCGTATCAATAAAAGCTTCTTCAACATTTGCTGCCGTTTTAGCTGAAGTCTCCATAAAAACCAAACCATTTTCACGTGCAAATGCTTCGCCCTCTTCACGTTTAACTTCACGGCGAGCTTCTAGATCACTTTAAAAGATTAACGATTAAATTTCAAAAAAGCCCAAAGAAACCTTTTATTTCCAATCAACATAATAACCATATTAGAATTTGAATGTTGACGAGCATCTTCTAACCAAGATGTTAAATGATTGAAAGTGTCACGCCTGAAAGTTTGTAAAATGTGAAAATGTTATTTAAATAAAATTGTGGGGAAGGGATATCCAAGTGGATAGCTGGGTCAGTCCAACAGCCCAGCCCTTGTCCAGCTGGATAGACGGGGGTCTGAGGATCTATAAGGAGTAGAAGCCCCGGTACCTGGAGCCCTGTATGTGGTGAACGAATCTGCCTAACAAAAAACTCGAAGTCAAAAGGATCGATGCCTGCCCGGAATAACCTTATACATCTCTTTTATTAAATATTTACCGAGTTATGTCATACACAAGCAAAGCACCAGCAGCTCCTCGATAGTATGAACGAGTAATTGAACGAAATGATTCTTGACCTAATAATTGATTATATAAATCAGTGAAAAACGAAAGTCAAAACAGGCAACCCCTGTCAGCTTGTAAAAGTCAAGAGACAAAAGAACACACCGAAAAGTTACCAATAAGTTAACAGAGGTCCCCCCAAACATTGTTAAAAACCCCAAGAGTAACCATCAAACTCAAGAATGCCTAAATTAAAGTGAAATAGTGGAATAGATGGCAGTATTGTCCCCAAACTGTAGAGACAATTGAAAGAAAACTGCAAAAATCTGGATCCAAACCTTGACCGTTTTATGAAAACAGAGTCAAACCCAAGGCAATTTTCAGTGTTCCTTGATTTAAACTTGTCTCAAGGTCAAGAAGCTAGTCATGATCCTCAAACAGAATCAAAAATCGTGAGGTTTTTAGAAGCTCCGATTTACAGCAGAAACAGCTCCCCCTGTCCCCTTGGCAGTGGCATAAACTCAACCCTAAACCATTAAAAAACCCCAAACAAACCAGCAGTGTCCCATATTTGCAGCTTAATTTGTTTTCCATCAATAGTAATCATTCTAGCTCCAAACTCCACTCCAATAGTCAAGTCATGTACAGGTTGAAAACGTTTGTCAGTGAATTGAAGGAGAAGACAAGACTTTCCAACACCTTTAAATTTGCTTTAAAAAGTTCTTTTCTAAAAGAAACCTGTGTCTCCAATAATTATATATTTAAATAAGTAGGAATATGACATTTTCTTTTTTGACTTTTGATTAATTAAAAAATTGAAGATTTACTTGAAAAGTCTCTAAAAAATAAAATTTAAAGTTACCGGTAAAATTGAACTTTGTTCCCCTCACCCTCTACTACCTCAAGGCTTAAAAATGGTCAGACTTAGAAAAGGTATTAAACGTTTAGAAGTACCCCCGCACACGTTTATGGCTAGTACCCCTGGCTACGGGCCTTGTGGTACCCACTTGGCATAGGTTCACGCATCAACGGCTAATTATCGCATAAAAGTATCGAGTGAAATTTCATGTTTTTGACTTGCGGATTGCGGCTGCAGAAATTTTTTTCATTTGTGCGCAGCCCTAAAGGCTAGTGACTTACAGAAATTTTGGCATAGGTTCTAAAAAGCAGAAATGGTACTTATAGCCATAGAAAACATGTGTGCGTAACACTTTTTAAGTTTGACCATTTTTAGCCTTGAGGAAGTAAAAAAGGGGGAAAGAAGTTCAATTTCTCCAAGTTACTATATTTACAGTAAAACTTAATTGAGTTGAAATAAAGTAATTTTATCTTTAAAACATTTCTCGTGAAACTCATCACAAGAAACAATGAAAAATGCTTGAGGGTAGACAATGAAAAATTTAATCAATCAAAAAAGAGAAGGTGCTAGAATAAAATGGAAATACTCAAAATGGTAAAGACAAAATGGTACACAGAAAAAAGTTTGACAAATTGTCGCACAAGTTTGGTGACCCTTCCTGGAATCTTCCAGAAGATAATAAATCTATGAGACGTCCAGTAAAACTTTCTTTGATTAACCTACTTCTTTGAACGTTTCATAGCTCACTATTAACAGCCTAAATAAGTAATATGCTGGTCTAGGTCTTCCAGCTACTGTTCCCCATTTTGTCCAATTTTTTGCTGTGTACCATTTTGTGTTGTTCCATTTTGTCGCTTTCTTTTACATATAAAAGAAGTCAAAAAAGATAATATAGAAGAGAGAGTGAAGACAAAGAAATTTTTAATTGGGAGGTTTTTCATAATCTCAAAAGCCATTTTGCCAAGAACATTTAGTCATAACGACCAGATTATATTTTACAATTGAAAATAGGAAAAAATGCCAGCAGAAAGTAAATAAAATTTGAAAGCCCTTGAATTGTAGGGCAAAGGCTAAGTTGAACTGCTCTGACCCTTATTAAATGTTAATTGGGGAATTTTTGTTGTACATATTGTCTTTCATATAATTTAATTAATTTCTACTGAAAGGATTTGAACCTTCCTCTCTTACTTTCTGCCTCTTTGAATCAACGCATTAACCAACTTAGCCACAAAATTAGGCTGTTGTTCCAACACAGGATTTGCACAATCATTTATTTCTATAAAAATTTTTAGTCAAAACACAGTCGAAAACACACAACACAGCAAAACACAACACAGCTAAATTAGTGCCTCACCCTAAAATAGAGCCCCACTTTGGAGAATAGTTGAAATTTAGAGCCCCACCCTAAAATAGAGCCCCACTTTAGAGGATAGTTGAAAAATAGAGCCCCATGGGCAGTGCTTCGAAGCTCGTACCAAAATTCGTACTCGTACCTCGTACTCGTACCTGGTACGAAGTACGAGTACGAGTACGAGCAAAAAAATGAGGCAGGTACGAAGCAGACCTGGGCGAAACTCCAAATTTTTTTCCGACGAAACGAAACGAAACAAAAATTTTTAAAAATCGTTTCGTTAACAAAACGAAACGAAACAGTCAGAATTTAACGAAACGAAACAAAACGAAACATTTTAATTTCCAAAAAATCTCAAAAAACTTAATTATTTTATTATCTATTCAAGTTTAAGGATGTTAATGGGCCACTAGTGACATATATGTTATCATATAATTATGTGGGACACAAATTGTGGTCCCATTAGCCATTTGTTGTGGGCCCAATCAGTTCAAACGCCAATTTTTCCCTTAATCTCATCTAATTCCCTATATCACCATTATTTTGCAAAATCGAACATGAGAACTTGAGGAAAAGCAAAAAATCTGATATTATCAAGGAACCTTCCTTAATTTATGTTTCTCCCTTACTTTATGATTGGAAGGCCAAATTTGGAAGGCCAAGAAACCAGATTTTTCATTTTCAGCGCCGCAGGCGAAATTTTTGAGAATATTGGAAGGCAAAGAAGCCAGATTTCTTCCCTTTTCAGCGCCGCAGGCGAAAATTTTGCGGATTTTGGAAGGCCAAAGGTGAAATTTTTTCAGTTTTTGGGTAATATTTTGGCTTAAAAATAGGTAATGTTTCGTTAACGAAACACAGGTGTTTCGTTAACAAAACGAAACGAAACAAATTAAAAACTGTTTCGTCACGAAACGAGACGAAACAGTTAAAAACATAACGAAACTAACGAAACAACGAAACGAAACGAAACGTTTCGCCCACGTCTGGTACGAAGTACGAGTACGAGGCCAAAAAAAAGTGAAAAGTACGAGTACGAGGCCTAAGTACGAGCTCGTACTTCTCGTACTTGGTGTTAATAGGAAAAAGAAAAAATATATTTAATTCCTTTCATTCGCCATTATAGTCCGAGTGGTGAAAGTGCTTGGATGCACCAAAGTCTGTAGTGATTTGATGTTGGGTTCGCTTCCTATTCGCGGGCCAATGAATTTTGATATTTTTTTCATAAATAACTTATTTTTAAGTCTAATTTTGTTTTAAAAATTATTCTGTTTTTACATGGAGTAATTATGAAATCTTGACCCTCTAGAATTTTTAAAATATTTTTACTTTGAACACTAAAAAGTGAATTTTTTTCGCCTACGGCCTTCGGAAATTTTCAAAATTTTCGCCTGCGGCGCTGAAAAAATTAGGATGTTGGCTTATTGGCTTCCAAATTCTAAAATTTTCGCCTCCGGCGGTGAAAAATGGAAGAAATCTGGCTTCATGGCCATCAAAATTTTTCAAAATTTTCGCCTGCGGCGCAAAAAATAGAAGAAATCTGACTTAATGATATCCAATTCTCAAAATTTTTGAAAAAAAGGGATTTAAGATTAAGAGGGATATCAGGTGATTAAAGTGTGAAAAGTTCGGTGGAGAAGATAGAAAGTTCCATGTAAGAAGATGAAAAATGGATGCAAAAATGTTAGATTTTGGGTAGCCCGACCCATCTTGGAGACATATTTTTCCTCGCACTCCAAAATGCTCAAAAATTTTGCCTGCGGCGCAGAAAATGGATTATATTGGAGGATTTACGGCTTCAAAGCCTTCAAAGATTCAAAAATCATCACATACAACGCTTAAAATTTAAAAATAGATGCCCTAGGCTCCAAAAAATCATAAAAATTCTCGATTTTTTGCTTTTTTCTCAAGTACGAGTAAGTACGAGGTACGAGGTACGAGGCCAAAAATATAGGTGGTACGAGGTACGAGTACGAGTACGACGCCTAAAATAAGGGTGGTACGAGGTACGAGTACGAGTACGAGGCCAAAAAAAGAGGTGGTACGAAATACGAGTACGAGTACGAGCAAATTTGAAATTTCGAAGCACTGCCCATGGGGCTTTATTTTAGGAAATACGGTAGTTTATTTAATTCTCTATCCATTGATAACAAAAACATTAAAAAATATCCACCCCTTTTCGAGGTATGGGGCCGGGACTTGGTTGAACTGCTCCGATTTTAAAGTACTATAAAATGCCAGTAGTTGGCTCTAAAGCTGAAATTTTTCGAAGCCGCTCCATTCTGACTTTGGAATAATAATAATTTTTTAGAACAACTAAATTTTCAGCTTATAGTGAAAATAATTTACAGGCTGATCAATTCTTTTAAAATTTATTCTCAAGTCCAGCAAAAATTTTAATTAAAAAATTCATAGACAATTTTTCTATAATAAATTCAAAATATTTAAAAACAAAAAGATTTTTATTCAAATTAATTTGCAATAATTTATTACATAATTTATCTATTTATGTATACACTTTTATTGTTATGTAATTGCGCGGCGTAGATTTTTTATTTGATCAATGATTAATTTTTTTATTAGCCTGTTCTTAGCATTTTCTTTAGCGTTAAAAAACGCTAATTTTGTATTGTCCACGTAAATTACAAATAAAAAAATTTTTTCTTGAGAAAAATTTTTGTAAAAATCTCCTTTGTTTGACACTGGATTGAGGAGCTTTCTAAGTGAAACCCTCAATTTAAGATACCTCCAATTTAAGATACCTCCAATTTAAGATACCCCCATTATAAGCTACCCTCTATATAAGAGATGATCTTCAATCTCAAATGTCAGTCTTATAAAGAGGTTTGGCTGTATGTACTTAACAATTATATTATTACGGTGGAAGGGATGGGGGTGCCTAACAGGGGCGTGCCGAAACAGATTTTAAAAAGCGAAACGCAAAAGACGAAAGTCAAAAAAACTCCGTAAATCCTCTAAAGGCAGAATGCGAAATTGGCACACCCCTGGTAAAACTCGCACACTGGCACAAAATAAAACTGGCACACGGTCCTTTATTTAAGATAAACCTTACTGTAAGAGATACCTCCTACTTAAGAGGTATCTCTTATAATACCTCCTATTTAAGACATTTCACTACAACCTCAATTCAGTATAACCTCAATTTGAAATGTGATTTTTAATTTAAAAAGTTTTTTTTAGTCCCAAAGAGGTATTTATGTATTAATTTTATTATCTTCTAAGAACTCTCCTTAACAATCATCCAAAAAATCTTATTTTAATGGCCATAAACAGGCTATTGTTTTAATAAATATTTTTCTCCTTATTTTTTCTTCCCTCGTCCATCTCTTATTAAAACTATTATTCTTCCCTTCCCTTCATTTTTACCTTTTTCCTAAAAATTTTTTCCTAAAAACTTGCCAGAAAGCCCGTTAAAGGTGTAAAAATTTATGGCTATATTTAAAATAAACGAGAGAAAAAATAATGGGATTAAGCCCCGTGGGTGTGGCAACTGGTTTATTGTTGGTGTTTCTTTTGTTTATTTTTGCTTTGTTATTGTTTTTCTTTATTTTTGTATGGATGAGTAAATAATAAAAATAAAAAAATAAAAAATTTTTTTGGAAAATTATAATTATCAGTATAGTTAAGTGAAGTGATCGGGCATTTCGATTCGATCGACTACCCCTATTTTGGCTTCTTGCTCTTATTCGTACATTTCTATTTTCGATCGTGTTCGTGCTTCGTATCAGATGTAAGGTTGATTCACCTGGCAACATTTGAAACACTTACAAAGGAGAGGCTGTGGGGTGTTCCGTGGGACTTCGGGATGAGATTTGGAGGACAGACTTACCCTACTTTAGTTGTCAATTTTGAACCATTTTCGCTGAATGGTACCGTGGACCGAGTTATAAGCGAACTTAAGGATAAAAGAAAGGCTTTTGAGGGACGGGGAAAATTATAAAGTTTTTCTTTCATCACGGGGAGTGAGGGGTGGCGGGATACAACCCTACTAAGATAATCTCTCTATTCCAATAAATAACCCTCTATTTAAGATATCCCTCATTATAAGCCTCATATAAGATTATTCAAGGTGTATCTTACAGTGAGGGGTTTTATGAAAATATTTCAAAATTTTTTTCTTAAAAAATAGTAAAAAGCCTTTTAATTTATTGTTGTTTTTTTTTTCACTTGCTGTTAAAATTTTATGACCTCGACATTTTTACAGAAACAGTCTCAGACAGTAATTAATCATTTTTAATTAAATTAATAAATTGTGAAGTGCGCAAAATTGAAAGTAAAATTGAAAAAAAAAGATTATTTTTTGAAAAAAATAAATAGACAAAAATAAATATTCAACAAAAACAGTACAACATTCGCCGATTTTTTTTAAATTTTTTTTTCTTAATTTTAGAGTGAAAATGGTAGGTTTTTTGGGTAGAAAGTGCTTGAAAAGCTGTGAATTAAATTAATGGTAAAAAGAATAATTACCTAGCCCTTACAGGGTCGGGAGTGTCGGGAATTGGGGGTTGTCGGGCTAGAGCCTTCCGATCTGTGTGCTAAAAAATCGTCGGGTTCTGGGTCGGGGTCTATGAAGTCGGGTTGCCACCCTAGTCTCTTTAAATGGGAGTAAGGACTAAACTTTTGCTAAACTCTTTCTAAATCTTCGGATCTGAAGCCCGGATCCGTACAAAGAGCTTTAAGACTGGTGGGGGAGATATTCTCAATTTTAGACAACCTTAATTTTTAAATACAATTTTCAACCTTTCTCAATGTATCTCTTGAGTTTATTGAAAAATTCGGAAGATTTTTAAATCGTCTCTTGTCCTCTCATCTCATTTGAATACCTTAGAGGTATACTTTGCTCACCTTCTTTAAAAGATATGCTGACTCACCGGGGCAGCTTTAACCCCCCCCCCCCCCCCCCTTAGCCTCCTTTTAGCCTTTACTGGATCTTCTTCCTCCCCTTCTGATTTTGATTGTCCTCTCATTTGATACCTTAAAGGTATACTTTACTCACCTCCTTTTAACAGATATGCTGACTCACCTCTCTTTTTCCTTTATAAATCCTTAACCCCCTATAGCCCCCCTTTCTAACCCCTTTTAGCCTTTACTGGATCTTCTTCCTTCCCCTTCTGACTAATTTATTGTTCTACATTTTTAACATTCCTCCAAAATAATTGGGTTATTGTTATGTTGGGGGTGGTCTTTTTTCTGACGTCTTCCTTTGGATTTATCTCTCGAAAATTTTTTTCTTATTTTGATATTGACCTTCGTACCCATCCTTTAAATTTCTGCGCTTTTATCCGTTAATTAATTAATTTTTTTCTTATTTTTTTCCCCAAATTTTCTGTCCGTGACCCACCTTATTTTTTGGATTTTTTGATTTTTAAGGAAAAAAGAAGGAAGAAGAATATTCGTTTAATCTGCTTTTCCCGCGTTTTTTTTATTAAAATTTAATATTTTTCCTTTACCTTATTTTTAATGAAAAATTTATATTTAGGGCAAGGCCATCCATTTAAATATTTTTTTGAAAATTAATTTGTTTTTTTGAAAGTTTTTCTTTGGAATATTTTTTATTCTACATATTCTTTTTTAAATATAACAATATTCCGATCCGTATTTATTTTGGAATTACAACCCTTATAAATTGACTTTTTAGTTAAAAATTAACGTTAACCTTAAAATTCTCGAAATTTTTCAGTGACTGAGGCGCTGAAAAATTAAACAAAATTAACGAATTTAAATTAGCGAATACACTTAAGTCGTTTGGAAATTTTGAAACGATCACTAGTTGTTGGGGTAGCTGAACGGTTAGCAACACCCTTGCATCGGAGAGCCCCAAGAATTAAGTTCCATCTAATCATTTTCTTTTTTTTCGGGTTTTGGTCGTTGGGCCAAAGTCCCACCTTATATTGAGGGAGTCTTTAAAATTACCTATTTTTAAATAATTCAAATTAAAAAAAATATTTTTTAAAATAATATTTGCACTAAAAACCCTCCCTATACTTTCCTTGCGCGACAATTTCCTAATAAAAAATATAAAAAAAAGTTGTTGTGCTAGGGTCGTAGATTAACTAAAGAAAAAGAGCCATAGCCCACTAACCCAATTTCTTTTTTGAATCAGTCCCAGAACCTATTTTTTTTTAATTTTTTTCTCAAAAACTTTTTTCTGGTCAAGGACAGAAAAAAAATTTAGTTTTTTATTGTTTCAGTTTTTTTATTTAACCAAAATTAAAGTTACACCATCAAATCTCCCTTTATAAATACCCCCTTTGTAACTGAAAAATCTTATCTTATAATGAGGGTATTTTAAATTGGG
Source organism: Meloidogyne incognita (assembly GCA_036172945.1). NCBI lineage: Eukaryota > Metazoa > Nematoda > Chromadorea > Rhabditida > Meloidogynidae > Meloidogyne > Meloidogyne incognita. The sequence goes on from JARQAC010000002.1 coordinate 3,520,622, forward strand.
GGTATCGCTTGGACAGCTCCTCTAACCAACGGTCAACCAAATTTTAAAACCCGTATCTTAAATAGAGGTGTACTTAGTATTGGGTATATCTTGAAGAGAGGACCGTCTGTATAAATTACCTTCAATAAAAGATAACCTCTATTTAACATACGCTCTTTAAAATTTAATTGACCGTTGGGTAGAGGAGCTGTCCAAGCGTTACCCTCTATTTAAGATACATCTCGTTATAAGATGGGCCCAGTTATGAGACAACCTCTATTTAGGATACACATCAATTTAAGATACCTAATCAATACTCTCTATTTAAGATACACGTCATTATAAGGTACGGTGAGGGTCCACTATAGTGAGGGTCCACTTAAGGGGGGTACCCTTAAGAGGGGTCCACTTAAGGGGGTCAACCTAGAGCGAGGGCCCAACTCAATATTTAATATAGATGTTTTTGTTACTTTACTAAATTTGGACTAAAAACAAAAAAAAATTAAAATTAGGCGCACTAAAAGTCGCGTGCTGCAAGCCACCACAATGTCTCTTCTTGACATTAAAACGGATCAGTAACGACAAACGGATTTTTGGTTTTTGTGTCGCGGAGGTGCTAGGTGACAGCCTAAAAATAAATATATATATTTATTCTGCACCTCCAAGGCCGTGAACTGAGAGCGATTAAAATAGGGAGGGGAGACTTGAAGAAAAAAAATAGTGGGGGGAAAGGGGGGACATTTATGTTTATATTTTTTAATTTTAGTAGAGAAATTGTTTTTTTTAATTAAATTAAATTAAAAATTTGACATTTTTATTATTAATTAGGTTTATAACATCCGTTACCTACAAAAGCTAATAGAGCTTTGCTAACGTGCTGAAAATTACAAGCGGCCAAAAAGCTGTTAAATCTGTTGTTTTCCCGATTTTTGTAAGTGGGGGATTCCTGACCCAATACTCATCGAGAACCCGATTTTTCTTGGACTGAGCTGTATCGACCCTCATATTTTTTTCCTTTTTCTTTCGATTTTCGAATTTCGACAATTTCTCGGTTTTCGTCCATACTTGATTCTGAGAGCTCTCCGATGCAGAGCTAAGCGTTAACGCTCGATCACCGACTGTTTTCATTTTTGCTTTATTTGCTAGGCTTCGTCTGTTTCCCTTATTTTCTGCTTTTTTAAAATTAGGTTTATAACATCCGTTACCTACACCTTTACTAATTTTTTTATTTAAAAAATATATCCTTTTAATTAATTTCCTGTTCTTTAAAAATCCTTCCCAAATTATCCACCTATAAATATAAAAATCAGAACAGGGCGGTTCTCCCTTAAAAAAGTTTTTTTATGTTTAAACCAAACAAAAAGCGGCTTTCCTCCTTTTTCCTTACCTTTTTTACTAATTTTCTCCTTTATTTACCTTCTCTTAAAATGACAGATATAAATAATTAAAATAATCAACTAACCATTTCTTTTTAACAAATCTTTCCCCTTCCCTCCTTCATTTTTCTTTCCCTTCCCCCCCTTCATTTTCCTTCCCCCCTCCCCTCCTTCATTTTCCTCTTCCCCTTCATTCGTTCCTTTCCTTCTCCCCCTCTTTTTAGGCTCCATTTTCGGAAATTATGTGCGCGAAGGTGTGCGAAGAGAGAGAGCTAGCTTATTATTTTTAATTTTGCTTTTGGCAAGTATTAAACCATTCTTTATTGTTGTTTCTATTGTTTTTTGTTTTTATTGTTTGTTTATTGCTAGAAGCTATTTATAATAGTCCTATTATGTTAAAAAAGAAGAGACAAGTCCCTATACCTTGTCCAATCAAGCTTTTCTTTTTTATATTCTTTTCATCAACAGATTTGGACCCAAAAAAGAGATAAATAAAAGAAAAGCTAATATAGCTTTGCTAACGTGCTGAATGTTACAAGCTGCCAAAAAGCTGTTAAATATGTTGTTTTATTTTTCTTAATTTCCTTTACTTTGGATTCTTGGTCTTTTAATTATTAAAATATTAAAAAGGCTTTTATATATTAAAAAGGCTTTTCTCTAGTTTATACGACCTATCAACCTCTATTTCAATCAGACTTTTACCCCTGTAAATCTACCTCAACCAAGTTTATCTCAAGGCTTATAGCTAGACTTACAAAAGTCAGATATAGACAATTTAGGCTTATTTAGACGTAACTCGTCGAGCTGCGTCGGATGCCACCTGAATCAACTTGCTATGACATTTTTACATTGAGTTTTGGCTCTTGAGTAGGCTGTACGGTCTGCAGGTCTACAGGCAGTCTACAGGTCTGCCCCCTTTTTTCGTTCATTCAAACTGTTAATGAAAAGTCCATCCCTTTTCAATCATTTTTTGTTTTTTAATCTGCTCATTAACAGATTTGGGCCTTAATTAAATACAAAAGAGAGATAAATAAAAGATAAGCTGACAGAGCTTTGTTAACAGGCTGAAAATTACAAGCGGCCAAAAAGCTGTAAAATCTCTTCAAATTTTTCGTCTTTTTTCTTTAGATTTTTGGTCTTTTAATTAGTTTCTTATAATTTTTTAAAATTATCTCTAAAAATGCAGACGGACCTCAATTTAAGATACTCCCAATAGTAGATAAACCTCAATCCAAGATATGTTTTTCTAAGTATGGTTGTCCGCTAGGAGAGGCGAGCTACCTGGGCGATACCTTTTAGTTAAGAACCTCTTAATACATATATCTCTACTTAGGATAGCCACTGGAAGATGCTTCCGATTTAGGAGACCCAAAGTTTCAGAACTAAAGGTATATAAAAGCGAGGTTCATCTTTACATGGAAATTAGAGGTGTCCTGAAACAAATTTTACAATTCTAAAGGAGAAAAACGAAAGGCGAAGCTGGCACGCCCCTTAATACAAAGTACGTTGAAAGAAAATTAAGCCGGTAATAAACAATATAAAACTGCTAAAATCATTCAAGAATCTGTTCTTTATTCATCCAGTCATTTAATTCTTAGTTAAATTAGTCAGTGCCTCTTACCTCCTATACACCTTTCAAATCACCCCTTCCCCCCTTTCCTCTATTCAGCCACCAAAGTGTTGATGTTGACCTAGATCTTGGCATCCAGCGCTGCCCAACACCGTCCTCTCCCCCAAACAACAACAACAAACAAACAACACCCCCATCCCCCTCCCCCTAACCACACAACATCCGGGAATGACTGAAAAATTTTTAGTAGTTTAAAGGGGCGATCGGAGCGGGCAAAACAACATTCCCTATATCATTCCACCCTTTTGGGGGAAGGCGCCGGCGCCATTAAAGTGTGAGTAACCGGCCAGCAAAACAAAAAAAAATTGCGGCGAATTATGATAAATTAAGGAATTTATTTTAAAATTGAAGTGTGTTTAATAAGAAAAAACAGGCAATCCATCTCTAATTTTCTCGAATAAAAAAAGAAAAAATTCCTTCCATTCCAGGCCGAGGAAAGGTGTAAAAAAGGGGGAAGAGCTTCTTAAATAGCGAGGATTTATTTTAGACTAGCTACATTGATAAAAATATTTTTTCGAACAAAAATCATTTTTAATAAGCCTCTTTAAAGAACCCTTAAATAGGTTAAGCATTGCCATAAGGGAAGAGAAGAGAAAATCAGAATTGTTGCCACAGCGATTCGAGCGATTTTAATAACAGTGATTTCAGGGTATGTTGATGAAGCTTTGAAAGCTTTAAATCTTTAAAGACCCCTTCCATTTTTCAATCTCCTCGTAGGATGCACCTCTCCTAGGAAATGCAGTTGAACCGTTGAATCTCGATAAGACGGGGTCGAACAGACGTATTATGCCGCGCTTACATAAAAAGCGTCTTGCGTTTTGCGGGAGAAAATAGTATGGAAAAATAAGAGAGAAAAAACGCCGGCGTTTTTTCCGCCGGCGTCTTGACGCCGGCGTGGGGATATCCTTTGGGATATCCTTTTTATCTGGGGATATCCTTTTAAATCTGGGGATACTTCAAAAATCTGGGGATATCCTTTTAAATCTGGGGATACTTCAAAAATCTGGGGATATTTCAAAAATCTGGGGATATTTCAAAAATCTGGGGATATTTCAAAAATCTGGGGATATTTCAAAAATCTGGGGATATTTCAAAAATCTGGGGATATTTCAAAAATCTGGGGATATTTCAAAAATCTGGGGATATTTCAAAAAATATTTTAGCTTTTTTTTCGTTTGTGCTCATTAGATTTTTTAATTTTCGATTTTTTTTATCTTCCCCCGAAGATACCTCCTTCCACCGAAGGTACCTCCCATAGATACCTCCACAAAACATCATGATCCTTAAAAATCGTGCCCAAATTCGGCAACATTTCTTAGCGCCGCAGGCGAAAATTTTCGGAAATTTGGAAGACCAACCCACTAGATTTCTTCCTTTTTCAGCGCCGCAGGCGAAAATTTTGAGAAATTTTGAAGATCCTTAAACAAAAGTCTTCCGAAAATCCCGAAAATTATAAAAAAAATCCCGGATCCCGAATGATCCCGATAATAACAAAAATCCTGGATCCCGGAAAATCCCGTCGGGATCCCGTCCCGCGCCGGCCTCTAATTAGAATATTTTGACAGTAAAGTGGGATCGGTATCATGGCAGGATAAAATGATTTAATTTTATTTCTTTAATTTAATTTCAATAAAATATTTTTAAAAATTTTAATCGGATTTAGTGGTTACATAAAATCGCGCGCGTCTTGCGGAAGACGCTCGGCGTCAAGACGCCGGCGGAAGACGCTGTTTTGTGGTTACATAAAACTAGCGTTTTGACGCTTTGCGTCTTCCCGCTTAGCGGAAGACGCCGATTTTATGTAACCACGAAACAGCGTCTTCCGCCGGCGTCTTGACGCCGAGCGTCTTCCGCCGGCGTCTTGCGTTTTTTATGTAACCGTAGCATTAAAGAGAGAGTCATATTAATGAGAAGACGTGCTATTGGGGAGATGTGTTATCGAGATTCGAGAAATTTTAAAGTGCTCTGTTGAGAGAAGCTTATAAGATAACCTACAAGAGACCTTCTCTCACTCTCGATCAGGGCTGTCCGCAATGGGGAAAAATTAACCGCAGACGCAATCCGCAGTTTTAATTTTAATTTTAAAATCCGCAGTCCGCAGTTGCGGACAGCCCTGCTCTCGATTCCTTCTCTAATACCCTCTGAGGCTCTTTGAAATTTAACTTGTCAGCCTTTCTAATTCAAATATTATTTTCCCAATTAATTATTATTTCTTCCTCCAAAAAAATTTTTTTTCTATTGTTGTCTCATTCATTGTTTTTATTTTTTCTCTCCTTCTCTTTTTCATCATTTTATTGCCATAAATTATAATTAATTTCTTGCGCAATACTTTCAAACAATTATTCTCGTTTCCTCATCATAATTTTTTTAAAAAGGTTTTTGATTTGTTTTTAAACACAAAAAATTCAAAACTGCTTTTCTCACTACATATTGTCGGCCATTTCTCCTTTTCCTCAAAAAACTTTTTTCGGGGTATACGACATTTGCGAACACCGACATTTGCGGACATTGTTTTTAAACTACTGTCAGACCTCTATATAAGTTACACCCAATATTAGACACACCAAGCTTTCTAAAATTTCTTGACCAGTGAATGGGTTTGTTGGCCTAAAATATGTTGGCCCCTCTATTTAACGAACGATCTATGGGCCACCCTCAACATAAGAAACGATATTGCCAAGGTATCTTATAATGATATTCAACTACAAGACCATTCAGAAGGCATGCTCACTTGACAATGGGAAGTTATTTTAGGATACTCTCTATTTAAGATACAGTTTATTATAAGGTACATTCTTGTCAAGATGTTAGCTATAAATGAGGTTAGGGTTAACCCTCGTTATAAGGTACGATCTTTCAGTTCCAAGAGTGTCCATAAAATCGAGGTTTATTTTTAGGTATTGGAATATCAAAAATAAACTTTTCACTTCTTCAGAATTTTTTAAAATATTTTTTTAATTTCTTGTCCGCAAATGTCGTGTTTGCGCAAATGTCGTCTGTCATATATTCTTGCAGCAAGTTTAATTTTTTATATTTTGGCTTGGCTGCGGTAAAGGAGAGGAAGAAACGTGCGTTTTGCGAATTTTACAACAAAAAAGGGAAACAATAAAAAATAGCGGCTGAAAAAAGCGAACATTTATGTAAGACAAAAGAAAGAGAACGTCCGAATTTAATTAATTAATTAATTAAAAGTCTTCGCAAAAATAAAAAAAAATTTTTTTTTTTATTTTTAAAGACAAAAATTCAATTAAATTTAATTAAAAAATAAAAATTATGGTTATTTCTGGCCCTCCACAATCACCACGTACTGGATTGGCACTGACAGATTTACAGCAAGTAATGATGGAATTTAGATAATTTAAAAAATATATTTTAAAATAAGGAGGACATCATGGGCTAGAAGTGAACTGGGAAAATCGTACCTTATAATGAGATGTTTATTAAATAGAGGGGTATCTTATAATGAGGTGTCTATTAAATAGAGGGTATCTTATAATTAGGTGTATCTTATAATGAGCAGTATCTTAAATAGAGGGTATCTTATAATTAGGTGTTTATTAAATAGAGGGTACCGGCCTAACTGCAGTAAACCAACGTTTTTTAGATTTGAACTATTTATGTGTCATTCGAAAGAGCTCGCCGAGCTGAGTCGAATGACACCAAAATTAATCCGCGGACTCAACTGTGGGCCGAGATATAGGTCCCCAAAAATCGAAAACCATAGGGGGGACCAAGCACTTTTTTGGGGGTGAAAAATTCGGATATGCAAATTATACCTCATTCGAAAGAGCTCGACGAGCTGAGTCGAATGACACCAAAATCACCGTGATTGAACAAGATTAGACAAAGTTATAACACAAAAACCCTAAACCTATGGAGCGTAGGCGAGGCGCTTGTGCAAAACCCCGCGCTTCGCGCGGGGTTTTGCGGCACGCGCCTCGCGGGGAGTCTACGGGCGCTGGGTCTGGGCTCGTAACATGAACCTATTCCTATCTCACTTGCTCTGGACATATTTGGGGCCTCCGTAGCAGCAAAAATCTCCACAGATGCCATAGGTAAGGAGCTAAAATAAAAGATCATAACTTTGTCCAATAAAGTTGGATTTCATTGATTTTGGTGTCATTCGACTCAGCTCGACGAGCTCTTTCGAATGAGGTATAATTTGCATTTTCGAATTTTTCACCCCCAAAAAAGTGCTTGGTCCCCCCTATGATTTTTCGATTTTTGGGGACCTATATCTCGGCCCACAGTTGAGTCCGCGGATTAATTTTGGTGTCATTCGACTCAGCTCGGCGAGCTCTTTCGAATGACACATAAATAGTTCAAATCTAAAAAACGTTGGTTTACTGCAGTTTAGCCGAGGGTACCTTATAATGGGGTGAATCTTATATAGAGGGGTACCTTATAATGAGGTGTTTATTAAACAGAGGGTATCTTATAATTAGGTGTATCTTATAATGAGCAGTATCTTGAATAGGGAGTGTCTTATAATGAGATGTTTATTAAATAGAGGGGTACCTTATAATGGGGTGTTCATTAAATAGAGGGTATTGGTTAGTCAGCTTTCCCCGCCTATGTACACCTCTATTTAAGATACAATTTTTAAAATTAAGTTGTCCATAGGATGGGGGAGCTTTCAAAGCGATACCTTCAATTTAATATACGCCTCATTATAAGGAATGATATTTTCCCAAGGATTACCTTATAATGAGGTCAAATTTATAAAAAATTTTAAACTTTAAAAATTAAAAAAAATTTTTTTTAAGTCAACTTCTGGTTCCTCGATAGATTCAAACACTCTAAACAGTAACAATAATGGAGGAAATGGAAATAATTTAAATGGTTCTTGTTCAATTAGTGGAGGCCTAATTTCTGGATTAACTATTGCTAGTAATGGGTCTGGAAATTGGTAAAGTCTTTCGAAAATTGCTTAGGCAAATTATGAGATGACGAAAAAGCCATCTCATATAGGGGAGTCGGTCGGAAATTTCGAAGGTATCGGAAAACGGAAATGACAAAATATTAATTTTTTATTCAAAATTTGAAGAAAATAATCCATAAATTTTTCTAATAAAGGTCAACTCGCGGTGTAGGAGGTATAGGTGCAGGTTTATCTTGTTCATCTGCCTCCTCTTCACCTTTTCATGTTGGTGGGGGTTTGTTTGGCGGAGATGTTGGTTTACAAATTGGTGGTGGAGGTTTTGGGCAAATTAAGGTATAAATTTGAAGAAATATTTAGTACCACAGTCAACAATTACTTACAAATACCCTCTATTTAAGACACACCTCTTTAAGGCACATCTCTTTAAGACACAAGTTCTATCCAATAAGGTATCTTTATTGAGTGAGATCAACTTTAAACCATTTAGGTAGTAAAGCCACAAGAGGCCACTGGCTGCTTAAGCGCATACCCTCTATTTAAGGTACGTCTCATTATAAGAGACGAGGTTGTTATAAGAGAGGGCATTTTTGTTATAAGAGACGGGCTTGGTAAGAGTGTATCTATAAGTGAGTTCCGACTGTAGACCATTCAGATAGTAGAGCATTGGACGGGGAAGGTCGCCTAAGCGATAACCTCTATTTAATACACACCTCATTATAAGGGACTTGCTCCAATGGGTCCAAGGGTCTATTCAACTGTAGACCGTTCATACAGTATGGCACTGGATGGAACCCCCCTCCCCCTAAAACCCCCTATTTAAGATACACCTCATTATAGGCGACCATTTTTTAAGTGAGTATATAAGTTAGAGTTGACTGTAGACCATTCAGATAGTAGACCATTTAATTATTAAAAAAATAATTTTAAAGGGTGGTGGTTCTAGTGGAGGCGGTGGTCTTTTTAATAATTGTGGTTGTTCTTCGTCTGATTATGGACTTTTTAAAAAATAAGAGAATAAAGAAAATATTTTTTGGTGTTGTTTTGAAAAAATATATAAAATAAATGTAGGTTTTGGAATTAAAAATAATTTGGCATTAATGCAAATAGAGTTTCCTGTGATTTTTGCGGATTTCTTTTGATGGTGTTTTTGCGGACAGATTTTTCGAAATTAACTTGGCGATACCTTTTATGACTTTTTTCATATATTTTGAGGAATTTTTGTGGACATTTAAGAGGACATTTTTTGTTTTGCAGAAATTTTTTATGGACATTTTGCGGCAATTTTTGCGAATATTTTTCGTGGGCTTTATTTGTGGACTTTATTTTTAAGAGGACTTTTTAAGGACTTTTTGTTGATATCCTTTGCAGACTTTTTTGCTAACATATTTTTGCAGACATATTTTGAGCACTTTTTTGCTAACAAAATTTAAAGCCTTGACATAATTTAAAGTAAATATTTGCGTAATTTTTTTGCGGACATTTTTTCAGTATTGCAAACAATATTAATTTTTAAAAACAATTTTAGATATCTTGCAATTACAATATTTGTATTTTTATTTGATGATTTTGTTGGCAAGTGAATATACAACAACGATGAGATATTATTAGTTTTTTTTCAGTCTTTCAAAAAAATATATATTTTAATATGTATCTAATATATTTAATCCCAGTTCTTTCTCTTTTTAATTTTAATTTTATCTTATTAAATATTTTTTTATTTTATAAAGGAAAATGAACAATTAAATTTATTTAATGCGAAATTTATTGAAAATTAAAAACTTAAGTATCCATTATTTGCCTAATTAGTTTTTGTAAGAAATTTAGTAAAATTTAAAAAATAAATATCTAAGACACATTACGTTCCGTCCCCGCTTACGTCGACGAACACAGCAGAAAGTTTATCACACGTATAAAATAGAAGATGAAGATTGGGGTAGGAAGACGGAATAAGACTGACAAATGAGAGAGCGAACTATGTATCTGGCTTTTATACTTAACTCTTCTACGTCTCCATATTTTTATTCTCCTCTTCAACGTCTTTAAACTTTGGCTTGTTCCCAATGGAGCCCTTGTCCACACTATTGACGCTTGAATACCACCCATCTCGGCGGATTTCCATCCATCTCGACGGATTTCTTTAAACGTCCCGGTAACAATACTTTTTAACACTGGCACTTTCACTTTCCAGACGTTTTCCGTCTTTCTCAATACTTCACCCTGAAGCCACTCAATTTTGCCGCCTCGTTTGTTTGTATTCTTCACTTTCACTTTTGTCCTGTTGGGGAAAGTGTTATGTATCGACTTGCGGTTGTGTCCGATACTAACAGAATAACACAGGAATAGAATATAACGTTTATCCGAATGGTAAAATACAATAATAGTGAAGGTGGCAAAAGGCAAGAATGATGAAGGACAGACGGTGCCGGTCGACCCAGGTGTCGACCAAGCTGAATCTCTAACGACTCCTTTTATACTAGACCCACACATACCTAACATCTCCCTCCTTTAAAAAAGTTAGGGACTAACTTGAATAATTGCTACTGAATAGAATTGTTAGGTTGGGTCCGAATTGAATAATTTCTCGAATCGAATAACAGAATGACACCGACTTGACTACAAATGGGACAAAATTTACAAACACTTGGGGGGAAAACACAACAAAAAATTTACAACAAACAAATAAAATCACAATTATCACAAATGTCCCAAAAACTCTCATCAACATCTATCGTCTAAACATCGGCAAAGCAGAGGCACATCGAATAATATGAATCAACCCAACTCTGGGTAGGGATTTTCACTAATTCCCTGAATAATACTGCCCTATTTTCTACTACTTGGGCGAATAACTAAATATGGCATTTGAATAATCTCATTATCTGTTGAATAACTGAATAATCTCTCAATCAAACTGAATAATGCCATAGTAATTCATCAATGGAGCGAATAATAAAATTCTATCTACAACTTTTCTGGAGCGACTAAATAATTGACTCAGACTTGAATAATACTTGACCGTCTTACGTCCACTTGACCGACTTACTCATTGCGGCCTTGAATAAACAAATAATCGGGACTTACATCTTGCCCATGACTGCGGTTCCTCATATAATCAAAATCCTGAATACAACTTGCTCCTTCACTCTGCTCCTGATGATCAAGCTCGAATTCATCGAATAATCTTTTCAACAAAATAAACTTCTGGACCGAATACTAACAACTATCTTTTCAAACTCTAACTGGTCCGACTAAAATTGACTAAGGTTTGCTAGGCCTTGTCGAATAGATGAATTCGATCGGCTTGAATGCCTGCCACACTTCAACTGACGCCGCCTCCTCTGAATAAGAATCTGATGTGCTCTGCGAATCTCCGAATTATGTCCGAATACTTCCCCCGAATTTGAATAATCCGAATAATGTCCGAATTGTGAATCAACTGATTCACTACTGCGACCGCGCCACTGTTATGTATCGACTTGCGGTTGTGTCCGATACTAACAGAATAACACAGTAATAACACAGGAATTACTCCACTTGTTGTACTTTGGTTTTTGGTTTATCACTAATACTTCTCTAAGGCCAGGCAAACCTAGATACACACTTCACTCTTCACTAAGTGGAATTCCATAAAACTTCTTTGCCGTTCACTTGCACTTTACTTTTGAACTTTCCTTCAATATTCACTTTGTTGTCACTCAGCCCAATGCCTTTGTAATTAACTTTTTCCACTTTTGGCTGTCCAATATTGGTCCACACTTACTTGGTGACAACATTAATCTGCGATGCAGTGTCGAAAATCGTTTCAATATCCAATTTTCACTTTTTGCTTAATCCACTCTTCTTTTTCAACACTTTGCATTGGATCGAAAATGTCCATTATTGCACAATATGGAGAAAATGAATAATGGTTATTACTACCACTATACTGCCTTCTCGGCGGATATTGTTTAACTTTCAAAAATTTACACTGCATACGCCAATGACCAAAACGTCCACAATGGCTACACTTCTTTTGTTTGTAATTTTGCTGATGATTGACGTATGGTTTGGCCCACTGTCTTTTACACTCAAAGCCATATTCACTTTCACTATTTTCAATACACTTCAGCTTTTCCACTGTATTTATTGACGGCACTTCTTTTTTTACTTCGCTTTCTCTTTTACAATATACATTGCTTCACTTTTGTTCGCCATGAAGGCTCAACATTCTTTAATAATTTCCTTCAAGCTCACTGCTCTGATTATTGTCAAAATTTTTCTTTCCAAAAAATTGGCTTACCCAATATTAATTAAAGTTGAATTCTGAAATCGATTATTTTTCATTAGATATCTTTAGGAGCGTTTATTTGATATTATGTCTGATTATTATGATAAAATTTTTCTTTCCAAAAAATTGGATTAACCAATATTAATTAAAGTTGAATTCTGAAATCGATTATTTTCCATTAGATATCTTTAGCCGCTTTTATTTAATATTATGTCTAATTATTTTTATAAATTATTCTTTCATTAAAGTAGATCCTCCAATATTGCTTAAAGTTGATATCTGAAATTTCTGGTATCTATCTTTAAGGACACTTAATTTTTATTATGTCTGATTATTCTGATAAAATTTTTCTTTCCAAAAAATTTTAAGAAAATAAAATATACAAATAAATAATAATATAAAATAAAAAGTTAAATAAGTAATTATATTTTAAAATTTAATTTTATTTCGAATTCGAAATTTTTATTTTTCAAAAAAATTTTTTAGGGAAAAGAGACTAAATAACCATAAAATACGATAGTAGCATTTAAAATTTAATTTTATTTCGAATTCGAAATTTTTATTTTTCAAAAAAATTTTTTAGGTAAAAGTCCAATAAATCATTATTTAAATAATCTGTTAGAATAAAAAATAAAACGGAAAAATACTCAATAGATCGAAAATAAACTGTTTCAGAACCTAATTTTAGATAATATTATCCACTTTCCCTATCATAAGATTTTAATTTTTGTTTATTTTTTCATTTTCTAAAATAATTTTTTTGAAAAATAAGAATTTCGAATTCGAAATAAAATTAATTTTTAAAATATAATTACTTATTTAACTTTTTATTTTAAATTATCATTTATTTTTATATTTTATTTTTCAATCAAAATATTTTGTTTCCACTTTTTCTAATTTTTGTTTATTTTTTCATTTTCTAAAATAATTTTTTTGAAAAATAAGAATTTCGAATTCGAAATAAAATTAATTTTTAAAATATAATTACTTATTTAACTTTTTATTTTAAATTATCATTTATTTTTATATTTTATTTTTCAATCAAAATATTTTGTTTCCACTTTTTCTAATTTTTGTTTATTTTTTCATTTTCTAAAATAATTTTTTTGAAAAATAAGAATTTCGAATTCGAAATAAAATTAATTTTTAAAATATAATTACTTATCTAACTTTTTATTTTAAATTATCATTTATTTTTATATTTTATTTTTCAATCAAAATATTTTGTTTCCACTTTTTCTAATTTTTGTTTATTTTTTCATTTTCTAAAATAATTTTTTTGAAAAATAAGAATTTCGAATTCGAAATAAAATTAATTTTTAAAATATAATTACTTATTTAACTTTTTATTTTAAATTATCATTTATTTTTATATTTTATTTTTCAATCAAAATATTTTGTTTCCACTTTTTCTAATTTTTGTTTATTTTTTCATTTTCTAAAATAATTTTTTTGAAAAATAAGAATTTCGAATTCGAAATAAAATTAATTTTTAAAATATAATTACTTATTTAACTTTTTATTTTAAATTATCATTTATTTTTATATTTTATTTTTCAATCAAAATATTTTGTTTCCACTTTTTCTAATTTTTGTTTATTTTTTCATTTTCTAAAATAATTTTTTTGAAAAATAAGAATTTCGAATTCGAAATAAAATTAATTTTTAAAATATAATTACTTATCTAACTTTTTATTTTAAATTATCATTTATTTTTATATTTTATTTTTCAATCAAAATATTTTGTTTCCACTTTTTCTAATTTTTGTTTATTTTTTCATTTTCTAAAATAATTTTTTTGAAAAATAAGAATTTCGAATTCGAAATAAAATTAATTTTTAAAATATAATTACTTATTTAACTTTTTATTTTAAATTATCATTTATTTTTATATTTTATTTTTCAATCAAAATATTTTGTTTCCACTTTTTCTAATTTTTGTTTATTTTTTCATTTTCTAAAATAATTTTTTTGAAAAATAAGAATTTCGAATTCGAAATAAAATTAATTTTTAAAATATAATTACTTATTTAACTTTTTATTTTAAATTATCATTTATTTTTATATTTTATTTTTCAATCAAAATATTTTGTTTCCACTTTTTCTAATTTTTGTTTATTTTTTCATTTTCTAAAATAATTTTTTTGAAAAATAAGAATTTCGAATTCGAAATAAAATTAATTTTTAAAATATAATTACTTATTTAACTTTTTATTTTAAATTATCATTTATTTTTATATTTTATTTTTCAATCAAAATATTTTGTTTCCACTTTTTCTAATTTTTGTTTATTTTTTCATTTTCTAAAATAATTTTTTTGAAAAATAAGAATTTCGAATTCGAAATAAAATTAATTTTTAAAATATAATTACTTATCTAACTTTTTATTTTAAATTATCATTTATTTTTATATTTTATTTTTCAATCAAAATATTTTGTTTCCACTTTTTCTAATTTTTGTTTATTTTTTCATTTTCTAAAATAATTTTTTTGAAAAATAAGAATTTCGAATTCGAAATAAAATTAATTTTTAAAATATAATTACTTATTTAACTTTTTATTTTAAATTATCATTTATTTTTATATTTTATTTTTCAATCAAAATATTTTGTTTCCACTTTTTCTAATTTTTGTTTATTTTTTCATTTTCTAAAATAATTTTTTTGAAAAATAAGAATTTCGAATTCGAAATAAAATTAATTTTTAAAATATAATTACTTATTTAACTTTTTATTTTAAATTATCATTTATTTTTATATTTTATTTTTCAATCAAAATATTTTGTTTCCACTTTTTCTAATTTTTGTTTATTTTTTCATTTTCTAAAATAATTTTTTTGAAAAATAAGAATTTCGAATTCGAAATAAAATTAATTTTTAAAATATAATTACTTATCTAACTTTTTATTTTAAATTATCATTTATTTTTATATTTTATTTTTCAATCAAAATATTTTGTTTCCACTTTTTCTAATTTTTGTTTATTTTTTCATTTTCTAAAATAATTTTTTTGAAAAATAAGATTTTGGAATTCTAAATAAAATTAATTTTTAAAATAGATTTACTTACTTAACTTTTTATTTTACATTATCATTTATTTTTATTTTTTATTTTTCAATCAAAATATTTTGTTTCCGCTTTTTCTAATTTTTGTTTATTTTTTCATTTTCTAAAATAATTTTTTTGAAAAATAAGAATTTCGAATTCGAAATAAAATTAATTTTTAAAATATAATTACTTATTTAACTTTTTATTTTAAATTATCATTTATTTTTATATTTTATTTTTCAATCAAAATATTTTGTTTCCACTTTTTCTAATTTTTGTTTATTTTTTCATTTTCTAAAATAATTTTTTTGAAAAATAAGAATTTCGAATTCGAAATAAAATTAATTTTTAAAATATAATTACTTATTTAACTTTTTATTTTAAATTATCATTTATTTTTATATTTTATTTTTCAATCAAAATATTTTGTTTCCACTTTTTCTAATTTTTGTTTATTTTTTCATTTTCTAAAATAATTTTTTTGAAAAATAAGAATTTCGAATTCGAAATAAAATTAATTTTTAAAATATAATTACTTATCTAACTTTTTATTTTAAATTATCATTTATTTTTATATTTTATTTTTCAATCAAAATATTTTGTTTCCACTTTTTCTAATTTTTGTTTATTTTTTCATTTTCTAAAATAATTTTTTTGAAAAATAAGAATTTCGAATTCGAAATAAAATTAATTTTTAAAATATAATTACTTATTTAACTTTTTATTTTAAATTATCATTTATTTTTATATTTTATTTTTCAATCAAAATATTTTGTTTCCACTTTTTCTAATTTTTGTTTATTTTTTCATTTTCTAAAATAATTTTTTTGAAAAATAAGAATTTCGAATTCGAAATAAAATTAATTTTTAAAATATAATTACTTATTTAACTTTTTATTTTAAATTATCATTTATTTTTATATTTTATTTTTCAATCAAAATATTTTGTTTCCACTTTTTCTAATTTTTGTTTATTTTTTCATTTTCTAAAATAATTTTTTTGAAAAATAAGAATTTCGAATTCGAAATAAAATTAATTTTTAAAATATAATTACTTATTTAACTTTTTATTTTAAATTATCATTTATTTTTATATTTTATTTTTCAATCAAAATATTTTGTTTCCACTTTTTCTAATTTTTGTTTATTTTTTCATTTTCTAAAATAATTTTTTTGAAAAATAAGAATTTCGAATTCGAAATAAAATTAATTTTTAAAATATAATTACTTATCTAACTTTTTATTTTAAATTATCATTTATTTTTATATTTTATTTTTCAATCAAAATATTTTGTTTCCACTTTTTCTAATTTTTGTTTATTTTTTCATTTTCTAAAATAATTTTTTTGAAAAATAAGAATTTCGAATTCGAAATAAAATTAATTTTTAAAATATAATTACTTATTTAACTTTTTATTTTAAATTATCATTTATTTTTATATTTTATTTTTCAATCAAAATATTTTGTTTCCACTTTTTCTAATTTTTGTTTATTTTTTCATTTTCTAAAATAATTTTTTTGAAAAATAAGAATTTCGAATTCGAAATAAAATTAATTTTTAAAATATAATTACTTATTTAACTTTTTATTTTAAATTATCATTTATTTTTATATTTTATTTTTCAATCAAAATATTTTGTTTCCACTTTTTCTAATTTTTGTTTATTTTTTCATTTTCTAAAATAATTTTTTTGAAAAATAAGAATTTCGAATTCGAAATAAAATTAATTTTTAAAATATAATTACTTATTTAACTTTTTATTTTAAATTATCATTTATTTTTATATTTTATTTTTCAATCAAAATATTTTGTTTCCACTTTTTCTAATTTTTGTTTATTTTTTCATTTTCTAAAATAATTTTTTTGAAAAATAAGAATTTCGAATTCGAAATAAAATTAATTTTTAAAATATAATTACTTATTTAACTTTTTATTTTAAATTATCATTTATTTTTATATTTTATTTTTCAATCAAAATATTTTGTTTCCACTTTTTCTAATTTTTGTTTATTTTTTCATTTTCTAAAATAATTTTTTTGAAAAATAAGAATTTCGAATTCGAAATAAAATTAATTTTTAAAATATAATTACTTATTTAACTTTTTATTTTAAATTATCATTTATTTTTATATTTTATTTTTCAATCAAAATATTTTGTTTCCACTTTTTCTAATTTTTGTTTATTTTTTCATTTTCTAAAATAATTTTTTTGAAAAATAAGAATTTCGAATTCGAAATAAAATTAATTTTTAAAATATAATTACTTATTTAACTTTTTATTTTAAATTATCATTTATTTTTATATTTTATTTTTCAATCAAAATATTTTGTTTCCACTTTTTCTAATTTTTGTTTATTTTTTCATTTTCTAAAATAATTTTTTTGAAAAATAAGAATTTCGAATTCGAAATAAAATTAATTTTTAAAATATAATTACTTATTTAACTTTTTATTTTAAATTATCATTTATTTTTATATTTTATTTTTCAATCAAAATATTTTGTTTCCACTTTTTCTAATTTTTGTTTATTTTTTCATTTTCTAAAATAATTTTTTTGAAAAATAAGAATTTCGAATTCGAAATAAAATTAATTTTTAAAATATAATTACTTATCTAACTTTTTATTTTAAATTATCATTTATTTTTATATTTTATTTTTCAATCAAAATATTTTGTTTCCACTTTTTCTAATTTTTGTTTATTTTTTCATTTTCTAAAATAATTTTTTTGAAAAATAAGAATTTCGAATTCGAAATAAAATTAATTTTTAAAATATAATTACTTATTTAACTTTTTATTTTAAATTATCATTTATTTTTATATTTTATTTTTCAATCAAAATATTTTGTTTCCACTTTTTCTAATTTTTGTTTATTTTTTCATTTTCTAAAATAATTTTTTTGAAAAATAAGAATTTCGAATTCGAAATAAAATTAATTTTTAAAACTAACTTATTTAACTTTTTATTTTAAATTATCATTTATTTTTATATTTTATTTTTCAATCAAAATATTTTGTTTCCACTTTTTCTAATTTTTGTTTATTTTTTCATTTTCTAAAATAATTTTTTTGAAAAATAAGAATTTCGAATTCGAAATAAAATTAATTTTTAAAATATAATTACTTATTTAACTTTTTATTTTAAATTATCATTTATTTTTATATTTTATTTTTCAATCAAAATATTTTGTTTCCACTTTTTCTAATTTTTGTTTATTTTTTCATTTTCTAAAATAATTTTTTTGAAAAATAAGAATTTCGAATTCGAAATAAAATTAATTTTTAAAATATAATTACTTATCTAACTTTTTATTTTAAATTATCATTTATTTTTATATTTTATTTTTCAATCAAAATATTTTGTTTCCACTTTTTCTAATTTTTGTTTATTTTTTCATTTTCTAAAATAATTTTTTTGAAAAATAAGAATTTCGAATTCGAAATAAAATTAATTTTTAAAATATAATTACTTATTTAACTTTTTATTTTAAATTATCATTTATTTTTATATTTTATTTTTCAATCAAAATATTTTGTTTCCACTTTTTCTAATTTTTGTTTATTTTTTCATTTTCTAAAATAATTTTTTTGAAAAATAAGAATTTCGAATTCGAAATAAAATTAATTTTTAAAATATAATTACTTATTTAACTTTTTATTTTAAATTATCATTTATTTTTATATTTTATTTTTCAATCAAAATATTTTGTTTCCACTTTTTCTAATTTTTGTTTATTTTTTCATTTTCTAAAATAATTTTTTTGAAAAATAAGAATTTCGAATTCGAAATAAAATTAATTTTTAAAATATAATTACTTATTTAACTTTTTATTTTAAATTATCATTTATTTTTATATTTTATTTTTCAATCAAAATATTTTGTTTCCACTTTTTCTAATTTTTGTTTATTTTTTCATTTTCTAACATAATTTTTTTGAAAAATAAGAATTTCGAATTCGAAATAAAATTAATTTTTAAAATATAATTACTTATTTAACTTTTTATTTTAAATTATCATTTATTTTTATATTTTATTTTTCAATCAAAATAATTTGTTTCCACTTTTTCTAATTTTTGTTTATTTTTTCATTTTCTAAAATAATTTTTTTGAAAAATAAGAATTTCGAATTCGAAATAAAATTAATTTTTAAAATATAATTACTTATTTAACTTTTTATTTTAAATTATCATTTATTTTTATATTTTATTTTTCAATCAAAATATTTTGTTTCCACTTTTTCTAATGTTTGTTTATTTTTTCATTTTCTAAAATAATTTTTTTGAAAAATAAGAATTTCGAATTCGAAATAAAATTAATTTTTAAAATATAATTACTTATTTAACTTATTTAACTTTTTTCCCAAAATTTCTAGAGATGGACCATCAAAATTCTTTACGATGGAAAGTATAAATATGTATGGTCCAAGAAGCTTTACGCCAAAAAATCAAACCCAATCTGACAAATCAAACACAAGTGACATCAAAAGAATTAATAAAAGAAATGATGGGACGTATAAAGAAACGAGAAACAGAAATAGCACAGAAGGAAGAAATAGAAATACAAAAATTGATCGGGCACAAGGAATATTCAAGACTCTAGAAGAGCCAGACTAGAAGGGAAGAAAAATAAAAGAAATGAAATAATCCAAAATTTGATGGGGATTGTCGCAGAATCAAAAATAATTTTGATTAACTTTGTACTTTGTAGTTAAAAGGTAATTTTTATAAAAAACCATTTTTTACTGATAAGGCACATTTTTGTTTGCATACATATTAGGCCAAAATTCAATTCTATTCAATTTAGGCCAAATTCCTTTCTATTTACATTTTTTAATGTATTTCAATGAAATTTGTGGACCACTTTTTGTCACCTCAATTTAAATTAACCAATCAGGCCAAAAAGTGGCCCGATATTCGCACTCCAAATATTTAATTTAAATTTGTGTTTTAATAATTTAATCTGTTCCCTCCCTTTTCTGGCCCAATATAAGCTCACATTTTTACTATCATTTTAGTTGCTTTTTAACCTTGCCACTTTTAAGAGTCGCTAATTAAGCCTTTGAGTTCGCCCCTCTGCCCACGCAAATTATCACAAAATTGTTAAATATTAAAGTAGATAAATAATTTAAATAAACTCTTCTATCTGATAACCATGCCTGGGCAGGCCAAATACAAAATAATAAGAGCATTTGAGCTAACAAATGGAAAATTAACTCTAATTGGAATCCAGAGACCATATGGTTCTGACATGTGACCTTTAAGCTTATTGATTGAAGCTGGAAGAGCTTATTTAAATTCATTGGACATACATACACACGGCGGCCCAAAATCGTTCCCGCCAAGAATTGCATTTTTTACGTACTATTTCTTTCTCTGCATCTCTATTTTTTCTCTTTGTTTTACATACACTTTTTTTGTATTTTTCATTTACCGCGTTTCAGTGCATATCTCGTTTTTTACTCTTTCATTTTCCGGTCTATTTTTCTCGCGTGCTATTTCGCTTGAATTTATCTTGTTTGAGATTGCCACCTTTAAAAGTCCATATCTCAGTTTAAAATTGTTAATTTCAAAATCGATGCCGCTATTTCGTGCGAAATTCTCTAAAAAACATTCAAGCAAAAAATAAAAATTTTTTGGCCATTTTTAAAAAAGTTGAAAGGGTTTTACTGAATATTTGAAAGGATTTTTCTGAATATTAAATTGTAATAATATCGTAACAAGTCAATATTGATACCACTCGACGCATCTCGACGAGATAAGTCGAATCATGCCAAATTTGACTTCATAGAACAAATTTAGGCTGAATTATGGCCAAAAATATATAGATTTTAACGATTTTCAAGGAGAAATTTTGACCTGGGGTTCCTTAATGTGAAAGATCTACAAAGTTTTTGTTCATTTTTCATTACTGAATAGAATAAAACAAAAATTAGGGAAAAAGGACAAATTTGGATTAAGTTATGGCCTAAAATAGGACAAATTTTAACGATTTTTAAAAACTTATAACTTTGCCAAAAATGCATATTGGCTTCTCAAACTTTACAGAATTGTTTAACTATTTACGAACTACAAAAATGCAAAATTACAAAAAATTTGGGTGGGAGGGCCGAAAGATATAGAATCTAACCAATTCCCCTCATAAATGAGAGAAGTTAGCTCTTTGACCATTTTTACTCGACCATTTTTACATGGGCATTTGTCCTTTTTTCCTCTATGTACCATTTTGAAATTTTCAAATAATTTTTTTTCGACGCGAAACTTTGGAAAAAGAAAAAGAAGGTAAATTCTTGGCGGGAACGATTTTGGGCCGCCGTGTACAGGGTACAGCCCGACTTGCCGCGGGCCGACTTGCCGCGGCCGACTTGTCGCGACCGACTTGCCGCCGGCCGACTTGCCGCGAGGCCGACTTGTCGCCGGCCGACTTGCCGGCAAGCTTTTTAATTAAATATTCTATAATACTATCTGATTAATAGTATTTTAATCAGATCAGCTCGATTGGATGATTTTGATCAAAGTTATGACCAACAGAATCTTCGCTGGAAAAACTGTTTTTGTGCTGCTACGGAGGGTAGGCCGGGCATGGTCTTCGCTACACGATGGCCGTGCTTCGCTGCGGTCGTGCTCGCTTCGCTCGCGGCGACCGTAGCGAAGCGGCGGCCGTCGTTCCGCTCGACATGCCCGGCTTCCTCCGCAGCGGCAAAAACTTTTTTCCGCGTAGACCTTGTGGAAGGGGGTGTTAATTAAAAAGCTTGGCGGCAAGTCGGCCGGCGACAAGTCGGCCTCGCGGCAAGTCGGCCGGCGACAAGTCGGCCTCGCGGCAAGTCGGCCGGCGGCAAGTCGGTCGCGACAAGTCGGCCGCGGCAAGTCGGCCCGCGGCAAGTCGGGCGTGTCCCCCGTGTACATAAGAAAAGGTGGATCAGACTAATTATTTTTTAAATTAAAATTTTTTTATTTCTAAGGGTTTGGCCGATGCTTTTATTTTGATGCGTTTTCCTTTTGTAAGCGATCAAGCCAAAGAGTTAAACAAACAAATTTTTGAAACAATCTATTATGGCGCATTGGAAGCTTCTTGTGAGTTGGCTGAGCAATTTGGGCCATATGAGACTTATAAAGGTTCTCCAGTTGAGAAAGGAATTTTGCAGTTTGATATGGTTTGTAATTAATTTAGTGGGCATAGTTGTAAAAAGAAGAGTTGGTTTTTTGCGGATAAATTTTTGAGGATTTTTCTTTCTCTTTTGTTTTGTCAATAGTAAATACCAGGGATGGGTTATTTCCGATTCCTCTAATTCTACTTTCTTGGCCCTTCCGCGTTCCATCTTTCGCTTTTTAAAATGCGATATGAAAAATAAATTCTTGATTTTCGGTAATCAGGACACAGGATCCGTGGTGTATGGCTGGCCAGTTTGAATAAAACAAAAATGTGTTTTCGACTGTCCAGTCTATTTTCGGGAGTTTTCTTTAACATCCAGCAATCAAAATCAATCAAAAATTCACATTAGTTTATCTTTTCCTAGTCCGCAAAAATAATCCGCAAAAATACCAAATATTCTTTATAAAGGCTAAATTGGTTCTAAAATTAAAAAAAATTTTCAGTGGAATGTAACTCCAACTAATTTATGGGATTGGGACGCTTTGAGAAAAAGAATTGCAACATTTGGTGTCCGCAACAGTCTTTTAATTGCTCCAATGCCTACAGCTTCAACGGCACAAATTCTTGGTAACAACGAATCTATTGAGCCTTACACATCGAATATTTATTGTCGTCGAGTTCTTTCTGGCGAGTTTCAAGTTTGTTTTTCAATTAAAATTTTTGGTCCTATACCTCAATGAAAAGGCTTGTTGACTGTCCGATTCCTTAAGTATACTGGAGGCTTTTGATTACAAAAAAGGTCAAAAGAAAAAAGAAGATACTAAAATCCATTTTGAGTAAATCACAAGAAATATTAAATAAATTATTTTTTTGGCAATTCAAACGTACGAATTTTTAAAGTCTTCATCTCGTATAAGGCCACAAGGGTGAACACGTATATCCAAAAGAGGTGTAAACACCAAAGGGGTGACCCATGTTTAACCTGACCCCTGTTTGTGCCCTTGTAAGTTCCCTTATAAGTTCCTCCATTAAAAATTTCATTTAAAAATTTCAAGGTTGTCAACCCTCATTTAATGCGCGATTTAATCCAACTCGGTCTCTGGGATGACCAAATGAAGAATCGTTTAATATCTGATGGAGGTTCTGTCCAAAATATTGTTGGATTGCCAGAAGATATCAAAGCTTTATACAAAACTGTTTGGGAAATTCCACAACGTGAAATTATCAAAATGGCAGTTGATCGAGCTCCTTTTATCGACCAAAGTCAATCTTTAAATTTACATATTGCTGATCCAACATATGCAAAAATTACCTCAATGCATTTCTTTGCTTGGGAAAATGGTTTGAAAACAGGAATGTATTATTTGCGTACACGGCCAGCTGTGAATGCCATTCAATTTACGGTCAATAAATTGGCTTTGAAAGAATCTTCATCAACTACTACAACAATAAGTTTGGAAGAAGAAATGTCGGATACTTTGGAAGAAGAAGGGGAGACAACAATGATTGTAACAACAAAAGGAGTTGTAAAAGAACAAGTTCGACGTACAGTTTTTGATGATAAACTTAATAAACAAAAACAACAACAAGAAGGAGGAAAGGAAGAGGGAGGTTGTGGAGGAGGAGGAGAACCAGAATGTTTAATGTGTTCTGGTTAAATACGAGAGGGATCAGAGCTGAGCGAAAAAATACCCCTCATTGGGTGGGCTTCTAATAGGGCATGGGCTTCTATTGGAGATGGGCTTCTATTAAACAATACGGTAAACTTGATTTCGTCTAGTTTCGTGGAAATTGAGAGATTTATTTGCGTTTCGTTGAGAGCGAAATTTTTATTATTTCCGTTGAGCTCTGAGGGAAGTGGATTTTGATTTTGTGAGTGCTCGAATATTGTCGACAACAAACATTTGGTGTTGTAATTTATTTACGTATCTTTGATATTTTGCAAATTAACTGGCACGCCCTTTCTACGTTTAATAATCCTTTTCGAAACTTGCCTCATGAAAAATAAGTGAGAAAGGGGAGGAAAAATGAAAAAATGAACAGAAAAAAGGAGGGGGAATACGAACCGAAGAATTACCCTATTTATTTACAATTGAATTTATTTTTGCTATTTATTAATTTTTATTCTCTTTAACTTTTTTTTTACTCAATAAAAATTTTTTTAATTTATTCAAGTTTTAAAATCCTGCTTGTTAAAATCAATCGTCGCATCCTCAATTGTCGCGTCCTCATTAATTGTTGTACCGCCGATGTTTCGTCCATATTTCGAGCCTTAATAGAGAGATTGGTATCAATTAGGGTTGTTCATTACCGGTTATTAACCGATACCCACGGTTTTCGGCTAATCCAAATTTTAAAAACCCGGTTGAGTTTTAGTTAAATATCGGTTTTACCCATGTTTTTTATATTTTGTAAAACCGGTTAATTTTTGGTAAAAAATATCAAAATTTTCGGTTTTAAAACCGGTCGTTAACAACCCTAGTATCAATAGATAAAAAATTGTGGTAATCCTTTAGAATCTGGGATCCACTTTTAAAAACCTTAAAACCCATTATTTTTTTCTGCAAATCATTTTATTTAGGTAATCGACCATGCTGAGTCCAAATCTGAGCTCAGAATCTGTTTCTTTCGAACCCCGGATCTGAATTCGACCAAGTCGAATAGAGGGGTAAAATTTCGAAATTAAAAATTTAGGGCTATTCTGACTCAACTTTTCGAGCTGAGTCGAATGCCACTGAAATCATCGCTATCCGACTCCATAGGGCCGAGTTACAGGCCCCCGAAATTTGAAAATTTTTGGGGTCAAAAAATTCGAATATACAAATAATAGCTCATTCGAAAGGGCTCGACCAGCTGAGTTGAATGACACCAAAATTAGCTTGATTGGGTAATTCTGAACTAAGTTATGACCAACGGAATCTTCGCTGGAAAAACTGGGCATAAACTAAAGCGACCCAAAATCAAGCATGTGATAAAAAATCATAGAAAAAATGCATATTTGACAAAATCTGATATCAGATTCGTGATCAGCATGGTCGATTACCTATATAAAATAATTTTCAGAAAAAATAATGATCTTTAAGGTTTTTAAAAGTGGATCCCAGATTCTAAAGGATTACCAAAATTGTGATCTAAAAATTATTTTTTTCAACTGAGATGTGCTTATCAAAGATTAAACTAAGTACTCATGCACTTCAAAAATTTAATTTTTTGTTTTGGTTCTTAGATATCCAAAAGGCATACAAAATAGCAGAAAATGAGGAATAAGAGCGCCACTCCTTGCAAAAAAATGCAAGAAAAGGAAGGAAAGTGCTCATTCTCCTTGCGACCAGGGATGTCACGGTTTGAGAAAAATGTCGGGTTTCGGGTCGGGTTTCCAAAATTTTTCTAGGATCGGATTGAGAAAAAAGTCGGGTCGGGTTTTAGAAAATTTCACGGGTCGGGTATCGGGTCGAAAAAAGGCCGGGTTTCGGGTAACCCGTGACATCCCTGTTTCGGACAGGTGGACACCAACCGGGTATTTACCCCAATCTAATTTCAAAGATGTTTTGAATAATCATAACGATTAAAACAATTTTAGAAAACAAAACAATATAAAAAATTAAAGCACAATTTTATAGATAAAAATTAAAGAAAAATAAATTGAATAAAGCTAAAATTAAGTTGTGGCAGGTAAAGGGTCAGGTAAAGGAGCAGGTAAAGGGTCAGGTGAAGGAGCAGGTAAAGAATCAGGTAAAGATGCAGGTAAAGGTAATGGTTGTGGAAATACTTCATCAAACTTATCATGAAAAAAAGTACTAAAAATAGCCGGCATTGCCTTTTTATCATCTTCAGGCAATTCTTCATATTGGTTCTTCATTTCAATGGGAAGAAAAATTAGTGATAAGCCACCACTAAGCGCAGCCTTAACCTTGTGCTTTAATCCTCTCACGCCAACCATGAGACCCGTGACCCGGATCTCTCCTGTAGCACACAATCCTAAATTAGAAATTTTTAGCACTGAAGTTTTAGTTTTGTTTATTTTTTAAAATTTTTAGCACTCTGGGCCAGTAGAATAAATTCGGGTACTTTGTTCATAGTATCCTGTCCCTCCCCCACTCATATTTGAGTCTCAGATTAATGACAATCATTTATTTTCCTCTATTTTTATTGCCAATCATTTTTTCCTTCAAATATGGGACACCCCCAAGCCATAACGGCGCAAAGCCATAAACTTCTTCAAGATTTTTGAACCTTAACAAAATTAATATTAAACGATTGCTCTCATCAATTTAAAGAGATTAATACCACAAATGATAAGGACCAAAAATATTATGGCCTTGCGTCGTCCCATATTTGAAGGAAAAAATGATTGACATTAAAAAAGGAGGAAAATAAATGATTGACAGTAAAAAGAAAAATTAATCTGACAATGAGACTCAAATAGGAGTGGCGGGCAGGATATGAACAAAGTACCTAAATTCGGGTTTAGGTTACAGAGCAATCCCCAACAAATCAAAAAAAGTGAAATGCCTGAGCCGAGAGGCACTAAGGAGGTCAAAAAGGCGCGCGGCCACCCAGGAGGTTAAATGACCCAGAAGGTCAAATCCAAATAGTGATAAGGAATCATTTATGCGGATCAAAAGATTTTTGAGTATTAAAGATTATATCGGTGGATGTGTTCGGATTAAGATGGAATTGTTGAGATTAAGGTGACTTACTTGCTCAAATATCTTTACTTGCTCAAATATTTGGAAATGACATCCCGGGTAATTTGACCAATAGGGACTTGACTTTCTGGACCTTGACCTCTTGGGCTTTGACCTCTTTTGATCCGAATTCGGCGCAAGCAAAGACCTGGTAAACCTCCCCAGTTTTTATAATAACGCCCTTGAGTTTTAAAAAATCGGGGTTTCTCAGACTCGCTTAAGAACCACACTATAATTTAAAACCCTCAATGAACCCTTCGGCCTGGCAAACTTTAATTATTTAGCTAATTTAGTATTTCATAAATATAAATACCCTTTGCAGGCCTTCTATTGAGAATTTTTGACATGATGCAAATGACTAGTGGAATGCCAGCACTCGGCCCTTTTCGGTGATCTTCAGGCTAAAAATGGTTTTTAAAATTTATGGATATATTTTAATCGAAGACTTTAAGAATTTTTAGTGAAACCCCGACCAGACCATACCCCAAAATTGTGCTTACTCCCCCCATGGTTTTTCGATTTTCGGGGACCTATATCTCGGCCCATTTGTGAGTCCCGAAGCTAATTTTGGTGTCATTCGACTCAGCTCGGTGAGCTCTTTCGAATGACATATATTTTGTCCGGATCGGTTTCGGGGAGATATGACGGAATTTTTCCGTGTTGTGTTCATAAGCGAAAGCCTAGCCCGCATTGGACTCATAAAGGTTCATTGGAAGCAAAAACTAGACAAAGTCATCTCAAAATAAAATTTAATTAAGAAACTAACATTATCAAATTCGAAGAAGAAGTTCACTTTAAGATCCACATTAAATGGAATTCCACGCATATGGCACAAACGTTCACAGTATCGTAAAGCAATAAAACAAGAATTTCGCAAATCATCTGGTGCTCTAAACGCAACAAATTCTGGAGGAATTGGATCTGAAGAAACTTCTACAGCAACACAATGAAGAACGCCGAAACAATGTTCTCCGTCGGCTTAAAAAGTTGTTATTAGTGAATTTTTGGGTACTTTTTGGGTACAAACATTAAAAATGTTTTAAAATATCATGAATCTGTATAAAATGCAATTGAAAGATCTATTTAAGCTTAGTAGAAAGATACCACACTTATGTGGGGCTCGCAACCCTTCAATGAACCCCATCCTTATTCAGGGCCGGAAAGAAAATTTTGCGAATTTAGTAAGCCAGATTTCCTTCTTTTCTGGGGCCGCAGGTAAAAATTTTAATATTGGAAGAGGCTAAGTGTGAGACCTTCAGTTGATAAAACCTAAGCGACAAACGGGACCGAAACTTTTGGTTAACCAAGATCGACCAAAAAACCGAATCTAAACTTCCGGACCGAAATTTTTGTTAACCAATTCCCTAATTAATCCAAAACATGTCATAAGGATGGATTTCCCTCTTACGCCCTTCCACCAAACCCTTCAATAGGCTGTAGTTTATAGAGGGGACCCCTCCCTCAAACAAAACCCTTCAATAGGTTGGCGGTATTCCCCTCTGAAACGAAACCCGGGGTCTAACTAATCATACATATTCATGACATTTTAAACATTTTCCGCCAATTTTTGTATTGGTGTACTTACTTCCTGCAGCCAATATCGGCATTACACCATTTGGAAGCTCTCTTACACCTTCATTTGAGAAGTAAGATGTTCTTATAAAAGCGCCATTTGTAAGAAAAAACGTATTCGGTTGGAATTCTTCATAAAGAGATAATGTCTAAAATTTTTTAGGTATTTATAAACTTATTTTTAATGTAAACATATTTCATTTTTGTGTATAAAATTCTCAAATAAAAGTTGAAAAAAGCGAATCATAAAAAAATAGCTTTTATTTTTCGAAACGTTAACATTTTTCTAAAATAGAAATATCTCAAGACTTATTGGGAATTATACGATTTGGAATGAAAACACAGGACCTGAAAAAACAATATGTTGAGCTAGGAAGGACAGGGCTCCAGTGATGTAAAAATATAACTGTTATTTTACCGTATATTTGCCTGATAAAATACGCATTTTTTTTTATAACCCGACCGAATATTTATTAAAGAAAATACCTCAAATGAATTAGAACGAGACAGATAATTTATTTGTTGTAATTCTTCTCTGACTGCAAGTTCACCACGTTCAAGATCCTGAAATAATAGTTGTTTATAATTAATAACAAATTTTTAATTAAAAAATTAGGATTTGAAAATCGGCAAACCCCGCCGCACATAAAGACTCATATTTCTAATATAAGTTGATGATAATCAAAAAAATTAACTATTTTATCTACTGTCATAGAAACCTCGCTAAAGTATAAACTACATCAAAAAAAATTTTGATTTTTTATTGAACCAACAAAAAATACATAAATCCCGTCCCAACGCCTGCGTAACATATCAAAATTCAACCCAAATAACCATAATGAATTTTAGAAGAAAACATTTGAATAAACAAATGTCAAAATATTTTAAATTAAAAAGATAAACCTCTTGATTTCGAACTCTCGTTCTTTCAATTGTAAACCATCCTTTTTTATATAAGTAGTATACACCTCCAGCTGCTGCAATCGCCAATCCACAATAAAAAATTGTTGCAGCAATAAATCCAACATCAAATGTGTTAAAATCAAAACCTTGAACTTCAGTGAAGCATGAAAAGAATATTAAAAGGAAGAAAATTAGCGTAATAGACCCAGCACTTTGTTTTGGAAAAGGCTGAAAAATATAGATTAAATATCAAAACATAAATACCGAATTTATTCTAATAGAATGCGCATCTATTTTTCGATACCCCCGAAAAACTACGAATGATTCTTCAAATCTATAAATATCTAGCCTTCTCTTAATCCCTTAATAGGTATCTTCAATAAATTTTTGTAGGTTCTTGATATCCCTATTAGTCCTCCCAAATCCACTGATATGCCTCTTAATCTCTGGTTTCTGAAACTAGGTGATAAAGGAAATAATATAAATGTGCTTTAGGTAATTTCAGTTAAAAGAGCCATTCAATTGGAGAGGCCAACGTAATAGAATAAATACGGTATATAACGTAAAAACATCAAAAATTTTAGTTAAAAATTTTTTTAAAAACAACAAACCTTAGATTTCTTTTGCTTTAAAGCACTTTCAACAGCCATTACTAATTCCTTCAAATCAGCTTCACTACCATCAATTGGAGAAAGTAGAGTTGGTGTCAATAGGAAAGGTGTAGTTTTTGGAGTAGTCGAAACACCAAATGTACTTGCAGAGGAAAGTCCAAGAGTTGCTGGAGTATTTTCACCAGAAGGTATTTGCGAAGTAACATTAACTTCAGATTGAGTATTTATAACATCTACAACTTCATTTCCAGTATCCAATCCTTTAGTCGATTCATTTTCTTTCTTGTTGTCTAAAGTTGAATTCTCTGTAACCGAAGCAGCAACATATATATCCATTGAAGCATTATTAGAATTATTTTCGTTTACAGAATTTGTAGAAGAATTTTGTTGCTGGCGATACTTTAGACGATGTTGTTGATATTGAAGCTGATGTTTGAGCGAATAATTATCCTAAAATAAATAACTAGAAAAGAACCTCAAAATTAGGTCATCTTTACAAAAAAGTAACAATACGTTTTTTTGTTTGGGTTGTCTCGAAAGTGAAAAGGTTAAAGTATATAAATGCCTTAAACTTTGAGTACCCCTCTTTATAAGACAATTTATGTCAAAAAATAAGCTCATGTCAGAAAGCAAATACTTTGGATATACTTAGCTGGTTCCCACTCAGAAACGAGTCAAATTATATACCATTCGATTCGTCTCGGCGAGTTGAGTCGAATAGTACCACTCTCTATCTGCGACAATGCCGGTTAGCCGAAATATGAGGCCTTAAAAACCGAAAAATCATATGGAGGGGAGTAAGCTCGATTTTGGAGCGAAAAATTCGAACATGCAAATAATAGCTCATTCGGAAATAGCTCGACGAGCTTAGTCGAATGACACCAGAATCACCATGATTGAAAAAGTTTAGACAAAGTTACAACACAAAAAACAAGCAACTAAAACCTATGGGGCGTCAGCGAGGCGCTTGTGCAAAACCCCACGCTTCGCGTGGGTCAACTGTCTCTGGGTTCGTAACACGAACTTATGCCTATTTTAGCTGCGGTCG
This sequence comes from Meloidogyne incognita, assembly GCA_036172945.1. Lineage (NCBI taxonomy): Eukaryota > Metazoa > Nematoda > Chromadorea > Rhabditida > Meloidogynidae > Meloidogyne > Meloidogyne incognita. The sequence continues at coordinate 3,551,718 of JARQAC010000002.1, forward strand.
GCATGTCTGGCTTCCTCCGCAGCAGCAAAAACCTGCACGTAGACCGGAGGTAAGGAGCTAAAACAAATGCTCTGAACTTTTTCAAATCAAGTCGAATTTCGTTGATTTTAGTGTCATTCGACTTAGCTCGATGAGCTTGTTCGAATGAGCTATTATTTGCATATTCGAATTTTTCGCTCCAAAATCGAGCTTACTCTCCCAACTATGGTTTTTCGGTTTTTAAAGACCTATATCTCGGCCCGTAGGCATTTCTGCAGATAGATAGTGGTACCATTCGACTCAGCTAGCCGAGATGAATCGAATGGTACATAATTTGACCCGTTTCTGAGTAGGTTACAGGCAAAAGTACAGCCAATACTTCAAAAAGATTACAAAATATAAAACCTTTTGTGTAACTCCATAATGAGGAGGTGGAGTTGGAGGCATCGAGCCTAATTCTACAGTTATCCAAGCATTTGGGCACATTCCAAAATATGAAGTTGCCAAATTATTTTGATCTATTATCTCAAGATGTTCCTCATTAACAGGCATATTTGAAATAGATCCAATCCCTTTTTGTGCCATTGACTTTGTTGTTTTAGGCGTAACTTTTTTCTTAGAAATTGATGAAGTAATTGGAATACCGCTCGAAGAGAATGTTGAAGAAAACGGAGGAGTAGAAACACGCCAACAACTATTAAACCCTCCATCCATTTTTTCGTATGAATAAATTGCTAGACCTCCAATAAAATCAAGAGGATCATTAGTAATTCCAAAACGATTTTCAGAATCCATATTGCTGAAGCAAATATTTTTAGCTGGTGCATTAATTACAGAAAATGACTGCCCATTTCCATAATGGCTATATATTCCAAACATGTTAGAAGAAATAGAGGAAGTATTTCTTAAAAACATTTATAAAAATATTTAATCAAATAAAATTCATACCTATCCTCTCCTAGCAAAAATTGTCCAATAGCATTTGAATCAACTGCACGTTGTACCATCTTTGAATAAGCAAATACTACAGAATGGAAACAAGCAACTTTTGGAAGACTGTAACTGTTGGCATAATTAAACGTTTCACTCTGCTTCATCTTCTCCAATTTATCAATCAATGTCTTGTAGCGATTCTTAACAAAAGTAATCATCTTTGACTGTGAAATGCAAAAGGGGGCAACATTTGGAACGTTTACAAAGCTTGAGGGGCCCGCAAATTTGGCAGTTCCATATTTCTTTTTAATAGCATAGCCACGTTGAAGAATCGGACAAGTTCTGGCATTAAATTGGTCAGCAGCGCCAGAATTTGAAGGTCCAAAATCGCTACCCAAAAATAACCAGCGATCATTTTGACGCTTTTCTGAAATTGAATTATAGAACAATATTTTTAAATATAAAAAAACAAACTAGATATAATAATATCAAAATCAGAAGAGATTAACATAAGCACCCAAGAAAGAAGTATTTTAAAATTAACATTTGTGGGCTGTTTTAAAGTGCTAATATTGACGCCATTGTCGGTAGAAATACCCGCAAGAACTGAGAGAACCAATTGTTCAATAATGTTAGTCTAAACAATAAAAGTTTATTATGTGAAAGAATAAAAATTTAAAAAGAAAACCTGAAAACGTGGATATTTAACAGTCTCGCTGCACAAATAGGACAATATAATAAAAGCACTAGAAAATATTTCAATAATTATTGAAATATATTCAATTAAATTTATACCTATCCAAATTCTTTTGACACATTTTTGAAGCAAAATGTTGATTGAGCACTTCAACAAAGAACTTCCCCCACCAATTCGTATAAACACCATAATGAAAAAGCCAAGAAATACATTCGGCTCTAAGTCTTGGTAAAGAATCCATACAGAAGAGACCAAAATGTAAAACAGCAGTGTCCAATGAAAGCAAATTGGTTTGAGAAATAGAAACACTCGGCATGGACTGATTTGTAGGTGGAAGCTAAAAAAATAATGGACTAATAACGAAAAATTTAACCCAGCCTCTGTGATTGGAGTTAAAATAAGGAATGGATCGGATTGAGAAAAAATTAGTACCGACTTTTAAATTCTATAAGGAAATAAGAGGTTCCAGGTAACACGACCCAAACAAGGTCCCAAATCTATCAGTCCTGTTAAAAGATTACTAAAAAACTAACCACAATCATTTTACGTGCGTCAGTAAAAGCTGAGAACAAATTCAATAAAGCAATTAAACGATGTGCCATTACAGCCAACTGCTCCAAACCAATCATACTCCAACCAGATTGTTGTTGCTTTAATTCCTTCTTATCATTTTCATCCAATACTTTATTGTCCATCTGGATTCGAGCAATAAGATTTCTCACAATATTATATTCAAGACGAAGAGCAAAGCATTCTCGATATTGTTGACGAATTGAATGACGTCGAATTTGTTCAAAAGTTGGGTTTCCATCATCACGAAGTGTGCCTTTAATCCCATTTGCAGAACACTCGTAAGCAACTTTTAACGAATCACTCAAAAAAATGAGTTCAGAAAGTATCTAGAAATTAAACAAATTTACTAAAATAATTTAATAGAAAAAACCGCACATTTTTTCCATCCAAATCCTCCTCAAAATCAACCATTTTTGCTCCAAAAAACTGTCCCAAATTAACCGTACAAGGTTCATTATATAACTGCGGAACAGTGTAAGTCAACTAACAATAAAATTAATAAAAAATATAAATTTCTTCCAAAAAACCTTCAAAAATCTGCAAATAATTGGTGGAAGCAAATCACTAATCGTCAAAGATTTTGCTCCAATTTCTGAAGTGCTCGCAACAAAAATACTGTCTGTCTTTTCATCCTTCAACCAAGCATCAATACGTAATGAAGGCATATATTCTGATGCAGGCACAATTAAATCACCCAACATAACTTTATATCCAAAATCCAAAACAATGAATTTTTGAGCTCCACCCGTCATTCCATCAATACAAAGATAAATCCGTGGCAGTTGAGTAAAGAAGGAAGAATGTGGAGAAAATTTCCGATTTAATTGCTTAATTGGTTGAGTGACAGATACAATGTTTTGTAATGGAAATGACTGAAAAATATAAAAGGATTGAATTTGAAAATGTTGCTTTAGAAAATAGTTAAAAGTAGGTGACGACCGGTTAACTTTTGCCTGTGGCGGTCAATCATAAATTTGGTTGGCTATCGAAAGAGAGATGAGGGGGAAAGGTGATCTCTCTCTCAACATTAAGGGCCCCTCATTATAAACTAATTAAAGTCAAGAAATTAAATTAATCAAGGTCAATTTAAAAGACTTCCAAAACGATTGGAACTCACAAAAAAAAGAAAATAAACAAAAACCTTTTGTTCACTTCCATCAACGCAAGCTTCACTCTTCTTGTTCAAATCAGTCGAAAACGTAGTAGGAAGATCAAAATTCTCATTCTCCTGTTCATTCAAAACTCGAATATGATCCGTGCCATGGATACAAGAAAAAATTAATGGCTTCGTTTCCAACAATCCTGGCAAGTGATTCATTAATAAATGATGGCGCTGAAGAGATGAACTAGTGGAAGGATTTCCTGGATTTGAAAAAAATGTTTAAAAAAGCAATTCTTTCAAACCATTATTATTTGTGTCATTTCCACCCTTCCAAGCAGTTTGATAACCGCTAAACTCTCCATAAGTTGATGGAAGCATAATTCCCACCAAATTTTTAGGCCATTCAGAAGATAATCCAACACTTAAAAAATAAAAATTGAATAAAAATTGAACAAAAGAAAAAAAACCTTGCAAAAATATTCTTATAAGGATTTTTGCCATTATTAAAGTGTTGACCATTTCCATCGTTCAGAAAATCACCATAAAATTGAAGATTACAATCTGTACTGTCATCAATAAAAAACATATGCATCCCATCCATTTCATCCTAAAACAACAAAAAATAAAAAAAAATAATTTTAAAATTTACAATTGCAAAGTCAGAAAGAATTGAAGCTGTTGAGCAAAAAGTCGATGTATTAGCGACCGATGATGCATGATTTTCAATCTAAATAGATGTAGATTAAAATAAATTGAAAAATCATAGAGAATGGAGAAAATAATTAAAATCACCAAAACTAATACGATTGGTTTTAATTCGAGTTGCTCTAACAAAGAAGAGGCTGTCAGGTTCCGTGGGACTTCAAAATGAAATTCAGTAGACAATCATACCCTACTTATTGTTACCCACATATAAACAATTTCTTTCTTGCTACTATGAGTTCGGCGGTGGTCCAGTGGTAGCGTTCTTGCCTTTGATTTTTCCCCCAGGTTCGAATCCTGATTTGTGAAATTAATTTCTTTAACATAATTTTAGTCTTTTATTTAATCTGTGATTTTTATCCTAATGTTTTTAGCCAAAAAAAATTTTTTGAAACTTTTTTTAAACTTTCCGAAATATTTATTTCTTCCCTTTTAAAGCCTTCGACTTATTTCTCGTGTTTTACAAAACCTTCATTTGTAAGCGTTTTCAAGTAACGGCTAAAAAAATTTTCAAAAAAAATTTAGAAAATTTTTTAGAAATGTTAAAAATAAAATTTTCAAAAACAAGTGCGAATATGTTAAAATAAATTAATTTCCCAAATTAGGATTCGAACCTATGGGAAAAAAGTCAATTCCAGAACGGTACCACTGCACCACGAAGATCACACAAGTAGTTAAAAAGAAATTGTTTATGTGTAGAAAATAAAACTGTGGGGGATTTTAAAACTTTGGGGTTGTCTGCCAAATTTCATAACGAAGCCCACGGACACACAAAGCCTCTCATTTGTAAGACCCCGTTCCCGAACAATTTCACAATTACCCCAATTAGGTGAACAAAAGATATAGGAAGTGTGAGAGGTATGAGATGTATCTCATTCTCTTTTATCGTAAAATACTTTCAAATGACAATAATTTCAATGGCTCAAAGGACCTGAATTTGATTAAAAAATGTGGCCTAACTATATTTCTATGGAAATTAAAACGGACCCCTTAAAGTTCAGAATTCCTAACAAAATTTAAAAATAAAGAAAAACCTCAACAACATAACCAATCAAAACAAAAAGCCAATTTAAAGAACTGGCACGTTGAACTTTGAACAATTCTTCCAATACTTTAGTTAATCCAACAAGTAAAGTGTTCATGAATTGAGAAGCTTTGTTTAAGGAAAGTCCAGCCGGTGGCCACTGAATTATTTGAATGAAGTCGCACAAAAGTATAGTCCATTTATGAGAAATTGTTCGTGAAGACGAATTGACATAAGCACTTTGTAAAATGTAAGGAATTGAGTCTAACAACAAAGCAGAGTAGAGATCTATATCGCTTCTGAAAAGTCAAAATTTATACGGAAAATAAGACAGTGGGCAATTCCTGTGGAGTTTTAAACTATATCTATTTCTGAACTCGTTTCAGATAAATAGAACCTTTTAGGTAAACAATTGAGGAGTAATTAAGCAATAAACATGAGAGAAATGGCGAGAGGCCCTCAGCAGATCGCTTGGTCCCCCTAAAGTTTTTAGACATTGAAGAGTCAGTAATTCGGCCTCTGATTGTAGGCAGAGATCCCCTACAAGTTTGACTAAGTTTTCAAGGATTTTTCGAATGGCATGCCTCGGAAACAAAAAACCTATAACCCAAGTACCCTGAACAGGTAATAAATCCCCAACGTTACTACCAAAACTTAAAAAGAATTAAAGTGAAGAAATGGTGGAAAGGGCCAACCCAATAGTAGTAGCCAAACCAAATGTATATACCGTGTAAGCTTTTGAAGCTCAGAAGAGTGCACATTGGACTTGCACTCCTCCAAAATCCGAATCAAAGTGTCCAAAGCTTCGTGTTGACTGCCGATTCTCTGTTCCTCAGTTATTGGCCTACCATCATCATCTTTAAGTCCATTTATTGCAATACGAAGAAGTCCTTTATGAGCTCGTGTTTCGATAGTCAAAATTAAACGTTGAATATGTATCATTTTATCTCTAAACTTTATATTAAAGTCAAAACAAATTGCCCTAAAATAGGAGAATGGGAAGGTACGGTAAAAGGAGAATGAAATAAACACAATGCCAAGGGGATATCCGTTTTAAATTCCCGACATTAAGTAAAAATGACTTTATTAAAAAATGGTAAAATTATGAAAAGCAAGTCCTTTTATAGTAAAAGACAAAGAAAAGACAATTCATAGTAGGCCATTAGAGTGCCAAAACTAGAGTGTCGGACAGAATCGATAGACTATAACTCGTCTTATCCCTGATCCAATCTAAATAAGATTTATATCATTCGAAAGCTCTCGATAAGCTGCATCTTTTTTCCAACTAGATGGATCAAGTCTGATCAGTAAATAAAAAGTTATAACCCGATAAGTGTAAAAAACAGTAAATAATTGCACTTATCTGATTGTAACTTTTTAATGAGTGATCAGGCTTGATCCATCCAATTGGAGAAGAGATAGTGCTTATCGAGAGCTTTCGAATGATATAAAATTTATTAAAAATGGATCGAAATTAAAAAAAGTTATTGCCGATTTAAGCTAGCTGCACTCAAATTTTGGCACTCTAGTGGCCAAAACAAATGTAATTAATATTGTGGAAACTTTTCGTTTGGTAAACTTTACTATGGGAATGTCATAGTGTCAACAAATAAAAGTATTAAAACAAAAACTTCCTATATTTCAGTGCTGCAGGCGAAAAAATAAATAATTTTGTTCCAGTTTTTTTAATTTTTTGCTTACTATCATCACAAAAGTATTTTTAGCGTTTTGGGTGCCAAAAATGGAAAACACGCCAAACACATAACTTAAAAAGCGTTAAAAACACTTCGGTACTTATTTTTCCCTTCCAAAGGTCTTTCCCTTAATGTTGTACATAATTGTAAGACTCCTCTTCTCAATTTCCTGTCCATTTTACTGTGCACATGTCAAGCTAGACCATTGTACATTTTAAGAAAAGAGATTTACTAGGTGGGCGGCCAAATAAGTACCAATACGCCACGTCAGAACGTATGGGAACGTTTTGTGATTGACACGTTTCTTTACTTTTTTATGTTTTCGGATTTTCTGACATGAAAGAAATTTAAATTTTAAGCAATTCATTTAGAATATTTTTAATTTTCAGATAAAAAACGATTAAATAAAAATGACTTCAACAATTACTGGTTTAGCAGAAAATGGAGCATTTAGAACTTTGGCTGATCAATCTAGAGAAGTAAATATGATGCAAGAATTCAATTCTGATCCAAAACGTGCTGAAAAGTTTGCTTTAAAATTGTTGAATTCAAATGGAGGTCTTCAACTTTATTTTGATTTTTCAAAAAATATAATTGATGATTCGAAGTTTAAGCAACTTATTGATATTGTGGGTATATTTTTTGATTTATGGGTTACAGGAATCCACCCCTGAAGACACCCTCTAGACCTACATACTAAATGCCTATTGATTTTCAAGACCTACAACTTTTGGGAGCTCTACTTACACAGAACTGGGTACTTATCTCCATAGAGCTGTATGTTTATCCCCCTTAATCACTCGATATTCCCTATAAAAATTTGAAGATCTTTAGGGTCAATAGGTCTTCAGTGTGTAGGTCTTAAGAGGTGACCCGGTATAGTGTTTTTCCCGGTTTTAAAGAGAAATTAAGTTACGATTATGGCTTTTGAAATGTCTAGTTTTTCCATGGTTCCAGAATTTCAGTTCGCGGTTTCTTGAATTAGTTTTTGAAGGCATAAACGGAAACGCTTATACTCCAAATAGTCCGCAGGTTTTGTCCGTAAGTCGTTCTTATCAAAGAAGTCTCATGTATAAGAGAAGGAAAAAGGGGGAGGATTATTTTGGGAAATAAACTCAACAATCCTTTCTATTCTAATCAACTTTTCTATCTTCTGTATTGTGAAAAGACTTTCGCATACGCCTAGTGCATGTACATGTTTTTTCAGAAATAACCGGTAAAATAGTATTCTTGCGGATAAAACTAGCTGACTTTTGTGAACATAAATGAGGATGACGCGTTTTAATTTGACGTCTCTATTGAATTTCAATTTAATTTTAGGCTCGTCAAGCTAATGTAGAACAATGGCGTGACAAAATGTTTTCTGGTGAACATATTAATTTTACAGAAGGCCGTTCTGTTCTACACGTTGCATTGCGAAATAGAGAAAATAAACCGATTTTAGTTGATGGAAAAGATGTAAAAAGTTTATATTTCTTTAAGAGTATTTGTAAAGGTTTTCACTTTTGCGGACATTTTTTGCGGATTATAGGAGAAATAGGGAGAAAAGTCCGCAAAAAATAATCCGACGATGGTTTTTGACCCGAAAAATTAGCTGGCCCTCTATGTTTTTTTCAGGTTTAGGGACCTATATCTCGGCCCACAGTCATTTTTCCACTAGCATTGAATATATAAATTAACCCATTTTGGACAAATCCTTGACTTTCAATCTTTACAAATATCCAATTTAAATCATCCTAAAAATAATTTTTTTTTAATTTTTAAAGGTAATGCCTGATGTTAATGCTGTTCTTAAACATATGAAAGAATTTTGTGACCAAATAATTAGTGGCCAATGGACTGGTTATACTGGTGAAAAAATTACGGATGTTGTTAATATTGGAATTGGTGGTTCTGATTTGGTATATTTTTTAAAAATTAAATGGTATTTTAAACTCCAACATATCCAGAAAAGAGGGAGAACGACAAGAAATACACGGCGAGTCACCTAGTTGGAAATGAACTTAAAATCCCCTGGGGCAGCTATAGCTAAGTTTCCACATTTAGTTATTTTACTGATTGACGTGCGATTATTGTTGTATAAAATCAGATTTAGACATTTCTCTCGTTATCCCTGGTTTAACATAGATTTACTCACATCAGTTTATCCGACGTTCAAAGTCATAAGGGAAGAGCCCAGAAAGACTAGATTCAGCGGAAGACGAATCCCCATTAAATACTTAATTGAATACTTAATGATTATCCTACACCCATTTGATTAATACTTTATATCTTGTAACCCTAAAACCATTCTATTGTATTTTTTTATTTAGGGTCCTTTAATGGTCACTGAAGCACTCAAATTTTATCAAAAAGGCCCTAATGTGCATTTTGTCTCCAATATTGATGGAACACATTTGGCTGAGGTTTAAATTAATTTTTAAAATAAAAAATATTTTTTAGGTTCTTAAAAAAGTCAATCCAGCAACCGTTCTTTTTATCATTGCTTCAAAAACGTTTACAACCCAGGAGACAATTACAAATGCGGAATCTGCTCGTGAATGGTTTTTTAAACTTTTTTTTTAATTTTTTCAATTTAAAAATTTTTTAAGGTTTGTGACGAAAGCAGGTGATGCTAAACATGTTGCTAAACATTTTGTGGCGCTTTCTACAAATGCAACTAAAGTCAAGGAATTTGGTATACTTGTTAACTTTTTGCTCTTTGAGTCTAAAAATCACTTAAATATTTCGGTATTTTGAACAATATAAGTTCACTTTCGTTCTCCGACTGTCTTGAATTTTATTATGTCTTTTAAAAGGCTGGATTAGGGTTGTCTGTTCTTGAAACATTTCCGGAACCAAACTGGAAAAACCCTCTTCTTCGGTTCGGTTCTGAACCAACGACCCTTGGCTGGATTCTTTTTTTGTCCTTATCTTAATTTCAAGCTAACCAAACTAGTTTTATTTTAAGGTATTTCTGAAGAGAATATGTTCGAATTTTGGGATTGGGTTGGTGGTCGTTACTCTCTTTGGTCTGCAATTGGTCTTTCAATTGCTGTTCACATTGGATTTGGAAATTTTGAACAATTGCTTGACGGTGCTTTTCTAGTTGATAAACATTTTTGTCAAACACCACTTGAATCTAATGTATATTTTTTTATTTTTTTGATAGCTAGGGTTGTCGAATAAAAATGCATGAATTTCTGCTTTCGACTCTAAATTAACAGATCTATTCCTAGTCGAGGCCGAATTCAGAAATGGTATGAAGCAGGGATGTCACATATTGAAAAAATTGAAATCTTCCTTCGGGTCGTGTTTCATGTCGGAAGAAAGTCGGTTTTTTCGAATAACTCGTGACATCCCTGTACGGTGTACGAGTATGAGTACGAAACAAAATCAGTTTCAATGTATAGTTTCGGACATCCTAAGATTTTTTAGAGTCGACAACCCTTAAGATAACTTAATATGTCGTTTCAAAATTTTTTTTATAGATTCCTGTAGTTCTGGCTGTTTTGGGCATTCTCTATATAAATTTACATAAGGCTGAAACTCTTGCTTTATTGCCCTATGATCAATATATGCATCGTTTTGCTGCCTATTTCCAACAAGGAGATATGGAAAGTAATGGGAAAAGTGTTTTGAGGTTTTTTTTGATTTTTAAAGAAAAATTTTTAAAATTTTTCTTTAAAGAAATGGCTCTGGAACTTTGCTACAAACAGGACCAATTGTTTGGGGAGAACCTGGGACTAATGGACAACATGCCTTTTATCAATTAATTCATCAAGGAAAGCATTTAATTCCCTGCGATTTTATTGCACCAATTCAAAGTTTGAATCCTATTAGTGGAGGTCTTCACCATACGGTTTCTTTAATTAATATTTTGGTTTTAAATTTTGGGGCAATGTTTACTTTCGAGTAAATCTAATTCAAGCGCATCCCATAAGCGGGGATATGCTTGAATTTTGATACTTGTGAAAGACTTTTCGTAGTCTATTTTAATTTTTTCTATTTTTAACAAAGCCTTGTCTTACATTAAGCGGGAATATTAAGTATAAAGTCTTGGAAGAGATTTTTGTGTCAGTTGTAGGTAATATAAGGACATTTGTATTCGGCCTACAAGGAGCCCTTTTTCCTATTAAGGCGTGTCTCTTTTTCTAGGTTTTGATATGCTAATTGTAAGTGTAAAGATATTCACTAGAAAAATTAAACACAAAAAATTAAATAATTTCTAATTTTTCCATTCATTTCACAGATTTTACTTGCCAATTTCTTGGCACAAACTGAAGCTTTAATGAAAGGAAAATCTTCTGAAGAAGTAGAAAGTGAGCTTAAACATTCTGGAATGGACGAAACGAAAATTAAAGAAATTTTGCCACACAAGGTTTTCTTTTTAAATTAAATCTATTTAAATTAAATAATTTAATTTTAAAGGTTTTTGAAGGCAATCGACCTACAAACACTTTACTTTTGCCTAAAATTACTCCAAATACATTGGGCTCTTTAATTGCAATATATGAACATAAAATTTTTGTTCAAGGAATTATTTGGGGAATTAATTCTTTTGATCAATGGGGGTTTGTTTTTTTTAGTTTTAATTTATTTTTAATATTTATTTTTGAGCCTTTTAAGTCCCCTTTCTCTCCCAATTTGTTCTCACCTTTTCATGAAGTTGACTGGGACTTTAAGATTTTTTTCAAAGTTTTTTAATTTCTAAACTGAAAACAGGAGACTTATCATAATTTCTTAAATTGTTATACATCCAAAATTATCCTTTTTTTATTAATTTGGTTGTTAAGTCATGTAAGGGATAGTGGGGAGAGAAGAAAAAGGTGAACTCTAAAATTCAAAATTAAACAATTTTCAAAAAAAATTTTTTTTAAGTGTTGAATTAGGCAAACAATTAGCTAAAGTAATCCAGTCAGAATTACAAAAAGAAGACAACGAACCAATAACTACACATGACTCTAGCACTAATGCTTTAATTAATTTAATTAAAAATTACAAAGATTGAAGAAGAAAAGAAGGAAGAAAAAATTTTATAGGAAGAAATGATCGAAATAAGTTTAAAAAATTATTTAAATTAGATTTTATTTTAATATTTTGATGAGGGGGAACATTTAACTGTCAACAAAAAGAGTTCTTATTTTTCGGTAGAGGTCAATAGAGAACCCCTAAACTTTTTTATTCGACGAGATAAGAGCTTTTTCTCGTAAAATGAATTTGGGTTTTGGCAAGTAATATCAGTTCCTCTAGAGTTTAAAGTAGAAAGTTAAGGAGTGAAAAAGCAAAAACCCTAAACTTCGACTATAGCGACGTGAAAGGTTAAGGGGTCTAATATCGAGGATTATTTAAAAACAACTTCTTGTTGGCAGTAAATGTTGTTCTTTTCTAGATATTTTCAGGCTTTTAAACTAATGGAGAACAAATCTCTGGCATACTTGATTGTGTGGCAGTTGGAGTGGAGGGACAGGTAAAATAGGTGGAGCAGTTTTAGCAGGGGGAAAAATTTGATCGATGAATTAAACTAATTATGCCCGATTGCCGTAACTTTTAATGACCAACAAGCAGTTTCTCGATATCTCTCCCTATCAAAAGGGAAGTACAACATCTTTGATTGGAGTAGATTTATAATAATAAGTTTAAGAATTCCCCATTTGTTAAATAAACAGAATTTGGCTGGTAATGCACGTATGAGGAAGTCTAAATTTAAATAGATTTTATATAAGATTAGTTTCTTAAATCAGACATTAAAAATCAATCAACCTGTTTTTTGTTCTTTTTCAACTTCTCTTTCTCAGCCTTAAGATCGGCTTCTTGCTTTTCCAGTTCAGCAGCTTTTTCTGCATTAGCTTTTTGCTGTTGAATCACAATCTTCTTCTCATCTTTAAACTTCTTTTCAGCGGACCCGAACATTATCTTCATTTTCTAAAAATATGAAGATTTAACTATTATATCGATCGCTGTCACCTTATATTTGGTTGACTTTTTTACTCGTTAAATCATATTTTTAGAAAATGAAGATAATGTTCGGGTCCGCTGAAAAGAAGTTTAAAGATGAGAAGAAGATTGTGATTCAACAGCAAAAAGCTAATGCAGAAAAAGCTGCTGAACTGGAAAAGCAAGAAGCCGATCTTAAGGCTGAGAAAGAGAAGTTGAAAAAGAACAAAAAACAGGTTGATTGATTTTTAATGTCTGATTTAAGAAACTAATCTTATATAAAATCTATTTAAATTTAGACTTCTTCATACGTGCATTACCAGCAGGGCTGGGCGCAATCGAAAAAAAAATTCCGCAACCCGCAATCCGCAACTCGCAATTTCTAAAAAAAATCCGCAAACGCAATCCGCAACTCGCAATTTTTAAAAAATCCGCAACCCGCAATCCGCAACTCGCAATTTTTTTTAAAAATCCGCAAACGCAATCCGCAACTCGCAATTGCAAAAAACCCCGCAATTTACGCAATTTCCGCAACTCGCAATCCGCAATTTTGAAAAATGTCAAAAAGGAAATTTAATCACTTCAAACTATCTTAAACTATTGCTAAAATTGTATATGAGCAAATTATGGTGAAGTGAACTGGAAACGACAACTCTGAACTGGAACCGGCAAACAGAACCGAAACTTTCGGTTAACGACCGAAGATTTACCGGTGATTAAATGATATATGTGGATTAGGGGTGGAGTATAAACGGATTTGTCGGATATAAATGATTGGTAACGGGCGATAAAAGAGGTTCTGAAATAAGGCGTATTTAAGGGATATCAGTGGAATAAAGAGGGATATACGTTTTGTGGGAATAAGTAAGGATGTTAGGGATTTGGAGGGGATATTATAACTCTTGCGACATTGAAATCCCCTAATATCACTCCAGATCCCCATTAATCCATGCTTACTCTCAAAAAAAAAACTCCAAATCCCCAGATATACAATCATTATGATCGAAGATTTTCTTCCGTTTACAGCGCCGCAGGCAAAAATTCTGAAAATTTTGAAGGACAAGAAGCCAGATTTCTTCCTTTTTCAGCGCCGCAGGCGAAAATTTTGATAATTTGGGAGGGACAAGAAGCCAGATTTTCTTCATTTATTGTGAGGGAAATTTCAAAAAATTGCGTGAAAATTGCGTAAAATCTTAAAAATCCGCAACTCGCAATCCGCAAAACGCAATTTTTAAAAAAAATCCGCAACGCGCAATCCGCAACTCGCAATTTTTTTTAAAAATCCGCAAACGCAATCCGCAACTCGCAATTGCAAAAAAACCCGCAATTTACGCAATCCGCAACTCGCAATCCGCAATTGCGCCCAGCCCTGATTACCAGCCAAATTCTGTTTATTTAACAAATGGGGAATTCTTAAACTTATTATTATAAATCTACTCCAATCAAAGATGTTGTACTTCCCTTTTGATAGGGAGAGATATCGAGAAACTGCTTGTTGGTCATTAAAAGTTACGGCAATCGGGCATAATTAGTTTAATTCATCGATCAAATTTTTCCCCCTGCTAAAACTGCTCCACCTATTTTACCTGTCCCTCCACTCCAACTGCCACACAATCAAGTATGCCAGAGATTTGTTCTCCATTAGTTTAAAAGCCTGAAAATATCTAGAAAAGAATATCATTTACTGCCAACAAGAAGTTGTTTTTTGAAAAACAATAATTGGGTTGAGTTATGGTCCGGCAAACGGAAAAAATCTAGTTAACAGTTAAATGTTATTTCCTTTTTTAGCTTTACTTAAAAACACGTTAAAATTATATTTTAAAAATATTTATTAGTTAAGACTGGTATTTTTCTAAAATAAACTTTATTTTTTATTAAAATTTTTGAACAAATTATTGTTAATTAAAACCAATAAATTTTCTTTAATTTTTTCTTATAAATTGTCTAATCATTTTAATATTTCAATATTTATTCAAAAAATATTTTTTAGCATTTTAATAATTTAAACGAACTAAAATTCTTTTGGAATGGCTGGTGTTGCTTTACGTCGATTAATGACAGAATATAGACGTTAGTGATTAAAAATTATTATATTATGGTAAAAGGTTTAATTTAAAATTTTTAATTTTTCTTTGTTATATTGTAGACTTAATGTCGAACTAGAGATGAATCGAGATCTTGCAAAATTAATGTGAGAGTTCTCTCCAAGATGAGATTTTTTTCGAGTTCTTGCCTTGGTCCAATCTCTAATCGATGTGCATTTTTTGACCTTAATTGAGTTCCCTTACATATGCCCTCTGGGTATATTTTTTTACATTGGGTAAGCTAACAATAAGTCATAGTCCATTCGAACAAGCTGATTCGAATAGTACATAATTGGTAACCTAGTGCGAATTTTGGTAAAAGACTTTCTCGGATCGTGATCAAAATATTTAACCGGGACAGCGGGAATTAAAATTAATTTCGTGGTACCCAAGTTTTGTCAATATTAGCGATAAAAACACGAACTTTCTCTTGAAATTTAAAATCCTTTTATATTTCAGAATTAGTCCAAAATCCAACAGAAGGAATTGTAGCCGGACCAAAGGACGAGGAAAACTTTTTTGAATGGCATTGCCTCATTGCTGGGCCAGTAGGGACTTGTTTTGAACATGGACTGTTTCCGGCAAAATTGACATTTTCTGAGGTTTTTTTGTATTTTTTAGACGATTTATTGTTTATACTTTTTGTAGGACTATCCTTTAAGCCCGCCAAAGATGCAATTTTTATGTGATATCTTCCATCCAAATATTTATCCAGATGGGAGAGTTTGTATCAGGTTTGTTTGTAGATTATTTAATTTTCCTCCCCTAAAATGACAAATGTTTGGGAGTTTCGTCTCCGGAACGGATCCCCAAATTTTCGGATAGGAGGCTTTTCCCGTGGACCTTTATTTCCTGTCTCACAGCAAAGCAGTCGATAAATCATTAATCTTTTACAAAAAGCGCAAGATCCCAGAACTGAAAATTTTTGGCATGAAAAGATAATTTAAGAAAGTCTGTGGGAAAAGAGGTTAACAAGTTAATACATTAGTTGCTTCGAAATGCTATGGTCTCCACTAAAAGGTCACTAGATAAGACTAGATTGGAGATGATTCAGATCCGAAGAACTTCCGGTTAATCCTGGATGCAGAAATTCCTGACATCAATAAATTTTCTTTAAAAATTCTTCTTGGATATAAGTTTTGGATCCGGTTATTTTCAGATTTTTTCTTCAAATTTACGCGAAAATTCAGGGATACACATTTTGGCCTTTTCGCGTCACTTTTGACGTAAATAACTATTCATTCATTACATTTTTTTATTTTTCAGTATTTTGCACACTCCTGGAGGTAATAAATCCTTTTTCAATTTTGTTCAAAAATTTTATTTTTCTACAAAGATGATCCAACAGGATATGAGACTTCTGCAGAGCGATGGTCTCCAGTCCAATCAGTTGAAAAAATATTAATTTCTGTTGTTTCTATGCTTGCTGGTTTATTTTTTTTTGAAATTTTTCATAAAATTTTAGAACCAAACGACGAAAGCGCCGCAAATGTGAATGCAGCAAAAATGTGGAGAGAAGATAGGGAACAATTCGAATTAACTGCCAATAAATTGGTGAGAAGTACACTTGGCTTCCCTATTAATCAACAACAACAAAAGGTTTTGGAAGCGTCAATATCTTCATAAAAGGATTTTTTGGTTTATTAAAATTAAATTTTTTGGTTTAATTTTTTGTCAAAATTTTCCAAAAATAATTTTTTATTAAAAGATTAAAGGATAAAGAAAAGATACATGTTTCTTTCCAACCCCTTAGCCAAGCCACAATTTATTGATATATTTTTGTGATTTCAGAAAGTGTGGGGAAATGGGATTTATGTCAGTCTCTGAAAAATCCTCATTTTGGGGTGATGATTTTTGCCAAATTCCTGATCTTTACTCAAGAAATCCTGAAAAATGTTTTGATCGAGTCCGGGAGAATCTAAGAATTGCCAAAGGTTGAAATTTGGAAAAAAAACTTTAAAGGCTGAAAATTTTTTGTCGTTCAATCTTCCTTAAAATCACACATTTTTAATTATATGTAGAATTTATACATTTCTTTCACAAAAGCGTTAATAAAATCTCTACCTCGACGATCGTTCTTGTGATTATGTATCAGAAGGGATTCGGTTGGAGGGAATAGAAATAGGAAAACTACTAAAAGTTGAAACCCAAAGATTTTTGAAAGTCAGAATTTAGAAATCAAAAATGATTTTTCTCTTCGTTTTTTTAACTAAACGATCATCTTTCTCAAAGAAAAAAAAATAAATTTTTAAACCAAAGAATATTTTTAAAAAAACTTTCACAAAATAACGTCCAATTTCTGTCCACTTAACGACTTCGAGTATATTTGCCCCACATGTGAAGAATAAATACGCTGGCAATGAATACAAGTGACATGACTAGAACAGGAACAGGTCCACTGAAAAAATTGGGGGAATTCTTTAAAGAAAAATTTAAAGTTCAAACATTTTCAATCCAGTAGAGTCCTCAGTGTAAAAACGCCAAAGTCCACCACTATTTGGCCCTCCAGCTGTTGTGCGAGCTCGTGAATTTGTAGTTGTTCCTCCACGACTGAAAATTTTCGAATAGAGATAAGATTTTTAAAAAGCCTGGGCTTGGACTATTACAATCGGTCAGGACGAGAAACCAAGTTTTTTCTTGTATCAAGAGTCCGTCGGTTTCCTGGGAATAGAAACAGGGTAGAAACAGGGGTGGTTCCTGGGAATAGAAACAGGGTTGGTCAATGGGTCATTTTTAATAAGCCACGTAATCTTCGAGTATATTTGCCCCCAGTAATGGAAAACCTTCTTTGATTTTGGTTTCGGGCTTTGGCTAGATTCCTGAGCATCGGGAGTATACGTAAACCAAGGCTCGATTGTATTCACCCATTGACCTTGGCAAGAGTGAAATAAATCCGAGTCAAACAAAACCCCAAGAACATGCCTAGACTCGGATTCTGAGTACAATAGGCTTAGCTTCTCGTCCTGATCTTTTTCAGACGATTTGTCAAATTTAAAAATTATACCGTTGGCGAACAACACCAGCAGCAGAACGGGGCACAACTTTACCGCCTCCTGGAGTTTTTGTAGTTTCTGCCTAAATTAAAGAATTTAGTGAGAAAATTTCAATTAAAAAATAAACCATTTTATCCAAGAATTTTTAATTAATTGAAGATAAGGTTTTGAATAATTTAGAAATAAAAAATGCTAAAAAAATTTGGTTATTAAATTATAAATTTAATTTAAAAAAATTTTAAGAGAAATCCAAAAATTAAAATGGGAAAATAAGAGAAAAAAAATCGAAGAGAGAAAACTGCAAATAAACTGCAGAGATTATCGTTTCGCAATAAAATTTGAATTTTTCAAAACATCAAAAGTCAAATGGTCCATAAGGGAAATTTTTGTAAATCGTCGTTCTACCCACAAATGAATAAATTAATTTTTATTTGGTGATCAAATTTGTTCAATCCAGTTAGAAAATAGGTTCTGTTGAGAATTTAATGAGAAAATTAATGAAAACTTTAGAATAAGACAAGATTAATTCAGAAAAATTTTAGTTGATCAAGGTTGGCAAGAACTCATTGACTATAACGCATTACACAAGTAAAAATTGAAGGAAACTAAATGAGTTGAAAATGGAAGTAGCCTAATTGTTGAAACTTGGAAATTTTAAAAATGACTCAAAAAATTTCAAAAAAAATCTCAAAATCGGAGGAACACGTAGAAAATATACTAAAATCTACCCACACCTCTGGAAGAGAAGAGCTATTTTTTCCCGAAAACTTTGCATGACGGTCTACTGAAGATGCTGGCAATTCACTCCCAACCGCCGCACAACCTTTGGCACTAGCTGAAGGAGAGAGCAATAGCTGGAGGCTCTGCTTTACTATCGTTAGAACGACGATTTCAAAGGGATTAGGTCAAAAATCGTTTAAAAACTAGGAAGCTTTCTTTCCTCTAGAAATTCAATCAATTACTAATTTTTATTTTAAAACCACAAAAAAAACAATTTTACATTAAAATATAACCTATAAAATGTAGATGGAAATTTATTTTTTTTTATCCCATTCATCTTATTTAGAACATTCAACTTTCTCCCTTTTCAATTTATTCTGATTCTTCCATATATCGGTATTTAATGTCTTTCCACTGCTTTCCTGAAAAGAAAAATAAATGTAAAAAATCTGTCTCCCTATAGCTTTCTAAAAGGCTCAAAATGGTCAGACTAGGAATAGAAATATTAAAAAATTTAAATTTTTACCATAATTTTTGTAATCCCAAATGAATTGTCCAAATTTGTTGATCTAAAAAATATTGGCTGTACTTTAGTACGTGGGTGCAGGCTTTAAATTACAAATGTCATATCATTTGAAAGAGCTAGTCGAGCTGAGTCGAATGCCACCAAAATTAGCTCTAGGAAAAATTTTTGAACCGAGATACAGGCGATTGAAAATCGAAAAACCATAGGGGGGACCAAGCACTTTTTTGGGTGAAAAATTCGAAAATGCAAATTATACCTCATTCGAAAGAGCTCGTCGAGCTGAGTCGAATGACACCAAAATCAACGAAATCCGACTCGATTGGACAAAGTTATGATCTTTTATTTTAGCTCCTTACCTATGGCAAATGTTGAGATTTTTGCTGCCACGGAGGCCCCAAATACGTCCAGAGCAAGAGATTTAGGAATAGGTTTATGTTACGAGCCCAGACCCATCGCCCGTAGACTCCCCGCGAGGCGCGTGCCGCAAAACCCCGCGCGAAGCGCGGGGTTTTGCACAAGCGCCTCGCCTACGCTCCATAGGTTTAGGGTTTTTGTGTTATAACTTTGTCTAATCTTGTTCAATCACGGTGATTTTGGTGTCATTCGACTCAGCTCGTCGAGCTCTTTCGAATGAGGTATTATTTGTATAAAAAATTTTTTATTCCAAAAATCGCCCTTTTGGATCTTCGATTTTTAGGGGTCTATATCTCGGTTCATTCAAGTCGGATTTCGTTGATTTTGGTGTCATTCGACTCAGCTCGACGAGCTCTTTCGAATGAGGTATAATTTGCATTTTCGAATTTTTCACCCAAAAAAGTGCTTGGTCCCCCCTATGGTTTTTCGATTTTCAATCGCCTGTATCTCGGTTCAAAAATTTTTCCTAGAGCTAATTTTGGTGGCATTCGACTCAGCTCGACTAGCTCTTTCAAATGATATGACATTTGTAATTTAAAGCCTGCACCCACGTACTAAAGTGACCCCAAAATATTTTTTAATTAAAATAATTTAATAAATTCGGTTCAGACTAGAAATAAAGATTTTTGAAAAGCCTGGGCCTGTTCCTTGCTGGGTTTGATTTATTGACTTGGGCCGGATCCTGGGCCTGTAGTCCAAGAAAAACCCAGGCCCAGGAGAAACCCAGGAAGAGTAATGGTTCACAATTGAGTGGAGGAAAGCCTGTCCTCAGGTGTCTATCTTATACATATGTAGTTAGCCTTTGAAACCCGAGATGCCCTCCCCAGCAAATCCAGGTCTCCGACCCCAAAGAGGAAAAAATAAAAAACTCCGTATAAAGGGGCAGTCCCAGTTAATTACCCAAAAATTGAAGAAAAAATTTTTACCTACCCTAGTATAAACAAATGAACTTTTTGTTACTACAGGTACGAAAAAGGCCTACCGACTTAACTAGTTTTTTGAGGGTATTTTATTATTGGGTGGATTGCTCCGTCATCGAAAAATTATCCTCGGTTAATCATCCAAAAGCTTAAAAAAATTTATTTAATAAACCTGTACTTACATAAACATCCAAAAATATACCACTACCAGCAGAGAACAACAAAAGTGAAGAGAAACGTCTACCAAACGTTCGATAAAAAACTCCACCAATTCCCATTATTTTTTTTTTGAGAAAAATAAATATTCTATATAGCTGCAAAAAAAGATAAAATAAAAAAAAATTAAAAAATATACATAAAAATTAAAATTTATAAAAAATCGAAGAAAAAAATTTTTTTCTCATTTATTCAAAAAACCAAAAAAAATTTTTTTTAATAAAAATAGGTAAAATATTTAATTCATTTTCTATACAAATATTAAAAAAAAAAGAAAGCAAAATAATCAATTTCCGGAACTTTTGGTTAGCCTCGGCTAATGCCTGCCGAAAAGTTTATTCAAAAGTAGGGGGTTTTTATTACCCACAGGGATTGCGAGTTTGGCTAGGAATGAACAAGGGGACAAAAGATTTTATTTTGTTGTACAACGCCAGCAAACCTACCCTATAAGAAGCTGATTTTTAATAGTTAACTAGCCTATGACGGTGGTAAGTCATGAGGTTCTCTTATGGTGATCTTGTTTAAATGACCGGCTCATTTGTGCCCAGTCTTATAAAACGGAACCAGGATATAAAGAAACACAACAGGGGACCAAAAGAGGACCAAAATTCCATTGTAATCCAAAATTCCAGGCATCAAATATAATTATGTAGGTAAATAGCAATTAAAATTATAAACATAAAAATAAAATTTAAAAATATTTGGAAAAAGCTCGAGAAACAAAAAAATAATCCCTAAAAATATTTTTTTATTCAGTTAATTTGGAAAAAATTTTTATCGTCTTTTATTTATCGAGCTTTAAATTTTAGTACAAATGTGAACTTTTAATTCCCAAAAAATATTAAAAAATTGGTACTACTGCCGTAAATAAATGTTTAACTAGATCAGACACTGTCCCGGTATAAGGGCATAACTTTTCAGGTTTCATCGATTTTCAGGTTTCATTGACGAGTATCGTTGAATGAGCTATCACTAGCTGTTACTCTAAACAATGCAGAAATCATGCACGAAGGTATATGGGGAGAGGAGGAATGAGCTATTCCTAGGTGTTATTTGATAAAATCGGTAGGACAAAACTGTCTTACCAAAAATTGGTCCAAATGAGTTGGCCGGATCCAAAAAAGGCCGAACAGCCGAAATTTCGGAATATCCGGAGATTGCATAGAATCAGCTAGCCCTAATCCAGAAAGCATAAGAGAGAGAAAGGGGAGCAGTAATACCACAAAAAAAATAAAAAAAAAATTTAATACTTTTGTGTAGCCATTCTCCTTTCATAAGCATTTTTACACATTTCCCCATTCATCGTTGTTTCACAAATTGGCCAAAGTACACAACGTTCTTCATCACTATAACAAAGAACCAAAACGGTTAGAATAAATATAGCAAGGCAAATATAGCAGGGTCTGAAGTAGAAAAATTTTTTAATAAAAAAATGCTAGAGTATCGCCCGTGTGGAGGGAGTTGAGTTCGGAAAATTCTTTGGTTAAACCAAGCCAATAACCGAAAAACCGAGCCAAAAACTAATCTCAGTTTAATACCAACAGCACTACCATTGAAAACCAAATGATGCCCTGCGGGCATTTTCTAGTGTTACCAGGGTTTCGATATCTGCGGATTTTTCCTCATTTTGTGGTTTTTTGATAGGGCGATGAGGATTATTTTTAAAAATGCGGATTTGCGGATTTTTGTGGTCTTTTGAAGATTATGAGGATTTTTTATATTTTCTTGTGGTTTTTAGCAAAAATGTCATTATTTTTCCGCTAAGCCTTCTGAAATCCTCAAAATTTTCGCCTGCGGCGCTGAAAATGGAAGAAATCTGGCTTCTTGGCCTTCCAAAATTCTCAAAATTTTCGCCTGCGGCGCAAAAAAGGAAGGAATCTATGTCCTTGATTTTCCAAAATCCTCAAAAATTTTTTCCTGGCCTAAAAATGAACGATTTTTGGCTTAAGGATCTTCCAAAATTAAAAAAATTTTCGCCTGCGGCGCTGAAAATTAAGAAATAAAAATTTGCGACATCTTCCGCGACAAAAATGCAAGTGTGATTTTTCAGATAGTTGTTAGATTTTCATAAGATGATCATTAGTAATAAAAAAATTGCTTAATTCAATTGTAGAAGACGAAAAATACCATGCATAAAGTGATTTTAATTAAATTTTTGGGTTTAATAATTTTTTGCGGATTTTTGATATAAAATGCGGATTTTTTCGATCAATTTTGCGGATTTTTAAAAATTCGAGATCGAAACCCTGAGTGTTACAGAGACTGTTTATCCCAATATTCTTATAACAATGCTCAGAGTTTTGTTCTTTCAAAAAATTTAAAAAATAATTTCCCCAAGCGGACTCGAACCCACGACCTCCTTAATGACCCTGTAAATGAAAAGGTAATTGGCACAAAAATTGAAAAGCAAGTTCCTGCCCTTTTATTTAAAAAATTGTTTTAGTTTGACTAGAGATCGGCCCGGATTTTGATTTTCCTTGGAACCAGAATCAAGTTGAGGGCATTTTCAGTGTTCTTTGATTTTTTCTCGACTCACGGTCAGTCAGGTGCCTCGACCAAAATCACGAATCAAGGTTTCTTTTAGATTCCCGATCTTTTGGTTGATTACCTATACCTCCTTGACTCGCGGTCAGTTAGGGGCCCCGACCAAAAAGGTTTCTTTTAAGTTTCAGATCTCTTGGTTGATTACCAATCCTCCTTCCCCCTTTCTAACAAAAAAATTAAAATAAACCTTCTTTCCAAAACAAATCCAGCAATATAAAACCACAAAAAGAGTGCTTGATCAATTAAAAATGCTGGATGAACTAATTGTTTGGGTATTAAAAGTATAGGCATTAACCATTGAAGACAATACATAATTGAAAATAAATTTTTGTTTAAAGATTAAGTTGAGTTGATTTAATCTAAAAAATAATTATTTTAATTTTTAAAAGCATGTGAACAAATAAAAAAAACAAAAAAATTCTTGATTTTATGGAGGCTCCCTGAAATATGTCAAGGGACAATTGGTCAGCTGACAATTGGTCGGTGGACAATTGATCAGTGGACAATTGGTCACTGGACAATTGGTCATTGGACAATTGGCCAGTGGACAATCTAATTTTTCGAAAAATATCCCAAATATGTAGGTGATAAAAGTGAAAAAATCATAAAAACATCCAAAATATTTTAGGTTACAAAACGCTAAATAGGTTCAAATGTGTGAAGCTAACACCTCCCCGTAAACAAAAAATTTTTAAGAAATAACAACGGATTTGAGCTCAGTTCATGATCATTTCTCAAAATAAGGTTATAACCTAAAAATCCGAGCCCTAGTAATCACTAAGGCTTCCACTCATCTATCATTATTTTTCAATTACCGTAAATGCTCAAATTAAAGCCAGGCTCTATTAGAAGCCTATATCTAATATAAGCTCTCCCAAAGAGACGCATTGAATTTTTCTGATTAAAGTCTCCCATTTTCTGATTAAAGTTCCCTCCAAAAAATATACAATAAAATATACAAATTCCTTTATAAAATCATCGGCAATCCAGGAGAATTGGGGTCCCTGCGGAAAAAAAGTTTAAAAATAAGAAAAAGGTTTTTCTAGGGTAAAAAAATATGCTGATTACGAATCTGAACTCAGATTTTGAAAAAGTCGAACCCGAACCCGAATATAGGTCCACGAATATCGAAAAACCATAGGGGGACCAAGCTGATTATGGGGTGAAAAATTCGAATATGCAAATTATACCTCATTCGAACGAGCTCGTCGAGCTGAGTCGAATGACACCAAAATTACCGTGATTAAACAAGTTCGAACGAAGTTATACCACAAAGAACAAACTACGTAACATATATTTTTTGTGTCATAACTTCGCCCGATCTTGATGAATCACGGTGATTCTGATGTCATTCGACTCAGCTCGTCGAGCTCTTTCGAATGAGATATTATTTGACCAATTTGCGCTCTGTTTATTTTTCGAAATTTTCCCCAAAATGTCAAATGTTCGAATTTCGGGTTCGGGATTCGACTTTTTAAAAATCTGAGTTCAGATTCGTAATCAGCATATTTTTTTACCCTAGAAAAAACCATTTTCTTATTTTTAAACTTTTTTTTCGCAGGGACCCCAATTCTCCTGGATTGCCAAATCATCGTCAATTATCGATGGAATTTAACATTTCTCATAACTTCCCCCGTCAATATACATTGAGTTTTGGTAAATAAAAACCAGTCAGCTTACGACCAACCGGCGCCGACCAAAACTAGCTAGAGCTCACAATAATATTTATTTATGTACACAATTCCTTCACCAAATTGTCTGTTAAATAAGCTTAAAAATAATAAAAATATTTTTAAAAATACACTCATAAACGGTATATTTCTTGCATAATCTGGACGGGAGAAGTTGTTCCAACGACTGGAAAATTTTTATTAGTACATATGTCTAAAATATAGGGTTTCACCGGAACCGAAATTTTGACCGGAACCGGAACCGGAACCGGATCCAATTTGAGTTCCGGTTCCCGGAACCGGAACCGGAACTTTTCTAAGTTCCGGCCCGGAACCGGAACCGGAACCGGAACTTTAAGAAAAATTAAAAATTTTAAAAATTTGCAAAAATTTACAAAATTTTTAAGAATTTGTATTTTAAGTAGCGTTGTCTGGTCACCAAAGTTTCGGTTAACCGAAACCAAACCGAAAATCTGTCGGTGATAAATGATATATGTGGATTAGAGAGTGGTGTATAAACGGATTTGTTGGATATACGTGTTTGATAACGGGCGATATAAAGGTTCGGGATTGTAAGGGGGATTTAAGGTATATCAGTGGAATAAGGAGGGATATACGTTTTATGATGATAAGGAACGATAGAAGGCTATTAGACCCCTTGAAATCACACGATATAAAACAAAATCCACCTTGATACATCGAATCCTCCGATATACCATACAACTTTCTTTTACTTTACGCGCCGCAGGCGAAAATTTTGAAAATTTTGGAAGGCCAGGAAGCCAAATTTCTTTCATTTTTCAGCGCCGCAGGCGAAAATTTTGAAAATTTCGGAAAGCCGTAAGCAAAAAATTCACTTTTTATTGGCCAAACGAAAAATTTTAAGAGCCAAAAACCCATAATTCCTCCATATAAAAAAAGAATAATTTTTAAAACAAAATTAAACTTATAAAATAAATTATTTATGGGAAGAAAAATATAAAAAATTCGTTTCTTTTGACCAGGCATCGAACCCACTTTTAAATCATTAGAGTCTAACCCATTAACCACTCGGCCATCTGCTCATACAAAGGGAATTGAAAGAAAATAAACATATTTCTTTCGATTTTTCTTTTAATATCAAGTATGAGAGTACGAGTATTTCATTTATATTTTAAAAATATCAATCCTTAGGGGTGTAAAAAAGTTCCGGTTTGGCCGGAACCAATTTGTAAACCGGAGCCGGAACCGGAACCGGAACCAATTTGAGTTCCGGTTCCCGGAACCGGAACCGGAACCAAAAAAACACCGGAACTTCCGGAACCCGGAACCGGAACCGGAACTTCCGGTGAAACCCTACTAAAATAGTCTGTCCCTTTTGCCTTATTTACAGGGCTTTTGCGCCCTATTTTTGCCATATTTTTGAGTCGCTTCGCCCATTTTGGTGTTTTGGTAAAGGGGACACACTGGTTCAAAATGAACATTTTAAGCTATGGAACGTTTTAAATTTACGCTTTTTTCGGTCCAAAGGATGTACACTACACAACGAGATTTTATAATATTAAAAAACTATTAGTCAAATACTAATAAAAATTTTATTTGTCGATAGAAATGACATTTACGTCCATCAGCCTTTTTTGAATTAATCATTCACATTTTTATATTTTTTTTATTTTTCCACATTCTTTTATGTTTAATTTAAACAATCTTTAATATACCTATTAAATATTTTTCGCGCATTCTTTTAAAGAAAAATAATTTATTGAGTTGTATTGTGTAAAGGTTAAATCCTAGAAAAAACCCCCAAAATCAAAAATCCTATCTTTCATATTTAATTTTATTTAAATTTAATTTCCTTTTTTTTTATTTGCATTTTTTATGACAAACACATGAATTTTAAAAAATTTTATTTTTTTAATATGTAGAAAATATTTTTATTCAATTTTCAAGAAAATCGATTTTAATTTTAATTTAAGGCCTGAAAAAAATTTTTTTAGTAAAAAATCTTTTTAATAAAGGATTTTTGATTTTTCGGTAAACCATAGTTAATGCTCCAATTTATATTTTGGAAAAAAATAAAAAATTTTTAATTCCATTAAAAAATATAATTTATTGAGTAAATGTTTGTTTTTTTCTAAAACAGGGAGAAAACGAATCGGATAGCATAGCCAAACCCTTTTCCTAAACTCATGTCGGCTCCGCCGCTACCCGGATAACACTACCATTGAATTTATTCTACAGGTCCAGATGGATTACCTGAAACCTGACCTCTCTTCAAAATGAAACCAGCCTAGGGCTTAGAAATTTTAATTTTTCTAGCACTGTATACCTATCTATATTTTTGGACTCTAGGTACGAATACGAATTTTGGTACGAGTGCCTCGTCGAATTTCCGCCTTTTCTGGTGGTTCACCTTCTAGTATTTCCCCTTTCGACTTCATTTTTAAAATCTGTTCCGGCACACTCTTGGTATCTTATATTTATTTAATATCGCCTATAATTAACTTCTTCAATTAAAACCCAACAAAACAAAACTTTTTGGTCTTTAACCAAAAAAAAATATTTTTTTCTTTAAAAAAATTTTCCCTTTTTTATTCTAAATTTCTTTTACAATTTTTATTTTTTTTTCTTTTACCAAAAAAAAACATTCAATTTAGCATTAATGGTTTGCCTCTCCTTTCTTTTAACTAAAAACAATTTTTAAAAGGCTTCTCCTTTGTAGCTTCTCCTTTTTCTGCCAAAAAAAATTTTTTTTCAAGAAACACGCATTTATTTATTTGTTAGAAGAGAGGGAAAAAAATATTTTTTTAAGAAAAAAATTTTTTTTCTTTTCTTTTAAAAATGCCCAAAAATGTGTAGTATTTTACTAATAAACTTGAAGAAAAACCAAAAAATAAAGTGAGGGGAAAGACTAAAATTAAAAGAAAAACTAAAAATTAATTGAGAGAAAGAGAGAGAGAAGGTTATCCCTAAAAATAGTAAAGGGAACTAGAAGTTTGGATAAATGACTAGAATCCAAGTTCGAATTCGAAATCAAATTTTCGATTTTACACAGAAAAGTCGATACGAAGGTATGACAGTGCTACGGCAGTTAATAGGTCTCGGGTTCCTAAAAAGACGAGCAGGCCCTGTATATAATTGAAGAGCCAAAGGCTTCTGAGAGAGAGAGAGTTGAGAGACAGTTATTGAGTTCACTACAGTTATACTGACCATTTTGCAACTTTTTTGCCGTAAAAATTTCCCAGTATGTCGAATTTCTGGGTTCAAAATCTTTAGCAAAAGTAAAGAATTGATTAAATTAAAGTTCGAACTAGAAATGGGCCCCTTTAAAAATTGAAAATTTTTGATAAACTTATAGAAAAAAGGAACTTGTAGTATTTTGTCTGGACAAAAAGAAAGGAAGGGAAGACTAAGAAAACAAGCAAAACAAAAAGTAGAAAAAATGCCATTTTAAGTTGGAAGCCTTTAAAAGAAAGAAGCTTTTTTAAAAAATATTTTTCCTTTCATTTTCTTTTTAGTTTAAATATTCTAGTAGCTAATTAGAGCTACATAAAAGTCAAACAAAAAAAATTAAGAAGGTCCCTTTTTAAAAGATTTTTTGGCGACACTTGTAAAGGTCCCGGAAATATTTTATTTTCTTCTATGTTCTTTAAAAAAGGTTTCATTTATTTAATAGACACCCTTGACTGTTTTCTTTAAAAATCCTCCGATTGTTGTTTAAAGAAAAGACAAGCAAAAAATGTTTGGTGAAGTAGAACGGGGGCTGGGCACTGACCGAGGGGTTTTTATGATTCTGAATACGGCGGTCCGGTCAACTGAAGTTGCCCCAAGCCGCTGCCAGAAAATTTTTTTGCTTTAGCTTAAGGAGAAATCTGCTTTACTTTTTGAAAAACAGCCTCCAGCCTTATAAAAAATTCTCAATCAGGGCTCGAAAATGTGACAAATTCCAACTCCATTTAAATAAATATTAACGTCAAAATTCAATTTTGCCGGCCAAATTAAATTAATTTTTAAGAAAAATCCAAGTTAGCTCTACCAAATCATAGGATGCTTTTCTGTTGGGAAATTTCCCTCTAAAAATTTCTCTAGCTAAATTCCTCCTAGTTATATCCCTACCAAATCCACTTAATCCAAATATATCTCTTTTGACTTTTATTTTTTCTTAAAATTGTTGACAACATTTTTTAATCAATTTTGGCATTTAAATATTTTTTATTGGCTTCTTTAAAGCCTTATTTTACATGTGTACATATTTAATTTAAAAAAGAGAAAGATTTAATATTTAAAATGGGCTATTAGAAGATTAAAAGGAAAAAAGAGATTAAAAGTAAATATTTAAAAATATTAAATCTTTTTAAAGGTCTATATTTTAATTTAATAGAGTCAAATCTCTTTTAAAAGTACACCCCTTTGGGGCCGAAAATATTGTCTCTTATAATGAGCGTCTATTAAATAGAGGGTGTGTCTCTTATAGTGAGCGTCTATTAAATAGAGGTGTGTTTATAATGAGTGTCTCTTATAATGAACGTCTCTTATAATGAGCGTCTGTTAAATAGAAGATGTCCCTTGGGAAGCTCCTCCACTCAGTGGGCCAACTAAATTTCCAACAAGTATCTTAAATTGAGGTTATCTTATACAGAGGTTTCGCTTTTAACCGAATTTTCGTCTTTTTAGTGTTTCGCTTTCGTTTTTGATTTAATTTCGTTTTGTTGCCTTTCGCCTCTTAAGATTTGTTTCGGCTAAACACGGATAAAGTTGGACCTCTATTTAAGGTACCCTCAATATTAGGCACCCTTCTAGTATATGCTGCACCTTAATTTAAGAAACACCTCTATTTAAGATGCAGCTTGATATAAGGGAGAATTTTCAGAACCCCTCTATTTAGTATACAGCTCGTTGTAAGGGACCATTTTTTCGGCCCCAAAAGGCTTCTAAAAGCGAGGCATTCCAAAAATTATTTAAAAAAAATTTATTTTTTTAATTAGTTCCATTTCTCCTTTTTTTTAATTTTCCCGTTCACATTTTTGCGCGCCCCATCTACTAAAAAATATTTTTATAATCTTTTTCTATCCATTTCATTATTTTTAATCATCCTCTTTCACATTTTTAACCGTCACACACAAACATTTTTATTTTATCGCAATTTTCTTCTTATTCCCCCCATTTTTTCAAAACAATTTTCACATCCGTAATAACCCCCCTTCCCCCTCTTTCCCCTTCCTTTTACCAACCCAATTACCTTCCCCCCGTCTGCCCTAAATTTTTTTTTGTTTTTTTTCTTTTATTGATTAAGGAATACAAAAGTGAAAGATAGTACACCTTAATCCATTTTTAATCCAACAATGTTAAGAAATTCGGGTGCCAAAAGGCATACTATAACAGAGAAGGAAAATGAGCAAGCGCTACTCATCGCGAAAAAATGCTCGAGGAAGGAAAAATGCACATTCTCTTTGAGGACAGGTAGGACACCAACCGGACATTTACCAGAAATTCGAATCCTGAACGCATCGAACATTCGAAACCGGAACCGTATTAAGCATCTTCCAAAATTTTTGGATTTTATAAGGCTAAGAGCCCTCTCCTTTTTTATGTATATATAGCTCGCGATCTTGTCTTTCTTTTTTTAATGTTATTTTCTGACGCGCAAAGCGAAAGGCGCAAAGCAATTTTTATAAAGCATATCATTAGTTCTATTAAGTAATGTAAATGTTCGGGGAAATCTTTGTCACAGGGTCGAGCAAAACCCTTGGAATAAAATCAACTTGGAACCAAACCCAGTATTGTCATATAAGGAGAAGTAAGATCCAACTGGCTAACACTTAAAATGCTGGAGAGGTTAAGATAATCAAAGCGCCCCTTTGTAACTCAGTTTGTAAAGCACCTGTACGTGGTGACTGAAATCTCCTAGCAAATAACTGACAAGGAAGTCACAGGTTCAATGACTGGCTGTGGCTAAGCTTTTACCTCTCTCTCTCTTTTACTCATAGGATTGCCCTTTGCCAACATTTTTAATTTATTTGTTGGTCTACTTTTAATTGAGAAAAGGATCTCTTGAAGGATCTCTCCATGGTAGTTAACTAATTAATCACCCCCCCCCCTCCAAAATTTATATTTTTTGTTTACTTGCTTCTTTCTTTTTTTAATCGCCTGATTTAACCAGCAGCCAACTGCTTTTTATTTTTTTAATTGATTGAAAGTGTCCCTTCTACCAAAAAATACTTTTACAAGTAAATTAAACATGAATCTTCCCCCCAATCACTTATCAAACCAGTCAGTTAAAATGAAAAGCTAGTTATAATGGTGGGGAGGAAGGAGAATGAGTAGAAAGGACTCTTTTTCTTTCCGCAAAAATATTTTTGATTTTTTTTCAAATAAAATTAATCAAATATTTTATTGATTTTTTTGTTAAAATTTTAATTTTAAATACCCTATTTACTTGAATAATTACCCCGGGGTAATTATTGTTTCAACCTTTCGCAAGAGGGGGAAATTAATAGAGAGGGACGGGTAATTATTCTATCGATTTTTTGACCCCAAAAATCAGCTGACCCCCATCTTATGGTCCTTGACCATTTCGAGCCCCATATCTCGTCTCCTGGCTTTGAGCGCCCCATAATTTTAGTCCCATTCGGCTCAGCTCCAGGAGCTCTTTCGAATGACTTATACTTTATCCATTTTTATTGTGGATACGTATTTTAGACCTTTTTACCCATCTGGCTAATCAGAAATTTAGGCGATAATCGAGATTTTACATAACCCTTCCAGTCTGATCTCTACTCTCCTTCACTTGTTGGATCGAATTTTACCATTTTGTCTTACTGCAATTCTCCCGCTTTATCCAGTTATATTTGAGAGGTTTATTGTTTTGGAATGATTTAAGATTTGTATTGACTCAAGGCTTAAAAAGTAGACTGGTGGGACTCAGCCGGCCCGTTCCTCTTAATTTGCCAGCGAACATGTTAGAGAAATAAAGAATAAATTTCTAAAAATAAAGAGGGAATCCATGACCACTTTTCATGCTCCTTGGCGCCACAA
This sequence comes from Meloidogyne incognita, assembly GCA_036172945.1. Lineage (NCBI taxonomy): Eukaryota > Metazoa > Nematoda > Chromadorea > Rhabditida > Meloidogynidae > Meloidogyne > Meloidogyne incognita. Next base: position 3,583,439 of record JARQAC010000002.1, read on the forward strand.
CAAAATAGTATGCGACAAAATGGTACATAGGCCAAATTTGGTAAAAATGGTAATATGTCCTTTAATAAATTAAAATTACCCCCACTGATAAATTTACTTGGGTTCCCTATGAGTAATAAAAAATTGATAAAAAGATGTTTCTATTTTTATTTTTAAAGGCAGCTAATCAGTAAAATGATAAGAAAAATGAAAATTGTTTTGTTTTTAAATTGTCGCAGTAATACTTTAGTGGGTACTATTTTACCCTCAGTACCATTTTGTCGTGTACCATTTTGTCTCATTTTACCCTAAGTACCATTTTGTCCTGTTTTAGCCATAGAACCATTTTGTCGTTGCATGTCTCTTTATGTATAAACCGGTGTGGTCGGTCGATAGTTTTAGAGAAAAGATTAAAATAAAAATTTTAGAGAGAGAGAGAGAAAGGAAGGGGAGAAAGACCCAATACCGCGCAGCATTCCTTTAGTGTCATTTCGCTCACATTTTTTATTCATTTCCTTGCTTGACATTTCATCTGTCCATTTTCTTCACTACACAAGTTTTCTATATAGCACACCTTTATTTAACAATTTTTATATATCGATTCCTTCTTGCATTCTGCGCGAATGTAGCTACAAAAAAATTTTTTTTTATAAAAATTTTTTTTGTGTGATTAAATTGATATATCCGTGTTAGTGACCAGCGAGGGACTGGGAGTTGCGGGATCCCTCGAGGAAACAGAGGAATAGGCCTCACAATCCTGCACTTTTTTTTTGAATGGTAGGATTCATCCCGCGGGAACCGCATCCACCTCTTTTCTAATTTGCGGGGTTTCCTCCCGAGATCCCTTCCAGCAAAAAATTTTTTTAGAAAAAATTCAAACGCGATTTCGCCGGTGACTAATCCTTTTTAAAGACATGGAAAGACTTCCGGTGCCCGCTGGACTTTGGGTTAATTTTTGTCTTTTATAGATGACGGGGTCGTTTTGTTAACTTTTAGTTTTGGCTGCAAATAGGCCACAAACCCTTACAATTTGTTAATTGAATAGACCCGAAATTAGGCCCGGACTCAAGTGGTCCCTGCAAATCCATGACCAAAATAAAAATTTCCTAAATTTTTATTTAATTTTGTAAATAAAATATCAAAAATAAAAGTCTGATTCATGCAATAAACTACAAAAAAATTATTTAATTTTAGATACTATAAATTAATTAAAAAATAAATTATTTGGATTCACGCAAATTAACTACAAAAATATTAAAAAAGAAAGTTTGTCGCTGCTTTTCCTATATTTTGTTGATACAAATAAAACTACAAATATCTATTCTTGGCTATCTTGGACGAATAAACAAATTTGTAAGTAAGTAGTTAATTTATATATTTAATTTTTAATTGAATAATAAGTGTGCCAGTTGGTGTAGTTGGTTGGTGTTTCTCCTTTAGTTTTTCCCTACCTTGGTTCGAATCCACTTGGGGTCAATTAATTATTTTTGACTTTTCATTATAAAATAAATAATTTTTGACAATTCATTTAATGTTTTTGATGCAAAATTAATTTTTAAAATCAGATTTTTATTATTTTTTGTCTTTTAGAAGAAATATTCCCGTAATTATGGACCATCATGCATTGGTGGAGGAATTACCTGAAATTGAAAAATTAACCCCTCAAGAACGCATTGCACTAGCTAGAGAACGCCGGGCTGAACAACTTAGACAAAATGCTGCACGAGAAGCTCAGTTGCCTATGCCTGCACAGCGCCGACCTCGTCTTCGATTTACTCCAGATGTTGCTTTACTTGAAGCTACCGTTAGGGGGGATACACAAGAAGGTTTGTTTGATTTTCAAGTATTTTTTTGCGGTTTGGGCCATTCTAGTTTTATTTGTAAGGAGCAGATTTTTTCATTTTTCCCTCTGATTTATAGTAATTCAAGTTTCTACAAGGGTGAGAGTCCTTGCATTTGAATAACTGATATTATTATTGTTAGTAACTTTGGGAGGCGATCTTCTACTGTCGGATCTGTTAAAGACTACGACAGACCTGTTTGGTAGAAGTAATTCGAGAGGGATATTCCGTCTATTTGCGGTAAATATCGGAAAGACATTCTTAATTTAGCCAGAAAATGGAAAAATTAAATTTTTATTTTTTTAGTTGAACGCCTTTTAATGGAGGGAGTCAACGCTGACTCGCACAATGAGGATGGATTGACACCTTTACATCAGGTTGAAAATTCTAAAAATTTTTCGAAAATTAATTTTTAGTGTGCAATCGATAACAATGAAAGAATTGTTCGCCTTTTGCTTAGGTACGGAGCTTGTGTCAACGCCAAAGATACAGAGCTTTGGACACCTTTACATGCGGCTGCATGTTGTGCTTATATTGATATTGTTCGTTTACTTATTGCACAGTTAGTTTTTTTCAATATTTTCAATTTCTTGGGGATTTCATAAAAAATTTGGATAAATTCCGTCGTACTTCCCATGATCCGCTTCGAACAAACAATATGTCGGGTTTGGAGAGTTTGTCTAGCGGAGTCTTATGACACCATAATTAAGCTTGTATCTCAATTGTAAACCGAGTTATGGTCTCATAAAGGTAAAAAATGTAGGGGACCAAGCTAATTTTTGGGGTGAAAAGTTCGAATATGCGATTCCTTCTGGGCATGTTTCGACCTCCGTAGGGGATTTTTATTCCATTTGCTGCTTGAAAAATTTTTTTCTTTTTTTAGCAACGCAGATTTGCTAGCAGTAAATGCAGATGGAAATATGCCCTATGATATTTGTGATGATGAGCAAACACTTGACCTTATTGAATCTGAAATGGCTGCTAGAGGAATTACGCAAGAAATGATTGATGAAAGGAGACAACAACCAGAAAGGGAAATGCTGAATGACATGAAAATTTTACATCAAAGGGGATTGCCTTTAGATCAAAGAAATTCTATTGATAAATCTACCTTTGTAAGTTTCTTCTTTGGACGTGAGGGGGTGATTGGGAGAGAGACACTTGTCCATTGTCACATCAAGTTGTACAGTGATCCATTGAAAATTATGGAATCCATTGAAAATTATGGGGCCAATGAACTCACAAAGGTTTAATGGACTCATAGCTAGCCCGGAGCATCATTTTCTTTAGTTTCAAATTTGGAGGTTTTTAAAACTTTTAGAACTTTTTAAAATTTCTAAAACTTTCAAAAATCTCCTAACTGTCCAAAATTTATATAAGCTAACGGATAGTCCCAAGTCAACTTTCCATAAGTCCGTAAAACCAGAGAAATCTAATGTGCAATATTATCGGACACATAAACTGAGAAACCCTTAAATTTGTATGAAAATGGAAGAAAATTGGGAAAATAATTTTAAAATTTTTTGCAGTTACACATAGCAGCAGCTAATGGTTATTATGATGTTGCTGCTTTCCTCCTTCGCTGTAACGTCTCTCCAGCATTGAGAGATATAGATTTGTGGCAACCCATACATGCAGCTGCTTCTTGGAATCAGCCAGACTTAATCGAACTTTTATGTGAATATGGAGCTGATATAAATGCAAAAACTGGAGCGGGGGAAAGTCCTTTAGGTTTTTTTTCGTTTTTTTGGTGATTGAAAAAATTTTTTTGGAAAATTGTTAAACTTTCCGTCAGGTAAACTAACGGTTTTATTAGAATATAGATTTATGGGATGAAAATTGGGATTGGATTTTTAGAGTTGTTGACCAACTACTTTGAATTTTTAATAATTTTACAAAACCTGATCAAGGACACTTGTTTTGATATCCATTTTGAAATATTTCTAAGAGGTCTAAATATCGTCCTTTTTTCATAATCAAGCCTAATTTTAACTATTTCTATTTTTCTGCTAATATTTTTTAATTTTTAAGAATTAACTGAAGACGAACCAACACAACAAGTAATAAGAACAATAGCTCAAACTGAAGCTAGGAGGCGGCGCGGTCCAGGTGGTGGTTACTTTGGTGTTCGAGATTCTCGACGACAAAGCAGAAAGTTTATTTTTTAAAGAATTTTTCCTCGTTTTAATGAATAAATTTAGAAGAAAAAAATTCGAATCGCCCCAACAACCACCTTCAACATTAGAAAACCCTTTCTCAGCTAGAGGTGCAATTAGACGTCAATCATTGCGAGATCGAAGCGGAATGTCTTTAGCTCGTTTGGAGGCACAAAGAGAGGGTTCTGATTTAATAAGAAGCTATAATAGTAAAGAAGATCTTTCTTCGAATCCGGCGGTTTGTTTTTGTTTTTTTAATGGGGTACCTATACTCGCGGTCCTCTGTGGCTAGGACAGGTTTTATTTTATCCTTGGAAAAAAAAGTCGGGCCGAATTTTGGATTGTTTTCAAAAATTTTTCGGTTCACGTTTCGGATTCTGTGTCGAAAAGTCCGGATTTTGGGTCCCGGCCCGTTACCACCTTCATCCGCAAATGTCGCGTTATCATTTTTAAAATCTAAATTATGATTCTTTTAAGGATGACTCTTTAACTGCGGGTTCTTCATATCTTCACAACCCTACAGCAGCTACTAGCGCCTCCTCCTCAGCATTACACGGCGGAAATCCACACCAACAACAACGTCGTGAATCTCCCCCTAAACGTGCATTAATGGCCAGAAGTGCTTCACACCAAAAACAAAAACAACAAATGTCGCCAGATGAATGGCTGAAAAAATTAGAAGCAGATTCTGCAGGTTTTCGAGATGATGGAGAAGATGGTGAATTACATTCTGAACTTAAAGGAGGGCAAAGAGGAGGAAAGGGTGGTGGAGGAGGAGGAGTGAGAGGACAACAAGGTTTAATTTTTTAAAATATTTTTTGAATTTTACAAGGGGAACTCGCTGTAAGATATCCCCTTAGGGAAAGGATTGACCTTATGAGTCGATTAGATTTGGTGAATTCTGCCAAATCCCCCGATATCCACACTAGCGGCTAATCTCTAGTTGAAATACCCAAAAAAATTATTAGAAATCATAACAATTTATTTTTATTTTTACAGAAATGAATGGAGGTCCAACAGCCGCATTTGGTGTAGCTTCAAAACAACAATTGGCAATGGGTTCTGGACCTAATAGAAGGCGCAAACAAGGTTGTTGTTCTGTTTTGTGATTTTACTTTAAAATTTTTCTGACTAAAAAAGGCTCAACTTTTAAAAAGCTATTTAGTGTTTTTCTTTCCAAAAAATGATAATTTACCTTTTATGGTAAAATTGAACTTTCATTCCCTTCCTTTTTTCCTCAAAGTTAAACATTAATTTGACCAATGGTTCGGTCTGTGAGTGTGTACCATGAATTTCACGGGCTCCCCGTGGCCCGATCTGAAGAAAAATTAGAATTTGTACCATAACTCTGAGCAGGGGTTTCTATTCCATCAAAAAAAATTTTTTTAGAAAAGAGTGAACCTATCGGGAATGGAAGTAGCACCCAACAATAGCACCCATAGAGTAGGGTTTGTGACACATTTTAAGTCTGGCCATTCTAATACTTTGGTGAAAAAGGTGGGAATGAAGTTCAGTTTTTACCCTTTTTTTGTTTTTTTTATTTTCAATTTTTGTTTGTATTTTTTTCACTTATTTTTCTTTTAATTTTTTAACCAAAGATTTCTAATATTAGGGCAAGCTACCCTTTTTCTTGTTTTTTAATAAACTTTTATATATTCTCAACCGTCCATAACGAAATCAGTCATTTTTATATAACGTTCCCTCTTCAATAAATTTTTTTAAATTGTATATAAATAATATGGAACATCATTTTATAATAATGTTATTTGTTTTTACAAGCGATAAAATTTATGGATTGGATATTTTTTGGGACAAAAATTGTTGGAAAAATTCGGATATTTAACTGAAAATCCAAACCGAAATATTAGAAAGTTTCTCGTATTAATCTTAGAGCGGATCGAACCGATCTTTCGAAAAAAAAATCTTGGTCATCGAGGTTGAGATTTTTTGGGATAGTTCTCGTACACCCTTCTCGTACGATGGTTCTCGTCCACCCTCCCATCCAGTTCCTAAAGTTTAGGTATATTCAAACCTTTTTTATAATACTCCTTTGGAGCTGAAAAATCCCAAACATTTTGTTTAAAAGTATCCTGAGGGTATTTAGTAGAGATCGAGCTGGGTCTGGTCCAAGGCTTGAGTTCTTCCTGTACCCAGAGTCCAGGCACTTTTTGACCTTCCTGGGGTTTTTCTGGGCCTGGGTCTTTCCTGGACTACAGGCCCAGGATCCGGCCCAGGTCAATAAATCAAACCCCTAGTCCAGTAACAGCCCAATCTTTTCAAAAATCTCGATCTCTAGTATTTAGTGGTATATTTTATAAAAGGTCAGTTTATATATAAATTACAAATATTTTTAAAACTCATCATTTTTTAATGCACTCTTCATAAAAGAATTTAATATTTTCGTAATAGATTCAGGCAATGTTGGAATTTCTTCATTTATATCCTTCCCCTCGTCTTTATAAAATTGAATAAGTGAACGAAATGTAGGGAATCGTTGTTGAATTAATTTAGCCTTTTCCAAACTCATTCCTGGGCAAACTGTTAATTGACGTAGCCAACAATCAGAAATTGAGATTGGTTTGGGTTTTTTAGATTTTTCTTGAAGAGTTTCGAAGGAAGGGCCGATTATCTAAAAAAGAGAAATTTTAATTTAAAAATAATATTGAATCTTGATTTCTACCATAATGTTAAAAGAAAATGAGGATCCACCTGGCCAGTATTTTTTAAAACGTTTACTCGGTAGGGAAGTTTCTAAATTCATCTCTCTCTTGCCCAGGAATCTCTTCTAAATGAGATGATGAAAGCAGTGCCCAGCAGCACCGATGTCGGTACATGGCTAACCATTAGCAAGGACCCTATCAATCTTTGGCTTTCACCCTATCTATATATTTTCTTCTAAAAACCTTCAAAAAAGCCAAGAACAAGATTTGACTTCAAAACCGGAAAAAACCCCCAAGAAAAATTTTGGACGACTCTTAGAAAAAGAAAGATTAATTTTAAGACTCAACGATATGTAGAAAATGGGCACGAACAAACCCTAAAAACATTTCCTATCCTTTTCTAAAATAAATTACTACGTACTCCCAAATCTGACCCCCCAGTCCCTTCCTCAAAATTTTTAAAAACTAATTCAAAATTAAAAACCTCTTCTTTACAGCATTTTTCTTCTAATCGTTTTGTTAAAAATTGAAGAAATTTAGCCGTTCCTTGTTTATTCAAAGTTCGGTGAACCAAAAAATCGTTGTCTACACAAGTTGAAATAATTGCTTGTTCAAGAGAACGGTCACAAACATTTGTAGATCCTTCCACAATTAAAACTATATTATTTATTCCACATTTTTGAAGACGACTTTTTTGTTCCAAATAACGAGGTTCACGAATACTTTTCTTTAAAAATAAAAAATTTTTGGGGAGAAGGGAAGACTGACAAGAAATAAGGAAAAGAATTTTAGATTATAAAAATAACGGGAGCAGGCCAATGTACAGGGAGGCCAACTTCGTCCAAAATTATCGAATCTGGGACGTATTAGTCCGATGCGCCTCGTGAATCGAACCCCGTCCGTGATTCGACAATTCTTAACGAAGTTATAGCTCTGAGGTACATTGGAGTGTAACCAAAAATAACAACAAATCTAGTACAACAGCCAAAATGGGTAAGGGAACAGGTTTGGAGAAAGGAGGGTGAAAAACATTGTTATTTTTTTAATTCGATAAATGGTCCACAAACTTTTTATTAAAAAAATTTTTTCTTCTTCTTTCAAAATAATTTTGATTCGACTTTAATGACAACCAGTTTTGGATTTTTAGATTGCCCTCTGTCTTTCTATTCTAGATAGGAGGAATTCCAAAAGGGTAAAAACCCTTTTCTTTAATTGGGTTCCAAACCAAGAATCCGAATCAAAAAAAGTCGTTGGTTTGGAACACAGCTCTAAGAGCTAATCATTTTGAAAGACATCAAAAAAAAGTTTGGGGGCCCACTATCGAAGGGTAACAAAAAAATTTTTTTTAAATATTCCCCCTAATAAGAAAATCATCCCAAAAATTAAAAAGCAAACCTTCAAATCATCCCAAGTCTTTCTTTCAACAATATAATCCAAAACAATTTCATTTAGCCTTCCAGTCTGCCAATCTTTCCATTGTAATATCCACAAATAATCCCCAACAGAAAGTTTACGACTTTCCCATTTAATTCCTCCAGAAATTAAAAATTCTCCAACACTTTTTCCTTTAGCTCTATTTCCTTTTATAATTTCTTCTCGATTATCTGATATTAAAATTATTGAACTTTCTACATTTTCTGAAGGAGAATAATAAAGTTGTTGTTCTTGGTGGTGCTCTTCTGAAATATTTTCATCATCAGAATTTTCTTTTTGATTAAGTTGGTTGGTATTATTTGATAATGAATGAGAAACTGAAAAAAATAGAGAATAAATATTTTAAAAATTCAAATCCAAAATATTCAAGAAAATGCTTGGCCAAATTTTTTGGTCAAAAATTTAATCAAATCTCCAAATTTTGACCAAATAAATTGAAATTGGGGTTGTTCACTACTGTCTTTAAAACCGAAAATTTTGACACTTTCTGCCTGAAATTAACTGTCTTTATCAACCGGTCCGAAAGATCGAGTCGGGCCTTAAATTTTGACCCGAAAAAGACTCGGTTGGGCCGGCCCGATAAAAATGACTCGAACGCTGGCCCGACTCGAAAACGGCAACCCTAAATCCGAGTATTTTGAAAAATGATTAATATTTTTAAAAAAATTCCCATTTTAAAAATTTGGATTAACCGAGGGGAACTTGGTTAATAAACGCTAGAGAACAATCCTAGTTAAAATTAGAGTAGCACGAGACCGGTTAATGGTCTCGTTTATTTTTCCCCGTGGCTGGTTAAAAAGAGAAGGAAGGGAAAAGATCAAAAAAAGACCCGCCACAGGAAAAATAAACGAGGCCATTAACCGGTCTCGTGCTATCCTAGTTTAAAACGACGGGCTTAAGAGCGAGTGGACATCCTTATCTAGCACCAAAGTCACCGGATACGTAAAGGACAAAATTGGAGACTCAAATAAGGGCGGGGACTAAATATTAATTTAAAAGAAACCTTCAATTTTATCCATTATTGTAGATGTTGTAGGTTCACAAAAATCATCATTATTCGAATTATTTTTAGTCAAAAACAATTTTGCCGGTGATCTCTTTATTGGGGATGATTTTGCTTTTTCTTTAATATTTTTTGAATTTTTGTTGTGAATAAAAGGTAAAGAATTTCCTCTTTTTTTATTAAAAGCATTTGCTTCACTAGCCGTTTCTTCCAAAAATTTAAATGCTTGTCCAGGCTGCAATTCTTTTATTTGATTTATTGAAGGGGTAATGCCTGGGAATAAAACTTGACAAGCCCTTTGCCAAGCAGTATCCAAACGTGTAGCTATATCCTCGCCAATTCCTTGAAAAGAAAAAAATTTTTTAGTAGACTCTCACTATAAGAGACCCCCAATATTGGATAACAGTCAAACCCTCTCTATAAGGCACTCCCAATATTAGATCCACCTCTATTTAAGAGACGTTTTTAGAATGTGGTAAGGCATTGGGCAAAGGAGTCATCTAAACCAAACCCTCTAGTTAATGTACGCATAAATAAAAAGTACGATTTTTTACCCCCAAGGGCATACTTATATCAGAGATTTAAAAAAAGTTAAAGGCAAGCAGGCTTATTTGTTAGTGTTAAACCAGTAATGTCCGAATTGTTTCGATAAAACCCCCCACCCCATCCAAATCACCGTCAATCCCAATCCGCGTCCTTCATTAAAAAATGAAACAAAAGGCATTTTTTAAACCACCACAAGAAAAGGGCAGGTTACCCGACCCCGACTTTTAGAAACCGATTGACCGACACGAATTTTTCTCAACTCGGCCAATCCCTACCCTACACAAAACTAAAATGTCTTATTTCAACATTTTCTCACCTAAACCCTATGATTAACTTAAAAATTAAAATTAAAAAAAACCTCTAATTTTCCTCAACTCTCCATGTCCACGAACATCCAAAGGAAATAATTTTAAATTATTCAAAGCTTTCCTAACAACATAAGCATGGTTACGATCAGATATATTCTCTCTCCATTCATTTAATACTTTCTCATAAAATAATTTTTCTGGGAATTGAAGGGAAATTTTTACACGTCTTTTGTTGTTGTTTCTTTTATTGTTATTGCTGTTGTTAGTGTTCATTAAATTGTTGAAATTAAATGTTGAATATTCTCTAAATCTGTTTAAATTTATTAAAACTTTGGTGGTGATTTTAATAAATGCGAACGGCAATTCAAGATATGACAAATAAAAAATCTTCTCGGAAATCGTACGGAAAATGTATCAAGGTTCGGCTGGTATTCCAGCAGACAGACTTTTATTCCAATAATTCTTTATTTTTTAAATTTATATCCGGAATTGTCTTATCTGGACTTGTCGTCCAAGGATGCCGTTCGCGAGTGTCATAATTAAGGTGGGCAGATCCTGGGAACTCCTCTGATATCCGGAATGATATCTGCGCCAAAATTTTCCTGATTCTTTGGATCCGGGTATAGGGTCCGGATCAGTCAACCCTATTCATACGGAAAAACAAATAATTTTAAAAGATTGATTAAAACAAAAAATGGTCTAAAACCAATAAAAATAAAAAATCAAAAATATTTTTTGCGAAAAAATTTTTTTTGCATTTATGAAAGGCAAAAAGATAAATACAAAAGCATATGAGCAAAATCGACCGGTAAACGGGGGATTTAAAAAAATATGTGTGTGTAGATAATAAATCCGAAAAGAAAACTTTTCTGGGAGGAAAAAAATTAAAGCAAATTTTATTTTAGAGCATACGCAGGAGGTCTACCGACTGACAAGGGAACATTACAACGGTATGTGAAAATTTTGTAAATATTTTTGCACCATCGTGCAAAAATAGTCGATAACCTATTGCCAATTTTTGGCTTTTTTGGCCCTGACCCCCCAAATCGAAAAGTTATAGCTTATCAAAGTTTCAGAATTTTGAAGCGGTCATGTCTTAATTTTCTTAATAAAGAGGTCCCCTGTGAGACACCGATGTGTCTAATAAACGTTTTTAGATCAGTTGAATCTCTCCCCCTCTCCCTTCCTCCTTACAAAATGAAAGTTTTCTTTCGGATTTTACAAAATAAAGAGGTCGAAAACAGCAACAAAGACAAAAAAAAACCTAAATAAATACTTCTCTCTTAGTTTCTAAAAAATTTAAAGTTCGGATTTCTGTCTCAGAGAGAAGTAAATATATAAATAAATATAAAAAACAATTTAAAATAAAAAAAAGAAAGGAAAAAAAGCTAATTTAAAATTGCTCCACAAAATGAGCATTTTTCTTTTAAAAAAATTTAATTCTCCGATTTTAATCCACGAATACTACAAAAATGAATTCGAAGCGAAAACAAAGTTGGAACTTGAGTAGACCCCAAATTTGTTGATTTAACTGAAGAAGCTGGATAATAAAAAGGTGGAGAAGATTTTGTATTGTTGCCTCCTCCGCTATTTTGATTGGAAGAAGAATCGCTTCCTCCTCCTCCCCCTCCAGGATGAGATCGTTTTAAAGGGGAGCCAACTGATGCTGGGGTAATTATTGTTGTTGAATCATTACCACTATTACAAGTCATTCCTCCTCCACCTCCTCCCCCTCTGAATATTCCAAAACGTTCCAAAAGTTTTGTTTGTTGTTGTTGACGAAGGAAAAGACTTTTGCCTGTTGACGTTTTGTAAATGTTTAAACCTTCGTTGACAACACTTTCTGGGGGTTTGTAATGAATGAAGAAGTGGAGAGGCTAAAAAATTTCCAAAAAATTTGAAAATATTTTTTTTCTCATTACCTGATTGCTCCAACCCTTTTGTGTTTTGTCACCATTAAACAAGTCTGCCGCGCCCAATAAAAGTGCACTAGTACTAATACGGAGACGAACAACATTTGAGTGTCTATTTAAATTACAAGACAATTCGTCGATTGATATAGGGCCATAAATACATTTTGCCTGTTTAATTAAAAATCTGATTGTAAAAAAGGACCTCCTCTGGAGATGGAATTATAAAAAGGATTAACCCTTGGAGATGGAAAAATTACCCTATAATGGGGTGTACAATAATTTGAGTTAAACAGCTCTCCAACTCTTTTGTCAACTAAATTCAAAATCCAGTATTGGCTATAGCAGTTTCATTTGCATAAGATACCTACCCCCCAGTAATAGATAAACATCTATTATAGTTACGCTTATTAAAATTTGGTTGGGGACAAGGGAGCTATCCAAGCGGCACCCTCCATTTAAGATATCTCATTATAAAATTGGACTTTTCTATTTCCGAAGGTGTAACTCAGTCTGTAATAAAATATAAAGATCCCTACATTTTCCTCAACAAAATTCTCAGGATTTTCTCCCAACAAAGAAAGAAGCATTTGCTTGTTATGTGAAGCAGAAAAACTGCCAGAACTGCTGCTAATCTTTGCAAATAATCTTTTGATTGCATCACTGTCTAAAAGCCAAATACTTAGAATTCCTCCAATTTGTGCTTGAGAAGATGGAGAAGAATAATTGGTAGTAGATCCCAAAGAAATTTCGATATGGCTAACAGGCATTATTGGCTAAAAATGGGAAAAGAAAAGTGAAATTAGGTAAGTTAAGAAATTAAAAATTAAATTTTTATGGAAGGGACGCCCCTTGTTCTGTTTAAACAGAATTTTACAAATAACTACTCACGATACTGGAATAAGGTTGTAGGTTCGAAACAGAACCAAAAAACTGAGGTTTTCGGTTCGAATCTTCAGTCGGCTCCCATAGAAAAATATACGGTTAGGGCTTATATTAGAAAATTAATGGTATATAATGGAATCGATTTGCATTCATTTTACTAGAGGAAGAGAAAGATTCTTTCCTTACATAAGATAAAACAGAACTTGTCAAGAATCAAGAACCAACTCGGTCAAAGACAACCCAAAAATAAAAATACAAATGATGGGAAAAAAGAAAAGTACCCCATCATTTACGAGAATATTAAAAAAAAATTTTTTTACCGGCATAGAAAATTCAAAAACCAAATTTTGATCCAAAATATTCGAAGCAGCTATAGGAAATGTGGTTTCTTCTATACGAGAAAATGTCCAAACAGTTCTTGTATTTTGTAATTTTGTTGATGTTGTTTGTTGTTCTCCCCCTCCACCTCCTCTTTTATCGTCAGACATTAAAGATGTTGAAGAACAAGTAAAAGTAGAGGTTGCTGTTGTTGGACGTCTAGCACGGCGTTGGCGAGCAATTGTTGTATCAATCCAATTTGACGGAGCATGGACTTGAACTTCATTTGCTAGTAGGGTGTTCCAACTAGATCTAAAAAAGAATCGGTAAGACCTCACAATAGAATATCCCTTGTGGGTGGAAAGTTGTTCCTTTATTAGTTGTATCTTATGTTAGATTGAGGAGTATCGCTTAGAAAACTCCCACGCCCAGAGACTACCTTAAATTGGGTTACCGGCTACTAGTAATGTCCTAGCGGATTTGGCCGCGTTTGGAGAGAAAGGGTCCAGGATCCAAGAACAACACTCCAACCCCAATCTTTCATAGCCGTGTTTCTGACAAAAAAACCCGTGTTTTGGTTAACCTATGACAACTCTGTATTATACTGGGGTCCAATAAATGCAAAAAAACAAACGTTTCCATAAATGTAGAAGCAGCGGAACATTGAAAGGCAGAAGGCAAAGAAGCTGCTCCATGCAATCTTGTTAACGACCATAAATTATCAAGTGAATAAAAAGATGAAAAAGTTTTATCATCAGCAGCAAGCATGCCATCCAAAGAAGAGGAAGAAGCTTCTGTTAATTCATTTTGAAGTTGAAACTCGCCAATAGAAGATTTAGATGAAGCAGCTTTGAGCGCATTTGAAATCTCTTAAAAATTAATTTTTTTTATAAAATTATTTAAAAGTCAAAGGAAGGTTATTTGAATTATTATGATAGAAAGGTAAGTAAAGTTAATGAGAAACAATTTTTAAAAGAAAGGGATTTGTCTAAAAAACACACAAAAAAATTATAGAGAAGAGGCAATCCCGATTCAAACCTCTCAAAATTTTTTAAGCCGGAACCCTTTGGTTTTTTTGTCGACTGGATTCCTTGAGTCCAGCAGAAGGGCTTCAATCTCCAATTGAAACTGGGTAAACCAAAAGATATTTGCAAAGGATAATAAAAAAATTAAGGAATCCTGGCTTGTTGACCATATGAAAATAAAGGCCAAATCGTTTCAGTTTTCCTAACAAAAAAATTTTTTGTTGTTTGTCCCTTCCCCTCGCAATCAGGGTTGCGTCGTAATTACGAATTACGATTACGAATTACGGTGTTTTTTCAGTTACGAATTACGATTACGAAAATTTTTTTAAAATTACGAATTACGGTTACGAAAATATCAGGAAAATTACGAATTACGAAAATAAATTTGCCATTAAATTTTAGAATGAAAAGGGGGAGAAATATTTATATTTTCTCTCAAATTTCATTTTGTTTAGTGGTGGTTGAGTGGTTTAGCAGTCAGGCTTCACTTCTCTGATATTTTGTGGGTTTTGGTTCGAATCCATGTGTGGAAAATAAAATTTAAACAATTCATTTTTTCAATAATAAATGTTTTTAAACTTTGATTTTGATTTTAGGTTTATAAATTTATATTTTTATTATCTCAAAATTGAAAAAAAACTTTAAAATTTTTAATTAAGTCATGAATTTTCTAAAATTTTCGCCTGCGGCGCAGAAAATCTAAGAGTTCTAGTTTCATGACCATCTAAACTTGAAAGCCTCAGGCCTAACAATTGAATTTTTTCTCCTAAGGCTTTCCAAAATTCTCAAAATTTTTGCCTGCGGCGCAGAAAATTGATTAGAGATTTAAAAGTTCCATGTTAAAGGTGAAAAGTTGCAAAGAAGTAGGGTTTTGAGTTGGGTTTTGGAAAAGTTCACATGTCGTGTTTCGGATTTGAACGGATATCAGGGGGTCTGTAGGGATTTGAAAGTTCGTATTAAATAAGAGTTTGTTAAATTTTGTCAGGATTAAGTGTTAGTGATATCACATGATATAAAACCTTTAATCTGGGATTGATTATAGAGATTCGAAGGATTGAGGGGATTAAGAGGGATATCAGGGAATTAATTGGAATTTGTAGTATCAGAGAAATAAGAGAACTTGAGGGATTAATGGGAACAGCATAAATTATTAATAAATATTTGATTTTTTAAATTAATTCGAATTTTTTTAAAAATTACGAATTACGATTACGAATTACTAATTACGGCATTTTTTAAATTACGAATTACGAATTACGATTACGAAATTTTTTTTTAAATTACGAATTACGATTCCGAAATTTTTTTAAAAATTACGAATTACGATTACGAAAAAAAATTTTCAATTACGACGCAACTCTGCTCGCAATTGTTCTCCACAAATAATTCTTAAAAATAATTATAAAAAAATACCAAAGAAAATTTTTTCATTTCTCTCATCGCCAATAACAGGAGGGAACGGAAGCTTTACATCAAAACACAAGATTCGTCCTTTGCTAGTCAAAACCACAATTTGATCCAACTCTGATCGTCCTTCACTAGAGCATAAAGCTATGTCAGAAGCAATCTGTCCATCTTCAGAATCTTTTGGATCAAAAATTGGCATAGAAAACCCGCTGTTTAGGTCGAGCAAAATGACTTCGCCACAAGAGAAACGCTAAAAAAATTGTGTAAAAATTCTCAATTTAAGATACGTTTTTTAAAAAAAAATAGATTATCCACTAGGTTGAGACTTTGCCTAAATGACAAGAGTATAACCAAGAGGTCGGATTTCGGGGTTGGGGACATAATGAGGAGGGTGTTCGTCAAACGTTTACTTTGGCGCTACGAACGCACAATTTTAGTCCCGATATTTTAAATGCCGTGGCCGGAAAAAATTCACTTTACCGATCAAAGTTGTCCCAACAACTTTTCCCCATTTCTGGGAGGGGGGTCCCCAGCCTAAGAGTTGACTATCAAAAAAACCTTACAACAACCGCCGATCCAAGAACTTGTTTATTTTCTTTATGTTTTGATGTTCGATTATGTCCTTTATTATCTTCGTTTAATTTATGTTGTCGATAAATTCCAAAATAGTCAATTGAAAGAAGTAAAATTTGTGCAATATTTTTTAGGTTTTGAAAGAAATATTTACGCAAACAGATTTCCTTTAAAAAAAATTTTTTTTTAGAATTTAATAAAAATTTAAAAAATACTTGTAACATGTGAACAACTTCCATTCGAGAATAAATTATTATTGAAGAGGAATTGTCTGAAATGGTACACCCATCATTAACACAGTTTACACCCAAAACAACATAGCCATCTGGATTTTCAGTAGCAACAATGTGGTCAATCTAAAAAAGCAGCTAAATTTTTTAGTTGGGGATTAAAAGAAACACAGCTTGATCTGACAAGAGCTCAATCCGTCGCAGAAACTATAATTCTGCTTAAAACCTTAGAATCCAGAATAGAGAAAGGGGAGTTGAGAAAAAAAAGTCGGGTCGAGTTTCGGACAGAGGCGTAGCCATGGGGTCGATTTCAGGGGCTGAACTGGGGTGTGAGCCAAAATTTTGGGATTCCTAACCAAACTTTTTTGAACCATATTTTAATTTTTGCAAAATTTCACTTATTTCCACAATCCCCTCCTCAAATTTTCCCTTTTCCCCATTTCGGGGGGGGGGGGGTTTAGCCCCAGAAGCCCGCCTTAGTATCAGGTAGATCTTCCAAAATTTTCTTCTGTTCTAGTAAGATCCTATTATTAAAACAGAGAGCTATGGAGTGAACTCTAAGGGACTGGCCAGTTCTTGCCCAAAGGATATAATGAAATTATTCTTAATATCCTCTAAGAAAATTATTCTTACACGAAAGCTGCTAGAGTCCAACTCATCCGGAAGTCTAAAACATTGCATAATAATTGTACTAACATCATGTTGTTCGTAAAGAATGCTAACCTAAAATAGAAAAAAATTTTTTCTTTCAAAATTTTATTTAAATTTGTTTTTACTTTATTTTCAGAATTCAAAGATTGTTGTAATGGAGCATCAAAATAGCTTGAATCGACGTGATTTGTATTGTCAATTTTTTCTGTATTGTCAACATTTTCATTGGTTTTAAGCTGGGAATCAATTATGTATTTAGCCAAAGCTGGTTTTTTATATGGGTATTCGGAATTGAGAAATTCGGCAAGTTCAGCACTAAACGCTGCCGTTTTTTCTTGAAGTTTTTTAGTTTCTGCCACTGAAAAATTAAAGTTGAAAATCTTTGATAACAAATCTCATGACTTGGAGATTCCTTATTTTATGGTTGGAAGGATCAACAGGTCAAAAACGAAAAAATTTAGTTTTCTCGGCATCTTCTGTTAAATCGAATATTCATCATCAACCATAACATTTAGAAACTAATTCCTATCAGGAGGAATTTAAAGTCTTTAGTCTATCAGGAAACCTAGAAGAAAAAGATGAAAAGGGTTTTTATCTGAAACGGGAAAAGGGGGAAAGTCTAAACGTAGAATACCGGGTTATACCCTTGCTATTCTCTGCATTAAAGAGAATGAAGATTGAATTCCCTGTGCCACAATCGGGCATTTAATAGAACAGAAAAACATAAATTTTGACTCCTAAAAACAAATGTCGTCAGAAAACCCAAACCTTTTAAAAATCAACTCAAAAAAAACTTACACAAAACTGCAGTTTCCTGTGAAAAATAGTCTTGATTCCTTTCTTCATTTAAATCCTCAATAATACTTTGTTCCATTGGCTCTTCATCTTTATTATTGTTATTTTTAGATTCTTCCATATCTATCAAATGTTTTTGCTGTTGCTCACAATCAGGAATTAAAGTTTCAGCCAAATGGTAAACTAGCAAAAAGGGGCAACGAGCAGCATTTTTTGTGTTACTAGCAATAAATTGATCCCCGCCACCAACAGTTAAAGAATTTATAACATTCATGGCATTAATTTCTTCTGTCATACAAGTTCGATTATTCGATTGGATTTTTGTCTTTAGAAAAAAAAATATTTGTTGTTATTATAATTAGGGAATGCAGACATATCAGGACAAACAAATCGAGATATTTCAATGTATTAACAATTACCCTACTGGTTTTGAGACTTACGGCCAATGGGTCTTGGCTAGTACATTGCCCTACAGAGGAAAAGATTTATGTTTTCGAACCAAGGTAAACACTAGAGATCAGTATTTTCAAAAATCCTGGATCTGGATTTAGGTTAATACGCTGGGCAGGATCTGGATCCAGAAAAATCCAGAACGATCAAAAAATGCCTGGATCTGGATCCAGGAAAAATCCAGGCTGGATCCAGATCCAGACCGATCTCTAGTAAACACGCAAGAGGCTATTTTTCTCACAGTAATCCCGATATGTCCGCACACCAAAATAAGTAACAATAAACCTCATCAACAGAAATTCCAACAAAAAGAACAGCAGTGATTTTGCTCGAATTTGAAGTCATTTCAACGTTACAATCCATTGCATCAGTTGAATCACCTAATAGATGATGTCTAGAATCTTCTCGATTATCACTAGAATCATTACCAACGCCTGCTGAACAGATTGCTGTGATCTTTAAAAAAACTGATTTAAAAAAAGAAAAAACCCTTCCAAAAAACCTTAACAATTCGATTATCAAAATTTTCAGGAGAAATGGATACATGAGGACTTGGTTGATGTTGCTTCAATTCTTCATCTTCTTGATCTTCAATTAATCCAGGAGAGACCATTTCCTCTTCTCTTTCGTCCTCAAAAGCTTCTTCAGCAATATTTTGGTCAAGTAAAAGAATACGTTCCAAAGGTGGTTGTTGCTGTTCAATAGTCATTACTGTTGGCTCATCGCTCCAAGTTACTCGTCTTTGTTGAGCAGCAGCAACAATTACATTTGTAAGAGTTTCAATTGGAGGAAGAGACTGTGGAGCCGCAGGTAAATTTGGAGGTTTAAGTCCAATGGCGTTGGAGAGAAAAGGGTCGAAAGTGTCAATAATTAAAGTATTAACAGCCTTTAATTTAAAAAAAATAAAAATGGTAATAATTCGGTTTATGCCCAGCGGATTCTCTTTTTGCTAAAATTCCTTCAAGTTGTCTGTAACCAAAAAAGGAATAATAACTACTTAACAATAAGCTATCTTAAATCGAAACTGAATCAAAATCCTTTTCTGGTTGATAGGATGCAAAAGACAAATAAAGAAAACATTTTACGGTGCCACTACCGGTGGAGTCTTACGGGTAAATCCCCTAAAAACGAATCAAGATGACAAGATTTCCGTGGTATAGGATCCAAAAACCCGGTCTGTCGCCGGGTTCGAACTCTAACATAAACCCAAATATTATTCCAAAAAAACACAAAACCTGTGCAACTTTGTCCAAATGTATAAGATTGATTTGCGGCTTAAGAATCGAAGGATCGGCAAAAGCAAACCATAATGATTTTGTTGTCATCGTTCCAATAATTAATTTTTCACATAAATTTTCTATAGTAGATTTTTGTTGAGATTCAACTTCGTCATTCCACTTTAATGGAGCCAAACTTGACATTGTAGCAGCGATAGGAATGTTTGTGGAAGAGAGTGGAGCAGTCAAAAATTTGCAAGAAGGAGAATGTCTTTCGTGTTCCTGACTGTTTTTGATTTTAAAAATTTGAAAAAAAAATTAAAAAAAAATACTAAGGATCATCATCCTGTTCCCAGCTAATAAGGCAAATAGAGCAGGCAAAACACATTACTTTATCATCACCATCACCGCTAGGTTGAAGATAAAAACCAGCTTCAGACATTCTGGAAGAGGATGTGTATCTAAAAGATTTTTTTATTTAATTTTCTTCAGACAAAGAAAGTTGTTTTTGTGATTGCCATAAGAAGTAAGGGTTGTCAGTTCTTTACTTAAAGAATACTAGGGGTCATCATCCTGTTCCCAGCAACAAAAGGAATTAACTAAAATCTAATCTAAAAATTCTCTTACTTAAAGAGAATTTTTACCCTCTAAAACCTTTAATTAAAATCAGACTCCAAAAATTCTCTTACTTAAAGTCTTTATGAGGCCATCGGTAGAAAGAAAGACGTCTAGCAGATTCTACATTCATCACATCTTTTGATATTGAAGAAGTAACATGCATTAAATCACCAACTTCTTCTGTCCTAAATTTTCCAGAAAGACGACCGTCAAAGGGCGAATAAGGTTTAAGTGGACGAAGTAAAAGCTTTAAAAAAGAATTTTTTAAAATTTAAAAAATAAAAAAAATTACTCGAAGACGTTCTAGCAACAAATAAGCATAAGAAAATGAAGCAAAATCATTATTTAAAGGTGGACGTTTTCGATCTGCTGCAATCAAAACATTCAATTCAACAAACATTTGCATGATATTCATGTCTATGACAGCTGCTGCAAAGTCCTGAAAAAAAGTGTTTTAGGAGCAAGTAGCCCTAGATACCAATTTTTAAAAAAGCCCATCTTTTTCTTAAACGGAAAGGATGGAATTTAATTCTTGTCTTATAATAATCTAGAAAATTTTTAAGGGTTGTCTTTTCAATTCCAAACTACTACACAAGCGGCGGCGGATTGGATCCAGCCGGATTTTTTGGAGTTAGAGTCCCAAATGCGCGTTCGTTCGCGAGTTCAAGCTATTTCCGGACCTAGTAAATCGGAAGAATCCGGTCAGATCTGGTGAAACTCTAGTTACAAATTCAAAACTGACTCCGGAAAAATCAATTCTGCCGTGACTATTATCCAGACTCCCCCCGAAAGGGAATTAGAATGGCCTCTAAAATCAACAATTCTCAATAAACTTCTCCCCATTCTAAATCAAAGCAAAAAAATAATTTTAAAAAATCCCAACCGATTTTCTACTTTCAGTACTTCTCTGATTCAAAGCCATAAGGAACTTTTTCATCTCCGGCGCCCGTTGCAAATCCTGAGAGGAAAGAAAGCAACGCCAAATCATCTCTTCTCCAACCGCAAATTCAACAGGAAAAACATCTTCTAAATCGACAACTCTAGTAAGCATATTAGCCATATGGAATTGACCGTTGTATTCACGACGGGCACACACTAATTGTTCATCTAGAGCAATAATTGACCCAAAAAATTGATTGTAGGCAAGCTAAATTTGAAAATGGAAATTTAAAAATGGCACTTGTTTAGTATGGAGGATAATTGAAGATAATCAAGATAACTTTCCATAATGGACGAAAAAATATTTTTTATTTCAAAAAACTTAAGCTTAAAAATAGGCTAATTTTAAAAACAAAGAACATCAGAATCGGTCCAAAGCTTGATATTATAACTTTTAGTTATTCAAATAATCCTTTATAAATATTCTATAAAATCATTCCAAACTAAATTTTACATAGGTTTCCTACACCATTAAATCTATCGAAACTCCAACATCAAACCCCTAGGCAAACTCCTTTATAAGACCCTTACACTTCCATGGGATGCCTGTCCTAAACCCTAACCCAAAAAACAAACACCAAACCTTAACATGTCTTTTGTAGTCTGCAATAGTGCAAGTAAACCCATCAATTCTTTCATCAATTTTCTTAACTTTTCCAGATTTTAAAAGGACAAGAAAATTTCCAATAGCATCCAAAGGTATAATTTGTTGTGCAACCTCCTCTTCACAATTTAGTTGAGAACGTATACTTGAAAAAGAAAATTTCAAATTTATTTAAAAATAAACAAAAAAAATACTCTGTGGTACACGAAACAGCAGGCAAGCTATTAGCAAAAATATTGGCATCATTGGATGATTTTGAACTCATTTTGTATTTTTAAGTCTTGTCTAAAATTTGAAAAATAATGTTAAATTTAAAAATAATTAAATTAGAGGTCGGCAAAATTTTTTAATGTTCGAATGTAGCCATATTTAGCACGGGATCCCTCCCGTGTAAAATCGCTGTATTCCCAAAATCCTCTGCCGGGGTTTTTCAAAAGCCATACGGGAGTGATGCCGCGGGATTAATCACGTAAATCCCTGTAATCCTCCCGTTTGTCACTTAAAATCCGGGATTTCAGGACAGGATTACTTAAAATCCCGTAGGGATCCCTCCCGTGCCGACCTCTAGATTAGTAAGTCAAAGCAAAAAAAGGGCGGCTAGCAATAAAAACAAGGAAATGAGTTATCCAAATATACATCCGAAGAAAATGAGTCGGACAACAATGAAAAAATTTAAAAAATCTATTAAAAGAGAAACAACAGCTTTTTAACACACAAGTGCTAAATTCCAAATAAATACAGATGACAAAAAAATGGGTAATGCCCATTTAGGCACAAGGGCTTGAAAAATTACTTTTTTAAACGAAAACAAAAATATTTAAATGGCTCTGCGCCTAAGTAACCCAAACCTTTTTGGTCAGTTGAGTGTTGACAGTTGAGAGCGGCCAATGAAGCCAAGCCAGTCGAGTACAGCCGGTTGAGTGTCGACACTAGAAGAGTCGATTGAGTGCCAATATTGAAATGTGATAGGTGTTGTGATGACAATTGCGGATGCGACATTTGCGGAGACAGTGGACGTAAGTTCTGGCTAGATATGAATGACAATTGTTGGTATAAAATTTAATAAAAATGAAAAATTATTGAAGTTAATCATCTTGTTTTTTTATTAATACACCTCTTGAGTCAAGAAACAAGATTATGTTTATTCACGTTTTTACTAATTTGAAAGTAACACTTAAAGATTATGAGGCAGCTACAGAGCCTGTCAACTACTAGATAATAAGACGTGTTTATAACAGAATTATACACCTTCTTGTAAATTCTTAGGACTTACAATCTGTGGACCAAAGGTGAATCGCAACTGACGAAGGTGCCGGAAATAGGAACTGTCGGAAATCGGAATTTCGATTCACCTCTCCCATACTAGTCTAATAAAGTGTTTTTTTTTATTTTAGCGGAAAACAAAAATATCTTTTTAAAAATATTTATCGAACCGTCAAACAAAACAAAAGAGACAATTCGCGTTTTGATATAAAAATTTAAATATGATTATGCTTGATAAAGTTATAAAAAATATTTTTTGATGTGACTGTTTACTTAATTCAAAAAATTGTGGGGGCACTTTAAATTTTCAAAGTGAACAGAGGCCATATATTTTTTAAAATAAAGAATTCTGAAGAAAAGAATGTTAAAACTAAATTTGAAAAAATTTTTTGATTCATTAAAGAAAATTAAAAAATTTTTTTTTGAAAATAAATTTACACACGAATAAGATATACAATATATACTCGGCAACAATGCAAAATAAGCACAGAATTTAAAAAAATAGATTCGAACCTCACTTTTAATTACCCCAAAATACTCTTCTATTTAATATACGGCTTTTAAAATTTGGTTTACCGCAATCGTAGACAACTTTACCCACTCAAATTGGAACTGAAACACGGATCAATGGTTTCGAGAATCTCCGGACTTGGAATGGTGGACATTATTTTGTTGCCAGTATTGATGTGTTTTCTCACAAAAATAAAAAATGAGGGTCCAGGTTGAAACACAACCGATTGTGCCACCATTCAACCAAGATGATGGGTTATTCATTAATATTCCTTCTGTAAGTGCGGACACAACAATAAGGTACCCCTCTATTTAATGTACACCTCGTTAAAAGACTTCTACTAGTTAAGGTATACCTCACTATAAGACAACATCTCAATGTACCCCTCAATATAAGATACCCTCTATTTAATATACATCTCATTATAAGAACTATTTTTCCAGCCTCAAATGAGTATTTAAAAAGGAGGTTTGACTGTTTAATATATAATTTTTAAAAATCAACAAAAATTATTTTAACTTTTAAAAACACCTTTTGAGCATTAAAAC
This sequence comes from Meloidogyne incognita, assembly GCA_036172945.1. Classification (NCBI taxonomy): domain Eukaryota; kingdom Metazoa; phylum Nematoda; class Chromadorea; order Rhabditida; family Meloidogynidae; genus Meloidogyne; species Meloidogyne incognita. Next base: position 3,607,310 of record JARQAC010000002.1, read on the forward strand.
ATTTTTCTAAATTGTCTGAGTCCCTAAACAAGCTTCTCCCAAACAATTACAATTTGATGTGGAATGTTTTCTTTGTAAATTTCGCCTTTGCCTTTGAAGTTGAATAAATTTTTTGGTTTCATTAAAAAAGAAAACTGTTGAAGAGAGAAGAAGAAGAAATAATAAATCTGAAAAAAGGCAAATATTTATAGTAGAAAACTGTAAAAGGATTAAAGTTACACTCAAGTATACTCAATAAGGTTGGGTAGGAGGATCCTGAAAAATCCCCGGATATCCCAGGATCCGATATCTGAACAGAAATTTTCTACCTGGACCTTCTCTGTTCGGATATCCGAATCCGCCAACCCGAATGCCTACGGATATTCACAACTCCGATCCCTGACATCTTATTCCAGGTCAGGGTCAGCAAGATTAGAGAGCTGGCTTATTATTACCAGAATTGAATTTTAATCAAACGTAAGACGATAAAAAGGCCGGCTAGCAAATGTTTTTAAATGTTAGCTAGTGGGATCTCCATTCTTCCTTACAAAATTTTGCCGAAAAAATATGGCTCATAGATACCTAAAAATGCTTCCCTCCCAAAAGCTATCTCTCAAAGACTTTTTAAAATTTAATATAAAATACCAAAAATAGTTAACGCTTCTGTTTGAAAAATATGCTGCAAAGGTTTAAAGTAAATAACCGCCAATTGGCATAAAAGAGAGCCAACTAATGCAAGGCAAAACATTCGATTTCTTAAAAATTTTATTTAATAAAAAAAATCTTTTCTTTCAAAAAAAATACCCAAAAAGTCCAATTTCCCAAATCATTTTTCGACTACTTCGACAACTCAAAGCATTCCACATATCAAAAAGAACAAAACAAGTAAATGTCATAGTTGTATCACGAGGAGTTATTTTATTATCTGCTGCCATCTAACAAAAATAATAATTTTTAATTATTATTTAATTTTAGTCAAAGACCGGATTGTTTCAGCAATTTGAGGTAGGGTTGCCAAAATGGCCCGACTCGGTCCGAAAGACCGTCGGCTCGACTCGAAAACGGCAACCCTAATTTGAGGTTAAGTTTCACCCATTTTAAAAATCGGAAGGCGGATGAGAACAAAACAAGTAGAAGAAAAGCGAAAGTAGAAGGGTCCAGAAAGTGAAATTTTGAGGAAAATGGAAAAGAAGGAAGGCCCATCCCCAAGGCCCAAACAACTTAATACAGATAAAGAACACTCAAAAGAAAATATTTAAAATAAAAAAACCTCTTTATAAAATACAAAAAGTGTTCCAGATATAATTATTGCTGCAGAAGATATTATGCTAATAATAAGTGATCGATTGATTAACGGCTCTCGGACATTACGTGGTGGCTGTTTAATTATGTCAGCGTCAACATTTTCAACACCAAGGCTTTGGGCTAAATTTAAAATTTTTTTTTTTAAAAAAAACATCAAAAGTAAAGAATTTCAAGAAACCGATTAATTTCCAGGCAAAAAATTATAAGTTCTTTCCCCAAGTCGAGAATAATTTTGAAATTAGGGTAGTTGACAACCGTTAACCGGTACTATCGATTTTTAATTAATCCTATTTTTAAATTTTGGTTTCCGATTCTAGTCAACTACAGGTTTTATTGTGACGATTTTTTTAAAAAAAAATTTTTCCGAAAATTTTTGGCTTTCAGCTTTTGATAAAACATGTTAATTTTTAGCCAAAAAATTAAAATTTGGGTTTTAAAACCTGGACTTGAACCAGTCTAATTGAGGTAAAATATTTCTAGTTCTAACGAAAAGGTATCAGAAATGAATAAAAAATTAATTTAAAAAAAACCTGGAGGTCCATCCATAATTATATTAATCCAAAGAATCTGCATTGCATTAAGTGGATTTTCAAAATGAAAAATTGTAGAAATTGCAATGAGTGATAATGCTGCGACACTTCTACAAAAAATAAAATAATTATTTTAACCCTCCCCTTCACTTACGTGCTTAATTGAAATTTTACAAAATTTGTAATATTATGATATATTCCCTTTCCTTCTTCAATTGCTGCTTTTATTGTACTAAAATCATCATTTATTAGAACCATATCAGCAGCTTCTTTACAAACATCAGTTCCTGATTCGCCCATAGCAACTGAAAAAGGATAAAAGAATTTTAGAAAAAATTCTGAAAAATTAATGTCAGGAGGAAAGAAAGGAAGCAAAATCGAAGTCTGAAATTATCCCTCTAGTCGCCCTCAATCGCCATCCTAATCTGAAAGGAACTCTGAGTCCAAGAGCGTATCCAAGGGGTCGATTTCGAGGGGAGGAGGAAGGGCTTTCACCTTTCTCCCAATTTCGGGATAAGAGGGCTCTAACCCCCCTCCCAGCCCCTGGATAAGCCCTTGTCTGAGTGCATACCTTAACTTCAATTTTAAATAGACCCGCTTGGACGGCATTTCCATCAAATTTTCTAAAACTTATCTTACGTCCTAAATCGGGCCAAATTACTAGCCAGACTGATTGAAATTTATAATTTACATAGCTGTTCAACTCCTAGTTCTCCTTAATGCGATCCTAATTCCAAGGAAACCTGATATCGCCCCAGAGGTGGGTCGGAATTCCGATTTCCGACGTTTTTTTCTTCCGATTTCCGAAAAATTTTTTTGATTTCCGACTTTTGAGCCAGTTTCGATTTCCGACTCTTCCGATTTCCGAGCCACCTCTGATCGTCCAATCATGTTCAGACATATTACATAATTAAAATATTCAATTAAAAAAAAATTAAAAACCTCCAATATCAGATTTTTTAAGAGCAACAGCATCATTTACTCCATCCCCAGTCATTGCCACAACTTCTCCAATATTTTGAAGTGCTTTAACAATCCGTAACTTATGTCTAGGTGAAGCTCTATAAAATATTGTGACACTTTGAATAAGTTGCTCCAATTCTGAATCTTTTAAATCATCAATTTGAGGTCCAGAAAGGCAATTGTCATTTTGTTTGTGAAGTCCAAGACGAATACCTGAAAAAAGTTTAGGTAATAAAACTTTAAAATTTTATTATTTTTTAAGCGAGCTTTCATTAATTTTAGTAGGCTAAAAAGAGGAGAAACACATTGTATTGCTATAAAATTCAATGATTTGGGTTATTAAAAAGTAAAATGACAAAAGTCCAATGTGACTGCATTGCAGGATTAGCGTTTCTAACTTATTAGAAAAAATTCTGAAACTTTAGCCTCCCTTTTAGTATTTTTTCAATTTAAAATTGAAAAAAATACCAATGCTTGTAGCAGTTTCCAGTCCATCCCCAGTCACCATTTTTACAGAAACTCCTGCTGACTGAACAATTTCTATTGATTGACGACATCCAGGTCTAGGAGGATCTAATATTCCAACAAGTCCAGCATAATAAAGAGAACGCATATCTGAACCTCTAGCCATTCCAATTACTAAAAATTTTGACTAAAAAAATTTTTTTTCAAAAAAAACCTCGAAGTCCAGATTGACCCAAACCACTAGCTGTTTGAATTATTTGATCATACTTTTCTTTAGTCATCTGCATTTTTATATTTCCATTATCCAAATAGCCAATACAGATATCTAGAATTCTGTCAATTGCTCCTTTTACCAATGTTTCAACTTCTCCTGGCTAAAAAAATATTTTATTAAAGCTGTTAGATTCATTTCTTTCATGGCTCCAAATCAAGCATCGAGTCTTTAAGGAGCATTTTTCAAAATTAATTAGTCCTTGAAGACAGTTATTGGAAATTTCGGTTTTGCTCGTACTCGTAATTAATCCTATCTTACAATTAGACTCGTACCCCATCTGCCTATTTTACCCCCGAGTAGGATTTCCGATACGAGCTTCCAAACATCCAGGCGCTTATCCAGAGGGGGTAGGATTAAAGATTTAACAAACCTTATTTAATTGTTCTACTTGAACAGCCATCCATTTACTATCAGAAGTGAAAGGTATTTCATGAAGACGTCGAATATTATTGCATAAAGTATCCATATTTGTCTAAATTTTAAAGAAAAAAAAATTTTTTTTTCAACTTCAAAATTCTCTTACTTTCATCGCCAAAACCATTAAAGCACCTTCTGTTGGTTGTCCAATAACTGTTCCATTTGCCAATTGTGCATTATTACATATACAGCCAATTTCAATGACACAAGCTATGGAAGGGTGACGTTCACTACCCGAAACTAATTCTCCGTTTTGCAGACGACAATCTCCATCTGAAGGGTCATAACCAGTACCGGTTACCTTGAAATATATAAATTTTAAGGTTCTTTTACCTTTATGCTATCAAAAGACAGCAAGTTTTATCGGCAAGTCATAATATTTTTTCATAAAAGGACGCTTCGTTCATTAAAGCGCCTCATAAAAATCAAGAAGACAGGGTAGAATCTTTCATTCAATCTTCAATTTAAATTCCCGACCAAAGAATTGGGTGGGTCTTCTCTCCCCACATTTACATACTAGGTATTTTAATAAATATATTTGTTAAAAAGAGAATTTTGACGCGTCCTGTTCCTCGTACAACCAATTTCAATTTTTTTCTTTTGATAAATGGTCAAAAATTTTCTGGATTTTTAGATGAAAATGGTATGGCCTGCCGATAAAACTCAAAGCCTTTTTGAATTCAGAGAAAATTAAGATCTTAAAAAAACCTCTGCCTGACAATCATCTGCTGCAATAACAACACAAGCAGTCATCATATTTTTTGTAAGAGTTCCAGTTTTATCAGAACAAATAACCGTTACACATCCAAGGGTTTCCACAGCTGACAATTTTTTAACTACAGCATTTCGATTTCCCATCCTCATAACACCAATAGCTAAAGTAACTGCTACAACAATTGGAAGACCTTCAGGAATTGCAGCAACAGCAAGACTAGAAGAAAAAAGAAAAAAATTATGTTAAAAAATATACTAAAAAATATGCCTATTTCCTTTATGCAAACAAAAGTCCATAAGTTTTATAATCAGGTTATACCCAATGATTGGAAATTTAAAATTTGCTTCTAAGAGTACTTAATTAGTACAGACCTTACTTTTCTCCTCGTACTCGAACACAAGTTCGAGTACTCGTACTTGACTTAATTTATCTTCCGTACACACCTGCTCATAATTATAAACAGGTACGAGCTTCCGAACTGTCATACTATTATATTTTATCCAAAAAGGATTATGATAAAATGGGACTAAGTTGGAGGCATAAAATCAGCAATTCCTAATTGAGCAACTTCACGACGTTACCAAAACCCGGGCTTTTTTCGATCCAACACCACAACACTAAACTAGACCCGACTTTTTTTTCTTACTCTAGTTCACATTAAAAATGCCCAAAAAATACCTAACACCAATTGTAAACATATCCATTGCTGGCCTTCCTTGAATTAATCCAATAAAGAAAATTAGGCCAATAACACCCAAAGAATAAAAAGACAATTGTTTTCCTAATTGATCCATACTGTTTTGAAGTGGTGTTTTTGGAGATTCCTCAGATTGCATTAATTGAAAGACTTCACCAAATTTCTAAAAAAAAAATTAAAAGATTAAGTCAGTCTAATTTTTAAATTTACCGAATTAGCTCCTGTGCCTATCACGACACCCTTAATTTAAAAATTGAATAAATTTTTTGAGAAATTTTAATGTCCTTATTTTTATTCCTTTTCTATTTACTCTTGCTTTTACTCTAACAATTATCTAATAGAAGTCCATCCCTGATAGAAGACTGTACCTTATTAGAAACCCGCTCAATGACGTTAGAAAATAAAAGCTCAGGGCCTCTATGAGAACATTAACAGCCAAAAAATCAAAAGGGTTTAATTTGGAGTTGTCATTACACGAGGATACTAAAACAAGGATATCTTTCTCCCCTTAATAACCCTTAAACATCACTTCCTAGTGTTTTAAATGTTATACAGCCGAATCTCACTTTTGTTTTTTACACAAGGGAAAAATGAAAATTGGGAGCCATGCCAGCAAGACGGATTTACTCTAGGGATTTTTTCTCTTCCCTCCGCCCCTACCCCCTGACTACTGGTCTGTTGGGAGCTCATAAAGATAAAAATTCTAGTTATTCCTTCCAAAAAAAAATATAACCTTTCCTCTTCCAGAGCAAACCAAAGTCCCCATAAAAGCTATATTGTCCAAATGTTCAATACCCCCATCACATTCAATATTGCAATGTCCATTAACTATAATTCCATTTACATGAGGGGTTCTTGAATTTGCTGGGATTAAATTTGAATGTTTATATCTCGCTTCGTTTTCGCCAGTAAAGGAAGATTCATCAATTTGGAGTTGAATTGACTTTAAAACGATTTTTTCGAAAATTTTTTTTCTAAAAAACCTCAAGAATACGAACATCTGCAGGCACTCTATCCCCCGTATTAAGCAAAACAAGATCGCCTGGAACAAGCTCTTTAGCATAAAAAGTAACACTTTTTCCATCACGAATGCTTAAATTAAAAATAATTTAAGACAAAAATTTATAGTTTAAAAAATCTGCAAAGAACCCAAATTTCTTAAATTTATTTGTTTTCCTTAAAATGCTGCCGAGAAGCATTATGAACGTGGATGATAAGTGTTACTTCCCACAGTTTATTTCTTGGGAGCTCGTCAAGATGGAACCCAGAATTAGTCATGAAAGAATCCCTGAACTATAGGAATGAAGGACAATCATAAGGAAGAAGATTCAGCTGCTCTATAAAAGAGCGCTTCGGTCAGTCGGTATAGCACCTATGTCTTATAAGAGAAATCACCTAGCAATAAATGCCAAAGGTCGCAAGATTAATGCCTACTCGGCATTAAACATTTACCTCTCTTATCGCTACTAATCAAAAAATTAAAAAAATACCAATGTGCAGTTGGAGGCACAAGCCTATTCAATTTCTCCAATGTCTTCTCAGATCTATATTCCTGTACAAAACCAACAGTAACAACAATCATTACAGCAACAGTAATTGAAAGGGCGTCATCAAATTGCTTCATAACAGTTGAAACAATTGCAGACGAAAGAAGTAGGCAAATTAGTGGATTTTTGAACTGAAAAAAGTGAAGCAAATTTAAAAGGAAATTTTAGGGTTTGGCTTGATTTTTTAAATTTATTTTTGGTTGGGCAAGAAGCCGAAAAAGTCCTTTGACGTTGAAAAGAATTGTGATTGTTTGATCATTATCCTCCCAACATTTCTTTCCTTTTTCAATTTTTTAAGGGGATATGGCGAGAAAGATCTTGTAGCAACATTGGCACAAGCTTACGCTATAGCTAGTCAAGTAAACTACACATAAGTGAAAAATAGAAATTAGAGGAAATATGTATATTCTGAGTGAGCGTTGTCCTACCACCACTTACCCCTAAAAATGAAAAAAAAAAAGAAAAAATGGAGAAAATTCAAAAAATCGACGAACTTTCGGCTCTGTTTGATCATTATCCTCCCAACATTTCACTAGGCACAGGGCCAGGAGAGAAAAAACCCATCGAAAAAAAATTACTGAATCAAAAATATTCTCAACCTTTCCTTAAACCAAATACTCTATCAAAAAACCCCCAAACCTGTTCAAAATATTTCCCCAAAAGAGATTCACTTTTCTTCACTTCAAATTCATTATAACCACTAAAACCAAGTCGTCTTGTAGCTTCTGCCTGAGAAAGTCCATTCTCTGGATCTGCACGTAATTTAGCTATACATTCTTCTGTGCTGCTACTAGACGCTGTATAAACGTCTAAAGCCTTAAATTTTTAAGGAATTATTTTTTGAAGTTTTGGTGTGGTTTACCCCTACAAAAATTCAAAAATTTTAAAAATAAAATTTTATTTGAGGTTTGGTAACGTAAATATCTACTCGTATTTTTCTATGGAAGTTCGAACCCTCACTAGGCACGGGACTAGGAGAGGAATCGAACCCAACAAAAAAATAAAAAAATCTACGACACTACCACCACACCACAAATACATTAAACAAGATAAGCAAATTAAAGCATATAATTAAGAGAAGGAATGAGATCGAGCTGGATTTTCCCTGTACCCAGAGTCCAGGCCTAGGCATTTTCGACCTTCCAGGGTATTTCCTGGGCCTGAGTTTTTCTTGGACTACAAGCCCAAAATCCGGACCAGGTCAATAAATTAAGCCTAGGCCCAGAAATCTTCCTCATAAAATCTAAAAAAATTCTTTAAAAAACCTGAATCATTTGCTGTCCACTAACACTTTTCGATTCTTTTTTAGACGCAATTTTCTCTTTTTTATGAAGTGTTTTTTGTTTTCTTCCAATTAAAAGATGAACTTTTTCTTCTAAATTTTTTGGTGTAGAATTTAAATTATTATTCTTGTTGTTTAAAGTAACAACGCCTTCCTCCTTAGGCTTGCCCTAAAAATAAATAAATTTAGAAAAATAAAAAAATTTTTTAAAACCGTCGTGGCAAATTTTTTTTTGTTAAAATCGATATGAAACAAAATGATGCTAGACAAAAGGGCTCAACGGGTAAAATACGACAAAATGACACGATGGGTATAATACGACAAAATGGCACACATGTATTGCGACATAACGGTACGCTTGGTAAATTACGACAAAATAGAACTTGTGTAAAATAAAAAAAATTTACAGGCACATTAACTCATTCTTCAGCGCTCTTACCCACTTAACCAGAAAACCCTCATCTCATTCTCAAGCAAAGAAAATAATTTTAACGCTCCTCACCTCATTCGGATCTTTTTTTATTTTTCGTCTCGAAGAACTTTGTTGATCATTATTCTTATCATGTCGAGTTTTGGGCATTTTTTGCAAAAAAATAAATGGAATTTTAATTTAAAAATTATTTATTTACTTAAAAATTTTATTTCCTGTTTTTTTTTAATTTTAAAGAGAAATCTTTTTGTTTGTTATTTGGGTGATTTTAAGAAGAGGAAGGAAGAAAAGTCACAAAAATAGTTCAAACATTTATTTATAATCATCTCTTTTTTGATAACAACAAAATTTATTTTTCTTTTTTTCTTTTGTAAATTTTTAAGAAAAGGGGGTATTGACGTCAGCAAAAAAGCAAAATTAAAATTATAATAACAAAAAAAAGTTATTGAGATTGATAATCATGTCGATAGATGATTGATAAAATTAATTTTTAATGATTAAAAAAATTGGAAAGAAAATTTTTTTTCAAAAACAAATTTTTTTTTATTTTCAATCCACAAAAAAAAATTAAAAAAATCTAAAAATATCTCCCAATTTTTTGTCTGTCTTTGTTTTGGAAGTGGATATTGGAGGTGAGTACTCTATATTTTAAAGACCTTAAAGAAATTTTAACAGTCTTGTGGTTCTTTTTTCTTCTCTTTGAGGTGATCATTAATCAACAAATTTAGTTAATTAAACGATCAAGTAAATTTGTTGGGATCAGTCCTATGTGGAGGAAGAGGATTGTGTCAGATTTGAATCTGTAAACTACTCAAAACTCACCATCTTCATTGCCACCATTAACCACTGCTAACACTAGTATATGAGAGAAGATTATGCCCCTCTAAAACAGTTTTTGTGTGATATTTTTTCTCTGAATTACCTGAACGTATAGTAGATGAAATTATGTCGATCAGAATGACAATTTCCATCTTGAATCCAACGTTTCTCGTTGCCAATAATCATTGTTAAAGCCCCTTCCAGTTGTTCCAAATTTTTATATTGACAAAATCGAGTAAACGAATAAGGGCTTTGGCTTCGTCGTCGGTGCTGCATATTAAATATAATTTGTTTAATTAGCAAATAAATACTGAAAATTTGAGGTTTTAATTAGTGAAGTAAACAAAAAAATTGAGATTCAAACGAGAAAAAACTAGAAAATGTGAAAGTAGAGAACAGAGAATATTACACTAAACTATTATTATAGGGCCAGAATATAGGGCCTTTTTCTGTTTACTTCACTAATTAAAACCTCAAATTTTCAGTATTTATTTGCTAATTAAACAAATTATATTTAATATGCAGCACCGACGACGAAGCCAAAGCCCTTATTCGTTTACTCGATTTTGTCAATATAAAAATTTGGAACAACTGGAAGGGGCTTTAACAATGATTATTGGCAACGAGAAACGTTGGATTCAAGATGGAAATTGTCATTCTGATCGACATAATTTCATCTACTATACGTTCAGGTAATTCAGAGAAAAAATATCACACAAAAACTGTTTAGAGGGGCATAATCTTCTCTCATATACTAGTGTTGGCGGTGGTTAATGGTGGCAATGAAGATGGCGAGTTTTGAGTAGTTTACAGATTCTAAGCCTAGCACAATCCTCTCTCCACATAGAAATGGTCCCAACAAATCTACTTAATCGTTTAATTAACTAGATTTGTTGGTTAATGAACACCTCAAAACGGAAAAAAAGAACCCCAAGGCTGTTAAAATTACTTCAAGGTCTTTAAAATATAGAGTACTCACTTACCTCTCCAATATCCACTTTTTCAAGACATTAAGAGCAAAATCCAACATCACAACAAAAATAAATATAACAATAAAATACTTCTTTTAATTAAATCAATCCCTCTTCATTTCGAATATATTCACCCAAATCTGATTGGTGTAAAACAACTAAAGCTGTAGGATCTGCTTTCTTACAAGATACTGTCCCTTTTGCAGCCACACCAAAACCTAACGGCAAATCTGACATATTGTAGACAATAATTCCCTGAAAATAAATTTTTTTAATTTTGATCAACACCGAAAACAGGAATTTATTTTTTATGTCAGCTATGTAAATCCCTAGTAGGTACTTTAATTGAAGCTTTCTCCTTACTAGAGACCGGACTGACAATGAGACTCCCAGTCCGGTCTCTACTCCTTAAAATATCTAAAACAGACCCGTTTTAGGAGACTAATCGAAAAATAAACACCCACACTCTGATACAAGCAAAAAATCAAATATTTATTGAAAAGAAATAAAAGAACTTCAATTAGTGTATCTGCAATAATTAGACAAACACAGGAAAGAATTCAATCCCTAAATCTATATTTAAGTCATATTTTAAATAAAACCCCTATAGGTGATATGCCCGCTTTTGCGGACCTTTCCCCATAAGTATTTCCTTCAGGTTGCCTTTTACTTATTTTTCCTTTAGTAAAAAAGGGTATTTGGTAAATACATTGGGAGCTCTCCATAACGTTGTCCCTTCTCACGCCATTTTACTTATTGCGTCAACTCAATTAAATCCCAAGGAGTTACAGAGATTCCACTGTTTACCGAGATCATCATGTATTACCGAAATCATATTTAGAGTCGAATCTCGATAAGATGTCTCCGTCGAGACCTAAGTGAGCAGACACCAATGGAGAAGTCCGCAAAACTGGTCATCCCACCCCCTACATTTAAAAACCTGTTTCTCTTCAATTCCCTCACTCATCCTTCCAACACCAGATTTAACAATATTATTTCCATACAAAAATTGTTGTTCAGCTTGTGGTTTTAACCAAATTTTTGCCAAAGCATAAGGCGCCAAATAATCCAATGCCGTTATATGAAGAAAGAAAGAACCTCCTTTTGTGAATTTGCCCAAACAAGTTCCAAAAGACCCCAATTGTTTACGCCCAATACATGCTGCTTGTCTCATTAATTTTTCACTAGAAAAAAATTTTTTGAATAAATTTTTTTAACTCAAAAATGATTAAATAAAGTCAGAAGCAAATCAACTTTTTTGTGTTGTCTAAGACCCCTTTTCTCACTTTTGATTTACTTTTGGTTTTAGTGGCTACTTTTGGATTTTGTAAAATTATTTGGACTTTTGACTAATTGTAAGTCTATTAGGTTTGTGACCATCTGTTTGCTTCAGTAATTGGGCCTGGATGAGAGAAAGTCGATTTGGATTTCAAGTAGAAAAATTTTTTTCTACAACCTTATTTTACTAAAATCACCCATTTTGAATTAAACCCAAAAAAATATTTAAAATAAAAACCTGCAATAATAAACTCTATCTTTATGTAATCTAAAAACATATTCTCCATCTTCTCTTTCCAATAAAAGTTTAATGTTGTCACCAATATAATTTGAAAGTTTTTTGAAAAATTTTTCAGTTTCTTCGTCTGTTAAAGGACGCATATTTTTCCAAAAATAAGTATCTTTTTAGCTTAAAATAAATTTAAAAAAATAAAAGAAAAATATAAATATGTAAATCAACATTTTTTGAAAATTTTTTTTAATTTGAAAGATTTTATTTATTTTTTAATTTTAACAAAAGTTCGTTGTAAAGAAAAAAATAATAAAATACACATAAATGAATTTAATAAAATAAAGAGAAATATTTTGGCTTTAGAGAATAAAAAATCAACGGTTAAATGAAGGGGAAACTGAACGGAGTCGAACATTCACAGGACAACATCATACCATTACCGGAAGAAAATCGAAACCAAATAGAACTTAATTAATTTCTTAGGAACAATCTCTAAAATATTTCCCTTGTTTTAGGTAATGTCAGAAAAAATCACATCAAAATAATTCATAAATATACAAAAAAATATATTAAACTGGTGTTGGTTAAATGCCATTTAAAAAATTTGATAAAAAAACAAGTCAAAAAATTATTCAAAAAAGCTCTCAAAAATAGATTTCTTAAAATTAATTATTGACATTAATACCAAATGATACCATTAACTAATCTCAAACTAAAATTTCCATTACAGTTAGACCTCATTTTTAAATACACCCAGTATTAATGTTACAACTCTAAGGTACATTCTTGTAAAATTTGGTAGGTCAACGGTTGGTTAATATTATTGCCTAAGAAATACCCTCTATTTAAGCTAAACCTTTAACTTTGATATTGGAGGGTAATTAAAAAATGAGGTCTAACTGTAATGGAAATTTTAGTTTGTGATTATTATAATTAATAGTACCTTTCTATAAAAATACCTATCAACTTTTAACAATATCATTATTTGCCTTATTATTTTGTATTACTTCGTTTGAGTTGTTTTTCATCAAGTCATTTAATTGTTGTTGTTCCCAATCATTTGTATACAATTTATTTTCAAGTATATATTCTACAACAGAATCAGGAGTACAATAACGAATTGAACTTTAAAAGAAATAATAAAAATAATAAAATTATTTGGCTGTTAAAATGTATGTTTTTTGAATAGAGTCCTAAATATTGTCGGTTCGGAACCCAACTTAAGATTTTTTGGTTCGATTTCGGATGTCCGGAAATTTTTAAAGAATCGACAATTCTAGTCCCATGTCTGTTTTTAAAATTATATGGGTAATGTCCTCGACTATATTTATTCTTCGGGGTCAGATTTAAAAAATACTTCCCAGAAAATTGAAAATTATAATTAGCAGTGAAGACACAGGGAAAACCCAAAGAAATAGTCACGAGTCTTGCAAATTTGTTTAGTGTTGAAACTACAGTACATAACTAGTATTTAATGTATTTTAATACATTGAAGTCCAAGACTGTACCCAAGATAAAGACTACCTCAAGACAAGGCCGAAAATTTATTTAAAAAATTTCGGGAGAAAAAACTCCAATCAGAAAAACTCAGATTCTGGTACCCTAATTTCCAGACGAATCACAGACATTGCCTGCTTAATTAAAAAAAAAGAGCCTAATCCCCGACAAGAAAAAATTATTTTAAATAAAATTCAAATACCGTCCAGCACGCACAGCTATCCTCAATTTTGTACTGCTAATTTCATTAGGAAAAGTGTCTTCTTCAATTATAGCCACATTATCCAAAAGAGAATGTAAAAATTCCAAATTTTCAGATTTTAATGTTTCGTTAGCTGTTGCCCCACGCCTCTCAATAATTATTAGACCATATTGTGTTAAAATTTGTTTTAAATGTTCAATACTCCAAAGCCTTCCAGTTGAACTTGTTGGGTCTTTACGAATGAAAGAATCGACTAAATCAGCTCCACATAGAAGAATTAAACGAAGTTTTTGAAGATTTGAATATCTTAAAAAAGCATTTCTTAATTAACTAAAGTAAAAATATGGGCCAAGGATTAAGCCGAACCGAAGCCTGAAATCGGAAATTTATTATATTTCGGCTCAAGGGTGTAGCCATAAGGTCGATTTCAGGTTGGGCTAACAATAAGATGGGGTGTACGCCAAAATTTTGGATTTCTTGAATGGACCCCAAGAAGCCATATTTCGTCCATTTTCAACGCCGCAGGTGATCGAGTCAAGATTGATCTCGAATCAAGATAAAATCCAGGCCATGAATGAGAACATTTGTGTTCTCATTTCCTAGAGATTTAGAAGGTACCTTAAAAACATAACCACAAAAAACACAAAAATTTCACACATAATTCAACAGGCTCCCAGCATTAATAAGACACTTAAAAAGTTAAAAAACCTGTTAAGCATCTGCATATTATGATATTTAAGAACTTCCAATGTTCGTGTCCAGCCTTCTTTCCTTTGACATTCCCAGCCATCTGCTCTAATCCAATCACTAGAACTTGTAGCCAATTGAGACATACGTAAACGATGAATTGATGGTGCTAGAGAAGGCTTTTTAGATTTGAAATGGTCAGAAACGGGGCTGATAATTCCATCAAGGACGGTACATTTACATTCCTGAAAAAAATTGAAAAATGAAGAATTGGGGAAGAAATTGAGCAAATGGCCATGTTTAAAAAAAGAAGGGCCAAGTTAAAATAAAGACGGAGCCACTCGAGTCCAATTTTAAAAAAACTTTTATATCGCGTTTTTTAAATTTCCTGGTTTTATTTATTACAAAATCAAAAGAATGTGTTAAAGCCCTGTTGATCTCGCGCCAAACCTGGCCATACACCGTCCATTTACTAGAGGCTGAAAAATGTCAATGTTTCGATCAACCCGGCCCGCTCACAATCAGAATTGCGACCATAAAAAAGCAAAAATTAAACAAACCTGTTGAAGAAAATCTTTTGCCCTTTCAAACATTCGAAGATGTAAATAAGTCGGAGGATTAAAAGAACCACAAAGAATCAAAACAACATTAGAGCCTGCCAAAATGCGAGCATTCATTCTCTATTTTATTTAAAATAAATTAAAAATAAATTTAAAAAAAATAAAAATGCTCAGAAAACATTTAATAATTCAAAAAAAAATTTTTCTAATCTTTTAATCAAAAATAAATGTTAAAAATAGTCAAAGAAAGACAAAAAAAAATGAAAGAAATTGTAAGTGAAGTACTGAAAATTTTTTTAATAAATTGTGAGGCTCGTGAGAGATTTCTTCAAAAATATAAGGTAAACCCCAAAAATAATGCAAAAGAAAAAAGAGAAAGAATAAATTTTGGAATTGAAATTTTGTCCTAAAAAATATTTTTTTAAATTTCCATAAATTATTCTATAGCCACACTTTCTCTTCCCTCTCCGACAAAAATATTTAAAAAATAAAATTAGTACAGTTTGTTGAAAAATATTTTTCTCATAATTCAATATCTTCAATTGATGCAATCAATTCATTATCATTAATTGCTTGTCGCGCTAATGACATTTCAACCTTTAATAAAAAAGTTTTAAAATTATTTTAAGATTTGTTTTTATGGGGAAGGAGTAAGGAATAGGTATAGGAAAGTGTTACTAAAACAACTCATTAAACGACTGCACGCCTTTTATAAAACATAAACACACGCACCCTAACAGAAAACCCGAAATTACTTCAACTTTTTTGGTTTTTATTTTCATTATTGTCTAAGCTCATTTTAATTAGTACTTCCAGAAAAAAATTTTATTTAATGAACTCGTTAGTAAAATCTTCCCGAGTACTTCTCCTATGCACTAAAACGAAATCTTATAATTCACCACAATCACATTTCCTCCCCAAAAAATTATTCCCAAAACCCTCTCCATCACCGAACAAATTTCACTAGTTGTTCAGTTCCGGAAATTCGGGAATTTCAATTGGAGCCGCTACCTTACTTGTGGCTGCTAACATAAATATTTTTAAAAATATTAAAATATTTCCATACCATAAAACAAACTCTTTGTTGTTTATTTTTCCCATTAATTGGTTTACTTAAAGAAATTATAGCTTGAGATTCCAACACTTCATAAGCATTATCCAATTCATCAGTAGCTAATGGTTGAAGCATCAACTTTTCGCAAACAAGTAAATAGGCTTGAAATAGACGATCGCGAGTTACACTTGAAGAATCGAATTGAGAATTCTAAAAAATAAAAGAGAAAATTTTTTTTTAATGAAACAATTTGAACAATATGTAAGGTTGTCAATTTTTAGAAAACCTCCAGATAAAGGAACTGAATCGAAAGATCCTCGGTTCTTCAGGGCCCGGTTAAGGACCGACAACCAAAATGTTAGGGCATATTAAACTTTAAGATTTAAACTAGCACGAGATCGATTTTAAAACAAAAATTTCGTAATCGTTTTAATAAAAAGTCAGAAACCAAACTTTCTGAAACGAGTAAATTAAAAAAGCTTCCTGCCATTAAACAAATCCGAAAAATGGATTGATCAGAACCCAACGTTAATAATCAGGTGTGAAACCCCTCTAATTCAAACTTAAAAATATTTCTCTTTGATCTAAAACAAAATCTAAAAAACAAAAAAAAACCTGAACAGATTTGCCATTATTAGTAGAAAATAAACGTTTTGGAGTTCGATTCAATCGAGTTGGTGTTGCAAACTCTGATCGTTTTGGTGTTCGCGGAGGTGTATGAAAAGGTGAAGAATCTGGCGCTACAAGGACCTTTTCAGTATCGGAAGAAATTAATCGCATTAATGTAGCCAATAATATACGTGGATGTTGGGGAAGCTTGGAACGTTGGCAAGGTGAAGCCATTGTCTAAAAAATAAAAAAAAAGTTAAATTGGCATGAATACAAGGAGGAAGTTAGGGGTCGGGTTTCGAGGAGACTATAATAGAATAAGTGCTGAACCTTTGGCCTTCCTTAATAAATTTTTTCATAATAATATAGGAATTTTGGAAGACCGCAAGTGAAAAATTCAGTTTTTCGATCATCCTTATCCGAATATTATTGCAAGGAAAAAGTGTAAATCTTCCCATTTAAGAAAAAAAGGAAAAATTATTACGATACGGCAGGGCACTAATGAGTGGGATACATGGTTAATCTCTTCCAAAAAAGAAAGAAATGCATCTCAGGATATCTTAATTTCTGAGTCATTGATGCTCAGAATAAAAATAAATTTGGACATTACCCAATTCGCCCAAGTTAATCACTATTTTCTATTTGTTCAATTCCTCCCAAATAAAACAAAAACCTTATTAATTGCATTCAAAACTTCACGGCAAGCATTCTTTTTTGGTGTCACATCACCCTTTTGCAACGATTGTGGAAGACGCCGTTTTAAAGATGGGACATTTTCTTTGCTTTCTTCTTTTAAAGGCGTTTTTAACGAATTCCTGCGTTGAACTTTAAACTCATTCTTATCCACATCGACAATTTTATTGTTAACTTCCTTCAGTTTATCATTATTTTTTGGAGAATTCTGCTCTTCCAATTCCTCACTTAAAATTTTAAATTAGAACAAAGAAAATTTTTTGGCAAAAAAACTATCTGGTTCAGCAAAATTTGGTAAATCTCTCATTTACATAAAGAAATCACATGATATCCGAACTTTTTTTTTGATCAAATACCCAACTCGAAAAAATTCTGAACCCCCAGCCCGATTTTCTCAAACCGTGACATCCCGGCTGGTGATATTTCACTTCTCTCCCCGAGAAAAATAAGAAAAAAATTTAACTTTTTTAGAACGGAACGAATATTAAAGGAATTTTGGAAGAAAGGAACCCAAGAAACTTTTCCTAAAAAATTTTTTATACAAAATCTCAACTCACTCAAAATTAACAATCATTTGTGAGGCAATATCCAAAGCTCTTCTAACATCACCAGTCATTGAAGCAACCTTTCTTGCACATAATTCTATTGCTTTAGAGTCAATAATGCATGATTTGTTCCCAATATCATTAAGATATGAAGTTAAAATAGAAATTAACATTTCACTTGTATAAGGAGGAAAAACAATTGATTTTGGAGGATGAGCAAATTTAATTTTTGATAATTGCCTTTCTGTGAGGTCCAAAGAGTTTGAAATGCCTAAATTTTGTATAGAGATAAGTAAAATATCTAAAAAATCTTTTTCGAGAGGGTCAATAAGTGAAAACGCAAAAAAATGTGTGAAAGATGCCTAACAAACAATCACATTAAATTGAGACTGAAAAAAAAAGTTGGAAGATAAAAATGCTAAAATTATTCTACGACACAGGACTTAAATCGGAAAATCTTAAATAAAAATATACCTATAACAATAACACGTCCCGGAAATTTATTAGGCCAATTAAAAGCATCATAGATTATTTCATCTTTGCGCGAAACCAAGTTGTCAACTTCATCAAGCAAAATTAAACTATAAAAAATCTTTTTTAATTAAATTAAAAAAATATAATAAATAAACATTGGAATTTTGCATTTAGAAATTTTGTTTTCCAAAGCTTGTAAAACTTGTTTGCCATTTGTTATTTTTGTTTGAGTTTCAAGTCGAAGCAAAATATGTTGAGCAAGAGAAGTAGTTGTAGACGAGGCAAAACAATCAATTGAAACAAAATGAAACTGAAAAATAAATTAGGACAAGGAATTAATTTAAAAACTTGTTGCCAGCGCTAAGTGATCAACGAGAGAAGTGATACCTCAAGAGATTTTATGAGATTCCGCTTTCAATCCCGCAATTTTGGGATTTTTCGGAATTCGCCCTTGAGAAATACTTACTCGAACAATTTTAAAAATTACTCAAGCATGCAGAATCATACGAAATTAGAGAAATCATATTCCTCTGATCAAATCATGGCACTTACCCAAAAATATAAAAACCCTCAATGAAAACCTCAAATATTATCAATTTTAATTCAAACCTCTTTATGACGTCCATTTTTATCAATCTTCCATTGCAAATGATTAACCACCTCCTTGACTGTCGCAGTTTTTCCTGTCCCAGGAGGACCACTAATATACACACAAAGTGAAGATTTGTCTTTCAAAGAAGTTGAGATCAATGATTCGATTAGCTTAAATTCTTTTTCACGTCCAATCAACATTCTTGAATTGATTGATTAAATGATAAATTGCTGATAAAAAATATTAAACAAAAAAGAGTCAAAAAAATAAAATTGTAATAAAATCAATTAATGAATCAAACATCAAAATCGTTCTTTATCAATTTTTATTACTGCAAGAAAAGCAAATAATAATAAAAATACATAAAAACTGTCTGTAATATTATTGAAAATTCAAAAAAATGTGACAGTTATGTAAACAAATAAATTAAAAATCAAAAAAAACTCAAAAGTCATCGTCAACAACATGCGACATTTCTTCCTCTATTGGGAGATTCTTCAAAGCATTTGAATAAATAGTTTTAAGCTTTTCGTATTGGACTGGTTTGACATCAAAGACAGACAATTTGAGATTCTCTTGGTCCTAAAATTGGAAAAATTTTAGAAAATTATAAGGGATGTTTTCCTGTCCCAAAGGACCACTAATATAAACACAAAGTAAAAAGGATGAGGAAACCCTCATTCAGAAAACGGAAAAATGTTCAGAGAGAATAACCCCTCGAAATGCGCCCTTAGATACCCCCTGATAAAAAAATTAAATTATAAAAAACTTAAATTATAAATCTCATATTTTGCACGAATGCGAAACACAAAATCGTGAAATCGTATCTTGTTGAAAATCGCATCAAAACGATAATGCTGCAAAATTAATTTAAAAATATTAATAATTAAATTAAAAATAATTGAGGATGAAATAAATGTAGGAGTCTTTGCGTGTCGTGTGGGAAATCCGGATGCAATCCAAATAATTGTAAGATATCCGAATTTTCTCCAAATAATATTCCCATCTGACATGACTACCACGAAAAACATTCAGAAAAAGTCAAAGATTGACGGATCGTAGGGGAAATCCGGATTCATTTTTCAGACACCTATACATTTTTCAGACACCCCTTCTAACAAGGAAAAATAAAATTACATCATCTCTCTGCAATTGAGCCAATTCATCAGCGGACGTCTCAAGCAAAGCTACAAAATAATTTTTAAATTAAAAAAATTTCAAAAAATAAACATGTCGCCAATTCATCAAACATAGTCATCCAAACAGTCCCAGTAAAGTCAGCAACTTCAAGTTGAAGCATAAGAATATTTGAGTAGTTATCAAATGTTTGATTGCATTTTTCGCATCGATATTGATTACCTTACATTTGCAATTTTTTGCGGCATCCTTTTACTGGACAGGCCTTCAAAAATGAAAAGAAAATAAAAATTAAATAAAAAAATCTAAAAAACCTGATAAATAGCTTGTTCAGTCTTTACAGCATTCACCATTCCTTTAATATAAAGATATTGTCCCTTTTCACTGTCTCGGTCAATTCCGTGTTGCAAAAGAGGACCAATCAAACGAAGATCACGCTCTAAAATTTTTGATAGAGCTCTGATTTGAAAAATATTTTTACCAATAACTGTAGCAAAATCAGTTTTAATAGTTAAAGATTTGATTTCCTGCAAAGGCTTCTGATCACGATACCATTGATAAAGCTGTCGGGTAAAATCGCCCTCTGGGTCTTCAATTATTTGAGTGCCTGTAGTATTCGAGAGTGAAAAGCCGCCTGAAAAATTAGAATTTTTATTAAATTGGAAAAATAATTTAAGGGAACAAATACTTTGGAATAGACTAGTATTCAGGCCTAAAGTTGGTAAATCCGAATCTGAAAGTGAATATCCAGAAACGAACAAACCTGGGCGGAAATCCGCAATTTTTTGTATCAGATAATGGATCTAGATATCGGGGAATTTCATAGAATACGCTAACCCTATTCAAGCCAAAGTGAGAAACAAGTAAAAAAACAACGGCTCCAGAATTTTGGTCACTAACAATAAGATTTTTAGAAAAGTAGGGATAAAAAGAAAACAAAAATATCAAAAAATATTTTTTAATTATAAAAATAACCGTTAAATTCTCTCACAACAGCGCCTTTAATTCCAATAACTTTCCCAGGCTCAACTTCAAAACTTTGAACCATTTCATTCCAAAGAGTAAGGCAAATTTCCGTTCCAGATTTATCAACCAAAAAAACCTCTCGTTTATCCAAAAGGCGTTGATCTTTTCGGCTCATAACTTGAGTAGGTTCACCTACACGTTCAACAACTGCTTGAACATCAACACATTCATTGGCATGTTGTGGAATGTTAACCAAATGAACGGGTTTCAAACGAAGTTTTGGAGGCTCAAATTTATCATTACAATAAACAATCTTTAGAAAAATAAATTTTTAAAAGTTAGAAAGCTTAAAAAACCTCAGAATCTCGATCTAAAACAATTTCATAATCATGCCCAGTGTTGTTGAATTGCTTATTTGCTGCTTTGACAGAACCAGCACGAGCACCTCCACTAACATAATAAGCCTATAAAAGGGAAAAATTGTAAAAACAAATTTTTCAGGTCAGTACTTTAAAATCTGAATGACCTAGGGACCCCTATGGGTCTTCGATAAGTCATCATTCCCATAATAACGAACTTGAAGTTGAAGAAAACAACAAGTGGTTCGTTAAATCGATGAGTCACTATCAGTGCTGGGCATTTTGTGACTCCAGCCCAAACCATTTTTAGATCTTGGTCCAGGCATTTTTTAATTTTATGTTAGTTTTAAGAGTTACTATCGGGATTCTACCCTATTACTGATTAAAAAATAATTTAAAAATTTAAACCTGTCCATTTTCCAACATTGGAAAATATTTATCAGCAACCTCAGAAAAAGCAGAAATACGAATTGAACTCGAACTTTGATCAGTTAAAACAAATCCAAAAACTCGAAATTTTCCTTTAGCGTTGGTAAATTCCTTAATTTGAGGATCTTTTGAACTAACAATTCCACAAATTCGCCACCTAAAAATTTTTTTTATTTTTAAAAAAATTATTTCAATCAAACTTATTGCAATAAGGAGTAATTAATCCAATTGGAACAATTCCAGGCATAGCAGAAGCATTTGGTTGACGTTTAGTCAATGGCTGACGCTCTGGAGAAGAGTTATTACGTCCTCTTTTTGCTGAAGATGTTCCCCATGCATTTTCTGGTTCTGTTTTTGTTGGTGTGTGTTGTAAAAAATCGGATTGGTTCTTAAAAAGGAACAATTTAAAAATTAAAAAAATGGGTAAAAAATAAATAAAAATCTTTCACAATAAAAGATCCCAGAGATTTCCCTATAAAAAATTTCCAAATCATCCAGTGACAAAATTCCCTCCAAAACCCCCTCTCTCTCCCTACATGTCACAACGCTACTTTGAGGCCCTATTTTTTCGTTTTCGCCTATTTTTATCCTGTTTTACCTCAAAAACTTAATAAAACAAATGACTTTGAGTATACAACAGAGAAAGCGTTGAAAAAAAAGTCGGGTTGGGGTCTTAAAAAATCAGGTTGGGTCTCAGGATCGGGAAAATCTTTTAAGGTAAGTCTGGGGTTAAGGATAATCCATCCCAACCCTTATATAAAATGAAGTGGCTTTAAGTATAAAATTAAAAATTAATACCTGCATGTAATTTCGATATTCTTCAGGATTGCCAGAATGTGCTTGAGGATTACCGATGACAGGAAATTCCAAAGAGATTAAATTGTAATCTAGCATGTTGAAGACAATCTTGCCTCTAAAAAACAAAAATGATCTTCACATTATCCTCGAAAGGTATTAGAAAGGGCAAGTCAATAGATTGTTGAAGATTGATTACCAAAAATGCTTGGAATAATTTTCAACAAATTTGAAAAAAATTGCCAGAAACCAAGGTAATTTGTAAAGAATGCAAGGGCGTAGCCAGGGGGTCGATTTCAGGGGGGGGGCTTAAAGGCGAAAGATTTCACTTTCTTGCTCAATCCCCTTTCAACATTTCACCTTTTCCCAATTTCGGGGGGGGGGGGGGCTTTAGCCCCAGAAGCTCCCCTACTGACTACGCCCTTGAAAGACTGACAATATAAGCAGACTGAATTTAGCGGACTTTCCTCGACAGATTTCTCTCACATCAGCATTTTATCTAACTAATAAATAGAAATGGGTATTCGAATGGGGGAGCCATACCAAAAATGGGACGCCGTATCAAAATAAGCATGTGAACCGCACAAAGAAAAAAAAGGGAAAATCCGCAAAAAAAGTCCGCAAAAGTCGGACTCGATCCCTAGAGCGTCAAAAAATATAATTTTTTGCCCAAACTTTAAACAAAAAAATAATAAAATTTACGATGTAAAAGTTCTCTTCCACTTTGTAACTTGAATAATTCCATTATTTGTAGAGAGCTGATCAGCTTGAAATCTTGCCGAAATAAGATTTGTAACAACACAACCAGCATAAGCAAAAATCCCGTCAGAAAGTCTAGCCCTTAATTGGTTCTGTCCCTGAAGTGGACGAATTTGCAAAACTTGAAGTATTGGCTGATAACCATTAGGCACTTTGTCGTCGAAAAAATACTATAAAAAGTTTAAGGTTAAAGTGTTGGTTATTTGACACATTTTTCATCTCTCCAAAAATGCCCGGAACTTATATACTTTAGGTACGCTTTTTTTAGCAACGCACTTTTTCCTTATTTTTCATCCATCAACCATAATTTGTACGGAATGGTCAACCTTTTTTTCTTCCTCGATTTTACTTAATTTTCCTTGTGGCATGTTCAATAAGAGAAATGAACAAAGAAAAGATTAATTTTTCTTCAAATTTCACCAAAATTAGAAATTAACATTTGAATCAATATTCTTAAGTACACGGGTCTGCGTTTTGAGAAATAAGTTCGGCATTTTTGTGATGGAAAAGGAAGAAAGTGGGAAAGAAAGGATGGCTGACATTTCGTACAAATTATGGTTGATGGATGAAAAATAAGGAAAATGTGCGTTGCTAAAAAAAGCGTACCTAAAGTATATAAGTTCCAAATGCCCATATATTTTCAATAGGTTCATTTGTTCCCATAGAATCTTGTATAGGAATAGAAGCCCGACTCACCCAAAGTTACAAGAGCCGACAGTAAGTACTAAGAACATGGGACTTCCATTGGGAATAAAATATTCGAATTGGTCGAATTCGGGTCCCCGAGTCAGAATAAATAAACTTAAATTCGGACTTAATCACCTATCGACAACCTCAAAAAATTAGAAAACTCATTTTTCTGGACCAGTAAAAGTCCCGAAATCCTATCTTTCCCCGATCTTTTTTGGCTGATTTTGTGCCAACGAGAAATAGAGGGAATCTGGGAAAGATGAAAAAAGCGTAACATAAAAACTTTTACCCATTTTGGGAATTAAAATATAATTTAAAAAAAACCTGGAAGAAACAATGAGATAATTTAGGTTGAGATGAGTCCATTTTTTAAAAGAAAGTCAAAAATATTTAAATAATTAAAGCAATTCTTAATCTGCAAAAAATAAATTTTAGAAAGTTTAAACTAGAGTGCGGCATGAGAGGGATCGATTCCAATTGGGATTTTACGGGAGGATTTTTGGAGGGATTCTTTAGACCCCTTACGGAATCCCAAGTTTTAAACGATAAACGGGATTACGTGGATTTACGGGATTAATACCTGCGGGATCCCTCCTGTTTGCTTTTAAAGCTCAAACACACTACAGGATTTCGGAAATGCAATTTCGCCGATCGCTAGCTTTTTTACGAAAATCCCTTAAAAAATTTTTTTTGGAAGATTCGCCCGCCAAAAAAGTTTATCGGTAAAGGTCGATTGAGTGCCGGCAACTGAGAGCGCGTTATCGTTCTTTTTCTTTCTCCGGCGGGCCAACCGGAATCTTCTGTATCGGGAACTGAAAATATAAAAATAGGTAGTCTCTAATTGAACGGCTGGTCCCCTTTTTTCAACCACATCTCAGAAAGCTGCCTTTTAATTAAAGACAGCCGCTCTGTTGGAGAAAATATGGAGTGCTCATTCGGCATGACTGATCAGACTTAATCAAATCATGTTAGTCTCAGAAAACTTGGGGGTGCTTATTTGGTTCCCTCAGTCGATTTCTTTGTTAAATATGTTAAAAATGGTCAGTCTATTAACAGATTATAGAACCCGTCAAGCTGTGCCAAAATCAACCCCGGTCTTAACCTTGGACCGAGTAAATAAAAATTTCCAAAATGCTATTTATTGAATTCTGAGCATTTGGAAATGGTTAGAAAATCTAAACTGTTAAAAATCCTCTGTTTTAAAAAATCAATTGAAAATCTAATTTTAATATGCGAAGGTACATTTAACCCAAACATTTTTCCCTCTTCTATAACTCATTTCCGTCACAATACTAAGGAGCGCAAAGCCATCAACCTTCTTCTATTTTAACCTCCCCAAAATGCATGCTTATTGTTGTGTACCTTCACAATTTTCTTCCAGCAACTTTAAAAAGTCATTTTTTCGTCTTCTAAATATAAAAATACTATTTTTCTTTTTATTTTTCTTGTCAATCCTTTCCTATTTGCCTACCATCATCTGCTCATATTTTCTTCTTTTCATCCTTCTAAAAAAGAGTTTTTGGGCGGTGGACGTTGAAATGTCGATTTTATGATGGAGGAAAGGGGAAAAATGAAGGGGGCAAAATGGAGTGCTGAAAAATGCGTTCTTTTTTCTTCTTTCTCCGGCGGGCCAGCCGCCAACAAAACTCTAAAAAATAAAAATACTGCGGAGATGGGGGGAGGGCGATAGTAGAAAGAAGGAAGGAGATCTCCTTTAGTGCAATGGTTCCTGGCTGGCGTTGGATCCTAGAGTTTTTTTTCTTCATGTTAGTATTGTCATTTTTCTCCTTTACTTCCACCCACATTTTTATTTTATGTTTCTTTTTGGCAGCCGCATTTAAAATTTTTTTCTTTATTTTTTTTCTTTAATGTCACAGCCAAATTACCTACTTATAGTGGAAATTTAATGCGCATTTTATACCTGGAAGGAATCCGTTTTGGGGTTTAATTCTAATTATCTCAATAACCCTCATCCTTGTTTAGAGATATCCTTTGGGTAATGAGGGGTACTTTAAAGGGAAGGTATTGCCTAGGAAAAGCTATTCCACCCAAAAGGGATTCACGGGTTGAGAAAAAGTCAGACCGTGTTTCGGGTCGGGTTTTCAAATTTTCTTCGGATTGGGTTTCGGGTAGGAAGAAGTTCGGGTTTCAGGTATCGGGTTTCGAGTAACCCGTGGCATCCCTGTTACCCAATGGCCAATCAACTTTCAACTAGCGTACCTTAAATAGAAGTGTATCTAATATTGGTGGTATCTAAAAATGGGGTAAAACAAAAAATGAAACAAAGGAAAATTTTTTTTAAAAATCTTAGAATTTCACAAAAATATCACTCTTTTAAACGAGTTAAAAGCCTTTACTCGACATTTAATCCATTGTTTTTAACCTTCCACAAATACTAAAGGAAAAATAACCGTTAATTCTACCCGCAGGAACTCACTCTCTCTTTAAATATAGCCAAAATAAATGTAATATTACTGAAAGGAAAACATGCCAATAAAAGAAAAATTGTTGGCAAGTTGGAAAATTGGCAATCAAAAAATATTAAAATTTAGTGCATACAGTAAACCTCACTTATAAAAATACACCTAAGTCTTTAAAAAGTTGGCTGACCATTAGGTAGGGGAGAACCCTAAACTACACCCCCAATTCATCATGAGGTACGATTCAGCTTCAAGAGTTTATATAAAAACTAGGTTTCTTCAGCCCCTAGGTACTAGAGATAGAGATTTTTAAAAAGCCTGGGCCTGTTCCTGGGTTTGATTTATTGACCTGGGCCGAAGCCTGTAGTCCAGGAAAAACTCAGACCCAGGTCAAAAATGCCAGGACCTGGACTCTGTGCACAGAAAAACCCAGGCCTTGGTCCAGGCCCAGCTCGTTCTCTACTAGGTAGTATTTAAAAACTCGGTTCGCCTATACGTAAATAAATAAAAAATTTTTTCTTCCACCTCTTTTTCTACAAAAAATTCAACCCTTTCCCCCTTTATTATTTTTATTTTTGCAAGTTAATATTTTTCCATTTGCACCTTCCGCTAAAACATCCGCTAAATTTTGTTCTTTTGCTTGTTTTTTAACTCCACTTTTATAACAAAAAGAAAATGGCTTCTCTTCTCTTTACCTTAACTTTTCTTTTGTATTTTTCTCTAACCTGTTATCTCTTCTCTTTGTTTTTCTTTAATTTTTCTTTTTCTTTTTTTTTGTTATTTTCCTATTTTTGCGCTGCTTTAAGCGAGTTTAAAAAATTATTTTTGTAACATTTTATTAATTGAAAAAACAACACGAGAGTGTTGAAGGTAGGAAAAAAGTAATTTGTTTATTTATTTGGTAATACATATTCATTTTCGTGCTCCCCTTTTTTTATTTTTATTCTTCTTCGAAGTACAAGAAATAGTCAGGCTAACTTTATGGCGATAAGTACCCAGCTCTTTTTAGAGCCTATGGTCTGGTATTGCGCTTGTGTACCATATCTCTGGGTGAGTAATAGAGATCGAGCTGGGTTTGGACCAAGGCCTGGGTTTTTCCTGTGCCCAGAGTCCAGGCCCAGGCATCTTTTGACATTACTGGGGTTTTCCTAGGCCTGGGTTTTTTCTGGACTACAGACTCCGGATCCGGCCCAGGTCAATAAATTAAACCCAGGAACAGGCCCAGGATTTTCGAAAAATCTCGATCTCTAGTGAGTAAGGAGGGCTCTATTTCCCCATAAAAGATTCGGGAATAGGTTGCATGAAAACTTGCACTAAAGACATAGGTTCTAACTTCATAGGGTCAACTCTGAAGACATACACCCTCAAGGCCTATTGCCCCTTTAGACCCTCCTTTTTTCCTTCCTCGAACTCCATGGGTACATGTCTTCAGGAGTGGACTCCTAAAAAGCAAAGATGGTCACTCACGGCATAGACTAATTGTAAGACTAGAGTTGGGGAGGTAAGCAAATCTGACCATTTTAATACTTTGAGGAAGGAAAAATGAGGGGGTATTAAAGACGATTTATTTTTCAGATGATAATAAGGAAAAACGAAAATAAATTATTTTAATTAACAACAAAAAACATCAAAATTTGGCGGCTGAAATTTGAATCTCCTGAGAAAAATTGTTTAAAACCTGGCAAAATTCCCAATAAAAATAGAATGGCGTCTTTACAAGTAGAAGTTAGAAAACCTGAATATTGCTCTTTTGAAATGAGGAAGGATTTGAACAACAGTCATTTTGAGAAACAACAACAACAAGCTAGTGGTTTGGCTAATGGACAAACACCAATGGAAAGGCGAAGAAGGAATAGTGGTAAATAAATAAATTTTTTAAGGACGGATTTAATTCCAGGGTTGTTTAGATATCTCGGTTTTGGGTTTTTTGAACTTTCCCTCTAATTTTCGATTTTTGGAATTTTATTGACAAACAAATTAGTTTCTAACCAAGAAATAGACTGAATTAATTGAATAAATAAAATAATTTTTAGTGGTAAGAGAGGAAGGGTCTATTTGGCAAGAATTTGAGCCACTTTTTAGATGTTTAACATTTCTAAAAGAGAGAGTAGTTGTCGATTATTGGAAGATTTTTGGGTAACCGAAACGAATAGAAAATTTTCGGTTTTTCGAGTCAGGGGGCAGATTCCTGCCCGATTTCCAAACTTGTAATTAACTGATTTGAGTTCCTTCGTATTTAATTTTTTTCTAAAATTTACTTAAAATATTTTTAAGGAAGAAATAATGTTACTAATTCTACAAAAAAATCCACACCTTCAACCTCATTCACAACAAGAGCACGTAGATCTAATTGTCAACAAATACAACAGAAAAATACAAAAGATGGTGACAGTGCTGTTGATTTGGATGGGTTGGACAATAAGGATTTTAGGTTTTTTGAAGTTTTTTGAATTATTAGGGTCTTAGATCAAAAATCTTAAAGTTTGTGCGGACTTTTTCTGCACACTTTTCCTCACCTTATATTTTACCTAGATTTGCTTTATTTTTTCAGGCTTTCAATCGATCAGAAAAGCCCTTCCAATAGTTGGGATTAGGGTTGTCGGTTTAACATATTTGTATATTAACGGGGCGACTTACGAAACTAAAATTTTTTCGAGATTTTCAGTTCGGTTTTAAACCAACAAACATAGCTTGGGCTTAATTCAGTTAAATGTTCCAACAACTCATCCATTTCTTCTGATTTAATAGAGAATGGAAATACCTTTCAAACCTTTAGGGAAGTTTGGGTGAACAGAACGTGATTATTTTTTAATTTGTCCTCAAGAATTAGTTTTAGGACATCCTACAATAATTTTGAACTTTTTAATATTTCAAAATTTTAGTAATAATGATGGATCAATTGAAGGAACTAGCAATTCTACTTCACCAATTTATACAACAAACACCCAACAATTAAATAATAACAACGATTCTTCTTTAATTACTTCTGTTCTTCAAGAAATTCAATTGCCTCATGATGGTTCTGATGATTCTTCATTTGCTCCACAAATTGATAATCAATCGTAAATTTTTTTGCATATTTTTTTAATTGAGTGGGGGTTCCCATTAGAAGTAACCAGCCAAAGGGATTTGACTAAAAATAAGATCTGACTAGGGTTGTCAATTCTTGGAAATTTTCGAGTGTCCAGAAATGAACCGAAAAATCATTGGTTCTTTGCTTAGGTTCCGAACCGACAGCTTTGGATCTGATTGTTTAACAAATTGAAGGTCTCCGGTTCAAGTCCTCTTGTCGATAACTAATTTTAGCTTTTTAAAAATTATTTTGTGAAACAAATAAAAGCAGATTTTCGGGGACTTCTAGAATTTTTTTTTGTATTTTTTGAGTAAAGTAAGATTGAACAATTTTTAAGAAAAATTAGAAAGTGTCTGCACGAAAATCTCAAGAAACTCTTTACTATTTCCAAAATAATTTAAAATTAAATTGCTATACCTATATTCTTTTAACAATTTTTTTATTTAAGTATTGCTTTGCTTCAAAGTTTGCCTCCTCCAACAGAAGAAATGCGTTATCGAAGTCCAGCACTTCCTATAAGGACAAGATCTACACCTCTTTATTCTCTAGTTTTGGATTTGGATGAGACATTGGTTCATTGTAGTATTGAAGAATTGCCTGATGCTGCAATGACTTTTGAAGTTGAATTTCAAGATCAAGTTTTCCAGGTTTGTAATTTTATTCAGATCAATTAAACAGAATAATAAGGGGTATTCTTAAGTGATTTCGAACTAGGGCCTATCGGCAATCCGCCATACACTGTAGAGGTGTGTCGGAATTCCGATTTCCGACGTACACACACCGACACCTCTGACCCACCTCTGTTACACCGCTAATTCTTATATAGTAAGAGGGTGTTATCGTATAAGATTAGAGGATTTCTCGGTTCGGTCCTTTGGTTCTGTTTCGGATATCCACATCTTTTCTAAGAGCCGGTAACCCTACTTATTAGACAAAATAACTTTGTAACCTTTTAAATAAATTTCTTTAAAACCTCATTTTTAAGGTTTTTGTCAGAGTTCGTCCTCATCTTCACGAATTTCTTGAACGATTGTCAAATCATTTTGAAATTGTTCTCTTTACTGCGAGTAAAAGAGTTTATGCAGAGAAACTTTTGGTTTGACTTTTTCATTTTACTAATTTTTAAAATTAATTTCTTCAGAATTTACTTGATCCGGGAAAACGATTTATTCGTCACCGTCTCTACCGTGAACATTGCGTATTTGTTGCTGGCAATTACATCAAGGATTTGAGTATTCTTGGAAGAGATCTTTCAAAAACTGTAATTATTGACAATTGCCTTCAATCATTTGCCTATCAAATTGACAATGGAATTCCAATTGAGAGTTGGTTTGTCGAGAGGAATGATACAGAATTGTTGAAGTTAATACCTTTTTTGGAGTCTTTAAGTAGAGAGGTTAGTTTAAATTTAATTTTTATTAGGAAGTCTCATATTCCTTTACTTGGAGTAGTTCTGATTTCGGAATTGTGAATTTATTTTTTGTTTCGGCACAATCATTGGCCCTTTTATAAATCATAAGGGGACTACAATATGACAAGGGAGCAAAAACAGGGGTAAAACAAGGGACACGCCCACTTAGTCGCGCGGCCACTTAGTCGCAGAGCCATAACTTGCTAAAAAATTTTTGGCCCTTATCAATTTTGGTACCAATCTCTTTAGCTCGATGAGAGGAATCGTTTAATACCAAATTTGGAAAGATTCGGAAATCTTAAAGCAAGTTATGGCTCTGCGACTAAGTGGCCTCGCGACTAAGTGGCCTCGCGACTAAGTGGGCCGTACCCGTAAAACAAGTAGTGATATAAATGTGGTATTTTAATTGAATAAAAATAGAATGTTGAGGAAAAGAGGATTTTTAGGCTTATATTTCCGGAAAAATTTTTAAAAAATCGGACTAGAAAAAAAGTTTCTGAAAAATCTCTGGTTTAGATTTTGGCTCATTGTCACAAAAATTATTCAAAAAGATTTTTTGATAAATTGTAATAATTTAATCAACAAATTTTTAAATAAAGAGAATATTAAAAATAGGGAACAGGGACCGAATGATTTATTTTTAGTGGAATTGAAAGGTCATAACTTTTTTAAAACACAGATTTAGCCTCTAAAATTGGTAAATATAATAGGGTTACTAAACTAACTTCTTGATAAACCAGACTAAATTATTTTTGTCATTTTTGTAGGGTCAAGATGTCCGTCCACGAATCCGTGAACGTTATCGAATCCACGATATTTTAAACAACAGCTGTACTTGGACTAACAACAGCAGCAACAATTCTCTTCTCGATTCAACAACAAATTCTCAAGAATTTGGTGAATATAATGTTGGAAATGAAAGTGAAATTTATTCTCAAAATATGGAAATTGAACAACAACAGCAAATCTGATGGTATGAAAAAATTTATGAATTTATTTTTTTTTGGTATCTTTAAATTTATTTAAAAATTATTGGCACTTTTTTTTTGAAAGTTATGTCAAAATTTATTTAAAAATATTATTTTTTTTCGATTTTTTATTTAAACGTGATTTTTAAAAATTGGACATTTAAAAATATTTTTAATTTATTTTGACATAAAATAGTCGGAACTCAGGTGTATATACCTTTCACGCTTTTGTAATTAGAAAGGAAATGAATGGAGCTATTGAGAGAAAGAAAAGATGATGATGAATAATTTATGCCTATCGATGGCTGGTTGGAGTATCGAATAGTTTTTTGAAGTCTGGCACAGTCCTTTAGGAAACTGGAATCAACCAGAGAGCTGGGAATATTCGAATAGATATCCAATGATTGATACTTGTTAAAAGTCAAACTTTTCTGCGGCGTTTTATAGTCACTGACTACCTCGAGAAATTTAAGTAAATACATTCCAAAAGGAATGTCTAAAGATGGAGTTAACTGCCTATAAAAAGTATACATGTTTGAAGAAGGTTAATTGACCAAAGGTCCAAGCCAGTATTCCTTTACTCGTCCAAAGCTTAAAGGTCCAAAGCCCGTATTCCTTTACTCGTTTCTGCCAATATAAGAATAGGGAACAGATGGAAGGGGGCATTAACCTTCACTTCTTCTCTTTTCCAATGATCAACTCTACTGCACCCTCCAATTGCTCCATGTTTTTGAAAGTCTTAAAGCGTGTGAATGAATAAGGCGATTGAGATCGGCATTGTTCCATTGTTAATCTAAACAAATGTTTAAAATAAAAAATATAAAAATTTAATGTTTTTAATTGTGGAATAAACAAAAAATCCTTTTCCAGCATTTTTCTTCCTCTCAATCAGTCCTCACAACAGTATCAACATCTAAATTTAAAAAAGTTTTCCGTTTTAAAAAGAAATGTTCTTGAAGCCGCACTTCCAAGAATTGTCTGTGCCGCACGATTAGCAGTTTCGAGCTTAAATATACATCATTATTTACTGAAATTCAAATTAAAAATAAACCTCAGAATTGCGACGAATTAATTCCGCATTTTCCGCTTTGAGCTTGACATTTTCAGCTCGCACTTCCTCAAGCAATCCCACAACGTACTCAGAAGATACGGGACTGGCTGTTGATTGACCCTTTGGTGAAGCTTTTTTCGGAGATGCGTTCATTTCTTGGATAATACTTGGGTTGTCATAAATATCGTTTGGCATTTTTAAATTTAAAAAAGAATGTCTTAAAATATCTTAAGATGAAAGAAATAGTATCATATTTCGAGTAAAAAATTGATTTTCGAAATGAAATAAAAAGTTCAGTATTCGAAAATCAATTTTTTACTCGAAATATGATACTATTTCTTTCATCTTAAGATATTTTAAGACATTCTTTTTTAAATTTAAAAATGCCAAACGATATTTATGACAACCCAAGTATTATCCAAGAAATGAACGCATCTCCGAAAAAAGCTTCACCAAAGGGTCAATCAACAGCCAGTCCCGTATCTTCTGAGTACGTTGTGGGATTGCTTGAGGAAGTGCGAGCTGAAAATGTCAAGCTCAAAGCGGAAAATGCGGAATTAATTCGTCGCAATTCTGAGGTTTATTTTTAATTTGAATTTCAGTAAATAATGATGTATATTTAAGCTCGAAACTGCTAATCGTGCGGCACAGACAATTCTTGGAAGTGCGGCTTCAAGAATATTTCTTTTTAAAACGGAAAACTTTTTTAAATTTAGATGTTGATACTGTTGTGAGGACTGATTGAGAGGAAGAAAAATGCTGGAAAAGGATTTTTTGTTTATTCCACAATTAAAAACATTAAATTTTTATATTTTTTATTTTAAACATTTGTTTAGATTAACAATGGAACAATGCCGATCTCAATCGCCTTATTCATTCACACGCTTTAAGACTTTCAAAAACATGGAGCAATTGGAGGGTGCAGTAGAGTTGATCATTGGAAAAGAGAAGAAGTGAAGGTTAATGCCCCCTTCCATCTGTTCCCTATTCTTATATTGGCAGAAACGAGTAAAGGAATACGGGCTTTGGACCTTTAAGCTTTGGACGAGTAAAGGAATACTGGCTTGGACCTTTGGTCAATTAACCTTCTTCAAACATGTATACTTTTTATAGGCAGTTAACTCCATCTTTAGACATTCCTTTTGGAATGTATTTACTTAAATTTCTCGAGGTAGTCAGTGACTATAAAACGCCGCAGAAAAGTTTGACTTTTAACAAGTATCAATCATTGGCTGATGCTTTAAATCAGCTAACTCGCTCTCCCATGACCAACTAAATTTTATTCTAAATTGAGTTGTATCGCGTGTATATACAAATGAGGTCCGATTATATACTTTATTCTATTTACATCAAAAATACACACATTTTATTTCCGCAATAATTTTATCTAGTGTTTTGGCATTGTAATGATTTGTTTTTTTAATTAGATATGTTTTTGGATTTTTAAAAATCGAAAATAATTTTTTAATCAATTACAATGTCAATATTTTGCATTTTACTTACATATTTTACCTTTATTTAATAATCTCCAAATATATCGAATTTGTAAAAATTCTTTTCTTCCCTCATTTTAGAGCATTTTATTAGTTGAAAAATTGTTCCAGTCAAATTATAATTGCAGAATTTATTATTTTTTAAATATTTAATTTTTGAGTTTAAATGAAACAAGGCTTGCCCTTTAAAACAAGGCATCTCCTCTGCTTTACCCCTTCTAAGTCCATACAAGATGTCCAGATTTATAAAAGACTGGTCTAGTCAATATTGATATGCTTGACGTATCTCGTCGAGCTGGGGCCAATAACAATAACGGAGACAATCGACAAACGATAGATATATTTTTCACGTTTGTCGTTCGGATACGTCGTTTGTCGATTACCTCGAATAACAATAAATATCTTTATCGTTTGTCGTTTATCGTCTCTATTATATCGACTGTCGTCGAGATTTGTCGGATGTCGTCCGAAATTAGTCGTTTGTCGTTGCAAACGATAATTTATTACGGTAACAAGTGAAAAACTACGGTTTTTGAACGACAAATTTAGTGGATGCTAAACCCTGTCCCCCAAATTTATCGTTTGAAATTTTAAAATTTTTTTAAAAATCCAAATTCAACCTAAAAATTCCAAATAAGATATTTTTAGATAGATTAGAATGTGCTCTATCTTTTGACATAAGTTTCAGAAATTTTTCTTTAAAAATAAATTTACTAGAGGCTTTCGCGTAAGGTACATCCATTTTTGAGAGAAATAGGGACTCATTCTCTCAAATAGGACTTTTATTTTTGATTAAGCGTCTTATAAATTTTATAACTATTAGGAAAGTTAAGCTAAAATTCTGTTTTTTACAATTATTATGTAAAACACTCTCCTCTATCTATTGGTATAAAAATTGAAGGGATTAATGGGATATCGGTGGATTAAGTGGGATATTGATGGATTTGGAGGGATATCGATATATTTGGAGTGATTTAAGTATAGATCGAATTAAAAGGATTAGGTGAGATCAAAGGGAATATCGAAGGGTTTTATATTTCTTCATCTAATTTTCTTTTTAAATGACACAACTAGAAAATTTTACAACATTTTTACGGTTGGTTTTAAGAGGTGTATAGGATAGATCTCTGTATAGGATGCAGAGTTGAGTTTCCCCAAGTTATAATTAGTAACTGATTTTTAGAAGGATTTTATGAGAATTTGGACCGATATCCGCCTTAAACTTTTATTTCCGCAGATATACCTTAATCCCACTTTATCCCCACTATCCCTCAATCCTCACTATCCTTCAATATTCGGGGCATTTGAGATCAACCGATTTGAGTTGATCTAGATATATGAAAATAGTTCATGACCTTTATGGATAATTTTTAAGAATTAATGGGTTATCGTAAGATTGATGGGATTAAATGACTGCGAATTTGATATATTTTTTGGTACCATTCGATAGAGGACCGACGATTTCCTATTGCAAAGTAATATTTGTTTCCTTGCAAAACGATTTTGGGCCAAGTTATGGCCAGTCAAAGTTTCAGTCTCGGGTGTGTTTGAGTATAAGGAAAAGAAGGGAAAGGAGTGAGCTATTTCGCTTTTTTACTCTCTCTGTTTCCTTTACATTTTCTTACAAATTTGAGAATAGAGAAGAAATTCTTCTATTATATCGTTTGTCTCCTTTAATTTTTATTCGAGGTAAACACTAAATGACAATTGACAATTGATAAACGATAATTTCCATAATATCGTCAGCTGACATATTCAGCCGACATTCGATATATTTCAGACGATAAACGATATATTTGTAATATATCTATCGTTTGTCGATTGTCTCCGTTATTGTTATTGGCCCCTGGAGCTTATAGTGCCATGATTAACCAGTTATCACAACAAACTGCTTGAGCTGCTCTCCCTTTATTATTTGATACTTTTAAACTCAAAAAAGAAAATATTTTAAAAAAATATCCACTTCTCTCCAAATAATTATCTAAAAAGTGAATTTTATCAACTCGGTGCGATTTAAAGATATTTTAATTTTGTCTGATTCTTTACACAAAAAATATTATCCCCGATTTATTCAATTATATTCTACTTATTTTATTTTTTGTTTATTTTCTCTCCTTAAATTCATTTTAAAAAACACTTAACAAAAAATTTTATTGTAAACCACCGCCTAACACCACAAGAAAACTTAAAAATAATATATACACAAAACAATTATATATATTTTACAAAAATGTTTAGATAAATAATTTTTTTATATAGTGTTAAATTATGTAAAAAATAAATTTATAGGTGATTGAATATATAATCTTAACAAGAGCCAAAAATTCCCCTATCCAATTTTACGAAATCTTAATTCGTAAAATTTTACGAATTCAAATAAATATCTTCAATTTTTTATTTTATTTTTAATTTCCATCAATTCTTTTTTTAAACGAATATTCTCCTCCTTTAATCTATTACGTTCATTTCGAACATTTAGCCATTTTTGACGCCATTGTTCTGCCGAAAGTAACCACCAACGCATTGTATTCTCCATATGTGCGGCTCTTTGACGATTCTAAAAATATTTAGTTGGATCTCGCTTTTTCCGGCCCAAGGGGAGGATATTTTATTGTGAGGTCTGATTATATTCTTGGGTTCCACTATACGACGTCGCCCACTCCCACGTCACTTTTCTCCGAATTTTCAACCTATTCCATATAGTATGTTTCTTTTTTACGCTGGCAGAATTCGGCACAAGGGGTGACGTAATAGAGAGACGTAAAATCTCCATCCTACATTCAAAACTTTGTTCGAAAAAAACAAAACTTAGCTACTTGAAAAGAATAAAATTTGGAGCGAAAACGAAGTTTAAACCTCCATTCATCGAATTACCGAACGGCATTACGAGAATTCTAGTTTTACATTTAAAATTTTCATGAAGAATCGAGTAAAATAGGGGAAAAGGGAAGAAAATTCTAAAAACTTAATAGAGAATTGGAAAATTATGTTCGCAAAAACTAGTTCTGGATAACCCACAAGCACCTTTTTTATAAGTAATAATTACTAAAAAAGTTAAAATAATTTCTGAAAATACTTTTTTTCTCAAAATATTCCCAAAAAAAATTTACCAGTTTATCATTAACCTACTTCATTCATTTCTTTTACTCGAAATTCTCTCAAATCTGTCCATTCTGTATTTTGACTGTTCGGTATAGTTATTGCTCTAACAAATGAAGAAACAAATAATTGTTCGTTCAATAAATTATTTGTTGTTGTAGGTATCTCTTCTTTGTTTATTTCATTCCTTCCAATACCTCCAACTATAGCTATTGGTTTGGCTACTTCTTTTTCTTCTTCATTCTTTAAATTATAATTGGAACTTAGTTGTATGTCATCCCATTTTATGTACGTTACTTACACTTTTTTGGGGTAATTAAATCAACCACAAAGGCTATTCATGCATTTAAATATGGAAGAGGAGTGTTGAGGATTTCACATATACTTGTTAGTAGGAATCAATACCTTGCTGTCTCGGATTTACAAAAAAAGCTAGACCCGATTGCTCCCCACTCTAAGCGTACCACCTGTATAGTTGCTATACAAGGACATCAACTGCCGCCAGGCATCGAACCCGAGTCTCCCGTTAAGTTCAGGTCAGGTTTGTTAACCAGTGGTTTTTAATAACAGATCTTTCGGTCCGTGGCATGACGTACAACTGAGGTCCGTTTTATATTATCAAAACCGAATATTATACAAAAAAATCTGTTGTCAAAATTGGCCCTGGGGGATTCTCTTCTACTTTTATTAGTAGTCCCCTCTAATTTAAACAGAAATTTCCAAATATTTATTTTTCCTACATGTATCCCTTTCAGAATACCTTTGTTTATAAAAATTTAAAATTAATTAACGGTTTCTGGCTGAACAAAATTATTAGTATTTTCACAATTAGCTAATTGTTCACTCCATCGACGATTTAAACTTAAGTGGCTGTTGTCATCAAATAAGTGTTGCTGTTGATTCTAATTAATTTAAATTATTATAAAAAGTGCTTGGGGTAATTTTACAAGGCCTAACTATTAAATACTTAGGATGGAAATTCGTATCCTATAATGAAGTGTACCTCGCTCAAATAGCTCCCAAACCCAATTACCAACAAAATTAAAAAATAAATAATCTTAAATATTATTAGGGTTCTTTATACAAAAACTTTGAAGTTTTTTGCTTACAAAGCCTTGAGGGCTACAAGGATTTTCCTTCCTTAGTACACTGTCCCGAAACTATGAGGAGAATTTTAAAATTTATAAATAAAAACCTCAGCCTTCTTAATTCGTCTATTATTGTGTAGCATTTATTTGGAAATAAATTTAATTATTAGTATCAAAAAATCTAAATAATTAAACAAATAATTTATAAAAATATTTAATTATTCTCGAAAATAAATATACAGTAGAATTTCATTATAATATATCCCCAGTATTAGATTATCAAAATTTATGCTTTGTTTTCCTTTAATTTGGTTAGTCTTTGGGTGGAAGAGACTGCCTAAACGATACCTTCTATTTAAGTTACCCTTCATTATAAGAGACAATTTCTCTTCTCCAGAGGTGTAAGTTAGTAAGTTCTACTGTAAGTTCTACTGAAGTAGACTTAGTAATAGACTTAATCCTACTGAAGTCCTAAGTCCTACTTTCCTCCTTGAAAGTTTTTAGAAGGCTCTCAGAAATTAATTTTTTTAAATGGACATGAAATTTATTGGAAGACTAAATTTTATCCCCTGCCAGGTTGATATATTTAATGGAGACTTTACTTCGATGGACCTTGCTTTAAATATTTTTAGGCTTAATCTCCTCCAATCTCTCTTACTTTCTTTACTTTCATTATTATTGAATTTGCTTTAAAACGACAACTGACACCTTTCTTCTCATACTTTTTACAATCAATTTATTCCAATGTTAATTTAATCGTTTATTTAAACTTGGGAATTGATCTATATTGATGTCTCAAAAAATCACAATTTAATTGTCCACAGCTTCTCAATTGTGCTCATTGTCAGAATACAGAATCTGTGATTAAATTAAACTCCTGGGTAACAAAATAGATGAATGGGTAATTTAAAAACCTCATTATAGGATAAGCCCTTGTAGATAAAAATCGTCCCTTATAATGAGGTGTCTTAAAAAGAGGGTATTACTTTGTTAGTAGGTATGCTCCTTCTAGAGGCCATTCAAATTTTTATGATTATACCTAAAATTGAGATCTCTAATATTTTAAATTTGCCAACCGACGAGCTCTGAAATAACAGTTTATTCACAAAAACACCCTGTAGAAATGTATGTGAAGGTGGATTGGACTGGAATAGACGAAAGGAGATCAGAGACCAATTGCCAACTACAACACAACTTATACAAATTTGAAAACTTCGAAATTAATTTTTTCTGTGCTTAACATTTTCCCTATCCTAGTTTAAAATAAAATTTTTAAAAAATATTTAAGCATTTTATAAGCATATTTATTTAATTATTTAAACAAATTAAAAATTAAATTTCCTTTTAAAATTAATTTTCTCCTCCCTCTTCTAATTGTCTTCTTCTAATTAAATTTAATTGAGAATCTACAAACATTAAATTATTTATTCCATCAATAAAATATGTTTCTAGTAGCCAATAACCAATTTGTACAAACATAGATCCACTATAACTCATTAAAAAAAGAATATAAAATATAACAATTAAAGTAGCTACCATTTAAAAAATTATCTAAAAAATATTTTTTTTAAATGTTTTATTTAAAAATAAAAATATACGAGATGCTACTTTATAACAGAGAGCGGAACGGAATCGGGACACGGTCCTCTCGACCCTTTTCCCGGCTTTTTGAAGATGCCGAGATGAAACCGGGATCGGGAATTCCCAGTTCCGACCGTGTTTCTACTGCCAGTTCCTGGTTTTTTTTCAAGATTCCGCTCTCTGCTTTATAAGCCCAAGTAGGCGCGCGTTCAAGTAGGCGCAGACCCATAATTTACTTGAAGACTTCGGAATCTTATCAAATTCAGTATTAAACAATTCCACTCATCGAGCTAAAGAGATCGGTATCAAAATTGATAAGGTCCAGAAATTTTTCGGCTAGTTATGACCTTGCGCCTTTTTTTGTGGGTTCTATTGGAGATGGGCTTCGATTACAACGTTTACGGTAAATTAAATTTAGTAAAATGCCATAAATGGAAACGGGCTTAATTTATAACAAATAAGCTTTGGAAGGCCATTTAAA
Organism: Meloidogyne incognita; assembly: GCA_036172945.1. NCBI lineage: Eukaryota > Metazoa > Nematoda > Chromadorea > Rhabditida > Meloidogynidae > Meloidogyne > Meloidogyne incognita. Next base: position 3,647,927 of record JARQAC010000002.1, read on the forward strand.
ATTCTAAACACAAAATCGAGAATTTAAAATTTAATTTTAGACAATTTTTAAATTTTTGTACTGTTTTGTTGTCCCAAAAAATATTAAAGATAAAAATTTATTTAAATAAAAAGAATAAAATAAAAGAAAAAGCAAAAATGCTCAATTCGCGCAGCAACAAAAATTGTTATATATTAATTTATTGATTAAACGCCGCTACCAATTTTTGGTCATAAAAATTGTTTTTAAAGGATTTTTAGGTTACAAAAAATGAATTGATTCTAAAATAAAGCAGAGCCGGACTATAGCTAATTTTCTCCTTCAGCTAGTGCAAAAGGAGGTTAATCGACGGCTGGGACAATTTTAGAGTTTATTTATTTTTACACCCTTCACAACCCCTTCCAATCTAACAAAATCTATCAAAAGTACTTAAAGGTTGCCTCTTTTTGAGGAACCTTTTTCGAGCAACCGAATCTCTTTCGGAGGATCTAACAATAAAATGTGATGTTCGGACAGAGACTAGCCATGTTGGCAATTCACAATTTACACAATAAATTAATTTTTATTTTAAAATTCCTTTTAAAAATAAATAAACAAAAAAAGGAAGAAAAATTTAATTTAAATATTTAGTAAAAAATATCCATTTTGGGAGAAGAGTAAATTTAAATAGTAAAGGAGAGAAATTGAGAGAAACATAAAATATAATATTATATAGTAGTCTAATCTCCTTATAAGATTCCCTCAATATGGAATTAACCTCTATGCAAGATACGTTTTGAAAAATTTGGTTGGCAACGGGCGGGTAAGTCGTCTAATGCAGAGATACCCTCTATTTAAAATACACCTCCTTATAAGATACCGGCTAACAACAGAAAAGCCTCTATTTAAGATACCGTTCATATTAATCAATGGGTGGGGAGCGCCTTTAATGATACCCTCTATTTAACATACGCTCATTATAAGAGACAATTTTTTCAGCCCAAAGGGTAAATCTTATAGTGAGATTCGACTACCCCTTTTTAGCAATTTTATTCACCTTTTATATACCCTTTAATTATTTAAAATAAATATTCCTTTTTGTGTTGAAGGTCAGTCACTTCCAAATTAAGCCCCAGCTTTCTGCGCATTAATAACAACCTTTAAAAATTTTTTTTAATTTTAGAAAAAAAATTTTTTCACAAAAATTAAACCTGTGCTCCAATAATCAGAATTTGCTCTTTCGAATAAAGCCCATCAGATGGCAACGGAACAGGCATAGTCAACTCTCTATAGCTAAATTCTTTTTCATAGCTAGGCGGTACTCCCTACAAAAAAAAATAAAAAATGAAATAATTGCTTGGTTTAAGCTGACGGAAATTTCGGGACCTCTTCCCCCACAGACACGTGCCTAGTCGCGGATATGACCTTTATAATCATATCCACCCGCAGCTGCTATCTGGTATATGTGGATGTTATCCGTACCCTGAGCCCAATTAGTTCTGAATACTCAAAAATTGATAAAATGGGGTAAACCAAGGTTTAGAGTCCCCCTTTTTCCTCCCCATGTTTTTTTATTTATACAGAATGGTCAGAATTACTTCCTCAAATTAATCTATTCTTTATTGTCATTGAACATGCCAAAGGGAAATATGGTGAAATTGAGGAAGTCTGACCATTCTGTACATAATAAGAGGAACCCTAAACCTTGGTTCTACCCCCCATTTATCAATTTTTGAGCTACCATAAAATGCTTTCAAACACTTCTAACGATACAAATTTAAAGATTACAAAGCTAGTTCCTACTTTCCAACTTTGGAAGGGAGGGGAACTTTTTTAAAAACAAAAAGCTTCAGACTGTTTGGAGACCCCAAAATTTTGAAAAATTTAAGAACAATAAAAAACAAACCGGCACAAAATCAGCAAGTTTCAACATCGAATTATCATTTAATGACCCAAAATCTGGTGGAGTAATAGCCCTACGGACCATCAATTTTTCCGAATCAACAGCTCTTTTCGCCTCAAGTTTGGCAGCAGTGACAGCACGCTTTCGAGCCAATTTTGATTCTGTGACCGCTTGAATTAAAATCTCAGGACGCATACGAACACTTCTAAAAAAATTTTAAATTAATCCAAAAAAGGAAAGGATTCAACAATAGAGGATTTTGAAAGACCCCACTCAAATCCCACACTATTTTAAGCAGGAAAGTTTAGTGAGAACTAAGCCAAGAGTTATCCCCGTAAACTTTTACTAATAATTCCCCTATATTAGCTCTACAAAATACAAAGATTTTGCTAGTCACAAAGATAAGGTAAATATTCTAATAGAAGCCTATCCCTGATAGAAGCTCATGCCCCTTGAAATCGCCTCCCACTCAAGACTCATTAATATATTAAAGTATAAAAACTAGGGTAGCACCACGAACCTTCGGGCACGGGAGTGTCGGATTTCGGGTTTTGCCGGCGTAGAGGGTTTGGGTCGGAGTTTTTGGCTAAAAATTAGTCGGGAGTCGCAGTCTCGGAGCGCTACCCTAATTAAAACAACTAGAATTTCCCAATAAATTTTTAAATTGGCACAAAGGGATAGTCCAGAAAAAACGTGCTTTTGTAGAAAACCCCCTAAAAATTTTAAATTTTCTCTCAATTGGAGTAAGGTAAAGGGTTCAAAAAAGGAACTATCAAGAGAGTTTCTAAAGTAAAACTCAGAAAAAAAATTTTAAAAGAAACCCGTAAGGCGGCATTGCTGCTTTAGCCTTTTCTTCAGCCGCTCGCTGTTCCTGCAAAATTTTTGATGTCGTAACAGTTCGAATAAGATGATCAGGCTGCATTCGATAGCTTTGCTGTTTGTAGAGAGGCTGTGGAGATTGTTGAAAGTTGTTATAAAATTGATATCTATATGCCATTTTTGGTGCTCTATTTAAGCTGAAAATTGAAAAAAATTAAAAAAGGAAATCAATGGGAAGGATAAAAAATAAATTAGAAATGTCAGACAATTATTGTTGATAGGTTGGCAAAGAAATTTAAAATGCTAAAAATCGGCCTCGATTAAGATTGGACTGTTTTTGATTTTTGTTGAATTCAGCGGTGGAGTTCGACACGGTTCGGAACTACTCGCGCAGTATTTTCATTATTACCGGTACCGAAAATACATTTGCCGAACACAAGAGCAAAACATTTTTAAATTTTCTTTTAAATTTTTTTTAAAAAGGTCTATAAAATCCTGTCAGGATAGGTAAGGGAATACAAAGGTCAAGAATAAGCTTCTTTTAAATTTGATAAAACCTCAATCTATTGACCACATTTTTTTATCAGTCAAGAAAACTCGCGAGTATTTATAAGAAAGTAAAAACGTTTCGACTCTAAATGCACACAAATTGAATTTAAATTAGAAAATAGCGCCCAGAAAAATCGATAACAGAATTCACGTTCTACGAAATTTCATAAAATGCCCGTTGTGACCAAATAATTTTTAGATATTTTGAAAACTTTTTGCATTTTTAAATCATTTGACCTAAAAAGATTTGGTAACTTTTTTTTGTTTTTTATTTTGTTTTTATTTGGGTTTTTTTTCATTTACTGATTTCTTTTAGAGTTTATTTGGGTTCCCGTTTAGTTTATGTCCAATCTAAATTTTATGCGTCAATCAATTTTGAAAATTTAGTTGAGGCAGTATGATTGAGGTTTTTGGTCTTCTCTAGGTTTTGGCTCAAAATCCTTGCTAGAAGGAGCACATTCTCTATCGAATAAGCCCGGTCTCGACCGTTTTTAGGTCGGACACCTCGCAACCTTTCCTTGTTAAACACACTTTTCATGGGACAGAGTAAATTTTATAGACTTGTTAATACCCAGTTAATAGAGCAAGAGAAGCTCTTAAAACAGACCTTTGACACTTCCATTGTACGAACAAAGTCCCCAAAGTAGCCTGTAAACGTAAAAATCAATTGGACGTATAAAGGTGTCATTGGACTCATAAACTGGGCTTGAACCCTTAATTATTTTCTTTTTATTTTTTCAGTATTTTCATAAAAATTTATTGACGTTAAAAACAAATGACTGTTGAAACTGATCTGGCTAAGCGAGTTGGCGAACTTAATTTGGAAAAACGAGTGGATGGAGTAACGGAGAAAATGGACAAGAAACTTTCTACTGACTCTATGAATGGCGAAAGTTTGGAGAAGCGTGTTCGTCAGTTGCGTGGTCCGATTGTTATTGGACGTGCTCAACATGGAATTGTTAAATGGTTTAGTGTGGCCAAAGGTTTGATTTCTTTTGAATAGACCTCGAGAATTGAAACGAGCTGGGGTAGGGCAAGGCATTGTTTTTGTTGAGCTTAGATCCCGGTTCTTGTTTTCTGAACTTGCTGAGGGGAGTTTTCCTTGACTCCGTTCTTCTGGGAATTTTTGAAAAAGAATTTAAAAAAAATTCATGGAAGTGGCTCATAACAGAAACTTAGTCCCGATTTGGGTCTCCTATGCATGGGTTTCAAGGAAATCGGAGGCCTGTACTTCCATTAAGCAGTATATTTTCGGAGTTCGATTTTCTCCTAATCAAGTTTCGAGTCTGAGTCTGTTGTTTGCAATTGTTTTTTGGCTTCGAGGCTTTCAGAATTTCTCAATTTTCTTAACTCGTCTTATCGAGACCTAAACCTTGTTTCAAACAAAACCTCTCTTTCAAACAAAACCTCTTTTTTCGTTCCATTCCTGCTTAATAGTAAGCATAAATTCTCTAAAGGTCTTCGTTTAGATTTTAATTTGTTTTACAGTTCCTAACTTTCATAATTTAAGGGTATGGTTTTATTCGTGTTGATGGTTCGGAAAAGGACTGCTTCGTTCACGCCTCCGCCATTCTTCGTACAGTTAATGTGCCTCTTGCTTTGATTGAGAATCAACAGGTTTTTACTTTAACAACTGCAGAAATATTATTTTCTTTCAATTTTAGGTCGAGTTTGATATAATTGAAGGTCTGAAAGGTCCTGAAGCTGTTTGCGTTTCTGGCCCCGGCGGTGTTCGTGTCGGCAAGACTATTGGTTATATGTATAAAGGTACTTTTTACCATACATATCCGCGTTTCCGCCAACTTCCAATGATGCCCGGTCGTTATCCTGCTGGTCAACGCCGAAATGACAACAACACTGTAGAGCATAAACAAAATAGCAATATGGGGAAGAAGGTGGATGCTGGTGGTGAAAAGAATGGGAACCGTCAAAAGGCTATTGAAGGTGAAGGAAAGGCGGTTGTTCATGATGAAAAGACTACTGAAGGAAAAACGGTTTAATTTTTGAATTTTTATTTTGGGTGTTCGCTAAGGTTATTTGGACCTTTCAAGTAATGTTATCAAGCAATAATTGGGTAATTTTCATTTCTTCCCTATTTTCCCTTGTTCTGCCTTTGACAATTTTTGAATCAATCAAAAGGGTTGATCTTGTGTAATTATTCCGACAGGAAGATTGTTCGATGCCACATTTATGGCAACTTTTTTACCTCATGTCCATTCTCTCGGGTCACCCATCTAATCCTTTGTTATTCAAACTTAGTTTTGGGGTCGCTTTAGTATAGGCACACCGAGATCAGAACTTGTGGTATATACCATTGAAAACGAGGTCCTAAAGGTTCGAAATTTCCTTTTTAACAAATATATTTGTGTCCTTTTCGGGGAAAATTTGTAGTAATTTTAGTTTCCTCTTCTTTTTTCCTTTATAAAAAAAATTCAAAATTCTATTTTTAGCGTTCTAACAAGAAGCGTTTCCATCGTCGCTACTACCGTCATCCAGTTGCAGACAAATCCAAGAGCGCCACTTCCACCAAAGGAGAGGATGAGAAGAAGGAGGAGGTCGTTGGTGGTGAGGCAAAGAAGGATGGAGGAGGGCAAGAAACGAAGGAGGAGCCATCAACTGTTAATTCGACGTCCACAGCTACTTCTCCTCAGAAATGATGAAGGTTTTTTTTGAGGGAATAAAATTCTGATAAATTTGTTAAGATTTGATAGAGTTTTTCAATGTGACACTTTACACGAAAATAAATTTTGAAAAAAAATTGTCCAATTTGTGTCCAAACACACGTTTATGCGTCTAATCAAAGGGTATAAGTACCCGGTTTTACCTTCTAGATCAATGTTTCGGTATTGTGTGTACCTTAATTCTGGGTCGCTCTCTACTCCCATCTCTCTCGATAATTGTGATTTTTCAATTCTCGTCTGATTCTTTTTTTTACACAATTCTCTTCCTGTCTGATCTCTGGTGTGAACTTGCGGGGGAAGAATAATTTTCTTTTAAAATTTTTTAAATTAAACCGTTTTGAGTTTTGTCTTTTCTAGTCTATCAAATATTTAATTATTTAACACAATTTTAAAAATAAGAACTTTTTTACTAAAACAATTTTGTGTTAAAAATACAAGGTACAAATTCGTCAAATTAATTTAAAAAATCAGACATTAAAAAATAAATAAATTCGCCAAATTTCTTTTTATTAACTAAAATTTTTTTTAAATTTTAAATCAAAATTTGAAGAACTTTTAAATTAATTGAGTAAATAATAAGTCATTTTTTGTTTAAATTAGTTGAGAGATTTTAACAAAATAAAAGTTAATATATAAATAGTGTTAAAAAAGAATTTTAATTTATTTTTATTTCTAAAAAAGTAAATTTTATAATTTGAACTTTAAAGTTTGTGTAAAATAAAAATGCCTATTTACTTTGGTCCTACATAAAACATAAAAACTTTTTTTTCAATAAGAAATGTACATACAAGCAAGCCCAACCGAAAGGGATTCGAACCTCGCTCATAATTCTTTTTATTTCGATTTAAATCCGCGCACTAACCAACTAAGCTAAAGTATCGCTTTGAAAGATTAAAAAAATTAAAATTAAATATATTTTAGAAAATGTTTAAAAATTATATTTTAATTAATTTATTTATATTTTTGTTAATTTGCTCTGTTTATTACAGCAAAGCAGACATTTTAGATGGAGTTGAAGATCCGTCAAAAGATTCTAAAAAATTAGAATCCTTTACAAATAATGGAGAAGAAAAAAATATGTAAGTTTTCTTTATTTGTAGAGCTGAAGAATTTTCAAATTTGTGAAGCTAGGTCAAGGGGGGGGGGTTATTTTCTTTCCAAAAAAATTTTTAAAAAATATTGTAATGATGATTTACCTAGCAGCATTTAAAACAGGCGAGGAAAGGGAAAAGAGAAGCATTACATAGTTGTTGCCCCGGTAGCTTAGTGGTAGAACTCCTGTATGTGGTGAGCGAAAGCTCTTAGCAATAAGTATGAGGAGGTTGCATGTTCGAATCCTGCCCAGTGGATAAACTTTTGTTAAACTCTTATTTTACATAAAATAAGAGAACTTGTTTATTATTTTTTACGCTTAATTTTCCCAACCAAATTATTAAGTTTGAGGAAGTTATGCTGAAATTAAAATCTGCTAATTATTAAAAAATATTTCAGAGAACGAAAAAGGCGTTGGGGCTATGGATATGGCTATGGATGTTGTTGGGGTGGGTGGGGAGGTTATGGCTATGGTTACGGATATGGGTATGGCTGGGGATGGAGAAGACGGGGGTGGTGGTGGGGTTAATAAGAAATTAAAAAAAGATGGAGAAAATTGATATTTAATTTTTTAAAAAAAATATTTTAATTAATAACATGTATGTAGTTATCTTTAAATAAAAAAAAAGTAATTTACAAAATTATGTGATATAAAATTCTTATTTCTTCCAACTCTCGTAGGGAACTAGGATAGGGGATGCTTTGGTAATTGCTCGGTTTAGACCACCCCCCCCCCCACCCACTCTTTTTCCTAACCATTTTTTCATTTTCCCTTATTTTTCATGAGGCAAGTATCAAAAAAGATTATCAGTAACGTTTACTCTTTTTTATCCATGTATTGACGAAATAACAAATCTTAAACAATTCTTAATTCAAAATTTATTTTATTATAATTTATCGACAAAAAATTATTTAAATAAAGTCAATTTGATAAAACACAAATTTTATTTATTAAATAAAAAAAATATTTTTTATTCACTCAAACCTCAATTTATTTAAGCTCCCCATCATTCTCAATATCAAATCGTTTCGATTTACAATTTTCCAAACCTGGAGGAGCTGTCATCTTTTTAAATTCCATTTTTAAAGTTTCATAATGTTTCTAGTAAATTTAATTTAAAAATTTTAAAATTAAATTTAAAAAAATACTTTAAGCCCAGCCAAATAATTAGGCAAAACTTTTCCACTACTCGCATGTGTCGTTATATAATGTTGAATATCCTCAATCCAAGCTTCCACTTGAACACAAATTTCATCTCGTTTCATCCAAAAATGAGATTTGACGATTTCTGCAAAGGCTTTTGGAGGATTCTAAAAAAATTTTTTCTGAAATTTTTAAAAAAAAATTTTTGAAATTAAAAAATTTTGAAATTAAAAAAATTTTTTAAAAATTAAAAAAAAAATTTTTAATTAAAAAAAAATACCCGAATTTGTTCAACCATTGCCCATCTAACACACATTTGCATAATATTAGCATCATTTTCACGCGATGCCTGTTGACCAGCAGGAGAATTTCTCCATCTTTCATAACCCGGTTCATTGAAATACTTAAAAATTCAAATTTTAGTTAAACAAAAAAAATTAACCGGTTCGTTAACAAGAATTAAAGATTGAATGGATACAAGCACTTGCAAAAGAGAGGAAGTGTCAGCATTCCAACGTTCTTCTGGACGACCACGCCAAGTGTTCAAAATTGAGAGACAAACTTTTCCATCATCGTAAAGATTTGGATCTTTAAAGGAAAATTTTTTTTTGGTACTTTTCCGTTATCCCTACGAATTTTTTGCGGACATTTTTTTCCTTTTGCGGAGAAAAAAAAACAACATTTACATATTTTTTCTTCAAACAATTAATGATAGAGAAAAGGGAAGAGAAATGATTGAAGGAATGATCTCTTTATTGGACAAGCGACAGAAAAATTGAGTGAAATTGAGGAAGAAATGTTACAATTTGTACATCTTAAGAAGAGGCGGATCGGAATTCCGACTTCCGATTTCCGGCGTTTTTTCCTTCCGACTTCCGAAAAAATGTTAATTTCCGATTTCCGGCTCTTCGTATTTCCGAAAAAATTTTAATTTCCGACTTCGATTCTTGAGGCAGTTCCGATTTCGACACCTCTGACTGTTCCGACCCACCTCTGATCTTAAGGAAGACAACATCCGCAAAAAAAGTTCGAAAAAAATCCTAAGGATAACGGAAAAGTACCAATTTTTCCCAAAAATTCAACAAGAATTAATACAAAAAAACAAACTAAATCGAACTGTCCGATTCCCTGTTGTCTCCAAATTCATTTGCATAGGAACATTTGGATAATCTGGAGGGAAGAAAACATCAAATTCAAAACATCCATTTGCATAAGGAGTATCTGATGGACCCGTTATTAAAACCTGAAGAAAAAAAAATTTTTTGAAATAATTTTTACAAGAAAATAAACCTTCATAGCATCCAATCTTTCTTCACAAGTTCGAACAAAAACACCGCTGCTAAAAGACAAAGGTAATGAACTACTCAAAGAAACAATCTCTTGTGCTAATCGACGAGTTCTTTTGCCTAAAGCTGAACCTCCAGCAATTGCCATTGAATTTAAAGATGTTGCATAATGGAAAGGAATACACATAACTGGAGTTGTGTTGTTGTTGTTACCCATAGGTTCATAGAAAGGAATTGTTTCTTTAAAAATTAAAGTACTTTTTTAAATCAGTAACTACTAGGGGGAGAGAGGTGTCTAACAATAAGCTATCCCAATACCTCCCATTTTTGTATAAGATTTTTATGTCGCGAAAGGCGACAATTAGAATTTAATATTTTTAAGTTTATTTTTTTCTAAAATTAATTTTTCTTTAAATTCCAATCTTTATTTTACCGCGCATCTGCTGTCTATTAATTCTTTTATGTTTAAGAAATTTTTCTATTTCTAACTTTTTTAAATTAGCTTTCTTTTGTTTTCTTAAGCGCATCTATTTAATTCACCTTTTTTGTACCAGCCGCCATTCATTAATTTCTATTTTTTGCCCACTTTTGGAATGTTGTTTATTTTTAACTTTGTCTACCCGCCTATTTTTTGGCCTATATAATCTCCCTTCCAAAACCCTCATTAGCTTCATGCTGATAAGCTCTGCTCTATTCTGTTGGTTCCATTCCTTGGTTCACTGGCTGGCTCTTACCTATTGCTTGGCTTATTATTGTTGGATCGCTTTATTTTTTATTGGATTTAATTTAATTTGGAAAATAAATATATTCTATAATTTGATTGGAAGCTTTTGTTTGAATTAGGCGATTAGGCTGAAAACTAGGAATTGTCCCTGAGCTTTTACTATATTTTAAATCACAAGGGAATTGTTTAAGTAAAATTCAAAAAATTATCGTTATGGTGCATGTAAAAAGGAGGTTAAAACACAGCAAAAATAAACATGGACGGACATAATATCATTGAAAATTACTCAAAACCTTTACATGCAAAAATAAGGGCATTTTTGAATGCTTAACACGAATGTCTAATAAATATTTTTTAAAAAATATTAAAACAAACCAAATTGCAATCCTCTAAGTTTATCGCAATAGAAACGTTCAACAGCATCAGACACTTTAGGCAAAGCATTCGATGAAGAAGCAACATTTTGATCAAGTTCAATATTATCGCTAATCATTACCTCCTCATTATTTTGTTCTTCCTCACCATCCTCAAAGTCCATTTCGATAGAAGAATGAATTCGTTTCTCTTAAAAATAAATTAAGAAAAATAAATTTTTTTAAAGAATACTTTTATTAATAGCTGAACAAACACTGTGAACCAAATCTAAAAGTTTTCCAAGTTCTTCCTCTTCTTCCAAATCAGCCCGAGTTTTTGAAGAATTTATAGCTGTTGTTTTTCGTCTACAAAAAATTTTTTTAATTAAAAAAATAAAAATTTTCTTACAAAGCTTTTCTTTTCGTATTTCGTTGCCAAGGACTTTCTCCTGTTGCTGTATTTGTTGTACGATGTCCAGTTTGTAGTTTACTCAAATAAATTTCAATATTTTTACCCAATTTATTTAGACGATCAAGCAATTCTGATTCAGCAACAGTTATTTGTTGTAATTTCTTTTTATGGCTAATTTGTTTTTGGATTTGTTTTTCTCCACTCAAAAAAATAATATCAAAAATATCTTGATTTCCTTGTTGATCAAAAATGGCAGCATTTGGAAATTTTGATAAATTATTAATTGGAATTGGTAAAGCATTAGCAATTGTATCAACCAACGAAATAACAGACTCAAAGGCGTGTACACGTTTAGAAATGTCCAAAACTGAAAATTTTTTATCAAAAATAATTTTGCGATTTATAATCGAAAATAAGACTAGAGACCTAATTAAAAGGGTCCTATGAGACTCGAGATCGTATCTAGAAAAATATCGAAATAAGACACGCTTTTTGGGTTGAAAAAATTGTCTTACGAATGTATCTTATTTTGAGGAAGGGTCTAACTTAAAATTGAGGCTCCTCTAAATTAAAAACTGATTCTCGCAAAATGAGAAAAAATCCTTCAAAATTACCAGAATCATTCATCAAATAGGAATTGAGTGTAGAAAAGAGACATGAGCGGAAAAGAAGTTCAACAAACTCTTCAGAAAGCTTGATACTCGGAATTTCCAATCCTTTCCCCTTTTCCTGTTCATTCGTTTTATTTGATTTTTCATCTTCTTTTGAAGTTGTTAATTCCTCTATTGGCAAAACTAATTCTATTCCATCGCCAGAATTTGAAGTTTCTTGTTTTTCCTCATCCTTTTTATTTGAAAATGTTGATTGATTTTCTTGTAATCGTTGCGATTGAGGACTAATAAAGGCGATAAGAATCTAAAAAATTTTTCTATTATTTCAGATTCTAAACAAAAATTTATACATGTAACAATGCTGCAACATTATTTTCATCTTGCCTTCTTTTTGCAACATGTTGACTAAGACTCCATTGTTGTTGAGTAGTTCCACTACCAAAACCTGTGCCTTTTGCCCAATAATTTCCATCATTTTGGGTTTGTGTTGTTGTAGTTGTCTGTTGAGGTACAGCAGAAGTTGGAGGTGCTGCTGGAGTGAGAGCAATAGATCCCCCCGTGTTTTGCGCCGGTGTTGTTTTGGTGGATGAAATATTTGATGTTCCTCCCCCTTCTGTTGATGTTTTTACAGTTGGAGTTTTCCCTGTCGTCATTTCAGTTGGTCCAGGCAACTCAAGATCATCGCCCAAGGTGATAACAACTGGAGTATTTTTATTCTCAGCTGTGGCTAATGAAGCATTAGATTGTGTTATTGATACTGGGACAAGAGACTTAGTTGTTGTAGAATCTATTGTTGCTGAAGATAACGTTGTTGTAGGTATAGCACCGGTATGGAAACTGTTAACAGTTGAATTAATTGATGGATTTGCAATATAATCAGCTTGTCCACCAACACCTCCACTGCCACCAATTAATTGTAAATCCATTGTTTGTTGTTGTAATGTCCCAGCAAGTTGGAATAAACGTTCCATACGAAAAGCAGCATTCAAAACATAACTTATTAGTTCAACCTTTAAAAAATATTTTTTAAAAATTTAAAATTTTTTTTAAAAACCATTGGCTGTTCTTCAGCAATAGCAGGATGTAAAGGCTCCAAACGATTTGGATGTTTCGAAAAATGAGCCAAACTTGTCAACAAAACATCAACAATTCCCATTTTTAAAGCTTTATCACGAATTGCTTGAGCACGTTCAATACCAATATCAGCAGGATCGAAGGTATTAAAAAGACGAGCAAGTACAACAAAAGGGAATAAAAGAAGCTCTTCTTGATGAGCTTTAAAGAAAATTTTTTTTAATTGTTAGAAAAAAGAGAAATAAAACCTTGTTGTTCATGAGAAACATAACGACCCAAACGTTGTGATGAAGATTTAATATTTGTATTATAGGAAGCAGGAAGAGATGTTGCTAAAACATTTGTTGAGGAAGTTGGTGGCTTTTGAGTGTAATAATGGTAATTGTAGTATGATGGGTTGATATTCTTTTGTTGTTGTTGTAATGGAATTTTAGGAGTTGCAGAAGTTGATTTAACATTACTACGAATTTTTGAGTCACCACCTGTACGAGGACGTAAAAAGGCAACTCTAGAACTTGGAGCTAAAATGAAAAAAAGGTTATTTTTAATAAATTGGCCTATAATTGGCTATTTTAGTGTTATTCATCTCAAAAAAACTTCATTTATGGCCGATATTTAAAGGTTTATTGGATGTCCGCAAATTTCAATCCGCAAATGTCGATTAACAAAATATTATAAATCTGGTGTTAGGACCCCCGAAAATCATTAGAACCCCAAAACTAAACGAAGAAACACACTAAAAATCATCGAATTCGTTTTGATTCCAAACCGGCAATTCTAACGATTAAAATAAATTTAAAACTTTACATGTAATTGGTGAATGTATATCCAAAATCATTCGAAGTAATTGTTTTGTCTTTTCCCGATCCATTTCAATAAGTAATTCTCCATATTGTTCTAAACGAAGAAATAGTCCAAGTAAAACTATAACATGTGCAGAATTGTGGAAAAATTGATCAATTGGAGCTGAATTTGGCATTGAAGGTGGACGAGTATAGGACTAACAATGAAAAAATTTTATTTAAGTAAATAAATTTAAATTTTACAATTTTTCCAGTATTAACATTTCCAGAAACTTTTGAAGTACCAAAAGTATTCCATCCTCCTCCTAAATTATTTCCTAATCCAACAGGTTGAAGAGGAGGCCATTCATTATTATTGTTAAATAATTGAGTCATTGGAATATTAGGAATAGCATTTGAATACATACCAGGCGGTTGTGTTTGAGGAAATGGTAACTAAAAAAATAATAAAAAAAATTTTTTTTTAATAAATAGGAGTTAGGGTTTACAGATTGGAGAGAGGATTGTACCAGTGGGATCCTATATAGAAAGTTTTACTATCTTATATGTTCCTGTTCTGTGAGAAGAGAGAGGCAAGGGCTGGCGGCACCTATTGAGACGATGGTTGAAAGCCTAGGACCACGATAGAGATAAGGAGCTGCCAAGATCCCCCAATGGTGCCAAAATAGCAGATAGAAAAACTCAATCTATCAGCGACTTCTCAGTCATTTAAACTTTAAAACGCTCACAAGGGAACATATGTTACTGTGAGTACGAATTTGATAAATTTTCTGGTACCATTCGATAGAGGACCCTCGATTTACTATTGTTATGTGCGGGTTTTCTTGCAAAATTAGTTTGGGCCGAGTTATGGCCGTTCAAAGTTAGACCGCTAGAGTCTGGGGTTATAGGGTAAGAAAGCAATGTCAGTGGAATATTTCGTTTTAGAGTTAGACCTAATAACCTTAATAATATCAATTAATATACCTGGTTCATAAAATCAACAAATTCAAAAGGAATAAAAGTAGTTGGAGTAAAGCCTGGAGGAGCAGATAAAGCCTGCAAAATTTGTGGAGGCCCCTGAGCAGTGATAGCTGATGCGGTGGAGGCTGATGCAGTGGAAACTGATGACTGCGGTGGAAACTGATGAGCAGCAGTAGAAACAATGTTGTTATTATTAGAGCAAACACGTTGTTGACGTTCAATCAAGTCAGAAGACAATCTTTCTTGACTAGAAAATTTTTTTGAATTAAAAAGAAAAATTATTTAAAAATCAAGTACCAGCTATGCAAACGAGTCAAACATCGTCGATAAAGATAAATATGTTTAGATAATTCAATCAGTCCACCTTCACGCGCAAAATGTTCGAGAGTAGAAACGGAAATTGGAGGTTTTTCTTCAGTTTTCGTTTTCTTTGCATTTTTAGAGGCTTTTTGTGAAACTCTTCGCTTTGCTGCTAAAATTTTAAAAATTATTTCTGCTTTAGGAAAAATTTTTTTAGTTACCAGGCGTTGATTCTGGTACATATCTCATACTCAAACATAACATCATATGTTCACCTCCATTTTCAGAATCTCCACTATTATTATTTTTACGTTGTTCAAACAACTCTCCCAATGTAATTCCTTCATCAAAAGGAAGTTGTGTGTTTGCATCAATTAATTGAATCTTTCGTTGATCAGAAGCATCGTTTTGGATTGAAGAAGCAGCTGGCAATTTAGAAGCAAATTTTGGCATTGCACATTGGACGCTGGTAATTGACGAAGAATGAGGTCCTGGAGGAGTCCATGGTGCGGTAGAATTGAATTCGTCAGACCAATCATCCTCCTAAAAAATGAGAAGATTAAAAAAAACTCAAAATTTCAACCATATCCCAATCCCAATCAGGCGGTGGTTCTTGAGGTTGTATTACTTGTTGTTGAAAGATAGACTGTTGTTGTTGCAATCCATCAATAGAAATTGGAGCCGTCGAAGAGTATGAAGGAGGCGGTACAAATCCATGATATTTTAACCAGTGATCTGCTGCTGAATATTTTGTATTCTTTAATGAAGGCTTCTCAGTGGAAGCAGCCGTCTTTGATGAAACTTTCGATGCATATGTTGTAGATTCTTCAATAGTATCAGCACCCGATTGAAGCGAAGAAGGAATTAGTTCAGAACATTTTGTATAGAGCCCAAAATTGAGAACACAATCATCAGAGAGACAACCAAAGATTGGATGAACCATTCGTCGATGACTTTCATAAATCGGTAAAATTGTGTTGTGCAAAACGACACCGTCAGGTAATTGTTCTACAACATCAGTAAAGTGTACCTAAAATAAAAATTGTTAAAATTAAACAAAATAGGGTACCCGGAACCATTTATTGAGAAAAACCCAGAATAAACCCAAAAGGTTCTACCCCCGACAACCAGTAAGGTGAAGGATCCGGTTGCTTCTCTAAAACAAAAAAAAACAAAAAACCTTAATAATTTCATCATCCAAAATTAAACGATGAAGCATTTGTAAAATAAAATCATTTAAAGGTTTTGGTTGGAAAAAAGTATTTGAAGAATTCTCATTTTTATCTCGCAATATTTTACAAAGATATTTTGCAATTCTTGCACGATGTTTACCACCAAAAGTTAAACATCTATAGAAAAAAATATTTTTTAGAAAATAATTTAAAATTAACAAAAACCTTCGAGTTAAATTAATAAATGAAGAACGAATACGAGGAACAACTTCATTAGCAACATTATTAATTACATCGCCATGAAAATATTTCCTTTCACCTTGAGGAATTGCAGTAGAAATACGTTCACTATTTTTAGTTGCATTAACGAGGAAATTCATAATATTTCGGAAGAAAGCAGGTCCATATTCACTTTGTTCGAGAAATTTACAAACATCGGTCATTATAGTTAATTCTTCAATACATTGAACAATTGCTTGAAGTTCACGCAAATCTCCCTCTTCTTTTTCTGAAAATTAGATTTTCGATGCCTCGGCTTTTTAAAAACATAAAGGAGGAAGGGTTAACAAGACCGCCAAATATTACAAAAAAGACCCTTGATCCCTAAAATAAAATTTAAAAAAAACAAAACTAACGATCTTGTTCACAAATTTGCACAGTTTTTTGTATCCATATCTCGAAACTACAACTATTAAGCAATCTATTAATCGCCGGTTTAGATTGGCAAATATGAGAAAGAGCAGCCAAAATCATTAAATTTTCTGGAACAGGAGATTCGTCAAATCCATAAATGTCCAAAAGTTGGTCCAAAAGCTCTGGTTGAGCACGGGCTAACGAGCAAAGCAACCAACGGGAAGCCTTCCAAACATGCTCATAAATTGAATTGTTAGAAATTGTTCCAAAATAATTAGTGTCACATAAACTTAAACGAGCTAATTGCCTGAAAAATATTTTCAAAAAAAAATAATATAAAATAAAAAATACAAAATAATCTTTGGAGAGAGCTCAGAACACATTGCCAAAGTTTGCTTATATTGCGAGCAAGCTGGATCAGAATTACGCCAAATAACACAAGAACTTGACCACATTAACAAAGAAAGGGCCATCTATTTTTGAAAGAAAAAAATTTTTAATTAAAGAAAAATTTAAACAAAAAACCCATTTCGCATCTCTTCTTGACCAATCTTCATTAGAATCACCCATATAATCAGTAGATTGCCCAGTCAAATGTTGTAATAAATCAACAACTCCACGAAACAATTCTTCCTGACGAGAAAGTAATTGTGACATTCGTTCTTTAGGCATGGTGCTTTTAGAAGAAGAAATTGGAGTTGAACAGAGAGTGAAAAGTAATTCAGCCAGATGCAAATTTAATTTGTCAGGAGATGCCATTTCTTGATTAGTTACTGAAAAAATAAAATATTTAACAAATAAAATTATTAAAAAATTCATACATAAATGGTCAATAATAATTTTAACAACAGATATAGTTGAAGGCTCATCTCCAAGCAGAACATCTCCAAGCAAAACAGACTCAGTTTCAATATCAAGCATAATTTTATAAAGTAATTGCAAAACATCATCACCAGGCCATCCATGAATACACAAAAATAATTGAACTAATTGTTGTGCAAGTGAAGGTTCTAACAAAATTTTGTTGTTTGTAGATTTATCCTTTCCTCCTTCTTCTTCTTTCGACAAAATAACAATTTGATGGAATAATGTTAACCAAAGATGAAGAAGTTCTAAATGTTGTTTTGTAGTGTTATTATGTTGTAATTCTGCAAGTTGAGTACTTCCATTCAATTGAATTTGCATTAAACCCAAACTATTCGATTCGAGAGGTTTTTTAAGGCGTAAACGAACCTTTAAGAGATAATTTCATAAAATAATAAAAATAAAAAATAAGTACCGCTTTAACAGGGCTTTTATAAATTGTAGTTGGAATAGTAATTCGAGAACAACCCAAAGTTTGAATTGGAGAACGTACAGGCACCCAATCAATACCAATAGGATCAGAAGAAAGTTCGGCTTGCACGGCAGAAGGTGCAGCTTAAAAAATAAATTTTAATAAAAATTAATCAAAAATAAACAAACAAGCAAGTGAAGAAGCATGTGGTTTGATAACAATTTCATTAAGCATAATTGGATAAGGCAAAGTTAAAACAAGATCCAACCATTGCTGATAAATTGGAAAATGATAAGTCCAGTTAGGGTTACGTGAACGCCTATGAGTTGTTCCTGCGGCAACAAGCTGTTGGAGATGATTTGCCATTGCAGATGAAGAATGAATTGAGCCTATAAAAATAATAAAGACAAAATATTCCTTTTGAAAAAATCTTACAATTTGGAGCATAATTGTAAATCTGTGGCTCGCGTTGTTCAGAAGCTCCCAAACCACTAGAACCAATGCATTTTGACGCAATCTGCTTTTTTGCCGTTCCTGATGTATTTACACCACCATTTGTATTTCCGAACGTAACATTTTTATAAATTCCAGCTCCACCAAATTGTGCGGTTCCAAACGGTTGTTGTTGATTTGTGGTTTGAGATGCAAGCCACGCATTTTGATGAAAATTAGTGGAGGCAGCAGGTTTATCCAGAGTCGTACTTGGATTATTCCCATTAGTATTTTGATAAGGTCCAGACCCACAAACCTTAATTTTAAAAATTAAAGTCAAAAATTTAAATATTCAAACTATTCGATTTCCATCCGACAGTTGCTGGCTCTTTTGTCGATGTTGTTGAGAAATAACAGTTCCGCTAATTTGAGATGCAATCATTCGCAATTGTCGCTGAACATCAGTAAAAGCAGCACTTCCTTGTGGCCACGCTGAACTTGACATCTCAGCAAAAGCACGGATACTCTGTTGAAGTTGCTCCGAAATGAAATTATGTCCACCTAAATAAATTTGTGTTAATGAAATATAAAAAGAATTAATTTAAGTAAAACTTACCCATTTCAGAAAAAAGTCGTCGTCCAGATGGAACTTTATTTATTTGAAGAAGAATAAAAGCTATCAAAGGAGAGAGTGTCAATGGTTGTTGATTTTGATTTTTAGAAATTTGATTTCCGTCAGGCAAAAGTTCACTGTTCGTTGATGATGAGGGCATGTCAGAATCAATTTGATTATCGCCTTGAGCGTTAGGATCATCAATTGTCTCTATACATAAATGTTGATATATTTATAGAGTTGAGGTTCGATTTATCAATATATAGTGAAACTAAATAATCAAAAAATGTCAATTTACCATGTGTCTGCATATTTGAATTTTGGCCCGAGGTAGCGTTTGAAACCTTCTTTTGAACCAAATTTTGAACCAAAAGTTGCATTAAACGACGTGATGACTCATCATCTGTGTCACTCGTAAACATATTAATTTCCATATGTTTAGTGATTGTCAAAACAGAAAAAAGAATAGCATCAGCAAGTGATACAATCTTCCACCTAATTTACAAAAAAAAATAAAATTTTCTAAAATTAAAAAAAAATACTTGTCAACAGAAATGTTATCCAATGTTTGTCCGCTATTTAATACACAATATGACAAAAATTCAAAAGAATCGGACAAAAATACATCCAAATCGTCTTCAAGAAGCATTTGAGCAAAATTATGATTATCGCGAGCAACAACACAAATCTTAAATAATTTTATTAAAAAAATAAAACAAGAAAAAAACTAACTGATTTAAACAAGTTACACAAAACAGTTTCAATTTTATTGGCATGCATAACCACAACAGATGGAGTTTCCATTCTTTTATTTCCTTTACGAGTTGAAGATGTTCCTAGAAAAAATAAAATATACAATCAATAGAAAAAGAAGTCTATCATCGGAAACTGTATTAATAGAAAATTAAGAAATGCCAATAACACAAATGGAAAAATATGAAAATATCAAAAAATTTCAACCTAGTAGAAGAATGTTTTAACTAACCGGAAAACAAAAATTTTTCAATTTTAGTGTTAGGACCAAAAGTTAAAATAAATAGGTATCAAAGATAACAAACCAGTCCACGAATGAAATGGAACTCCATAATGAGGAGGTGGTGGTGGGGGCATCGAACCAGGCCCCACAGTTATCCAAGCAGTTGGGCACATTCCAAAATATGAAGTTGCCAAATCATTTTGATCTATTATTTCAAGATGTTCTTCATCAACAGGCATATTTGAAATTGATCCAATCCCAATCTGTTTTTGTGCCATAGATTTTGTTGTTTTAGGCGTAACTTTTTTCTTAGAAAGTGATGAAGTGATTGGGATACCGCTTGAAGAAAATGTTGAAGAGAATGGAGGAGTAGAAACACCCCAGCAACTATTAAAACCTCCATCCATTTTTTCGTATGAAGACATTGCTGGACCTCCAATAAAATCAAGAGGATCATTAGTAATTCCAAAACGATTTTCAGAATCCATATTGCTGAAGCAAATATTTTTAGCTGGTGCATTAATTACAGAGAATGACTGGCCATTTCCATAATGGCTATATATTCCAAACATATTAGAAGAAACAGAGGAAGTATTCCTTAAAAACATTTATAAAAATATTAACCAAATAAAATTCATACTCATCCTCTCCTGGCAAAAATTGTCCGGGAGCATCCGGATCAACTGCACGTTGTACCATTTTCTTTGAATAGGCAAGTAAAACACAATAGAGACGAGCAACTTTTGGAAGACTACAATTGTTGACATATTTTTGAGTAAATTGAGCTAGAACACTGGATATTTTGAGAAGAGCGCCAAGTGAGAATTTGCTCAAAGTTATGAAATTTCTGTTAAAAAATTATTTAGAATAAAAAAAAATATTTATAAACCTTTTAGAAAAAACAGAAATTAAAACATCAAGAAGGATGTCAACAACTAAGGTTACAAGCGAAGAATTACTTTTATTAATAAGCAAGTGCACAAAATATTCAAAGACAGCATCCAATGATGGTCCAATTTCCTAAAAAAATTAAAATTAAGAAAAAATTAATTTTGTTACAGTATTTGGCGGCATATTTGGAACTCGACAGCTTGGCCCAATAAAGCAAAAATATTGGAAGAATGCAAAAAGTTTGCCGGAACCAACAATTGATTCAATTAAATAAGGCTGAAAAAATTAAAAAATAATTTTTTTAATAAAAAAAAACCATTTTTTGAATTGAAGTATTCAAAGTTGTAAGTACTCGTGTCCAAACAAGTTCAGAAATAAAAGGATTATCTGCAGCATATGAAATAAGAGAGCATGCAGCATTATCGCTCAAAGCTGGGACAGTAAAAAGAGGTGATTTAGCAATAGATAAATTGCTTTTAGAATTGAGAAAGGCACCAATATTTGATTGATACTTCAAAGAAACGAACAAAAGTAAAAAAATTTTTAATTTTTTCAAAATAACCTGCCAATAAAAATCTAAAAGACGTTCAACAAAAGCTGGCCGAACATTGCTATTTTTGTTGTCAGCACGAAGATTAGCAAAAAGTTGATCAATTGCACCCATAATTGTTTGCATACATTGACCTATAGCTTCATCTCTCTTTTCTTCATTTATAATATTTTCATCATTCGAAGAGTTACTTGGCGGAAGAGAACGAAGAAGTAAAAGACGACGAAAAGAATTTCTAAAAATATTTTTAAATATCAAAATATAATTCCAAAAAAAACCTTATAAGTGTATCTTGTAAAAATACAGAATCGTTACAATTTGTAATTGCTTGTTTTTCAGAAACACAAAAATCATATTGCAAATCAACAGAAAGAGCAATTGGTTGAATATTAATGTTATTCGCTAAATTCAACCGAGAAGCATTGAACATTTGAAGAGCAATAGGATCAAATTGACACATTTCAGAGGAAGAATTATTTGAAGTGAATTCCGTAGCTTTAACTAAAAATTAAATGAGAAAAAAATTTTAGAAAGAAATTCAAAAACCATTTTGAGAATTTGAAGTAGAGGAAGGAGCCAAATTTGCAGCTGCCATTGTTGTTGCTTCAGAAAGGGTTGTGTCAATTAAATTGTCAAAGAATTGATTATGACCCTCATCAACAATTGGTGCTGTCTCATCTGGAATAACATCCTCAGCAATAATTTCATCATCATCATTAAACAAAGTTTCATTTATTGTCTTTTCAATTTGTTGAAGAATTTTCTCAGAAGTACCATCAGATACTGGCAAATCATTTGTAGTTTGTTCTTCTTTTCGACGTTTTGCATCATCTAATAAGATAAATAAATAAGATAATTACTTGATAACTTAAAAAACAAACTCATTGAAGAAAAGGCACCAGCACAACAACCTTCTGTATCCATTTTCTCGTCGCGTTTTGCTGAGCTTCCAGATGAATCCGCATTTGTAATGCGGCTTAATGAACGAATTTCTGCTTCACTTATATCCAAGAACATGCTCAACAATGCATGACGTATCCACGGCTCGTCAAAATCATTGAATGCTTAAACACTTTATTTAATCAAAAAATTAGCCAGAAAAGTTACCAAGAGTAAAAAGTTGCTGTAAATGAGTATCAAAAGCAACAGAAACAGGAATTGGTTGAGCACTCCCATGCACACAAATTTTTGCGATAACCTACAAATTTAGAGTAAATTTTTAAAAATTAATAAACCTTAAATACAAGCAACAAAGTCTGTATTTGAAGCTGAGTTGCATCAGTTGAATGTTCACATAAAAGCTGCAATAAGCTTTTAACAAAAAGACGACATAATTGTGGTGATAATCGAAGATGAATACTATATTGACGTGTTTTTGTAGATTTTGTATCTGGAATTACAGCAGAGGTACTAGCCGCTGATTTAGAAGTTTTGCCAGATTTATCAGGTAATTTGCCAGATTTTTCCTTATCTTCAGCACTTAACTGGTTGAAGTTTGAGTAGAGTGATTGTATATGCATTAGATGAACTTTAAGTTTTTCCAATTTGGCAAGTGAAATCTATGAATTGGAAAAATTTTTTAAAATGATGAATTACAAATTAAATACTGAAAAAGAAAAATTATTAACCGTCTCGCTCTGCTTCATCTTCTCCAATTTATCAATCAATGTCTTGTAGTGATTCTTAACAGGAGTAATCATCTTTGACTGTGAACTGCTAGAGGGAGCAACATTTGGAACATTTACAAAGCTTGATGGGCCCGCAAATTTTGCAGTTCCATATTTCTTTTTAATAGCATAGCCACGTTGAAGAGTTGGACAAGTTGTGGCATTAAATTGGTCAGCGGCGCCAGAATTTGAAGGTCCAAAATCTCCACCCAAAAATAACCAGCGATCATTTTGACGTTTTTCTGAAATTGAATTATAGAACAATATTTTTAAATATAAAAAGACAAACTAGAAATAATAATATCAAAAGCAGAAGAGATTAACATAAGCGTCCAAGAAAGAAGTATTTTAAAATTAACACTTCTTGGCTGCTTTAAAGTGCTAAAATTGATGTCATTGTCTGTAGAAGAAACACCCAGTTGAGCAAGAACTGAGAGAACCAATTGTTCAATAATGTTAGTCTAAACAATAAAAGTTTATTATGTGAAAGAATAAAAATTTAAAAAGAAAACCTGAAAACGTGGATATTTAACAGTCTCGCTGCACAAATAGGACAATATAATAAAAGCACTAGAAAATATTTCAATAATTATTGAAATATATTCAATTAAATTTATACCTATCCAAATTCTTTTGACACATTTTTGAAGCAAAATGTTGATTGAGCACTTCAACAAAGAACTTCCCCCACCAATTCGTATAAACACCATAATGAAAAAGCCAAGAAATACATTCAGCTCGAAGTCTTGGTAAAGAATCCATACAAAAGAGACCAAAATGCAAAACAGCAGTGTCCAATGAAAGCAAATTATTTTGAGAAATAGAAACACTCGGCATGGGCTGATTGGTAGGTGGAAGCTAAAAAAATAATGGATTAATAAAGAAAAATTTGATCAAAACTCTGTGATTGGGGTTCAAATAAGGAATGGACCGGGTGAGAAAATATTAGTGCCAACTTTTAGAAAAACTATAAGGAAATAAGAGATTCCAGGTAACACGACCCAACCCTGGTCCAAATCTATCAGTCCTGTTAAAAGATTATAGAAAAACTAACCACAATCATTTTACGTGCGTCAGTAAATGCTGAGAATAAATTCAATAAAGCAATTAAACGATGTGCCATTACAGCCAACTGCTCTAAACCGATCATACTCCAACCAGATTGTTGTTGCTTTAATTCTTTCTTTTCATTTTCATCCACTACTTTATTGTCCATTTGGATTCGAGTAATAAGATTCCTCACAATATTATACTCAAGACGAAGAGCAAAGCATTCCCTGTACTGTTGACGAATTGAACGACGCCGAATTTGTTCAAAAGTTGGGTTTCCATCATCACGAAGTATACCTTTAATAGCATTTGCAGAACACTCGTAAGCCACTTTTAACGAATCACTCAAAAAGATGAGTTCAGAAAGTATCTGAAAATTAGAAAATTAAAAAATAATTTTATAAAAAACCGCACATTATTTTCCTCCAAATCCTCCTCAAAATCAACCATTTTTGTGCCAAAAAACTGTCCCAAATTAACTGTACAAGGTTCATTATATAACTGGCGGACCGTGTAAGTCAACTAAAATTAATTTAAAAAATATATATATAAATTTTTTTCAAAAAAACCTTCACAAATCTGCAAATAATCGGGGGAAGCAGATCACTTATCGTCAAAGATTTTGCTCCAATTTCTGAAGTGCTAGCAACAAAAATACTGTCTGCCTTTTCATCTTTCAACCAAGCATCAATACGTAATGAAGACATATATTCTGAGGCAGGCACAATTAAATCACTCAACATAACTCGATATCCAAAATCCAAAACAATAAATTTTTGAGCTCCTGCTGTCATTCTATCAATACAAAGAGAAATACGTGGAAGTTGAGTAAAGAAGGACGAATGTGGAAAAGATTTCCGATTTAATTGTTTAAGTGTTTGAGTGACAGATCCAACGTTTTGTATCGGAAGAGACTGAAAAATATAAAAAGAATGAAATATGGAAGCATAAAAGTAGATACCTAAATGCTCTAATTAAAGGCCTACTCCACCTATCTAATATTATATAAGCCCACCAAATGAGACTCATTGAAAAATAAACGCTCACAAGGGAAACTCACGAACTGTAAGTCAAAATTTAGGACTTTTTTTGATACCAATCGATAGAGCATCATCGATTTACTCTTGCAAATTTTTGGCTTTTTTTCCTAGGAATATGAAACTAAAAAGTTATGGGCCTTCAAAGTTTGCGATAATTAGGAACGCCTGAGACTCCCTTACAAATGAGAGAAATTTCCCTCCTAAGACCATTTTTATTTTCCTCTTTTCTTTTCCAGCGACTGACCATTTTGAATTTTTCACGTTGCTGACCCTTTTCCCTTCTCTCTTCTTTTCTTCTCACTAGGGTTGCCGTTTTCGAGTCGGGCCGACGGTCGAGGCATTTTTTTTCGGGCTTGTTTTTATCGAGTCGGGCCGGTACGAGTCTTTTTCGGGCCTAACTTTATCGAGTCGGGCCGATACGAGTCTTTTTCGGGCCTAAATTTATCGAGTCGGGCCGGAACGAGTCACTTTCGGGCCTGACTTTATCGAGTCGGGCACCGAGACATTTTCGAGTCTTTTTTTAAAGATTTATTTAAAAATAATTAGTGGATTTGGAGGGATATCTCTGAATTAAAAGGTATATCGATGGATCAGGAGGGTAAAGGAAGGGCTGAAGAGAATTGAAATGGATATCAGTGGATTTGAGGGATTAAGATGATTTAAATTATCGGAGGATTAATGTGAAATATTGCTAGATTTGGTTTTATTAAAGGAGATCAGATGATTAAGGCGTTCAGGATCGTATATCAGATGATTAAGGTGATATATTGTAATGGGTGATATATTGTAATGATATATTGTAATTCCAAAAGTCTTAAACTTTTCGACTCCGGCGGTGAAAAAGGATGAAATCACTGATATACCTCCAAATTACTGGTGCCACTTAATTCCACACTTAATCCCTCAAACCACCTTATATCCCCAGATTACCCCTTATATCCCGGATGGTGGAATGGCGGACTGCGGGTTGCCTAAGATTGCGTGTTTTTTGACTTGTAGATTTAAGATTGCGATCGTGGATTTTAATGTTAGAATTGCTGACTGCGGAAACTTCCAGACTCTCAAAGATTGAGTTTCAAAAGTTCAAATGGGACGGGATCCCGCGGGATATATCCCGTAAATCCCAATAATCCAGCTTGCCACTTAAAGCCAGTAAGTTCGAGATGTGAAGCAAAATATGGAGCTAAAAATTCTTCCTTTCAGCGCCGCAGGCGAAAATTTTTCGAATTTTGGATGGCCAAAGAGCCAGATTTCTCCAATTTTTGACCATCGAGTCTTATTCGAGTCGGGCCGACTTTTTCCGAGACAATTTTTTTCGGGCCTAACTTTATCGAGTCGGGCCGTTACGAGTCTTTTTCGGGCCCAAATTTATCGAGTCGGGCCGGTACGAGACTTTTTCGGGCCAAACATCGAGGCATGACTCGATCTTTCGGTCCGAGTCGGTCCATTTTGGCAACCCTACTTCTCACCGTTGCCTATCTTCCCAGATCGACAGTAACACCGTCCTCTTGTGTTCCTTTTCTCCCCCATTTTGCCAAACTTTGAAGGCCCATAACTTTTTAGTTTCATATTCCTAGGAAAAAAAGCCGAAAATTTACAAGAGTAAATCGATGATGCTCTATCGATTGGTATCAAAAAAAGTCCTAAATTTTGACTTACAGTTCGTGAGTTTCCCTTGTCAGTCTCTAATAGAAGACTATATCAAATACAAGCCCACTCAAAGTGGCCTATTAAAAAATAGACGCCTAGGATTTTAATTAGAGAATTTACGGTAACATATAAAAATATCCAAAAATTTTAAAAAACTTAAAGATATAAGAAACCTCTGATTTTTGCTGATTAACATCATTTTCACCAGTCAACATTGCCAATTCTTCCAAATCAGCTTCACTACCACCAATTGGAGAAAGTGGAGTTGGTGTCAATTGGAATGGTGTAGTTTTTGGAGTTGTTGGAACACCAAATGTACTAGCAGAAGAAAGTCCAAGAGTTGCTGGAGTATTTTCACCAGAAGGTATTTGTGAAGCGACATTAACTTCTGGTTGAGTATTTATAACATCTACACCCTCATTTGCAGTATCCAATTCTTTAGTCGATTCATTTTCTTTCTTGTTGTCTAAAGTTGAATTTTCTGTTGCTGAAGCAGCAGCAAATATATCCATTAACGCATTATTAGAATTATTATCGTTTACAGAATTTGTAGAAAATTTTTGTTGTTGGCGATTCTTTAGACGATGTTGTTGATATTGAAGTTGATGTTTGAGTGAATAAATATCGGCAACTTTATCCTGAAATTAGAAAATAATAAAGTTGGACCTCAATATAATGAAGGGGGTGGTCCGTTTAAGACCTCGAACAGGTTTTAATTATGTTAGGGCTGCTGACGTCAGGTTCTAAAAGTTAAAATTTTTAAAATAAGTGATTACTAATTCACCCAAAATAGAACCAATATTTAATTAAAACTCAAAAGCCGAAAAATAAATTTGGATTAACCAAAAACTGGACAATAACCGGCCGCTAACATCCCTAGTTTTAGGAAAGAATCCAAAATGAAGACTAGAAAATAAAAAAACCATTTGTTCTCTTCCATCAACACAAGTTTCACTCTTCTTGTTCAAATCAGCCGAAAACGTAGTAGGAAGATCAAAATTCTCATTTTCCTGTTCATTCAAAACTCGGATGTGGTCTGTGCCATAAATACAAGAAAAAATTAATGGCTCCGTTTCCAACAATCCTGGCATGTGATTCATTAATAAATGATGGCGATGAAGAGATGAACTAGTGGAAGGATTTCCTGAATTTGTAAAAAAGGTTAAAAAAGCAATTTTTACAAACCATTCTTGTTTGTTGTATCATTTGTTTCCTTCCAAGCAGTTTGATAACCACTAAGATCTCCATAAGCTGATGGAGGCATATTTCCTGACAGATTTTTAGGCCATTCAGAAGACAATCCAACACTTGAAAAAATAAATTTAAAATTGAACAAAAAATGAAAAGTACTTTGAAAAAATATTCTTATAAGGATTTTTGCCATTAGAATTAGAGCCTTGACCATTTTCATTGTTCAGAATATCACCATAAAATCGAAGATTGCAATCTGTACTGTCGTCAATAAAAAACATATCCATCCAATCCATTTCATCCTAAAACATAAAAGAATAAAAATAATAATTTTAAAATTTACAATTGCAAAGTCAGAAAGAATTGAAGCTGTTGAGCAAAAAGTCGGAGGAAACTTGTTACTTTCCGAATAAATTCTCGATGTATTAGCGGCCGACGATGCTTGATTTTCAACCTAAATAAATGTGGATTAAAATAAATCTGCAAAAATCTTGGAGAATGAAGAAAATAATTAAAATTAATCAAACTAATACGATTGGTTTTAATTCGAATTGCACTAAGACTAAGGCTGCACGCAGTAAAAAATTTACCGCAGCCACAATTTCTTTTTAAAAACATGCAAACGCGATCCGCAATTGCAAAAACCCACGCAATTTACGCAGTTCGCAATTGCGTGCAGCCCTGACAAGACCCCGTTCAAGAACAATATTTTCAGAATACCCCGACCCGACCTCTTATCCAAAACAATTTGAAACCCTTATGCCCCGTCAAAATAGTTGTGTAACCCCATTTTCAATTAAAAAATAAAATATTCCAAAAAAATTCCAAACCATTTGACGACAAAGTTTAGATTGTTCAAGAGCTAATTTTGTCTGCTCAATTGCAAATTTAGAATCTTCGATTAAATCACTAATTAAATTAGAATTGCCAAAATCATAAATTGGAGAATTTGACCATTGCTGGAAAGTATTTGTTGATGGAGTTGCTTTCCAAAGATCTAAAAATGAATAATAAAAAATTAAAATAAAATAACCTTGATCCATTGAAAAATTTCCACTAGTAAAACTTGGAGGCGGAATATAAGGAGATCCTGAAAAAACAATAATTTTTTTATAAAAAAATAAAAAATATAAAAAAATACCAGGAGCAGCAAACCAAGGAGAATTCTTAAAAAAGAAAAATTTAATAACTTTTAAAATCTTAAGCCATTGAAAAAACCTGTTGTTTGTCTTCAGTATAAATTTCATCAAACGATGGTTTCGCAGTAGCCCACACAAGTTTTGGTTGTTGGGAAGTAGTAAACGAAGTTGCATTTTTGGATGTTTTTTGTTTGCTGAGACAGCCCTTCTTCGAATTTGATTGTTGTTGATCTAATTGTGTTGTAGTAGGAGGTTGAAGAACTCCAGAGACTGACGAAAGAATTTTTACAGGAAAATCGAACATTGTCTAAAATTTAAAAAATAAAATTAAACAAAATCTCAATCAAAACCTCGTCAAAAATAAATCCAGAAAGTCCATATTCTCGAGACAATTTGCTGTGTAAACTGTTTGTCCATTGTTTAGACCAACATCGACCAATAAGTGTCAACACTTCAACACATTTTTGCATCAATTTATCTGCAGAATCTGCTAACTGGGGGAATTTAGCAGAAAGAGGAGTGATTGTAGAATCCTATAAATGAAAAAAATAAGAAAATTAAATATAGGGCCATATTTCATTTCTTCTCTAGGTCTAACATCTTTAAATATGGCAAAGGTGAACAAAAGATCTAGGAAGTGTGAGAAGGTATAAGTATCTTATTCTCACTCTTATCGTAAAATAAAGTCAGTGGCTCAAAGAACCTGAATTTGATTAAAAAATGTGGACTAACTATATTTCTAGGGAAAATAGGGAAATTAAAATGGACCCCTAAAGTTCAGAATGCCTAAAAAATTTATAAAAAATAGAAAAACCTCAAGAACACAACCAATCAAAACAAAAAGCCAATGCAAAGAACTGGCACGTTGAACCTTGAACAATTCTTCCAATAATTTAGTTAATCCAACAAGTAAAGTGTTCATGAATTGAGAAGCTTTGTTTAAGGAAAGTCCAGCCGGTGGCCACTGAATTATTTGAATAAAGTCACACAAAAGAATAGTCCATTTATGAGAAATTGTTCGTGAAGACGAATTGACATAAGCACTTTGCAAAATCGAAGGAATTGAGTCTAACAACAAATCACAGAAAAGATCAATAGCATTTCTGAAAAGTGTCAAATTTTAAGTAAATTTTTGGTAAAACATGGCGCCTGGAAAGATAGTGGTTTCTTTTTGTGGTTTTTCCACTGTATATCTATTTTTAGAATCGTTTCAGGTAAATAGAACTTTTTAGGTAAATAATTGAGTAACTAGGCAATAAACATAAGGGAAATGGCGAGGGGCCCTCAGCAAACCGCTTGGTCCTCCTAAGGTCTTTAGATATTCAAGAGTAACTCGGTCCATGACTGTAGGCCGAGATCCCCCCGCTAGTTTAAGTTTTCAAATATCTTTCGAATGAACCGGAAACGAAAAAAACCACCTAGAATCCACAGTACACTTAACAGGTAATAAAATGATGGAAAGGAACACAAAAAACTACCGATGGAAAGGGCCAACCCAATAGTATTATAGTACCCAAAAAATGTAATACCGTGTAAGCTTTTGAAGTTCAGAAGAGTGAACATTGGACTTCCATTCCTCTAAAATCCAAATCAAAGTGTCCAAAGCTTTATGTTGACTGCCAATTCTTTGTCCCTCAGTTATTGGCTTCCCATCATCATCTTTAAGTCCATTTATTGCAATACGGAGAAGTCCTTTATGAGCTCGTGTTTCAATAGTCAAAATTAAACGTTGAATATGAATCATCATTTTAACTCTAAATTTTATATTTAAATCAAAACAAACTGCCCAAAAATAGGAGAATGGAAAGAAGGGTAGGAAGGGATTATAGCCTATTCAAACTATGAAGGATTCAGAATAAGTAAATAGGCTCTATCTGAAAGGAGGTGCGGGATCACTTTTTTCCCCCTTCCTTACACTAGTCAGTTCTCATTTAAATATGCTACAGGGAAAATTAAGGTGAGGTAAAGACTAACCATTTTTTCATATTAAGGAAAAATGGAAGATAGACTGACTAATGTAAGGAAGGATGAAGAAATGCGATCCCGCACCTCCTAGCAGATAGAGCCCGTAAATCTTTCAGCTTGAAAAAGCTTCTTTTCCTTGTTATCTTCTTATTTTTCACGTTCTAAAAAATTAAAAAATGGAGCAAGCTTTGACTCAAAAATTTCTTTAAATCCTAGGACCATTCTGAATCGACAATATTGAACCGAAAAGGAATATCGGGGAAATAAAAAATTAATTCACAAACTTAATCAAAACAAATAAAAAAACAAAAAGATTTAAAAAATTACTCATCAAAAATTTTCTTTTCTTTTTTCCCTAATCTATACACTATTTCGCTTATTTCTTTTTAAAACATAACGCCAAAAATCGCGGCTATTTAAAAGATAATGGACAAAATATTAAATTTTCTTTTGTGTTTATTTTTCGTCGGCTATGGATTTTTTTGTAAACCTGACTAGTGTCTTGTAGTCAATCCAAAATAATCGAAAAAAACATTCTACGCCTAGTTATTTTTGTTTTACTTCCGGCTTATTTTTAAGGAGCTTTTTTTTAAATATTTTTCGGAAAAATTTCATTATTTTTTTTTTAAATTTCCTTCCTTTAAGTTTTTCTTCATTTTTTAATTTCAATTTATTCCCCTCCTAATCAATAATTCAGATTCAAAATCTGACTTATAAAAAATATTAAAACTAAGAAGAAAGCGCGTCACTTCCACAACGGACACAAAGCGAATTAGTTTATGCCCTTTTGAGGAAAAGAAAAAGAATAAAAGGGGAGGGGAGGAACTCAATTATTATTTTAACTTTTATTTTTTTTTCAAATCTTCACAAAATAATTTTTTTTCTTTTTTTAAAAAATAATTTATTAACAACCTTGTACATAAATTAAAATTTATTTTTGATTCGGACAGATTTTCTTTCATTATCACAAAAAACCCCTTAAATTTCAATAATCCAAAGGCAAAAATTAATTGTAAATTAGGCTTGTTCACTACTCATTTTCAATCGGTACCCAGGGTTTTCGGTTAATCCACATTTTAAGAAACAGTCTTTGGTCTTTTTAGGGTAAATATCGTCTTTATTTAGGAGGGATTTTTTAAGAAACGGCTCTAGTTTAGTACATGCGTCCAATGACCTTTTATGCGTCCCATCAGAGAATATACGTCCCACACTGATTGAGGGACGCATATACTTTGATGGGATGCGTATTCTTATTGAGGGACGCATAAAAGCTCATGGGACGCATATCCTAAACTAGAGCCGAAATTACTTTTTTTTTCAAAAATTTTTGGGTTTTAAAACCGATCGTGAACAAACCCCCTAATTTAAAAAAATAAAAAAAATTTTTTAATTAAAAATAATTTCCATAAAATATCCATTTTTGACTTTCCACCGTTTCATCACAAATATTAAAATAAATATCATCTCCAGAATTTAGCCCTTCAATATCCAAACAAAGACCGCTATTTAAATGTCGTAAAAGTCCTCCCTTTAAATTAAAAAAAATTTTTTTTTCAAAAATTTTTTAAAAAAAACTTTAAAATGTTCAAATTGTGATAATTGACTTTTTACACAATCCTTTAAAATAACTTTTTGTTTTCCTTTTAAATTTTTATTTATTGGATCAATATCAACACAAGTTGTTTCTCGTCTTAATTGCTTGTCTTTACTCCAACTAAAAGCCTTGAGAAAAAAATTTTTTTTAATTAATTTTTTCTTAACTACACCCCCCCCCCTCCCTCCACTTACCGTATTTACTCAAATAATTACCCTGGGTAATTATTGTTTCGATCTCTCGTTGGAGGGGGTAATTAATAGGGAGTGGGTAATTATTTGAGTAAATACGGTATTTTATTTAAAAAAAAATTTTTTTTTTTAATTTTTTCTCATTTTTAGAACCCCTCCCATGTCTGAAAATTATTTTTTTTTATTTTTCTCAACCCCCCCTCCCCTCCACTTATTTTATTTTTAAAAATTTTTTATTATATTCGAACCTCATTTTTAAATACCTCCCTCCCCCTCCCATCATGTCTGAAAAAATCGTGTCTTATAGTGAGAAGTATTTTAAATAGAAAAGATCGTATTAGGAAGCTTTCCCCATCCAAAATCCTCTCAACCGATCCGAAGAAAATTTTGAAAACTGACCCAACTTTTTTCTTCACTTCCCCTGACATCCCTACCTTCTAAATTTTAAAGAAGCGACTCTTAAATTGAGGGGGAAGTTAAAATATATTTTTACATTTTTACAAAAATAATTATTAAAAAATTTCTTTAAGAGAAAAAAATGTTTTTTGATATAGAGGAAAATGAAATTGACCCAAAAGATTATATTCCAATATTAAATAAATCATCACAACAACCAATACAAACATCCCCTACACCCTCAACTTCAGAAACAACACAAAATGATGAAAACAAGTAAAAACAGAAATGTTTTTATTAAAATCAGAATTATTCAAAACTTGGGGGAAAAATAATTCTGATATTTCCGGATAGTTTTTAAAAAATAATTCTGATTTTTAGAATTATTAATTCTGTCACTGAAAATCAGAATTACTAGGTCGTTTCATAAAAAAGTTCGTTTTTTGTTATCGCGTGTTTTTTGTGTGATAACTATTTTTATCCGATTTTGTTTTTATCTTATTTTGTAGCCCAAAGTCTTAGCTTCATAATGATACTAAAATTTTAAAAATAGACAAGACCAAAAAATTTTTATGCCTTCAGAAATGGGCGTGGGTAAGGGTTTTATTCAGGAGCATTTACACATCCCATTAAAACAAATTAATAATGCAATGTTGGAAGCAAGAAAAATTAATGAAACGTTAGGCAGGGATGTGTTCTAGTCTAGTGCAGCTCAAAAATATTCGAAAAAATTTTGTTCAGGGAGCGGGAGGACCAAACACTAACAAGGGTCGTGAAGACGACCGACTGTAAACAAACGCGTACATGCTCGCCGGTTAGAACGATATCCGGATATTTTTTTGTAAGTATTGTAGCGGGGACATTGCTCTATAAGTACAATATAGCAAGTGTCGAAAAAAATGGATCGTGAGCCGAGGAGGACAGAAAGAGTAATGCACCAACCGACTAAGAGACAAAAATAACAAGGACTTTTTCTTTGCCTTTCAA
Source organism: Meloidogyne incognita (assembly GCA_036172945.1). Classification (NCBI taxonomy): domain Eukaryota; kingdom Metazoa; phylum Nematoda; class Chromadorea; order Rhabditida; family Meloidogynidae; genus Meloidogyne; species Meloidogyne incognita. Next base: position 3,682,012 of record JARQAC010000002.1, read on the forward strand.
GCCTGGATAACTATCGAAAGGGTTGTTCATGGAACCGGATTGTTACCTAGATTTAAACATATGCCAATTACGATAATAATATACAAAAATTGTTTGGAGGAAAAAATATTAAGACCCTCTTTTGGTCCCCCGCCCAGCCAACTACCCAAAAAACGTATGTTGTGTATTCTTTTGGATGGTGCTCGGTCCGTTGATGACGGAGGTACTTCAAATTGGTACCACTACAAACTCCAACATGCATATTAACTAACTCACCCAGGAAGATTTCGTTTGTTACCTTCAACGTCGCCAGGGACTGTTTACTAGACCTCTGGTTTTCCATTAAAATAACGCTCCTTTACAGCGCTCATTTTTGACGACCTGCCATACCCCAAATAAACTTTGTTGGAAAGTGTTACCCCACCCCCCTTGTAGCCCTGAGTCTGCTCTATCAGATTAACATCATTTCACTTCTTTAAAAAATTTTTTACGGGACGGGCACTTGAAAGAAGACGTCAAGGTCGAGACTGCGGTGGGGTAGACAGTGCTTAATAAAAGGGGTCAGATTTTTTTAAAAAGGGGTACCCACAAACTTTTTTCTGTATTAAGAATGTTGTCAAGACTCGGGGCAATTATTTAGTACAGTTAGATTTTTTATCTGTTTGAGTTTTTTTTGAGATTTATCGATTTTTCTTGGAAAATTTATTTTTGAAAAAAACGAACTTTTTTATGAAACGACCTAGTATTTACTTGTGCAAAATCAGAATTAATTTAGAATATTCCGGTTAAAATCAGAATTATTTATTCAAGTTTTCCGGAAAATTAATTCTGATTTTTCTTGAAAGTTTTTAAAATTCTGATTTTTCCGGAAAGTTTGTTAAAATTAATTCTGATTTTTCCGGAAAGTTTTTAAAATTCTGATTTTTCCGGAAAGTTATTTTAAATTAATTCTGATTTTTCCGGAAAGTTATTTTAAATTAATTCTGATTCTTAAAATTGTTATTTTTTGTCATTAAAAATCAGAATTAATTCAAAACTTTCCGGAAAACTTTTTCCCTATTTTTAGTGACATAAACAACAACAACACTTCCAAACAACACAAAAACAACAAAATAAACTTGCCTAAAGAATATTCTGATTATTAGTATTTTATGGCTTACGAACATTTTGCTTTGTCTGGAGCTACAATTAAAGAAATGTGCCTGCCTGGAACTGCCTGCGATGTGCATATTTATTTTTATGTAAATTTTTAATTTTTTGCGGACAAAATTTGCGGAAATTAAAAATAATTTTTTTGTATTTTTTCGAAAAAATTAAAAATTATTTTTTAAATTAAAAAAAAAATTTTTTCTAATGTCCGCAAATTTTGTCCGCAAAAAAAAATTTTTTTTCCAAAAATATTTTTTCAGGAAAAATTTACTCAACTTCCCCAAATTGGAGTTTCTTGTCTTTCTTTAAACGATTTATGGAGTGAACAGGCAGAAATGCAGGGAGAGGAAACTAGACCAGAAAATTTGTCTTTTATTAAATTAATTAATTACAAAGAAAATACAAGGCATTGGATGGATATTGAACCTTTGCCTTCTCAAATTTTGACAATTTCTTTGGATTGTGCTGACAAAAAAGGATTAAAGGTTTTTTGAAAAATTTTAGGAGAAAGTTTATTTAAATAAATGTCCGCAAATTTTGTCCGCAAAAATATTTTTTTTTAATTTTAAGGAGAAGGGGGCCAAAAGGGGGCTAATAGGCATTAGAATTTCTTAGAATTTTAGAAAAATAATTTTTCTATTAATTTTTTTTAATTGGAGTAATTTTAAACAAAATAATTATTTTTCTTACCTCTTCTAAAATTTTTTTAAAAATATTTTTTAAAATTGTGAGTTATGGGTTTTTTTATTTTTAAGGGTTTAGGGGCAATTAAAATTATAGTCCGTAGTTCCCCGTAGAAAAATATTAAATTAAAAATTTTTTAATTTCTTTTTAAAGATTCGTTTTTCAATAATGCAAGAGCCCCCATCAGGTTGGTTTTGGATAAAATATCCAGTTTTGGTTAATGATTTTTCTTTGGTTATTGGAATTGAAAAAAAGGAATTATTGAGGAGATGTATTCTCAAAGGAGAAGTTGTTTTTGTTAGTTTTTTTTTTAATTTTTTTAAATTTCTTCAAAAAGTAAAAAAAATTTTTTCAGAAATTTTAAAAAACTGAATGATTTTTAATTTTACTTTCTGATCTCTACAAATAATTTCCCAATACCCTCCCCCATTTTTGAACATAGTTGGGGGTTAATTTTATAAAAATTTCTACCAAAAAATTTTCAAAAATTTTAGGAAGGTTCTTTACAAATTTTGACAACTTTTGGTTTATTAAATGCATTATATGATCAAGAAAAGAAAAAAAGAGAAGAAAATAATGATGAAAATGAAGAAAATATAATTAAATTTAATATTAATTTGGATGAGGAAGAAGAAGAAGGGGGAAAACAAAAAGAAGAAGAATGTATTTTTTGTTTTAGAAAAGGATCTAATATTTTATTTTATCCTTGTAAGTTTTTTTAAAGAAGGGGAACTGAAAAAAATTTTAAACACCCCGAATCTCTTCCTATCAAAGAGAATTTTGGAAAGCTAATGGGCCGAATTTTTTGAATTTTAGTCCGCAAATTTTTCTATAATTTGCGGATTTTTCTGCGTTAATTTTGTCAAAAATAACGCAAAAATCAAAGATTGATGGGGGTTGGAAGGGGCGGTCCGAACCCGACTACTAAAATTTGGAGGGTTCAACCACCGTCATCAAGGACGGTGGTTGAACCGGTGGGAGGCTCTCCCCCCGGAGCCACCTTGGCCCGTTAATGTTGAACCCTAACTTAAAAGTCGGACAATTTTCTTCAACCCGGTCCATCCCTCAATTTTAGTGGTTTAAAAATGAAAAGTTTGTCTTTAATTTATTTTTTTTTAAAGGTAATCATTGCAAAGTCCATGAAAAATGTTTAGTTGGAAAGAAAGTAGATAAATGCTATTTTTGTGATACAAAATGTAAAATTTTTTTAAATTTCAAATTAATTGAAATTTTTTTAGGTAAAAAATTAATTAAATTAAAATTTCCCCAACAATTTAATAATAAAAATTCAATGGAATGTTTATTTTGTGAATATGGAAAATGTCAAAAATTTGATTGTTATTATTACCCTTGTGGTAATTTTTAAAATTAATTTTTAAAGGAATAGGGAATTAGGCGGGATTTTGTTGGCTATTATTTAAAATTCTTTTACTAGTTGAGGTTTAAAAATAGGTTAAAATGGAAACCTGTTAACTTAATTGACATAGAGTAGAGATCGAGCTGGGTCTGGACCAAGGCCTGGGTTTTTCCTGTACCCAGAGTTTTTTTGACCTTCCTGGGGTTTTCCTGGGCCCGGATTTTTTACTGGACTACAGGCTCAGGATCCGGCCCAAGGTCAATAAATCAAGCCCTGGAACAGGCCCAGGTTTTTCAAAAATCTTGATCACTAGCGTAGAGTACTTGAGAGTGACTGGCAAGAATCGCCGGAAGGTGGCAAAATCGATGCCTGTCCGGTAGTGATGTTCGGGAGAAAAAAAACCCGGGAGACGAGAGCGGGTCGGGAAATGACCTCGGGATGGGGAGGCCAAAAACTCGAAAAATTTTCCCAAGTTGGGAGTCAGGATAGGGATTCCCGAACATTACTACTGTCCGGGGCTGATTTTTTGATATTTGTGAGTTTAAAATTTAATTCAAGTCGATATGGAACGGAATTTTAGAATTTTTGGGGATTGACCCAACAAAGTCCCCGTTCTCCTTCAGAATCCCCCCAGAATTACTCTCTAATACTAAATCTTTAAAAAAAATAAAAATTAATTTTAAGGTTGTGCTTTAGGCTGTTTTGACGGTTTTAAAAAAGCATTGGAAAAGCAAGAATCAAAAATGAGTTTAAGATGTGTAAATTGTAAGGATATAAGGATTAAAAAAATATTTTTTAATTTAAAGGTGGAAATATGATTGAAAATGTTATGCAATTTTATAGAGGATAAATAAGTGATTTTTGAAAAAAAGATTTTTCTTGTTGACTTTTTCACTTAAAAAAACGATTTTCGTTTAATTATTCGAGACATAAATTTGAAAGAAAAGTAAAGGTATATGTAGTTTACTGGCCCATAGAAAAAAAAATAAAGAAAAAATAAGGGTGCTTTTTCGAGATTTTTTTCAGACCTGAGCATGGGTATGGATATAAATAATATCAGGATGCCTGCGGATATCCGCCTGTATCCGCCGTAAATATCCGGATATGGATACCAAAATCCGTGACCTTGCACAGGTCTGATATTTTTTCAGGTTTATCGGTAGATAATAGAGTATACTGAGTCCGAATATGACCTTAGAATTCACTTTTTCGAACTCCGGACCCAAATTCTAAAAGCTTGTATTCGAACTCAGCCACCCTCAATTACCTACTACTGCCTGTAAAATACCAAAAAGCACGTTTTCCTTATTTTTTCCCAGGGACTCGAAAACTCAACCTGAAATTTTTTTTAAATTTTTTAAATTTTCCAAAATAATCTTGAGAAAAATAAAAATTTTATGTCTCGATTTTATTAAAAATTTAAAAATACTCATTTTTAATTAATTTATTTTTTTTCATTTTTTTATTAAATTATTGCCTCATTTTTTAAAAAAGTTTTAATTTATTTTTTTTTGTTAAATTTTTTATTAGCTTTTTTCGTTAGAATAAAATTTTTGAAAGAAAAGAGAAAAAAAAAATAAAAAATATTTTGAGATATTTTTTAAATTCTTCGGGGTCGAAATTGTTGGGGGGGGGGGTTTGCCGGGGAGAGCATGGCGGGTTTCGGGTTCGGAGTCAGGGCTTTTGTCAAGGAAATCGACGGGGACGGGAATCTACTCTATTTTAAACACAACACCCCTTCAATTACCATTCAACAGAGGTGGGCTGGAATTCCGATTTCCGACGTTTTTTTCCTTCCGATTTCCGAAAAAAAATTTTGATTTCCGAGTTCCGACTTTCGAGTCAGTTCCGATTTCCGACTCCTCGTATTTCCGAAAAAAATTTTGATTTCCAAGTTCCGACTTTTGAAGTAGTTCTGATTTCCGACTGTTCCGATTTCCGACACCTCTGGCTGTTCCGATCCACCTCTGCCATTCAATTTACCCCCAAGTTCGTTATTAAATGGCTATTTTGTCCATTACAAATTCCTCGTTAAGACACGATTTTCGATTTGAAAATTATTTTTCTATTTCAACTGGATCCCTTAAACCCCGAACGGAAACAAAAATTAATTTTAGGGCCCGTTTCTTTTAATAATTTTGCCCTCAAACAAAAATTTACCTGTGAAGAACTTCCCTCAATTTGGCATTCCCAAACACCCAAAAAAACAATTCCTTTATTTTCTAATCTTTGTAAAGTATCCAAACAAAGTTTTCCATTTAAATTTTGAACCTTGTTTTAATTTTTAAATTTTTAATTAAAAAAATTTATATAACTAACCAAGCCATAAGCCTGAAAAAAAGGAGACATTTTCTTTTATTTTCTAATCTTTGTAAAATTTGACCTCACTATAAAATGCACCCCCTTTGAGAATAAAAGATTTAAGAAGAAAAAGAAGTGAAAGTCTAGCCAAGAGCAGGCATTGATCCTGAGCCAACGACGATGGCAGTTATTGCTAGATAATCAGGGATGGATAATTTTGAATTTTAAAAAGCGTCAGACGGCAGACGGAAGGGCCAAAAAAGACAGAATTTGGCGGAAGGCGGAAGAAAATCCATCCCAGCTAGATACTTTGGTTGACCACATACATGTGCTCTACAGACTGAACTACAAGGGTTGTATTTTCACCTTTTTTCTATTTTTTTAACCCCAAGCTTAGTAAAAAACATTTTAAATGATAGCCATCTTCCAGTAAAAGATCCCCAATTTTTTCTCCTTTTTCCCTTACATTTCTATTTTATGATGAGGCTTGAAATAAAGGGTCACTAGTAGTTACCCCACCCCCTGTGTCCCCAACGTCCCATTTGAAAAAATGGGGGTTGGAGGAAAGGGGGTGAATAAAAAATGGGGGTTGGAGGAAAGGGGTGATTGACAAATGGGGGTTGGAGAAAGGGGGTGAATAAAAAATGGGGGTTGGAGGAAAGGGGGTGATTGACAAATGGGGGTTGGAGGAAAGGGTGTGATTGAAAAAATTTGGGTTGGAGTAAAAGAGGTGACCTTGGTCACCTCCGTTGAAGTAATTGAGGTACCACCTTTCCGTCCCCAAAGATAATAATGGGAAGTGTGGCAAGGGAATAACTTTGCCAATCTATTGCTGAAGAAAATGTGCGGGTAATGCGGAATGATCAAGGGGAGGTTGGGGAAAGGGAAATAAAAAATAATAATAAAGTGACAAGTTTTGACTGTACAAAATTTTCTCACCTATTGTTTGCTTATGGAAATTTTTTATAAGTTAAAAAATTAAAAATTTTAAAATTTCGCAAACTATTCCGAATTTTGACATAAAAATTTTAAAATAAAAAGAATTTAAAATAATTTAGCTTTATTATTTAAAAATTTATCTTTATTATTTTTTAAAGTTAATTCTTAATTACCTATATTTAATTATTTTTTCAGCATTAATTTTTTAATTAGAACTTTTGTTTTTAATTAAACAAAAAATAAAAATTTGCTTTTTAATGAAAAAACCGTAGATACTGGATTTAGATAAATTTTGACCTTAATTCTAAATTGTTTCCTTTATTTATTTTTTTCATTCTTTTATTTATTTTTTACATTCCTTAGTCTATTTTTTAACAAATGGACTTTTTTCAAGTGAATTTTAATTAAAAAAATATGTTTAACCTTAAAATTCTCAAAATACGGACTCTTTACGGCCTTCGAGAATTCTCAAAATTTTCGCCTGCGCATAAAGTGTCTATCCTGAAAATTTTACCGCCAGAAAAAATTTTGAAATTTTTTAATGTAGTTATAGGAAAATTTTAAATATGTACTTTCAAATAAACTTTTTGTATTTAAACATTGCATTTTCTCGATAGCTTGGCCTTCCAAAATTCTCGAAAATGTTGCTAAGTTGGGGGCTCCGTCCTAAGGTAAGAGCTCCGGCCTGTGGTGTGGAGCTCCGGCCTCAGGTGTGGAGCTCCGGCCTCAGGTGTGGAGCTCCGGCCTATGGTGGAAGTCAAAACTTTTGGAAGGTTAAATTTCATCCAAGAAGCACCAAATTCTTCCATTTTTGCGCCGCAGGAAATAATTTTGAGAATTTTGCAAGGCCAAGCACCAAATGTCCCTCAACTTTAACAATTAGAAAATAAAATTCACGTAAAGTTTAGCAATAGAAAAAACAATTGATGAAATTAAGCAATAAAAGAATTAAATTAAATTAAAAATTAATTAAATTAAATTAAAAATTAAATTAAACAATTAAGCAATAAAAGATATTATAAGAGAAAGATGGTGAAGATTTTTGGGGATAGAAAAGCAAAGTTAAAAATCAAAAGATACTATTGATGTAAACTTAAGCATTAAAAGATAAAATTGATGAAAAGCTAAGCAATAGAAGATAAAATTGATTTAATGTTAAGGGTTGGAAGATGTAGATTTTGAGGGTAAAATTGCAAAGTTAAGCAATAAAAGATATTATTGTTGCTAAGTTAAGGATTAGAAGATAAAATTATCTTAAAGTTAAGAGTTTGAAGATAAAATGTGTGAGAAGTTAAGGATAGAAGATAAGATTCACGCAAAGTTAAGCAATAGAAGTAACAAATGATGTAATGATAAGTGATGGAAGATGTAGATTTAGGGTGTAAAAATGCAAAGTTAATCAAAAGATACTACTGATGTAAACTTAAGGATTAAAAGATAAAGTTCTTGAAAAATTAAGAGAGATAACTAACATTTTCAGTAAACTGGTCACTATATGGTACTCACGTGATAGTATACACGTGCCTAAGAGAAATACACCCTATTGGATTGTAAGGGTTAGCTCATCATCTAAACAGGTATAACGTATCCCCTTGAAAATCAATATTCATTTATAGCAAATACCTAGTTTATTAAAAATAAATCTTTTAAATTAAATTATAATTTTACACACCTGAAAAACCATATTCATTTATATCAAATACATATTCTAATTAAAATAAAATTAATTCATAATTAACCAAAAAATAATATATAAAATTATAAAATTGAATAATAATATATATAAGTACTGAAAAACATTTACTTTCGTCGAGACATTAAGCACCTAGAACTAGCTATGGTTTATAATAAAAGTCTATTAATGTCTAAAATGTTAATGTTTAAATTTATATTAATTACTATTATGTCCTTATTTGCAGACAGTTTTGAAAATAAACCCTGGAAGGGAGAAGAATATGTGTCTACATTATTTCGAAGAACACCAATCCCAATATGGCGGAGGACACCGCCAACGATACTTCCTAATAAAACCGAGAATAATTTGATACCAATATGGAGGAGGACACCGCCACCAATACTTCCTAATAAAACTGAGAATAATTTGATACCAATATGGAGGAGGACACCGCCACCAATACTTCCTAATAAAACTGAGAATAATTTGATACCAATATGGAGGAGGACACAGCCACCAATACTTCCTAATAAAACTGAGAATAATTTGATACCAATATGGAAAAGGACACCACCACCACAAACATTATTTTTAAACAGAGATTTAAATAATTCATGGGTGCTTCAACAAGGTGATAAATTTAGAGTTAAAACATTGAATAAAACTGATGACGAGAAAACTATGAAATGGATTATAAGGGATATATATTATCCAAAAAAGAGAGATTTAGCTAGACAATCAGAAATAAAAAATATGGGACGTTGGATTCTGCGTTGGGACCTTTATGACAACAAGTTCAAATTTGGAAAATCTAATAGAACAGATTACATAATGTATTCAAGATGGCGATTCTTATATGAACCTCCTATTTCAAACATTATCGATTTTTTCAAAAATTTGTAAATTTATTTAAAAAAATATTTTTAAATTTTATCATTTTTTTCATGTAAATTTATAATATATTTAATAAATATGTAAAAAAATAAAATTATGAATAAATTAATCAAAATATATCAAAATATTTCGTTTTTCCCATTGATTTGGTTTACCTTCTATTTCAATCCAAGCTATTCCTCGCTTAGATCTTTCATTGGTGGGCGTAGGAGGTAAGCTTCCGACAGATATCGGAATACTATTGAGAGTAAGTGTTGATGATGACGAAGTTGCATGTGTACGTCGATCCCCGAATTCTGAACAACTTTCTGAATGGGGTGATGTAGGAGCAAAACATACAAGCTCAAGCGGGAAGTATCTTTCGCAAATTCCATCCTTTGTACAAGTTCTTACTATAACACATTGATGAAATGGATATTGGAGTTTTATTTTGTGATGCGCAAAGAAATATGCCGCAACCGATATATTAAATGGATAACTTAAATCGCCGAAGGCCTTGATTAAATGAGCTCCTGATGTTGTAATTCCGTCACATCGAATTGTATATTTCAACCCATTCCTATCTGAATAAGTTGTTTCTATCTTTCCTTTTTCATTTATAAATTTTGCGATTAAATCGGCATTTTCTTGATACATTAGTTTAAATCTCACCAAATAAAGTGGACAATTTAATTTTTTAGAAATATCCTCCAAAATGGAATTCATTTTATCGATTAATTCAGATATTTATTAAATAATCAAATTGTTTAATAAACTGACACGATAAAAGAAAATCTCAGCTTTTTATACTCAAAAAATTTGGCTTGAATATTGGCAACTCCTACAAAATTAAAAAAATGGGCGGGACTTGGAGGAGTATATAAGCCGATAGATTTCCCAACTATCATTCATTTCCTCATTCATAATTTAAAAATATTTAAAATCAATATATAAAAATGAGTGGATCAAAAAAAGAAAAGATCCCAAAGCTTGAATTAGCTATTGAGGCAAAAAATGAAAAGGATGAGGAAGATATAATTGAAGTAGTGGAAGAAAAGGAAAAAATCAACAAAGCAAAACCTACTACTTCAAAAGTAAATAATGAGAAAATCAACAGTATAAATCCACGTATTCTGTGGAAACTCGTGCGTATGAAAGATACACCGAGGATTGAAATTAGAATTTGCAGAAAATGTGCCATTGCACTCTATAATAATAAGAATAAGTTCTCTCAAAAGGATAATGGAAATATTGGAATTTGTTTTGAGATTTGTGAAGCATGTGCAAAATTGAACATGCATCTGAAGGATTTTGTTGCTGACTGGGATGAAAAGAATATCCAGAAAATGAAAAAGTGATTAAAGATTTATATTTTTTCATTAAAATTGTTTTTACCTTATTTATTTTTATTTCATTAATTGTAATAATTTAATCTTAGATAAAAATTTTTGAAAGGTTATTTTATTTATTAACATAGAAGAAATTTCTAAAAAATTTCAAATCTGACTTTTACTTAGGCCACGCCCATTTTCAGAGTATAAATACAGAAATATTTCCAATTATCAAACTTCCACCCAAAATTTGAATTCATTTATAAATTTCATAGAAAATGTCTGTAATTGAAAATAATAGTCAGCTCTTGGAAAAAGTGATTCCTGAGGTTTTATTTACGTTGTCTTCTTCTGGTGTGACAATTTCGTCACCACGGCTCTTAACTACACGTTTTGTAGAGTTTGACATGACAGGGAAATGTAAAAGTTGCAAGGGAGAAAATGTGGACATAGATTTTATTGTTACTCCGAAGGATGTAACTTTATATTGCAATCGCCTAAAATCAGAAAAAGTAGTAATGTTCGATCATATTTACGAGATTCCTCAACAGTGTGTCTTTCGGGTTAAATCAAAAGGCAAGAATTTCAATATTTTACACAAGGAACAAATTTGGAATAAAAAACAGTTTATCAACGGAAATGAACAAATGACTGTCAAGGAATTTTTGTCAAAGTTCTCACAGAAGCAGGTGCAAGTAGATAAAGAAGAAACAAAAGGAAATATAAAGACGGATGATAAAGAAAATATATCAGAAGTAAAAAAAGAAAAAATTATCACCTCTTAACCATTTATTATTTTTAATTTTCAACAAATAATTTGAACATGAATTTTAATTTATTTTCTAATAAAGATTTAAAACTAAAGCTTCCATTTGGTTGTATTATTAGCGGGCCAAGTTCAACTGGTAAAAGTACATTTGTACGAAAATTAATTTCAAATTCTGATCAACTTATTGACCCTATCCCAAAATCTATTCTTTACTGCTATGGTGAATATAATTCTCTTGTTCCCGAGCTACAGCGAGTTGGAATCTCAGTTTATGCCGGAGTTCCACCTGAGGATCTTATTAAAAAACAAGAAAAACCTTCTATAGTCATTCTTGACGATTTAATGTACACAATTGACGAAAAATATTTATCGGAACTTTTTACAAAGAAATCACATCATCTTAATTTTGGCATAATATTCATAACTCAGAATCTATTTGAGAAAAAACTCAAAGTCGCACGTCAAAATTCTATGTATATTGTATTAACTCGCGCACCTAATAGTGCATTGGCCGTTCGCAATTTAGGAGTCCAACTATTCCCAGGAAGATTGAATTATTTTCTAGACGCATATCGACAAGCTACAAGCAGCAGTAATTATTCATATCTTTTTATCGATTTACACCCCTCATCAGATCCGATACTTAGGCTAAGAACAAATATATTTATAGACAAAGAATCAGAAGACATCTACAATTCACCAAACATTATATTTTTATCCAAAAATTCCTCTAATTAAAATCATGCCTACAAATATTAGCCAACTTGTCAAGGACAACCTACTTTTTCTCAAACAACTCGCAAAAACACGATCACTAGCTAAACGAAAACACATTTTAAAAAAAGCTTCAACTGACCAGTTAATCTCTCTCACTGAAATTTGTTTCAATATTGTACGTGATCAATTTAAACTAACGAAAAGACAAAAATCTCGTCTTCTACCATTTGCCGATTTTGTTCGTCGTGTGAGTAGGCTAAAAACAGAAAGAGGAGCAAGACGTACAGTTATACAAAGAGGAAGCGGTTTACCAATAGGATTGTTTCCTGCCCTTCTAACCCCAATCATTATCGAATTAACAAAAACTTTAACAAGCAATTAATAAAGATGGCAAATAAATTTATATTAATTCCTGAAGATATATATCGCGGACTACTTACTCAACCCTTACCAGAAACAGGAAATATCAATTTGGATTTTACTAGAGAAAGTTTGGAAAATATCAAAAGACAAAGTGGTGACTCAGAATTAAAAAACATAAATTATAACCAGGAATTAAGACGTTATTTACACATGTTGAAGGAGCAAAATGAGAGACCAATGAATGTTTCTGTAAGACAAATGGAAGATCCTGCCCTAGAGCAAATTAAAAAATTATTACCACTACTCCAAACAAACACCAATGAAAATCGTCAAGTTACCGAAAATGCACAAAAAGATTTTAATCAAAATATTGCCACACCAAAATTTTCCCAGTTAGATGAAGGTAAAAATATAAAAGAGGATAATCTAAGTATGCACAATGCCGAGGAGGAACTACCAGAAACTAAAGGGAAAATTGAGCCAAATAGGACAAAAATAAAAGAAAAAACAAATGAAATTTTTGAAAGTATGAAACATGAGAATCTTGATAAATATGATGTGAGAACAGATGGGAAGATTTTAAATAAGGGAGGAAAAGAAATACAGGGAAGTAATGCAGAAAAGTCTATAGAGTGTATTCTTCGAACAGGAATAATTGGGAAATTGAGATGGGGTGAATTGACACCTCCAGGAACTTCAGTTTTAGAAAATAAACTAAAAAGTGATAATAAAATTTGGCCACTGATAGAGAAGGCACGAGAAAGTTGTACTCCAAAAAGAACTAATACAAAGCAAAGTAGAAAAATTGTTGAAACAAAAGAAATATCTGAATCAAAATGGAGACCCCCAGCAGAGTGGAAATGATATTGGATAAACTTTACAATGATCCGGCGAATCCGGCAGGATTTGCTGGTGTAAACCAGTTATGGACAGAGGCAAGAAAGAAAGATGCAAGTATTAAGAAGAAGGATGTTGAGGAATACTTGGAAGGACATAGAACTTATACAATTCACCGTCCTAGACGCGTACACTTCAAAAGATCAATAACATATCCTTCTGGATATATGACAGATGTTCAGTGCGACTTGGCAGATTTTCAAAAATTATCGCGGCAAAATAATGGAAAGAAATATGCACTTGTGGCAATAGATGTTTTAAGCAAAAGAGTTTTCGCTGAACCTGTTCGCACTAAAAAATCAAATGATATGATTGATGTATTTGAAAAAATTTTGTCAAGAATGGAAATGCACCCCCACCGTATTTTTAGTGATAAAGGAACTGAATTTTGCAGCAAAGAAATTATGAATTTTTTCAGGAAAAAAGATATTGAAAAATACACGGCAACTTTCTCAGAAGTTAAAGCGTCCCTAGCTGAACGATGTATACGGAACATTAAACAGAGATTATACAGATTTATGAGCGAGAAACATACATTAAAATGGACAGAAGCTTTACCTAAAATAGTTGAAGCAATAAACCATTCAAAGTGTAGGGTTTTAGGTGGATTAAGGCCAGTTGATGTAAGCTTTAACAATGCAAAGGAAATTAGAGAAATGGTATTTGGCCCTATTGGCAAGAATAAACCTAGAAAAAATCCACGGTTTAAAGAAAATGATCATGTGCGTATAAGCAGAAATAAAAATATTTTTTCGAAGGGTTATCTCCCAAATTATAGCGATGAAATTCTTCAAATAGATCTTGTTAAAAAGAAGGCTAATCCCAACAGATACCGTGTCCGAGACGATAATGGAGAATTATTTAAAGGATACTTCTACCCTGAGGAATTAATCAGAGTGAGGAAGGATGAGAATACCAGCTACAGGATTGAGAAGATTATTAAGAGCAGAAAGAAAAAAGATGGAGGAAAAGAATTTTATGTTAAATTTTTTGATTATCCCCAGCCCCAGTGGATAAATGAAAATCAATTTGTATAAAAGGCCAATTGTTTCATTCCCTTTAAATCATTTGTAATCATTTTTCACTTCTATTGTTCAAATTATTATTATTTTTATCGTTAAATAAATAATGGCTAATACATTCTTTGTTGTTCTTCCTAGTAATGTTAGTGACTACCCAGATAATAAACCCAATAAGTATCGAGTGCATCTCCCTAAGCCAATAGAATTTCAAGGTGGAAACTGGTTATGTGGGCTCTACAGTATACAATACCCACAGTCATGGGCTGCAACTATTGGCACTGACGTTAAACAATGGATCGAAATTAATTACAATAACAAAAAACCACATAGAATTGGAATTCCCAAAACAACACAATTAACACCCAACGGACTCAGCTTCTTTTTAAAACTTGTATTATCAAATAAGGAAAAACCTAGGAAAAGACGTGATTTATCAATAGATGCTTTTGGTGATGAAATTATTATTGACCCAGAAATTAATTTAGTTGTGGACCCAGCTAAGAAAAGACGAAGAAGGGAGGCAAGTGAAGTGGATTCTGTGCCATTATGGATGAAGGAATTTTTTAATCAGTATCCTCACAATTATTGGGAAGCCATACGCGATTATGAGCAAGAATTAGAACAACATAAAGTTAAGGTTGAAGAAAAAACAAACCAAGTCCTTAATGAAGAGAATGTTATAAAGAAGGAAGAATTTCAACAAGAACTTGATCACCTTCATTCCCTTTCAGAAGATAAAAAGAAAGAAATTCGTCTTTTAACAGAGGAAGCTAATAAGAGAGATAGGCGTGATGATCGACTTATAGCAAATCAGTTTTTTGAACAACACCCAGATGATTATCACGAGCAGGTGATAAAGATGGAAATAAATATAATAGTAAGATACATTGAACTAGAAGATAAAGTTAATGAGAGCAGGGAGGAAGGCGGTAAAAATGTTCGTTCTGGAGAAGAAATTCAAAGGTTTATAAATTCAATAAAGCGTATGCGAAAAAACTTGGAAGCATTGGAATCTGCCATAATTGAAAGAGAGATTAAAATTAGTACGGATGAATTTCATCAGCAAAATTCAAATACACACTCAGAATTTGTCCAAAAATTTTTTGACGACCATCCTGTGGATCATTGGACAGCTTTAAAGAAAAATTTAGGAGATCTACAGGAATTGCACAGGCAGATTAGGGAAAAACGAGATTTGCATTCACAAGAACAGGATAAGGAAGAAAAGAATAAATTAGGGAAGGAAATTGACAATTTAAGTAAATTGGCTTCCTACAGAAGAAATAGATTTACAGCGATACATCATGCGGCCTACAAGAAATGGAAAAATTTTGAGCTGCCAATTCCGCCAACTAAGAATGAAATTAAGGAAATGCAAAAAATTGAAGAGAAAACTCATCCAGAATATTTGGAAGATGCCTTAAAAGTAAACGATCAAGGCAAACCAGTGCCAATTCCTGCTCCCGTAATTACAGATGAAATGGTTGAAGTTGTCAAAGATAGGCATGGGTATGAGCAGGAGAAGGCCAGAGAGTCAGAGGAAAATGAAAGAAAAGATAAAGAGTTGAAAGAAAGCAAAGAACAATTAAAGCATGCTAGAAGAATAGATAAATATGGGCAACCTATACCCCTTGAGCAACCAATAGATGAAGAGGAAGATACAGTACCTGATGAGGAAGGTTTCGAAAAAGAGGAAGAAGTTTGGGATGAGAAAAGTAGGGAAAGCCAAGTTTTAGATTTGGATTCCTCAGAAGAAATTATACCGACAGAAGAGATATTTGAGGAGCAAAAGGATGAGCAAAATACTGACGATCTGATAAATGAGAAGACAGTTACTATGATTGAAGAAAAAGAATCTCAGGCAAAAGATTTGTATTCTGACATTGAATTTGAATATTTGGACAGTATTGATCGATTTAGAGTAGTTTTCAACAATCCTGAGATTAGAAATATTGTTATCTCTTCACAATTATGCTATGTTCTCGGCTTCCCCATGGGGCCTTTGGTAAACGGTCAAATTGGAAAATATGGAATTGATCTCAAAGGAGGATTTACCAGCTTTGCTGTTTATTCAAAAGGGTTAACAAACACTGTAATTATGGGAAATTCGGTCAGTTCATTACTTAGAATTGTGGCTGTTGAAAATAGGTCTGGCGGTGTTGTAGAAAGAGTATATGATCAACCAATGTTCATACAAGTGTTACCCAGAGAGATTAATGAAATTGAAGTTGAACTAAGATGGATGAACGGAAGTCTTGTAAAATTTGATCATGGAACTGTAATCATTACTCTAATGTTTAAAAGAATGATAAGATTTTAATTAATTAATAATATTTTTTAAAAATGTCAAATTTTATTTATTTTTTATCATTTTAATAATAAAAGAAAAAACAAATTCGTCTGGATTTGAATGATTTAATAATAGGGATAGAAATTTTTTATAAGAAAATCCAGAGGAAATAAAATAAATAAAAGTGATACAATGTTGACCACAAGTGGGAAAAAGAGGGTTTTGAAGGGGTACATTATTTATTACACGATTTGGAAATTTGGATATAAAATTTTTTATTGAAATGGGGGGTTCGGGGAGTAATAATGAATCAAATATTAATATTTTTTCTTGGTTTTCTATGAAAAATGCAATCCAATGTGATCCATTTTGAGAAGACTTCTCAAGGTTGACGACCATTGAACAAGGGTATTTTCGGACTTCCTGTGGGATTTTATCTGAGGCAAAGCATCCAATAAAATAACTTCTAGTTATTCTGTTGTGGAACAGAATTTTCTCGATTTGTAAAGTGTCCATTTCCGTCGAGGAAGGGAATGTTTGAATCTTTTCTTCGAATTTCTCCAAGTTCAATGTCAATGTTGTTGTTGTTTTTAATTCTTATAAATTTTCTCAGTTGATAGGTTAAGGCTGTTGCTAGCAATAGAACCCAGAGTACAATTAATGTATAACAATAAATAGTTTGAGCGATTGATGTTTCTGATGAAGGAAATTCGTTGCAAGGGGAAGGAAATTGAACATTTTCCACGTGTTCCATAGACCAAAAATCCAAAATTGTAATATTTTTCTCAGGGTTAAACTTAGATGCTAGCCCAATTGAGTTTTGTACTCTTTCAGGAATTCTTGGGAATTTTGATGTAGAGGAATTAATAATTTTATTTGATATAGGTGGAATAGTATTAGCGTAATAGCCTATACGTTCTCTTAATTTTTCTCTATACTCTGGATTTTCATCCTCATTGGACATATAATATTGATGTGTGAATTTATACAGAAAGGAAAACAAAATTATACAAACAAAGCATAAATCAATTTTTATAGTAATGTGACACATTTTTAAAATGAAGTTGGAGATTAAAAATGAGGAAAATTATGGGTATTTATACTGAAATATCTGTGGAAATAGTTCTATTCCTATCTAACATTAGCAACGAATCGATTTCTCCCATTGCTACAAGTACAATCCCACCACTTGGAACTGGTTCGTTGAAGGTCATCCTTATACTTGTTGTACCATTCTTTATTAAATCAAACATTTCTGGTCCATTATCTTCCTGACTATTTGTGAGGTTAAATACGAAGAAGCAATATCCTGCATATGCATACCGAAACATTGATATACCGTTACTTTCTAGCGATCCCGCGTACCCTACTGCCTCTTGCATGTCATGATAAATTCTGGCGTAGTTTCCTTTTGAAAAATCAAGGGAATAAGGGGCTGCTGGAAAGGTTACTCCCCCAGCAGTTATGGAAATATCTCTCAAATTAAAATGTTGGAAATAAAAAGGCGTTGTTCTTTGACGTCCTACAAAATCTTTATTATCAACCATTCCCAGTATGATTCGTCGAGGTACTTGATCCGTCCATAGGTTAGCATTAAATTCTGTTCTATTTTCACTGATGAATAAGGATTTGAGAGATGTTTTTCTTATCGGGTATCGCGCTGGCTTTATTTCAAGTTTCTTAGCAATATCAAAAGCTAAACTATCCATCAACTCAATCTTTTTTACATATAATTTGCAAGCCACAATTTCTAGATGATATTTTGGGGCAGTGTCCCAGGGAGCACTAAGTAGGAAACTTGATTCATTGGGTAGGAGTTCAATATCAACTTCACATTGATTCACTAAATATCTTGGTTGATTGCAAATATCAACATCCAATTTAGCCATAAATTGTGCACTACGAGGATTTCCATCTTCGTCTAAGAATAATTTTTTCCTTGATTTAATTCCATATCCATTTGAATCAACTCCAGGATAGGTTTGTGTGGCTCCATCATCATAATATCCCGCAACAGAAAGATAAGAGTTCTTCACACTTTGTGGGTAGGTTAGTTCGTAGTCAAAAATACTTTTGTAAGCCATGAGGGAGTTCCCTTCAAAAACCTGAGTTCCATTAATATGCATGCGACAATTTTTCCAAATTGTATGACCTATAAGCTGTACTGTGGCCACATTATCATCTTTTCCTATATCAACAAGTTTCCCATCTTTATCTTCTTTCCTAATCCTAAGTTCAGTAAAAACATAAGTTTTGGCTAAATCAATATAATTTGTAGTCGCATGAATTTTAAAATGAAATGGGGTGATATTTACAGGGTTAAGTGTGAGTAATTCAATAAATGATGAGTTGCTAATACTAACATTCGTATGGGGAGTTTCGAAAAACGATAAGGCATTTGTTATTGCGTTGCCAGAATCGCGATCTATTTTCTGATGAGTAGACATTTTTATTTAATAAAGTCCGAATGTATCTATTTTTTGACGTTTCTTTTTTGTGGTACCAGAGGGATGTTTACCAATAATGAGTTGATGACCTTTTTCTTTCGAAAATGTTTGATGAGGTTTAACTTTTCTTTTAAGTCCTTTTTGATTAGCCCTAGCACGCAATCCTGTTCCAAACTGCTTTGGAATTCCACCCTTCTCAAGTAATCTGTCCAATCCTCGTTTTCCTTCACTTATAACTGTTTGCTTAAAATTATTATTAGAATTTTCACTACCATATTCTGGATTCCCCACACTTTCTAATATTCTTCCACCCGTATCCAAAGCTTCTTTTGCTACAGCTGTACCAGCACGTTTTGCATATGGTAGAAGAAAACGCCAAAAATTCCTAAGTACATCTCCAACACCCCCACCTGCTTGTCTCCCGTATCCACGCTGATAAGGATTAAGTCCGCGAAAATAGTAATAATTTTCATCAGCTCCTCCACCTGTTTGACTTGTAGGTGCATGATGGTCATCGTATCCGACTGTCCGAGGGTCAAAGGGAAAATGGACCATAATTAATTTAGAATAAATAAGATTATAAGATAAAGATAATATGAATATTAATAAATTAGGTTAAGTAAAATTATGAATAGAACTTTAATGTTAGACAAAGTAAGATAATTATAAAATCGAATATATTTAAATTAATTACTGATTTAAAATTTTTAATTATTGTGTTAAAAGAATATAGAAAATACGTCTTGAATTAATTACTTAAATTAATTTTATTTTTATTCCTTAAAATAATTTTAAATTTGCAATCACAACCAATTGTAATAGTCACACCCAGTTTTAAATAGTAAAATTTTTTAATCTTAGATTGTATGAAATTTTAAAATTTTTGAAAATTTTTTAAATCTATAGAAAATGCCTTAAGTAAACTAAAAAATGAAGATTTTACTGTAAAAGCGTTATTTTTTTAAAATTTTCCCGAAACTGACCTTGGGGGAGACAAGTAGTCAATTATTTTTTCTTTATTTCTTCTTTCTAAATCGATTCCGTCAGAAATTTGATTATTTTAAAATTTAATAGGTTCTATGATTTTTGATCAAAAATGTTGCTTATACCCCTTTCAATAGCATCTCACCTATTAATTAATTTACTATCACTTGTAACTTGTCACATGTCAATCAAACAACTTGTCACTTTAAAATTTCCCGCTTTCCTGTAACACTTGGATTAGTTTTAAGTGGGAAAAGAGAAATATATTAGCGGGAGAATATTTGAAATCCTTAGTTTTCCTTTGATTTGCCAACATGTACCACAAAATATCAGGTAGAATAAGTGGAACAAATAGAGAGATTTTAAGTGGGATCGG
Source organism: Meloidogyne incognita (assembly GCA_036172945.1). NCBI lineage: Eukaryota > Metazoa > Nematoda > Chromadorea > Rhabditida > Meloidogynidae > Meloidogyne > Meloidogyne incognita. Next base: position 3,702,165 of record JARQAC010000002.1, read on the forward strand.
CAAAATTGCCAACTTTCCCCTTGATCTTTCCTCATCTGCCGCACATTTTCTTCAGCTATAGCTTGCCAAAGTTATTCCCTTCCCACACCTTCCAATATTCTTTTTGTGGACGGAAGGGTGGTACCTTAATAACTTCAAAGGAGGTGACCAAGGTCACCTCCTTTCCACCGACCCCCTTTCCTTCAACCCCCATTTGTCAATCACCCCTTTCCTCCAACCCCCATTTTTTATTCACCCCCTTTCCTCCAACCCCCATTTTTTATTCACCCCCTTTCCTCCAACCCCCATTTTTTCAAATGGGACGTTGGGGACACAGGGGGTGGGGTAACTACTGTCACTTTCCTCTCAAATCAACTGATCTATAGATTAGATGGAGGTACATAGGTATATCTAGTTTTTGGAGCTACTTTATAGTGAGGTCAAAGAATATACCTATTTTTCTCACCTTAACATCTTCATCTGGCACAAACTTTTCTGGAATAATATTATCCAAAAACCATTTAAAAGATTTACAATTTAATCTTTTTCTAAGTAATATTCTTTCACTTAAATCGCCAACATCGACATTCTTAAATTTAAAAAAATTTTAGGAAAAATGTCTGTAAAGAGATGACTCTTAAAATGACTCTTAATGACTCTTAAAATAATATTACATCCGATATTCTAAGCTAAAAGGACTAAATGTGGAAAAGAGAAAAGAAGGATGGAACTAATCAAAACTAGGGTTGTCGGTTCTGGACCGAACTGAACCGAAGAACCGAGGATTTTTTCGGTTCGGTTTCGGATATCCGAAATTTTCGGTTCGGTTCTTCGGTTCGGTGGATATCCGAAGAATTTCCAGGAACCGACAACCTTAATCAAAATAAATAAATTCCTCGGGGTTTTAAAATAAATTAGGAGGAATAAAATGGGAGAATGTAGACCGGGCTGTGAGAGGCATACAAGATATATCGTGAGGTCAAAGAATATCTCGATAACCGAGATTTTGGAGATCTTCACGATCTGGTCTATAAATCAGAGTCAGGAAAAAAATTTTGTTGGAAATGGGAAACACTTTGTTAAACATGAGAACGATATGGAGTTAGAAAGGGTGCCTCAAATAATTTTTAAAAATTCTTCCAAAAAATTTCAATTTTCCCTACTTTTAATCCCATTCTGTGCACATAAAATAGCCTTTTATAATCATCCATCCAAACTTCTGCCAGTCTTTTAGAATTCGTCCCGTGAACGTCTTTATTGTTGTCCGGACCTGTCATGTTGTAGGGATGGCCATTTCGGTAAATATGCCCAACATGTGAACAGGGAATTATTTCTAATGTTCCCCCACACATCCAAACCTTTTTTAAAGGGATAAAAAGTTCTTTTTTAATTTTAAAGTAGTCGAACCTCCCTATAAAATACGGCTGAAAAATTGCACAAATGAAGGACAATTTAAAAATTAGGAGTATTGCATAGATACCCCCTCCCTCCAATAGCTACCCAGATTAAAAAAAAGGAGGTATCTAGGTATGTTAAATCGAGGTGTATTTAGTATTAGAAAAGTTAAAATATATTTCTGTTTATCTAAGACATATCTCTGACATTTTCTAAAATTTGGTTGCCAACGAGGAAGGTGGGGAGCTTTGTGAACAAACCCTCCGTTTAGGGGTTGAGGATGAAATCCCCGGATATTGAGGGTTCTCGATAGATGGCAAAAGAATAAAGAAAATATAAATGATAAGATTCAAACCACGCCCCATTTAAAATGTTTCCTCAATACTTTTTACTCTTTATGACGGTCTCGACTCTTCCCAATTCTTTGGTAGAATGCTAGGGAATCACCCGGTTCTTTTCCTTCACCTTTTTGGAAATAACGAAGATTTCCGGATATCTTTTTTTCAGATCCAGATATCCGGATCCAACAACCCTACTCCCTTCCCTTAATTAAGATAACCCCATCATTATAAAACAGAGAGGTTCGACTTTAATTTTAATTTTCTCCTTACCCTAAAAGATATTTCCAAATTTTCTCCACCCCAAATATCCATTCCTGGGTCATAACCACCAACTTCAAAAAAATATTCTCTGTTAATAGCAAATAACCCTCCAGCCATTGTAGGGGTTAATAAAGGGTCTATTTCCGGATTTTTCCTTCTTTTCTTTTCTCTTTCAGGTATTTCAGACATACTATAGTGCAAACTCCACCTTTTTTAATTAAAAAATATTTTTTAAATTAAAATTATTTTTTTATTTACCAACCAAAAAGTCCCTATACCACCAGGGGCCAATCAAAATTAAGGAGACAATCGACAAACGATAGATATATTTTTCACGTTTATCGTTAAGATACGTCGTTTGTCGAATACCTCGAATAAAGATAAATATCTTTATCGTTTGTCGTTTATCGTCTCTATTATATCGACTGTCGTCGAGATTTGTCGTTTATCGTTCGAAATTAGTCGTTTGTCGTTTGAAACGATAATTTATTATGGTAACAAGTGAAAAACTACGGTTTTTGAACGACAAATTTATCGGATGCTAAACCATGTCCGCTAAATTTATCGTTTGAAATTTAAAAAATTTTTTAAAAATCCAAATTCAACCTAAAAATTCCAAATAAAATATTTTTAGATAGATTAGAATGTGCTCTATCTTTTGATATAATTTTTAAAAATTTTCGTTAAAAAATAAATTTACTATAAGCTTTCGCGCGAGGTACATTTATTTTTGAGAGAAACAGGGACTCATCCTCTCAAATAGGACTTTTATTTTTGATTAAGCGTCTTATAAATTTTATAACTATTAGGAAAGTAAAGCTAAAATTCTGATTTTTACGTATATTATGTAAAACTCTCTCCTCTATCTAATGGTATAAAAATCGGAGGGATTAAGGGGATATCTGTGTGGATTAAGGGGGATATTGGTGGATTTGGAGGGATATCGACGGAAAATCTGAGATTTTTTGGCACCATTCGATAGAGGATCCTAGACTTCCTATTGCAAAGTGATGTCCGTTTTCTTGCAAAACGACTTCGGGCCAAGTTATGGCCAGTCAAAGTTTCAGTCCTCGGGTGTGTTTGAGTACAAGGAAAAGAGGGAAAAGGAGTGAGATATCAAGTTTTTTCGCTCTCTCTGTTCTCTTTTCATTTTCTTATAAACTTGAGAAAAGAATACATGAGGCGCGAAGAATAAAAAGACTAGAGAAGAAATTCTTCTATTATATCGTTTGTCTCCTTAATTTTTATTGGAGGTAAACGCTAAATGACAATTGACAATTGATAAACGATAATTTCCATAATATCGTCAGCAGACATATTCAGACGACATTCGATATATTCCAGACGATAAACGATATATTTGTAATATATCTATCGTTTGTCGATTGTCTCCTTAATTTTGATTGGCCCCAGCACCCCCTATTTGATATTCCATTGTTTGATCCTTTAAATAATTAATTTTACTAAAATTCTGATTAAATTTAAATTTTGGGGATTTATTTAGGCAGTCGGGGTTAAATTGTAGAGCACACTTAGAGCATTTAAAACGCTTAGACGGGGGTTAAACGATCTAAAAGGATAAAAGAGAAAGCATTAGTCGTTGCCCCGGTAGTTCAATGGTAGAGCTCCTGTATATGGTGAGCGAAAGAGCTTAGAAATAACTACCAGGGCATTAATCCCTGAGGTTGTTTGCTAGAATATTTTTTAAATCAAAAGTCTTCTGGTCTTCCAAAATTCTCAAAATTTTTGCCTGAAAGATTATTGGCTTCTCGGCTCCTTTTCGGCCGATTTCGCCCCTTTTTGTGAAGCCATGCCTCCTTTTTGGGGGATTGGAAAGGGACACCTTTGTCCTCGCCTACTGAATCAACTAATTAAAAAGGCTTAGAAAAGTCTTCAATACCAAAATAAAAATTCAAAAAAAAATTTACAGAAATAATATCAATAACGGGGCAAACAACAGCTGAACGTTGTTTTTTAATTCTTTGAAGTAAAGGTTCTAACCTAGAAAAATTATTCTTTCAAATTTTTTTTTAAATTCTCTTTCCAAATTACCATCCCTCATTAGCCTCACAATGAGAATCTAAAAAGACAACAACATCCCCTCTAGCATATTTAGCACCAGCCAGTTTTGCTCTAATCAATCCTAATCTGTTATGGGCTCGTAAAAGACGAACTTTTTTGCCAAAACGGCGTAGATGTTCAATTAAAGGAAATCCAAGATTTTCTTTAAAAAATAAAAAAAAAAATTAAAAATTAATCAAAGTCTCTGAGAGGGTCTGAGACCGGACGGAGAGGCGCAAGAGAGCCAATATCTCGAAAAATATCGAACTCGATAACCGAGATTTTTTTCGAGATCTCGTCTCGATCCGATCTCTACTCTAAATCCCTAAAATGTTTAGAAAGACAATTAAGAGAAGGGACTTGACTGAGGATTAACCCAGAGTTGAGATGGTTCCTGTGTTGGAAAAAGTGGACAGTCTCGAGTTGTTAGCAGAGATGGGTCGGAATTCCGATTTCCGACACCTCGGACTGTTCCGACCCAACTCTGGTTGTTAGTCCCTCCCCCTAATCCCTCCTCCAAACTTCTTCCTGGAATAAAAAAGAATTCCCCCACTTTGGGTGGGGGAATTGTTTGGGGGAATCCTTGGGTTGTAAAAATGCAAGGGAAGGGACTTGACTGAGGATTCCAGAGTCGAGATGGGGTTCCTGTGCAAGATTTTTCCAACCCAAGGGGTGTATATTTGAATGTAATTTTTACCGTGCTGGCTAAAGTCATCTACAAGAACCTAAATAATGTTTTTCTTAATTAAAAAAAATTATTTTTTTATAAATTTACCACTTCTCTAAGTAAATTATCTGGAGTTCTATTAATTACAGAATGTACAGTTCGAAGCAAAACAGAAGGGTATTCATCAGTAAATACTTTAAATATTTTTTAAAATTATTTTGTGAAATATATTAAGGACTCTAAGAAGGGAATTAATTCGACATTTATGACTTGAGAGTAAATTAAAAATCAAAAAGTGGACAGTCCCGAGTTTAAGGTAGAGTTAAGACAAGTGCCCGGCAAAATCAATCTTGCCAGACCCAGATTCCGGATTGGTAACTTGGGCAGGGCCGATTTTTTCCGGATTAGTCCGCTCCGGAAAAACCCGGAGATCGTGAAAAAACCCGGATTTGGGACCCGGACTCCGGATAATCCGGCCGGGGCCTGTCCGGCGCCGGGCACTAGCTAAGACTAATCGAGTATGAATAATTTCGAATACTTCAAATACTCGAACTTGAACCGACTTTTTTGTGTAAAACCGAATAATTTTCGAGTTCCAATCTTTCCCAATTTTATTCTGATTTTGTTGTTGTTTATATTTTTCTTAATTTTGACAGAAATGGAGAATCGGGAAAGTTTCCCGTCCCTTTCTTTCCTCCCTCTTCCCTTTTTTAAAAATTAATTTACCAATAATAACCGAAGCTCTAGGCAAATCTTTATCATAAATTTGTGAATGACATAAAATTGTTCTAGAATCAGGAATTGAACGGTCCAGGGAAATTAAATCACTTAAAAATAAATTTTTAATTTATTTGAGACCTTATTATGCTTTATTTTGTTTTGTTCTTTTAAACTGACCCGGGCCGAGTTTTCAGAGAGTTACCCTCAAAAAACTGGATTTTATTTTAGAAAATCTTATTCTGACCTATGGGCTGAGAAGCAGGGGTGTGCCGAAAGTGATTCTAAAAAGCGAAAGACGAAACCCGTACACCCCTACTGTGAAGCCATTCATAGGGTAAGAGGTTGGCGGTTCCGGGTACCCGAAGATTTTCATAAGCCACAAAGACTAGTCATAGTCTCCTAATCATAATCACTCTAAAAACATTTCCCTCTCCTCCCTCACTCAATTACCTTTAAATTAATTAAATTCCCAATTTGAGCCTGTGAAGCCAGTCAGCCAGTCATGGGTAAGAGGTTAGCAGTTCAAGTTTTTTCAGGTTCAAGCGGTTCGGGGTACCCGAGGATTTTCCGTGAATCACCAAGCGCTGGTCACAGTCTCCTAATCACATTCCCTCTAAAAAACCATTCCTCCCCCCTCCTCCCTCAATTACCTACCTAGCCACAACATTCATAAACCACTCCTTTTTAAGTTTTTCAGCTTTTATTTGTTGTTCTCCATTTAAAATAACAGGTAAACCATTTTCTCCAATTCCTGTTCTTTTTATATTTTTTGAAGGAATTTTGTGTTGTTGGGAATGACCAAAAAAAGATAATTCTGAAATTTGTTCTTCTGTTATGTTGAAATTTAAATTGAGAAGTTCTGCTGGAATTGCGTGTCTGTTTTGGAGAAAATTAGAAGATTAATTTTGAAAAAAAATTAATTTAAGGAAAAGAAAGGTTAACTCTAGCAAGTTTAAGATGAGAGAACTTTAAATGTCCATAGCTTCGTTCACCACCTGTGCGTAATGAACTACCATATTTTCCCGATTAATTCCCCTCCCTCGATTAATTCCCCATGATAGAGTTGGTTTGAAACAATAATTCCCCATCCCCAAATACACTACTGCACGTTCAAATGCCAAAACTCGAATAATTCCCCTCCTTCGATTAATTCCTCACGCCCAGGAAGGGTTGAAAAAATAATTCCCCAGGGGAATTAATCGAGAAAATACGGTAAGCGACACAGCATTAACTGCCGAGGGTTTTACTCGAAAAATACCGTAAAAGAACCACCAACTATTTATAAAATGTGGGGTGTTTATTGGAATTATTTTAGCCCATTTTCAAGGCTTTTCGAAATTAAATAAATCCCCTGAACGTGTTTGTCTCTAGATAGAGGATATATCTCCTCAGCTTTCTCCAAAATAAGAGTCAGGAATTTAAAAAATGAAAAAACGAAAATTCAATTTGGTTAGCAAAAGAATTTTGGTAAAAATCGAAAGCCCCCCCCCTAGTGATGTTCGGGAGTGAAAAAAAGCCGAGAGTCGAGAGCCGAGACCGAGACCGGGAATCGACCCCGAGACCGAGTCTCGGGTCGAGACCGAGAGTCGAGACCGAGAGTCGAGACGAGAGATTAGGTGGGTTATCACTTTATATACCTCCTAATCCCCAAAAATCCATATATATCCTTCATAATCCTCCAAATCCCTTGAATCACCAAATCCTCATATAACTTTACTCCTTCTAAATTACCGATATCCACCTTAATCCACTGATATTCACATTAATCGCTTATAATTTCCTTATATCCCTCGATATCCCACCAACCCGAACGATTTTCTTTATCCCCCGATGCCAAGCACAAGTCCCTTTATGTTTATTTTAATCCTTAAAATTTCCAAATATCCCTCTTAACTTGAATCCACCTCTATATCCTTTCATATCCCCATAAGCCTCCGATATTCGACAACACCATTGATGCGATAATTCTTGCATTTTGGAAGGGTTTGGAGCCATAAATCCTCCAACCATTTTCTGCGCCGCAGGCGAAAATTTTGAGAAGTTTGGAGGCCAAGAGCCAGATTTCTTTCATTTTCTGCGCGGAAGCTGAGATTTTGAGCTTATAGGGTGGATTTAAGCGCCGCAGGCGAAAATTTTTGAAAATTCATGACTACATTTAAATTTTTAACGTTTTTTCAAGTTTAAAAAAATAAAAAATATGTTTACATATTTAAAATCAACGATTAAAAGCATTCATTTTAGAAGAGAAGTATTTTTCAGATTATTTCCATGCTTAGAGTCGAACCCCCTCCTATCAAAATATCTAAGTGTGCAAAGTCAGTCACCCTAACCACTCAACCATCGACCAACAAAAGGAAAATGGAAAAAATATAAATATTTCTTTCCCTTTTCCTTAAAAAAATAAATGTCAAAGTACGCAAGGTACGAGTAAAATTCAAAAAATTTCCGTCATTAGGGGTGTAAATTTAGTCTCGTTTTCCGAGACTAAAACACCGAGACCGAGACCGAGACCGAGAGGTCAAAAAACCCGGGAAATTTCCCGACTCGGGAACCGAGACCGAGAGTCTCGAACATCACTACCCCCCCCCCTCCCACTTAATCAGAGATATGTCAATTTTAGCAATTTATTCCCTCAGAAAAATACCTAAAAAAGGAATTAAATAATCTTTTCGTCCCTATTATTTTAATTACCTCCCAATTAATTTTAATTTAATTAAATTTACCCATCAGGAAATACTCCCTCTCTTTGTTGAATTAAATTAGTATCAATCCAAGCATAAAACATTACATAAACAACAAAAAAACAAATTCCAATAATTAAAGTTAAAGCCCAACGAACACGTGTAAACCTCCGCCTTTTCCTTTTTTGTTGTTGAAGTTCTGTTGAGTGTTTGTAGGGAAAATTTATTTTTTGTAAAATTGTTGGGGACATTTTAACTGAAAATTTGTATTTTTATTTTTTTTTTAATTAAAAAAAAATACCTTCTATTTAATATACACGTCTATATTTTTGAAGATATTTCTTTAAATTTAAATATTTAATCCAATAAATAAGGCAGATAAAATAATTAAAGGCCTCTATAAATATATTAAATATCAGGACCGGGTTATCTTCGATTTAGAAGCCGAACTAAAATTTTTAATAAAAAGGTTAATGTGAAAGTAGAAGGTAAGTAGCCTTAAGTAGAAAGCCTAGATTTTTTTTTATTTTTTAAAAAGATTTTTCTTGCAGTAAGCAACAGGAAGCCTGCCCACCCGATTCCCTAAAATCGAAAATTTATTTATTTGTTATGTCGGCAAAATCAATATTTAAATGGGTAACAAATAGTATGATACGTATAATTACGTGTTAATCAAAGCTTTTTATTTTCCAATCTATCAGAATACCAGGGACACTGCCGTCATAAAAACTAAATTCCCGATTTTCGGGAATTGGGCAGGATCCTTGGCACATACCAATAAAGACTTAAAGAATAAAAAAAATCTAAGCCTTCCCCCTACCTTCCAAAAAAAATTCGAAAAACCTTCTAAAATTAATTTTTAAAAATAATTTTTAATAATTTTAAAAAATTATAGAGAGGTTAAAAAATATTTGTAAAATTAAAAGAAATGTTTTTAGTCATTAAAAAACTTTAAATTAATTAAATTTTAAAAAACAAAATTTTTATTCCAAAAAATATTTAACTAAAAAAACAATCCAAATTTATTTTTAACAAAAAATTTATTTCTTTTGTTGTGGTTCACCACCCAAATCCTCTATAGCATCCTCGTCTATACCCCATTTTTCAGGTATTAATTCGAAAAGTTCGTCCTAGAAAAAAATATTCAATTATTTTTTTTTAATTTGGTTAGGCATTGGAAGGAGAAAAGTGCCCCAAACTTATATCCTTGAACAACTACCATAGGTAACTATGTTTCGATCTCTCGCTGGGGGTACTAAATAGATAATTGAGGTAAGGCATCTGATAGAGGGTGCAGTAGGGCATTTTGGGGACGAGAATTATTAAATATCTCGCTATAGATTGCCTCCCTCAAAAATTATTTGAGGGAGGCAATTGGTAGAGGTTATAAGGTAATTTAAATATTCCTCCAAATATACTAAATATTCAATTATTTTTTAAATTTGGTTAGGCATTGGAAGGATAAACGAGGGCCGAGCACATTAAAAAATATTTTCAAAAATTAAAAATTCGCTCTAGTAATTAAAAAATCAATTTAAAAATATTTTCTGTTTTAAAAAAAAAGAAAAAAAATTTTCTCCTACCTTAAAATCCCCTTGAATAACCAATTCGTCAGTACCCGCAACAGAACAACCACAAGCAAATTTATTAGAAAATAATTTGGAGGCCACTTTTAAATCAATATTGCAAGTTAAAAGTCCTTTAACTATTGTCACAGATTTATTTTTGCTTCGCGTTTCTGTTTTTAAAGTAATTTTTTGTTTAATTTCCTTTTGTCCTTTTTTGCTTTGTTTTGACGATAATGTTGATGAAGTAGAACCTTTACCGCCTCTTTTCTATTAATTAATTAGAAGGGAAATAAATCAGAATTAATAATCAGAATTAATTTTAATAAACTTTCCGGAAAAGTCAGAATTATGATTACGAAAAATAAGAATTTAAAAATTAGAAATATCCAGGAAGGATCAGAATTTTTAATATACTTTCCGGAAAATCAGAAGACTAAGAAATCAGAATTTAAAAATCAGAAATATCCAGGAAAATCAGAATTAGGTAATTTTAATACACTTTCCGGAAAGAACAGAAGAAAATAAACTTTCAGAACAGAACTTTCCCAAATAAGCACTATTCTAAAATCAGAACTATTAAAGTTTAAACTTCATAATTATAATAAACTTTCTTTAAAAATCAGAAAAACTTCAGGAAGGACCAGAATTAATTTAAATAAACTTTCCGGAAAAATCAGAATTTTAACAAACTTTCCGGATAAATCAGAATTAATTTTAACTAACGAAATTTCTACCTGATGTTTCTTCTCCGTTTGTTGTTCCCCTTCCCCACCCTCACCAATTTTTAATTGTTCTGTTGCAATCTCAGGAAGGTTGGTAATTAACCATTGTTTACATTTTTCAGACATTCCACTAAATTCGCAATATTCTATAGGCATTGTACAGGCTTAAAAATAAAATTTTATTTAAAATTATCTCCTCCCCCTCCAAATACCTCCACAATAAGTCACACTCAACGGATAAATAATTTCTTTTTTAACTTCTTCCCCACCCTCATTTTGTTCGTTTTCTGTTGACATCTCAAAATATTTTTTTATTTTTTTCTAAAATAAAATTATTTAAAAATTAATTTTAAAATATTTAAAAAATATTAAATATTATTTAAAAAAATATTTTTTTAATTTAAAAAATAAATAAAAATAAATTTTAATGCAAATCAGATTATTGACACATTAAAAACAGAAAGGCAACAATAAACAAATAAAAAAATTAATATTAAATATTTAGAGGAAAGAAAAATCAGAATTAATAAAAAAAATTCTGAAATTTTATATTAAATATAAATCAGAATTATTTTATAAAAACCAGAATTAATTTATAAATAAACTTTCCGGAAAGATTATAAAGTAAATAAACTTTAAGAATATAATTTTCTGAAATAAGCTTATTTAAAATCAGAATTAATTTTAAAATCAGAATTAAAAAAATCTTAAAATTCAGAATTGAAAAATAAACTTTCCGGAAACGTCAGAATTAATTTTAGAAAAATTCTGAAATAAATATAAATCAGAATTATTATTTTATAAAAATCAGAATTAATTTAAATAAATTTTCCGGAAAGATCAGAATTAATTTTAAAATAAACTTGTTCTATCTCTAAATACAAACAAAAATAAATTAAAGATTTATAAATCGTAACACGTTTCATTTAATTTTATTTTGATGGCTACTTTTTTTCTAAAATTTAATTTTTTAAATCAATAAAATAAACGTGTTTTTAAAATTACGTGTCAATAAAATAATTTTTATTAATAAAAAAATTTTTTTAATTTAAAAAATAGCCATCCAAACACACACGATATTGATGCAAATAGAAAATAATATCACAGGGAAAAATTTAAAAAAATATTTTTATAATTTAAAGACTAGTTAAATAAATAAAATAAAATTTTCAAAATATTTTTGGCTATATTAAAGGAAAAAATAAATTTTTAAAAATAATTACTGGGAAAGAAATGAGCAAAGAAAAAAAGATTTGGGTACAATTTTTAGAAATTTCGTTTAAATTGGCAGGCAAAAAAAAATAATTTTTTAAAATTCCCCTTTAATTAATCCCAATAAATAAATTCCCATTTTTGAGTCAATTTATCCTTGTCACAAATTTCCAAAGGCACTTGATCTCCATTCTTGGCATTTAGAGATTCTAAACACAAATTAGTCCCCAAATTCTTCATTAAACCATCCTTTTTTAAATTAAAAATAAAATTTAAAATAAAAATTTAATTTTTACTTTTGTTTGTTCCCATAATTGGTTTTTATTCCCCAAATCACAATTAGGCACTAAATAAACAACTTTTTCTGATTCTCTAGCTTCTGCACAAGTAATTTCTCTTCTAAGTTGGTTTTTCTTGCTTAAAGAAAATACTTGGGCTGAGGAGGCGCCTCCTTGGCACTGAAAAAAATCAGAATTAAATAAACTTTCCGGAAAAATCAGAATTAATTTTAAAAGCTTTCTGGAAAAATCAGAATTTTTTAAATTAAACCAGAATAAGTTTCATATCAGAATTACTTAAAACTTTCCGAAAAAATCAGAATTAATTTTCCGAAAAAATCAGAAATTGAAATAAATAAATATTCCGTAAAGTTTATTTAAATTAATTCTGATTAATCAGAATATTTTAAAAACTTTCCGGAAAATAAAATTATTTAAAAAATCAGAATTTAAAACAAACAGAAAAAACAAATAAAGGTGTTGTTGTCTTTTCCTCCTTCTGCAATGTGTCTAAACATAACTGACTTGCCACGTTTTGAAGCTAAAAATAAAATAAGAAAAGGAAGAAAATAATAAAAATTTTTATTTATTTAACAAAAAACTAACCGCTCCAAACCCATGTACTTCTAAAAAAAAAGAAAAAAATTAAATAAAAAAAATATTTTTTAAAAATAAAACCAGTCAACCCCCCGCCCCTCCGTTATTATAATATACACTTTTTGGGGTGAAAAAAATATTATAAGCTAATAATGGAGACTTCCCTATGTTTGTGGAAGTTTCAGAAGTCTTGGGGAAACCCCTTGCACTCTAGAATGTTTAAGCAAACCTTTCCCCCAACGAGCGAATAATTAAAGCCGAAAAAAGTATTAAAAATGGAAGAGTAGCTAATTTACCCAAGTTTGGGAGGTATTTAAAAATAAGGTTTTTTTGACTGATTAATAATAGTCAGAATTAAAAATAATTTTTTTTTGAAATTTTAAAAACAAAAAATTTTTAAATTTACCTTCGTCTGGAATGAATTTTTCTGGAATAACATTATCCAAATACCACTATAAAAAATAATTTTATTAAAATTATTATCAAAAAATATCACAAAATTTACCTTAAAATCTTTACATTTCAATTTTTCTTTCAATTTTTTCCTTTCATTTAAATCCCCAACATCCTTTCCAATTAAATCCCTTCTATGTAAATAATATAGCCTTTTATAATCATCCATCCAAACTTCTGCCAATCTTTTAGAATTTGTCCCGTGAACGTCTTTATTGTTCCCTGGACCTGTCATGTTGTAAGGATGGCCGCTTCGAAAGATGTGACCGACGTGGGAACAGGGAATAAATTCTATTGAACCTCCACACATCCAAACCTGTTAAAATCAGAATTTAAATTAATTCCGGAAAGTTTTTAAAATTAATGTTTCAGAAATATTTTTAAATTAATTTCAGAATAATTCTCTCAAAACTTGTTTTCCGGAAAGTAGAAAATAATTCAAATTAATTTTTTAATGGGAGAAGGCCGATATACCGCGAGCCCAGTATACCGCCAAGTTATAACTTCGTTCAAATGTGTCGATCAAATGTGTGGTTCGGTTCGATTCGGCTCGAGGAGCTGAAACAAACTAGTATACCAAGGCCTCCCGGATTCGAAAATTTTGAACGAAGTTATAGAACATCGGTATACTGGGCTGCCGGTATATCGGGGTGTACCCTACTTTAATATTCCGTAAAATTAAATAATGTAATTTGTCCCCACAAGAAAATTCTGATATTTCCGGAAAGTCTTAAATAAGTAACCCAAAAACTTTCCACAAAGATCAGAATTAATTTTTAAAAACTTTCCCGAAAGGTTAACTAAAGAAATAAAAATTCTGTTTTACTCTAAAAGATATTTCCAAATTTTCTCCACCCCAAATATCCATTCCAGGGTCATAACCACCAACTTGAAGGAAATATTCTCTGTTAGCAGCTAATAAACCTCCAGCCATTGTTGGGGAACTAAAAAAATTTTTTTTTAATTTAAATTCTTCCAAAAAATTTACGGAATTGGATCAGCAGCCGATTTCAGAGTTTTCTGAATTCTTTCAGGAATTGGATCCCATCGAAAATGCAAAGACCAGAAAAATGTTCCAATAGAATTAATTTCTCCTCCACTTGTATATGCTTAAATAAATTAAATTTAAAAAATATGTAATTTAAAAAAATACCCATAGTTTCAGCATTTATATTATCTATTGAAGGACATACAATTGCTGTTCTCTTTTCTTTTATTCTTTCAAGCATTGGTTCAAGCCTAAAATTTTCTTTTAAAAATTAAAGAAAATTTTTTAAAGAAATTGAGGATTTGAGGAATAAAGAATTTCCGGCTCTTGTCCAGTTTAGGCGTCCAATCGCACATTTATACGTCCAAACAACCTTTATACGTCCAATGAAATGTTTAGACGTCCAATGAAACGTTTATGCGTCCAAACAAAATTTTAAGCGTCCAATAAAAAGTTTATGCGTCCAAACAAATTTTTATGCGATTTGGATTTATTTTTGTAAGTCTTATTTCTTTTTAAGAAAAACAATCCAAGTTGTCCGTCACCGGGGGGTGTTGGTCCGTCAACGGGATGAGTTGGTCCACCTACGGGGGATGTTGTTTCGTCAACGGGGGAAGTTGGTCCGCCAACGTGGGGATGTTGTTCTATCAACGGAAATGTTGTTTCGTCAACGGGGGGTGTTGTTCTATCAACGGGGAATGTTGTTCCAAGTTATTTCGAAATGGATGAATTTGTTTCGAGAATTGGAACAATATATAAATTCAAAATTTAAATTTCCACTGTAACTCATTGGACGTATAAAAATTTGTTTGGACGTCTAAACTTTTCATTGGACGCACAAAAATTCGTTTGGACGTCTAAACATTTCATTGGACGTATAAAGGTTGTTTGGACGTATAAAGGTGCGATTGGACGCCTAAACTGGACAAGAGCCAAATTTCCTTATTAAAAATTAGAAAATCCAAACCATCCAATATTTGCCTCACAATGTGAATCCAAAAACACAACAACTTCACCACGTGCTAATTTTGCTCCATTTAACTTTGCACGAATCAAACCATTCCTTTCTTTAAGTCTGTAAATGTGTACTTTTCCATTAAATCGTTTAATGTAATTGTCAAGATTTTGATGGAGATCATCTAAATTTGTTAAATATTGCTTAAATTTTACTATAGAAGGGTATATATAAGTAGTTATAATTAAAACTGGAAGGTGTTAGCTAATTTTAATTAGGAATTAGTTTGGAAGGTGTTCAACAGACAATCAAACCATACTTTAAGACAACTTTTTGGAGATAAAAAATCGTTTAATTTTTGA
Source organism: Meloidogyne incognita (assembly GCA_036172945.1). NCBI lineage: Eukaryota > Metazoa > Nematoda > Chromadorea > Rhabditida > Meloidogynidae > Meloidogyne > Meloidogyne incognita. Next base: position 3,717,405 of record JARQAC010000002.1, read on the forward strand.
GGTCTACCTCAATAAATATATGTACATCCACCACTCAACCTAGCAGTGAATCAAAGTTGAAAAAAAACAAATTTCAAATAAATGAAGGGAGGGGGAGTATTTAAAAATAAGGTTTTGGATATAATTGTGATTCTTTTAGAAATTGACTAATTCTTTCATAATTTTTTGGAAAAAAAATTTTAAAAATTAATCTCGAAACCATTCCCCCCAAAAATTAAAAAAACCTCTTTGACTAAAATCATCAACCAACAAAACTTCTTCCAACAATTTATCTGGTGTTCTATTAATCACAGAATGGACAGTTCGTAATAATGGAGACCAAGCTTCATCAGTAAAAATAATAACAACCGAAGTTTTTGGTAATTTATTCAAATCATAAATTTTTGTTTTACATTCTTTAATACGGACATCTGGCAATGAACGATCCAACGAAATTTTGTCACTTAAAAATTTTTTAATAATATATTATTACTTAATTATCTCTCTTTTTCAACTTTATTCATCACTGGGTATAATGGTAAATTTTGGATTTGGTAACATTGTTTGGAGTTGACCTAACATAATTGCGGTGGTTTGGGATTATCTACAGGGTTTTGGTACCTTTTTGGCTTGTTACACGTAATTCTATGAAATGAAATACCGAGAAAAATCGACAGGAAGAGTCGATGAAAAAATCGACAATATGTCGATTCCAGTTGATTCCAATCGGACTCTATAAAAAGATAACGGACGATTTAAAAAGCTTAATAACCACAAAATTGTAACGAAAATAGATCATAAAAAATCCAGAATAGAAAACCCAAAATTAATTCATAAAAAAATAAAGTTTAAAAAACTAGAGGAAGTTCCCACCAATTTTAAAAAATTAAAAAACCTAGCAGCAACATTCATAAACCATTTTTTCATATCAGCAGTGCCCTGAACTGCTTCTTTGCCTGTTAAAAACACAGCAGCGCCCATTTCACCTGGACCTATAGAAAAAATTATTTTTAATTAAAAAACCAAAAAAAACCATTTTTATTCTTCACAGGCAAAACAGCCGCCACAACCTTTTTATTTAAACTTTTCCCAATTTCTTTCTTTTTATTTAATAAACTTTTATTTTGTGGTTCCCAAGTCCTTCCTTCACCCGGTGGAAGTTCTTCTATTGTAGTTAACCAATCACGAATTAAAATAAAACAGATCATTGAAACCAGAATTAAAGAGAGTAATAAATTAAGTGTTGATATTCTGAAAATAAATAAAATAATCAGAATTTAAAATCAGAATTAAAAATCAGAATTTAAAAATCGGAATTTGAAATCAGAATTAGAAATCAGAATAAGAATTAAAAAACCAGAATTTAAAAATCAGAATTTTAAAAATCAGAATTAAAAACTCAGAATTTAAAACTCACGAATTTAAAAATCAGAATTTAAAAATCAGAATTAAAAATCAGAAAAATTTCTGAAAATTTACCTAACTAATTTAATTATATTTTCAAACTGATTTCAAGTTTAATTTTTAAAAATTCTGGGTAATAGTTCGGTTCGTACCCCCCCCCCCCCTCTTTTTTTCCTTTAAAAGTATTAAAAATGGTCAGTCAGTCTTAGTTTATTGAACTCGTCGAGTTGTGTCGGATGACACCAAAATCAACCCCCGGTCTTAACTTTGGGCCGAGATACAGACCTTCAAAGAGTGAAAAACTATGGGGGGCCAAATGATAAAGTATTTAAAAATGGTAAAACCTTTTGTTTTTCGCAAGGTTTCTGTTTGTATCTCGGCCCAAAGTAAAGACCGGGGGTTGATTCTGTTGTCATTCGACTCAGTTCGACGAGTTCTATAATCTAAGATTGGCTGACCATTTTTTAATACTTTTTTGAAGGAAAGGGGGGGGGGGGGGTACGAACCGAACTATTACCAAATTCTGATATTCCTCAAATAAAAATATAAAACTAAATTAACCTTTTTCTCGGGGCCATAATCAACCGCATCAGAGTTCTCTGCATACTTCCCAAATAAATTTAAAAAAATTCTAAAATAATTAATTATTTATTTTTTTTAAAATCAATTACTTTTTATTTAAAAATATTCAAAATTTATTAATAAAAAAATTAAAAAAATAAATTCAAATATTTATAAATTTATTCGTTTGAGTAATAGAATACATATTAAAAAATAAAATGAATGAGGAAATAAAATAAAAATGAAAGATTAAAAGTGGAGAAAAATTGAGAGGATTCTCAAAATTACATACTAATTTCTTTTTTAGTTTATAATAGAGTTGCGCGAGATCGATATCTCGACCGAGACCGAGACGAGAATCTCGGTCATTTTCCAATCTCGGTCTCGGTTTTGCCGAGACGAGACCACCTAACCGAGACGAGATTCTCGGCACTTAATCTCGCCGAGATCCGAGATCAGTATACACCCCTAAAGATTGACCTTCTTGAGATTTATTTTTATTTTGACAAAATATTTAAAATTTCGCTATTGACATATTGTTGTGACTCATTTTAATTTAGTTGTCTAGAGAGCGGAGCAGGACAAATAGGCGCGGCCGAATACACATCAACCTTCGCGGAAAAAAGTTTTTGCCGCTGCGGAGGCCGCTTCGCTACGGTTGCCGCGATCGAAGCGAGCACGACCGCAGCGAAGCACGGCCATCGTGTAGCGATGTATTATGCATACACCAGGGATGTGCCGAAAACCAATTTAAAAAGCGAAACAGGAAAGGCGAAAGATTAAACACCAAAAAAGGCGGAAAAAAGGCTAAAGACGAAAAGGCGAAATACATGTAGTGAGTGGAAATCTTTAGAGATCAGTTGAATCAAAGCTTAGGTTAAATACCTAACTCAAAGCTTTGACCAGATATTCCAAATCCTTCGATATCCTTCTTAACCGCTAAATTATGGATATCAGAGAATTTAGAGGGCATCCGGTACAGTCACTGGGACCCGTAAAAAATGGACAATTAAGACTTAATTTTTTAGCGCTCAGGCAAGAGTTTTCAGAATTTTGGAAGGCCAAGAAGCCAGATTTCTTCCTTTTTCAGCGCCCTAGAGAGGAGTCGACAGCATCTACAATTTTGCCTACATTTAGGCGAATAAGGGACTTTCTAAAAAAAGATAATAAAATTCCTTCAATTCCACGCTTTTCTTATGATGAAACAATATTTTCCAAGACTCATTGGGTGATTTTGATGATGACACAGATGATTTTGATGATGATTTAGATGATATTTAATTAATTTGGTAGGGTTTTGGTGGATAAAAAAAGTTTTGAAGAATCTCGGTTTATCTCGATATCGGTCTCGGGTCAAATTTTGCATCTCGGTCTCGGTCTCGGTCATGCGAGTCTTGGTCAATCTCGGTCTCGGATTTTTTCTAAAATCTCGATCTCGCGCAACTCTAGTTTATAAGCAAAAAAAATTTTTTATTTTAATTTTTTGTTCGAAAATATTTTTTTTATTTGAATTTCGTTAAAAAAAATTAAAAATTTTTAGAAAATTATTTTTAAAAAAATTATTTTCTTTTTTTCAATTAAAAAAGTTCAAACATTATGTATTTATTTAATTCAAAAAATATTTTTCGTCTAGTCTTTTAATAATAACAAAATAATAAACAAAATAAAACATTAAAAATGTTGTTTTAACAATTAAAGAGGAAGAAGAATTGAGCGAGAAAAAAAAAAAAAAAAGTGAATGTGTATAAATGGCGCTTATTTTGTTTGTTTCGTGTTGGATAAGAAAATATATACCTAAATGAATATACTCTTCTAAATCTAGGGGGAGGGGAGGGAGGGGGGAAGTTCTTAACAAAAAAAATTTTTTTAAACATTTTAATTTAGACAAGATTAAATTAAAAAAAATTATTCAAACTCTATACTTTCTGATAATTTTTTAAAATAATTCCAAGGACCGTTTTCTTAAAAAGTACTAGAAGTGAAATTGATTACCCCCCTCCTTTTTTTAATTGTCTAAAACTAGGATTATCGGTTAGTGAAAAATCTCGGGATATCTGAACCGAACCAAGAAAACGAAAAATCCTCAGTTCGGTTCAGAATCGAAGAAAGCCTATTTAAAATGACTTGGACAATTAATCAAGTGCGGCAAAACAGGAACAAAGTCGGTATAAGTAGTATATACCCGCTTTTTATTCCCTTTTTTTAAAGGAGATAAAGAAGCGTGAATAAATAATATTAACTAAATGTGAATATCGAGGGTAGATATTTAGCTTAATTTTAGAGGTAATTAAAAATAAGCAGACAATTTTCCCCCAAAAAAATACAAACAAAGATGATTCGAAATGTGAGCTAAGCTTTCGCAGATAAATTATATTCTAGATGAATAAATATTATTTCATAAAATATGTAAGGTTAATATATTCAAATATTAATTTTATAAATAAATTACATGACGCTCTCGTATAAAATATTCTTAGTTTTACAACAATTTTGTTAGAGAAAATGAGTTTCTGGTAGAATTATTTAAAGTTTTAATTTTATTGAAATTAGTTTATTTAAGTAGACTGTGTAAGCTATTTTTATATTTTATTTTATCTTAGATACTACTAGTAACCCTGAATGATCAATTTCAGATCGGCACCAGTAGCTTAACAAACAAGGATCTGCGGTTCAGCAAGAATATTTATTTATATAGGTATATAATATTTAATAATTTTCAATTAATAAATTTTTACAATTTAATACTTTTAAATTAAAACATTTTAATTAAGATTGAATTCGTGAAAATCATTAATTAATTTGTCAGTTTCGTCTATTAAAGGTTTTTAATTTTCTGTGAAGATTTGTTGCAGACAATCCATACATTTAGAAAATTCGACGTAACGAAACTTATCGTAATTTTAGCGTAATATTTTAATTTTATGTACAATAAATTATTCTATTTTTAATAATAATTACTTATATTATCTTTGCAAATACCTATTTATATTTCTTATATCGTAAAAAAATAATATGATTTTAAAAATATTATTACAAGACGCTTAATGTATAAAATATTCTTAGTTTTATAAAAATTTTGTTATAGAAAATGAGATTCTGGTAGAATTATTTAAAGTTTTAATTTTAATGAAATTAGTTTATTTAAGTAGACTGTATAAGCTATTTTTATATTTTATTTTATCTTAGATACTACTAGTAACCCTGAATGATCAATTTCAGATCGGCACCAGTAGCTTAACAAACAAGGATCTGAGGTTCAGCAAAAATATTTATTTATATATTTATATTTCTTATATCGTAAAAAATAATATAATTTTAAAAATATTATTACATGACGCTTTTTGTATAAAATATTCTTAGTTTTTTAACAATTTTGTTAAAGACTAAGTTGGCTGATAAGTTGTTCTATATTGATTTATGAATAATGTTGCTGCAGAAGGAGACGAAAATTTGACTTTAATGTTGTGGTTGTATTTATTATTTTTCTTAATTCAGTGTCTCTTCACTTCACATGTTTTATCTTCCTTAAAGTTTTTGCTATTTACAACCACCTGAACATTTTTTCTATTGCCTTGATGTGTCTTCTTCATTTTCTATCTCAGTAAATCTTTCGATTACTGCGTAATATATCTTCTTTTCATAAAGCTCCTTTAGCTTCTCATCAAATTTAGGTTGTTGAAGATGCTCAATTGTTGTACTGCTTGTTTAATTTTTGGCGGCATTGAATTGGGTGGTCAACCCCATAGAGATGATGGTTGTTTTCGTTCGGATGGAAGCTGGTTGTTGTTTAAAAGATGATGTGATTGTTGAAATTCTTAGAATAATGTTTTGATAGTTGTTTCAACTATTGACTTCAAAAGTTCTACAACAGTGAGAGAAATTTGTTCAAGTTGGGAATTTGATAAAAGCGGTGTTATCATTTTCACTATTCAAACTAATTGAACTAATCGATGTATCGCGTTTCCTTTTTTCGTTTCCCATGACGATTATTTTTGAAAATACTTATAGGAATGTGAAAATATTTAGAATCATCTTTGTTTTTTGTTTGTATTTTTTGGGGGGAAAATTGTCTGCTTATTTTTAATTACCTCTAAAATTAAGCTAAATACCTACCCTCGATATTCACATTTAGTTAATATTATTTATTCACGCTTCCTTATTTCCTTTGAAGAAAGGGAACAGAAAGCGTATATATACTACTGGTATAGCTGAACTAAACTCCTTTGAATTTTTTAAGTTTAGAGTATTTATTCAAAAAATAAAATTTTAACCCCGAAAATTTAATTTTGCCTAAAATGAATTTGAAAAAACACAAAAATAATATTTAATAAGGGAAAAGAGAACAATTTTAGCTCATTTTCGTTGAATTAAAGCAAAAAAACTTAACAATACAGAGAGAATATGGTATAATAATCAAAAATATGACACCTTGTTTGAAACAAAATTTTTTGAGAAGTGGAGGAGAATATGAGAACCAATTATTTTGTTTGATTTTTAAAATATAGTCTAGACTCATTAATCTTGGTCGACTTGGGGGCCCGGTCCGGTCCGAAAGATCGAGTCGGGTATCGAAGGCCCGAAAAAGACTCGGTCGGGCCGGCCTGGTATAAATGAAACACGAAAAAATGACTCAAACGTCGGCCTGACTCGAAAACCCCAACCCTAGTCAAAACACCCCTAACTATAAGATATGTTTTTCAGCCCTAACAAACATTATTTACTGCAACCACTAATTTTTGGTAATACCCGCGGACCTTATATTTTCTATTACAAAGTGACAGCCGTTTACCTCCAAAATAACTTTGGACCGAGTTTAAAAACAAGAGTAGACTGTATTTTCGAATTAACTAAAAAATATCAAACCTTTACTTTATTTATTCTTCTTAATTTTCTCACCACCACCATTATTATTCTCAACAACTAAATTTTCGTTTGAAGAACAAATTTTTAATTTTTTCCTCCGTTTATGAACATCTTCCTGTATTGCACCCAAATTTTCACAAGAAGAATCTAAATAACAATCACGAATACCCCCACCACGAACTTCTACTTCTCGAGTAAGCATTTGATATTTTGTCCACCAAATTGAAACCCAAACACAAAATATTGTGCCAACAGCCTTAAAAATATTTTTTAAAAAATTTATAGTCAATCAATCTTTAACAAATAAATTAGTCCTCCCAATAAACATTAAGAAGAGGCGTTGAACAAGGCCTCAAGACAAGGAAGAACGAAATAAATATTACCGAGAGGATAGGTAAAACGAAAAAGTTCGACCGTGAGTGAAGTAAATCTTGATAGCACAAAAAAGACCCGTTAACGTTTTTCCTTATTTGGCTCGATTCAGTCCAGAAAAATCGATTCAGTCCAAAAAAGATTATAAAAGATTTTTAGAACAAAATCGAGCGCAATTTTCTTCCTATTTTTCTTTTATTTTTTTTTCTGACGAAAAACGTTCGCAATTTTTGGATTAAAGTAAACATTAGCGAGATCTAACTCTCGATAAACGTCACGACCGGCTTAAATTCAGAACACCCGACGTCATATCGAGATCCGACTAAATTTTTCATAAAAAATAAAAAACCAAAAAAGCAATCCAAAGGCCAATTAACCAAAGCTTAACAGAAGGCAATTGTTCACGACCAAATTTAATACAAATTGAAGCTTCTAAAGCACAAATAACAGCATAGAGCCTAAGAAAATATTTATTTGAAAATTTTAAAAAAAAATTTAAAAAATAACCAGCATTGCATCCCCATCCTTTTAACTTTTGGATCAGTCACATAAATATAATATTGACTTTAAAAATAAATAAAATAAAAAATATTAATTAATTAAATAAAAACCGAATTGTTGGAGCACAAATAAGACAAATTAAAATTATATGCCAAAAAACAACAGGATGAGAAGTGTCTATAGCAAAGACGTGTTTAAGGAAGAAAACGTTTAATTCTGTTGCCTTAAAAAATTAAATTTAATTAGAAAATTAATATCCAAATTTTAAGAGAATTTAACAGATTCTAGGGATTAGAATTAGGGTTGCCGTTTTCGAGTCGGGCCGACGGTCGAGGCATTTTTTTTCGGGCTTGTTTTTATCGAGTCGGGCCGGTACGAGTCTTTTTCGGGCCTAACTTTATCGAGTCGGGCCGATACGAGTCTTTTTCGGGCCTAAATTTATCGAGTCGGGCCGGAACGAGTCACTTTCGGGCCTGACTTTATCGAGTCGGGCACCGAGACATTTTCGAGTCTTTTTTTAAAGATTTATTTAAAAATAATTAGTGGATTTGGAGGGATATCTCTGAATTAAAAGGTATATCGATGGATCAGGAGGGTAAAGGAAGGGCTGAAGAGAATTGAAATGGATATCAGTGGATTTGAGGGATTAAGATGATTTAAATTATCGGAGGATTAATGTGAAATATTGCTAGATTTGGTTTTATTAAAGGAGATCAGATGATTAAGGGGTTCAGGATCGTATATCAGATGATTAAGGTGATATATTGTAATGGGTGATATATTGTAATGATATATTGTAATTCCAAAAGTCTTAAACTTTTCGACTCCGGCGGTGAAAAAGGATGAAATCACTGATATACCTCCAAATTACTGGTGCCACTTAATTCCACACTTAATCCCTCAAACCACCTTATATCCCCAGATTACCCCTTATATCCCGGATGGTGGAATGGCGGACTGCGGGTTGCCTAAGATTGCGTGTTTTTTGACTTGTAGATTTAAGATTGCGATCGTGGATTTTAATGTTAGAATTGCTGACTGCGGAAACTTCCAGACTCTCAAAGATTGAGTTTCAAAAGTTCAAATGGGACGGGATCCCGCGGGATATATCCCGTAAATCCCAATAATCCAGCTTGCCACTTAAAGCCAGTAAGTTCGAGATGTGAAGCAAAATATGGAGCTAAAAATTCTTCCTTTCAGCGCCGCAGGCGAAAATTTTTCGAATTTTGGATGGCCAAAGAGCCAGATTTCTCCAATTTTTGACCATCGAGTCTTATTCGAGTCGGGCCGACTTTTTCCGAGACAATTTTTTTCGGGCCTGTTTTTATCGAGTCGGGCCGTTACGAGTCTTTTTCGGGCCTAACTTTATCGAGTCGGGCCGTTACGAGTCTTTTTCGGGCCCAAATTTATCGAGTCGGGCCGGTACGAGACTTTTTCGGGCCAAACATCGAGGCATGACTCGATCTTTCGGTCCGAGTCGGTCCATTTTGGCAACCCTAATTAGAATGCATGAAAAAATAGAAAACAGCACAATCCAAAGGAAAATCATCCGCTAATTAAACCCATCGACTAATGGTTTTCATTCATAATTTTAATAATTAGGAATGGAGAAAACCACCCGGCCTTTAAAAATAGTAATATTGGGGAGGGGAGGTTTGGAGAAAATATTAATTCGAAAAAATAGTACAATAAAATGCCCAATCCAAAAAAAATCATCGTCCCTTTACTAAAATTTAAATAATCAAAAAAATCCCAAAAAACTTACCAACCAAATCATAATGAACATATATATTGCAATACAACGTTTTAACCCCGCCCAAGTAGATGCCCAAGTAGAAACTTTTCCTCTAGCATCAGCAGCCACCATTGCAACAGATCTAATTGAAGAAGCTGATGTTGGGGTTAAAATTGGCGTTTTAACATTTTCTGGGGTTTTTAATGTTTTGTTGTTGTTGACATTTTCTGGTGATAAACTTTTTGCTGTATTTAAATCAGCTTCTTTTTTGTTTGAAGATAAATCACTTCCTTTTAACCAATTAACAGTAATCCAACTTTCTGGGGTAAATTGAAGAACTGCTCGACGAAGTTTACCGTGAATTGTTCGAATATTTCTTTGAAAAGGAAAAAAAATTATTTTTCTTTTCTTAAAAATTGTTTAGAAAAAGTATAATTTTTGGAAGGGCAGAATAAAACCTTCAACGGTAAATGTCCAGTTGGCGGTCTACATGTCCGCAAAGAGAATCTGCTCTTTTCTTTCCTTTTCTTGCATTTTTTGCGCTGGGAGAAGTGCTCCGCTCATTTTTCCTTTTCTGACATTTTTCCTTCTCAATAAAATATGTTTTCCTTTTCCTAATTGCAAAATAAAAACAATACCTTTAATTTGAATAATTTATTTCACAAATGAAGGATTTTGGATACATTCTCAAATAAATTATAGGGCGGATAATAAAAACTGGAAGGGAATGGATGTATATAAAAACTGGGCCCATATCTTTACTGAATATCGATCTTGATAACGCAAAAATCAACGTAGAAAAGGTCTTTTTAAATATTGTTTTGAAATTTTTTAGATCATTATTAGAAAGCTATAGAAAGTTTCTATAAGATAGCAATAATCTCCAACATTTCAGAATTTATCATTGTAATTTTTATAATCCAAAATCCTTCATTTGTGAAATAAATTATTCAAATTAAAGGTATTGTTTTTATTTTGCAATTAGGAAAAGGAAAACATATTGTATTGAGAAGAAAAAATGTCAGAAAAGGAAAAATGAACGGAGCACTTCTCCCAGCGCAAAAAATGCAAGAAAAAAAAGAAAAGAACAGATTCTCTTTGCGGACATGTAGACCGCCAACTGGACATTTACCACCTTCAACAATAAGCAACAGGGCAGAAATCGAATCTGTGAATACCAGGCAGTTTTGAGTAATGTAAGGAAACATTACTCATTATTTTAAGGTCCGATTCGGATTATATCTCTAATATTCGTGTCAAATGCCCTCTAAGTTTAAATATGACACGATGCATCTAAAAGATGACAAATGATACCAACAGGCTCAAGCTATCGAGGCTACAAAAGACTTTGCTTATACAAATCTTAAACATTTTAAAGGATAACCAGCTGGACATCCCCGTTTCCTTCCTTACACGTCTACATTTCCTAATTAATATAAAAAACAAACTTTATACTTTCCCAATGATATTGACGCATTTCCAAAAATCTACAAACCCAATTACCAAAAAGAATTCCAAATCCATTACAAATTAAAATATCTAAAAGTATTGCATCCCACCAGCATTCTTGAAAATTTGGAAGTAAATGGGCAAAAGCTAACTTAAAATAAAGAAAAATTAAAATACAACAATCATTCTTTAAAATTTATTTTGATTAAAATCATTATTAACATATCGGGAACAGACTACTCAATCATGAGCACATTTTACTAACATAAGAGGTTTAGCTGTCCAATAAGTATATTGGATCAGCAAATACGGACTGGAGTCAGACAGCATTAATAATAACAAAAACAACAAAATTTGAACAATTTTGAAATAGTGAGTTAGTGGTAAAAGAAGGTAATAAAGATACTAGAACACCCCAATAACTCAGAAATTTTAAAGAGAATCAGAAAACGATCTGACCAAATAAAAAAACTTGAGGACCTAACTTTTACTTAATGAAGAAATATTGGCTAAAAATTTGAAATTTTGAAACTACGTTGAATAAACAAAAATTTTTAAAAGAAAAATTCAAAAAAAACCTCAGTAAGTTCCCAAGAAATACTTATATACCAACAAATAATTGTATGCCTAATCATTAAAGCTTTCATCGCCCATCCAAGAAAATGGCCAACAGCAAAAATATCCATATGACCCCAAATTCGTGAAATTGTTACATCTGTACAATTAACTGCATATTCCTTTAAAAAAATTAATTTTTAAAATTTCGTTAATGATTGGAAGTAACTGACATGAACATGGAAAACATAAAAAATATAAGCTAAAAAGCTTTAGAAAATGATGGATAACAAAAAACTATAAACAAGAAAATTTCTGTAGGATGTTTGGGTTCCTCTGTTAATGACAGTTAAGGTCTAAATAAAATCTGACGTGATTTAAATAAGATATGATTTTAAAGTTAGAGTAGGCTTACTATTAATTCTGTTTCTACAAAAGGAATGGAAGGGAATCTCAAAAAAATTTTTGTGAGGGTAAAAAATAGATTTAAACCCCCCCCCAAACAAAAATTAAAAAAACCCCAAACCTTTTCAGTTAAATTTCGAAGACTTAACCCAACAGGATCAATCCAAGAAAGAACAGCTTTAACATCATCATAACTTTGATATAAAGTAAATTGTAATAACAATGCATAAAGAACACTTAAACCAAAAACAATTCTCCAAATTATCGGATGTGGACGAATAAATGGGCCATTAGGGAAAATCATTGCACTTTTAAAGAAAAAATATAAATATTAGTAAATTATTGTTACACCCACAATTTACAGAAATCCAATCTATGTCAGGGCCAATTAATCAAATAAAAGTCGATTTTTGTCAATTTGGTATAATTCAACCTATCACGACGACTAGATGTGTCTAATGGCATCGAACACGGAAAGCCTGACCAATTTCACATCAGAGATGGATCGGCTCATCCGACCCCGAAATTTTTCCTCAATCCGACTCATTTCTGATTTACACATTACTAGTACTTAATGGTCAAAAATTCTTTTAATGAGATTATTTTGGTATAGAAAACTAAAAAGTTTTTTCTAGAACAAACTCAAAACCTATAACTAGAGATAAATTAGAAAAAAGAAGTAAAAGACAAATTCCCATTTCTTTTTCGGATTAAAAATATAAAATTACTTTTTAGAAAAAATACCTAATAATAAGAAAAAGAATAAACAAAGCTTTAAGCCCTCTAAAAACATTAATATCCGTTGATCCCAATTGCCTTTAAAAAATTTATAATTAAAAAAAAAATTCAAAAAAACTTTGTAAAAACAACATCATAAATTAAATAAGCACAAAGGAGACCAAGAACTGAAAGAATAAATAAAAAAATTAAAATTTAGAAAAAAACCTGTAAGAGTGTGAGGTTTATATAAAGCCTCTAAAGTAATATCCTTTAAGAAAAAAAATTATTAAAAATAAAAATTAGAAATTAAAAGGGAAAAACAAATCCAAAATAAAAATCAGAGAAACGATAAAAGAACATTTCCAGTAACTAATGGAAGAAACGCCCTCCCTGCAGATTTTTGGAATTTTAGAAAAATGTGGAATTTATTTGGTACTTCTCCGTTATCCCTACAAACATTTGCGGACTTTTTTTGCGGACATGAACTCTTATTGAATGATGCCAAAGGGAAATAGAGAGAAATTGAGGAAGGGAGAAATATGAACCATTTTGACATATAAATGATTAAGAAAGGAAAACAAAGTGTCCGCAAAAAAAGTCCGCAAATGTTTGTAGGGATAACAGAAAAGTACATCTATTTTAAAAGATGTGGACTTTAAAAATTATCAATAGATTTAAGAAAAATCAATAACCCAGTAAATCAAAAAAATAATTATTTGGGCCAGGGACTTGGCAAGCAAAAATTCTCAAGAAGGAAATCATTTGTGAAAACAAAAAAAACTTACATTAACAACCCTTTCATTAATTAAACGAAAATGAAGCCGCTCAATTTCTGTTGGATTTCGATGTTTAAATTTCTTTCGAGAGCTAAAATTTAATTGTAATTGAGGATTAAAAAATAATTTTTATAGATTGAACGAGTTTGGATAAAGTAATTCAAATTAGAGATCGGCAAAATCGAACTTCCGTTATCCAGAGACGGGATTTTTTCTTAACCGATGCCGGGACGGGATCCCGAGGGATAAATCCCGAAAAAATCCCAGATCCCGAAAATAAAAAAAACCGGGATTTCGGGATCACGGAAAATTCCGTCGGGATGCTGTCCCGCGCCGGTCTCCAATTCAAATGTGTCCACAAAACTGTGGTAACATCTACTGTATTTGAGAATCAACTGTTTCGACCGAAAAGTTTATGTGGACCCACATTATTTAAGGGAGGGTATTTATTAGTGTTTCACCGGAACCGAAAAACGCCGAAACTTTCCAAAACCAGAACTTCCGGTGAAATTCTCTAGTAATTATCCAAATTTGGTAGTAATTGCCGAAAAAATTAAATAGAAATTTAAAAAAAAGAAACCTTTTATTTGTTTCAGGAGAAGACCATTCATCTCCACTATCTAAATCAGTTTCTGCATTATCCGTTTCATTATTTGTTTCTGTATAAATTCTATCAGAATCTTCTACATTTGTTAAATTACTCATTTTTTCTAAAAAAATAAACAAATTAAAATTTTTTATTGAAAAACGGAAAGAAAAAGTAAATAAAAGAAAAGTAGAGAAACAGCAACTACGCGGGATTTTACCTCAACCTGACACAGAATTCCGAATTTTAAGCGATGAACATCACCGGAATTTACGGGATTAATCTTGTGAGTAAACTTCCACTCTCCTCTTTGAAACTTCTCTAAACAAAAGTACAAAATTCTATAAATTATATATTTTGTATTAATTTAGGAAGAATTTCAAAATGACATTTCTACAAAATTATCTAACTGTCTAATTTATTAACTATTTTCTTACTCTCTTTCTCTAATTTATTGTAAATTAAAATTAAATTTTCAAATTGTCAACTTTATTTGGTCTTTAACTTTAACAATTTTAAAAATGGTCAAATTTCGTCACCGATTAACAAAAATTTTTTTTTTCGATTTAAAATCGGGGATTTGAAGCTTCACTGGAAATTAATTCAAAAACCGGTCGACATATTTTAAATAAAGGCAGGGCTATGAGATTTTTTCGAAATATTTTGAAAATTCTCGATTTTCGAATAATTTTTGTTCGAGATCTTGTCCCGCTCAATCCAGTCTCTAATTTTAGGTACTTTTCACTAGAGGTCGGTATAATCACAGTTGCAGGATCCTGTATCAGGATTAGGTTTTAAAATTTCGAACAGGACAGGATTCCTCAGGGTTAATCCTGACAATCCTTAAAATGAAAAAAAGCAGGATTTCTACAGGATTCTTGGAAATCCTGTGCAGGATCCTGTCCTGCGCCGACTTCTAGTTTTCACCTTAATTAAAAAAATAAATTTCTTTTTTTTTATTATTTCCATACTCTTTCCTTGAATGATTTAAAATTAAAAAAAAGTTTTTTTAACGCTAATTATTTTTTAAAACAGATTTTAAAAATATTTAATTACTCTTTAAATCGAAAATGTTACCAACAACTTTATTTCCAACAATTCTTCGAAATGTTAAGGTTTTATTTTTTTAATTTTTTCCATTTTCTTTTATAATTTTAAGCCTTCTAATATGACAAAAATGGTCTCTTCAACTTTAAATTCTTTCCAAAAATCTTCTCTTCAACCTTTTTCTACTTCGGCAATTCGTTTTGAGGCAGATAAACGTCCTTTGGGGCCTGGAAATGCTGTGCCGAAATTTTTGGTTTTTTTTTACTTTTTTTTTAAATTTATCTTTTTTTAAAGGGAAAAGCTGTTGTGAATAGAGAAATTAAGACAATTGCTTATGACGATAAATCTGCGGGTAAATTTTTAAAATGAGAATTTTTTAGGGTGTTATCCCTAAAGGGTTATGGGGTTAAGAAAGATTTTTTTAGGAGGGAAGGCTGTTTATTGTTAGAAATTTGGCTAGACTATCGCTCATCAACACAACAAAAAACATGTTTTTCTAGTCTAATAAAATAAGCTGAGTTCAAATATCACTATAAAAGTGCTCAAAACGGTCGGCAATAGCATTTTTTCCCGGATTTTCGGACCCCTGAAAATCCAAAACCATAGGGGGGACCAAGCTGATTTTTGGGGTCAAAAATTCGAATATGCAAATAATAGCTCATTCGAAAGAGCTCGTCGAGCTGAGTTGAATGACACCAAAATCAACGAAATCTGACGTGAATGGACAAAGTTATGACCGTTTGTTTTTACGCATTCCACGAGGTTTTCGCGGAAAAAAGTTTTTGCCGCTGCGGAGGAAGCCGGGCATGTCGAGCGGAACGACGGCCGCCGCTTCGCTACGGTCGCCGCGAGCGAAGCGAGCACGACCGCAGCGAAGCACGGCCATCGTGTAGCGAAGACCATGCCCGGCCTACCCTCCGTAGCAGCACAAAAACAGTTTTTCCAGCGAAGATTCTGTTGGTCATAACTTTGTTCAGAATCATCCAATCGAGCTGATTTTGGTGTCATTCAACTCAGCTCGACGAGCTCTTTCGAATGAGCTATTATTTGCATATTCGAATTTTTGACCCCAAAAATCAGCTTGGTCCCCCCTATGGTTTTGGATTTTCAGGGGTCCGAAAATCCGGGAAAAAATGCTATTGCCGACCGTTTTGAGCACTTTTATAGTGATATTTGAACTCAGCTCATTTTATTACACTAGAAAAACATGTTTTTTGTTGTGTTGATGAGCGATAGTCTTACCAGAAATTTGAAGAGGAATTGTTTGGATTTTAAGTAAAACGTTAAGGATAATTATGGCTAACTTTTTCGAGTTGGAAGACTAAGCAAAAATTTTCTGCTCTCCTCTTTGGGGACCGTTTATGTCTCTCAAATCTGGCTTTTATTTTGTCGTGTCAAGTATGCGGTGTTCGATTCGATCCTCCAAACCTAGTCAGGCTATATTGTCACCGCTAAACCTAATAAATGAGGACTCATCTTCCGGTCACTTCTTTTATCGTTAGCTTTTGGGTAAACGAAGCCTTTACTTCTTTCCACTGTCAAAAATTTAATTTTTTTTTCTCCGTCCCTTCTCTGAATAAAAAATTTAAAAATTATTAAAATTATTTTTTTTAAAGATTATACTTATGCTGGCAAATGGCTTGTATTCTTCTTTTATCCGGTTTTGATTTTTAATTCTTTTTAACTAATTTTTTTAAAAATTTTAGCTAGATTTTACTTTTGTCTGTCCAACAGAGGTTTTTCTTTTAAATTAAAAAAATTATTTTTAAAATTTATTTTTTTAAAGATTATTGCCTTCAGTGAGAGATGTGAAGAATTTCAAGATTTGGGGGCTGAATTAATTGCTTGTTCTTGTGATTCTCATTTTTCTCATTTGGCTTGGGTAAATACTAAACGTGAAAATGGAGGGCTTGGAAAGATGGAAATACCTATACTTAGCGATTACAACAAACAAATTGCTACTGATTTTGGTGTTTTGGATAAATCTACAGGAATTCCTTATCGGTTTTTTATATTACTTTTTTTTGGAAAAATTTTTGTGGGTCGAATTCGAATTAATTAAGAATTCCCTCCTGGTCAATATAAAGTCAATATAGAAGGTTTAAATTATTTAGTAATATATTCAGGGTACAGTCCAAAAGGTCGCGCGGCCATAACGGTGCAAAACTTTTCCATAACTTGCTGGAAAATTTCTGGACCTTAACAATGTTGGTACCAATCTCTTTAGCTCGATGATATGAATCGTTAATGCTAAATTTGGTAAGATTCAGAAATTTGAAGCAATTACCGTATTTTTCCTAATAGTGCGACTCTTCCTATTAGACCGACCCCTTCTAATAAACCGACCCCCTAGAGGGAGATTGAAAAATAAACCGACTGTCTCTATTAGACCGACCCCTTCTATTAAACCGACCCCCTTACTTCCAGCGTTAATGCTGTGTCTTTTATGTTTTATAGCCATATTCTTTTATAGAGCGGAATTTGAATGATGCCGGATTCGGTTTCCGGGTTTTTAAAATTTTCCTTATCCGGATCGGATTTTTTTTTTAATTAAAAAATTTCGCAATAAACAAATTAGTGTAAAATTCGGTTAAAAGCGGAGCATTTAAACAGCGTTATTTGAAACAAGTTTTATCGAGAAAACCAAGAAGGATATCGGTGGATTTGGTGGGATATCGAAAGATATAAGGGGGGTTTAAGGGTAAGGGGATTAAGGTATATAGATTTAGAGGGAATAAGTAAACTAGGCCCCAGTCTTGTGCTGGAATCAGGGGTGACCGCAAATGATAAAAAATTTTCCGCAGCCGCAATCCGCAGTTCGCAAGCTAGGGATATAAGATAGTGAATTTGGAGTATTAGGGAAGGTTTCATGTGATATTAGTGATCTGGAGGGATATAGAAGATTAGGAATTTGAAGGGATTGAGAGAGATATGAGATTTGGAAGATATAGTTTGGAAGATTTGGAAGACTTAATCCTCATCCTATCATTTTATTCCCTTAATCCTCATATATCCTGTTAATCTGGATAACCCTAATATCCCGTTCACTGATATCTCTCTTAATCCATCAATAGTTTTCTAAATGATTTTCAAACTTTTCAGCGCCCATGGGAAAATTTCGAAGAATTGGAGGGCCAAGGTGCCATATTTCTTCCTTTTTCATTGAGAAAGGCGAAAACTCTAGAGGCGAAAACCCCCTAGAGGAAGGTTGAAAAATAAACCGACTGTCTCTATTAGACCGACCCTTTCTATTAAACCGACCCTCTAGAGGATGATTGAAAAATAAACCGACCGGTCGCACTATTAGGAAAAATACGGTATATGTCCGCGCGACTTATTTTTAATGCTTGTTCACGTCCTGTAACCCTAATTTTTAAATAAATTAATTTTTCTTTTTTTAAAGTGGACTCTTTATAATTGACCAAAAAGGATTAATTCGTCATACTCTTGTTAATGATTTACCAATTGGTCGAAGTGTTGATGAAGCTTATCGAGTTTTGAGTGCTCTTAAATATTTTGAAGAACACGGAGAAGGTTTAAAAAATTATTTTAAAAATAAAAAAAAATTTTTTTAAAGTCTGTCCCGCAGATTGGGAGGAAGGAGATGACACAATTGATGTTAAATCACCAAAAGATTATTTCAAGGAACATGCAAGAGATTATTACCATGACGAAGAAGAAGAAAAATGAAGGAAGGAATACTAAATAAAAAATAGAAATAAAATATGGAATCTAATTTTATTTTAATTTTCTACGCTATATTCTGTTGAATATATACAAGTAAATTATTTTGGTATGTTTTTTAAGGTTGTTGGGGGTGGGAAGTCTCATTTTCTTCAATATATAAAATAAGAGAAAATACAGCCGCTTCAAAAATACAAAACTTTGAGGCCTATAAAATTTTTTTGGGGGGGGGGGGAGGGCCAAAAAGTTTATTTTTAAGTCCCCATATCTACACGATGGGGCTATAAAAATTAGGAAATTTTGGTGACAGTTTGTGAATGTTCCTTGTTCGATGGCGAGGGATTCGATGGCCAAATTAAAAAACCGATTCCTAATTTAGAAATCTCAGGAGTGATATTGAAAGGGTTGTTTAGGGTTTTGGAGAGATTTTGATGATTATCGAATTTGAACATCCCCACCCCTTTATCGGCTAAGTATTAGAGAGAAATTGAAATAATTACTCAAATATCCAAAAGAAAAAAATTTTTAAATAAAAACAAATTTAAAAACTCAAATTCAATTTAATTAAATTACAAAATACATTCTCGTGAAAAAAAATTTTTAAATAAAAAAATAGCGTCTGAAAAAAGAGGGGGTAAAAATAATAAGACGTAAAAGAAATTTTTGGTTGGGCATATTAGACGAGGGGAGAGAGGGGGGGGGGGAGATTTATAGAGAAAATAATTTTCTGAAGGGTGTACATTTATTTAAAATTTATTGACTTATAAAAAAATTTTTTTGACAGCCTTCCATTTAATAAACAACTTCTGTCTAGTCTAGACATTCACTCATAGAGGAAGGATTGTCGAGAGGAAAATTTTTGGCTGCCCTCTCCCTTTTAATTTTCCCTTTAAGGAGAATTTAAAAAAGCTTCTCTCTCCTCTTTTAATTTCCCTTTTATTTTGTCTGAATTTTAAAAAATTGTCGTAAAACGGAATCCCGAATGTAATTCTTATTCCTAAAAATTCTAAAAAAATTCTCTCTTTAAATTACCCCAAAAATTCAACAATGTTTATTATATTTAAATTAATTTTGTTAATTTTGTTTAGTCTTAAATATACAACATTTTATTTGGAGGCAACAGAAAATATAGATAAGGTTTGTAAAATAAGGAAAGTTGTTAATTTGTAGTCTCATTATAAGGGGGCACAGATTTTAGAAGTACTGTTTTTTCGAAGGTTGTCCGAGATTTGTTAAATTCGATGAGCATAAGAATAAATTTTATCTAAAGTAAAAAAGTTACAATGTAGGTGAAGGTGGACTGAGGCCGGAATAGGGGAAGGAGATCAGGGATGCTGGAAATCGGTGCTGGAAATCGGAACTGTCGGAAATCTGAAATGGCTCAAAAGTCGGAAATTGGAATTCCGATTGACTACACAACACTAAAATCCCAAATGTTTAGGATTAAATTGACACAACTAGTATAGCTATAAATGTGAACCATCGACTTCGGTTTGTCCGGATACTTAAAGACTAGACTTGACTAAGTGTTTTTTATTACAAGACTAACAATAGAGAGCGGGACTAAACGTTGAAGTAGTAGAATAATAACTGCTGACTGGAAGAATAGGACCAGCCAAGACGCACCCTGAGACTAGTAAAAGGCTTCGACTTCTATACTAACTCAACCCACCCTAACAGACCATTTTGAAATTTTTTAAATTAATATATAAATTTACTCAATTAAAATTTCCAGTTAAATATATTTCTTCAAGAAATACTGTTAATTGAAGGAAAAACAAAAGAAATTGAAAAAGAAATGAAAGAGATGGATAATAGTATTGATAAAGTTATTGAGCATGTATCTGAATACATAATTAGTTGTAAGGGATTGAAATATGTAAAAATAAAAGATCAAGAGGAAATAAATGAAAGTAAAATACTTGCTCGGGTAAGTTTTTAAAATTGAGCATTGGAAAAAAATTTATTAGAAATTTGGGGCAAATTGGGGGAAAATTGAAAAAAATAATTAAGTAAAATAATTAATTAAATTTACTAAATAAAGCTAATTTTTAGTATTTTAATTAAAAAATAATAAAATTTCCAGAACAATTTTTTGCGTTTTTTGGTGATAGTAGATACAAATTGGGGATATATCCAATCAAACCAAACGTTGAAAAAAAATTTATTAGAAATTTGGAGTCCTTTTAGAAATATCTAGTAAATTCAAGTTTATACCAGTTTTTGTCATCTAATTGAAAAAGTAGATATACAGGAATACCGTATATGATCGAATAATCACCCTCTCAAATAATTGCCCTTTCTCAATTAATTGCTCATTATAGTGAAAAGTTAAAAATCGAGGTCGGACCGACGGTATTCCTCCCTATTTTTCGTATTCCGTATTTTTCTGTATTACGATACGGAATCAAATTCCGATATCTAGTTAAAGCAATAATTACCCTGAGTGATCATTTTTTCACTCAAAAAATTTTTTCAATTTTTAGAAGAAAATAGCTAAACTCATAGCACAAAGTGTGCCAAATTATCGAGTTAATCTAAACCAAATTTCAAATAAAAATGATGAATGTCCAATATGTCTAGAAAACTTTTTCAAGAAGGATAAAACAACCCCTGTAATTGTAATGATTGGGTGTGAACATGTATTTCACGAAGAATGTCTATTAATTAATGTTAAATGTTTTGGAGATAACATTAAAGAAAACCAGCATTTTACATGTCCAGCGTGTCGAATGTTGATTAAAAAACCCAAAATTTTGAAAAAAGAAAATTTTTTAGAGAAAAATGAACAAGTTAAAGGGCAAAGCTTTGAAATATCAATTGAACCAAATTTAGTAAAAATTTTTTGGTTTATTTTAGTAAAGATAAGGGTTGGAGGCCCGGTTCGGTCGAACGGCCCGGTTCGATAAAAATAAGACCCGAAAAGATGCCCCCCTCGAGAGGCCACACTGATAAATTAATGAACGTCGACCCGGTTCGAAAAACCCAACACTAGTAAAGATGGACTGGGTCCAAATTAAACTCTTTTTAATTACACTTGTCATTTTTTCCGATCCGAGACCTGATTTAAATTAAGCATAATTGCATAACGGTGCATATAATCCGTGCGTATTTTGCCCAATCCTAGAGTTGGCCGGTATCGGGATTTAGAGAAAAACCCGGGATCGGGATTTAGGAATGGTGATCCCGATCCGGATCCCGACACGGGATCGGGATCATCCAAAACCGGGATCGGGATTCACCTTTCGGTCTCGGGATCAGAAAAATCGGGATCGGGATTCGAAAAACTTGGGATAATCCCGCCCGATCCCGACCGGGATCCAGATCCCGGCCAACTCTACCCAATCCTAATAACAAATATAAATGGGGATTTCCAGAGATAACGCAAGCAACCGGTGTGAATTCTACTGGTTAACCACTTGATCATGCTTAAAGCCGATCGAACACTAGTAGGCCATTTATTAACAGAGAACTAAGTTGGAATGAACATCAACTAAGCTGCTTTTCCTTTTTTCCTTCAGCTTAAATGCACCTTTTCTCTAGGCGGGGTATAGTAAAGCAGCTGGGCTATAGCTATTTCTCTCCTTTAGCTAGTGCAAAAGGTTATTCGGCGGCTGGGAGCGAACCAGCATCTTCAGTAGACCGGACTGATGTGTTAGCCATTACACCACGCCGCCTACTGCACAGCCTTAGGAATTAAATAGCTATATGCTTTACAGTATTTACTAGTTTCTCAAGTTTCTCAAGTCTTTAAGCCTTACTGATGGAGCTAATTAATTTTATGTACTACTTAAATTTTAAGGGTGACATAGCCAATCGTCTAATGAATACTCACCGACGGATTTCACTTCAATCCATACTAAAAATATTCAACAAAAAATGTCCTCAATGTAATGAATTATTAGAAAATGTAACTAAACCGATAACAAAACTTTATTGTGGACATATTTTCCATATAAAGTGTTTAAATGAATGGATTGGAAAAATTAAAAAAGGAAAAACAAAATACTTGAAGTGTCCTATCAAAGAATGCCAAGCTCCTATTATGTGTAGAGAATTGGGTGTTAAAATGAGGAACATGAGGATGATAATTGTGATATGCATAACAGACCATGATAGATTTTTAATGAATTTTAGATTGTTAAATGTATATATATAATTTTGAAGTAAATTTAGTTAATCTGTATTTGTAGAGAAAGAGTTTAGCATAAGATTAGCCACCGTGCAGGATTGAACCTGCGACTTCCTCGTAGTTATTGCTAGGCGCTTTCGCTCACCACATAAAGGAGCACTGATGTGAGCTTCCAGGTGTTTAAATGAATGGATTGAAGATTTTTTTTCATCCGCCATAGGTGAATCGTTCTTGCAGTGGTTCGTCTATTCGGTCCAAATAGTAGGAGTTCCGCTTTTTAAAATTGAAGATTATCCATCTCTAATCTTTATGTAAATTCTTTGTTTTATTTTATATTCGAATAATACTTCAAATTTGCTTCAATAATTATTTAAAATTAAAATTTTTATAAGTTCAAATGTGGCTTTTAATTGTTAAATAAGTAAAAATGTGACAATTTTTTTATTATTATGTAAAGTTACGATTGTACTTTTTAAATTTGTTCAAATATTTTAAAAATTTTATACTCTCAGACAGACATGGATATTAAGTACATAAAATTGTCTATAAAATAGAATTTCTGAATAAATTTCAAATAAATTTTTCTTTTTAAAATTTTCAAAAAATGCCACATTTTTATTTAAAATTTTTAATTAATTTGATTTTATTAAATTTATTCCCTTTATTTATAAAAAGCGATTTGTGTAAATTTCCTACAGCAAAGGGGAACCATACTGTAGATGAAACTATACCATTAAATAAAGATATAGATTTTGGGTTTATTCGTCTGATAGCTTCTCCAAAGTTGGGAAGTTGTACAATTTACTTTAGTAAGAAAATGTCGCCAATACTTTGGTTATCCAACGGGGTGACTGTTAGTAATTTAATTATTGGAACTGAATCTTCTTCGGGCATTTGGTGTAGTGGAAGCTGTACTTTGAAGAATGTCTAGTCGGTCTTATTTTTGTAAATATTACAGTAATATTTCACTGAATAACACTTAATTTGCATTTATCGAGTGGCCAGGTTTCGACAGCCAGTGGCATTTATCGCCTGATTGTATTCTTAGAATAGCACATAATTAGAAGCCAATACAGGGTGACAAAAAAGTAACCGGACACGTTATTTTCGGCATAACTTTGTTTAAATTAGTGATAATAAGATCAAATTAAGCTTGTATGATAGAGAATTAAACAGGAAAACCGGTTACATTTTTGTCACCCTGTAGATTTGGACACAACCGGTTTTAGTCTTAAACCCAAAAATTTTGATATTTCTTGCCAAAAATTTTAGAAACAGTAATTTTTGGTATGAGTGATTCTTTAAAAATTCCCCCCAAAATAAAGCCGCTATTTAACAAAAG
Organism: Meloidogyne incognita; assembly: GCA_036172945.1. Lineage (NCBI taxonomy): Eukaryota > Metazoa > Nematoda > Chromadorea > Rhabditida > Meloidogynidae > Meloidogyne > Meloidogyne incognita. The sequence continues at coordinate 3,741,516 of JARQAC010000002.1, forward strand.
CACGAAACCGAAAACTGTTCATTTAATTTGGATTAATCGAAGACCGTGTGTACCGGATAATAACCGGTTATGTCCAACCCTAGTTGACACTTTCAGTATAATGATTAAGATGTTTATAAAGTCATAGGCAGCAAAGTATTGTGTCACTATTTTTCCTAGAAAATCTGTTGAAAGCTAAACAAAATTCAACAAAATTTCCCCTCAATCCGCACCAGGTGTTCAAAATCAGCTAAATATCTATCCTTATCAAAGCCTATGCCAAAAAAATATTCAAACCCTACCTAAAATTTACCATTAAAATATACAGTTTTGAACGTGTTTGTACTCACGCCGCAGCTTTTAATGCAACAACAGACTTTACAAAAACTGATAGACGTTCATTTACTTATACAGTTGAGGGGGGCGCTGGACTTCATGCTTTAGATAAAATGTTTGTGCAGTCTGGCCCCGGCAAAACAATAATTAATAATTTTTGTGGGGATGGATTTCAAAAAGTTTGGCGATCGTGTGGGACGTGTAATGATGAAGTGAGTCAAAATTCTAAGCAAAGAACTGTTACTATAACAAATTCTAATTTTACTGGCAAAGGACACGTAATTGCATGTAAGTTAAATAATTTTTCATATTTAAATTATTAAAATAGTAGTGGTAATTTATTGGTAGATAGTTGTTAAGGAGTTTTATGACGTTACCGTATTTGCTCTAGTAATCCCCCAGTCTCTATTAATCCCCCAGTCTCTATTAATTCCCCACCCCACGGATGGGTTGAAACAATAATCCCCCTGGGGGATTACTAGAGCAAATACGGTATGTATAAATTAAGGTTGTTGGCGACTACCCTCGGTTTTCGGTTCCGGTTACTTCGCCAAAAATACTGGTTAGCGGTTCCGGTTCTGTTAATTGTCCGACAGCAACCCTAATATAAATTCTAGAAATTAATGTTGTACAATCAAAGTATCACAGTTGTTTGAGCATCTAATTGTACAAGTTAGTGAAGCGTTAGCAATAAACACCAAAAAGTTTACTTCGTAATCAATGTAAGAAAAGGATAATCAAGCACCTGTCTATAATGAGAGTAAAAGTCGCAGAAAGTCGCAGTTTCGATTCCTGCTCTGTGAATATATTTATTTAACTTGTATTCCTAATAAATTAAAGAATAACATTTTTAAGCCGGGAATGCTCCATATAAAGACAAAGTTTCTTTCAATAATGTCAAAATATTTGGTTATAAAAATCGTTCAACAAGAATTGTTTATGCCTGTGGAGAGGTGAAACCAGAAATAAGTGAAGATCACTTAGCTACAGGAGCTTCAAATTGGTATAAACCAGGGCAAACTGGTACTGGAACTGTTTGTAATTATCCAGCTTCGGCAGTCAAAATTGTTAACTAGAAGCTTTATATATAGGTGTATCAGAATATAGTAATGTTATTTATTGTGAATAAAGTTTTATACTTAGACATTTGATAAAATAATTTAAAAAGCCTTGTTACTTTACGCTGGCTTAAGTTGGCGGTTCCGGTTATCCGAAACCGAAAAAAGGATAACCGAAGATTTCCCAGGAACCGCCAACCTTACTCACGTGGGAACTGTAAATTTATCATAATATTCTATTTTTCTTTCTTATTTCCGTTTTTTACTTCCTATTTGTTTTGTTTTTCTTCCTATTGTTTTTCTTTTCTCTATTAATTATTAAATTTAGGAAAATTTTAAACAAATTTTTATTTTTATTGAATCGGCGATTTGAAGAAATATAAAAATTGTTGGATGAGGCACACAAAATTAGAGATAAGAACGTGTATTATAAGTACGTGTTTTATACAAAAGAGAAATTTATTTCTTCCCTAACCCAAACACAGCCCTTAAAAATAATTTTAATTATCGTAATTATAATATTTATTCCTCCTAAACTTCAGTTGATTTTTTTCATTGCTTCTTTTTATAGTCTTCAAAGTCTTAAAAAAGAAGAAAAAATTATTAAAAATTAAAATGGTTATGCTCTAAGTATCTGAGGTCAACACCTTGAACTTGGGCAAATATACATACTTTTCATAATCTGAAAAACATCCAAATGTTCTAAACCAAAAAATTAATGGGGATGGAGGGTGGCATTGGCTACTAATCTGAACGATAATAACCCTACAACTATGAGTCTAAAGCTTGATATTTAGGATAGGTATATGTAATTGCGTTGTTTTTTGCAACTGTGAGTTATGGAATCAGCTAAAGTTACAACCAAAATTTTTTTAGAAATTATTAGAGGTTTCTAAAAAATTTTGAGGTTAATTTCGAGGTTTATTTTGCTCCGAAAACGAAAAAATTCCAACTAGCCCTGTTGAGGAATTTAAATAAATTGTGAGTTGTAGATTGTCGCGGACAGTCCTAACCTAAATATTTTAATTTTAAGTTCTCAAGGTGTGACCTCTGATTAAAGAGCTTTTAATTTAAATTTTTTTAAATTTAAATTTTAAAGTTTTTAAAGCCCTTAAAGCCCAAAGCAATTAAGGTTAATAAATTATCATAAAGCTAAAAAATATTAAAAATTCAAAAGCAAACATAAAAAAAAATAAAAATCCAAAGCAAATCATTTTTATTAAAATATTTTTTGTATATTTAATGAGGGCAATAGGACAACAAAATAAATATACAAATTTAAAGTCCATATGAGGGAAACGAATATTTTATTTAGAGTAAAATTAAATGAAATTATTTAAATATTAGGAGAAGAAAGCACATTTATAAATGTGGATATATATTTTTTTAAAACAAAAAAATAATTTTTTTGTTTAAAAAATTAAGGGAAATAAAATTTAAAAGTCAATTAATGTCAAATATATTTAATTTAAACTGTATTACTTGACATAAAAAAGGGATAATGAGGAAAGAATAGAGAAAGGAATGACTCTTTTATCGAATTTTTGGGATTCAAAATTGATATATTTTAAAATTTGAGGGTTATCTCAATTTCAAGGGGAGAGAGAAGGGATTTTCATTACTTAACAGAAAAATAATATTGTAGAAAGGCTTATGACTAGAGACCGGACCGAGACGAAATCTCAATCGAAAATCTCGGTTATCGCGATCAAGAATTTTTTGTAATCTCGATTCTCGTACAACACTCCCAATCCGGTTTCTACTCAGGTCTAATGGTCCTTTTTATAGTTTTATTAAGCTTGTGGTGATCTTAATCTCAATTTATAGGGGTTTTGGACAGTTTACCTTGCTAGAAATAACTTCCGAAAAATTTTAGTTTTGGTTACAGATATTCTTAAAAAATAATTCTTTTTGGAAACTATTTAAAATTAGTCTTAAGGGGCGAGAGAAGAAATTTTCATCAAAAAAATAATATTGTAGACAACAAATTAGTCCAGCTTATTATTATTTTAGTTAGCAAAAAAACTAGCCAGTTAAAAAACTAGATTAATTAAAAGCATTAATATTGTTAAATTTAAGCACCACAACCAAATTTTTTTTTATAATTAGTTTTCCTTTCCCTTTTTTTAAAATAAAATAATTAACAATTAAATTTTGGGTCTTTCAAAAGCTTTAAAAAATTAAATTTTTTTAAAGCTTCTTTTTCATCATTTTACCGCTATGCATTTCCATTCGCCGTGCTACAAATTTCAAAATTTCATCTAGCAAAATAACTGGTATAGAGAATTTTAATACGGCCATCCATTCAACAAAATTGAGAGGAGTTATTTGGAAAATTGTTGCCATAATGTCAACATAGAGAATAAGGAAGTGAAGAGACATAGACAAAGCTATAGCTGCACAAAGCCAGATATTTGTCCAAGGAGGCATTTTAAGAATTGATTGATTTTCTGAGAGACTGAAAAAAATAATTAGAATATTTTTAAAAAGAATTTTTAATTAAAAAAATTTATAATAGTAATAGGGCCCTGGAGAGATATTCAAAAAGCACGATTATAGAGCAGTCTGTGTCAGTTTCCCCTTTCGTCTTTCGCTTTTTAAAATCATTTCACTACTGCGCCTTATAGAGATTTTTCGAGATATCGATTTAAATCAATTCTCAAATCCGGTTTTTAATATGAACAGATGAATTATTAAATAAATATTTGGGCTAGTAAAACGTTCTCAAATTTGTTTATGGGGATAAGAAAAAACTAGGAATCGTTTAATTGCGATTCTAAATTTAAACAGAATTTTCGGAAACAAAAAACTCGGCCCTATTTAAATTTTCCTCTTCCTCACCTATTCACAGCATTCAACATTTCAATTGTCACCAAAACAGAAAGTGCCATAGCATTAGGATGATTATCCATAAACACAGAACAGTCAAGGTCATCAAAGTTTTCAGGTTCAATATCACAACGCATCCAATGTGTCAATTGATAATAACTTACTTGAGGGCCATCCTCATAAATTACTTTAAAACAAAATTATTTTTAAATTTATTTTAAAAAAAAACTTACAGAACCACCACATTGATGCAGCAACTGTGGCACATCCAACATAAGCTTAATTTAAATAAATTAATTAAAAAAAAATTTTTTTTTAAATTACTTCCAATAGCCATATAACGGAAGAAAAGCCATTTAGAAATTAATGATTCAGAAGCTGAACGTGGCTGGCGATCCATAATATCCAAATCTGGAGGATTAAAACCTAATGCTGTTGCTGGCAAACCATCAGTTACTAAGTTGACCCAAAGAAGTTGTACTGGGATTAAAGCCTCAGGAATTCCTTTGAAAATATTTAAAAATTAATTACAAAAGATGTAAAAGATATAAATTTAAACAAGTAGGGAAAAATTGAACCAAGATACTTAAGATATTCACATGAACTTTTTTTTCAAAATTAGCCCAAATGTGATGAGCCAAAATTAGCGAAACCATCTATTGTATGAACCAATACGTACAAATTTTTGCTCCCTATATACTTGAAATCGAAGTCACACAAACTGATAAAGGGAGCTAATATTTATCACCACACTATTAGAAATAGGGTTGGGGGCCCGGTCCGAAAGATCGAGTCAAGCACTGAATTTTGGCCTGAAAAAGACTCGGTCGGGCCAGCCCGAAAAACTGTCTGAGGCCCGGCCCCTAATTAGTAGAAGTAAGCAACAGACCAAATTTTCAAATCAAAATCCATAAATTATTTGAAAAATAAATTTTAAAAATACCAAGTGCAGCAACCAAGAAAATAGAAACAACTTCACCAATATTTGAAGAAATTAAATATCTAATAAATTGTTTCATGTTGTTATAAATAGCACGGCCTTCCTCAACAGCAGCCACTATTGTAGCAAAATTATCATCAGCCAAAACCATTTCAGCAGCGCTTTTAGCTACAGCAGTACCAGAACCCATTGCAATACCAATTTCTGCTTTTTTAAGTGCAGGCGCATCGTTAACACCATCACCTGTCATTGCTGTTATTTCACCATGAGATTGGAGATATTCAACAATCTGGATAGAAAATAATTTAACGAAAAATAATTAAAAAAAAATTCAGCCTTTCTTAGAAATTTTGTTTAAAAATCGTGAAGCCACTACTAAAAATTCTTTGACACAAAACAGGTAAATAGAGATGGGAATGTTGTCCAAAGTACCGATAAGGAATATGTATAAATAAATACTGTCGGTAATACGGACTGTTCGATTAAGGTTGGTGGTTCTGGTTATTCGGAACCGAAAGAAGTCCGCGTATCCGGAAAGTTCCGTTTCGAATATCGGTTCCGGATATCAAGAAAATTTCCCATAAACCGGCAACTTTCAAACAATTAATCTCCTCAACATTATAAACAGAATTTAAAACCTTAGATTTATGTGCAGGCTCTACACGGGCAAAAAGTTTGGCTCTTTTACATGCTTGACTTTGCTGTTCCGGCGAAAGATCATCAAATTCTCTTCCAGTATAAGACAATCCAGTTGTATCTTCATTCTCTCCAAAAAGACCAATTCTTCGTCCAATCGCTTCTGCAGTGTTTTTATTGTCTCCAGTTATCATAATGACACGAATCCCAGCATGGAAACATTCACGAATTGAAAGAGCAACTTCTTGACGTGGAGGGTCTAACATTCCAACAACACCAACAAAGGTAATGTTCCGTTCATATTCACCAAATTTAGTAGAGTCTTCCAAGTTCATACTGGACAAAAGAAAATTGATTTTAAAGTGGATGGAAATATTCTATTTTCTTTAATTTAGAGAATTCCGGAATGTCGGCTATAGGTCCCTTTTTCGGAAAAAAATTCCGTCCCGATGTCAAATACTTCCGCAAATGGATTTTAAATAGGATTTTTGGCTACCAGCTAATTTTCGACCGTGTCGTTCAAACTCCTATTATTGATCATTAGACGCCACAGGCTCAATTAACCGGTTGCCAAAAACACAATTAGGGAATCTAAAATAAAAACAGAGAAATAAAGACATTCAAAAAATAAAGACATTCCCAAGTATAAATAAAATATTTATATAAAAATTATACGCATTCGGTGTTGGCGGTTCATCAACTGTTCCAAGAGCTAAACAACGTAAAGTATCTTGACCAGTTCCATATTTAACACAATGTTGAACAATTTTCTGAGTCATTGCAGGGGTAAGTGGAACTTTTTGGTCACCAATTCGAACATGAGTACAACGGGAAAGAACGCCTTCGGGAGCACCCTGACAAGAAAAAAGGATTTAAAAATCCCTAAAAATTAAAAAAAACCTTAACAAACATTCGAGCACCAGAATTAGAAACTGTTGGAACACAAAAGACAGACATTGACTTTCTGTCACGAGAAAATTCCAAAGTAAATTCTTTCTGCCATTTTTGTTGAATTACTCGATTGCAAACATTTCCAATGTCACGAGGCGAGAGACCACCTTTCGGGGTATCATAAACATTCATTTTTTCAACGAGAACGACTAAAGCTGTTTCAGTTGCTTCCCCAACTTTTTCGTAAGCATGTTTGGTCTATAAAATTTAGAAAAAAAATTTTGAATGGATGGCGGGCCAAAATGAGTAGGGGGCCAAAATAGAGTATAAAGAAATCAAAAAATTTTCAGGAAAATCAACAATCCCATAATCATTTGAAAAATTTGTAAGACAAGTTGATCAATCCCTTTAACTAACCCTCCCTTTAAATAAAATAATTAGAAAAAACCTCATTATAATCAACAGAAGAATCATTACACATTGAGCAAATTGTTGCCAATTCAGTTAAAGCTTTGTGATCATCAGAAGCACAATTAATTTGAATGCCACTATGCAGAATTTGACCTTGAGGCTCGTAAGTAGATCCAGTTATAGAATATTCACTAAAAAATTTGTTGTAATTAAAATACTAAATAAATTGAAAATTCTTCTTAAAACCTAAAGCTCTGATTAGTAAAAATTGAGACTTGATTATATAATACAATTATCAACAGGAGAAATAAATGATATTGCTCAAGTTTGTCATACCTACACTTCGCTTCCTCGACTTAATAACTAAAGTTGTCCAAAACATGCAAAGTTAATAATTTGAGTTGCTATCCTTTATTTAATGTCATTCCCTCAATAATTTATTTCCTCCTTACGTTTTCCCATCTATTTCCCGTGTTACAAAGGGAGGCAAACAACCAATTTTGCATGCTTCGTAGAACCCTCATAAAAACTTTCAAAGAAACCTGAAGCTAATTTGATCTCCACGCGCTCCCTCAACAATAAACATTTTTGACACCGACATTTGATTTGTTGTTAAAGTTCCAGTTTTATCAGAACAAATAACCGATGTGCAACCCAAAGTTTCGACTGAAGGAAGTGAACGAACAATAGCATTCTTTTTGGCCATTCTACGAGTTCCTAAAGCCAAACAAGTTGTGATTACTGCTGGAAGGCCTTCAGGGATAGCAGCAACGGCGAGTGCAACAGCAATTTTGAAGTAATAAATTGCTCCTTTTAACCAAGAACCGCCATGTGCTGGGTCATTAAAATGTCCAATATTGATAGCCCAGACAGCAATACAAATTATTGAGATGACCTTTAAATTAAAAATTTTTTGAATATAATTAAAGATAAATGTTTAAAGGAAATCTCAAGTCGAGACATAAATTAATCGGAAAGCCCTCAAAAATATTTAAAATAAAAAATGTGGAATAATTTCCAGCGTATTCAGAGCAGCTAGTGGGAAAACATGCTATCGACCCACTAATCATGCCCCTTACAAATATAGAGGAGAAAAAATCTTGCACCCGTTATATCAAGTTCCATCCTTATAAAATTTAATGAAAAACCTTAGAAAGTTGTTCCCCAAATTCATCCAACTTTTGCTGTAAAGGAGTCTTATCAGATTCCGTTTCAGTTATTTCTGTCCTGATTTTGCCAATTTCTGTATTTAAACCAGTTCCAAAAACAATTCCACGAGCTTTACCAGAAGCAACGTTTGTACCCTAAAATTAATTTTTCTGTTTCAAAAAAATTTTAAAAATTCAAACCGAAAACAGGCAATTTTTCTTGTCCTGATTTACAGCTCTCGGATCAGGTACAGTGTCCAAATTTTTAATAACAGAAACTGATTCTCCAGTAAGAATAGATTGGTCAATTCTAATTGTTGTAGAGTAAATTTTGACGAGGCGAAGGTCTGCTGGGATTTTGTCTCCAACTGAAAAAAAATTGAAAAATATTAAAAAACCCCGTTTAACCCAATAAAAAATCAAAAAATTTTTTCCAAAATTCAAAACCTGAAACTTCAACAACATCCCCAGGAACAAGTTCTTTAGCCCGAATCATTTGAATTCCATGCTTTCCAGAACGAATTACTTTAGCCATTTCGGGTTCATATTCTTTAAGTGCTTCAATTGCACTCTCAGCATTCCTTTCCTTAAAAAAATTGTAAAAAATATAAAATGAAGAGATTCTTAAGAATATTTCTCAAGAAAAAAGACATCATTCAAAAATTAAGTTTGAAAAAAAAGAAATGGGAAAAAAATAAACCAAAATTTCCTAAAAATTCCAAAGTTGTGATTAAGTTTGCGAGTAGGAATTATTGAAAGAGGGAATAGGAAATCTAAATAAGTTAGATAAAAAAAGAATTTGATTAGTCCTACAGCCCAGGCCCGTAGCCAGGATTTTTTTTCGGGGGGGGGGGGGGCAAGGGGGGTGTTTTTATTGGGTTAAACGGGGTTTTTTAATATTTTTCAATTTTTTTCAGTTGGAGACAAAATCCCAGCAGACCTTCGCCTCGTCAAAATTTACTACTTTTTCGGCGCCGCAGGCGCCAAAAATTTCGATTTTCAGCGCCACAGGTGAAAATTTTTTGAATTTTGGGCTCAAGAAGCCAGATTTCTTCCTTTCTTAGCGCCGCTGGCGAAAATTTTTTAGATTTCAGAGGCCGTAGGCCAAAAAGATTCACTTTTTTTGCCCCAGCCCTTCCCCAAATTTTTTCCTTTTCCCCATTTCGGGGGGAATTCCCCCCTGGCTACGGGCCTGCTACAGCCTACACCCTCCCAAACAAATAGAGATTGGAATGGAAATGGATCCAGACCTCCTTAATCCAAATCAAATCCTGGTAGAGTCAAGATCAGGGCATTTTTCAGTGTTCCATGATTTTTCCTTGACTCAAGGTCAAAAATCTAGTCAAAATCCCCACTTAAAGGTCCTAAACCAGAATCAAGGCCTTTGAAAATCTCCGATCTCTACTAACAAATAATCGAAATAAAAAATTAACCTGCCAAACCCCAACAGTTGCATTTGCAATCAAAATGAGCAAAATAACAAAAGGTTCCACAAAAGCAGTAACAGCACTAGTTTGGTCATCATGTTCTTCAAATAAAGCGAGGACCTGAATTTTTAAATAAATTTTTTCTTTTTAAAAAGTACAAAAAAATACAAATGAAATTATTGCGGCGAGTAAAAGAATTTTAACAAGGAGATCATCAAATTGTTCAAGAATTAGCTCCCAGAGCTTTTTTCCCTCCTCTGCTGGCATTTCTAAAAAAAATTTTTTTTAAAGGTAAAAAATATCAGAGCTTAAAAAAGGAATGAAATTAACTTGAACTCAAAAAAATATTTTGGAAAACGGCCGGCAAGTGGAGGGGTCACAAAGGGGAATGGTATTTCAGGTAAACAAGGCCCAAAACCGGGCCTTTGGTGATGAATTTAAGCCCCTCCTCCTCAACCCTCCTTCATAACCTCTATATTTTTCTAGGAAAAAAATAAATATAAAACAAATTAACACCAAGCCTAAAAAGTTCGATTTATTTCGAGAGGCCTACAAGGAATTTTGAGGGCTTTCCCATTTTTCCTTATTATCTCTTGTCTTACATAGTGCTCACTCTTGAGTTGTTCTAGCAGTTTCTTGATTTTCAAATTTATTAGACAGAGTCCAAGCTTTTGGTTAATCCAGATACCAAAAAAAAAGGAAAAAAGGGAAGAAATACGAGTGGAGTCCATAAAAGTTTCCCAGTTCATATAAATAAAAGCAACAAAAATCCCCCTCTTTAACAAAAAAAAATCAAACCATTATATCCATATTTATCCCTCAACTCCTCCACTTGATTTTCAGAAAGTCCATCAGGTCCAGTGCCAAAAAATTGAAACAATTCTTCCGAAGTTTTGGCATGAGCGTTCTCCATTCGCTAGCTAATTTTAAATAAAACCAAGTAAATTAAAGATGTCTTTGTTGTTTTCTAATAGGAAAATTATTTAAAAATATATGTAGAATAAACTGAAAAAATAAAAAAATTGGAAATAAAATTCTTTTAAATTAAGACGACACGAATATAAACTTAAACAGAGGTAAATAACAGAGATCAGTCGGAATTCAGGATTTCCGACCTTTGTAAAATTTTCGATCTCCGGCACCTTCGTCAGTTCTGACCAGGGCTGTGCGCCAGGTGTGTTTTAAAAATTAATACCTAATTGGCGTTTGGCGCGCCACGCGAAAATTTTGGCGCACAGCCGTGTCTACGACCTACCCTTTAATAATAATACGATCAAAAAAATTTAGGAAAAATTTTTTTTCTATAATATCGCTATCGAAAAAATATGTGCGGAATTTAAAGGCTACCTTAACAAAAAAAATTTGGTTGAAATTCAATGGCTATTTTTTCATTGAATTTTCCTAGGCGTTTTGTATGGAAACAATTATTCCCACATTTTGTATGGAAACTTGAAACTATTATTTGCAGAAAATTTCAACTAAAAAGTTAGACATAAAAGGAAACATTGCAGAAAATAAATTGAATGTCCCGTCATCATTCTGCTTAAATTTTAGAAAATTAAAAATTTTTAGAAAATATCGCTTTGAAATTTTTTTAAAGAAAAATATTCAAATTTTAAAGGGACTTTTTGGTGCGAAGGAAAATATTGATGTTGGGTCGTTTGAGTGCCTGGATATTTTGCAAGAAAATTTACAGTAACCGAGGCCTATAATATTCTTAAAAATTTTTTCAAATTTCTTTAACATCCCCTAACTAAGAAATTTTTCTGAGAATTTTTCATCGAATATATTTAAACTTAAAATTGTCATTTTTAGGTAAGTGACCCTTTAATTTATAAAATGCATTTCCAAAAATTCCTAAATTTTTAGAGTTTATGTTAGCTAAACTTCCTACAAAGAAGAATTTCATCCCGAAGTTCCACGGACACCCAAAAATTTCCTTTGTTAGAGTTGTTTCTACTTTTATAACTCTAGATGATTAATTCACCACAATCTGTTCTCTTATAACCTTTTGAATTTATCCCTCTTTAAACATAATTTTCGATAGGATGAAAAACAGGCTAATTAATAGGGACTTCCAAGACTTTTGGTCTTGAGTCTTGACTCAAGACTTTTCTTGGGGGTTTTTAACGGTCTTGGGCTTGGGTCAGGTCTTGAATCTAGGAAAAATTTTCAATCTTGGAGGTCTCTACTAATAAATTTTAAAGAAATTTTAAAATTTGGTAAACTCCTAGAAATTTTATTTTTGATTAAGATAGAAAATATTTAAAAAAATCCAATTTGGATATCTTCAAATGCACGCATTTTAGTGTTATTTAAACTGCAAAAAGTTTGTCTAGTCTCTACGCCCTTATTCCACTTGAAAAATAATTTTTAGAAAAATTTTTTTTTCTAAAAATATAAACCTCATCTTTAAATAAATAACAAAAAATAAATGAGAATAATTTTTTGCATTGTTTTTAAAATTTAGCAAAAACCGGAAACTGAGGGGAGATTAAATGTATCTAAGCAGGCAAAGATTACGAACCAGGGAATTCTTCAGGAATACCCTAAAATACCCTTAAATTGTATTCTAAAATCTCCAAGACTTGCAAAATTTTTATTTATTTCCCTCAACAATTATTAAAATAAAGGGTATTTTAGGTATAAAAAAGGGTATAAAAGGGGAATTTTTATCATATTTTTGAAAGAATTTTTAATATTTCTTGAAATATTTTATGCTAAAATTTCAAAAAAAATTCTGAGAACATAAACATAATAATTTTTTAATAAAAAGGTTAAAGAAGCTCTTACATTTTGACTAGTGCCCCCAATTTACCTACAAATTCTTTCAACATTAATAAACCTAGGAAGCTCTAGTATTGACAGATTTATCTCGATTAGCGTTAGGAAACTAGGGGTAACTATCAGTGTTCAATAAATTTTAAACAATTTTACAGGTACATTAGGCTTGAAGTTCATTATTCTTTCTCCAATCCTAACTTCTTATAAAATATTTTTAAAATTATTTTAAAAAGTTTAAAACAGTTAAACCGAAAAAATATTTATTCCTAACAAATATTACTTAAAGTAAAAAGCAGTTGTGCATGATTTGAAATAAAGAGGATCAGTCAATAACATATGTGAATGTTAGTTAAAAGTTTATATCCCTCAAAAACTGCGCTTTTTATTTATCAAAAAAGGTTTAAGATTGTGGTGGGTGAAGAAATGGGAGGAAAAAAATTAAGGAAATGGTGTTTCCGTTATTATTTACAGTGGAATCTCTCTAACTCGACACCCATCGGGGCCCGTACTATAAGAATCTGGTTAGGTGACCAGTATAGCGGCAGCGCCGACTTGACCTTAAGCATCGGGTTTGGCGTCGCTGTTTCTGTTTAGGAAAAAATCATAACTTTTTTTAAAGGAGGGCGTGTCCTAGTTGAGATTAAGGATACAGCAAGGGACGGGATCACAACGGGATTTTCGGGATTTTTCAACTGATTTTCAAGATGTCAAAAACAAATTATAGTAAAAAATTAAACGATTTTTTTATTGCATTGGACAAAAATTTTGTTTAAAAAAATAAAGGGAGAGAAAATTTGGGGGAGGAAAAAGAATTACTTGCTCGAGAAAATCACTTACATTTAATATCCCTTTCTACTTTAAAAGCAAAAGAAAATCGTTAAAAAAATAAAAATGAACAAAAGTGTGTGGTAATCAAAAATCTGCTAAATCCTCCACTAAAAAGTTTTTGAGAAAATTATTGAACACAAAATAGAGGAGGGAAATCGAGAAAACTGAGAGAGAATTGGCAAATTGATTAAGCAAAAATCTAACTATTAAGAGAATAATTGGAAAATAAATTTATAAGGGATAATTAAATATTGTTAGGCAGATTTAATTTTTAGAGTTGTCCATTAACGAAAATTTTGAAGGATTCAAGGCCAAAAATTTAAAAGACATATGCCGTCTATTTTTCTGTCATAAAGACAAGTTTTGTACCGAAAATTGTTCGTTTCCGAGATTTCTGATGTGAGCTTTGAATAGAAATTAGTTCGATTGATTCAGTGAAATATTTTTAAAATATTTATTGATAAAAATAATATGTACTGTTAATGTTAATACTGTTACTTCCCCATCTAATATTATTGTTTGAAACTAGAGGTGGGTTGGAAATGACGAAGGTGCCGGAATTCGGAAATTGCTCAAAAGTCAGAAATCGGAAATCAGCCTACATTTTCGGAAATCGGAAGTCGGAAATTGCAACACCTCTGTCTGAAACTAGCACTTAGGGTTGCCGGTTTCAAACCGAGTCAAGGTAAACAAAGATTTCCATTCGGGCTGCCGTTTCAGTTTTGGTTGACAAAAGTCTCGGCATGGTCCTGGAAACTTTTCATCAGCGGCGCTAAAAATGTAAATATTTTATCTTAATATACATTGGGAAAAACGAAAAATTTCTCTTGCTAGATCATTGTACAACAATTATTATTTTATTATAAAATTTATCAAATCAGGCATTTTTAAAAAATAATATAGAGCTTTGAAATGAACGTGTCTGCATTGAAATCTCTTAATCTTTTAAACTTGAAAGATAAATTTTAAATCTTTTTTAAAACTAAGCTGTTAGTTTAGCTCTAATAGAAAATATATACATATCGATCAAAACAATTGTCAGAAAATGTTTGGGGGTATTAAACACGGGATTTTCTCATGTAAATCCTGAATGAGTTTGGACTTTTATTAGACTAAAGGGCAAATGTTCTAAACAAAAAAATTTTTAAACAAAAAATTTAGACAAAAAATTAGATGAATGAAGGAAGTAAATGAGGCGCTAAATAATGTTTTTTTAAAGAATTAAGGGTAAAAGTACACAATTTTAGAAAGGATTATTATTTTTTGTGTAGGAATAGGAAAATGCTTTAGAAAATTGGACTTTAAATTTTTAATTAAATTTATATATACCTAGTCTCAAAATAAATTTAAAAGAGAAAATAAGGTACATGAATAGGAGAGTGAATTTACCCAGTCTTTGTATCGGACTCGCCAAAAAACAATTATAAAATTAATCTAAAAACTAGATTGTTACTTTATAGTAGGGTTGATAACCGTATGGAACAGGTAGCTTCTTGATATAAGAAATCGCTACCCAGGACAGGACGTGCCTTCAGAATTATTAAGCAAAATGAAAGGACGTTCCTTCAAAAATATGACAGGACGTGCTCTCAAGATTATTAACCAAAAGGTGATTGAGGGAAAAAGTAGCTTAATATTCAATGTATTAAGTAATTAGCAGTGTTTGGAAATTTGAAATTTGCTCGTACACAGGTACGAGTACAAATTTTGGTACCAGCTTCTAATGTAATAATATTTAGTGTCGGGGTACGGGGTTTTCGAATTGTTTCGCGTAGGTTTTCGGGTCGGGGGAAAATCTGAAAAAATCTTTCGGGAACGGGGGTCGGGATACGGGGTCGGGGCGCAACTCTAATAATATTAATAGCGAGAATTTATATTGGGGGTTTTTTATAAAATAAAAATATTCTAGAAGGTTTTTTAAATAAAAATATATCACAATAACTTTAATAATGATAAATTTAATAAAAATTACTGCCTTGATTAAAAATGCAAAAAAATGTTAAACTATTTATTAATATATTTTTATGATTTAAAATTATTGAATGAAAATTCTCGCGTTTGCAATGATCAGTAAAAATGAACACTTAAAGGGACGAGAATGTATACTTAACACAATTTAAAAAATATTAATAAATGATCGTTAAAATAAACAAAAGTATTATTATTATTAGAGGTTATTAATTAAAATTATAGTCTTGTCTTTATAGAAAATTTCATAAATTTTATAAACGAAAGGGAAATTTTTATAATAAAAAAATAAATTAAAAATGAGCGTTAAATATTAGGGATCCTAGAATAAAAATGACCTCTCTACCGTATATCCTTTAATAATTACCCTGGGTAATTATTGTTTTGACCTTCCGCTGGAGGGAGATTAATCGAGGGAGGGTAATTATACGAGGTATGAAATTTGAGCGTGTTTTAGGGCATTTGTTGGGGGTAATAATTGATTCAATATATCGCTGAAAGGGAGGAGGGCAATTATTTGAGGGAGGGCAATTATACAGGTTATATGGTAATTAATCTTTTTCGCCTCTATGGTACTTAACAAGGGGGCTCCGACTCTGTGGCACTTAACAACGGTGCTTACATCCAAAATATTTAATTCAACCCCTTCTCACAACTTCCTTCAACGCAGAATCGAAATTTTTAATGATAAAAAGCTACACACAAAGGGTTTCAAAGCATTTACATTAACTCCCAGGTATCTTGCTTGATCCATTAGAGTGAGGGAATATTTTGTGGAAATATTATGTAGATTCTATGGGCAAATTTTTCTCTGGATTTTTAAACTTATTTTCAAAATAAAAAAGATCATGAAATAACAATTGTCAAATATCTTCAAGTACTTCCCTTTTTTGAGTCATTCATTTTTGCTTACGTAAATATATAATAAAATTGTCTGTTTTTTATTAACTTTAGAAAAAATGATAACGTAAATAGTTTAATTTAAAGAATTTTTAATTGTGATTTTTATTAAATAAAAAATTATTAAAGAAAATGAAAATGAATAAATGGGATTTTAAGGGGTTTTATAAATCATTTTAATGTTTTAAAATGTTGCCGGCTGGTAGTATCGTTGATTTTTTTTGAATATTTATTTTTATTAATTAAATAATTATTCAAATTATAATTACAGCCTTCGCGTTACTTCAATGGTACCTATGTATTATCTATACGTACTAGAGATGTTTAAAACATTCGCGACAGGACTGTGTGTCAAAAATTTTCGTCTGGAACACCAAACGCTAAACTTCAATTTTTATAATTTTTAAAACACGCCAAACGCAAAACGCCAAGACGCTCAGCCATGATTCGCGAATCTACACTTAATTTTTTTGTGTTACGTTTGAAGAGATTTATTTAATGTCTTAAAAACTGTTAGACCTGTTCATGTAAAAAATTTCGGCTTGGTCATTTAAATGGTAAATGGTGATGAGACACAAAAAGGTATCCTCTTCTGCCCTTGGCCTGGTACTATTTAATAATTAAAGGATCTGGATTTTGGATTGAAAAAAATCAGTATAAGGATTTCTAAATTCTCCTAGTTTTACGAGTAAAGCATAAAAAATATCGCTAGAATTATAACTAGAAAAACTAAATTATTTAAAAAACTACTATAACTTTATCACAAGTGAATAATTTACTAAAAACCATAAAATGTTTTCAAATATAAGAAAATAACAATAACAGGAAAGAATGTTTAAATAATTAAAAGGAGTAGGTGAATATTTGACTTTTTTTTAAATATAGAGGGGTCTGTGGAGTAAGGTTGGCGGTTCCGGGTATCCGGAACCGAAAAAACCTCGGATATCCGGAAATTTTCGGCTGTGATACCGGTTTCGGATATCCGGAGATTTCCCAGAAACCGCCATCCTTACTAGGGAGGTTTAATTTAAAAATCAAAACTTTGTTTTAATTTAAAATAAATGAAGATATAGTTTACTGTTAAAGTTGTTTTAAATGCTTAGACCAGTCATCATGTTTTTTTTTCTTTTTGTTCCGAAAAATTTTTTCATCTCATTTTTTGTCTCAATGGCCTCCTTAAAATAATAGAAAATTTAATATAATTATTATTTTATTCTCTAACCGACAAATATCATTGAAAAAAAATTAGTAAAAACAAAATTACCTGGATTAGAACCATCAGGGAAATTAGCAAAATTATCGTCATTAAAGCTGGTTGTTTTTCCAAATTTTCCTTATTTTATTTAACATGAGAATTTTTTTAATTTTCTGTTTTTTATCTATCAGTTTTTAACCTATTTTTTGGATTATTCAAACTACCGTAACTGCTCTAATATAAGCTTAAATATTAGAGGATTATATTCCCCCCTCTAATATACACCCCTAATACATATAAGCATTTATTTAGTAAAAAATCCTATTAAAATACTATATTAGATTAGGCTTCCATTAAAGACTGGGCTTATATTTTTCGATGGGCCTCATTGGCAATGGGTACCGTATTTACTCGATTAATTCCACCGAGGAATTATTTTTTCAACTCATCCCTGGCATGGGGAATTAATAGAGGGTGGGGAATTAATCGAGGGTGGGGAATTAATCGAGTAAATACGGTATATAGCTTTAGAACTAAAATATTCAGGAGCCTAAATAGCTAATGTTTTGTTATCACTTTTACAAATCTTCGGAAATTCATTGAAATTAACAAAAAAATTTGGTGTACGGAATTTTCGTCTCTGGAACTTTCGTCTCCAAGACTTTTCGGAACTTTCGTCTCCAACATTTTCGGAATTTTCGTCTCCAGCGGAATATTCGTCACCAAGGAAATTAACGGAATATTCGTCTCCAAAATTTTCGTCTCCGCTAGGAATTTTCGTCTCCAGAGGAAAAATCGGGCAATCCCGGAGACTTTGTCAAAACTTAGTCAATCACTGTGATTTTGGTGTCATTCGACTCAGCTCGACGAGCTCTTTCGAATGAGCTATAATTTGTATAAACTTTTCTTGCTCCAAAATTACGACCCTATGGTTTTTCAATATTCAGGGGCTGTATCTCGTCCAATCACGTCGGATTTCATTAATTTTGGTGTCTTTCGATGCAGCTCGATGAGTTCTATATTATTTTGAAAGACTGAACATTTTGTACAATGTCCGGGGCCAAATATCCTAATTCGGGTTCGGGATTCGACTTTTTCAAAATTTGAGCGCATATTCGTAATCAGCATATTTTTTAACCCGGAAAAATCCTTTTTCTTATTTTTAAAATTTTTTTTCGAAGAAACCCTATTCTCCGGGATTGTCCGATTTTTCCTCTGGAGACGAAAATTCCTAGCGGAGACGAAAATTTCGGAGACGAATATTCCGTTTATTTCTTTGGTGACGAATATTCCGCTGGAGACGAAAGTTCCGAAAATGTTGGAGACGAAAGTTCCGAAAAGTCTTGGAGACGAATGTTCCAGAGACGAAAATTCCGGCACTCAAAAAATTTATGAGAAATACAAAGCTACAAATATTTGAAAATTTTCTAATATATATTTTTAAAATACCTTTATATTTATTGGCATGTTCAACATCTCCACTAGAGGTACTGCCTGGATTTGGATTATGAGGCAATTCATGTTTTGGGGCTTAAAAATAATATATTTAAATGTATTATTTTTGTGACTTAATTAGTATTTTTAATAATTTAAAGTTGCTTAACAAAATACATAAATGTTGATAAAACAAACTATTACTACAGGGTAACAAAAAAGTAACATTTTATTTATAGTGTAACTTAATTCAAATTAATGATAAATAGATCAAATAAAGCTTAAATGATAGAGAACTAAAAAGCCCTGAAGAGAATTGTTTGGGCTACAAAATGAGTGGAAAATCATTAAAAAATATCAATAAGAAAAAAGTTACAATAAAATGAAAAGTGCCCGACTAATTTTTTGCCACCCTGTACTTATCAAAATACAAACTTTTTTTAAAAATTATTCGGTACCTATAAATACCGAAAAATACCGTCGGTTGTACGGCACCCTTCGGGCTCTAATTATAAACACAAATAATAATTTTTAACATTTTTAATTTTACTTGGATATTTTTGATGAAAGTCGTTCACATCTTTAATAGCTTTTTTACATTCTTCCAACAGTCGTTGCTTATCGAAATATTCACGAGTACCCTTTTGTCCCTTTTCTTCTAATTCTTGTATATCATTTTTAAATTGACGCATGCTTTGTTTCAAGGCATGAAGTGGATCATCCACTTAATATAATATTTTTTAAAAATTTATTCTTTTCCCTTTTTAAAATTTTATTGTAATTTTCTTAAATTTTTTCGATATTCTTCGATATTCCTCCAGCCGGGCTCTAATGTACATGTGGGCATTTTAGACAAAGTTTCAAAACGTCAGTTTATTTTTAAACTAATAAGATCAAGAGGAGGGTGTGGGATAACTAGAGTAAAGCGGCTGGGCTATTTCTCTCCTTTAGCTAGTGCAAAAGGTTATTCAGCGGCAGGGAGGATTTGCGGCAGGATTTGTATTCTTAATCTTGTAAAGCATATATGTAGCTATTTAATTCCTAAGGCTATGCAGTAGGCGGCGTGGTGTAATGGATAACACATCAGTCCGGTCTACTGAAGATGCTGGTTCGCTCCCAGCCGCCGATTAACCTTTGCACTAGCTACAGGAGAGAAATAGCTATAGCCAAGCTGCTTTACTATCTGCAGAATCTTTAGGAGGGGAGGAGGGATTGAAATTGTAGTTTTTGAAGACGGAATTAAAAATAAATAAAACACAGATTCTGCCGAATTTTTCAGCTTTAACTTTGGATAATTAAACAAATTTGCACTAGATTAAACCTGGATCTATTCTAGATTGAAGACTTGGAATTCGATCATATCTTTTACCTTAAAAATTAAAATATACCTAAATTCATTTATTTTTTAGAAAGGTTGGAAGAATTAATAAATAGAAATTGTTATGAGAATATTTAACTTTTGTAAGGATGATTCACCTAGCAGCATTTAAAACGCTTAGTCTGGGGTTAAACGATCTAAAAATAATACAAAAAAAGCATTAGTCGATGCCCCAGTAGCTCAGTAGTAGAGCTCCTGTATATGGTGAGCGAAAGCGCCTAGCTACAGAATCTTTAGGGGGGGGGGGATATAACTGTCAGGAGGTCACAGGTTCAATCCTGCCCGGTAGCTAAACTTATGCCAAACTTTCTCCTTTTTGTTATTATATGTAGTCTCTAATGGATTTTAAAAGTTTGGTAATACATGTAATAAATCAAGTTATAATACGTATAATCAGTAGTAAAAGGTGATATAGGAGTTCAGGAACGTGAGACGGAAGATACCGACCAAATATAAAATTAAAGCACTCACCGCTTCCTTCAGCCTTTCCTTTATTTTTACCTCCTTTATCCTCCATACATTCACTTAAATTAAATAAAAAACAAAGAAAAATGGGAATTTTTAAGAAATTCATTTTATAAATTTAATCTAAAAATAAGGAAATATAAAAACTTTTATTAAATTAAGGTGCTCTATTTAAAATTTTTTCTGATAAGAGTTGATTAGGAATTGACCGATTCAGAATTTTTGGTCTAGATGGGCAAGTTTTGATCTCTCTCTTGGTCCTGAGATAAGTTTTTGCTCGAATCTAGGTGAAATTGCTCGAATCTAGGTGAGAATTTTTTAAGATGAAAAATAAGATAATTATCTCCATTTTTCATCTGCCGAATTTGGCTCATAAATTTTTAAAATTTTATTATAATTCTTAAAATACAATTCAAGTGTTCTGAATTTATGTATTTTTTATTTCAAAAACTGTTCAATTACTAGAAAAATTACAGCTAAAAAGCGGATTTTTCTTTTCTAAGAAGTGAAAAATTATCGTGTTATTTGTAACTTCCGTTTTTTAACTTTAAAAATGCCACAATTTTTTAAAATAAAAACTCGAAAAAATATGTTCGAAATCTTTATCGGTCTAATTCTTTTAAAATAAGATTTTAAAAGGATTGTTTATTTTCTTAATAACAAAATATTTATTTAAAAAATTAAATTTATATTTTTCATTTGTAAGGTTATTTTTAACATAGGCAATGGAAAGGGCAACTTATAAAAAAATTAAGAAAATTAAAATAATGCGCGAATGAATGAGTGACAATTTTTAAATTAACAAGATGCGCGAGCGTTTAACGTTTTAATTTTTTAACACGTTTTTTAACGTTTAAACGCGCGCGTTTAAACGTCTAATATACATATATATTATCGACGCATCGACTCTTTCGAAATTATGATTAACAGGCTGTTTCCTTAAGTGTTTATCAGCTAATGTTGAGCTGTTTGAAAACTTTTTTTAAACTTTAAATGTAGTCTCTATATAATCTAGGCATTACCGTATTTACTCGATTAATTCCCCCAAAGAATTATTTTTTCAACCCATCCGTGGCATGGGGAATTATTCAAGGGAGGGGAATTATTCGAGTTTTGAAATTTGAACGTGTAGTAGGGTATTTGGGGGAGGGGGATTATTTTTTAAACTCATCCCTGGCATGGGGAACTAATAGAGGGCGGGGAATTAATCGAGTAAATACGGTAATTGCAGCAGAGCTTGAAGCAACTCTTTTCAACAAAGAATTTATTTGGCAATAAATTTATTTGGCAATTACTCTCTATCCAATCAATCCTCTCCTTTACTATGTAAAATGCTTTAGAATAGCTAGAGAATTCGATGGGCAAAATTTTTTTTATCGACTTTACCAATGCTAATTTTCGATTGATTAGAAGAAGGAAAAGAAAAAAATTAATTAAATTTTCTTAATAATAAAATTTAATTTAATAATATTTATATTAAAGTTTCTGATCAAAATATCACCAGGGCGTTTTGGAGCAACTCAAAAATAAAAACATAAGCGCGTTTATATGACTTTAAATTTAAATAATTGAAAACTTTTCTTAGTGCAAATCAGTTCGAGTAGGCAATTTTATAATAAAATTATTAACCGAAGAAGTATAGTATTAACCAGTTCTGGATATGTCTCCGTGAGTTAGCTCCGGAGCCAGCAAATGCCCACCCAACACTGATACTAACCAATATAGCCGTAGGGTCTAAGGATATATTGGATTTGGATTTATCGTAAATTGGATTTATTATCTGTAAATAAAATTAAATTATTAAATTATATTTATTATTTTTTTAAATTAAAAAATGTTTTTATTATTCCTTCTATAAATATTTTTTGTTTATTGCTGATAAATAAAATATGTATAAAAATTTTTTTATATATTTTCTTTTTAACTTTAAATAATCAAAAATCACAAACAAATAATTTTTAGTAAAGTAATTGTTTAAAAAATGTCTGGAATATTTATTATCCCATAAATATAAAAATGTTGCTTTAATAACTTTTGTAATAAATTTTTTATTTTAAAGAAATTGTGAATATAAATAGAGCTGATTTTTAGGGAATAATACAGCTATTTCCTCTAAATATTTTCTTGAATAATTTACATAATCCCCAATTTATTAGTAAAATTATGCTTAATATCCTCCTTATTTTCTTCTCCCTACAATTCGCTTTAATCGCTTCCTTCGAATCCTCTGAAATATTAAACATAATAGGCAACGTGTTCGACGGAAAATTAAACGAGGAAGAAGTTAAGAAACTCGCAGAAGAAATTTCTTTAATAAAAGAGGTTTATGATGTTGAGATAAATGAAGAACAAATTAGAAAGATTGCTGGAGATATTGCACAAATTAATGAACAAAATGGGGGATATTGGAAGGCAAAAGTAAATTATTACTCCCTTTTGCCAGAAGATGAGCAAAAGAGAATTTGTGGAGTACAAAATAGTGGAAGAAGCAAAAATGGGGACGCAAAACCGGAGTTTCCAATCCTTGAAAAGTTGGCTAACAACGATGATTGTGTAACTGAAATTGAATTCGATGCTAGAGAAAATTGGCCAGATTGCTCCTCCTTCATCAACTATATTCAAAATCAGGGTAGATGTGGCAGCTGTTGGGCTGTGTCGACTGCTTCTGCTTACACTGATCGTAGTTGTATTCAACGATCATTAAATGGGTTGAGCACGTCGATTGATGATCCTTCCCTCCATTTTTCTTCAACTGACGTAATGAGCTGTTCGATTGATTATGATGGCTGTGAAGGTGGATGGCCTTCTAAAGCATGGCAATGGATACAAAGCAATGGAGTGTGTACAGGGACAGATCATGTTTGGAACAATGGATGCAAGCCTTATCCTTATGAACCAAAGGGAAAAGCTGAACAAGTAAAGTGCGAAGCAGAATGTAAAAATACAGATTGGACTACCGAATATTCGGAGGACAAGCATTTGGGTATTTTTGAGTAATTTTGAGTCAAATCTAATGAAATTTACAGCGAACTCCGTTGATTTTATGACCGAGAATAACTCTACCGAACAAGCTATAATAGAGGAACTTCAAAACAATGGCCCTCTAGTAGCTGCATTTATGGTCTACAAAGATTTTTTCTCATACAAAACAGGAGTTTATTTTGTAAATATACACGGATATCTTGAATAATTAAATATTTAATTTAGAAAACTCCAAATTCTCCAGAAGTTGGAGGGCATGCAGTTGTTATTATCGGATTTGGAACTCAAACCTGCAATGGAAAGGAAATGCCTTTTTGGCTTGTAAAAAATTCTTGGGGAACCGGATGGGGCGATGAAGGCCTTTTCAAAATTCGTCGCGGGGTGAATGAATGTGGATTCGAAAAAGATGAAATTTCTTATGGAATTCCAACTGTATAATTGTGTAATTTTAATAATAATTTAATTTTGTCGTTGTTTTATTTATAAAAATGGCTTTGAAATTTGAATAAATCAGTGTTAGTTGATCTCTGATTTTGGAAATTTTATTTTAAATTTTGGGAATATTCTGTTGGCTAAGAAGAGTAAGAGTGCAGAAAAAAATTACCCGAAAACTTGTAATTAAAATTAAATCCGATTTCGGGATTTAAAAAATTTTTATCGGACCGGATTTTCAGGATCAAAATCCCGACTTTTATCAAAACACCCGGATCGGGACTACCGGATCCCTAAAATCACGACCCGGATCCGGTCCGTGTTTAAACTCTAGTTTTTAACCCTGAACAGGAGCATATCAGGTAAGACAAATAAAAATGAATGAGAATTTATATAAATCCATGCCTACCGTATTTACTCGATTAATTCCCCTCCCTCGATTAATTCCCCTCCCTCGATTAATCCCCCTTTCCCAAATACCCTACTACAAGTTCAAATTTCAAAACTCGAATAATTCCTTTCTCTTGAATAATTCCCCATACCAGGTGAAAAAATAATTCCCCAGGGGAATTAATCGAGTAAATACGGCAAATCATATTCCTATCCAGAAATTTAAAAATCTAAAATTTCTCCATTAGAAAATTTAAAAAGATTTTTTAGTAGCCATTTTATTAAAAAATTTTTTCATGGGGTTCTGAGCTTTGAAATTTATTTTAAAATTTTAAGCTATGAATTGAGCTTTGGATTAAAATTACATTTGATATTACTTCAAATAAGGAAACAGGCTTCCCAATTTTTGAAAAATCCACGTTGCTCAAAAAGCCAATTTGCCAATTTAAATTTTATTTTATAAAATATTTTTTTATTTAGTATATTTTAAAAATTGTTGGCAGTACAAATAAGTAAACAAAAAAAAAATAAAAATTAATAGAAATTAAAAAAAATTAAAAAAAATATTCTAAAAAATTAAAAAACTAGTAAAATAAATTTTTTTAATTATATGTTTATTCATTTGATTATGTAGAAACGTTGGGAGGGTATTTGAAGGGATTATTTGGAATTTTTTATATAATTTTCTAATTATTTTTAAAAAATAATTTTTTTATTTTAAAAAATTATTTTCTCTTTACCATCTAAATAAATAAATTTTCAATAAAATCTTTGCATATTTAAGGCTCCTTATATTCCATCTTTTTAAGAATTATTTTTAAAAATTTTAAAAAATTATTAAAATATCCTCAAAAATGATCCAACAAATTAAAAATTCCATTAGCTTTTTAATGCCTTTAATGGTGTTTGCTATCATGGCTGTATTGTCTGTAGAAGGTCGAAAAGTTCCGACTGGACCAAATCAGGAAAAAAGTCCAGGTCATATACATTAAAGATTTATATTTTGATAAAGACCAGAATTTAAGAAATATAAGTTAAGTTATCGAGCAGGAATTGAAACTTGTGACGTTTCTTAAGTTATTGCTCTCCTATCCTGAAATTTGTACATACAGTAAAAACTACAATGCCGTGTTTACATAAAAAGCGTCTTGCGTTTTGCGACAAAAAATAACACTGGAAATGAAATCCCCACATTACCTGACTTGCTGTTTAGAGAGCTTCGATGCTTCTTAAGACATAGCCCCGTCATATCATGTTTTAGCACCCTCCTAAGCCTATAAATTCTGACAAATGAATGGATGGAAGTGACAGATATGTAGTAGATTGGGGTATAAATATTTTTAATTACCTATATAGAGTTATTTTTACATATTTTTGATAGCAGCTCTCAAGATGGGTTTCGCTAGGGTTGG
This sequence comes from Meloidogyne incognita, assembly GCA_036172945.1. Taxonomy (NCBI): domain Eukaryota; kingdom Metazoa; phylum Nematoda; class Chromadorea; order Rhabditida; family Meloidogynidae; genus Meloidogyne; species Meloidogyne incognita. The sequence continues at coordinate 3,767,339 of JARQAC010000002.1, forward strand.
TGTCGTTTTGGCTGAGGAATTCCTCCAGAAATTTCAAATTTTTCATCAAATATTTCTCAAGTTGTACCTCAAAAAATTTTGAATTTTTAGGAAAATCAACATTTTAGGCCATAATTTCTGAAATTCTCGTTAAAATTCTGAAATTTTTGGTTGACTTAGCAATTGTCTGTCCCAGTCCCTTTTCAATAATATATTTTTCTATGAATAAACCAATAATTTTTCAGGCTCAGGACCTTGAATTGGTTATCAGTGAGATGTCTGAATTGATATAAATGGGAACTAAACAAAGAAAAACAAAGAAAAACAACTAAACAACTTTCCACCTTTTCTTAATTCTTTCTTATTTTCTGATTTTTTATTTTTTTATTGTAATAATTTTTAAATTAATGTACTAATTTATAAAAATACTTTTCTATTTAGTAAATAAATTTTAATTTTCCTAATTCTTCTTCTATAATTAACTAAAATTTTAAATCCATTTTGATTTAGTTTCTTTAACTTAAATATTAACTAAAAATCTAAACTTACGCATAACATTATCACCATAAATTCTTTAATCGAATTACACTCTCTATTATAGATATACCCTACGAGAGGATCGAAAAATAGAAGCAAAAGTGGCTCTATTAGGGCTCTCTTTCCCTTCCTTACAATATGTACATATTTATTAAAATTAAATAATAAAATGAAACAACAAATTTTATATTTTAAATAAAAACATTCTTTTGTCATTTATTCATTTCATATCATTTTTAAAATAATCATTAAACGTTTATTTTCTTAACCAATTTAGTCTTTCATTACATCGTGGAATTATAAAAAATTATAAAAATTGGAGTAGAAAAAAGGCTAACAATTGATGAGAAATTTGAATGTTTTTAGTGACAATTTTATAAAATGTTAGTTGGTAAATAAACATTTATTTAAATTAGAGAGGCTTTCTAATAAAATATAAAAATAAATTTTGTTAAATACCACGTCATATGTAATAATGTTCATATAAACAATTATACCTCCTATAACCTAAAAGCTTAAAACTATTTATAAATTATTTATTTTGACTTTATTTGTATATTATTATTAGCTATCCATTTCAATCTACTTCATAAAAATGAAGAAAATAGCTAGTATATTTTCAATATTATTATTACTAAACATCCTTTCAAATTCTAAAGCTGATTTACTCGGCAATTTACTAGGCGGTTTAACCGGTTTAGTAGGCAACACACTTAATCAACTTATAGATCATCTTAAAAGTATTCTTAATGGAATTTTGGATTTGACCCAACAAGAACTTTTGAAGCTTGTAGATGTTTTAAATTTACTAAAAAGTATGGGCATAGTCATAACAGATGAAAAGCTGAAGCTAACTGCTCAAAATGTAGCTATAATTAATGGAAGAACTAATGGAATTTGGGAAGCTAAATTGGGGTTCTTCAGTCTTTTACCAGACGAGGATCAGAAGAAACTTTGTGGGGTATTTGATATTGAAACTGAAAATATAGCCGGAAGGGATACATCTGTAGCAGGGATGTCACGGGTTACCCGAAACCCGTTACCCGAAACCCGAAACCCGGACTTTTTTTCGACCCGAAACCCGAAACCCGACCCGAGAAATTTTCGAAAACCCGACCCGAAACCCGACATTTTCCTTGGAGTTTTATTACAAAAAGGGAAGATTTTTGGCTCTTTGGCCTTCCAAAATTCTCAAAATTTTCGCCTGCGGCGCTGGAAAATGAAAAAATCTAGTGGGTTGGTCTTCCAAAATTCTCAAAATTTTCGCCTGCGGCGCTGGAAAATGAAGAAATCTAGTGGGTTGGTCTTCCAAAATTCTCAAAATTTTCTCTGCGGCGATACAAAATGTTGCTGAATTTTCGCACGATTTTAAAGGATCAAGATGGTTTGTGGAGGTATCTGTGGGGGGTATCTTAGGTGGAAGGAGGTATCTTCGGGGGAAGATAGAAAAAAATCCATTGGGATTTTTACCATAAAAAGAAGAATTCTGACCTCATGGCCTTCCGAAGTTTGCAAAAATTTTGCCTGCGGCGCCAAAAAGGAAGAAAACTGTAACGAAATACAGAGTAATTTTGCCGTGATGTCGAAGGAACAAAAGTGGATGAAGGGTGATATCGGGGGATTTACTTGGATTAAGGTGGATTCGGGAAGATATCGGAGGTTTTAGAGGTGTATCTGGGATTTCAAGGTATTTGCAGAGGGTCTCGGAGGTTTAAGGTATAAATCAGTGGATTAGACATATTCACCAGATACTTTTAAATCCCTTGATATCCCTTTTAATCCCCAAATCCCCTGATATTACTCTTAATCCGTCCAAATCCATTTAATCCCTGTCTCTTATTATATCACTATTATATATTCTCTTATTAATCCCGCAAATCACTAATATCCCCAGCCTCTCCGAAAAATTTGGCTTCATGTTCAAATTTTTAACTGACCCGACCCGAAACCCGACCCGAGACCCGAAACCCGGACTTTTTTTCGACCCGAAACCCGAAACCCGACCCGAGGAAAATTTTCAAAACCCGACCCGAAATCCGACCCGACTTTTTTCTCGACCCGTGACATCCCTGATCTGTAGTTGACAGAGGAGAAAGGAATAAAAGACAAGCAGCACAAGCAAACTGCAGTTACACAACAGAATTTGATGTTCGTGATAAATGGCCAAAATGTTCTCCTTTCATCAATCAGGTACAACATCAGGGACTTTGTGGTAGTTGCTGGGCTATTTCAACTGCTTCCGTCTACACAGATCGTCAATGTATTGAACGTGACAAGAAAGGTCTGAGCACACCCAATAATGCTTCTTTCACATATTCATCATTTGATGTTCTCGCTTGTTCACCTGAGAAGGGCTGTTCTGGTGGTTGGCCTCACAAAGCGTGGGATTCGATAAAAAGCAATGGAATTTGTACAGGAACTGATTTCAATAGCAATACTGGATGTAAACCATACCCGTTTAAACCTACGGAAAGATACCCTATTCTCAAAAGTTGCAAGAAATCTTGTACCAACGAATATTGGGGAGTACCTTATGATACTGATAGAAGGAATTACGGTATTTTTTGATTTTGGAACTTTTGTTTAATACTTATGTTCAGTAACATCTACAAGTACAATAAAAGGAGAAAATGCCATAAAAGAGGAACTTCATGAAAATGGTCCTGTAGTTGCTTGCTTCTCTGTCTATAAAGATTTTTATTCTCATGCAGATGGATCTGATGGAGTTTACTTTGTAATACTTAATTAAAACTAGAGCAAAATATGCAAGAACATTCAGCTAACTAACCTGCCTTTCTATTCTAACTCATCACTCATTTAGAAGACCCAATTCATGTAGTAGTAACCAGTAATGGTTAGTTAGCTTAATTCGTACTGCCTAGCTAATGTTCGTGATGTTTTCCCCAGTTTTAATTATAAAACTTTTGATCTATTTTTTATTTATTTTCAGCATGTTTGGGGTGATTATGATAGATCACACGCTGTTGTTATCGTTGGATATGGAACTGCCTCTTGTGGTTATGAGAAAATACCTTATTGGATTATTAGAAATTCTTGGGGTACTAATTCAACCGGTGAAGGCTTTCTCAAATTTAGACGTGGAAATAACGAATGTGGAATTGAACAGACTATTTCTTTTGGAATTCCTAAAATTAATTGAATGAGCATTTGAAAAAAATTACAAAATATTTATCATAATTTTTTATGATTCTGAATATATTTATGTAAATAAATAATATTATGTAAATAAATAATCTAAATAAATAATCTAATCTTTTGAGGAATACATACATATTACTTTTAATTTACTGCTCAAAACCATTCACTAGGATTAAGGATTTATTTGAAACTCTCCTTTAGGCACAGGATTTCTTTTGAGAACTAAATATTACACCATTTAAAAGAATTGATAGAGCCGCTCGATCAATCGAGTCAAGTCTTTTGATAACCAACTTACACCCATAAATCCTTCAGTCGTTTCATAATTTCATATCACTTTAAAAAAGAATCATATTCTAATGTTGTTTTTTTCATCATGAATATTAACTATTGAAAATAATTATTTAGAGCAAAGGAACAATTGATGAGGAAGTTTTTAGTGACAATAATTACTAGAATTGTTATATAAACATTAGGGTTGCCAAAATGGACCGACTCGGACCGAAAGATCGAGTCATGCCTCGATGTTTGGCCCGAAAAAGTCTCGTACCGGCCCGACTCGATAAATTTGGGCCCGAAAAAGACTCGTAACGGCCCGACTCGATAAAGTTAGGCCCGAAAAAGACTCGTAACGGCCCGACTCGATAAAAACAGGCCCGAAAAAAATTGTCTCGGAAAAAGTCGGCCCGACTCGAATAAGACTCGATGGTCAAAAATTGGAGAAATCTGGCTCTTTGGCCATCCAAAATTCGAAAAATTTTCGCCTGCGGCGCTGAAAGGAAGAATTTTTAGCTCCATATTTTGCTTGACATCTCGAACTTACTGGCTTTAAGTGGCAAGCTGGATTATTGGGATTTACGGGATATATCCCGCGGGATCCCGTCCCATTTGAACTTTTGAAACTCAATCTTTGAGAGTCTGGAAGTTTCCGCAGTCAGCAATTCTAACATTAAAATCCACGATCGCAATCTTAAATCTACAAGTCAAAAAACACGCAATCTTAGGCAACCCGCAGTCCGCCATTCCACCATCCGGGATATAAGGGGTAATCTGGGGATATAAGGTGGTTTGAGGGATTAAGTGTGGAATTAAGTGGCACCAGTAATTTGGAGGTATATCAGTGATTTCATCCTTTTTCACCGCCGGAGTCGAAAAGTTTAAGACTTTTGGAATTACAATATATCATTACAATATATCACCCATTACAATATATCACCTTAATCATCTGATATACGATCCTGAACCCCTTAATCATCTGATCTCCTTTAATAAAACCAAATCTAGCAATATTTCACATTAATCCTCCGATAATTTAAATCATCTTAATCCCTCAAATCCACTGATATCCATTTCAATTCTCTTCAGCCCTTCCTTTACCCTCCTGATCCATCGATATACCTTTTAATTCAGAGATATCCCTCCAAATCCACTAATTATTTTTAAATAAATCTTTAAAAAAAGACTCGAAAATGTCTCGGTGCCCGACTCGATAAAGTCAGGCCCGAAAGTGACTCGTTCCGGCCCGACTCGATAAATTTAGGCCCGAAAAAGACTCGTATCGGCCCGACTCGATAAAGTTAGGCCCGAAAAAGACTCGTACCGGCCCGACTCGATAAAAACAAGCCCGAAAAAAAATGCCTCGACCGTCGGCCCGACTCGAAAACGGCAACCCTAATAAACATTTATTTAAACTAAAGGCTTTCATAAAGAAAATTTTATAAAAATTAACATATTTTTTGTTAAATCCCACGTCATAATATGTGTTATTATTGTACATAAACAATAGTTCCTCTTTAAATTAAATAGACAGGAAGAAAATATTTCTAATAATAAATAGTAAAGCATGATGACATTTTAATTTAATAAAACAATTTTTAATTTTGCTTATTCTTTATTAAATTTAGTACTTTTTAACTTGATTTTGATTGTCAAAATTAAATGTTATTCCAGGGACACGCCCAAAACAACGCACGGCCATAACAACGCAAAGCCATAACTTGCTTCAAAATTTCCAAGTCTTAACAAATTTAGTATTAAACGGTACCAAAATTGATGAGGGCCAGAAATTTTCCGGCTAGTTATGGCTTTGTGTTGTTATGGCCGCGCGTTGTTTTGGGCTGTACCCGTTATTTCAAAGTTTCAACAACCTTTATTAAAGAGCAATATTTATCCTCCAAGTTATTTTTAAAGAATAAAAATGAAGAAAATAGCTATTATATTTCCAATATTATTATTATTAAACTGTGTATTAATCACCAAATCTGACGAACTCAGCGATTTACTAGACAGTTTAATCACGGGTGTAAGCGATGATAAACTAAATAATATTATAAATCATCTAAGAAGTCTTTTAAATGGAATTTTGGATTTAACTCAACAAGAACTTTTGAAGCTTGTAGAAGTTTTAAATTTACTAAAAAGTATGGGCATAGTCATAACCGAAGAAAAGCTCAAGTTAACTGCTCAAAGAGTAGTTTTAATTAATGGACTAACTAATGGAATTTGGACAGCTAAATTGGGGTTCTTCAGTCTTTTACCAGACGAATATCAGAAGAAACTTTCTGGAGTTACTGACATTGAAATGGAAACTGTAACGGGAATAGAAACAATAAGAAATAAAAGACAAACATCAAATGCTACTAAAAAATGTAATTACACAACAGAGTTTGATGTTCGCGATAAATGGCCAAAATGTTCTTCTTTCCTCAATCACGTACAAGATCAGGCTTTTTGTGGCGGTTGTTGGGCTATTTCAACTGCTTCCGCCTACACTGATCGACATTGTATTGAACGTGACAAAAAGGGTCTGAGCACATTACGTACTGCAAATACTATATTTTCGTCATATGACTTGCTTTCTTGCACATCTAAAGGTAGCTGTAGAGGGGGTTCGCCTTACAAAGCTTGGGAATTGATAAAAAGCAATGGAATATGTACAGGATCTGATTACTTAGGTGAAGGTGGCTGCAAACCATATCCGTTTGGACCCAAAAACACATTCCCAATTCTTAAAGATTGCTATAATAAGTGTACCAACAAAACTTGGGGAGTACCATATGATGCTGATAGAAAGAATTACGGTATATTTACTGTATTTCCGTTTGATTTTTATCTTTAGTAATAACTTCTGGCACATTAAAAGGAGAACAGGCTATCAAAGACGAACTTAATAAAAATGGACCTGTTGTTGCTATCTTTAATGTCTACAAAGATTTTTATCATTACGCAGATGGGGAAGATGGAGTTTACTTTGTAATAATATTATCGAGCAAAACATGCACGAACATTCCACTAACTATCTTCCTACATAGAAACTCATCTCTTATTTAAAGACAGAGAATTTGTGAATGAATCAAAGAAAAGTTGGAGCCTTCTCCAATTCTTCATCCAGATCACGAGAATTTTACCCGACAATATTCCTAAAATTAATCTCCTATTACCTCACAAATTCTTAAAAATGAAAAAAAACAAAGACAAGTAACGTTCAGATAGCTCAATGTTCGTGCATGTTTTACCCGGCTCTTTTTATTATTTGATCCTCTATTTATTTTTAGTATGTTTCGGGTGATTATGATAAACCACACGCTGTTGTTATTGTTGGATATGGAACTGCTTATTGTGAATATGAGAAGATACCTTATTGGATAATTAGAAATTCTTGGGGTACTAGTCAGAATTTAACCGGTTTTCTGAAATTTAAACGTGGAAATAACGAGTGTGGAATTGATGCAAATTTATCTTTTGGAATTCCTAAAATTAATTGATCGAAAATTTATTTGATAATAAATATACTATAATATTTATCAAAAAATTTTAATGATTATAAATTATTGTATAGTTGACATGAAAATAAGTAATCTAAAAAATTTAACAAGCTTTAAATTTTACATTAGTAAATATTAGAGATCGGCCTGGGTCTGGACCAAGGCCTGGGTTTTTCCTGTACCCAGAGTCCAGGCCCAGGCATTTTTTGACCTTCCTGGGTTTTTCCTGGGCCTGGGTTTTTCCTGGACTACAGGCCCAGGATCCGGCCCAGGTCAATAAATCAAACCCAGAACCCAGGAACAGGCCCAGGCAATTTTTATGCCTGGTTTTCCTGGGTTAATTTTCTCCCAAAGATTTAATTTTTCTAGCAAAATTTTCACTTGAGCCTTAAGAAAATTCTAAAATTTTTGCCTGCGGCGCTGGAAATGGAAGAATTCTGGTCTTTTGGCTTTCCAACATTGTCAAAATTTTCGCCAGCGATGCCGAAAAAGGACTTAATCTCCTGATATCCGTCCAAGTAAAATTACCAAGAAACAAGTTTAGATTCTTGAGACCCAGCTCGATCAGGGGGATATCGTTAGATTTAGAGGCATATCGAGAGATGTGGAGGGAGTAAGGCATATGGTGGATTTGGGGGATTATGAGGGATATCAAGGGATTTTGGGGATTAAGACGGATATTGTGAAATATATGGGATGGATATCAGACGATTTGTGAACATCAAGAGGGATATCGGGATATATATGTGTGTATAGGACGGCGGTATTGGGGATTAAGGGGATATAAGGAGATTTCGATGGGTTTACGTGTATTAAGATAGATTTCTTATCCTATGAATGCTCTAATATCTCCGATATCCCAGCAAAAATCTCCCGATATCCCGCTTATTCCTACTTAATAGCCCAAAATCCCTTGATATTACAACTAACACCCAAATCACCGATATCCGTCTTAATCCCTCTAAATCACTTGATATCCACCTTATTTCACACCTATCCACATTAATCCTTTAAAATTCCCTTTAATCCCTCGATATACCTCTTATTTCCTCTGTATATTATTGCAATTTAATTGAAATTTGATAATTTAATAAAAATCTAAAAAACCCAGGAACCCAGGCCTGGGCCCAGGTAAAAAATTCCTGGGTTTTTCCTGGGCCTGGGTTTTTCCTGTACTACAGGCCCAGGATCTGGCCCAGGTCAATAAATCAAACCCGGAACCCAGGAACAGGCCCAGGCTTTTCAAAATTTCCGATCTCTAGTAAATATGTAAATATTCAAAAATTTTATGTAAATATTATCAACCTCTCTGAGAAAAATATAAAGATTTCTCGTTATTTGTTAAATTATTTCCAGAAATAAAACAATTACCCTATTTTTCCTAATAGTGGCACCGGTCGGCTTATTTTCCAACCTTCCTCTAGGGGGTCGGTTTATTAGAAGGGGTCGGTCTAATAGAGACAGTCGCACTATTAGGGAAAATACGGTATTATAAATAGATTAATTTTCAAATCTGAGCGTAAAATTTAATCACAGATGCCTAATATATGCGCATATTGGCCGTCCATATTGCCGAATATGTGCCGATCTTCTTTTATCTGTATTTTTTATTTTTATTTTGTTTGATAGCAAACAGTTGATTTTTTTGAATAAATAATATTTTTTCTTTATTTTTTATTTATTTCCATAAATTTCATTAAAATCACTTAAAAATAATTCGCATTGTTGTCAAAGACGGGCGTGAATTGAATATATGATGGTGGAGAATGATGGAATGCAAACAATATAAAATTTTTAAACACAGTAAATTATGTATTATTGTTAAATATTAATTAACTAGACCGATATTACATTTTTATTTATCTGTTATTTATTGGCAAATTTGTGGTTGGTCGGGTTGTAGCAATTTCTTGTTGCTTGGATATGATTAAAATTTGAAATGTTCTTACAAAAAATATTAATACATAATTTTTATAAGATTTTATTTCAACATTAACATAATTATTAAAACCCACAACGGGTTTAAATAAAGAATTTAAACTCTTGGAATTGCATATGAAAAATGAATACTTTCAATGTTACATTCATTCTGACCTCGAAGCATTTTAAAAAATCCATCTTCACCAAATTCTTTACCCCATGAATTTTTGATTAGCCAATATGGTGTTTCTCTTCCATTACATACTTCAATGCCATGTCCAATTACTTCAACTACATGGTTTTCTCTAAATACCGCATTCCTACTTCTCTAAATAAATTTCAAAATTAATAATTTTATAAACAAATTTCAATTTATTTCAAATATTATTCTCACTTGTTTTTGTATTTAACTCATTTCTATCAAAAATTTCTATCAAACAAATTAAATTTATTTTTATTCAAATATTATTCTCACTTGCCGTCCCTTTTATTAAGAGGATATAGTTGAAAAATAAGCCGACCGGTCGCACTATTAGAAGAAATACGGTATTTATCTACATACTTATTTTTTGATTAATTAAGCTAAACTGATTCGTAAAACCTCAAATTTTAAAATAATATTTACACGATAAACTCCTCCTTTATGTGCAAACAAATCCGAGTGGGCTCGAAATATAGTTATAATAGGTCCATTTGATTCAAGTTCTTTTATTATAGCCTGTATATTAATATTATTCCCATGCCAATATCCATACGTTCTTACTGAAAAATTAATATTTTCTAATTATTAAATTTTTTTTATTTTTACTATATCGTTTATCATATCTATATTGAGTGTCCCAACTTGCAGTGCAGTAATTTGTACATTGTGGTCTTTGAGCCTTATCGCTTGGTGAAAAGGGATAAGGCTTACATCCACCCTTGTTGATGTTATCACCTCCTGTACACACTCCATTATTGTACATCCATTCCCAAACTTTTAAAGGATATCCATAACGGCAATCACCAGCATCGGAACAAGAAAGAATATCAAGCGCCGAAAATATGTTTTTGGCATTATTAGGTGTAGATTGCTTCTTTTTTGCTTTTTCAATACAAGAACGATCTGTGATGACAGTAGAAGTGGATACAGCCCAGCAACTGCCACATTGGCCTTGATGATGAACTCGGTTAATGATTGGAGCGCAATCAGACCACTTTAAACGTGAACTAAACACATTTTTATAAGTGCAAGCTGCTCTTTTATCTCTGGGATGCTCATCCTCTTTGTTGCTTTTTTCTGGAGGATCTTGAGGAAGCTCTTCATCTGGAACCTCTCCCATATGAAATTCAGAGTCCGAAAAACCATTTGTTATTTCAATACCTCCAAGAAGATTGATTTGCATTTCTACGGGGAAAAAGTGGAAAAGTGTAATTCCAACCTCTTTACTTCCTTCAATATCTTCTTTAAATTTTTCCAATATATTTAATTTTTCTTGAATTTGTTCGATACTCAATTCTACATTGAATTCATTTTTTAGTCTGTTTACTATTTCTACAACTTCCTTAATTTGGTGCTGTTGTAAACGATTCCCAAACAGTAGTTTAAGAAGAAATTCAAGTATACCTCCAAGAATTTGAGCGGAAGTTAACGAAGCAAAAGAAGTAATAATTAAGAATATTAGAACAAAAAATAAGCTAGTCGTTATTTTCATATCTATAAATATCTAATAAATAACATTTAAGTTCAATATAATGATCAGACATAAAGTATCTTCGGGATATTTTAGGCAGTACCGAAATCTTTTCATATACCTAACATTATTACTCTTCCTTATGACGTTGAAGTTAGCTGTATTCTCAGAAAGTGTCTTGACTAGGGTTGCCGGCCCGGTCCGAAAGATCAAGTCGGGCGTCGAATTTTGGCCCGAAAAAGACTCGGTCGGGCCGGCCCGAAAAAAATGAGGCCCGATAAAAATGACTCGAACGCGGCTCGACTCGAAAACGGCAACCCTAGTTTTGTCTTATAACTTAAGCTACAAAAATCAGTGATTCATTCTGAGGGGCATTAAATATTTTAAAATTTATTGTAGATAGGAAAAATGTTTAAATTTTTATTTATCAAAATTTAAATGAAAATGGATTGTATTAACAAGGGAATGCTTAGGGAATGGTCGAGTATTTTTTAAAATATTTAAAATAGGGAATTTATTTTATGTCCTTATTTGTTTAAAAATAAAAATTATAATTTGAATTTATTAAATAAATTAAAATTCTGTCCATATAAATATGTAGTCAAATTTTGTTTACATTAAAATCTTTGAGAAGCATGATATAAAAATATTACGTGGTTTCTAAACGTTGCATCTTAAGACATTCTCGTGATATTTTTATTTTTATTCCCAAAACATTTTGTTTAACATTTCATTGTTGTCATCTCATTTATGTTTAACAATTCATCACCACATAAATCTGAAAAAAAGAGGTTTTCTTGTTGGATGATTCTATTGTTTAAGCTTGAAATAAAGGAAGTAAAATTTAAATATTTATCTTTTAAAAAATTTTATTTAACAATATTTGAGAGAAATCAAACAAATTTATATTTGTTCTTTACCAAAAGAAATAATTATTCCTTGTGAATCCGCCTTTATAAACGTGTCATAAGAAAGTATGTATATGGAATACGTGTCAAGATTGGACAAATGGTTTATTTGTTTTTAAAAAAATTCGAATTGGTAAGCATCATTTATTTAATCACAAGGATTGCTTTATTTATTGTAGATACTTTGTTTTGTTTGTCTTTTTATTTTTAAATTAAATAATATATGAAAATATACGTTAATATGATGTTATTACTAGGGAGCGGATTTTTATTGAAATAAATTTTTTTTTTGCAAACACACTTTGTCGAGAGGAGCCCAAATATACCATTAGTTTCTCGATAGTGTTATTCTGAACAAAGTTGTATTTCAATATATTTGTAAAGCATATAGCTATTAATTTCCTAAGGCTGAGCAGTAGGCGGCGTGGTGTAATGGCTAACACATAGGGTTGGTCCCCGACGGGGGGGGAGGGCCACGGGGAAAATTTTCGGGGAGGCAGCGCCACGGGGGGGGACGGGGACGGGGAAAATTTTTTATTTTTTTACGGGGGGGGGGGACGGGGACGGGGGAAAAATTTTTACGGGGAAATTCCGGGGAATCAAAAATTTTTTTGGCGCCTTCGGCGCCAAAAATTTTCATTTTTTTGCGCCGCAGGCGAAAATTTTGAGAATTTTTAGGTCCTTAAGCCAGATTTCTTCCATTTTTTGCGCCGCAGGCGAAAATTTTGAGAATTTTTAGGTCCTTAAGCCAGATTTCTTCCATTTTTTGCGCCGCAGGCGAAAATTTTGAGAATTTTTGAGGTCCTTAAGCTAGATTTCTTCCATTTTTTGCGCCGCAGCTGAAAAATAAAGAGTTTTGAATTTCAAAAAATAATATTAAAGGTTTAAAATTGTCTCTTGTATAAAAAAGTTAAAAATAATCCGAAAATAATCTAAACCGATGTTTAGTAATCGAACCAAACTCTCCTTTAAATAAAGGAAAGCGCCTTAACCACTCAACCAACCGTCTATTTAATTATTTTTGAAAGAAAATGTATTTCCCTTACTGAGTAAAAGAAATATCAAGTGAAAGAAAATATTTTTAGTTATGCATAAAAATTTCGGGGAGAGCTCGGGGAAAATTCTGCCACGGGGGGGGGGGGGGCGGGGGCGGGGAAAATTTTTTATTTTCTCCCGGGGGGGGGGGGGGGGGGGGACGGGGACGGGGAATTTTCAAAAAATCTCTCAAATTCCCCGACTTTCGGGGACGGGGACGGGGACCAACCCTACTAACACATCAGTCCGGTCTACTGAAGATGCTGGTTCGCTCCCAGCCGCCGAATAACCTTTTGCACTAGCTAAAGGAGAGAAATAGCTATAGCCCAGCTGCTTTACTTATTTCAATATTTTTCCATTTTTCCATTTATTTCAATATTTGGCACTTTTTGCAAATTATTTCAATATTCTTGCATATTTTTACCAAAATTTTGGGATTTTTCATAAATTTTAGGAAAAAACTGAAGAAATCTAGCCGTATGACAACCCTAATTCACAAAATTTTCGCCTGCAGCGCTGAAAATTGGGAATTCTGGCTTATATTGGGTAATTCTTGTAGGAGATTGTACTTACACTTTTTGTACTTACACTTAGAGTACGTCGAGTATCGAGTAATTGGGAAAAAACCGAGTTCGAGTAATGACGAGTTTGAAAAATCCGAGTCCTAGTACGAGTTCAACATTTTAGGCAGAGTTCGATTATGAGTAAATCGAGTAATCGAAAGAACAAAATTCCCCTAAATGTTCCATTTTTCTCAGTAGCAGCACATACATAAAAGGTTTTTCATGCACAAAGATTTTTTTGTTAAATTTGAACTTTTTTTAAAATTTAACTACTAAAATAACAGTAATTTATTTCAATATTTTGCTTATTTTTGGCATTTTTTGTCAATATTTTGCCAATTTATTTCAATATTTTATGGCCATATTTTGCGATTTTATTTCAATATAAATCCGAGCCCTAGTTATTACACTCTGTCAGAAAATTATAAGCACCCCCTAGTTTTTGAATAAAAACATAGTTAAACTTAAAATATCATAGTTTTAAATATTTTAAGGATTTTCTGATGCATATTGAACAGAAAAAAAACAATCATTGATAAATTAAATATGGATAGTCAATAATCCCCTATATTGAGACACTGGTTCTCTCCCAGTCAGTTCCCTATTGTATTCAACACATTGAATGGCACTATTAAGTGAAAACAGAACGGAATAAGCAAGAAAATAATTTTAATACGAATTCAATTTTGAATCAAAATTTAATAAATATTAATCAACCTGGCCAAAATTTACATAAACTTTCTAAATCCTCTTATTTATTCGGAAATTTGTTATTACTTAAAGTATTTTAGATTACACATAAGTAGACTTTCTCATTTAATTTTTCTACAAAAATATTAAAACAGTATACAATTAAGAACAAAATTAAACAAATATTAATAATCATATTTTTATCATATCAACATTTTTATTTCAATTTTAACATAATTTATTAAGCCCAAGAATACAATAAAAATTTAAACTCTTGGAGTTACGTAAGAAAAATGAATATTTTCTATGTCACATTCATTGACTCCACGACGAATTTTGAAAAATCCACTTTCAGCGAATTCTGTGCCCCAAGAATTTTTGATTATCCAATATGGATATTCTTTATCACATACTTCAATTCCATGCCCAACTATTGAAACTACATGATTTGTTCTAAATTCAGCATCTGAACTTTTCTAAAGAAATTTTAAATTAATCGTACAAAAAAACATTCTAATTTGCTCATATAGGACTACATTGCTCATATTTCACTCGTAGGATTGGATTATAATAGAGAGCGTGATTAATTATTTTCGCTTATTTTCATTTATAAGGTTCGATCCCCGTCCCCGGAGAGCTTCTTGGCCTTCGAAAAATTTTAAAAATTTTGCGATAAAGAGAGTCTTATTCTAATTTAAGGCTCTATTCTCAGTTATGATATTTATCTCCATTTTTGATTAATCCATAAATATTAATAACAAAAAATATTAAATAATATTACATGATAAACTCCTCCTATATGTGCATACAAATCAGAATAGGCTTTTAATATAACTACAACAGGTCCGTTTGCTTCAAGTTCTTTAATTATATTCTGTGCAGTAATACTATTCCCACCCCAGGCATAAAGTCGTGATACTGTAAAATAAATGTTATTTTTTAATTATCAAACTTTTTATTCGTACTGTGTCGTTTATCATTGAAATAATGAGTAGGCCAGCTTGCAGTGCAGGAACTATCACATTTTGGCTTAGCAGCATTCCCGGATTTTGTAAAGGGATAAGGCTTGCATCCACCCTTATTTACATTATCACCTCCTGTACACACTCCCTTACTTTCCAGCCATCTCCAAGCTTTATAAGCAGAGCCTTCAACACAATCACCAGCATCGGAACAAGAAAGGATATCAAGTGCCGAAAATATATAACTAGCATTATTAGGTGTAGATTGCTTCTTTTTTGCTCTTTCAATACAAACACGATCTGTATAGACAGTAGAAGGGGCTATAGCCCAGCAGCTGGCACATCGACCTTGATGATGAACTCGGTTGATGATTGGAGCACAACCGGTCCACTTTTCACTACAACTAAAGACATTTTTCTGAATACAATCTGCTCTTTTATTTCTTGGATGTTCATCCTCTTTATTGTCTTCTATCGGATCTGGAGGAGACTCTCCATCAAAAACCCCTCCTCCATTGACGTGAATATCCGGAATATTAACATCTGATATTCCGTTGCCACCTCCAAGAAGCTTCATTTGCTCTTCTATGGGCAAAAAATGGTATAATGTAAATCCGACCTTTTTACTTCCTTCAGTATCCTTTTTAAATTTTTCCAATTCTTCTATTTTTGCTTTAATTTGTTCGAGACTCAATTCAATTTTGTATTCCCTTTTTATTCTGTCTACTATTGCTACAACCTCCTTTATTTGCGGTTGAGGTAGCTTCCCAAACAGTATTCTAAGAATAAATTCAAGTATGCCACCAAGTAGTTGCGCGGAAGTTAACGAACCAAATAATGTAATAATTAGGAATATTAAGACAAAAAATAAGCTAGTCGTTATTTTCATTTATAAATCTATAAATATTTAATAATTAATATATAATTTCAATATAATGATCAGACATATACATATTTTCAATATATTTATTACAAAAATCCTCTCTTATGAATTATTACCCATAATTATGGCGTGAAGTAGCTTAGGTTTTGATTACTCCTAACCCTCCTTTTTTAAACCTAGTATAATATAAATTAATCTTTAACTATACTTAGTTATGCTTACTTAGCCTTTTGAGGAGCATTTAATATTTTAAAAATTAATTTTAGATGGGGAAATGTTTAGATTTTTATTTAGAATAAATTTTTGGGGAAATTTAAATTAAAATACCTATATTGTATTAACAGGCAAATGCCCGAGGAAATGATCGAAGTATATTTAAAATTGGTGATTTATTATATTTCCTTATTTGTTTAAAATGAAGTATGTATAATCTGAATTTATTAAATAATTATTGCATTTCTTTGTTCAAGACTTTGAGTATCATGATTCAATGCTACGTGGAATATTTGTAAACATATCATCATTCTCTTTAAAATTTATTTCCTTTATTTTCAAAAAAAAATATTTTTATTTTTATTTTCTCCAACAATTCATTATCACATAATTTTAAATATATTTTAAAAAAAAATTTTTTCGTGTTGGATGTTAAGATCGAAATAAGGGAAATAAAATATATAAGTATTTTTCATATTTTGGATACTTATTTGTCTACCAAACTTTGTTAAACAATATTTAGACATTTTAATAGTTATAATGAAAAAATACATACAGTATTTGCTAAAATCTAAAGCCCCATGGGGCTCTAGATTTCAACTACCCTCCAAAGTGGGGCTCTATTTTAGGGTGGGGCTCTAATTTAGCATGGGACTTTATTTTAGAAAATACGGTATTTTTAATTGTTTACATTTGGGGGGGGGGTATATTTTTGTTTTTGGGTTAGTAAATTCTAATTGAAATTTCTGTGCTTATAACTTGAATAATACTAAAACCTAGGGCGAATACTAAAAAAATTTTCGATAAAAAATTATTAAAATATGGCTGATAAATGATGATTTTGTGATTTTTCATTAAGAGAGGCAAATTTTTTTCAAATTCCTCTAACACCTCGTATTTTCCCCAATCCCAATAATTATAATTCAAAAATTCTCCAAAATAATTTTTAAAAAATATTTATTAGGTACCTATATTATTTATTGATTATTTAATTTTTTTATTTTTCATTTTTCTTATTTTCGCTATTTAATTGCTTTTGTACAAGCCTTAAAAGGCGCAAAAACTTGATGGCGACACATTTTTACCACATAAAAATAGATTAACGAATTTTTGTGTTAAAAGAACTTTATTTTTAATAAATTGTATAGTCTTTTAATAATTTAATAATATTTTTTAACTATTTTTTTGATTATTTATTTATTAAATATTAAAATATTATTTTATTATTAATTTTAAAAACAAGCTATCATTCGATATAACGGTCGAAAGTTAAATAAAACTTCCATTAAAACTTCCAAACTTTCACATTTTACGGTTTAGAAGATTATTTATTTTAAGGTTTTTACTGGACACCAGAGGTGGGTCGGAACAGTCAGAGGTGTCGGAAATCGGAACTGTCGGAAATCGGAAATGGCTCAAAAGTCGGAACTCGGAAATCGGAAATCAAAATTTTTTTTCGGAAATCGGAAATCGGAAGGAAAAAAACGCCGGAAATCGGAAATCGGAAGGCGGAAATCGGAAATAAAATTTTTATTTTCATAACTGAAATAATATTTAAAATTGTAAGGTGGCAAATTATGGGCCTTCTTGAGTGTAATTTGAGGGTGTAAAAGTTCTTTTTGCAACTCAAAAGTCAAATTCGAAGGGATTAAAAGAGATATTGTGGGATTTGGTTGATTAGACGGGATATCAGAGAATTTATAGAATTAATAGGGATATTTGGAGATTAAAATTGAGGACTGATAGAGGGATTAGATATAAAGTGATTTGATAAAGGAAATTTGAGGACCCACCCTGCTCGAGATACAGAGCTAAAGTTTTTCAGATCTGCACAGTGATCGAAGACTCAATCCCTCGATATCAAACCCAGATCCCTCGTTATTGCCTATGACCCCTTGAAATCAAGTCCACCTTAATCCATCCTAATCCTCCGATATACCATTCAACTTCCATTTACAGCGCCGCAGGCAAAATTTTTGGATTTTTGGGAGCCTTAAGGCAAAAATCTTCCATTTTTAGCGCCGCAGGCGAAAATTTTGAAAATCTTAGAAGATCCCCAAGCCAGGATTCTTCTCTTTTCAGCGCCGCAGGCGAAAATTTTGTGAATTTTGGAGGTCCTTAAGTCAGATTTCTTCCATTTTCAGCGCCGCAGGCGAAAATTTTGAGAATTATGGAAAAATCTTTAGTCGGAAATTTTCTTCAAGAATTGTCGGAAATCGGAAATTTTTCCAAAATTTCGGAAATCGGAAATCGGAAGGAAAAAAACGTCGGAAATTGGAAGTCTGAAATCGGAATTCCGACCCACCTCTGCTGGACACAACCGGTTTTTAACTGTTATTCCCTCTTTTCGCTACTCTAAATTTTAAAACCGGTTTTCAGTTTGGAGTTTCAGTCAAATACTTGTTTTATTTTGGAGGACTTGTTAAAAACCACTCATTTTCATGAATTTCCGGTTTTTTAATTTTCGTAAGCAAAAAATATCAAAATTCCCGGTTTTAAAAAATTCCTGGTTGTGCCCATACCTAGTTTTTACTAAAGATCGTACCTAAACTATATCTACATATAATAAAAGTTTAGGATGTCGAGATTGCTATTTTTCGGGATATCAATACTGATCTCGTATGCTCCTCCCAAGCCGTTTTCTAGTTTTTGCACTCAAAAAATCTAAAGTAATTATTTATAAACTTAAATAAAATATATCAGAACACTCAAAAAATAACTTTAAATTTGTCCCTCATTTTTTCTAAGAAAAATATAATTTTTGAAAATGGAATCCAGTAATCGTTATCAATTTGAATTTCATGAAGAACATCAGGAACGACCACATAAACATTTTTATCCCCGTCAGGATCCGAATGTCACGGCAACAACAATCGAAACAAAATATTATAGTCGAGAAATACCTCCAAGAATTTATTCAAGAAATGGGGATAATACAAGACGAAGATCTAATATTTCTTATAATGAATATGATAGGTACGAATCAGACACACTTAATACAAAATATTGCATTGAACCTGCTGGTGTATTGAGAATTATAGAAATTGTGGGTTTTTTAGACTTAAATGAATACTGGCAAGCTTAGATGTTAACTAATATATACCTAATAAAAAATTGAAAAAATTGTATTTAATAATTAGGGATATATCTTGAATTCAGGATTTCTAAAAACCAAATTTTTATATCGGGCCGATTGTATAAGCTAAACAGGAGGCAAAACTTTTCTGAGCTGACGCTGTTTTATCGTTGGTGTGCCATTTTTTATTTAATTTTGCCCTTTTAGTCTATTTTGACACACCTCCGACATTTCAGTGCAATTCGCTTTCAAATAAGGTTGATGATCGTGGAAAATCCCCGGATAAATTTTCTGATATCCGGACCTTTTTGGATCCAGAGAGACAGCGGAGTTGGTGCTTTTTCAAATTCAACCCTATTTTCAAATTTCAAAATAACTTTATAAAATGTAGCTCTTTATATTTAAACAGATTATTTGCCTAATTGTCGTTTGTCTACTTACAGTAGTTTATGGCCCAGGCCCCTTTAAGGGTATACTTTTTGGACAGACATTGATAATGTTATTTACTGGATTTGCACTTTGCTTAACATTTTTAATTCTTTTGGCTTATTTTTTCAATTTACCTCGAACATATTTAAATTTTTGGCCGTGGACTGAATCTGTAAATTAATTTAATAAAAAATATTTTTCTGGGAAAATTTTTCAATTTTTAGGATATATTATTGTCAGGAATTGCTTCAATTTTCTTTTTAATTTTTTCATGTTTAGAAGCATATTATTCAACAGGGAGTTGGGCTAATAATTGTAATGATATTGGAGGGGATGGAATTATTCACAATGGATGTCGCCTAATTATTGAATGGGCATTTGCTTCGGTAAAAAGTGGAAGGGGATTTTTACAAATTTTTTTATCACACAACTTTAATTCCCATATTTTTAGATCGGTAATTGTTTGAGTAGTTGTTGGGCCTCTAAATTTATAGAATTTTTAAAAATTTTCGCTCAAGTTCTCAATAGAAATAGAAAGATTTAAAATTTATAAAATTTTCAAACATATGGGAAAAACAGAATGTATTTAAGTCGAGATTTTCACGAAGCAGGCCATGACCAATTTTTCAAATATTTAAAAAACGCCAAATACCAAAAAATGGACAACAAATAACGCCAAAAGATAAATTTATTTCGTAGAAATTCAGGCCCTATCAGGGTTAATGTTAGGTATGTGTGGGTCTAGTATAAAAGGAGTCGTTAGCGATCAGTCTGGGTCGACACCTGGGTCGACCGGCGCCGTCTGTCCTTCGTCATTCATGCCTTTTGCCACCTTCACTATTATTGTATTTTACCATTCGGATAAACGTTATATTCTATTCCTGTGTTATTCTGTTAGTATCGGACACAACCGCAAGTCGATACATAACAGTGGCGCGGTCGCAGTAGTGAATCAGTTGATTCACAATTCGGACATTATTCGGATTATTCAAATTCGGGGGAAGTATTCGGACATAATTCGGAGATTCGCAGAGCACATCAGATTCTTATTCAGAGGAGACGGCGTCAGTTGAAGTGTGGCAGGCATTCAAGCCGATCGAATTCATCTATTCGACAAGGCCTAGCAAACCTTAGTCAATTCTAGTCGGACCAATTCGAGATTTGAAAAGTTGTGATTATTGTGATTATTCGGTCCAGAAGTTTAGTATTTTGTTGAAAGGATTATTCGATGAATTCGAGCTTGATCATCAGGAGCAGAGTGAAGGAGCATGTTGTATTCAGTATTTTGATTATATGAGGAACCGCAGTCATGGGCAAGATGTAAGTCCCGATTATTGTTTATTCAAGGCCGCAATGAGTAAGTCGGTCAAGTGGACATAAGACGGTCAAATATTATTCAAGTCTGAGACAATTATTTAGTCGCTCCAGAGAAGTTCGTAGATAAAATTTTATTATTCGCTCCAGTGATGAATTACTATGGCATTATTCAGTTGATTAAAATTATTCAGTTATTCGAGATTAGTGAGATGATTCAAATGAGATTATTAGAGAGAATTTAGAAGTTAGTCAAAATGCCATTTAGTTTTCGCCCAAGTATTAGAAATTAGGGCAGTATTATTCAGGGAAATAGTGAAAATCCCTTACCCAGAGTTGGGTTGATTCAGATTATTCGATGTGCCTCTGCTTTGGTCTGATGTTTAGAAGAAAGATGTTGATGAGAGGTTTTTTTGGGACATTTGTGATAATTGTGATTTTTTTGTTAGTTGTAAATTTTTTGTTTTGTTTTCCCCCAATGTTTGTAAATTTTGTCCCATTTGTATTCAAGGCGGTGTAATTCAGTTACTTCGAGAACTTATTCAATTCAGACCCAACCTAACAATTCAATTCAGTAGCAAATTATTCAAGTTAGTCCCTAACTTTTTTAAAGGAGGGAGATGTTAGGTATGTGTGGGTCTAGTATAAAAGGAGTCGTTAGCGATCAGTCTGGGTCGACACCTGGGTCGACCGGCGCCGTCTGTCCTTCGTCATTCATGCCTTTTGCCACCTTCACTATTATTGTATTTTACCATTCGGATAAACGTTATATTCTATTCCTGTGTTATTCTGTTAGTATCGGACACAACCGCAAGTCGATACATAACAGTTAATAAGCAAGTAAAAACAGCCAAATATGCATCGAGAAAATCATAAAATAAAATATTTTACATTAACCCTAGTTCATGAAAAAATAAAGACATTTGCCTAAAATCCTCACCCTAGTTTTAAAATAAATTTCAAAATTTAAATATTTAATTTAATTATCTTTTCAAAGTTTTTCTGCTTTATTTTGTTCGTTTTATATGCAGCAAGTGCATTCTTTGCTATGAGAGAACGTAAATATGAAATAAGAGAAAAACGTCGCTTGAGACAAAGAAATATTAATGATTTTGAGAATTAATTAGTTTTGTGAAAAAATATTTTTTTTAAATAAATATATTATTTTTATTTTTAAATTTTATAATAAATTTGGGATTATAATCTATAAATGTATGATAGATCAAAATGCCCAAACAGGAGTTCTGCTTGAAATATATTAGTATAAGTTCTGAATGATTTGAATGTTTTTGTATTTCTTCATTAAAATTAAGGATAATTAAAGGTCCTTCGAGATCGTTGGGTAAAATGACAATTCCTCCTTCATTTAATCCCCATATTTCACATTACTCGAGAAATACCAAATATCAATTTTCTTATTGTTTGTGTGTCTGCTGTCCTTTCAATTGAATTTTAGGGTAAATTTTGAAAGGAAATTGTAATAATACATAGTATTTTATATTAATCTTATTCTTTAAATTTAAATACTAATAAACTATAATTAACAAATTAAATATTTATTTATATCTACCTATATCCTCTAATTCCGGTTAAAATTTAAGGACAAAATTTAATATTATAATTAACTTTCCCTCCATTTGTACAAACAAATGTCGCTTTATCGTCATCATAAGGGTAAAGATATTGTTGAGGACATTCCTTATTTTCTATTTTATAAACATCATAATTGTTAAAGACTGGATGGCAAGTTTCGGGTTTATTAAATTGCTGGGTACAGCAATATTTTGGATCTTTAAAAGCTGCACAAGGGCTGAGGATTCCAATTATTGTCTATTGAATAAAATTAAAATTTAATTAATGGCCTATCTTAAAGATAATTTGTTCGGAATCGAAGGTTATGAATTAATAAGCCACAGTAAGAGGAACAAAAATTTTCCTACCAGGGCCCAAAAACATAGTTTGTGGTCTAATAATCCCTCCATATCCCCTCTAATCCCTCCTAATCCGATGATATCCACACCAACCCATCAAATTAATCCAAATCCTTATTGAGGAATCCAATCCAAATCCTATTCTATTCTGAATCAACCAATTTTGAATCGGTGATTATTGTTAAAATTTTGATAAACTATAACTAGGATCATCCCCTAACACTCAGATACTCTACTGATGGAGACATCGAGATAAAATTTTGCTTACTCTTTAATTTGTCGGGATAAGAGGCATATTTCTCATTATTTAATATCTTCGGCTTACCCCTTTATTATCCTTCTTGACCATTTGTGGTGGCACAATTTCCACAGGTATATTGAAACCATCAACTAAGCTAACATCGTAGAAATCGCCGTCTTTAGTACCAAAAGTGAATTCTGCCAATGACATTGGGGGTTCCCCTCCGGTGCCTTTACATTCAATACCACGCTAAAAATTTTAGTTATTTCGATGAAAATTTTAGATAGAATTTATTGTATTTGTGGTAATATAATCTAATAACTTACGTAACTATCAGGGATCGCGCCGACATAAAATCAAATTCCCGATTTTCTTGAATCGTGAATCGGGTCGGTGCGATCCCTTGTTATGTTTGATCGGTTTACCCTAATATTCAATACTTAAGGCTGTTAAACTCATAATTTTTTTAATAAATCACAAACTCCTCTGCAAATTCCGGTTGTGCAACTAGTTGCATCTTTATTACACCCTGTCCTCGCCCAAATTCTCAATGCAGACAATTTTGGATTAACTGTGAATGAAACACTTTGCCCCTTATTTAAAGCTCCGCTTCCTCCATTTTTGGGTACAGTCTGTCCGGCACCGACTTGGTAAGCTGGCCAAATTGGATAAGGACAATTGTTGATGACTGTAAGCTTTGGATCACCTTAAATTTTGTTCCTTATTTTAATGATACAAATCTCTTTTTTAAATCTAAGGTTCTCGATTGCAATATCTGATTGGGAGATTGATGATTCGGGGAATTCTAATATTTTATAATTTTTGGGTCGAGATTAGCACTTAGAAGTGTGAGATCATTCCAAAAAAAGGGGGTTGTATTTAGACTGTATGTAAGGGGCATTTGTTTAATAACTCTTAACTACAGCAAACCTTTTACTGAAACAATGTAGCTCAAAATAATCACAAATATTGTTGAAGACCTAATCATTGCCATTTTAATGCAATTCAATTTTATTTTTTAAAAAAATTTCTATAACTAGATATCAAAATAGGGAAATTTTAATTTTAAAAAACTACAGATAAGAATGTGATCCTAAAAAATTTTTATACAAAATTTTGATTGAAAATCAGACTTTTCTGAATTTTTAAATAAATTAATTTAATTAAGTACTTTTCGGTTAATACAATATACAAAATCTAGAAAACTTTGAAAAACTAGAAAAAAAACTTCAATATTGATAACTCATGATCCGAAAATTCGGGATTTTTCGGTAAAATTTTATCGGTTTCTATAAAAATTTAAACCCCAAAAATTATGAAGATTGTTCCTTAAAATACTCTCTTTGATAAAATCTGTACATATTTGGTTAAAATCCAAGATCTATTAAAAACTAAAATGATAAACTGGGGTTAAAGTTTTTTAAGCTAACCTAAACTTAGGAGAATAAATAAATAAATTGGATGTTCTTACTACCTAATATATTTTTTTGATTAATGGATGATTTAAGGATGATGCTGATGTACAAATAGCAAATTTAATGATTAGGCAGAATTGCTCTTTCCTTTTTATTGAAAGTCCTGAATTGAAGAAGCTTTTTAAATTAGCTTATCCAAAACTAGAGGTTTATTTTCTAAAATAAAGCTATTATATATACTAAAATTATAGCTTCGTGGTTTGAATTTATTTTTTTAACTTTTATTTTGGATAAATTAACGAAAATAGACCGAAAATGGCTTGTTTTTAGAGCATTTTTTCTTTGAAAAATTTTTTCCCTAAACCCCCGTTCCCCGACCCCGTCCCCGGCCTAATTTTGCTCCCCGACCCCGAACCCCGCCCCGAAACAATTCGAAAACCCCGTACCCCGACATACCCGCCCCCGAGCGTTCGGGGTCAAACCCTACTTTTAACTAAACTCATTAGTAATCGGAAAATAGCCTGAAAATTTTTTAAAATAATTCATAATTCGTTCCATTATTGTTGAATGAAGAAGAAAAATTGCATTAAGATCATAGAAATGGATACGGATATGAATATAGATAAGTTCAAAATGTCTGCGGATATTCGTCTGTATCCGCCAAAATCCATGTGCATTTCCAAGTCTGGGCATTTCCAATACTAATCTAATACTGGGGCAAGCTCCGCCAGCCTTACAGAATTTTGAAAAACCAAAATGGAGCTACTTTATTTTGGGCTACTTTATTGGTTATTTTCGGGCATCTTGATACAAACATTTCTTAATTCTTCCCTATTTTATGATTTTTCTATTTTAATAATTTTCTAAATTAATGTACTAAATTATAAAAATAATTTTCTATTTCGAAGATATCTTAATGCTTCTTCTATAATTAATCCATTTTGATTTAGTATCTTCAACTTGAATTTTAAGCTCTTTTCTCCAAGCTGCGAATAATATTAATAAACATAATTAATATTTAAGAAATTATACTTTAACTATTAAAAATGTTCAACTAAAATGCAAAAAGATTCCATGCATGCTAAGGTAAATGTGAGAAAGAATACAAAAAAATATTTAAAAAAAATTTTGCTAACACAAATTTTGTAAAAAAAACGTTTCATCCACATATTAAAAACTTTTAAGGAAAATAAAAAGTACTAAAGTAAAAAATTAAATGAAAAAAGGTTAAAGAATTAAAGATGGAATTGAAAAAAAAAAGAAAAAAATTTAATAAAAAATTTATATGGATCAGAGAAATAAAAATGCCACATAAATTTACAGCAAGCATATTTTAATAGTTAAATGGAAATTAAATAAGATGATAGATCAAAGGATTATGAAAAACTTGAATATAAAATGAACGGCAAAAAACGAAAGAAGCATATTATTTAACTTCACAACATCAAAAAACTGTTGAATAAAAGAGTAAAATGAAAGCAATAATTCTACTTCCAACTCTTTTCTCATTAATAAATTCAATTGCCGGGCAAACTTGCGAGCCGCCGACAACACCGCCTGTCTGCTACTGTCAATGTGGAACGACAACAGGAGTGACTTCATCTGCTCAAACAACAACGGTTGGCCCGACAGGAACAACAACAACTGGCCCGTCTACATCTGCTGGAGCTGGCTCAACCTCTCCTGGGGGAGTGAGCGGATCACCAACAGCAACCCCACCAGCAACTGAATCATCGTCAGCATCTCCTGGTTCGTCCAGCTCTGCCGGAGCTGGCTCAACCTCTCCTGGGGGAGTGAGCGGATCACCAACAGCAACCCCACAAGCAACTGAATCATCGTCAGCATCTCCTGGTTCGTCCAGCTCTGCCGGAGCTGGCTCAACCTCTCCTGGGGGAGTGAGCGGATCACCAACAGCAACCCCACCAGCAACTGAATCATCGTCAGCATCTCCTGGTTCGTCCAGCTCTGCCGGAGCTGGCTCAACCTCTCCTGGAGGAGTGAGCGGATCACCAACAGCAACCCCACAAGCAACTGAATCATCGTCAGCATCTCCTGGTTCGTCTACATCTGCCGAAGCTGGCTCAACTTCTCCTGGAGGAGTGAGCGGATCACCAACAGCAACCCCACCAGCAACTGAATCATCGTCAGCATCTCCTGGTTCGTCTACATCTGCCGAAGCTGGCCCAACTTCTCCTGGAGGAGTGAGCGGATCACCAACAGCAACCCCACCAGCAACTGAATCATCGTCAGCATCTCCTGGTTCGTCTACATCTGCCGAAGCTGGCTCAACTTCTCCTGGAGGAGTGAGCGGATCACCAACAGCAACCCCACCAGCAACTGAATCATCGTCAGCATCTCCTGGTTCGTCTACATCTGCCGAAGCTGGCTCAACTTCTCCTGGAGGAGTGAGCGGATCACCAACAGCAACCCCACCAGCAACTGAATCATCGTCAGCATCTCCTGGTTCGTCTACATCTGCCGAAGCTGGCTCAACTTCTCCTGGAGGAGTGAGCGGATCACCAACAGCAACCCCACCAGCAACTGAATCATCGTCGGCATCTCCTGGTTCGTCTACATCTGCCGAAGCTGCCTCAACCTCTCCTGGAGGAGTGAGCGGATCACCAACAGCAACCCCACCAGCAACTGAATCATCGTCGGCATCTCCTGGTTCGTCTACATCTGCCGAAGCTGCCTCAACCTCTCCTGAAGGAATAAGCGGATCACCAACAGCAACCCCACCAGCAACTGAATCATCGTCAGCATCTCCTGGTTCGTCTACATCTGCCGAAGCTGGCTCAACTTCTCCTGGAGGAGTGAGCGGATCACCAACAGCAACCCCACCAGCAACTGAATCATCGTCGGCATCTCCTGGTTCGTCTACATCTGCCGAAGCTGGCTCAACCTCTCCTGAAGGAATAAGCGGAGCACCAACAGCAACTCCACCACCAACTGAATCATCGTCGGCATCTCCTGGTTCGTCTACATCTGCCGAAGCTGGCTCAACCTCTCCTGAAGGAATAAGCGGAGCACCAACAGCAACTCCACCACCAACTGAATTATCATCTGTCTCATCAACCTCAGCTGGAACTGGCTCAACCTCATCTGGAGTCCCAACTGGAGCACCAACAGCAACCTCAGCATCAATAGAAACTACAGCATCCCCTAGCTCGTCAACCTCATCCAGAGCAACGACACCAATTTCATCTCGTAAAACCACTCCGCATAAACGTAAAATTGCTTAAATTGTTTAGAAATACTCATTTTCCTTTTCTCTTTAAAGGATGCTGCAATTACTTGAGATGTGAAGATTGTAACTATAACCAACAATGTACTGGAGGTTACCCCAATCCATGTGTTGATATTTATTAAAAAATGATTATAAGAAATAATCAAATGTTGTGTAGTTTATACATAATAATTTGTATTTAATTGTAGTTTTAGTTTGGATAAAATTTTGGATCAAAAAATTTTTTATTTTAATTTTTTATTAATGATTGATTATTCCAAATTAATATTTTAATTGATTATTAAACGTGGTATATAATTGAAAATAATTTTTAAAAATTAATTTTTAGCTTTTAGCTAAATAAACATAATCCCCATGATAGCGATGAAACGCGATTTATTCTCTCCTTCACATGACATGAGACATGAGAACTAGAGACGAGCGTAGTACGACAATGAAGAATTTTTCAATGATGAATTCAACGAACACAAGACTCGAAAAATACGAGAAAAATTAAAAATAAATCGTTAACGTCATCCACTCTCGAAGAGGAATTTTTATTTGAATTTAATTAATGAATTCAACATTTAATAAAATTAATCTCGATGTATCATATACATATGCTCTAATAATTACCCTCTCTCAAATAATTGTTTCCCCCTCTCTCGTTTATTACCCCCTCTAGCGAAGTTTACTCAATAATTCCCCGGGGTAATTATTTAAGCATATATGGTACCTACTTATCGAAATAATGATCCCCCTTCCACCGGTCCCCGACAAATGGCTTTTCTTCAAAAAAATTTTTTCCCTTTCAATTTAGTTATATCGAGCTCGATTGTATAAAATTGATTAACTATAAACTATTAGGTCGCGTCATAATTAGTGGCCGTTTTTTTATTTTGGTTTTTTGGATTTTTAAAGTTAAGCTGGTTGAAAATAATTTTTATTTTTGTTACGAATCATCTGTTAGAGTATGTTCTAAAGGATTCCAGCATTTGAGAATTTTTGGTTAGGTATTCAGGGTGTTCTGATCGAAAATATCAAAATTCCCGAAATCAACGGAAATCAAATTTTCTCAAGTATATGTAATGATAATAGTTAGTGTGATATATCATTCGAAAGCCCTTCAAAATCTCTATCCGTCGGGCACAGTTTCGAATTTCTAATTCGAAAGGTCTAAATTTTTCAAAAATGTCGAAATTCGAATTCCGGGTTCGACACGTTTTACAAACTTCATACCTCGGATTTAGTATAAGCCCTGTATGTTATTTAAAAAACCGTTTAGATCATCCTGATCGGATGATTTTACGCTGAGTTATAAGAATCAACTTTTTGGGGGAGTGTCATCTCGTTTTTCCATTTGTGTAAAAAAGAAATTAATTTGCCTTCCTTAAGCGCAGCCAGCGTTTTTTGAGTCACGCGTGGCCATACGTATAGAGCAGATATCCCTCGATAATTCAGCAGTAGAAATATCGGGATTTCGTTCAAATAGGCCGAGCAGGACCTTTTTCTTAATGACACCCGTCTCCCTCGACCATGTTTGCTTCTGAGGATCATACCACCTCCATTGTAAAGCCCGAACCCTATTTTTTGCTTTCTAGCATAGATAACGATCCCATTGACTAGATCATTAAGATTTTTTGTTTCTTGTGTTCCATCTTTGGTAATTTAAAATTTTTGGTGTAAATGCTTCTAAATTTCACTACGAGGTAGTGAAGTTTAAAAAATCATAACTTTATGAATATCACCCGTATATAGCTATACCTGGTATTATAATGAAGAGCAGATTCAGATCTATATGTTGGTTAATAAGGAAAAAGAATATTTGTAACATAACACCCCTAAAAATTTAATCGAAAAAAACGGCCACTAATTATGAACCGACCTAATATAATCTTTATTTAAAAAAATTTTTTTTAATTTAAAAAATTTTTTCAATTAAAAAATTAAAAAAAAATTATTCCCCTTTCAACACCTAAATAAACACATTTTAAATTAAATCTTTGCTTATTTAAAAGCCTTCAAATTAATTAATATTTCAATTAAACATTAAAAATTAATTTAAAAAATTATTAAAATATCCTCAAAAATGCTCCAACAAATTAAAAATTCCATTAGCTTTTTAATGCCTTTAATGGTGTTTGCTATTATGGTTTTGTTACTTTCAGTGGAAGGTGGTCGACGACCGATCCCACGATCTGGAGCAAATCTAGAAGAATCGGGTATATTTTTCGAGGGAGCAGGCCAACTTACCGCGAGCCCAACTTGCCGCAGAGCTATAACTTCGTTCAGAACTGTCGAATTCGGGACGACATGGTATGGTTCGATGCGCCTCGACGAGCTGAATCGAATCATATCAGGTTGTCCCGGATTCAACCATTTTGAACAAAGTTATAGCTCTGCGGTAAGTTGGGGTGTACCTGTTTTTTGAATAAATTAAGAATTCCAAAATAATTCTTTTGTTTTAATATACAGGTTAAATTGGTTATGGACGAGCTGAATCGAACGGGGTATTATGAAAGGATAAGAAAATTAAATAAAAAAAGGGGTTTTTTCATTTTCCAATTCTTATTTTCTACTCATTTTTATTTAAAAAGTGTGTTAATTCAAAACTTTTCTATAATTCGATAAAATTAATCATTTCTATTATGCCTATTTTGTTTATGATTCTTGTTTTAATATACAGGTTATTGGTTATGGAACGAGCTGAATCGAACGGCATTATGAAAAGAAAATTAAATTTAAAAAAGAGGGCTTTTTCATTTGTCGAATGAGTAAAAATCAAATTTGCTTAGAAATTGGGTAAATTCGAATTCGATGGTAATTTAAAAACACGCTAATTTTTACAAAAAAAAAACTTTTCGATTTTGCTTAGAGAATAAAATCCAATTTTGCTTTTTGAACCTAAAAGACCTTCACGCTTTTTTATTTAAAAAATGCTCCAAATTTCTTAAACTTTAATAATTAATCTTGTTTATAATATAATTTCTTCTTTTATAAAATTCTTTTCGGGAAATATAAAAAAAATTTATTTAGTTCTACCCAAATTTTCAATAATTTTTGTAACTTCTGTCCACTGTTGTGACGATGGAGGAACTCTCCTTCTAATTAATTGTAGCATTGTTAAGTCAATTTTCTCTGCTGCTAGTGTTGCCGCCTTTTTTATTTCACTTTAGAAAAAATTAATTTTCAAAATTTCCACATTTTATAGTGAACTCACTTCATAATTAGATAGGCGCGAACTTGTTCCTCATAACCAGTCAGTTTATCCATAAAACGCGTTGCCAAATTTTTGTCTCCATATTTTGTACACAATTCAATAATTGACTAAATATTAAATATATTTTAATTGAACAATTAATTGATATTATTTTAGAAATTGCAACCCATGTTTTACCAACAAACTTAATGGCAAAGCATGGGTCTTTGGCGAGGGTGTGCCTGTTTCACCATTCATTTTTCACCTTTCGCCCGAAGTTCACCATTTTAGACTTTCGTCTTTCGCTTCTTAAATGGCAAAGCATGGGTCCGAGTCAACTTTTTCCGAGTCATCTTCTTGGACTCTCGTCTTTCGCTTTTTAAAATCACTTACGGCACAACCCAGATTTTAAACCTTATTGTAAAATACGGGGAGCCCTCTCTTCCGGATAATAGTTAGACAAAAAGCGAGAGAGTGAATAATAACAACAGATAACCCAAGAGAAACATTTATAATTGAGAAACATTTAAAACCGATAATTCCAACCAAAAATCCTATTGGACTCTTTCTTGAACGTGCATATTGTTCCAATTGTTGCCATTTACCAGCACGAGCAAATCCTTCAATTGTCCAAAGGAAAACTCTATTTTTTAAATAAAAATATTTTTTAAATAAAAACCACAACAAAACTGTTTATCAACAAGTCTGTGTTGTTTTCTTAATTGATCCATTATTGCAAGTTCGTCGTGTTCAACAGCCCAAATAAAAGTGTCTCGAACTGATAAATGAGATAATGAAGTACCAAACTATAAATTATTACTTTTAAAACATCGAAAAAATTGTGAAGTCTGACGACGACTTATGTATGCATCAGGGGATGAGGCGACATAATGAATAAATTCAGATTTTAGGGCAACGGGATTCCCGCCCTAAAAAACGTTGGCAATTTCCGATTTTCGGGAATCGAGCGGAGTAGATCCCTGAAAGTATCCAACAGTTTAAACTCTCTTCTAAATATCCTTTATTTCAACTAACACACACACTCACCTTTTCCTCCCTTTTAACATTTTCTATAATTAATTGAGCATTTTCACCAATTAATTGAGCTGTTTGTGTTTCTTTCATATTTTTCAAAGCTTTTTCAGCTTTAAACAAAAATTCTGTTGTTTTGGAAGAATCAAAAACATCGGCACTAGACTGTTCTGCTTTGTTTAGATATAAAAGTGCTTGCCGAATAAAATCATCACTTTGTTCGTATAGAGCTAATAAACGGTCTGGGGCTTCATCTCGAATCTCGCTCTTAAAATGGGGAATTTTAAATTGTAAAGACTATAAGGAATAATAAAAATTATCTTTTGCGTTAAAGACTGACCATACATCAACTTAAGCTGATTTTCTAATTTAGTAGGACAGTGGGGGGTAAACGATAACCTTAGCCTCGGATCACTTAATTTTAAGATATAATATTTCACTCTCGAGGGTATATTTCATGGTAAGGTCCGACTGAATTTACCCTTTGGAATTATTAAGATTTTTAAATAAAATCTGAAATATGCCTGATAAATGCTGAGAGCCTGTGGGGCTTTACTTAACAACATTTCCACTTCCAATCCACTCATATTGCTACGTAAATGCCTCAAAACAAGATGCACTATAATTTATAAATTTAGTGGACATTAAAAAATGATGAGAAAAATTAGCAACTCAAAGGTTCCCCATTTAAGCTAAAATTCTAAATAATAGATAAGGGAGAATTATTATTAAAAAACCTCACTCAAATCAGGTTGCTGACTTTGTCCGGCCCTCTGTAACGCCTTCTCCAATTGTTTTAATTTTAGCATTGCAGTCACTTGTCTGCTTACATTTGTCTCCAAATCAAGTAAAATTTCAGCTAATGCAGGCAATCCTTGGCGGGATGCCATTTCAGCAACGTCTTTAAATTAAGAGTTCGGAAATAAATAAATAAATCAATCAAATACCCGCATAGCTAATGGCTGGATATTGATGCAAACGGGAAATTAAACGTTGTGCAAGTTCTGCGATTCTATGAGCATTGGCACTTTCAGAATCTCTTAAAATAAACTTTAAAATATTGTTTGATTAAAATTCCCCTCTCTAAATTTTTTCCTTTCCCATTTGGGGGGGGGCGGGTGGAGTCGTTAGCCCTCCTGGCCACGGCCCTGTCTCCTTACCCCACCCCGCTCCC
Organism: Meloidogyne incognita; assembly: GCA_036172945.1. NCBI lineage: Eukaryota > Metazoa > Nematoda > Chromadorea > Rhabditida > Meloidogynidae > Meloidogyne > Meloidogyne incognita. The sequence continues at coordinate 3,800,662 of JARQAC010000002.1, forward strand.
TCAACACTCAATGGGAGAAAATATTGTCCAATTCCAATTTACAATTAAATAACAAAAATTTTAAAAACAGATTATCCATCCCGTTTAAATTTTTAAAACACAAGGTTAATATTCAAAAAAATATTGACTCGTACCCAGATTAAGCGTCTAATTAAGTTGTATATTTTATTTGGTTTTACAATTGATTAGATTCTTAACATTTTTGTGTTCCTAACACAAGCAATGGGCCCGGTATCACCCAGTAGTCTTTGAAAAGAAAATAAATTCAAATAGACAACTTTACAAAGAAGCATAAACTGGACAAGAGCCCAAATATTTTTTCAAAAAAATATTTTACAAACCTATTTTGTTCTTTAAAAGTAGTCATCATAGCCAAACACCAATGTGCAATAACTTTGTAAACACCTTCCTTTGAATTAATTTCCAAAAATTCGCAAAGCTTTACAGCCATAGGCCAATGACCCAAAACAACTAAACGATCAACAATTGAAGCTGGAGAAAGTTCTTCTAATTGAGTAAATGTTAAAGGAATTCCCATAAGTCGAAGAGCATTTAAAACACGAAGAAGACGACAAATACGAACAAATTTATCAGCATCGTAAGGCCTTTGACATCTACGCATTCCTATTGAAGCTGCCTTTAAATTTTGAAAAATTATCTTTCCAGAAGTCCGTAAGAATTATTTATTAAAGACTTTGGTGATGATTCAAAAATAAAAAAAATTAGAAACCTTTAAAAGTTGTTTTTGTAATTTTGAGTCAAAATGGTGTGCAGCAACTGATAAACATTGATCTACAGCTATATTCATATCCTCTGGATTTATTGAACGAATAAATCTAAAAATAAATTTAAAGTTTAATATGGCCTCTTCGCTCGCTCGTACTAGTCAGAGGCAAACGAGTACATTCGGAAAACAATTTCAATAACACCCTATCGCTATTAGATAATAGTGCTGCTCGGGAATCAAAAACCGAGATTGAGAATCTCGAGCAGCACTATTAGATACACACTCAATTTTTAATCGATTGGCCAATGTGTGGGAAGAGGGGACGGCTATCTAAACATATGAGATACGCTCAATTTTGATATCAATCATTTTATAAGGCCCACTATCTACCAAAAATTTTCCTAGTCAGCATTTTAAAAAATAAAATGAAACAAACTCATAAGAAGCATGACTTTTCTGTTCCAACTTTACAGCAGATCCATAAAGTAAAGCTCCAGGTTCATTACTTCCCAAGCCTAGGACAGATTTTGAAGCATCTTGGATTGGTAAAAGTAAAGAAGTAGACCGTCTAGTAAATACTCTAACCCCATCGATATCAGTGTTAAAACGAGCATCAGAAGAAAATGAAAAACTGAAAAATAAAATTTTATTGTAATTGGCTTGGATACATATAAGTTTTCAATTTTAAGTCAGATTAGTAGTCAAATGTAATAGTCCAAAATAGTCAGAAAATCAGTTTGGCGGGTTTAAAAAAAATAAGCCTAGTTCATGAATTCAATCTAAATTTTATGAGTCCAACCAAAATATAAACCAAAAATTAATGATGGAAACACTAAAATATTTCTTGTCAAAACCCTTTTATAAAATAATTTTAAAAAATCAAACGTAGAATTAAAAGTATTTTCCATATTTTCTGTTTGGTCCGAACCAGAAGTTCCTTCTAAAGAATAAATAAACAAATTGTTTGAAGATTCTAATTTTTGTTCAACTGCAAAAGATGATTTTCCACACCTAAAAATAAAATATTTAAAAAATTATGTTGAAATAAAAAATAACAAAAATATGTTAAGTAAGGTGGATGGATAAGAAAAAAGACATATTAGGTCTAAATTTGTTGAATTATCAGAGGGCGAATAAAAATAAAAATCCTATATAAATCGAATTGAACACAAAATTGAGCCTGAAAAGTCCCAACAAAATAAAGATTTAAAAATATACCAAAATATTTGTCCAATTTCTCCATTAAATTCCAATTTAATTTGTTTAAGACATTGAAAATCATCAACCTCAACATCAATTAATTGCATGATTTTTGAGTCGTGTAAAAGTAATAATTGACATTGGTCATTATCCAATTCCATTTTTGTGTATTGTCCTTCTGTTTTAGCCCATGGAAAATTCTAAAAAAAAATTTATTTAAAAAAATTGGAAGGGTAGGCAAATAAAAATTTATTTTATAAAAATAAAGCAAAATCTAAAATAGTAAGAATGAAAAATTGTCGTTATTCTTTAGCCAAAAAAGGATTCAGAAAATTAATTCCTTTTCAGAAAAAACTCTACTGGTCATTGAAAGAATTTTTTGTTACCCAAAACAGTTAATTTTTACAAAAAAATTTGCAAACTAACGCAAGGTTGAAAGGAACACGTTTCCTGTTCTCCAATTAAAAAACTATTTTTAGAGCACAACAAAACACGTGTTGGTTTAATACAACTAGTAATGACTGTCCAACAAGTTAAATTCCCTAAAATTATTTTTCTTTAAAAAATTTTGAAAATAAAAAAAACTTGAATCACTCAAGATTCTCCAAAGTAAAGGGGTAGTGACAGAATTAACAACAAAAAAGTGTCCAGATTTATTAATGATGATAAGTCCAGTCTCATTTGAATAGGAAAATGTTTTTGCATCTGATAAGCCAACTGATAAAGTTTCCTTAAAAATAAAAAAAAATTATTTGAGATTTAAGGCTAGCTATTTTTGACAGATGGGGGAACCACTTTGAAGGATAGCTCTAGATATACAAATAGAACAAGACCATTATTAATTTTCAAAAAAAATTTTGGTGGATATGGAAAATAGAGTTAAAAACAGTCAATCCAAGAATATAGAAAATGTTGTATGCAAACTGTGCCCGCAAAAAGAGTCGACACATTTTTTCGAGGATAAATGAAAATATATATTAAGTAAAAATCTAAGGATTCGTTTAATGAGGTAAACAAAAAATTTAACTCAAAAAATAAACTTTAAAAAACCTCTCCCATAGTTGAAGTTTTTAACAATTTTCCCAAAGCATCATAAAGCAATACACGCCCAACATTATTTATTACAATTAATTTGAGACATTTTGTCCAAAAAAGATATAAAGCATTACTCGCATTTATAGAAGCAATTTGGGCACCATTTTGCATGTAAATTCCGATCATTGATGAATTTGGTGATTTACTTGGAATTGAAATTGCTGAAAAAAATTTTTGAGAGAGGCTAAAAAATTAAATTTAAAAAATAAAAGTTTAGATTGCCCCCTCTCATTCTCTCTAATTGTCAAATAAACTTGGATTCCGGGTCAACAAGAAATATTTTCACAATATTTGTTACAAAAATCTGGAATAGTTTGACTTTTAATTAAAACTATGAGAACGAAGAAATATTGAAAAATGGGAGCGTAAACCAAAAAACCATTTGTTTCTGACGTGGTTTTTAGCTTTATTGGCAAGAAATTCAAAGGTGAAATTGATTTTGCACCCCCCCCCTTTTTTTATTCCACAAAGTGTAACACGGTCAGACTTAAAATATGTTAGACCTTAATCTGTGACGTTAGGTCCCGAGCTTCGATTTTTATAGCCAATAGTCCAGTATTGTGCGTGTGTAACATAAACTCTACGTAAGGAGAGCTTACTATTCCCATAAATTTAATACAATGAACCTATTTCAAATAGTAGTGGACACCCAACGTTGGTTCGAAAAAAAGAAGCTGGGTACTTAACGCAATATAGTGAGGTTTGTAACATATTAAGTCAGACCATTTTTCCGATTTTAGTGGAAAAAAAAAGAAGTACGAAATCAATTTTACTCACAGAAATTAATAATTTTAAATAATCACAACTTTTTTGAAGAGTTAAAAAAATCACAAACCAATAGGTCCAGCAAATGGGCAACAAGCAAAAAGTATTTGTTCATCGCTTTGTGTTGGAAATAATGGCAAATTTAAATTATCGTAAAGACACAAATTTCTTTAAAAAAATAAAAATTATTAAAATAATTTAAAGAAAAATCTTACTGAATTGAAGGAAGGCTAGTCATAATTAATTAAAAAATTATTTAGAACTAAAAATGAAATAATTTGAACAAAAAATAGAAAATTATGTTGCCAAAAATAACTCATTCAGGTAAAATCTATGGATCTATTTGAAAACGGTGTCAAAATAGTAAATTTCTGCGACGATTGCGGACGATAATTCCGGATGTGACAATTGCGGATTAAAAATTTTTTAAATTTTAAAAATGATTGAAATGATATCTGGTTTTTAGCCCCGGTTGTCAGTTTCAGACTTCTGACGGTTTTCGAATCATTTTTAGACTGATGTGGCCTGACAAAATGAAAACACACATCGCGAAAATTGCAAAAATTTCAAGTTTCTTTGCTTGATAAATATATCTGAAGAATTTTTTAAACAAATTTGCTTTGGAGAATTTTGAGTGATTCAAGTTTGTTTTTAATTTTTTAAAATTTTTATTAAAAAATATTTTTTAGAAATTTAACTGATTTATTACAAAAAATGGAACAACAAAATAGTAAATTTTTGATTAAATTTTTATAGTTTTTATGATTAAAATAATTTTTCTTTTTTATAAAAATTCACGGCTAGGATTTACTTTCGATTTTTATTATTAATTGATTTTTGTAACTCATTGACTGGCCCCATTTTTCCAGTCTCCACGACCATTTAGAGCTTTTTTGATTGATATATTATAAAGCATTCGAATGATCTCTTCAAGCCATGTCGATGGTATCAAGAACAGATATCTGATGATTATGAACAATGAGGCTAAAACCTCACTGGAAAACTTGCAAAGGATTAAAACTAATGGGCAAACATTGTTCATTTAAGTCAGATTTTGTTGTTTTTAGTGTCATTCGACTCAATGTCAGCTCGAAGAGCTTTTCGCTAATTTATAATTTGCCATAAAGATAGAAGGAGGAAATACGGAAAAAGGGGTGTCAGCCAAAGTATTGCCGGGGGGTTTTGCTTTCAAAAATTTTTTGAGTACTCACTATTCATATTGACAAATTTATTGAAAAAAACCTTTGCTGTAAATTTAGATTTAAACAATTTTACGTTGTCGGCGGTTGTGCCTCGACCATGGTTTCACCAATGGCTGCCGGGACAAACACGTTATATTGATATTTCTGGTGGGAACCAAACGACGAAAACTTTTCATTGTTCTGTAAGTTTTAATTTATATTTTGTAAACTAAGAAAAATTTTTCCTGTCTGGATTTCCAATCTAAAGTCGACGACCCACTCAGAAACTGATCGAATCATGTGTCATTCTGATTCGTTTGACTCCAAAATTACTGTGAAACCCATTTCTGAGTGGGTCTTCGCGCAAATTACAACCTTTCTATTTCATTTTTAATTAGGCGAGTGATGAACACCATATGTTCATTTGTCGTCGTCGAATGAGGGTGATTTTGACACAATATCATGCGGAGTTTTACCATAATGGCTTTGAACACAATTTCGCGCACCCCGCCCACTGGTAGTGGGTGGGGTGTCGCTTGATGTGCCACCATTTATGGTTAGGGGGTGGGGCGGAATATTTTAATTTACCTAATAAGTATTTGCAAGGTCGTAGCCAGGGGGACGATTTCAAGGGGAGGACTAAAATTGATTAAAAGCCAATTTTAGTCTTCTAAAAACCAATTTTAGTCCTCCCCTTGAAATCGTCCCCCTGGCTACGACCTTGCAAATACTTATTAGGTAAATTAAAATATTCCGCCCCACCCCCTAACCATAAATGGTGGCACATCAAGCGACACCCCACCCACTACCAGTGGGCGGGGTGCGCGAAATTGTGTTCAAAGCCATTATGGTAAAACTCCGCATGATATTGTGTCAAAATCACCCTCATTCGACGACGACAAATGAACATATGGTGTTCATCACTCGCCTAATTAAAAATGAAATAGAAAGGTTGTAATTTGCGCGAAGACCCACCCAGAAATGGGTTTCACAGTAATTTTGGAGTCAAACGAATCAGAATGACACATGATTCGATCAGTTTCTGAGTGGGTCGTCGACTTTAGATTGGAAATCCAGACAGGAAAAATTTTTCTTAGTTTACAAAATATAAATTAAAACTTACAGAACAATGAAAAGTTTTCGTCGTTTGGTTCCCACCAGAAATATCAATATAACGTGTTTGTCCCGGCAGCCATTGGTGAAACCATGGTCGAGGCACAACCGCCGACAACGTAAAATTGTTTAAATCTAAATTTACAGCAAAGGTTTTTTTCAATAAATTTGTCAATATGAATAGTGAGTACTCAAAAAATTTTTGAAAGCAAAACCCCCCGGCAATACTTTGGCTGACACCCCTTTTTCCGTATTTCCTCCTTCTATCTTTATGGCAAATTATAAATTAGCGAAAAGCTCTTCGAGCTGACATTGAGTCGAATGACACTAAAAACAACAAAATCTGACTTAAATGAACAATGTTTGCCCATTAGTTTTAATCCTTTGCAAGTTTTCCAGTGAGGTTTTAGCCTCATTGTTCATAATCATCAGATATAACCGTTCTTAGTATCGTCGACCTGGCTCCAAGAGCTTATTCGAAAGGTATATAATAAATATATATATCAATCAGAAAGGCTCGAAATGGTCGTGGAGACTGGAAAAAAGGGGTCAGTCAATGAGTTACAAGAATCAATTAATAATAATCGTAAATAAACCCTAACCGTAAATTTTTATAAAAAAAGAAACTTACATTTTTATGGGAAAAAATTTAATTATAATATTTTTTAAAAATTGCTTTTGTCCTGGAGAAAGTTCTTCTAATTGAGTAAATGTTAAAGGAATTCCCATAAGTCGAAGAGCATTTAAAACACGAAGAAGACGACAAATACGAACAAATTTGTCAGCATCATAAGGTCTTTGACATCTACGCATTCCTATTGAAGCTGCCTTTAAATTTTGAAAAGTAAATTTATTTAAGTCCGCAAGGTTTATCTGCAGTCAATAAGAATGGAAAAAATTTTCATCTCCAAAAGTCCGTGAGCTTTTTCTCTCAAAAATGATTATATATCAACAAATTTTTACTAGAATATTCGTAACATTAAAATTTTTTTGAAACTTGAGTTTTGGGTTTTTTCTTGAAAATTTTATTCTTTATAAAGTGTTAAGGATTTCCTTTAGCGATAGATTAAAAAATATCAAAAACCTTTAACAGTTGTTTTTTGTAATTTTGAGTCAATTGCAGATCCATAAAGTAAAGCTCCAGGTTCATTACTTCCCAAGCCTAAGACAGATTTTGATGCATCTTGGATTGGTAAAAGTAAAGAAGTAGACCGTCTAGTAAATACTCTAATTCCATCAGTATCAGTGTTAAAACGAGCATCAGAAGAAAATGAAAAACTAAAAAAATAAAAATTTTAATTAGCATAAATCTTTGAATTAAAGAACCAGAAAAATATGTCCCTATTCTAGTTTATGAGTTCAATTAAATTCTGATGATTCTAAACAAAATATAAATTAGAAATCATTGAACTCGTAAACTAAAATATACGTCAATGAGAACCCTCAAATGTTTCTGTTTGAACCCCCCCCCCCCCCCCACTAAATAAATACTATAATTTAAATAAAATCAAACGTAGAATTAAAAGTATTTTCCATATTTCCTGTTTGATTTGAACCAGAAGTTCCTTCTAATGCATAAATGGACAGATTATTTGAAGATTCTAATTTTTGTTCAACTGCAAAAGGTGATTTTCCACACCTTAAAAATAGAAAATAATAAAGGTTTCAGTTTGAATGTAGAGGAATCAGAAAATAAGTAGTGAGCGAGCTGGATCTGGATCCAAACCTTGATTTTTCCTGGATCTGGAATCTAATATCAAGGCATTTTTCAGCGTTCCTTGATTTTTACTTGACTCGAGATCCTTGATCTGGTCAAGGTACCCAACCAAAATCAAGATCAAGGTTTTTGAAAATCTCGCTCTCTAAAAATAAGATTCCTGGTTCTCTGACCTGGTTTAATCTTTAATGGTTCTGATTCCTAGGATAGGAGAAAAATTGGTTTCAGGTACAGGCTTGAGTAAGTAATTCAAAAGTTTTAAAAAGACAACAATAATTTGGTAAGGTAAAATAATAATAAAAATTAAATAAAGAAAATCCCCATTTAAAAATATACCAAAATATTTGTCCAATTTCTCCATTAAATTCCAATTTAATTTGTTTAAGACATTGAAAATCATCAACCTCAACATCAATTAACTGCATTATTTTTGAGTCATGAAAAAGTAATAATTGACATTGGTCGTTATCCAATTCCATTTTAATGTATTGTCCTTCTGTTTTAGCCCATGGAAAATTCTAAAAACAAATTTATTTAAAAAATAATTTTCTGTTAATTTTGTTAAAAGAGTAAACGATAATTAATTTCGTAAAGATTAAGCCAAAACTATTATAGGTAATTAGGGTTGTACCCCCAAACGTTCAGGACGAGCGGGGCGGTGTTCGTTTCAAGAGAGTAAAATAAGGTCGGGTTCGGGTTGGAGTACAACTTTAATTTGAATGTAGGAGAAATGAAAATTTGACGTTACTTATTGGCCGAAAAAAAAGAATCAGAACTTTAGATATTTTTCGGGAGAATAATTTCTAAATCATCGAAAAAAATTTTTTGTTACCCAAGACAGTTAATTTTTTCAAAAAAAATCCAAACTAACGCAATGTTGAAAGGAACACGTTTCCTGCTCTCCAATTAAAAAACTATTTTTAGAGCATAAAAAACACGTGTTGGTTTAATACAACTTGTAATGACTGTCCAACATGTTAAATTCCCTAAAATTATTTTTCTTAAAAAAATCTGGAAATTAAAAAAACTTGAATCATTCAAAATTCTCCAAAGTAATGGGGTAGTGACAGAAGACAGAAGGGGGAGAGGGTTCATAAGAAAAATTTTTAAAAAATCATTCATAAAGCCATCTCGGAAAGCCTGAAGAATAAGAGTTTTACGGGATTATTGTGTTTTTACCGTATTTTTTGTCAAATTTACGCAAAATATATTTGTTGTTTTGGCGTTGTGTATTAAAAAATTTTTTTCTTAATATAAAAGCCGTTCAAAAAAACCTGGGTATATTGCCGTAAATAATTGGAAACGTTGATTTCCGGGTCTGGAAAGAATGGAGGCCATTTTGTATTACGTCCTGAATGTTTCATGGTGAATTGTCAAGACCGTTCTTTCTAAAATCTGGACTTTCGTCTTCGGCTCTTGCTCAGGTTGTTTTATTTTGTTTTTCTTCGTGTGTGGTTGTTTTTCTTTCAATTTTTTTTGAGTTGAAGGATTATGAAAAATTATTTTTGTAGATAGAAGGGTTTCGAAAATGATGGGTATCTAAAATGGAGTGTGTCGCTTAGGTTCCCTCTTTCCACACAGTGGCCATCTAAAACTGAGGGTATATCTAATGAGGGGAATTGTCTAAAATTCAGGCATCCATCTCTTCTTTTTACCCATTGTCTAGAGTTGAGTGTATATCTAAATTTTAAGTCAGATTTTAATCGTTTGCCTCTGATCAGTTCGAGCGAGGCGTCATTAGAAAAACATATCTGACCCATATATTTTTAGATTTATTCGTTCAATAAATCCAGAGGATATGAATATTGCTGTAGATCAATGTTTATCAGTTGCTGCACACCATTTTGACTCAAAATTACAAAAACAACTTTTAAAGGTTTATAATTTTTTAAGATTATTTTTGAATCATCACCAGTCTTTAATAAATGACTTGCTGACTCTTGGCAAGACAAAAAATTTATTTTTCAAAATTTAAAGGCAGCTTCAATAGGAATGCGTAGATGTCAAAGACCTTACGATGCTGATAAATTTGTTCGTATTTGTCGTCTTCTTCGTGTTTTAAATGGTCTTCGACTTATGGGAATTCCTTTAACATTTACTCAATTAGAAGAACTTTCCCCAGCTTCAATTGTTGATCGTTTAGTTGTTTTGGGTCATTGGCCTATGGCTGTAAAGCTTTGTGAATTTTTGGAAATTAATTCAAAAGAAGGTGTTTACAAAGTTTTTGCACATTGGTGTTTGGCTATGATGACTACTTTTAAAGAACAAAATAGGTTTGAAAAATATTTTTTGAAAAATTATTTTGGCTTTTGTCCTGTCCTATACTTTTTTATAATGTACTATGTATTTTCCCCAAATTTTTTCTTTTTCTCGTTTCGGGGGAGGGGGCTACCCCTGGCTACGGTCCTCAAATTTTAGCTTTTTCCTTCTTCCTTTTCTTAACAGAGGATTTTCAAATGGGAGACATTAATAAAGACTGGGGTTGGGTATATCCATAAAGTGACTTCAAAATTCAATCAAAAAATATTTTAAAGTTTAACTTTTAAGAGATTCTGAAAGTGCCAATGCTCATAGAATCGCAGAACTTGCACAACGTTTAATTTCTCGTTTGCGCCAATATCCAGCCATTAGCTATGCTGGTACTTGATTTATTTATTTATTTTCGTAAATCTTAATTTATAGACGTTGCTGAAATGGCATCCCGCCAAGGATTGCCAGCATTAGCTGAAATTTTACTTGATTTGGAGACAAATGTAGCAGACAAGTGACTGCAATGCTAAAATTAAAACAGTTGGAGAAGGCTTTACAAAGGGCGGGACAAAGTCAGCAACTTGATTTGAGTGAGCTAGGAAGTAATGTACCTGAAGCTTTACTTTATGGATCTGCTGTAAAGTTGGAACAAAAAAGTCATTCATCTTATGAGTTTGTTTTTCTTTTAAATTTTTAGAATAAAAAATATTTTTAGAAATTTTAACTCTGGACAGTTATACAAAATATGGAACTAATGGGAGAGAATCAGTAAATTTTTGTTTAAATCTGTATCATATTTATGTTGAATTTTAATTTAATTTTTTTACAAAAATTCAAGGTTAGGACTTGCTCTTTTCAATTCTTGTTTTTAAAGGGTTTTTTTCCTCCTTCTGACTTTTCATTAATTTTTCTCTTTCTTACTATTCAAATTGACAAATTTATTAAAACCTTTGCTGTAAATTTAGATAATTTTACTTTTACTGATGCGGTACGCCACGGGAGTGGTTTATGCGGCGGTTACGCGTTCAACAAAGATATGTAGATGTTTCTGGTGGGTCGCATCAAACTTCAATGACTTTACATTAGCTTACTTCAAGATTTCCTAATCGTAACAAATTTGGTATTAAACAATTCCTCTCAGCTTTAAACTTCAAGTTTATTTTTAATTTTTTTAAATTTTTAGTAAGAATTATTTTTTAGAAAAAAATTGTTTGGGTTTTATTTACAACATTAAATGAAAATATTTTTAATTCGATCAACGGCACCGCCAAAAATCCTGACCCGATTAGTACTCATACTTACTGTAATAATGTGACATTACCCATTGAAACCTTTACGAGAGATAATAACCCTTCCTCTAAAGAATTAAAAGGAAAGAAAATTGTAAATTTGAGAAATTCCGACTTTAAGAGAATAAAATCATTGTCTGAGGATTTTGTTGAAGATAATCCCTTTTTGTCCCGCAATTTTAAAAATAAATTGTTAAAATTAAAAGCCCGAAAGCCATCAAGTATTTATGGAATTAAATCGCTACCCCTTGCCAATATTCCTCTGATATGTATTATAGATTCTGGAAATCCCCCATTAGATAAAATCAAGTATCCCCTTATAGAACCGAAAGACGGAAACGAGAATGACTCAGATAAGAATTTAATATTTCCCTGTACCTTTTCTTTTGTATTAAATGAAAATGATTTTTCTAAAGATTACAATGGCTCTACTATCCCTAGAATATTGAAAAGTCCCCCCTCAATAAATACCTTTACTCCTGAATTCTCCCCCCGTAACGAGATTGAATTTATGAATATAAACTATAAGCCCAATTCCCACCGATACCATCTTTTTAAATCATTTATATTCCTTTTGTTGAAAAATCCCATTAATTTTTGCTCTGGCTCAATATGCTTTGGACTAAATGGACTAATACATAATATGCTATGGATTTTACTGAAATGGTCATTATTCGCTGCCTATGTAAGCTACGACATCCAACGCTTCCGTTCCTCCTCATCTAACTACAAGTGGTATCCAAACCGGTAATAATAGATTTAAATGTAAAAACTAATTCCCAAAATTTACTCTCTTTTCTCACCGTTGCTCCTCCCGACAATATGTTATGGCCTAAAGAATGAAGTTGGAACTCAAAATGAATTCAACAGGGGACGAATAATCAATGAAGATAAAGGAAAACCATAGATGTACCAATGCCGTAAAATTTATATAATTTCAAACGTACCTCCCCGACCGTCCCTTCACCAGCTCTAAACCAATTTTTCACAAACTCCCTTATGCCTTCATTTGACTTTTTTTGGGTTTCTCCCGAATGTCAAATCTTTTAGATTTGAAAATATATTTTTTAATTATTAACCTTTGGCCGAAATTTTGTCCATATATTTTTGTCCTTATTTTTTAAGCCCGCTCAAAAAAATGTTAATTATGGCGGGCCAAAAGGCTTTTTTGAATTTTGCACATTAAACGTTTGGTCCCTGCTCTTCTCCCCATTCTTTTAAATCTCTGGCCCGCTCAATTTAACTAGGAGAAGCTCCTTTGTATTTTTGTGTATTTTGATCCGGCCTTAAAAATGTCCTTTCTCTTCCCTTTCGTCTATCTTTGCAACCCTTTGCACGGGTTATTTTGGCCAACTAATTTTGAATGAAAATGTGCAAACACCTCCCTCTTTTTGCACATCTTTTTACCCGAGTATAAAATCAAATTGTGAATGGCTTTTAGTCAGTTGTTGAACTATTCCTCCCCGTTTAAAGATAAAGAAAAGGGTTTATGAAATTTGAAATTCCTTCTCCCCGTTAAAAGAGATTTTTTCTGTTCTTGTTTCTTTCTCTACCCGTTTTATAAAGATAATTGATAGTATTTTGATTTATAACTGTTTTGTTAATTTTACTTATTTGTTTGGAGAATTAAAGTTAAAATAAAGTTTGAAATTTGTTTGATAGAATTATTAAAATTAAGTATTTTATTTAAAGATTTTACTTAAAGATTTTTGGCTTTTTCCCCTCCCTTTATTAAAAACCTGTTTAGGTTTTTACAATAATCTTAATAAAATACTAAAAAATTTAAACAAAATAAATTGCCAAAATAAAATATTTAATATATTTTAATATTAAAATCAAATTATCCGTTGCTGTTTTTCAAAATTCCAAAAATATAATTTTTAAAAGGCTCCATCCTCTCATTTATTTTACACGAAACATTCCTGTCGGTGTATTAATCTTCTCAACATAATTAGCTGGCAACATTCCCCATAACAATGTTTTTTGTACTGTTCCGGTTAGCCTAAAAAATAATTTGAAATTTTTTGAATTCAACTTATTTACAAATTTAAACTCGAGTTAATTAAAGTAGGTTGTCGGTCTAAAACAAAAAGTAAGATTTCAGATTTTCGGATTAGTATAGGTATCATTTAACCAAAGAATTTTGTAAACCGACAATTCTACTTATGATAAGATTCCAAGCGCACGGGTTGGAACCGTTGCTTACTTTGTACTTACAATTAGTACAAGATACGAACAGAAGATTGGCGGTTCGGAAAACTGGTTGGAATATATTAATTTTTTGTCCGATTTTGCCCCCTTCCCATTTCTAAATAAAAAAGTTTTTTTCATTCGAAAACTTTTTAAAAAATCTCAAATAAAACTGACCAGCCATCATCCACTTTTTGGCAATTAACAATAACATCTCCTTCCTTAAAGCTAACCTAAAAAATTAATTTTTAGTTTATATTTCTTTTCAATTTCCCACTTCATCTTTATCCGCAGCTGTATAATCATAAAGGGCTTTAACAGTAAACCCTCCAGTTGCAGCCTTTCCCCCAGGAGCTTTTCCACCACCTGCAGGTCCAGATGCGTTTATTTGTTTGGTTGGTTGTTCTGCTAAATTTTTAAATATTTTTTAAATAAAATTTGGTGTTTCCCACCGCTCATAGGGTCATAATCTGCAATTGAACCGACAGGTTTTTTCTCGGTTGGGGAAACTGAAAGAAAAAATTTTTTAGCAAATTAAATTTTTAATTTAAATAAATTTTTAAATATACTTAAGTGTCAGTTCTCTACTTTACTTACACCGAAACTTAAAAACACCCATCCATTTTAGCAGCAATTTTAAAATTTGACTGCTATGTCGATATATTATATTTTATATTTTAAGCCCCAATCAAGAGGTCCAACTGTGTTCTTTAAGAAATATCTAAGTATTTTAAGCCCTAATAAATTTTTTCGGTATTTGTGTAGTTTACACCCCACAAGCCCCGCCTCTTTTTCTCTCAGGCTTTTCTATCACTCTTCCTCCTATAAAATGACCATTTTGGTTAATGTTTTAATAAACATTCTCTTATAAAGGAGAGGAAAAGCCAAAGGGGCGGGGCTTATGGGGTGTAAACTACACAAGTACCATTTTTTCTAGTACCAAGATGAATTTTTGTAAAAATTTTTGTTGGGAAACTGGAAAAGTAATTAGTTTTATAACAAACAAAGCTGAGTCTAATTAAGGAAATTGGGATAACGCTTACGGAAAAATTAAAGAACACTCGTATTAATTTTAAAAAACAGCAAAACAACTCAAAAATTAATTAAGTCCAAAACAAAAAACACACCCCTTCCACCCATTTCTGTTGAATAAACAATAGTTCCATGTGTTTGTTGCATTAACCTTTGGGTATATGGAGATATTCCATCATTTTCTTTATTTTTCTTTTTTGCATCCACAGCAGCTAATAACCCATAAACATTAAAGGAAGCTGCTGGATTTCCATTATTGTTACTATTTTCGTTTCCATTATTTATTTGTTGCTATTTTTTAAAAAATATTTAATAAAAAATATGTAAAAGAAAAATTAGTCTAAAACCCATCAAGGGTTGAAAATTATTTTTTTTTTAATTTCTGAAATTCCAAATAAAAATATTTTTAATTTAATAATGAAGGAGGGTTACAAATTCATGGAGTTCCACAAAAGAAATAAAATAAGTGCCAGATCAACTTGAGGTAAAAAAATTCGGGAAGAATAGCCAACTAGAAAGACAAGGGGTAAACCAATGTTTAGGGTTCCCCCTTTTTCTTCTCAAAGTTTCCTCCTTATTATATACAGAATGGTCAGCCTTTCTTCCTTATTCAATTTCATTCTATTCCCCCTGTAGCATATACGATAACATTTTAATAAAGTAAAGATTAATTCGAGGAAGTCTGACCATTCTGTACATCATAAGGAAAAATCTTGGGGAAGAAAAGGGAAACCCTAAACCCTGGTTTATCCAGAACGGGTACAGCCCAAGTAGGCGAAAACCCATAACTTGCTTCAAGATTTGCGAATCTTATCACATTAAAACGATTCCTCTCATAGAACTAAAGAGATCGGTACCAAAATTGATGTGTCAAATTTTTAAGGTAGTATGGCTTTGCGCCTACTTGGCCGCGCACCTATTTGGCCGTGTCCCTCCAGAACAAGTCGTTAAAAAATTATTTTAGTTTCAAAAAATCAATTATTTTAGTAAAAATCAAAAACAAAACTTACATAATTTAAATGCAAATGTGTAGTATTGGAAGGTTGTGAAGAAGAATGTGTAGAAATGGAGTCCATAGAATTAGAATTGTAAACTTTATGGGAAGGCTCATAAGCAGGTGTTGGTTGAATATTGGCTGTCGCTGCTGTTGCAAAGAAAGCTTTAAAAAACAAACCAAACAAAATTAATTTTTAATAAAGCAAAAAAAATTTTGTTAGCAAAATAAACGAAAAAGGGGGTAAAAGAAAAAGCATTATTAAACTTTTTACATTTGCAAAGATTTTTGTATTCTCAATTCAAATCTATCGATATCCCCCTTAATCCCGCCAAATATTTCAATATCTCCGTTAATCTAACAAATCCCTTTTAATCACCTACAAAAGAGAATAAAAATGTTTGGCGGGGGTAGGTTGGTGTAGTAGTATGTAGTAGAGATCGACCTGGGCCTGGACCAAGGCCCGGGGGTTTTCATGTACCCAGAGTCCATGCCCAGGCATTTTCTGACCTTCCTTGGTTTTTCCTGGAATACAGGCCCATGTCAATAAATCGAACCCGAAACCCAGAAACAGGCCCAGGCTTCTCAAAAAACTCGATCTCTAGTATGTAGAATCGAGCGATTTGTTCCCTGACGGATTGGCTATGTTACAAACATTTTTTGAAGATTATTTTACAATTTATTAAAATCAAAACGCTACCCGCCGCTGCAGCAGCCGCAGGGTTTGGGCTTTCCCCGCCGGAGCGGTGAGCATCCTGATCAACTTTCTTTTGGTGTTCCCCATGATAATGTGCCAATGACTGGACTTTTGTGTTGTCCAATAAACGTTTCATTTCTGGATCATCGGCAACCTCAATTTTCGTTCCACGCATTTTTTCGAATTGTTCGTGGTATTGGACCTTTAGAAATTTTTAATTTTCGAAAAATTCATTTAAAATCCTTTTCTCACCGCGGACTGATTTTTTGTATTAATCCGCACTCTTTCCATTTCTGGAGTGTCAATAACTGCTGAAGGCACTGTTTTTGGGTAATGAGCCTTTAAATAAAGTAATTTAGTGATAGTAAAATTAGAAACAATTTACTTCACAATAAGGCTTCTTTTCATATCCTTTATATGTTTTCATTGAAAGAGTCATTCCGCAAGCTTAAGAATTGAAAAATTAAGAATTAAAAGGTTTATTTTTAAATTGGAAGGGGAAGGTATTTAGTAGGGTTGTTCACTAGCGGTTATTAACAGACCCCCACGGCCTACAGATACCGTATTACTCTACTAGGATGCCATGGCATTCTATTTTTCAATCACCTTCAAAGGTGGCATTCTATTAGAGGGTGTCATTCTGGCATTCTAGTAGAGAAAAACTGTATTCAAAATTTAAAAAACTCCGGTTTCGTTTAAAGTTTTAGTTAAAATACAGATCTTATTTTGGGGAAACTTGCTAAAATTTTATAAAACGAGATTAATTTTTGGCAAGAAATATCAAAATTTTAGGCTGAAGAACCGGACGTGTCCAGCCCCTTTCAATTTATTTTTCACCCAACTTTACAAACTCAAGTTTATTTTACAAAGTTTAAGCATGCCTTTTCGTGTTTTTTAATTAAAATTTGCTTCACAATTTAATAAAACCTACCAGTACATTTAAAGCAACCTTTGTGCCACACCTAAAATTTTTTTTTAATTCCAATCAAAATTTATTTTTTTATTTTTACTTTATCCAAACATTTAAGCTCTTCAATTGGATAAACAGTTTTTCCACACTCTTCTCGAGCACACTTTGCTGCCATTTTTAGAAACAAAAATAAATATATATGGAGTAAATAAAGCAAAAATAATATTTTATATTATTTATTTATTAAGACACCTAAGTAAAATACAAGAAAATAAATTTAAAAATAAATAAATAAGTATGAAGCAAAGAAGAAAAAAAAATTAAATAAATTATAAATAAAATTTTTAAAAGAAAATAAATACACTTTAATTAAAGGGACACGCCGAGGCGCGCGGCAATAACAACACAAAGCCATAACTAGCTGGAAGATTTCTATCCCTTATCAAGTTTGGTACCATTCTCTTCAGCTCGATGAGAGGAATTGTTTAATACTAAATTTTGAAAGATTTGGAAATCTTGAAGCAAGTTATGGCTTGGCGCCCTTATGGCCTCGCGCCTACTTGGGCTGTACACTTTAATTGAATATAGTTTAGTCGAGGGCCCGCTCCAAACCGAGTCGAAACATATACCATTTGATTCGTCTCGGCGAGCTGAGTCGAACGGTACCACTCCCTAGGTGCGGAAATGCCTTTGGACCGAGATATAGGTCCTTGAAATTTGAAAAACCATAGGGGGGAGTAAGCCTAATTTTAAGCTGAAAAAATCGATTTTTTGAATTATAGCTCATTCGAAAGAGCTCATCGAGCTGAGTCGAAGGACACCAAAATCACTGTGATTGGTCAAGTTTGGGCCGAGATATAGGGCTCGAAATGGTCAACGTAAACCTATGGAGCGTCGGCGAGGCGCTTGTGCAAAACTCCGCGCTTCGCGCGGAGTTTTGCAGCACGCGCCTCGCGGGGAGTCTACGGTCGCTGGGTTCTGGGCTCGTAACATAAACCTATTCCTTTTTTATCGATTCTCAGCCTTGAATGCCGACCTATTCTCCGAAGCAACACCAAAACAGTTATTCGAGCGAAAATTAAGTTTTTCGGTACTTTGTGGAAATGTCACCCCCCTTCTATTTTGAGTCTCATAGTTTTCCTTATACGTAGAAAATGGTCAGAGATTATTTTCTTTTCCATGTCATTCATTTTTTTCTTCTTCAAGTATTTTACTTGTTTATTTTGCCTTTTCACATATTTTTGAAATTTGTAATTACATTTCACTCATTTCGTTTATAAATTTACTACATTTCATTTAAATGATTGACATGGAGAAGAAAATAATCTCTTACCATTTTCTACGTATAAGGAAGCTCTAAGACTCAAAAAGGAGGGGGGGTGACATATCCATAAAGTACCAGTTTTTCATAATTTTGTTCATAATGATCGGATCGAGCTGATTTTGGTGTCATTCGACTCAGCTCGAAGAGCTCTTTCGAATGAGCTATCATTTGTATTTTCGAATTTTCGACCCTAAAATCCCCCTGACTTTTGACCATTTCGAGCACTATATCTCGGCCCAAACTTGACTAATCACAGTGATTTTGGTGTCCTTCGACTCAGCTCGAGGAGCTCTTTCGAATGAGCTATTACTCAAAAAATCGAATTTTTCACCCAAAAATGAGCTTACTCCCCCCTATGGTTTTTCAAATTTCAAGGACCTATATCTCGGTCCACAGGCATTTCCGCACCTAGGGAGTGGTACCGTTCGACTCAGCTCGCCGAGACGAATCGATTGACATTTGTTTCGACCCGGTTTGGAGCGGGCCCTCGACTAAACTACAGCCCTTTAATTAATTATTGGCAACAATCCCCATTTTATAAAATTAAAATAAATATGTAAACTATTAGTAAATTAAAAAAAATTTTTTTAATTTAAATATAGCTTGGAGAGAGTAATTTTTAAAAGAAAATTAAAAAAAATAAAAGAAAAACCTTTACTTATATAAATGAAAGAATGACTCATAAAATAAGCAAACACCGAAAAAGGTTAAAAGAAGTAAAGTAATGAGGGGTGGAGGAAGAACTGCGTTCTTAGATCAATAACAAATTAGTAAATTGGGGGAAAGATTAGAAAAGTTTAAAAAAATAAAATTTTAAAACATTAAAAATTAAGATAAATTAGAGATGCTTCTACAAAAACTTTGTCTACAGGAGAGGGTTCCGATTGTTTGGAAAAATTAGTATGTTTACAAAAACAAGTAAAACAAGTTTATAAATAATTAAAAATATGTTGATAAATTTAAATTTTAGTAAAGATAAACTTGAAAACCAGAATTAAACTTGGGACTCAATTAATAGCCGAGCTATGGTCTCATAATGGTCAAAAATACAACCTATGTATAAATCTAAAAATTCAAAACAAAAATAATTTAACAAAAAAAATAAATTTAAGTAGTAGTATTTAACTAAAGCTTCGGCTTAGAAAAAGAACGGCGAAATTAATTAAATTTTGAGAAGAAATTAAATTAAAGTTGAAAGAAATTAAATAAACTTAAACCTTAAAAAACACAAATTTTGTTTAATAATTGTAAACTTTGTGTATTGTAAAATTTTAGATTGTAATAAAACAAAGAAATAAAAAATTAATTTAAAATCAAAAACAGCATGGAAAAGCGTCATTTGCTACAAAAATAAAATAACAAGTACCTACTTACTCTCCCTCCAAACAACCACCTGCTGATCATGGTTGTAAATATACACTAAAAATGTGTGTAAATGCTCAACAGCCAAACAATTTGTCGATCAATACGAGTGCTTTCTTTCGCTATTTTTAAATGAAAAGCTAAGGAGGAACTGCATCTGACCATTTACTTTAGGGAGAAAGTATAGAGAAAATATTTATGGGGAGAAGAAGATGGGGGGTTTTTAGTGTGTTTGCGTCTTTATACGCAGAAAAATGAATGAACGGCTACCCGACTTTAAAAGATGTTACTTTTAAGGATCTGACTTGGGAAAAATTCCTTCATATCTCTCATACTCCGATTTGGACAAATAAAATGTTATTTGGAATAGCTAGACGAGCGGAGTCGAAAGACACCAAAATTAAACTTGGACTCAATTAATAGCCAAGTTATGGTCTCATAATGGTCAAAAAATGTAAAATTATTTGATTCAGCTCGGTGAGCTCTTTCAAATGACATATTTTTGTAGGAATTGGAGTCTGAGAAAAAAAAATTATTCAAAAACATATAAGGAATTCAAAGCAAGGCTGCACGCAATTGAAAAAAATCTTCCGCAGCCTCAGTCCGCAAATTTTTACCATGCTTTATTAAAGTGTGGACAACGTTTGCGAACAAAGGGAGAGACTTTAAAAACTTCCAGGAATTCCTACATATAAATTCAAATTCCCATCATTGTTCACTCCCTTTTTCCCTTCCCATGAATCTTCGTGACGGGAAAGAATCTCTCAGGAGAAGAGTCTCACCTAAAGCTACGTCATTCAAATTCCGTCCTCGTATTTTCTGAATTTTCCTTCCAAACAAAGGGAAATCTCTTCCGTAGACGAAGAAAAGAAATTTAAAAAAATTTGTTTTTAGCTACATATTTAAAATATTATTTTCAATAAAAATTACATAACCGGATTGATCAATATAAGATAAAAAATAAAAAGAAAATGAAGCAAAACACTAAAACAAAAATTTTTAGAATAATAAAAAAACAGTTGGCTTTTTTTAATATTAATAATTTTTCTAAAAACAGTTGGCAGTTGTGTTGTTTTTATTATCTATCCTAAAGTGGGGGCGAAACTAAGAGAAGCATCTTGAATTCCTTTTATGTTTTTGTATGTATTTTTTGGATTATTAGGCAATTATTGTTGTTAGTGTCTATTGTAGCTTGATTTGTATTGTTTTAAAAATAAATTATAAGTTTTTTTTTAATTTTTCTGAAAATTTTTTAAAATAAACACCCACGTATCTTAACATACCTGCAATTTATAAAGCAAACGTTTATTTTACAAAAAGTTTTCCAAATTAATGACGTTTAAAGTTTTTATTTTTCTTTCTTCAAAGGTAAATAATGCATGCATATATGTCACTGTCCAAATTTAAATTTTAGGACAAATTAAATTTGACCGGCCAAGTTCAATTTCGCTAATAATTTAATTTGGACGGTGATGTATATAAATAGGGTTGGGGCCCGATCCGGCCCGGTAAACAAAAAAAAGATCGAGCCGGGCACTAAATTTTGGCCCGAAGAAAATGACTCGAACGTCGGCCTGATTCGAAAACCCCAACCCTACATATAAATACATATTCAAAATTATTTTCCAAAAACTCGTCTTCCTTCTTCCTTCTTTCTTCAGTAATTATTTTTCAGTTCTTTATAAGTAAGGTCATTTAAACGTCGACGTATTTGAACATCACCTTTATCATTTTCTCGCTTTCCATCTTCCCATTCATTAAATAAATTAATAAATTGTCGATCAAGAAAATATTCGAGAAGGAAAAAACAAATGACTAAAAAGATGAAGACAGCACCTTTTGTCCAAGTTTGTCTGTCGAATTCTTTGAAGGGAGGAAGAGGAATATTTGGCATTATTTTTAAACAATTTTTGTTAAAAATATTTTTTTGGATTTTGGCTTTAATTTATATATTTCTGTGGGTAGTGTAAATGTTTTTGTGTGTCTGGTGATTTTATATTTAAAAAATTCTACATAGGTTATTTAGAAAAGATGATTCATCTGGCTATTTAATTTACTATCTAATTTTAATATCTAACTAGACCCTTTAGAATATTTATAAATATCAGTTTAATTAAATAAGACTACATACATATATCAAATAAAACTTCTATAAATTAAATAAATACAGTCGGAGGTATTAGAGGGTATCTATTTGGCACCCTCCAAACCAATTGCCAATTAAATTCCAAAAAGTATATCCCAAATCGAGGGATATTTTGGTTATCCAGATGTACATCAAGGCTCATGTCGTGGTAAACTACAAACTTCCACCTTAGCCTCACATAAAGGTTAATACTATAGACCGGACGGTACCGTAGTACGATGGTATTCTGCGGTATTTATCGGTAATACAGTCGGTAATACGGTACGGAATACGGTACGGTAAAATTTTGAATTTATCGGTATTTTTCGGTATTTCAGTACGGAATACCGTTCAGTACGAAATTACGGTCTCTAGTTAATACATATGAATAAATGTTTAATTGCCCTATGTCCTTTGTACCCTGGGCTATATTAAAATTGTGGCTTTCTCCGACTATGTATAAGAAATTTATTAAAATATTAAAAGTAAAATTATGTTTGGTTAAATATCCTTTATTTTTCCTTTTAAATTTCGTTTCCTTCTGATTAATTTGTTTTAATTTTAATTAAATGTCCAACTCTAATTTTTAATATTCCATAAATATAATTGAATAAAAATTCATTAATTTTCTCCTTTACTAATTCCTTTGTTTCTTCCTCATATTTTTCATTTAATTCCATACAAAAACATTCAGCGGGTATTTTTCTACATTCATCAAAAATTGAAAATAAATTCATTAAAATCTCCAGATTTTCCCATTTTGTATTTAAATATTCCAAAGTAAACATTGATTCGAGTAATTCAATTAATGCGAGAAAATTAAGGAAAATGTTAATTTTGGTTAGGACAATATCAAGATTGTAGACATTAACTCTACCTCTTTCTAAATTAAAAAAAAATTTTTTTTTATTTATTAGTAGTATAGGTAGTCGAGATCGAGAATTTTGAAAAGCCTGGGCCTGTTCCTAGACTCTGGGTACGGGAAAACCTAGGCCTTGATCCAGACCCAGCTCGATCTCTAATATTCAGATAGCACTTTTTAGGACAAAAATACAAGTTTTGTCTTAAAAGGCTAAAATATAGCTCAATTAAATACAATTCAGCCATCAAAGTAACATCCGTATTATACAATTTATCAAAAATTAAACCCATTCTTTGATAAAAATAAGAGAAGCGTTAATGCCCGCGTAACACCTATATGGCGGGAGCAAATCTTCGGGTAATCCCAGGCCATTCTTGGAATACGGCTTAAGGGCCCGTAGCTTAAGGACCCCTTTTAGCAGAAATTCCATTCAAAGAAAAAAAAGCAGAATTTATACATGTTGTTTAACCCCGAAATTACAGTGTATCTTAAGGTCAGAGAATTTATATTCCTTCATATTGGACCCTTACTTTTATGACAAACACAAATGTTTTGTTAGTTTTGGAAATAATTCCATACTAAAAATTAGGATTATATGTTATGATTTGCGGCCCCAAGTGTTTATCTTTTATAGGGACATCTGATCGAATTTAAAAAGACCATATTATTAATTTTCTTAAAAACTATTTATTTACCGATAAAATTATCCTTCAATTCGATACCAAAATCTAAAAGAATCATTTTATATTTACTTAAAAACATTTCCCAATTTTGTTTCACTTCTTTATTAGGTACTACAATTTCAATTAATTCTTTATAATATTTATTTTCCCCAATTATTTCCAAATATTTATTTTTTTCTCCATTATTCTTAATTTCTTCAAAAACTTCTTTTGCCATTTTCAATAATTTAAAATAAAATTTTTTAGCTTTAATTGGATTCAAAAAATATACATTTCCATTAATTTCCCATTTATCATTCCCACATTTTTCTTTCATTTTTTTATCCAATATTTTTTTAATTTGTTCAACATTTATTTTTTTGTCTTTTTTTCTATAAAGAAATAAAAATTACATAGAGAAACGAGTTGAGGGGAGCAGGCCAACCTACCGCCGAGCTATAACTTCGTTCAGAATTGTCAAATCCAGGACGCCCTGGTATTGTTCGATTCAAGTCGTCGAGGCGCATCGAACCATATCAGGATGTTCCGGATTCGACAATTCTGAACGAAGTTATAGCTCGGTGGTAGGTTGGCCTCGCGGTAGGTTGGGGTGTACCCTTTATCGTTATACTGTACAGTTTGAAGTTCATCGCTATTTATCGGTATCGGTATTTCTCGGTATTACGGTATGAAATACGGTACTGTACGAAATTTTGATCTCTAAGGCTTCTCCCACATGGACATCCGTGTGGCTATTTTGTTGATTGTTAAGTGCACCCTCCTACATAGGCATTCGTGTCAAGTATTGAGTGTCGAGTGGTACGTGTCCTTCCTACATTGAAATAAAAAACGCTTGACACGGATCCGATGTGGAAGTAATGTAGTTGAGGCCTGGTTTAAATCGAACAAGATAACCGATTCTGTTTGTTAGAAATTCCAAACCTTTGTTTTAAACTAATTTTTCGTTTATGAAGTATTATTTTTACAGTAATGTAATGCATTTTATAATATTTAGTTAAGGTTTCCATACTAACATATCCATATAAAAATAAAACACAAAATCCTTGAGCGATTGTATCCTGATTTTAAAAAATTTTAAATTAAAAAATGAGAATAAAAATGCTCTGATAATCGAAGCGAAACACACGGGATTGTTCGATTTTTTCGAATCTCATATAATAAGACCCCATGGTTACGGGTCTGTTGAGAGAGAGATATATATTCAGGGGTGAGCCGAGTCCCAAAAAATACGAGATACAAGACCTCTAAAAAACACGAGATTTCACAAGGCACGAGATACGAGACCAAGTCCTCCCCTGATATATACAAATGTATATGTATGTGTCGCAATCCAAATTAAATTCTTGGCAATTCGGAATTGAAAAACCCAAAAAATTTAATTTATTCAATTAAATTTAATATAAAATATTTATTTTACCTTAAATTTATTTGAGTTTCTATCAAAATTGCCTAATATATCTTTAAAATTTTGATTTTCATTTTCATAATATTTAATTATTTCTTCCTGTATTTCCATTGGTAAACGGTTTCTAAATTTCTTCTCATTTGGAAAAAATTCATTTTGAATTTTATTAATTTCAATTATTTTTAATTTTCTATAAAAATACAAATTTTATATCTCTAGCACTCTACTCCATTTTAAAATAGTTTTAAAATCCGGAGAAACCCAAAACTTAATTATTGCGAGTCTATTTTACTACCTTAAATTTATTTTCTAACCAATTTTAACGGAACGACTGTTGAGCACACTTGTGTCTGGCTTTTTGATCTTAAATGACATTTTGCGTTATTTTTAGAATTATAAAATGGCATTTTTGTGTTTTGCGCGCAACACAAAGTTTTTGCATTCAGCCCATATTAGAAAAAAATAATATAAACTTTTGATAATCTGAATTATTCTGAGAAGTTTCCACTAATTTTCTTTTGCTTCCACTAATATTTACAGAAGCTTCTTCATTTGTTTTTTCAAAATTTTCTATTGCGACAGGTTTTTTATTACTGGATACTTGGGTGGAAACTTAAAATAAATTTAATTTAAAATAATCTCTAAAAAATTCCTACAAGAATCATCTCCAGGCGTAGAGAACACTTTATTTATTAAAAACAGCAATAATAATAATAAATTGATTAACATAGCCTTTTTAAATTTTATTTATAAAATAAATGAATAAAATTATTTAAATTTTTAATTAAGGCGGTAGATTAAAAGGAAATTATGAAATATTTATTTCATAATTCTTGCATCATTTTTAATTTTATAGACAGGCTAAGAAAAATAAAAATAAATTTATAAAGGTCAATTGCACTTTTATCTTTGTAATTTTTATAGGATTTTAAAATTTATTTATTAAATAAATGGTTGGAGGCCCGGTCCGGTCCGAAAGATCGAGTCTGGCATCGAATTTTGACCCAAAAACTCGATAAAAATGGGGGCCGAAAAAATGACTCGAACGTCGGCCCGACTCGGAAACCTCAACCCTAATTATTATTTTTTATGATGGGAACAGTTGTGTAAATTTTCTTTGATGAAACCTTTGTGGAAGTTGAAAATCGTGAAAATTTCAGGTGGCCAATGGTTTTACCGAACCACAAATGTGTTTATGGCTTTATATGTGGTACTGGATTATCATAATAATTTTAGTGCTGTTTTAAATCCAATAAATATAATGTTATGTTAAGAAGATTTTTAAGAGAATTTAAATTGCTTAGTTATAGAATTTTGCAAAAAGAAGACACTCTGCTGTATTCTGACAAAAAATGAGTTTATTCAATTGGAGTTGAACAAACTACTTGCTTTCCAAAGGATAATTTAGTGGCAATGTTAAGCTTAGATAATAGGTATATCCCTCTGATACAATTACTCATTCAATTTTTGGTTTTTTTTGTCTTATAATTGTTCTAATATTAGATATAAACAAATTTAAAAGTTAAAAATTTTATTAAATATTATCTATTTATCGTCCACTAAAGCTGCCTTTGTTGCTTTATTCTGAGCTTTTCTGTAACGAATTCGTTTATTTCCAAACCAATTAGACACCTTTAAATTATTGGAAATTTAAACTTCTTTTTGAATAAATTATTATTATTTTCACTTATTTTGGATAACCTTACTGAGATAATTAATAAAATATAAATGAATAAAAATGATCAATCGGATAGTTGACTAGTAGCACATTCGATTGTGCTTCGGGTTGGGCCAGGGGTCGGTCGGAAATGACGAAGGTGTCGGAAATCGGAACTGTCGGAAATCGGAAATGGCTCAAAAGTCGGAAATCGGAAATCAGCATAAACTTTCGGAAATCGGAAGGAAAAAACGTCGGAAATATGAATTTCGATCGACCCCTAGTTTGGGCCCATTCAAACAATGGTTCTTTTTATCCCTAATAAAAATTCTTTTTCCAAAGCAATTCCCAAATTAAAAATATACTTGTGCTAAAGTAATTCCACATTGTTCAGCTAAGGCTAATTTGGTTTGCTCATCTTAAAAAATTATTTTTCACTCATTTTATATTTATTTTTTTAATACCTGGATAAGGCTTACTGAGATGATTAATAAAATAATTATTTAAAATGTTGGTGATTTTATTAGAGAAATTTTGACGTTTCTTTCTGAATAATAAAAGGAAAATAAAATTAAAAAATTCAAAAAACCCCAACCGTTTCCCTATACCCAAAGCTTTCAATAAAAGCAATTGACTACAAACTGCATCGCGCACCTCAGCGTCCCAAATATGTGTTGAAATACGAATACTCGATTCAAAAAAGTTTAGATCTGTAGAGGTAATTGGCCGAATCTCTGAATGGTGTAAAAGAAGTTGACGTCCGATTTGAATACAATTTATGGTATTCTTGAAATTTGGGAATTTTGGCTTTTGTCAATACATATTACGCGTCCAATCATACGCTTCGAATGAAAAGTTTATCACATTCTAAGTGCCCAACATATGACGATAAGTACTCGTTTCTGCGGTTATGTACTTATGGTTTTATATCACGCATGTATACCAAATTTTGGGTGAGTAGAGCTTTCGATTCACATAGAGTCTGTGGTACTAATTGCAGAATCTTGTATTTATCGCAATTGACTTTTCATTGGACGCGAAAGATTGATCTAAGTATTAATCTACTCTAATATACATAAATCCCTAAAACCTATTATTTTTAATCGGAAAATGCTTACGTAGCGTATATCTTCTAAAATAGCCCCCTTCTAAAATAACCTTTCTCACTAAAATAACCACCCCTCTAGAGGTTGATCAAAAAAACAACCCCCGGTATATTTTTCGGAAAATTATTTTTAAAAAGATACATACATTAGCTATATCGTTTTCGATATTGATGCTATTCTCAATAACTTCTCTCATACGTAGTTTTAATTGTTTATCTTCAATTTCATCAGTCAATTCTTCTGATAAACAATACTCTCTGCATTCTGCCTAATTCGAAATTTTAAATTTTTTTTTATTAATTTAATTTATTTAAAACCATTTTTTGTTCCACAGAAGGAATTAATTTAACAGAATTTTCCACGTTATCCCCTCTCAATTTATTTTTAGCCCCATGTGATTGAACAATTAACAACTCCATAGCTGTAGCTAATTGTTTACATATTTCCCCTTAAATATTTTTTGTCTGTTTAAAATTATTTCATTCTACCATGTTTTTGTTTTTCATCATCTAACACTGAACGTAATGCTCCAAAATATTCATTTGTTTGCCTTTAATAAAACAACACAATTAATCTGTTAATAAATTATTTTTTGCATGTATTTCGGAGACTTAAATTTAAATTGCCAAAAATGTTTCCAGAGGCATAAGTTTATAAATTTAGGCGTTGGAAAAAAAAGAAATCTGGCCCCTTGACCTTTCAAAATCCTCAAAATCTTGCATGCGGACGAAAAAAAATGAATTTTTCTGCGCCGATAGCGCTAAAAATGTTTTAGCGAATTTCTGATATAAAATGCGGATTTTTAGCTGAAATTGTAGATTTTTAAAAATTCGAGATCCGAGTCCCGCATTAATTTAAAATGATATTATTAGAATTTATTTCAAGTTTTTATTATTTTTAATTATAATTACATTTCATTCATCAATTCATCCACATTTTCTCTCAAAACGCTTGAAGTTGCAGAACTATGTGAACTTGAACAATTTAGTTTTACTTGTTCAAGTAAATGTTCAAAACACACATCAGGGTATTTATTTAATAAATCCGTTTTATCCATTTTTAAATACAGATTAATATTTTAATTTTGGAAATAATTAAATTTGCGTCTTTTATCAATAAAAATATATTAATTATAAATAATAAATTTTATTATTTAATTGTTTTTTTCAAAAAATGTTTCCTTATCTAAACAATTAATAAATTTATTTTAAAAATGAATGACAGTCACTTTGACAGGCAAAAAATTTTTTTATTTTAATGTTTTTTGTTGTTTCGGAGGTAGGGAGACATATTTATAGAGACGGACATATCGGGATTGAGGTGAGAAAAATAACCTTTTGCTTGTTTACGTTGGTTCTAAAACATGTAAACTCTTTTATTTAACAGGACAATGATCTACCCAAGACACAGTGGTCATGGTGCCAAAATCCGTAGGGCGACTATTCGTATATTGAAATATTCCATATGTCCGTCCAGATATGTATGTCTGGCATAAATTCCGGAAATTTAGGCAAAGCTTTCATTGCTTTCATCCTTTTTATATTAAGTAGACTTAAATTCTCGGATATTTCAGTTTCATAACTTATAATTCTATTATTCTTTTATTTCCGGATAAGTTTCCGTACTTAAATGATAGTAACTAGGGTTGGATAACTCTGTTAGGCACTTCGAAAATTCTTGATTAACTTTGTTCCTTGTTTAATTCTCTATCACATAGGCTTTATATGATCTCATTGTCTTTGACCTGAATAAAGTTATGGCATAAATAACGTCTCCCCTAACTTTTATGTCAACTGTAATAGTGAACTCAAAATTGCTTAATTAAATCTCAATTAATTTCTGGAGACTTTTATCACTATTTCCATCTCTTTTAAATTAATTTCACTCAAGTTTCCTTATTTATATTTCCATTAACAATATATTTAACATCATCCTTTCCCAATATAATAAATTTTTCCGAATCTTCATTTTCTTTAATTTCCAACCCATCTTCAATATTCAATGAAAATTTCTTTTCTTCTACCCTATATACATTTGATCTTCTTTTCCAAGTATAAAATTTACTGCAGCAAATAAGTATAATTAAAAGGAGAATATTAGCGGCAACGGAAGCTATTACCACAAAAAATGTTTTGCTCATTTTGAGATTATTCCAATTGAAGAAATAAGAGGAAGTAGTGCTTAAAATGAATATTTTTTTGTTTTAATTTTGCTAATTGCTCTTAGTGTTTTATAATTTTTTGTTTATAAAACGCTAAAATATATATTTTTTATAATCACAATTAAATTATTATGCTAAAATTTTACACCCAATTTTTGATCTTAAATTTTTATTTTTAAAGCTTAGATAGTGGGATTGTTATTTTTTGGATTGACTGTGCACGAATTCCGTGTTCTTTTTTATTTATTATTTTGTATGTACATATAATATTTATAAAGCAGCCCAAACTTTCTCAAAAATAGCATAAATCTGGATCAGATTAGTCCAGAAAACTATTCGGATCAGGCTTTCGGTTAAAATATAATTTCGTAAAACAATATAATATATAGGCATTGAAAAATAAATAATTTAAGTATATTAATTTTTTCCAAAAATTAAAAAATAATTAACAAACTTTTTGCTTCGATTAAAATTTGACATGTCTGAGTAATTTCTTAATGCTGTTAGATTGCTAATACTTGTTGAATTTGTTGTTGTTTCCATTAATTTATTTTTTCTTTTAATATTTTCAGTTTTATTTTTATTCAATTTAGTCTGATTTAAATTATTTTTTAAAGTCCTATTTTTAATTTTTTCTTCAATTAAATTGTCCAAAGTTTTATTTGGACTACTTATTTTATCTTCTTTAATTTGTTTTAATATTTTTTTATCAATTTTTGGAATTTTTATTATTTGTTCTATTTGATATCCACGTTCTCTCAATAAATCCAATAAATTATTTTTGCCAATGAAATGATCTAAAAAAATATTTTTTTTTGAAAAAAATTACTGTTTTTCCTAATAGTGCGATCCTGAGATGTGCGCCACCAAAATTTTTGCGTGGCGCGCCAAACGCCAATTTTTCAAATTTTTAAATCACGCCAAACGCCATCACGCCAAAATTGGACAAAAATCACACCAAAACGCCATAACACAAATCTCTGGTGCGACCGGTCGGTTTATTTTTCAGTCTCCCTCTAAGGGGTCGGTTTATTAGAAAGAGTCGGTCTAATAGAGAGAGCCGCACTATTATGAAAAATACGGTAAATTAACATACCAACACTAAAGGTAAACATAAAAGTTTTGTTTGGCGTTTTACTAATCAACTCATCAATTTGATTAGCCCATTGTTTATTCCGTAGTTGCAACAAATCTTTATTGACAATATTCTCAATCTGATAAATTAACTAATTTTTAGATTAATCTTCCCCCTTTTTTTAATTTTTTTAAATTAAACTAATATTCTCGAGAATTTCATTAATTACATTTCTGTAAAAGTGATAAAATTTCCGTAAAATATTTAATAAATTATCCGGAATTTTATCAATTTAAAGGAAAAGCTGATATAATTTTATAAAATATATTTTAATTCTAAAAAGAATACATCTGTTAAAACTTAATAAAATTTCCAGGAACGTAATTACGTATATTAACGGGAAAATTTCCGGAAAGTAAAGCAAGAGATTAAATATTTTTCCTAGACAAAAATTAGAAGCTCGGAATATTTCTGATTAGGATTGGGGTTTTCGAGTCGGGTCGACGCTCGAGTCATTTTTTGGCCCCCAACCCTATTTCTAATAAATATTTTTAATAATTGTTGAGTCAATTTTTCTTTAAAAATTATTTAAAACTAATTAAATGCCTTAATTAAATCGGGCCCAATAAAATCTTTCTTGGCTTCATTCAACATTTGTTTTCCTTCTTCACTATTTAATAACCCACATTTGTAAAGGTGAATTCGTGTTGAGGCAATGTTTGGTTGTTTTGTATTTATATCTTGTACTTTTCCCAACACTTTTAGCATTACTTGTAAAGCAATGGAAAGCTACAAATTTTTAACAATTTTTGAGTTTAAATTAAATTAATTTTAAATTACAATTTAACCTCTTGAGAAATTTAATCTTAAAGATTATCAAGGTGTGACGGTTCGGAGGCTATCAGGATTAAGTTAGATGCCTTCCTTTGCTAAGTTATTTGAAGGATTCGGCCATTCTCTCTTAAATATTTAGCGGGTATCAGATTAATTTAACTATATTATACAGCTCCACACACACCCTGTGGCCAACCAACTAGAATAAACCCCTTTCTTAAGGTGGTGTTCGATATTACGAGGCGGGGGCTGAGTTTACGGGAAACGGGGGTAGCGTGGAATTCGTGTTCGGGGAACGGGGCAGGGAGACCCTATCTTAAAGTGAGGTCTATCTAATATAGGGGAACTATAGTAGAGTCTATCAGTTATCTATTTACTACATCATTTTTTCCAATAGAGGGCAAAACCATTGGACATTTCTCATTATCGTTTAATTTTTCAATATTCTGAAGCAGAATATGTCCAGTATTAAACATTTGTTCTTGCAAATAATAATCTAATGTTAAAAGAGGAATTCCTTTTAAAGCTATCATTTCGTGTTGCTGAACAAGTTCTAATAAGGAAATATAAATCCAATCGGGGGGCATTTTACGAACACTGATTTGTGATAACGGTCCGAGGCTAACTATGCCAGTAGATGCTTGGAGTTCAATTGCTATATTTAATTAAATAAAATTGAAATAATTATTGGTATTTTAAAAGCAATTTTAATTAAGATCGGAACTATGAAATATTGAGTATCTTATATTAAAAATGGTTGTGCTATTTCAATATTTATTACTAGGGTTTAAACACCGTTCTAAGGAACGCTGGTGAGTAAGGTTGGCGGATCCGAATATCCGAATACGAAAAAAGGCTGGATATCGGAACCGAATCCGATATTCGAAAATTTCGTTTCGGATACCGTATCTGGATAGTTCCAACTATCCGCTACTGGTGACAGGAAGGTGGGAAGCTCTCACCCTGAACCACGAGAACGTTGTTCATGAGAACGATGTTTACTGGAAATTTTAAACAAAATTTTATTTTGCCATAAAGAGTGCAATTTATATATACATAAATTGTGTTCGATACCTTTTTCAATTAAAACTATGAGATCTTCAGAAAGCAAATTTTGTGCTTGCCTAGAAGGCTCTGTATTGTTTAAACATTTAAATATATTTTTCAAATTTGTATGATTTAATAAATCGTGTTCAAATACAGCAATTTCAGTCTTATTGAGCATAACGTCCTTTACAATGCTTGGAACTTAAAATCCTTTATTTTTATGAAAAAAAATTAATTTTTCACCAAAATCCCAAATTAAATTCCAAGAGACATGTATTGAACCAAAAAGATAATTTTTGCCGTGATTTGATTCATTTTTGTTTTCATTAGGTGCGCGTAAATTCCAAAAATATGTTTCACGCTAAAAAAATTTTTAATAAATTTTGTGATTTTTTAATAATATATGTATTAATTTAAGACGATGAATATACTCTAAGTTTTCAGGAATCTTAAGTTTTCCGGAAGGTGTTGATATTTATTTTTGGTAAGGTTGGGGGCCCGATCCGGCCCGGTTCGGGCCCGATCCGGCCCTCGAATTTTGGCCCGAAAAAGACTCGGTCGGGCCGGCCCGATAAGAATGAGGCCCGAAAAAAATTACTCAAACGTCGGCCCGACTTGAAAAGCCCCGCCCTAATTTTTAGAGAAAAGAATATGTTCCGAAACCTTAAGTTTTCCGTAAAACTCGCTAAAATAACTTGCCGTTGTATTCGTCAAATTTTCACATTTTTCTAATAGAAAGGTATTTTGAAAGGAAAAAGTTAGTAGATTAATAAACAAAAATATTTTTAACAGCATTTAAAAATAATACAGATTAAAGAGAAAATTATTTAAATTTTAATTACAAAATTTGGAAATTAAGGACATAAAAATGAGCCGAAAATATTTTTTGGGAGCCGTTAAATTATTTAAATTAGTTAATGTACATTAATTTATAAAAAATTTTTTAAATTAAATAAATTTAGAATTAATGATTCACACTCTGCTACAAAATTTGTAGAAAATTGTATTTATTTAATTTATTTATTTAAAATATTTTTATTAGTAAAAATGTACTGGGAAGGAATTTTACTAAAATTTAATTAAATATTAAATACTGCTACCATTATTTCTAAAAATGAATAAAATTTTTAAATATTGTCTCTAAATTATTTTAGTAGCCCAAAGAAATTTATTCGTTCATTCGAAGTTTATGAGTCAATGAGGTTTATAAGTAGCATCTTTTTATTGTCACATGAAACTGCTGTATGCCACCTACTTGATAGCAGGATCTCAAAGTTTATTGAGTGATTAACTAATTAATGATCAGTTATATTGTTGTTGGTCTTTATTTGTCCTCCTTTCTAACATGCCGAAAACACAATCAACCCCACCCCCATTATATTTGGAATGAAGTTTATTTTGATTTTATTATCCATGAGAGGCTATTCTTTTGTAAATAAAGTGGGTCTAGTACAGTCTACTAAACTCAGCATTAGAAGTTAGAAGCATTATTAAATTTCATAATTTCAAAACTCATAAACATTTCTTAGGAATGCTAAACTCATTCACCTGCTAAAGTGTACCAGACCCACTTTATTTACAAAAGAATAGCCAAATCTAATGGCTAATAAAATCAGAATAAATTTCAATATCATTTAAGCAGGTCTGCATAGTAACGCCTTTTTCCTATTATACCAGAATTTAATTAGGGTAGAACAAAAATTAAAAGAATAGTTTAAATTTATTTATTATGACTAGTACAATACTGTTATTAAAGTTATACGTAATATCATAAAAAATCAAAAAAATGTTGGAAAAAAGTAAATAAACAAAAAATTAATTTTTAAATTTAAAAAAAATAATTTTTTGGACAAAAAGAAATTTAAACAGAGAGTGCACAAAACAAAAAAAATTAACAAAAATAATTTTAAAGAATGAGATTTAATTGAAAGGTATCTAAAATTAGTTTAATTAGGAAAAAATAATAAAAATAAAATTATTTTTATTATTTTTAGTTCTGTATTTTTTAATAGACTTTTAGAATACTTTAATATTTTACTAAACTTTTAAATTTCAAGTATTTAATCCTTCAGGAAACTTTTAACCTCTGGTTTTCGGTTAATTCAGATTTCAAAAACCCAGTTTTCGGTTTTGAGTTTTGGCTGAATACCGATTTTATTTTGGGAAAATTTTTGAAAAAATCACTCATTTTCATAAATTTCCGGTTTTCTGTCTTTAAAATTTTATAAAACGGTTAATTTTTGGCAAAAAATTTCAAAATTTTCGGTTTTAAAACCGTTCGTGTCCGACCCCAGCTTTAATGTTTCCCCATTAATTCCTGCTTATTCAAGCCCATACTTTTGAAGGCACATTTTTTACTTTAAAATCCATCAGCCTTATTTTACGTTTCCAAACTTAATTTTTCTAAATATTAATAGACTAATGGATTTTTTTTCTCCAAAATTAATTTCCAAAAAATAAAAAGAAAATGAAAGATAGGCAAAAATTATAATACTTTAATATGAGCAAAAATTCAAACAAAAAAAATTTTTTTCTAGAATTTAATTCAAACTCTAGCACCGTGTCTTTCTGAAGAATACCTTTAAAATTTAGAAAAAAAATATTTCCAGAAAACCAAAATTTATTTTTACATTTGTGGAGGAGCATATCTAGCCCCATTATCTGCATAATGCCCATTTGTGTGACCCCCATCAACGGTGTCACTTTCATACCCTGAAGCAGGTCTTTCTGCTGGTCGTAGGCGAGCCTTAACTTGTGGAGGTGGACGAGTACGTTTGAAGAAACCGCACTTAAAAAATAATTTTATATTGCTTAAATGATAGGGGAAAGGACCTGATAACAACAAAAAATAATTAAGGCAAGTAACAATAATGCTATTAATATTGCTAGGAGCCAAAGCCACCACTAAAAATTATTAAAATTAATTTAGGCATGTAGAGATTATTTTTTAATTTTTATGTTTCAAGTTTGTTTTCTTTACAAGTTTGCACTTGTATTTTTAAGTTTTTTAAGTTTGATTCTATGCGACAAGTTTATTTTTATTAACACAACCTTATATTCAAGTTTGCAGTTATTTTCCCAAGTTTATTTTATTATTCAAGTTTATTTATTTTCAAGTTTGCGATTCCTTTATTAAAATGTTCTCTTAACAAACTTTGAAGCATCTCATAATTTTCTATGCTTCAAGTTTATTTTTGTTTCAAGTTTTAAACTTATTTTATTCTGGCATGTTTAAAGTTTTCTCTTTCACAAACCGGTAGTTCCCAAATTCCTGCTTCTGGATCTGTCGGATTCACTTCTGTATTAACAGCAATTAACAAAGCAGGAGGTGAATATTTGGGGGCAAAAGGCAATGCGGAGATTCTAGCTAAGGCAATTGAAGAGATTTCCCCATCAAGGTGATTCTCGTCAATTAAAGTATTCAGCCATAATCGAGAAAATACTTCAACTAACACAAATTCGTTTTCTTCCAAACGGCCAATGTCACATTCAATGTGGGTACAATTTAGTGCAGCACAGTTCTGAATTTTTAGTTAATCTATGTATTATTTTTCAAAATTATTATCATTCTTGATTCAAGTTTATTTTAGGAAATGTTAAATTTCTTTGGTTTCAAGCCTACTAATTTATTTTCAAGTTAATTTTTAATTAGGGTTGGGGTTTTCAAGTCGGGCCGACGTTCGAGTCATCATTTTCGGGCCTCATTTTTTCGGGCCAGCTCGATCGAGTCTTTTTCGGGCAACAATTCAACGCCCGACTCGATCTTTCGGACCGGGCCCCCAACCCTACTTTTAATAGATTGTTTTTCATATTTTATTTCAATTTTTGCTTTAAAAAATAATTATTTATATAATACTTGTCTATTATCGAAAATTTTCATCTTTTCTTATAGTAACCCCATGTTTTCCACTCTCAATTTCTTCCCCCAACCTACAATTGTATTTCTTCCCAACAAT
Organism: Meloidogyne incognita; assembly: GCA_036172945.1. Taxonomy (NCBI): domain Eukaryota; kingdom Metazoa; phylum Nematoda; class Chromadorea; order Rhabditida; family Meloidogynidae; genus Meloidogyne; species Meloidogyne incognita. The sequence continues at coordinate 3,837,419 of JARQAC010000002.1, forward strand.
CCATGATATTCTGTAGCACCCCCAGATTGTTTTGCTTTTTGGACAGCATCACGTAGCATGTGCTTCTGAGCTCTAAGATTTCTCTGAACAGCTGTTTGTCGACGCTTTCTTGGATTATTTGGATTATAATCCTGATATTCCAGATTATTTTCATCCTCATTTTCTCCATCTTCCACAGTCCATCCCTTGTGTTTATTACTTTGCCTTTGAGGTGTTTCAATTTCTTCTTCCTCCTCCTCTTCAGGTTCAACATTTACTTCCCCTTCTTCTTCAATACCATGAGCCCCAATTGGGCTAGCTGTTGCCATATGAACGTTAGAAATCTATTTTGTGAATTTAATTTTATTTGAAGCAAAAATGCTTCAAAATTACCGCTAAATTTGCCGGATTAATATGTTGAGGTTGATTTAATCGACATTTTGCTTTTGTTGTATCGCTAACAAAAGGTTGATCAATCAAATATAGAAGATAACGGTCTCCTTCGGAAAATGAAGGCCAAAAGATATCGAGAGTGGCACCGCTAATGGCACTGGGGCCTCGGTTTGTAACCTAAAAATTTGCTTCATTTTTTTGTTTTTTGCTTCAGTTTTGTTTTAAAGAAGCTTGCTTCAACTTTAATTTATTTTCATAGAATATTTCATCAGACCTGGAAAAGATGGCTAACAGTAGGCCCAATATCAAAGTCAAAAGTAGCCGCCACTCCAGGCGTTCGATTACGCACAGAATAATCCACTTGGGGAGGAGTACTCCTTCCTATCAAACCAAGCTGGGCATTAACCTCTATTGGAATACGCAAAACCATTTGATTATCGCCATCAGCACCTGCTGCTTCCTCATTTGTACTTGAATGAATAATTCAAGATTAATTAATAATAATGTTTCAAGTTTATTTAATTAAAGCTTTATTTGAAGAATGTTTCAAGTTTTTTTCATAAAACGTAAATTCTCTCTTCAGACTTAGTTATTTTAAGACTCAAGTTAGACTTAAGTTTAATTCCCCTATCTTATCTGTGGCAGGGGAATTACTACCCTGTTCAAGGGTTAATTTAATTTTAATGCTTCATATTTATTTAAAATCCACCTGTTTACACCCATTCTTAGCTCTACAAACTCTTTAGACATATCCACATCATGCCCTCTCAGTTTAAATCCAAAATTAGCTGTAGCCCCCGCAGGGAGAGGATTGCCAATATCACAAATAAATTCATAAGGTTGTTGACTATTTTTTTGAATTATTTGTTGGTGTTCTGCTGGGGAACAACTGACAGAATACTAAAAAATAAAATTCAAAATTCATTGCTTCTTTAATATAACTTTTGTTTCATAATTTTCAATTCCTCCATATTCAAAGCCTGGAGGGATAGACACAGTGTATTGTGTTAGATACGAATCCTCTCCTTTATTCTCCACACTGATATTGAGAATTAATGTTTGGTCTATAGCTCCAATTGTAAATTTATCTTTTGCTCTATTTAAAAAATTTTTTTAAATTTTTAAAAATTTCAAAAAAATTTTTATTTACGGTCTAGCAGTAATGTGTAAATCAGGAACACAAATATTATCTTCCCCACAGTCCTTTTCTATAATTAATTCTGTATCTAGACCCTCCACAAGTGTTGTATCTACAGCAGGTTCTAAACGCCCAGGAATACCACTTTCCACGTAGCTGTAGTTAACAGAAATGAGAATTGGTGAAATTTTGTCTCGAATTGTGTCCTATAAATAGTTTGTAAATGTTTCAAGTTTGTGAAGTAAAATTCAAGTTTATTTATTTGCTTCAGGTTTATTTAATTTCTCCAAGTTTATTAATAAGGGTCTCAAGTTTATTATTTTAAATGCTTCAAGTTTAATATTCAAGTTTTAATATTATTTCAAGTTTAATTATAACAATTATTCTCAAGTTTGTAAACTTGAAAGCCTCTTATATAACTTTTTAGTTTATTAAATTAAAAATGTTTTAAGTTTGTAAACTTGGAAATAATTCAAGTTTTAATGTTAAATATATTAAAGTTTGTAAATTGTTTTTAAGTCTATTAACGAGTATGCTTCAAGTTTTATTATTTCAAGTTTATAAAGCCTTTACCGGAACATATATTTCATAGCTTTCACAGTGCTCCCGCCCCTTTGTAAGCGTTAAAGTATGCTCAATTCTATCAGGCTGATCTCTACTTGAAGATGCTGGATGTACTCGAATATTAGAATCTCTCCGCTTTTCTAATTCTGCACGAGAGAAAAATGCTCGAGAGGAAAGTCCTTTTTTGAGGGCATCAAGGTGGATTTCTACTTTGAGAGCAATTTGTTGATGATCAGCGCCTGCTAATTTGCCTGCATATTTAAGGCAAAGTCTTAGACGATCACTAAAAAATGATTTTAATGTTTTAAAAGGAAATATATTCAAAACCAAGGCATTTTTCCAAACTCTGTCACACACTGCTTCTCATCCAAATTAATTGTTTTTCTTGTAGTTCGAACAGAACCAACTACTTGAATTACTGGACGACTTCGAAGAACTGCTGCCTGGTTACTTTTAAATGCCCCAATAGCTATATCTATAAGGGATGAAGAAAAAATTAATTCAAGTCCTTTTTCATTATTTCTAACCGGGATATCCATTTCCATCAACATCCCTACCACCGCGCAGAGAAAATCCAAAAGTCCGCATATCTCGGTGAACATCTCTAGCCAGAATTTTTTGTGTATATTTTTCTCTTATTCCTTCTGAAGAACCATGAAATATGTAGACAATACTGTGAAAATTTAATTATTTTTCTTAAAGTCTATCCGTTTCCGGAGTGAGGTATTTTGTTAAGTTTGTGTTTTAGTTTACAAACTTAAGCTTAAATTATTCCTATAAGGCTTCCAGTAAATTTAGCCTGAATTTTTGTGTTTTCCGGAAATATGTATTTTTCCGGAAACTTGTGTTTCTTGTGTTTCTGATATTTTTTGTAAAGTTATTCTCTTCCCTTCCGGAAAATTTTTTTTAATATTTTAATTTTAATATAATATTTACCCACGCCCTTCCTCTCCATCATAAGGTGCACCAACAAGTAAATCTACATAAGAGAAAATTTTTATATTTAGCTGCAATTATTCCTCAGATTCTCCCACCTTGAAATCCATCACCATTTAAATCCCCTGCAGCCGCCAAAGAATAACCAAAACGGCTCCACTGTTCATGCCCCAAAATAATAACAGGTTCTCGAAATGTGCCAATCCCCGTTTGAATATAAACACTAATTTTTCCAATCTTAAAAAAATAATTAATTTTTTAAATATAGGTAATCTTAATTAACATCATATTGAGGTTTCCTTTCCTGCGTCTTTCCATCAACATTTGCCCAGTTAATATAGAGAGGAGAACCAACAACAATATCCTGTTATGAGTAGAAAAATTAGAAATTTAGACATTAATTCAAGTTTGAAATTTTTAAAATTTAGATAAGCTAAAATCTAGAAACTGCTTCAATTTTTAATAGAAGCTGCTTCAATTTTTACTGCTTCAAATTTTTAATATACAAAAATATAAAATATTTGTGAGATAAAAGTTATAATAATTAAACATTCTAAGATTCAAGTTATTTATATTAAAGCAAGTTTGTAAAAAATTTTATGAAGGTAATTAAAATTACTTATTTAAAAACTTAGGTTTGTAAAATGTTTCTTAACACATAAAACTTTTATTACAACTTGAAGCAAGTTTCAAGTTCTTAGTATTCAAATATAATTATTTAAGATTGTAAACTTTCTAAAGTATTCTCCGAACAATTACAAACTTAAAAATTTAAATAAACTTGAAATTCAAGTTTCAAAATTCAAGTTTTAGGTTTAATTAAATTTTTTAAGATTGTAATTGTTTCAAGTTTCTATTAATCATATTACCGCAAGTCCATCATTATTAAAATCTAAAACTGCAACGGAAGCCCCAAAGTATTGTCCTCGCTGACCATCTTTTTCTGTTAAATTAGCAATTGGTTTGAGTTGCCTCGAGTAGATTGAAACCTTTAAAATTATTTAAATATTTTCTAAAATAATTAAATAACCATTCCAATTAATTCATTCCCTCTAGGTACTCCAACAACAATATCATCAAGTTTGTCGCCATCAAAGTCCCCTGTTGCTGTTGAATAACCTAAAAAACATTTCTTTAGTCAAAAATTATTTTTAAATTTCAATATTAAAATTTTAGACCAAGCTCTTGATTGTCAGTATACGCAGGTCCATCAGCGGTATTTGGCCTGTCTGTTATATTGTGAATATTTTGAGAGAATACAGATCCCTAAATAATAATAAAAATTTTTAATTAAAAATTTTTAATCATTAATAAATTATTTTAATTTTTTAAATTAATTTAAACATAATTTAAATATTTTATTTAAAAAAATTAAGGATCATATTCTCTACCTGCCAATACCAAGCACCCGGTGCAGAAATAAATAGTCGTTCATTCCCAAAATCGGGAACAGCAGCACTAAATCCACACATTCCGTAACCTAGACGATGGTGACCGTGACGGGCGGCTAAAGAAATTATTTAAATTATTTTTTAAATTATCTATTTTACGTTCTTGTCTACAAGGAGCAAATTCTTGTATTTTACTAAAATAATCCCGAGAATAATAACAACTTCCTACAGGCTCTACAACATCGAATTTGGCAAAGAAATATTTGTAATGGGGAGCACAGGCCTTTAAATGGAGAATTAATTTTTATTTTTACAAATTGTAAAAAATGTTTAATTAAAATTGTAAAAATAAAACTTGAATTTTAATTATTTTACAAATTGTAAAATTAAAGTTTATTTTTTAGAAATATACAAACCAAAACATTATCTCCATTTTTAGAGGCAACTATAGTTGCCCCAAACATTTGGTGAGATTTTTCTTCTATTGGTAAAAGAGAAGTGCCGTTAAGCCTCAGCTCATTTCCTTTTTGATAAAAAAATTAATTTAAAAAAATTTTTAAATTAATTTTTTAATGAATTTGTAAAATAATTTTAAACTTGAAAAAGTTTTTAATTAAAAGAGAGTTTTTTTTGTAAAAGAAGATGGTAATATTCCTACAAATTGTGAATGTTTATTATTAATTTTTTAATTAGGTAATCATGTTTTCAAGTTTGTAAAATATTACTCTAGCAAAAAAAAAACAATAATAAAAAAACTAATATAATAATTTAAATTTTATTTTAAAATAATTTTTAAAAATATTTTTAAAATTTAAAATTCACCTTTTTGGTCAAAAAATATTTCTACACATAAATTAGTATCTACTTCGCAACCATAAACAGCGCCAGTGTTTTGAAGCCGGCGTTGTGAAGTTTGGGCAAATGGGGCTCCTACTAGCAGTCTTAAAGGAGAAATGATAATTGGGTAAATTAAATCAGGCTTTGCTCTAATTAATTACCCTAGGTAATTATTCTTCCGATCTCTCATTGGAAAAGGTAATTATTTGATGAAGGGTAATTAATTAAATAGTCTATACTTCGGGACTGAAAAAATCAACACATAAGTGAATGTATCACTTAATCCCCCCTTACACAATGATCAATCAAATTCATAAAAATTTACATAATGAATGTACACTCTTCTACAAATAAGTGAAGTCCGACTTTATTTTTAAAATATACTTTTAAATTTTAATTATAAAGACCTTTAATTAATTTTTAAAATTTACGTTAATTTTCTATTTCTAGAGTCTCTATAAGCAAAATCTACAGTATATCCAAATCCAGTATTTGGACGTCTATGTATTTGAGCATTTTTAGTGTCAACATTAAATCCTTCAATTCCAATAAATAAAGTGAATAAAATTAAAATAAATTTTGTTGGCAGTGAAAATAAAATATTTAAAGGCCTCCTGATAATATTTAATGAATGGGGAGGCTGCGGCATTTTTAAAGCCTATTAAAAATAATAAAAATATTGAAAATACAGAAAAAATACAAAATAAAAATACAGAGAAAATACATATTAGATGAGTAAACTTTCCGGAAGTAAATAAATCCGGAAATAATAAAATACAAAATACCTAAACACAATAAATACCTATGTGTTTTCCGGAATCAAGAGAAAGACAGAATAATTAAAATTTAAAGGAAAAATACAAAATAAGGGAAAAATACAAAAAAACACAAAAAACACAAAAATACAAATACCTAAGAGAGAAAACACTGAAAGGAGATTAAAGAGAGAATCCTCTGATTTATCTGCAAAAAGATTTTTCAAAAAATCAACAAAATTGACTTGAATAGAAGAAGCAAAAATAAAGTAATAAACTAGTCATTGCCCACGGGCAAAAAAATTTTTTTACGGATCGAAATTAAGTAAAAGGAAAAAAGAGAAAATAGCTCTTTCTTCCGTCATTCACCCCCCTACCCCCTCCCCCATCAACATGTGTTTAAAAAACAAAAGAAGAAATGAATCAAATCTAGGCCAGAAGAAGAAAATGTTTTTTGAAAGTTATTTTTGTGATTGATTTTAACAAAACGGAAATAAGTAAAGAGAGAGAGGGAGAGATTTTTTGTTGTTTTTTGGAAGAAGAAAAAATTAGCAATTTTTTGAAGAAGAATGGAGAGATGATATACATAAATTAAGGGTGGACTTTTAGCTTAATTTTAACGTTAGAAATGAAGTTTATACATAGTTAAAAGTCTATCTTTAGCATCCAACCCTAATCAAAAGATGATAAACCATATGAAGATTAGAACCGGAAATAGCTTAAACTGAGGCTAACGCCTTTTAAACACTCATTTTGTATTTATTTCTGCCTCAAAACTGATCATTCTTGCCAAAACTAATTCTTATGTTTTTTAATTTTCATCATTTTTAAGAAAGTTAAGCACCTTTTTGACAAATTTAAGTGCATTTTTGACATTTTTCATCAAAATGAGTAAGCAAGCAAATTCTTTTATCAATAACTTGGGTAATAAATCTCCAAAAGGCTTACTCATTTTGATTATTGTTGCAAATTTAAGCGACTCATTTAGAGAACATTTTTAGAGAACCGCATAAATTTAGAGAACCGCATAAATAATTTTTAAAAAACGAATAATAAACAGTGAAAAAATAAGTTAAAAGTAAAAAGTTTTAACCCCACAAATCCATCATGTTTTACAAATATTAAACTACATCACCAGAGGGGAAAAAAGAAAAAAGAGACGAACAGAAAAATATATAAAAAAATATGTAATTATATTAATGTAATGGATTTAAAGAGTTCTTTACTCAATACTAAAAAAAGGTCCTTTTATCTTAGAAATCAAATTTTTAGTTTTATTTTTTATTAGTTAGAAGTTTGGAGGTTATTTTACAAGAAAAAGGATAAAAGGGGCTAATGTAAAAAACAACATAAAAGTATCAAAGAAATCATTGTTCATTTGTAAAGTTCCCTAAATTAATGTGGTCCTAATAAACTGGACAATGTTAAAAGGAATGGATTTAGGGAAAATTGATAGTTTAAGAGTATGTTTAACAAATATTAAACTACAGGGAAGGAATCAAAAATTTTGAATTTAGTTTTGATTTTTTTCTTGATTTTGATCAGAAACTAGGTGTTTTTAAGTATTCTTTCTTCATAATTTTTAACTAAAATCAATGTCAACAATTGATTTTTTTTCCTAAAATTTGATTTTTAAAGAAGAGAACCAGCCAAAGTTAAATAAAATATTTTGGAAGGTAAAAAATAAATAAAAATATTTTATTTGGACCAGAAGGCAACTTTAACTTTTTGTAAACGATTAGACCTCTACTAAATTCAGCAGAAGTTGGGAAAGAGGGATAAATATTTAGTAGTAGGTATTTACTCTCTATTAATGTTCCCCCACTCAATTCTCTCTCTTTCCTCTATATAAATCCGCCTCCGCTTGTGGCCTAAAATATAAACGAAAAAAATAACAACTGTTGTTTGAGTCAAATAAATAAATAAATATTTCCTTATAGACAAAAATAAATAAAAATAATTAAAGATTTTGGGTTTTTAAAAATATTTTGAAAAAAAAATATTGAATGAATTTTTGGATTTTTTAAAATCATGAAAAAATATTTTATTCAGACGGGTATATCTTTATTATCTTTGAACCGAATTTCTATTATTTGGTACAAAAATTTGCTTAGAGTGTTAGAAATCAAATAAAAAATGAATTATCAATTTTAATCGACATTGAAGAAAGTTATGGGCAAAAACAAAAGTGGCGGAAAAATTTGCCGCACCCTGTATTTGAATTTTCCAAGCTAAAATAAAATTTTTAAAAATCATAATTTGCAAAGTAACCGGTTTTTGAGGTTAATGGATAAAGGGAACCCTCAGTTTGGTCAATATTTTGGCGAATTTTACGAATTTTAAGAAGAATAATTAAGAAATTAAGCTTCAAAACTCTCTAAATAATAAAAATTCTTTTCATTATTTTTTGCAAATAAATTCCTAATTTTATTAAGAGAATTAATAAAAAAAAGATTCAAGATCGTTTTTTTCTTCTTTAATTTTAAGCAAAACTTGTAAAAATAAAAGAAATTAATCAAAAGAAAATAAATGGAAAGAGAACAATTGTTTAAGGATTTTATAAAAGTTTTTGTGATTGAAAAGGAAAAAAATTGAGAGAGAAAAGGGAGAAAAAAAGGAGGGAAATAAGGAGAAAGTTTTGGGGGAAAACCAAATAAAAAATATAATAAAATTAAAAAGTTGGCAAAATTTATTAGTATTTTATTAAGATGAGGGAGGTATTGTTGTCTATACAATTGAATTAATTTAAAAAATTGATTTAATAAAAAACGCATTGTTTAGGTGAAAGAGTGGATTAACCTACGGAGATTAGTTAAACTTTTTTGTTTTTTATTTTGTAAACACTGTATCTCTTGTACATATCGGTACCTAAATAATGTTTGGCATTGTATACCAAGGAATCATGTATCAAAAAAATGTTCGTTAGGTCTAACGATAAAGTACTGAAATGGTATTATACCGAAGTACCAAACATTAGAAAAGTTTTTTGCCAAAAACATGTAGAGATTATAGTGGAAACTAGAGATCGGACCAAACAAATATTTGGTCAAATAAAATCAAATATTTGACCAAATTTTATTTGATTTTATTTGATCAAATATTTGTTTGATGAGTTTTTGAAGAAATTTGATTTTTTCAAATATCAAATAAATATCAAATAATTTGATCAAATATTTGTTTGATGAAGGTTTGAAAAATCAAATATTTGATCAAATATCAAATAATTTGAAAATTTATTTGATTTTCGTTTTTAGCATGTAAAGATGGCATATTTTCCTTATAAAATCGATATAATAACCGATATTTTTGCTCAAAGACAACTTATTTATCGTATCAGAATATATCCCGATGCAAATGATATTGAGTTCCCCTTGTATAGTAATTTAGAAGGGATTTTGGGGATTATCAGTGATATTGAGGGATTAGAGTTAGATCGTTTTAGATGATTTGGGAGGATTAAGAGGAATTTAGGTGGATTAAGGGGAATATAGATGGATTTGGCGATCAAAGCGATGATTAAGAGGATATCGGGGCATTTGGAGGATATTGAGTGATTAAGAGAAATAATTGGTAATTTGGATAGAAAAAATAACTGGTAATTTGGATAGGTTTATGAGGGATATAGTGGGATTTGGGATGGATATCGGCAGATTTGGAGGGATTCTGAGATTAAGAGGGATATATGGGGATTTGTGATGCATATCGACGGATTTGGAGGAATATAGGTGGATTAAAAGTGTTATCCCTATGCAAGTAATATCCCTTTATTACTTCAACTTTTAATCTCCCAATATCCCCCTATATCTCCCTTAAGCCTTACAATTCCCTCATTTCACCCTGAATCTTTCCACATCCATTTTATTCCTCCGATATCATCTCCATATCCTAATATCCCCGATTTACTCTCAAATACTCGGTTTATATGGTATTCCAAAATTTTTTAAAAAATTTGATATTTGATCAAATATTTGACTTTGCAAATCAAATTTTTTCAAATATCAAATAATTCTCAAATTATTTGATCAAATATTTGTTTGATGACTTTTGGGAGAAATCAAATATTTTCAAATATCAAATAATTTTCAAATTATTTGATCAAATATTTGATTTTGTCTTTTGTCCGATCTCTAGTGGAAACTCAATATTATTAATTTTATTATATTTATGATTGACATTTTCGGTTCAAAAAGAATAAGAGATATTATTGAGTCGGATCATCCTATTTAGTTACGGGCCAAATATGGATATTCGAATTGTCTTTCAGACCGAATCGGGCACCATTTTATAACCCTAAATGGGATTTAAAGATCTTTTGTTGTCTAAAATCTAAAAATGAATTCACCCCCTTAGTCAATAAAATTTATTTTTAAAATTTTTAATATTTATTTTTGCGAAACTAACAAATTTTTGGAGAAGAATAAAAATTAAATATTAAAATTCTTTAAAAAACAAAATTTACATTTCCTTTGGGATAGCTAAATTAACAGACTTGAAATTGAGTAAAAAAAGTCAAAGAGAGAGTGAAAAGCTTCTAATTTTTTTAAAATAAAAATTTTTGGTGCCAAAAAAGGGTAGAATATAAAAGTGACCAGCAAATTGGCTAAAAATTATTTTTTTTTGCAAAAAAAATAAAAGATTAAAAATTAAAGTTTAAATTCAAAAAAAAATAATAATTTTTTTAGAATTTTTTATTAATTAATTAATATTTTTAGTGTAAAAATTAATAATAAAATTAAAAATTTAATGTTGTACGTCAAAACTCCGTTTCCCTTTTTTCTGCTATAAATTTATTTTGGAAGTAAATATTAAAAAAAGTTTTTTTGAAAATTAAAGGTAACTATTAATAAAAAGTTTTTTTTTGTAAATTATAGGTATTAAATTATAAATTAAAGGTAATATGCGGAACAAATTAAAAAAAAAAAAGAGGGGAGGGAATTTAATTTTTTTGTAAATAAAAACTTGAAATTTTTATGAAAAAATTGTTTAAATTATTAAAAAAATTTAAAAATATATTTTAACATTCCCTCACTTAATTTCCTCAATTTAAGTATTTATTTAAATGGAATTTAAAATAAAAATTTGTATTTTTAATTCGAGCAATTGACTCATTCATTCATGCAAAACGAAAACACAAAAACAAAATAGGTAAAATGATGAATTAATAAATAAAGTTGGAATTAATTGTTTGATTTAAATGTGTGTGTGTGTGTGTGTGAATAATAAAAATTAAATAAACTTTCCGGAAAATACATATTAGTACTTAAAAACACAAAATTGTAAATAAAGATAAACTTTCCGGAAATATATAAAATAAAAAAATAAATGTTTCCGGAAAATACATTAATAAACGTGTATATGTATAAAATACAGAAAATACACAATTCCGGAAAGAATTGTGTTTTAATTGTGTTTTCAAAATTTCCGGAATTTAAATTATAATTTCCGGAAAAGAAATTAAATAAAATACATAAAAATACAAATAATAACTTCGAAAAATACTGAAAAAACTAAGAGTTTTTTAATTTCAGAATTTTATATTTTGTATCCATTTATGGATAAAAGTAAAATTGAGGTAAAACACTCAAAATCCTCTCTTGAATTAAATAAATAAAAATTCAAAATAAAAGGATAAATTTAGAAAATGTTATTTATCTTGCTGTGGAAAATGGAATTATTCAAAAATACAAAGAAAAGAAATAAATAAAACACAAGAAAATACAAATAAACAAGGATAACAAAAAAGAAAATACAAAGAAAATACAAAAAAAGTATTGAAAATAATTCATGAATAATAAGTTTTAATGCTAAATTTCTTTTATCGGGCCGAAGTCTGTGAAAAAACTTGAATAGAAAAGAGGTGTGTGTGTATTAAAATATATTTTCAGCTGATTTATTTTTTCAAGGTTGCGCAATTTAATAAGTAGAAAAGAGAGATTTTAAAGGTTTAAATTATAAGTAAATAAAAGACGAAAATAAAAGAATTTTAAGAGAAGGTTGAAGTTAAACTCAAAAAATAACTCTATATATCCCACTTTATTCCGATATTCTATTTAATCCTTCTCTTAATCTTATTAACTGATGTATACCGTTTTTAGTGCCGTAGACGAGCATTTTGAGAATTTTGAAAGACCAAGTAGCCAGATTTCTTCTTTTTATGGGAAGAATTTACATAAAAATATCATATTACAAGGTAGGTTACAAATAATTTCTCTGGTCGAGTTTCGGAGTTCGTGTCAAGAAAAGACCGTTCGAGTAACCCTTGACATCCCTGATGTCTATAAAAATGATTAAATAAAACAACTTGCGCTTAGGTCAACTTTAGAAGATGCAGTACAATTTAAAAAAATTATTTGTAAAATGAAAAAAAAATATTCAAAAACTAAAAATAAAAAATATAAAATATAAAAATAACTTTTTTAAAAAAAGCAGAGAGAGAAAATCATCACTTTCCCCTCTACCTTCTCCCCTTTATTTTTCTAAAAAAATTCAGTCCATTTATTTATCCATTATTTACACAATAATTGTTTAGAAAAAAATAAAGTGTTGTATTTTGTGTGCGAGATAAGAGATGGGGGAGGGAGGGGGATATCTCGCGCAAAAACACAGTTTTATTTAAAAAAAAGTTATTTGGGGTTAATATTTAGTGTTCCTTTAAATATTTTTTTGTTTCGCTAATTAATTAAATTAATTTTTAAATATATTTCAGAAAATATTTTTTGACAATTTCTAAAAATTATTTCAATTTTTAACTTAGAAATTAAAAAACAAATAATTGGAAAAATATTTTCAATCGGACCTCAAATATAGAGACACCCTTGAAGTAAAAAATGTTTCTTATATTAAGCGTACTTCACATAAAAGGTATAAACTTCTACACTATAACGAGATTTATTCATTTCCAAAATAATTCAAATTTTTATAAAAATAAAAGCTTTTAGCATTAAAAATATTTTAAAATGTTCAAAGATGAGTAAACCTTTTAAATATTTTCTCTTTTTAAAATTTCTTTCATGCTCCAATGAGGTTGCCTACGGCAGCAAAATTTAAGAATAAAAAATATTTTTTTATTTAATGTTTTAATGTATTTCTCGAAAATTGAAAAAAAATGATGATTAATTGTTTTTAATAAAAAAAATATTTTTTAAAACATGAAATGATTGGAAAATAAATAATGATAAAAATAGATTTTTAAAGTAAAAGGCTGTTAAAAGAGAGTTAATTTGGAATACAAAATTTTTCTCGGTTAAAAATTCGAATAGATTAAATAAAGTTAAAGAAAATCGAGCAGATAGCGGCATTGGACTAGAGAAATACCAACCAAATATTTGGTAAAAACGACAAGAGGTGTCAAAAATACAAAAGAAACTAGCCAAAAATATAGTACAAGAAAATCGGTTACACACCAACTTACAGCAAAACCAGAGCTATAACTTCGTCCAAGATGGTCGAATCCGGGACTACCTGGTATGGTCCGATTTAGGTCGTCGAGACGCATCGAACCATACCAGGACGTCCCGAATTGGACAATTCTGAACGAAGTTATAGCCTCGGCGGTAGGCTGGGCTCTCGGTAAGTCAACGACCAATTTCCGTTAAATGGCAATTATAAGCAAGACAATAGTAACAAATACTTGGCCAAATATTTTTAATTAAAATATACCGTTTGTTCCTTCCTTTATAACTATTTAAACCCCAAAATATTTCCAATAAATATTTTTAACTCTTTCACAGATGTCAAAATACACACAAATATTACCACCATCAATTCTCCCCCAAATAAATGCGCAATAATTTATAAAAACGGAAATATTCTTTTTTATTTTTTTTTAATATTTAAATAATGAACATTAATTTTATTGAAAAATGAGGGAAATAAAGCTGGCTAAATAATTTTATGGGAAAGAATAAAAAAGGAATGGCTTTTGGACGTATAAGATTGGGTGGACGCAGGGTTCATAAAATGTTCAGAAAAAATTTCAAAAGACCTAAAGTTTTACAAAGATATCCTCAACAGTGTTAACTAAGATCTCTAAAAATTTCAGAATTTTGGGTTGGAATTTCAGAATTTATAGCCAAAAACTTCAGAATTTTTGAAAGAAAAGGCTCATTTTTCTCATCTATTTCCTTATAGATTCTGATATATTTAACGAAAAATTCTGAAATTTTCAGAATTTTTGGTTAACTATTGGGGAGTTCACTGCTAGGGAAGCTCATAACAAATTTTAGGTCCCTTGGTAGTTGCTGTGAAATTTTATAAGCCGTCACCCTGCGCATTAACAATCAGTTTTCTTGGCTTAAACAAAAGGCTTTCTTTCTTTCTTTTCAAAAATTAAAAAGAACAAATATGCATTTTAAAAAGGATTTTTTGGGGTGACATTAATAAAAAAAGAATAAATTTTGAAACCCAAAATTAAATACACCCACTTAATCTTATTTTTCTTCTTTTTATGAAAAAGATTGCCAGTCAGATAAGAAAGAAATATTTATATCTTAATTTTCCCTTATTTTTTACAAAATTATGGAAGAGGCTTTTAATTAAAAAAAACACCAACAAAATTAACGCATTATTTAAAGTTTATATTTTGAGGGGAAAAAGTATGCCAAATTTTGGGACTTTGGAGGGCCATATCTCAACCAGATCAAAAAACGAGCAAAACGGCTCAAAATCCTTGCTAGAAAGGACACATTCTCTATCGAATGAGCCCGGTCTCGACCATTTTTAGGTCGGACACCTCGCAACCTCTCCTTGTTAATAAAAACAAAACAAATTTTTAAAAACTTTTTATCAACACTTTTTAGTTAAAAAATATAATATATTTAATATGTATCGAGAAAAAGGAAGTGTATTTAAAATAAAGAAGTTTGTGATTAAGAAGTTATAGAAATTAATTTTTTTATGACATTCCTTGAAGTGTTCTTAGAAAATTATTTGAAGATTTTTTTAGAACTTTAAAATAAAAATATGAAAACGGGATAGGAGGGGTCTTCGAATTAAATGGATGTTCTTAGAGTTAAGGTGCCCAAATTTCCCAGCTGAGAGAAGGAAGGTAGTAAGTGAAAAGAAAAATCTTGAAACCTTTAATAAAAAATTTTCAATTGCCTGGTTCCTCTCAATTTTACAAAAACAAGGATTTCGCCAAAACAAATTTTTTTAAATTTTTTTACCATTTCATACCCTCACAAATAAAAAAATTTTTTTTTCTTAAAAAGGCACACAATATTTAAATAAAATATATTTATGGAAAACAAGAAAATAATACATTTATTAATTCTTTAGTTAAAAGAGAATTTATATATTAAGATTGACTGGATAGGAAAGGTGGTCAATATGTTTTTTTGTTTAGATTATATTATTTATTTTTAGTTTAAAGGGGGAAAACAAAGAAATTTTTGTGTGTATTTTTTATATTAAATTTGACTTTTAAATTATTCATTTTTCCAAATTTTCTTCTAAAAAACAAAATGCCAAAAAAATTTCCAACCAAAAATTCTTCTTAATTAATTTTTATATTAATTAATTAACAAAAATAATTAACTCACAAAAATACACAGAAAAAGAAAACAAAAATAGTAAACACACACAATTAATTTAAATAAAAAAACAAGTTACCAAATATATCAGTCCCTCACACTCTCCCAACAATAAAAAATCCCCACATTTTTACCAAAAAATTTTTTTAAGATTTTTTCCCTCCCCTCTTTAAAAAAAATTAATTTTTTTTTCCTTTTCTTCTTTTAACGTTGTTTACCCCAACAAGCCTGTCCTCCAAGCGGTGCTACTGGCTTTTGAACGGTTGATGTTGGTGCAGGACCATTCCCAATAGTTGGAAATTGTTCAAGAGAGTCAAGTTGCCACGGAGCTCCAGTTATCTCAACATTTTGGTTATCTTGTTTTGAAGGTGGTGGTGAAGGTTCACGACGAGTATGTTGCTGGGAACGAAGAACAAATTCGCTGAGAAAGTCCTGAAAATAAAAGAAAATAAATTAACTGAAATAAGAAACGGTCGTTTAATAATTGAACTAAAGGTAGGAAACAGAAATATAAAAAAATTTGGTTGACGGGGAAACCAAAGAAATTTTGTCTGTTTCCTATGTTGAATAATTCTTGGAAAGGAGACCTAGGAAGTGAATTATCGGATAAAATATTAGTCTGATCTAATGTAAGCCCCACTTAGATTACTAAATTTCATATCAATACAGCCACTCGTGGGAGAGAATTTCATACTTATGTAGAGAAAAGTTCTTAGAAAACTAACCAATTCTTCGATAATCGCAAATATTTTCTCTTTTGCAGCCTCAACATGTTCTTTTTTGCCTCGAAGGATAACCAACGCTTCACCACTGTCTTGTTTTGGGAAAGATATTTGGCAGTTTCCACATGCAGTTTGAATCTCGCGAAGAACTTTAGCTCCTCGAGAGATGAAGTGACGATGGTGTTTTGGGTCAATATCAAGTTCTTCTTGAACCAATGAATCCTTTAAAATTAGAAAAATTTAACTAGTTAATTCGGTTAAGGGGAAACAGCCCAGATATCGTTCTCACTGTGAAATCAAGTGAAACTTTTCACAAAATTATTTTCAGGATAAAGTCGCCCCTAACACCCTTAACTGTATCAGAAGTCATCTAATGGCCAACAAAACTTAAAAATCGTATCTTAAATTGTTTGGCATTAACGGGTCAACTTTAATGGTTCATGCTTTCTTCTAACTAGCATGAACCATAATCAAAATAAAAAAATTTTTTACCAATTCCTCAACAATTGCCAAAATACGCTTCTTTGCAGCCTCAACGTGATCTTTATGTCCACGTAAAACAACTGTCGATTCACCAGTCTCTTGTTTTGGAAAAGATATTTGGATATTGCCACATTTATTTTGAATATCGCGGAGAACTTTAGCACTACGAAGAATAAAGTGACGATGATGTTTAGGGTCAACTTCAAGTTGTTCTTGAACCAATGAGTCCTTTAAAATTTTTTTTAATATTTTAAAAAGAAGAAAATGCGAGTGTCAAAGTCCATTCATTCCATAATTTTCGGAAAAGCCCTAGGAAGTAACTGCATTCCCGACTTAAACAGCTCTGATATTTCCATTGCAACATTTGTATTAATGGACAATTTAGAAAGATTAAAATACAGGCCTTTAAGACAAGAAACAAACACCCCAACCCTTTTAAAGTCTTTAAAAAATACCAATTCTTCAACAATTGCCAAAATACGCTTCTTCGCAGCCTCAACATGGTCTTTATGTCCACGAAGTGTAACTATAGATTCACCAGTCTCTTGCTTTGGGAACGAAATTTGGATATTGCCACAATTGGATTGAATATCACGAAGTACTTCTGCTCCGCGAAGAATGAAGTGGCGATGATGTTTAGGGTCGACATCGAGCTGAGTAGTTGTATATGCCTCCTTAAAGTTTTATAATTTTTAACGTAAAACATAGCAAAAGTAACTAAACTAGAATTAAATAGAAAGGACAAACTTTCAAATTAGGAAGGAGAAATATGTAAAGATTCACTTAATTATGCCAATGCGTAAACTGTTCGACATCCTAAAAAATCGATGGAATAGACTAGGGTTGTACCCCGTCCCCGAAAGTAGGGGAATTTGAGAGATTTTTGAAAATTCCCCGTCCCCCCCCCGTGGCGCTGCCTCCCGAAAATTTTCCCCGTGGTCCTTCCCCACCCGTCGGGGAACAACCCTAGAATAACCCCGAGAGTTAAATTCAGAGGATACACATTTTACTAGAGCATGTTAACCCCAAAACTATCCCGTATATTTGAGGTAAAATAGCAACTAATTTTCAACAAACCAAATCTTCAACAATTGCCAAAATTCGTTTTTTAGCATTCTCAACATTTTCTTTAAAACCTCGAATAATAACAGTCGATTCACCGGTTTCTTGTTTTGGGAACGATATTTGACAATTTCCACATTGGGATTGAATTTCACGAAGCACTTCAGCACCACGAACAATGAAGTGTCGATGATGTTTAGGGTCAACCTCGAGCTGCTCTCTAACTTCAACATCCTAGAAATTTGGAAATTTAAAAATTTTTACTTTTCCGTTACTCCAAAGACTAAAAAAACCTCTATTGAATTTCCGGAAAGATCCCACCTTATCGCGATTTTGATAAACAATGTCATTCGAGATCCATACATGGGTTTTCAATTTTCAGGGTTTGTTTTTGATGTCGTTAGACTCAACTCGCCCAACTTTTTTAAATGACATTGTTTCTTCGAATCGGAGTATGGGAAATACCGGATTTCCTTACATTTACCCAAACTAAAATTTTTTTATAAAAACCGTTGTTTGTTCCATTTTAGATTTGACACCATTTTGAGTATTATTATTTTGAATATTATTATTTAAAGTTTTTGGTGGCTGTTGACGCTTTTGTTGTTTATCAACAAGATCAGCAATTTGTTCACGCACTTTCTCAACATTTTCTTTTTTACCTTCTAACCGAATTAAGTCAGATTTTAAACTTTCATTGGGCACAAAAATTTGGACGTCAAAATCTTCTTTTAGTTTGTTTACTAAAAATATTTAATTGAACAAAAATATAAAAGGAAGGACACAAAACATAGTCAAGCCATCCTGACATAAGGGAAAAATATCACACCGTTAAAGTTAAGATGGTAAACTTTGAATCTATATAACTTTAAGTTTTGGGACTAATAGCAAAAAAAGTTAAAAATTTTGTAATATTTTTAACGATTCATCAAACAATGAGATAAAAGAAGATTGCAAAATTTCACCCAAAGTTCGTAAGTGCTATTCTTAATTAAATCCTATGCTTGGGTTTAATGCTGTGCTTACTTAAAAGTCGCTTTGCGTTTTGCGACAGAAAATAGCATTAAAAATCATGAGAGGTAAAATTGCTCACGGTTTTCTCTCCTCTCTTTCCATTATCATTTCTGACGCAAAACGCGCGTGATTTTTATGTAAGCACAGCATTAGAGGTGTGTTTTGTCTCATCTTTTTAATGATAAAAACTAAAAATACCAACCAACAGATCCACTTTTTCCAATTATATGCCTATGCAAACTTGGAGCAACATGCATTACTTCAGAACAAAATTCATTTCCAAGACGTGTAATTTCCTTCGATAATTTTTGTTTTGCTTGCAAAACTTCTTCTGGTGGACCTTCAATATAAATTAAACCTTCTTCAAAGTCTAGACGCAAATTTTCTTGATGAGGAACCAAATTCTTAAAAAATTAAAATAAATCATAATAAAAATTTAAAAAGAAACCTGAAGATTAGCCCCACGAGGGCCAATTAAATGACGACGCATCCATTCTTGGAAAGGAACCTCTGCTGCAATAATACTACTAGCACGTTGATAAACTGAAAAGTTAAAGTGAAATTTACAGAACTTGCATAATTATTAGGTTTATTTTTGGTTTTGGATTACATCCTGGGTATTTTATACTCGCAAAAAATTTTTCAGGACAAAAAACCATTTTTGCGACACTCAAATGTGTTTCTCGCAACATTTAAAAAATTAAATTTAAACAAAAACAAACCCGCCCCAGCCGCATCTCCAATTTTATCCTTTGGCCCACGCAAAACAATTTTATTAGAATCATTTTCCTCTGATGGCATTTCAACAATAGTTTCCGTTTCTCGAAATATTTCATCTAAACCTGTACGTTTACGACCAATAATGAACCTATGTTGAGCCTTTTTGACGGTAATCTCGAAAGAGACGACAGATTCTTTCTACAAAATTTAAATTAAAAATTAAGTGAAAAATTAATCAAAATTTCAGTATTTTATTAACATAGCCTCTTAATAAAAATTTAGAGGGTAGTCAAAAAGTAGAGTCTACTCGACAAATTAGAGCCCCGTATTAGATCACAGCCCCGCTATGGAATGGTGAGAAAATAAAGTTCCACAGGCTATACTATAAAAATAGAGTATACAATGAGAAAAAGTCTGCCCTGGAAAAAGCCTGGAAAAAGTCAACCTTTTTGTTCAATTAAAAACCCCCTCGGATAAAAAAATAATTTCCAAACCTTCTCCTGGTAAATATGATTAATTTCCGCAACAGCCGCATCAACACCCTCACGTTCTCCACTAATAATAATTGTTTCATTATTCGCTTGGATAGGTGGAATATTTATTTTAACACCAGTTCGGTGTATTAAATCATCAACTAAAAAAGTATTATTAAAATTTAAATTATTCTAAATTCACAAACGTTTTTCATTGTTCACTCCACGAATCCAAGGGTAAAAAGAACGCGGAATATTCAGATTTTCGGTCTTTTGTTTTGCCTAAAAATGAGAAAATAAATTTTTGACAAAATAAAGTAAAGAAGTTGGAAAACTTAATGGTAACTATCGAAAAAGCAAAAATAAATAGAATTTATGTAAATAACGAAAACATTAACAATTGCAGTGACCGTCTGTTTATGATTTAAGGCAACAGATCTAAAAGGAGGCTAGATAGATAAGTAACAGAGTTGAGTAAAATACATCTGTGACAGTAAAAAGAACAAATCAGGGACTGAACGGAATTCCTAGCTTCTGAAAGAGGACCCGAAGATTATCAAGAATCTCCCAACTTTAGTTCAAGAAGATTTAAAAAATAACTGACGAAAAAGGGTAAAAAATTTTTAGAAAAAGGAATCACAAGCCTGCCAGAAACAGTCCTACTAAACAATAGTTAACTAAATCAAAAAAATAAACCATTTCATCTCCAATAGCCTTAATTTGTTTTGCCGCTTCAACAATAAACTCGTTAGGGCCAACAATACGAATAACGTCGCTTTTCTCTTCACGATTGGGCATATGAATTCGGCAAAGGAATTTTTGTTCGAGTTGGTGTAATTTAGAGCCTTGTTTGCCTAAAAAAAATAATTTTAGAAAGCCAAAAATAAAAACTAAACCAATAATAAAACTGTGATATTCTTTTGGAATTTCAAGCCGAACAGTTGCCTGTGTTTGAAGTTCACGAACTAGACCTTAAAAATAAAAAGGAATTAAAAACAAAATCTTTTTTTAAATTACGAGTTCGAGCATCTTCAACATTCTTTTGTTTTCCAGTTATCAAAATCGTGATTGACTGATCCTTTGCCTCGTTGAGTTCAATTTTGGTGCCTGAAAATGGGAGAAAAGTAATTTTTTAGTGTAATGTGGAAATCTTTGAAGAACCGAAGTTAACAAGAGTTCGAGAAACTCAAGTCCGAAAAAACACGAAGTGTTGGAAAATCAGGCCTCGGCTCTTCTAAACTGTGAGCTGAAATCACCACTTGGGTTAAGTCGATACATAAACGAGTCTTGGATTCAAACTCGTCAATTCTGGGCTAACCAAAAAACCCTCCCGATCTAACAATAAACATGTTAGTTACAAGAACCAAAATACAAAAAAACTCGATTCCAATAAAGGAGATTAACTAGTCTATCGAGAACTAAACAATTTGGGAGAAAGGACATAAACGAGTCTTGGCTTCAAACTCGTTAATTCCTTGGGTTAAGTCGATATTTCCCTACTTAAAAACCTCTAAACATTTTAATAAACAAACCAGTTTTTTGCGCTATTTGATTGCATTTTTGTTGTTCCTCAGAAGCCGGTCCACCAAAAGGGCGTCCAATTCCACCATGAGAAGCACGTTCCTCAGCACTTAATTTAAACGCCTCGGTTACAACAGAAGATTTTATTGCCGGTTGAGCAGAGCCAGTCCAAGCACCAGAAGGGACGTTAGAACTTGTTGAAGTTGCTGAAGGAGCATCCGGAAGTTTGGGAAAGTCCACAGTGTAATCCAAAGTTTTTTTCTCGACAACAGACATTTTATCGGGTCAAAAAGGGAAAAGCCAAAGCCGAATAGCCAATTTTTCCGAAGCTGAAAAATAAAAATTTTTGTAAATATTAAAAAGAAAAATCAATTATAGACACGATGTAGACAGTTAAATTTTTATGGAGGGAAAATTTGGGGAGGGGGGGGGGTGGCAATTGCAGGGATATGCAGACAAAAACGTGGATGAAGATAAAAAAATATAATCGATGAGAAAGAGGAGATAAAGACGAGGTAAAATTGGAAAATAATGGAAGACCGTAAAATAAAACGGTTCATCCATACATTACAGAAATAGGAGAGCGGAACTTGAAATTCTTTTCCTCCTTTCAGAGGCAGAATTTAAAAAAGAAAGTTTTTTAAATTCATTTTAGAAAAATTAAAAATCTTTTTTCCATTAAAAATTCTCCAAATCCTATAAATGACTGGCAGATAAGAATAATTCCACACAAAAATTTAACGGAAGTTAATTCATTGAATTTATTGCTAGTCTGAGTAAACGGGTAAAAAATTAAATTATCGGACGTTAATTGATTGACGCATGCTTCCATGCAACCGATCTGGGGTTATTAGAGAAACTTAAATATAGTCAGGGTTTAAAAATTCATTTTTACAGGGGAAAATAAAGAAATTGTTGAACTTTGTGTGAAAAATTTAAAAAAAAAATTCTGAAGAAAATAAAGTCAAAAAAAAGTTAAAAATCAAGACGTTTGAGTGCCGGATGTTGAGTGCGTAAAGAGCATTCTTGTCTAGCTGACAACCTTTTTCGAAGAATTCAAGTCTCTTTAAAGCTCCAGAATGTGTCTATTATTTTTTTCAAGAAGATTCACTTAAACTAGAAAAACTTTTAAAGCCTTTGTACTCCTTTGTACAGACAGCAAATTCATGGAAAACAAAAAAAAAAATTAAGAAAAAAGTTTTGTAGTCTGATTACTATAGCATTTTATAATTAAATTTTAAACCGAAAACATTTAAATTCAGAGCAGTAGAGTATCCGTTTGAATTTAAATGTTTTCGACATTTTTAAATAATTTTGCCATTTGGACGTTATGAATTTTAGTTAAATTTATTCTTTTCGTTATTTTCCAGCGTATGGGCATTTTTGTTATATACTAAATAATTCCTATAGAATTAGAGAAATAATAAGGGAAAGAGATATAGGTAAATAATATTTCCATCTCTGCCTTTATTTTCAAATAAGTGTCTGATTTTATATCACGTCTGAAATTTGCCGATAGTTATTTCATCTATACTCGTGTTTGGTTAGGATATTTGGTTAATTACCCAAGAAAAAGGTAGATATTAGCTCCTTGCCCTCGCGAGAGTGGCTTCTTGGGATAAATTTTGGAATTGCTTTGCCTTTGGTAGAGCTTAAAAATGTCAAATGTGAATATAGAAATGGCCTCGAAGGTTTTGAGGGTTTAATCTTAAGATAAGCTATAAATTTTAATTTTGGGTGCAATGCTTTAGTTTTCTAAGTTTTCTAAATTGAGTGAAATCGTTATGCTATTCCAAGCAATTGCAAATTGTCAATCTTTTTAGGGCTAATCCGAAGATTAATGTTCTAAATCATGTGGTTATGATGTGTTCGAGTATATTGTTTCTGAGGTGGTTTTGCTAGCAAGCTTGCTAATATAAGGATTTTTGGAAGGTCAGAAGCGGTGATAGAATATCAACAAGAACCTTGACCTCTATTTAAGGCCACTAATTTAATAAGTAAAGAAAGACAATCATGTTTTTTGCCAAATTTTATACTTAGCTTTGTTTTTAATTTGTTAATTTAACTATACGACCAAAAACCCCCGAGAAAAATCCCAAGAAGTACAAAAAGAAAAAAATCCCCGTTAAAGAGTATGATTAAAAACACAGCGATAATTGCGCTCAACTGGTCGCACTCAGCTAGCAGCGCTCACTTGGCCAGATTTATAATTTATTTGTTTGTTAGAGAAAGAGAAAGAAAACATATAATAAAGGAGAGACACACAAACATTCTTAAAAGCCATTATTCCGAAAGCTTTTTTTTGTTTTTTGCTTGTTTCGATTTTTAGAATTCACGTATCGATAAGAATTACAACAGATGTTTTATCAGTTAGTTAAATCTACATGTCTCTTTGTATTTTTAAATACCAAATTTTTTCGAATTTAGCACAAAACAATTTTTTCTTTTCTTTACAATTTTTAAATTCAAAAAAATCACAATAATTTTTCGAATTTAAAATTACGGCAATTTTTTAATGTTTTTAGGCAATAATTCAAATTAAATGACTGAAAACACTGATTCAACACCTTCTCAAAAACAGCAACAATATCATCGATATCCGCTTCGTGGGCATGCAACAAATCTTTATGTAAGGAATTTTTTGGAAGAAATTTTTTGGAAGAAATTGGATAAAATCAATATTTTATCAAATGGATGTAAAAGCCTATAGGGAATTGTTTAGCGGGATAATAGAACAAGACTAACTTGTTGATAGACACTAATGTGTAACCGGAACCGATTTTTTGACCGGAACCGGATCCAATTTGAGTTTCTGTTCCGGGAACCGGAACTTCCGGTCAAACTCTAATAGGCCCCAGTTATTTTTTTCGGATTGGAACTGAACCGGAAAACCTGGGTCGGATTGCTCGGCTTCGGATACCCGTACTTTTAAGCAACAGTTTTCCCGTCTCTAAGGTTATATAGATGCCCAGACTTGATACAAGTTCTGAAAATAGTATTTTGTTAAGAATACTTAAGTGTAAACTTTCCTTCAGCTACCTAAGTTGAAAAACAAAGACATATCAGACTTCCCGCTTTTTGGGGGGTTTTTGATGATTTTTCGACTTTAGATTCAGCTTTAGGTGAAGAACTTTAAAGCTTCTTTTCTTTGTCAAAGTATTGTTTCCACAGTGACTCTTGTGTCTTTGGGGTTTTAAAAGTTTAAAACCCAAAAAATTTTTTTTGAAATTTCTTAAAAATTTTTCTTCAATTTATAGAGCGACACAGTTGTCGTCGTTGGAGGTGGTAATAACAGCCCTTCAGCTACCTACTACAATAACAACATCAATACAAACGTTACAAATACACTAAACACAAAACAAAAGATTAATGTAAAATTCCCTTCAAACACAAATGTGGCTACAAAAAGTGGTGGAAACCAACGGGGAGGGCAACAATCTAGAACAGCAACATTTCAACAAGGCGCTGTTGCAGATTTGTTATCAGCACAATTGAAGGCGGATTTAAGGAAATTGAAGGTAAAAACGCGGAAGATGAGGTTTTTAAATTAAAAAAACTTTAGGGGAAATCCTATTATTTTCTTTGAAGAAAATGGGGCAAAAGGATACTGCTATTTTTTTCTTTTCGTTTACCTTTGGTTTTTACTGGGTATCTCTGGATTCTTTAAATAGTCTGTTTCTGTAATCAGCGTAAACCAGGCCCGTAGCCAGGGGGCGCCTTCGGCGCCAAAAATTCGGAAAAAATCCCCCCCCCCCTCCCCCCCCCCACTCGAAAAAATACTGGCTACGTGCTTGGCGGAAACTAGTTCCAAGATCATTCGTTAGCTTATATCAATTTTTAGAATTTAAAGGACCCATAGAGTGGACCAAGGGCGTATCCAGGGGGTCGGTTTCGGGGGGCTAACACTGGGTGGGCGCAAAAATTTTTGGCGTTTACCTTGGCGTTCCGGACGCAAATTTTTTTGTACATAATTTTTATCTTTTCAGCGCCGCAGGCGAAAATTTTTTGAATTTTAGAAGGCCGTAGGCAAAAAAATTCACTTATTCAGCGCCGTAGGCAAAAATTTTTGGAATTTGGAGCCCAAGAAGCCAGATTTCTTCCTTTTTTAGCGCCGCAGGCGAAAATTTTTTGAATTTGGAGGTCCGTAGGCCAAAAAAGTTCACTTTTTAGCGCCGCAGGCGAAAATTTTGAGGATTTTGGAGCTCAAGAAGCCAGATTTTTTCCATTTTTTGCGCCGCAGGCGAAAATTTTTTAAAATTTGAGGGTTGTAGGCGAAAAAATTTCACTTTTTCGACAATCCTTCTCCTAATTTTTTCCCCCTTTCCCCCATTTCGGGGGCTCTAGCCCCCCAGCCCCCTGGATACGCCCTTGGAGTGGACAAAAAATAATAAGCTATTGGATGATCTTAAACTCACTTTCTGCATGTCACAGACTTAAACAATGTTATGGAATCCTAAGATACCCGTATTTGGTGTCTAATTTATTTTCCTTAATTTACTATAAAATTGCTTTATCTTGTTTCAATGACTCCTGGTTAATTTTAAAATAATTTTTAGAATGTCCTTAAATTACCAAAAGCTCGTCGTTTCGTTTTTTGCGAGTATTTTTACTCTGGTGTTGATCAACAAATATTTTTGTCAGAAAATGAATTTGCTCAATTAATGAAAGAATCTTTTCCAAATTTAAAATGCACAAAAATGAGAAAGCCAGAATGGAGAGAAGTTAGAAGACTTGTTGGAAGACCTAGACGTTGTTCTCAAGCATTTTTGAATGAAGAAAGAGAAGCGTTGGAAGAAAAACGGTTTGGAAAATATTTTTAATTTTTTTTGTTAGGGGAGAAGGGATTTTAAAATTTATTTTTTTTTCGGAGTAGGTCAGATTTTTATATTTATTTCTGGAGGAGAGGAGGATTGCTAAATTATTTTTACGTAAAATTTTCTTTCTTGAGCTATTTAAGTTTCCCTAAGTCAAAACAACTATTTTTTGGGAACTGACATTTCTAATTATGTATTAAGTGCATTTTCTCTGAAATTTTTTTTTCATTTTTTGGTTTTTCTGTATTACCCCTTGAATTTTTGAGTCTCATTTTCTTCAAGCTTTAAAAGTTTACTAGGTCCACTAGTGTTAACAATAAAAATCTTTTGTTAGAGGTACTGTTAAAGTTGTTAATTTTTCTTTAATAGAAATAAATGATTGTCTTTAATAAAATATTTTTTGGACTGAAATAGAGAGGGGTTGGGATATAAACAAAATAACTTTTTTAATTTAAAAATTATTTCTAATTTCTCAATTTAAGTCAAAAAATACGTCAAATCTATGAAGGGACTTGTTCTTCAATAGATGATGATTCAATTGATTTACCTTCATATTTACCTCGTCCACCAGTTTTGGGACAAAGAATTTATGCTCGTGTCCATAATCCAAAAGATGGAATTTATGCAGGTTCGATTGATGCTGTCTCTGCTGGGGAAGGATCTTACAGAGTTATTTTTGAAGATTCAACAATTCCTCCAAGTGTTATTAAAGTTTGTTTTTTTTAATTTTTAAGGGAATCCTATTCAAATATTAGTCTCCTATTGTGTGATTCTTTGACATTTGTGTGATTCTTTGACAAAAAATTATTTTTGGGTTTGGACGAGTTTTTATTTATTTGGTATCCCAACATTCTACATAGTTTTCCTATTAATAAATAATAAGCAATTACAAACTGAGTTTCTGGGGTTTTTTTGGTTTCAGCCTCTTTTGTTGGTGTTGGATTCAAATTTCCATTCTTAATATTTAACTAAAATTTTTAGTATTATTAGTTAAATAACTGATTAACTTTTTTTCGCTTATATTTTTAAGAATGCTTTTCAAGATTAATTGAAAAACACACATTTGTGTGATTCTTTTCCTTATTATTACAAGCGATAAGCCCCTATGGTTTTAAACATTTTTAATTGAAATATTTTAAAAAATTCCTTTTTAGGATTATGAGTTAATGTTTGACCAACCAGCGGATCTTTTATCAATTCAATACTTTTTGGAACAAAATCATGCCAACAGGAGTCGTTCAAGTGGAATAATAAATCCTTTATCAACAACAAAATCCCCGCAAAAACAACAACAACAATCTTCCTCTTCTTCTCAACAACCAAATTCTTTAGAAAAACAGCAACCAATAAATTATAATCAAAATAATTTAACAAAAAATGTAGCAGAATATCAACAACATTCAAAACCTACAATTACTGAAAATCAACAAATTTTGCATTCTTTGGCTAGAAATGAAGTTGAAACTAGAGAAAAACATCCAGTTAAAGCTGTTATAGGTTTATTTTTTGGGGATTTACTGGGCTGGGTAGTTGATCCGATTAGGATGTCACAAAATCCCATCTTTAAAAAATCCCATCTTTTAACATCTCTTCAGAAATTATTAGCTACATTCGGTATGGTACACTCTTCGGTCTGAAAAATTGTACGTACTTTATAATGTGATGTATCCTAAATAGTGGTAGGGCAGCTTTTTCACCAAGTGGCCAATTAATTTAAAAATTGGACCATAAATTGAGTTATACCTAAACTGTATTAAAATTTTAATAATTTTTTTTTCAGGAAAAGAAGAAAAAGTTGGAAATTTTCCAGTTAGAATGCTTGTAATTCTTGTTAAATTATGCAAAGTTTTGGAAACCAAAAAACAATTAATTTCAAATATGATATCAATGAATGATTGTGCTGAACGAATGAATTTATTTGGAGGAAAATATCCACATGAATTTAAAGTTTATTTTTAATTTTTTTGCAAAATAAAAATTGAGTTATAGGGTCTCCCAAAAAAGTGATAGGGCCCCTCTGTAGAACATGAGTGTGTTTTTATTCTATATATGTCCTCCTTTTCAGAGCAGCAAATGATCTCTTGGGGATTTTGAAAAGGCCAAAAAGTCACAAGTACGGAGATATATGGGAAAAATTTTGCCGAGGGGTTCAGAAAAATTCTTGTTATTAGAAGCCAACCGAAAATTTAGAATAGGTATCTTGGCTTTTTTCTTATCCGTTAACTCTACTTTCGGGTTGAAATTTTGAGCTTTGATGTTAAATGATTTCTATTTAAATATTTTTCATTATTTTATTAATTCTCTAAAATTTTAGATAAAATTTGCTCAAATAATTCTCGATTTGGAAACAGTAAATAAACTTTTGGAATCTTATATGTCATCAATACATTTACATTATAATGCATTAATTCCTCATTTAAGTAATCCAACACCAATGGACAGGCCTGAAATATTCAGAAAAACATGCAATGTTTGTTTTAAAAATTTATTTTTAATAGAAAAATTGTTTTTGGATATTTTTGGTTCATTTCTTTTATGAAAGTCCGCTAGTTACCGGATTTATTCTAATAGAACCACCGGTGTTTCTATTTTTCAACCCCTCCATTTGGGGTGGTTATATTAGCGACGGTGGTTCTATTAGAATAAATCCGGTATATTATGAAAAAAATCCTTTCTAAAATTTTTTTTTAAATTTAGACACATGCCTTCCAAATTGTCAAACATTGGTATTTTTTATATTTTTGTTAATTTAAAAGTTTTTTTTAATTTTTAGTAACAGTGAATTAAATGTTCGCAACAAACGAATACTTCATTTAATTACTTCATTAATTTCTTTACTTTTACAGGTTTTTAAAAATATTTTTAAAATTAGTTAGACAATTTGCTTTTATTGTACAAAATGGTCAGAAGCAAAATTCTAGTAATTACTAGAGATCGGCACAGGACAGGACCCTGTACAGAATTTTTCAGGATCCTGTCTAAAATCCTGACTTTTTTTCAATTTTCAGGATTAATCCAGCAGGATTCTGTTCTGTATGAAATTTTAAACCCCGTTCCTGATACGGGATCCTCCAAATTTACCGATCTCTAGTATTTACTATATAATTTCCTTCGTGTCCATTTTGTACCTTTGACCGAATTGAGATTTTTCTTAATTTTAAAAGTTTTCAAAATTATTTTTAAAAAACAGCTTCGAACAATTGGAGCGGAAAAGAAGCGTCTCAGCCCTCTAGATTCCCAAATATTCGCAGAATCATTAAAACAAATTCGGTTACACATTGCCCCAAAAAATGCAGCAGCTTTTCAAGATTATATTGAAGTACATATGAAACAAATATTGAAAATGACAAAACAATGAGAAAAGAAAAGAAAAATTTGTTTTTAAATTTTTTTGATTAGAATTAATATTTTTTTGGTTTTTGTCTAATTTTCCTGGTTAAGATGTTAGATTTGTTCCGAAGGTTTTAATAAAGCGAATATTAATAGAATATTTTTTTAAATAATATTTTTAATTTAAATATTACTAGCTAATTTATTTTTTAATTTAAACAACAAAAAACATTCGTGAGAATATTGTTAAAGTTTAAATAAAATTTTTAATAATTTTTTAAAGTAAACATAAAGTAAATTAAAAGTGTGGGATAATTTTAATTTTTTTAAATTTTATAAAGTTATTTTACAGAAAGATTGGTAAAACTTTTATTTTTCAACAATGTTAGAAACAAAACCAAGTTCCTCTAAACAAATGTTTCCCTTAAACTCCTTTAAAGAAACTTGAAAATAAGTTTTACCAACACAAAACATCTAAATAAAACATAAAAAATTGTCTGAGAAACATTTGTTCAATAATATTGTTGTCTTGTTTGTAAACAAAATTCTCTCAAACATTAAAACATGTTTTACAATTACTAAAAATATTATTAAAAACAATTGTTTTTCCAAATAATTTAAATAAAAACATCAAAACATGCTTAAAAACAAAATGTTTACTAAACATTGTTTGTCAAACAACTTAAGTTGTTCCAAACATTTTTAAAAAACAAACAATCAAAACTTTTAGTAAGCATCAAAACTTGTTTTACACTTATTAACATATTAAAAATAAAAATGTTTTACAAACAAAAAACATTAAATATGTATTTGTCGTGATGTTTTGACAAAACATCACATGTTACATATGTTTGTCATGCACATAAACATGTTTGTGTTAAATACTTGAATCGGGGGAAAACTTTCTTTCTTGGGTATAAATATTTTAAAGGACATACTTTTATTAGACGCATAAACACTGGGACAAGTATATACTTTCATGGGACGGGTATTTTCTCACAAGAAACATATTTATGACCTCTGCTAGCATTAAATTATTTGATTTAGTACATATGAGAATATTTATTGTTAAATTATAAATTTTTAAAATACAGTATTAAATTTAAGTAAACATCAAGCTTAAAAAGTGTGGGATAATTAAACAAAAAATATTTTTTTGTTTAATTTTCTTAGAATTAAATAAAGTTGTGTTTGTTATAAACATAAAAATTAAGTTTAAAAAAATTTTACTAGACATAAAAATTTTTGTAAGTAAAGGAAAAAAGGAAGAAAAATGATAATAGGAGAAATATATTCAACAATAATTTATTGTTTTGCTACATTTGGATTGTTTTCTAATTTGTTTTTAATTTGGCTAATTTTACGTTATACAATGAAAGAAATGCAAGTTTATAGCAAAATACTTTTACAAACTTGTTTTGTTGATATTGTTGGGATTTGTATGTTTGTTGTTTCTCAACCGGTAAATTAATATTTGGGTAAAATATACTCTTCTGATTACCTAAACATATTACACAACTCCTTTTGCCGAATTCGGCTCCGAAGATAATTTTATCTGATCCTAAGGATTCCAAAAATATGAAAGAAAATGAAGTTCACTGACACACTGACCATCTGTGACCACATAACCAATCAAAAACGACTAAAATAAAACTAAATTAAGACAAAAATAAGACAATAATAGTGAGACCGTTAAGAATTATTTTTAACCTTGGTTTTAATTTAATTAAAAAATTTCCATTTCTGGAAAAATGGAAAGCTCTAAAAGAACTTCAATTTTCAAAATAATTATGTAATATTTACAGACTAACAATCTATCAATTTTTACTTCAAATTATGCTTCAGCATTAACAATAATTAATTATATAATAATTATTTTTTGTGGAATAAGTATTCAAATTCGAGTTTATCGTCATTGTAAAGGTGTAGAAATGACTCAATTACGTAATATGAATAAACAATTAAGTATTGTTTTGGGGGCACAGGTAAATTTGAAATTATAAACCCTAAAAATCCATTTCCTCATATCCCTATCTTCAATAATCTATTTTGACAATTTTAGGCTATTCTTCCTTTATTAACCTACCTATCCAATTTATTCGGAAATATAAATGTTTTATTTAATTTGCCTGGTTTATATTCATCTACTATTGTAATATTCTTTAATTCTAGTTTGGGATCTTTAGTTGCTGTTTTAAATCCTATTGTGAGTTTCTATTTTTATTTTTGACATTACTAAAGGAGTGTCATTTCTGCAGACTTTTTTGAATTTTATTTGTAAAGATATTTTCCTTTAATCATTTCGCTACATATCACAATTTAATGTTCTTTTTTGGTTAACTATTCCAATATCAGTCAACCACAGCTTAAAGTCCTGGCCTTAACAAATGCCCGCAAGTTTGCCTCCAGAAATGACACTCTCCTTT
Source organism: Meloidogyne incognita (assembly GCA_036172945.1). Classification (NCBI taxonomy): domain Eukaryota; kingdom Metazoa; phylum Nematoda; class Chromadorea; order Rhabditida; family Meloidogynidae; genus Meloidogyne; species Meloidogyne incognita. The sequence continues at coordinate 3,869,507 of JARQAC010000002.1, forward strand.
ATTCAGTAGTGCATATTTCCTTAAACTTTAAAAAAATAAATTTAAAAGGTAACAATTTTGAGTGTAAGAAATTACAGACAAATAATTTTTCGATGCAAAAATAATTCAAATATTCATCAAGTTGCTCCAATGCCGGAAACTTCAATGCCTAATAGAACTATACAATATGTAAAATAATCAACTAGTAAAGAACAAAATAACTTGACTAATAACGGACTTATGTGCATAGAGTTTGAGGAATCTTAAAGTTATCTTTTTGGGAGTTTTGAGCATTTTTAAGCTTAAGTGTACATATGTCAAACGGATACTTTCTATAAACTTAAGCCGCGGACTTTTTTATGGCAAATTTTATGGGCTTTAAATGGCCCAAAAGAAGAATTAAATATAAGCTCTAAGGGGGTTAAAATATTTTTTCAAGTACTGTACCTCCATTTTCCCGTTGATTTTTGGGATTTGAGATTCTGATGAGATTTAAAGACTTAGCTCTCTTTTACTTTTTGCTCTATATCAGAGGAAATGCCCATAGAATTTTTTATTAGCTTGTTAGTAATTGTTTAAGCATTTTTTTGTAAAGTTTCTTAGACTGTCTAGGTTTTTTGGAAACCTCGTTTTTAATTTTTCAAGATAAAATTATTGGTTTTCAAAAATTTTTTGTAAATTAAGGTAGTTTTTGCTGCTAAATCAATACATAAAAAGATTATGAAAGATAAAAAATCGTAAGTCGACATATCCGAAAAATCTGTCCAAATTTTTTGGAACAGATTTTTTAGGGAAAAAATGTTGAAGAGTCCCAAAAATGTAATTTTTTTTAATTTTGTTGACCAACATAATAAAAATTAATTTTATTCATTAAATTATTTAAGTATGACTAAATATTAAGTAGTTAGGCAGTTTTAAAAACTTGGCACAATGAAAATTTTAAATGATATCGGATAAAGGTATATGCGTCTGATAAATAGAATTAATTAAGCCTATGCACTACCAGCCTTGTTTAAAAATAATCGAATTTCAGACGGCTTAGTTATTTCAATTCGTTGAGAAGTATTAGTACAATAACTAGGGCGTCCAGACTAACGAAGTTATCTGACCCCACGGATATAGGGAGTGCATTTTTAGATTGAAAAACTTTTGGTCGAGAATCCAATTTTTGCCCTAATTAAAGAAAGGGGAGGTGGTTCTCTAATTTTTTCAACTGGTATAATTACGTAATCTTAATCTGTACAGGGCAGAGGTATCGAAATCAGAAGAAAGTTTGGCTATTCTGAGATTTCCCCATATCCACTAACTTTAATTTAGAGGGCTCTCAAAAAGGAGGATTCATTCTTTCTCTCGTAAAAATAGAACCAACCACTCTCTCTCCTTCAATACGGGCCAAAACTGGCTCCCCCATATTTTGCAATATCTCATTTTGCAACACCCTTATTTTGCAACATAGGGTAAAAATCCACGTTTTGCCACATCGTATTTTGCAACACCATATTCTGCAACATAGGCTATATCCCACGTTTTGCCACAAGGGCAAAAAATCCATATTTTGCAACAAAGGGCAAAATTCTTCATTTTTGCCAACAAATGGTGGGGTCAGTAGAGTATGGCCGATTGAGTGTTGGTCAGCTTTGATCGGCTATAACTTTTTTAGGCTAGATCGAATCCAAGTAAATTATATATGATTCGAAAGCCCTCGATGAGCCTTATCTTTTATCTAACTGAATGGATCAAGTCTGATCAGCCATTCAAAATATAATCCGTTCAAAGTCAAATAAGTGAACTATTCGGGCTTTAACTTTTTAATTAATGATCAGACTTCCAGTTCGAATGGATTATCTTTACGAGAAAAGTAAAAGAAAAGATTAATTTTTAAAATTTTTTCAAAAAAACTTAAAAAAAGCCAAAAATAACAAAAAAAATCAATTTTATTGGCAAAAATTAAGAATTTTGCCCTTTGTTGCAAAATATGGATTTTTTGCCCTTGTGGCAAAACGTGGGTTATAGCCTATGTTGCAAAATACGGTGTTGCAAAATATGATGTTGCAAAACGTGGATTTTTACCCTATGTTGCAAAATATGCGTTTTTGCCCTTGTTGCAAAACGTGGGTTTAGTGCCTTTGTTGCAAAATATGGTTGTGGCAAAATGTGGGGACACGGCCAAAACTATCATAAAAATAAATGCTCTCTCTGTTCATCGTCTGATAATTTCAATTATTCTAAACGGAAGACATATGATAAGAAGCTGAAATTCGTGGTTGTTGTTGGTCATATTGATATACAGTTGTTTGTGTTATTGGCCCCTAAAGAATTTTTTGATTTTAAAAATTTATTTTAGAGTTTAGGCTTAATTTTTAATTTTGTTAATGGAGAAAAATTTTAAAAATTTTTGTAATTTGATCCTACTAACTAGGGTTGCCGCCCGGTTCGTTTCGAAAGGTCGAACCGGGCCTCGAATGTTGGCCCGAAAAATACTCGAACGTCGGCCTGGTCCGAAAACAGCAATCCTACTACTAACAATAAAATTTAAGATTACTTGTTGCTGGAAGTAGTCAGGCTGCAGTTCCTGAACAACTGGGAATTGTTGAGGACTGGGATAGCTGCAAAAATAAGACTTGTTTTTGAAATTTTCCGAAATTTTTAAAAAAAATTTTCAATTATTTTAATATTTCAACCTCCCCATTTGTTGTCCCTGACTAGTTGGAACCATTCCCCCCATTGTTTGGGGACCAATTCCTTCAAAATGAGGTGAATATTGTTGTTGTTGTTGGGGAAATGTTTGTGTTTGTTGTCTTTGATGTGAAGGCCATTCCTCAAATCGACTACTTCGAACTGTACTCCTTGCGGAAGGATATCGAGAAAATCCTGTTGTCCCCTTTTTGTTGTTTCGCATCTATTTTGATAGTTAAAATTTAGAGATAACGGTAGTCTAAGAGTCAATAGTAAGGCTGTCGGTTTCACCAGATTCTTCGGTTAACCGAAACCGAACAGAAAATCTTCGGGGTTTCGGTTCGATTTAGCTTGAAACCGACAACCCTAGTCAATAGGCAATAATGGTTCGTTCAGACTCCTTTTTCTTTGCCTCAAATTCCTTTATTTTGCCTAAGTCAAAAAGGAGTATGAGATCGGATCAGACAGGACATGACATCGGGACTGACTCTGATATCTGAAGAAAACTAGGGTTTCGGTGTTTTAGGGGGTTTTAGCCCCGAACATAATCCAGGTCTATGTAGAAGTAAAAAGAAAAAACCCTGAATAAGGGCACAAAAAAAATTTTTCAAAGTATGAAACTTACATTAACAACACAAATAAAATATATTGCACCAACAACAAGTGCTAGCAGCGCCATACCAGCCAGAAGGATTAGGAATATTATTGCCACCTTGGAAAGGGGTTTTTGAATGGGAAAATTTGGAGAATAAAGTTTAATTTAATTAGTCACTTTCAACAATTATTCTTTCAATTTTGTGGGTAACTGATAGGGGGGAGGGGTAATTAATGGAGTAATTACTGTATTAAACTTGTAAAGTGAGACAGTTGTCGGGCGTAAATATTAATTTAAAAATTGAAGAAAATTTTTATTTAATTTTTAAGAGGAATTTTAATAAATTCTCAATGATAAGTAAGGCTGTGATTTATAGGCAAATGCCTTTTTTTCTGCGAGCTTGGCATGATGTAATACGTTCAAAAAACGTGTTTTTAGCTTGGTCCGAATAGTTTAGCATGACTTTTAGTTTGCCTATTTTTGCCTATTTCGGACTTTTTGAGCCTTTTTGCCTATTTTGGAATTTTCGGTACTATTTTTGCCTTCTTTAGCGATTTTTCCTAAATTTTGTCTAAAAATCGGTGAAAAATCTAAAAAAATCATTCCCAGATTTAAAAAAATCAGTGTCAACTCCCATTTTAAATTTATAGTTCGACAAATTGAGTATTTTTACTCTGTTGGACATTTTGAGATTAGACGTTTTGGTGTTGGGACATTTTGGGGTGGGACGTTTTGTGGGTTGGGCAAGATTTTCTTTTTGTCAATTATCGACATTTTAAAAAAATTACACCATTTTTGCTCAAAAAATGATTTAAAATGACGAATAAATGGCAAAATGGTCAAAAAATGACGAATAGATGGTTATTTTCTTGTTTTTATCATAATTTAGGCTGATAACCTTTTTTACCTGCTTATTTTTGTGCCTTTTTTTGGCTTTTTGGTGCCTATTTTAGGCGCCTATTTCACTAATTTTACTTGCCTAACTATCACAGCCTTAATGATAAGCTATTCAATAAAAGAATATATTTCTTAACAATCAATAAAACTACCTGATAATCATAATATTTTGTTGCGTAGGCCATAACTTTTTTGATTTTTTTTTAAACTTTAAAAATTAGTAAAAAATCGGCTTCTTTTTAATTTTATTTAAAGAAAAGAGGGAATGATTCAAAAAATACAAAAAAGAAAAAGCAAAGAAAAACCCAAGATAAAATGCAAAATGAGGCAAAATAACGGGAAAAATGACAAATATTTTTATTGACCAAAAATCGATTGGAGCGAGGCCAAGAAAAAAATATTTTTTTTATTTGTTTTCGATTACCTTCACATTTTTCGGGGCTTTTGCAATTTTAAAGCCCCGTTTATTTAACTTAAAGTACTCCCTTAGTTTTAACTAGAAATGAGTGAGAAAGTGTATGGTAAAAGAAGAGTACTTTCTTTTAAGGGGAGGATGTTTCGACGCGAAGGTGGTTTGGCGTAAACAATGTACAGTCAAACTTGGAATTTAGACACTTACAATATTAAATAAACCTCAACTAAAGTAAACTTTTTTAACGTCTTAAAGTACTCCCTTAGTTTTAACTAGAAATGAGTGAGATTTTGCCTAACTCTTCTAAAAATTGAGTGAGATATTGCCTAACTCTTCTAAAAATTTCAAAAATTTAGATTAAATAATTTGAAAGTTATGGTCGAAAAGGTAAAAATTTAACGAAAAATTACTTGTCCTTAAAGGTTTATCTCCATAATTTTTTAAATAATGGACCAAAAATTCTGAAATTTTTAGAGAAAATAGCTAACAATATAAGGAATAATTAAACAGAATTTCAGAATTTTAGGATCTCTATTAAAAGCAATCTTCAAATCCGCGCCCAAATTTGCTGCGCCTAACTATCGCACAACAAAAAATTGTCCCCCAAAATTCCCTAGACATGAAGTACAAATATTAACTTTAATTTTATTGGTTTTACATGATAATTTTGTGTGAATGACCAACTAATTACTTGACAAAATTTTCTTTTTAAAGTTAATCTTTTAATTTACAAATTAAGTAGCTAAAAAATAATTTTAAAATTGAGGCGGTGAAGAATAAAGTAAAAATTTTTCTTAGTATTTTTGCTTTCAGGAAAACCAGAATAAAATAATTTTGATTAAAATGTGATTTGAATAGTTTTTCTCTCTTATCTATACAGTATGAAATTTAAATAATTTCCCTTTTTCTGAATGGGTATTTTAGATTTTATGAACATTTCTTGTCCATCGCGCAGACACAAGCTCCAAAACGAAATGGGAAAAGGGCCACGAAAGAACGGAACGACACGAAAAGAAATTTCAGTCAGTCCTGATCGGGGATAACGATTCGTTGGAATATCGGAGAAATCAAGACGGATATCGGGGAATCTCTTTTATCCCACAGATCGCCGCTTTCCCTCATTATTTGTACAAATCCCCAGATATCCCTCTTAATCCCCAGATCCACTTATCCCTCTTAGTCGCCCAAATCATCAATATCCATCTTAGTCTCTCTAAATCATTCGATCTTCACCTTTATCAACAAAATCACCTTATATCCCTCAAAATCCACCGATATCCTTCTTGTTGTCCCTCATCAACCCTTCTTTTCATTACTAGCATTTAATTGTCCCAATGTTTACTTAATTTTATACTAATATGCATAATTCTTGCGAGATATTTTATTAAGAATTTTTTTGAATCCGGGTCCGGATCCAGGTCCAAAAATCGGGATTTCCGGATTTTCGGGGTTTCATCCCGAAAATCCGGTCCGGATAAAAATTTTAAATCCCGAAACCGGATCCGGCATTTTCCAAACTTTGAACTCTAGTTGATTATCTAATATATTGTATAGTTCTTTCCGGCATTGAAGTTTCGGGCATTGGAGCAACTTGATTAATATTTGAATTATTTTTGCATCGAAAAATTATTTGTCTGTAATTTCTTACACTCAAAATTGTTACCTTTTTTAAATTTATTTTGTTTAATTTAAAAAGAAAATAAATAATCATACAATAGGATTTAGAAAAGCAACTAACGCTCCCAAACTAGTATTAAAAAATATTGCAATAGAAGATGAAAATAAACCATGCAAATTAAATAAAAAATTAAAATTGGTGAATAAAGAGGAGAGGTAGGGTAATAAAGGCAGAATAGCCTAAAATTGTTAAATTAAATTATTGAAGATGGAGTAATATGGGAAATGAATTTTTAGGGTTTTTAATTTCAAATTTACCTGTGCCCCCAAAACAATACTTAATTGTTTATTCATATTACGTAATTGAGTCATTTCTACACCTTTACAGTGACGATAAACATGTATTTGAATACTTATTCCACAAAAAATAATTATTATATAATTAATTATTGTTAATGCTGAAGCATAATATCCAGTAAAAATTGATAGATTGTTAGTCTGAATATTAATTTTTTAAATGAAAATTGAAGTTCTTTTAGAGCTTTCCATTTCCCTAGATAAAGAAACTTTCCGGGAAACATGGGGAGTTTTCCTTGAGTCAAATTTCCAGTTTCAGTGGCTTCAAAGGATATTTAGGGTCTAGTCTCGTCTTTTTTAACTCAATCAGCTTCAAAGGATATTTTTAACCCAATCTTACTCTTGATCTAAGTCCAACAACATAATTTTCAATTGTATAATTATCCAATTCTAATGTATTTGCCAATTCATAATTAGTTAAATGTTCATTTTCTGGCGTTGGTTGGTTTGATATAAATGCAAAAATATTTAAGATAAATATTGGGATTGTCATAGCAAAAATTAATAATAATTGGTGCTTAAATTTAACATTAACACTTCTATATAAAGATTATTTCAAAAAAAATTTCAAAAAGTTTTACCGAACAACAGCAAAATAACGATAAATAAATAATGTACAGACATTCATTGAGGTAACTCTCATCATAAAATAATTGAAAGATAAAATTACAAATTGCCAAGGATTTGGCAAGAAATGTAGAGGTCCGTAATTCCAAGCCGTACCAACACCCTTATCAGATGTATAAACCTTTTTTATATAAAAATTCTGATTTAAGCATTAATTAAAAAAATGATTTTGATTTTTTCAATAAAATATTTGTTCACTAAAACCAACGTTAAAAATAATTTTTAAGGGTCTCACTATTATTGTCTTATTTTTGTTTTAGGAATATTATAGGTTTGTATATTTTAGTCGTTTTTGACTGGTTATGTGTAAACTAGAAATGAGTTAGTCTGGTCAGTGAACTTCATTTTCTTTCTTATTTTTGGAATCCTTAGGATCAGATGAAATTATGTTTGGCATTGTTTTTTGGAGCCGAGTTCGGCAAAAGGATTTGTGTAATATGTTTAGGTAATCAGAAGATTATATTTTAGCCAAATATTTATTTACCGGTTGAGAAACAACAAACATACAAATCCCAACAATATCAACAAAACAAGTTTGTAAAAGTATTTTGCTATAAACTTGCATTTCTTTCATTGTATAACGTAAAATTAACCAAATTAAAAACAAATTAGAAAACAATCCAAATGTAGCAAAACAATAAATTATTGTTGAATATATTTCTCCTATTAACATTTTTTTCTTCTTTTTTTTGTTAAAGCAAGGATTTCTACAAGCATGTAAGGTGCGTTGCAAAATTATAACCGCTCCCCAATTTTTCTAATTTAACCAACTTCTCGATATCCAATTTGGCTAAGATTTTAATAATAGGTAAACTCCGTCCAAGGTCAATAATAGTCAAAACAGTTTTCAGATTATGTCCGACAGGATTTTTATAAAGAGGATATCGAGAAGTTGGTAAATTCAAAAAATTGGGTGGTAATATTGAAGAATATAGACCCCATATTTTCCTCACTATTTTTCCCCCTATATTTTTACAAAATGGTCAGACTTTTTCCTTCCTTCCATCCAATTTGCCTTTCTAATTTTTGCCTACAATCAAACAAAAGGATTATTTTTTTGGTATTTAACAAGTATGAGTTTTGGGAAGACTCACTTTCTCTATTAAAACGGCAAATAAAATATCAAAAATAATCCGTTTTGTTTGATTGTAGGCAAAAATTAGAAAGGCAATTTGATGGAAGGAAGGAAAAAGTCTGACCATTTTGTAAAAATATAGGGGGAAAAATAGGGAGGAAAAAATGGGGTCTATACTCTTCAATATTACCAATTGGGGAGCGGTTAGGTATTTGCAAGGCGCCTTATTATAATAATTTTTTACAAAGTTATTTACGAAAACGTTTACTAGACTTTGTTTAAATTTTTTATACCAAACAAAACTTTATTTAATTCTAAGAAAATTAAAAAATATTTTTTGTTTAATTATCCCACACTTTTTACTTTTAAATATTTTTACTTTTATTTTAATTAAAAATTATTTTGTACTCCACTATACAGTGCCCACCTCTAACTATAATTTAAAAAATATTCTCACAAAATGTTTTTATTAAAATAATTTAATGTTGAATGAGGTCATAATTTAGGGTTTCGTTTTTCTGAAAAATATTTTTGTCTGGAATTTTATTTATTACTTATACATATTTAGGGATGGGAAAAATATGCACGCAAAATCGCCAAATATGCGCATATATATGCAAACTTTCCCAAAATATGCACAAATATGTATTAAGAATCTGCTACTTCTAAAAATCACAAGCATCCACTGGACTCAGAAATTTTTAATTGAACTTGTAAACTGGAAGAACATAATTTTTTAAATAAATTTTTTAAGAAGGTGTAAATAGTAACCATATATGTATTTACTATTAAAAAAACATAAACTTCTGGATGATTTTTAAACAGAAGATTAAAAGAAAACAAATAAAAAGTAAATTATTTGGAAGGATCTCCAAGTAATTTTGTTAAATTTATAAGGACATTTACAAACTACATTAATGTGAATTTATTTACGTAAAGGTGTTGTGAGGCAAAAAAAAAGATAATTTTGATTAGAATGAGATTTGAATTGTTTTATGAGAATTTCCTTTTAAATTATCAGAATTTCTCTCTTATCCATACAGTATAAAATTTAACTAATTTCCCTTCTTCTAAATGTGTAATTTTGCTTTTATGGACATTTTTTATTTTGGTGTTTCGTTAATTGTCATTTATTCTTTAAATTTTATTTATTTCTCTGTTTACTTCTTTCTTTTTGTTTTTCTTTCTTTCTCTGGCATTGTCTCTTATTTTCACGTACTATTTCGTTAATTTTAATTTCTTTTTTGTTTTTTTTGTTAATTTCAATTTTGTTAATCGCTGTTTTTCAATTTTTTTAAAGATAATTGTTTAAAAATTTTTTCCAGAAAAAATGTCACAAACTGAAAACCAACAAGATTCTTCTATTAATTCAAATTCAGAATCCTTCACAAGTTTTGACAAAATCGATGCATTAATTGATGTTCCCTCCTCTTCCCGCAAAACAAAAGTTGTTAGGCTTGGCGCTAAGGTTTTGGAAACGAAGAAAGAAGTTCGAAAAGTTTTGCCAGAAGCACAATATCTTGGAAATTTGGAAAAGATTATTGTTAGGGATTATTTTCCTGAATTGCCGAAGTTGAAGGTTTTTTTTAATTAATTTGTTTTTAGGTAATTGATTGGGGGGTTTGTAAAGTTTCATCACATTTTTTTCACAGAAATGTGATGAAATTTTTATTTACACAAACGGTTATTTATTAACCGTACCCACGATTTTAAGGTTGGGATTTTCGAGTTGGGCCGGTGTTCGAGTCATTTTTATCGGACCGGCCCGACCGAGTCTTTTCCGGGTCAAAATTTAATGCCCGATCGATCTCTTGGATCAGGTCCCCAACCCTACAAGGTTTTCGGTTAATCCAAATTTAAAAACTCGGTTTGCTGTTTTGAGTTTTTTAATTAAATATCGTTTTTATTGGGGGAATTTTTAAAAGTAAATCCATAAAACGGTTAGTAATTTCTGGCAACAAATATCAAACTTTTCGATTTCAAAACCGGTAATCCCCACAACCATATTCTAACTCCTTTAAAGATAATTTTGCCTAAAATTTTTCTAATTTTCTAAAATTTAGGCCCAAGCAGAATTTATCGATGCAGTTGCCCGCAATGACCATCTAAAAATTAGAGAATTACAAATTCGTTATAGTACTCGTAGAACTGACAGGTTTTTTGTTTAAATTGTTAATTCATACAAAAATATTATTTTTAAGAAGAACTTCCCCCTCACAAAGGCCAAACACTTCTGCTTCACTTTTTGACCCAGCAACACCTTTAGAGAAAATAAAACAAGAAGGGGAAGAGGGAGGTGGTGATAAAATACAAGAGACAGGAAATGCTCCTTATGCTAATGAAGAGGGGGACAATGATGCTTTTCTGGTATTTTTTTTGATAAAATAAAATTGGAATTAAAATGAAAATTTTGCGTGTTTGATAAATATTTAGACAAAACGAATATTCACAGTTAGGTTTAAATTAAATCAAATCACCAGCCCTACTCATTTAATAAAATTAACAATAAATTGAACTTTGCCTAAAATTTTGGAACTAGATTTATTCTAGCTCTTTTATTTAAGCCGCGATTTCGAATTTGACCTCTTATCCTTCTTATCAGGCTCATAACCAGGCCCCTCTGAAGAAATCTGCCTCTTATATAATAGTATAAATTTTTTTGATCATCCGATACGTTTCATTATTTTCGGACATTTAGACTTTTTTATTTTTTTATTTTATTATTTTTCTAAATTTCAGAATGGCAGCAATAAAAAGAAAAAGATTCTCTTCCCAAAAAGGCGCTGGATAATTTCACAGTTCAAACATATTTGGAAAAATATACAAGTGAAGATAATGCTAGTTTTGAAGAACTTTTTGAATTGGGGAAAAAACGAGAAAGAGTAAGGGGAATAAAAGTTTTAAAATTTTTTATAAAATTAATTTTAAAGGTTCAAAATGCTTGGATGTATGAAGCAGAAGCGAAACATAATGAATCTTTAGTTTCTAGAGACCAGCCAATGTTGGAGGCTGCTGATGAACAATTAGTTGCTAAAAGTAATACGTCAGGTTTGGAATTATTTTTATTTTCTAATAAAAGTTTGAGTTTGGCATAGGGAAGGAAGCGAATTTGCGACCTCTGGAGCCGAAAAAGAAAATTTGATAACAGGCTCTAGGGTAATTATCATTTCGCTCCTCTTTCTCAGAGTGCATAATGGCCATTAGAGCTGACCAAGGTTCTTTGTCCTTAGTTGACTTGTTGTCTTGCGGTTTTTCGGGTTTCTCTTAGGGTTAAGTCCGTTTTTGTTTATTACGAATTGTATTTTTGGTATAGTGCAAGTCAAAATTTTTTTTATAATATTTACAAATTCTTCGGATAAAATTCAATTAACTTTTAAAGATAATCAAAGGCCAATAAATGTTGACAATTGGAGCTATAAAGCACGTAATGTAGTTCTTTTCAATCATCTAGACGAAGCACCTTTAACAATGCAAGAACATATCGATAGAGCTAAAACTTCAGAAATACATATAAACAAAAAAGGAACTCGTTTTAAAAATGAACAACAAAAAGCGCCTGATCAGGTTTTTTACTATCAACTGTATCCAGAAACATTTAACAAAAAATTTTTTGAATTAAACTGGGGATGATTTTTTATTTTAACGAATTTATTTAAAGGTTGCAATGGCTCGTGCCGCTTTTCAAAATGTTTCTAAAATAGCTGGGCATGTTGATGTTACTGGAAAACAAGTTGGGATTGAAAGTAAAACTATTGGGTTAGTTGCTACACCTACTCCAATACCTGGTTAGTTTTTTTTAAGTTTCTGGGTCAAATCTATCTACATTAGGTAAAAAAGGAGAGAATTCTTTTTCTAATATTTAAATCTAATTGTAAGGCTTTACTCTTGTTTTTATTTTAGCTTAAATTTAATTGTTTTAGCTAATGGATTTTCTTTTTTATTTTTGAAATAAGGTCCTATTTATCCTCCAAAATTTTCATATTTCGTTTTTTAAAATCTTGAGCTAAATTTAAAAATCAAATTAACCGAACATTCGAGATAACAGTTAATAACCGTCCATAACCCAACCCCTAATTCCAAATTAGGAACTTGATTAATTGATAGGATATTTATAGGAGGGGGGGCATAAAAGTAACACTAATTATCCCCCGATTTATCCCCCAAAATTTTTCTATTCCGTTTTTTTAATCTAGAGCCACGTAAATATAAAAATCAGATTAACCGATTAATTTAATTAAATAAATTCAAATAAAAATTAAAAAAAATTTTTTTCAAAATAAATTTAAATATTTATAGACGAATCTCCATTAATGACATGGGGAGAAATTGAAGGAACACCATTTCGTCTAGATGCCCCAGAAATCCAACCACATATAGAAAATGCTCCAACATTTAAAATACCAGAAATGCCTGTCAGAGAAAAAGTTGCTGCACAAATTGCTGAAAAAATTGCTTCGAGTTATAATAATAAAAGAAAATTGGCAATGAATAAAATACAGGAAATTGCTCCGTTTGTTTTTATTTTATTTTTAAATTCAAATTAAATTTATAATTTCTCGGTCATATCTACTATTAGGTTTTGGCTGTAATTTATTGTTGATTGTCTTTCTTTTTCTGAAAAAATGTTCGAAAATTTTGTCTACAAATTACTCTCCTTTAGTTTCTTCTCTCTCAAAAAATTATTCCAAGATTTTAAAATAATTTTTGAGTATAATTTTACACTGGTAAATTAATTTTTCTATTTTCAGTAAATAACTAAAATTAAATACAAATTTTTTTAATTATAAAATTATTTTTTAAGAAAAACACCAAAATTCAACGCTTCTTGTCGTTCTGGAACTTCCAGAGTTGGTACAATGTCTCCAGCTGCTCGAACTTTGCTTAATGAAAGATTGGGTATTCGGTTGGGAACTGACAAATTAATTAAATTTTCGCCTAGTCCGAGAGGGTAAATTTAATTTTTTTATTTTTTATTAATTAAAAATTCCTAAAAATCTAATTAAAAACTTAGAAATTTTTTTCTTTCTCTTCATTTTCTACCAATAAGTATATTTTTCTCCTCTATTTTGTTTTCTATTGCTTCAAGTTTATTTTTGCTTCAATTTTTAATTATTTAAAAATTAATATTCTATTTTTAAATTTTGTTTAAAAATAATTTTTATTTATTCTTAAGAACACCAACTAGCCGAACAATGTTTAGTCCATCAATATATAAATTGGTTAAACCCAAAAGTGAAGCAAATTCGGGTGCTTCTACACCCACTAGATTACCTGAAAGTAATAAATCGACAACAACAATTAATGTTACAGATAATCTTTTAAATATTCCTCCAGCAGCTTTTGGGAATGATAATGGTAAGAATGAGTTAATTTTAAGATAGAAATATTTTTTTTCTAGGGGGATTATCAAGTGCTACAAGTAGTGTTGGTGGAAGACCTAAAGCAGCAGATTTTTTCTAATAAATATATATTTAAAATTAATTTTTTTATTTTTTAAATATTAAAAATTGTCAATTTAATTGAAAAATATTTAAAATAAAATTTTAATTTTTTATTAATATTTTTATGAATTAAACTTTTGAAATTTTAGGGATAAGGAAGTTCTCCTCTTGCTTCAAGTTTATTTTCCCTTTTGCTTCAAGTTTATTTTAAAAATCATATAATTTAATCGTTTGAAATTTTAACAAAAAATATATACAATAATTGTAAAAATAAAATTCATTAAATATACAAAAATTAGAATCATCACAATATTTTTTGTTCTATAATTATGTACTCATTAAACGGTGGGTAGCTCCACAATAGCTACTACTGTTTATTGAATCTGTAAAAATAAACTTTAAAGTTTTTGCTTCAAGTTTGATTTTTTAAGTTTTCAAGTTTATTATTCCTTATTAATAGAGACAGGATTTTTAGGCAAATGCCTGTTTTTTTCCTGGATAGGCCTGATGCTGAAACGTCCAAATCCGGTGTTATTTTACTGAAATCTTCTTTCTAACTAATTTTATCGTTGCCTAAAATTGCCTATTTCAACTTTTTCTGACAAAGTGCCCTATTTTGCCTTTTTTCAGCCTATTTTGCATATTTTTACTAAAATTTACGAATTTTTGCGCATTTTTTGAGAAAATTGCTGTCTAAAAAATTTTTTTCTTGTAAAATATAAAATTTTTCCAAAAAATTTTTGTCAAAAAATCTTTTTGGGAATAATTTTCTTCTGAAAAATTTATCAAATTATTTTTGGAAACAAAATAAATAATATAAATTAATTTATTTGTAATTCTGATCGTCAAAATTAATTTATTTAACATTTTATTGCTTACATTTATCACTTTTGATAAAATTTAGCCAATTTAAATCAGAAAATCTCGAAAAAATCCTGCCTATTTTGCCTTTTTTTCGGATTTTAGTGCCTATTTTGGCAATTTTTTACTGCCTATATAGGCGCCTATTTTTAACTTTATCGTGCCTAAAAATCCTGTCTCTACTTATTAACTATTTCAAGTTTATTTTTTCAAGTTGTTCGTCAAGTTTAATTTTCTTTGCTTCAAGTTTATTATTAAATTTATGCTTCATCTTACATATTAAATAAATTTCCGAAAATTATTTTTTCACTAACAATTTTTTAAAAAAATTTTAAAAACCCACTCCATTGTGTCAATAACAATCCACCCCCATTTGTCATAGTTGGAGATAATTTTGAAGCTCTTCTAGTTGTCATAACACTGCTAGCACCTGCCTTTACTGCTGAAACTTTTTTAGCAAAAGAATAGGGGCAAAGTAAAGCTGCTATTCTTGTTCTAAATCTTCTAGAGAAGAGAGTATAAAGTAAAGGATTGCCTTTAAAATTAAAATATTTTTTTAGAAATAAATTTAAAGACTTACAAGCACTGCAAAGCATTGCTAGTGCATTCATTAGCAAAATAAATTGATATGGAGGGTGAATTCTTACATTAAAAAGGCCTCTGAAAAAAATAAAGGTACTTTTCTGTTTTGTGACCACACTTTAAAAATGTTTAAAAAGGGTCATGAATATAGACAAACTATATGTCATTCGACTTAGCTCTTCGAGCTGAGTCGAATGATATCAAAATCAGCTCGAGATCTTAATTCTGAGCCAAGATAAACAGGTTCAAAATGGTCAACATAAAAAAACCGCCACAGAGCGATAGGTAAGGAGTTAATACAAACGATCATAACTTTGTCCAATCTTGTTCGATCACGCTGATTTTTGTGCTCAGCTCGTCGAACTCTTTCAAATGACATACATTTTGGTATATTCATGTTTTTGACCATTTTGATCATTGTATGTTTTGACCATTTCGAGCCCGTACCATTTCGAACCCCACATGATTTTGGTGTCATTCGACTTAGCTCGAGGAGCTGAGTCGAATGACATATAGTTTGTCCATTTCATGACCCTTTTTAAACATTTTTAAAGTGTGGTCACAAAACAGAAAAGTACCAAAATAAATGTTTTTAATTGGATTTTCTTTTATTAAAAAATTTTTTTGGAATTTTTTAAAAATTTTTTTGAATATTACGTAATTTGCTTCAGTTTTGTATTTTTACTTTTGTTTTATTTGCGTCAAGTTTATTTTTATTTATTCCAACTTTTTTGCTTCATTAAGTTATATTTTTCAAGTTTAATTTTTTTATTTCTTACTGTACTTAATTTTTAAGTTTATTTTTTGCTTCAAGTTTATTTTTGCCTGTTTTGAGTTGATAATTTTTGCTTGTTTATTTTGCTATTTTTCTGCTTCAAGTTTATTTTAATGCTATATTTATCTTGTTGCTTCAAGATTTCATTCTTATTTATTATAAAGTTTCAGTTTTATTTTTTACTTTAATTTATTAAAATTCTTGCCTTGATAGGAAAATAGCCTGTATAGGGGAATAACAAACAAAATAAACAGAAACACAAGCCACCAACATTTTAACAACATTTCTTCTAGTCCTTAAAGCTTCTTCTCTGGCTCCCAGCAAAGCTGCTGATGTGCTGCTTGTTCGACTAGCAGCAGAGCCTGGGTCAGATAATCGTGGTTCATCCCTTGCTGAGAGTGATGTTTTTGTTTCCGGAACTAAAAATTTTTCTGTTAATTAAAATAGGAATTTTTGTTTTTGCTTCGAGTTTACTTAGTAATTTTAGAAAAAATTAAAAACTTTAAGCAAGTGGAAAAAACTTGAAACAAAATAAAAAAATGTTTAATATTAAGCTTGAAGCACAAGTTTATTATTATTCTTCCTTTTGCTTCAAGTTTATTTTTTAATATTTTTTGCTTCAAGTTTCATTTACCTTCATAAAGTTGTCTATTCTTCGCCCACAGAACAGCACATATTTTAGAATAAAGAAAAAGGAATGCCAGACAAGGAAGCAAATAAAGAGTTAAAAATTCAAACCATTTATTCCAAAATTCTGAAGAAGCACGAACATTAATACAAACTGTCCCTAAAGAATTTTTTTTGTAAAAATTATTAAAAAATTATTTTTTACCGTCTGGACTAATTTTATTATGTAATACATATGGAACAGCAATTAAACAAGCAGTTAACCATATTGTAAAAATTGCTATGAGAATATTTGTACGTGAGCATAGGCGACGGGCGTGAATGGGGAAAACAATAGCAATGTAGCTGGAAATTAAGTTTTTGCTTCAAGTTTGTCGACAAGTTTATTTTTAATTTTGTTTCAAGTTTATTCTTATCCAAGTTTATTTTTTAGTTATGCTTCAAGTTTATCTTTTATTTTTTTTTCTAACAATAAGTTTACTTTCTGTGTTTACTTCAAGTTTATTTTTTCAAGCTTATTTCACTTTTGATTCAAGTTTATTTACCACCAAGTTTATGTTTCAAGTTTATGTAATTTTTGTTTATGCTTCTTGTTTATTTTTCTCAAAGTTTATTTTTTAGTTTTGCTTCAAGTTTATCTTTTATTCAACTAACCGTTCAATGCAAACCATTAATTGTGTAAGAATTGACGTAAATAAAAAGACACACTCAAAATATCGAACTACAGGGCATAAATAATACGGCAACCACGGAATCCATGTAGGAGAGCCTAATGCAATCGTGGGTGTCCACTTGAGTGAAGTTGTAGCTAAATTCAAGGCGTCGGCAATGGCCTTAAGTTTATAAGTATAAATTTGCTTCAAGTTTAATTTTTCAAGTTTATTTTTCGAAAACTTATTTTCTCCAACTTATTCAAGTTTATTTAAACTTACCAAATTAAGCAAAAGCAAATTCATCACACTTCTACGCATTTTTCGATCTCCTAAAATAGCAACAATAACTAAAGCATTTCCACACAGTCCAACAATTGTTAGCAGTGAAAAAAGGGAGCCGAAGACAAGGCGCCATAAGGGCGAAATCATTTTTTTGAATTTTTAATTTATTTAAATTTTTTTGTTGTTGTTAAAGAATTTTAAACTAAAAATTAGTAATTTTTTTAATTTACAAAGTTTGTAGAAGCAATAATATTTAAAAATATTTAAAAAGTAGTGCAAATTTCAATTTAAGAAATAAATTTGTTAATTATTAAAGAAAATTTAAAAAAGCGAGGTAAAGAACTAAAATTGGACCTCACTATTCGATATCACAGATTAGATACATTTTATTTTAAGAAA
The DNA here is from genome assembly GCA_036172945.1 of Meloidogyne incognita. Lineage (NCBI taxonomy): Eukaryota > Metazoa > Nematoda > Chromadorea > Rhabditida > Meloidogynidae > Meloidogyne > Meloidogyne incognita. The sequence continues at coordinate 3,887,362 of JARQAC010000002.1, forward strand.
CGGTTTGGTTTGATTTTTGGATTGGGGATTTACCTACATGATATTACTTCTTATAACAACCGAGCCTCATTATAAAATAGCCACTGGACATAGGAGGTAACACGTGGGGAGCTCTTCTCCCCTATTCAATGTCAAACCAAAAACGTAACAAAATTATTATTTTAGGTTTGCTTCACTTTTTAGAATTTTTCAAATCTAAGGATTATTAAAAAATGATGCTCGGTTGTATTCTAGATTTAAAACTAAATAAAAATTTAAAGATTTTAGAAAAATAGAGACAAAAACTTAAAAGTTGAAATAAAAATGTACTTTTAGTTAACAATAAAATATAAAAGCAAAAAATTAAAAAATAAAACTTTTTTTTCAAACTTTTCAAGTTTATTTAAAAAAAGAATAAAGTTTCAACTTGTTTATTAAGTTTTTAAAGGCGCTCTTTCCTCATTTCACTCATACATATCATTTTCATAACTTGTTTCACATGATTTAAAAAAAATTTTTTTTGACAGACAAGAAGCAAATATTTATATAAAAAATATTTATTTAAATAAATTTATTTATTTAAAAAAAGTTTTAATTTATAGAAAAAAGTGTGGAGGAGGGGAGGGGGAAATTTGTTATTCAATACTTTCTAGGTACATAAATGAGGGGGAGTAAATAAATAAATAAATATTTTTTTAAAGGAAATTAATGTGAAAGTAAATAAATAGAAAAATATATTTTTTATTATAAAAATATTTTTGACAAATTAATTTTTTAATTTTTAATATTTGCATAGGATTGATTAAAATAAATAGGTAGGTTTATTTTGGGTAAGAAAATAAAATTAAGTTTAAGCTTCAGAAAAAGGTTTGTAAGAAAAAGTTAAGTTTAATAAGTTTATTTTAAGTTTATTTTTTAAAGTTCATTTATGTTTAACTGTCAAGTTTGTTTATATTTTATAAAGTTTACGTCAACTTAAAAATAAACTTGAAACAAACTTGACAATAACAAACTTTAAAATTAATGTTATGTCTAGTTATAAAAGTTTCAAGTTTGTTTCTAGTTTTAAAATGTTATACTAGTTATATTTATTTGCAACTTGAATTCTACTTTTAATTTAAATATTCTAAATTTTTAAAGTTTGTAAGAATGCAAAATTTAATTATAAACAAGTTTGAATGTCAATCTTTAAGTTTAATTTATTTTATATTAAACCCACGCTTATTTATTTAGAATTTAAATTGTCAGAATAAAATCAGTCTTGTTGTATGTTTAAAAAATTAAAAATTAATAAAAATATTTTTTTTGCTTAAAACATAATGTTTCTATATTTATTTAAAATATTTCTTGATAAGCATTTAAAAATTAATTGTCTTAAATTAAATAAATAAATATTTTTTTGAAATTTATCTTTGTAGTTGCCAATTAAAAATAATTTTATATTTCTATTTTTATTTTTAATTTATAAAAATTAATTTTATATTTATATAAGCTTTAATTTCTTAATTAGGAAATATTTTTTTAATAAAAATAATAAAAATAAATTTGGATTTATTTTAATTGGATTATGAAATATAAATTTGGAAATAAATAAATATATTTTTTTTTGATTTTGGAAATAATAAAAACAAAAATAGCAAAATTGTGAACAAAAATTGTAAAATAATACAAACAAAAAATAATAAAAGAATAAAAAAATATTTTTTTGAAAAACAAAGCTAAAAATATTTTTTTTGTTATTAAATATTGGTGCCTATTAATCAAAAATAGATTTGCTGTTAAATTAATTAATTTGGATTAATTTTAATTAAATTAATAAAATAAATTTAGATAAAAATTAAATAAATTTTTATTAGAGGAATTTAAAATACCGTATATGCTCTAATTATTACCACGGGTAATTATTGCTTCCAAAAAAATATTCTCTAAAACTAAATAAAAATATTTACAATTTATCAAATGTTTAGTGAAAAAAATATTTATAAAAAATGATTTCACAAAGAGGAGGAATATAAATATAAATATAAACTTATTAAAAATTTATTAAAAATAAAAAAATGTAAATTTATTTAATTAAATATTTAAACAAAAATAATGGATGGAAAAAAATATTTTTTTTAATTTTCACACGAATTTTGCTAATAATGGAAAATTGTATTTTATTTTATTTTTACAAAACTCATCCATTTTATTTAATAAATATTTAATAATAAAAATGGAAAAATTTTTATTTTTGAGATTTTCTAAAAAGGAAATAAAGGAATAAATTTTTTATAGAGAAAATTTCCTGAATATTAACAATAAAAGGATTTTAATTAATTAAAAAAATATTTAATTAAGGAAAATATTCTTGGAATAGAAATGTTGCTAATTTACAGAAAGAAAACGAAAACTTGAAAAAACTTAAGTTTGTAACAAATAATAAGAACGAGTAATTATTAATGATAATATTAAGAAAAATACAAACTAAATATTTTTCCGGAAAAGTTTATTTCCGGAAAGTTTATATTCTTAAATATATTTCAAGTTTATAATCAAGTTTATTTTCAAGTTTAATTATGTGATACATACTAACCAAGTTTATTTTTATTTCAAGTTCAAGCTTAATTATTTCAAGTTTTAAAAGTCTAATCTTAAAACTTAAAGTTTGTTGTAAGTAATAAATACAAATTTCTTCAACTTAAGTTTATATTAAATTCAAGTTTATACTTAAAAGTTTAATTTATTTAACAAATTGAATTATTTAAATGTTTGTTAAAGTTTATTTAAATTTATTAAGTTTGTTAATAAAAGTTTACAGGTTAAAATTAAATTTAACAGACAGAGAAGAAAAAAATTGAAATCACGTCAACAGTTGTTTATACAAATAATATTTTAAATATTTTAAAAAACTTGATAAACAAAATATTTCAAACGCGTTTTGATAATTTTTAGGTAGAACCGGACCGAGTCGAGATCTCGAAATAAAATATCAGTTATTGAGAATCGGGATTTTTTGAGATACTGATTCAGATGTTCCATCACAGTCCGGGCTCTACTTCTAAATAATTCGGGAATAGAGAAGAAAATAAGCTATTTAACAGAACAAGTTTTAAAATTTTAGAAAAAAAATTCTAAGAATTGTCAAAGACAAAAATTTTTTTTTTAATTAAAAAAATGTATAGAGAATTTTATTATCAATTAAATGATTTCAAGAATACCCATAACAAATTGTAAGCTAATTAAGTTATAACAGAATATGAACTGACTTGTTAATTAATTTAATGGCAATACATAAATGTTTAAAGAGAATATTTAAGAAAAAAAGAATTTTTAAAAAATATTTAAATAAATTAAATAATTAAATAAAAAAAGACGAAAAAATTATAACAAAGAATATATAAATTAATTATATTTATTTTATTTACATTTTTATTTAAATTAATGTAAAGCCATATGGGAAATATTACGAGATAAAAGGAGAAAAAAATTAATTTTTATAACAAATAAAAATGAGGAAGCCAAAAATATGTAAGAGTATAAACTTGAAATTAAATATAGAAAAAGAATTAATATAAAACTTTCCGGAAAATACATAATTGATTTGAGTGTTTCCGGAAGTTTATTTCAAGTTTTAATCTCAGGTTTATTTTTGACTTTAAAGTTTTTAAGTTTACTATATATTTCAAGTTTGATCTTAAGTTGATTTAAAAGTTTTTGGTTTCAAGTTTATTTAAAAGCTTCAGAATTATACAATTAAATTTTAAATATTTTCTGTTTTAATTTATCTGAAGGTATCGAAAATTAAATTCAATAAATAAAAAGTAATTAGTTTAAAAAATTAAGAACATTTTAACAACTTAATAAATTTCCTTGTAGACAAATTTAACTTAAAAAATAATTAGTAATGAACAAAAATATTCAAAGAATTATAAAAAATTTAAATTAAAATTTAGCAAAAAATTCCCGGAAGTTTAGAATTATCTGTAAAACTCTGAAAACAAGGAAAAATCCATTTGATAAAGTTTTCACACACCTACTCATTTTTGCTTCAAGTTTATAAGTATTTTCTGGAAAGTTTAAAAGAAATATTAAATATAGTGTATTTTAGACTTGTATTTTAATTCCAACTTTTTAAGTGTTACGGTCAGGTTTAATTTGTGTATTTGAAATACATATTATTTTGTGTTTTCCGGAAAGTTTATGTAATCGAATAAGTTTCAAGTTTGTTTCAAGTTTATTTTTTAAAATATAATCAACTTTATTCCTTAACTTCTTAGTTGGGCCTGTAGCAAGTTTTATTATTCCAAGTTTATATTTTTTAAAGTTTATTTCCAAGTTTGTAAAAATGCTTGGATAAAAAAAGTTTATTTAATTTCTATTTCCTCTTAAAATAAATAATTTCAAGTTTATTTATTAAAAAGTTGTTATCAAAAGAAAATTTAATTTAAACACAGTTGGAAAATAAATATCCCTTTAGAATAAAAAAGGTTAGCAAATAATAATGAAAAAAAATAAAAGAGCAAATAATATACATACTAGTGAAAAAGGGCATTTATTTATTTGAGAAAAGGCAAAGCAGCTGGAAATTCTAATTTTTTTTTAATTTTCTGTCATCGACAGTCTAGTGTATTTTACATAAGGACCGGCTTTTTGGACGTGGGGGAGGGTGGGCGCAGACTTAAAAGGGCTAAAAGTGCAAAAATATTATTTGTAAAAATATAAACTTCGATTTATGACATGCTTCTTCTAAAAGTGTAAACGTCCCATTAGGTATTTTTTAAACTGTAATTAAATTCTAAAACATTTTTTATGTTCAGGATTAGGGTAGTCAGTTAAAGCAAATTCTTCGGTTAACCGAAACCGAAATTTTGTCAAGGAGAAAGAAGATATATGTGGAGTAAAAGGGGTATAATTGGTTGGTTATGGTATATAATGGGAGGGGATATAATGGTGTTGAATGAACTAAGGTGGATTTGGAAGGGATAGTCGGAGATTAAGGAGGGATAAAGAGGGATTAAGGTGGATTTGAAGTAATGTGGGGGGGGGGGATTTAAGGCATCTGTAATAATATTGGAGAATCGCCCAAATCATTCTCCTCCAAATCATCTCGATCCTGTTCATTTACTGCTTCTAGAACTTAATAACGAGAAAATTTTGCTTGATTAAAAATAAAATATTTTGACTATTATAAATTTAAAAAATTCTATAAATAAATAGAAAAACCTTCAAAAACAAAATTTATTAATTAGAGAACGGCAAAAATAATACAAAAATTTTTAATATATTTTTGCTTCAATAAACACATCAAAAAATATATTTTTTTAAAAGAATTAATTGGAAAAGACATTTTCTTTCTCATCTTTTTTTTTTAATTTTTTAAAAATTTTATTTATTTAAGAATAATGGCGAAAAAACATTAAAAATATTTTTTTTTATTTTTTTAATAAATAGAAAAAAAATATAAAAAAATTAAAAGTAAAATATTATTAAAAAATACTAATTAATTAATAATTTAAATAAAGCCCCCACCATAAATTACAAACCCTAAATTGAAAGAACTTCATGGATTTTTATTTAAGGGTTAAAAGTAGGGTTGTCGGTTCTTGGAAAATCTTCGGAAATCCGGAACCGAACCGAAAAATCATCTGTTCTTCGGTTCGGTCCAGAACCGACAACCCTGGTTAAAAGAGTAAGATGGAGAGTTAAAAGTTTAGTCCCGAGCAAGCTTCGATCCTCCTTATTGCTAGGCGCTGTCGCCTACCACGTACCGGGATTTCTCGGTACTTATTTAGTTCCCCCCCCCCCCCAGTCAGTTTTTTCGAAAATTATGTAAAAATGGTCAGTCTGAACAACATTTGTAGAACCCATCGAGCTGTGTCGAATGACACCAAAATCAGCAAAATCCGACTTGATTGGACCGAAATACAGACCCCTGAAAGTTGAACAACCACCGGGGTGATTTTTCGAAATTAAAAAAATTTAAGCAAATGATAGCTCATTCGAAAGAGCTCGTCGAGCTGAGTCGAATGACATCGAAATCAACTTAAACGGACACGGTTTGACAAAGTTATGACATTGTTTAGACCTACCGGAGTCGACAAATTATGTCATATTTTTGTCAAATCAAGTCGGATTTCGTTGATTTTGGTGTCATTCGACTCAGCTCGACGAGCTCTTTCGAATGAGGTAGCATTTGTATAAAATCCAGTACCTATAATTTTGCGCCCCGGTGGTTCAGGGGTCTGTATTTCGGTCCAATCAAGTCGGATTTTGCTGATTTTGGTGTTATTCGACACAGCTCGATGGGTTCTACAAATGTTGTTCAGACTGACCATTTTTATATAATTTTCGAAAAAACTGACTGGGGGGGGGGGGGAACTAAATAAGTACCGCGAAAAAACTGACTGGGGGGGGGGGAACTAAATAAGTACCGATTTCTCTACCGGGATTGGCAATAGCTATAGGGGCTCCACCGCTTCCCTTCCTTTTAATAGGAATAGGGCCAATCGCTGAATACCGTAAAAACTGTATTAATTTCCCTCCCTCAAATAATTACCCAGCCTCTATTTATTACCCCCTCCAGCGAGAGATCGAAACAATAAATACCCTGGGTAGTTAATACAGTTTTTACGGTATATTGTTGGTGACAGAATAAACAGTTCTTATTTTCAAGATTGATTAAATAAAACAAAATTCCTGCCCAAACTTTTTTTTCATTTTTAACAATAACAATAATTACTTAACCTAAAACTCTCTAAAAAATAAAAATTATTTACCCTTAGGAATAAATAAAATAAAAGTAAAAATGACTAAATAAACAAACAAAAAAGGAAAAATAAATTAGCTTAACTATAAAATATTAAAAGAAAAAAAAACATCTGCTGCTAAATTTTGTCCTTTTTTTAAAGTAAATACACGCTATTAAAGAAGTTGATTTTGACATTTTTGCTTACTTTTTTTTAAATAAATGTCTGTGTCTATAATAATAAACGTCACAAAAAGGAGTAAATAATATCCAAAAATAACTAATTAAAAAAAAGTTAAGTTGAAAGTATTTTTGTTTTTCTTTTAGATTGAAGGATTGAAGTTGAAGCTTAACGAGTTTATGAAGGAAAAATGAAGGAAATTTTTTTTAATTATTAAAAAAATTTTTCCTTTTTCTACATATGAATCAAAAACAAAATTTTTAAAGAGAAAAAAGTATTTTTTTTCGATAGTATCACGATAATACCGAACCGTGCCATACCCAAGTTCTAACTAGAGCTAGGTACAAATAGGCACTATAGGCACTAAAACTGCCAAAAAAGGCACTTAAATCAGAAAATAAGCAAAATAGGCAAAAGTAAACTTTTTCTAAAACTTAATTTGTTAAAACTTTTTTTCTGTTTGTTAGCAAAATTGGCTGTACTTTAGTACAAATGTTATACCATTCGAAAGAGCTAGTCGAGCTGAGTCGAATGCCACCAGTTTTAGCCCGAGGAAAAATTTTTGGACCGAGATATAGGTCCCTGAATTTTGGAAAAGCGTAGGGGGGACCAAGCACTTTTTTGGGCTGAAAAATTCGAAAATGCAAATGATACCTCATTCGAAAGAGCTCCTCGAGCTGACTAAAGTGACCCCGCAAAATTGACATAATAAAAAATACTTCAAGTTTATTAAAAATATTTTAAAGGTTAAAGAAGCCAAAAAATATTTTTAATTTTAGCACTCTTCTTCCTCTTCCATTTTTGGAAGTTAAAATATATTTTTATAAAAATATTAAAAATGTGTGAAAATAGGTATAAAGAATTTCATATTGTAATATATTTTCTAGTTATTAATTAAGTAAAATTCCTTTTTTCCTTTTATTTATGAAGGGTTAAAGATTAAATAAAAATTGGAGGGGATTTTCTGGAATGAAACAAGGAATTAAATAAATGAAAAAAAGTTTTTAGGGTTTATTAAAAAATATATATTATTTGTTGAAATTAAAACTTGAAGCAAAGAAAAGAAAAAATTCAAAACTCGAAACAGAATAAAGTTTGTAAAAAATAAAACTTGAAACAAAATAGAGAAATAAACTTTAATTAAACAATATTAAAAACTTGGAACTTAAATAAACTTAAAAAACTTGAAGCAAAAAAAATTTAAAACTTGAAACAAAATAAAGTTTAAAGAAAATAAAACTTGAAGCAAAATAGAAAAATAAACCTTAATTTAAAAAAATATTAAAAACTTAGAAATAAACTTGGGGAATAAATAAACTTAATAAACTTGAAGCAAACAAATAAACTTGAATAATAAAAAATAATAAACTTTACCCAATAAATAAACTTGAAGCAACAAGGAAGAATATATAACAAGGATAAACTTGCTACAACAAATGCTTAATTATATATTCAATTTTACTCATTTTTGGAAAAACGTTTCCAGGAATATATGTTTATAAAAATAATTTTTATTTTATAAGCACTATTTGTACGTGGAAATATTCTAAATATTTAATTATATATTTTTGAACTGACAAAAACACACATTTAAAGCTATTTAGTAGTTCCGCATGTCAAAAACGTGAAACTTGTCAAAATATAAGTTGGGAAAAAGAAGGAGGAGAGGAATGAATGTACATAGTATGTGGAGGATATATTGGAACGAATATATCGGGATTGCTGTGAGAAAAATAACCCCTTCAATAGAGAAATGTACAAGGTGCTTCTTAGTTGAAACACCCTGTACTTTCCAAGATCTAGCGGCTTTAGGCCCCGAAATCAGCCATTTTTTACTTATTTACCAAAGAAATTAACTCGAGGGGGGAGTATGGAAGTACAACCTTTTAACAAAATTTACGAAAGATTTTTTAAATTTTCTAAAATTAAAAATTTTTTTTTAAAACCCGATAAACAAAATTATTTTATAAAAAAAGGATTAAAAAAGGGAGGTAAATAAATTTAATAAAAAATAAAAAGGATGTGGAAGTGTGTTGCCAATATTGCCCCCAACATATTTTACGCACTTTTAAGTCTAAAAAGGAAGGAAAAATATTTTCTTAGTGTTTGTGTTTACTTACAAATTCAATAGAGCATAAAAGAAAATTTAATAAAGAAGAATTAAGTTTTGATTTAAATAAACTTGAAATAAAGTTTTGAAAATATAAAAATAAACTTGAAGCAAGTAAAATAAAATAAACTTGAAGCAATTAGAATAAAATAAACTTGAAGAAATTAGAATTAAATAAACTTGTCTAATAACAAGTTTAAAAGCCCCTTTAATTTATCTCGCCTTTTTTTCTTTAAAAAATAATTTAAAGAATCACATTTTTTTAAATCCTCAACTTGGAAGCTATTTAATCTTCCCATCTTTATTTTATTAAAGTTTTACTTTAAATCTGTCTATGTACTTAGCAACAAATAAATATTAAAAATAAATATTAAAAAGAGGTAAATCCACAAAAATTATATTTAATCCCCTCCCTTAAACTTTTTATAATTTTTAAAAGTTTTAAAAAAAATATTTATATCTTTTAAGGTTTAAATTACTTTAGTTATCAGTGGAAAAATTCATTGGATGAGTGATGGAATAGAACCATCAAGGAATGATCTGCCGAAGTAGGTATACCTAGGCATACACAAATTATTAATTAAAGGTAAATTAAGAAATTTAAGAAAATTAAAGGAAAATTAATTAAATGAAAATTCCTTCTATATCTCACCAAATCCTCTAAAACACTCTAAATCCCTCGCTTGATTTTGTGCCATTATATATCCCAAGACGGAAGTATTGCTAGTATAGTACTATTTTGAGGATATTATATATTATATTAAAAGAATAAATATAATATCCCATAACCAGGAATTATACATACGTATTTGCATACATGTCTATGATGTATTTATATATCCTATGAAGGAAGTATTGCTGTTATGATACCGTTTGTGGAAAAATTAAGGGAATAGTAAAGGTAAAACGCAACTTTTTATCTCAGTATTTGGTAACATATTCTATATTCCTGTTCATATGCTTATGATAAAATGAAAATTATAAAGGTCGAAAAAATAATGTCCCTCTCTCAAATAATTACCCTCTCCCTTTTAATTACCCCCTCCAGCGAGAGGTTGAAAAAATAATTACCCTGGGTAATTATTTTAGCAAATACGGTATTTAGTAGGGTTATGTATATCTTCAGCCTCTTCCAATTCACCACCTCAAACACATTTCCAACCACTTTCTTTAGTACATTTACCCTCACAACATGCAAAAGCCTTTCTTTCTGGAACACATTGTTTTTCATAACCAGGGGCATCCTTAATACATGCTTGGATTTCCTCAAAATGTAAAAAGGTTAAAATAAAAATAACAAAAATTGTTAGTAAAAATATTTTGTTGGAATTGAAGAAGAAGAACATTTTTTTGAATAAAATTTGAAGCTAAAAAATATTAAATGTAAAGCATTAGGCTGCTGGGAGCGAGCCAGCATCTTCAGTAATTAAAGCATATTTAATCGGTAAAGCTAAGCATGAGGAGGATCTTGTAAATGGATAGATAACACATCAGTCCGGTCTATTGAAGATAGTAGTTAGCACAAGCCAAAGGATCTGATTTTCTGTTGATTTCCTTTGGCTTGTGGTAACTAACATCTTCAATAGACCTTTTGCACAAGCCAAAGGAGAGAAATAGCTATAGCCTAGCTGCTTTACTTAAATCTAAAAAGATGGTTTTAATTTTACAAAAATTAATTTTAGGATGTGAAATTATTTAAATAAATATTTAATAATTTTTTTAAATAAAATATTAAATTAAAAAAATTTAAATAATGAATTTTAAATCAAAATATAAATCAATTTATACAAAATTTTTAATTTAAAAAATTAAATATTTGGCAAACAAATTTTTATATTTTTTATTAAAAAATATATTTTATTTTAATTTTTAAATCATTTATTTTACGTATATTTAATATTTTTAAACAAACAAAAATTAAAAAAGAACTTTTTTTGAGCTAAATGGTGGCAAAAATTAAAAAAAAGTCTCTGCGAAATATTTTTTTGATTTTTATTTGACAAAAATTAGTAACGTAAATTCTTTTATTATTTTATGTGTTGACTTTTTTTTAACATTAAATTTTCATTTTATACTTTTCTGAAAGCCCTTTTAAATCTGCTACAAGGAAACTTTATATCGAGAAATTTTGCTTGAAAATTATTCAGAGTTAAATTCACTAGGCATCACAAACATGTGTAAAATCTCCCTTAATTCTGAAAAGAAAATTTCAGTTTGAAAAACTCAAAAATAGTGGTAAAGGTCAAATTAGTTAACAGAGTCTACAGCTTGGATTTTATGAATTTACAAACGTGACTTAGTCGCAACTTAGTGTGTCTTTAAAACCTACGCAGTTAAAGAAATAAATTATGTCTATATCTCGTGAATATTTAATTTAAACTAATACAAGGGGAAACGAATATAAATTTTAGTATATTCCAGCAAGATCCAATCATTCAGGATAATTACTTTATGTTAGAACTAGAGACCGGACCGATACGATATATCGATAAAAATATCGGTGTCGATATTATTGATAAACGAGACCGATATTATCGATCGATAAATTTTTTTATTTTTTCGATATTTTTCGAGACCGATACCGATATTCTCGATCGATCACTCGAGTCCGGTCTCTAGTTAGAACAATCAGTTACCAATAGCAATCCGTAAATTTTAGATTTAAGAATATTCAAAACTCATTTTTATCAAATATATAGATCTCAACCAGGGCTGGGCGCAATTGCGGATTGCGAGTTGCGGATTGCGTTTGCGGATTTTTAAAAAAAATTGCGAGTTGCGGATTGCGTTTGCGGATTTTTAAAAAAAATTGCGAGTTGCGGATTGCGTTTGCGGATTTTTTTTTTCGATTGCGCCCAGCCCTGATCTCAACCCATATTTATTACGTTTTATATATTAAAAATAAATAATCAAGATATTTACCAAAATTTAAATTTTGTATTGAAATTAAAATTTATCAATTTTTAACAAATATTTTAAAAATCATTAATTAAAATTCTCCATAATTTATTTTTATTTTTTCCCCAAATATTTTTAATTCTCTTTTAAATTTAATTTTAGCTTCATTCTTTTAAACGCAATACCAATTGCTGGCTGCAGTACATTTTTTTCCATCACAACAGTCAGTAGCACCTCTATCTGGATCACATTGTCTTTCATAATGAGGGGCATTTTTAATACATGCCTGGATTTCCTCAAAATATAAAAAAGTTGAGAGAAAAATAACAAAAATTGTTATTAAAAATATTTTGTTGGAATTGAAGAAGAAGAACATTTTTTAATTTGAATCTAAAAAAAAATATTTTAAAATTTTATAAAAATTTTTTTTTAATTGGTTTTTAATGTTTAAATAAAATTTTGTTTAATTTTAAAAAATAAAATATATTAAATGATGAATTTTAAATTAAAATACACAACAATTTATAACAAAGTTGGCGATTTAATGAATTAAATATTTGACAAACAAATTTTTATTTTGCGGTTTTTATTACAATTTATTTTTTATAATATTTTTAAACAAGCAAAAATAAAGAAAAACTTTTTGAAATCTACATGGTTGCAAAAGCAAAAAAGGGTGCCAAAAATATTTTTTGACTTTTTAAACTGACAAAACTTAATAACAAAAATCTTTTTATTATTTTATTTGTGTAAATTTTATGTGTCTTTTGTGTAAATTTAAAATAATAAAATTTAAAAATAAAATTATTAATAAAATAAGGTAAACAAAAAAAGTATTGAAGGATTGGTGGTTTTTTGGTGATTTAAAATATTCGACAATAAAAATATATAACTATAACTGGTCCGAGGACCTTCTCCGAATTATCTAAAATTATATACAAATCGACACATGTACCACCATTCATTAGAGGAGCAATTGGTTGCGAAGAAACGAAGATGGAATAATTGATGAAAAAGAAATTGAAAAAGTTCCTTAAATGTATTTTAGGTAGAAGACTTTTGGAATAAATATTCTATCTTTTGTCCCATTTTATTATTTATAAATTAATATCTGTTTATTAAATATTAAAAGTTCCAAAATTAGAAGACCAAGAATATGAATAGATTATATGCAGTATACCTTCTAATCAAACAAACAAACTAAAAATAAATGTTGCATTCACGAGCATTCACAGGCACATATATTTTGACCTCTTTCTATATTAAAAGAAATCCCGACCGTTATCAGTGCCTATCACAATTCCCGACCCATATCTTAATATTTGTTATTCATTTGTTTACGCCAATCTCGACTTATTAATGTCCCCTATAAATACTCACCACTACTATTATACATTAACTTTAACTTCTACCTAACCAATACCAATTTATAAACTTAACTTAATTTTAATTGAATAAAATATATTTGGACTATTAGAAATATTTAAAATCCTCAGTAAAAGAGAACTGGGAATTTGAACTAGACTAAACATAGTTCATTATAGTATGTTATATGTAGACATCAATATTCATTACCAATAAAATAGAGATTTACGGATTCGGCCGATTTTGGAAGCAAATAAAACATTATTTAATAAAAAAACATAAAGACTATTTGCCACTTTTATTCAAAATAAAATAAGTGTAATGAAATACTCCTTTAATAAAAGTTTGGGATTTAAAATATGAAAAAATATGAAATTATCACAAACATTACTTAAAAGACAATTTCCGTGTCTGTACAACTTATAATTAAAGAAATAATAAACTGTGACTAAAATATTCCGCAGACAACAATTATTTAATTCAAATAATTAATTGTTTAAATTTCAAAAAAAATACAAAAAAAATTTTTCTCAAAAATATTTTAATTAAAAAAATTAAATTAATTTTATTTGTTCATCATTTTTTTAATTTTTGTTAACAAATTATTTCCTCGTTTTTATTTTAGAAATATAAATAAATAACTATCGACTAAATTTAATTTTAAATTGATATTTAATGGATTTTAATTACATTTATTTAGTAGACATATGTAAATATTTCCTTGTTTTTATATAACAAGGAACTTAATTTGGGAAATAAAAATTAAAGAAATAAATACCTATATATTTAAGCTTATAAAAGAATAAAAATAATTAAATAATATTATACATATATACCGCATTTCCGTTAATAGAGCCCCATGGGGCTGTATTTTTCAACTATCCTCCAGACTGTGACTGTATTAGAGCGTAGGGCTTTAATTAAGGGTGGGGCTCTAATTTTTTTCAATTTTTATTTTAAACCTTTGAATAGATAAGTGAGGAGATATAATAATTTATTTAGTTATTTATTTATAATTTAAAGAGCCAGCTCGATTCGTCGATTTTAAATCTCCTTATACATATTCTCCGTCCTTTGGACTTAAAAATTTGCACATTAAAATTAGTTGCACATTAAAATGTTTAGACATTTCCCTTCCAATCAGTGGCCAATCACATTTTAAAACTAGATTCGTTTGCATAAAAATCAAAGAAAATTGACTAATAAATATATAAACTTTTTGACTAATAATTTAAATTAAATAAAATTCAGACAAAATATTTAAATGTTATTTCTTGCTAAAAATTACTTCCTTTATTAGAAAGAAGAAATATTTAATATTGGATAACATTTAATAAGTTAAATAACCCTCCCTCCTCCACCCCCCTCCTACACAAATACTTTAGAAAAATTCTATTATATAAAGGATAGGCAATAATTAAAGAATTACATATATGTATACTATTCAAGATTTAAAAAAAAATATTTTAATTTGTTTGACTACTTGAAGGGGGTAAACAATAAATATTTCGAAAATATCTAAGATTTTATTTACATCCCAATTTTTCTATATATTTTCTAATATTTTTCTATATTTTTCTAAAATTCATTACACTTCAGTTCTTATTTCAGACGATTTTTCAGCCCCAAGGATCGGCTCAAATTCTGTATTCTAGAAAAAAAAACGCTTTAATATTTATAATTAATTTTCCTAATTTTCTTATGCTAAATTTCTAAACAAAAAATATTTTTTTTAATTTGAAGGGTATCATCAAATTAAATAAAATGTTTAATTTATTTTTAATTTCCTTATTAATTTTTATTTTAAATACATCTTTTGTTTTATCTCAAGAACCAATATCGTTAAGAAAAGAATTACCAGAAGAACGCTTAACTGTGGTCAGAAATAATTAAAAAAAATAATTTTAATTAATTTAAAAACAGCCAGGAATAATTAAATATTATGGATATACTTGTGAAATACACAAAGTTATAACGGAAGATGGATATATTTTGGAAATGCATAGAATCCCTTTTGGACGTAATTTTAATGAAACAGAAAAGAAAAAGCCTAGAAAAGTAGTTTTTGCCCAACACGGATTGTTGTCCTCTAGTTTTGATTGGGTAAGAGTTTTGGAATATACTAAAGGAACTCCTCAACCTTCTAGAAACAAATTTCTGGGCACTAATCTCTTCCAATTATTTCTGATTTTTCTTAATAAGTTTCCCTTATACATACACTTACCCATATATGTTAACAAACCCCCCTCCCTCTTTTTCTACATTAAAAGAAACACCATAAATCATAATATAGAAAGAGTTTAGCAAAGTTCAGCCAACGGGCAGGATTGAACTTGCGACAACGCTGACACATACAAATACAGGTGCTCTACCGCTGAGCTACTGAGCATCGACTAATACTTTCTTTTATCCTTTTAGATCGTTTAATCCCTGCCTAAGTGAATTTTCCTTACTATATATCATGTCTTAAAATCTAAAAGTACAGTTGGACTTTCTTGAAAGTCACTCTCATCATATTTTTCTCCTAAAACAATGAGTTCCTACTATTCACAAATAATTCACCCATTTTTATATTTTCTATTTAATAATTTACCTCTATAAATAGGTATCCAATTTGCCCCACCAATCGTTAGCATTTTTGTTGGCAGATGCCGGATTCGATGTTTGGATGGGAAATGTTAGGGGCAATCTTTACTCGAAAGACCATGAAAAACTTTCGCGAATATCTGATGAATATTGGGATTTTACTTGGGACAAAATGTCCTCCATAGATTTGCCAGCAATGATAAATAAAGCTTTGGAAGTTAGTGGCCAGTCAAAATTATATTATGTTGGACACAGCCAAGGAACTTTAATTATGTTTGCACAATTATCTAATAACAATCGAGAATTTGTTGCTAAAGTTTTTTGTTAATTAATCCCCTCCCCCTTAATTTTTTTGTTAAAAGATTGGCAAATTTTATGCCTTAGCACCTGTTGCCACAATAAAATACATTAGAGGATTAATTGATGTATTAGGGAAATTGTTTGGTATTCAACTGGATATTCTGAATAGATATTTTGGTTCAAAAGAATTCCTTCCAAGTGATATTATAACACAACAAATTGCCCGAGCCCTTTGCGGTGCAAATTGGCAAAAACCAGCTTGTCAAAATATTATGTTTTTGATTGGTGGGACTGATAGTAAACAGATGAATCAGGTATTAATATTTGGAGAAATATATACCTAAATAGTGGAGGTTTGCTTTACATGGCAGTGCCGTAAAAGGAGGGATGATCAGGGTAGAAATAAAGTCGGATAGGACTTCGGATCGGGTTCTCGAAAATTACTTGGATTGTGTATCGTATTTTGGATAACCCGGCCCATCCCTGCTGTAAGGCTGTGTCAATTTGTTTTTCCCTCTAACAACTACAAATTTTTAAAATTTAAAGACTCGTGTACCAGTTTATGCAACACATGCACCTGCAGGAACTTCAACAAGAAATATTGCTCATTGGGTAAATAAATAAATAAAAATAATTTTTAAAAATGAATTACCAGGCTCAAATGCATCGTTCTGGTTTAATGCAACAATTTAATTATGGGTCAAGAAGGAAAAATCAGGAACATTATGGACAAGTAACCTAAAATTTACTTATTTTGGAACAGAACTTGGCCCCTTGGGACCCTTGGGAATGAAGATATTGTAGGCGTATTTAATAGTGCCGAAATTGTTTAGACCTTTGAGGTCCCTTGGGCCAACCATTAGTCAAGGGTCCCAAGAGATTTAAAATTTATACTAAAGTTAGGGTGGCGGATCCAGATATCCGAAGAATTCCAAGGATCCGCTAACCCTGCCCACTAAAGGGGAGTACACATTCAAGAGGTCTCTCTTACCGTATTTATTCATTCAGAACACACCACCAATCTACAATTTAACTAACATAGCAAATATTCCCATTTCTTTGTATTATAGTGAAGCAGATTGGTTGGCAACTAAAAAAGATGTTGAGGTACTGGAAAATTGGAGAATATTAAATAAAATTATTTTTAAAAGGAGACAATTCTTCAACAAATTCCCCAAGAAAATATTAAATTAGCAAAGGAATTATCCAATTTTAACCATTTAGATTTTATTTGGGGTCAAGATGCAGCAGAGAAAATTTATAAAGAAATTATTGAAGAAATTAGTGAAGAGGATTAAAAATTAAATAAAAATATTTGTGAAAAAATAAAAATAATTATTTTTAATATATTTAATTAATTAATTAATTAAGCAAATAAAATATAAGTCCAATAAATTTTTAGATTATTAAAATTATCAAATATGTATATATTTAGAAATTTTTTTAAAAATATTTTTTAAATTTAGTACATAAATTAATGTTCTGAGTTTTGTGAAATTAAAAAAAACATTTTTTGGAAATATATATTTGGCCTTTTAAAGCTTGAAATTTTTGAGATAATCTTTAGAATGTGTGGCAGGGATCTTTGTGATTGTTAGGTACACACAAAACTTTTAATAACATTGAAGAATGTGCTTGGGCGATTAATTTAATCATTGAAAATAGTTATTGCCTAAAGTCTTTTTATTAATTTAGTCTCCACATTGCCATAAATATACAAAATTTAGAAAAATATTGTAAATTATACCAGATACATTCAAAATTTTATTTCCTTATTATTTATTCCTCATTGGAAGTAAATTTTTGTCGAATACTTTCTGATAATATTTGTTTAAATATAAAATTTCTAAACATTTTTGTTTAAAGAAAATTAATTGTTAAGCATAAACACAATGGAATTTAGCTTAATTCTAAAAAATTGACACGAGACGCTATTGTGGAACTTTAACAAAATAATCACAAAATAGAGAAAAATACAAAATAATATATATATTCACTAATTGAGAATAAAATTTTAAGGAAAATATTGATATACGTTTCAAATTGTTAGTCAAATAAACGTTGTTTAGAATCGTTTGTTTAAATAAATAAAAATGATTTTCTTGAAATTATTTGTTAACTACATATATATTTATTTTTTTTTGTTAATAATTATTAAAATATTTATATTATTGTAATAAATTGAGTTAGCTTAGTTAGAGATAATTCTTTGAATCATAATAGATTTAAAAATCTGCAGATTCTATTAGTGATGGGTATGGCTCCAGGGATGGGCAATGGCTCTAAATTTTAATTTTAAATAAAATTAATTGTTCAGCATAAACACAATGGTTCATGCTCGTATAAAATCGAATTCGATGTTCGAAATAAATGGCCACGCTGTAAATCTAGAATAGACTGCTAAATTGAATCCCCGAACCCGGTTCCCGCGGATAATATTGTTTTTAAAAATGTTTAAATACTAGTTATTTATTTTTTAAGCATCATAATGAAGAAAATAACTATTTTATTTTCAATTTTTTTAATCATAAATTTTTCTTCAACAATAAAAACAGCGAATTCACAACAAGATTTACCTGGTGGTTTACTTGGAGGGTTACTTGGAGTACTTGGAAATGTCATAGATTTCCTTAGAAATTTACTCACCCCAAAATTCAATTTAAATGATGAAGAACTTAAAGATTTGGCAGAAAAATTAAGAGAAATAGCGAAATTAGGCTATACGATAACTCAAGAAGAATTACAAAAGCGTGTACAACAAGTATTTGAAATTAACAAACTAACTGGTGGAGAATGGAATGCTAAATTGAACTTAGTAAGCTTGCTTCCACTAGAAGCTCAAAAGAAACTTTGTGGGACATTGGGTGTTGAAGTGAATGGAAATACTAATGATGAACCTCCAAGGGATAAAAGAGGAGCATTAAGAGCTAAACGAGCAGATTCATGCTCGTATAAAATCGACTTTGATGTTCGAAATAAATGGCCACGCTGTAGATCTATCATTAGCTATGTTCATGATCAAGGCCAATGTGGTAGTTGTTATGCAGTTTCAACAGCTTCTTGTTACACTGATCGTCGTTGTATTGAACGAGCAAAAAGACGATTGAGAACGCCAAACAATGCTAGAAATACATTTTCGGCATATGATTTGCTCTCTTGTTCAAAGGAGGATGGGTGTAACGGAGGGGTGACAAATGAAGCTTGGAGATGGATACAAAAAAACGGAATATGTACGGGAACTGACCACCCTCGTAACGGTGGTTGTAAGCCTTATCCTTTTGCGCCAACAAATAAAGATCCAATACCGGAAAGTTGCTCAGAATCTTGCACAAAAACATCATGGAGACCAACTTATCCTACCGATAGAAAACACAATGGCACGTTAAAAATGTTTAAGGAAATTAAATTAATTGCAAAAAATTTGCAGTGACATCAGTCGGCGCAGTGGTGGGAGAAGCTGATATTAAAAATCAGCTCCATACATATGGACCTGTAGTTGCTGGCTTTATAGTTTATGAAGATTTTGAAAGTTACAAAGACGGAGTTTATCGTGTAACTAAGAATTATCTATTTATAAAATTATTACTCTTTTATTCAGAGAGTATCGAATAATAGTCTTGGAGGGCATGCTGTTGTTATTACCGGATATGGAACTGCTACATGTAGTGGAACAAAAATCCCTTTTTGGATTATTAGAAATTCATGGAGTCCCAAATGGGGAAAGGGCGGTTTCTTCTACATGCGTCGTGGAACTAATGAATGTAAAATTGAAAAATATATTTCGTATGGAGTCCCCAAAATATGAAATACTTTTCACAATATAAAAATTTGTAATGTAAATATAAATAAATAAAAAATAATGTGTCAAACTTGTAATAATAAATAAGGAAAAATAAAATTATCAAAATAATGAATAGAATAACTATTTAGAATAATATAAAGCCTCCTCTTTTGTATTCTTTTGTCTTCGATATAACTTTCTTCATTTTCATCGAGAGCCGGTAATTTTTTTCCCGGATTCCCGACACTCTAAAAAATTTCGATAAAACTGGGCAAAAATTTTCGGTAAAACTGAGCTCGAAAAACTCGCTCGAAAAAATCCAAACTCGAAAAACTTGAAAACGAACCAAATCGAAAAAATCCAAACTCGAAAAAATGCATTCAACGTCGGCTCGAATCGAAAACGGCAACCCTATTTACGACAAAACCTTAAGAAGAAAAAATGTTTTAAAGTAAAGTTTTGAAGCAAATTTTTAAATAGAAAAATACTTGGATAATTCAAAAACTAGACCAAATTATTTTTAAATTAAGAATAATCCTTTTGTTTTGCTAAGTGTGTTATGTAGGGTTTTTTAACTTTGAATGGCACAAATAAAAATTGTTTTGGCTTTACTCTTCCTTCCTTTCTTTTATTTTTTATCTTTCCGTTTTTGCACCAATTTTCTCTTTCCAATTTGGCTTTAAAAATAAGAGAAAAAGCTTTAAAAATTGGTAGAACATTTGCGGAAAATTTGCGGACTACCTCGATTTTATATACCCCAAGGGGCCGAAAATGGTGTTTTTAAAAATGGAGGGTATATTAAATTGAGAATATTGCGTTTGAGCAATTCTCCCACAAATGACCAACCAAAATTAAAAATCATATGTACCGTATTTACTCGATTAATTCCCCCTCCCTTGAATAACTCCTCTCTCTCTCGAATTATTCCCCCTGCTATGAATGAGTTGAAACAATAATCCCCCTCCCCCAAATACCCTACTACATGTTCAAATTTCAAAACTCGAATAATTCCCTCCCTTGAAAATTCCCCATGCCACGAATGGGTTGAAAAAATAATTCCCCAGGGGAATTAATCGAGTAAATACGGTATTTAAAATTAAGATTTATCTAATTTTGGGGTATTTAAATACGAGATACAGATTGTTTAATTAAAGGATTTTAAATAAACATGGGCAAAATCCACTTGCCATTATAATATGTATTCCAATTTCAATAGGCTTTATTTTTATCTGCAAATATTTTTCTGCAAATTTTTAGTCCGCAATATTGTCTAGCCTCAAAAATAAAAGGCTTCTTCTTTTTGTTCAACACTAAAACACCTCCTCTCTTTCTTTCTCTTTTCTTAGCTTAACCTCTATATTTACATTAGCGCCATGTGTCCAAAAATACTTTATGTATGTATGTATATACAAATAACAATTATAATTATAACAAAACATAAATTTCTTTTTTTTTAAATTTTGTTGAAAACAAAATTAAATGAAGTGTACTTTTCTTTTGTGGTTTTACCCGTCAGAATGTTTTTATTAAAGTTTGTTTGAAATTAGTGTTCTTTTAAGCTTTTTTTTTTCTTTTGTTAAAGGAAGTGACGAACATATTTTTAAGAGAAGAGAATGTTTATTGATTCTGTTTAAATTAAATTCTGATTGTTTTTATTAAATTCTGAAAATGTTTTTATTTAATTCTGAAAATGTTTTTGTTAAATTCTGAAAATGTTTTTATTAGATTCTGATTTTTGTTGTTTGGTTTATGTTGTAAATTAATTCTGGTTTTATTAATGTTTATTATGAAATTATTTCTGATTTTAAATATTGATGATTTTCTGATTTAATTTAATTGTTTCCTAGTGTTGTTCTGATTTGTTTTAATTTTATTCTGATATGTATTACTATTATTCTATTTATGATTCAATTAAAATTTAATTCTGATTTTAATAATTCTGATAAATTAAATCTCCTTAAGTAAATTTTATATACAAGCTGTTTCAATGCGAAAATTCAGTGTCTAAAGAAAATTTTTTGAAATTATTAGTTTTTTCTTAATATTTTTCAAAATAATATTAAATTAATATTTTATTTTAGTATAATCTCTTAAATTTAATTAAAATGAGATTCAGAATCTTCACTTTTCTTTTAATTATTTTCTAAAATTTTTCTAATAATATGAGTGAAGCTAAAATTTTACAAAGAGATGCTTCTGCTTCTAAATCTCATAAAAATAAATTATTAAAAGAAAAAATGTAAAAGAAGAAGCTAATAGTAGCCCCGTAGAGCCAATCGAAACTGATGCAATGCTTGAAAAACGTGACGAAAATCGATTGGCTAATGCTATATTAAATGCTTCTAAAGGGGAAAATGAATTTCTTCCTCCCCAGCTACAAGCTAATGGATCTAGTGGTGGTAGAAACACTGCTTGTGTTGAGGTTTTGATTTTAGAAAAATTTTATAGAATTGTGAAGCAAAATAAAAATTTAAAAAATCGATGAGTAATTGCTTCGATTTTGTGAAAAAAAATATTGAAAACATGATAAAAATTTGCTTCATGTTTTTATCTTTTATTTAAAATTAGTTCAATTTGCTTCAATTATCTTTTAAAATTAAAACTTGACTTTTATGAAAAATACGCTGAAAAATAAACGCTTCACATTTTTATTTTTAAAACTTAAAAATTGATAAATTTACTGAAACTCGAATTTGAAGAGAATAAATTTGCTTCACATTTTTAAATTAAAAAACGTTAATTAAACAAATTGAAAACAATTATTGAAGTTGGAACCTTTTATTCAAAACATGAAGCAAAACTTGAATTTTAATACTACTAAATAGAAAATAAACTTGCTTGACCTTTTAAAACTTAATTTAATTAAAAAAGTTTCACAATTTAAATAATTATTAAAACAGGTTAGAGCACGCTCTTCGAGTCCTCGGAGGATTCCATTATTTGAGAGAGCTTCAGCTAGATGGTTTATTTGTCATTTTATAAAAAAAATAATTTTTTCAAAAAAGGTGGAATCCCCAATTTGCTTCACCTACATTAGAAACTCAATATTGGAAATGTTCTTTCCCTTTATTGAGAGATCGATTCCGTTCAGGACTTTTATATATTCTTATTTGTTGTTTAAGTTGGTTATTATTTCTTTGGATATTCAATCAAACACAGCTTTTTCATTGGGTATTTTATAAAATTAATGGAAATATTAAGTAAAAATCTGCTTCAAGTTTTTATTAATTTGAAGCAAACCTTGCTTCATGCTGTATTTTTATTTTTCGAAGTAAACATTGCTTCAAGTTCTTTTTAACATGAAGCAAATTCCCTATAAACCTGCTACAAGTTTAATTATATAAACTTGAAGCAAACTTTTCCTAAAACCTACTTCTTGATACCTTTGATTCTAAAAAACTGTAGCAAATGTTTTTAATATTCTGCATTGTTTTTAAACTTGAAGCAAGTTTTGAACAAAAGCCTGTTTCAAGTTGAGATAATTTTCTCGTAAAACTTGCTTAACTTTATTTTTTAACTTAAGCATTCTCCATTATAATAGGCAGTCATTCAAAGTTTTATTTTAAAAATTATAGTTAATCGCCTCCCTCCTTTGCCTCCTTTTTGGTTTAATGTTATGGTTTGCTTCATGTTCACCACATTATCGCCGGTTTTATCTACCAACTTCATTTCTGTGTACCTTTCTTTTGTGTCTAACAACTTTGTTTATTTGTTCAAGTGCCGAAACTTTTATGGGGCCAATAGCTAGTATGGCTACTTCTATGCAGGCATCTTTAAAAAATTTTTTTATTTTTAAAATATTTTTAGGTTATTCTACTCGTCTATGCAGTCATTCCATTCCCCTTATATCTTTGTATTATTTCTTGTGGGTTTTATTCTTTCTTTTTTGAACTGTTAGCAGCTCCATCTCCTGCTACATCTACAGGCAGAATTTAATAAAATTTAATTTTTTAATCTTGAGAAAAAACCTGCTTCTTATCTAAAAGTTTCATATTTTATTAAACTTGAAACTTTTTTTTCAAAACTTGCTTTAAGTTTTAAGAAAAAAATTTTGCAAGCTTGCTTCAAGTTTTATTAGGTTTTTACATATTATTTTTAAAACTTGCTTCAAGTTTTGCGAAAGATTTAAGAAACTTGTTTCAGTTTTTAAAAATAAATTTGCTTCAGGTTTATTTTTTAGGTGTTGTTCATTTTCGAACTGGAACAAAAACAGCAATTCATTTATGTATTCATTTACTTGGAATACACCTTTATATACTTACACAAGTTAGACAACGCAAAACATTCCTCAAAGTTGGGCAATCGTTATTAGCTAGGAAAGATTTGGAATTGGAAACACAATTTAAAGATCATATGATTCAGTCTGTTATGCCTAAGAAGGTGACTTTTTTGAAATTGCTTCAATTTTATGTTTTTGCTTCACTTTTTGTTTCATTTTTCTAAGTTTTGCTTCATCTTTTTATTTAAAAATATCTTCAAATTCCACTTTTCTAATTTTTGTTCTTTTCTAGGTAGCTGATGAATTGTTAAAAGAAACAAGCGAATTACGTCGTCCATCTGCTTCGTTAGAATCCCATTCAAATTGCCGAACTTCAGTTGGTGGCGGTGGGCGTTCTAGCGCAGCTGGGGAATCTACAAGTGGAGGGGGTCTTATGCCTGGACCAAATGGAAGACTATCTTCGTCTGGGGGTGGTAAGCAATGCTTATGTCTCACCTGCTTCTCTTTTAAAAATTTGCTTAATCTCTTGCTTCATTTTACAGGTGTTCGCAAATTCCGCCCTTTCACAATGAATTTAATGAGTGATGTTTCAATACTTTTTGCTGACATTGCAGGCTTCACAAAAATGGCTTCGAATAAATCAGCCGATGAATTGGTCAATTTATTAAATGATTTGTTTGGCCGTTTTGATTATTTGTGTGGGAGGTGTTGTTTGGAAAAGATTAGCACACTTGGAGATTGTTATTATTGTGTTGCTGGTTGCCCAGAGCCTAGGGCAGACCACGCCAAATGTTGTGTTGAAATGGGGTTGGCAATGATTATAGCTATTAGACAGTTTGATTTGGATAGAGGACAAGCGGTTAATATGAGGGTTGGAATACATACTGGAAAGGTATTGAATACAGAATATTCTGATTCTTAAAATCAGAATCAATGTATTTTTTGAATCAGAATTTTATTTTATTTAAAGGTAATGTGTGGAATGGTTGGCACTCGCCGTTTCAAATTCGATGTATTTTCCAACGATGTAACCCTTGCTAACGAAATGGAATCAACTGGGGTTGCTGGAAGAGTTCATATCAGTGAAAAAACTGCTGACTATTTGGATGATGCTTATATTTTGGAAGAAGTAAATGAAAAATAAATTTTTTCTGAAAATTCTGATTTTTATTTAGGGTGCTCCCCACAAGGAAATGAAAACTTTTTTTATTGCTGGCCGCTCTAAAGAATTTGAATCGGCAAGTGGTCAGTTTCTAAACACAATTTCTGGGGATTCTGATTCTGCAAGAGGTGATGGGGGACTTGCTAGTTTAGAGAGTGGAGCTGGTGTTTACAAAGCTAGCTTTAGAAAGGTGAGAGAATCTAAATCAGAAAATAAATCAGAAATAAATGTATTTTATGTGTTTCTCGGAAAAGAAGCGTGTGTTATTTTTTTAATTGTGTTTTATTTCCGGAACGGAAAAATGTATTTCTGCTATGGAAAATCAGAATAAGTTGTCTAAATATTTTATTCTGAAAATGTATTTTCCGGAATATAGTATGTATTTATTTTCCGGAAAGTCAGAATTATGTGTTTTTAAATTTCAGAATTATGTATACCTATTTTAATTCTGAAATAAGTATTTTCTTTTCGGAAATTAAATCAGAATTTTTTAAAATAAATCAGAATTTTGTATTTTACAATTTTTGTATTTTCCCAGAACTTTTGTATTTTCCGTAATTTTTGTATTTTCAGAAATTAGTTGACAAACTACGCACAATACAAACAAATTCCTTACCACCAGTTTCACGTACAGGCACAACCACCACAACAACAAGTCAACAATTAATTGGGGGAAGTAATATAACCCCATTCCACGCATTTGGAGGTGGAGGTTCTCTTCGAATGCGTTTATTAGATCGTTCAATAGAAAATCAGAATCCACAATTTTTAAATAAAGAAGAAAAGGATATTAATAAATTTCTTTCGAGTAACGCTACTGGGTCAGCACAAGTATTGACTAGTATCGGGGAATCTTCGACAGATGAAAGTATTGGGGCTTTGGGGAAGCAGAAAATGCATAAACAGCAACAAATGCAGGTTTAAATTATTTTAGGAAATTTTCTTCAATTTATTATTTAATTTAAAGAATCGTCTTGTTGATGATACACGTAAATCAACCTCTTTACAAATGTTAACTCACGGGGATGGAATACTTCCACCTTCAAATACACCTTCCAGTAAAATTGCACGTAGTATTATTGGAGGCACTCCACCTCCTAATAAAACAAGTGAAAGTGATTTATCAGAGGTTATTAGAAAGGAAAAAATTGGGGTTAGTAATAAAGAATTGAAAGAAAATGGTGGCGGTGGAGAGGAGAAAATTGTGAGTATTTAATAAATTATTTATGAGTGAATCCTTCGTTATAATAGCTGGGGGAGTATAATGTATATACTCGCAAAAATACAGCCAAAATCAAACCTTTAAGTGCTTTCAGTCATCAGAAAAATCACAGATTTGTGGATTTCTAACTAGAAGAGATTCGAGAATCGAAAAAACCCCCGACAGATTTCTTTCATCCTTAAATTTATTCGTTTTTAGCATCAATCCAAACAAGAAGATAAATCAAAAACTAATAGTTATGTTGATTGGCGCACAGCAGAACGTATAGGGGGTAAAATATCTGCAGATCTGGCAAATGAGAGTAGTGCAAATAATAGTGGGAGGGGATCGAGAAGTTCGGGATTACAGGTGTTTTTTGAATATTTTAAATATTTAAATTGTCTTAGATTCATCATTATTAGAGATTTTAAAGAATTAACGAGACATTAAATATTTATAATTTAAAGGAACTTGGTTCTGAAATTGGTGGGCACTCTACCACTTCCCTCGCTGGACTAGATACAGCAATATCACATCATCACAACGCAGCTTCACTTACCAGATTTGATACAGACCATCGGGATTTTGATCAGCGTTTGGCACAAGTCATTCACACTGCAGATGGGTCATTTGCCAAAGGGTTTTGGATGCATCAAGAGGTGTGGAAAGATTGAGAGAATAATTTTTAAATTTAAATACGAGATAGTGGGAGAGTTGGTTATATCGAAACTTTAATTAACTTCACGAAAGCTATTCATAGTCATCAATTCCAGTCCTTACAGAGGAAACCTAGCCTTTAATCGTGATTTTGATCTGGTTTTATTTTTATCCCAATTGTAATTTTTTAGTAATATATATAATTTTTATTTTATAAAAAAATTTTAATATTAATTTTAAGTCATTAAACCGATGGACTCTAAATTTTAACCAAAGAGACATCGAAGCTGAATATCGTGCTCATTTTGCGGCTGGTGACTCTTCTGAGAAGCACTCTAGTGCGCGTAATGCAGCTACGGGCATTGAGAAGCATAGACAAGTGAATTTTAAAAATTCTGATTTTTAATTAATCATTTTTTAAAGTTATCAACACAATTACAAAATATTGGGTGTGGTGGACATAGTGTTACAGCAGCACTTTCCCAACAACCCCGTCAGAACAATAAAAATAACATCAACAACAAAAATACAACAACAAAAACACAACAACAATTATTAATTAATATTCCCCACCGTCACCGCCCCCGTTATCGTTATTCTGGTGTTTTTATTGATATTTTTGTTTCTGCATTTTCTTTTGTTGTGTGTGCAATCTTGTTTTTGGTACAGCCTGGAATTGAATTATCTCCTCCTTTTTTGGTTTATATCTCGGTGGCAGCAATATTTCTAACTGGTAAATAGATTTTTGAAAATTTTTAAAAAAATTTCGAAATTCTTTTATTCAGAAAATTTAATTTAATCTGATTTTTAACCTGTATTTTTATTTAATCTTTGTATTTTTTCTTTATTTTAATAATTCTGGTTTTTTGTTGTCTGTTTTTGTGTTTTCTATGTTTTCTAGTGATGTTCGAGACTCTCGGTCTCGGTTCCCGAGTCGGGAAATTTCCCGGGTTTTTTGAGCTCTCGGTCTCGGTCTCGGTCTCGGTGTTTTAGTCTCGGAAAACGAGACTAAATTTACACCCCTAATGACGGAAATTTTTTGAACTTTTTGAAGGAAAAGGGAAAGGAATATTTATAATTTCTCCCATTTGTCTTTTGATGGTCGATGGTTGAGTGGTTAAGTTGACTGACTTTACTCACTTGCATATTTTGGAAGTGCTGGGTTCGAATCCTAAGTAGAGTTTGACCCCGACCCCGTTCCCCGTTCCCCGTCCCCGCTCCCGAACGATTTTTTCAGACTTCTCCCCGCCCCGTTCCCCGCCCCGAAACAATTCGAAAACCCCGTTCCCCGACCCGAAAATTTTCGGGGTTGTCGGGGGTAAGACCCCTATAAAATGCCATTTTTTAGAGGAATTTAAAGAGAAAAATTTAGAAAATTCCCTCCCAATTTACTTTGTACTTATTATTTTTGAAGGAAAAATGAATGTAATAACAAAATTCTCTTTATATTTTTTCCAAGCGACTTGTAGTTTAGTGGTTTAGATGTTAGATTAAGATATATGTCTATTGAGTCCCACAAGTAGATATGTTTTATTTTATTTTTCTTAAAAAATAAATGATAACAAGTGTTAAATTTTATTTTTAAATATTATCTAACATAAAAAACAAGCCAGCGATTTTGTTTAGTCCTTGAACTCAAAAAATTTTTGCCTGCAGCGCCATAAAGGAAGAAATCAGGCTTTATGATCTAACAAGGTTCTCAAAATTTTCGCCTGCGGCGCTAAAATTAATAAAACTAATTTACATTCAACACTGAGGTATTAGCATTTTTATCTAAGTTGGAAAGCGTGATATCGGTAGATTTAGAAAGAGTAAAGTTATATTGTGGATTTGAAGATTCAAGGGATTTGGGGGATTATGAAGGATTTATAGGGATTTTTGGGGATTAGGGAATATATCAGGTGATAACCCTCCTAATCTCTCGTCTCGACTCTCGGTCTCGACTCTCGGTCTCGAGTCGAGACTCGGTCTCGGGGTTGATTCCCGGTCTCGGTCTCGGCTCTCGACTCTCGGCTTTTTTTCACTCCCGAACATCACTAATGTTTTCATTGGTAGTTCTGATTTTTTATTTTCGAACTCTTTTTTAGTTTTTTTCGTGTTTATGATAATTCTGATTGTTATTGGTCGGGTCATAATTAGTGTCGCTTTTTTCGGTTAATTATGACCCGACCTAATATTTATGTATAATTCTGGGTTATTATTGCTTCTTATCCTTTGTTTATTTCCAGTGTTTTTGTGTTTTATTATGTTAGTAATTCTGATTTTTAGTATTAATTTGTATTTTTTTACTTTTGATATTCTGATTTTTTATTTTCAAAAATACAAAGAAAATACAATTATTTTAATTAATTAATTATTTGTATTTTAGCTGTAATTATACTTGTCGGTTTACCTTTACTCAGTCGGCGACCAATTCTCCCATGGCTTCATCAATGGGGTCCCAGGCATGTTTTGGGTAATAAAATAAAATTAAAAAATTATTTTTTCTATAAAATTAATTAAAGGTGCATTATTAATTGCTTTGCCTGTTGGCGTTGCTTTATTTAATATTCCTCTATGTTTGGATAAAATAATTTATTATTATCCCCCTCCAAACGCTCCAATTATTTGTATTCATCCTGGTCAATTAGTTCTTCGTTTACTTTATTCTTATGTTTTGTTATTGGCTTTATACACTCATTGCAATTTTAGGTAAAAATTTTATAATTCTGATTGTTTGAGTATTTTTTAAATTAAAAAAAAATAATTTTTAGACCCCCCCCCCTCTCCCTCCCTTATAATTTTTTGGGTATTTTTTTAATTAAAAAAATTTAATTAAAAAACCCTCTCACTCCCTTTTTATTTCCTTGTTCTGTTTAAAATTTGTCGAGGTCGACGAGCACAAAAATAACACTATCCAATATAGGAGTTACATTTAACCACCCTTAACTGACAAATAAGGGTGGAATTAAGTGGGGATCAAACGATGGAGATCAGGGACTAGACGGTCTGAGGCACGTCTTAGACACGTCTCACGTCACGTCTCTCTCTCTCTCTCTCCAACTTTTTGGAATTTAATCTCATGGAATTTAATTTAACTCATGGAATTGAATTTAAAAAAGCAAATTCAAATGTTTATTAAAGAATAAAATTTAGATAGAAAATTTAAAATTATATTCTTTTTCTTTAAAAATATTTTCAGTCAACTCGGTGCCTGGCCAAAGACAGGGCAAGCATTGGCTGTTGCACTTGTATTTTTATTAAGTACCTGGTAAATTTAAAATATTTTCTTTTAATTTTCAAAATAAACTTCCAAAAATTCCCAACAGGTTTTGTCAACACCAATTAGACTTTATTCGCTCTCTCGGAGCAGATTCTACATCATTATCCCCCTTCCATTCATTAATTGAAGCCTCCAAAAATTCAAATTCCTCTTCCTCAATATATTTCCATGACAGTATTCAACCCCATCCGTTGCCCTGCAATACTTCCCAACAACCTGTTTGGTCTGCTGGGAATTTTGGATCTCCTTTGTTTTTGTGGGAATTGGTTTTGGATGTTGTTTTGGCTGTTGTTTTAGTTGCTTTTCTTAATTATCAGGCAAAATAATTATTTTTATTACACTTGATTCGCTTTATAGGAATAGGTACCGATTATAATTTTTCTATAATTACATAAGATTGAATATTTTTTCAATTCTTACGGCTTTCTCTTTCCCAAATAAATTCTTTACTTAAAAGACTTTGAATTAAGTTCACCTCAACTCAACCAAAGCATTATCTACCTTTGTTAACCTCATACTCATTGACTCTTTCCTCATGGCATTCCTTTGTCTCTTATTAATTTAAATTTGGATTTTAAAAAAATTTTTGATTATCAAGATCCTCATTTCCCTCATATTGAGTAAATTGAATTAATTTTTTTCATCAAGTAGACTTGTTAGATTAAGTGTCTTTGGATGAACTAATAAACTATCTTTTTAATAATTTTTATTCTAAAATATTTGTCATTTTTTCAGTTTGAAGCAGCCTTTCGTATGTCTTTCTATGGAGATGTACAGGCGCGTAGAGATACTGCCAAAATGCAATTAGTTAGAGATCAGGCTGATTGGCTTCTCAATAATATGTTTGTTTTTGAAATTAAAAGGAAATAATAAAAAAATATTTTTAAAGAATTCCCCCTCATGCTGTTGAATCACTCAAAACAAATACAAAATATAGTGAAAATCACAAATTGACGGCAGGTGAATAAAATAAAATTTAATATTTTGTTTTTATTAATATCTGGGAGTGTAAAAATAGAATAGAGTAGTATCTTTTAAACACATTATTTATACATCGGTATTTTCCTTCGAGAAATGATTACCCTATTCACAGCTCCTAAAAATACAATTCCACCTACTTTTGTGAAGGATTAATATTAAATACCGAATTGGGAGTGTCGTACGAGAATCGAGATCTTGAAAAATCTCTATCTCGATAACAGATTTTTTTCGAGATCTCGCTCGATCCGATCTCAAATTATAATTTCCATAAGGAGAAGTAAAATAAATAAATATTAAAACCTTCTCCGGAAAGCTCCATTATAAATTTTCCGGTAAACCATCTTAAAATTAATAGAAGCCTACCAGAAACAAAAATGTATTTCGTTTCTGGAAATGTTTTAATTTTCTGATTTTTAGTTAATTAATCAAAATTTATATTTAAAATTCAATTCTTTTTTAGTAATGTTTGCTTCAATAACTAATTGGCACGAAATGTATGAAGAAACATATGAGGGTGGTCGTGAATTTATTAGAGTATTAAATGAAGTTATTGGAGATTTTGATGGTAAAAATAAAAATAAATTTGAAAAAAAATAATTTTATTTTTTTCCAAAAAAGAATTACTCGACCGTTCTGAATTTACACATGTTGAGAAAATTAAAACAATAGGTCCTTGTTATATGGCTGCTTCTGGATTGAATCCTGATAGAAGACGGTTATCACTACATCCTTATGAGCATTTATATCAGGCAAATTTCATTTTTTGTTTATCTCAAACTTTGCCTCATTTTCTAAAATGTTTCTTTTGTAAGCTTCTAATTTCTACTTCTGCTTCATAAATTGTTTAGATTCTCTTAAAATTGCTTTATTTCCATTTTTGCCTCAAAAATTTCTTATTTTTTGAAATCTTTAAATTTTTAACCGCAAACTTAGGGTCCATAAAATTCTGTTCCGCAAGTTTCACTCCATATCTCTTACCGATTCATTTTTTAATTCGCTAGCAATTATTATTTTTAATAAATTTTGCTAATTCTGCTTCAGTTCTGCTAAATTTTTTTCTATGAAAAACAAATTTAAAAAAAACTTTTTTATTTTCCAACATTAAATTAAAGTTTATTTATTTTTAGTTAATGGAATTTGCTATTGCTGTACAAAATGCATTAGCCTTCTTCAATCAAGGCAATTAAAAATTAATTATTTTTTATTTAAAAAATTAATTTCCAGATCTCTTAAATTTTGAATTTGAATGTAAAATTGGTTTGAATATTGGCCCTGTTACTGCAGGCAACAAATAAATTTTGTTTAAAAATTAAGTTAAATTATTTAAAGGTGTTATTGGTACCACCAAACTTTATTATGATATTTGGGGGGATACAGTAAATATTGCTTCCAGAATGTATCAGGTAGAGAACTGGACTTGAAGCAAATAAAACTGAAACTTTTTTAAAAATTAAGACTGGAGTAAAGAACCGAATCCAAGTTTCTGCCCACACAAAAAATTTGCTTATTGACCGATATGATTTTGAACATAGAGATCATATTCAGGCTAGTAATTTTAAATTTAAAAATTTTAAAAAAATTCTTTAAGGTGAAAGGCGTTGATGGAGGTATGGACACATTCCTTTTGGTTGGTCGGAAAGGTGAAGGTCCTCTTACATTTCCTTTTGGCAATGATAAATAAATAAAAATTATTATTTTTTAAATCTCTTTTCTAAATATGTATATAATCCCATTGCTTATTTAAAACCTTGCTTCAAACTAATTTGTTTCAGTTTTGATCCTTTTTTACTTGAAAGTTTATGATGCTTCAATTTCAATGATATAAGTTTTTATTTTTCTAGAAGAATCAAGTTCAGTAAATTTTTTAATAAATACAATACCTAACGAAAGTTTACAAAACTTGAAGCAAATCTTATCGAAAATTAAATAATTTTATTTTTTTTAAAGTTGAAGCAAAGTTTTATATTTTATCCAATCTCGAATTTTTCTTTAAAATTTTTCTTTGTTATTTCTTATTTAATTTTCGTGATTTTTTCAATTTCAACATTTTATGCTTTAAATATTTTTTTTCTTTTCATTTTACCGGTGTATTTTCTAAATTTCTCATTTTGGGGCAATCCCGATAACCTCATTTCTTAATCTCACTAATTACAACAACCCTATTACATGTTAATCTTTAGCAATTTTTAAATTTTAATTTGCTTTTTAATATCTTTTTTTATCATTTTTTGGCAGAATAAATATTAATTTTTTGTAAGATTTGACTCTAGTCAAGTTTATAAGTCCAATGAATGATGTCCAATCCAATGAAATTTATGAGTCCACGATTCCAAAACTACTAATCTAATTTTATTTACTTATTATTTCACGTATACCGAATAGTAGAGATTGTTAACATACTTTTACGAGTATTAATATTAGAATTACTAAAGTTAAATAAAAAAAGAAAATTTAAAAATCCATTGGAGACTTACATAATTATATGCATTTAAATGGCAACATGAAAAGAAATTATTTAATAAAAACATTTAAAAGGAACATTAAAAATAAAAAAAATTCCAGTAGGGACATACATAAATATATTATAAAAGAAATCCGAGTATATTATTAGTATATTAAGTGTCCCAGGAAAATTTTTTTGAACGATTTCATTGATATTCATGGAAATATTGCTATAGTTTCTTTTTATTTGTTTCTATTTAATAAATTAAAAAAAGAAAATGGAAAAAGAACTGTATGAAAATTCAAACAAACGAAAATCTGTTGTTCAAATTATTTTACCTTCTACAACCAATAAACCAGAAAAAGCAACAAATCAGACAGATGGAAATAATAATTTAAATGAATGGATTGAGGATAAAAAGAAAAAAATAAATTTATTAATTAGCCGTATCTACAGAAGGAGAAGCAGAAGGGGAAGTAATATTAGCGCAGTTAGAAAGCAGACAATGAGAGAAAAGTTTGTTGAAGTTTTCAGAATTTTATTAAAACATGTGAAATTGTGTTAAAAATAAACATGTTCAAATTAAATCGGAAAAACTTGAAACAATTAAGTAATAAAAATCAGAATTTAATTAAAACATGACAACATTTAAATAATAAAAACCAGAATAAAATTAGAACACTTTAATAAATTGTTTCAGAATTCAACCACGCTATCTGACAATGGAACCACTTTGTTGCCTTTCATCTTGCTTGGTTTTTCGAAGATTTTTTATTTTTTAATTAAAATTAAGGTTCGAACAGGATGCCATTTTGTTGCAATTCTCGAAATCTTTTATGTTTTGCTTGTTTTAATTACAATTTTATTTCATTTATATGACAATGGCAGTTTAAAGTTTTGGACTAAATTAGATAAAACACAGTTGAACTATAATAAAATTGTAAATAAATATTAAATAATTATAGAAAATTAAAATCTAAATTCGAAAGCTTGATAATTAAGAGATGACAAGAGGTAAAACAAAATTGGAATATGTAAAATAACGCTTGACAAAAGTTAAATATTAATAAAAATCAGAACAAAATCAAAACAAAATCAGAATAAAATCAAAACAAATGAGAATAAAATTAAAACATTACATATTAAACCTTACTATCTAGTTAAAAAATTAATCATTACACTTCCTTTAAAAACCAGAAAGTTTCAAGTTTTTATTAAATAAAAGAAAATAAATAGGTGAAGCACCAAGTAACGCTTTGCATTTTTGCTTTATTTGCTATTCTTACATTAATAATGGCTTTATTACTAATTTATGGTCTTCTTACTTTTGAACGTATTTACATTAAAAGTATATTTAATATTTTTAATTGTTTTTATTTATTTTAATTAAAAAAGTTCACTGGCGTTTTGATATTGCATCGCTTATCTTCAACATAATTTTCTTTATAATGTAAGAAAATAAAAACTTAAAATAAATTTTTAACTAACATTTAAATATCAATTTAATTTTTTTAACATTTAAAAATTAAAATATTTATTTGTTAGATACACTACAGCCTTGGCTATTGAATGGTCAGTTACAAACTTGGAGATAACCGATTTGCTTCTGGTTGGAAAATAAAACTTTGAAAATTAAAATAAAGTTAAATTAAAGGTTGTAGCTTTTGCAACACAAATTCCTATACAAATCTGGGCAATTTCTGTAGTTAAAAAATGCTATGATTTTTATTTATTACTACATGTATTTGTAACATTGGCAGAAAAATAATAATTTTCAAAAAATTTTAATAAACTAGAAAAAAATAGAAATTGAGCAAAATAAAAAAATAATAAATTGAGGATCGAATCATTTTTTAAAATTTAATTAAATAAATAAATTTTGCGCTTCTTATTTTACTATTAATTTGAGAGATAATTCTGGTTCGTCAAATTGTTTCTTTTGTTGTTTGTGTCTTAACTAGAAATGTTTTTATTTAATGTTTTTCTGATTAAATTAAACATGTTTGGATAAGATTAAAATTATTCAGAATAATTATAAAACATGTTCTGAAATAATTTCAGAACAAAATTTAAACAATAATAAAACTTGTTCAGAATTAAATTAAAACAATATTAAATTAAAACAGAATTAAATTATTCAAAACATTTTCAGAATACTAAATAAACATGTTTAGATAAAAACAAATATAAATGTTTACCGTCGGCAAAACATTGTTGGAAGTTTTGTTGTTGTTGTTATTTAAAAGTTGTTGTTGAAATTGTAAAGTTGTTGAATCATCCCCTTTGTCTAAAGTAACTAAAATCTTTCTTTGTTTATTTCCTCCATTAGAAAAATTATTTGAAGAAAAAGCATCTTTAAATAAAAATATTTTTTAAATAAATTATATAAAAATATTAATAAAATACAATTAATGCTTTTTTGTGCTATTCTTGTTATTTCTTGTCCAGCTAAAGATAATTTTGAAGGAACATTATTATTTCTCACATTATTATTGATAATTACGCTGCGATTTTCTTGTTCTGAATTCAACCTTTCATCAGATCCGGAAGAGGAAGGGGGTGATTCCTTAAATTTTATTTTTATAAAAAGCAAAATTATTTGGAAATTAAATTCTTATTGAATTCTTTTATGTTTTTAAAAGCTAATGTAAAATTCTGACATGCTTCAGAATTTTATAAATCAGAATTTTATTTATTTCTGAAATCTATATAATTTTTAGCCAAGTTTTAAATGCTTCAAAATTTCAGAATATCTGTTTGCTTAATTAATGTTTTGTTTTTCTGATTTTTCTAGAATTATTTCCTCTGTGTTTTTAATGTTTTTCTGATTTATTGGTGTATCTGAAAATGTTTTAATTTATAAAAACATTTTCAGAATTTAATAAAAACAAATATTTCCTCACTAATTTTATTGCCATTGTTTGTATTTCACGATGTGCAGCATTATCACGCCCACCACTTTTATTATTAATATTAGGAATTGAAGATCTGTCAGTAGAGCCCCCACGTTTTTTCTTTGAATTAAATAATGAAAAAAATCGTTTAGGGCAGCATTGACCAAACTTAAAAATTATTTTAAAAATTAAAAAAAAATTATTTTCTTTTTCCCTCACAGTTTGTAAAAATTCGTGTCTGAACAAATTGGACATTGTAGC
This sequence comes from Meloidogyne incognita, assembly GCA_036172945.1. Lineage (NCBI taxonomy): Eukaryota > Metazoa > Nematoda > Chromadorea > Rhabditida > Meloidogynidae > Meloidogyne > Meloidogyne incognita. The sequence goes on from JARQAC010000002.1 coordinate 3,924,369, forward strand.
ATAAAGTAAAAAATTAACAGAAGAATTAAGTAAGGAAAGAAAATCTAAAATATTTGATAATTGTGCCATTGCAAAGCGAACCTTTAATTTCAAAATTAAAATTATTTTTTTTTAATTAATTTTTACTTGTGGTTTAATACCCATCCAAATAACAAGTATGCCTTGTGGAAGTTCGGTAATGAGAAAAACGGCAACAATTATCTAAAAAAAAAATTAATTAACTTTTAAAAAGATAATGAAGTAAGAGTTTAAAATTGAAGCAAATATTAATTGAACAAAATCGCTCTAGAAAATTGAAACCAAAATTTTCTTACAGTTAACATTGCTGTTGTTGTTTGTTGTTGTTGTTCTGTTGTTCTAACAACGTGCTCTAAAAAATAAAATTTGAGAATGAAGAGTTTAACTTGACGCCTTATTCCGGAAATTATACTACTATATTTCCGGAAAGTAGCTCAACTGGCACGAAGGCAATAAATTATTGTTTTTGGGTTGACTCTTTTGTGCAGACTTTTGTAAAAAATTTAAAAAAAAGAAGAGGAAAATCTCTTGTCTATTTGGTTCGAAATGGAGTTGAAATAAAAAACTTGATTTACGTGGGTACCACTAAAGATGTTGAAAAAAGATTCAATAGAGGTCACAAACTGACTAAAATTTTTGATGGTTATGATAAATTAGAAAAAGCAACTTTAATTGAAACGATTGAGACAGACAAAGCTTACCTGTTAGGTCTGCCTATTATTTTAAATATATTTTTTACATTCTAATTTTTAGAATCGTTATTAATCCTATCTGACAACAATTCAAATTTGCTTAATGGCCGTCAAGAGTACAACAACTTTTTAAGATTTATAGAATATAAATCTACTGGGATTGAAGACCAAGTTTTTTTTAAATAAAAACAAATTTTTATTTTTTTTTCTAGGTTGCACACCTTCATACCCTTGCAGTTAAATTCTTGTTTGAACAATGGAATCTTATTACTTGGGTACCTTTTTAGAGAAATTGATATGTTTGTATTAATTTATTTTGTTATTTTTGTTTAATTTCGATTCAATAAAAAATTTTAAAAACCGTATTCACGGCCGTATTTTTAATTACTTATTTGCCTACTTATGTTTCCAAAGTTCTTCGTTATGGTGTTAGGGAATCTCTCAGCTTGCACTTTGGAAGAATTTCCACTAGCTGAAGCACCCTTTTCAGTTCCAACAGATTTGTCTCTTCCATTATTAGTTTGGGTTGGTAAAGAAGAAAGTGTTGATTGTTTTCCACTATGGAGGCGATTTCTAAATTAATTTTTAAAATAAATGAAGGCATTATATCCCCCAAATACCTTCTCTCACGTGCTTCAACAAGCATTCGAACAAGTAAAGTCATAAAAATAGTTAATAAAAGGCAAGGCACTAATTTTAGAAGAAGTCCTAATTTATTTATATTTTAATTAAAAATATTTTTATTTAAATATTTACCAGCTATCCAAAAGCTAAAACGTTCCCAAGTACAATTCCAAAAACTTGGTTGAGCTAAAATATAAGCAGATACATTCTGAAATTTAGAAACATATACTAATTCTGATTTTATTTTAAAAACATACAGAATCAGGTTCCTTGTAAAACGAGGCAAACTTTGAACCATTAGCCTTGCAAACATCGGGTGCGGGTAATTCACCCTTGTAAAATATCTAAACAATAAAAACAGGTTTTATTAAATAGAAAGTGTTTTTTGAAAGAAGTTTTCTGATTTTAATTCTGATTTATTTCTGAAACAAGTAAAAGGTTAATTAAAATTCTGATATAAAAATTCTGATTTTATTTAGTGTTTCATCAAAGGATAATTTAAATGTTTTATTTAAGTTCTGATCTAAGACAAGTCTGCAATTCTCCTTTAAGTCTATTTCTGACTTAAGCTTTAAAACAAGTTTTAATTATTCTGATTTCTGATTTCAAAAAATTATTCTGATTTCAAATGTTTTTAAAATTATTTTACCAAAGAAACAGAATTAGGTAACTACTTTATAAATATTTAAATTTCTACCTGATATCTAAGCATATTAGGCGCGGAACCAACAGCTGCTATTAATATAGCTGCAACAATTGCAAAAGATGCAGCCTTGTAAGTATTTAAACGAGGCCAATTTCTTGACGAATTTGAGCTGCTTTTTAATACAAGATACCTTTAAATATATTTTTTGCTAAATATTTCTGTAAAATTCTAAATTAATTCACCTTAAAACAGCCATATTAACAGTAATCCAAAGAGAAGCAGAGTGAAATAAAACAGAGAAAAGGGCATAAGAATAGGTGAACACAATCCAAGTAAACGTAAAATAAAGTGGATGACAAAGTTCAATCTAAAAATAAATTGGAAATTTAGGGAAAAAAATTTTTTGAGGATTTTTAGTTAATAATTATTTAATAAGCATTTCCGAAACAAAGTTTTAGCAATAAAGTTTTGATCTATGAAACAAGTTTTGTATGTTATAATTTATTTTGAAGAAATTCTGGTTTTAAAAATTTTCTTTAAGTTTAATTCTGATTATACTTCAAAACAAGTTTTGACAATTCTGATTTTAAAATTTGTTTAATGTTTTTATTAAATTCTGGTTTCAAAACTTTAATGTTCAAAACAAATTCTGAACAAAGTTTAATTTTTTGTTATAAAATTCTGAAAGAAATTCTGAAAATGTTTTTAAGAAACAGAATTTCAAATAAACTTTTACTTGTTTGTAAATAAAATAGGAAGCCATAAGCGACATATCACAAATTGCAATACCAATCAGAAAAAGGTTGAAAGGATTTTTCCTCATTGTAGGCCTTAAATAAATTAATTAATTAATCAGAATATTTTTAAATACCTTAATAAAACAACAACAACACAAATATTAGCAATAACCCCCAAAATACAAATTGTTTGATAAATTATTTTATGAAAAGAGTCATAACGTTGTGAGAGGGAGGATAATAACTTGAAATTGAAAAATATTTTTTTAATTAAATTATTTAATTTCTTATTAAAATTTAATTTTAATTAATTTAAAAATTAATTAAAATTTAAAAATTAATTATTTTGGGTAATAAAATTATTTTTTGTATTTTATTTTTAATTAATTTTTACAGATTTATTTCCATTGTTTTATTTTAATTTTAATACCTCTGTATAATATATTTGGGATTGTTTAACACTTTCTTCATCCAAATCTGTACAGAATCCAGACATTATTTAGAATAATAAAATTTGGTAGTTAATTTTATTTTAAATATAGGAATTAAAAAAAAATATTTTTTTAATCTAAAAATTAATTTTAAATGAAATTTTAAAAAATAATTTAAAATATTTTTTAGTTAAATTGTAGATTTTTTGTTAAAAGAAAAAATAATCCCATCTAATTAACAAAAGTAGATAGGAAGGTTAGAGGGATTTATTTTTTTGTTAACTTTTAAATAAAAATTAAATTTATTTTTGTTTTTGTTTAAATTCACTTTGCTTCAATGAATTTGACTATTTTTATAAAAAATAAAATTAGTTACTCTATAGTCCACCTAATTAATGTAAATGGATTGAAGGAATAGGACGTGGATATATAGTGGATTGTTTAATTAAATAAGTATATTTTTGTTTATTTATTGAAGAGATAGGGGGGGGGAGGGGGAGATCTGTCGGTTTTGGAATTTTTAGTTAAGCAACTCAAACTACTTAAAAGTATATAATTTATTCGATTATTAGAAAGTATTTATTCGAAATAAATTCAGCCTCATTATTTTGTAGAAGGTTAGGGTTGACATAATTGTATGCTTTAATGAGAGTTTATCTGAAATAAGTACCCAATTGTCAGCCAAATTTTAGAATGTACCTTAAAGTGAGTATGTAAACAATAGTGAGTGTACATTATTATGAGGTTTGACTTTTTTTCAATTAAGACAAAAAGGACGAAAGGACGGAATAATTTAGAAAAATATTTCAAATAAAAAGTATAATTAAATTTAAATTAAAAAAGGACAATAAAAAATACAGATGGGTTTAGATTTAATATTTAAATTAATTATAAAGAGTATCAATTAGTATAAATTCACATTTTTGGAAATTAAATCTATTGGGAATTTTATTTATTTTTTTATATTTTAGAAGTTCTCTTAACACATTCTTGTGTGTATGTATCCATGTGTCTACTATTGTACTTTTTACTAAAAAAATTTTATAAAATAAAAATTTGAAAATTAAAGGAAAAAAATTTTGCACATAAATTATTTAAATATTTAATAATTAAAATAAATTTCTAAATTTATTGAAAAATTCTAATTGCTAACAGAAATAGTAAGTGTGAGAAAATAAATTTTAAAAATAAATAAATTTAAAATAAATTGAGATTATAAGAATAAAACAGAAAATGCAAAAATTAAAATACAAAGGATAAAATAAGAAAATACAAAAATCAGAATTTTAGTTAAAAACAGAAAAATACAAGAATAGGCATAATAAATATATTTTAATAGCAAAAATCAGAAACATTTTAAAGAAATTCTGTTTTTGTATTGTTCTTTTATTTTTATAATTCTGAAAATAGAAGAAAAATACAATTATCAGAATTTTAATTAAAAACGGAAAAATACAAAAATCAGAATTATTCATAGATAACATAAAAATACTTTAAATGAGCGTCATTTTGCACATTTTCTTTAAAACTGAATAAAAAAAGAAAAAAAATGCATAGAAATATATTAAAATAGTAACAAATAATTCCTCATTTATTCTTTTAATTTAAAGCTTTTTTCGCATTTGACTCTTTTTTTATTTTTACAGGAAAAGGCTTGAAAAAAGAGAAAAAGCTAAAAATAAATTTAGAGACATATTAATATTTACACGCAAATTAGGAATAATAATTTTTAAAATTTTTGCGGATAATTTTTTGCATAAATATTTTGCGGATTTTAAAAATTTTCTTTTAATTTTAAATTACTCTAAATAAATATTCTAAAATTTTAATTTAAAAATATTTTTTCTCATATTTTAAAATGTTGCCATAAAAATAAATATTTCTTCTCCAAAAAAGGAAAAATGAAAGAAAAAATTTAAAAAAAGAAACAAATAAATGATTAATGAAAAAATAACTAAAAAAATAAAAGAAAATATTATAGGATTAAATTTAAAAAATAAATAGGTATAATTAATTATTTTAATCTTTGATAAAAAAAATAAATAAATTATTTAAATGTGTTTTTTCTTAAATTGGAATTAGAAAAAAGTCATGAGGTTTTAGAAAACACATAAGAAAACAGTAAGTAAAAAATCAGAATTTAGAAAAATGAAATACAAAAATACAAAGATCAGAATTAAAATAAAAAGAAAAAAGGGAAAATCAGAAAATTAAAAAATCGAAAATACATAAATCAGAATTAAGGAAAATAAATAAACTGAAATACAACAATAATAAAAAATACAAAAACCAGAATTTAATAGAAAATAAGATCAGAAAAGGAATAAAATATGCATTTAAATAAATAAAAATCAGAATTATCAAAAAATACAAATTTGTTTAATTAAAATAGGTAATTACTGAAATTTTTAACACTACATAAATGTGCTTCATTAAATTAATTTAACAATTTTAATTTTTATAAAAAATTAAAATTAATTCCCTAAATCAATAAAACATTTTTTCATTTAATTTATTAAGCATGGAAGAAATTTGAGTTGAAAATTTTTTATTTTGAAAAAAGGGGAGAGAGCAAAATGCCAACAAACAAAGAGAGAGAGGATAATGTAAATAGTAGCTGTTACAACAAAAAAAAGCCTCAAAGCTTTTATGGTATTGCCTTTAGCAAAATATATTTATTTTTGGATAATTACAATAATTTTTTGAAAATACAGACAAAAATGTCTTTAAATAAAAATCCGAATAAATATAGAAAGAATAAATCAGAAATAAATAGGAAAAAATACAATTAATAAAATACAGGAATAAAACACATCAGAATTATAAGAAAATACAAAAATCAGAATTTTGCATTTTTCACTTAGAATTCTATATTGTATTTTCCACTAAGGATTCCGATTTTGTATTTCTTATGTTCTGATTTTTCTAATTTTTGTATTTTTTCTTTCGTTCTACGACACTAACAAAGGCTACAAAAATAAAACAAATCAGAATTTGCAAAATACAAAAGAATACACAAAACTTTATAAACAAAACTAAACTAGAAACAAACCAGAATTATAAAATTGTTTTTAAGACCAATAAAAGACATTGTTAAACCAAAAAAAAAGTAAATGAAAACAAAATGTTAAAAAGTTGTTGACAATAACAAAAAAATTATTTTTATTTTTATTGGGGATTTGAATAATTATTTTATTAAAATAATTTTTGTTTTTTTTCTAAATTTTATTTTTAGAAATATTTTAATTTAAATAATTTATTTTAAAGGAAATATAAAAATAAATGTAGGTAGTTGGTTTTTGATGCGTTTGAACAAATTAATTTGAACAAATTAATTTTTGAACAAATTAATATTTTTAATAAAAAATTGGCAAAAATTTTGTAAAATTATTTAAAATTTTATTCAAATTAATTGGAATTGTAATTAAAATTTTTCTTTTAAAATAAATTCATTATTAAAAACAGAAAGAAAAGTAACACAAAAAACAAAGAAAATACACAAAATCAGAATTTCTGAAATAAATAGATAGAACAAAAGGTAAAAAGGAAAATACAAATCAGAATTTTTGAAACAGAAAAATACAAATCAGAATTTTGTTATAACAAAAATACATAAATCAGAATTTTAGCAAATACAAAAAATACATAAATCAGAAAATTATAAAAGGGAAATACAAAGAATCAGAAATTTAATATTAATAAAAAATACAAAAACCAGAATATGTATAACTAAATATAAATAAGCATCAGAAGAATTAAATAAGCATCAGAAGAATTAAATAAGCATCAGAATTTCAAAAATTCAGAATAATAGAAAAAGGAAGTATTTATCCAAAAAGGGCTAAAAAAAGACATCAAAAATCAAATTTATAAAAAAGCGTCGAATTATCCAAAAATATATATTTTATTCTCCAAACAAAGTCAAAAAGCTTTAGGCAATTGTTATATACTAACAAAAGTATTTTTACAACAAATATATTAAATGTGCCACCCACTTAGTTAAAGGATGAGGAGAGAAGCGCTTTGTTAAGCGCTGAAAAAATGAATAAAAATGAAAAAAAAAATAAGAAAAAATGTGATGAAGTGAGGAAAGAAAAAAAGGTTTAAAATTAGAAAAAAAGCCAAGGCGACGAAAAATACAAATTGAATTTGAGAGGGAAGCAATGCATCATTTATATTTTTCAACCTTCCCAACTAGTTCCTTTTTTTTAAAAAAAAGTTTTGAGTTTGGCATAAAATTGGGGAACAATATTTGCTTATTCTTTGTAGTATTTTGGACATTTTTTTTAAATAAATTTTTTGGGATGAAAAAAATTATTTTTATGGATGAAGTGAGAGAACGATTGGGTTGATTTAAAAATTATTAGGAAAAAAGATGAAAGACTAGGAACATAAAATTTTGTATAGATTTCCACAATACTGTTAGCTACTAGGGTTGTTCCCCGTCCCCCCCCCCCCCGTAAAAAATGAAAAAAGTTTCCCCGTCCCCCCTCCCCCCGTGGCAACAAACAAAAATTTTTTTATCGAACAAAAATTTTTGAAACTACAAATAGTATTTTTCACCATAGATACATCCGGGCCCTAAATATTCGTATAGATATAGGTACTGTTCAAAAATATACTGTTCAAAATTTCAAGATTTGGAAAGGTATGAATAGATAGCCGAATAACATATTTGTCAGAATAAAAAAATTCTGACGGAAAAATTTTTTTATTTAAATCAGATCTCTAAATTATATCTTCCAAATAAAGACAAACAAACCCCAAGAGAATTTATGTATTTGTTTAATTTCCAAAAAAGCGCCAAAAAAAAAAAAAAAAGCTACACAAATAGTAAAGAAAAGGGAGGCATTCTTCCCACAAATGTGTGAGTGATTTTTGCGTGGGAGAGGGGGGGGGGAACATATAACAATGGACTTGTTGATTTTGCTAAAAGATAAGGAGGGGAAAGAGCTATTTTTGAATTTTTGGAAATTTAAAAATGAAACTGATGAGAGAAGAGGATTTTTTATTTCCTTATTTTAAATTTTTAAAAAATTTAAATGAAGAAAAACAAAAATACAAAATATTTAAAAGCAGTTGTGTTTTCATAATAATTGTAATTCTGATTGTTGTATTTTTTCTATTATTAAATTCTAATTTTTGTATTTTTATTTTTCTAATGCAATAATTAATTAGGTAATAAAAGGGTATACTCTGATAATTCTGATTTTTATTGTTCTGAATTTTCAAAATTATAATTCTGATTTTTCTATTTTGCTGTATTTGGGGATTAGTTTCTATTTATTTTATATAGGAGATACAATTAAAATACATTTATATTTAAAAACAGAATTTAAAACAAGCTGCCAAAATGTTTACCTCTCAAAATAGGGAAAAAGAAATTTGAATATTTTTGCAATTCCCTACAAATATAAAATTATAAAAATAAATATATTTTTGATATTTAAATCTTCAAATATATTTTTTTAATCTCAAAGGAATATTATTTTTTTCATTTAAAAAATAAAAATATTTGAAAAAATATTTTGAGAACTAGTATGTATGTATATACATAGGTGAAAAATACTAAAAATGAGTGGGAGGGAAATAGAAGATTTTAAAAAACTTTTTTTAATATTTTAAATACTTATTTAAAGCTTCTTCCAAAATCAAAATAAAGAAGTTCTATTTTGATTCCAAAAATTCCCACAAAAAATTCTTTATATATTTTTCCATTGTTTTTTTTTCTTTTTTAATCCAAAAAAGTCGCTAAGGGAAAATTGAAGAAAAGAAAATTAAAAAATCACAAAAATGCAAATATAAGTATCATTTTCTGCTTTTTATATAAATAAAATGGCTATATTTATTCTTTAAACTTTCTGGAAGAATAAAACAATGGAAAAGGAAATAAAATTAAATAATCTATCTGGGTAAATATGCAAGGAAAAGGGCACATGATGCATTAATGTTTTATTGGAACCGGGACGACTTTCTTTGAACTCAGTAAAATATAAAATTTTTAATAGAAAATCAACCATACACCGTGTATGGACTTTAAAATAAAGTCAAGCTTGAATTTTTTGAATTTTGGCTTAATCTTCCAAAAAGTCAGTCTTTAATGATTGATCAAAACTGAAGAATGGATACGGACATTTGCAAGCAAATCAGAACCAAAAAATCTTGGAACTCTCTCTAAGTCTTATTTATTTGGTAACTCGTAATAAACCCCGAGAATTTTTTAAATTTTTTTTTGTGAAAATATGTATATAAAAATAAAAATAAAATTCCAAAAATAGAATTAAATATTGTGCCTTTTTAAGTAATTTTTAAGAGAGAATGATGGAAAGAATAAAAAAAGAATCTAAAAAAAGTTTGACAGCAAGTATTTTTGAAAAAACAACCTGTCATTTAATTAAATAAATAAATATATTATTTAAATATAAAAAACTTTATTTAATTGTTTTTAAAAATTTATTTCTATGGGTGACATTTTATCGCATTTAATAAAAAAATAATAATAAAAAATAAAAAAAAATCTCCGTTCCCTAGGCAGTCATGGAAACTCCTTTAACAAATAATAGGGCTTTGTAATTTATGAGTGATTAGGGAAGGTAATAATTATCTTTTAAAGCAACAAACGTCGCTAGTTAATAAACAAAAAGTGAGTAAAAGAATAAATTACATAGAGATTTATAAGAATTTTATTTAATGAAAGATTAGAATACAATAGAGAATCCTCATCGTTAGATACACCCAGAATTATATAACCCTAAATCTAGAATAAATTTCTTAAATTTAATTCTTGACTGGCTGGGGAGCTTTAAAAACAATATACTCTATTAAAAGTACAAATACAACATCCTCGAGGCTACTTTTACTCCTCAAAAAATTATAAGGTACATCCTTTTAGCCTCACAGAATGTATTTTATAACTAGGTTCAATTCAATTCAGAGAAGAATTGGTTAAACAAAATTTCTTGATCTTTTGTAAAAATATAGGGTCACATCATCCCCCTGCTCCCCCCCCCCCCCCCCCCTCCCCCCCATTCTCCTAATTGTAAAAATAAAATTTTTCTCGGAGGAGATTTCGATACTTAAATTATAATTAACCAAAAAAATATTAAAACAAAAATACTACTAAAAATTAAATTGAAAGAAAAAGAAATAATTTTTGTGTATATTTATTCTCTAAAAATTTTTTGGACGAAATGTCACTTTTATTTAAATTTTATTTTTAAAAAATATTTTTTTATCTAAATATTTAAATATTTTCTTTTGCCAATGACGTTTACAAAAAGAATTGAATTCTTCTCTCCCCTTTTTGTTTTGTTAAAAAATTCAATTGCGCGAATAAATATAATAATGTGCTTTATGAAACGTAAAATGAAAGAGAAAAGATTGAGTGAAAAAAGATTTCTTTTTCTCTTTAAAAATATTAAATTATTGCGGAAATATTAGAGATTTTATGGCTATTCTAAAAAATATAAAAAGTTAAAAAAATTTATTTTTTTATTGTCTATGATTGTTTAAAATTGAGAATTTCCTAGGTGTTTTAGGAGAAAGGATCAAGAGAACGAGCCGGGCTCAAAAAATATTTTTGTCTGAAATTTATTAAGATTCTGTGTAAATATAATTATTTTGTAGTATTTTAAATTAAAGTGTTCTGGATCGAAAAATATAGTGATTGTCGATAAATATAATAATGTGTTGCCTCAGTAGATTAAAAAAGATACTGGTAGATTATGAATTTTAGAAGGATTAAACAAAGTAGTACTATCAACTTTTAAATTTTTATTTCTAACCTAATTAAAAAAAGGGGGGAGGGCCTAAAATAAAATTGTTTTTAATTTACATATTTTTTCAATTTTTAAAGATACTTTAAAAAAATTTTTTCACAAAATTTCGAAAATTTTTAAATTCGGAATCTCTATTTTAAGCAATTAAATAAATAATCCATTCTAATTTATTTTCATGAATGGATGATATTAAAAAAATATAGAAAGTCAAATCCTTTACTTTAAAAATTCAATCCTTTAAAGCTTTGTGAGAACTCGACCGGATATATATTTAAAAGAATGAAGCCTCCCCTCCCCCCCTCCTTTTTTTACTGAGCAATTTATTGAAAGATGAACACATTAAAAAATATTTAGCTCAAATTACATGACCAAATAAATGAAAAAAAATATTTATGAGACAAATGTACGTAAATTTTTTAAATAGAAAAAAAATTTTTAGAAAAATTTTCCAATTTTTTATGAGAACGAACAATTGGTCTTTTAATTTTTTACTAGTAAAACAAAAAAGGGAAGACGCGCGTTTGTTAAAATAAATTATTAAAATATTAATTTACAAAGGTAATTAATTTACACTGTTGTTTTGAATTATAGAAGAAAAATTATTTTTAAATTCTTTTTAAACTTTTTTTTTGAATTATCAAAGATTATTTAGTTAGCGAGTTTGTAGATTTTTTAAAATTAAAGGGGCTGTAAAAAATAAAAACGAAAGAAAGGAAGAAATAATAATGAAATAATAATGATAAACAGTTGTTTTGTCAAAATAAATTTTTGAAAAATATTTTTAAAAATAATTTTTTGCATGACCACACACACACAAAATTTTGAAGAGAATTTATTATTAAATTTAAGAATAAATTATTTAAAGCGGAAGTTTATTTTTAAAAAATTGTGTTTTTATTTTTTTAAATTTTTGTGTAATTGCAGAAAAAGGTATTTACATTTTTGGATTATTTAAATTTAAAACTGTAAGTTTAAATTTTAATTTTTTGCATGTTAAGGCTTTATTCAAATAAAATTCGTTAGGTGAGAAAGGGGTAAAGGTAAATTAAATATCGCCGGTTCAGAATAATTTTCTTGATTTTCGTCCGATTCGAATAAATCTTATATCTTTCGAAAGGCTTCGAGATGCGGCATAATTTTTCTAATTTTCATAAGTGAACTGATCTGATCTGAACATTCTACAAAATATTATAGCCGTAAAACTAGAGAGAGATTTTGTTAGAGCGTGATTTTGAGAGAAAAATTAGAGCGAGATTGTCTCTCCTTCTTTTGAATGTTATTTTCTGTCTCAAGAAGCAAAGCAACTTTTATGTAACCACATCATAGGTTATACTTTTGTATTTTCCGGAATATACAGTTCTCCACATAACTATACGGCCACCCTATTTTTCGAAAATTTTCCCGTTTAAATATGAGTTTGGAAATTTTTACATTTAAATATAATAGACAAGTAGCAAATGGACCGATTACTATGCTTTATCAGAAATTATTATGGTTTATTCAGTTATTTTTCACTTTACCTGACAAAATTACCTCCACATAACTATACGGCCACTTGTATTTTCGACCTTAGGAGTGGTCCGAAAAATCTACAAAAATTCCTGTAAACATATCCATTGATATGTATAGAAAATACAAAAGAAATGAAGTTCCGATATAATTCCTTCATTGAGATCTGAAAACCCGAAAATCAACGGAAAACTGGGGGTAGACGTCTTTAAAAAATATTTTCGACCCCTTACAGGTGAAATAAAAATTTTATTTTGAGCTTATTCGAAAGCCCTTGAAATTTGCTACAAGATAGCAACAATTTTATTTACCGAAAAAAATTCACCTTGAAGACATAATGTGATAAACTTTCAGGTCATAAAAATCACTCAAACGGCCCCCAAAAAGTGATGAAAATGTAACTTACAAACTAAACTCATTATTTCTCAAAGAATAATTTTTTCTGGATAATTAGATGAAAAGTATCTTGTAGCAAATTTCAAGGGCTTTCGAATAAGCTCAAAATAAAATTTTTATTTCACCTGTAAGGGGTCGAAAATATTTTTTAAAGACGTCTACCCCCAGTTTTCCGTTGATTTTCGGGTTTTCAGATCTCAATGAAGGAATTATATCGGAACTTCATTTCTTTTGTATTTTCTATACATATCAATGGATATGTTTACAGGAATTTTTGTAGATTTTTCGGACCACTCCTAAGGTCGAAAATACAACTGGCCGTATAGTTATGTGGAGGTAATTTTGTCAGGTAAAGTGAAAAATAACTGAATAAACCATAATAATTTCTGATAAAGCATAGTAATCGGTCCATTTGCTGCTTGTCTATTATATTTAAATGTAAAAATTTCCAAATCATATTTAAACGGGAAAATTTTCGAAAAATAGGGTGGCCGTATACAGGGTGCGCCATAAGTAACCGGACACTTGTTTTCTCTCATAACTTTATTAAAACACAATCAAATAAAATTGAAATACAATCAAATGATAGAGAATTAAATAAGGAACAATAATAATCAGGAAGTTTCGAAATGCCCACCCTTGGCTTTGATACAGAGGCGAAGGCGTGAAGAAAAATTTTCGCAAATAGCATGCACCTCTTTGAGAGTAATTAAGTCCCACTCTCGAGTGAGAGAGTGACGCAGAGACTCCAAACTTTTGTGCGGCTTAGCACAGGGTCTGAACTCCAAAATGGACCAAAAGAATAATCCATCGGGTTTAAATCCGGGGAGTAGGGCGGCCATTCCTGAGCGCTGATGAACCCAGGAAAATTGGCCTTGCACCAGTCCTGAACTTCTTTCGCCTTGTGTGCCGGAGCAGAGTCCTGTTGGAAAATCCAGACCCTGCGACCGAAATGGCTCTTGAACCGAGGCTTCACAACATGCTGCAAGATTTCTCGCAAGTAATAGTCTTTGTTGACTTTTACCCCAGGATCCACGAAAATATGGTGTTTTTTGACTGACGCGCTAATACCGGCCCAAACCATGACAGATTGGGGATTTTGGGAATGAGTGATAAGCTTATCGGAAAGAGGAGATTCTGTAGTCCAAATTATATCATTTTGATGTTTGTGAACGGCTTCTATTGTAAAAAATTTTTAGTCTGTAAAGAAAATGTCCGGACATGCGTGCTACTGGAGGAGGAGATGAAATTTTGCGGACAGAATTTTTTCGCCAAAAAAGTGAAACTATTAGAATCACGTTAACTAGCCATAATAGAGAATTGAATGGGCTAAAAAATAAGCCTAAAATCGTTTAAAAATATTGGCAATAAAAAAAGTTATGAGGATTTTAAAAGTGTCCGGTTACTTATGGCGCACCCTGTAGTTATGTGGAGGACTGTACAAAATATATATTTATTTGCCTATATATTTACCGGAAATGTATTTTCTTTAAAAATTTATTTTTCAAAACAAAAAAAAATTTTCTTTTTAAATAAAATAAAAAAAGAGAGATTTACAAAGATTTATTTAAATTTAGTGTAAATTTGCGGAATAGAAAAAAGAAAAATAGGCAATTAACCGGAGAAGAATATAATGCAAACATTTAAAGGGGGAAAGGGGAGTTGTGTGTGGATGTGTTTGTGACGGTAAATAATAAAAATAGAAAAAAATAAAGCTTTAAGTCGACAATTGAATTTTTAGGATTTGAAGCGGAAATAGAAGAAAAAAAGAAAAAAAAACTTTTTTGTAAGTGTATTTTACGAAAATAACGAAAAATAAATTTTAAGTAGGGATTTAAAAAAATAAATGAATGAAAAGACATGCGTGGCCCTATCTGAAAACGAGAGTCTCATCGCTTTTTCATCACTTTTTTCCTTCCCTAAAATCGTCATTTTATGTACATAATGGTCAGACATTCTGCCTCCTTCAATTACACTAAGTTTGCCGGAGGCATAGTGTTATGTCCGAGGGTTATCCGATGTTGACGGACACAAGAATAACAGTTTATCCAATGTAGAAGTGTACAATGTAGGCGAAGGGATTGAGGCTGGAAACGGATCAGATCTAAGTGATTAGAGGGATTAACCGAAATAGAAAAATTGGTAAAAGTTGAGTTTGTGTGACTTTTTTCAATTTTTTATCTACCTAGAAAAGTGAGGAAGGAGTATACTGTGTGTATTTCTGTGTAAAAATAATACATTCTTATTTATACTTAAAAATATGGAACAACTGAAAAAGGCTAGAAAGCTTGGACATATTCATAAAAAACGGACCCTTAAATTCGGATGTTGAACAAATATCAGGTTAAAAAAATTAATTAATTAATTTTAATCTTTTTATCAATGTCGTTTGTTTGTCACAGAGAAATATAGTAAAGATGGAATAAAGAGAAAATTTGACCATTATGTACAATCTTAAGGGAAAAAATGGGGGGGGGGTGGTATCTTATACTAAGAGAAGAATTTATATTAAATAAATATTCAAGATATTTAACTAAATTTAAATTTTATATTGAAATTAAAATTTATCAATTTATATTAAATATTTTAAAAATTCCAGTTAAAATCCCATAATTTAATTCTTCACAATAAATTATTTTTTAATTTAAATATTTATTTTTAGCCGTTTATTGGCGAACTTTCAGTTATATCTTCAGCCTTTTCCTCTTCCAAACCTCCAAGACATTTCCAACCACTTGCCGCTGTACAAGTACCCGAACAACATGCAAAAGCCTTTCTTTTTGGATCACATTGTTTTTGATAACCAGGTTTATCTGCAATACATGCTTGGATTTCTTCAAAATATAAAAAAGTTGAGAGAAAAATAACATAAATTGTTATTAAAAATATTTTGTTGGAATTGAAGAAGACGGACATTTTTTGAATAAAATTTGAATCTAAAAAATATTAAATTTTTTAATAGAATACATAAATAGTTTTAATTTTATAAAATTAATTTTAGATTGTGAAATTATTTAAATAAATGTTTAATAATTTCTTTTAAATAAAATATTATCCATCCATCCATTTTAAACCGGATTTGAGATTGTTCCAGTGACGGGGACGGTTGTTTCTATTAACCCCTCTTGAGCAAGGCGTTATAATAAATAAAAATTATTTTGATTTTTTCTGAATTTATTTTTTCACTGGACATATAAAAATTTATTTGGACGCATAAACTTTTATTGGACGTATAAAAATTTGATTGGACGCATAAATTTTCATTGGACGTATAAACTTTGATTGGACGTATAAAAGTTGATTGGACGCATAATAGTTGATTGGACGTATATTGTGTAATAGAGCCGAAATTTTTTCTAACTTAAGCAATACTTTTAAAATTTTTAAATTAAATGATAGACACCTTTTTAATTTTAAATTATTAGAAATTTTAGTAAGTTTTAAATAAAATTAAATATACAAATTTAAAAATAAAAACAAATTTATACCCACTTTTGTAGTTTAATTAAATTAAATTTCTATGCCTGATTAACAGGCATATAATCTAAACAAAAAAATAAATAAAAACTTTTTTTAGGATAAAAAAATTTGCTAAAATTAAAAATGCAAGCCAAAATGAGCCTCCAAAAGCCAAAAATTCCAAATATAGCTTACAAGGATTTATTTGAATTTGTGAAGACGGCTTAACAAATATATACCTAATATAATTTTCCTGACGTAAATGAATGAAAATTATTTTTAAATTTATTTATTTAATTATTTTATTTAATATATTTACAAAAATTTAAAAGGGAGCAGGCCAGTGTACCGCGAGCCCAATGTACCGCCGAGCTATAACTTTGTCTAAAATGGTCGAATCCGTGGCGCCCTGGTATGGTTCGATGCGTTTCGACATTCTGAATCGAACCATACCAGGGCGCCACGGATCCGACAATTTTTGACAAAGTTATGACAAGGGGCTCGCAGTACATCGGGGTGTACCCAATTTAAAACACATTTGGTTCTATCATCTAATAAACCACATAGCCGCGTAGGGTGTTTACTTAAATAAGTGAAGGTGATTTTATTTTCCAATGCTTTTATTTTCTATTTTCTTCAGTCTTCAACTCAAAATTTCCATTAGTTCCAATTTATTTGTTCCAAAATTTAAATTGATCAATTTGCTTGATCCGTATGAAGGGACTTTTTTAAAAGTTGGCTTATTTTAATGTAAGCTTCTATTGCAGAGTGTGGTCTTATTTAGAAAAAAAATTCAATGTTCAAATGTTTTTGAGAAAATATACAAACTTTCATAAAAAAATTTTATTTCCTGGAGTGTATTCGGCTAGGTCTGGTTTAGTAGTCCAATCAAAAGTTTATGGGCCCAAACAATAGTGCTAACCAGTATTGGGTATTGAGTAATTTGTGAAGCAATAGAACCAAGTTTAAATTAATTTTTAGAGAACTTGGAGTATTCAAAACTAGTGATAGTTATCCCCTTAATATTAAAGAATTAAATGTTTTTTGACAAAATATTCAAAAGTCTTCCATACAAATGTTTAAAAATTTTATTTCCTGAGTATGTTCATTTAAAAAATATATGTAAATCAACGGATAAAAATTAATTGAGAATCAATTTAAAAAAATTCTTCTTTTCTTAATTTAAATATTGTGTTTCAAAGTATTGTAACAGAAAGGCTTATTTTCAAGATCATTTCCAAAATTAATTTCAATAGAACAAGAAAGCAATTCAAAAAATGGGCGTAAATTGTCGTCTTCTCCGTCTAGTGAGAACTTTCCTCCTAAAATTTTTTAAAAAATTAGGAGACAATTATCATAAATATAGCTCAATATAAAGCTATCTAAATTAGGTATGTATGTGGGCATGTATAGGTCGGCACTTGATTAGCACCTGGGTGACCATCACCTCCTATCTTTAGTTACTCTCGCCTATTGCGACCTTTGTTATTCTTGTATTTACTAGTGTGATAAAGATATTATTCTATATTCTTGTGTTATTCTGTTAATTACTAGGTTAGGCTCCATTACAAAGTTAAGTAGCAGGACATAACAGAAGTCCTTTGAGGTAATCCCAAAACAGGTTTACAATTTTTTGTAAAGTAATTACAATCATCCCCTCACATTAAAAACATTAAAAAAACTCTCACCAATTCTGCTCCCATTTTTAGTAAAAAATATATAAGGCAATGCGTTTTTATCTTTCCAAGAGGGGAAAACAACCCCACAACCAAAAACATCTTTATCCTTCCAAGAGGATTTATGAAAAGTTACTTCATTATTTTGATCATCCCAAAAATTATTTGAATTATTAATTATGGATAATTTTGTAGGAATATTATAAAAACCAATTCCAACATAACTACTGAAAAAATAAATTAAATTTATTTTTGTTGTAGAAATTAGAATATGGATCTCTCAAAAATTTGTATTTGCTTTCAACTTGAAATTTTTTTAAACAAATTTTATGTAAAGTTTAAATTGTCTTTATATGTTTTATTATAATAAAGCTCGTTTTTTTGAAAATAAAAGGGTTGTTCACTATCAATTAACCGGTACCCCCGGTTTTCAGTTTTAATTAAATTTAGGTTTTATTTTGGGAATTTTTTAAAAAATCATTTATTTGCAAAAATTCTTGGGTTTTAAAATTTCTTAAAACGGTTACTTTGTTAATAAATATCTAAATTTTCAGCTCTAAAACCGGTCGTATCCAACTCTACTTAAAACTAAATTAAAATTTTGTATGTATATCGCTTAAAAACAATTTATCTTTAAATTTTAATAAACTCTAAATATATTTTTTTAATTTTTAAGTAGAGACCGGACCGAGACGAGATCTCAATCAAAAATCTTGGTTATCGAGATTGAAAATTTTTTGAGATTTAGATTTTCGTACGACTCTCCCAGTCCGGATCTCTATTTTTAAGCATCACTTACGTTTTCTCCATTGCTTCTTCTATCATAGTAACTTCAAAATAAAATAAAGAATAATTACAACAATAACCCCAAGCCTTTGTGAATGGATGTTGGGCATAAAAACAAATAATTTTATTATTAACTTAAATAAAAATTTAATTTTAATTTTAATTTCAATTTCCAAAAACCATTATCTTTAGCCAAATGATATTTAACTAAAATTCCCTCACAAATTCTAATAAATCCTTTCTTAGCTTTGCAGGTGCCATTAGAAATTTTTGAATTAATACATTTATTTTCACAACAAGTTAATTTCTCGCTAATTTCGTTAATTCTGTTTTTCTGTGATACATAACGCTTAAATAAATTTTTTATAGTGAGTTAGTCCATACAAACAAACTCACCACAAATTTTAAATCCAAAACTTCTTTCTTACAATTTGCCAAATCAGTAATGGAATTTTCCAATTCTCTAGACAATTTACTGTAGTTGTCAATAAAACTTAATTATTAGTTATTTTAATTGAAGGATTAACAACGTTAGAGAATTCTTCAAAATTTAATTCTCCCGAGAAATCCCGATAAAAAATTTAATTCCCTGTCGTGGTGTAGTAGTTAACACCCCCAACTTACTTAAAGGGAGGCTCAGGTTCGATACCTGGTGGCAGTTCTAGATGTCTGCTTTAATGTAGAAAAAACTAATTAACTGGCAGATTCCGATGAGGTAGGAAATTATAAATACCGAGGAAGCAAAGTATTGACTTAAAAAATATAACACCCCCCCCCATATTTGAGTGTATAATAGTCCTTATGGTTAAGTTAATTAAACAAGACAAATTTCCCCCTTCCAATCTCTAATTAAAAATTTTTTTTAATATTTATTTACCTTTTTTCATATGTATTTAATCTCTCCTTATTTAAATTATTTTCTTCTTTAATTTTGGCAATTTCTTCTTTAAAATTTTCCCTTTCCTTTAAAAGCCTCACATTTTCTTTAATTAATTTTTGAATTTCTTCTCTCATTTTCCCCAACTTTCCTTCATTCTCCCTCTTTATTTCTTCCATTTTAACAAAATTTCCTTCAATTAAATCCATTTTTTCTTCAGCTAAATTTAACACAACTTTTTCCATTTTATTTTTTTCTTTTAAATTTCCTTCATTTTCCCCTCTCAATTTTTCATTTTCCCCCTTTAATTCCTTCAATTCCTTCTCCAAATTTAATTTTTCTTTAATTAATTCTTCATTCCCCTCATTCATTTCTTCATTTTCTTTTCTCAATTTTTCCATTTTTGTTCTCAAAAAATCAACTTTAATTGAAAGACGGTTATTTTCTTCAATTATTTCCAAATTTTTATTTTTAATTTCTTCCAAATTATTTTGATATTCTTTTTTTATTTCTTCATTTTCGATGTTGGATTTTAATAAATATTCTGTTAAATCGTTGTTCCTGTTAATTATTCGCTTATTTTCTTTTAATTGTTCCATTAATGAATTTTGCTGTAAATTTTAAATTTTAATTAAATTTGTATAGATTTGAGGGGAATTTACTTCCTTTTTAATATAGTTTTTAAAAATTTTTCTGGTAAGTTTCCATGCGATTAAATAAAAATTTCCCTTGATGAAAATACTAAGGCTGCGTTTACAATAGAATCCGTGTTAAGCGTTCTGTTGAGCGTTTTTTTGTCGAGCGTCAAGCGCACCTTTTTACAATGACGTCTGTGTCGAGCGTTGAGTGTCAAGCGTTTTTGCTTTACAAAAATCTAGAAAAACGCTTGACGCTCAACATTCGACGCTTGACACGGATCCATTGTAAACGTAGTGTAACAAACAACTGGTAACATCGAATACAGTATTTGCTTGAATAATTACTCTGGGTACCCATTATTTCAACCTTTTGATATGTAGAGGGGTAATTATTCGAAGGAGGGTAGTTGACCGAGAAAATGAGGATTTTGAGGTTTAATTTTTTTTGGACCAAATTTTATCGAAATTTTTTTACTAACCCTTCCCCCCCCCCTCTGATTTATTTAAAATATTTTTTTTACCAAATCACATTTATCCTTAATTAACTGCATTTGCAAGTTTGTTTGATCCATTTCATCAATTAGACTTCTTTTACGTTTTCGATAATTATTTAAGTTTAGTTGTGGATCAGCAGAATCATCATTGAAAGAATTTTCAGATGTACTAGTAGTAGTTGAATCAGTCATTTTTACTAAAAAATAGAATATAGAATACAGTCGGATTGGGTAAATCTATTTGTGAAATCTGGGGTAAACAAAGGATTAAGAGGTAAACCAAAGAGATTTGGGGTAACCAAGTTCTCTTTTATCTTTCCCTATCGCGCCTATATCTAGTGATAGTACACCCACACAATGTTGGGTGGGAATAAATATTAAAAATAATTGGGTTATACACTGTGGTGCAAAAGTTTATATACACTATGGAAAATTTTCTTTAATGTACCGTATCTCGAGAAGTCGAAGTTTTATCGAGATAATTTTTTTTCGCCTAATAGTTTAAAAAGTGCTCTTTCTAATAAGCTTTAGTTTTAAAAATAACCCCCAGTACTTATTGAGATATACACCAGTTTCCCAACTGCTTCAATTTTCTTCGGTGCAAAAGTTTATATACACTTTACAAAAATTGGATTTTTAGAAAAACAAATGGCAGGGAAAATACAAAAAAAATTCTGTGAACATTTCCATTGATATTGAGTAGAAAATAAAAAAGAACGAAGTCCCTAACTGTTTTCATCATCGAGATCTCAAATCACAAAAATCAACGGGAAAACGGGGTACAGTACTTTAAAAATTATTTTAACCCCCCAGGGCTTATATAAAAATTTTCTTTTGGGCTCATTAGAAAGCCCATAAAATTTACTATAAGATAGCCCAGGCTCAATTTTTCCGATAAAAAATTCATGGAGATAGGGGTCGAGGAATTTAATAACTTATCATTTTTAGTCAAAACCTTCCAAAATACCCCACATTTTTACTCATTTTTAATTTCACAGTAAGTAACCCACACGTAAATACTATACAGATTTTTTTACAAATACGAGACCAGTGGTATTTTGTAGCAAATTTTTTGAGCTTTCTAATGAGCCCAAAAGAAAATTTTTATATAAGCCCTGGGGGGTTAAAATAATTTTTAAAGTACTGTACCCCGTTTTCCCGTTGATTTTTGTGATTTGAGATCTCGATGATGAAAACAGTTAGGGACTTCGTTCTTTTTTATTTTCTACTCAATATCAATGGAAATGTTCACAGAATTTTTTTTGTATTTTCCCTGCCATTTGTTTTTCTAAAAATCCAATTTTTGTAAAGTGTATATAAACTTTTGCACCGAAGAAAATTGAAGCAGTTGGGAAACTGGTGTATATCTCAATAAGTACTGGGGGTTATTTTTAAAACTAAAGCTTATTAGAAAGAGCACTTTTTAAACTATTAGGCGAAAAAAAATTATCTCGATAAAACTTCGACTTCTCGAGATACGGTACATTAAAGAAAATTTTCCATAGTGTATATAAACTTTTGCACCACAGTGTAGTACATATAGCCCAGACTTTCTTCTTTTCTCAATTGCTCACGGCAAAGGCTATTTATAAATCTTTTCTTTATTGTCTCCAATTGAATATGCCACAGGGAAATGGAGTGAAATTGAGGAAGGGAGAAAGTCTGACCTCTCTCTAAACAGGGAAAAGCTTGGAGAAGAAAAGAGGGGAACCACAACCCTTGATTTACCCGAAATCTGTCTGTATTTTTAAAAATTAGAAAAATAAAACAAGAATTAACACATAAATTTACATAACAAACTAAAATAGAAAAATAGTAAATGCAAAATAAAATAGCAAAAACTGAACATCTCTTTTACATCTCCTTCCCTTTACTATCTTTAACTGTAGACATAAACAAAGAATCAATATTATAGTTTGGTTGGGTATTTTTTTGGGTTTTTAAAGTATAAAGATTAATTAAGGTTGAAAATGTTGGGTCCACCACAGAAGGACGAAACCCAAAAGGTCAACACCCTAGTGGTCAACTCACCCTGAAGGTCAACTCTAAATATTTGGGCGGATAAAGGGTATTCGAGATTAAAAATACGTTAGTCTGCTGGCTTTTGATTTATCTGACAGTTGCATGAGAGCTTTACCAGCTTTTGTCCTTTAATCCTCCTTAATCCCACCAAATCCATCATAATCCGCACTAATCCTTCTTTATCCGCCCAAATATTTGGAATTGACCTCCAAGGTGAGTTGACCACTTGGGTGTTGACCTTCTGGATTTCGACCTTCTGTGTTGATCCCAAAATATTGAATATATTATTGGAAAACAATTCCTAAACTGAAAGATTTAACAAAAATTGTCAACAGAATTAGTTAAATATTTAAATGTACATATTTAGTATAAAACGTCTCGATTGGGATTAACTGGAATTTGCTATCGAGATTCGAGTATATACATATTTTTTTATGGTACGTTAAAAACAAAAATAGGATTATATTTAATATTTACTTCCAAATAGTATTTAATAAAAATTGAATTAATAACAAATAAATATTAAAAATAAATAAAATATTACTTAATTTAAATAAATTAAAAATATTTTTTAAAAATTAAAATTCTTCAAATATTATGTTTGAAAGTATTGTAACTGAAAGGCTCGTTTTCGAGATCATTTCCAAAATTAATTTCAATAGAACATGAGAGCAGTTTAAAATATGGACGTAAATTGTCGCTATCCTCTTTCAGTGAAAATTTGTTGCCTAAATTAGAGAAGGTTAATATTTTTGGAAGTCTTTTAATTTTAAAACTTAAAAACTAGAGTAGATAGTTTGGAAAATGCTGATCCCGTTTTGGGATTTATGATTATTTTTCATACCGACCGGATTCGAAAATCCGGTCGGGATCCGGTCTGGGTTTCAACTCTATTAAAAACTATAAAAACTCAAAACTTGGTAAGGTTGGCAAAAATTTATTCTTGGTTTTTTGACCCTCGTACTGGTGTCCGATCTATAGATTTCCTCATAAAAAAATAAAATATCTAACCATTTCTTCTACCATTTTTTGTAAAAAATACATAAGGTAATATGTTCAAATCTTTCTTTGATGGAAAAACAACTCCACATCCAAAAACGTCCCCGTCCTTCCAAGGAGATTTTTGATATAATTCGGTTCCATTAAGATTTAAAGGACCATTTAAAATATACATTGATGGAGCTTCGTTATTGTAGAAACCAATTTTTGCATAACAACTGGCAATTATTTTAAATATAAAAGGTTTTTTTCAGGTTTGTTGTCAAGTTTTTAACCTTATGAATTGGGTCGAGTTTTGGATAGTGCCCCCCACGTAAACTTTCTCTACCGAATGAGCTCTACTTTTTCTGTAACTTTCAAAACTAAAAAGTTCCACCGTCAAGTCCAGGTTATCTCCCTTCTCCCTACAAAATTTTAACATTTTTTTGGCAATTTAAAACCCCTACAATTTGTCTTTCACGTCTTCCAACATTGTAATTTCAAAGTAAAATAGAGAATAATGACAACAAAACCCTGCCGCTTTTGTAAATGAATTTTGTGCATAAAAACCAATTAACTTGTTAACTTAAAAGAATTGTCTTTCTTAGAATAATTAAAAGTTCTTACATTTATCGTCCACAGAATGATAATTAACTATTCCATCATCCTGAACTCGAATAAAACTTTGCCCCTTATTGCAAGTTCCGTCAGATAAATTTGAATTTATACATTTATTTCCACAACATGTAAAGTAATTGCTAATCTCGTTAATTCTGTTCTCGATAGAAACATAACGCTGAAAGATTTTTATAAATTAAATAAACTTTAATTGTAAACTTTGACTATTCAGTCAGTAAACTAGTAAAAACCGCTATAAAACTTTACAATTCGCAATGATTTAAAATAAAACTTGTTTTTGTTTTAAAGCTTGCTTTTACACTTACAATTTAAAGATATTTTACAATTTACTATATATATATTAAAACTTGTTTTTACAATTTGTGTAATAGAGAGTGTGTGTAAATATGAGAGAGACACCCAATTTATTTATTACAAAACTTACAATAAGTTTCAAATTCAAAGCAAGCTCATTTCTACATTTTGTCAGTTCAGAATTTGCTCGTTGTAATTCAAGAGACAACTGATTATTCTGACGAAGTAAAGCAGTTTTCTCATCTGTCGGTAACTGGCAAGCATTTCTGTAATTCTCCAATTCCTTCAAATTTAAATTTTTTTCTTCTCTCAATTTTGTATTTTCCGCATTTATTTTTTCCAATTTTTTATTTGAATTTTGGTATTCTTTTTTCAATTTATTTAATTCATTCAATAATTCTGAATAATCGGTTTCAACTTCAACCACTTCTTCCAAATATAATTTACTTTCCTTTTTGTATTTTTCCTTTTCACTATTTGATTTTTCCAATTCTTCATATAATTTATCTTTTTCGGAAAGAAGTTCCTCATTTTTATTAATTTCCACCATCAAAGAATTTTGCTAAATTTACATATTTGAATTAAAATATAAAATTTAAAGAACAGTATTGGCTTGACATATTTAGGACGATCTCCAATGACGTTTCTCTTTATTATAGTCACATTAACATGACCACTTGGTCACGAGCACTCTCCAATGTCGATAAACTTACATGATTGTTCAAATCTTTATTTTGAACAAAAAAGGTAATGAAAGCAAGGAAGCTTCCCTCTTTTAGCGTCGCAGGCGGAAATTTTTAGATGGATATCAGCGGATTTCGAGCATCATATCCGTATACATTTGATTAAAAAAACCAATAACCATATCCGGATATATCAGCGAAGTATCCGGATATTATCTATATCTATGAACAGGGCTGGTGAAAGCAATACCAAAACCTCTAAATCTATTTATCTCAGACCAGGAGATCGAAAAATTAGAAGCCCCTCCTAAAAATTTTTAAACTTTTGCACCCTCATTTATTTAAATAAATATATCAAAAAAATATTTATTACCAAATCAGACTTATCATTAATTAATTTCATTTCCAAGTTTGTCTGCTCCATTTCAAACTAAATTTTTTTTTAATTTAAAAAAAATAAAATTAAAAAAATTAACTGCCAACGATCTTTTCCGGCAATTATTTTGTTTTTCTATCAAATTATCATCGCAACTTTCATCAGAACTGTCTGAATAAAACACCATTATACGCTTTCGACAATTTTTTAGTATATTAAAACTAGTAGAACTAGTAGTTAAAGAATTTGAAGATGTTGATGAATCAGACATTTATTTTGTAAATTAATTAATTATTAAAAATATTATCAAAAAATTATTATTTTATAATTAAATTATTATGTTGAAATTTGTGAATTTTTCTAGAAAATACCAAAAAATTGACGAAAATAGGGGGAAAGTGGTAAAACATGGAAATGTGGAAAATATGAAAAATCCTTCCTTTTAGTCTCAGACTCGGCTAAATAATTTTTGTGAGTTTCAGACATCTAGTAATTCAAGAAAAACGAGGGATACCTTTATGTTTTACATCCCTACTAATGTGATTAATTTAAAAATAAATTTTAAATATATTTCTAATTTGGTCCAAGAAAGGGTTATTTATAGATTAACGTAGAATCAATTCTTGAGCCATTTTTTAAGAAGCTTTTTGTTTAAAAATCCTACTCTCTTTTTTGAAAAACTCAATAGAAAACAGAAAAATAAAAAAAATTTTTGGAATGATTGAGAATTTTTTTACATAAATATACTATAATAACAATAATCATTTCTGTTTTTGCTTATATGTAAGTAAAAAATAAAATTAGGAATCAATAGGGGTTGGTGGTGTTCTTAGAACTGTTTAGTACAAATGTTTGGTTTGAAAAGATGGAAAAAAGTGAGTTTGTCTCTAAATTAATATTGTAACTGCGAAGGAACGCAACATTACTAACTATTCTACAAACAAAAAAACAATATCGTTTAAAGATCTATAAAAGTTGAAACCAAAAATCATTATTCTTTTGCAAAATTTATGGGTAGATATAAATTACCGTAAATGCTCTAATTGAAGCACATGTGCTTCTATTTTTCGATCCCCTCGTAGGGTGTGCTTCTATTAGAGACTGTGCTTCAAATAGAGACTGTGCTTTTATTTTTCGATCTATTTTTCATTTTTTAAAGTAAATTTATACCCTACATAAGACAAAATAAAAATTAAACTTCAATTGAATTATCCCTTTCAATTCCCTTTTCATCATCTTCATTGAGAACCCACTTGTATATACATCAACCTTAGTTTACTAAGATTGGTAATTTTCACCTTCGTTCCCCCCTCCTTTTTCCTTCCTCAATGTATTACAAAATGGTCAGTCTGAACAACAATTGTAGAACTCGTCGAGCTGTGCCGAATGACACCAAAATCAACAAAATCCGACTTGATTGGACCGAGATACAGACCCCTGAAAATTGAAGAACCATGTGGGCGAAAAACCATAGGTACCACAATTCATACAAATGATAGCTCATTCGAAAGAGCTCTTCGAGCTGAGTCGGATGACACCAAAATCAATGTGATTGGACAAGAGTTGAAAAAGTTATGACATAAGTCGCCGACTCCGTTAGGTCTATTTCATGTCATAACTTTGTCAAACCACGTCTAATCGTGTTGATTTTGGTGTCATTCGACTCAGCTCGAAGAGCTCTTTCGAATGAGCTATCATTTGGGTAAAATTTTTTTATTCCAAAAAATCACCCCTATGGTTCTTCAATTTTCAGGGGTCTGTATCTCGGTCCAATCAAGTCGGATTTTGTTGATTTTGGTGTCATTCGGCACAGCTCGACGAGTTCTATAACTTAAGATTGACTGACCATTTTGTAATACTTTGAGGAAGGAAAAAAGAAGGGGGGGAACAAAGGTGAAAATTACCCTAAGATAAAAAGATTAAAAGAAATATAGGGATTTGGAAGGATTAAAATGAACATCAATGAACTTGTACGTGACATCAAGAGATCAAGAAGGATATCGTTGGGTTTGTAGGGATATCGAGGTATTTGAGGAAATTAAATACAATGGTGAAATTAAAACAGAAATTTAAAAAAATTTCGTAGTGGCAATTTCTGAAAATACCTATTCGAAAAATATCTTAGATATCCGTCCAAATCCTCGGATTTCACTCGATATCCCTCTTAATTCCCCAAAATTACCCCTCCCTATCTCTCGATATCTCCTTGAATCCTTTATATAACTGTTAATCCCCTAAATTCACTCATAATCAATTCTAATCCCTCTATATCCCTCAATGGGATATAGAAAAGAAAAATGTAAACAATAAAGTGCTTTTTCAATGTATACTAGGGGGTGTGCTTCTTTTAGAGACTGTGCTTCAATTAGAGACTGTGCCTTTATTTTTCGATCCTCTCGTAGGGTGTGCCTCTATTAGAGACTGTGCTTCAAATAGATACTGTGCTTCTATTAGAGCATTTACGGTAATTTGATATAAAATTGGAAAAGTGAGCAAAATAACTACAGTAATTTCATTTTATTAGCATAAAAGCGCACAAAATCAGGGTTCGCATTAATACTTTAAATAAAAATAGAGGTACTTTAAAATTCAGAAATTAGAATTATACTTTAATTGAGATATGTACTAAAAATAAAAGTCAGATTATTTAGAAGCGAATTCTGGCTTCTTTGGTGTCTAAAAATCAAAAAATTCTATATAAAGGAGAGAATTTTTAGAAAATATTCAAATATTTAAATTTGTAATTTAATAGTACAGTCAGAATTCGAGTATTATGGGTGTATTTGTAGACGAGTAAAAATAGCTTTTCGAGTGGTGTGTTTGTTAAAATATAAATAATTGGGCTAAATAGAGGAATTAAATGAAGTTTCTTGGTTTCCCAAAATTCTCAAATTTTTTGCCTGCTGCGCTTATTAGAGGAAGTCCTGATCTAAATAACAATATTATGCTTCTACTCCGATATATCGGAGGATTTGCATGGATTAAGATGGATGTGAAGCCCCCTATGCCGGAGCCCTATGCCAAGGACCGCAGACACTGAGTAAAGTAGCCCAGCTTCGCTTTTCACTATGCAAAAAAATAAAAATTTTCACTATTTATTTAAACTATGTATTTCCCCAAAGCATATTTCAAATGTTTCTTTGCTTCATATTATTTTACAATATTTCCCCAAAACATTATTTGAATCTATTTCTCTTTACAGTTTCTTATCAACCTTTTCCTTAACCTACATTTGTATATATTTCAAACTTGTAAATAGTTAATCTTTCTTTCCTTCCCGCCCTTTGCCACTCATATGTATAAATAGCTTTTTATTAGGGTTGTTGGCGACCGGTTATTAACCGGTACCCCCGGTTTTCGGTTAATCTAAATTTTAAAAACCCGGTTTTCGGTTTTGAGTTTTAAGCAAATACCGGTTTTACCTTCTTAGCTTTTCATGCACATTTAAATGTTTTAGACTGGATTTTAGAAAATCAAAGCAACGTGAAAGTATAATTAATTAAAAATTTTAAAGTTAAATGATATTTTTAGGAGGCCGTGGCAATGGAAAAGGTTTCGGTCGTGCATCGTCGAGTACGGATGAAATTTCGATGGGACAGCCGAGGTCGAAAGCGTGTATGTGTTCAAACATATAACTCTATCCAAAAGGTTTATGAAAAGAAATATTAAGAGTATATTTTCTTTTTTTGCTAATTTTTTGTTTCTGCTTCTCGGTTTACGCCGCGGCATTACAGTTGCACAATTATATTAGACTTAAATCCTTCTGTAATGCCGCGAATTTTGTTTGTTCATTGTTTTGCCATTTTTTTCAATTTTCATCTATAAAATTTTTGTTGTAAATGTTTCTCTCGGTACAACATGTCTTAAACATTTTTATTTTATATACATACTATTTAAATTCGTAAAATGCGTTTAGTTTTTGAGTTTGCTTTATAGGGATGTCTTCGTCTTCAGATGATGAAAAGACGCTTAAGGAGTCGATTGGAAAACAAAAAACAGCGAAAAAAAAATCAAAGCTGCGTAGCAATTCGCTGAAAATTCTTTATTTATTTTCAAAAATTACTAGGAGGAAAAGGTTTTTTCAAAGTTTGATTTTAGTTAATGTATAATTTCAAGATCTTTGATGCTGGAACAATCTTTCACTGAAATTATTCAGATCGCTAAGGAGGCTGCTCCAAAAGGTTCTAATTTGAGGAAAACTTGTTTGGACCGTGTAAAAAAGATTCTTGCTAATGGTTTTACAACAAAAGAAAATTTTAAGAAGGCATTTGACTTTTGGAAGATTTTAAATTCGATCACGATGGACTTAGGTTTGTTTTTTATTTTTTTTAAACCATGGCATGGTTAATATACTTATTCCCCCCCCCCCCCCCGACCACGATATTATAGAATGTATTTATGACGAGGGTGCCTGACATAAATATTTCACTTGCAATAAGAAGTTTTTAGTTTGTTTATTTGATTAATAAGAGGGATGCAGCATTACCAAAAAATATATCAAATTCGCACTTACATAAAAGATTGTGTCAGATGGGGCGATCCATATCAAGATCGCTTTTGTGATTTGTCTCGATATAAATCCCCTTTACATTACTAGATAACCCTCCTATTATGTTCAAGGAACGAATTAAATGGCCTGAAGGAGAATGGACACACTTCCGATCATCTGCCGATTTTGTTGTCGCTTTTTGGCGAATTTTTGATACTGATCCTATTGCAGTTGTTACGGCCGCGGCAGGTCGTTATAGTGGCTGCGAGGACGTCAAAAATGAAATCAAGTTTGTTTATTTGATTAGCCTATCAAAAAACCTCAATATTCTTTAGTTCTAAAATTGGCTACTATGCTGATAGTGATTTAGATGAAGATGATTTTGATGTTGACCAAGATGCGCCCCGCCACCAACAACGACAACAAGAACGTTATAGGCCGAGGCAAAGAGCCAATGCCTTAAAGAAGGTTATATTTTTTATTATTTATTATCTTTCCCGCGGAAGGAACGACAGGGTCATCCGCAAACTCTTTAATATTTAATTATTTAAAGGCTAAGGAAGATGATAGTGATTTAGATGAAGATGATTTGGCAGTCGAAGTTTTGCCCCGCCAACAAGAACATAAAACGAAGGGCTCAATGATTGTTCGCAAAGCCGCGGCTTTAGCCGAGAATATTTCACTTCAAACTAAGCTCGCAGCTGATCTCGATAAACCTGGCGGTTCGCAACAGGTAAAAAATTAAAATGTACTTTTTATTCTGGTATTTAGACACACAACACCCGGGAAGTGCTAAGACAACTACAGGGAAATGAGCTAGCAATAAGTCAAGTGAGTTTTTTCAAGTTTTAACTATTCCATTTTTAAAACTAGGTAAATGATGAAACAAAAAGTGAAGATGATAGTGGATCTAAAATCGAGGTAGACGACAGTCTTGACTTCACCGTTGCTCACATCATCGATGTGGTTTAATAAATTAAAAATTTTTTTATTAAATTCATTTTAGGTAAATGATCAACAACCAAAGACACCAGAGGACGTTCTTGATGTTGAAGGATCCGTGGCAGCGATTCGAATGGACACCACCGGTGCCGAGGCTCAAGACATCAATGTTCTGGTTTAATAAATTTAAAAAAATTTTTTTTATTAAATTCATTTTAGTTAGATGATCTTCAACCAGATCGACAACCAAGAACACCAGTCGCTAAATATTTCTCACATTAAAAAATGTAAAAAAATTTGTTCATTTTTAAATTTTTTGACTTTATTTTTCTTATATGTTGCCTCATTTGGTGATACGTACTTTAAAAAATAAAAGTCACATTAGAAGCGTGTTGTTGTCTAAAAATCAAAAAATTCGATATAAAGTTAAGGAAAGAATTTTTAGAAAATATTCAAATAATTATTTGAATTTGTAATTTAATAAATAGTACAGTCAAAAATCGCTCTATTATATGGGTGTAGTTGTAAACTAGTAGGTTTCGGGGGATATGAAATTTCATTTTAATATTTTTAATAAAAATATATAGGACAGAGCCAAGAGAACCAAGTATTGGTGTAAGTAGCGTTACTAGGACTAGTTTACAACTGGTGAAATTAAGACAGAAAATATTTTACATAATTATTAAACGAGTAGAGATTGTACTTAAATATTTAAAAATTAAAAAAAATAAAATTTATTTAAGATTTATTATAAAAAATGTAAATAGTTAAAAATTAAAAATATTAAAATTAATATTTATTTTTTGTTTATTTCTTTGGTTTTGCCAGAAATTCATTCCCGTCAAAAGGCTTTCCATTAAAATAAATTATAAAGTTTCTTCCACTTTTCTTCTCTCCATTCAAAATATTTTCAGTTTCATTTTTTGTTGTTGACCGTCTAATTTGTTTAACTTCCTTTTCTAGTGAAGAGAAAACAATACTTTTTTCAACTTTAAATAAAAATATAAAATTTTAAAATAAAATTTAGGGAATTGTGTAGTTTATGCACCATGAGTTTCAAATGATATAAGCACTAGAGATCGGCCTGGGTCTGGACCAAGGTCTGGGTTTTTCCTGTACCCAGTGTCCAGGCCCAGGCATATTTCGACCTTCCTGGGTATTTCCTGAGCCTGGGTTTTTCCTGGACTACAGGCCCAGGACCCGGCCCTGGTCAATAAATCAAACCCAGAGCCCAGGAACAGGTTTTTCAAAATTTCCGATCTCTAATAAACACAACTGTTTTTGGTACCATTAGAAGTACCATTGAAGGTTCTACACAAATTACCGAAAGTATTATGTGTGTATCACATTCCCATTTCCGTTATTTTATTACAAACTTTCCAGCAAACAGTATGGATTTCTGTCCCCATAAAGAAAATATTCTCTTTCAAATACCGAAATTTTTTATTCGCCTTCTCGAACAAAATCTCTAATAATTGGCAAAAGAGTTTCTCGCCCCTTTTTTGTCCTTCTAATGGTACCAAAAAATAATTGTATTTACTCGATTAATTCCCCCCTCTCAAATAATTCCCCCTGCTATGGATGAGTTGAAACAATAATTCCCCCTCCCCCAAATACCCTGCTACATGTTCAAATTTCAAAACTCGAATAATTCCCCTCCCTTGAATAATTCCCCATGTCACGGATGGATTGAAACAATAATTCCCCAGAGGAATTAATCGAGTAAATACGGTAATTGTATTATGGTTATTTATATCATTTTAAACTCATGGTGATAAGCTACACAAGTACCAAATTTAGAAAAGAAACTACTTTTCTTTTTTAAAATTCCAATTTGTTCCAAAAAATGTCCTTTTTCTGTTTCTAGTCGAGTAAATTCTTTCTGATTTTCTTCATTCTTTAAAAGTAACCAATTATTTATTCTTTTTATATTTGCCAATTCAATATTATTTTCATTTTGTTTTAATTCAAAATAATTTTTAAATAAATTCTAAAAAATTGTTTTTTAAAAGAAATTAAAAGAATTTCTAAATAAAATTTTTGGTTTTGGAATTTTTTGGACAGATTTGTTTCTCAAAATATATTTTTAAGTTCGGGGAAGTTCCCCCTTTTTTGTTTCCCTACCCATTTTGAGGCTCTCTTTGCTTGATCTATAAATATAGCATTCGAAAGAGTTCTTCAAGCTGGGTCGCCTAATACCAAGATCGGTTGGTTCGTTTATTGTAGTACCATTCGACTCAGTTCGTAGAGCTCTTTCGAATGTTATATAATTTGTCAAAAAAACATGCCGCAAATGAAACTAGGAACAAATAGGAGGGGGTCTAAACCAAACTATTACAGGTTATGTCTTTCTGTTCGGTAGATTTACAGAAATATATTTCTTCAAACTCATTAAAAAACTTAAAAATGACTAAAATATTTATTTCCAAAAAAGTTAATTTTAAATTAAAAATTACCAATTTCCACAAAATATATCCACAAAAAACAAAATTAAATATAAAAATAATTGTTAAGAAAATAGTCAAAGTTTTAATATTAAAATGTTTTTGTAAATGTTGAGATAAAGATTTTGTATTAATAGAGTTATTATTAGGAATTATTGTAATAATAAATGTTGGAGAATTTGTATTTTTAGTTAATCTAAAAATTAATTCAAATTTAATTTAAATTTCTGTATATTTATTTATAAATTCCACAAATTAACTAGAGATCGGAATTTTGTCCCGTACCGTACTACCGATACGGAATACCGATAAATACCGAAAAATACGGCCATAGTACGGTACGGTCCGATCTCTAAAATTAACCCTATCTTTTTAATTATCCAAAACGACCGCAAACTAAGTGCCAACGGATTTAAAAAGCTATAACTTTTTGATGCTTGATCCAATGAAAATAAATTTTATATCATTCAAAAGCCCTCGATAAGCCCTATCTTTATTCCAACTTGATGGATCAGGTCTATCACCAATTAAAAAGTTATAACCCGATAACTGTGATAAATACCAAATAACTTATCGGTTAATTCATCAGGTTATAACTTTTTAATGAGTGATCAATGAGTGATAACTTTTTAATGAGTGATTGAATGATATAGAATTCATTGTGAAATAGAGGGCATTTGAATGATATAAAATTCATTTGTATGTACTGGATCAAGCATTAAAAAGTTATAGCTGTTCAAATTCGGTTGGCACTGTTTCCGGTCGTATAACAGAAAAGTATCGTTTTTTATATAAATTAAATTTCATTATAGAAATACCTTTTAATTTTAATAATATCATTTACATAATGATTATCATTCTCCAAATTATTAAATTTTAATTTAAATGAAGGTGCTGTTTTTAAATTATTATTTTCTAAAATTTGTTGATTCTGATCATCTTGTTGTTCAAAAGAATTATTTTGAATTTTGTAAGGTGAGTAAGCGGGATTTGAAAGTGAAAATGGGCCGTTAATTGTATATGACATTTAAATATTTTTAAAAAAATAAAAAAATTATTTTTGCTAAAAAATAATCCAAATACTAATTAAATGTACCTATTTATATTTAAACCTTTGCCCTTCCTTCAAAAATGTTAGACATGATTTAAAACAGAGAACATTTTTAAATATTTTTATAAAAATGTTTACGGCACTCAAAATTTTTATAAGAAAGGAAAAGACGCGGCAATCTTCAATTAATTTTTTATTTTAGAGTCTTTTAATATTAAATCAATTTTTATATAAAATAATTTATTAAACTAATTTTAGTTAATTTTTTTAAATTTAAATTAAAAATAAGAATTTTTAATAGGTAGTGTTGTTATAGTAATTAAAATTATTTTTAAATCTTGATTTATTAATTTAAGAGTATTTTTCGAAGGTTATTCAAAGTATTTAATTAGCAGAGTTGTAAAATATATAAATTAGGCAATCTATAAAATATTTTAGAATGTTTTTCCTAAATTATTTGAATAATTTTAAAAAAGAAAAAAATTGCCCTTTAAATTATTACAGGGTGACCAGGAAGTAACCGGGCTTTATTTTCTGGTTTGAATTTATGTCATAACTTTGTTCAAAAATAATTAGAAATAAAATTAAATAAAGAATCAAATAAGGAACAATATCGAGGATTTGAAGTGCCAACCTTAAAAGCGTGTGGAAAACTCCAAACTTTTGGGGTAATAAGCATACTCTTGCCACCAAATACCGAAAAGTAATACATCGAATTCAAATCCAGTTCAAAAAAGGGCAATGTAGAAAAAAGGAGAAAAGAGGGGCCACACTCTTTTCAGAGAGGGGCCACACAAGTCCTATTCTTACTGAAAATTTTTGTGATATGATTTAGGAATTTCCTAGAGAATATATTTTCTGGTTTGGATATTTTTAATTTGATAAAAAATTTAATAACAAATAATATAAACTCATGCGTAAATAAATGTAAATGCAAGTCAAAAGTAAATATTTGTTGAGCATCAATGAAGGTTAATAACTTTTCAAAAAAATCAAAATTCTTCAAATATTGTGCTTGAGGATGTTGTAACGGAAAGGTTTCTTATCGAGATCATTTCCAAAATTGATTTCAATGGAGCAAGAGAGCAGTTTAAAATATGGACGTAAATTGTCGCTATCCTCTTTCAATGAAAATTTGTTGCCTAAATTAGAGAAGGTTAATTGAGTTTAGGGTTATACTGTTCTCATGTTTTATAATTATAAAAAGATAGGTCTAGTTAGAATTGTGAAAAATAAAAATTGTAAAACTCGCTACTCGTGGAATATTTACAAAATGAAAAAACTCAGAACTTATTGGGTTAAATGAACTTTATTTTTAGGGTCTTTTGTCCCTCGTGTTAGTATCCTATCTAAGCATTCACTAAAAAAATAAAAAATTCTCACCAGTCCTTTTACCATTTTTCGTAAAAAATACATAAGGTAATGTTTCCAACTCTTTTTTTGGTGGTAAAACAACTCCACACCCAAAAACATCCCTATCCTTCCAAGGAAATTTTTGATATAATCCAGTAAAAGTTATTGGACCGTTCGACATAAGCATTAATGGAGGAACATATCTACTAAAACCAATTCCTGCATAACAACTGAAAGTGAAAAATAATTCTTTTAAAGAAATTTTGTTTTGATCATTTTTCGTTTAAATTTAAAATTTTTTGATATCCACTCATTCATTAAGGTTCATATAATTCAGTTGTACTTTTCTGTTATACGACCGCAAATTGAGTACCAGACGACATTTGATCGGCTATAACTTTTTAATGCTTTATCCAATACAAATGAATTTTATATTATCCGAAAGCCAGTGATAAGGAAAAAGCCTCGTATCTTTTTCCACCTTGATGAATCATGTCCGATCACCCATTGAAAAGTTATAACCCGACAATGTAAAAATATCAAATAACTGGATTTATCGGTTTATAACCTTTTAATCAGTGATAAGACATGACTTATCCTATTTGAAAAAAATACAGCTTATCGAGGGCTTTCAAAAAAAAACATAAAATTCATTTCATTGAATCAAACATTAAAAAGTTATAGCCGATCAAAGTCGGCTGGCACACAGTTTGGGGTCGTATAACGGAAAAGTACCAATTCAGTATTCTTACTGTTTTTAAGCTGCTGTTTGATTTTTGATTAAAATTGTTTTACAACTTTTGTTTTTAATAATTTTTTAAACCTACATACAATTTATTCTTTACTTCTTCCAACATTGTAATTTCAAAATAAAATAGAGAATAATGACAACAAAACCCTGCCGCTTTTGTAAATGAATTTTGAGCAGAAAAACCAATTACAAGGTCTGAAACAGCTCTTTTATTATAATTCAATTTTAATTAGAGACCGGATCGATACGATATATCGATGGAAAATATCGAAATATCGATGTCGCTATTATCGATAATCGATACCGATATTATCGAACAACCACTAAAGTTCAGTTTCTAATAATTATTATAGAAATTTTTGTAGATATTCTAAAGCTGTAAAACATTGAATATAAATTCTTTAGTTTATAATAGAACCAAAATTCGAAAAATTTTTGGTTAGATATTAAGGGATTTCTGATCTCTTAAAAATTTGTAGCTGAAAACTAAAAATCGTGTTTTTTAAATAAACCGAAGACCTAAAAGCTTTTTAAATTACATAATAAACATGGAATATAGAGTATGTAATTTGTGATGAACCCGGAATTCGACATTTCTGTATCGACATTCCAGGTTTTTTTGGTTTAAAAAATTCGGCACATAACCCACTCCAAGTGGAGATTTTGACAAGCTTTCGAATGATATATTACAATCAATATTATCGAGATTATTCATATGCTCGACCACAACTCTAACCAAACCAAATTTTCAAATTTTGGGTTATATTAGAAAACAAGGCGAAGCATTTATATCCAGTTTTACAGCATTTGAATATCTACAAAAAATACTATAATTATTTTCATAAAACGAATTTTTATGAAAAATTAATAAAATTTTAGCTGTTACTTATATCTTCTGCCGCATAGTATTTAACTCTTCCATCATCCTGAACACGAATAAAACTTTGCCCCTTATTGCAAGTTCCGTCAGATAAATTTGAATTGATGCATCTATCTCTACAACATGTATAGTAATTGCTAATCTCGTCAATTTTATTTGTAATTGGCACATAACGCTGAAAGATTTTTATAATTTAATTAAACTTACATATATGTATAGGCTGATAAAAATAAAATATTATGGACCCCTAAAAATATCAAAAACACCTTTTTTGTAGCGATGGAAAATGAGGAAAAAAGGGGCCTCCTACAAAACCAACTTTTACCGTGGATAGTTTATCTCCACATAAAAAAACAAAACTTACAATAAGTTTCAAATTCAAAGCAAGCTCATTTCTACACTTTGTCAATTCAGAATTTGCATGTTGTAATTCAGTAGACAATTGGTTATTTTGTTTAAGTAATGCAGCTTTTTCACTTGTCGGCACTTGGCAAGCATTTCTGTAATTCTCCAATTCTTTCAAATTTAAATTTTTTTCTTCTTTCAATTTTGTATTTTCTTTATTTATTTTTTCCAATTTTTTGTTTGCATTTTGGCATTCTTCTTTCAATTTATTTAATTCATTCACTACTTTTACATGATCCTTCTTAAGTTTAGCCATTTCCTTCGAATTTAATTCACTTCTTTTTTTGATTTCTTCTTTTTCAACATTTAATTTCTCCACATCTTCAGCAAGTTTTTCATTTTTATTCATTTCATTCTTCAACGAATTTTGCTAAAATTAAAATTTTATTTAAAATATATTATTTACTGTGCTTAATAGAGAGCGAGCTGGATTTACTGTATTCCAGACCTTGATTTTTCCTGGATCCAGAGTTAAGATCAAGGCATTTTTCAGAGTTCCTTGATTTTTCCTTGACTCAAGGTCAAGAATCTGGTCAAGGTACCCAACCGAAATCAAGTTCAAGGTTTTTTTGAAAATCTCGCTCTCTAATGTTTAAAAAACATACCAAATCAGATTTATCCTTAATTAACTTCATTTTGAAATTTTCCAAATCAACTTTATCCTGAATTGACTTCATTTCCAAATTTGTTTGCTCCATGTCCATCTAAAAACATTTAAAATTTAAAAATCAAAGTTTTTTAAAATTAACCTCCAACGTTCGTTTACGCTTCTTTTGTTGAGAATGCGAAGCAGAATAATCATTAGAAGAATTTGAAGTTGTTGAATTATCAGCATTTTTTAATAAT
Organism: Meloidogyne incognita; assembly: GCA_036172945.1. Taxonomy (NCBI): domain Eukaryota; kingdom Metazoa; phylum Nematoda; class Chromadorea; order Rhabditida; family Meloidogynidae; genus Meloidogyne; species Meloidogyne incognita. The sequence continues at coordinate 3,963,283 of JARQAC010000002.1, forward strand.
TTGGAAGACATTTGAAGAGATAAGTAATAGAAAACTAAATAAGATTACTAAAAAATAAAATATGTATTCTTTGTTAAATATAATTTTTAAATTAATCCAATAAATATCAAACTCATTCACATTCGAAAAAACCCGCTTAAATATAAAAACGCCCAAAACGGCGCGCGTCAATAACGGCGCAAAGCCATAACTTGCTTCAGGATTTCCCAATCCTACCAAATTTAGTATTAAAAGATTCCGCTCATCGAGCTAAGGAGATTGGTATCAAAATTGATAAGGTCCAGACATTTCCAAGCAAGTTATGGCTTGCGCCGTTATGGCCGCGCGCCGTTTTGGGCTGTATTATACACGCAATTCGTCTCAGATAAAAATGTCCAATAAATTAAAAAAACTCATTTCGTCTCACTATAAATTAAAAATGAAAGTGATATTTTCATCTTAAAATCTCATGAAAAACCTCTACAAGTCTCTAAAATTAGCTAACAGATTAGAAATAATAAAATATCAGACAATATTTTATCATAAATAGAACCATCGTCGAAGCTCATTAAATTTGCTATTCAAAGGGAGGACTAGGACAAATTGTGAAGTTTTGTTCAGTGGAACGAATCCAGATGTACCAAATTGAGACGTAGCGTTTGATTTGTTTTTCTATGGTTTGACGAAATATCGTTTGGCGAATTGTAATCTGGCATTATTAATTTGGCGAAATGAACTTATTTTTAGGTTTTTTTGGTAAAAATTTCTCGGTTTACGGTTTTTCAATTGTTTCTGTAAATTTTTCTTATTTTTTTTCTTCATTTTCAGTTAGTCTAAAAGACTCATAGTTTTTAATTAAAAAATTCTTCAATGGATTCAGACGTAATTAAGGCTTTTAATAAATTGGTATACTTTAGATTAATAAAAAAATTTTTTTACAAATTTCTATTTTAAAGCTTGTTTCAATGCAAGAATGTAAAGGAGGTATTGTTAGCAAACAAAAGGTTGTTGATATTACAAAAGCTGCAATGAATGCTGTCAGATATTTTAAACATGTTGTTTTTATTGTTGAACGATATTTGGTTAAGGTAAATGGAAAAAATATTTTTTGAGATTTTTTCGGGGAATTTTTCAAAAGCTTGGTAATTTCTTTGTGATTTTTAATTACGTAATAGTTATTATGCTGAATTTGTTAAGTTACCTGTTTGGTAGAAAGTCTTTGAGCTTTGACATATTTTCCAATCCACTAAGGTCAGAAAAATTTCAGGTCCTCGAGAAACTCGGTAAACTCGAAAAGTTCCTTTGTTTGGGTTATCAGTACAGGAAAAATCGCAAGGCCAGACTTAGCTCAGCTATGACAATTATCTTATTAGATGCGCTCTTATTTAATTTTTTAAGCTAAAATATTTTGGCTGAAATATAATCCGCAAATTTTATATTTTCTTTGTGTTAACTAAATTTTCTGGTTATTAATCTTTAGTTTGTTTCTATTAAATTTCCTTTTTTAATTCAATAAATTTTAATCAAATTTATTTTTTAGTGTCGCCAAGAATTCAAAATCCCCGCTTTATATGTTATGGATTCAATTTTACGTCAAGCAAAAAAGCAATATAAACACAAAGGTTTTTGGGGTATTCTAAACTTTAAAAAATTTAATTTTTAGATGTGTTTGCACCCAGATTTGCTGTTAATTTGTCTACTACGATTAATAATGTGCTTGATTGTGATCCTACTGACAGAGTATTTTTTAAATTTTTTCCTTCAATTTTAGCAAATTCTGCAAAAATGAAATATTTTTTGGGTTATTTTCTTGATAGTTTTTTTTGCGAGTAATTTTAGAAAAAAATGGAATGATTTGTAATGAAAAGCGGCCATTTTTCTTTAGTTTTTGGCCTTTTTTGAGAATTTTTTGATTGAGAAAAATTTTCCCTAGTTTTTCTATTTTAGTCGAAGATTGGCCAATTTCCGGTTGTTTCCGGTTTTTTTGCCTTTTTCTATTTGATTTTTCAATAGATCCCCTAAATATTCTAAATTTTTTAGTTGAAAGTTGTTCGTGTTGTTAATTTATGGCAAGCTCATCAAGTTTTTGCTGATGAAGTAATTGAACCAATATTAAATAAATGTCAAGCATCTGGATTAGGTTTTGATTTTATTTATTTTTTAAACTTTAGTTATAATTTAGACGTTGAACCAGCAAAAGTCGAGCGCTTAGTTAAAGGTTTACATTTTTTATTTAATTTTTCCTTTGCAACTTTAATTCCGATGTAATTTAAATTTGAAAAGATAAGTATTCAAAAATGTTTGCTCTTTTAAAATTTTCAATCTGAAGCCGAAACTTTTCGGAATCCCTTTTAAGATTAGTTTAATGCTAGGGCTAACTTCAGTTTGTGTGTCTTTTACTAAATAAATTTTTAAAGGTGAAAAAGCAGATATGCAACTTTATCAACAATCAAATTTATTCAATACAAGCGGCAATTCAATCAAATCTGAAACTGCGCCAACTTCAAAAATTTTAACGCCACATATAGGCAATATAAATTCTGTGAATGTTTCAGCTTCTGGGCAGAGTTTAGATGTTTGTTTTTTTTATTTGATTAAATTTTGGTTTTCCAAACAATTTTTAAACTGGCTTTCTTTTTCCTCTTTATTATTTTTAGAATTATTTTTAGGAACGTCTCTCACAATTCTCTCGTCAAAAACTTGGTATAGGTGGACGTTCAAATTCTACAAGCAGTACAACACTTAAAACGGAATTGGGGGTATTTAGAATTTTTTTAGTTAATTAAAATTTTGTGAATATTGTTAGTAAATCAAGCTGTTATAACTTTAAGCTGTTATAACCAATTATTAACTTATACTATACATATTAGTACTTTAACGCAATTTCGATAATTTTTTTCATTGCTTTTTTAAGCCTCGTACTCCTCCATTAGAAGACCATGATCATCGGCAACTACTTTCTTCACTCTTTTCTGACACAAAAAAAGAACCTTCTACGCCAATTCAACTTCCTCCAGCTAATAACAATTCTGGAAGTGGATTAAGTGGTGCTGAAGTAATTTCATTAGTCCAACCTTTGGGATTTTCTTTGGATCATGTAGAGGTCGTAGCTGGTTTACAAAGATTTTTGGAAGAACGAGTTATTGAACAAATTGAAATGGAAAAGAGGAGACAAGGAAATATCAAGGTTTGGAAATTTTAATTTGGGAATCTAAAAAGGACATTTTTTGGTAACCAAGGATGGTCAAACATTTTTAACGGTTTTTTCTACAAATTAGGATTACTTAACTATTTTTATTTACTTTACAACCTAAGGCCGGTTAACCTTTCTTAAATTATTTTTTTTTGATTTTTTTAAAAAAATTCTAGAAATAGTTTAAAAAATGTTCGATTTTTCTCATATTAATTAGTTTTCTTATAATTCCTTCTAAGACTAGATTTTTTGAATAAAAATTTCCTTTATTTTAAAGAATCTCCTGTCTCGCGATTTTGACTATTCCGATGAAGAGGATGAAGGCGGTGGAGGTGGTCATCATCACAATGGTACACACACATCGACAGGGTCACCCATAACCCTTTCAAGTGTTTCTAAAGAAAAACTTTTAAATCTTGCAAGATCAGTAGTTGCTGAACCAGCACATCAAGAAGGTTTTTTTCTTTTCTTAAAAGGATTCAAAAAATTCTTTAAGTTAATAATAATTATTCTATAAAATAATTTTTTGTTTCTGTCAAATCTGAAAAATAATTTTTTAAGAAATGAGAAAATTGGTGGCTTGTGTAAATAAAGATGTTGGCATTGGTTCACCGGCTGCAAAAATGGTCACTCCTCAACAACAACTACAACAGCCATTGTCTTTTCCAATGCCTAACTTTTCTTTTCCACCACCAAGCTTTCCAAACGGAACTCTTTTTCCTGGATTATTTCTACAAGTTTTATAAAAATATTATTTAAAAATTTTTCTTTCTTAAGCCTCCAACTTCGTCCATTGCTAATTTTCAACTGACTACACCGACTTCAATGTTTCCCATGTCAACACAGCAATTTCCACAACAACAACAACAAACGCATCGGGATGATAGAAAAGAAACTGAAAACTACCGCAATGATCGAAACGATTATTCTAGAGGTGACAGAAGGGACAGCCGTGCTAGTGGGTCTTCACGGAAACGAAGTCGATGGTAAGAGAATAGGGATGGGTTTTAATGATTGGACTAGAGGAGGAGTACCTAATTTTTTAAATTTTTAAACAGGTCACCAGTTGATGAAAAAAGTCGCAGTTCTAGACGTGATAATGATTCAACACGACATGACGAAAAATCATCCTCTCATCGAAGACGAGAGAATGATGAAAGATCTGAGAGATCCTCACATAAAAGAACTCGAAGCACATCACCAAGAAAAAGTTTTTTTTGAATTTATTTAAAAAGCAATATTTTTCAGATGATCGTGAACGTAATAGCGACAAAGAAAAGGAGCGTGAACAAATGATGAGAGATCGTAGACGTATGGGATTACCCGAAAAACTGAAATTTGAACACGTTCTCAGTAAGGATTTTTATTTTATAAAGAAGACTCGAGTTTAATCCGCTGTAAACACGATTGGTTTTCGTGGGATAGGGATTAACTTTAGATAGTGACTTATTCCCAAGCAGATTGTAGTGATGAGATTTTCATAATATTCCCCGATATATCTACTAGTTAAGAATTTATGTGGAACAACAACCTTCCCTTTAAAAAATAATCTTAACTAAAACAATAATTATAAATTTTAATAAAAAAATAATTTTCTTAAAAAAAACTTATTTTGTTAGTTGCATCTCGAACTTTATGGTTTGGCCGTATTCCTACATCAGCTAATGAAAATGATATTATTGAATCTGTAAAAGAAATTGGTACACCAGAAAAAATAATTATTGTTAATACACGTGGTTGTGCTTATGTGACAATGCCTGACAGAAAATTGGCTTTTAAAATTATTGATAGAATGGGAAAAACAATTCAAGTTTTAAAGAAGAATATAAAGGTTTTTTATTTGATTTTATTTATTAAAAATTATTTCTAAAGCTTGCTTGGGCAACAATTCCAAGCATTAAAGAAGAACAAAAATTTATGGATAAATGGGATTGTGAACTCGGTTTTGCTGAAATTCCTTTTTCAATTTTACCTGATGGAAATTTGGATAAATTAATGGAAGGAGCTTGGTTAGAGTTATATACTTTACCTGAATTATTGAAAGGTTTTTGTTTTATTTTTTGATATTAATTTGGCGAGAGTTTTGGTCTCGGTCCATTTCCTGAGTTTTTTATTTAAAAAGGGGGCAGTGCTTTCCAACAGCCTCCATCACAATCTGAATCGTCAAAAGATGACTGTTTGTGATCATTAAATTTTTTGAAGCCGGGAAAAACACATAAGAGATTTCTTTTTTCTTACCTCTTAATTGATTGTAGTGGTGGTATTTTTACGTTTTAATTTTTTTTAAATTTTAAGATCGTTATACAAACACTGGAATTAAACAAGCACAACAACAATTACAAGCAATTCAATTGCCACCAACAGGTTTAACACTATTGCCTCCACAAATGGCAGCTGGATTACCTGCTACAGCTGGACAATTAATGCCTGGTTTTACTTTTGTATGTTTTTTAATCTTTTTAAGTAAACATTGAATTTTATTTTAGTAAAAAATTTTTATTACTTAAAATTAGTTAACCTTTTAATTTTTATTTTTCTTACCTTTTATTTTAAGTAATCATTTTCTCCATATGGATTTTTAATTTTTTGATCTCATTTTTAGATAGTACCTTTAAAAATTATTTTCTTTAAATTTTTTTAATTATCACAGATTTTCTTTCCGGTTTTCGAAAATCCGTATCTTTGAGGGTCACTCACATTTACGGACCGATATTTGCGGACAAATGCCTATTTATTACTAATTTGGTGGCATAGTTTTCACATTTAAATAGGCTATAAATCAAAAAAGATTAGTATTTGCAAATTTCGGTCCGCAAGTATTATATTTTTTATTTCTGTTTTTTTTTCTTATGCATTTTGTTTTCCCTCTTTTTTAATCAAAAAAATTTATTTTTTTATAATTAGCCTGCTGCTTTAACTGCTGCAATGTTTCCTCAAATGGCTGCAGCTGCTTCTGGTTTAATGGCATTTCAACAACAACAACAAGCAAATAACCAAAATCTTCCTCAGCAGAATACAGCAACAGATTCTACACAATCTAATAATGAAAACAATAATAATAGTAGTAATCCATTAAATACAACAACTACACAATTTCCTCCAGTATTTCCAAATCAGGTTTTAAAAAATTTTTTAATTAAAATACCCTTGTAATTCTTTAGGCAATCCAAATGCCACCTCCACATATGTTGAATCCATCAAATCAACAAATTCGATTTAATCAACAAAGATTTAGAGCACCATTTCATGGAGGTAGATTTCCCGGCGGTGGTGGTAGATTTCCTGGAAGAGGAAGAGGCGGTGGAAGAGGTTTTGTTAATAGAGGTGGATGGAGAGGTGGTGGAAGTAGTGGTGGAGGATTTGATGGAAGTAGTAGTAGTGGAGTAAGTGGAGGTAATAATGGTAGTAGTAGTGGTGGTGGATGATTCAATTCTAAAAATAGATATTTATGATAATTTAAAAAATATGTTTAATGAATATTTTTAGTTGGTACAAGTAATAGAGTTGTCTTTTGGTCAAAAAAAGATTCCCCGACATTGTTTTTAGATTTCCCGACTTATTTGACGATCTCCTTCTATGATAATCTTGAGAAAAATTTTTTTAGAAAACACACCCTCCTAAAAGTACCAATTATTATTTTTTAATTGTTATCCTTAGAATCTGCACAAACACAAACACCGTTTATTATTTTATTTTTCTCTGAATTTTATCCTAATTTTTTTTAGTTATTAAGAATAAATGTGAGGTATTTTTGTTTATTTGTTTTAATTATTTTTTATGGTTATTTTAACCTTTTATTTTTTAAATTAAGACAATTTTTTAAATTAATTTTTAAATAATCTTTTAAAAATTTTTTCAATTTCCTATTGCTTCTTTTTGCCAATTTTAAACAAAAAGTGGCAATAGGAAATTGATTAGATAATCAGAATTTTGAAAAGGATGGAATTTTGTAATTTTATTTGGTTGGGTATCAGAAAACTTTAATATGTGGCGGTTTACTAACGAAGAGAGGAAAGGTCGAGGAGATCAGGCCCATACCAGAGGGCCTCTATGCCCCCCTTTCCCCGAAAATTTTTCTTACAGGTCTGGAAGAAATATCCGGCAATTTCCTATAGAATCTAGTAACTACCTTTGTTCCCTTCTAATGGAATTGGATGGTCAAATTAAAAAAAATTTTTTTTAATTAGTTGAACTATCGGTCGATGATTGTTTTATAACGAATTAAAAATTTTAAAGATCTGCATTTGAGGATTCCAAAAATATATATTGAGGATATCATAAACATCATTTCATCATTCCCAACTTTTTTAGTTTATAGACATTGAAAAAAATTTTTTAGTTAATTTAAATGGTCAAACCTCTATTTAAATAATTTTAAAATATATTTTTTATTTTTTAAATTAATTTTTAGATTAGTAGAAAAACTTTTAAAAATGCCAAATACAAGGAGTTATGCTGCTAGAAAGCGTTTGATGGAAATGGAAAGTGAGAGGTTTGAAAAAATATTTTTTATTTGTCTAATTAAAAATAAGAGAATTTAGAAGGTTTCCGGAAATGTTTTTGTAAAGACAGAATTTTTTTAGATTTTTCCAGAATATTGGGTAAGCTAAGGTTTAGGGTTCCCCTTTTTTTCTTCCCCAAGCTTCCTTTGTGCAGAATAGCCAGCCTTTCTTCCCTCAATTTAATCTTTTCTTTATTAATGCCATTGAATATGCCACAGGGAATTGAGGAGAATTTGAGGAAGGGAGGTCTGACCATTCTGTACAAAATAAGGAAAAAATGTGAAGAAAAAAGGGAACCTAAACCTTGGTTTATCAAGAATATTTTTTGACTTATTCGAAATTGTCCACTCAGAAAGGATTAGAATTTTTTAGAAATATCAGAATTTGTTTTTTAAAAATCAGAACAAAATCAGAATTTTTTTGGAAACTTAAAATGCTTCTGAAAGAGAATTTTATTTTCTTTTGTTATGGAAGTAATTTTCTTTGAATTTTAATTTCTGATTTTATTTTCTAAAAAATGTATCGGAATTTACATCAATAAAATAACTTACAAAAATTAATTTTAGATTATTGTAAAAATGTTGAAATAATTTTTATTCTTTTCCTCTACTCTATCCTCCCTTCGATTTTTTCTCAAAAAAATATTTTTTGGCGTTATGTTTTTTTCAAAAAATTTTAAAAATAAAAGATTTTCAGACTTGCTAGTAACACAAATTCTCCAACAACTAGCAGACCTTCAAAATTTAAAAAAAGAAAAAGATACAAATATCATATTGAAGAAAAACCAAAAATCATTGAAGCACAACAAAAATTGAAGGAAATTAAACCTGATGAAATTTTACTTTCATCAATTAATAATATTGAATTAAATTTAAATAAACAACAAAACCAAAATTCTTCCTCAAGTCAAGAAAATATTGCCAAACAAATTTGTATTTCTACAAACAAAAAACAGGTTTTGTATCGACAACCAAGTTTTCAGGTTTTTTTTCAATCTATGACCAGTAAATGACCGTATTTACTGAATTAAAATCCCTTGTCTAAATTAAGCCCTTCGCTGAAATGGAGCCCAGGGGTTTTATTTCAGGAAATGCGGTAATCAAACAAATATTTGTGGTATGTTTGGTCACGAGGTGGATGGAATAGTTTGGGATAGAGGTCAGCTCGTGTTTGCTGGATCCCGCATGCGGGATTTTTCCAAATTTTTGCGCGACCCGCAAAATCCCGCGCGGGATCTTGTCCCGCGCCGATCTCTAGTTTGGGAATAGACCTACTATACGAAACTTAAAATTTTTTACGACGAAACGAAACAAAAATTAAAAAAACGTTTCGCAATTTATTTTTTAAAATTTTCAAAAAAATTTGCCTTACAAGGAACCATATCGAACTGTCACCAAAAATTTCGTAATAATTTTTATACCAACGTGTAGAGCATAGTCGATAACCTATTGCCAATCTTTGGCTTTTTTTGCCCTGACCCCCATTTCGAAAAGTTATAGGGCTTCAAAGTTTTCGACTTTTGGAGCTAATATTGGAAAAGAAAAGAAAGGGAAAAAAGGAGGATGGGAGTCTTATTTTTCTCCTTAGTAAAAGAAAAATCTCTCTTTATGAGGACGACTCAACCGCTCCAAAAGTCGAAAACTTTGAAGCCCTATAACTTTTCGAAATGGGGGTCAGGGCAAAAAAAGCCAAAGATTGGCAATAGGTTATCGACTATGCTCTACACGTTGGTATAAAAATTATTACGAAATTTTTGGTGACAGTTCGATATGGTTCCTTGTTAGATATTTAATCCTTTTCTGATTTAATATCCATAAGCAAAATAAAGAGAAAATTAGATAAAGAAATGAAGGATATAAAAAATAAATAAAATTTTCACTTATTTTTTAGCAAAAATGTTTCTTTCCAAATAATCAGCCAAGACCTTTAAATTCTCAACTTTTTCAACCTCCACCACTTTCGAATTGTCAGAATATGCACGGAAATAATTCTGTTAATTCTGGTAGACCTCCAATGAAAAGGCCTCATTTAATGCATCAACCGAGACATCATTTGGCACATCAACAACAACATAGAGGGGTTGGACAAGTTCAGCATGTATTTTTTTGAATATTTTTTTTTGAAATTTATGGGGGTATTTGTAGGGAAATTTTTTTAGAATAATTTATATTATTTAAAATAAATTTGAGAAAGTCTATTGAATCGATACGAATTTTCACTTCCGAGAAGCGGTTTCGGAAACCTAGGTTTTTAAACAACTTTGGAACTGCTGGTGAAATTGGTTAATCCTGTGAAATTCCTATTACGAATTATCTAACTTTTGAAGCTTACAATTATTAGTTAGAAACCATCTGTTTTGAGCTGATGTTTTCTTGATATTTTGCTTGAGGCCTCAGCGACTTGTTTTTTTTTGAAATCTTGACGTGGGGGGGGGGGGTTCAGGGGTTCAAATTTTCCCCTGCTATCTATTTATTTTATTCGTTATTTTCTTTTAATTTTTTTAATTTTAAATCTTTAACAGCGTTTACCACATCCTAAACAACTCCCTCCTGGTCCTTCTATTCCTCAACAACAATCGCAGCAACAAATACCTCCTGGGAATAAACAGGCTATTTTCCCGCAGTGTGCAAATGATGTTCTTGTTCATGTATTTTTTTATATTAAATATTTTTTATTTTATTGTTTCATTCGAAAGGGCATTGAACGAGTTGAGTACCTAAAATCTCATTTTTTGTATATTATCTAAAAATTTAATGTTTTTCTCTTTTTTGGATATTTTACCAATTTTGCTGGCGATCAAAATTAAAATTGTCCACAATGAAAATAAAAATAGTACCCAAAAACTTGAAAATTCCCGATTTTGTTTGTATAAATTGGTCATCAAATTTGATTTTCTCTTATTTTGTCTTATTTTACTCAACTTTAGGAGCTCTTTCAAATAATTTTGAAGATTTTCAATTTCATTTTTAGGTCGGCGATTTTGTCAAACAACACGGCCAATTCCCAAATAAGAGTTGGAATCGTGTAAAAATAAAAGAATTACAAAACTTGTTGGATCAAGATCTTTTTTGTTTGTCTACTGATTTGAGAAGTTCTCGTCTCAATCCTTTACAGAATTTTAAATTGTTGGGAATTGTTTGTAATTATTTTGATAAGGTTGTTCTTTTTATTTTTATTTGGCGGAGGTTTTAGGGAGTAAGATTAAAATTGGCTCTGAAAACCCATCTTAAAGTTTTCAGATCTTGTCATTGTTGATACTATATTTGAAATTGTTATGACTAAAGACCAGACTGCGAGTGTCATACGACAATCGAGATTGGTATCTTGAGAAATAAGAATTTTTGTTCGAGATCTCGTCTCGTTCCTATCACTAGTTATGGCTTTGTGGTAAGCTGGCCTGCTCTTGATGACATATCCTTTTCATCAGGGGGAGGCGTCAGTTCGAGTCCTTTTGTTTTCCCTTTATTACTTGTGATTTTAATAAATTTCTTTTAGATTCCAATTTAATTTATTTAAATTATTTAGGAAGTCTCAAAAGAAGCCGATCCAAAACTTCGTTATTTACATTTTGATATTATTTTTTGTGGTCGTGAGGGAGAGGTTTTATTTTTTCTAATTTCTTTATTATTTCTTTTTTTATAGCCTTTACTTCACGAAGCTCGTGTTCAATTTCTGATCAAAATTTGTTCACTAGCTGCCCAATTTCCTGTGTATGGATTGTTTGACCATGTTGGCCAATGGCTTGGAAAAGTATTTTTAAAGAAATTTTTTAATTTATATTTTTAGTCATAAAATTAGAAGAGACCATTCTGAACTATAATTGAAGATTTGGCATTCTAGTAAGACGAGTCATAGTTTAGAGGATGGGTTTTGGTAATAGTTTGGGATGGTCTCTTGTAACTGAAAATCAAAAAAAAAATTAAATTAAAAAATTATTTAGCATTAACATTTCATTTAAGGTAACCAGTGATGAATTAAAACGTAGTTATGCTGATCAAATTGTTTCTGAATTGGTAGAAGGTTTTATTTTTGGGCCTGAAAAATATAATTTGGTATGATATAATTTTATTTGGACTTTGTATTTTATAATAAGTTATGTCTCTTAAATTATGGGTATCGCTTAGGCAACTCCCCAACTCATTTTAGTGACATTTAATCCCAAAAATTTTTAGCTTAATTTTTACTTATTTCAGTACGAACATCTACTCCCAATTGTTAATTATTCATTTGAATTTTGTGCTAATTTTATCGTCTTTTCAATAAGTAAAGAAACGCTAGGTCCAGTTATGGCTCTAATTATTGGTGAATGGTTATGCCACCGTGTTGATCAATTTTTGCGTTATTTAAGTTTTTGTACGCATTTGAGTCTTCCTTTTTGTGGGCAGGTAAAATTTAAAAGAATTTTTGAATAATTTGTTTTCTGATCTCGTTATAAGATACACACTTGTGGTTAAGAGAGCATATCTTATAATGTAGAAGTCTTAAAGAGGGGTATGAGTTTGGGAATTCTTCACTCCCCTACACACAACAAGTGACCAACCAAATCAAAAATCTGAGGTGTATCTAATATAGTAGGGAGTATTCTAATTGTGAGGGCTGTATAAAGAATAATTGAAAGAAATAGATTTGACAAGTGGATTTAAGAATATAGATGGTTAACTTTCGAATAATTTTTTGTTCTTCAAATGTCCACAAATTTTATTAACACCCTTTCTTATAAAACCAAAAATATTTTTTAAATTTTTTCATTTTTTAAAGAAATTTGATTTACTTGTTCGTTATGATTGTTCTCCTATAGCCTCAAAAGAGAACGATGACAACTATTATAGATTGCATTATATTTTAATAAAAATAATAACTGCTTGGAGGTATGGATTTACACCTACACAAGTAGTTTTTGAAATTATTTAAAAAAATAAATAATATTTTAAGCAACAAAAACGTCCACAACCTCCCACTCCAAATAATTCACAACAAACATTTCAACAGCCTATAGTTAGTTGTTTGCCTGAAATATTTCAAAGGTTTGAGAAAAAAGTTTATTTATTATTCTATTTTGCGTAAATCAGGGAACGTGGCGAATGAAAAATAAATTCCCGATTTCATGAATCGGTAAGACACGTTCCCTGGTGCACATTAAGGTATTACTATGATGGTTCAACTTCCTAATGTTTTATTTATTTTTTAAATTATTTTGAAATTTTTTTCCTTGTGAGAACAGTATACATAGCTTTTCTGAAAATATTAGAAAAAATTTTTAAAATTATTTTCCTTTCCTTTATTTTTTATTTTAAAATTAATTTCCCTTATTTTTAAGTATCGACTCCTTATCTATAATTGCTCAATCACGAATTTTGGAATTAATTGTCAACTCTGCCCGAGCAAATTTTTTCTCTTCAATGGAACCATTTCGTAACAAAATATCTTTATTAAATTCTAGCGAATTTTTTACAAATCATGGAACTTTGTGGCATTCACTTGAAGTTTTGGCACGTGCAAGAAAGGGGGAAAATTGAAATTAAAAATAATTTTGGTTTAAAAATAAATGTGCATTTGAATGGGTATTAAAAATTGTTATTTTTACGTGCATAATTTTTTGAAAATAATTGTTGAGAAAGGCAGAATTTTTAAAAAAATATTTTTTCCCTTTACATTTAGACCTTAATTACACATATGTAGTATACACAATAAAAGATAGACCCTCAATTTGAATTATTTTTTAAAATTTAGTTGGCCATGGGCTGAGGGGAAGTGTCTAACAATAAGCATTATTCTCAATTTAAAATACTCTTACAGGGAAGCCCATTTCACCCTCCGGGGTATTTAAAAATGAGATTTACTGTAAATATTTTTTAAATAGTTGTAAAAAATTCTGCCTTTCTTAAAAATTTTCTTCCTTTGAAATTCATTCCATTATCAAACTATTGATCTACTAAATTGAACAAGAAATAATTTTAAGTTTTGGATCTCTAGTTTCATTTTTTTGTTGTTTTTTTTACCCCTCAATATTCCTTTATCAAACAAACTCCTCATTTTTGTATTGTCCCTCCTCTCCATTTTCGATAAAAATTGAAAAAAAAATTTTTCTTGTTATTTTTCCTATTTATTTTAAATTTAATTACTTTTTTATTTTTAAAAATTTAATTTTAGCTTAATTCTAAAAATTATAGTTTTCTAAAATGGTTGTTTCCTCCACTACAAATAATACACAACAATTAGATGCTCTCCTCCGTAATTGTCTTTCCCAGCGTTTAGAGCCTAATGAATTCTTTGAGGAAGCATGTCGAATGATTATAGAAGAAAATGGGCAGTTTCCGGGTTCTTTTTTAAATTTTAAGGAAATCAAAAATTTTTAGTCAGATCCCCATCATACTTATAGGACTGAAAATCATGTCTTGAAAATGGAAAAAGACCTTGAAAATTTAATTTGGGTTCTGCTTCCTGCCCCCCTTATTTTTAAATATTTAAATTACCTTAAGTTTGGAGTGTATTTTGAGTATCGGATGTATATTGTGGGGAGATTGACATTTCTAATTTTAAAATTAATTTCTTAATATTTAAAATAAAGATAAAATTTTAAAAAAATTTTAAGAACGTGTTCTACAAATTGCTAATAATTACGCTTCTTCATTTCCCGAGGAAACTGATATTTTTCCTTTAGCACTGGCTTATTTAAAAATTTTGTTTGTTCACGGATTAATTCAACCACAAAAATATTTGACAATTCTTGTAATTTTGAAAATTATTTTTAAAAATTAAAAAAAACCTTTTTAAAGACAACTTTTGATTGTTGGACTCATCCCATTAAAATAGAAGAAATTGCTTCTGATTTAGAATCTTATATTGGCAATAAACGGTTGGAGGAAAAAATTAAGATAGTTTTAAATACAGTCAAAGCTCACTTTTAAATAAATTCCAATTTAAGTACTTTTTATGAATTTGGTTAGTCATTGGAGAGTAAGGTTGGCAGATAGTTGGAAATCTTCGGATATCAGGATCCGGTATCCGAAACAAAAATTTCCGGATATCCGGCCTTTTTTGGATTTGTATCCGCCAACCTTATTTGAGAGGGAAGGGGCATGCCAAACATTTAAGATATTTTTCATATTAATATATTACTTCTATTTAAGATACGCCCATTTAGGGTTGCGGTTCCAAATATCCTGAACCGGAAAAAGTATCCGGGAATTTTCGGTTCGATTGTTGGTTTCGGATATATGGAGATTTCTCAGAAAATTCAAGCCCTTGCCCAATTATTATCCACTTTTTCAGATTTAAGTATATTTATTAGAGCTGTCCGAGACCAAAATTTTTCCAAGACTCAAGACAAAATTTTTTCCAAGACCAAGACTCAAGACCAAAACTCCAAGACTCAAGACCAAAAATAATACAAAATTCGAGACAATTTTTAGGCCCCATAGGTCAAATTTTTGGTTATTTTTTTGTTATTTTGACACGATCACAGTCAACTTAAGCACAATTACCTATAATTTCGAAAAATCTACGCGAAATTCAAAGAATTTTCGGTAATTTATCCGGGTGGAAAATCAATGTGATATATTATTTCAGAGGATTTGGGTGTATTAAGGGGATCTTAGTTATATCAAAGGGTAAAGCCAAAATTTTGACGACACCTAACGTTAGCCCTGCTCGAAATCGACCCCCTGGCTACGTCCTTGGACTCCCTGGCTACGTCCTTCCAGCGCCGCAGGCGAAAATTTTGGGAATTATAAAGGCCAAGAAGCCAAAAATCTTCCTTTTCCTGCGCCGCAGGCGAAAATTTTGGAAGGGCAAGAGGCCAGATTTCTTCCATTCCATTACAAATGACCCATTGGACGAAAGGTCCAAAGTTTTCATGAGAGGCATTTCGTCAATTAGAAATTTTTGTTAGAAAGGCCAAAAACCAAGACCAAAAAATAAAACCAAGACAAGACCAAGACAAACACCCCAAGACCAAGACCAAGACCGAAAAAAAACCAAGAAAAGTCTTGGTTCCAAGACCAAGACCAAGAGTCTCGGACAGCTCTATTATTTATTAAAAATCAAGTTTGACTGTAATTAAAAAATACTTTTTAAAATCAAAATTTTATCAAAAAACTTTAATTTTAACAGAATTGCCGTCTATGAGGGTAATAGCAATGTTTTATATACACAAATTACCCAAATATTGGATTGGTACATTTATTCAATAGAAAAAATTGTTGAATTAATTGTTAGAATTTAATTAAATTTAAAAAATAATTTTAAATTATTCTTCATAGAATGAAAATAATTTTGATGAAATTTCTCTTATTTTTGTCAATAGAATTAATGCTATTAAGCATCTGCATGAACGACCGTTTACAGCACTTATAATTTTTATGTTTCTCAGTGAAAATTCTGGCAAGTGAAAATTCAATTCTGATTAAGAAATTTAAATTCTGATTTTATTCTAATTTTTTAAATTAAAGATTCTGATTTT
The DNA here is from genome assembly GCA_036172945.1 of Meloidogyne incognita. Classification (NCBI taxonomy): domain Eukaryota; kingdom Metazoa; phylum Nematoda; class Chromadorea; order Rhabditida; family Meloidogynidae; genus Meloidogyne; species Meloidogyne incognita. The sequence continues at coordinate 3,979,418 of JARQAC010000002.1, forward strand.
ATTTATGACATTTCTGGTTTTTTTAAATTTAATTCTGATTTTATGATAATTCTGATATTTTAGAATTCATTCTGATTTTATTTCAGAATTTAAAAATTTAATTCTGATTTTAAAAAATTTAATTCTGATAGCTCGCGTTTTCTGATTTTTAAAATTAAAATTCTGATTTTATTTATGACATTTCTGGTTTTTTAAAAATTTCCGATTTTTTAAATCAAAATTCTGATTTATGATATTTCTGATATTTTAAAATTAATTCTGGTTCTACTTCAGAATTTAAAATTTAATTCTGATTAAAAAAATTTAATTCTGATAGCTCGCTCTTTCTGATTTTTAAAATTAAAATTCTGATTTTTCAGATAATTCTTCTATAAATAACAATATTAATAAACTTCAAATAATTTTAAATAAAATCACCAACCAATTAAATGAATTAAATGAAAAAAGAGAATCAACCTCAAAAGAAGATGAAATGGAGGTTGATGAGGAGAAAGAAGTGAAAATTAAAGGCAAATTAAAAAAATTTTTTTAAATAAATTTTTCCCTTCTCAGAACCTTCATTTTCTTCAAAGCTTTCAAATTTTTTAAAATTAATTGATCAACTTATTGAATTATTTCCTTTGTAATTTTAAATAATTTATTTTTAAAATTAATTTTTTTGTATTTTGAGATTTTCAACTCCACCAAAATCTAATTGGCAACCTTGTAGAGAGGATTTTATTCATAGAAAATACAGACCGGCACTCCTCTCCTTAGGCTCTATTTTTGCAATTTTTAGAGTTATTAAAACTGCAGATGAGGTGAAAATAAATTAAAATTCTGATTGATACTAATGTCTTCTGATTTCTGATCCGTATTTTAAGTTTCTGGTTCTCCCTTTATTTTCTCCATAGATTATATTTTTGTAGTTCCGGATAAGTTTAATTTTCCCAGAAAATAGATTCTGATTGCTAAAACAACCATAGTGTGTTTTGTTTTAAAAATTTTTATGTTTTAAAATTCTGATTTTCAGGAAACCTAAGTTTCTGATTTCCACTAAGTATTTTTTCCAGAATTATTGTATTTCTAAAAATATCTCGAGTTTTCTGCAGCATTATTCCAAATGTATTTTTTCTAAATATATTCTAAATTTACTCTCTAAACAATATATCTTTTAAAATTTTCATTTTTCGGAAACTTAACTTTTCGATTTTTTCAAGAATTATTATATTTTCCTTCGAATATTATTTAATTATTTAATTATTTTTATTAGGTAGCCGATACATTTTTAACTGTTGGAAATATATTAGGGATGGAAGTTGAACAAATTGTTGAAGATTTGCTTCGTGCTGGTTTTCTTATCCAGGCATTTCTTTGAAAATATTTTTTCTCTTAATTTTTATTTCCAGCTAGAAACTTCCAATATTTGTTCAGAACAACGTGAACGTGAGGCATTGGCTGATGTTTTTGTTTTTATTAAATTGCCACAGGCGAACTTTTTTAAAAATTTTTTTTGAAAAATTATTTTATTATTTTAGGTTTTAAAATGTTTAATTCAAAGGCTAGTTGATTTAAAAAAATTTTTTTTTAATTTTTTTCTTTAGAAATAAAAATTAATTTTCCCCAATTTTTAAGAGGAATCCAACGCCAAACAATTTCCAAAGCTTTAGAAAATATTTGTAATTGTGATTCTCTATTAGATCAAGTAGATGATAAAAAATCTGATAATGTTTTTCGTTTCTTTTTGGATGGACTAAAAAAGGCGGATGTTGTTAATTCAAAAGAACACGAATTTTTAACTAAAAGAAGGTGAAGAAAATAAAATTAAATTAAAAGAAAAATTAATTTTAAAGAGATCTAAGACGTTCACAAAACGAAGAATTACCTGCTGGCGAACGTCAAATGATTGTTCGTTCTGAACTTATTTCGAGGGTGCAAAAAGCGAAGAGAGGAATTGACACGCTTGTACCAGAAAATACAGAAAGGCTTTTAAGAAGGCTTTTGTCTCTTGGTGGGTAAAATATCGGAATTTGTATTTTCCGGAATTTTTAGATCAATTATTTGTTTTCCGGAATTTAAAAATAATTTAAATAGAATATATTCCGGAAACCTGGGATAGCGTGCGGCCAAGTAGGCGCAAAGCCATAACTAGCTGGGAAATTTCTGTCCCTTATCAATTTTGGTACCAATCTCTTTAGCTCGACGATCGTCTAATACTAAATATGATAAGATTCGGAAATCTTAAAGCAGGTTATGGCTTTGCGCCCACTTGGGCCGTACCCCCGGAAACCTAAATATAAATTTCCGGGGTAATCAGAATTTTGATTCTTCATTAGATTTTTCCGGAAGATACAGAATTGCTTCTGGAAAATACACAAATTAGCATTTAATAACCAAATCTAAGGTGAAATTCCCATTGATATGCTCTGTTCGATTTATTGTGCATGTGGAGAGCTGTCTCTATTTTCTTCAAAATTAGCAGCATTAAATGCTCAGGCACAACAACCTATTGGGGAAAATGTTAGCGGGGCAACAACTAATGCCCAAGGGAGATTGTTAATTTTTGATTCAACATTTTTATTAATGGCACGTATACAACATGTTTTTGCGGATATGGTACTAAATAATTATTTGGAGAATTCTGAGATAATTAAATAATTTTGTTTAGCGTTTGGAAGAATTAGTTGGTGGACGTTTACACTGCGCATTTTATCGTTGGACACAACGTTATCAGAAATGTATTGAGGAAAGTGAATCGATGTGTTTTGTTTTATCTTCACAGGCAGGAGGGTCTTCTAATGAGGATTCTACAGACTCTGTATTTTTGGAAAAATTCTATTTTATTTTCTTTTTTTTTTCAAGTTCCGTTCAAATTTTCAACGTAATCAATTCCAAGCAATGCGTTCACAAAAACAACCTTTTTGGTTAGCGGAAAATAATGATTTTGGAAATACAATAGAAACTGTCCCGTTAATTGGTGAACTTTTATTGGAAGAGGTGAAAAATAATTTTTATGTGATGATTTATTAAAAAGATGGATTAGAACCCTTCCTTGCTTCAGTCTTTAGCATTAACTCCCCTCCACTGGATAACAAAAATACAGAAATTTCCCAAAAATTCCTGAAAATCGGGAATTCCTAACGTTTTTGGAGCTGTGAATTTTCCGTTATTTTTCAAGTGAATATTTTTTAAAATTGGCTAGGGCATAAGAATTCACCCCAAAACAAAAGCTAAATGAAATCCAGGAAAATTTTTCACCCATGGCTTAATGTATAGATAGTCTAATATTTTTTAAAATTGGCTAGGGCATAAGAATTCACCCCAAAACAAAAGCTAAATGAAATCCAGAAAAATTTTTCACCCATGGCTTAATGTATAGATAGTCTAATATTTTTTAAAATTGGCTAGGGCATAAGAATTCACCCCAAAACAAAAGCTAAATGAAATCCAGAAAAATTTTTCACCCATGGCTTAATGTATAGTCTAATAGATATTTTAATTTTTGAAATTTTTTAAAATAACAGTTTTCACGTGGTTCTCCAAACTCTAATGAGATAAATAACATATTTTGGACATTCAGTCAAATGAGTTGTTTGTGGCTTTGTCTTGTTCAATGGCTAGATGCACAACAACCAACTATTGGAAATACACCCCGTCAAGCAATGGCTAGATCAATGAGAGAATTTGAAATTAAACTTCAACAACAAAAAACTGCTTCTGAAAAGGACAATAAAGATAATGGAGAACGGTGAATAATTTATGGCTAGTAATTGTTGCTTCAACCTTTTTTTGAAGCAGAGGAGAGAGAGGGAGAGAAGAGTGAATACTTAATTAAGGGAAGTAACTAATCCGAGAGATAGAAATTTAAGCGTTCGCTAAGGCATTTGACATAAGTTTTTTGGAGCTATCTATTGAAAAATTAAATTTTTATTCCTTTAATTTATTCGGGGGACGGAAAATTGCAGATTCTTAAGGTGCAAAGCAATACGTATCCCACTCTTAAGCCGCATAAGATGGATTCTCCATCTCGGAAATTGCCAAAATTTAGGAATTTATTTTTTTATTCCGACATAATCTCTGTTACCGACCGACTTTATTTTCAATCAGTAAATACCTTGTGTTTATCTGACACTCTTTTGATCTTCCACTCTCTTACTTTAACTAAAATGTTTTAATTTTTATCATTTTTCAAGTCTTCAAAGTCTAAGCTATTCAATTTTAATTGCTCGTCGTCTTCTTCGTCAAATAGCTGATCAAAGAATTAAAAAAGAACATCCATATACTTGGCTTGTTGGATTTGCTCAACGTCCATTACCTGCATTACCTTTTGGCAGAAAAATGAGTCTTTTAAGGGCAAGCCCTGAGGAAATTAGCGAAGAAAATCAGAGATTGAAGGAGGCAAATAATTATTTTTTAAAATTCATTTTGAATTGTTTTTCAAGGTTTTTCTCTGCGCAAACCAACAGAGTTGGGCGACGCCCGATGCTATTGCACATATTAATCGTTGCAATGAATCCTGTACCTTTTTTATACTTAATTATTTTCTTTTCCTATACCAAGGGCTATTTCAGGCGTGTCACGACACTTGCAGATATGACATTTGCAGATCCGACACTTGCAGACCCGACTTTTGCAGACCCGACATTTGCAGATGCCGAAACTTGCAGATATGACACTTGCAGATCCGACTTTTGCAGATTAGACCCATTTCTCTCTCTTCTTTACCTTACCTATACACCGTGGAGTGTTTGCTGCTGCGGAGGAACCCTGGGATGCCCATCTCATCGATGATAGGAATAGGAACATGTTACGAGCCAAGAGCCCAGGGACCGTTGACTTCCCGCGAGTCGCGTGCCGCAAAACCCCGCGCGAAGCGCGGGGTTTGCACTTTCCACCGGTATACTATACTATATCCTTTGATTTTTTAAGATTTTTAAATTTTTTTAAAATTTAAAATTTTTTTCAAAAATTAATATCTGCAAAAGTCGGGTCTGCAAATGTCTGACCTGCAAGTCTCATATCTGAAAGTGTCGGTATCTGCAAATGTCGATCTGCAAAAGTCGTCTGCAAATGTCGGGTCTGCAAATGTCATATCTGCAAGTGTCGTATGACCATTTCAGGGACGAACCGATGAATTGTGAATTTTTCGATTTGGTTCCGGATATTCTAAGATTTTTCAATAACCAACAACTTTTACCAAATAAGATTAGATATAAGTTAGATGTTAGATTGTATAAGTTATATGCCTTAAGTTACTTAGCTAAAACAATCGTTCCATCATTTTCTCCTGTTAGGTGTTAATGGGTGTCCTTTATCGGTTGTACCCGTATACTTGTATGCCCTTATAACGGGATTTTTTTTGAGATTTTAGAAATTTAGTATATTTTATTAAATTTTATTCAAAAAATATTAGGTCGAATGGACATTTGGTTACAATGTTGGATGCGTCAAATGATGAACCAACAAAGAATTGTAACTGTTGATGAAAGTGAATTAGCCTCTGAATTGTGTTTAGCGGCAACAATAACTTATCCAGTCCCGTGTTTGTGTGAAATGATTAAACAGGTGAAAAATAGAGATGAAAGTAATTTTGAATGTTTTCCCAGTTAGTGGAATGCATTTTGTTTGAACGCGCAATATCTTCTACCTCTTCAACAACAATAGCAATTCAACCAAATATCCATTCCGCCTTTGTCCCAAACATTGTTTCCGCTGTCTCTTCAACTATTAATTCAAACGAACATTCTTTGGAAGAACAAAAACATTTAACAACAAATCAACAAAAACAACAAACAAACATTCCAACACAACAAAAACATTCTTTATCTGCACTAGAACAACAACAAAAACATTCAATGCAACAACAACCTACAGTAATGTTTTTAAAGAAACATTTGTTTTTCTTTAGAAACATTTGTTTTTATCTTTGTTTTGTTAAAATTTTTCTTTAAAAACAAATGTTTTTCCCTCGTATGTTTATGCGGAAATAATGAACATTTTTTGCTTGCAGGTTAAAAGACACCCAGTTGTCGGTCAATTATCTACAAAGGCTACAGTTATTGCGAAAATGCTTGTGCGAGCAATGCAATTATTATTATGGGCTGGAGATAGAAGAGTAAAATTGATAAAAAAATAATTTCTTTTTTCTCTCAAAAATTTTTTTTTAATTGAAAAGGTTTTGGAAAAAAGGGAAAGGGAAAAACGTATTCAACAATTTGGACTTATTACACAACAACAACAACCTTCAGAACAATCTTCATCTTCTAGAAAACGATCCCAAATAGAAATAAATGAAAATATTTGTGGTATTTTGAAAATTTTTAAATTAGCAAAAAAGATTTTTTTCTCAAGAAGAAGGACAACAACAAATGGACCAGACACCTTGTAGTTCCTCTTCAACTGAGCAACAACAGCAAAACGAAGCTTTAGGAGTTCAGAAGAAAAAAGTAATTAAAAAAAATTTAAATTTAAAAATATTCTGTCCTTTTGGATTTTAAAAAGTTTTTTTTTCTGGAGTTTGAAAGAGGGGCAAGCATTCTTAAGTCCACTTTCCCACCGATCCATAATTAAACATAAAAAGTCATAGAACGTAGATTTGGTTAGATGAGCTGCTGTGAATCATTTCAAAATCGTCTAGATCAAACCTTCACAAGTTTAGTTATAAATTATGCGGTAGATTGGGACTTATAGTAGATTGAATGGGTGTATACCAGGGATGGAGAATTTTTAATTTTAAAAGGCGGAAGCAGAATAAAATTAAAAAGCAGAACGCGGAAGCGTAAGACCCAAAAAAGACGGAATTCTGCGGAACGCGGATACATTCCTTGTATATACATATCTGTGTATATTCTTAAAATCAACTAATTATTTTAAATTATAAAAAATATTTTATTTTTAAAAAGAGTGTTGATGTAAGTTCTTCTGTTGTTGAAACTTGTACTTCTTCAATGAATGAAACAATAACAACATCGCGTTTGCCTAAAGATGCTTTGAAGGCACAATTAACTGTTAGTAATGTTTTTGAGGTAGTTATTTTTTATTTAAATTTTTATTTTGTTTATTAAACTAAAAGAAAAATCTGTTTTGAATTTTAAGACTTTATTTAAAAAATAATTTATTTTTAAAAATTACCTACATTGAGTTATCCTTACTCCTTAATATTATAGTTCTTTAAGGGGGGTTTTTTATTCTCTTAATTCTCTAACAAATTATTTCCCTTTATTTTTTAAAATTAATTTTTTTTTAAAAGCGTTTTGAGCGAATTGTTCGTGATTGTAATCTCCGCCCACCTGTTACTTTTATTATTTTCTTCATTCACGAATTGGCAGCGGCACCTCAAACAGAATACTGGCGACGTCTTGTTTCTATAATGCCTGTCAATTTAGTGGGGATTTTTATTTTAATTAAAAAGTTTTTGTAAATAATTGAATTACTTTTGAACTTTCAATAATTTCTTTTGAAATATTCCGATTTTACAAATATTCTAAATTAAAATTTTTTTATTTTTTAATTAAAAATGTTCGTCTTAAAACTAGGGTTCAACCAACGTCTTCGGAGACAGTTGTTAACCGGGGACGGTGGGAGGCGCTCCCCCCAGAGCCACCGTCCCCGTCATCGAGGCAAAAATCATCGCAACCACCGTCCCCTTGAAAAGAGCCACCTCCCCGTAAATTTGGAACTCTACTTAAACCCATTCCGATTTTTCAAAAATTACTTCTAATTTTTAAGGTTCTGGTATGAGATTTCAATTTAAAATTCAGATTCTTTTTATTCCTTTCAAAAATCCGATTTAAAAATTTAATTTTTCACATTTTTAAACAGATTTTTGGATTGTCTCATCTAGATCCTCATGCAATTCCTCTCGATCTTTTTATGCGTTTATATGATCCAAAGGATGAAAAAAATCGAAAACTTTGTTTACATTATGCTTTTATGATTAAAAAACTTGGAAATATTTAAATAAATAAATTATATTTTAATAATTTTTATTTTTGTATTCTGATTTTTTACATATTTTCTACTTTTATTATTTTTATTTAATATTTTCTCCAAAATATTTTTTAATATGTAAAATATTTAGTTCATATAAACTTGTATAAAGTTTTTAAAAAGTTTCATTTATGTGGCACAACTAGGTCTTAGCTTTGGTTTACTATGACTAATTTTTTATTCTTTATTCCATCTAAACGAAATGTAAAATTTAAGGGCGCTTTCTGAAAATTTTTAATTTTTTGAATTAATTTGATTAATTTTAAAAACTTTGGTAATTCTTGCGTTCGTATACCCCCTCCTTTTTCCTTCCCCAAAGTATTAAAAAATGGTCAGTCTGTTTTCTGATTATAAAGCTCGTCGAGCTGTGTAGAATGACACCAAAATCAACTCCAGGTCTTAACTTTGGACCGAGATACGGACAAAAACCCTGCGCAAAGCGAAAGGTTTTGCAAAGTGTCTCACCGACAACAATAGGATTACTTTATGTCATAACTTTATCAAATCTTGTTCAATTATGTTGATTTTGATGTCATTCTAATCAGCTCGACAAGCTCTTTCGAATGAGCTATTATTTGATTAATTGAATTTTTAGCCCAAAAATGAGCTTGGTCCACCCTTTTATTTTTCAATTTTCGGGGGTCCGTATCTCGGTCCAAAGTTAAGACCTGGAGTTGATTTTGGTGTCATTCGACACAGCTCGACGAGCTCTATAATCAGATAACAGACTGACCATTTTTAATATTTTGAGGAAGAAAAAAGGAGGGGGTATACGAACGCAAGAATTACCAAAACTTTTAATATTTTAATAGTTTTCTTGTGCAAAATTTGTTAATAAGTATCTGGACAGCTAGATACCGAGTTACAAAATTTTTTCTTATGCGCTTATATTTTGAAAAGCACTGTGGCTATTTAATGATTCCTGCTGAAAAAAATTCCACTTATCCAGGCCTTCAAATTATATAAAATTCACTCACTTGGATGGGATCAAGTCTAAAAAAGGTATAATTGATCAAAGCATTTTGGTAATCAGGTAGCCGTCCTTAATCCCAACCTTTACTGAATAAATTAAAATAATTGGCATTTTAATATATATTTACGTCAAAAAAAATTTTTTATTAAAGTAATATTACACCTGACAATTATTCAAGAAAAAAATTTTTTTTAAAAAAGTAAATGTAAACAATAATTATGTTTATACGAATAAATTTATTATTAAAGTTTAAATAAATTCTTAAAAATTTTTTTAAATTTTCTTAAACATTTAAAACATCTGTTAATGAAAGCAAATTTTCTGAAAGTTTTTTCTTTTCAATTGAAAAATTTTTTGTTTAAATTATATTTTTTTGAAAAATATTTTAACTTAAATTTTGTATATTTCGGCGCAGGCTGTTTCAGGCTGTTTTACTCTAAGTTTTATTGTTTATAGAAATAATTAAACTTTCTAAAACAAACTTTCAAACATTAAAAATAAGTTTTACAAAAACACTCAACTCTACAACAAACAAGTTTTGTTGAAAAAAACATTACATGTTGTGATTGTAAACAAAACTTTGTTAAAAACAACAAAACCTTGTTTTACAGAACTTGTTTTTCAAAAATATTAAAACTCGAATGTTTCTCTGAAAAATACAAACATGTTTTACGACAAAACATGATTAATTAATAATTAACAGAAAAACCTACTCTTCTTTATTTAAGAAAAAAAATGTTAATAGGAGAAATATATTCAACAATAATTTATTGTTTTGCTACATTTGGATTGTTTTCTAATTTGTTTTTAATTTGGCTAATTTTACGTTATACAATGAAAGAAATGCAAGTTTATAGCAAAATACTTTTACAAACTTGTTTTGTTGATATTGTTGGGATTTGTATGTTTGTTGTTTCTCAACCGGTAAATAAATATTTGGGCGCGGGAATGTTTTGGCGTGATTGACTATAACTTTTAAAGAAAAGTTAATTTTCTCACCAAAATAGGTTTATATTTCTGATAATGGTGTCGGCACAATTTGGAATTACGGACCTATACATTTTTTACCAAATCCTTGGCAATTTATTCTTCTCCGTATTAATCATTTTATGGCAAGGGTTACTTCAATGAATGTATGCACATTATTTATTTATCGCTATTTTGTAGTTGTACGGTAACGTTGTTATCAAGGCTTTTAAAATATAATTTCTTTATATAGAAGTGTTAATGTTAAATTTAAACACCAATTATTATTAATTGTTGGAATGACAATTCCGATATTTATTTTACATATTTTTTCTTGTTTATCAAATTATCCAACACCAGAAAATGAATATCTAACTAATTATGAGTTGGCACAAACATTGGGATTGGATAATTATACAATTAAAAATTATGTTGTTGGACTTAGATCAAGGGTAAGTTACTTGATTAGTCGAGAAAACATGGAAGAAGAATTTTGCTGGAATCAAAATTCGACCTGTGGGGGTACCCAACCCCGTTACTCTGAAATTTTCGCTTCCGAGGGCCTCAATTTTCATTTAAAAAATTAATATTTACAGACTAACAATCTATCAATTTTTACTGCAAATTATGCTTCAGCATTAACAATAATTAATTATATAATAATTATTTTTTGTGGAATAAGTATTCAAATACATGTTTATCGTCATTGTAAAGGTGTACAAATGACTCAATTACGTAATATGAATAAACAATTAAGTATTGTTTTGGGGGCACAGGTAATTTGAAATTAAAAACCCTAAAAATCCTTACTACTCCATCTTCAATAATTATATCAATTTTAGGCTATTCTGCCTTTATTACCTTACCTCTCCAATTTATTCACCAATTTTAATCTTTTATTTAATTTGAATGGTTTATTTTCATCTTCTATTGCGATATTTTTTGGTAGTAGTTTGGGAGCGTTAGTTGCTTTTTTAAATCCTATTGTGAGTTTATTTATATTTTTTAAATTAAAAAAAATAAATTTAAAAAAGGTAACAATTTTGAGTGTAAGAAGTTACAGACAAATAATTTTTCGATGCAAAAATAATTCAAATATTAATCAAGTTGCTCCAATGCCAGAAACTTCAATGCCGGAAAGAACTATACAATATATTAAATAATAAAGCTTTTATTCTTTTTTTTATAGCAAATATAAATTTTTAATCATTACATACATATTGACAAGTGGATAAATACCGAAATGAATTTTAGAGGGGACCCCCCTATTTAAAAATAGAACGTGACTATTAAAAGTTATTTTTTTTTCATTCTTTTTTCAGTTGACGAGAAAAATCATACCTGTAACTTATGTAATCACAGTTTAGTGTTAAAGGAAAAATTCTCTACTGATTTCGATGATTTTTATTAGATAAATATTCTGAGACAGTGAAGAGACTGTTTCTGAAAAATATTTTTTAAAATAAAATAAAATATTTAAATATTTTATACCTAATTTTAAATAAATACAGCAAAGAACAATACAAAAAATGTGAAATATTATTATTTTAGAGAATAATTTTTAAATTAAATTTATTTTTAATATTCACTCCTTTATAAAAAATTCCCTACCTCTCCCTCCAAAAAACTTTAAAATAATTTTATTTATTTTTAATTAAATTAAATTAATTTTATTTTTATTGGCATATTACAACAATTAATATTTATTGTTTGCCTCTTATTTTTAGAGAAATTCTTATTTTTAATAAAAAATTAACAATTAATTTAGTCAGCTTTGAGACGTTTTTCTTAAAATTTAATTTATATCAGGAATTAAAATTTTTTTTAATTTTTATTTTAAAAATTCAGCCTATTTATTAATTAAATTATTTAAATTCTTTAATAAAATTTATTCAAGTAAATTAATTATTTAATATTTACTAGGCGTGCCTAAGTTAATAACTAGGGACTTACAAAATATGCACGGAAAATCGCAAAATATGCGCATATATATGCACCGAAAAAGTCCCAAATATGCACTGAAATATGCAAAATTTCCCAAAATATGCACTAAATATGCATCAGTAAATGGTGAAAAATTGCTTTAAAACCCAAAATTTTAAGTAAAAAACACTAATTTAGCCTATAATTTTGCATTTCAAGAGCAATTATAAAAGATTTTATGGGTTTAAAATTTATGTTAAAATTTTTTTGAAAAAAAATTTTCCCGAAAAATCTTTCGAAAATATTTTTTCAAAAAATTTTTATAAAAAAAATTTTTTTGACCAAAAAATTTCAAAATTTTGGTCAATTTTTGACATAATTTTACAAAAATTGCCAAAATATGGCCCAAAATATGCAAAATTTCCCAAAATATGCACAAATATGCAAATATGCACAGTAGGGCCGAAATATGCAAATATATGCATTAAGAACCGGGTCCTAAAGTGATCGGACACATGTAAAAACACCATTTTTGGGCTTCCCAGCTCAAGGCATATCCGCATACAAAACATGCATTTGCATGTTTTGTGAGTCCCTATTAATAACTCATGAATAAAAAGTCAATTACCCTAAATTTATTTATTTGATAGAGCAGAGAATTTAAATTAAAAATAAATTAAAACCAGAATTTTAAAATTTACATAAAAAATGTTCTGATTTAAAAATTGACATTCCCTCCAAAACTGATAGTTTTTAGCCATAACTTTTTACCTCTATCACCTAAAATTTTGATTTTTATAAATTTTGTATAAAATTTTATACTCTATCGAATGATACTATAATTTAGAATGAATTATTTGTTAAAAAGTTTGTAATCAATGACAACTTTATGGTTCAGTACTACACCTACCCACTCATTCATGCATTTTAAATAAATTTTATAAAACATTTTAAAAATTATTTTTGAAGAAATTTTTTTCGATTTTTAAAGTTTGCAAAATTTATAAATTCCAAAAATTCAGTATATTTTTACAATTTCAAGATTTTTAAAGCATTTTATTTTCGCAATTATTTTATGATGCTTTTTTGGTATATAGTAATTTTTGTCTCGTCTTTAGAATTTATTTAAAACATAATTTTCCATTTTTAGTATGTTTTACTAATTTTCAAACAATAATTTTCTCAATTTTTGATCTAAAAATAATTTTCTTTTATTTTATAAGAAACATTTTTATTTAAAAAAAGAGAGAATATAAGCCTAATTAGTAATTTATATAAATTAACAGGTGAAAAAGAAATATTTTTTTTTTCATTTAAATACTCGACAGATGAAAAATCTGTCTTTTCCCAATTTTTTTTTATTTTCAGACTTTGGATTTTTTTACTTTGTATATATTTTTATTTGGTTATCAGAATTTCCGATTTTTATTTGATTTTTTAAAATAAAAATTCTGTTATAAATTAATAATTCTGAAATTTATATACAAAAATTTATATACAAAATTTCTGATTTAATTTATGTAAGGCTGAAATAGGATTCAGAAATATTAAACTAACTTTCCCAGCGACCCCGACTACCCATAAACAATAAATACATATGATCCTAGGAATAGGTGAAAAAAGATAAGTCAGTCCATTAGTCAGTTAATAATAAAAGCGAATTAATATATTTATTGCCCGATCGGAGGAATTAGTCGTCGCCCGTTTAATCGCTCTTAAGGAGTGAACGGTTTATATTTTCCGGCCGGACTAACAACAGTAATTAATCAGTATTCCCCTCATATTCTATTATTCTTGGCTCTACACTGGGTATGGATTTAGCAAACTTCTATCATAATTCTGATTTTTATATTTTTAAATATAAATTCTGATTTTTTTTTCTCCCATTTATTTTATTTTAATAACAAAAAATATCTCTCTGCATATTTTTACTATTAAATAAAATTAAAAATCAATTTGCTTAAAATTTTTCCCCTCAATTTCTTTAATTTTGAACCTTTCCCTATTTTTTATTTTTTTCCGTTCTTTTAGTATTTAACAACAAAAAGAAAAAAATTAATTAAATATAAAAAGACAGTCTATTTACTTCAAAAAATGCTTTTTTTATTGGAAAAAAATAAAAAAAAAAGAGTAATTTGTCTAATTAACAATTAAAGTCATTTTAATATTTTTAATATTAAAAGGGCAAGTTTTTTATATGAAAAGAGGGAAAATATTTTTTTGAAAAAAAAATTCCCAGATGGACAAACACACTTTCCTTTATTTTGTAAAATTTGTATTAAATAATAAAGCTTATAGCTAGTCTAGCTATTTCTCCATTAGCTAATGTAAAAAATTATTTTCGAGGCTGGGAGCACTCAGAATATTCAGTTGATCAGACATGGGTTTCCATTATTTACTCTGGCATAGATTTTTCGGATCCGGATATTCGGAAGTTTTCGGTTTGAATATCAGTTCTGTATATCCGGGGATTTCCCAGGATCTGCCAACCTTTTCTCGTGCACAAGGAGTTACCTAATATGTGGCCCACCTTTAATATAACCCACCATTTATGGTGATCTCTGATAAGAAGTTCGAAAAATAAAAGCCCAGCCTCTTGTATAAGCCCATTTAAATTGCCTTATTGAAAAATATAAGCCCAGGGCTTATATTAGAGTATTTACGGATATCCTAATAATTATATAAAAAGTAATATAAATTGAAACTAAAAATGATTATTGCTGTTCTTAAAAAATTTATGAGTCATATGAGAGGTTAATATGTATTGACGATCTAAATAAATAATAATTAAATATTTATTTATTTAATTTTAACACAATTTTTACTTCCTTTTTTATTTAAATATAGTAATTACAAGCAGAATAATAAATGTTTAATTTTAAATTGTAAAAAAAGCAATAATGACATCTTTCCCCTATTAATTTTTTATAGAAAAAATTTTTTTCAAATAAAATTCTCTTGTGGATTTGTATATATTTTAATAATGAGAGAATAAGAAAACAATTAAATAAATAATTTATTTTAATATTTATTAATATTAAAAAATTATTTTAGAATTCTAAAAAATTTTATAAATGTCTACAGTCAATCCACAACAACAAAACAACAATAATAATGTTAATACCCCCAAAAATGACACGTAATTATTTTTTTTCTTTTTAATAATCTAAATAGACCTTTAAAAATATTTGTAAAAAAGAATTAAAAGTATGGCATTGAAATTAGAACAAGAATTAATTCCTCCTTTCAACGCTGTCATTAACTAAACTTAGAGAATTATATCAAGTTGACTTTAGCTATTTTGAATTGTTTAAATCTGACTTTAGTAAGCCAGATCGGAGGCGTTTTTCTAGGGCAAATCATCAATAATTATTCGATTACGGAGAATCTTAAAGTGAATAAGGAAGCCTTCCCTTTCTTATTTCTGCTCCCCTCAAATAAACATAATCAATCTATTTAAAAAATGCCCAATTTACAAAAAATCCCCTCACTATTTGACTGTAAACAAATCCCTCTTTTTTATTTTAATTTTAACTTTACCTCCTTTAAAATAATTTTTTGTTTATCTATGAGAGGGATTCATTAGAGGCTTCCTTTAATAAATATTTCCTTCCTTTTTTAATTTGTTGAAAATATTTTTTGTTAAAAATAAACGGGAAATAATTTAAAAAAGGATCCAAAAATTTATTTATTTCCTTTTTAAGGAAATAATTAAAAATTAGCTTTATTTAACATTTAATTTTTTCATTAATTTATTAGATTTTTTTGCAAAAATAAAAAATAAAAATTTATTATTTTATTAAAATTTAATAAAAAATATTTTTTTATTTAATTTATTTATTTACATTTATTTATGTATACCTAATTGTATTAGAGTCCCCATAAACTAATTAAGCTTCATCATTTATGTCTCTTTGTTGCATTGTCTATTTTTTATTTTTTAAATATTTTTTAATATGTAGAGATAAAATAGCTAAATTTGAGAATTTTTGGTTTTACTTGAGAAAAAGGTTATGATTAAAAAACTAACAAGATAGCAGAAATAGGAACTTTACCTCTTGCCCTTCCAAAATTTTCAAAATTTTCGCCTGCGGCGCAGGAAAAGGAAGATTTTTGGCTTCTTGGTCTTCAAAATTCTCAAAATTTTCGCCTGCGGCGCTGAAAAATGAAGAAATCTGGCTTATTGGCCTTCAAAAATCTCAAAATTTTCGCCTCCGGCGCTGAAAATGGGAGAAAATTGGAGGCTTTAATGGAGATAAAGCGGAGGTATATTAGTATATAGTGGGATTTTATCAAGGTGGGATTTTACCAAGATATCCCTCTTAATCCCCAAATCCCACAATGCCTCTTTAATCTCTTCAAATTTGCCTATCTCTATATCACCCAAAATCCTATTATGCAACATAGCTTGGCTCCTTACACTTTATTTCACTAATACCACCCGAACACCCGAAAATAACCCGAATTTTTCGCCAAACCCGAAACCCGATACCCGAAATGAAAATTTTATAACCCGAAACCCGAAACCCGTACCCGAGATTTTTGCCAACCCGAAACCCGATACCCGAAATGAAAACGCTCCAACCCGATACCCGAAACCCGTACCCGAAGATTTTTTGTACCCGCGGCAACCCTGCTATGTAGTAAAAGAATTAAAAAATATTTAATTTGATTTTTATCTTTCGAAAATATACAGTAATTTTCCATCAGAAATTTTAGTTTTTTTTGATCAGAACTTTTCTTTTCGAAACATAAAAAGTCTGACTTTTAACTATTTTTTAGTAAAATTTCTCGCCTATCGAATGAAAGCAAAATCAAATTAAATGGACTTTCCATTCAAAAATTATGCAATTTAGAACTCAACTGATCCTACTCTTCTTTAACTGTTTTTTTTTCATGGTTTTAACGAAAAAATTCAAAAATATTTTTTTATTTTTTTTATTTATTCTCATATTTCAATAAAAATAGAAAAATAAATACACGTCTATTTATTATTCATATTTATCTTTATACGAAATCCCAAGGGTCTTTTCGTCTTTCATAAAATTTCTCAAGATACACGTATTCTATAAAATTTTCTTATTTTAGTGATTCTTTTTTAATATTTTATTAAAATATTTTTAAAGTTTAAAATTGTAGACAGATCGTTTTTTAAGGTACACGTTTTAAAGGCATATTTTTTTAAATTTAAATCAGCTTGTTATAAACCTACACCTCGTTATTTTTTTAATGAAAAAAAAACAAAAGTCACTCTATTAAAATTAGAGGTCGGAACGGGTCCGGGACCCGGATCCGTTTCCCGGTTTTCGGGTCCCTTTTCCCGTTTTTTGAAGCAACCGGGATGAAACCGGGAACGGGAATTCCCGGTTTTCCCGGTCCGGGTCCCTCCCGGTCAACTTTCAGAACCCGTTTTCCGGACCCGGTCCCGGCCATTTTTATACCGGGAAACTGGGAAAAATATTTAGTGTATTAAATCTGAAAAATTCTCAAAATTTTCGCCTGCGGCGCTGGAAAAGTAAGAAATCTGGCCTCTTGGTCTTCAAAATTCGCAAAATTTTCGCCTGCGGCGCTGGAGAAGGGAGAATTCTGGCTTCTTTGCCTAAGGACACGAGTTGAATTTTTTGTATACGGGTTGAATTTGTGTATAAAGGATGTTTTTAGAAAAGAGAATCGGCCTTCCATCCCATAAACTGTTTCAAGTAAGCAGTGTTTATAAATTTTAGATAACTCGTACTTACTCGTACTTGTGAAAAAGCAAAGAATCTAAGATTTTTATGATTTTTTGGAGTTCAGGACACTGGTTTTAAATTTAAAGCGTCGTATGCAATAATTTTTGAATCTTGGAAAGCTTTGAAGCCATAAATCAACCTACTTCAAAACTTTTTGCGCCGTAGGCGAAAATTTTGAGAATTTTGGAAGCCCGTAAGACAAATTACTTACTTTTTCAGCGCCGCAGGCGATAATTTTGAAAATTTCAAAGCTAAAAAGTTCACTTCTTAGTGGTCAAAGGAAAATTTTTTAAATAATTTTAAATCATAACCACTCGGCCACCCCCTCTCTCTTAATCCCCAAATATCCTCTGGTATCCCTCCAATCCCCCAATACACAATATCACTCGTACTGCATTTACACCGGTATCCTTAATCGTCTAAAATCCTTTTATTCCTCGATATCCTGCCAAATCCTCTTCCATATTCACTTAATCCCGTAATATCATTTAAATCCTATAATATCCCTTTAAATACCAGTATATCCCACTTAATCCCACTTAATCTGCTGATATCTGTACAAATAAAAAATCAAGAATCAAAGCCTGGATCCAGGCAAAAATAATCCTTGATTTTTCCTTGACTCAAGGCCAAGATTCTGGTCAAGGTAACCAACCGAAATCAAGGTCAAGGTTTTTTGAAAATCACGCTCTCTAGCATTTACTTACTTTAATTGAGGTTATTTAGAATCAGTATAGAGGGATAGTTGAAAAATACAGCCCCATGTGGAAAAATACAGCCCCATTTCAACAAATTGAGAATTTCCCGGTTTCCCGGCCGGGACCCGGTCATTTTTGACCGGGTTGAAACCGGGAACGGGAATTCCCGGTTTTCCCGGTCCGGGTCCCTCTCGGTCAACCTTCAGAACCCGTTTCCCGGAACCCGGACCCGGTTTTTTCAAAATTCCGACCTCTAATTAAAATCACTCTATAATTGGGTATTTATTTGAGAGAGGGTAATTAATAGAGGTTATTTTAGGAAGGCTAATTATAACTAATTTTAAGAGGGTAATTATTGTTTGAATCTTTCGCTGGAGGGGGTAACTAATAGGGGCGGGGTATTTATTTGAGGGAGGGTAATTAATTGAGTATATACGGTAATCTATTAAAATAATTTTCTATTAATTTATAAATTATCCCACTTCTCGAAGAATATTTTAATCTAATACGTAGCGTGAGAAATTTAATCCGGGTTTCTCTTAAACTTCTTTTAAATTAAATTAACTCTTCTTTAAATCAATTCAAGTCCAAATTAATATTTATTTAAATTAGAAGAGGCAATACAATCTCCACAATTAAATTAAACGAATAAATAAAAAAGGGGAATAGCCACTCAAAGAACAAAATTTAATACAAATGAACAATTTTGGGGAGAAATGATTTTCTTAAATAGGAACATAAAAGTTGATAAAATGTCATTTATTTATTTAAATTAAAATTAAAGTCATTTGAGTCGGGACGTCACCACATCTCCCCCTTCTAAAAAGACGAGTCCCTCGGCTTCGAATCGGCTGCGAAAGGGGTGGTTCATAAACGGTCTCGGGATCTGCTTCCTTCATAACGTCTAATCCTCTCGAGACAGAACGCCTAGGGGTTCGGTCGCCTAGACCTCGCCCCCTTCGATTTTCATTTCCACTCCAACGGCTTCTAGGGGTTTGGTCGCCTAGACCGCGCCCCCTCGAATCATTCCTGTTTGAGTTCCTCCTACTTCTTTCACTTCTCGGAACCACAATTTTTGATTTGACATTTCGAACGCCTAGTTCGTAGTCACCAGGGAAATTCGGGACTTGCGTTACCAGCCAAGCTTTCATAATCTCAACTCCATTACTCTTCAACCTTCCGTCTGCTTCTACTGACTGAGCATTAAAGGAATTTCCGAATCTGGTTAATTCCAAGAAACTTCTTCCGGTATTTGTTGTTGTAATGAATTCGAATTGGTCGGAACTTTCTTCTTTTAAAAGGTATTTTAATTTCGAAATTAGCTCTTCATATTCATTATGTTTTTGTCTAATGTAAGGAGGTGGAAGCCAGATTACGTGAATGTGTGTAAATCTTTCAAGAAGTTGTTTCAGGCGCCTAGCCTCTTCCATTAATTGGTCAACTGTTTCTCCGCCTAGGAGTGCATCTCTTCCTAACATTACAATTACAGTTTCAACTTCCGACGAAAGCACAACTTCATTAAACTTCCTTATTACTTCATTTAATTGTCCCCCTTCTTTTCCAAGAAAATAAGACGGATTAAATATTTTCGAGAGCTGATTTGCATTAGTATCACCAACGAATACTCTTTTGTGATGGATTAAATGTTTTGCTTTGTGAATGGAAATTGCTCGAATTTTTTCTAACTTCTTATTTCCAATTTTAAAAACATTCATCCAACCTTCTTTTTCTACTTCATTAATTCTTTCTAAGTCTCCCGGAAGAATAATTTTAATTTTTTCAAATTTTGTTGTTTCCAAAGCTTTTCTCGCTTCTTTACAATTTTCAAACCAAATAGAAAAAGTCTCTTCTATCTGCTGCTCATTTGGGAATAACCCGCTTTTCACCGTATCACCCCTCTCCTCCTCGTATTTAGACAATTCCGTCCCTGGAATTGCTTCAAGAATTTTAATTAATAAGCTTCGAGCTGCTGTTGTTGCTTTAATTTCATTTGATTTGAGAAGAAAAATTGCAAGGAGAGCTTTTATTGGCGTGTTAACAGAACGAGAACCAATTCCAGTTTCTTTGTCTAGTGCTGGATCCAAGTCACCAACTTTTAAGTTATCATTAGAACAGCGTTTTGTCCATGAGATTTCGTCAGTTTCAAATTCCATATTATCATCTGAAAAAATTAATGAAAAAGCATTAGTATTGATTTCTTTTCCTAAATTTTTCTTTTTATTTTCCCCCTTAAAGTTTTTGCTGTTATCCTGAATTCCCTCAATCCCTGCCAGCAGAATAGACATTAAAATATTTTTAAAAGGGTTTTTGCCGCGCGGTAAAGTTGCTACGTCAGGAACTCCGGGTGGTACACGAATAAGTCGCTCTAGGGGTACTTTAATTTTCTCATTGCTCTTGTCAACAGGAGTGAGAGTTGCTGACGATTCATTCATTTCTATTATCTTATATGGTCCGAAATGGTTCCATAGTAACTTTTTGTGTGGCGCGTTTCTATTCTTTCCTGGAAAAATTACCATAACTCTATCGCCGATTTTAAATTTATTAGCTGTCACTTTGGGTTGTGACTCGTACCAAATTTTACTCTTTCCTTGTGCTTTTTCAGAATTTTCTTTAGCCTTATCGATTAGTTGGACTAAGTTTTCACGAAAGAGCTGAATATAAGTTTCGTCATCAATAGTGTATAAGGGATTTACTGCCAGTGACATTTCTTCGAAAGGTAAATTTGGAGGTTTTCCCAAAACTGTGCTGGCCGACTGTGCTGGCGAGGTTTGAGTTTCAATCGTTCTCAGAACATTTCCCTCCCCAATTTTTTGATTATTATTTTTATTATTACTACCGTTCAACAATTGCTGTTCTTCTTCTGGAGTCAAAGATGACAGAACATTTTCTCCCATTTCACTTTCAACATCCAGAACATCGTCCATTCCTGAATTTTGAATATTAGAAGAATTTTCAGTAGCTTCTTTTTCTATAGCTTTATCTTTCGCTCTATTTCTTGTTAAAACAGGGGAACGGACTATCATTAATTTTCTATTAACTTTGTTTATGCCACCTAGAGCTTTTGATGAGTCACAAAAAAAATCCAATTCAAAGTTTCGCAAGTTGTGCCCACCTAGGGTCTTTTTGTTGAGTCAATTTGTTTGCAGCAGTTGAATCAAATCGATTGACTGCCAAGGTCAACTAAATTAAAAAAAATTTTCCTTTCTTGTTTGTTTATTTTTACACCCACCTAGGGTCTTTTGCAGATTTTTTTAAAAAGAAGAAAAAAATTGATTTTTCACCCGCCTAGGGTTTTTTTTTGAAGAAATATAATTAAAGTTTTCCAAGCTCGCCTAGAGCAAAACTTTCTAAAATTTTTAAATTTTGAGTCGAAGCTCGCCTAGAGCTATTTAGGTGCTCGCCTAGAGCTTTAAATTCAATAAAATAAAATTTCGTTGTTGCTCGCCTAGAGCCTTCAAATAAACAAAATTCAAAATCGATCTCGAGACCGTTGAAAAATTTAAGAAAATTTTTCGTCGACAGGAGCGCCACGTGAGAAATTTAATCCGGGTTTCTCTTAAACTTCTTTTAAATTAAATTAACTCTTCTTTAAATCAATTCAAGTCCAAATTAATATTTATTTAAATTAGAAGAGGCAATACAATCTCCACAATTAAATTAAACGAATAAATAAAAAAGGGGAATAGCCACTCAAAGAACAAAATTTAATACAAATGAACAATTTTGGGGAGAAATGATTTTCTTAAATAGGAACATAAAAGGGGATAAAATGTCATTTATTTATTTAAATTAAAATTAAAGTCATTTGAGTCGGGACGTCACCACAGTAGAAAAATTAATTCCTTATCCGAAGATTTTCCTAGAATCGACAACCCTACTCGTTATAGAATACAAATTTTTTGCTTCTAAGATTAAAAAATTTTTAAACTAAAACGCCAAAATTCAGAATGCTATTAAGTACAAATAGTTTCAATTGCATATTTTTTAAAATCCAAAATTTTTAAACTTTTAAAATGTCAAAATTTCTCCCATTTTTTATTTACATATTTTTATTTTTATGGCATATTTTTCACTCTTCTCAAATTCCCTTTACTTTCCCTTTATTTGTTCTTTTTTTAGTTATATGTAGGCACTTTATTCAATAAATTTTTTTGAATGTTTGTTTGTTATTTTTTTCTATGCTTACCTAATAAAAGAAAAAAATATTTTCTTTTTTCTTTTTATTTTTTTATTTAAAATTAATAAGCTAAAAAAATAAGAAAAAGTTTGTTTTTAAAAGAAAACAGAAGTTAATGTGTTAAAATAAATTTTCTATTGATTTATGAATGATCTAACCTCTTGAAGGTTATTTTTATCTAATTGAGGCTTAAATTCCCTATAAGATAGCTTTAAAGTTTAAATTTTAAATTTTGAAATAAAAAAATTTTTAGAAGAAAAATTAGACATTTTTGTAATAAAATTAACTAATTTTTGAAGGGATTTCTGACCTATAAGTACATATGTATGTGTTTTAATTAGTAAATTTCATTTTGTAGAAAATTTAGTTCTCTATCTACTATTGATATAAAAAAAAATAAAAAAAATTAAACTTTTTCTTTATTTGAGTAAGCATAAAATGTTAGGTTGGGCAATGTTTCTACTTATAAGAGTTCACGTAAGCACTTGTAAAATAAACAAAATGTTAGCTAAAAACTTGAAATTTAACAGAGATGTCCTCAATAAGGATAGCTAACTTTTCTAAAATTTTTAAAATTCTTGGTCCATTTGTTTTATGTTATGACTGAAAATATCAAAATTTGCGAGAAATTAACTAATTTTTGAACATTTTCGTCTATAACTTCTGAATTTTATAACCAAAAATTCTGAAATTTTAAATATTGTTAGATAACAGTATTAACGATGGTATTTCAAATTTTTACGGCTATGGGTCTTAATCTATTCTTTTTTTTTCTCTTATAAAAAATAAAAATATAAATAATTTTTTAATCAAAAAAATAATTTTTTTTAGTAATCCCAACAACAATACAAACAATAACACCTCTTCCTCTTCATCTATTTTTCCGTCTTGTTGTGGGATTTTTTGCAAGAAAGCTAAACAACACTCTGCCACTGTTAGGGCAACCAATGCGTGGTCAAACACTAAAGGCGGGGAAAAAATAGAAGAAAAAGAGGAAAAAGCTGTGAATGAAGAGAAAGGTAACTGTGAATTATTTAGTATTATTTTTTATCCAAACTTTCCAATAAATCCTTTCCGAGTTATTTAATTCTATATATAAGCGGTTAACGTTCTCTTTGGGTGAGTGTTTCAGTTCTGGCCTCCTAACTTCCGATTGGGTGGTCTGTTTTGGATGATTTTGGGGTCATTCGAAAGAGAATTAATTTCTCTATCAAATGGAAAAGAAAATTAAATTTTAAATAATTAAACAAAAAAGTTATGGCAGGCGAAACATCAAAAACTTGGGAAGAGTTTTAGTGGTTCTTCAATAATTATTTTAGTCTACCCCTATCTCTAAAGATTTTCAATTTATATTTTTTCAGATTTTTAAGACATTAAAATTCAAAAAAAATTAATTTTTAAATTTTAGAAAATGAAAAAATTATTTAATTCTCTTTTAAAAAATTATTTAGCCATGTCCTCATCCAACAACCCTCCTACAGAAATGGTTATTACAACAGAACCTCAAAAACAACAAAATGGGGCAGTTAATAATGAAAAGGAAAATGAAACTGCTGTGACTAATGAACAAGTAAAAAATAAAATTAAATTAAAATTTAAAAATCAAACCAATTCCCCTTATTTCTCTCATTTTTAGGAGCTTATATTTCGAAGAGAAGATGACTGGACAGAAGAAGAAATAAGTAAATGGCGCCCAAATGAATATGAAAGAGTGAACAAATTATTTTATTAAAATTTAGATATATTTTTTTATTTTTAGAATTTAGTAAATCTTACTTGGAGTGACGATTTTGATTTTCTTTATGAATTGGGAACTACTATTTATACGGTAATTCTGAATTTTTAAAAATTCCGATTAATCTGATTTTTTGAAATAAATTCTGACTGCTCCTCATTTATTTAGTATAAATTCTGATCCTTTATAAATTAAATTCTGATTTTATTTATGAGTTTCTGATTAGTTTTTCTGATTTTTTGAAATAAATTCTGACTTTGTTTGTGATTTATTTATTAGTTAAATTTTGATTAACTTCCGATCTTATTTTGGATTTTTGATTAATCTTTCTTATTTTTATAAATTAATTCTGATTTTATTTTTGGAATTCTGATTTTTAAATTAATTCTGGCTTTATTTTATAGTATATTTTCGACCACAACCCTCAAGCCAAACTTCTCTTTATCAAAATTCACCGTCACGGAGATGAGTGGAGGCAAAGTGCTGATTTTCGTACTCAAGCACTTAAATTTGTTCAAGTATTTTTAAATTTTGATTAAAAAAATTTTTTTTTCTGAAATTTCAGACAATTTCTTATGCAGCAAAAAACCTTTATCATATGGAGGATTGTCTTCAAATGAGACTTTTTGAAATTGGGGAAAATCATGTAAAATATGCCAGTAGAGGTTTTAAACCTGAATATTGGGATATTTTCCTTGTAAGGAATTCTGATTAATTACATAAATTCTGATTCTTAAGAGATAATGGTACTTATCGGTTATACGCCCACAGACTGATTGCCATCCGATATTGATAAATTTTTTATGACACAATTAAAATAAATCTGATATCATTCTAAAGCCCTCGATAAGCGATACTTTTATCTATAGGATGGATCAAGTCTGATCACTCATTTAAAAGTCCAATAAGTCCAGTTATTTTGTGTTTTTTACATTTATCGGTCTATAACTTTTTAACAATTTATCGACTTGATCCATTACGTTGGAAAAAAATTCCTCTTATCGAGGGCTTTCGAATGTATAAGATTTATTTAAATTGGATCAAGCATCAAAATGTTAAAGCCGATCAAATCTGGCTGGCACTCACATCAGTCTGCAGTCTTATAACCGATAAGTACCAAAATAATTCTGAAATTCTGACATTTATAAAAATACAAATTCAGACAAAATTCTGATTTATTTAAAGGATGCAATGGAATATGCTTTGACTAATCACATTGCTTCCACCCCCACACTTAATGCACAGGAGAGGGCAGACGCTACAAGAGGTTAATTTGGAATAAAATTAAATTCCATCAAATTAAATTTTTTTCCTAAAGTTTGGCGGCAATTAGCACACTATATTATTGTACATATGAAATATGGTTATTTGGCAAAAGAAATACAAAATACTAAAGAAGGGGTAAAAACATCAGTATCAGAAACTTCCTCAATTAAGCATAGTCAAAGTGATGCTATTTTGTAAAAATATTTTTTTTTGTAAATTAAAATTAATATGTATGTATTATTTTTTTTATAAAATAAAAATTAATAGATAATAATGTTTCAACTGGAGGCTACAAAAAGGTCACATTAGGGGGGGGGGTCAAAAAGGCACATAAATAAACTTAAATATAATTTGTATTTTATATCAAAAAATTACCTTTACTAAACAGAGTAATCAGGTAATTCCTACGTTTTCAAAATTTTCAGTGAAATCTCTAACTTACCTTAATTTTTTTCGAATTTCCTAATACGAATTAAACCTCAGACTCATTTATTTTACATTTTGGATATTATAATTAAATCTAGGTATTTTATTTAATTTGGTCCTCTGCTTTCACACACTTAATCCCCAGAACCCACAACCGACGTTCCGAATGTATCAAGACAAGGAAAATCTGAGCGCTTAACTATAAACATGAATTAAAAAAGGAGTTGAGTATGTTTTCCTTTATTTGTTAATTTTACACAAATGAAAATTTTAAATAATTCACCATCAAATAACGACAAAACTAAGCAGTTACCGTTTAAATATAAATTTTGTTTGTCAAAATTATTGTTATTATTTTCAGATTTCATAATAAAATTTCATAATAAAAAGTAAAAGAGGATTTGCCGCATAAATTCGATTAATGTGAATTCACGTGAAGTCTAATATGGCATTGACAATTTTGCCCTTTTCTTTTTATCATTCCCGCTCTTTCAAAATTTTATTTTCTATTTTCCTTAAAAAGAATGCTTAGAAAGTGCATCTTTAAAAGGGCATCGATGTCAATAAAATTTTACGAGGCGGCTAATTTTTAAAGCAATGGCGGTCTATTTAAGTAGCAATAAATCTGCCATTCATAAAGATTAATTTTTATACAAAACATCTCTTTAACTTTCCTTGAAAACTTATGTAAAAGGTATCACTTTTAAAAATTCGGCGGGGGGGGGGGCATTGTTTTAAGTATTCATCATTGAATGATTTAAGTCAAAATATGTAGAAGTCGAAGCATATAAGAAGACATGCCCCTATTGGTCGAAGAGTGCCGACATCTTGTGACACAGTTCCTGATTGGAAGCAATTTCTTTTTTTTAATTATCTTTATTATATAAAAAAAGTGAACAAACTTTCTATTAAATTTTATATTAATTTTTATTTCTTTTAGAAATTTTTAAAATCAATTTAAACACAAAAAGAAACATCCAAAAAATGTTAATTTCAATTAAATTAACAATTCCTTTCTTTTCATTAATTATTTTCCTTCCTTCAATTTTAACTATAAAACCCCCTAACAACGAATTAATTGAACTTGTTCACGAATTTAAGGGTTTCCCAAAGGAAGAAGTTCAAAAACTTTATAACAATTGTGTGTATCTGAATGATATGTTTGCTCATATAGACCGAAATCCAAAAAAATTAGATTATGAATATGTTAGTTTATTTAAAAATAAGATTAAAGTAAGGCTATCGAAGTATCCTTCCAGCCTATAGATAAACAAGAATGAAGATGATCAGTCGGTGTTGTGATGGTAGAGTGATTAATAACATTGCATTATTGAAATGTAGTCGAAATTTTTGATCAAAATAATTATAGACAAGACTAGATATTCTGATTTGGATAAAAGATCCAAATGACTAACGACTTTCCAGAATCAGCCAACGCTAGACAGAACTAAAAGATCGGATTTCTCTCTAATTCCCAAGGAAAAGGAAAAGTTGGACAGGATTTTCCGCTCATAATAACCGGCAAATACCTATACCATATTTTATTTTTGTAGCACCATGACCTCATTGCACGTGTATTAATTGCAAAAGGAGCTAAACCTGAGGAAATTGAATATAAACTTAATAAAATGAATGATGAAAAAGCATACAAAATATTATCTGATTACACAAATCAATGTGAACAAAAAATAAAGGATATTGAAAAAGAGGTGAAAGTAAAAGCTTTGGTAAGTTCGTTTAACATAGAGTTCTATCCAGAAAATGTTAAAGTACTAAAAGCTTAATTTAAAAGAATATCGTGAAAAAGTTTACAAAAAAATTCAGTTGAATCCTCTCATTGGGCTAAAGAGCTTGGTACTGAAATTGATAAGGACCAGAAATTTTCAAGCTTGTTATGGCTTTTTTTTTATCGCTGGGCGTTTTGGACGTGTCCCTCCCCTTAATATTTATTTTGCTCAAAGTAAACAGTTTATATTTTATTTTAAGATGGAATTAGGCCGAATGGGGTTAGAAAAAGCTGTCCCATACTCCTCATTGCAAACAAATGAAACAAAATGTGCAATATGCAAAAAAGAATTCAAAGATGAAGAATTTGTTTTAGAGCTTATATGTGAACATATTCTTCATGATGATTGCATGATAAAGCGGAGTAATGAAAATAATCAAAATATTTACTATTGCCCTACATGTGGAAATTTTATTGAACTTACCGATAGCAGTGATCAAAAAAAACTTGTAATGAAAATGCAAAAAGCCGGTTTAGGCAAAGCCTAAAGACTGATATTTTTTGAATCTAAATCTTTTTCAATTTTTTATAGAGTTGATCGAGGTCAAGGTTTTTTAAAAACGGGATAGAGGATTACAAAAGCAGGAAAAGCCGAGATTGGGGCAATTTTGGGGCAATGTACGAGGTGGAAGAAAAAAAATAGCAAGGCCGCGACCTCTACCAACTCTCTCTTTTCAGATGGGGCTTTATGTAAAATTAAGAGAAAAAAGAAAAATTTCAAAAAATTAAAAAAAAAACAAAAAATTAAAACCCATAAAAATCAGAAAAGATAAAAAAATCCAAAAAATTTTAAATCTTTTATCTTATCCTTTTTTTATTAATTTAGTTTTTATCTGTTTTCCTTTTAATCTTTTGTATAAATTTTCGGGAAATTATGTTTTTTTTAAGTTTGCTAATTTAAATAGCAAAATTTCAAAAATAATTTGCTTCCAAATACACAACAAAAAGGAATATATTTGTTGGCATCAAAAATTTTTTCTTAACTAAATACAAAAAATTAGGTTGTCTTAGTTTCTGCCAAACATTTTTAAACATTAAACAAGCATGCAGGATCCTTTTGGGTTGATAAAGACAAATTATTCAGAAAAAAATAAAAACCAAAAAACCCAAATAAATTTAAAATTTCTATTAAAATTTCGTAAGTTCTGCCCTACATTAACATGGGGCATCGATAATAGGTCATAGTATACTGAAGTAAAATTTTGATACAAAACACGATTCAATACGTTTCGATTACGGCCAACTAAATCTTCGCTGGACATCTAAAACATCAAATATGTTCTATAAAAATCAGGGACCGTGCCGACAGAAAACCAAATTCCCTATTTTCGTGAATCAGGTCGGCGCGAATAAAAATATTAAACAATTCAATTAAAAAATGTTTTAAAAACAAAAAATAAAACAAATTATAAAAACATGTTTACATAAACTTTCTTACAGTAACAAAACTTGTCTTGGTTCGTGAGAATAAAGCCAAAGTTTAGATATAAATGTTTAACTTGGCTAAAAAAATAATAAATTTTTTAAATCAAAAAAAGTGTGGGATAATTTTTAAGCAATTATTTTATACAATTATTTGAGACAAATAAAGTTGAATTTATACTTTTAGAAGTTATAAACAAAATTTTTTCTGAATTATTTTACACCTTTTACTTAAAAACTTTTTTACAATAAGGAAAGAGAAGAGGTTAAAGTTTAGCTTAGAGCACCAGCAATCCCGGCAGTTATTGCTAGACAATTTTGATCACCTCGGTGCTCTACCGACTGAAATTTCGAGGGGCTGCTTTAACTTTCTAATTTAATACATTTTAAACCTTAGACTAGGGTAGTTCACTACCGGTTATTAACCGGTACCCCCGGTTTTCGGTTTTGACCGGTTTTCGACCCCCGGTTTTCGGTTCCGGTTTTTGATTTACCCCCGGTTTTTGGTTAACCGGGACCGGTTTTTGGACAAATTTTCATCCAGAATATCCCATTGAGATTTTGTTACATTCTAACGCTTTTAAATAAAGATTCTATATACTAGGAGTTGAATAATTTACAAATTTCAACTATTCGAGGAATTAAAGGGTATATGGCGGGATAAAGTTGGCTGATTTTGAATATTACGAGAGTAGAGGGATTAGGATATATCGATGATCGGGGATTAGGAAGATGAGAAGTTATCAAGGGCGTTGGTTATCAATGGACCTCGATATTACCTATGACCCCTTGAAATCACCCGATATAACTCCAAATCCACGTTAATCCATCCTAATCCTCTGCTATACCATTCAATTTTCTTTTACAGGCCGCAGGCAAAAATTTTGGGATTTTAATTAAACCAAAGACATATTTCTTCCATTTTCAGCGCCGCAGGCG
Source organism: Meloidogyne incognita (assembly GCA_036172945.1). Lineage (NCBI taxonomy): Eukaryota > Metazoa > Nematoda > Chromadorea > Rhabditida > Meloidogynidae > Meloidogyne > Meloidogyne incognita. The sequence continues at coordinate 4,009,426 of JARQAC010000002.1, forward strand.
AAAATTTTGTGAATTTTGGAAGATACTTAAGCCAAATTCCTTCCTTTTTTTGCGCCGCAGGCGAAAATTTTGTGAATTTTGGAAGATACTTAAGCCAAATTCCTTCCTTTTTTTTGCGCCGCAGGCGAAAATTTTGTGAATTTTGGAAGATACTTAAGCCAAATTCCTTCCTTTTTTTGCGCCGCAGGCGAAAATTTTGTGAATTTTGGAAGATACTTAAGCCAAATTCCTTCCTTTTTTTGCGCCGCAGGCGAAAATTTTGAGAATTATTTTAAAAATTTTGGAAAAATTATTAGTCGGGAAATATGCCTTAAATTGTTGGAACGTCAAAAATCGGAATTCCGACCCAACTCTGCTTTTAAGGAATAAAGAATACGACTTTTCGTCATGTTGGGATCAGTGCTTTAACTAACTATTCCGGGTCTTCAAGTAAAGTTGAAGAACACCTTAACCACTTAACCACACATCTCTTAGGGTAAAACTGTAATTTATTTAATTTATCAAGAAAAAGAGTATAAAAATATTTTGCGATATATTTTGGGAATTCAAATGTCAGAAAAAAATTCCCAAATATTCCTGTAATTAGGGGTGTATTTTTAAAACCGAAACCGGGCGGTTTTGGTCACCGGTTTTCGGTTATCGCCGGTTTTCGAACCCCGGTTTTCGGTTCCGGTTTTTTCGCCAAAAACACCGGTTTTCGGTTCCGGTTCCGGTTCGGTTAAACGACCGTGAACTACCCTACCTTAGACGTTTAAATACAGCCAATTTTATCTCTTTCTTCTTTACAATAACTAAGGAATAAATCTTTTACTTGTATAACGTTAAAATAAGTACCTAAATAAAATAGAAAATTCAGGATAATCTGTAAAGATATTTAAGATGGGGGGGGGGGGGGCAAAGACATGAAAAATTCAAATTAAGTTCCTAGTTTAAGTTAAAAATGCCAAAAATATTGACAGGGATTCAGGGATCGTGCCGACATAAAATTTTTAGAAAATGACGAGTTTAAACTTCTCTCTATTTAACCAAAAAAGCTAATATAAAAAATGTAACAAAAAAGTTTTTTTGACAAAACATCTGTTTTTAATTAAAGTATATTATAAAATGTTAGTCAAATAATTAAAATAAATTTAAAGAGAAACCTCCCTTCGAGAGAAAAAATGTTAATAGGAGAAATATATTCAACAATAATTTATTGTTTTGCTACATTTGGATTGTTTTCTAATTTGTTTTTAATTTGGCTAATTTTACGTTATACAATGAAAGAAATGCAAGTTTATAGCAAAATACTTTTACAAACTTGTTTTGTTGATATTGTTGGGATTTGTATGTTTGTTGTTTCTCAACCGGTAAATAAATATTTGAAGTGTACGGAGAATGCAAGAAAAATATTTGACAAAATACCTCCGAGTCCACAGAGGTTATATACATAATTTGGTTATTTGACCATTGTCAGGTAACTACAAGGTAATGTAAATGGCACTATCTGATATCCTAAATAGTTTCATCCAAACTCCTCTTAAAATTTGTTAACTTATGCTTGGTTAATATTCAAATTATAGGCCTCTAAACAATTTTCTATTTAACTTTTCTTTAAAAAGGTCTATATTTCTGATAATGGCACAGGTACAGCTTGGAGTTATGGACCTATACATTTTTTGCCAAATCCTTGGCAATTCGTTCTTCTTCGCATAAATTATTTTATGGCGAGAGTTACCTCAATGAATGTCTGCACATTATTTATTTATCGTTATTTTACTGTTGTTCGGTAAATTTTCTTGAAAACTTTTAAAATATTTAACGACTTTATGTAGCGATGTTGATGTTAAATTTAAACACCAATTATTATTAATTGTTGGATTGATAATTCCAATATTTGTATTAAATGTTTGTGCTTCTATATCCAACAATCCAACTCCAGAAAACGAATATTTAACTAATTATGAGTTGGCACAGACATTGGGACTGGATAATTATACAATTGAAAATTATGTTGTTGGACTAAGATCAAGAGTAAGATAATGCCTGATTGGTTTAAAAAAAAGACGAGACTAGATACGAAAACAGTCTCTTAAAGGCGCTGGAACTTAAAATTTGACTCACGGAAAACTCTACACGTCCCCGGAAAATTTATTTATCTGGAGAAATGGAAAGCTCTAAAAAACCTCAATTTTCATCTAAACAATTAATATTTACAGACCAACGACCTATCAATTTTTACTGCAAATTATGCTTCAGCATTAACAATAATTAATTATATAATAATTATTTTTTGTGGAATAAGTATTCAAATACATGTTTATCGTCATTGTAAAGGTGTAGAAATGACTCAATTACGTAATATGAATAAACAATTAAGTATTGTTTTGGGGGCACAGGTAAAATTAAATTTATTTTAATTTCTTGAATTTGATAGAATTTATTTTGTAGGCTATTCTACCTTTAATAACCTATATCACCACTTTATTCACCAATTTAAACTTTTTGTTTAATTTGCCTGGACTATATTCTTCGTCTATTGCAATATTCTTTACGTCTAGTTTGGGGTCATTAATTGCTGTTTTAAATCCTATTGTGAGTTTATTTTTTTTTAATTTTGAAAAAAACAAATTTAAAAGGTAACAATTTTGAGTGTAAGAAATTACAGACAAATAATTTTTCGATGCAAAAATAATTCAAACATTCATCAAGTTGCTCCAATGCCGGAAACTTCAATGCCGAATAGAACTATACTTACCTTTTAAAAATTATAAAAGCTGTTTTGGGACTATGCTTTGATCTCCCAAATCTATTTTTTACAAATTTTTACTCAAAATTTTTATTCTCTAATTTGCCAGTAAATTATACATATATTGTTAAGAAGAGTAATTTATAATAATCTGAGAAAAACAATAGGAGTTAATTAGTTAATATTAAAGCTGTATGTATTTGCGTTTATTTTTTGCGTATAAACAATTTTTACTTAAAAAAATTTCTACATTTCTTATAATAAAATTTTGGAAATCTATTTTTAAATGATTAAAATGTTTTAAAAAATCATTAGAACCTCAAACTGTTTATTAAAAACTATTGTCGGTTTTCTCAACAATGAATAAAATAATTATTCTTATTCCTAATAAGTTGGTTGATAATAAAGAAAAAGACAAAAAGTAAAATTTTTTGCAAAAGACTATTTTTGGGGCGAATATACTTTCATGGGACGCAAGATGCTTTTTGGGACACTAAATATACTTCGTGGGACGAAGACCTTTACACATGATACATATTCATTTCCTAAACCTAAGCCAAATTAAATTCTAATTTGCCGCATAATCCCCTTACCCATTCCAATCCTACATGAGTGGAGCTTGTGAATGCCTAGATAAATTTGCCAAACTCGTTTTATTTAAGACTAGTCGAATTTTTAAATAATTTAAAAAAGCTGGAATAGAAAAATTTACCAGTGTCCTTCTTTAATTTTTTGGCGATTCCTCAGTAAAAATAATCCGCGACATTTTCTTCCGTGATTGTCCGCAAGACAAGACCTTCGCTAAGAAAGTCATTCAAACTTTTCACAATTCTAAAGTCATAATTGTTAAGAAGTTTTTTCACTAATCAAACATAAAAATTAAGATAAATATTTTTAAAAATGTTATCGAAAAATTTGACAATCCAATTATTATTTCTTTTATTAATCCCAAAATGTGTTAAACAAATGGTAAATGATGATGATTCAAAGCATAAAGACACTCTTGAATATCTTGTAGGGCCGTATGCAACTCACCAAACACCAACACACCAACAACATCAATTTCCGTCTAGTCATGATGAATTTTCTCTCCAGGTTTTTCGACATTTAACTTCTAAATTATAGTAAACTTCTTTTTCTCGAATTTAGCCGTATGCATCTCATCAAACATCAACCCACCCCCATCAATTTCCATCTCCATCATTGTTACATCAACAATTTATTCAAAATGTTCAGGTTTTGAGTTTGCACAGATCTGATTTTATTAGTTCTAGAATCCGTTCTTTCAACATGTTGGAAACCATCCAATCAATCCGTCGCCAATTCAGCAAAGTTTTGAATATTCAAATATGGATCTTGATTATTTGAATTATAACCAACAAATGAACAATAATTATTCAACAGATGGAAACACTCTCGAAAGTTTTGTAAGTCCGTATTTAACTCAAAAGGCATCAACGTCCATTCAACAATATCAATTACCGTCTAGTCATCAGGAGCATTCTCTTCAAGTTTTTATCAAACCAAATCATTATCATTTACAAATATTTTTCAGTTAAACAATCCGAGTACTTCCAACATTAATTTCCAAACTACAAATATAAAAACACACATCGATGTTAAAGAATTTTTAAATAAAATTTGTCAATATTTTAAAAACCTCAAGTTTAAAGGTAAAATTATATTTGAATAATCTTTTCTTAAAATATTTATTATTAACAGAAAATCAAAAGCGTCTGGAGAAATTGCTTTTTGATACGAAACAAAGTAAAAAAACTTAAAAATAAAATTTTTTTTTCTAATAGATGAGTGCCATACTATCGGAGGTCTCTTCAGACGGGTGTCTATGTATTAGAACCTAAAATTAAATTTAATTAGTAAATGGGCATCTCATATTCTTTCTTCATTGATAACTGTAGAGTGGCTATAACTAAGAATCTAAAACCTGTAACAATTAATGAGATAAAACTTTTATGACACAAATGGAGAGCAGTATTTGAATTAACGTACTTTCTATAATTTCTATTATTTTTCAAATATCCTGAGGATAGCTCTATTAGACGGGAGCGGGGGCTCTATTAGACGGGAGCTCTATTAGACGGGAGCTCTATTAGACGGGGGGCTCTATTAGACGGGAGCTCTTCTATATTAAAGAAACTCGAATTATTTAATATTTAAATACAAAATTATTAAAAATTCAAAATTTATAGTAAAGAAATTCCGGACAGCTGAAGTAAACGATATTTTATTTATTGAGAGTTTTTGTTTGGAATTTAATCCTCATTTGCCTCAAATTGATCAAGAAATTGTTAAACTACAAAATAATTTTGGTTTCTTTTTTATTTCCCTCTTCTTTTTGCATTTTTAATTTAAAGTTGATTACTGGCATTTTATTAAAACTCGCCAATATAAATGTTATAATTATCATCAAAAAGAGGAGCGCGTAAATGTTAATTATTACAAGTGTGCAGAAAAGAATAAGCAAAAGTGTAATATTACATTTCACCATAGAAATTATTTTGATATAACACTCAAAAAAGAACATACGTGCTTTAAATCAAGTAAAATATTCCTATTTTAAAAATATAGACAAAACTATAATTTTAATAAATTTTAGTTCCAAACACTTTACAAGCTACAATTTGTGTTAGACCAAAAAAAGAAAATAATAACTCAACTTGTTATTGCATCTTTATGGAATATTTAAATGAAAATTATAACAAAAATAAATATTTTGTTGGTTCACACTCGATTGGAAAAGAATGCAAGGAGTATTCAATTCCAGTAAATTTAAATAAATTTACTGTTACTTGGGTGGAAAATGTAAATATTGAATTTGAAAAGCCTGATGAAACTAAAGAAGTAATTTTTATAAATAAAAATTCCTGAGAGATATCAAAAATTATTTTTTAATTATATTTAATTAATAATAATTCGTATATATATTTTTTAGGTTAAGTTCAGTGTTGAAGAGTTAACTTATGAAAATAAACATGAAATAATCAGTCAATATAAATTAATTTTGAACATAAACACTAAAAAGTATTCTTGGGAGATAAAATAAATGACAAATATTTATCAAATCTGTCAGAAATTTAGAAGAAATTAGAAAGCATATTTTTTTTTAATTTTCGCAGGGAAAAACTACGAAATTTAATTTTTTTAAACATCCTTTTTGGGCAAATTTTATTAAAATTTATTAGTGTTCAGGTTTATCTTCCTAATTTTTACTAATCAACATTCTGTTTATATTACTTTTATTTATAATGGGATTCAAAATTATTTAAACAGAACAAAAAAATTAAATATATCTAAAATATCTGTAAAAACAAATGTAAAAACAAATACAAAAACAGCAAAAAAACATCACATAAAACCCCATAAAAATATAAAACTACAGAAAAGAGGGAGGGGGTATTGGATTTGGGGAGGATCTCAATGCAATGAGTGTGAAATTTGTCCGTTTTTTGATATTTATTTAAAGGATATTCCGTTAATTAATACACTAAATACCGTATTTTCTCTAGTAATCCCCCAGTCTCTATTAATTCCCCAGTCTCTATTAATTCCCCACCCCACGGATGGGTTGAAACAATAATCCCCCAGTCTCTATTAATTCCCCAGTCTCTATTAATTCCCCACTCTAGAGATGGGCTGGAACAATAATCCCCCAGTCTGTACATTTATCAAAACAATATTAATAATCAAAAAATCATTAACAATCCTGTTGTTCGTACGGTCAGATAAAAATAAAATTAACGATAAATATAGAAAAAAACACATCTTTAACACCTCCTGTATGGTTTCATGGACAATCAGGGAGACACCTTAAAAACACCTTAAAAATTATTATTTTTTTTGAAAATAATTTTATAAAAGTAATCGACCATGCAGAGTCCGAATCTGAGCTTAGAATTTGTTTATTTCGACCCGGACCCGAATCCGACCAAGTCGAATTCGGGGTAAGAATTCGAAATTAAAAATTTAGGGCTAACTGATGCGCCTATTCGAGCTGAGTCGAATGGTATCAAAATTATTCAGTTTCGACAACTTTGGACGAAGTTACGATGTCTGATTCGTATACGGAAGTCTAACCAAGCGTTATTTAATTGATCATAACTTCGTCCAAAGTTGTCGAAACTGAATAATTTTGATACCATTCGACTCAGCTCGAATAGGCGCATCAGATTAGCCCCAAATTTTTAATTTCCAATTTTTTACCCCGAATTCGACTTGGTCGAAATCAGGTCCGGGGTTCGAAATTAACAAATTCTAAGCTCAGATTCATGATCAGCATGATCGATTACCTACATAAAACTATTATCAGAAAAAAATATAATAATTTTTAAGGTGTCTCCCGGATTGTCCATCATTACCTCTTGTATCGACCCAACCGCCCACCAGTATCGTCAAACCAGACTGCTTTTCGTCCATTGCCATTAGTTCAGAAAAATCTTCAAAATAATTCCCCACCCCACGGATGGGTTGAAACAATAATCCCCCAGTCTCTATTAATCCCCCAGTCTCTATTAATTCCCCACTCTAGAGATGGGTTGAAACAATAATCCCCCTGGGGGATTACTAGAGAAAATACGGTATATGTATTAAACACTACAAAAAAACTTTCCATTTTGTCCTGTTTCCTTATCTTACATACCTATGTTTTATTTTATCTGGTTTTCTTTATTTTATCTTTATAAAATTTTTCAGTAAATTATGATTTTTATTATCTATAGATTTAAAGTATCTTCCAACAAAATTAAATATCTGTGAAAAATTTTTATTTATATTTCTATTTAAAAATTAAATATTAAAATTTTTAATGAAAATTTAAGCAGTAATTTTGCATCCGAATTGCGAAAGATAAACAGATTTCATAAAATTAAAATGGATATATTTACAAAAATTCGATTAATATGAATTCACGTGAATGGAGTTTGTTGTGGCATTGACAATTTTGCCCTTTTCTTTTTTATCATTCCCGCTCTTTCAAAATTTTATATTTTTTATTTTCGTTAAAAGAATCAATGTTTAAAAAAGTGCATCATTAAAAGGGCATCGATATCAATAAAATTTTATTAGGCGGCTAACTTCTAAACTGATGGAGAGTGCCGAAATCGTGTGATATTAAATATTTGTTGCTGATTGGAAGTAATTTCTATCAAAGAAGCATCCAAAAATTTTGTTTTCAATTAATTTAACAATTTCCTTCTTTTCATTAATTTTTTTATTTCCTTTAATTTTAAATATAAAATCCCCTAACAACGAATTAATTGAATTTTAAATAATTCACCATTAAATAACGACAAAATGGAGCAGTTACCGTCCAAATATAACCTTAGCTGGTCAAAATCATTATTATTATTATTTTCAGATTTCATAATAAAATTTTAAAATAAAAATTAAAAGCGAATTTGCCGCATAAATTCGATTAATATGGATTCACGTGAATGGAGTTTGTTATGGCATTGACAATTTTGCCCTTTTCTTTTTATCATTCCCACTCTTTCAAAATTATATTTTTTTATTTTCGATAAAAAGTGCATCATTAAAAGGGCATCGATGTAAATAAAATTTATCAGGCGGCTAATTTTTAAAGCGATGGCTGCCTATTTAATTAGCAATAAATCTGCCATCCATAGAAAAATTATTTTTTTTAAATTTACATCTCTCTAGTAACTTTCCTTAAATTTTCCGTAAAATTTATGTAAAAAATATTATTTTAGAAATTCTTGGATGCTCTTTCATGTATCTTTTTATTAATTGTATTGGCATCATTAATTTCTTTTAAGTATCAGGTATTCTTCATTGAATGAGTGGGTCGAAGCATACAATAATACATGCGAGGAAAGAGATAATGAATAACTAATTATAAAGAATATAGCTATTTAATTCCTAAGGCTATCCAGTAGGCGGCGTGGTGTAATGGCTAATACATCAGTCCGGTCTACTTAAGATGCTGGTCCGCTCTTAGCCGCCGAATACCTTTTGCACCTGAAGGAGAGAAATACATAGCTATAGCCCAGCTGCTTCACTTAATTATTCCTGATTGGTCACAATTTAATTATCTTTATTATATAAAAAAGAGAACAAACTTTCTATTAAATTCTAAATTAATTTTAATAATTTTTTTAGAAATTTTTAAAATTAATTTAACAAAAAGAAGCATCCAAAAAATGTTAATTTCAATTAAATTAACAATTCCTCTCTTTTCATTAATTATTTTCTTTCCCTCAATTTTAACCATAAAACCCCCTAACAACGAATTAATTGAACTTGTTCATGAATTTAAGGGTTTACCAAAAGAAGAAGTTCAAAAACTTTATAACAATTGTGTATATCTGTATGATATGTTTGTTCATATAAATCAACAAACAAAAAAAGTAGACTATCTGAAGCAATTAAATAATAAATATGTTAGTTGATTTAAAATAAGATTATTGTAAAGTTTGTTTGGAATTTAATCAAAATTTTAAATTAATGTGATACCAAACGGGATGAACTAAAACCCCTTCCTCATATATCCTCGCTAAGTCTGCTAAGAATTTTTTCTGATCGCCTAAACTTGTCTAGGATAACCGACAAGTATATCAATTATTTTTTATGAAGTTTGAAATGCAAGAAATATATTAGCTAAATAAAATGGTGTCTTATAGAAGATTAAAAATACATTATCCCTCCATATTTCTTTATTGTAGTACCATGATTTAATTGCACATGCATTAATTGCAAAAGGAGTTAAAACTGAGGAAATTGAATATAAACTTAATAGAATGGATTATAGAGAAGCATTCAAAATATTATCTGAATATGGCTTAGATTGTGACCAAAAAATAAAAAAAATTGAAAGAGAAGTGAAAATTCATGCTCTTGTATGTTATTTTGATTGTTTAGCTATAACTCTATTAATTACTAGTAGTTAATATTTTATTTTAAGATGGAATTAAGCCATTTGTTGTTGGGAGGATTGGTTATGCCGTTCTCCTTTTTGCCTGAAAATAAAAAAATTTGTAAAATATGTCATCAAGAATTTAAAGAAAATAGATTTATTAGTAAACTTAAATGTGGGCATATCTTCCATGAAGATTGCATTGTAGATGGTCTAGTAAATCAAAAAAGCTACAAATGCCCAACATGTCACAAAGTAATTGAAGTTACCGAAAGTAGTGAATACAAAAAATTAAAGGAGAGAATGAGAAAAGCCGGTTTTCATGACAAAGAAAAATGAAAATTTTTAGATTCTTTTGAATAGAGATCTGAAAATCGCAATCCCGGGATCCTGTTACGGATTGAGTTAATCCCGTAAATCCCCTTCGCTACATGAAACCCGGGATTCCGGGGTCGAGAACTCGTGAAATCCCGTACGGGATTCCTTCCATGCTGTCTCTATTTTTTAGATAACAACGGACTTTAGTGGTCAATCGAGAATCCCGGGTTCGAAAGCTAATTTATGTTTTTTCTTTTCTAAAATTCCAGACTCTATTCATAAGTGGTGGCTATTGGAAAAAATTAAAAAATAAAAAAAACATACTAAAAATTAAAATCCATAAAAATAAAAAAAACCTAAAAAACTCCAAAAAAAATTTAAACTTTCTCTTATTCTTTTTCCATTAACTTTGTCTTTGTTACGACCCGAGGTGTCCGAGATTTCACTAATGTCAACGAGCACAATAATAACACTTTATCCAAAGTAGAAATAAACAAAGTAGGCGAAGGGAATGGGACAGGCGAAGGAGATCAGTGACTAGCCCCGCTAGTATGATCCACTGACGCTTTCACTGGTTTTTATACTAAACACTTTAAGGGCTGACGCCCATACACAACAGTCTTTATCTATTTTTCGTTTTAATCTTTTGTATAAAATTTCCAAAAAAATTGTTGTTTTCAAATTTAAATAGGAAAATCAAAATTTTAGGCCAGGATTGATTAGGTATATATTAGTGATGTTCGGGAGAAGAAAAAACTCGGGAATCGGGAGTCGGGTCGGGAAATGACCAAGGGAATCGGGATCGGGAGTCGGGAATTTACAATAAAAAAAATTTGGCGCCTTCGGCGCCAAAAAATTCCGGTTTTTTGCATTGCAGGTGAAAATTATAAGAATTTTGGATGGTCAAGAGGCCAGTATATATGGTCAGAGGCCTGTAAATTAAATAAAGCTACAAATTTTATTTGATAAAGGGCTGATTTTATTTTTTCGATGTGTGTGTTTACATACATATTTTTAAATATATGAATAAATTTTACTTTGCGGCGCGAAGAGGAAAATATTAAAAGTTGTGTTGGTGTCAAACAGGCGCCTGAAGGTTTGGGCACAGATCTCAGAACTGTCACGTAGCCGAAAAAACATAAATTCTTGAAAATTTTTTTAACTTAAAATGACTGTCTCCTTCGGAATTTCAGAATCTTCCATAAAATATTTTTCAAGTTATAGTCGATAAACCTAGAAAGATCAGGCACTCTTTTAACAAATCGACATTTTCGGTTTCTGAAAATTTTGGAGCACGTAGGTAAGCATGGGTGCAAAAAGGCGATTTGAATTTCGTACCCTCGCCCATTTTTCTTCTTCACAGGGCCCATAATTCTGTGATGAAGAAAACATGGATCTCATTATACATATTTCGAATCAATTTACAATTTTATAAGCTTACACCCTGACAACCCGCGTCCTAACAGCCCAGTCCCAAAAAAATGAATAAATTGCTAAATAATTTTTGGGTTTTGTTGCTTCTCTTGTCGTCCCACTTAACCGTTCATTTTGTCGTCCGTTCATTTTTGTTGTTAAATAAAGAAAAATATAATTTATATAAACGTTCCTTGTCAATTTTTTTGAAGGCTACTTTTCTGCAAATTAATTGCTCATTCGGCCAAATAAGCAAATAAAAGAAAGAAAAGTTTTTTTGATGGAAAGTTTTTGGGGGTTTTAACAGATATAAATGAAAAGGACAAGAGACCGCTTCGTTCTTTTCAAACCGGTTCTTGTTTCCATTTTTCTCTCCCTTTTAAAGTTATTCTCTTAACCATCCTTTTTTGCCGTCCCACATTCCAACCATCCGGCAATAATATTTTTACCGTTAATATATTCTTTTTTTCTCCCAAATATTTTCTTGACAGTCCCCGCCTGTTTTTAATTTTTTTTATTCTTTAATTTTTTTATTAATTTGAGAAACAGTAAAAATAGCTTTAATAGAGAAGAAATTCCAAAATAGTTTTATGTTACCCCTCCCCTTATAATGATGACGCATTTTAAATGGCCTTTAAAAGGCTGAGCTCAGAGGCAATATTCAGCCACAGTTGTTTTAAATGAAGCGTTTTCTAATTTAATTTATTTAATAATTACGAAAATTATTTTTGAGAGAAATATTTTCAGACAAAATTTTGTTACCTTTTCGAGCTTTTAACATTTTGAAAAATTTTTGAAATTTTTAAAAAATTTCAGAAAAATGGATTCGTCTGCCGCATACGATTACGACAAGCAACAATTAAGACGGGAGGCCGAATCTTTGAGGGCACTCGCTATTTTTGGTGTTTGTCTTTCAACTGTAGCTACCTTAATTTGTGTAATGTCAATTCCACTTTCTTCCTTATATTTCCAACAAATGGGCTCTTCATTACAAGGAGAACTTGATTTTTGTAAATCGAGAAGTGGAAATATTTGGCAAGAAGTAAAAAGCAATCTAAATGTTAGCTTAAAACCCCCCAAAAAATTCTTTAGGTGACAAGAACACAAGTCCTTTCTGCTCCAAGCAGAGGACCTCGTAGCACCCGAGCTGCATCTACAAGCGGAGGTGAATGTTGTGGTTGCGGCGTTTCTCCACGTGGACCACCTGGACCTCGCGGTGAACCTGGAAAGGACGGATCAGATGGACGACCTGGAGCAAACGGAGAGCCAGGAATTGACGGTAAATAATTTTTCCATTAAACTCGAAAAATCAAAATAAAATTTAGCTGGACCACCACCCACTGTACTTCTTGCCGAACCATGCCAGACTTGTGAAGCTCCAATTCACGGGCAACCAGGACCAAGAGGACCACCAGGATCTGATGGAAAGGAAGGAGAGCCAGGAATTGATGGTGATGGCGGACCTCGGTAATAGAAAATATCTTTTAATAATTATAAATATTTAATTTGTAGTGGACCACCCGGACCAGAAGGACCACCCGGACCTGACGGAGAACCAGGCTCAGACGGTAAAATAGTTTAATCTAATTGTCTAGCTTTGTATTTAAATTATTTTTTTTTATTTCAGGAGAGCAAGGACCCCCTGGAGAACCAGGAGTTGTCAAGGAAGGACCTCCAGTTCAAGGACCCCCCGGAGAACCAGGACCCGATGGAGAGCCGGTTGGATTTTAAAAGAATCTGTTTATCTTCTAATCCACATTCTAGGGAGCACCTGGAGAGCCTGGAGCCCCAGGCAAACCTGGCTTTTCTGGTCCACAAGGAGCCCCTGGAGATGGTGGATATCCTGGCCAACCTGGAAAGCCTGGAGGAAATGGACAGAAAGGACAAGGAGGACAGAAGGTATGAGTTGTATTAAATAAAGAAAATTTCAAAAATATTTAAAGGGTCCAAATGGTGCTTGCGATCATTGTCCACCTGCCCGAACAGCACCAGGATATTAAGAAGAAAAGAAGTAATTTAAAAGTAGCGAGAAAAGTTTGCGGTGGCGAGGGAAACATTTAAACATCAAAAACAATTTAATGCAATTAATTAGTGAAATAAATAAAATTTATTAAAAATTATTAGAGAAATTAAAAAATATTTATTTTAGTATGTAGTTACTAGTTTTTAATTAAAATTTTCCTTCCAATACCACTGGCCAAACTAAAAAATGTTTAGTTGCTCATTCTCTTTTACCCCTCTCTCTTTCTCCACTGCCTTGTATTTCTAAAATTTTTTTTATCAAATATTTTCCCTCAATATTTAAACATGGTTGATTGTTTTTAGTAAATTTAATAAAAATTTTAGTGAATTAATTGTTGTTTTTTATAAGGGGAGGGGGGGGAGTATCGGTGGACTTGGATTTTTACTGGAATTTAATTGTGCACTTAAATTTCTGAACAGAACAAAAAAGGGAAAAAAATATAAATTTTCCGTATTTTTTTAGCTCTCGTTCTCGACTCTCGGCTTTTTTTTAACTCCCGACCATCACTATAATTTACAATAAAGTGTAAATAAAAAATTTAAAAAATTAAAGGCATTATATATTTAAATAATTAATGGGCATTTGGGCATTATTAAACAAATATTTTTTTTATTAAACAAATGTTGCACCTGGCAGTTAAACTCGAAAAATGTTTTAAGTTTATTGTGAGTAATAATTAAATATAATACGTCACTGATATATTTACTTTAACAAATATTTTTTAAAAAAATTTTCTTATCTGCTCATAAGAAATTATATAAAGAATTGTCAGTTTTCATTGTTTAAAGTTATAAAAGAGTGCCGCACCCTTAATGTTTATTAAAAAAATATTAACAGATAAATATTCATGCTTAAGCTGTTTTATTAAAATCTTAAAATATTCTCTTATTTATTTAAGTTAGAAAAAATGTTAATAGGAGAAATATATTCAACAATAATTTATTGTTTTGCTACATTTGGATTGTTTTCTAATTTGTTTTTAATTTGGCTAATTTTACGTTATACAATGAAAGAAATGCAAGTTTATAGCAAAATACTTTTACAAACTTGTTTTGTTGATATTGTTGGGATTTGTATGTTTGTTGTTTCTCAACCGGTAAATAAATATCTGAAGTTTGGGTAAATATAATCTGCTGATTGCCTAAACATATTACCAAACTCCTTTTGCCAAACATAATTTTATCTGAGCCTAGGATTCCAAAAATTGAAAGAAAATGAAGTTCAATGACACATAACCAGTCAAAAACGACTAAAATAAAAAAAATAAGGCAATAATAGCGAAATCGGTTTTCTTAACTTTGGTTTTAGTGATCTAAATTTTATTGAAAAATATTCAAGGATGTTTTCAAATTAATGATTAAATCAGAATTTTTATATAAAAAAGGTTTTCATTTCTGATAATGGTGTTGGAACGAATTGGAATTACGGACCTATACATTTATTACCAAATCCATGGCAATGTACGGTAATGTTCTTATCAAGGCTTTTAAAATATAACTTTTCTATATAGCAGTGTTAATGTTAAATTTAAACACCAATTATTATTAATTATTGGTATGATAATTCCAATATTAATTTTGAATATTTGTTCTTATATATCAAACCATCCAACACCCGAAAACGAATATTTAACTAATTATGAATTGTCACAAACATTGGGATTGGATAATTATACAATTGAAAATTATGTTGTTGGACTTAGAGTTGGAGTAGGTTACCTTGTTATGTGAAAAATTTAGAGAGAAATGAAGGGAGTCAGATTGAATATCACCATAACCAGAAAATTTTTGGGACTATGGCTTTCGATTAGGGCTTAGAAATTTCATGAAATTCATTCTTATTTGTGCCTCATTTTAGATCCACTTTTCTAAATAATTATATAATGTTTACAGACTAACAATCTATCAAATTTTACTTCAAATTATGCTTCAGCATTAACAATAATTAATTATATAATAATTATTTTTTGTGGAATAAGTATTCAAATACATGTTTATCGTCATTGTAAAGGTGTACAAATGACTCAATTACGAAATATGAACAAGCAAATGAGTATTGTTTTGGGGGCACAGGTAAAATTAAATTTATTTTAATAACCATTTGGAATCGAAAATTAAAAAAAAATTCATTCTCACCACTCCCAAATTCTTAAATTAACAATTTTAGGCCATTCTTCCTTTATTACCTTATATCTCCAATTTATTCGCCAATTTAAATTTCTTATTTAATTTGCCTGGTTTATATTCATCTTCTATTGTAATATTCCTCACTTCTAGTTTTGGATCATTAGTTGCTGTATTAAATCCTATTGTGAGTTTATTTATTTCTTTGAAAATCAAAAAAATAAATTTAAAAGGTAACAATTTTGAGTGTAAGAAATTACAGACAAATAATTTTTCGATGTAAAAATAATTCAAATATAAATCAAGTTGCCCCGATGCCAGAAACTTCAATGCCGGATAGAACTATACAATATATTAAATAATTTAATTTTATATAAAAAATTCAATTTTTTTTATTTTTAAATTTTTTGCATAGTACAAATAAATTTTTAATTATTACATATTGACAAGTAACCAAGGAATAAAATACTTAAATGTATCTTAAATTAAATCCGTTGAATTATTTATTATTATACTTTTTTTTGAAATAAAGGTGCTCCATAATTATAACCTCATCTATGTTTTATGTATATGTCTTAAATAGAGGGAAAATCTACAAAAAATTTTCTCACCATTTTTGCCGGGGAGATGAGTCGTTATATCGATGGGAAATAAAAAAAATGAAGTTCTAATGTACTCCCAAAATTGAGAACTCAAAATCCGAAAATAAACGGAAAGCTATGTGTAAACGTCCTTTAAAAAGAAAACGTCTTTAAAACAACTTAACGTCTCTTAATGTATTTTAGAACCGTGTATAACGCCTTTCTCGTAATTCCCTCCATTTTCGCCAAAATGACTGTCCAACATGAAACAAACAGCCGGACAGCTGAAAAGAATGATTGAAGTGCATAAATTGCTCGTACATCCATTTAATTTAGAAAAGCGATATTTTAGGCCTTTTTAGCCGGGGAGATATTATAAGAGCGAGAAGTTTTGAGAAAATATATTTTAAGATTTTTTTAGGCGTGTAGATATTTTGAGAGTAAGGTGTTTTGAGTGGACACGGTTAAATCTAAATTTTTTTTGAATATCCAATAATTATTTAATGGATTTACCTTCTTCTTGGTCAATTATTACGAATATAATTTTTGATTACTATCCCCCAGTAATTCTTTAAATAAGATATTTAATTTGTAATTAACTGAATATTTCCCAATTCCCCACTTTTCATTAATTCCCGATGCCGGGGATAGGATGAAACAACAATTCCCCACCCTCAAAAAGCCTAATGCGCACATTCTAATTTCAACACTCTAATAAAAAAAATTTTTTACACAGAAAAGGGCGAGATAATTTTATTTAAAAAATTTAGGTAATGAATAGTCCAATCTTTCATTTTTATCCTTCTTTCATAAAAAGGTATTTGTTGGTGCCACAGCATTGCTATTTACATACAAATTATTGTTTTGATTATTTCTATTAATTTTAATTATTTTTAAAACAATTTGTCTATAATTTCGAACACTCAAAATTGTCACCTTAAATTTAATTTTAATTTAAAAAATTTATTAGACTTTTAAAAAATTAGAGATAGAGACCAATTTAATTAAATTAGACGTTTAATCAGTATTGAAGGCTCGTTCAAAATTTGTAACCGTACCTGGAAATATGTAGGTAAAATAGGCTTGTACCTCTCATATCTTCTCAGTATATGTATTTTTAAAAGAATATTAATGGGAATATTAACTTATAAATATTTTTAGAATATTAAATTATAAATTTATTATTAAAGTTTAAAAATAAATAAACTCACAATAGGATTTAAAACAGCAACCAAAGATGGAAAACTAGAAGCAAAGAATATTATAATAGATGAGGAATATAAGCCAGGCAAATTAAATAAAAATTTTAAGTTGGCGAACAAAGTTGAGATATAAGGTATTAGAGGCAAAATAGCCTAAAAGTGATTTAAATTAATAAGGGTGAGAGAATAAGAGATTTGGAGAGATATTGGGTAATCCGAGAAGACGGATTTTGCAAAACGCCGAGCATAACAATAAGGCTTGTCCAAAGTAGTGTAGCACGATATGAGGCCTCGCCGAGGCTTGCCTTTCATTCCACCTAGATTTTGCCACACTTGACCTCAAAACATAGGTTTAATCATTAATTTGAAAACATGATTTAATAAAAAACTTTTTTTATATAAAAATTCTGATTTAATCATTAATTTGAAAACATCCTTGGATATTTTTCAATAAAATTTCGATCACTGAAACCAAAGTTAAGAAAACCGATTTCGCTATTATTGCCTTATTTTTGTCTTACATAGGTTTGTATATTTTGTTGTTTTTGACTGGTTATGTGTAAACTAGAAGTGAGACAGGTGGTCAGTCTGTGGTCAGCGGTCTCAGTAGTCAGTTTGGTTAGTGAACTTCATTTCCTTTCATATTTTTAGAATCCTAGAATCAGATAAAATTATGCATGTCCTCGTCGCTCCCGAGTTCGACAAAAGGATTTGGGTAATATGTTTAGGTAATCAGAAGAGTATATTTTAACATAATATTTATTTACCGGTTGAGAAACAACAAACATACAAATCCCAACAATATCAACAAAACAAGTTTGTAAAAGTATTTTGCTATAAACTTGCATTTCTTTCATTGTATAACGTAAAATTAGCCAAATTAAAAACAAATTAGAAAACAATCCAAATGTAGCAAAACAATAAATTATTGTTGAATATATTTCTCCTATTAACATTTTTTTCTAACTTAAATAAAGAAGAGAATGTTTCTCTCAAAAATTTTAGAAACAAGTTAAGCACTTTTTAATTATTAAAAATTGTTTAATAAACTTATTTTGTTTTTACAACATTTTTTAATAATTAATTTAAAATTTATGCTTATTTAACTGTTAATTTCTTTTCTATTTTTGCGTGTTAAATAATTTTTAAAAAATAAAAATTAATTATTTTAAAGTTTAATAATTATCTCTTTTAAATATTTTTACTTTATTTTAATGAAAAATATTATTTAACACGAAATGTTGTTTGTTAAAATAATTTAAATAAATTTTCGAAATAACATTTTAAATGACTACAATTTAAGGATTCAATAGAAATATTGTCTCAATTTTAATTTTAAAAATATGGAGAATTTTTAAATATGTGAAAAATGGTTTTTATTTTAATAATCCTCGATTAAATTTTTTGAATAGAAATATAGTTAAAGTCCGAAATTCCAAATTCTACAGGCGAATATCTTCGAATAAATCTACATACAATCTAGATATGGATGTGTCCAGTCTATTTTAGATGGATTTTCGGAAACCTTGGATATCTGGATTCGATAGTTAATCCAAAAATTTCGGATATCCAGACTAGGGTTGGGGGGCCCGGTCCGAAAGATCGAGTCGGGCATTGAATTTTGGCACGAAAAAGACTCGGTATAAAAATGAGGCCCAAAAAATGACTCGAACGTCGGTCAGACTCGAAAACCCCAACCCTAATCCAGACGCCAACATCGAAGTATAATCAATTTAACCCGAGGCTCGGACTCCCCCCCCCCTTCTGATATATTCGTATCAAAATCAAAATAAAATTTTTAATTTTCAACATCATCGTCGAAAGTAAACCCAGCTTTCTTCATTTTCTCCTTAAATTCTTTGTGTGCCTCATTAAATTCAATTTCTTCACGACATAACGGACATTTATATCTGTTCTCATTGTCTGATAAAGCCCAATTAATTACGCAGTCCTGATGAAAAATATGTCCACATTTAAGCTTATTAATTATTTTCTCATTATTTACATATTCTTCAAATTCTTCGTGACAAATCGAGCAGATTTTTTCATCTTCTGGCAAAGAAGAGTAAGGGATGTCAAATTCTGACATCAACAAATGTTGCAATTGCTTCTTAAAATAAATTAAAATACCTAACTTATGTACCAGGGATTCACGATTTAAATTGTTAGCGAGTATCGATTTTCGAGGTTTTTACCATTAGATTTCGATTTACGGTACTAGAAATTGTGTGATCTTTGAAAAAACTTTATTTTTTAGCGCCAAATAAGAGGAATTCTGGTTTCTCGGACATCATAAATTTAAAAAATATACGGGAAAAAGATAACCGAATATGGTGCCGGAGATTCGGATATCCTAAATTTTGGTTTGGATTTATATAGAGAAAGAGTGTAAACCCCTAAAACATACATTAGCCTTCTCTTTCACCTCTTCTTCAATATCCTTTATTTTTTGATGACAATATTCATAGTAATCTCTTAATAATTCGAGTGCCTCTCTATCCCTCATTTTATTAAGTTTATACTCGATTTCCTCAATTTTAACTCCTTTTGCAATTAATGCACGCACAATAAGTTCACGGTATTGCTTTAAATTATAATTTTTACTAAAATTTGACCAAAATTCCATTCTAGCTTGTTTTAGTTGAAAGTGTTTTAGATTTGTTTTTGAGTATTTAGAATCTTCTATATATTGGTCTATATGTTTTAACAAATCTTTCAAAAAAATATTATTATTAAAAAGTTTAGAAAATTCTTCTTTTTTTATATTAGTAAATTCCTCAACAAACTCAAGAAATTCGTTGTTAGGAAATTTTACAGTTAAAATTGAAGGTAGAAGAATAGAAAATAAGAAGATTGGAATTAGTAATTTAATTGAAATTAGCATTTTTTGGATGTTTTTCAGTGCTAAATTAATTTTAAAAATTTAGAAAAAATTTATTAAAATTAATAAAAATTGAGCAGTTTATTCTCATATTTCATAAGAAAATAAGTTAAAGAAGAAATTGCTTCCAATAATTATTTAACCTTTAGCATTTCCGGGCCCGGACTTTCTCAAAATTTGTAAAAAGGTTAAATTTAAGCTATTTTTGGTGAAATTATTTTATTTTAAATGGAAAAGTTTAAATATGCAGTAGGCGGCGTGGTGTAATGGATAACACATCAGTCCGGTCTACTGAAGATGCTGGTTCGCTCCCAGCCGCCGAATAACCTTTTTTGAAAAACGAATTTATTGCTGCTAAAAATATAAGTAATAAATAGGCAGCCATCGCTTTAAAAATTAACTGTCTAATAAAATTTAAGAATATTAATGCCCTTTTAATAATCTACTTTTGTATCCTCTTACTAAGCAAAATAAAAAATAAAAAAAAGAGAATTTTGAAAAAGCGGGGAAGATAAAAAGTTTAATAAAAATAAAAGGGCAAAGCCTTCCATTCACGTGAATTATATCTTCCCTATTCTTTCAAAATTCTTTTTTTTATTTTTGTTTATTTTGAAATTTATTTAATTTATTTCCACCAAAATTTATGTCAAACACCCTAAGGTGCAATTAGTATTTTTTTCACGAAGATAAATTCCAATGAGTGTTGTTAATGACAGATTGTAAACCCAAAAATTTTGATATTACTTGCCAAAAACTAAAAGTTTTTATGAAATTTTACTAACCGAGGATTTTTGAAACTGAATGATTTACATTTAAAAAAATTATATTTAATTAAACTCAAGGCCGAAAACAATGGTTTTTAAACTTTGGATTAACCAAAAACCGTCGGTAACGGCTAATACCCGGTCCCCAACAAAACAAATTCCAATATATTTCAATCAAAAGTATCTTGTCCAAATTTTTAAATAATTATTTCCAATATTTTCTGTTTTTACTCTTTGTAAAGAAACTCAGAATTTCCCTAAACTTTGTCAGTTTATAACAATATTTTCCAAATTTTATTTCAAAACAAATTCGTTCCCTAATTATTATAACAAACAAAATTCGAACACAAAATTCAGAAATATATTTATGAGATGTTGGTGTAAACTAATTTAAATTATGATAATTTTCCAAATTATTTTTAATATTTATTCAGAAATTTTTGATCAGAAATGGATATCTTGAATTTTTTATATAAAATTAAATTATTTAATATATTGTATAGTTCTATCCGGCATTGAAGTTTCTGGCATCGAGGCAACTTGATTAATATTTGAATTATTTTTACATCGAAAAATTATTTGTCTGTAATTTCTTACACTCAAAATTGTTACCTTTTAAATTTGTTTTTTTGATTTTCAAAGAAATAAATAAACTCACAATAGGATTTAATACAGCAATTAATGACCCCAAACTAGAAGTGAGGAATATTACAATAGAAGATGAATATAAACCAGGCAAATTAAATAAGAAATTTAAATTGGCGAATAAATTGGAGATGTAAGGTAATAAAGGTAGAATGGCCTATAAAATTGATAAATTAAATTGATGCGAGGGAATAAATTTAAAAAATATTGATTTCAATTACCTATACAGTAAAATCTCGAATACCGTATTTCTTAAAATAAAGCCCCGTGGTGCTCTATTTTTCAACTATCCTCCGATGTGGGGCTCTATTTTAGGGTGGGGCTCTAATTTAGCATGGGGCTCTATATTTCAACCTATTTTTCAAATTACAAAAATGAAAAATAGATTCTTTTTTCTACGAAATTTAGGAAAAATTTCCGATTTCAATAATTTTTCAGGCTTAAGATTTTGTCTATCTTTCCAAAAGTCTGACTCCTTGGCCTTCCAAGGCTCCTTTATTGAAAATAAAGAAATCTGACTCCTTGGCCTTCCAAGGTTCTTGAAAATTTCGCCCTAGAATACCCTAATGTCCACTAATAATTTATTCCCTCAAATCCCTTTATCCCTCCTAAACTCTTAATAAATAATAGTAAGGCGGTTGGTCCCGTTTCCCAATGCCTTCTAAATGGGGTTGTTGGATTGGAGTTTAACACAATCCTTATGTGAACTCCGCAAGTATAGGATATAGGCAAGCGCTGGATAAAGGGAGTTTCGGATCGGGAGACGTCTTCCCTCCGCATCAGACACTAGGACTGACTGACATCCTTTTTCGGACTGACATCCCTTCTACTCACTCAAATATTACAATATCACTTTTAATCCCTTTAAATTTGCCTCATTCAATATCCCCCGAATGAACACTTAAATTCCTTCTCCGGCTTTTCTCAGAATGGCAGTTTGTGCTAAAGCACTATGTGCTAAAGCACCCTAAGGCACTATAAAAAACGCAGATCTTATGGAACACCCTAGTAGAGGTGGTTGATTGAAAAACAAATCTATTGTTCCATACCTGTGTCCCCAAAACAATACTCATTTGTTTGTTCATATTACGTAATTGAGTCATTTCTACACCTTTACAATGACGATAAACATGTATTTGAATACTTATTCCACAAAAAATAATTATTATATAATTAATTATTGTTAGAGCTGAAGCAAAATTTGCAGTAAAAATTGATAGGTCATTAGTCTAAATTTTTTACAAAAAAATGTATAAACATAGATTTTTTTTATTAAAATAAATTAATTTATATAAATTAATTAAATAATTAAATTAATTTATCAAAGTATTCTTCAGTTTTCTTCAATAACTAATTAAAATCCGGGGTCGGGGTCAGTGATGGACGAAAATTTTTGTGTTTAATAGATTTTTGCGGAATACAATAGAGTAAAGAGTTGGTCCCGTTACCCAGTCCCTAGTTGTGGAGTTGTGTTGTTTCGGAGTATAGGAGATCTTTTCTATATAAGATAAGATGGATTGGCAAGCCGGTAGCTCAGATAAATGAAGAATAAGTGATCTGACTTAGTCTATTACTTTAGAGCTTATATGAACCAGCTCTATGAGAACGTCAGTAGAGAGAACTTCCGTTAGTCAAAGACTATTACTATCCGAGCTATAACGATTCTGTGAATCGAGGCTGCAAACTCTGACGCTAAATATATTTTAACTTACTCTTGATCTCATTCCAACAACATAATTTTTAATTGTATAATTATCCAATTCTAATGTTTGTGCCAATTCATAATTAGTTAAATATTCGTTTTCTGGAGTTGGATAGTTTGATATATAAGAACAAATAAATAATATAAATATTGGAATTATCATAACAGAAATTAATAATAATTGGTGCTTAAATTTAACATCAACTCCGCTACAAAAAAAAAAGTTTTAACTTCAACCTTACAATAACATATACCGTACAACAGCCAAATAACGATAAATAAATAATGTAGAGACATTGATTGAGGTAACTCTCGCCATAAAATAACTGAGAATGAGAAGAAAGTGTTGCCAAGGATTTGGTAATAAATGTATAGGTCCGAAATTCCAAACTGTACCAACACCCTTATCAGATATATAAACCTTGTTAATTAAAAAATTCTAATTTAAATAAAATTATGCAAGATAATTTGTATAATCATAACTATTTTTAAACGAGAAAATTAATTTTTCTTTAAAAGTTATAGTCAATCACGCCAAAACATTCCCGCGCCCAAATATTTATTTATTTACCGGTTGAGAAACAACAAACATACAAATCCCAACAATATCAACAAAACAAGTTTGTAAAAGTATTTTGCTATAAACTTGCATTTCTTTCATTGTATAACGTAAAATTAGCCAAATTAAAAACAAATTAGAAAACAATCCAAATGTAGCAAAACAATAAATTATTGTTGAATATATTTCTCTTATTAACATTTTTTTCTTTTTGAATTTATACAAACATAAATGTTTTACTAATTTATTCACGAAAGCGTTTACAAACTTTGTTTAAATTGTTTATACCAAACACAATCTTAATTAATTCTAAGAAAATTAAAATTATAAAGAAAATTTTTAATTATCCCACACTTAAACAAATTTCTAAAATTGTTGGGAATAAAATAAACAAGAAATAGCAATTTTCATTGACTTTGAAGAAATATGGCAAAAACAAATTGGCGGAAAATTTGCCGCAACCCGTACTTAGATATATTGAAATATTTAAATAAAAAAAAATAAAAAACATGTTTAATATTTTTTATTGTATTCTTTGTTTCTTAAACTTTTTACTTTGTTAAAAAAATAATTTTCAAAATTTTATCGAAATTTTAAAACCAAGAAATAACATTTTTCTATATAAAATTTAATTATTTAATATATTGTATAGTTCTATCCGGCATTGAAGTTTCTGGCATTGGAGCAACTTGATTAATATTTGAATTATTTTTACATCGAAAAATTATTTGTCTGTAATTTCTTACACTCAAAATTGTTACCTTTTAAATTTGTTTTTTTGATTTTCAAAGAAATAAATAAACTCACAATAGGATTTAATACAGCAATTAATGACCCCAAACTAGAAGTGAGGAATATTACAATAGAAGATGAATATAAACCAGGCAAATTAAATAAGAAATTTAAATTGGCGAATAAATTGGAGATGTAAGGTAATAAAGGTAGAATGGCCTATAAAATTGATAAATTAAATTGATGCGAGGGAATAAATTTAAAAAATATTGATTTCAATTACCTATACAGTTCAATTACCTACACATCCAACATAACTAATATGTGTTAGGGATGTCATGGGATAAGAAAAAAGTCGGGTCTGATTTTTTTGGTTCGGTTTTCTTTAACCTAAGTATGACATTTCGGATATTGAGAGCCGCGCAATTTTTGATAGGTTATTTATTATAAACTTTCCTAGTAAGAAGGAAATTTTTCCCTTTCAAGTTTATTATAACCATTTAAGAGGTATTAAATTAGCTACAATTACAACAATAAAGAAATTTTTTTCAAAAAGAAATTTTTTTGAGTAAACTTTAAAGAGCATAAGAAGAAAATTTTCCCCTATATATAAGTTTCCATAATTGTTTAACTACCTGTGCCCCCAAAACAATACTTAATTGTTTATTCATATTACGTGATTGAGTCATTTCTACACCTTTACAATGACGATAAACATGTATTTGAATACTTATTCCACAAAAAATAATTATTATATAATTAATTATTGTTAATGCTGAAGCATAATTTGCAGTAAAAATTGATAGATTGCTGGTCTAAAATTTTATATAAGGAATTTTTGAAATTAGTTTACTCCAAATCAAAAGATTTTAAAATTATTCAAAAGAATTCAAAAAATTCAAAGCTTACTGACTTCCAGTTGGCAACAGTCGCCCAAATAAAAATTTAATTCGAATCCTTTATTCGCTTAAAACCTCAGTTGAACATTAAATTTAACCCTGAACTTTTAATTTTTGGTTATAAACTCTCAAATTTATTTTTTCCTTTGTCTTTTATAAGTCTTAGAGTTTTTCCGGTCTGAACATAAAAAAAATTATTTGCAACTTTTCTTCATACTTTTCTTAATATAAAAGCGTGTTTACCTGCTTTTCATTATTAAATTTTCCATATCCTTTTCACATTTTATTATCGTACCTTTCAATTTTTTTAATTTTCCCCTTATTTTTAGGCTTTCAATTAATTTTTATAAAAATTTAAAATGTCTTCTTGCTTACAATTTCCATTATTATCTACTCTATTTATTATAACTACATGGTTTTGTGTTATTACTTTATTTGCTACGGCTGTTGCTACATTAATACTTCTTTGTTTTGCATTGAAGGTGTTTTATATTTAATATAGAATTGGGGTTGTGGTGTAGTGGGAAAATTCTCTGTTCACCTACAAAGGGGTTGTTGGTTCGAGTTCCTTTATCGTTAATAATATTTTAAATTTTGCTCAAAAATTATTTTTGCTCATTTTTTCAATTATTTCAGGCTCGCGGAATTGCCAAAGGAATCGAACAAAAATCTGGTTCAGCAAGAGATGTTTTAAAGCAGTTTGAATTTCCTAATTGGGTTTTTGAAGAAATGTCTAGAACTGTCGGATTTAATTTGGCCCTAGCAAAACAGGTAGTAGATATTTTTTAATATCTCTTAATTTAATGATGGGATTAAGTGTCTCCTTTTTAAACTTTGAAAATAAGGATTGGGAAAATAAAAGGGGGAGGGAGGGGTGAAAAGAAATGTTTTAGAATCATTGAAAATTAAATTCCTTCAAGTAAAGAAAACAATAATTTCCCCTATTATTTTTTAGAATCAAACTGCAACAAAAACCAATGTCAAAGGTACACGTAAATGAAGTACTTCAAAATTATTAGAAGAGAATAAAATAATGTATAGGGTTATCTGGAAATATTTTTTGTTTATTTTTTTGTACAAATAAGAATAATAAAATAATATTTAATTGCATTTTTTTCGTTTTTTATTTGATTTTGGGTGTTTGGATGATTAACTCGATTTTTTCAAACTTAACAAATTATTTTGCCAAAAATTGTGGAGTAAAGTTAGCTCAAGAAAAAAATGTCTGGACCTTGATTGATTCTTTTCTACGCCTAAGAAAAAATTCAACAAAAACAAAAGAAATTTTGCCAAAAATTGAGGGATAGATGAAAAAAATGACGACTTCAATTAATAATCCAAATACCTTAGACTACAGGAGGAATACAAGATCAGGATTCAGCACGACCCCAATAACTTACAGATAAAAAACCTAAACAATTTTTAAAACCTTGAAAATCCCAAATTTAGAAAACAAATTTTGCTTTAGAAGACAAATATTTTTTTTCTTTATTTGATTTTTAAAATGTTAACAATAAATATGTAGGTATATGTATAATATTCAAAAAAAAAAATAACAAATTAGGAAAGTGTGGGAAGATAAAGAAAAAATAACAAAACTTTGGAAACATTTTAGGAAGCTAAAATTTTATTAAATTCAAAGACAACTCTAAAACATTTTTTTGTTCTAAAATTTAATTATTTCTTCTAATTGCGAATTTTGAGGATAATTTTTAACAAATTTTTCGTTTGAAAGAATAATTGAGGTATCATTACAATTTATTGAGGATTTTGAATATAATATTTCTAATTTATTCATTTTTGATAAAAATGTATTATCAGTTCTATCTTCAAGTAAAAATCTCATTCCTTTGCTAAGTGAAAGTGCTGGGTTTAAAAATTTCTGAAAATTTAAAATTCTGATTTTAAAATTATCTGGTTCTGATTTTTAGGATTATTCTGCTTTATAATTATGATTTCCTGGAATTATTCCGAAATTTTGATTTTTAGAAATACCCTTATAATTGTAGGTACTTTTTGGATATACCGTCCCCTCCTAGTTTGAGTATCAGTTATTCTTTTCTTCGTCATTTTTGTATTTGGTTAAGCAATATAACATTTATTTTTTTACGACATCAATTACACTTCACTTATATTGCCTAAGGAAAGTAGATGATTATCATGAAGAATGAAAGAATAATTGCGACACAAACTAAGGAGAGGGAGGCATTTCCAAAAGGTACCAAATTATTTTTACATTTTTAAACACACCTTCCTTCCCCTACAATATAATTCAATAGAAGCTTCTTTAATAATATCAAATTTGAACAATTCTTCCAATACAATTAAAGCAACAGACAATTCGGCATCATTTGAAGTTCTTGATTCTGCCTTAAAAATTATTTTATTTAGAAAAAAATTATATATTTTAATTAAACAAACACAATATTTCTTTGAGCGTATTTTAGCAATAGGAATGGTAATTTCCAAAACTGCCTCGTATAATACATTTTTTATACAGTTTGGATACTTAAATTAATAAATTTAATTTTTAAATTTAAATTATTCTTTTTTTAATTTCCCTTAAATTTAACTAAAAATTACCGTAATTTTTTCACTAACATTACTTGAATTAACAATTAATAATCTTCTTTTGACGAATAAAGTTAAGGCATAGATTGCATTGTGTTTATCATATCCACTAAGGAAGTTTTTGCTCATTTTTCTGAGTATATTAATTTCATGATTTTTAGCCTAAAAATTAGTTTTTATTTTTTAATTTATTAGTACTAGGGTTGCCAGCTCGCTCGAACCGAAACTCGAAAGATCAAGCGAGCCGAGGCTTTTCAGCTCGAAAACGAACCGAATCGAAAAAAACCAAGCTCGAAAAAATGCACCGAACGTCGGCTCGAACCGAAAACGGCAATCCTAATTAGTACGAGCAAAGCAAACATAACCAAAACTTCTTTCTATTACCTTTAAGGGAAAGGACTTCTTATCTGATGAGAAAATGGGGTCAATGTCAATATATTCCTATCTGCAGCAATTTTGTTTATGGCTGAATAGTGAAAAGCCTAAGAAACATAAAAGAGGTCATGAAGCATAAAAGCTCGCCCAAAACAAATCTTGGGTGTGCCTGCAGAAAATGATTTTAAAAAGCGAAACTCTAAAAAAGTCGAAACTGGTGCCCTTATTCTATTCAATTTTCGAAGAAAATACAAAAACTTATTTTTCAAAAACTAAACTCACATTCTCTTTTTGTAGCTGAATTGAAAGAGGAGACGGATTCTTGCTGTCGTGGTAGAATCTTACAATATCATCATTATAATTCTTTTTAACACCAATTACATCCTTTTTACATTCTTGTTTGCCATCATCTAAACTTGCTCCATTCTCAGAAATATCAATTATAATCGCTGAATTCATTTAACCTATAAAATGAGAATAAAAGAACATTTAATATACGAGTGAAGGAAGATAACAACTATTAGTAACCCCTTTAAGAAAGCATAGGGGGAATTATCTTAAGGGGAATTATATTGAACATTTTTAATTTAAAAATTCATAAAATTTGGCATAATGTTTATAAAAAAATTTTTAAACAAAATAATGAACAAAAAGATAAGAGAGTTTGAAAATATAAGAAATTAGAGAAAAAAAGAAAAGAAATATAATTAAGAAGTGTATGACTTTTCAGCACCAACCAAATTGGTACTTGACAAAATGGATCTCAGGACAATATATAACATTCTGTCTCATGTTTCCATGTCGTTTTGTAAAATTTTGCCCTTTGTACCGTTTTTGTTGAGTATTGTTTTGTCTGTCACTATTTTGATAGACTAGAGAATGTGAAATAATGGAGAATTTAGAGGAAAAAGGAAATATAACTAAAAAAAGTTAAAATTTTGTTAGAGTAATTTTGTGAGAGTTTTTAATTTTTTAGAATTTCCAAAAAAAATTTTTTTCAATGAATTCTCTTTTAGATGGAATTTAAAATTACAGCAATAACTTATAATGTAAATAAACAAAAGCCTTTACAGGATGATATTATTGTAAACTTTTAAATAAATTTTTTGGAAAAAATTTTGCTTTTTAAAGTGTTGGTTGGACTTTGAAGAATTAAATGATTCTCAAATTGTTTGTTTTGCGTTGCAGGTTTTTTGCTTGAATTTAAAATAAAAATTTTAAAATTTAGGAAGTTCCTCATGCAGAAATGTTAAAAACAACTTCAAATACTTGGTGTGAACAATTAACTAATTGGGTGAAGGAGAAAAGTTTTTCTTTGGTTAATAAAATTTGTTTGGCTTCGAATATGTTGTTGGTTTATTTAAAAGTGGATTTGTTACAAATGGTTAATATTTTTGTAAAGTTAGGGGTCGTCTAAAGTTTTCATTGTCTCAGTCCTTAATTTAATCCTACCAATCAATTTTTTAAATTATATTGGAATAGCTCCTTTTTCGTGATTACTTTATTCTGTTCAGGCTCCGTTAAAAAGCTCTATCTATTTCTATGAGTCGGGATATTAAATTGTTTATTGTCAAGCGCTTGGGTCATTTAGCATTCCTGAATGGGACGAGATTACAGACGAGATTAATAGGTTCAAGAACTATTTATGTCTTAAGAAAGAAATAACTTTAATGAATGGATTCTTAAGTGAATGATGCAAAGAAAGCCCATGGGGTTCTATTTTAGCAGTTATAGCGATTTATTTTACTTTTGGTTAAGTTGGTTAATTCGTTGTTTTGTGTTGATGTACAAGCAAGTTCGAATCCTTTTAGTTTCAACTTATTTAATAAGCTTTTGATTTTTATTCTTTAAAATAATTTGAGTCCTTGAATCAATTTAAATGTTTTTAAAGAATTTTCTCAGATTGACCAAATCGATGAGCGTTGGTGTAGAAGCAGTTTATTTGGCACAATTGGATATAAAGGCACAATCTCTTCTCGGTTATTATTTCGCTCTGGTATTTCAATTGTTTTTATTGCTAGTCATTTCTTTGCTCAAGAAAAATTTCTGCGTGATAGAATTAATCAATATAAGCAATCTTTAAATTGTACATTTCCGGAAATTGACTGTTCCAAAAAGTATATATTTTATAATTTTAATCAAACTTTTGGTTTGTAAATTAAATTTCCTCTAGATTTTCCACCAAAAAAATTGTGGAGAAAGTTTGAGGAGATTTTTTAAACTTTAGTTTTTTAATTTTCTACATTGTTTTGGAAATAGGTAGTCCTGTTTTGAATAGACAATCCCCTCAATTTTCTATTTATTTTAAAGTGATTTGGACTCGTTTAAAATCATCCTGTCGTTTTGTTATTTCGCAATAGTAAGTTAATTGTAAGAGGGCCTTTATCAAATGATACTATTAAATGACAAATTTGTGTTTCGATATTAGGTCATGGAAGAGATTTTTCTTTTGTTTTTACAAAATAAAAATATTTTTTCTTTAAAAAAATTTTTAAAGGCACATTATTTGGTTAGGCGATTTCAATTTCCGTGTTGAAGATTTTTCTGATTCTCAACAATTATTATATGCTTTAAACAAATTAGATGATGTTGATATGCTTACAAATATTGCAAATTCACATGATCAACTAATAAAAGCAAAAAGATTGAAAAAAGTTTTTCAAGATTTTGAAGAAGGAATTATTAGATTTAAGCCAACTTATAGAATAATGGTTAGTTTTTATTTTGTAAATTGTTAAATTGAGGGGTGCTTATTTCTTGAGTCTATATTTTTGCGGCCTGGTTTTCCTTTTCAAAAATCTAGTTTTTTGGATACTCGAACTGTATTTTTTAGTCTCGCTTCTTTTATTTTATTCATTAGAGCAAATGGTTCCGTGACAAAAAATCATGAATTGGGAATAGGTCATCGACTGCTCAATTGAATGATATCGAATAAATGAGAAACTAATATTTTAAGTTCGAATAACCCTTTGTTAACATTTTTTAATTTAGTATGTGATCAAATTTTTTTTGCCCTAAATATGTTTTATTTGTTAGGGCGACTCGGAAAGGTAAGGAGAAACTTATGCAAAAAATTGTAAATAAAAACGTCCGCCTCATCAGATTTTATTTCCCCAACATTTATCAAAATATTTAAAAAAAA
Source organism: Meloidogyne incognita (assembly GCA_036172945.1). Classification (NCBI taxonomy): domain Eukaryota; kingdom Metazoa; phylum Nematoda; class Chromadorea; order Rhabditida; family Meloidogynidae; genus Meloidogyne; species Meloidogyne incognita. The sequence continues at coordinate 4,040,973 of JARQAC010000002.1, forward strand.
TTTTTTTAAAGGTCGGTTCAGGCAAATTTGATAAACAGAGAATTCCTTCTTGGTGTGACAGAATATTATTCAAAAGTAACAAAATAGCAATTCTTCACTTTTAATTAAACAATATCGTTCTTGTCGTCGAATTACTTTATCTGATCATTTTCCTGTTTCTGCAAAACTTATTCTTGGAATTAATTCTCCAACAAATATTTTGACTAAAGCCGAATTGGCTGTTTGGCCATGTTATTTTGAACATATACCAAGGTTTAAATTTTTTAAATTAATTTTGGGCAAAGGTTTTCTCTACCTGACTTTCAAAACTAAAAAATTTTGAAATTTTTTTTTGAATTTTTCTTGTTGAGGATTTCTTTATTTTGTCTTTTTTTTTGGTATTTTCCTTCAGCCCTCATTTTTCATTTATCTTTGGATCACTTGCTTTTTTGTCTGGGACAATCCGTAGATTTTTAGTCTGTTCTAAGTCAATTTGTAAATAAAAAGGAGTTTCATTGTCAAAACATCTCAAAAAAATAAAAATAGGTCAACTGATAGTTCCAGAATCGAACCATTTTAAATTTTTTCCTATAGAAATTTTAAAAAATATTTCTTCATTTTTTAATTAGATGGAAACAATTAATTCCTCTATTTTGTCGTTTAACAATTCCAACACAATTTTGGACTGTTTATTCATCAAATCTTGATTGGATTGGTTTATATTCAACAAATATTGAAATAATTAATAAACCAATAAATTGGGTTTATTTATTAACTTGTCCTTTAGATGATCAAGGAAGATATTGTATTGAATTTCCTTCTTTAAATTGTGGAATGTATAGAGTTGGTTATTTTTGTACAAAGAAAAAATGTTTACAAGGACTTTCGAATCCTTTTTATGTTAAAGAAGAACCGAATTATTAAATTAAATAGATTTTATAGGATTTATTTTTTTCTTTTCCTATTTTATTGTTAATTTGACCTGTAAATAGGGTAGTGAATTAGAAGGCTAGAGTTTTACTAGATTTCCAATATCCCGTGCTAAATTCCCTATTTTTTCAATTTACGTTATTGTCGGGACTTGTAAAAATGTTGCTGTTTCAAAATTTTCTTCCCAGTTTATCGACATCTCTTTTGATCATATTTTCTGTATTTATGGTCATTTTATTACAAAGAATCGCGGTCATTAAGAGTTATTTAATTTAACATAATTCACAATCCTAATGCTGTAATTTTTAAAATTTTTATTACAAAAGATAAATCGGAATCTCTTTTTTAAAAATAATTTTCGCAAAGTTTTGTCCTTTATTCTATTTTAATTATTTTCTTCCAATTACTATATTTTAATTTTACTTTTAGAGACTTAAAAATATTTTTGTTTTTACAACATTTATTGTTTATAAAAAATGCCTCAAACGTCAGCTGGGCTCGCTTTGAAACGAACCTCGTCTGAGTCTGATATTGTCATGTCTCCAAAGAGAATTAAACCTTTAACACCAATTGTTGATAAGGTTTGTTTTAATCTTGAATAAGATGTTGAGTCTCGTGGCCTTTGAATGGGTTGTTCTGAATCAACCTTTACCGTCCATTGTTACTAGGGTTAAAGCCCCCTCTGAAAATTTTTTTGGATTTATTCATCTTGTTTTCTACTTGAATTTGTAATTTTTTAATCTGCCATTCATAATTCCCACAACAATTTAAAATTCATAAAACCTTTGCTTTTTAAAATAGGCATAATTTAGGTTTCTAAAAAAATGCCTCAAACGTCAACTGGACATAAAGCATTTTACCTTCTTCACCCCAGAGCGTTCTTTTGGCGTACGCAACGGTTCACTTTGAAACGAACTTCGTCTGCTTCTGATGTTCACACCATATCTCCAAAGAGAAAAATTAAACTGTTGACACGAATTGTTGATAAGGTTTGTTTTTATTTGAACTATTTGTTATAGAGAAGGGAGTATCAATTAAGGCGATCAAGTAAGCGACCTTTACCGTTCATTGTTAAACCCCCTTCAAAATCTTTTTCGGATTTATTCTATTTGTTATTGATTTTTAATTTGCCATTCATAATTCTCGTAATGATTGACGTTATCTTTTCAAATCGGCATAATTTAGGAATTCGTTGATGGCACACCTGATAAATTTCTGGAAGAAGCTGGCCTTTTTCGTGATTCTTCGCCGAGAGAAGCAGCTTCAAAATTATGGTTGGGTGCAGTGTATTCTGTTAAAATTTTATTCATCCGCTATCGCATCAATATTCTTACTCACGATGCTCTCAAAATATTTTGCGATATTGCTGTAAATTCTTCAAAAATTTTTGCGAAGTCAAAATTGGTGCATGCATGGGCATATGCAAAGAAGTAGGATATTTTAATAAAATTTTTTCGATAAGGGATACTAATTTTAAATAATTTTCAAATTCTTTTCAGGCTTTATAGCTACTCAGTTGATGAATCCAGATGTTTGTCCAAAGAAACATATGATACTTATATGGATGAAGTTATTCAATTCATCAAAACTTTTAAGACTTTTAAGAATTTTAACTTTGAGGCTATTGAAAAGTTTTTGGACGAGTTCTTTTGTAAGCCAACATGCACTGAAAAAAAAGTGAAAGAACGTGCCATTGTGATGGGAGGCGAGAAATACACATACAACATTATATGTTATTGAATTTATTTTAAAAAATATTTTTACATTTGTAGAGGTGAAGGTTTTCTTTAAATTTTTGTGGACTTTTTCTAATACTCTTCATTTTTATGGCTCGACCTTTTGATGGGACGGATTTATTTTATTGATTTGTAGATTATGAACAAAAAAAATTTTTGAAACTAAAAATATTTTTAAGAAAAGTCCACAAAAATCGTCCGCATACCCCCTTTTATTAAAAGTGGCAAAATTTATTTGCTTTAATATAGTTTTTTGAATAAATTTGAAAACATTTAAAAGATTTGTTTAAGAATAATTTTGACAAGTTACATCTTTTGATTTATTTTCAAAAATTCTATTCTTATACTAATTTATCATTTTATAGCCTCTAGAAATTTTTGAAATATTTTTAATTGAAGAATGTATAAACCTTCTGGGTATTCTTTAGCTTTGACTAACAATAAACTTATTTTTAAATTAAGTTCTGGTCAAAAATCTCAGCAACAAATATTGGAGGAGCGTGAGCAGCGTTTTGGCACCAAACGCACCCATTCTGCTGCAGGCGATACATCTTCAAAGAGGATTAGAATTGAAGAACAGATCATTGAGGAAGTATGTTTTTGTTACGTTTAATAGTTTTTTTTTAATTTTTAATAAAAATACTCGGGCTTAGGTGAAATGGGTAATAAATTTATTTTTTACATGTAAAGATTAGTGTTTTTGACAAGATCACTACATGCTTCTGTTTTCTTGCCAAATTTATTAAGGTTTTAAGAAAATTTTCTACAAAATTTTTTAAGTTAAAATGTGAAATTGGAAAAATGAAAAATAACCTAATCATTTCTTACGTTATTTTTGAAATTACATCTATGTATTTTCTTAATTTTAGGAGTTTAGAGTGTACAACCCCGATGATTTTGTTTCCGATGCGCACTTCTATCGTAATTCATCACCGCCTAACCTTATACAAACGTCTTCTAAACTTTGGTTGGGTGCTGTCTACTCAGTAAAAATTTTGTTTTTGAAACTTCACATTAAACTTACCTCGCACAATGCACTCAAAATATTTTCTGATTTTGCAATTGATTCGTCTAGAATTGCTGATTATTCGGGAATGATTAATAAATGGAAATTAGCAGAAGAGTATGATATTTTTAAAATTATATCTTTTAACGAGAAAAATTAATTTTATGAATTTTTCTTAAAATTTTTAAATCATTTAAAAAAATATTTATATTTTTAGCATGCACAGTTATACTTATGGAGACAAATTTTTTACATTGACTACATTTGATGCGAATATGCAAAAAATTTTGGAATTCATCCAAACTTTTCAAGAAATTGATGTTATGGATGTTCGAAGGGATTTGAAGAAATTTTTAATGAACCGGATGGGTTTTAGTTTCAACCGTTTAAATTATTATATAGACGCCAGAATTGGTGGTGAGACATATTCATACAATATTGTTTGTGGTTAATTGACAAAAAATTATTATTTTATTTAAAATCTAGTTGTTTTATTTTGGTTGTTATTTGTTTATTTTGTTTGTTTTGAAAAAAAAATAAAAATTTGTTTACTAGTGCTTTTTTAAGCAAATTAGTTTTACATTCTGATATACTTTAAATTTTTTTCAATATTATAATTTGTAATTTTCGGTTAAATATTTGTTTTTTAGCTTTATTAATGGCATCAAAGGAACAACTTGAAAAACTGACGGTTTGCTTTTTCTATTTTGCACTAGTCCTTTAAATTTTTTTTTGATTGGCAATAAAGTCCATCACGATCGGAGCTGCGCCGAAATTTCGATTTTGGATATTTTTGGATTTCGATGTTCAATTTTCTAAGATTTTTCTTTCGACGCAGCTCTGATTACGATGGATTTTTTAAGACAACTCGTCATTTTCAGATTAATCCCTTGTCCGATCTCTATCGCCAACTTTTCATGTTTATAGTACAAAAAATTCCATTTTCCAGTCTTGTTTACATTAATAGTCTGGCATTACTTTAAGAAAATTACTTTTTAATACTTCAACAATTTTATTCGGAATTTCTTATTTTTTAATTTTAGGTGGCTCAAATTTGTGAAAAACTTAAAAGTCGTAAATTGCCAGCCTCTGGACCAAAATCTGAGTTGGTTACTCGCCTTTTTGATTCTTTAATGGCAGAAGAAAGATTACTTGAAGAGGGGCCTGGTGGTGAAAGTATTGACCTTTCTGGTGTTAATATGGATGAAGTTTTGGGATTGGATGACGAAAAGGATACACACAGTTCTACTACTGCAAATGAAGATATTGAAGAGGGAAAGGAAAAACAACCTGCGAGGTTTTTTGTTTTAATTTTTAAAACAAATAAGGGGGGAGTTGTGGATATTCATTTGATAGTGGGATGAATTTCCTCTTGACGCTAAAAACAAAAAGCGTAGGGAGGAGAATCATTTTAAAAAAATTTTTCTCTTAAACCGCTAAAAAAGAGAAATTCAAGTTTCTTGGCCGTCTTAAAATATAACAGTCAAAAATCGTTTTTTTATTTTTTAACCTTAGCATAAATTAAACTTTTTCAAATTTAAATTATAATTTTCTCTAGCTAAATTCTTTCATATTTTTATAGGAAGGTGAGAAGATTCTAACAAAAAAGGATGAAGAAGAAGCTAAAGAGAAAAGAGCTGCTCGGTTTTTTTTAAATTAAATTTTAAAAAATTAAATTTTAAAGTTTTGGTTTAACCGATGAAAAAAGAAAAACAACAGATGAAGACAGTAAAATGTTAAAACGTGCTGAACGTTTTGGATTGTCATTAAAGAGAGGTGGTGCTCCTTCTGAATCTGAACAAAGTGAAATTTTGGCTAAAAGAGAAAAACGATTTGGAAAAGTTATTGGGAGTGGGGTTAGTTTTTAAGTTTTGTTTCCATTTTTTTGAAGTTTTGTTTCCAAATGGAAGTTTTGTTTTCAAGTGTGCTAGTTTGAATATGAGCTTATAATTTGTTCATCGCGGACCCGTGACACCATCTTACTCATTTTAAGAGACGAGTCAGAATGGCCCTAAAATTTTAAATCCAAATTTTCGACCAAGTCGAATTCGGGTTAGGGATCCGGTATCACTAAAATTTGAACTCAAACTCGGACTCATGTAAGTACACTCGATTAGCAAACCTCAAAAATACCGAAAGCATTTTTTCATCATTTTTTATAAAGGCCAATGTCTGCAGGATTACCAATATTTCTTCATTTTTTAAAATTAGATGGAAACAATTAATTCCTCTATTTTGTCGTTTAACAATTCCAACACAATTTTGGACTGTTTATTCATCAAATCTTGATTGGATTGGTTTATATTCAACAAATATTGAAATTATTAATAAACCAATAAATTGGGTTTATTTATTAACTTGTCCTTTAGATGATCAAGGAAGATATTGTATTGAATTTCCTTCTTTAAATTGTGGAATGTATAGAGCAGGGTTGCCGCCCGAAACCCGATACCCGAAACCCGGCCTTTTTTTGTACCCGAAACCCGATACCCGAAAAGAAAATTTTCCAACCCGAAACCCGTACCCGATATTTTTTTCAACCCGAAACCCGTGACCCGAAATTGGTTAAAACCCGAAATTTCTACCCGAAAACTTAGCCTTACCCGATTTTTTAAAATAAATTTATAGAAAGAGAAAGAAGGGAAAGGGAAAGAAATATTTATAATTTCTTTCAGTTTTCAACATGTTGATTGGTGGTTGAGTGGCTAAGGCGACCGGCTCGATATTTTCATAGGGTTGGGTTCGAGTCTAGGGCTGTAAATTAGGCTTAAAATATTTTTCTTTTCAAAATTAAATGTTTTTAAATTTTGATTTTCATTTTAGATTTTTAAATTTATTTTTTAAAGATGCGTGAAAAAGCATTAAAAAAATTAATGCATTAAAAAAATTAATTAGCATTAAAAAAATTAATTAAAACTAAGAGTTCTGGCTTTATGACCAACTAAACTTCAATAAAAAATTTTGCCTGCTGTTCTGCCAATTGAATTTTTCTACTAAAACCTTACAAAATGCTCAAAATTAACGCCTGCGGCGCCAAAAATGAAAGAAATTTGGCTCCTCGGTCTTCCAATTTTTCCCAAAATTTTCGCCTGCGGCGGTGAAAAAGGTAGAAATCTGGCTTAAGGATTATCAAAATTCTCAAAATTTTCGCCTGCGGCGCCAAAAATGAAAGAAATTTGGCTCCTCGGTCTTCCAAAATTCCCAAAATTTTCGCCTGTGACGCTGAAAACGAAAATTGGAGCCTTTAATGAAGATAAAGCGGAGGGATATTAGTATATAGTGGGATTCTATCAAGGTGAGATTTTACCAATATAGTGGGATTTTACCAAGATATCCCTCTTAATCCTCAAATCCCCCAATGTCTCTTTAATCTCTTCAAATTTTCCTCTCTCTATATAACCCAAAATCCTATTATGCAACATAGCTTGGCTCCTTACAATTTATTTCACTAATACCACCCGAACACCCGAAAATAACCCGAATTTTTCGCCAAACCCGAAACCCGTACCCGAAATTTTTGCCAACCCGATACCCGAAATGAAAATTTTATAACCCGAAACCCGTACCCGATATTTTTGCCAACCCGAAACCCGTGACCCGAAATGAAAACGCTCCAACCCGAAACCCGTACCCGAAGATTTTTTGTACCCGCGGCAACCCTGGTATAGAGTTGGTTATTTTTGTACAAAGAAAAAATGTTTACAAGGACTTTCGAATCCTTTTTATGTTAAAGAAGAACCGAATTATTAAATTAAATAGATTTTATAGGATTTATTTTTTTCTTTTCCTATTTTATTGTTAATTTGACCTGTAAATAGGGTAGTGAATTAGAAGGCTAGAGTTTTACTAGATTTCCAATATCCCGTGCTAAATTCCCTATTTTTTCAATTTACGTTATTGTCGGGACTTGTAAAAATGTTGCTGTTTCAAAATTTTCTTCCCAGTTTATCGACATCTCTTTTGATCATATTTTCTGTATTTATGGTCATTTTATTACAAAGAATCGCGGTCATTAAGAGTTATTTAATTTAACATAATTCACAATCCTAATGCTGTAATTTTTAAAATTTTTATTACAAAAGATAAATCGGAATCTCTTTTTTAAAAATAATTTTCGCAAAGTTTTGTCCTTTATTCTATTTTAATTATTTTCTTCCAATTACTATATTTTAATTTTACTTTTAGAGACTTAAAAATATTTTTGTTTTTACAACATTTATTGTTTATAAAAAATGCCTCAAACGTCAGCTGGGCTCGCTTTGAAACGAACCTCGTCTGAGTCTGATATTGTCATGTCTCCAAAGAGAATTAAACCTTTAACACCAATTGTTGATAAGGTTTGTTTTAATCTTGAATAAGATGTTGAGTCTCGTGGCCTTTGAATGGGTTGTTCTGAATCAACCTTTACCGTCCATTGTTACTAGGGTTAAAGCCCCCTCTGAAAATTTTTTTGGATTTATTCATCTTGTTTTCTACTTGAATTTGTAATTTTTTAATCTGCCATTCATAATTCCCACAACAATTTAAAATTCATAAAACCTTTGCTTTTTAAAATAGGCATAATTTAGGTTTCTAAAAAAATGCCTCAAACGTCAACTGGACATAAAGCATTTTACCTTCTTCACCCCAGAGCGTTCTTTTGGCGTACGCAACGGTTCACTTTAAAACGAACCTCGTCTGAGTCTGATATTGGCAAAATATCTCCAAAAAGAATTAAACTTTTAACACCAATTGTTGATAAGGTTTGTTTTTATTTGAATTATTTGTTTTATGGAAGGGAGTTTTGGAATGATCAATAAGATACCTCCGAATTCTATGAATTATTTGATTGGTCGTAAAAGAGTTATAGTATTTTGAATGGGTTATTCTGATAAACCATTACCGCCATCCATTGTTTACTAGTCCTAAAGCCTCTAAAAATTTTTTTTGAATTTATTCAATTAATTTGTTTTTAACCATAACGATTAAAATTTTATAAGATGTTCCTTCGCGTTTAGAGAGATTACGTTTATCTTTTCAAATGTGCATAATTTAGGAATTCATTGATGGCATACCTGACAAATTTCTCGAATATGCCAACCTTTTTCGTGATTCTTCACCCAGAGCAGCAGCTTCAAAATTATGGTTGGGTGCAGTGTATTCTGTTAAAATTTTATTCATCCGCTATCACATCAATATTCTTACTCACGATGCTCTCAAAATATTTTGCGGCATTGCAGTAAATTCTTCAAAAATTTTTGCGAAGTCGAAATTGGTGCATGCATGGGCATATGCAAAGAAGTAGGATATTTTAATAAAATTTTTTCGATAAGGGATATTAATTTTAAATAATTTTCAAATTCTTTTTAGGCTTTATAGCTACTCAGTTGATGAATCCAGATGTTTGTCCAAAGAAACATATGATACTTATATGGATGAAGTTATTCAATTCATCAAAACTTTTAAGACTTTTAAGAATTTTAACTTTGAGGATATTGAAAAGTTTTTAGAAGAATTTTTTCGTAATCCAACATGCACAGTCAGAAAAGTGAAAGAACGTGCCATTGTGATGGGAGGCGAGAAATACACATACAACATTATATGTTATTGAATTTATTTTAAAAAAATGTTTACGTTTGTAGAGGAGAGGGAAGTGTAATTACAGTCAATTTTTGTGGATTTTTTCGAATACTTTTCATTTTTACTAATTTGACTAAACCTTTATGGGATGGGTCGTGTTGGCAGATCATTTTATTGGGTTGTAGATTATATTCAAAAAGAATCTGAAACTAAAAAATATTTAAAAAGAAAGTCCGCAAAAATCGTCCGCATGCCCCCTTTTATTAAAAGTGGCAAAATTTATTTGCTTTAATGTAGTTTTTTGAATAAATTTGAAAACATTTAAAAGATTTGTTTAAGAATAATCTTGACAAGTTACATCTTTTGATTTATTTTCAAAAATTCTATTCTTATACTAATTTATCATTTTATAGCCTCTGGAAATTTTTGAAATTTTTTTAATTGAAGAATGGATAAACCTTCTGGGTATTCTTTAGCTTTGACTAACAATAAACTTATTTTTAAATTAAGTTCTGGTCAAAAATCTCAGCAACAAATATTGGAGGAGCGTGAGCAGCGTTTTGGCACCAAACGCACCCATTCTGGCACAGGCGATACATCTGCAAAGAGGTTTAGAATTGAAGAACCAATCATTGAGGAAGTATGTTTTTGTTATTTTTAATATTTTTTAATTTTTAATAAAAATACTCGGGCTTAGGTGAAATGAGTAATAAATCTTATTTTTTACATGTAAAGATTAATGTTTTTTGACAAGATTATTACATGCTTCTGTTCACTTGCCAAATTTATTTAAGGTTTTAAGAAAATTTCCTACAGAATTTTTTAAGTTAAAATGTGAAATTGGAAAAATGAAAAATAACCTAATCATTTCTTACGTTATTTTTGAAATTACATCTATGTATTTTCTTAATTTTAGGAGTTTAGAGTGTACAATCCCGATGATTTTGTTTCCGATGCTCACGCCTATCGTAATTCTTCGCCACCAAACCTCATACAAACGTCTTCTAAACTTTGGTTGGGTGCTGTCTACTCAGTAAAAATTTTGTTTTTGAAACTTCACATTAAACTTACCTCGCACAATGCACTCAAAATATTTTCTGATTTTGCAATTGATTCGTCTAGAATTGCTGATAATTGGGGAATGATTAATAAATGGAAATTAGCAGAAGAGTATGATATTTTTTAAATTATATCTTTTAACGAGAAAAATTAATTTTATGAATTTTTCTTAAAATTTTTAAATCATTTAAAAAAATATTTATATTTTTAGCATGCACAGTTATACTTATGGAGACAAATTTTTTACATTGACTACATTTGATAAGAATATGGAAAAAATTTTGGAATTCATCCAAGCTTTTCAAGAAATTGATGTTATGGATGTTCGAAGGGATTTGAAGAAATTTTTAATGAACCGGATGGGTTTTAGTTTCAACCGTTTAAATTATTATATAGACGCCAGAATTGGTGGTGAGACATATTCATACAATATTGTTTGTGGTTAATTGACAAAAAATTATTATTTTATTTAAAATCTAGTTGTTTTATTTTGGTTGTTATTTGTTTATTTTTGTTTGTTTTGAAAAAATAAAAATTTGTTTACTAGTGCTTTTTTAAGCAAATTAGTTTTACATTCTGATATACTTTAAATTTTTTTCAATATTATAATTTGTAATTTTCGGTTAAATATTTGTTTTTTAGCTTTATTAATGGCATCAAAGGAACAACTTGAAAAACTGACGGTTTGCTTTTTCTATTTTGCACTAGTCCTTTAAATTTTTTTTTGATTGGCAATAAAGTCCATCACGATCGGAGCTGCGCCGAAATTTCGATTTTGGATATTTTTGGATTTCGATGTTCAATTTTCTAAGATTTTTCTTTCGACGCAGCTCTGATCACGATAGATTTTTTAAGACAACTTTGTGTCGTCATTTTCAGATTAATCCCTTGTCCGATCTCTATCGCCAACTTTTCATGTTTATAGTACGAAAAAATTCCATTTTCCTGTCTTGTTTACATCAATAGTCTGGCATTACTTTAAGAAAATTACTTTTTAATACTTCAACAATTTTATTCGGAATTTCTTATTTTTTAATTTCAGGTAGCTCAAATTCGTGAAAAACTCAAAAGTCGTAAATTGCCAGCCTCTGGACCAAAATCTGAATTGGTTACTCGTCTTTTTGTTTCTTTAATGGCAGAAGAAAAATTACTTGAAGAGGGGCCTGGTGGTGAAAGTATTGACCTTTCTGGTGTTAATATGGATGAGGTTTTGGGATTGGATGACGAAAAGGATACACACAGTTCTACTACTGCAAATGAAGATATTGAAGAGGGAAAGGAAAAACAACCTGCGAGGTTTTTTTTTAATTTTTAAAACAAATAAGGGGGGAGTTGTGGATATTCATTTGATAGTGGGATGAATTTCCTCTTGACGCTAAAAACAAAAAGCGTAGGGAGGAGAATCATTTTAAAAAAATTTTTCTCTTAAACCGCTAAAAAAGAGAAATTCAAGTTTCTTGGCCGTCTTAAAATATAACAGTCAAAAATCGTTTTTTTATTTTTTAACCTTAGCATAAATTAAACTTTTTCAAATTTAAATTATAATTTTCTCTAGATAAATTCTTTCATATTTTTATAGGAAGGTGAGAAGATTCTAACAAAAAAGGATGAAGAAGAAGCTAAAGAGAAAAGAGCTGCTCGGTTTTTTTTAAATTAAATTTTAAAAAATTAAATTTTTAAAGTTTTGGTTTAACCGATGAAAAAAGAAAAACAACGGATGAAGACAGTAAAATGTTAAAACGTGCTGAACGTTTTGGATTGCCATTGCCATTAAAGAGAGGTGGTGCTCCTTCTGAATCTGAACAAAGTGAAATTTTGGTTATAAATCTTTTTGGTTAAGGATCTTTATTTTTCCTTTTCTTTTTGGAATAGAGTTCCTTTCCCCGTAATTTTGCACTTTATTTTTGGATTTTATGCGCTGATTATGTATTCGAGTCATACTAAATTGGGTATGGGACCTTCCATAGCTTTGTGGTCGTCATACAAATTTGTAAAATTTAAGTTAACTTCAGAATAGACCTAAAAGGATAAGTTATAAGTAAACTTTCCTGGTGGGCTAGTCTAACCTTTCCTTATAAAAATTCCAACGTTATTTTTGATGCCAGGAGTTGATAAAGTGTGCTGAGTTTGAATATGAGCTTATAATTTGTTCATCCCGGACCCGTGACACCATTCTACTCATTTTAAGAGACGAGTCAGAATATCCCTAAAATTTTAAATCCAAATTTTCGAGCAAGTCGAATTCGGGTTAGGGATCCGGTATCACTAAAATTTGAACTCAAACTCGGACTCAGTACACTCGATTAGCAAACCTCAAAAATACCGAAAGCATTTTTTCATCATTTTTATAAAGGCCAATGTCTGCAGGATTACCAATATTTCTTCATTTTTTAATTAGATGGGAACAATTAATTCCTCTATTTTGTCGTTTAACAATTCCAACACAATTTTGGACTGTTTATTCATCAAATCTTGATTGGATTGGTTTATATTCAACAAATATTGAAATAATTAATAAACCAATAAATTGGGTTTATTTATTAACGTGTCCTTTAGATGATCAAGGAAGATATTGTATTGAATTTCCTTCTTTAAATTGTGGAATGTATAGAGTTGGTTATTTTTGTACAAAGAAAAAATGTTTACAAGGACTTTCGAATCCTTTTTATGTTAAAGAAGATCCGAATTATTAAATTAAATAGATTTTATAGACTTCTTTAAATAGTATTGTGAATTGTGTAAATTGGAAAGGGTGGAATCCTGTACAGGATTTCCATCATCCCGATGCAAAATACCTGTTCTGCAATTTTCCAAATTTGCAGGACTTCCAGATATGCAAAAATTTACTATTTCATTGTTTCTCCTTAGTTTTTTGATTCTGTCCTTCGAACATAATTTCCGCATTTATGGTCATTTTATCGAAGAGAAAAGTGTCAATAAGACATTTTTCACCCACATAATTCACAGTCTTATAAATTAATTATGCTATAAATTAAAAAAATTTTATTAACAAAAATAAATGAAAATCTTTTTGATACGAATAATTTTTAAAAGTTTTATCCTTTTTCTATTTGAAATTATTCTCTCAATTACATACTAATTTTACTTTTAGAGTCTCTTGGAGGATAATTTATTTTTGTTTTTTACAACATGGTTTATTAAAAAATGCCTCAAACGTCATCTGGGTATCTTTTTATCTTAAAATAAAAAAAAATGTATTTAAAATTCCAGGCTTCACCCCAGAGCGTTCTTTTGGCGTACGCAACGGTTCACTTTGAAACGAACCTCGTCTGAGTCTGATATTGGCAAAATATCTCCAAAAAGAATTAAACTTTTAACACCAATTGTTGATAAGGTTTGTTTTTATTTAAATTATTTGTTTTATGGAAGGGAGTTTTGGAATGATCAATAAGATACCTCCGAATTCTATGAATTATTTGATCGGTCGTAAAAGAGTTATAGTATTTTGAATGGGTTATTCTGATAAACCATTACCGCCATCCATTGTTTACTAGTCCTAAAGCCTCTAAAAATTTTTTTTGAATTTATTCAATTAATTTGTTTTTAACCATAACGATTAAAATTTTATAAGATGTTCCTTCGCGTTTAGAGAGATTACGTTTATCTTTTCAAATGTGCATAATTTAGGAATTCATTGATGGCATACCTGACAAATTTCTTGAATATGCCCACCTTTTTCGTGATTCTTCACCCAGAGCAGCAGCTTCAAAATTATGGTTGGGTGCAGTGTATTCTGTTAAAATTTTATTCATCCGCTATCACATCAATATTCTTACTCACGATGCTCTCAAAATATTTTGCGGCATTGGAGTGAATTCTTTAAAAATTTTTGAGAAGTGTCAAATGTATTTAAAGTGGAATTGTGCAAAGAAGTAGGTTATTTTTAATAAAAATTTTTCATAAGGGATACTAATTTTAAATATTTTTCAAATTCTTTTTAGGCTTTATAGCTACTCAGTTGATGAATCCAGATGTTTATCCAAAGAAACATATGATACTTATATGGATGAAGTTATTCAATTCATCAAAACTTTTAAGACTTTTAAGAATTTTAACTTTGAGGATATTGAAAAGTTTTTAGAAGAATTTTTATGTAATCCAACATGCACTGTCAAAGAAGTGAAAGAACGTGCCATTGTGATGGGAGGCGAGAAATACACATACAACATTATATGTTATTGAATTTATGTATTTTAAAAATTTTTGGAACTTAAATAGAGATTTATTTATTATAGTAGTATATTGAATTTAAAAAAATAAAATCTTATTTACAAATATCTTTTGTATTTTAGTTACATATTCTTAACATTATCTTAAACAATTTTAAACATGTATGTTCTAAATTTAAAAATTTAGCTAGATACATATTTGCTTTTATTGACTTTATTAATGGCATCAAAGGAAGAACTCGAAAAGCTGACGGTTTGTGTTTTAATTTAATCTTTTGGTTAATTCTAAACGTTAGGATTCTAAACCCTACAAAAATTTTTTTAATATTTCTCCAATTCTCGCTTATTTTATATTTTTGTGTTTAGGTAGCTCAAATTCGTGAAAAACTCAAAAGTCGTAAATTGCCAGCCTCTGGACCAAAATCTGAGTTGGTTACTCGTCTTTTTGATTCTTTAATGGCAGAAGAAAGATTACTTGAAGAGGGGCCTGGTGGTGAAAGTATTGACCTTTCTGGTGTTAATATGGATGAAGTTTTGGGATTGGATGACGAAAAGGATACACACAGTTCTATTACTGCAAATGAAGATATTGAAGAGGGAAAGGAAAAACAACCTGCGAGGTTTTTTGTTTTCAAAGGAAATATTTGGGAATTTTGGAGTATTTATTTTTCTCGGGGAAGGGCTTTATTCTATCAAGATTTGTGAAGTATTTTTTAGCTGTGTAATACTTTTTTTAGTTGCGATAACAGCGACGAATCAATTAAAAATAATGATGAAGAGAAGGGAGCAAATAAAACTGACGATAGAAAAGAGGAAGAAATTAAGGGAAAACTAATAACTCGGTTTTTTATTTAAAAAATGGCAATCCAGGAGAATTGTGGTCCCTGCGGAAAAAAAGTTTAAAAATAAGAAAAAGGGGTTTTCTAGGGTAAAAAAATATGCTGATTACGAATCTGAACTCAGATTTTGAAAAAGTCGAATCCCGGACCCGAACCAAATTTCGACCCCTGAACCCGAATTTCGAATATACAAATGATAGCTCATTCGAAAGAGCTCGTCGAGCTGCATCGAATGACACCAAAATCAACGTGATTGGACCTGTTTCGACAAAGTTATGACATAAAGTAAACCTGTGGGAGTACTGTTTGAGTCGGCGACTTATGTCATAACTTTGTCGAAACATGTCCAATCACGTTGATTTTGGTGCCATTCGACTCAGCTCGACGAGCTCTTTCGAATGAGGTATCATTTGCCTAAACTTTTTTTTACTCCAAAAAATCACCCCTATGGTTTTTCAATATTCCGGGGTCTGTATCTCGGTCCAATCACGTCAGATTTCATCGAATTTGGTGTCATTCGATGCAGCTCGATGAGTTCTACCTGCATATGAAAGACTGACCATTTTGTACAATGTCCGACAATGTCCGGGGTCAAATTCCGAATTCGGGTTCGGGATTCGACTTTTTAAAAATATGAGTTCAGATTCGTAATCAGCATATTTTTTTACCATAGAAAACCCCTTTTTCTTATTTTTAAACTTTTTTTCCGCAGGGACCACAATTCTCCTGGATTGCCTAAAAAATTTTTTTAAATTATTTTTTAAGTGAGGATCAAACAAAAAGGAAGGGAACAACCGATGAAGATGTGAAAATGTTAAAACTAGCTGAACGTGTTGGGCTGCCTGTAAAGCGACGAGTTTCTGAGTCAGAATCTGACGATATATTGACTAAAAGAGAAAAGAGATTTGGATCATTTTCTGAAAATAAGGTTTTTAATTTTAAAGTTTAAATGGACTAAATTTGAAAAATGGGAGAAAATGTCTTTTCTTGTTCGACGGGGTCCCCCCCCCCCCCCCTCAAAAAAATGGGAGAAAATAATCGAAAATAAAAAAAATTTTGACTAAAAGGAGGATATGTAAAAAGTGGAGCAGAAAATAGGACAAAACTTTGAAAAATTTAGAGCAAATTCCACATTTTTGTCATATCCTTTTTCAATCTCATCTTCGCAAAAAATTAAATTTTTTTTCAAATTTTTAAATTCTCTAGCTAAATTTTTTTATATTTTTCTAGGAAGGTGAGAAGATTCTAACTAAAAAGGATGAAGAAGAGGCTAAAGAGAAAAGAGCTGCTCGGTTTTTTTTAAATTAAATTTAAGTAAAAACTAAATTTTAAAGTTTTGGTTTGACTGATGAAAAAAGAAAAACAACAGATGAAGACGGTAAAATGTTAAAACGCGCAGAACGTTTTGGGTTGCCATTAAAGAGAGGTGTTGCTCTTTCTGAATCTGAACAAAGTGAAATTTTGGCTAAAAGAGAAAAACGATTTGGAAAAGTTATTGGAAGTGGGGTTAGTTTTTGTTTAATTTTTTTAAATGCCGGAAATGAAATTTTTTCTATTTCTATGTCCTTAAAAATCTTTTCATTTTTAATTTTGGGGTATAAATCTGTTTCTTTGAGATTTTTGTTTGAATTTGAGATTGTAAGGAATAGTGAGATTTAGTTGGCTAGCATTTACAACACGTAATAGGCAGTGATTTAAGAAAACATGAAGGCAGAGCCCACTTAAACAACTTCCAAGAGGTTGTTGGAGGGGCTAAACTTTTCCCAATTTAATAAAAATTTTACCATTAATTTGATTTTATAATTTTTTTATATTTTCTAGGATACGGAAACCAAAAAGGAAGCTCGTATAAAACGCTTTGGAGTTGTCAGTTAAAAATAAAAGATAAGGATAAATGGGGGATGGGGCTGAAATATTTTTGGCGAACAGAAAGTTGTGGATAATCCTGAAATATTTGCCAAAACTGATTTTTTAGAAATCTTGTGGACATATATCAAAGCAAATGGAATTTTAAATATTTCCATTTGCTTTGATAATAGAATTTTTTGTTTAAACTCTTCTTTTTTTTAAACCTAAAAAATAAAATTTAAGATAGTCCGCAATTTTCTGTCCGCAAATGTCTTTTACCAAAATATTTTTTCCATTTTATAAAAAATCTAAAATTAAATTTTTTTGATTAAAATAATTTTGATGGGGAATTGTAGTTTTTTGCTTAAATTTAATTTTTAAAAATATTCTTCTGTTATTTAAAAATAAAAGAAAATTTAAATATTTCATTTGCCTATGTTTATCATTTTTTAAGAATAAAAGCATTTTTGTAATTTTTGATTATTTTTTATTGTATTTTTACAATCTAAATATTTAAAGAAATTAGAGTAGTAAATACTTTTTTGTAATTTGTTTGTAAAAAATTTGTGGACAAACCTGTTAATTTTTGGAAATACTAATTTTTGGTTCCGGCTCCGTTCTCAAGATAAAATTTTATAATTTGCTGTTAACATGCTTTTTGACTGGACAATCCTATTTTTAGACCCTCTGGTTCTAGATTTTTGTCAAATATGGTTCCTGGGAGAAATTTAAAAAAAAAATTTTTTTTTGAATAAATTACGAAAATTTTTTTCTGAAAAAACCGTGAAATCTACGACTCGGTCACCCTCAATTCTGTCCCCCTGAATTTACAGTAGTGATCAAAAAGGAACAAGAATAAGTAAATATTTAATGTTGACTATAAATAACTAACACCTAAAGCTTCTTAATTTTCAATTATTATCTGCCTGATTAAATTTTTAATTCTACGTTTATTTTTTATCATCATTAAAAATATATTTTTATTTTTCATGAAACAACCAAAAAAATTTTTTTAAGGGAAATTATTGATGATTCATTTATTTTCTTTTTTTATTTACACACACATTCCTCCCAATTTCTACCAAAAAAATTTTTTTCTTCAATTTTATACACTCAATATATTAATCGAATAGAACCTCTCAAAACCATTTTCGGAGATTTTAAAAAATGCTCTCATTTTTATACTTTTAGTTTTTTTATTTTAAATATTAGTCTTTAACCTTTATAGTTTTTGGATTTTATTAACAAAATTATTTTTTGACTTTTAAAAATTAAATTTGGAATAAGGCTGTAATTAGAGAATGTATCTGACGTTCTTGGTTCAGACTCCGACTTTTTCAAAATCTAAGCTCCACGCGGAGTCGGCTCCTGAGCGAAATCTCACAGAGCATACCAAGCATGGACCCATAATTTTATTAAATAAATTTGGTTTTAAAAATATAACAAAGTCTAGAAATTACTCTCAGAAAAAGAATTATTTTAAAAATTTCTTCCAAAAATATTTCACTTTATGAGAATCTAAAAACTTATTCCGTCCTTTCCTTCCTATTTAATTTTTATTGTTTTTCCCAAAAATTTGAACAAAGAAAGAGTGAAAGGGTTAGCCCTCTCCGTTTATTTATTTACTTTTTTCTCAATCAATTTTTCTAAATTTTAGCTTAACAAATAAACAAAAGAATAAAAGAATATTCAAAATATTTATTTAAAATTAATTTCCATTTTATTTTTGCTTCATTAGCCAACAAAATCTGTGGACCGTTTACTGCGCGAGAGAAAAACGGAAATTGATATTTTAAAGGTGGGGAAGTTTTTTCAATTAATTTTTGTTTGAAGAAAGTAAATGTGGTTTATTTAATTAAATAAATTTCTATTTTTGGGGTATTTAAAATGACAAAATTATCCCTCTTTTACTAATTTATTTTCCATTTTTTGTATAATGCTGATTTTGGGGAGTTTTAATATCTTTCCAATTACGATTTTTAACTACTAAAAATAACTATCTTTTCAACATTTTAATTCACTAAAAATATTGCCATGGCAACATTTTTATTTTTCAGAAATATTTTTTGGTTCTACATATTTTTATGCTATTTTTAAACACCCGTTTCTAAAATAAAAATGTAAATTTTTCCTAAAAATGTTGGAAAATAAATTTTCCGGTTAATATTCCTTTCCGGTTGATATTCTATAATTCTGACTAATTCTATCAAAATTAACCTTTTCCGGAAAAAAAGTTGGTCTTATTTATATTAGAATATATTAGTTTCCGGTTGATAGCGCCTATTACTAGATTCACTACAATTCTTTCCGGTCAACAAATTGTAATTTAATTGTTTTTATCCCCATTTTTTAAATAATTTTATTTTTTCAATTAATCTTCGTTCCACTGTCAAGCTTGTGTAAACGTAAAAAGTGATATTAAATAAGACCAACTTTTTTTTTCTTCCTTTTCAACTCCAAACAAACAATCACTTATAAAAACAAGCTTTCCACTTGGTTTACTTTTATTTATTTTTGCTTTTCTTTTCTTTTTTCTTCCCCTTTACCACCTTCAACTTGCTTGCTTCATTTTACAAGCTGTTGACTTGTTATACTGATATTAGCTGTAAATAAGTAAAAAGACTGAGTTTATTTGAGTATTTATCTGGTTTTGAGATTTATTTGGAGGTTGCTTCAAAATTAAATTTTTTTCAAAAAATTTTGTTGTTTCACGTACTTTTTTTGTTACAATTTTTCTCTTTGTTTCTGAATTTTTTTCTTTAAGTTTCTTGCTTCAGCTTCTGCTTTTTAATATTTCCTTTGTTTGCTTCAACATATTTTTTTCTTAATTCCTCTCTTAACTTTCCTCAATTAAATTTATAAATTTTCCAAAAAAAACTACTCCCAAATTTACCTATTAATTCCCTCTCAATAATCACTAAAAAATGAAAAGCGATATTTAAAAGTAAAAATAAAGCACACACCAACTAAATACTTTGAAGAAAAAGGAGAGAAACTTTTACTTGTTTTTAATCGGTCGTCGGCTTCTTTATTTTATTTTTATTTTTTTATCTATACAATTCAATCTCTCTCTTTTATTTATTTATTTTTTATTTAATACTCGTTAGCCTATATTTTTTTTTGCAAAATTCCATTTTTATTGTGTTCAACGACATCTCATAAAAATTCAAAAAAATTTTATTTATTTATTAAATTTATTCTTTAAAATTCATTCCCCTACCTATTTCTTTCTTCCATTTTTGATTTTTAAAAATTTATTTAAAAAATTTTTTATAGAAAATTTTTTTAAAAAAAAATTATTTTCCCTCCTTTCTTATCATTAAACAAACAAAAAATTCTTTATCAAACCAAAAGATTAAAGTGATTGTTTAATGTTTCTAATAAAATTTTGTTTCCAAACCCCCAATCATATCTTTAATTTTATTCTTAAATTTATTGTCTATTGTCTAAACCCTTTTTAGTATTTTGTGTTTCCTCTTTCATTTTTTAATTTAATTTCGTTTTTCTCATTTCACCTTTCATTTTAAGACTAGGGTTGTTGGCGATCAGTTATTAACTGGTACTCTTTGTTTTCGAATATGGCCGGTTTTAGACACCCGATTTTCGGTATAAGTTTGATTAGTTTTAACCCAAAATTTTTAACTTAATCAGAATCTGAGGTCTGAAAATTGAAAAAAAATTCTTGAAAATTCTTTAATTCTTCTGAAAATTCCTCTCTTTTGGCGTGCTCATTTTGAATTTAGGTTTATTAATTTTATTGCCAAAAATTTTTATTTTTTCCTCAATTTTTTCTCAATTTTTTGACTTTACATATTTTTAAATACGCTTTTTGGTATTTTTGAATCCGATTATTTTTTTAATTTTTTGTTTTTGCAGATTGTCCTGTTTTTGCGAAAAATAATATAAAATATTTATTTATTAGTATTACACTTTCTTGATTCAACCAAAATAATTAAAAAAAAATTCTTTTCATTTTAGGATGGGAAAAAAGAAATTAGTATTATATTTTGCTAGGTCATCTATCCTAAAATTTACTTGTAGAAAAAATGCTGGGATATTTTTTATGTAAATATCGTAACGGCACAAGACATGAGCCGGCCAAAACACCGTCCAAAAATGCCGTCTATTCACTTGGAAAAAATTTTTCAAATTTTCAGGCATATGTAGAAGCTTAGGCATAGTCGTTTGGAAATCTCTAAAGGATTTTGGGGGTCAAGCTTTAGGCTCCTCTTCACCTCTTATGCATTTTGGTGATGTTGAGGAGGGGGAGGGTGTCCTCAAAACAAATATTTAATATGACCTTTTGTTTGACCAACTCTTTTCAATTTTCTCGGTCTGTGCTTTGAATGACCTAGCATTTATTTTTCTTTTTTTCCATCTTTTTTGTCCAAAAATAGTAATAATATTATTTTATTCTCGTAAGTAAATATATGTAGTCTACTTTTCAACTCTATTTTTACGTTTTTTTGCATAATCGTGTTTCACTGAATAATTTTACTAAATTATTTTTCCCAAAAATATATTTATTTTTTCATTCTTTATTTCTTTCAAAGTTTAAAATTAAAAAATAAAACTTGGAAATTTTGAATAGATAAAAGATAAAGTTTTTAAAATTCCCCAAAATTTGAGGTATTTCTCCCCGTCTTTTGTATCATAAGAAGGAGGATGAAACTAGAGACAGAACCGAGACAAGATTTCGAACAGAAATCTCAGTTATCAAGATTGATACTTTTCGAGATTCTCGTGTGATACTTCCAGTCCAGTCTCTAGTCTAAACCACACTATATATTATCACTTTTTCATACCTAATCACATTTTTGTTTAAAAAAAGAATTTTTAGTTTAAATAAAAGTTTTCTGTGTTGCAATCGAGACAAATATAAACGCACACACATCCCCCCAAACATAAAAATTTCATCAATCTTTCCTTCCCTCTCTTCTATTTTTTCCTTTTTCACAAAAATTGAATTATTTTTCAATCAAAACATTCCTTCATTCTTTGCATATTTATTATTTTTTCTCTTTTTTATTGCGCGACTTTTTTAATAAATAAAAAATAGGAGAATCCCGCATTATTTTTATTGTGTTCAGCGCAAAAATTATTTTTTTTTTTAATTTAATTCGCAATATATTAATTATTGTGTACTCTTCTATTTTTTGTTTATTAAAATTCTCGTATTTTTAATTTAAAAAATAATTACATTTTTTTAAAGAAACCCACTTTCTTGAATATTATAAATAAAATAGATTTTTATTGTCGTCGATTTAATGAAAATCTTTGGATACCTGAACCTAAAAATCCTTAGTTTTAGGTTCGGTTCGGACCAATTCCGAAACAATAATTTTATCAATTCTCCAAAATTCAATGTCATGTTAAAAATTAAAATTTTGTATTTATTATTTTCTTTCTTCCCCGTCCCCCGAAACCCCGACCCATCGAATCTTTAGGCAAAACCCCGACTCGAATCCCGAAGGTTCTACATATCCCGACAAACCCCGAAACCCGACACTCCCACCCCCGAAAGCTTGGGATGCTACCCTAATTTAAACTTTGAATGTTCCAAATTTTCTGTTTAATTCTACATTTATTTCAATACTTTTTTCTTTATTCCTCAAATTTTTATTACAAATTTTTTTCTTTTCCCTTGTAGTTTTTATTAAATTTAAACATTAAAAAGTTTTTTTTGTCAGCTTTCCAAAAATTGTCCAGAAAAAAGGAGAGAAAAAAGAGTTTATTACACAACAAATATTTTTATTTAATCTGATTACATATTCCTATAAAAAATTATTTTTCAACTCTAAAAACAACACAACTTTTAAATATTTTTCTCTAATTTTTAATTTCTCTCTTAACATTTACACACTATTTTCTTTTCTCTGACTTCAACAAATTTACAACAAAAATTAGTTTTCTCCTCTTTTAAATGATCAAAAATGAGAAGAGAAGATATTTTGGAAGATTTTAGAGAAAAAATATTTAAAATACAAAATTGGTTACAAATAAGAATTAGAGCATTATGGATATTCTTTAAATGGATATTCCACGCTTTTTGTTGTTGTGGTATTTGTTTGGAAAGGGAAGAACAAGAAGGAGAAGGGAATGATTTAGAGAAGGGAATCAGAAATAAAAATCCTTTTGGACCGGGTAATTCAATTATTGTTTTTTTTGAAAAAGGAGTAAAAAATACAGTCCAAGCCTGAACCGTATCATATTACCGACGGTATCAGTATTCCGTATCGTAATACGGTAAAGAAATTTGGGCTCTGGTTAAAACCTTACTATAAAATTCACACTTCGGGATGTAAATGTTGTATCTTATAATGTTGGGTATTAAATTCTGAGGGTACCTTATAACTGGGGTTGGGAAAAAAAAGACTCGGTCGGGCCGGCCCGATAAAAATGACTCGAACGTCGGCCCGACTCGAAAACCCCAACTCTACTTAAACGAAGTTTGAGTTTATGTACATTATCAAAATTCCTTCGTCAGACATTTTGAGAAATTTTTTACGGTTGGGCGTTCTGAAAATTTTGCTTTCTTTGGCTTTTTGAGATATTAGACATTTTGAATGGATTACCTATTTTAATTTTATTTAGTCAATATTTCATTTCTCTAAATATTTGCCCTTAAAAACAAAATTTTTTCTATTTAATTTTTATTTTATTTTTTATGTTTTTAAGTTAACTTTTCAATTTTGCTTCCCTTTATTTAGATAATTAAGGCGATTTAAAAAAATAGTATCCCAAAATCAGCATTAAAAATTTTTAGGGGGTTTTCTAAAATTGGGACAAAATGTCTTTTCTTCTCTAAAATTTTTTTTTAATTTTTAAGATCCAAAATTAAACATTTCTACATTAACGACAATGAGTACTGCTGGACAAGGCTCAAACCCTGTTTCTGTTCACAAACTTATAATGGTTGGAAGTGGGGGAGTTGGGAAATCTGCTTTAACTTTGCAATTTCTTTATGATGAGGTTTTTCTTGAAAATCTAATAAAAAATTTTTTTTAATTTTTTAAAAAGTTTGTTGAAGAATATGAACCTACTAAAGCTGATTCTTATAGAAAAAGGGTTGTTTTGGATGGAGAAGAATGTTCTTGTGATGTTATGGATACTGCTGGACAAGAAGATTATTCTGCTATAAGGTTGTTAAATTTTGAAGAGATTTTTTTCTTATATACAAGGGGAATGTTCTTAAAAAATTCTTGACAGAAACAAGGAAATCCAGTTAATTGTTTAAAGAACATCGTTAGTTTACAAAGCCTCTTTCCAACCTTATTTTGCTTGGGGAAATGAAAGACTTATTATGGCCTTGATTTTCCTATTATAGTCATTCAAACTTCAGGGCTACCCTGAATTCTTCCTCAACTAGGAAAAATTTTTGCAAGATAACCGATTTATATCCAAGTATCGAAAGGGTCAGGTTGCGACATTGGTAATCATGAGGAAGAATTCAGGGTTTGAACGAGTTCATAACACTGGAACCATAACAATTATTGGCAAATCCTGAGAAATCAACGGATATCCGATTCGATACCCAAACCAATAATTTCTGATTTTTTGGATCCGCTTTAATTTTTTTCAAATTTTAGAGACAATTACTATAGAAGTGGAGAAGCCTTTGTTTGTGTTTTCTCTATAACCGATCCAGATTCTTTTGATCAAACAATTGAATTTCGAGAACAAATGTTTTGATTTTTTGTTTAATTTTTAAAAATTTTTTTTCAAGCCTTCGAGTCAAAAACTTCGACACAACAATTCCTATTGTTTTAGTTGGAAATAAATCAGATCTGGGCGATACAGAAAGACGTGTGCCTATTGAATTGGCTCAACAACGCGCAGAACTTTGGAGTTGTCCTTATGTTGAGACTTCGGCAAAAACACGTTCTAATGTTGATAAGGTTTTTAAAATATTTTTTGATTAAATAGGCAATGTCTTTTTCTTAAAATGTTTGTAATGGGTATGTACTGGTTAGAGTCGGCGAATATTGATATTCTGCTCTGTGAAAAATTTTTGATCCGGGTCTGGATAACCGTGGATTTCGACCAATCCTAATTCGCCCGCGACCACTCCTCTGTATTTCTTTTTTATTTGTCAAATCTCCTCGGTTTTGCTACCAACTAATCTAACGCGCTGAAACGCGGTGAACCTTATACAAAAATTGGATAGATTTGACAATTATGAATCAGTTAATTAGCCATTGGTCTTAATCAGGAACTTATTTCCAATCGAAGCGATTAGAAATTATCAAGTCTGTAAGGCCATAACAACCTTAATTTTTAGTTTTTAACATAACCTCTTTTTGATGTTTTTAAAGGTTTTCTACGACTTAATGAGAGAATTAAAACGTAAAAAGCAAGGAACGCTTACTGCTGATGGGGCACACCCAATTGATCAAACAGATGGAAAGAAGCGTGCAAAGCGTTCCTGGAAGGGTTGTATGGTTCTTTAAATTTGTAAAAAAAGATTGTAGAAAGGAAAAGATTTGAAATTCTTAAAAATTAGTCAAGGGGACATTTTATCATCAAAAATTTTTTTTGATTTTTTTTTCTAAAGTGGAATTGCCTTTTTTTAATTGTTTATTTCTTCGACTAATTCCTTCTTTTTATTCATTTCCAACCACTCTTTGTAATTAATAGAAGACTTAATGAAAAATTTTTGAACATTTTTTCGGTCACTTTAGGGTCTTAAAATGGGTCCGTAAAACTTTAAGGTATTTTTATGATTACTCTCTAATATTTTTCTGGGCAAGATATTGATTGTGGAATATAAATTCTGTTTTTTAAATCTTTTTGGGAATGAAAATGAGCAGGAAAGTTTTCCAAAAAGTTTTTCTTTTTTTTTAATTTTTGCGGACAAAACTTGCAGACAAAAATTTTTGCCTGCAAAAACTACAAAGAAAAATATATACTTAATTTTAATTAGTCTTCTATAATTAATTAATTTTAATTCCATTTTTACTAAAAAATTTCGAATACACACAATTCTAAGCTCATCCAAAGCCTTTTTTTGTTTTTTGTTATTTCTTAAATATATTCTTTTTTCTTCCTGCTTTTTTATTTCCTAATAATATTTAATTAATGTGCATCATATTGTCATAATTTCGAAAAAAATTTGCGACAAAAAATTAAATTTATAGCTAAATAAAATTTAAAGAGAAAAGATAATGGAAAAATGAGAGATTTTTCTCTGACTTTTAAAATTTCTTTAAATTTTATTTAGCTATGAAGTAAAAATAAAAGGTTGATAAATATTGATAATTTTTTTTAATTTGCTTTAATTTTTCTAAAATTAAATTTTGTTTTAATCAAAAGAAATATTTTTTAATAAAAAAATTTTGTTTTTAAAAATTTTTTTAAATAATTTGCGCGCCATTTCCTTCCTTTAAATAATTTTCTTTCCAAGCATAAGTTTTCTGAAAATCAATGACAGTCTTGGTTAAAGTTTCTTTTTACCTTTCATTTTTAAAAAAACATTCTCTTATTTAAATCGATATAAGGGATTCGGCCCTATCTGAATAAGAGGGCGGTTTGATTTTTTTCATCATTTTTTTCCAACCTTAATAATGGTCGGTCTTTTCTTTCTCGTTCAATTCCACTCTTTTTACCTGTGGCATATTCAATTAAGAGGACAGAAAAGCACATACACTACAGACAAAACACGGACGGACACACACACAGACACACACTTGTTTTGTCTGTCCGTGCTCGTCTGTTCGTCCGTGCTCGTCCGTGTTCGTCTGTGCTCGGCCGTGTTTTGTCCGTCCGTGTTTTGTCTGTAGTGTATGTGTCTTCTCTGTCCTCTCAATTGAATATGCCACAGGTAAAAAGAGTGGAATTGAACGAGGAAGAAAAGACTGACCATTATGTATAAATTAAGGTTGGAAAAAATGATGAAAAAAATCAAACCGCCCTCTTTTTCAGATAGGGTCAGGGATTCTTTCAGATAGAAATCTTGCGGATTAAAATTTGCGGACATTTTTATTAATTTTTTAAATTTCTTTTTAATTTTAACTTTTCATTTTTCAAGAGAGAATGAATAATAGTAATAATGGTAATCTAAGTTTTGACTCAGATGTTGGTGGTCCAATGCGTAAAAGTAATAGCAATATTTCTTTGGCTAGCTCTGCATATATTGGAGGTTGGGTGGTTTTGGATATTCTTGGAAAGGTTTTTGTTTTAATTTTGAATTTTTTTTATTATTGGGGTATTAAGTGTGTCTGTAAGTAAAAATGGTTTTTTGTATGAGTTGGGTTTGACTGGGCCAATGTCGCAAGGTTGTAGTCTCATTCTAATTTAGTGAGTCAGAGACGTCTATTTTTCTCAATCAATCCCATCCTGGAAATACTGACAATGAGTGGGTTCATAATTGGGAGGTATTTAGGTTCGCTGGATATACATAGTGATTACCTGCATTCGATTTTAATATTTGCGGACTAAACTTGCGGACTTAGCCACAAATTATTTCTTTTTTTAAATGTTTAGTTTATTTTATAGGAGTTTCGTGCATCAAAAATTTCATTAGCTAGAGATCCAACTTCGTATTTGGCAAGAATTGTAGAAGAAGACGTTGATCCGGATCAATTATTTACTGATAGTGGCGGTTTAATATCTTTTGTTTGTTTTCTTTTTTAAAATTTAATTTGGACTTAGGGATGGAGGGTTTTAGAAATAACACGTCTGGTTTTACGGACTTGTTTGACTTTTCTTTCGATCAATCAAACGAAATTTTTCGTTAATTTTTTGAAGCCAGGAAGACGGAAGAAAGGGAAAGTTCATCATTGTGGGGCCTCTTCTTCAGCCTTTTTAATTAAAACAAGAATTTTTTCTCTTCAAAATTTTCTTTAAAGAATCCAGACTCAAGCAATGGCCGTTGGCAATTAGACGCTAATCCAGATTATTTTGAATATATTCTTAAATATTTGCGAATTGGAAAAATTAATGGAGTCAAACCTGGTCATTCTTGGGAAGGTTTTTTATTTTAATTATTTTTGTAAATACTTGGCTACTCGTAAATTGTGTTATTTTGGAATGATTTAAAGGGAGTATTTTTTATTTTCTGAATTTCACTATGGCAGTCATCCCTCCTTTTATCCTGTTAAATTTGTAAAAAAATTTGTTATTGAGTAGGTCTCCTATTTAAATAAGCCACGGGAATAACCTGACCATTATTTACTTTTTTATGGAGGAAAAAGTGGGGTGAAATTCATAATTACCCTTGTGACTCTTCACGTTTGTATAAGAGAGATTTTAACTTTTGTTTTTTTCAAGATTTGTTGGATGAGGCAGAACTATTGAAATTGTCTAAATTGGCTGATATTTGTCGACAAAAGATTCACGAAAAAAATGTTATGCAGCAACGAGTATTTATTCTAAAAAATATATTTTCTTTAATTTTTTAGTCACTCTCAACTTCCACTTCACCTTCAAATACTTCACTTTATGGAGGGATTGGCGGTGGTTCTTCAGCTACAACTCCTTCATCTTCTATTCATCATTTTCAACCATACGGGCCTCCTCCGCCAATGTTTTGTCCTCCAGGATTTTTTCCACATCCACCACAAATGGGACAGCCTCCGCCTTTATATTCTCAACCACCTCCTGGTTTTGAACAATTTACTATTAATAATTCAATTCCATCGCCACCGATTCAACATCAACAGGTTTTTTTATATTTTTATTTAAAATTTTTTTGTTAATATTTGTGTTTGGGGGCTTTCATTTTCTCTATTTCCCTTTTTCGCTTACAATAAAGTCAAAAAATGCCACGAGTTTCTCGGTTTTTTCACCATTAAAGGACGGAAAATTGTGTCCAATGAACGTAAATATTCTTAAAAAAATTTTGCTTCTAAAAGTTTAAAAAATTTTTCCACAAGAGTTTTGACGTGGTTTCTCACATTTTATTTTCTTTCTAGTTTTGAAAGTCAGAATTTTAGTTCCATAGAAGGAGATCCTCGAGAGAATATTTTTAATAAAGACTTGAAGAGGTGGAAAGTCACGTTTTGTTCTATTTCATCCTCTCCTAACACCTTTAGATATTCTCTAATTTTTTTTAAAATTCCTATTAATTGGTCATTTAATTTTTAATAAAACAAAATTGTTTTTAAAGTTTTCTCAACATCGAATGAATTCTTCATTTGGAGGACGTGGTGGTGGTATAATGGGCATTCCACCCAATTTTCAAGAAAATATTTTACAACAGCCAAATAGCCAAGTATCATCAGCTTCTGCTTCAATAAGTAATAGTTCAATTGGGACTTTAATTGATGATAATAATTCAAATATTCAACAACAACAAATGAATTTAAATAGAGGAGGAAATAATTTGGGAGGATTACCTCGTCTAGATGAACTTCCAATGGATGAAGAACAACTTAGAGGACTTTCAGCTTTTGAGATGAATAATGAAAATGGAAATAATTTTGTTGAAGAAAATATTGACAATGAAAATATTGTGGAAAATGGTGGAAATATTTTTGAGGAGGATTTGGGGATGATGAATGATTGCGAAGAGAGGAATGAAAAGGTTTTTTAATGTTTTTTTAAATAAAGTTAGGTCCATTTCACCTTTTACGAAAAAAATTTTTAATTACGAGAAATAAACGTGTCTTTTCGTTTTCCCGTCATTTTTTAGATTTATTTTACTATTTTTCCATAAAGGGAAAAGAGAATGAAGGGGAAAATGTTTATTGTTAGTATTAGAATATTCTTTTTCCTTAGAAATTAATTTTTAAATAAATTTATTTATTTTTTAAGACAAATAATAATGATATTGGACTTCCACAAACTCCAGAGGTTGAGAATGATGTTACAATTCCTCATATAGTAAATCAATCAACTACTATTTGGGATGATTTGGAGCAAGAAGAAGAAGAAATTAAGGTTTTTAAAAGTTACCAGGGAAAAATTAAATGTACTTTCAAGGTTAAATCTACTCCGCTGATTACTACTACGAAAACTAATAAAATCCCAGAGACTATTGATGTTGAACAACTTGAAAATGATGAAAAGAAGGATATTAATAATTTTAATGAATGCGGGATTAGCTCTACTGTTTTTGTAATTTTTTTAATTTAATCCAATCAACACTCAGTTTTAAATGTTTTTGGGGCAGAATTATTTTAAGTTGGGGTTGTCTTTTAGGTGACTTCCTACTCGGGATGGGTCAAGTCACCCGACCCTTTAACTTTCTTTTGGCCTGTCTCTTCCCTGCTTTATACACTCATGTCAGTAGATCTAAAAATTGAAATTAGTGGTCGTAACTTATATTGAGGGTTGAGATGTATTTAATTTAAATTTAGAAATTTTTTTAATTTTCAGGAGCCTCCTTCTCAAAAATCGAAAATTGTTGATACATCAGAAGATACATTTCATGATCGACGAGTTCCAGCTTTTGAGCTTTCTACTGATGGTCGAATACTCAATTATTCTAAAATTCTTTCAATACGTAAACGGCACACACAGGAATTGTAAGGATAAAAAAATTTTTTGAAAATTTGAAAAAAAAATTTGAATTGGAATTTAATTGAAAGAATTGGAATATTGAGCTTTTTTCAAATTAATTTTTAGTTTTTCTTAAAATAATAAAAATAAGTTTTAGGCTATTTCTGAATATACATAGACTCTCAAAATCAGACAAATTTGAAACAAAAATTTAAAATAAATTTTTTTCTTAATTTATTCTTTTTTTTCAAGTTTGAAGTTTTTATCTCAAGCGGATAAACCATTAGAACTTGCATATGCTAGCAAATTTGGTGTTGATTTGGGCTGTGTATTGTTTTATTTGCAACGTTTAGCATCTCTATACCCTGAAGGATGTGATGTTAAGCAATATTGTGATTTTGAATTGGTAAGGAATTTTTTAAAAATTAAAAATATTTTTAAACGTTTACGGAATTTCTGAAATTTTGATATTTATCAAAACTCCGGAAAGTTTATATTTTCCGGAAATTATTCTATATTTTTAGGATCTTTTACATATTCCTAAAAGTTCTATATTTATATTTTCCAGTTAGTATTACTTTTAATGTCTTTCTACATTCCGGAAAAGTTATATTTACGAAAATATTTTTATATTTAATTTTCTTAATTTTCCAGTTTATGAAAACTGCTCGTCAAAGCGAAAACAATCATTATTTTAATAACACAATACCAAGTGTTGTTTTGCTTCTCCAATCTGGTGATCTCTTAAAATTTAATGAGAAAGGAATGCTTTCTGTTGCTGAACCTGTTTGTAAAGTTCGGCTGCTTTGTCTTCGTCAAAATTTATGTGAGAGAAATTTTGAATTTTTAAAATTTAATTTAAAAATTTTTTAAAGGCTCAAATCTATTTCGCTTTTTAATTCGCCGTAAACATTTGCAATATAGTGCTACTGTTGAACTTTTGCTCAATGAAATGGTGATTGAAAAAAAATAAATTTAAATTAAAAACAATTTTAGAAATCAATGGTTCCATCAAATGTTGAATCCCCGCCGGATGCTCGATGTCTTCTTTCAATTTGCAACAGATATCCAGCAGTTTTTGAGCTTGTTTGTAAAGAGAGTGAAAATTGTAAGGAAAAAATTATTTTTTGAAAATTAGAAAATTATTTTTATTTTTTCAGTCAATTTTTATCGTGCTTCTGTAGCTTTAAATGAATCAATTGTCAAAAAAGATGAAAACCTTTATTGGCGTGTAGTGCTAGATTGTGAATATGCTAATATTATAAATTTTGAGTTTAATGAGGAAAATAATAATTATGGATGTTCTTTTTGTGATTGTGAAAATTGTCAGTCTTTGACTAAAGAAAATTATTTTGGAGGAGAAGGAGGAGTTAGTTGTTCTGCTTAAAATAAAAATAAATTAATTGAGAAAAAGAGACTTATAGTAATTTTTTAATTTTAAGAAAATTTTTGTTGACTTTTAAAGTTTTTATTTATTAATTTATTTTGAAAACAATTTTCTGTTTTTTTAAATTTAAATTAGAGTATAAATATTTAAAAATAAAAAACAAAAGTTTTAGTAATTATTTGAGTAATCTCATATAAAAATTCCGGAAATTATAGGTTTTCCCTATTGAATTCAACTCCTGAATATTCCATAATTAGCTTCTAAAATGATTATTGTTTCCAGAAATTCCAGAAAAAATTATTTCAAAAATAATTTACAAATTGCGTGTTAACATTTATTTTGTTATTGTTTTAAAAAATAGTAAGTAGATTGATTGCTTAAAGGCACGCAAATTGTATTGAGTAAAAGAGGGGATATTCAATATATCAAGTTGGCGGCTTTTTCTCTCATTTTTGTTTGCTATTTTTTAAAAATGAACTTTACTAAAATAAATAAAATAAGCAAAACTAGAATAACTATAAAAGTTTCCAGAATAACTTTTCCTGAAATTATAAACATTCTGGAATAGTTCTCTGGAATACCGTATTTACTCAAATAATTACCCTGGGTAATTATTGTTTCGATCTATCGCTGGAGGGGGTAATTAATAGGGAGGGGGTAATTATTTGAGAGAGGGCAATTATTATTTCGACCTTTAGTTTTTTTAGCACAGGCATACGAACAGGAATAAGTATAAAATATTTTACCAAATACGGAGATAAATAGTTGCGTTTTAGCTGTATTATTCCCTTAATATCTTCAACAAAATGGTATTATAACATCAATACTTCTGTCCTGGGATATATAAATTACGTATAATTCCTGGTTAGGGGATATATTATTTATTCTTTTAATATATCCTATATAATATCCTCAAAATAGTACTATTTTTACCAGCAATACCTCCGTCTCGGGATATATAAAGGCACAGGTCAAGCGAGGGATTTAAGGTATTTAGAGGATTTATGAGATATAGAAGGAATAAGGCCTATACATTTAAAACTTCCTAATCTCCCATTATCTCTCCCAAAATCTCTTAATCCCGTCGATTTCCATCCTAATCCACACAAATCCTCGCTTTTTCCCTAAATCCTTTTTAATGTCTCGATTCATTCATTGATATTGATCGGTAAATGTTTTTTTAAATTCGATAATGATTTTTAATAAATATTTTTTAAATTAGTACAGGAAAAAATAGGGGGTAATTATTTGAGAGAGGGTAATTATTGTTTCGTTCTCTCGCTGGAGGGGGTAATTATTAGGGAGGGGGTAATTATTTGAGAGAGGGTAATTATTTGAGTAAATACGGTAACTCTAAATAATTAAAAACATTCCGGAAAATGGAATTTATTTATTTTTTCTGATTTTATTTAAATATTCTGATATCATTTTATAGTTAAATAATTTCCGTATTGAATTTTTCTATAACATTTTCTCTTTTTCTTCATTTAAAAATATAAATAAACACAAAATAATATGTAAATCCCCTAATAAATTTGTTGGATGAAAGGTTTCGAAAAGGGCGATGTGCTAACAAAAACAAAAAAAAATATTTAGAGAATTGAAAGAATATTATTTTAGAGAAGGCATTTTTATGTGTTTGTTATATAGGTATTTTATTTTTGTAGTTAACCTCCTCTTAAATTTTTTAATTAAATATCATAATATTTTTAAATATATCGCAACAACAAATTAAAATATTTTTTTAATTAACATTTATTTTTATTAAATAAATATCTATTTTTTAGTTTTAATATTTATTAATTTTATTAAAATCTATTGAAAATTAAATCTTGTAAACTTGCCTTCAAAATAACCTCCTAAAATTTTTTAAAAAATTCCTAAAAAAAACTATACCTCCTCAAAATATAAGTTTTCTGGAATAAATATAAACACACTTTCCGGAAGAAATTTATTTATTATATAATAGTTAGAACTTTCCGGAAATAAATTTATAATTATAATTCAAGATTGTTTATTTTACTAATAAATTATAAACTTTCCATAAATAAACATAGTATAATTATATATTTCTGAAAAGAGAAGTTCAATTTTAATAAAATAACACTCATAACTTTCCAAAATATTCTGAAATACCGTATTTCCTCTATTTGAATGCCACCCTCTAATAGAATGCCACCTTGGAAGGTGATTGAACAATAGAATGCCACCCTCAATTAGAATGCCACCCATTTTTATGCCGAAATTTTACCAAGTATAACAAGATATCCATTCCCAATTGTTTCTATTGACTTTCTCTTATTTTCTTGCCATTTTGGATTATTATGAAATCCGAAATAACAAATACAAGATCACTTAACAGGATTTCAAAAATGTCAAACGGGAGTTAAGAATTTTACTTAAAATTTTTACATAATAGATATCAGGGATACAGGGGACCTGAAATAAATCACAGATATCATGGATTGAAGGATTAAGATGAACTCATATTGATAGCGCTGGATTTTTATGGATTGAGAGGATATAAGTTGATTCAAAGTTATAAGTCGAGTTCGACATTTTCATTTTGCCTCCAAAAAAAAATTTTTCCACTATCCATTGGTTTCAAGTTTCTATTTATGTCACAACCAAAAATTATTTTAACAATTATCTCTTTCATTTTAGTAAAAAAAATAAATTGCTAGTTTAACCCCAAATAAATTATAAAAACGTTTTTGACTAAATACTTTATATATTTTTCTTCTCTTTAATATTTTCTAAGCTTATTTCCCTCATAAAAGAAGAAAAAATATTTACACTGTTTGCCGCCTCCCTTCCCTCCTTTATCCTCCCTCCCCTCCCTCCCTTCATTTTCTTTCTTTTTTTTGCCAATTGTCGAAAGCAGACATATAAAATCTTTTCTTTTGTCCTCTCAAACATTTTCTTCTTCTTCTTCTTGTCCCGTCAACAAAAAATGGCCAAAAACTTTTTTTAAAAACCTTCTTAACTTCCCTTCCTTTTTAACTTTCTTTTCCTTTAAAATCTTAAAAAATTCTTAAAAATTTTCTTTCCTTCATTCTTCGTTCTTTACCTTAAAATATAATGAAGAATCTGTCAAATAAAAAAATTGAAGAAGTAAAAAGTGGTTTAGAAAAAAAAATAAAAAATATTTTTATGTACTCGATTAACCTCTCAATCCCCCCCCCTCCCCCTTCCTTTTTACTTAATAAAACTTTACATACCTAATTTTATTGACTTTTTTCCATTTTTCTTAATTTCCCCCAAAAATTTTTTTCATATAGATTTACATAAACTTGGATTTTTAACTTTTTTTGGGGATTTTTTTATTCAAATTTCTTTTTTTGGTTAAATTGCGATATTTCTGATTATTTTTACATATTTTCTGGAATATCTTTAAATACAAAATTATTTTTGAACTTAAAAAATTGTATAAAAATATAATCATTATGGAAAAGTTTTAGGGGTTTCTTCATTTTCCGGAAAAGTAAACCATTTCCGGAATAAATTTAAAGTTTAATTTATAATATTATTCTATATCTTTTCTGGAAATAAATAACTAAAGCAAAGCAACTGGGTTATAGCTATTTCTCTCCTTTAGAGAAATAGAGATTAA
The DNA here is from genome assembly GCA_036172945.1 of Meloidogyne incognita. NCBI lineage: Eukaryota > Metazoa > Nematoda > Chromadorea > Rhabditida > Meloidogynidae > Meloidogyne > Meloidogyne incognita. The sequence goes on from JARQAC010000002.1 coordinate 4,076,559, forward strand.
TCGGTTAAATTAAAATTAAAAATTAAAAAATTAATCGGCGGCTGTGTACAAACCAGCATCTTCAGTAGACCGGGCCGATGTGTTATCCAGTACACCACGCCGCCCACTGTACAGCAGAGCTGTTTCGATCGAAAATCGTAAATCGAAAGAAAAAACCCTCAAAAATCGAAATCGAAATTTCGAAACAGCTCTGCTGCACAGCCTTAGGAATTAAATAGCTACATATATGCTTTACACTAATAATTTTTTTGTTTTTGGAATTAAATTTTTGTTAATTTAAACTTATTGCGAATAATTAACCTATTTTCATTCTCCTAATTTTACTGAATTTAAAAATTTTTTTATTAGAAATTTATTAAAAAAACGAAAAATTATTTAAAAATCGATTAATTTTAAAATCCTTTAATTTTTTCTACGGGAAAATAAATAAATTATTTAAAAAATAAATAACCTCCCCCAATGAGTATTGGAGGTAAAAGAAGTATTAGCTTAACCAAAGGAAGAGAAAGTAGTGTTGTTGGAACAGCAAAATTATTAGATAGATTTGAAATTCTTTTGGATAATATAGAGGAAGTGTATTTTGCTGGGCAAGAAATTACTGGAAAGGTTAATTTTTAAAAATAAAACATCCGGAAAATTTACAAAAATGTCTATAAGAGTACATAGATTGTTCCGGAAATATTCTATTATTTTCTGAATGTCTATGAGAATATTACTAAAATATTAAAATATATATTTCCTTTCCGGAAATATATTAAAAAATATATAATTCTATTTAAGAACTTTCCGGAAAATTATTAAAAGGGAATATTTAGTTCCGGAAAAATTATAAGGCAAATTTAAATTTCTTCACTGGAAGGATAACAATAGGGAAAATACAATGGAAATGCTTATTCATTCCTAGAAATTAAAAATATTCTCATTTAATTTAAAATTCATTGTTTTCCCGGAAAAGTAACAAAATATAAATAAAATATAATTTTATATTAATCAAAAAAGGTGGTAATTGAATGCAGCGAGCCAAAACAACTAAATGAAGTACTTTTGGAGGTAAAAGGGCGTGCTAGGTCCTATTGGACACAATCTAGAAAAACTTGTTCGGCAAATGAAGCTTATTTCTGCGAACAATTCAATACAACATATACACACAAATTACCTAAAAATTATGGAGATGAATTGAAAAAGATTTCAGTTTGTGAAGATAACAAACAACTAAGTGATTTGCAGCAAAGGCCAACGGCAAAGACTTCCTCTTCTAGCGTTAAAAGTGATCCAAAGAAATTGGTAATTATTCCGGAAATAATTGTTAAGGAAAATATAGTTAGTTTTCCGGAAATTATATTCCGGAAATTCTAGCTATAATTACTCATGAAAACTTTTTCCGGAATTTTCCGGAACGATTTACCCCGTAAAATATAAAATAGTACATATTTCCACAAGCTTTTCAGTAAAAAAGCTTTCCAGTAAGAAATCTTTAATGGATCTTCTTAAAATTACTTTTCCGGAAAGTAAATTTATACTTTGAAATTCTAATTTATTTATTTACATTAATTTATTTAAGGGAAGAACGCTCCCTCCCGGCGTCCATCAAATTCCTTTCTCTTATACTTTACCAAAACACTTGCCAAGTTCTTTCGAGGGCGATTACGGCTTTGTTCGTTACACTTGTAGAGCAATATGTGAACGGCCGTGGGACTTTGATATTGTCTGTTTTCGAGCTTTTACAGTGATAGGCATTGAAGATCTCAATTACGAGGCTGAAGTTAGAAAATACTCTTTTTAAATATAAATTCTCCCTTTTTTCGGTGCTTTCCCTTCCTTTGGAAACTCGTTCCACGCAACCAGTGTCTCTCTTCTGCATGAAATTAGGCACTATTCAAACAGAGCTTCGGGTGGCCAAGGGTGGCTACACGCCTGGGGAAGCTATTCGTGTTAGTTTAAATATAAAGAATGGAAGTAGAAGAAGTGTAAGGAATGTGGCTATTTGTCTTTGCCAAATTGTTAATTACAGGTATTTTCTAAAATTTATATGCTCTCCTACAAGTTTAAATTTTTTTGGAAAATATTACCTTTCCAAAAAGGAAAGGTAATATAGTAAATTATACCCTTCCTGAAAAATACTAGTAATTTTCCATAAAGTTACCTTCCGAAAAATATTACTTCCTTGAAAATATTACTTTTCCAGGCTTATTTTTTGCATTTTTTTAATATTACAAATTTTATTTTTGTTTATTTTTAGGTCAAAAACATTTGACGGCTCAGAATCTTTTAAACAAACTCGGCATATAGTCCAAAAAGTAACTGTCAGCGATAAAATTCGTAGAGGTACAGAATTCCACTGGCAAGACAAACCAATTTTAGTGCCTTCAATTCCCCCTCGTATGGTGACTAAATGTAAATTAATTGATGTTTCTTATTGTTTGGAATTACAAGTAAATTAATTTAAAAAATTATTTTTAAATAAATTGGGGGAAATAGGGAAAAATTGAAGAAAATTTTAAGTTAAATTAGGTAAAGTATTTACTGAAGAAAAACAACCGGACCTCACTGTCTGTTTTAGATGGACTTCAATTTAATAATATACAATTTTGAAATTTTTGTTGGCCACTGGGTTGGAAAATGTTTCTCATAATGTCGCCTCGCGTCTTGCCATAGAAAATAACGTTTAAAAAAAGGTAAAATTGACAAAACTTTCCTTTGCTCCTTTCATTACCTTTTGTGTCGCAAGACGCCGCGATCTTTATGTGAACGTAACATATAAGTTATATATACCTATTTATACGATTTTTTTAACCTCGTGAGTTCGGATTTTAAAAAATAATATTTTTAAATTTTAAAGTTTAACAATTCCCCTAAATTCACCATTTCTTTGCCTATTGTTATTGGAACAATTCCAATTTTGCCTGGAATTTTAAAAAATACAAAAAATAATAATAATGGAATAATTCAACAACAAAATAAAGATTTTGTGCAAGTAACTGTAACAGACGAAACTGGAAAAATTTTGGGGAAAAATGGGAAAAACGAGGCAAATGTTGAAAATGATGAGGAAGACAGAATGGACCCAGAAACTGAGCAATTGAGAAAAGAAGTTGCCAAAAAGAGGGTTAGAATGCCTTCTTCTGTATTGAGCGAGCTTTATCCGGCATTGGCTAGTCCATATTACAAGTGAGAGGAAATTTTTTGTTTGACCTCATTATAAGATACTCTCTTTAAGCTGTCTTATAATGAAATTATCTTAATCGTTTAAGACTACCCATTAGCAAAATAAAATATTAAATTGAGAAGTTATCTAGTATTCAGTGATATATTGACATCCCGATTTCTGGGTCGCGAATACCGATTCTTACGATTCCAGTATGTATAGGGATCTTGTACAGACAGACCTAATTATAAAATAGATCTGATAATATAGTCTAATACAGACCTCAAATTCATTAATAAGATACATTTTTTTAGCTTTTTGGGTATGAGGGGCTTTTAAAAATTAAATCAAAATTTTCAGAGAATTCTACCTTGGACCAGTTCCAATTTCTGACGACAAGGAACGAAAATTTCATTTTGGTAAAAATCGTTATGCCCCAAAATATCCATTTTATGAATAATCAGGACATTAAATAAATATTTAAATTGTTTTTTAAAAATTTTATTTTTGAAAATAAATAAATTTAAATTATTTTTTTTTGAAGAAAAGTTTATTGAAAAAAAATAATAAAAATCTTTATTTTCAATGTTAAATAATACTATGGAAACATTATTATAAAATACATATAAAAACAACAAAACAAATAAAAAGAAATGGCAAAAGTATTTCTGCTGTCAAGTTTATTTTTTTAAAGATCAATCTTAAGTTTGTGAAACTTAAGTTTTTAAGTTTTTTGAGGTTTTAGACTTAACAACTTGACTTAAGTTTAGGATTATTTAAGGTCATGTTTTATTTTTAAACTTAAGTTTAGTAAGTTAAACTTAAGTTTTTATTTCTTCCATACAAGTTTTAATTAAATGGTCTTTTTTGTAGTAGTTTAAAATTTGATTTTATTCTCAAACTTTTATTCCTTACACCTATTTTCCTTTTTATATTTTAACATTTTTTTATTTTCAATACTTTGCCATAACTTTTAAAAAAAAATTAAAATTGGCAATGTTCTAATTGGCACTTTTTTCTAAATTTATAAAACAGTATCAGAACTTTCCGGAGATGCTAATAAAACACTTCTTTCACTTTCCTCATTTTCTTCTCCTTCTATTTCCTCCCCTTCCTTCTTTTTCTTCTGATTATTTTCTTTTTTCTTCTGATTTTTAGTTTCCTCAACTTTCCCCGTTTTATTATTTAAAAACAAAAAATCTTCATTTTCCGAGGTATTTGGCTTTAAATTTATTTTTTGTTGTTTTCTTAATTGTTGTTTTTGTTGGGTATTTGATGATGAAGAACAAGGCAAATGTTGTTGAGCATAATTGTCTTCATTACTTTCGGGACTTTCTCTAATTGTTTGTTCTTTTTTTTGAGAGCTGGAATTGTTCTAAAATTTTTCTAATTTTTTTTCTAACTCAAAATATAGCACCTTATTTATTGCGATATTTGTTGATTTCCTCCTTCCAACTCCCCCATCACCACCATCACCAACTTCCTCCTCTTCTTCCTCTCTTTCATCTGCCTCAGGTGTTGTTGATTCACTTCTACAAATATTTTGGGAAATTCTTTGTAAATTTAAAGATGTTGAAGAATATTTTTGTTTAGGTAAACAATAAGTAGAAGATGAAGGTAATTTTTTGTCTGATTGTTGCTGGTGGAGACGAAAAAATGTGAGTAATTCTTCCAAGTCTAAGTTTAGCTTATTTTGCATTGATTCTAATGTTCTAGAAAAATAGGAAATTTTTTTTTATTAAAATTGCTCATTGAAAACGAATTTCTACAGAATTTGCATACTCGAATTATCTCACTTTTCTAAAAATTTCGGAATTTCTGGACATAACAAAAGTTATATCCGAAAAATGACAAAAAATCGACTATAAATAATTATTTCTGACCATAATTTAACAAATAAATAAACAAATTTTCTAAAATTTCAGAAAGATGAAGGAAAATTGAGCAAAAATTTACAAATTTAGGTTTGAATTTAAATTTAATTTACGTTTCAATATTTTCCAGACGCCTATTAAGTTGATCAAAACGTTCTTCATTTTTTTGTTGTTGTCTAAATAAATATAACTGTTGTTGTTGTTCTCCATAATTTAAAGGAGGAAGTGGGGGAAGAGGTGGGGGTGGTGGGGGTGGGGGTGGGGGAGGGTGAAATGAAGTTAATAAAAATGAGGAATTATTGTTGTTATTATTTAATATTCTTTCTTCCCCTCCTCCATTTTCTGAAGCATCAACAGCTGGAAGTGTATGGTCTATATTTGGACCAAAAGTTGAAGAAATTGGGGGAGGAGGAGGGGATTTTGGGTAATTATTTTCTTCTGTTTGTTGTTGTTGTTGTCCATTTAAACTAGAACCCATTCCGGTAAGTGATCGAAGAACACAACCATAACCGGTTGATGTAGCTGAGAAATTTAAATAAATATTTAATTGGGAAAAGAAAATTATTTTTGTATATTTTCCGGAAAGAAATTATATAAAATAGTAATTTTTTGGATAATATTGCAAATAATATTTATTTTCCAGAAAAATATAACTTTGCGTAAAGAATATTTTGAGTAATTAATTTCCGGAAAAGAATAATAAAAAATATCACTGGAAAAAATATTCGGTTATTTAATTTTCCAGAGAAAATTTCAACTGTGTAAATTTCCGTAAGGAATTAATTTTACGGAAAGTTATATTTTTTCCGATTTTCCGGTTCAAAAGTAATGTGAAATAATTTAATTTCCAATATTTTAATTAAAGATAAATTTTTACAATTTTGTTGTTCTTGTGGTATTGTAGCTGAAGTTGGTGTTGGCGCTTCAATTGACACCTGCGGCCTTAATTCATCCGCAAATAATGGGCGGAATTGAGAGGAATATGCACGGAAATCTTTAATTAGTAGATAGAAAATAAATTAAATAAAAACTTTCCGGAAAGAATTAAAGTAAAAATAAAGTTTTAGGGAAGAACAAATAATAAATTGGGAAGAAAATTTCCGGAAAATATAAGAGCAGAATTTTCGTGAAGGGATTAAACTTTCCGGAAATAGATCAGAATAAAAAGATTTCCGGAAAATACAAAAATAATATTCACACCTTCACACAGATTTTCTCTGTTATTCTGATTAACCCCTCGTTGCATAGGCATTACCAGTAATTGATTATGTTGATTCTGATTTTGTTGTTTTTGTATAGACGAAGAGGAGGAAAGTCTTCCAGTTAATGGAGGGTGAAAAAATCTTGGAGGATGATTTTTCCTCGAAAGAGTTTCGTCTCTCAAATTGTAATTAATTAATAAATGTTTGCAGAAATGTTCAGCAAATTCTGGATACATTTCCAAAACATCCAAAAGATCATCTCGAAGAATTTTGTGTAAATCACAATAAGTTAGAGCACGAACTGAGCAACTTTAAAAAAATTATTTGAAAAAATTCTCTTAAATTTCAAATTCACCTAGCTTTACCAACATCCTCGTTAAGCATTGGATTTTCACCAAAAACCTCGTCTTTACCTAAATAAAAATTTTTTAAAATTTTTATTAGATAATAACCCACCAATAATGCTTACAACCAAATCATCTTTTACTATCTCAACAGAACCGCGGGCAATAAAATATAGACCGGTAAGAATATCACCACGATGAACTGTGAAAGTTTATGTAATTCATAAATTTATTTAATTAAATATATTTAGTTTAGTTATGAGAACAAATAAATCAGAACTTAAAAAAATTAGAACTTAAAAGTTTCTGGAAAATATTAAATTAAACCTTCCGGAAAAAAAATAATGAATCAGAATTTTAAACTTTCAGTAAACAAAAAATCAGAATTAAAAATTCTGGTTTATTATTTTATTTCCTGAAAGTTTATATTTTCCGGAAACTTATAAATTCTAATTTAGTTTGTTTCCGGAAAAAAATAAAATAAATCAGAATTTATTTCAAGTTTATTTAAAACTCTAATTATTAAATAACCTAAAGTATCGCCAGGTGGAGCATGTGTTGTTCTAAACCGCATACTTAAAGCTCTCAAACATCCAGGTGAGCATTTAGAAAAAGCTTAAAAATTAATTATATTAGGTAATCGACCTTGAGGCCTACCCGCACAATTATTGAGCAAATTTCTATTTAAATGTAAGCAGATATCTGCTTGTAGGCAATCAGGAAAGCCTTTAAGTACCTAAAAATAATTTCTAAAAATTAATTTAAAATTTAAAATTAATTACAGTATTCATATCAATCCCGTTTGTATATGACCAAGCATGTTGAAAATATTCTTCTAGTCTTTGCCTAAGTGGATTTGGAATTTGATGGAAACGAATGAATTCGCGCAAACGACTCATTTCTATGAAAAGAAAATGTTAATTTTATTTATTCTGGAAAGAATTCTAAGAGAATTTTATAATTTCCGTAGAGTTATATATTTTTCCGGAAATAGGTATATATTATTTTCTGGAAAGAAAACAGAAAATCAGAATTTTTTAATTTTTTGCAAATAATTATTTTAAGTTTATTCTGATTTTAAATTATTCTGATTTATTTAAAGTTTATTTTTTCCAAGTTTATTTTTTTAAGTTTATTTTTTCCAAGTTTATTTTTTTAAGTTTATTTCTTCTAAAATTATTTTTTCCTCACCAGTATGATATCTAGCCGTTCCACTATAAAGTCTTTGAATAATTGCAGAAACTGAAAAATTTGTCATATTAATTTTAATTAAAATTCCCCAACCATTTCCAAAAACAGAGGCATACATTAAAGAGCCAAGTATCATCATAATTATTGTAAATATTTTTTCTGAATCGGTTGTGGCACTAACATTTCCAAAACCAATAGAAGTGATGGTTGATAAAGTAAAATAAAGAGAAGTGACATAACGAGATTTTAATGAAGGACCTCTTTAAAAAATAAAAAAAAATATTTTTAAAAATAAATTTTTTAAAATTTAATTTTCTCCAAAAAGTTTTCGGGAATTCAAAGTTTTTAGATCAAGTTTTGAAATTAAGCTTATTTTTATTAAAGTTCTAAGAAGCAAGTTTTATAATTTAATAAAAATTCCAACTTGAATTAATTCAAGTTGAAATTTTTTTATTTAAAGTTTTCATTTTTAAGTCGACAAACAAAATATAAATTAAAGTTTTATTTTTTCTAAAAGATACCCAGCAGTTATTGAACCATTTTTAGTTCTAAGATAAGGCTCATTTAGATGTCGAGCTGAAATAAAAAATTAATTTTTTTTAAATTTAACATTAGATAAGTTTTTAAAAATTACAAAGTTGATGAAGCCAAGTGATATTCTAAAAAGTAAAGATTTTTTGGACTTTCAAAAATTTTTTTTTAATATTTTAGTGATTGAAATTAATTTTTAAATATAAATTTTAATTATTATTTAATTAATAATTTATTTTAAACTAACTTTATGTGGTAATTCTGTAGAGCCAATGGCATACCAAATACCTTTAAAATATTATTTTGAATTATTAAATTTAAAAAAATTAATTACTTACAAGCTAGCCAATGAGCAATTAAAGCAAATGTAGCCATCTAAATAGAAATAAAAAATTTTTTATTTAAATTTAGTAATTTCCCTACTAAAAGTAAAAGAACAGCCGCCCCATATTCAGAGTACCTATCAAGCTTTCTGGCTACCTTAATTAATTTTTTAAATGATTAAAAATATTATAATTGGATTAATAAAAATTTACTTAAGGTTTAAATAAAATAAACTTTAAAACTTGGAAATAATCTTAAAATAAACTTGAATTAAATAAAGTTTATTTCAAGTTTATTTTTTAAAGGTTTGAGAATTTAAAACTTGTATTTTTTAAATAAATTTATTTTCCAAAAAAGTCTTTACCCGTACTAAACGCAAAAGACGAGCAGTTTTTAAAAGACCAATTAATGTTGTAGTCTATAAAAATTTTGAAAAAAGAAATTAATTTTTTAATCAAATTTTTATTACTTCATCACTATCCGTCTCGACCAATAACAAGTCAAAAGGGACAGCTGTTAAAAATTAGTAGATAAAATAAACAGACCTAATCCCATAAATCCCCTAAAACAGACCTGCTACCCTATTAAAAATAATTTAAAAATTATTGCCAAAAAATTAGAAAATACTCACGCGTCAATAAAAAACCATCCCTTAAAAATAAAATTGTTTTTAAATTAAAAATTAAATTTGTTTACCTTAAAATAGTGTAGTGCAATTTTCCCTGGATCACTGACAACTTCATCGTTGTCGTTCTATATTAATTAAACTTTAATTAAATAAAACGAAAAAAATATATTTCAAGTTTAATCTTTAAAGTTTCGAACTTATAATAGAGATCAGAATAAATAAAGTTTGAACTGTAAAAATATAAACTTCTGAGCTTGAACTTGAAAAAATAAAATAAACTTGAATCAAAAAACTTAGTTTAAGTTTAATTTCAAAATTATTTTTAAGTTCAATTTTAATTCAAGTTTTATTTAAGGTTTAAACAAAACTTGAAATTAAAGTTTAAATAAAATAAACTTTAAAATAAATTTGAATTATTAAAACTTACAACATAAGTAGTTCTAAAGTTGATTACTTTAATAAAATAAATTAAAGTTTTAATAAACAAATTATTTTCCTTACTGATATCAATAATAAAGAAAATATCAACAATGAGATCCTAAAAAATTAATGGATATTTTTCCTTTAATTAAGAATATTTTTACAATAATTTCCATAGGTTCTCCAAACTTTGCCCTTCTCTGTTGTGTATTTTGACCCTAAAAATTATTTTTTATTGGAAAAAATTAATTTTAAAAAATTACCTCTCTTAACAGGAATGCTGCTACATAAGGCTATAAAAATTTAAAAAAACTTTTTAATTTTAAAATAAAATTTACCGTAAATATGGCTGTGTAAATAACAAGGAGAAGAATTCTAAAGATTATATTTTTTTAAACTTAATTTTGAGTAAAAATATTGTTCGAATATTTAAATATTTTTTATTTAGATTGGCCGTTGAACGACTCCATTATAATTCCCTCAAAGAATCCAAATAAAAAATAAATTCAGAAACAAAATATTTTCGAAAATCTTTGAAGATATAGGGGAGTATGGGAAAATAAATAAGAGTGTAAGCCCTCTATTTTTCAACTACTTCAAAGTGGAGAATAGGCCCGAGACGAGATCCTGAAAAATTTCATTTATTTTTCTAGATATCAATCTCACATCCTGCTTGAATCTCCAATCATATCTAGGGTTAATCGAAATAAAAATTGTTTTATTTCGAATGGAAACGAAACGAAATGGGGAAAAAGAGCAGATAAAGCGAAACAAAACAAAATTTATATCAGCTCTTATCCGTCCTCTACTTCAAAGTAAAATAAATTTTTGAGAGATTTTTATATTAAAAATACAAAATATACATCCAATCCCAAACAGCCTTAAAAGGAGAATAATGGATAATTGTGCAATGATGAAGTCTGTTTGGTTGTAATTTGTACTTTAAAGAAAGAAATTTATTTTTTTAAATTAATTTAAAGAAATACTTCTGGAATGACATCTGCGCCTAGACTGAGTACCTAATTTTGAAAAAAATAATTTTTTTGAAAATTTATTATTTAATTTTTAAATAAAGTAAACTTTCAATAGTTAAATTAATTTTATTTTTTGATTTAATATCAAGAAAAAAATTTTTAGTATTGAAAATTAATATTTAAAAATATATTTAAATTAAAATATTGAAAAAAATTAAAAAAATATAAAATTAAATTTACAGTTGAAAATATGGAAGAAAATTTAAAAAAATTTTTGTAAAATTAAATAAAAATAAAAATTCAAAAAATTAAATTATTTAACTATAAAAAAAGTAAATATAGATTCATAAAATTATTTTTAAAAATAAATTCAAATATTTTTCCAAACCTTTAAAAACCTAACATTAGCAAAGAAAGCCCCTAAAGCGGGTCTGAAAGGAGGGAAGGGTAAAACGACTAAAGGTGTTGGAATTCTGATATTTTCATTGTGAAAAGGAAGTGGAGAAGAAGAGGAAGGAATTAATGAATTTATTGAGGTATTGGATTCCTCAAAAAATGAATTTTGTTGTTGAAATGTTTGGATTGATTGGGTTAACATTCTTTGGAATTTTTTTGGAATTTTGTAATTTATTCAAAAAAACTTTTTTTTGAAATTTTTCTGATTTTTTAGAAAATGAAAAAATAATAAAATATATAAATATTCAACCGTTTTTCAAATAAAAAATTGTTTTTACGCCATTCTATTTATTTTATGTTAATTAGTCGAGACAGGTCTCTAAAGTTAGTTTACACTATAATTTGATGTCACTTACAAATTAATGATGTCAAAAATACAAAAATAAAAATAAACTTAAAAACTTATTTTTAATAAAGGTTGTAAAAATGTTGTAGAAAAAAAATAAACTTGTGTAAATAAACCTTAAACAAATAAACTTAAAATAAATAAACTTTCTCAACAAACTTAAAAAACAAACTTTAAATTAACTAGAGTAAAATAAACTTGGATGTTTTGTTAAAAATAAACTTGAAATTGTAAATGTTTTTAAAAACATTTTTTAAAAACTTACATTATTTATTACTCTCGATGTTCGTCTAACATGTTTAGTATGACCAGGCAATAATAAACTATTAGCACTTAATGTTTCTGCCGCTAAAGAGGAAGCATTTATTGCTGTATTACATTTAGCTGCTGCTGTTCTTTGATATCTACAAGTTGGTTGAGAGGGAGGTGGTGGTGGTGGACTTTTAGGAGGAGGGGAAAGCCTGTCCAAAGAGTGTGTAGTTGACTTTTTCTGCTAAGATTTTTAAGCAGATAAAAATTTTTATTTAAAATTAGCTATGTAATCCCGATTATAATTCGACATTTTCATACATCCTTAAAATAAATATTTCGAAGTAGAGGTGACATGCAGTTATATTATTCGAGTCGCTACAGTTAAAATCACATTTGGGTAAATTTACTATTGGTCAAATCTATATTCGACCAAGATTTCCTTTGGCCAAAATCTCCATTCGCCTAATTTTCAATTTTTGTTATCTTTCAATATTTCCCAAATTTTTAATAAATTTTCAAGATTCTAACCACTATATTATTATTGCTGTTGCTATTATTTTTTGATTCATCTCCCCCATTTAAATATTGTTTAAAAGTTGGGGTAGATCTTTGATTACGTTTATAATAATGGGGGAATTGATGTTCTCCTCCACTTCTTTTTTGCTTTTCTAACAAAACCCCAGCTGATAATTTTTTGGTTGGAGTAGTAGAAAAACGTGAAGAAGCAGCAGCTGTAGCAGAAATAGAAGATCGACCACATAAAGCCCCGCCCGTTCTAGATGAAGAACGGCCAAGACCACCTCCACCGGTTGTTGTTATTGTTGAGATACTGTCTTCGTTAGAATCATTTGTTCCACCAAAAACACAAGTTTTCATTTAATTTTTAATGTTTTTGTTGATGTTTTTAATAATGTTTTTAAAGTTTTGATGTTTTGTGTTTTTAAATGTTTGAGTTTTGGTGTTACGTTGGTTAGAATGAAATTTTATAAGAATGTTTTTCTGATGTTTTTGTGTTTTATTATTATTCTGGTTTTGTTTTAATATTTTTAATTAAAACAAGTTTATTTTTCTCAAGTTTTGAAACAAGTTTATTTATTATTAGTTATTTTAACAATGTTTTAACGATGTTTTGTTGATGTTTTATTAAATGTTTTAATCTATTGTTTGTTGTTTGCGCTGTTTAATTACTTTGTTGTTTTTCAATGTTTTATTTTATTGTTTGATGTTTTTAACAAAGTTTTTCCTCCCTTTAAATATTTGCACACACTCTTTTTTCACTCTCTTCACTCCACAATCTCTAACAACAAAGAAGTACTATTATTAGAATACCGTAGCATTTCGAAAAATAAAAAAATTAAATTTATAAATAAAAAATACTAACAAGCTATAAAAACTAAAAGAGTCAAAAGTATTAAATGTTTTTGAACAATATAGTAGAAAAATATTTTTAAAAGCCAATTTTAACTATTATTTTCATTTATTAAACACGCAAACAAGAAAAAGGAGCAACAAAAATGAATTTTTTTTAGATTTTTAAGAGGACAAAATTTGGTAAAAAATATTTTAAGAAAAGGGAATAACAATTCCTTAATGGGAACTAATTTAAAATATTTTAAGAAGACCCAAATCCTCATAATTCCAAAAAATTTCAATTATTGTTCGAATAAAAATCAGTGTTTATTTATTACTAGAGCGAGTTTTTTAGGTCCAGAAAACCAATAATAGGCACCTAAATAGGTCCGAAAAGAGGCTAAAATAGGTTCAAAAATTCTATTTTTATTACACTTTACGGAAGTCCAATCGAAATTAAAATTTTTTAAATTATTAATTTATAAAATGTTTTCAATCAACCAAAAAAAGAAAAAAAATTTAAAAAAAGAAGAGAATTTTATGCCGCCATTTTAACTTTAAAAAAGCGATGATGCTTAGGGAAATACAAATTTAAAAGGTTTTTTTTTACTTTAAAAGTACTTCTTACATACTATATCTTTTTAACGTCTTTTACTCAAGTCTAGAAGAAAAGAATAAAAACATTTAAAAAGATAAACGCTGAGACACTTAATTTTGCCAAATGAAAATTTTTTTCAATTTCAAAAATTTTTAAACAAAAATGTCAATAAATAAAAATTTTCATTGTGAAAATGTTTAGGGGAATCAAATTGTTGAAATATACATATGTAGATATAGTAAAGCTAAGATTGGACTCCGAACTAGAACCCGGGTTTTTTTGACTGACCCCCCCCCCCCCCCGCGAACTTTTCGACTCCGAAGGATCTGGGTCCAATCCTAAGGTTATCTTTTGGAAATCTTTTCTCAAAATGCCAATTAACGAGAAATTCTCAGAATTTCAGATTTCAAAATATCAAAAAGTCAACAGTTCAGAATGTCAATCAAATTAAAAAGTAGCAAAATTAACAGAATTTTTATTTTAACATTTGGCAAAACAAAGTTTTTAAAAAAGCTGAACCCGGCTTAAAAAAAGGGAATATATAAACTCAAAACAAGGGGGGAAGATGTACATAGTATAAATATAAACCCTTCTTGTCGGCCTAGCGGAAAGAAGCTAAAAAAGAATAAAAAGAAAAGAATCGGTGGACGGGAAAGAGAAATTATATATAAATATTTTGGCAACGCGGCATCAGATACGGACCAACAAAACTAAAAAGGAAGAAACAAGCATGTAAGGGGGGGGGGGGGGATAAAAAGAGAAAGACTGACTCTTCTTTTTGCTTCAAAGGAAAGGAACCTTAGAAGAATTTTGGGTTAAAAAAAGAATGAAGAAGTGAATAAAAAGGAAAAGTAGAGAAGGGTAATATTGACGATATTGGCAAGTGAATGAAGGAATTGATGACCAAAAGGGCAGTTGATGTGCCTTTTAGAGTCAAAAAATATATAATGAGTCTTAAAAAGTTTGGAAATCTTTAGGGACCTAAAGGGGTTGTCGGTAACCGAACCGAAGAACCGAGGATTTTTCGTGTCGGATCCGATTATCCGAGGTCTTTCCAGAAAAACAACTCTACTAACAAGTATACATAAACTCATTTGAAAATATATAGTAAAGCGCCCCATCCAAAAAAGAGCAAAAGAGTGGATAAGATTTGATCCTGAGAGTTCTAAAGATGTTAACCGTTCAGTCATCCCATCAACGACTGATCGGTTTTATTTTTGCTTTATTTTTTAGGCTGGAAGGAAACTTCGCCGACCCTAAATTAGTTTCCAGTTTTAATCTTGAAAATTCATTAAACACCATCCCAAGAATTTTTAAAAATTTTATATGCAATAAGAGCTTCAATAGTTAAAAACTAGTTAATTTATAATGGCTAAAAATATTAGCTTCATAAAAAGCAATAAAAATCGTTTGAAGAAAATTAAAAATAGTAAAAGGATAAACGGGATAGACTGGGAGATAAATTTATAGATTTTTTATTTAGAGTCCCCTAAAGGAAGTTCTCTATAAATTAAATTAAGGAAATCCATTTATTTATTTACATGATCCGTTTTCCGCCTTAAATTATTCTTGAAGACTTGGCAAAAAACAAGAAATTACCGTCATTGCATAATTGGAGGGGGGGAAGAGGAGGAAAGAAAGGATTGGAGTAGGAATGCATAGGCTAAATTAAAATAAAAATAAAGGGGTTGGATGATAGGAATGGAGAAAAGGACAAAGCGCAGCTTTTTGTTGAGTTCTTCCTTCCTTTTTAAATAAAAACAAGAAAGGAAACAAAAAAGATGCAGAAAGAAAATAAAAAGAGAGAGCTAGGCTTCAATGAAATTGACTAAAAAATGGACAAAATAAAAGAAAAAAGGGGGGTTGGCAAAGTGAAAGTTGACAGGATGGGACGAAATTAAAAAAGTGACTAGGGTTCGACCCTCCATGATAACAACTTTAATAGAATCCAAAACTAATCCACTAAACCATGGGTACAAGCTAAGTTAATTATTTTCTCGGAGGTTCAGAAACTTAAAACGGCCACAACTTTATTAGTTTTTAAAATATTTTTACACAAAAATCTCCAACAAAATTTCCTTTAATTAAAAGTACATACCAAGCTTATTTATTAACTATTCTAAAATTTTGAATAAATCTCATTAATAAAAACGAAAACAAGCATTTGAGCATTGATCTCTAAATCCTTTTATTTGTAAGGCAAAATGGGGGAGGTTAGTATAATAAATATTTTTTCCTTTTTTTGGAAAGCTAGCCGCCCAAGGGAACAATAAATATATTTAATGTTGGCGTAAAACATTTTTGCATTATTTATTTTTTGAAAAATAATATTTGCAAAATAAACACGTAAATGAAAAGAAAAGAGGAAGAGAAGCTTATTTATATGACCTTTATGACGTGATTTCTTTAATTTTCTGTTTTGGTCTAGTTAATTGAAATAATAGATATTACTTGGTTGTACTATATCCCAAAAAGGTTATAATCTAATAAAATAAATTTTGGAAATTACAGTTCCTGAAAAGAAAGATACATGTATTTAATAAATCCTCCGGAAAAGAGAATCTGAAAATAGAAGAAAGTTCGGGTATTATTCAGAAGAATATTTTTACGGAAAATAAATTATACCCTAAATTGTTTAATACAATTCCGGAAAATATAAAAATACAGTTCCGGAAAAGATACAATAATTAAATTTATTTATACACGCTTTCAGGGAAAACGTGAATAGGATAGAATTCGAAAAATAATTTTTGTCAGTAATCTAGGACCTAATTAAATAATCTAAAATCCCCTCATATGTATTAGTTTGTGAAATATTAAAATCGATAAAATTAAAATAAAATTTTATTTAAAAAATATGTGTTTTCAGAAAAATGAACGATTGAATGTTGAATAATAAAAAAATAAATAAAAGGGGAAAAATATTGAGAAAGTAATTGGACAAGGTAAAGCCTAGCACTAAAGCAAAAAACCTTCCATTTCCCCAATCACATATGTATGAGAAAAGGGGGATTTTTTTTCATTAATTTTTCATAACTCGTCAACATTTTATTTTTTTATAGACAAAATAAAAAAATTGTTTTTTTTGGATTGAAAAAAATTTTAGATAAATAAATAGAGATATTAATTACACACCCATATATATTGGCTGTAAATATTTCTCTTAAAAATATTCAGATAAAAAGAATTATTATAACTATTTTGTAGTAAATTATAGTAGGTTTCTGGAAAATACAATTCCGGAAGAGTAAAAGGGAAATAGTTCGAAAAAGATTTAATCAAGTTTGATTCGATTAAAGCTTGATTTATTAAGTTTGATTTATTCAAGTTTGATTTCCGCAAATACAATTCTGGAAAATAAAATAACTCCTAATTCCTAAAAAGATACATAAATAAACAGAAGAAAAATACTACAGCAAAACAATAAATACAGCTACAATAAAAGAAATTTTAATATTTTGGAGGAAAATGGCAAAAAGGGACAATAAAGCAGGTGGCTGGTTGTACACCCAGCCAGCCGAACATTAATTCCCCTTTTGTAACAAAACACAAATAAGAATATTTAGTTATTTGTCCAGACTGTATCTAAAGGCTATCCAACTTTATTTTAAAAATTTTTAAAATATTTTCCAGAAAGAAAATACAAGTTTAAAGTATTTTTACAATCCTTTCCGGAAAACAAAGGAAAACTTAAATGTACTATATTCCGGAAATTGCAGAAAATTTTTCCGGAAAACTTTATAACAGCACAACAACTTAGTTTTTTTAACAGAAATTTCCGGAAAACAAAATAAAGAGAAAACACATTCCGGAACAAAATTCTGATGTGCGCAATGTTTGTTTGTTTTGTATAAAACACGTCATTTTATATTTATTAATTTTGCGTAAATTAATGGAATATTTATGTAAATATTTATTTAAATATTTATCACGCATTTAAAGATTTTTTTACAGAAGAATGATTTTTAAATGTCTAATATGTATATCTAGTAGTACATTTTCCCCTTTTTTCATCGAATTTTCTGTTGCGCGTTTAGTAGACAAGGAAGATAAAGAAGGGGTAATAAATTGGACTTGGCATTTTCGTGAAAAGGAAGAAAATGAGAAAAAAAGGGGGAAAGTGACAAGTTTAAAAGAAAATGAAGAGATGATACTGAGGAATGAATTCAATAAATTATTTGGAAAAATAAAGAAGGAGACTTTAGAAAATTAAAATTTTAGAAAAACACAAAAATAGTAAGAAAAATAGGACACATTATGTAATGAAAATAAATTCAAAAACCAGCAGCTCTGTGAAGTTTTTGTATTTTTACAGAAATTAATTTTTCAGAAAAAAATTTCGGAAAAATATAAATTTAAATTGACTTTTATTCTACGGAATATACGGAAACCCAAAGAAAATACAATTAAATAAGTTTTCCGGAAAATACATTAAATAACAATTTTATTTCAGGACAATACAAAATATTAATATTCCGGAAAATATACAAAAGAATGTTTGCCAAGACAGGGAAGAAAGGAATGAATATTGCTTAAATTATTTAAAATTCCTTTAAAAATTTAAAGTATTTCCTCATTAAAAAAGTTTTATAAAAATAAAGAAAAATGGACTAGAATAATTTAATTGTGTTGAAAATTGAAAAATGAAAAAAAAATTGAAGAGGATAAAAGTGCTTTAAAGGAAATGAATTATTTAAAAATGGACGAAAATTATTAATTTAATTAAAAAATAATTTTTAAATTTAAAAAAAAATAAAATTTAAAATTTGAAAAAATAAAAAATTTGTAGATAAAAACGTTAATATAAAAAATAATTTATTTTCAAAAAAATATAATTTATTAAAAATTAATTTTTAATTAAAAATTTAAAAAATTAAATTAAAATAAATTCAAAACACCTACCGTCCTCATATTCGCTGTATGCCTAAACAACTGTAGCAAAGCCGTGTTGTTTGCTGTTTGGTCTTTATTGTTGTTGTTAAGCAGTTTTAATAATTAATTTCAAACTGCTTTTGTGCAGTTTGAAAAGCAGAAAATAAAAGAAAATAATTAGGGGATTAATATTTTTTATATTAATCTGTGAAAAAATAAAAGAATTTATTTTATTGGAACCAGAATTATTAAATAGTCATATAAAATCAGAATTATTTTTAAAACAAAATCAGAATTAACGTTAAAAATCAGAATTAAAATCAGAACAAAACTAGAATAAAATCAGAACTGTTAAATTTAAAATATAAATAATGTTCTTAAAAATCCGGAAAGAATCAGAATTATTTTTAAATCAAAATCAGAATATTTAATAATTATAATTCTGATAGGCAAATAAAACACAGCAAAAATTAGAATTACTAGCAGAATATTAATAAATTAAATAAAAATTAATTAGAAATAAATACACTTATTGTCCCCTAGGAAATTAGGGATTAAAGTTTATATTTATTTTTATAAAGGAAGGCAAATAAAAATTCCCCAAAATATTTGTATTTAATTAATTATCGTTAACCAATTAATTTTCTAAAAACAAAATAAATTAATTATTCAACTATTTTTAAAAAATATGTAAAAGTTGTTAGTTAGTTAGTTAAATATCTGCTAATAAACAATAGAAAAAAATTCCTCTTTATTTTTACCCAACATTTTTTTCAATTGTCAATCAAAAATAATGAGAGATTTTCACATTTGGCCTTAAAACTTTGGTTAAATAACTTTAAAATAATCGATGCCTGATGGACAA
Source organism: Meloidogyne incognita (assembly GCA_036172945.1). NCBI lineage: Eukaryota > Metazoa > Nematoda > Chromadorea > Rhabditida > Meloidogynidae > Meloidogyne > Meloidogyne incognita. Next base: position 4,095,931 of record JARQAC010000002.1, read on the forward strand.
AAAAACAGATTTTTTATGTCTCTCTCTGGATCGCCATAAGGGAAAATTGAAAAAGTAAAGCAAAAGTGTAAGTGGAAATAAAAAGAAAGAGGAAAAGACAATAACTAAAACGGCCTGGGCGGGAGGATATAAGGATATTATGGCGTGGAAAGAGGGTTGGACGTTAATTTATAAAACGGATAAAAGTAAGGTTAGAATTTTCAAAAATTTTCATAGAGTTTTTTGGGAGAGTTTTCAAAATTCTCTAGAAATTTCAAATTTTTGGTAAGGTATTTAGTGACATTATAAGCGAAAATATACGAAAAATTCTGGTTTTTCTGATTATTTCGACCAGAACTTTGGCAATACAAAACCTAAATTTATGAAATTTTTAAAGAATATAGGAAATACTTTCAAAGATAAATCTACAAAATTTTACGCTTCCAAATACTTTTCTCTCAGAGTTATGCAAGAGTGCGCCCAAATATTTCCCGCGCCAAAACGTCAATTACCCCCTCAGGCCCGGCAAGCCGCAACAACAATTACCTCTATCTCTTTTTTTCGTTTATACTTTTTTTATTCCGCTTATTCACACGCTATTCACAAACATAAAAAGGCTGACAAACAATAGAAAATATTATATTATGCCACTTGAAGGATATATATTTATTTATTGATATATTGATTGAATTAAAAAACCACAAAAAATTGGCAATTTTTAAGGGGAAAATGACGATTTTTATAGATTCTGATAGTAAAATCAGAATACTTAATGAAAAGGGTTTTTTTATTTTCTGGTAGAGAAATTGTAGAAAATAATGTTAAAAAGAAACATTTAAAAAAATGTTTGGCTTGAAACAAAGATACTAAGAAAAAATATAAATTTAGAGATTAATTAAACTTGGTTGACAAGAATATCTTTGATAGGGCGTACGACAATTGCGGGTTTAACAATTACGGATATAAATACAGGCAGATTTTTTAAAACTTAAAAAAATAAAAAATGCACATATAAGTATTTAGTATTTAGAAAAGTGCCAGTTTCATCTTTCTCCTGTTGATCTCGCCGATTTCGATTTCTCGTTCCCTTTAACTGAAATTTTCTTAAAGTTGAGAATTTAAATGAGCATATATTAAGAATACGGTATTTTTAAGAACTGTATTATACAGAAATATTGATACTGATGAGTAGAGGAGTTTTTTTTAAAAAAAGCTCTTCTATATTTTTAAAATTTTTATTTTTTTTTAAAATAATTTTTTAATTTTTGCAAGTCTGAAAATGCACTCAAATGAATGAAAATAAGAAAAAAAGGAAAAAATAAAAGAAAAAAAATTCGATGTGTTCCTTTATTTAACAAATTTAATTTTAATAGGAACACCGAAGAGAATGGCATGAAATAAATATTGGAATAGCAAAAATCTAATTTTTTTTACCGATTTAATTTAAGCTGAGATTTTCTGTATGAAAATATTGATTTTTTAATTTTTGAAGAAAATTAAATATTTTAAAATTATTTTTAAACAAGCATTTCGTACCAAAATTCATGCTCGTACTGCATACTCGTATGAGTACGAGGTTAGAAATAGGGGTGATACGAGGTACAAGAAATTTTGGCCAATATTTTTTCGTAATTGGCATTAAATAGAAAATTGAAAGAAATATTAAAGAAATAATTCTTTCTAAATAGAATAAAATTAAAAAAAAAGAAGTAAACTCAAAAGCAGAGCAAAAATTCGAAAAAAAAAAACAGGTTTTAAACTGGATTTCCCTATTGTATGTATTTTTGAATAGGAAAAACTTAAAAGTAAAAACGAGGAAGGATAAAAATTTTGAGCTGTAAAATTTAAAAAAAACCTTCAGTCAGGGGTGATAACTAGCTCTCCTAAAAATTTCAAAATTTTGATTTATCATATCGAAAAATATAGTCAAAAATGCCCCAAAAATGGAAAAAATGCCTATTTATTGTATTTTTCGACCATACCCTTTTTAATATTGCACCTAAAATTCTGAATTTAGAGAGGTCATTGGAAAAGTGGATGAAAATAGATGCTCATTTGAATATTTTGAATATTTAATTAACGAGCGTCCAAGCGTTGCGACCATTACAAAAAAGTTAAAAATCCAATTAATTTGACAAATATGTAATTGTTTTGTTAATTAAATAATTTAATAAAGAAGGTACAAAAAAGTGGCATTTTATCCCGATCAATAAAAAATCAAAAAAAAATTATTTTACAATTTTTTTAAATTCAATTTTTTGTAAAAGCAAATTATCGCTTTATTCATCATTTTTCATTAATATAAAAGAAAAAGGAAAGGGAAAAGTATTTTTGTGTGTAATATTATGTGAAAATATGTTGAAAGAAGAAAAAAAAGTTTTTTGGAGTGGGTAAGAGAAGGTTTTGAAAATTAAATTAAAATAAAAAAAAGAGAAGCTTAGCCTTTGCTGTTGTTGTTTGGCTTGAACTAATGATGTTATTTTATACTAGAAAAAAAATAAGAGAAAAGAAAGAGGAGGAATAAAAAAAATTTTGAGAAAAAAAATTTAATTTGCATAAGAAAGTTTCTTTTGTTTTTTTAATTTTTATTAAAATAAAAAATAATTTTAGTAAAATTAATTGCTTCTCATAAGAAAAGTTAATTTTTAAGGCTTTACAAGTTTTCCGGAAAAGGGTTATTTTTAAATAATTTATGAGAAAGCTTACTATTTTTCTCTGCTTAATTAATGATTATTTCCAGAATATTTTTGTATTTCCGGAAAATATAAATTAAATATATGTATTTGTGTTCTTTCAGAAAAACTTTTTATGTATCTTTCCTTTTGCAACTTGTCAGAAGATGATTATTATTTTGTAATTTTTTCTGGAAAATTTTATAATTTTAACTAATTGTAAGAATAAATGATGAGACTGTTGTTCTTTTAAATCTTTTGCATTTCCGATTTAGCAAAATTCAACAGTCAGAACTTAAGCTACACCAGGGATCGCGCCGACAGAAAATTAAATTCCCGATTTTCGGGAATCGTGAATCGGGTCTCCTGATCTACACCCATTCGATTTTTCTGTAACTTACATTAAGCATACCCCATATTGTGAACACCTCATTTACAATTTTTATTTCTTTATTTTTAATTTTCTGTGAGTATAAATGAAGTCCGATTTTATAAGGAAATTTAAAAGTTTAAAATTAATAAGGAAAAAATAAAAAAATAATAATAAAGTAAATATTTGCTAAAAATGCCACTAAAGCAAATAAAAGGAAATGTGAGAAAAACACATCATAGGCAAATGTGAACATCATAAGAAAATTTGAAATAAAAAAGGGAACCTAATATATTTTTGGGAAGCAGGCAAAACGTAACGGGAGGGATATACGAATAACCCTTTTTACCGATATTTTGTTTGTGTGTCTAGAAAAGTGTTAAAAAAAGTACAATTTTTGAAAAATAATATTTTCAGACACATTTTTAAAATTAAAAAAATATGGAAATAATTTTAACAAATTTTTAGTTAAGTTAGTGGTTATTATAAATAATTGTAAAGGCTGTCGAAGTCACAGCTAACATATAAAACAAAAAGGAAAACAATCATTTGGTTGTGATTGAACAGTTAAAAATCGGAAAATAATTGTGCAAAAATTTCAAAATTGGACGAACATTCAAAATGTTATGGTCAAGTAGTTGAGACAAACAATGAAAGTAGTATTGACCAGAAACACTAAATCAAGTATATAATTGAATTTTTTAAAGTCAACCTAGATTTAAAAACTTCAATCAATCATAACTTATAATCCATACCCATTTGATTTCTCTAAAACTACCAGTATTCGACCTAGCTCGACGAGGATGTGTCTAGTGAGCTATTATTTATAACTTGCTCAACATATACTTCAATAAATAAGAATTGGGACGAATTGTGTGGGACAAATTGTATAGTTTTTGTTCAGGGGCGAATTGTGATCAGCCGAAAATAATTTTCCCTAATTTATATTTACATATTTTTTTTTCTTTTGCATTACTCCCAAAAAAGACAACCGGAAATATTTGCAGCTCTTCTTTCACGTACTCTTCTTCTGGTAGTTTGATTTTTGTTCCTGAAAAAAAGATGTGTCAGATTAGCACGCACACAAGTCTTCTTCCATTGTCTTTCTACTCTGTTCCGGAAAATGACTGTCAATTTAAGAAAAATCATTTGCCAATGGACATTTCGTCACTAGAATAAATCTTTCAGCAATTATAGACAAAATGTCCAAATTTGCCCTCCTTGGCATTTTGTCCCCTTGGCCATTTCTTATCAGCTGTCTTTTGCGTGCGTTTTTCTTTCTATTGTCTTTATTCTCTCTCTTTTATGTCTAACATTTCTTTTTCTATATTTTACTTTAATTTGTTGGATTTGAAACGTTTTTGACTTTTTTTTGGATTTTATTGGAAAAACATGTCATTCTTTTATTTTCTTTAAAATTATTTTTTATTTTTTTTTAGAAAAATAAATTCTGTTGATGCAGTTAAAGCCTTTAGAATTTTCTGAATGCCTGACGGATTCTCCCTTTTTCCGCCAAAATTTGCATAAACACGAAATTGGTTTTTCTTTAAATTTATTTTTAATTTAATAATTTTTTTTCTTTTAGCGCTTGAACAAACTTCAAAAAAGATTAAAGATGTAGAGCAACAATGTAGAAAAATTCTTTCTTATTCGACAAGTTTGTTTTTCTTTTAAATTTTTTTGGTTGGGGGAGAGGTATAGCTTTAGAAGGGGAGTAACACGGTATGACCCATTTTTCTCCTCCAATTTTGTAAAAGCCAGAATTTATTTTTAGCGAAATTATTAAATAGTGTTATTAAAAAATTAGACCCTAACTCAAAATATCATAGACCTTAATTTTACAAATGCCAAGTCGCAAGTCTCACGCTTCAAATCAGAAATGAAAGCCTAATTTCCTTTTTTATATTTTTTGGATTCTAAGTTATAGTTAGGGTCCGAATATTTCCATATTTATCAGTGAAACATCCCTACTTATATATTAACTGTCGGTTGAATTCATCACGTAAATAAAGGAAGGAAAATTATTAGGGTCGTTTTTACTGATAAATAAATCCATTTAAAATTAGTCATTTTATTTACTCATAGCCTAACACCTCTTTTTAGAACTCAGCTTAGCCCAAAAACATTTGGCAGAAACTTTAAGTGACTTCAAATTGGGAATGATTGGAACAATGTCGGAAGATGATATGGTTTTTTTAATTTTTAACCTTACAATTAATTTTTAATTAATTTAGGCAATGGCTAATTATACTAAACAACTTGCTAATGTTATAATGTTTGTTTTCTTTTATTTTATTCTTTAAGGATTTCCTCTCTTTTCATTAACGTGATATTTTTTCTTATATTACCCCTATATTTGATCCTAAAATTGGTCTTTTCTTTTTTGGTTGCAAGAGAGAATAATCGGTACTTTCCTGTTATCGGCCCTCCATTTTTTCTTTCCTTTTTCTCAGCCTAGTTCTGTACAGAATGGTCAGATTTCTTTCTTTCTCAAATTCACTCCATTTCACATTGGCATATTCAAAAAAGACATTAATGAAGAAAAGTTGCGGAAAAAATCCTAAAAACACAACGAATACACAGAAAATTGAACGGTTGTGGGGAACATTCTTTTCATTTGTGGGAATCTTTTCTTTGTTAATGTTGCCACCGGGAAATGGAGTGGATTTGAGAAAGAAAGAAATCTGACCATTCTGTACAGAACTAGGCTGAGAAAAAAGGAAGAAAAGATGGAGGGCCGATAACAGGAAAGTACCGAATAATCTTCTTGTGATTAACAAGCAGGGAAAGATAAAATTTGTAATTTAAATAGGGAAGGTGTAATATATGAAAAAAGTACCTACTGACATATTTTATTTATTCTTTTTTATCCTAATTGGCTGAATTTAATAAAAGCTGATTATTACAGAGGGTAAAGTCGTCTCAAAAATACTTTTTGTAGGAGGTTTGGGGTTTTTCTGTCTACAAAATTTCTTCCTGCAAAATTCTTTCAATGCTAAAACTTTTAGTATATTAAAAATATTTTTCTTCAGAATGATAGAAGAACATCGTTCCAAAACAATTCAAGAGACTGGAGAGCTTTACTTGTCCCCTCTTTTGGCAATGGTTTTTTTTTTCAAATTTTAATTAATTTATTAAATAAATTTTTAAGGTTGAAAAAATTAATCGAGCGAGAGATGGACGTCAAAGATATAGGTTATTAAATGTTTTATGAAAATTTTGAAAATTCAATTAGATCATCGGGAATAAGATTATTAATTTTTGTTTCTGACTAATAGAAGGTCTTGAGTAAATCTACAAGTTCATTTTTCTCAGATTTTTGAGACCAAAATTTTTTAAAATTTTCTACTTAATTAAAAATGAGCTGCTTTTTTATCATTTTTTTATTAATTTTTTATAAGATAATTATCATTCATTTTTTAGCAAGGAATCAGGAAAATTCTATCAAGCATTGGAAAGAAATTTAAACCTTAAAGTTACTACAACGGTGTTTTCTATTTAAATTATTGTTTTTTTTCTAAATTTTTAAAATTTAGTCAAAAAAATCTGATTTTACCTCCATAGATGCCCAATTAGCTGTGCAACAAAAAAGTTTTTGTCAAGCATCTTTAAATTACGTAATTTTTTATTTTTACGTTTCTTTTAAAATTTTATTTTTTAAGGTAACTGAAATTCAAAATGTACAAGAAAATGTTAGAATTGAATTTGTGCAGACTATTAGCTCTTTTCTGTATCAATGGCTCTTATTTTGTATTTTCTTAAAATTTTTTTTAATTTTAATGATTTTTAGTATTTTTTTCATTTTTTTTCAGATCATATGGCAAATGCAATACAAAAAGATTTTCAATATACTTACAGCGAAATTAATGACAAAATATTAAAAGCAAAAGAAAACTTTGAAGTACAACAAATTGAGGCTAATGAATTGAAAAAGAAAATGTTGGTTACTTTTATGAGGAATTCGGTAATTTTTTTTAATTTACAATATTATGTCCGGAAAGTTTAAAAATCAATATCTTTCCAGAATTAATTATTATAGGGAGGTGTTTCTTGAGATTCCGGAAATATATTATTTTTTCATAGCCTGTTTCTATGTTTCCGAAGGGCTTAATTTAATCATTTGGGACTTAATTTACGCGGACCACATTTACCTTTTAGCAAATTTTAATTTTTATAATATTTTACGTGTTTTCGACTTTTACTTACACATTTTCGGAAGGTTGTATTTTAACATATATTTCTACTATACTTTGAATATTTTTATTTCTAAGGAAATCAATTTATAATTATTCTGGAAAGAATAATGTTGACTTTTATTTTATTCTCTTCCCGAAAAATATATCTTTATTTGCTGATCCTATTCTGCTCGTCCGCAACTTTATCCTTACCTCAAATTTAATTTTTTGAATTTTATTTCTTTAATAAAAAAGGTTTTTCAATCCGAAACTGATAAAAGTGGTAATTCAAATATTGGGGATGATGGCGAACCTCTATCTTCTGGTGCTTTGGGTGGAGGTGCTATAAGTTCTATTAAACAAGGATATTTATATATGCATGATCCTATACGTTTATTGCCAAGTTTGTTTTGAAAATTGTAGGGAAAATTAAAATAATTTGTTTTATAGAAACTATAAGTAGAGATGTCCTTTCTCGTAGCAATTGGACAAAATATTATTGTGTTTATTCGAGGGAAACAAAAATATTTACTTTTATTCCAACGACTAATGTTGTCAAAACGGTGAGTGGTTCTTAATTATTTTATTTGAGGATTTTTCTTTTTCTTCATAAATTGGGGAAAAAATCTATTATTTTTTAAGATCATTACAATTTTAACTTATCTCTCTGATTTTTTTATAATTCCATATTAAAATTTATTTTTTGTTATTTTTTGCTACCACTTTCCTTAAAATTTCAAAATTTAAATTTCTTGCTTCTATTTTTTTTATTTTTCAATATTTTTTTAAATTTTTTATTCATTATTTATTTATTATTTTGCTTATTTTCTTTTTATTTTTACCTTTTTCAACCTTTACGCGCTCCTGGTTATTTCCACATTATTAATGAATGAATAACAACAGAAATACACACACAAAACAATTTTAATAATAAATAATATTTTCAACATTTAAATGTGTGTCACACTAACAATTGACCATTACCTATACACACATTTACCTGCCTATATTTATTCTTATTTTATTTTTACAAGGCCATTCTATAATTTATAATACTTTATTTTAAATTTTTAAAATTCTAAAAAATTCTCTCATTAAAAAATTTCTTCAGATTATGAATGTCCAAAATCCAAAAAAAAATTTTTTTAATTTCATTTTCAATTCCCTTTTACGTTTTTTAGTATGGATCATACTTGAGTGATAAAATGTAAAAAACCAGAGATTTCAATTCTCTAAAAAATGATTTAGATAAAAGACGCCTCGAATACATTCTCATTTTTTCGTACAATTCTAGGTCCGAATTTGTCAGATATTTCACCGCTTTTCATGTATCTAATTTTTATTTTAAAAAATTTCTTTAAATTTCATTTTACTTTTAAAAATTTTATTTTTAAAATCAATTGTCCTTTCCATTTAAGAAAACTCTTCAAATAAATAAGCAACAATTTTTTGATTTATCGTGCCTTATGACGTGAGTCATAAAAAGTCCTTTTTATTCCCTCATTATGTGCCCAGAAACATCCTTTTCTTTTTTTCCTTTTCTCTATTGGATTTTTGAAAGGACTCATCATCCTTTTCTTTGTGCCGATTTTTATTTTTTTGGTTTAATTTAAAACTAATTTTTAATTACTTTCTATTGACTTCGTTACTTCGTTTTTTAACTTCAAGCCATGCTTTTTTATCGCCTAAAATTTCAATTATACTTTAACTTCTAAATCTGTTTTTAAATCAGTTTCGGTCAGACTGTCTCAATGGATATTTTAAAATTGAATTATAGACTAGCGCAAAAATTCGATTGCAGACAGCATTGGTCCTGGCGCTTGGATTTATCGAATTCTTTAAAAATGATTTTTGCTGTTTTCATTGTTCTGTTTTACTCATTCTTTCCGTCATCTATTTACATATCCCTCCAATTTTCTCTTAATTCAATCCGTGGATTTTTGTCTGCCAAAATAAGTATTTCTTTCTTTTTTTTCTAGTACAACCTAAAAATTCTTATATAAATTTTATTTATCCTCTCCCAAAAATTTTTTTCTCTCTCACTAAAAGATGTTTGTATATATATCGCGCCACTTTCCTATATCCTTTTATACACTTTACTTGACTACCTATTTTTATAAGGCTGAAAATGGCGCTCATTCTCTTTATTTGTATGTCTATCTTCCAGCTGATGCTTTGCTGCCGACTTTATTTTCTTTAAAATTTGACTGAGTCATTGACTTGTTTTTTATTTTTTTTTATTTTTAAATTTATTTTCCAAACAAATTTTGGTGCATTAATTTTTTAAAATATTTAAAGAAATATTTACAAAATTCTGTCTTTTGTGGGTATTAATGTTTACCGGAACAGAAAATCATATCAACCGGAAAATTTAAAATATTTCGAAAAATATTTGAGAAAATTTGAGAAAAAAATTAAAGAAAAATTTTTGCGGCCTAGTTAATCTAGTTTATGCCAAGAATTTTGGTGTTCCTTCTATTTTCGATTCCCAAAATTGCGAATTTATTATTTATATTGTCAATATCTTCACTGATCTAAATAAAGTTTGGGGTTTTTCTGCTCGGCAGTCAAAACTCATATATATTAATTTTTGAGATGGACTTGAACATTTTCTGATTTACTATTTATTTTTTTATTTAATTTTACTATTTTTTATTTGATCTAGACGATTTTTATTATTAACTTTGCCTTTTTCCCTTCATTTTTCCTCGCAGAAAAATTTTAAATATTTTTAAAATTAATTTAAACACGCTAACCTTATTTTTAAATTTTTATTTTTTTTATTTTAAGGATGTCAAAGGCGGCTGGATTGACCATACTGGTAATTATTTTTAAAAAATTCTTAAATCAATTTTTAAGTTTCTTTTAAAAAATTGCAATGCACCCGTCGTGCACCTGATTCTATAGATAAAAGGTAAAAAAAATTATTTTTAGAAAATCAAGAAAAATTTCTTTTTAAAGATTTTGTTTCGACGTTGTCCCAGAAAGTCGAACAGAAGTGCTGACATTTCAAGCTTTAAGTGAAATTGACTGCCAGCAATGGTGGGAAATAAATAAAATAATTTTTTAAATTTTTTTTTTTAAATTTTAAGGCTTGAAACTATGGATGGCCAAGAAACTGTTTATGGAAGTGCAACAAACGCCTCTCCTGCTTCTTTGAGTTAATATTTATTTTTTGTTTTTTATTTTAAGACAAAAAGAAAGTCAATAGCTCTTCTGAAAATAAAATTCTGATTTAAATTTTTCCTTAAATATAAAATTCCCGGAGGGATAATAGAAATGTTTCCTGAAAGTTTTACAAAATTTTGATTTTCCTTTCCAGAAACGTAAAATTCTGATTTCTACTTTGATTTCCCAAAAACATAAATTTTCCAAAAAAATTTTATAATAATGATTTATTCAAATTTTTTTAACAAAAAATTTCTTTAACAATTTTCCCTTTTTTCTTCAGCAATGCTTGATGAACACGGTTTTGAATTTATTGAACGCTGTATAAATGTTATAGAAGAAAAAGGTGTTTTTATAATTTTTTTAATTTTGAATTTTTTTGTTTTAATAGGAATTACTGAACAAGGAATTTATAGGTAATTTTTGTGAGAATATATTTAAAAATTATTTAGCAAGTAATTTTAAGAAAATAATTTTTTGAATTAATTTGCAAAAAAAACTGATTTTTTGCAAATATTTTGTATTTTATGAAGAGATAAAAATCAGGATTTTATTTTCAAAAAATCTGCGGTCATTTTTTTCCACCTACAAACAAAAAAACTTTAAATAAAATATAAAATTAAAAATTTTTTTTAATTTTTTAAAATTAATTTTAAAGGAATTGTGGAGTAAATTCAAAAGTTCAAAAATTAATGCAACATGCTTTAGACCCTCATCACCACAACAAACGTTCTGCTTCAGACAAATTAAATTTACTCACAGATTCTGATTTGGAATTAAAAACTGTTTCTTCTGCAATTAAAACTTTTTTAAGAAATTTACCAGAACCTTTAATGACTTATGAATTACATCAACACTTTATTAATGCTGCTAAATTACACGACGGGTAATTTAGGCGAAAATACATTTAAAAATTTTTTTTAAAGAAATCAACGTGTTCAACATATTCACTATTGGGTATATAAATTACCTTCTTCGCAAAAGAATATGTTGGAGATGGTGATTTATTTTGAGATATTTATAAATAAATTTTTTTAACCTTTAAAAATCTGGCTATCCGGTTCTGAAAAGAATTTCGGTTTGGATATCGGATCAGGATATTTGGGGAGGGGGTTCCATGATCCGTCTACTCCACTACGTTTCGAATCGAGCCAGCGATTGAACTAATTTCTTATACATCTTATAATGTTTGCTCCCTTCGGGCCTTTTTTTAACCATCTCTCTTGGGTCTGATTTTTTCGAGATAAATATGTGATATCCAACTAGATTTTTCTTATTTTCGGTCACAGGTTATTTCTTTATTTTATTCTTCCTATTTTTCAAATTTAATTCTTATAGGAATTCTTTAATATTTCTTCAACCTTTTTAAAAATAAAAAAATACACGAATCTTTCCAAAAATTTAAGGTACTTAAGAATTATTTTTAAGGTAATTAAACATTTACGCCGTGTATCCAACCATTCTTCAGAAAATTTAATGTCAATAAGTAATTTAGCAGTATGTTTTGGTCCAACACTTTTAAGACCTAGAGAAGAAACTTTAGCTGCAGTAATGGATATTAAATTTTGTAATGTTGTTGTTGAAGCTTTAATAGCTAATTGTGAACATATTTTTGGTAAACAACCCCCACAACAAATTGAACAACCTTTTCCTCCTAAACCTGCAAAAAGTGGACAATTATTAACAACAATAAATAATGAAGGAGGGGGAGGAGGAAGTATTTTGGGAGATGATAAAAGTTTATCAAGTAGTAAAAGTAGTGGTGGTGGTTATGATGATCTTTTACCTGTGACTCAACAAAATAGGTAAAAAAGAGAGGGAGGGAGAGGGTTAATTCAGTTTTATTTTAAGGACTCGTGGGGATACTAGGGATCCTACCGACCCGGCTTATACATAATAACTCCTAAAAATCGGGAAGGGAATTTCTATGGCTTGTACTTAGTTTGTTCTATACCTCTATGTTCTCTAATTGAAACTTCAAAACCATTAAGCTTTTTGAATTCAGGAACCCGCTGAATATGTATTAATAATCTAGGAATCACAATCTTTGAGCTTTTATTTTAATGGCATATGTCTCACCGTATTTTGCTAACCCTGCTTTAACAAATCATATTTTTACAGGCCTTTAAAACCCACAATTACTCCTTTTAACTCAACTGATGGTACTACACTTTCATCTAACAACCCTAACCATCAACAATTTCCCCCTCCCACATCTCCACAAAGAAGACCTTTTAATGGAGGTGGTGGGGGGAATATTAATTTAAAACAAAAGCCTAGTATTATTTCAAAACAATTCGAATCACGAAGTGAATTGTGTTTAGCAGGAAGTGGTGTTGTTGGAGATTCACCGAGTTCTAGCAGTACACCACCTCCTTCCTCTTCTGGTGCTAATAAACAGTCGGCGGGTATAGCTCCGAGAGGTGAGAAAGCTTAAAAATTAATTTTGAATAATGTATCCCTCTCCCCTTCATTTCCCTTCTCCTATCATTGCTCCACTGGGGGAAGGAATTTAATTTTAGTCGAGTAATTTGCAAGTTTATAGAAATCAATTAATTTAGGCAAAACCTTTGGAAGCTATGCGCCAATGTACAGCCAGCCTTTGCCTACAGAAAAGTATTTAAATTAAAAAAAAATTTTTTCTAAAATATTTATTGAAGTATTTACGCAACATTAAGAACCTCCCCATCCAAAACCCCTTTAACTACCCAACAACAACAACGGCCAAGTTCTTCCTCTTCCCAACAATCCACAACTACTTCAACAGCCCCAATAATTCTTTCAAATCGATCAGAAACTTTGCCCCAAACAACAATTTTATCTATGCGGATACCCCCAGCTTATACTAATTTTATTAACCCTGATGGTCCTTTACATCCACCAAGGTATTGAAAAAGGAGACTTTAAAAAATAATATTGTTTTTATTTTAAAGGAGAGTTCGTACAATCTACCCTTGTGAGGCTGGACATGAAACTGAGCTCAGCTTTGAGTCGGGTAATAATATTTATAAGTACAGCTGACTCTGGTTATCACCTCGATATTAGACTAGGATTCTTTGTTTTAGAAAATTCTTCGAATATCAAAACCGAACCGGTTTTTATTTCGATTCTGCACCTAGGATAACCGTTTTGGACTATATTCCGGTTAGATAACGAGAGTAGACGTATTTTTAAAAAGATCTTAACTTCCTTCTCTTACATTCGAACCTCATTTTTAATGAGATTCTTGCCCTAACAAGGGTATTTAAAAATGAAGTTTGAGTAAATTTTTAACCTTATCCTTTAACTTTTCTTCTAAAATTTCTTTAAAAATTTTTTTAAGGTCAAATAATCACTAATGTCTATGAAAGTAAAGAGGAAGGTTGGCTAGTTGGCACTTTAAATGGTTTTTGTTTTTAATTATTTAAATTAAAAATTTTATTTTTCTTTCAAAGGCAAGACAGGACTTATCCCGGCAAATTATGTCACTTATGTTGATAATTTTTGATATTTTTCTAAAAATTATTATTTTTTAAATTAAGACTTTATTTTTATGAAAATACTAGCTTGTTTAGAAAATGGGAAAGATACTTTCCAAGTTTTTCCTAAAAAAAGAAGGGCATTCCCCCCTACAAAGTGCAACATTATTTTTTTTGTAAAGTAAAATTTCTTGCTTTCCCAATTCCTCGAAAGACCTGACGGTATAACTGTCGAGAGAGCGCAAGAAATTTTACTACTACTCGTCTATTTAGTCGGACCTAGAATTTACTTACACCTTCAATTTTAAGTACAATTTTTTAAATTTGGTTGTCCACTACTCGAGTTTAGGCGAATTCTTTTTTTTCCCGTTCCCTAACTATAACTTTGAATTCTAAGTTAGGGGGGGGGGAGTTTGGCTTATAATGATATTCGAGTCTCGGTCCGAGTCGGGAAATTTCCCAGGTTTTTTGAGCTCTTGGTCTTCAACTTCCGAACATCACTAGTGCCAACAATAATTTTTTTATTCTATTTTAAAATCTAGGTCTGTTTTTAGTTGACACTTTTTTATTTAAAAATAATTATGACCCCCTTTTTATATATTTTTTTAAATTCTCACAAGTGATATATTATGTACTATATCTTTTTTTCTAAATAATATATTCCCTCTTCAATATTTAAAATTATTTTTTAAAGATATTATAGAATGATAAACAAAAATTTTTTTTAATTTAAATATAATTTTAAAAATATTATTTTATATATTTGTTTTAGTATAAAAAAGTTGGTTTGTTGATTAAACAAAAAATTTGTCCGCAAAAAATTTGCGGACAAAACTATCAATTTTCTAAAATTTTTATAATTTATTTTTTTAGTTTTTATTTATTAATTATAGAATATGAGTGAAAAGGAATCAAAAGATGATAAACCTAAAGAATTTGAACAGCAAGTTTTGCAACGAGTGGAGGCTAAATATCATGATGAATTGCAAAATTTGATGGAGACTTGTTTTAATAAATTAGATATGAAAGAGAAAGGCAAGGAAAAAAAGGTTTTTTTAGATTTTTTAATGTTTTTGTTAAATTTGGGGAGCATGAGTTGTGGTTTGTCGGACTTTAGAGCATTTCCCGTAAGAATTTCTTGACCGTTTGATATTTTTTTGTATTAAAAACGAATAATGTAGATTATCTTTTTCTGACTAATCCTTACCTGTCGGGCTGACATGAGTCGAATTATATACAAAATTAATGAAATTGGGTGTATCTGATAAAGTTATGTCAAAACGCGAGTACGTGAAATAAATTCTTTTCGGAAAATTTTTTAAAATTCAAAAAGTTATACTTTTTTAAAATTTTTAAACTCAAAATTCTATCTAAATATAATTTAAAATTCTTTTTAATTTTTAGAAAATAATTCTTTCCCAATCAAAACCTTCAAACAACGGATGGCCTCAAATTCTTCAATTTCAATTAAATTTTAATTTTTTCCCTCCAAAAACTTTAACAGAAAATCAATTAAAAGAACAATTAAATTTATTATTTAAATGCCTTTGTGAAGTTAAGACGAAAGAAGAAAATTGCTTGAAAGAAGAAAAATCTGTTAAAGATGGACATTTGATCCCAAAATTGGATGGAATTCAGATTACTTGTTTATCTCAACTTGTAGTTCAATATATTTGGGAAATTTATAGAAGAGAAGGTTTTTTTTGAAAATATTATTTGGGTTATTTAATTTTTAAGGAAAATTTTTTTTGAGAATTTTAAGGATTTTTTGTAAAATTTCTCCCGCAACTTTGTAAAAAAATAAATTGTTCATTTAAAATTAAACATGATTTTCTGACATTTGTTGGTTTAATTGGTCTAGTAGTTTAGTTTTCCTGTAAAGATTGAGGGTTCGAGTCAAATCACTTTATAAATTTCTTTTTTAAATTAAATTTGTTTTTCAATTATTTCTTTCAAAAAATTTATTATGTTAAAATTTTCTCGTTATTTTTCAGGCCATCAATTAGAGATTTTATTATCAATTATTGCATTTTTGGAGGTTTTTAAATTCTTTTTAATTTTTAAAATAAAAACAATTTTTTTTAGTGGGCAAAGGATTTCCATTCAGATTGTACAGCTTCAATACAAATTATGCTTTGTAGACTTTATGGTTTTTAATTAAAAATTTATTTTTTTTAATTTAATTTTTTAAAAGGTATTTTTGGTTGTGTTGAAAGAATAAAAGAAATGGAGAAACAAATTCAATTAAAATTTATCCAAAAAGACAGTTTAGCATTTCTTCGGTTTTTCACACCTTATCATTTTGGACGATTTAAGGAGGCTAATATTTACTATACAGATTTGGGTTTGCTTTTTTATATTTTTTTCTGATTTTGGGGTTAGGGAATAGGGTTGAGGTCTTCGAGTCGGGCCGACGTTCGTGTCATTTTTATCGTGCCGGCCCGACCGAGTCTTTTTCGGGTCAAAATTTGATGCCGGATCGATCTTTCGGACCGGGCCCCCAACCCTATTGGGTAACAAAGAAAAGAAGTTAACAGTGTTTCCAAAAAAATTAAAAATTACTATCCTCAATTTATTTTTAAAAATTTATCAAAATGGCTTTCCACAATCGGAGGAATCACTTGCAGATTTTCAAGCAAAAATAATTTTTTTTTTTAATTTTTTAGGTGTTATGTTTGATATGAATGAAAGAGAGGTTTTTCTTTTAAATTTAAAAATTAATTTATTTATAAAAAAAAAGACAAACGAATGCCTTGTAAATGCTTACAAAAACAATTCTTTTGCCCAAATTCAAAATTTAATTGAATTTTCTGAAAAAGCAAATAATTCAATTTTTTCTATCGGAGGCGATATTTTAAACAGAATTTTGACTGTTTGTTTTACTCCTTTGGAAGAAAAAAGTGGAGGAGGGGAAAAATTGGCTTCGATTTTAATTGGTGATGAAAAAAGTCATCCTATAGGTTTGGAAATTTTGAAATCTTTTTTAAAAAAGTTTTGGAATTTTGAAAAAATATTTTGAAATGCCAACTTTTTGGAAAAATGTCGAAACTTTTCAGATGTTAATATTTGATAATCCTTGAGTTTTTTTTGCATAAAATAGGGACTATAAACTTTAAAAATACGGAATTGTCAACTTTAAAAAATTAAATTAAAATTTAAAAAATTTTTTTTAGATTGGGACAAATTGTCAGACAACAGAGATTTTAGTGTATTTTTTATATTTATTTAATCAAACAAAATTATTTTTCAAAGGTATTTCCAACAATAATATCTGATAAATTAATTAAACAATTGGCTGAATATTCATTTACTCAAATGGTTTTTTCTTTTTAATTAAATTTTAGTCAAACCTCCCTTGTAAACGCCCCCAATACGAGATAAGCCTTAAGAAATATCTCTAAAATTTGTTGGCTACTAGGTGGGAATAGAGAGGTGCTGTCTAAACGGTACTTTCTCAATTTAAGTTCTTGTTACCCTCTCATTATAATAAATAATTTCCAAAGGGCGAGGTTTGACTGTTTTTTTTTCTAAATTTTATTTTTTTTCTTCATTTTTTCAGAAAAATTATTTTTATTTAAAAAATGCAATTATAACAGCAATTGGAAATATTGGAAATATTTTGTTGGAAGATAAAATTGCAAAATTAGAATTGGCAATGGTTGAATGTAATTCTTTTCTGAATGATAGAGAAAAAGATTTTGAGGTTATTTTCTTTTAAAAATTTATTTTTATTCTCTCACTTTATTTTAGCTTAAGCAAAGGGTTCTCTATTAATATTAAAAAAATTCTTTTTGTTCACAAATATCTAATTTTTATTTACTAATTTTTTTGCGAATTTTGGATTTTTACCAAAATTTTTAAAATCTCTGTTGAAAAGTTTATACTTTAAAAAATCCTAAAAATTGTTTTTTTCTCGAAAAAGAACTCCAAAAAGAATTTATAAATTCCAGTATTTAAAAAAATTTTTTTTCAATTTTAAAAAATATTTTTTTCAACGATTCTTCACTAAATTCTTAACTTTTCATAATTTTCCCTTTTAAATTTAAATTATATTTTTTTCAGAATGAAGAAATATTTGAGAATTATATAAATATAAAATTATTAAATAAATTAATTAAAACAACTAAATTATTTAATTTACCTCAATTATTATTAAATATTTCTTTGGATATACAAAAACAATTTAATAATAAAAGAGAAGAAAAAAATTTAATTTTAAAATTAAATTTAAATGAAGAAAAAGAAGGAATTAATTTTACAAATTGTTTAAATTTTTTAGAAAAATTTTGGAAAAATGAGGAGGAAAAAGGAGAGGAAAATAATAATTGGAAGAATAAAATTGAAATTATACAAAATTTGGCGATCGTTATTGAAATATTGGGGTTGAGTTTAGTTGCCTGTAAATTGTTGGAAAATACTTGTAATTGTGAGGAGTTTTTGATTATTTTTTTAAATTTAATTTTGTCAGCTTTTTATAATTTTGAATTCAGTGTTTGGAATTGGGATTTTTTTTCTAAAAATCCGAATTATTCTAACTCGTTTTGGAGAATTCGATCTGTCTCGGCTAGGATGGTCGGTTTCACCAAATTCTTCGGCTAACCGAAACCGAACTAAGAATCTTTGGTTTTTGGTTCGGTTCGGTTGTAACCGTCTACCCTAGTCACGGCTACAAAATCCGGATTTTGTTAGAACCATTCCAAAACCAAAACTGTATTGTAAAATTATGACTTGAGACCAGGGAAGGGTCTCAATTTCCTCCGATTTAGTAGAGGATAATCTCCTTTTCTATTGAAATAAAACTGATATTGAATATAGTTGAGATTAAACAGATAAAATTTTCATTTATTAACAAAATTACTCTAAATTTTGATTTAAACTCCTCTAAAAAATTAAGGTCGGATAATTCTAATGGGATCCGGCCGAGTTTGGGCTAACATAAGAGTGAGAATTTTGCATCTTTTTAAATTGAAAAATTCAATTTATCAATATTAACATCAAAATTAATTCTTTAATAATTTTTTATATTTTTTAGCAGAGCACCTTCAAAGCATTGACAATCCATTAATTACTAGTAGCAGTTCAGATTCCATAAAAAGAAGTGAAAAAACAATAAATAATTCTTCATTTTTAAATTCTTTACGGGCACGGGCCATCCAACCAATTGGAGGAAGTTTAAAGCGAATTAGGCTATTTTTAACTAAAAATTTTGTTGTTGACTTTAATAAACAACAAATTGAGAATAATTTGAAATTAAATGAAATTATGGAAATTATACCTGAGGTGTTTTTTTAATTATTGGGAATTTTGGTCTAATAGATTCCCAAAAATATATTTTACTAAATTTAGAAGTCAAACCTTCACTTATAAGTAGAGCTATTTCAACATTTCGATATTTTAAATTCTTTTTCGATTTAGGTTTTCTAAGACATTTCTGATTATCATTGGAAGGAGGTGGTAGAAATTAGGGTTGTCCCGGTCAGGATATTCGAGGATTTCCATCTATCCGACAACCTTTGTAGGAATTATAATTTCGATCTTTTGCCAAGTTGCATTCCCAATACTTCTAAGTTGTTCTAGCTAATAGACTGACTTCACTGACTCATTTTCTTACATAAAGCCATTACTTAGATACTCCTCGATTTTAGAATGTGTTTTTGAAGTGAGTGTGGGTTAGGGGCATTTTCTTCTTTTTTTATTGTTTAAAAATTTATTTTTTTAAAGCCAATTCGTGGTTCTATAAATAATTTAATGAAGGACAAAATATTAAATTGGTTAAATGAAAGTATTAATTGTTCTGTTAAAGAAATGAATCAAAACTGTGAATTTTTGCTTGCCAATTTCTGTTGAAAAAATTAAAAATTAATATTTAATGTATTTATTTTTTTTTTAAATTGTTTTTTTTTGTTTTTATTAAAATTATTGTTTTTTCTTTTTTTTATTAAAAATAATTCTACGTTCTAAAACGTAAACGAAAATTTATGTAATTTTAGTAGGCCAGGAAGCTCTAGTTCATTCGTTTTCTCTACACAACTAAATCAAATAACCAAAAAATATTTTCTCATATTTTAACATTTTTTTAAACTTTAAATTTTAATTAAGAAAATAATTTTTTTATTAAAAAACTTTACACCTGGCAATCAGTCAAGAAAAAAGAATTTTTTTAAAGTTAATTGTAAACATTAATTAAATGAATAAATTATGAGCTTAAATATATAAATTGTTTAAAAATTTTTCGAATTAATTGGCACACGTATAAGTAGTCTGTTTTATAAAAGTTTGACGACAAGTTTTTATTTTAACAATTGAGAAGTCTATGTAAAATTTATTTAAGCTTGTAAGATATAAAAATTAAATGTTTTACAAACTTAAAAACGAGTTCGAACTCGACCGGATTTTCGAGATCTCGTAGTCCCATCCGGGTATTTTGATAAAAATCGCGAAAATTTTGAAATTCCGAAACCGGATCCGGCATTTTTCAAATTTCGAACTCTACTAAAAACAAACTTAGTTTCACACAGATATTTTTACTCGACAAAATGTTTTAAAAAAGAAAAACATGTACATAATATTTAAGTTTATTTCGAACCCCGGAACTGAAATTCGACAAGGCGAATTCAATTTAGAAATTAAAAAATTGACACCTTCTTTGAGCCTGAATTTGGATCCGAGATTAGAAATAAATTAAATAATTTGCACTCATATTTGAGTGCAAAAGTAGGCAATCCAGGAGAATTGTGGCCCCTGCGAAAAAAAAGTTTAAAAATTAGAAAAAGGATTTTTCTAGGGTAAAAAACTCAGATTTTGAAAAAGTCGAATCCCGGACCCGAACCAAATTTCGAACCCTGAACCCGAATTTCGAATATGCAAATGATAGCTCGTTCGAAAGAGCTCGTCGAGCTGCATCGAATGACACCAAAATCAACGTGATTGGATATGTTTAGACAAAGTTATGACATAAAGTATACCTATGGGAGTATACCTACTTTTTTTTCCGCAGGGACCACAATTCTCCTGTATTGCCCAAAAGTACACTCATTAGTAATGTGTGTACTTTTGCACTCATTACACTTAGTTACCTAACTATTACCAAAAAACATTAATAAATATAGGTAGTTTCTGTAAAACATGTTTACGAACAAAACTTATTTTCAACAAACATTTTTTCTAAGCAACAAAAATGTTTTGGAAACCTAAAACATTTCGTGAAAAATAGAACATTCTAAACATGTTTATGAAAAACAAAGTTTTCCCAAACATATTTTCCAATAAAAACATTAAAACATGTTGTAAAAACAAATTAAGTTAATTAAACAATGTTCGTCATACAAATAAACTAAATTTGTTCCAAACATAAAACATTCTCTTCTTTATTTTAGAAGAGAAAAAATGTTAATAGGAGAAATATATTCAACAATAATTTATTGTTTTGCTACATTTGGATTGTTTTCTAATTTGTTTTTAATTTGGCTAATTTTACGTTATACAATGAAAGAAATGCAAGTTTATAGCAAAATACTTTTACAAACTTGTTTTGTTGATATTGTTGGGATTTGTATGTTTGTTGTTTCTCAACCGGTAAATAAATATTTGGGCGCGTTTTACTAATTTTCCATTACTAATTTTAAATGTTTGTTCCTTTATATCAAACTATCCTACAGAAGAAACTGAGCATTTAACAAACTATGAATTGGCAAAGACATTAGAATTGGATAATTATACAATTGAAAATTATGTTGTTGGACAAAGAACAAGAGTAAATTAATTTACAATTTTTCAAGAATTTTTATAAAATTTTAGACAAACAATCTATCAATTTTTACTTCAAATTATGCTTCAGCATTAACAATAATTAATTATATAATAATTATTTTTTGTGGAATAAGTATTCAAATTCGAGTTTATCGTCATTGTAAAGGTGTAGAAATGACTCAATTACGTAATATGAATAAACAAATGAGTATTGTTTTGGGGGCACAGGTAAAAGTTAGTTATAAAATACTCTCGTCGTCTTAAATTTAGAGGCAGTTATATGTAAATACTCTATTTTCCACTGTCTTAACGGCCGTCTTCACTAGTGTGACCCCCTTACCATTTACTTTTTCATACATATACTAGAGGCCTTAACGATTAATAAAAACTAAAAAATATAGTTATGTACTAAATTCGGTACTATGCCATGCATTTTAGAACCCAAGGTTGGTAACATGGTTTTCTCTTATGTATAGTAGATAAGTTTAAATGGGGATAATGAACAAAAATATCAAATTTATGTTCAGTCCTTGATAGAAGTGACTGGATTTAGGGGTTGATAGAACAGCATAAACATATACGGATTTATGAAGAATTCTCCATATATACAAAAATTAATGTTCAAAATTATAGGCTATTTTACCTTTAATGACATATATTTCCAATTTATTCGGAAATTTAAATTTTTTATTTAATTTGCCTGGTCTATATTCATCATCAATCATAATCTTTCTTACTAATAGTTTTGGATCATTAGTTGCTGTATTAAATCCTATTGTGAGTTTATTTATTTTCTTTAAAGATTAAAATTAAATAAATTTAAAAGGTAACAATTTTGAGTGTAAGAAGTTACAGACAAATAATTTTTCGATGCAAAAATAATTCAAATATTCATCAAATTGCTCCAATGCCGGATAGAACTATACAATATATTAAATAATTATTATATTTTGTTTTAAAATATAATTTGAATAAAATTTTTGAAAATAAATATTTTGTAAAAAAGTATAAAGAGGAGAGAGTTACAGGTAGTGTTCGGCAAATGGATTTTTTCGGTTCCGGCACCGGGAATACCGAACCGTGCCGAACACTAGTTACATGATACTCCGCTTGCGCCAAATATGCCCCTGCCATTATAGAGAATTGTTTGGCGTCAGCGGGAATGAAAAATTGTTTATATAACAATATACGGTATTTAACGAGATTGGACTTTTCATGAGAATATTAATAAATTAAAAAAGTTTAAAATGAGCATAAAATAAATTAAAGTAAACATGTTTAAAGTTAAAAAAGTGTGGGATAATTAACTAAAATTTTTTTCTCATTTTAATTTTCTTAGAATTAAATAAAGTTGTGTTTGGTATAAAAAATACAAATAATGCTAGTAAATAAATAAATGTTTCGGCTCTGATCTTTATGTGTCTAATGAACTTTCGAGGCCTCTTTTGGCACAAGGACTGGATCTTTGAGCAGGAGTTGGCCCTTGCTCATAAAGCTATAGATGTGTAAGGTTTGTCATTCAGGGAGGGATGAACTATTGCCCAAATCTTTCCACATGTCTACAACTCAGTATCGAATCAAAGGATGGGAACTTCGATAATTCTTGATTGAATTGTTCCTCTTTTATTTTTTTTCATTTAAATTTTATTTTATCCCATTATCTTAATTTAACGTCCTGTATATAATATAGGTATTGTTTTAAGAAGAAAATACCTAAAAATGTTAAAAGGAGAAATATATTCAACAATAATTTATTGTTTTGCTACATTTGGATTGTTTTCTAATTTGTTTTTAATTTGGCTAATTTTACGTTATACAATGAAAGAAATGCAAGTTTATAGCAAAATACTTTTACAAACTTGTTTTGTTGATATTGTTGGGATTTGTATGTTTGTTGTTTCTCAACCGGTAAATAAATATTTGGGCGCGGGAATGTTTTGGCGTGGGAAAAATAATTCTCTCGTTTAAAAATAGGTTTATGTGTCTGATAATGGCATTGGAACATTTTGGAATTACGGACCTATACATTTCTTGCCAAATCCATGGCAAGTTGTACTTTTATGTTTTAATAATTTTATGATGAGAGTTACCTCAATGAACGTCTCTACATTATTTATTTATCGTTATTTTGCTGTTGTACGGTAATTTCAAAAAAATTTTTTTTAAATAAAACTTTTTATGTAGCAAAGTTGAAATTAAATTTAAACATCAAGTATGTTTAATTATTGGAATGATAATTCCAATATTTATATTATATGTTTGTTCTTATATATCAAATTATCCAACACCAGAAAATGAACATTTAACTAATTATGAATTAGCAAAAACATTAGAATTGGATAATTATACAATCGAAAATTATGTTGTTGGACTTAGAGCTAGAGTAAATTAATTTACAATTTTTCAAGAATTTTTATAAAATTTTAGACTAATGATCTGT
Organism: Meloidogyne incognita; assembly: GCA_036172945.1. Classification (NCBI taxonomy): domain Eukaryota; kingdom Metazoa; phylum Nematoda; class Chromadorea; order Rhabditida; family Meloidogynidae; genus Meloidogyne; species Meloidogyne incognita. The sequence continues at coordinate 4,119,942 of JARQAC010000002.1, forward strand.
CAAATTTTACTGCAAATTATGCTTCAGCATTAACAATAATTAATTATATAATAATTATTTTTTGTGGAATAAGTATTCAAATTTGTGTTTATCGTCATTGTAAAGGTGTAGAAATGACTCAATTACGTAATATGAATAAACAAATGTATTGTTTTGGGGGCACAGGTATGTTTTAAGGGCGCCTTATTTTTTTAACATAGGTACATATTATATTTAAAAAGTTTTAAATTTAAACAGTGCGGGGTCCCCCCGACAACCCCGAAAGTTTCTCGGGTCGGGGGACAGGGTCTTCGAATTGTTTCGGGTTGGGGAACGGGGTAGGGGTGCAACATTACTTGTAAAGTCTAAGTGAAAAAAAAACTATACCTCAAGGCTAAAAACGGGAAAAAAACAAAAAAGGCCTTGTATCAAAGCAAGGACAAATATCTTGGACATCTCTAAGTAATTCTTTCATTTTCTTATTTACAGGCAATTCTACCTATATTATCTTATCTCGCTACCTTATCTAACAATCTAAATTTTTTATTTAATTTGCCTGGATACTATTCAGCATCTATTGCAATATTCTTTAATTGTAGTTTGGCATCTTTGGTTGCTGTTTTAAATCCTATTGTGAGTTTATTCATTTTCTTTAAAATTAAAAAATAATAAATTTAAAAGGTAACAATTTTGAGTGTAAGAAATTACAGACAAATAATTTTTCGATGCAAAAATAATTCAAATATTAATCAAGTTGCTCCAATGCCGGAAACTTCAATGCCGGATAGAACTATACAATATATTAAATAATTATTATATTTTGTTTTAAAATATAATTTGAATAAAATTTTTTGAAAATAAATATTTTGTAATTATTTTAAAAAATAAAATTAAAAAATATACCGGGAAAAAAATAATGCGGATATCGAAAGAGAATACTAAAAATTTCTTTAGCTTAATCCTGAATTTGTTAATGGTTGGTATTGTGTCCACACTTGTAGACTGATGATGGTTTCATTGGGCTCTGATGGTTTCCGATGGTTTTTGATGGTTTCCGTGATGGTTCTATTCCATCTCCCATCCAATGAATTTTTCCGCAGCATGAACAAATCGTATGTAATAGTTGGCATCACCCGATTTCTTTATTTTAGCATTAGGCTCGTAAATTTAGTTAATACACTAAAGCAGCTGGGCTTTTCCTCTCCTTTAGTTAGTGGAAAAGGTTATTCGGCGGTTGGGATCTTCAGTAGACCGGACTGATGTGTTAGCTAGCCATTACATCACGCCGCCTACTGCTTACATTAGCCTTAGGAATTAAACAGCTTTATGTATCCTTTACAATACTCTATGATGAACGGATATAATTATTAGAGATCGGACAAAAGGCAAAATCAAATATTTGATCAAATAATTTGAAAATTATTTGATATTTGAAAAAATCAAATTTCTTCAAAACACATCAAACAAATATTTGATCAAATAAAATCAAATAAAATTTGGTCAAATATTTGATTTTATCTAACCAAATATTTGGGGGCGCTACACTACATGGGGGCGCTCCATCATCTTAAATCAAGCTGTTTAGTTACATTTTGCGACCTGATTTTAATTTCTACAACGCCAATAGTGGCATAATTAAAACCTTCATAAAACAATTTACAAGCACAGCTTTTTGCATAAAACCAAGGAAAAAAACATTAAAAAATAAAAATTTACCTACATAAATAAAATAAAAAAATTAATATTTTAACATTTTTTTAGCAAAAAATTAAAAAAACATTATTTTAATTTTCTTACTGTATGAAAATTTGTTTGGTACATGAGAATTAGAGCAACACGAAAATAAAATTTCTTTCTCAACGAAACGAAAAAGAAAATTGAAAATAAATTTTTTACTAAGAATTGATGTTTCTCGAGGTTATACAATGCCAAAATGCATTAAATACACTGCTCCACATAAGTATAAGTCCACCCATTTTTTCGGGATTTTTTGACTTCCAGTGATCCAAATTTTCTGAAAATTTATATACGCACCTTTTAGTGAATATCTAACAAGATGTGTACAAATTTTGGCTGATTTTTTATTTTAAAAATTTTTAGACCAAAATTTGAATTTTCGGCCTCCACAAAAGTATAAGTCCACTTTATAAAAAAGATATTTCCAAGATTAGGAAAAATCTACAAAAATTCTAGCAAACATACATAATGATATTATGAAAAAATAAAAAAGAACTAGACCCATATCCTTACCCGGAGCCGAGATCCTGAAACCCCGAAAATCAACGTAAACCGGGGGTAAGGCTCTTTAAAAAATCTTTTCGACCCCTTATAGATTGTTGTGGATTTTTATTTTGGGCTCATTCGAAAGCCCTTGAAATTTGCTACAAGATAGCTTTAATCAAGTTTTATAGAAAAATCCATTGGAAAGATACAGGCCGTTAATTTTTTGATGCAGCATAATACCCCATAAAATGCCCTCAATGTCTATTCGAAAGTTTAACTGTCCGTATATCTCAGTAAAATTTTTTTTGAAAAATAAAATTATAATGTTCTTGTAGCAAATTTCAAGGGCTTTCGAATGAGCCCAAAATAAAAATCCACAACAATCCATAAGGGGTCGAAAAGATTTTTTAAAGAGCCTTACCCCCGGTTTACGTTGATTTTCGGGGTTTCAGGATCTCGGCTCCGGGTAAGGATATGGGTCTAGTTCTTTTTTATTTTTTCATAATATCATTATGTATGTTTGCTAGAATTTTTGTAGATTTTTCCTAATCTTGGAAATATCTTTTTTATAAAGTGGACTTATACTTTTGTGGAGGCCGAAAATTCAAATTTTGGTCTAAAAATTTTTAAAATAAAAAATCAGCCAAAATTTGTACACATCTTGTTAGTTATTCACTAAAAGGTGCGTATATAAATTTTCAGAAAATTTGGATCACTGGAAGTCAAAAAATCCCGAAAAAATGGGTGGACTTATACTTATGTGGAGCAGTGTATATGATAAAATTCTCAAATATTTGCCTCCAAATCCTCTGATATCCTCCATCCAAATTCCCCCTTATATCTCCAACTTAACAGTAAAAAAAGTTAAGGGGGATTTGGGGGGATTAAGAGGGATTGTGTGAATTAAGAGGGATATATTAATAAGGATTAGGTGGAGATGATTAGATTATTATTAATTCCCTATCCAAAAATTTCCGGCAATTTTATGCTCGAAAATCTTTAAAAAATTCACGAAAAACGAGACAAAACAAAAATTTTCGTACAGTTTTGATGAGAAAATTATTATTGTTTAGAATAAATGTTTAAATTAAGTAAAAATAATTATTAAATTTCAAAGTGTGGGATAATTTTTTAAAAATATTTTACACAAATAAAAGATATAATTTGTACTATTAGAATTCATAAACAAAGAAAAAAACTCTCTGAATTATTTTATACTTTTTTCAAAAACATTCTTGAAATCATTAAAGTATGTTTTACTAAATGGAAAACAGTTAAGATAAATTTATGATAAATAAGTTTAGTAACGCTTTTGTTTAAAAACATGTTTTTGTTTTTACAAACATGTTTGTTTTTAATTGTGAACATTAAAACATGTTTTACGATCGCAAAAACATTTACTAAAAGCAAAAAGTTTTTCCCGAACATATTTTTCAATAAAAACATTAAAACATGTTGTAAAAACAAATTAAGTTAATTAAACAATGTTCGTCATACAAATAAACTAAATTTGTTTCAAACAAAGAAACATTCTCTTCTTCTATAAAAAAAGAATGTTAATAGGAGAAATATATTCAACAATAATTTATTGTTTTGCTACATTTGGATTGTTTTCTAATTTGTTTTTAATTTGGCTAATTTTACGTTATACAATGAAAGAAATGCAAGTTTATAGCAAAATACTTTTACAAACTTGTTTTGTTGATATTGTTGGTGTTGGATCCATATATTTGATAATTTATTAATTATTTTTAAAATATTATTTTCAAATATTTATTGCCCCAAAATATGTCGTAAATGTTTGTTATCTATTTTCCCATTTTAAATATTCAAAACTTTCCCCTATAACAAACATTTACTTTGACCTTAAACTTTCTTTCATTTATTTTAAATAATTTACTTCTTATCTTTGTTTTACAACTTCCTCATCTGACCTACTTCCGCCCATTTGCTTACCCTATAAATACTTATTTTTCCTTTACCTTTCAAGCTTGTCTTGATCACACTTGCTCCCCAAACTAAACCCAACTTAAATAAACTTTATTAAACTTGTATAATTATTTGTTGTTTATTGTTTGAGTTCGAATTATTGAGTAATTAAAGAAGATATTTAAACTTATTATTAAATAGAAGAACCGGGACATAATATTGGTGCCACGAACCCGTTGCGAATTTAAACGGAGATTAATTTTGAAAAAAAATTTAATTTGAATTTTTCAAGTGATTTTATTTGAGTATTTTAGAAGAAAAGAAAGAATTGTTGAGTGAAAACTGATTGAAAAAAAAGGAAAAAAGATTATATTGAAAAAAAGAGGAATTTAAAAAAAAAGAGACTGTATTGAAAAAAAGTAGAAGAAGAATTTAGAAGATATTGTAAAAAGAAGAGATTGGTCTGGAAAAATAAGTAAAAAAAAATAGGGTAGATTTGATTGAGAAAAAAAGTGATAGAAAGTGAAAGAGATTTGAAAAAAAAATATTTTTGAATAAAAGTTGAAGAAAAGAAGAGAAAATGACAGGTTCAGATTTTAGTGCTGAGTTTTTCAGTGACGAAGAAAATAAGGCATTTGATAAGATTTTGAGACAACTTCGCTCCTTCGAGCGCTCCGTGGCTCAAAGTTTTCGCCACGTCGAAGAAAGATTAGACTTGATCGAGAAAAGTGTTAAAAAGAATATAGATGGCCTTACAGAAACTAAAGGCTCAATAATGAGCTTACGTAAAAATATTACAGACCATCAAAAGAATTTTGAAGAGAAAATGAATAAAACAGTTAAATTAGGGAAAAACTATAAAAATAAAAGATTTGAAAATTTTGAGGAGGAAGAAGACAGTTCTATAGATGAATCTAATATATCCATTCGTGAGGCGAATGAGACTGATAATAATATGAGAGATAATAGGGAAGCTTATGTTAATGACCCATTTATTGGAAATGGAGTATTTGTTGTAGGTACATTTGATGGGAATCCTACAGTATCGTTCACTAAGTGGATAGAGAAATTTAGGGACGTCTTATCTTTGATGACGGAGCCGACTGAAGCGCAGAAATTACTGCTTTTACGATTTTGTTTGGCGGGTCAAGCCCGAAGAGTTTTTGATGCATTAAACCCCCAACCTAATACGTTGGCGGAGGCAATTTATAGTTTAAAAAGAAAATATGAGAGCGGTAATAGTAAAATAATTGCTCGTCAAAAATTATCAATTGTAGACAAGCTCCAGGCGAATCAGTATTTGAATTCGCAAATCGTCTTTCGGATACTGTACGAACTGCCCTCTCAGGTGAAGAAGAGGAAACCATTAAAAAACGAATTTTAGACGAATTCTTGGATAGACTTCTACCGGATTTACAATTCGAGGTCAAAGCACAAAGACCTCTTATATTTGATAACGCTTATGAAATAGCACAGAATTATGAACTGCTGCTTAAAGCAAGAAAAGATAGCTATAATAATATTTCTGTTGCAAATCTAGCAGAAAAAGTAGAGGCATTGACTATTCTAAGTAATATTCAGAATAGTAAAAGGAAAAAATTATCTGTTTTAATTGCAAGAAAGCAGGTCATATTGCTAGACACTGCTTTTTCCTTAAAACTAATCAAAATCAGAGAAATTACAAACCCCAACAATTTGGGAGATATGATAATCGTTCTTGGCAGAATAGTCAAAATTACAGTAGAAATTATACTAATTTTAACGAGAATAGACCTTATAGAGATGAAAATTATCAAAGAAATAATAGGTCAAATAATAGAATTAGAAATTATAAAAATTACGATAGCTCAAGTAGCCTAAGTAGCCGCTCAAGTAGCATTGAGCGAGAAAATAAATTGCCAGAACAAAGATCAAATAATTACTATAATCGATCGCCAAATCGAGGAGAGAGATTTGAGAGAAATCGAAGTCCAAGAATAGGAAGGGTGAGCCCATTTATGCTTGTAGTTCTCGCATTATTCTGTTTAATTGGATCAACTTTTAGCGCCCCTATGAGTTGCTTTAATGACGCACCCATTACAATATGGAGATTACAAAATGATCCGATATTCCCTAAATTTACTATAGGAGATGATATTAATATATTGAAAAATAAAACTCCTACTTTTGAAAATGAATGTGTAAAAACTGATGTAATTAAATGCAGGGGCTTTTCTGACAGCTATATACAGAGAGAGGATACATTAAATCAAACGAACTAAAAAAATTAAGAACAAAATTAAATCAAATGAGAGTGAGTTAAAAGAGAATAAAATTCCACTTTCTAAAAGATGGCCCTCTAGGAATAAAATTGAAAGAGGAGATTTAAATAAAAATAGACAAAATAATATTAAAATTTGCGTTACGGAAAATACCCAGTGTGACAAAAATTCCAGAATATTAGCTAAAATTAACGGAAAAACAATTCTGTGTTTACTAGACACTGGAGCTCACGTATCAATTATTAATAATGAAAATGCCAAGAGAATAGGTCTACTAAAAGACATTTTCGCTGCAAATTTTCCAGCAGTTTATGGAATTGGCAATAAATTAGTACCGACTCTAGGTCAAGCTACAATCGAGTTAGAAATAGCCGATTGCAAGATTCAAACAAATTTTGTAATCATTAAGGATACTGAGAAAAAGAATCAAACATATAGCGCCATTATTGGTAGAGAAACATTAAGTTGTTTGCCCCTTATGTTGAATTTTACCAACTGGGAGCTTATAAAAATTCCGCTGGAATATAAATTAATTAGTTGCATAGAATTAGATAAAATATCAAAACTGCTAGATGACCTAAAGTTCAATAAGGCTGAAAAAGAAAATAGAATATGTAATTATTGCAAGAAAAAAGGACATATTGACATTAATTGTTTTTATCGTAATCCGGATTATAACCCGAGAAAATTTCGCTTTCAAAATAAAGTTGAAGGGAAAGCAGACCAACTGCGGTTGAGAAGTTTGTTGCTCAGCACAGTCAGAAATGACTGAGATTTTAAAAGGAATTCTTTAAAATATATATTTTTTTATTCATCAACATTATCAATATTTAAAATTTTTTGTTTGTTATCTTTTCTTATTTTAATTCCCCCAATATATTCATTTAATTCTATTTTGTAAATTTTCTCTGGAATTGTAATTATTGTGTTTAATGATGTATTTGGAAAATTATGGACCTACAACTAGAAGAAGATAAACAACAAACAACAACATCCCCAAAATGGCAAGAAGAATAAATCAAAATTTCACAACTCTAACTTCTAATAGCTTCATCAAAATCCCGCCCAACATTACGGAGAATGAAATAATAATAACTGAAAAAAAACCCGAAATGGGAAGAAAATAAAATAAGCGTAATTCACGCATCTTTTACCTCTTCCGGAAACTCGATCGTTAGAGAGGCCAAGAATTGGCTGATATCCGTTTTCGATATAAGACCCATGTTTGTGGAGAATATAACTATGATGGAACAACAGACAGAAAAATTTTGGACATCAATTCTTCTAAAAGGTGAAGGAGTGTTGGATACATGTCTCAACAGAATAGGCGAATATTCTTCTAAAGGGGAAAGGAGTGTTGGATCCATATATTTGATAATTTATTAATTATTTTTAAAATATTATTTTCAAATATTTATTGCCCCAAAATATGTCGTAAATGTTTGTTATCTATTTTCCCATTTTAAATATTCAAAACTTTCCCCTATAACAAACATTTACTTTGACCTTAAACTTTCTTTCATTTATTTTAAATAATTTACTTCTTATCTTTGTTTTACAACTTCCTCATCTGACCTACTTCCGCCCATTTGCTTACCCTATAAATACTTATTTTTCCTTTACCTTTCAAGCTTGTCTTGATCACACTTGCTCCCCAAACTAAACCCAACTTAAATAAACTTTATTAAACTTGTATAATTATTTGTTGTTTATTGTTTGAGTTCGAATTATTGAGTAATTAAAGAAGATATTTAAACTTATTATTAAATAGAAGAACCGGGACATAATAGTTGGGATTTGTATGTTTGTTGTTTCTCAACCGGTAAATATTTGAAGTTTGGGCGCGGGAATGTTTTGGCGTGATTGACTATAACTTTTTTAAATTTTTGTTTTAATTTATTTTAATTAAAATTAATTTGTCAAATTAAAAATAGGTTTATATTTCTGATAATGGTGTCGGCACAACTTGGAATTACGGACCTATACATTTCTTGCCAAATCCATGGCAATCTATTATTCTCCGTATTAACAATTTTATGGCAAGAGTTACCTCGTTGAATGTTTGTACATTATTTATTTATCGGTACTTGGTGGTTGTACGGTAAACCTTTCCTGTTGTACTTTTTAAATACATTTAATGTTTTTATATAGTGAGGTTGAAATTAAATTTAAGCACCAATTATTATTAATTTTTGGTATGGTAATTCCATTACTAATTTTAAATGTTTTGGCTTATATATCAAACTATCCAACACCAGAAAATGAACATTTAACAAATTACGAACTAGCAAAAACATTAGAATTGGATAATTTAACAATTGAAAATTATGTTGTTGGACTTAGATCGAGAGTAAATTAATTTACAATTTTTAAAAGTTTTTATAAAATTTTAGATTAATGATTTATCAATTTTCACGTCGAATTTTGCTTCATCATTAAATATAATTAATTATATAATAATTATTTTTTGTGGTATAAGTATTCAAATTTGTGTTTATCGCCATTGTAAAGGTGTAGAAATGACTCAATTACGTAATATGAATAAACAAATGAGTATTGTTTTGGGGGCACAGGTAATTAGAATTAAATTTATTTTATGTTTATTTTAACTTAGAACACAAATACTAACACAGAATATAAAAAATAAAATTTATTTATTTTAGGCCTTTCTACCTTTAATAACCTATATCACCACTTTATTCTCCAATTTAAATTTTTTATTTAATTTGCCTGGTTTATATTCATCATCTATTTTTATATTCCTTAGTTGTGGTTTGGGAGCGATGGTTGCTGTTTTGAATCCTATTGTGAGTTTAGTTATACATATTTTTGATATTATAGAAGGAGCATTAATTTTGTGGACATTTTTTAAAATTCCATTCAAATTTCTTTACACATTTCATCATCATAATTAAATATTTTTATAGTGTATTTTCCTCTGATAAATTAACCTTTTAAGTGTAATTTAGGTATAAAGGGATTTTAATTTTTTGTAACATATATGTTATGTAAAAGTAAAAATAGAACGGAATAATATGAAAGCTTAAACAGTCAACTAAAAATGTTTGTAGGAATAATGCTCCGTTATTAATTATTTTCTTAAAATTAATTGAAAAATAAATTTAAAAGGTAACAATTTTGAGTGTAAGAAATTACAGACAAATAATTTTTCGATGCAAAAATAATTCAAATATTAATCAAGTTGCTCCGATGCCGGAAACTTCAATGCCGGATAGAACTATACAATATATTAAATAATTAAATTTTACATTAAATAATTACTGATTTCATTAAATAAAATAAAAAAAATATATTTGTAAAGTACAAACTTGTATAAAATTAAAAAAAATAAACTTAAAATAATTTCGAGTAGTTCTTGATCAGAATTTCGTTATTTAGGTTGTCGTAATCTATTTGCATCCTTATATAATTTAAACAAAAAAATTTATGAGAATTTTTTAAAATTATTTTACAGAAAGATTTTTATAAAAAACTTTTATTTTTCAACACTGCTTGAAAATAATTACCCAAACAAAAAATGCTTCCCCTATAACTCATTCAAACTAATTTAAAGTAAGCCGAAAACTTCAATGTCTGATAGATCTAAATAATTATTATATTTTGTTTTAAATTATAATTTGAATAAAATTTTTGAAAAATAATATTAAAAGAAAATAAGTCATTCTCTAAATTCGTCAGAGGTCAATGGCTTTGGAGAACATATATATCTAGTTTGACAACTCAATATTATTGGCATTATTGGTGCTTAATATATAATTATTGGCATTCCAAGACATTGTTGATAAAAAATATTTTTTATTAAAGAAATATTAAACATAACAATTAGTCTATAAATTTTTAAATGTTAAACGTAAACAGTAATTTAATAAATAAATTATAAGCTTAAATATAAATTGTTTAAACAAAATTCTGTAAACATCTGTTATTTAAATTAAGTTTTTAAAAATTTTTCCTTTAAATTAGAAAAGTTTTTTTAATTTTACTTATATTTTTTAAAGTATCGAACTCTTCAATAAACAACTTTTGTTGAAAAAAACATTTCGTGTTGTGATTATAAACAAAACTTTAAACATCAAAACTTGTTTTATACTTATAAACATATAGAAAAACAAATGTTTTTCTAAAAAGATTAAACTTGTTTTGCACACAAAATGTTTATACAATAAAATGTTTTACGAACAAAACATGAATAAATAATAATTAAAAAACATTCATCTCTTTTTAGGAAAACACGAATAAATAATTAGAAGAAACATTCTTCTCTTTACATATTTAAGAAGAAAATAAAATGTTAATAGGAGAAATATATTCAACAATAATTTATTGTTTTGCTACATTTGGATTGTTTTCTAATTTGTTTTTAATTTGGCTAATTTTACGTTATACAATGAAAGAAATGCAAGTTTATAGCAAAATACTTTTACAAACTTGTTTTGTTGATATTGTTGGGATTTGTATGTTTGTTGTTTCTCAACCGGTAAATAAATAAATATTTGGGCGCGGGAATGTTTTGGCGTGATTGACTATAACTTTGACAAAGTTATCAAATTCCTGTTTTGATTGGAATACTTTGCATGTTTAATATTCAATTTATGCGTCAAATGTTTTAACGCCCAAGCATCTTTTTAATATAATTTAAAACCAATTTATCATTAAAATAGGTTCTAGTATTTGATAACGGCACAGGTACAGTTTGGAATTACGGACCTATACATTTCTTGCCAAATCCTTGGCAAAATATAATTTTACGTATCCAAAATTTTATGGCACGATTTACCTCAATGAATGTCTGCACACTATTTATTTATCGTTATTTTGTGGTTGTACGGTAAACCTTTAAGAAATCCATTAAATAAAACTTTTATGTAGTGGTCTTGATGTTAAATTTAAGCACCAGTTAATACTAATTATTGGAATGATAATTCCTATATTTATATTAACTATTTGTGCTTATATATCAAACTATCCAACACCCGAAACTGAATATTTAACAAATCTTGAGGTGGCAAAAATGTTAGAATTGGATAATTATACAATTGAAAATTATGTTGTTGGACTAAGGACAAGAGTAAATTAATTTTGAATTTTTAAAATTTTTTAAAATAAAATTTAGACTAATGATCTGTCAAATTTTACTGCAAATTATGCTTCAGCATTAACAATAATTAATTATATAATAATTATTTTTTGTGGTATAAGTATTCAAATACATGTTTATCGTCATTGTAAAGGTGTAGAAATGACTCAATTACGTAATATGAATAAACAAATGAGTATTGTTTTGGGGGCACAGGTAAATCTTTTTGGGGGCACAGGTAAATCGGAATTGAAATCCACTGATATCCAATTTTATCCTGTCAACTCCCCTTATACCACGAAATCCCTTCAAATGCTACGGTATTTAGGGGTGTGCATTGTTAAATCACTCAAATTTCGATAAATTTCTATTTAAAATTAAAAAATATCATAAAAAAGTTCAAATTTAGGAAATGTGATATCATAAATGGTTTAATTTTAACCAAAATTAGAACCTATTTTGTCAAAATTTGGACCTAAATAGAATCCTATTTCACGATTTTTTGGACCTAAAAAACACGCTCTAGTTATCAATAACTACAATTACCCTATTAGTAACTACAGTCCATACTTAGAACGAGTAATTTTTGTTTTATTAAAAAAGGTTCTTTTAAGAATTCTCTACATATTATAGATAACATTATTTATCTTTCAAATTTAAAGGCTATTCTACCTCTAATAACATATACCTCCAATTTATTCGCCAATCTAAATTTTTTATTTAATTTGCCCGGACTATATTCATCATCTATTGTAATATTACTTAGTTGTAGTGCGGGATCGTTAATTGCTGTTTTAAATCCTATTGTGAGTTTATTTATTTTCTTAAAATAAAAAAAATAAATTTAAAAGGTAACAATTTTGAGTGTAAGAAATTACAGACAAATAATTTTTCGATGCAAAAATAATTCAAATATTAATCAAGTTGCTCCAATGCCCGAAACTTCAATGCCGGATAGAATTATTAATTTTGAATAATTTTTGAAAAATATTTGTAATAAGTGAGACATTTAAAACTCTTTGTTAAACGTGTAGAAAAATATAAAAAATATTGAATGCGATCGCAAGGAGAGATTAATAAATTTTATATGTCAATATTATCAAAAATAATTGTTTATCTTTTCCATTAATCTACTTATTTATGTCCAACAGCAACTACACACCAACAAAATTCCCCTTTTTATGTCGGAACGTTCCTTCGTTTAAGTTTCTTGATAAAGTTTTGTTTCGATGCTAGGCTTTATTCCATGTTTTTCTTTGGCAGATAATTATTAAATTATCTTTGTATTGATATCCACGATATCCTTAAAGCCCAAATTATTTCATAATTATCTGTAATAAATTAAAATATTCCTACAACTTTTTATAAAAACAACTTTCATTATATTCTAGCACAAACAAAACACAAAAAAGAAATAGTATATGAATCAAACTTGTTATTAAACAATTAAACAAAACATTTGTTTTTTTGATTTTTTTTCTGCAAAACACACAGAACATTTAAAAATAATGGGAAAATAAAAAATAATTTTTTAAAAATATTTTAGTAAAAAATTGTAAAAGCATTTTGTTTAGATAAATTCTCTTATAGTATGAAGATTTGTTCAGTACATGAGAAAGTACATTAAAAACGATCCTTTATAAAACGCTCCTTTGTATAGGAAGGAATTCTGGGAGATAAAAAAAGGTGATAAATAAACGGCAATTTTACAAGGGATTTTCCAAAATATTTGGAGGGACAAAATAAATCCTGTCCCGCATTTTAAATTTGCAGATCTCGCTCAGATCTCTAATACTTACCGTAAAATATCGATAAATAAATTAATGTAGAGAATATTTATCGAAGTAACTCTTGCCGTAAACTTGTTAATACGGAGAAAAATAAATTTCCAATTGATTTGGTATTGGATGCTTAAGTCCTATAATTTACTAAAATTAATTTAATAAATTAAAAATTTAATTAATTTTTTACAGATTTTAATCACACCTCTTTTTTTAAAACATTACGTGATAAAATTGTTTTTTAACTCAAATAAATTTTTTTAATAAAATTGTTAATAGTTGCGTGAGGTTTTTCAAAAATAATTTTAAAATTTATCTGTCCTTCGCGTTTACAAATATGCACTTTAAATTTAATTTCATAGTATTTATAATTTAATAATAATGAATGAATAAAAAAACATTTTTTTCTAAACAAACTTTTAAAAAATTTTTGTTTTACAAACTCGGGAATAGGTAAATTTATTTTGAAACAAACATTCTTAGCCAATAATATGTTTTAAAAACACATTATTATTACAAATAAATACAGATAACGTTTATTTATTACAATAATTACCCAGGGTATTTATTTCAGAATTTAAGGTATTCCTAAAGAAATATTTATTTCATGGTGTTTTCAGAAAGCATACTTTATTATTTAAGAAAATAAAAATGTTAATAGGAGAAATATATTCAACAATAATTTATTGTTTTGCTACATTTGGATTGTTTTCTAATTTGTTTTTAATTTGGCTAATTTTACGTTATACAATGAAAGAAATGCAAGTTTATAGCAAAATACTTTTACAAACTTGTTTTGTTGATATTGTTGGGATTTGTATGTTTGTTGTTTCTCAACCGGTAAATAAATATTTGGGCGCGGGAATGTTTTGGCGTGATTGACTATAAATTTGCTACATTATATAGGGCATTTATTTTAATTAAAATTAATTTGTCTTATTAAAAATAGGTTTTTGTAGCTGATAATGGTATCGGCACAACTTGGAATTACGGACCTATTCATTTCTTACCAAATCCTTGGCAATGTATTCTCCTCCGTCTCAATCACTTTATGACAAGATTTACATCAATGAATGTCTCTACACTATTTATTTACCGTTATTTTACTGTTGTACGGTAAACCCTTCTGAAATATTTTTAAACATTACTACAATGAGTTCTAGCTTCTTGGGTCCTCGATTCCTTTTTTGGCCACGAGACACGTTAATTTAAACTTATATAAGATTTATAATGTAAGGCTATATACATATAACTGCCTAGAAAAGAACACATAAATGAAGATTACCAGACTAAGCTGCTCATTATCTAATTATTAAGTAAACAAAACCTCCAATGGAATAGTCTAAATCAGCTTAACATACATAGGTATTTAAAATAACATTTATTTCAAAAACTTTTTTATGTAGCGGAGTTGACATTAAATTTAAACACCAATTATTATTAATTTTTGTTGTAATGCTACCTAATATTGGATTGAATGTTTGCGCTTATTTTTCTAACTGTCCAAGTCCAGAAAACGAATATTTAAAAAATCTTGAGTTGGCAAAAATGTTAGGATTGGATAACTACACAATTGAAAATTATGTTGTTGGGCTTAGATCAAGAGTAGGTCAAAATCATTTCTTTAATTTTTTGGGAATACGTTTTGAGACGGATTAAACTAACAACACTAAGAGAAGCATTCTGAAGATTCTAAAATCCGAAAAAAATTGACTGATATTTAGTTAACCATGTCCTTTTTAGTCTCTACTCGATATACCTATAATGTAATGACCCTATTTATAACCTCACTGAAAGCCATTCTCTAGATGAATGTTAAGAAAAAGCCCGATTTATATCAAGAGTAGTTTATAATAGTAAAAATTATATTATTATAGACTAATGATCTATCAAATTTTACTGCAACTTACGCTTCGACATTGGCTATAGCAAACTACATTATAATTATTTTTTGTGGTATAAGAATTCAAATTTGTGTTTATCGCCATTGTAAAGGTGTAGAAATGACTCAATTACGTAATATGAATAAACAAATGAGTATTGTTTTGGGGGCACAGGTATGGAACGAGGCTTGGTTATAAGGGGGGCTAGGATATAACGAGGAAAAAAACGAAGAAAGTTTATCGAAAGTTTAGAGGGGCAAAACAGGAGGCTGGCCACTAATTGGTCACTAATTTTTTCCAACCTGACATGACTTTTCTCTCAACTTGGCCCATTCCTGCTAGTGGGCGTTATGATGAGATTGTTAAGCAAAAGCTCTTTTGTCTACCTTTAGTTAGTTAAGAGTAAACACTTTTAAATTAAAAAGTAGCAAAACAAGAATTTAAATTATTATTTTTTAGGCCCTTTTACCTCTAATAACTTTTCTCAGCCAAATATACAATAATTTCAATGCTTTAATTAATTTACCCGTTATATATTCTTCGTATATTGGAACATTTTTGCCTAGTTCTTTGGCATCTTTAATTGCTGTTTTAAATCCTATTGTATGTTTACTTATGCAGTCCGATCTGATTTTAATATATGTACTCATTTGGGGCTGAAATAACTCATAAAAATGGATGGTATATAAGATAGGTGATAGGTCCAATTATTTAATTATAATGGGCCGGGGTGGAATTGATGTAGTTATCATAGGGGAATAGGTCGGTATATCAACTTTTCCGGGATATATTAAGCGCTTTCAAAGATTTAATGAATCAGCTTCTTCTAGTTAACTTCCAACTCCCAACTAACTAACCAGTTTTCCACTATTCTTCTGCTGTTTATATCCTGATTTTATTTAAGCATTGTTTTTTTATTTTTTTAAGCAAAAATATACAAAGCATTAACTTTACATTATCTATTTATTTTTAAAAGGTAACAATTTTGAGTGTAAGAAATTACAGACAAATAATTTTTCGATGCAAAAATAATTCAAATATTAATCAAGTTGCTCCGATGCCGGAAACTTCAATGCCGGATAGAACTATACAATATTTAAATAATTAAATTTTACATTAAGTAATTAAAAATTTAAGAATATTTATAAATTAGAATGAAATTAAAAAATAAATTTGAAATAATTTCGAGTAGTTCTTGATTTAAATTTGTTTAAGTAAATCATTAAAATTTCAAAAAATATTTAAATAATTTTTTAATCTTTTTAAAAAAATATTTTTTAATATTCCCGTGAAAATATACGTGAAGAATAAAAATTTATAACTTACTGAACTAAATGTTAGGCGAAAAATAACACACATGACTACTATATACAAAATAATTAACGGGTTAACATGCCTAAATCCTAAACAATGTTTCGTCTCTTCAAATAGATCATTACGTAGGCCATTATTATTAAGACTAAGAGGTCACGCAACCAGTGGTTGGAATTTTGAAAATTGCTCGTACTCGTACTTTCGTACATGCCTTATTCTTTCTCCCTCGATTTTCACACTCCTGAACTCGAAAACCATAAGGACCAAGCTGATTTTTGGAGCTCATTAAACTGAATTTAAAAAACAATTTGACAATCTTTCCTATCACCAAAGATTCAGTCACATTTTCAAAAATGTAAAAAACTTTAATTTTGTCATAAAAAATTTTTAAAGTCAAAAATTAAATTAGTAATACATACAATTTTCTAACAAAAAAGAAATTTAAAAAAATTATTTTTTTAATCTTTAAAGATTTAAAGAGCCATTCAATAATTGAGGCATTTCTTTTTTATTTTCCTCCTCCTCATTCCCATTTTCAATATCCAACCTTTCCATTTTATTAATAATAATTAAAGGATTTAATTCTAAATTGTTGCTGTTGTTTGTGGATGGTTGTTGGTCTAAATTAATTTGTTGTTGTTGTTGAATGTTTAAATGTTCTCTACTGTGGGAACGGACTGGGGAAGCTGTGACACTTCCTTCTGGCAATCTAGAAAAAATTTTGTTGAAATTCAAGAAAATTTTTTAAAATTCTAAAAATATTTTTAAAAAATTTTTTCAAAAAACTGACGAGGATTTCCTTCGATGTCTCCTCCCTGGATGTTCTAGCAACGAATCGTGATCGATGACTGGCTCGCGAAATGGATTTCTATAATATTAAGTACTTTTGTTTTGTCCAATTTTAATTAAATTTTGATAAACTAAAAATTTAATTGTCATTTTTAATCAGAAAATAAAAAATAAAAATTACCCAAAATGCTTTTTCCTTCCCATTGCCTAAAATTAAAATTAATTTTTTAATTTTATTTATGTAAATTTTAAAACTTGCCAACCTTCACAAGAATTAAAGTTCCAAGATGAGGAATGATACGAACAGCTTGATTAACCTCTTCTTGAGTAACTGGAAAGAGAAAAAAATTTATTAAAAAAATAATAATATAATTTACCAGTAACTAAAGAACAATTTTCTTCTTCTGTGGGCATTAAAACTTTTCCCTTAAAAATTAAAAAAAATTAATTTTAAAAAATTAAATAAATTACATTTTTAGCAACCCATAAATGCTCTTTTATCTATAAATAATTTTTAAAAATTTTATTAATTAAAAAATAAAATGAAATATTTGCCTGCATAATATCATTTCTCAAGCCTGGGTCTTTACATAACCTTCTAAAATTAAAAGAAAAAATAATTTTAGTTGTTTCCGGGAAAGTTTATTTTATTTAAATTTTATATTAAATAATGCATAAATTAAATCAACTTTTTCCGGAAAGTTAATTTAACATTTAAATTCTTTCCGAAAAGTTTTTAGGCTTATTTTCAGGTTAAAACTTTTTCCGGAAATGTTTATTAAAAATTTCCGGAATTTTATTTTTTTCCGGAAAGGTTTATTTAATTTTATAAATTTTAAGTTTTCCTTCAAATTTTTTAAAATTAATTTATATTCTCAAAACCTACCCAAGTATTAACCCTTTAAGAGGGTCACTGATTGGTATATTCTCTGGAAGTGTTACTGGATCATTTTTTATTTTTTTGTAGAGAGCTATTAAAAATAGGTATTTAATTTTATTAATAAATAAATATTTCCTTACCAATAACATAAGGATCATACCAAGGCACATTTCCAAAAACAAGTGCATATAAAGTAATACTATAATTTAAATAAAATAATTCCGAAGAATTTATTAATCTAAATAAACTTTCCGAGAAATAAATAATTAAGGAGATGAGTGAATTTCCCGTTAATCAGGCATTACGGAAAAAGTTTATTCTATTTAACAATAAAAATATATTTAAAGTTTCCCAAAAAAATAAACCCTTTTCCTCCCCCCGCCTATTTTTAATTCTTAATAAGCTCCTTACCCAAGCGACCAAATATCCTGAGCACGTCCACTGTAAAATTGATTTGAATTTTCTGAGAGTGCCTCTGGGGCCATAAATGCTGGGGTACCTTTTGGAAATTTAATTTTATTTTTTTTTAATTTTTATTTTCACCGGCAGTCCCAGTCAAAAAGGCATCAATTCCTTCAAATTCACAAGAAACGCCAAAATCGGCAATCTTTCAAAATTAATTTTTAGATTTCTAAATTATTTACCTTAACAGAATCTAACTCTGATAAAAGTAAATTTGAGGGCTAAAAATTAAAAGGAATTTTTTAATTAAAAAAATTTTTTTTACTTTGAGATCGCGGTGTACAATTTTCTGATAGTGGACTAAAAATAAATTGAATTTTTAAAAAATTTTTATTAAAAAATATTTAAATTTTTATGAAATTTTAAGGTTGTGGCGACGTTTAGGCTTACGCTTGGGTCTTTTTTATCTTTATAATTTCGTTCCTTAAATTGTATATGCTTTAAAGTGTTAGCTAACTTCCCTAAAAATTTTAGAATTTTTTGGTTAATTATAACTAAAATTATGCCCAAAGATTAACATAAAATTGTATGTAGTTTTCTTCTAAAATAGTTACATTTTTGACCAGAATTTCTGAAATATAAAAACAGAAATTCTGAAATTTTAATTTCATTAATTATCCCAAAAATATCTCTCTGAAAAATTTCATAAATATAAGTAGGTGATCATTAGAGCATTTTATAAGCGCTAACGCAAGATAATTGCCCGTTAATTTTTTAAATTAATTTTTTAAAAATATAATTTTCAGGTTTTTATGTGCAAAGATCATTTCTCATAAGTTAAAAATTATTTTTTGATATTAAAAATTTTTTGAATAATTACGGTATTCCAATCCTTTAAGTGTATCTCTAAAATATTTCCAAGCTAATTGTTCATTCAACGGGTTTTGAGTAGGTAATTCCATTAAAGAACGCCTTTCCATATATTCGAAGACCATATAGAGAAAATTATCCTTAAAATAATTTTTTGGAAAATTAAAATATTTAGGAGTTTCGAAGGCTGTGATAAAATGCAAATTTACAAATAAGTTAAGAAAAATAAAAGTATGAAATTATTTAAATTTCTACCTGAGGATCGTCTAGTACCTCCACTAATTTAACAACATTTGGATGTGCAAGTTTCTTTAATATGGCAATTTCTCGTTGCACTAATTGTAAAGGGTTTCTGTGTACAGATAATGATTGTTGAGAGGTTGGAGGATTGTTTTGAGTACTTCCTCCACGCTTACGGAGAGGTGGAGGACGAAAACAGGCAAAGTTTTTGACCAACTAAAAAATATAAAAATTTAATTTTATAAAGAACATCATGGGGGAGTGTGAAAAATATCCCCCAAAGGGTTTAAGTCTGGGTCTAGTAATTTTCAAAAATTTTGATTCCCGAAAATTCCTCGACGCTAATTGGACGGGAATCCAAAATTATTGGACGGTTTGTAAGGAACATCATTTGGTAGTGTAAAGAACATCATCAACACGATAGTGTGGTTAATGTAAAAAGGGCACCACAAGATAGTGTGTAAGGAACATCATGGAGACATTCTTTATGGTCCGAATCCTTTTTAATGTGAAGCGAAGTAAGGTATCGTTCAAATTTTACATAATTTTTTAATTATACATCTTTTTATTCACCTTCAATTTATCAAGCACCTTCAACGCATACAAATTTCGATCCTGCTCGTTATATGCCAATTTGACAATACTGTAAGAGCCCTGGGCAATCTCCTCCATAAGCTTGTACTGATTTAATTGAATGTAGTCACTGCTTCCATCTTGAGTGTCAACAACGTTCGTCTAAAATTCAAATTTGTGATCTGGGGTTTAAAATTTAAAGAAAAAATAATAATTAAATTTACCATTTGTATTACATTTGTACATTGTGTAGGAGAACAAAATCTCATCTATAAAAAATTAATCAGGTAATAATAATCAAATATTTCGAATAAATTAAAAGAACATCTCTAATAGTGAGGGAATAATATCCAAAGTAATGTAAAAGGAGATAGTGTGAAGGGAACAAAGGTAAGATGAATGGAACTAGTAAGATATGTGAAAGTTGTTTTCGGCCATCATTTCCTGTATCAAAGGCATGGATTTTTGGAATGTGTTCGAATAAAATATTCTAGATAAATAGATGGGTTAGCCCACACAAAGTTCCAGTAGGTGAAGGTGAACTGAGTTTCATGATTTTGATAGAAATAACCATGTTAAAGTGAATGAGACGAGAAGTAGAATGTGAAGGGGATAACCAAGATAGTGTTAAGGAGACACCCAGTGAATGCGTATAGAGACCCAAAGTAATGCAAAAGGAACATCTCTAGTAGATTGAGAAGAACGAATATTTTTGTATGGTTTTTCGATGGCTATAACACAAAAAAATATTGCCAATAAAAATATATGGAAGTAAAAATAAAGGTTTTTTGTTTATCCATATTTGCACTCAACCTCGAGCCGCTCTTATTCAAAAATAAATAAATAAAAATACAAAACACGTGTGTGTAATATGCTTTTCATTTAATTTTCCCCTCCTTTCCCCTATTTGTCGGCTGTTTTTCCAATTTTCGGAGAATAGGGATTATAGCTTTTAAGAGGTATTTGTGTGGGTTTTAAGTGTTTACAAGGGTTTTTGACGGTTTAGAATTGACCTAACTCAATTTTGATGTTTTTTCAATTTCGTAGTCCAAAAGGCAGGGAAGGTTTGGCGCTGTAATTTGGGGACGCTATGCTAATTATGGGATATTTTAAAGTGTGGAAGAGATCAGTTGTTGAAAAAAGGGAGAATACATTTTAGCTGGAACAAAGAAATTCTAGCAGGGATGCTCGAAAGACAGAATGGAATCTAAGAATTTTGTTTCTAAAATGATAAGTAGGAATTCCCACTCTTGTTTAAAACAGAGAATAGACTTGATATCAGTGCTGAGTATGGCTCCGAGGGTTAGAAGCAACGGACTAAGCCTAGCCGAGATTTTGAAATGCCCGGAGACACAAGACTTCAATGGTTTAACCTAAATTAATTTCTTATTAGTATTTTACGAATGTTTTCTAAAATTCAGAAATATTTGTAAACAAAGGTGAATGAGCCACAGAAGAAATCTAAGGATTTTTAACTTAACTGGGCCTTCACTTAACTTCACTGGTTTAACTTCACTGGTCTAAGAATTTCGAACTTCGCTAGGCCTAAGGTACATCAATTTGTCTCGTCCCAAATCCTTCCGTATATTACCCCCAAAACGTTACAGCGTCGAAACAAGCCAGTCCAATTGACTGGAGGTATACTTACTTATTCCTTCTTTTAATCTCCATCTTTTTTGGCCCAAAATTTTGGACATTTTCTTCTCGTTTTATAAACAAACCCTTCTTCCCCCCTCCCTTTTTAAACGATTCCAAAAAGCCTTTAAAAATCCTCTTATTGCTACCTCTCTTATTTTCCCCAAGGATGTGTAAGTATCCAATTTCATGGCTCTTAAGGGATGGAAGGGTATATCGGTAGTGAATTTGTGTATTTTTAAAGGAATAATGCCAAAGAAAATAGAAAAATTTTAGGGATTTTTTGGGGTTTTGAGTGAGTGCCAAAAATGGAGTTTTAGGTGGAATTAGGCCAATTTTTTAGTTTTTATAATATAAAGGAAAGAATATTTAAATGGATTAATAATAAGAATTAAATATTGGTAGTGTGTAAGGAACACCCACAGTAGTGTGAAGGGAACTTCGCTGGATCAAAACTTTTCTAAAGGAGTGTTTTAGCTTTGGTCGTAGTCCGACACACTATTTAATCAATTATTCGGACCAAAGTACTTTCTCTTTAACTTAAGGTCAAGTCTTGAAGTCGAGTCTGGAAAATTATCGGTCTCAAACGCCAGTAATAGATACACCTTTAGGTCAGGAAAGGTTGGATTAATGTGTATATTAAATGGGAGTATCTCTTTGGCAGCTCCACCTTTCTCCCTACTTTTCATACACAGTAGCCAACCATATCTAGTATTGGTATTGTTTTGGGTATTTAATCTATTATAGTATTCATTCAAGAGTAACCCGATTTAATTCAAACAGAGAAAACGAAAGAGGAAATCGAGGATAAATTTTAAAGTAATTTTAAACACCTCATTCTGTCCCAAACAAGAAGTAGCAGGTCTATCCCGTTGAGTTCCACCTGTGGTAGAAGCACCAGGTTCACAATTATCAAAGGCAGATGATCGACTTAGCTTTCTACCTCGACGATTCTTTAAAGAAATAAATTCTAATTACGCTCAAGATTTTTTTGTATCAACTACCTGTGTAGTATCAGAGGATTGTCTAACCATTGGATGTGATACATTCAAAAAATTGTTGGTAGCCGAATAACTAGGTGATTGGCAACAATCAACTATAGCAACATTACTATTCTCAACAATATTTTTATTTTCATTAATATCGTTTTCTTTGAGGTTTATGCTGCAATTTATGCTCATTCCCTACAAAAATATTTTTTTAAAAAATTTAGAAAAATATTTTTTGTGTCCATAAAATAGAGGTTTTTGGTTAAAAAAATATTTTTAAAATATCCATCAATTTTCTACATCCAAACACGTGCTTTCTCTTTTCATTTTTATTTCTTTTAACGATTACCCCCCTCAGACATAAAGCTTCTTTCTCTTTCTATTAAATAAGGAAGTATGGCCAAAATTTTTAAGGTGACTAGCTAGAAAGAAAAAAAAATTGGGAAAGAATAGGAAAAAATAAAAAGAATATTAAATGGTTTTAGAGGAGCGCGTGAATTTTTTATAATTGGAAAAAAAATTTTTGGTACCTTGTTCTTATCCTTAGTTTTTTTCTCAACCTCAACCCCTAACCTAAACTATTGGTCCACCCACCCCTGTCTAAGTCTCAGATGATTTTCCTTTTTTATTGTCAATCATTCTTTCCTTCAAACATTATAAGTAAAAAGCAAGTTAGAAGAAGCTAAATTAGGAAGGAGATCATCATCATGAATGTTTTTAGTTAAGCTATCTTTTAACTTTATTTATAGAAAATGAATTATGATCAATCCCATGAGATTTTGCTTATCTCTTTGGATATCGGCAAAATGGTCAATATTTTGAGAGAAATATTTAATTTTACAAATACCTCATTCGAATCAGCTCGTCGAGCTGATTCGAATGAGGTGAAAATCATCGTGATTGAACAAATTTAGACATAAAAGTAAACCTATGGGAGAGCGGGGTTAACGCTTATTTTAGTTTTTTCTTATAATGTTAAATGATTTTTAATAGGTTTTCTAAACTATTGGACATTTTGGGGAAAAAATTTAAAATTTAACGTTAAGATTTAGTTAAAAACTTTTGTTAAAAAATAAAAGAATCACATCTTTATATTTTTTATTTTCTTTTAAAAAATCTAATTTTCAACAAACAATTTTCCCTTTTCTTTTATTAAATACATTTTTTATTGTTGTAAAGCTTCTTTCCCACTTCCTTGTAGAGAGAGGGGGGGATTTTTGTGGGATTCTCTTTTATTATTTCTAAGCAATCATAGGTATTTTAACAAAAATAAATTGAAAGGAAAAATTGGCCAAATAAATAAAAGAAAAATGTGAAAAAGTTAAATGTGAGAAAAGGTATTAAAATGGTCGAGTTTTTGAATAAATGAGTAGAAATAATTATAGTAAAGGTACAACATGGGGTTTGAAAGGAAAAATTATTGGCTCGCCGGTTCTTAACTGTAGCTTTAAATCGAAAAACAAATTAAATGATTATGAAGTAATCCTTGACTATTTTGGGAGCAGACCAAGGTACCGCAGAACTATAAGTTAGTATTTCTCAATATTTATTCTAATTTACGCCCCTCTCTAACTGAGGTGTTCCTCCTTATAATTTAGAGGATAATGTCGTGAATAACAAGAAATATTAAGTTTAAATAAATTTTATAAAATTTTCGTTCAAAAATTTTAGAAAAAAAAATGTAAAATTTTGGTATCTGGCACTAACCATTAAATATATGTACAATTAAATAATATTATATAATAAAGAGTGTTTAACAAGCAAGAAGGCAAAGCAATTTTCCTCATAAAAATGTGTTGGTTGGTTTTATTTTTTTATTTGGTCATTGAAGGTTTAAAAAGGGAGTGAGGGAAAAAAGAGAAAAAAAAATAGTTAAAGCAATCAATTTATAAAGGTAAAATAATGTCGCTAGAATGGCCAATGAAGCGCATAAATGAAGGCAAAAAAATATTTTAAAACGGCTTTATGAGGGCAATTTCGTGTGTGTGACTATTTAGTATTGAAACCTTATATAAAATAACCTTTTAAAGGTGCCAAATTGAGGAGAATAAAGAAAGAATGTAAAGAAAAGGAAAGAAGAAAACGAGGTAACATAGGGGGGAGGGTAAAGCTTAAAGATGGTGCGCATGGAAGTTTGGGCGCCACGCTTCAAAATTGAGACTTGGTCTGAACGTAAAATTTTGAGAATTTTCTCAAATTTTCTGTTACATCCTTGGCCATCTTTCCAGAAATTTCAAAATTTTCTTTCAAATACTTCAAAAGTCATAGAAAATTAGGCGTTTTTGAGAATTAGGCGTTTTGGGTAATCCACACATTTTTGGTCATAATTTCTGAAATATAGGACCAAAAATTCTGAAATTTTTGGAAGACGTAGATACACTTACGAGGATTATTTCCGCAAAATTTTATATTTTTATATAATCAATTAACAATTTTATTAGCTCGCGCCCTAACAACCCACTCCCAAATAGACCAATAACTGCTAGGAAAGAAGAATTTTTTTATTTTTTTTCTTGTGCCAGCCGACAAACTAGCAGAGCAAGAAAGAAAAGAAAAAAAATACATACTAACAAATAGAGAATAGCTTTATTTGTTGGATAAGGAAGTCGTCGTGGTAGCAGGCGAAAGAACAAATCCATTATAGAATGATGGGAAAATGAGGGGGAATAAAAAAAAGGGAGCTACTAGCTAGCTAGATAAAGTGTAGATATGGAGAGGGATTTTTGTGGGAAAAATATATTGCCTTTAATAAATTATTTAAAAAATATTTAAGTGAGAAAATGATAATAATATATAAAATACCAGACATTTTTTTCTGAAAATTTTTTTGTTATTCTTTCATTAACATCATCGAGTTCTACATATTCGGAGGAAAGCGGTGCTCGACAATTGCGGATATATGACAAAGTTGAGCCGAAGATTCACCGAAAATCGTACCTTATAAGATGTATCTAAAATTGGAAGCTTCGATTTGGCAGCTCCCTTTACCTACATAATAGCTAACCAAATTTTAGAAAAACGTATCCGTATTTTGTACAACCTCAGTTTAGTATTTACGAAACTCGCAATTTTTCAAGCGAAACAAAACATTTTAAAAAACATTTTATTTAAAAAAATTAGTATTTTATTTTTAGTCAGAAAAGTTATAAAATCAAAGAGAGATTCCTTTTAAATTTCACAAATCGTGCATTGCAGACTTTAAAATTCTAAAAGCCAATTTCGGAAAAGTCTTTTCAACTTCTTCCCATTCTTTAGTTTTTAAAAAGAATTCTTTATTGTCTCGAATATAATTTTTACATCCCTTTAAATTTATAAAAATTTTTAGAATAAATTAAAAACAAATTAATTTATACCCTCTCTAAGATTGGAGCATCATATACATTAATTATTTTGAAATATTTCAAAATATTTTTGGTATCTAAAAGTGTTTTTTTTTAATTTTAAACTCTTGAAAATGAAAATGTTTATGAAAATAACATTTCATGATTATTTCATTGTATATTCTTGCCAAAAATGTATAGATGACAAAAATAGAAAAATAGGTTGCAGAAGTGGCGAAAAGGAGTGATAGATATCGAGTGAATCAGGGAATTGAGAGTGATATCAAGGGATTAAGCGGGTTTGGGTTAATTAGCGTGTGATTTGGGTGGATTTAGACTCTTTAGTGCCGCAAGCGAAAATCGTGAAAATTCTGGAAGATCATTAAGCCAAAAATTTTGCTTTATTACGCCTTCCTACTTTTATTCTATTTATATGTATATACCTAATTTCTAAGGCTCGCAATTATATGGAAATCCATATTTTTTTCCTGAATTGCTTAGGTTCTGAAACGCACGAAAAACACACTTTCCGTGCTGGTTGCTTTCAAAAATGAGGACTTTCATTTCCATATTTTCCATATTTTTCCATATTTTGCATGTTCGTCCATATTTCCATATTTCATCCATATTTCGCCATTTTTAAGAGATTTTAAGCATTTTTGGCTAAAAATCGCAAAAATATTGGCCTTTTGTTCAATTATCATCGTGCCAACAAGACTAAAAACTTATAAAATGCCAAAAAAGGGCAAAAAACATTATGTCAATAGCATATAATGCCAACCAATATAATGCCAATAAGGGTAAAAGTCCGCATATCGACAATAAGGCTGAAACCATATTTTGCCAAAAGGTCAAAAAATCATTAACCTTTGCCAAAAATCTTTTGGGCCTGTATAACGGTGATTTTGGACTGAAAAAACGGTGATTTTGGACCAAGCTGATTTTGGACTGAAAAAACGGTGATTTTGGACCAAGCTGATTTTGGACTGAAAAATTCGAATTTGCAAATTATAGCTCATTCGAAAGTGCTCATCGAGATGAGTCGAATGATCTAAAATCAAAGAAATCTGACTTCATAGGGCCGAGTTACAGGCCCCGAAATTTTACACACCCCCGGAATTTACTCAAAATATTCAAATTTTAGAAAAAATTTTCAAAAAACTAAAATAAAATTAAGATTTATTTCAATATTTCATCCATATTTAGCCATTTTTTCCATATTTTCATCCATATTTTACGATTTTTTCCATACATATTTTTCAAATTTTTGTCCATATTTTGCGATTTTTTGTCCATATTTTTGCGAGCCTTACTAATTTCTTTCTTTACCTATAAATGTTGACATAACATTTTCGCATTTATATATTAATTTTGCCACTTGATATTCATGCGCAATAACAAAAATTTCATAAAGTTGACTTTCCGTTAAGCCTTAGAATTAAAAAAAATTTTTTTGAAAAGAAAAACTTTTGTCAAGTTCGCCATTATAAAAAAATTGTAGCATTGTTTGAACAGTTTTTGAAGTAAAATTAGATATCGTCAACTCATTCTTTAAAAAAAATTTTTTTTTAATTTCCCCAAAAAATCAGTCATTTGATGATTTCATTATATCCCTTTATAATATTGGAGAGACTTAAGACCGTGAATTGTTGCTATGAGAATGTCATATACCTGAAGCTGTATTTTTCTTGCATTTAATATTTTGTGGACTTTTTTTTCGGAAATTTCAAAATACCCGGAATTACTCAATTAAACTGCCCTAGAGTTTTTCAATTCTACCAAAATATAAATTACAATTTCTTCAGTCTCGTTCTTCTCCTGAAACATTGCATAGAATACTTTACTGTTTTTTGCTAAAATAAAACGATGCGCTTTCATAACATTTTTGTCTACCTTTAAAAAAATAAAATTTAGTTTGGCCTCAAAAGATTTTCTAGATACACACTTTAATTAAAAAATCTGTAAGTGTTCCATCTTCAAAAAAATTGCTGTAATTAATATCAAAACTGTCTTCTGAAGTAAAAGTGTCGAAATTAACTTCACAATGAAGATATAAAGATTCTGGAAGAATATATTAATTTAGGTGAAGAACCGAGGGTTTTTGTTTCGATACTAATCTTTGACTTTGAATATTCGAAATTTTCAGATAGGTATCGGTTCAGTTCTTTTAGTTGTGCCCCTAAAGGAAAAGCACACCGAAGGGCTTCCATTTTTTCTTTCAAAAATAATGACTAAGGATCGGATTTTTAGGTCATAAGAACCTTAAAATAGGTACCTACATAAATAGGTTTATAAAATGACAAAATAGGCATCAAAAATAGATTTATAAAAATTAAAGAAAAATTTTGGGTGATAAGAAAACTTACTTAAAATTATAAGTTTCTTAAAATTCAGTTTTTACTTATTAAAGTTATATTTTAACATACCATCAGAATGGCACAAATGGTTTAAGTTGGTGATTTGAGTATATCCCAATATATCCTGATTTTCAGGTTTGTTCGAAGATCTTAAAATATTATTTGAAACTTTTCAATAAAATTTTTAACTTGGCAATGTAAACTCTTTCATTTTCATCCTTCACTGCATAAATTTTATATTGAGTATTTACAAGCGCCCCAATAACGTTTGGACCTGTTTGTCGAAGCCAAATAGTTAGATTAGGCTTAGTTAAAATATCCTTCCTTTTAATCTCTAAGTATAATTCCCAAGCAACATTGGGGAGTTCTGGACATTGAAATCTGTTACCTAAAATTTTTAATATAATTTGGGTTTTTGATTATAGGATTGTGGGCAATATAAGATTATTATATATTATATTATTGTGGCCTCTAAAGGCCTCTATATTATTGTGGCCGATACATTATAGGATTGTGGACAAATTTTTGCGGACATTTATTTGGGGAGGTAACATAAATCAGCAGTATTCTAAAAATATCGAGAACAAAAAAATTACTTGTTAAATGCAATTGGCCGCTGTAGATGTAACTTTGAGATCGATCCTTAAAATAGCTTAACTTCCACTCCGTTTTGCAGGTAATTGTATTAATCTTTAAAAAATTTAATTTTAAAAAGTAGACAAGACTGCCTGTATTTATTCTAATTAAAAGGGGCTCTCTATTTGAATAGCTCATTTTTAGGCATATTGAAAGATAAACTGAAGGCAACGGTAATTGTTCCGAAAATGTTTATTATTAGGCATTTCTGCACCTATAGAGTGGTACCATTCGACTAACTCCCCGAGTCGAATCAATAGATAAATTAGCCCGTTTTGAGCGGGCCCCGACCAAACTACAGCCGATTTTTTTTCTTTCAGACGGAACAGATGGGATCAAAATTCATTAGACTGGATCAGGGTTAAAGAAAAGGTATGTGGATAGCTACGGCATTTAATATCCTTCAAGGATTGCTAAAACTCTACAAGACAACTTATTGGTTATGTTTCAGAAACATTTACATACTAAATTAAAAGGCTTAATTTTTTAGTCAATATCTCTTTAATAAAATAAACACAAACTTTGTAATTAAATTTATTTTTTAAAGCTTCAGAATCGTAATCATCTAAAAAACATTTGGCAGAATTAGATTTTACAAAACTGTAAAATTATAAAAAATATACAAATATAAAAATACAAAACTTATATTTTTAATTTAAGTATACCTGAATATTTTTGAGAAAATTTCTTTTGGAGTTTGATCGAGAAAGAAGGAACAAACCAAAAACTTTAATTTATTTAAAATTAAAATTTAAAAATAAATTAAAGCCTACAATTAAAGCTATAAACTCCAAAATTAATAAAATCATTTGAAACATATTTAATTTTTTATTTGAGTTTTTATTTAAATAATAATTTAAGTTCATGAGAATTCTAAATAAAATTAAACAAAGTTTTTTGTGAGTTTTAATTAGATCAGGTAAATGAAGAAAAATACCTGACCGTTATTTTTGGGAGTATGCGAACTGCGTCTAGCGCAGCTTTTTTAACTAGGACCTATTGGAAAATGACAAAATTTTATAAGAATCTGGAAATGGAAATATATGTAGAACTAAAAAAACTTTTTTGATTTATAAATTAAGAAAACGATTTTAGTAGTTACCCCACCCCCTGTGTCCCCAACGTCCCATTTGAAAAAATGGGGGTTGGAGGAAAGGGGGTGAATAAAAAATGGGGGTTGGAGGAAAGGGGGTGAATAAAAAATGGGGGTTGGAGGAAAGGGGTGATTGACAAATGGGGGTTGGAGGAAAGGGGGTGAATAAAAAATGGGGGTTGGAGGAAAGGGGGTGATTGACAAATGGGGGTTGGAGGAAAGGGGTGATTGAAAAAATTGGGGTTGGGAAATGGGGTTGGTGGAAAGGAGGGACCTTGGTCACCTCCTTTGAAGTAATTGAGGCACCTACCCTTCCGTCCCCAAAATAGGCTTATTGAAGTGGAAAGGGTAAATGCTGACTCTCGTTCTCTTTAGAGAAAAATTTTGCGGGAATTTCCTTTCTACAAAAGGTACTGACAACTCAAGGGATTGTGGGTATGGCATAAAAGTTTTAAAATTTAAATAATTAAATATGTATGTATATCCTATAAATTTTTATCCAAAATTTTTTTATTATTATTTAATATGTATTAATTTTTTAAATATTTTAAATTATTTGTTCCAATTACACTTTTTCATTTAATATTTTTTAATTAAAAAATGAAACGAAGATATTGGAGTTAGATTAGATGTTAACAATCCATCTAAATCCTTTATACGCATTCATTTATTTTTATATTTATGTATGTCAAAAATATTTTCTATTTAAAAAATTTTTACTATTTAATGTTAAAGTTTAACTAATTAATGTTTTCGAAAATAAATGTTTTTAAACTTTGATTTCGCTTTTAAATTTGTAAATTATTTTTAATATTTTAAATTTGAAAAAAGCATTAGAAATTTTAATTTAGTCACGAATTTTCCAAAATTTTCGCCTGCAGCGAAGAAAATTTAAGAGCTCTGGCTTCATGACCATCTAAACTTAAAAAATTTTGCCGGCGACTCTGACAATCGATTTTTTCCTAAGGCCATAAAAATTTACAAATTTTTTGCCTTCGACACTTAAAAGGAACAGATTTATAACTTTTCTTTATAAAATTATTAAAATTTTCGCTCCGGCGATGAAAAATAAAAAAAATCTGGCTATGTGGTCTTCAAAATTTTTGCCTACGGCGCTTTAATTTAATAAGGTAAAAATAATTATGAGAGGTATCTGAGGATTCTGAAGGATTAAAGTTAACATCAAAAGACTTGTGCGTGGCATCGATGGATCGAGAAGTTATCGTTGGAATTTGAGGATATAAAAGGATATAAGGGGATTTTAAGCAATTAATGTGAATATCAGTGGATTAATGTGGATATCGAGATATTTAGAGGGAGTAGGTGGTATATATATTGTGGATTTGATAAACAAGGGATTTTTGTGGATTAAGAGGGACACCAAGTGATATTCCTCTTAATCACTTGGTCTTGGGTTGATTCTCGATCTCGACTCGTGCTTTTTAACTCCCGTCCATCACTAGTATTTGTAATTTATTCGGAATTGTTGCCTTCTTCGACTAATATGTCACACTTTTTATAACAATTTTTCATTATTCAACCTATTTTGATATTTTATAACCTTTTTAGGTAACCTTTTAAGATTTAATAACCTAAAAATCTTATATCTAAATATAAGCATGTCTAATATATTTCATCCAACTGAGGAAGAATTTAAGGATTTTGTAAAATATATTGAACACATTGAAAAACAAAATGTGCATATTGCTTCAGGAATATGTAAAGTAAGTTAAATAAATAACTTTTAAATCTATACACACCAATCTATACACACCATATTATGCATTTGTTGGCTCCAAAATAAAGATTTTTCAATTTACTCCTTTTTCTTTGACGCATACAATCATGTTTTCTTCTCTTTTGTTTTACCAGCCTTTAGTTGATAGCCGTAGCTATGGGGAATTGAAAATTCTTAGCTCAGGCTCCGGTTATTCCAAATATCTCCGGCCGAGAAATCTTCTAGTTTAAATTTTAAATATAGATAATCCCACCTCCTTATTGGTCTCCAAGGCCATCAAAAAAATCGAGAACTTATCACGATGTTGATAAATATATGATTGAAGGTCCAATGTATGTCTCGTTATGATATTATAAATTATATAATTGATTAAGAAAGGAGCAAGTAGAAATGATTGCTAAAGGTGTTTTTATTAAAAATAATGTAGAATTTAAAACGCAAATGAGTGTTAAGCAATTTAGAAAGACAATCTCATCAAAAAAATTCAGGAAGCCAAATAATATAAATTTATGTAACATAGAGAGGTAAATGAAAGTTATTTATTTTTTAAAAAATTTTCAGCGTTTTCTGGGATAATTTAATTAATAATGAAACTCTCTATGGGTCTGATACACCCGGCTCATTTTTTGATAAGGATGTAAAAGAATTTAATATAAACAATCTTGGAACAATTCTTGACATTCTCATGGAAAAAAAAGTTAACATTAAAATAATAATTAGAGTCCGGATTTTTATTGAATTAATCACAAAATATGGGCATAAAATATTGAAAAATTTGACCTAAAAATAAAAATGCAATGAGTGAAGAATTATTTTGCTTATTTAGTTTTAATTTCGACGATTTACTATTTTTACTTATAAATTTCAAATGATCGTATGACAAATTTGGGCAATCTACGAAATATTTTTGCAAAAAAATGTTTCAATAAAAATCCTGACATTAAAAATATATTATAAATTATTCAATTTAAGAACAGAGCAAATATTTTTGAGGGAGTTAATACACCATATCTCTATTTTGGGGCATTTAAGAGCATATTTACTTGGCATATTGAAGATATGGACCTATATTCTATCAATTATTTACATTTTGGAGAGGTCAGATTTAATATTTCTATGAAGATAATCTAATTATTTAGCCTAAATTTTGGTATGCAATACCAACTAAGTTTTCTGATAGTTTTGAGAAAATGGCTTCAACTTTTTTCCCCGAGGAATCTAAGAATTGCAATGCTTTTCTTAGGCACAAAAAATTTATATTTTCTCCTGAAGTTTTAAAGGCAAATAATATTCAATATGAAACAGTGATTCAGAACCCGGGAGAATTCATAATAAGTAGGTTTCACACCCAAAATAGTAGGTTTCAACACCCAGAATAGGTGACAAAAAACACAAAAACTTCAAAATAGGTTACAACCTATTTTAGGTTTCAAAACATCAAAATAGTTTGAATAGGTGATAATAAGTCTGCGTAAACGTAAGATTTTTAAGAAATAACAACGGATTTGAGCTCAATTCATCATAACTATTTCGCAGAAAAAATAGGTTATAACCTAAAAGTCCGAGCCCTAATAATAAGTTATAAAAACTTGTAAATTATATAATTTAGCTTTTCCAAAAGCATATCATATGGGATTTAATATGGGTTATAATTGCGCTGAAGCTATAAACTTTGCTCTTGAAAGATGGATAGATTTTGGTTTTTAATAATTACTTTTATAGAAAATTAATTTAAGGTAAAAATGTTGTTCACTGCTATTGTAAAGAAATGGTAGATTTTTCAATGCTACCATTTTTCAAAGATTTAGGCCAAATGAATATAAAAATTGGTATGATTTTCAAAATATTTAGGATTTTTGGTAAAAAAATTTAAAAAACGCCAATGTTTGAATTAAGAACTGCCATAATAGGACTAAACTGAAAAATTAAAACTAGACTAGACTAAATTCAGCTATTCATTAAAAATTAACAAAAATATAAAAATATATTCATTAAATATCTTAGGTTATTTTCGTAATACAAATAATATATTTCGAGGTTTAATGTTTTAAATCCATTTTATTCTAAACTAAAATCGTTTTATTGCATTTAAACGAGCTTTATATATATATTTAGAGACGAACAAATATTTGCCTAAAATACTAGCTTTAGTAATAAATTAATATAAATTCCCCTCAAGGCTTCAGAATGAGCTCTCAAAAAATAATATAAATAATGGTAAAAACTATTTCAAAAGGAAGAGCCGTGGTAAAGTAAGAAAATTTTAATTTATATTAAGACAGGGTTTCGATCTCGAATTTTTAAAAATCTGCAATTTTGATCCAAAAAATCCGCATTTTATATTAAAATCGGCAAAAAATTATCAAACACAAATATTTAATTAAAATCACTATATGCTTATATTTTTTAACTTCAGCAATTGAATTATGCAATTTTTATTACTACATAAAGATATTCTTATTAAATCCGAACAATTATCTGAAAAATTACACTAGAATTTTTGTCGTCGAAGACGGCAAAATTTTTATTTCGACTTTTTTGGCGCCGCAGACAAAAATTTTTTTATTTATAGAAGATACTTAAGCTAAAAATCTTACATTTTAAGCGGTGCAGGCTAATATTTTGAGGATTTTGGAAGGCCAGAGACATGTTTCTTCCATTTCAGCGCTGCAGGCGAAAATTTTGAGGATTTTAGAGTCTTAGCAGAAATATAATGACATTTTATCCTAAAAACTACAAGAAAATATAAATAATCCTCATAATCTTCAAAAGAACACAAAAATTCTCAAATCCACATTTCTAAATATAATCCTCATCGCCCTATCAAAAAACCACAAAATGAGGAAAAATCAGCAGACATCGAATTTATTATCTAATGTTCAGTAGGGCCATCACTAAAGTAAGGACTTAGAACTAAAGTATAGAAATCGGACCTAAGGACATAAGGTGTGGCGCTCCGACCTGTGGTGGAGAGCTCCGGCCTAAGGTGAGGAGCTCCGGCCTAGGGTGGGGAGCTCCGGCCTAAGGTGTGGAGCTCCGGCCTAAGGTGGGGAGCTCCTGCCTATGGTATGGAGCTCCGGCCTAAGCCAACTTAATGTGGAGAAACTTGCGTATGACACTCCGAACTAAATGCTAAGTAACTTTTAATTAATAAATTTCACTATTCATTTATATGCGATAAAATATACGGGAAGGTTTCTATAATGTCGTTCCCTAAATATCAGGTACATTACTTTGCCATAGAACGGTCCGTTTTAGTTAATATATCAATATATTAAATTTAGTTAATATACTTATATTAATTTAAGGATAGATGTGGCGCTGAAAGGAAGCGTCGTCGTAAATCTAAAAATCTCAGTGAAGGTACTTCTGTTGAAATCAATATAGTTTGATAAGCTTAAAATTTATATATTTGTTCTAATTTATATAATTTTCACATTGAATTAAATTATAAGTAAATTATATTAATTAAATAAATTTTTCGAATTATTTATTTCGATATTCAATGATAAACCTAATTTTATTAATTTACAAATATATAATTTGTAATAATGAATATTATTTATTGATTTTATTCGATCAATTATCAAGGCGTGTAGAATTAAGTAATTTATATCTTATCAGATTAGACAACCTCTTTGCCTTTTCAACAAAACTATAACGGATATTTTAATGAGTAGTAATTTAAAAAGCCTAAGTTTACATGAATTTTATCTTTAAACCCTTAAATCTAAACCAATTATATCTTCTAATTCTTAACTTTGCATTTTTACTCCCAAAATAAACATCTTTCTAGTAACTCTTGATAAATTGTATCTTCAAATGATTAAGTTTACATGAATTTTATCTTCCAAGTCAAATGTATATGAATTATTTCCTCCAAGTCTTAACTTTACATGAATTCTATTTTATAATCCTTAGGTTTATTGCAATTAGATCTTCAAAAGCTTAAGTTTACATTAATTGTATCTTTAAACCCCTAAGACTAAACAAATTATAACTTCTAATACTTAACTTAGCATTTTTACCCCCAAAATATACATCTTCTTTCTGTTAACTTTTCATAAATTGTATCTTCAAAAGCCTAACTTTACATTAATTATATCTTCCAAGTCTTAACTTTACATGAATTATATCTTCCAAATCTTAACTTTACATAAATTGTATCACACAATCCTTAACTTTTAATTAATAATGTTACTTTTTTCTTTGTCCTTATAAATAATTAATATAACCAAATATTTTAACCAAAAATTATTAAAAAATATATTTTAATTTTTTTGCACTTTTTTTTTAATTTTTTTTGCATTTATTGCACTTTGTCATATATTACTAGTGTTAATAAATTTCTCAAATAAGGAACTATAATCTTTCAAAATTCATTAGAAATCCTAAAATAGTTTTAAAGTAAACAAATGGAAAACTTAGCCAATGTAATAATTATATTCAATATTCAGATGAATTATTTTTATTTGGCTATTAATAATAAATTTTTTATATAAACGTGTAATAAATACAGCAAGATATATTTGTGTTTTAATTTTTTAAACATATCTAATGGTAAGCTAATATCTTTTTATTTAATTAACAAAATTTTTAAAGAATAATTTTAAGGACCATAGCATGTTATTTTTGATAATAACTTGTGTAAATATCTTAATTACATTGTTTATTTATAAAGAAAAATTTAAATTTGTTTAAATAACATTCTACAAATAAAGATTAATGAAATTTATTCACTAAAATATCACAATTCATTATTTTTTAACTTTTACTGTCTTTTAACTGAAATTTACTCATTACTAGGTATTTATGCAATGATATGAATATCTAAAAATTATTTTCAAAAAAATTCTCAACGTCAGTTATTTAAACGACGATATCTTTATTTATTGTCGATAGCGATGAGCACTTAAAATAATATATCACAATAAGTAAAAAATAAAATACTAATAAATTTTTTTATAAGTATTCTGATTGGTTTGGAGCTTTTGGTTAACTAATTTTTAAAAAAGAATGTAATTGTAATGTAATAAATTTTTGGTAAAAAATATCGAGGTATTTCAAATCACAGTGCAAAGACGACATAAAAATATTTTGCTTCTGGAGTGTTTTTCTACCCAAAATCATGATAAATAAAAAATAAATTTTAAATCAACAAATATTTTATTTAACAAATTTATTTAACAAGCAAATTTTCCAATAAGTAAATTAGAAATTATTCTTTTAATTTCTTAGGTTTAGGCTCACGGTGTGTTCGCCTAACAAATTTATCAAAACGCCGCTTGCAAAGCGGACATTCTAATTTCAATTCTATATCCTCAAAATGTGGATACTCATTAATAATTTCTTCAAACATCATCCCATCAAATAAATTTTCTTCCCCTTCTAATATATGTAGAGATTTAAGTAGCGCAGATTTTTTCATAATATTTAGCAGCCCATCCTGATTTTCCCCTCCTAGGACACACCCATTACAAAAAGACAGACACAAGCATCCAGATGGCATATATTGAAGTGAAACATCTTCAGAGCCAAATTGACAAATTGTACAAAGATCCCCAGATACTGGCCGTTTGCGCGAACTTGCCCAAAGACGCCACTGACGTTCTTGTTCAATTAATGCCCGTCTTCGATCCATAAGCTCAAATGCCCTATTTAACGCATCATCGGCTTCTTGAGTACGTCTATCTGCGTCTGCTTCATATTGATGCACATCAGAATGCAACTCCTCAACCTTAAAACAACGGAGGTATGAAAGCTTGAACCTATGGAGAGAAATTTTTTGAAAAGGGGGGTCGGTTAGTCTATTATCTCTATATGAATTATCTCAGTTTATATCAGGACACACTGACGAATTCCGTATTTTTCTCGAGAATTACTGTTCCCAAATTTCCAAAATTTTTTTGAAAATATGGGAATTTTCATGAATTGCACTAGATATCTGGCGTTAAAAAGAGAAGAAAATTTGATTTCACAGCCTAAAAAATTTTCAGATTTTTTGCCTGCAGCGCAAAGTTTGACAAAGTTTTAGCTTAAGGATTTTCCAAATTTTTCAAAATTTTCGCCTGCGGCGCAAAAAGAGGTTAAAAAAATCTAGGATCCACAATCTCTCTCAATAACAAAAATGGAACTAAAATTTAATGTTATATCAACGTACAATTTGAAATAGACGCTTCATTTCAGATCTAAGTCGGTCTGCATCGGCTATCAACCTAGCTGCTTGATCCATAAGGTTTTGGGCATGGGAGACAAAAGCCCCAGCTTCTTCTAGAAAAACATCCGTTTCGCTCATTGCCATGGATACTCTCTGTAAATCCCCAGTGCTCGGAAATGTTCTAGGAGGAACAGATCTTTGAACATTTCTTCGCGGGGTTTCACTTCCAGCAGGATCTAGAATTTAAGTTATATTTTAAATTAACACATCAGGGTTTAACTTTAAATTATATCTTAAATTGATTTTAAAATTAATTTTATAATTTTACTTCCATAAAATTACTTTAGAATTTAATTATGGATCAGACGTACGATAAATAAGAAAGGAAAGTAAGATGGCAAAAGTAGTTTAAGAAATTGGCAAAAGATAATTTAAACATTAAATAGAAAATAGATAAATTAGAAATAAGCAATTTGATTGATTCAGGATAATTTGAAGATTCCATGTACCAAAAATACCCTTATTTATTTCGGGTATTGAATCTTTTGAGGAATATATTATAGCCAATTTTTGGGTAGTAGATTTACACAATTTTAAATATAAAATGAAATTTAATATATATATAATACCGCTTGCGCCCAAAACATCAACCGCAAGATTCTCTCGAGGCACATCTATTATAAAACCGCCCGCACCAGCTCCTTCTGGGACAACGGCTCCGCTTGAACCAGCATCGCCTGGACCATTGATAAACCAGGGGTTTATTGCCCGAATGTAGGCATTTCGGGCCGCCGATTCAGGGGAAATTCCTCTCGCCCTTTCATAATGAATTTCTAAATTAATTTTATAATTTTATTGAAAATTTTTTGTCAAAACCCCGTTCCGAACCCCGAAGAATTACACGACAAACCCCAATACCCACAATTCAGACCCTGAAGGAGCTACCCTAATTTATTATATATTGAAAATAATTAACCTAATGCATAAAAAATAGAAAGTTTACCCAAAAAATAATTTTAGGCTATTTTGAACTATTTTAATTTTTAAATATGAATTTAAATATGATTAATTGAAATATTTTACCATTTTCTTCCACTTCATCTATTATCAGATTATTTGTAGGATGAGTGGTGGAATTTTGGTTTGATGCCATTATTTATTAAAATTATTTAAAATAATTGAAATTCCAATATTCTAGTGAAATTTAGTTAAACAATATTATCAAAAATAGAGAGAAAGATTAAAAGATTTGAGATTTAAAACATTAAAATTAGAATTTTAACGAATAATACTAATAACTAGATTATTAATTAATTTTAACAATGATAAGAGGAATAATTATTTAAATTGAGATAAATATTTTAAAAATATAATATATTTTATAAGATTTTAAATAGAAATTTTCTATAATAAAATTGAAAACAGCCTTGAAAATTAATAATATTTATTATAACTTAATATTTGAACGACTCTCGACTATAAATTGGTGTTGGTGGAGTTGAAATTATTTTGCTTTCAAACCAATTTTGTTTGAAACTTTCCCTTTTATCTCTATATTTTACCGACAGAAGATTGCGTATTTAAATTAAAGTTATGCCAAAATTATAAATTTTCTTTAAACATTTTGAATAAGCCGCCAACTCATCAATCAACTCAATTTTTAATTATAACCATATTTAAAAAGAGTTGGATTATATCTTTTATTATAATATTGAAATTAAAAAAATAAGAATTGAGATAAAACAAATTAATTTAAATATAAATAAAAAAATAATGAATAATATATTTATTGTATATTGGTAATTTTTATATTCGTAATTTTTTTGAAGATATTGTATCAAATCGGTTTTAAAATTCATATTTCTCATATTCATGTTTGTAAAATTTTTACAAAGATAAAAGTAATACCAATCCTGCAATCTTCCTTAACCACGTATTTGTTATTATTATAATAAAGTGTATTTGAGCATTTTCTGCATATCCGAAATTCGATGGCTCAATGTTAAATATCTTTTTTTAACTGTTCTTCGATTTTACTAATTTAACCTCCATAATCCCTTGCATCTCACTTTATTCACCATAAAACTAATTTTCTGAAGCTCTTGCTTTATATATTTTGCTTATTTTATTTAGAGATATGTAAAATATTGCTTGAATAAATAGAAGTCAACCAAGTTTCAAAGTCATATTTTTAATGTTATAACCGAAAATTACATTTTATGTTTTATCAATTTCAGTATGCCAACATTGTCTAAATTTTTAAATAAAGACTACCTACGCATTATATTTTATTTATAATCAATTTATAAAGAAAAATACTTTTGAAGATATACTTGGTAAATTTTATAATTTCATGAAATCAATAATATTTTTAAAGCATTGTAATCTTGTATTTCTAAATAATAGATATTTTTTGTTTTAGTAGTTTAATATTAAATAAATTTTTATTGCCGAAAAATAATTTAGTGGATTTAAATAGAGTGTCATACACGACAATGAGATCACTTTATTTAATAAAGTGAGTTAGTAATTAATTTTTTATTTCTAAAATTTTTTACTATATTTTACAATATTAAAATAAATTTTCATTTTAAGGTATTACTTTTTCTTTTATTTAAAATCATTAATCTGTTTTTTGATATTTTAATTTAAAAATTTTTGTCAGAAGAATATCAAGAAATTTCCTTGATTTAGAAGAATATCCCCCTGATTTAAAGAAATTCAGTGGAAAAATCAAGAGAAAGTGAGACAACAGTTAAGTTAAAGCAGGAAAAGAGAAATCTATTAATTTATTGTGTAAATATGTTGATTAATTTTTTATTCTTAAACATATTTTAACATTTACAATTAAATTAAAATTAGACTAAATAAGTAAAAGATAAATTAAAAACAAATAAAATTAAAATGGATCAAAAATAAATTCAAAATATTTTAAACATAATATTAAAACATATTTTCATTTTGACAATAAAATTACATTATATTTTTATATTTAATTTGTCGATATTTAAATATATGTTTTTATATTTTTAAATTATTTTAACTTATTTTTGTCCGAAATGCACAATTTTTAAATTAGAAATAATACCTTTTTGAATAATCGGTCTAAACATTTTTCTCATTTTTGTTGAATAAATATTCCCTTCTTTCAAATTCGGCCGCAAAAAATTTGAATTTTCTACCATTATTCTCCCTTCATATAAGTTTTCATCTTCATTTTCTTCATCTCCCTCATTGGCATATAAAAGAACGCTGTCTTTGAAACTTTGAAAGTGTAAAAGCTTGCAGACATCATTTGTTAGAGTTATTCCGCGCACCTTAAGTACACTGCTCTCCCTTCCATTTTTAACATCGATCATTCTTAGTGCATATGCTTTGCAGGCTCCACCAACATACTCTTTTATAGAAAAACCTGCATATTCCTTTGCTAACTCTCCTAGATGGGGGCCGGTTTGAAGGGGGCAATTCATGTTCGATGGATGGGCAAAAAGTATACTATCTGTATCTCCATAAAGGATTTTACAACCTGGCGAGCAGGCCACCTTTTGCATAGCTTTTAAAAGTCTTATTCTTGCTGCTGAGGTAGTCCAAAGTGATATCACAATATTTGATGTATCATGTTCTATAATAAATTCTTCTTTAGGTTTATAGGTCAATAAAACTGTTTCTTCGGTTAACTTATCAACAGTTTGAATCTCTATTGATTCATTTAAGGTATATTCTCGAAGCTCTGTAGGAGAATCCGTTATAACACTTTTCGATAGTCCATTTCTAAGACTAAATCTCCCCCATAATGAATTGAGCATTAATTTAGAAATGTAGCGCATAGCCTTGTCAGGAACCATTTTTTCCCTCTGAACATTTATTCCAAATTTTTCTTCACATTCTTTTATAAATTTTTCTTCACTTTCTTTTCCTTCTATTCCTTCAGGAAAACCACTGGCATGTATTTTCATTGCCATAAATTCAGCCACATAATTTTTAAAAAGATGTTCATCCCATTTTTCGTACTCTAATGCTCTGTAAAATCTGGTAACTCGATAACCTGAATTAAGTGCCTCCTCTAACTCAATTGATGTGCAGGTAGATACCCATCCCCTCTCTTCTTCCTCATGGGGGCAGTGATAATCTTTAATATGCGCGCCAGTGGGATAATTGAGGGCACATTTTCTACATAGCGGAAAAAGGAGACGTTCATCAAACTTTACCGGGATAACAGGAACTTCTAGCTGTGGCGGGGGAAGTAAAAATACTTTTAAAATTC
Source organism: Meloidogyne incognita (assembly GCA_036172945.1). NCBI lineage: Eukaryota > Metazoa > Nematoda > Chromadorea > Rhabditida > Meloidogynidae > Meloidogyne > Meloidogyne incognita. The sequence goes on from JARQAC010000002.1 coordinate 4,162,353, forward strand.
CTTTGTAAGGAATATGCTCACTTCTGGTCCAATAAACGTTTTGCTCAGCCAATGGTACAACATGCACTTTTGGATGTCCCACAGGAAATGATGTTGTTGAAATCGTTGCCGGATAAAGTGAATTAAAATCTAAATAACTTATTTCATCTTTCATATTATCTGCTTCAAAATGTAATTGCACGGGTCCTGTTCTCCCACCAAAATAGCAGTCACGAATTTTTATAGGACCTTTATTATGATAATTTGCAAAAGCTTTACGCATTTTCTTGTTCCGACGAAGCATTCGCCGAATTTCACATTCCCAAATAACATCTACATTTTTTATATTTTGTTTGAGAAATTCTATCCTAATTTCATCATCTTTACGTGTTTCTGAGACTGTTTTTCCATTTGGCAAAATTTTATCTGGTTCATCGCCAAAACATTTTTTACAAGCGTGCCAAACACACCCATGAATTTCTATTGCTCTATCTTCTTTCTCAATATAGCCGTCGACCTTGAATTTTCCCACCATATGTTCTCCACCCTTTGAATGTGCTGTTTTTAGTTCAACTCCCAAGCTTTCTTCATACCATTGCAAATATTTTAACGCAATATCACTCTGATTATCACAACTTTCATATCCCTTTTCAGGGACAATTGCCAAATGTTCTGGTTTTAAGTGATTTAAACGAAAATGTTTCATACATGCGGAAGCAATTGTCATAGAATCTTTCAATATGTCTATTCCAATTTCTTCGCCAGTTTTAGAACTTTTATGCTTACTGATTTCTGCAAATTTTAATCTAAATGCAATTAGCGCCTCTGTAAGTATTTGCACATCGTTTAAACAATATTCGGCCAAGGCTTCATCAAGGAAAAATGGTTGATTTTTTTCATTGGCATACCATTTGTCAAATTCCTGTTGCCTTTCTGTAGTCATCCCTCCATAGATATAATCTGTTTTTGGTGGAAGTTGCGGCAGAATCTTTCCATAATTTGAAGTTTTATTTGCCAAATGAGGGAAAAATTGTTTTTCAGTAATTTTCAAACCAAATGCACCAACTAGTTTCCCCAAACCAACAGGGCAAAGATTAAAAGAATCCCTAAATATAACCTCACCGCTCTTCTGATTACGGCAAATTCTCATTTCATAAAGCTTATTTCCTTGACGAATCATAGTTGGTATAATTCCTGCTAGGTAAATTTCTCTGAAAGTCATTATCATATCATAACGGCCTCCAAAATGTGAAAATGCCATCGTTTGATATTGCGGGTTAAGATCAAATAGAATCCAATGTACAAATTTTTTTAAAGGATTTTCATTAATGACTTGCTCATCTACCTCTGTCATAAAAAAAGGGCGATGGGAGAAAGTTATTGATCTATACTTCCCGCAAATTGCACACTTTTTTTCAGTTTTTTTAAGAAGTGAACGCCACAATTCATCTTCTTCCATACATTTAGTGCAAGTAACAATTGCAGCTATAAAATTCACTTTATGAAGCCGTTTTTCTTCTTTTCCATATTTTTTAATCTCATCTTGCGTTGCCTCAAAATCAAATGTAACTAATCGGTAAGGAACAGGCTTTTTAGATTCCAAGGGACGAATAAAACAGCCCCTATCCATACTATGAAATTGTCGACATATTTGGCACCACTTTTGCCCACACACATGCATTTTTGCTTGTTCTCTTGTATAATTTTTCACAGACCATATCACTCCGCATTTTTCACATTGCTTTGAACGACGACAATTATTACCTATTTTGTGTGCCTTAAAACAGTCTTCATTTAGATATTTTTTTCCACAATCATCACATGACTTAAAAAATTCACCGGTAGCCACACATATATCTCTCCCCGAGCGTCCACAAGATTTACATCTGGATTTACAACTCATACTGTGATCACTATCCTTTCGATATTTTTTTCACATGTAAAGCAATATTTCATACGATTACCAAACATACCTCCAACGTTTCTTATTCCGTCAAAATGTCCATTTGAATGAAAAATTGATATTGGGACATTGAAATTATCTGGACCATATTTATATTTGGCTTTTTCTTCAAATTCTCCAAATATAAAGACTTTATATCTATATCCTAAATCCATGTATTTTTTGTTCCAATAATCGACAATCTGAGGAACAAAATTAATTGCATCATATTCCGGAAGATCATGAGGAATTAGTGCGTCTTTTAAAAGCTCAGAAACATCTCTCATTTGTCGGTCTTTATATTCTAGAAGATAACGACTAAATTTTCTTCTACAGCCTAGTTCTTTTATTGAATATTTTCTTGTTAATTCAAGAGCATAAAATAAGCACAAATTATTCGGATTTTGAATTCTAATGAAGTGAAATTCTTTTGCATTTGTATTAATTTGTGAAATAATTTGAGCTTGAGGTTTACTACCTATAATAGTTGTTATTTTTGGTAGGGAACGAGCACCAAGTACTTGAATTGTAATAGTGAAAGGCTGGCCAATAACTGATCCTTTTTCTGCTTTAGATTGTGAAACCAGCTGAAATCTGTTTAAAATATTTTCTGTAGTATCTGAATGAATTCGTCTTATTGGGATCCAAATATCTGAATCAAGTAATTGAGATGAAATCATTGCTCCAAGGTGATCCGGCTCAATTAAATTCTTTTTTGCCTCTTCTATTGTCTGAACAATACAATTTTCAATAATATATCGTATAAGGTTTTCAGGATTAGACAGTAAGTTCGGTAAGTTTTCAATTATATATTTTGTGCTACTCTTTAGCATTTTGAATTTTTTTGAATATTCAAGGTTACTTTCAAGCTTTCTTATAAATTTATCATTATCAGTATTTCCTGCCCCATCTTGAACACTTTCAAACAAATTTGAAAGTAAATTTTGAATAAAAAATCTTGGCTTTTTGACAGAGTGTTCCATTATGAAAGAGTAATTTTTTAGTGAAATGAATAGAAGGATTTAATTATCCTCGTTTTTATACTCCTTTTTTATAAACGCCAAAAATACGGCCAAGGTCATTTTCATTATAACTATTTAAAATCATTTTTTGCCTAATAACTAAATAAAGCTTGGCTTTATTCAAGGTCATTTTTATCATAAGCATTATTTAATTATTTCATATAATCTACATTAATCATTATTTTTTCTAAATATATTAATATATAAATGCTTATAAAACTGATCAATAATCGATAGATGGATATGGGTCCAAATAATTAGTTTTTATACCTTTAAAAGAGTATCACAAAATTTACATTTCATGATTGAATATCTACATGTTTTGGTACTATCATATATCAGACGAGATTTTATATAACTTATTACGATGAAAAATGTATCTTTTATAAATCAATAGATTTTTTACAATAGTTAAGGAAAGTGGTGGAAACTGACTATTTACAACACGAAGAATAATTGCAGACAGCAGGTTGTTAACATAAAATTGGCAAAAAATTTGTATTTAGAAATATATCCTGTAATTATTTCTCCTACATTAAGTTTTTAAATAATATTTGTATTTAATATAAATTTAATTATATTTTCAATTGTAAAAAAGTGAAATTTAATTATCTAAATTATATTATATAAATTTGATTTGTTTAAGCAATTAATCAATTTTTTCTATTATATTATTATCCCAAATTTAGCTAAAATTTTTAATATTTCAATACATTATTTTTAATTACAACAATATATTGGCAATAAATAATTTAAGAAAATTGAGATTAAGGGATTGAAGAATTTTATCTATTGTCCTCTATCATTTGATCAGGCCCATCGGTACCTTTGATATAGATTAAATTACCGCAATTTCGCAAAAAGTCTCAAAATTGCACCCATTTCATTTTTATTTTGGGTAATGGGAGCGTGAAATTTGCCCAAATTTCTCCTTGATCTTTACGCATCTGCCGCACATTTTCTTCAGCAATAGCATGCCAAAGTTATTCCCTTCCCACACCTCCTATTATTCTATTTGGGGACGGAAAGGTGGTACCTCAATTACTTCAACGGAGGTGACCAAGGTCACCTCTTTTACTCCAACCCAAATTTTTTCAATCACACCCTTTCCTCCAACCCCCATTTGTCAATCACCCCCTTTCCTCCAACCCCCATTTTTTATTCACCCCCTTTCCTCCAACCCCCATTTGTCAATCACCCCTTTCCTCCAACCCCCATTTTTTATTCACCCCCTTTCCTCCAACCCCCATTTTTTAATCACCCCCTTTCCTCCAACCCCCATTTTTTCAAATGGGACGTTGGGGACACAGGGGGTGGGGTAACTACTGATTTTGGATTTATTACCCTATCTATAATTTGTTTTTTTGTTTTCTATACATAAATAATAGGGTCAGAATGTTGCTAAAAAGTTTTTTTTGTTGATAAAATTCTCCGAATTGAAACATAAAATGAACTAAATAGAAGCTACTATGTATTATTTATATGGCAAGTAAACACATAAGAAAAGTATAGGGAAAAATCAATTTTGTGGCATGTGTTTGTTAGCCTATGACGTATGTATGACGTATGTGCATAAAATGTCCAAAAAATATAAACGAAAAATTTTAAAAAATACATGAAATTTTGAAAAAATATGTAACATAAAACCTATTAAATTTGCCGGTTTTATACAATAATTGCATTGCAATAAATATTCGTAAAAATTTCCAAGTTATGCAGAAATAAGCTTTTTGCCTGTCTCACCATACAAATTTAGAAAAAAATTAACATTGAAAATTTTACTTAAATTCATTGGCAAAACTTACATAAGTATAGGCCCACCGAGATTGAAACTCGAATTATATATTCGATTCCTCACGCCGAGCTGAGTTTAAAAACTGCAGAGATATAGGATAGGCCCCCGAAAATCGAAAAACCATAGGGGGACCAAGCTGATTTTTGGGGTCAAAGATTCGAATATGCAAATAATATTCGAAGGAAAGCTTTTTGAATGAGAGCTTTCAAATAATATTCGACCTCGTCGAGCTGAGTCGTTTCTTTCGAGTTTTCGTCTCCCAGAAAAGAGAATTGCATATTCGAACTCACCTTGGCGAGAATTTGTCGTCACTAATGATTTGAAAAATTAAATAATAATTTATTTTATTAATCACAATTTTCTTTAAATTTTGTAAAACTAGAACAAAATTTCTAATAAAAAAACTTCAATCAAAAATGACAGATTTCAAAAATCGAATAGCCAACTGTGGGTACTTATTTTCAACTCCCTTCCATATTTCGCTAATTAAAAAACGATCTTTGCTTATACGAACATAAATTTTACAGCCCTATAAATTAGTTTAAAAATAAAATTTTTAAACTAAATTTACCTTCTCTAAAGTTTTAGCATCGTATAAATCAATAATATCACAATATTTTAAAAACTTTTCGTCATCTGAATATATAAATATAAGGATTTTTGCTAATCGGTTATTAATAAAATGAAACTGGATAGGGAAATAAATTTGAATTGTAAAAATAGGTTTTGTAGATTTGTAGTGTTGTGTGTACATAGAAGTAGAAGTCACACAAAATCTTTATAGGGTTAGAAAGTTCCCAGAATTCTCAAAATTTTTGCCTGCAGCGTTGAAAACGGGTAATGCCGTTATTGTCCATCACAGTTCGCCTTTTTTGGACTTTCGTCTTTCGCCGTTCGCTTTCTAAAATCACTTTCGGAACACCCTGGCACCTAACGCCATAGAATATGGCTAGTGATCTACAGCAATTTGGTTCAACCAAGAGAATTAGGGAGTAGTAAAAGACAATCCTAATTTTTACAATCTTAATTTATTTAACTAATTTAAGCTTTTTTTTTCTTCTCAGATAAAATTCTATTCCTTACCAATCAAGTTACACATAAAAAGTTCGCATTCATATTTTAACGGTTCCACTTGATATTTGTGAGCTATAGCAAAAATATCCTCAACATGATTTTCTAATGTGCCTTTTAAATCATATGTGAAAGTAAAGAATATTTTTGAATGAAAAACTTTTTTTTATTTTGCCATAATAAAAAAAACTCTAACATTGCATTAACACATTCTGGGCCAAAATCATAAATTATAACCTCGCCCTGAAATACATTGAATAAATTGTTAGTTTCTTTCAAAACTTATGTATAAATTTAGTTTATTTTAGTTTATTTTTAAAATAAAACAACTATTCCTATTTTTAAATTAAAAGCTTCGTGATTACATTTTGTGCTTCAACCATTCCATTGTGCTCGAACATTTTTTGAAATACTTTACTATTACTTCCCAAAATACAACGATGTGTTTTTATAAAATCTTCACCAATCTTAAAAAATAAAATATTTTTATTAAAATCTTTTTCCACCTTAATAACACAATCTGTAAATAATTCCCCTTCCAACATATTATTATATATACTATTTCTAGAGTTATCGATAGAAAAACAGTCAGCTTCAACATTACAACGCAAATACAAGTCACCTAAAATCGAATTTTAAATGCCCCTGGTTTTAACATACCATCAGAATTAGTATTTAAATTAGACAAAGTAGCTGTAAAATATCCCAATTTTTCTTGATTTTCTAATTTATGTGTTGAGCTTAATTATAAAAACGGTTTTTTGTATAATTAGATGGTAACCTTTTTATCTCTTCATTCACGCCGTTTTGTTTGGCATAGATTCTGTACTGAGTATTCACGAGAATATTTGTGCTATTCGGTCCAATTTGGCGAAGCCAAATAGCATAAGAATGACAGTAGTTATGACTGTTTAGTCACTCATTTAATCGCAAAACGAATATCAGACTAGATCAAGTTATATGTAAAGTCCGCCATTAAAGGTCCAAAAAATTGAAAAATAAATCCCTACTTTAGATTTTTTAAGTGCCAAAATGGGTTTGACTAAATAATTGAGCTTGTCTTGCGAATAAATGAATGACGTACCCAAACGTAAGAATTTACCGAATACGACCTACAAAATTATTAAACGAAATTTTAAAAAGAAAAACACAGCCTTGGTTTTTGTTCAATAAATTTTTGGATTCCGACATTTTTCTAATAATTTCATAGGGATTGGTCAATTTTAGCTTAATGCAAATTTTCAATTATAAAACAGGTTAATAAACAATAAACTGTTTTTCTGGTGTTAGCTAAGGATATTATATGTAAATACATACATTTTTTTATTTCAAAGCATAATTCCCATTCTATCGCTGGATGTTCGGGATTTAAAAATCGATCACCTAAAAGCCCTTTTAAAAATTAAGGCGCCTTAAATATGTACTACTAGTTAAATTCAGTTTATCATCCTGTCTAACAAGTTCAATCATCTTAGTCACATTTTTGATTGTCCATTCTTTATTGCATTTAATTGTATTCATTTAAATAGAATTTATTTGTCCGAAACAGTCACAATCAGAAAAGCTTAAGACATCTATAAAACAAAAAGTGGTTCCATATATTTTTATGTAAATTTATTAAATGTAAATATATTTACATTTCATATGTATAAAATGCAATTCTTTTCATTTTTTAAAGTCAAAAATACAAAAAGAAAATATTTATTTTTAAAATAAAATTGTTGAAAGCACTGAATAAATGTTAGAAAGAGGAACAAAATTTTTAAGTTTGTAAATTATGTGCTGGCAGTATTTTTATTTTAGATTTTTTTAGGTTTGAGAATAATAATATAAAAATACAGAAAATATACAAATTGTATAGTATATTAATTGAAATTAGGTAAATGGAAAAATAATTTGTAATACAGTCAACATAAATAAAATACAAATTGTAATTCTGTTTTTATTTACTAATTGTAATTTTTTTAATAAAGTTTCTCAAATATTCTGATTTTCCTTAAATATTGACTGTATTAACAAATAATTGTTAAAATACAATTCCAAGATTAAAAAAGACATTATTTAAGAAAATATTTATTGCCAAGCATTAGGACTCGGTGGCAGTTCAGATGGCTGGGCAACTGTTGAACTTAAAATTAAATAAATTAATATTTAAATTTAATTATTAAAAAATATTTAAATGAATTACTAATTACCTAACTAATATAGAAATTTACCTTACAAATTCGCCATAACTGGCAGCATTAGTATTTATACAAAGAGGAATGCCATAAAGGGGATTACGCTGAAAAATAAATAAACTTGAAAATGTTGAGTTAATTAAAAGTTGGAGAAATTAAAAAATTAAAATCAGAATTACAAATTGAGAAACAAATAAAACTTGCAATCAGAATTTTACAATTTGTAAATTCCAAAATTACATAAAACTTATAACTTAATATCAGAATTACGTCTTGAGAAAATAAACTTGAAAATTAAAATCAGAATTACAAATAGAGAAAACAGACAAGACTTAAAATCAGAATTTTACAATTTGTAAATTTCAGAATTACAATTTATAAATTTCAGAATTACAATTTATAAATTTCAGAATTACAATTTGTAAAAATAAAACATAATTTAATATCAGAATTAGATCTCGAAAAAATAAACTTGAAATAAAATCAGAATTACAAATTGCGAAATTGTATTAAAAATAATTTACAATTTTGATTTACATAACTACAGAATTACAGTAAAATAATTAAATAAACTTGAAAATTAAAATCAGAATTACAAAAAATTTACAAACTTAAAAATTGTCTACCTTTGTAATATAATCATAAAGAATTTCTCTAAATTGGAACATCGATTTTAGAGACATTTCTTTTTCCCATTGGGCATCAAAAGGATTAGAATGCTTAAATTAAGAATTATTCAAAACAAACAGAAAATCTTTAAATTAACCACAGGATCAAGTTCTAAGCAAAAGACGCGTTCTCTCCTTCCATGAAAACTTTAATTTGAGGAAATATTTTGGGGAGAGAAAATTAATAAAAATTTACGTAATTGAGTGACAACAGGAACACATACACTAAATTTGGCAAAAATTAAGGGAAATAAAATATTTTGTATGATATCGCTATTGCCAAAATTGTGTAAATAAAGTGATAATTTTAATAAAAGTCATCATAAAATTTTGAATAAAAAAATATTTACTGAATGAAAACGCATTCTTCCGTCTTCCAAAAATGTGTGTTTCAAAGCATTGTCTATAGTTATTCTTTTTTCCTTTAAAGAAAATATTTTTTTCGAAATATTTTTAAATTTAATTACAGGATCAAATTTAAGCATTTCTAAAAGTAGAGGAATACTTTCTTGATTTTGTGGGTGTGTAATTAGTGAATAGAAGCGGTGGATGGAAGGTGAACGGTGAGGCGATTTTAATACCTAAAATAATTTTTAAAATTAATTTAAAAATTTAAAAACTTGAGAAAAAAATATTTTTTTAAAAACTCTCAAAAATATCTAAAAAAAGACCTACATGTTTTAAAGCACCGTCACAACAACCACGCATTTCTTCGTTTTTTGGTGTTCCCAATAAGTCAATAATCTGTTAAATATTTTAAAGTTAATTTTTAAATTGTTTTAATTTTTATTTAAAAAAAAGAATTAAAATTGAGAAAAAAATATTAAAAAATAAATTTACCATATTAAGTTGTTCTATTGGTCCTTGTGCTGAAAAATGAAAATATTAAAAAAATTTAAACAATTTAAAAATCTTTTTTATTAAAAAAATTTTTTTTGATTAAAAATTATAATAAAAATAAAAAAAATATTTCTTAAATTTTTTAACCTTGAAAAAGTATTCTTCGACTCATTAATTCTGCAAAAATGCACCCAACAGACCAGACATCTTAATTCAAGTTTATTTTAAAATTCTGGTTTTTTTAATTTTATTTTTTATAAATTAAAAATATAAGTACAAAAAGGGATCGAAATTTAAAATTTAAATTTGTTTAGAAAAATTGTAATTTTAAGGGGCTTTTAGAATTTGAGTTTAATTGAAGCTATTTAGAATTATTACCTACAGCTGTTGTATACCTTAATAAGATAGATTAAAAAATTAAATTTATTAAAAAACAAACCTTCTACAGCCCATAAGCAGTTCGGGTGCTCTTAAAAACAAAATAAAATTTATTAAAAAAAATTTTTGCTTAAAAAATATTATAAAATAAAACTACTAAAAATTAGTAAGTTAATAATAATTATTAAAAAATTAAAATATATTTTTTCCAATTTTTACCTGTAATATTGAGTAACAACCTGAAAAATAAAAAAAATTTGCAACAAAAATATTTTAATAAAATTTTTAATTAAATTTATTTAATTATTTTATTAACTTCGTGTGTCATGTTCATAGAATTTTTGCGTTCCCAAATTCGAGCTAGGCCAAAATCACAAATTTTAAGCATGCAATTGGAATTGACCTTTAGAAATTAATGGTGATAAAAGATTTACAAATTGAGAAAATAAACTTAAAATTTAGTATCAGAATTATATAATTATCTAAGAAATAAACTTGAAATCAAAACAGAATTACAAATTGCAAAAATAATTGAAAAACTTAAAATCAGAATTTCACAATTTGTAAAAGTAAACTTAAAACTTAGTATCAGAATTACAAATTGAGAGAATAAATAAAAAAATCAGAATTTTACAAATCAGAATTAAAAGTCGAAAATTAAAATCAGATTTAATTTGAAGAATAATCGTAAAACTTGATATTAGAGTTGTACACGACCGGCTAATTTTTCCCTGTGGCGGGTCAAATAGAGAAGAATAAGAGCTTTTGAGGCTCCATAGGGAAAAATTAAAAGGTCGCGTCCAATTCTACTTTGATATGTATCAGAATTACAAATTGTAAAAACTTGAAAATTTAATATTTTAATTTAAAAATTACACCTTTATATTAATTATCTAAAATTTACGAGAAGATTTCCAGGTTTAATATCGCGATGTAAAACATTTGCAGAATGTAAATATTTTAATCCACGGAGTATTTGATATACAAAAACTTTGACATGATCAGAAGAAAGAGGTTGGGCAGAGACCTTTAAAAACAAATTTTTTAATTAATCTCTTAATTTAATACAAATAAAAATATTTTTATTTATTCCTTACAATTATTCTATGCAAATCTGACTGCATCAATTCTGTCAATATGTAACTATAAAATAAAAAAAAATTTTTGAATAAAATAAAAAATACAAGTAAAATTATAAATAAAAAATTATTTTTTAAATTGAAATTTTGTAAAAAAAATTTACGAACATTTCAGAGAAAAAGTGTGGATTTGTTGGTTGTAAAATATCCAAAAGGGAGAGCACCTAAATTTTAATTAAAAATAAAAAATCAGAATTTAATTTCAGAATAAAAAATTACAAACATTATCATGTTGAAATGAGGATAACATATACAGTTCTCGAAAGACACGTTTGCATGAGGCCAAGTTTTGAAAAACATTAGGCATTTTCTGAAAATTTTTATTGAAAATCAGAAATTTAAATAAACATTTAAAATTACTTTTAATGCAACTCTTCGGTGATCTCTGGGGTCCTGAAATGTTTAAATAAAAATCAGAATAAAAATAAAACAAAATATAGAAGTAAACAAACATACAGTAACACTCCAGACAACCTAAAAATAAAATCAGAATTAAATTTGAACATTATCAGAAGAACATTAAAAATATTGGAATAATATCACAATTAAATCAGAATTTTTCTAAAGAAAATCATAATAGGATCAGCATAATATCAGAATATTACCAGGAATTTTCCGATAAATTCGGAATATTTATTCTGGAAAAAAGGACAAAATATACAACTTACGCCAAAAGCACCATAACCAATAGGTCTTTCAGGTTCAAAATTAGCAGAAGTGGAGGAAGAAGATGGAGCTGATGAAGAAGAGGTTGTAGTATTTGAAGAGGAGGAAGAGGAAAGGGAGGAAGAGGGAACAGCATTTGAAATTATATTACTAGCACCATTTGAACTTCGAAATTTTGTTTCTCCACTAATTAAATCATTATTGTTGTTATTGCTAGTAAAATTAGCAATGTTGTTGTTATTTAATAGTGTTTGTGAAGCAGATGTTTTAGTTGGTTGTTGTTGTTGTTTTTGTGCTCGGTGGAGTAGTGAATTGTTCTGGTAAAAAATCAGAATAAAATATGAACATTAATTTGATTAAAATCAGAATTTAATTTAAACATAATCAGAATATTAAAAAATAAAAGCAGAATTTAATCAGAATTGATTCAGAATAAAAATTTAATTAGAAAAAATCAGAATTCAATCAAAATTAAAATAATAGAAAATCAGAATTAATAGAGATTTATGCAAAATTTATGAAAAATTCAATCAGATAATAAAAACTTACATTATGCCCATTGTTTAATTGACTCGACGAGACTAGCATATTTCTGCAAAAATATTAAAAAAATAAAATAAATATGTATATTTGCATAAATAAATTTAAAAAATTGCCAAAAATCGCTAATTTATAGTTTTTAATTTTTATATGTAATTTAAAAATTAATATAATTTTAACTAAAACATAAAACAATTCAAAAATTGAAGAAAACATCTTAAAATAAAAATAACAAAAAATACTTAGAAAGATTTTTTAGTCATTTTCGTCATAAAAATAACGTCATCAAAAACTTGAAGAATTACAAAAGTTTTAAAGTAAAAACTACCTAAATTGACATTTTTACAAATTAAAATATTAAATTTACAAATTGTAATTCTGATTTTCAGAATATGACAACTTAAAATAATTTCTCTTCTATAAAGAGGAAAATACAATTCTGATTTTAAGGTAAATCAGAATAAAGTTGGGATTTTATTTTTAAATCCATAATGTAATTTGTAAACTTGAAAACTTTAATTTCTAATTCGCCAATTTAAATCAGAATAAATAGCAACTTTAACCAATTTCTCCTTTAAAACAGGCAAATTACAAATTAATAGAGATGTCCGAGACTCTTGGTCTTGGTCTTGGAACCAAGACTTTTCTTGGTTTTTTTTCGGTCTTGGTTTTATTTTTTGGTCTTGGTTTTTTGGCCTTTTTGGATCTAGTGCTTGGCCTTCCAAAATCCTCAAAATTTTCGCCTGCGGCGCTGAAAAAGTGAATTTTCTTGGCCTACCGCCTTCTAAAATCCTCAAAATTTTCGCCTGCGGCGCTGAAAAAGTGAATTTTTTTGGCCTACCGCCTTCTAAAATTCTCAAAAATTTCGCCTGCGGCGCAGGAAAAGGAAGATTTTTGGCTTCTTGGCCTTCATAATTTCCAAAATTTTCGCCTGCGGCGCTGGAAAAGAAAGAATTCTGGCTTCTGGGCCTTCCAACATTTTCGAAATTTTCGCTTGCTAATATCCCCCTTAACTAATATCCCCTTAATCCACCCAAATCCTCTGAAATAATATATCATTGATTTTCCACCCGGATAAATTCCCCAAAATTCTTTGAATTTCGCATAGATTTTTCGAAATTATAGGTGATTGTGCTGAAGTTGACTGTAATCGTGTCAAAATAACAAAAAATAAACCAAAAATTTGACCTATTGGACCTAAAAATTGTCTCGAGTTTTGTATTATTTTTGGTCTTGAGTCTTGGAGTTTTGGTCTTGGTCTTGAGTCTTGGTCTTGGAAAAAATTTTGTCTTGGGTCTTGAGTCTTGAGTCTTGGAAAAATTTCGGTCTCGGACATCTCTACAAATTAAGTTTTCAAGTTTACAAATTACAAAACTTAAAGCCTACCATATTTTTTCTTTATAAATATTAAAATTAGCATATATTCTTATATTTTTAATATAAATAAACACAAAAATAAAAATACCCCAAAATTCTTTTTATTTTTTGTTTATTTTCAACAGATGTTTAAGAATTATTTTAATAAAATATAGTTGTTTTTTATAAGTATGTTGCTTTTGGATGTTAATAATAAAATAGTGAAGGTTATTTTGTAAAAAAGAAAAGTGAATTTATTTATTTATTGGCAATTAAAGATGAAAGACTTTTGTGTTGTTTTTATTGAAAATTAATTTAATTTTTTTAAATATTTAGAATGGCCATAATAAGAAAATTAAATGCTTATTAATTTATATAGTTGTTGCTAGAAACTAAAAGAAGGACTAATACCAAAACTAAAAATTCTAAAAAGGAATATTAAAATTAAAATTATTTTCCAACGGAACTAAAATGGGGTCATATCAAAAATGTAACTTTATCTTCGATTGTGGCTCGAGAAGTTTGGACTTAAGGGAAACTAACTTGCTTGCAAGTAGGTTTACAATTTTTAGAATCAAGAGAAGTAAAGAAATGCGTAATAAATACAGAATATTAATTTAAATTTAATGAAGTTGTGGTAATATTCGTAGAAATTTAATTAATTAATGAAGTTCCCAAATAAAATTTTTTTATTTAAAAAATAAAATTACAGACATAGCAAAATAAATTTTTTTATATTTTTTATAAAAAATTATGTACATACCTAATCATTTATTAAAAATCAAAAATAATCTACAATAAATAAGATAAATAATCTTTCAGGAATATAATAACCTAATTTTACTAAAATTAATTAGTCTATAAAATTAAACAAAAAAAATAGATGGATAAAATAATCACGTTTTTTCTGTTTTTTTCTCTTTGTTTTTAGCGGCTTCAGTTTATCGACAAAAAATCCCTCCCCCATTCTTTCTCCAAAAAATTATTTTTTTTTTATTTATTTTACATTTATTTACTAATTTTCTCTTCTTTATTATTACGCCAGCGCGCACATCCCTCCAAAAAATATTTTTATTTTTATTTATTTTTCATCACTCATCAAAAATCACGTCAAGCATTTTGAGTAGAAAATGCGGACATGGCAAAATAAATTTGCGGACAAAATAATAAAAAAACGAGTTTTTTGCAGGATTATAAAAATATAAATCCTTTTAAATAATCCGTTAAAAAATTTCTGAAAAAATTTTTTTAGGGTATAAAAATCCTTGAAAATTAAAAAAGGGAAGAAATAAATTAATAAAAAATAAAAGAAAAATTTCTTGGCTAGAAATATTTTGTAAAATAAAAATTTAATTTATGCAAAGTATAGTCAATATTTTTTATTTTAAAAAATTAGAAATAGGTGATAAATAAAAATATTTTTGTTACAAGTTTGAGATTGTGTGAAATAATGAACGCAATTGTATCGATAAATATGTTTGTTGGAATTTTTGTAAATTTTTTCTAATGTTAGAAACATAAATTTTGATCAAATATTAAAGTGCGTCTATCATTTTCTGACACCCGTTTTTCGAAAAATTTGACGTAAAAATTTTTAAAAAATATTTAGGGTATTTTTATTAATCATATCCATTCTAGCATTTGAAACGATAAATTTAAAAAAATTTTCTAGAAAATATCTTAAATATAGCACGAGATATGACACGAAATACAGGTGCGTCTATCATTTTCTGACACAGTGTAATAGAAATTAAAATCAGAAAAAAAATTTTTTTTAATTAAAACATTTTTTAAATATTTAAAAAAATTCGAAGAATATATAAAGTCTTGGCCAAAACAAAAACACAGTAAATATAAGCTGGGAGGAGCTATAATGGAAAAAGATTGGAAAAGTGTGGTGACAGTCGGCCGTGAAGTGAACGATGCGCGTCAGTCAGTCACATCAACAACAAAACATCATCACATCAGTACGGCTGGGCAAAACCAGTTGAAAAAAAGAATAGAGAGACGAAAAAGATTGTGTTATGTTGAATTTTGTAAAAGACTCAAAAACAAGAAAAGGGAACAGACAGACACGGAATTAGTGGAACCATCCATGTTCACCACATGGGGAAGAAGAAAATGATAATAATAAAACAAAAGAAATAATAATGTTGTGACAGTAAATCATTTTTAAGCATTTTTCTAGGTTTTTGTTTGTTAATATAATTATTATAATTGTGGTTCTTTTATAACAAACATGAACATTAAAAGAAAACATAAGAAAAAACCTGAATATTTAAATAAAACTTAAAATTAGAATTAGGTAATAAATGTTGGGAGAAGAACATTTGTGAAAACAAACTTGAAAGGTAAACATATGTTGTTTTGGAAAAATTTCGGAATACTAAACAGAACGCAAATGGGTCAAATTATATGTCATTCGAAAGAGCTCGTCGAGTTGAGTCGAATGGTGAAAAAATTTTCGTGCGGACTCATAAAGGGGCTGAGATATAGGATTGATTTTTAAATTTGTTTTAAAAACATAAATTACTTGTGTACATAGTAAGAAACAACGATTAAGAAACAAAAGAAGAACATTAAAAAATATTTTAAAAAGCGAACAGTAATAAAATTAAAACATAAAATTCAAAAATAGAATGGTTTCTAAATTAAGTGAAAAAATCTATTAATAATTCAAAAACTTTGGTTTGTTGTTTGGAAAAGAAAATTTTGCAAAACAAATTGAAACAAAAATTCTGGTAGTTACTAATTTGCAAACTAAAGTAAATCAGAAGAAAATTAAATAATTATAATAATAAATCAGAAAAATAATTTTGTTGAGAGTAAGCAATTGTAAAAATTAAATAAATAATTTACATAAATAGATAATATCTAATCTTCACAAAATTTACATGCTTTCTCATAATTTTTTGCCTTTTGCTTTTTAATTCATATAAATCATTTTGTAGATTAATCCTCACAGCTTGTACCAACCCCAATATCGCTCTAAATATCACCCAAATAATAATAGGTATATAGAATGACAATCCCCTTATTTGTCGGGGAAGACAATTTGGTGATGGTGGTCAATTGAAATGGATTGGAAGAGAAAATGGAAAAATTGTGAAGGATGTGCGGGTGCTGGGTGGTGGTGGTGGGAAGGGGGTTTTGAGTTGTCTGGGTCAGTGGGCTAAAAAGTGTATTTATATTTATTGGTAGGCGCTTCGCTCTTTTAAATGAGAAAAGAATTATTGGTTAGATTTGAAGGGCAAAAATTTAAAAAAAGAGAAGATTTTTTGGTGTCAAGAGATTTTGGAAAATTATTTTATGGATTATTTTAAATTTAAGCAAAAATTAAATTAAAAAATACCTAATTAAGGAAATTTAAATAAAGAAAATTTTAAATTATGAGGAAAAAAAATAAATTATTAACAAGGAATCAACGAGGAATTAAAAGTCTTACAAATGCCAACAAAAATAAATGTCCTTTTAAAATTTTCAAAGAAATTAAAAATGAGAAAATCCGGCGCAATAAAGAAGGGATGAGTGGACGGGGAGGGAGATGTGGGAAGGCGATGACGACGAATTGTGTTTGGATTGGTAAAGAAAGGGGGCAAAGCACGGGTGGTGGACGTCAGTGCCTGTCTCCGGTGCTCTGCGCCGCCGTTACAACAACCCAACCATCATCATCATCATCACATCTCCACGACCGCGAAAGGGCAGCAGAAAAAGCAATGAGGTCTTCTTCTAAAATACTTCCCAACCCCGTCTTCATCGTCCTCACACCGTTGTCGATTCTTTTTAGCCCATCGGTTCGTGTCGGTGTCGGCCACGAATAAATATATAACAATGAAATGAAGAAGGCAGATATAAAAACATAAAACAAATTAAAAGAAAATTTAGGGTGCTAGACAATTGAAATTAATGGCAAGTTTGTAAGTTTTAATTTTTGAGATTCGATCAATTAAGTTTGTAAATCAGAATTAAAATTACAAATGAAAATGTATAATCAGTTTAGTATTAATAAATAACATTTCAGAATTTTAAACGAATGAATAAATTTTAAATAATCTTAAGATTACAAATTAGAATTTGTAAAATAAACTTATTAGTATAAGTAAAGAATAAACTTTAATCTGTGCTGAAATAGAATTTAAATAAACTTAAGACTAAGAGTCAGAATGAAAACTAAGCTTAAATTAAAAACAAACTTTAAAAAATAAACTTAAGAGTACAAATCAGAATTTAAATAAATTTGAATAGATCAGAATGATTTGTAAAATTAAAGAAAATAAAAATCAGAATTTGTAAAATAAAATATTTTATTAGAAGGAAAAATAATGTTAAACTAATTACATTTGTTCAGCAGAAATTTAGTTAATTGAATAATTTTTAGGTAGCATTGTTGTTAAACGTGTTGCTCAACAAAATAATTAGATCAAAATCAGACAACTATTTTTAATGATGGGACCAGTTTCTGTCTTCCACTCTAATTGGTTAGGAATTTTCTTTGTTCATTTTTAGCGGTTTCTCGCATTTTCCGACTCGAATTAGCAAATGCATAAAAATTATACTGTACTTAAAAAAAAGTTTTTCTCATGATGTAGAGTACATATTTAGAAAAGTACTGCAAATACTTTTTGTCATATTTAGCAGAAACAGCAGCTGGAATTTCAGCAGACAAAATAACCAGCCGGCCCCCTCTACCCAAATCGATTATTTTGCTGCAATTGTTAGCAAAAAAGTGATTTTTGAGTCTCATTTTGGGTAAAATTTTTAAGGGAAGGGAAATAGTATAGTTTAATTCTGATTTGTAAACTTAAATTTTTATTTTTAAGTTAATTATGTTCTGGTCTGTAATTATGTTTTTTTGATTTTTAAATTGGGTTGTAAACTTAAGTTTAATTAAAATTAACTAGAAAATTAATATTTTAAATTCTAATTTGTAAACTTGAATTTAAGTTTAATTAATGATGTTTTGGTTTGTTAAGTTGTAAAGTTGTAATTAGGTTGTAAACTTAAGTTTATTAAAATTCTGATTTTTAATAGAACATTAATATTTATAATTCTGAATTGTAAACTTAAGTTTTTATTTTTGCAATTAAATTCTAATTTGTAAACTAGATACGAAAATATAAAAAACTTGGAGACTCAAATAATCGGCACCAGCTGTTGTTTTTGGCATGCAAAGGAAGTGAAGCAAGAAGCACTAAAAAAAGAAACAGCAAGTATTGTGATGTCGACTGGTTGTGGATATTTTTAGGAATAAAGGGGGGCTTTATATATATATATATTCTTTCTATATTTATTTTTATTCTCTTCACGCTGTCTACGTCTAAAAAATAAATAATCAATTCAATAAATATTGTGAGTCGTTTTTTCTTCCAGCTTTGCATTTTTCTCTGCAGAGAATTGTTAAGCTAAAAAAAAATTTTTTATGATATTATTTGCTTTTTCGAGCTAAAATTTTTTTCAATAATTTTAGCTTTAATTTGCAAAATTAAAAATCGTAGAAAAATTTTTATTTAGCAAAACTAATTATTTGTTTATTAAGTATATAAAATAACAATAGAAAATATTTTTTTAAATCTCATTGGAAAAACTAAAAATGTTTAAAGATTAAGAAAAATTATGATTAGTATAGTATGGTTTATTGCGTTTATTAATATTTTTTTGTATATTAAAGAAATTGGACATTAAATGCATATGTAGTTATACTATATTTTTATTAAAAAGTAACTGGTATTTCTGAGTAATTTACAAACTTTAAAATAAACTTGGAGCTAAATTACAAATTGTAATTTTAAATGTAAATAAACTTTAATTTTGAGTTTGTAAAATATTTGAAAAAGAAAAGTTGAGTATCGAAAAATTCAAGTTTGTAAAACAAGTTGGAACTTAAGTTTAAATAAAGTTTGAAATAATGTAAATTAAAATACACCTACATATTCATCCAAGCCTTTTTTTATTTAGGTAAAATAATGTGGAATGTAAATATTTAATAATTAATCTAATAAAAATAGCTTTGATTTTGTGATTGATTTTCTAAAATTGGGAAGAGGGGTGTGAGTATTTTACATAAAAATATATAAAATAAAAAAATCTAAACTAGCAAGAATGGCTCAAATTGGGGATAACTTTGAGAACAATTACAGTCATTTTGATCTGAATAATGTCTTCGCCAAATGCCATAGCAAGATGTTGGGCCAATAAGTTTCCAGAAGCCGGTTTGGCCATCTTCTAGATCTATAAAAATAATTATTTTTAAATTATTTTGTGTAGTTAATCAGAACTGTAATTAATTAATTAAGTTTGTAAAATAAAGTTCTTTTTGCAATTACAGTTTATAATTCAATTTTTAAATTCAAGTTTATTTAAATTTAAAAATTACAATTATAATCAGAATTCAAGTTTATTTTTCTAAATAAAGTTTGTAAATTCAATGTTATCATTGAAAATTGACTGTGTAATTTAAATTTCAAGTTTATTTTTAAATTTAAGTTTACAAATTGTAATTTAAAATAATTAATAATACTCGCCAGAAGCACAACGTTCTCTAGGTCTATGATATTGTGCTTCAGGTTGGCATTCACCACAAATTCGTTTTTTGGCCGATAATTTGTCACTCCATTCATTTTCAATACAATTACGATTTAACCATTCAATTGTGTAAATAACACAATAACTAGAAATTTTTTAAATTAAAAAATTCTTTTAAAATTTTTCTACTTTTTATATTGCCCTTTTATTCGTCTTCTATTAAACCCAATTTGTGTTTTCTTCAAATGACGAGGAAGAAATTTTCTTGATTTATTGAAGCGGTAGTCAAGCAATAAGGCAACCGTTGTTACATCTTTAAAATAAATATTTTACAGTCTGTTTTGTTAAATCACAGTCAACCCTTATGTTTGGATAATCGCTTTTGGGATTATATACCCCTGCTCGAGATACTGAGCTATGTTTTTCAGAGCATGCACAATGATTGAAGACATCCTTTTTTGCGCCGCAGGCGCAAATTTTGAGGATTATGGAAAATTATTAGCCGGAAATATGCCTTAAAAATTATCGGAAATTTTTCCAAAATTTCGGAAATTATTCCAATCCAATTAACCTGGCCTTGTATATTCCTCCTCCTCTCCCAAATCTACCCTCTCCTCTATGTTAGCCTCGCATTGTTTGAAACACCCAATTTGTTGTGTCAATGAAGACGGGCATTCTATACCGCCGTTTTCTGCTTGGTTCAACACCTGTCGATGCCTTTCACGAAACCCTAAACCGCAATTTGCTTCTGGCATTTCAACAAAACAATCGGACCAAGAAGTCCATTGGGAGATAAGACAGTCAACAGCTGAAATATTTTATTTTTATTTTTTTGTATTTTATTATTTAATATTTTAAATTATATATAATCCTGTAATAATGGTCAATTCATTTTATTGAGTTATATTTGAGCATTGATGGATACTCAAAAAATAGTGCAGTGGTTAGCATTGCCGCCTTACAAGCAGTAGGCACGGCCCGTGGACGCACAATTTTTTAAAATCTTTTAAAATTTCATTTTTCTTTTATTAACTTTGTATTTTTGGCATAAACTCAATTTAAAAAAAATAAAATTAAAAAAATTATTTTTGCCTTTTTCATTTGTAGAATTAATTAAACGACATATTTTACTATTATTTCCATTATTTGTTTCATTAAAATAATCTGTTTTTGTGTTTGAACTAGAAGCATTTACAATACTAGTTCCAGTTAAGGTTTCAGAAAAAAGTTTAAAAGAGAAAGTGAATAAATCGGTTAAGGATGTTATTAATTGGAAAGAGGAGGAAATTGTTAAATTAAAAATTAAAAGAAAAAGAAAAATATTTTTTGTAAAATACATTTATTTATTTGGAAGGTTTTGGGGATTCAAAAAATTTTATTTTAGAGAGAAAAATTCTTTGAAAAGTGGAGAATGACTAAAAGAGGGTATTTTTTAATTATTATTTTTATTTTAAATTTCTTTTAATTTTTCTGCTTATCATTTTAAACAATTGACGTTTGCTAATAATTAAGCTGTCAATTAAATTAAAAAAAAGGAAAATTTGTTTAAAAAATAACTAAGAAATGTGTAGTCTGTCCCTTCAATCTTTTTTTATTCTGAGAGAATGTAGAAAAAAAATTTAAAATAAAATAATTGTGTGTACTTTAAAGTTTGCTTAAATTCTTAAAATAAAAAGGAAAGGGAAAGTAAGTGAAAATTTCTATTTAAAATTAAAAATGAAGAAAAAATTTTAAAAATTACCAGGACATCGATAAGCATAATCCCCACAACAATCCCCATACTTTACACACATCTGATCACAGAAGCACTCTTTTGGAGCTTCGGCAACATTGAAAGTATGCCAAATAGTTTGTTGTCTGCCTTTAACAACATCCGTTGTATGGCTGCGTTTAAGTACCCGAAGAGGCAAATATTTGTTTAGAAGTGAGTATCTACATAAATATTTTGAAATTTTATTTAAAAAATTTTTATAATCATTTGCCAATGAGAGTATTTTAAATAGAGAGTAGCGCAAAATAAAGTCCTATACTCTATGGCTACTAGAAAAATGTATCTTAAATTAAGGTGTACCAAGTATTGGATATATCTTAGGGAGTGCCAGTTCCGCCATTCTTTTTAATATCAGTTTCGTCATACTCCTAGTGTAATTATAAGTGAAGTTCGCCTATATATTACCTAATTAAAGGCCAGCCCTGTTCATCAGTAATTAATTTATCAAAATTCTCAATATCCCAATGTTCAACAGGCCAACCAAAATGAAAGACATAATCTTTATTTAATTGTTGGGGAATCTGATTCTCAATAATTAATTCTTCCTGCCCTTTTGAAAGACGTTTTCTCCTTCTTCCTTTTCTTCTTTTCTTTGGTTTTGTAATTTCAAAAAGACGTAAATTTCTTTCATTTACTAAAATTGTGTATTTTTTTTTAATTAAATTAAAATTTTACAATTATTTATTCCAAGTTTATTTAATAATTGTTGACCAGCAGGTGAGATAGCCACTAAACCGGGTAAAATATTTGTAAAACCTATTCTGATGTTTTCAAGTTGTAATTCTGATGCTGCTGATTCTAAAACTTTTTTTAAATTATTTAGTTTAAGTTTACAAATTAAGTTTAATTTACAACTCAGGTTTGCGTATTTATTTAAAAACCCCAAGTTTGCGAAACTTAAGTTTATTTATTAAAACAAGGTTGTGAAATAAGTTTATTTTTATTTAATTTTTGTAAACTTAAAATAAGTCTGTATTTCCAGTTTGCATTTATTGAATTTATAGATTGTATTATAAATTAATTTAATTAGATATATGTACCATTATTTGTTGTTGCATTATTTTTAATAATTAAATTTTGTAAAGTAAAAGAATTGTTTAAAACAGTCTGAGAATAAATTTGTCTTTTTGGTCGACAGTAAACAGGTGAAATGTCGGAAGGATTAATGTTGAACCTGTTGTTTGAGAATTTATTTGAGAAATTTGGAATGATTTAAAATAATTTATTTTTAATTGCCCGTTAATTTGTAAAAATTTAAGTTTATAATTTATTAAAGTCCATTTCATGTTTACAAATTAGTTCATCAAGTTTAATCCAGTTTAATTTAAAACTCAAGTTTGCAAATGAATATTATTATATTATTTGTTTTGTTATTCAAGTTTGTATTTAAGTATTCACTAATAAATTACCTATAAATTGTAGATTGTGCCGGGTATTCCATTGATTTACAACTTGAATTTCTTCCAGAACAACACATAGGTCTTCCAGTTGGAAGGGAACAGCCAAACATATTTTTTTGATAATTATTATTATGATCAGCAATTGAGGAATATATTAATAAAAATATTTGGGAGAATGTAGAGAGGAGAAAGCGTTGACAATAAATCTTTAAGTTTGTAGTTATTTTTTAAATAATTTATTAAATTAATTTAAAACAAGCCTAGCATTACATTTTCACAAAACTTAAATGTAATTGTTTTTTAAAATTATTTTTTTTACCTGTTGTAAAGTGGCGAACACCACAACAACCAAATTCTCCCTTTCAAACATTTAATCCTTTTGTTGTTTTTGTCCTCCACCCACATAATCTACTACTACAGCGTGTGCAAACTCCACACGCTGTATAGTTTACATTCAGAGGCCGAACAGTTTTTATTTATATTTTTAATTTTATTTTTGTTAGTTGGATTAATTCCTGCTGTGTAAACTTTTTTTTTGTTGGTTTTTATAATTTTTATTTGAGAAAAATATTTTAAGTAATCCTTATTTGCACTTATTTGCAGATTGTTGTAAAGTTTAGGTTTATAATTAAATACTTTAAAGTTTACAATTCAAGTTTATTTTAGAATTAATAATTACAGAAATAGTATAAATCTAATAGAAACCTAAATTTACAAAAAAGTTTAAAGTTTAAACTTCAAACTTGTAATTAAAGTTTATTTTTAGCTAATAATTTACAATTACATATTTAAATACTACAATTCAAGTTTATTTTTGTATTAATAATTAAGATAATCACACACTTCATTTTATAATAAATTGCATTTACAAATTAACAAAACTTGAATAAATTTAAAATCAGTCCAAAATTAAAAAGAAAAGGAGAAGTCGGTTTAAAAAATATTTCGTATTTATTTTTTATTTGTTAAAAATAAAATTCGTATAAAGGGGGAGTGGTATGTAGAAGAAGAATAACCCTAAAAATACTTTGCGGAATCTATAAAATTTTATTATTATTTTTATTGGATGAAAAATCAAATGAATGAGGGGGACTTTGAAAGTAAAACGGGAATTTGTTCTTTTTGCATTTTAAATTATTTTTAAAAAATAATATTTTTAGTAGAGAATGAACAGACATTTTTCTTTTTGCCCGTTGATTAAAGAAAAAATTGAAATAAAAATAATTTAAAAAAAAGAAATTGGATATATGTAAACAAACAAATTGAAAAATAAATAAAAAAAAAAGCTTTATATTTTTTTAGAAGAGAAAATTTTAAAGTTCAGGTTAATTTTTGATGAGGAATTTCAGAGAGAAAGAGCAATAATAAAATTAGAAATCAGAAGATAATCAGAATTAAAGTAAAATCAAGTTTGCGATAGAATTAAAGTTAAAATTTCAAATCAGAATTTAAATAAAATTTTAAGTTTACAATTCAAGTTTATTTTTTATTAATAATTAACTTTATTTGTTCTACAATTTGTAAACTTTTTAAAAATCAGAAAATTTTAGAAAATTACATAATCAAAAATTATTTAAAATTAATTTTCTTGGCATGCAAATAATTTTAAAATTTACCTGTCAGATTTTTTGATATCTACATCAAATAAATAATTTAAATGTGAAGACTAGTCACTGACAACATCAAAAAACAACAACTATACTAAATAGTATAAACTTACAAATGAAAAATAAAAAATGTTTTTAACAAATGAAGGAAAATGTTAGCGGAAATGTCAGAAAAAAGTTTTTTGAGATTTTTGGCAAACTTGGGGGAAAGAGAGAATTTTTAAATGAAAAAGAGAAGGGGGAGAATTGAAAATAAAAAAGAATTAATAAAAAGAAAAGTTCAGAATTAAATCAGAATTTATTTTTCAAGTTTGTAATTTAAGTTTATTTTTTAAAGTTTGTATTTCTGGTTTGAACTTGTAGTTTATTTTCATAAGTTTGCAATTCAAGCTTATTAATATAATAGAATAAATACTTGAAATTGCAAACTTATGAAAATAAACTACAAGTTCAAACTTGAAATACAAACTTTAAAAAATAAACTTGAATTACAAACTTGAAAAATAAATTCTGATTTAATTCTGAACTTTTCTTTTTATTAATTCCTTTTTAAACTTGAATTGTAAAAATAGGTTTTGTAAATTCGTAACTCAATTTAATTTTTGCCTTCTATTTTTGTATTAATTTGGGTATCAAAATTGGAATTAAAGTTTATTTTTGAAGGTCTAATTCAAGTTTGTATCTATACACACAATTCTATTTTTATCCCCATATTTCTCTTCCTATATTAAATTATTTAAGGCATTAAATTGAAAAAATGGGAGAATTTGTAGACAAGCATATTTACGTATTTTTATATATATTTGTTTTTTTTGTTGGCATAAATGCTAAATAAAAAACAACAAAACAAAAGAAAGAAAGAACAACAACTCTTGTATATTCCTCAAATGAATCCCTCTCTCTCCCTCCAACCGTTGGTGGTGGTGGTTGCCAATTTGTCAACGGGCAAATGTGAAAAAGCAATCCTCTCCTTTGGAAGAATGTAACGGAAAGGAAAAAATGAAAAATATGTGAAAATAAAAGACGTTTATAATATTTTTATTTTTAGCGCAAAGGGGAAGAAAAAAAAGCATTAAATAAAAAATATTATAAAACCCGACAATATGCAGACAAATATTATTAAAAAATGTATACAAAAAAGATTGGACTACAACATTTCATGAATGAAGGAAGGGAAGAAAAAAGAAAAAAAGATTGTAATTTTATATTACAAATTCTGATTTGAATTGAAAATTGTTTTTTTGGTTTTTAGATAATCACCTTTGAAATTGAAATGAAAAGTTCTGAATTTAATCAGAATTTATTTTTCAAGTTTATTCTGATTGTAAATTTATTTTGTAACAAGAATTGCGAATCTAAATTTACAAATCAGAATTATTATTTAAGACATTACGATTTTTTCAAGTCAGAATTGCTTAAAAATCAAACTAGAAATTCTGATTTTTATAAATGTTCAAAACAAAAATAAGAGTTTTGTAACTAAAAATAACTTTAAAAAATTCTAAATATAAATATTTCAAATTTTTGCCCTTTATTTATTTTTTCATTTGTATATTTTGCAAAATTCCCGTTGAAGTGGTTCTTTAAACTAAAAATTGTTTGATTATAAATTATTGTTCGTAAAGTACAAGTAGATGGGTTAATAAAGAAAATTACCTAATTATAAAATTTATTTAAAATTAATTGGAAATCAGAATTACAAAATAAAAGTAAAAATTACAACTCAGAATTATAATGCAATTGTAAGGTGCTTAAATTCTGTTTTTTAAATTCTGGTTTCTACAATTGCGATTAATTTTAAAATTAATTCTTTGGATTAAATCAGAATTTAATTTAATATTTGTATTTAAATTTATTTTCAAAAAATCAAGTTTGAACTTAAATTCTGATTAATACATTTATTCTGTTTTTAACTAGCAAAAGAATTACAAACCAGAATTACAGAAATTTATTTTAGTAAAAAATTCAAAAATAAATCAGAATTAAAAAAACAATTACTATAATATTTTTAAAATGCGTTGATTCTTTAATTTACTAAAAATATTAAAAATAAAGCAGATTAAAGGGAAGACGTCAAGATTTGAAAGGGTAAATTAAGTGTGTATTGGACGCGATAAAAGCCGATTAAATGTGCAAATAAATTTAAATACTTTTAAAAATTTTATTTATTTTTTTGTTTGTTTAATCAATGGAATTTTAATAGTAAATTTAATTTTTGAATTTAATTATTAAAGTGGAAAGGGTTGGGGGAAAATAATAATTAAATTAGTATTATTAGAACAATATTATTTAACCAATATAAATTAATTTAAAAAATTATTTTGATTAAAATATTAATTTCAAAAAATATTTTTTATTATTTAAGACACGCTTATTTAAAAATAAATAATTAAATTCAAGGAAAAAAATTAATTAATTTATTTTTAAATTGATAAGCTTTTTAATGACTTAATAAATATAAGAAAAACACACGTTGTATATCGGCTAACATTAAAAGAAAATAATTTTACGGTTGTAAAAGCTATTATTTTAATATTTAGTTGAAAGAAAGGGCAGAATTTGAGCTATAAAATTGAAGAAATGAAATAAATGAAAATTTCGTTTATTCTTATGTTTTTATCAGAACAAGCTAATTCTGGTTTTTAATTTAGATTAAATTCTGCTTTTTACAATTGCAATTATTTTCTCCTTAATTTAATTTCAAGTTTGTAATTTAAGTTTATTTTTAAAATTAAAGTTTGAACTTGAATTCTGTTTTTTCATTATTAATTCTGATTTTTGAAATTAGTATTTTTTATTGTTTTTACATTTGAGTTACGTAAATTGTAAAAAAATAAAAAAATAATATTCTGCTTTTATTTAAATAGAACACTTAACATTATAAATCATAGTTGGAGCCAAAATGCGTGAAGAAAAACTTGATTTTATATTTGTTGCAAGTTGCAGATTCAGTCAGAGGTAATTACTTAAAAAAGGTGAATTTATTATAAAAAAATTTTATAGAAAAATTAAAATAAATAAAAAATAATAAAATAATTTTAAGTTTTAAATGCTACTAAATAGTAATTGTTAAAAATTACTTTTGAATTTCAATGTTGAAAATAACTAATCTCAATCACAAAAAAATTTCTTTAATTAATAAAAACACCCTAATTGTTAAATTAAAAAAATAACAGTACTCTTGTGTTATTTAACAGCATTTTCCTTTTTTCCTAATTTTGAACCAATCCAAATATAATTCTTATTCGAAAGTATGTGTGTTATCTTTTTCCCAACTGGATAGATCAAGGCTGATAGCCTATTAAAAATTTACAATTTGATGTGTAAAAAACAACGATTTCTTTCACTTATCGAGATTTAAAGTTTTAATTGTGGGAAAAGATAGAGCCTATCTGGAACTTTCGAAAAACATGTGATCCATTCGGACTAGATTAAAAATAAAAAAGTTATAGGCGATCAAATTAAGAAAAAGGAAAATACAGGCAGATAACACTACCAAAATAGTAAGATTTCAGTTTATATTTTATAAACTTAATTTTCAAAGTTTAATTTTTTATTATTTTTAACAGTAATTTTTGTGATATGTAATAATTTTGATAATAATAATAATTAATAATAATAATCTGTAAATATTTTTGCTAATTAAGCTTGAAAATTTTTTAAACTTTTCTATTTTGTAAATAAAATTTAGGATTGTAATTTTGTTCATTGTAACAACAATTTAAAAAAAATTTAAAGACATTTTTAAAAATATTTTTAACGCCTCTACTAATTTATTTCGTTCCTTCCAATATATTCACTTATTTCGTCGAACTACTTGGCGCAATTGAAATTTAAACAATTATTTACATGTATATAAAATTATTTCAAAATCCCTCAAATACTTTTAAAATTCAGAAAGACAAAAGACTATTCAAACTTTTAAAAACCTGCAGAGAAGTTTAAATAAAAAAATATAGCTGCCCGTAAACGGAAATAGTATATATCCAGGCTGTTTTATATAAAGTAAATGACATACATATAATTCTCTTTATTTCCTCATCCCTATTCTAGATATAAATTTAAGATATTTTTTTCTAATATTATTTGGAAAAAAGAGTCCTCTCGTTTTTATAAAAAAATTTTGGAAAAATTTTGGTAAATTTTTCTAGGAAGAAAAATCTCTCCATTAAGACTCACACCTTAGCATTTCTCTCTTTTTTTTTTAATTTTTAAAAATTCCTTAATTCTTTAAAATACCTATACGGGGTGCGGCAAATTTAGCGCCGACTTTATTTTTTGAATAACTTTCTTCAATCTCAATGAAAATTGATAATTCTTTTTTTATTTGATTCCCAACACTCTAGCAAACTTTTTGATACAAAAATATTCTCTAAATTTTATAAATTAATTTGAGAATTTTTTCTTAAAGTTTTGGCAAAAATTTTTGAACCAAAAGTCTTCTGATTTAAAAACCGCGTGTCTGATATTCAGGATATTTATATCATTCGAATAAGCTCTTTTGTCTGATTCGATTGATGTAAGAACTAAACGATTATCATGTTGTTGAGCTGAGATATGGGCCTTTGAATGATAAATTTGGAACTTGATGTTAAATTTGACTTTTTTATGTGAAATTTTCAAAAATCTAATTATAGACTATTTCGATGCTCCTCGTCGAGACGAGTCGATTGGTACCAAAATTAGGGAGATTGGATGACTTTAAACGAAGTTATGGTAAAGTAAACTTTGGCATAAAAATATATTTTTTGATGCGACTTATAGACTATTTCGGGCATATCTTTATTATCTGTAAACCAAATTTCTAATATTTGGTATCAAAAAGTTTGCTAGAGTGTTGGGAATCAAATAAAAAAAGAATTATCAATTTTCATTGAGTTTCAAGAAAGTTATTCAAAAAATAAAGTCGGCGCTAAATTTGCCGCACCCTGTAAAAATCCATCTAAAAAATACTCAAACAACCTTCTTAGTCCATTGTTAGACATCAAAAAATATAAAAAAGAAACAGAAAAAATATTTAAAGTGACCTTCTTCTGGCGAATAGCGGAAAGCAGCAGTTGCTTTTCTTCATTTTTTCTTTTTATCCCTCAAAGAAAATTGCTTAGGAGGTTGTTAGTATTTGTAGAGTATATATCCAAGTACATATATAACGCTTATTATCGCTCGTAGCTATATTTTTAGATTTTTTTATTTTTATTTTTTACTATTTTATGCCCCCTAAAACACGTTAAAAATGAAAAATGTCGTTTAATCTGCTTAATTTTTTGGCAAAATATTTTTTGAATTAATGTCCAAATCCGGTTTTAATATTAATATCTACAGATGGGAAAAATTAGAGAAAAATGATTTTAGAATGTAAAGCTATTTTTTAGATAGGAAAAATTAATTAGAAATTCCACTAAAATGTGAGAGAAACAAGTTGCTACAAGTTGCTTTTTTAATTATAGAATGAACATGACAAGAAAAAATTTTAAAATTTTGGAAAATTATCTTTATACTATTAGCTAAATCGTCCAAAAATTTCAGAATTTTTAGTTCTGTAAATAAAAATTTATGGCCAAAAAAGATCGAATAATTAGCGCTTTTTCTGTTATTTTGGTCATAACTTTTGAAATAAATTTTAGAAACTTCTGAAATTTTCAGAGTAATTAATTAACACCCTTATAATTATCTCTGCAAAATTTCTTATTTATATTTTTTAAATAGGCAATTCTTTCGATTTTAGCGCAAACCATCTTAACTCTACACCTATTTTACCCTAAAAATCAGAATTCAATAAAAATTTAGTTTCCTTATTAAAAACACTTTTAAACCCTAATTTTTTTCTTATCTCAATTTATTTAATCCCCAAAAATATTTTTTATATATTGTATCATTGTTTATTTTACTTTTTGCTGAATAAACATTTTTTAAAGTTTAAAAAACATGTTTTTTAGAGTGTTCATTTAGAGAGATACTAATCATTAAATATATTTATTCTAATTGTTCTCTCTTTCATTAAGAAAAAAAAATATTTTTTTCAGTAAATGACAAAAATAAACAATTGAAAAGTACTTTTTTTCATCATATTCATCGTTCTCTCTCTATTTTTATTTTGTTTTTTTATAAAATTTCTCGAGAAAATTGTAAACATTTTTTATAAATTAATTTAAATAAAATGAGCAGGAAAGTGTTTTCGGCGCAGAAACGTTACGGCTCGCGGGATTGTTAAAAATTCTCTAGATAGTTAATAAATTTGGGTGAAATTTCGTATAGTTAAGCATTTTTTATGTGCTACCTTATAAGATTTTTAGAATTTTGAATGAAATATTTAATTGTGAACGTCAACCTTTGTATAGTGATGAGGTTATGGTAGTTTTTAGACTATAATTTTTTGAATACTGGCCAGAAAATTTTAAAATTTTTCTATTAGATAAATGACTCTATGGAGAATATTTGTGCAAAATTTCACTAAGTTAGGTTTTGGCAGTGTGCCAAAATTTAATTCGCGCCATAAAGGTCTGCGCAACATAACATTTTTGATACGACATTTTACTTAAAAATTTCAAAATTTTTAAAATAGTTAAATTAAAATATTGGAAATATTTATTACAAAATTATGTATATTTTAATAGATTTCTGTATTGTTTCGAAATTTAGTTTTGTGCAGTAAAGATTATGCGCCATAATGTAACGACAAAGGAACACCTTAAAATAAATATTTTTTAATTAAATTAATTTTATAAAAATTTTTTTAAATTCTTTTTCTCTAAATTTGACATTTCAAAATATCACAATGGTAATTACTTGATCGAAATTGAATTGTGCACATCTCCTCTTTCTTCTCTTTTCAACGTCAAAAGGTGAAAACGGAAAGGGATGCGGAAATGGGGGGAATTAGTCACACAATATTTTCCCTTACCAAACATTTTAAATAAAATATAAATTCTCTTATTTTGCCCCATCCTCTTATATTTATTTTTTTTCTCATTGAATTTTTTTAACTTTCCCTTATAATAAATTCAATCAGCCAAAAATACTCTGTGCCAAACACATTTTATTAAAAATTGTTGTATTTTTAGTTTGTCTAATTTAATTCTGATTTTATTCTTTTATTTGTTTTTTGATGTTTTGATTTTATTCTGATTGTTTTTATGTTTTAATTTGTGTTTTTCTGATTTTTTATTGTTATTTGTGTTGTTCTGGTTTTGTTGTTTTAATATTTTGTTAAGTTCTGATTTCGTTTAAATTGTTTTTATCATGTTCTGATTTTGTTTTTAATGTTTGAACATGTTTTATTTTTAATCTAGTAATTTTTAATGTTTTGATTTTATTCTGATTATTTTTGCATTTTAATTTGTTTACATGTTTGTTTTTTCTGATATGTTTTGATGATGTTCTGAATATTTTCCTAATGTTTTTGTTACTTTAATTAATGTTTTTAACTTTTACATTGTCTTTTAGTATGTATATTCTTTTGGTTTTGTTTCTAATATCTTAATTTGTTTTAAATATGTAGTTTAAAATTCTATTTTCTATGTATACTTTCATAAAAAACAACAAACAATAATTAGATAAATATTTTAAAAATTTAAATATTTAAATATTTATTTTCAACAAAATAAACTTTTTTTTAATTTTATATTTTTAATATATTTTTTACTTATTTTTCAACCCCCCCCCCTACCAACTGCTCTATATAGAAGTACATAATTGCTCTTTCTCTCTTCCTCATTTTTTAACTACCTACTTTTTTAAAAACGCCGTATTTTCATCATACTTTTTTCCTCTGACATTATTTAACTTTGAGGAGCAAGCAATTAGGTACTACTAAAAACTCAAAACAAAAAAGATTGAGGAAATTTTTTGTCTATTATTTTTAAAAGAAAAAAAATAAATTGCTGACCACCCCCATTTTGTGCCACCCATTTTTAAAGACCGAGACCGCTCATTTACGAACTCAAAATAATAAATTGTTTTTTAAAAAGCTGGTACTGATCGATAGAGAATTAATTTGTCTATAAAATTAAATCAAAAATTTTTAAATGAAAAATAAAGTTAAGTTAAAGACAAAAACCTTCCAAAAGTTGACATTTTCCTCTCTAAAAAATTAGTTTTTTGGTCATTACTTTTTTGTTTAACAAGCTAAATTTTTGTTTAAATGCACATCTTATAAAGAATTTAATTCTCTATCGATTGATACCAAAATTATCTTTAAACCTTTATTTCTTTCAAGTTAAAAAGCAAAAAACATCTTGTGAGTTTGAGGTTATTCATTGATTTTTTGAATTTACATAGAAATACATTATGCCAAAAATAATTTTTATTTATTTTTATTCTCTTTCCACAATGCTATTTTTATTTTTTATTTGCCACAAGGAAAAATTGTTTTTTTATTTTAATTTTTTGTTTAAAGTTTTTTTTATTATTTTTACCCGAAAATGAAGGGAAAGGTTTAAAAAATTTCAGAAAAAAATTTTCTTTTTTCAGTTAAAATATTTTGACAAAACTTTTTAATTTATTTTTAAAATTATGGTAAACCGTGCAGATTCATTAGCAATGTCTATAGAAGAATATCCAAGACAACACCAACAACAACATTACCATTCAGCAACGTCTTCTTCAAGTAATGGAGGGGGGAATTTAAGTGGACAGCAACAACAGCAACATTCTAGTTTGGAAAGAACTAATTCTATGCCTCCAGAATCTGTTGTACTTGCTGCTTTTGAAGAAGTTTTGGTATTTTTTTTGGAATTTTTTTATTAAGTAAAATCTCTTTAAAGCCTTTTTCCTCTACTTTTAAAAATTGAGGTGCCCACTTTTGCGGACTTTTCCTTTAGAATTACCTTTTTTTGATTCATTCAATGAGAAGGAAAATTCCGTTTAAAGTATTTCGCAAAACTCGACACCTCAATCTTCAAAATTATTTTTCCTTGAAATTGGACAAATTGTTGCCTCTTTCAAAATTTTGGCTCTCCAAGAAATTAAATTTTGCTTAAATTATGAAAAGAAAATAAATTTTTAAAATTCTCCCTGTTTTTGTTAAAAATTGTTTTTTGGTTATTTTTCTCTAAAATAGAGGCGGTACAACTTTTTTTTGTTGAATGATTCATCATTTAAATATTTAGCCAATTTTATAAAAATTGGAGAAAAAATCACTGAAATTATTAATTTTCATATTTTTTATTTTTTAAAATATTTTTTTAATTGAATTTTTGTTTTTAAAATTAAAACTACTATAATTAAATTAGAACTAAAATTAAAACTAGTTTTTAAAATTTTAAACTTCAATTTTTTGGTTTTTCTGGGAAAATTTTAGATTTTTTCTTGTTAAGGACCCAGGTCCGAACCCCTTTTGTGTATTTATTTTATTTTTGTGTTTTGAACGTTCTAAATTATTTTTAAATTTACATATTTCTTTTTAGAAACAAATGGACCTTCCTCCAGACAAAATGCGAACTTTGAGAAATTGCGATCTTAAGAAGAAATGGGATTTAGTCTGTGACCAGAGAAAATTTTCTGTTGATCATTCTGTGCCAGATCCGAGTATTTATTTGGAAAAATTGAAAATCTATATGGATAGGAAGACTTTAAGAAAGGTTTTTTAAATTTTATTTTTCGAATTTTGGGAAATGGTTTATAATAATTTTTAGAAGAAAAAATACCTTTCTGGCGAGTCTTCAACAACGCTTCTAAAACATATTGAGGTTTTTTTTGTTAATTTTTAAATTAAATGTTTATTTTTTTTTAACTTTTTAGATCTCCCTCAGAACAAACACAATTGACTGGGTTAGGGCTTTTCTAGCCCCTCAATGTAAATTAATTTAATTTAAGAATATAAATTTATTTACAAATTTAAGGTGATGGTCTTCGTGTTTTGGTTGACTACATTTCTTTTTTGCAAGATTCTCTTTTTGCTGTTTTAATGTTTGTTTATTTTTTTTTGTTTTCAAATTTTTAAAATTAATTAAGCAAAGGATGAATAGCCCTTCTAGAAAAGAATTTTTTCTTGTTTATTTGGGGGTTATTTTTACTCTTTTGTTGGCCGATTAAAATTTGCTCTCTCATTTTTAAATTTTTTCATGACAAATATATATTGATTCTAAATTCTACTCAAATTCATAACCTTTCTTATTTCCTTTTTAATTATTCAAAATAATTTTAAGTTTGGCTTCTAAGGTTATATTTCCTTAATCTTTAAGTTTTTTAAATCTTTCTTTCATTGTTTTCTGAGTTTAAACTATTGAAAAAATTTTTTTTAAAGAAATTCTTCTGAAGAAAATGGAATTGTTCCATCTTCATCAAATCCAGACCTTTCCTATTCTCAACCGGCAGTTAATATTCAATTTATTAATTCTTCAACTAATGTACCTTCTTCTGGAGGAGGACAACAACAAGTAGGAGGGACTCATAATCAATTAGGTGCAAGTGGAGGTTCTTCTACGTGTTCTTTACAAACAACTTTAAATAATAATACTAATACAACAATGAATTCTTCAATATATTCAAATAATAAGGATGATTTGTCTTTTACTTCTGGAAAATTAAAAAGTTTGTTTAAATATTTATTTATTATTTTTTATTTATGATATTTATGACATTATATTTGCGAAATAATTTCCTGATTTTTGGGAATCGGGCCGGCTAGACTCTTTTAGCGTTGCCTTTCTAAAATGTTTTTTAGATTTTGGTTTTTAGCAGCTCGTTTCAAAATGAAAAATTTAGTTTGGAGTATTTATTTTATTTTTTTACTGGGAAGGACTGGGCTTAATCTATTTTAGTAAGAGCGCTGGACGGTTTAGAGCTCTAATTTTCTTTAAATTTATTTTTTAAAATAATTTAAAAAAATTTTATTTTAAAGATTCACACAATTCTCGTAAACTTTATTCATCAAGCAAAGGTATTGACCATATTGATGATGATATACATGTTGGAATTTGTTGTTTACGTGCTCTGTTGAATAATAAAGTTTTTTAAATTAATTATAAAAATTTTTTAAAAAAATTTTCAAGTTTGGAGTTGTTGCTGTATTTTCAAATCGACAGGCAATTTATTGTATTGTTCGAGCTATTTTACATCCGTCTTTCAAGTTTGTTTTTTTTCAAGATTGTTGACATTTATTGGTATTCTTTAAAATGAGGGGAGTGGTATTTGAATTAATTTATGTTTTTTGGCCTCTAGTGTTGACTTAGAATTCCATTATGTATTTTGGACTATCAGCCAGTTTTGACTTCTACAGAGTAGAATGTTTGTACAGAGCAAATGTCGATCCTCAAATCTTTTTCCATTAAATTTTTGCTGTCGTATTTTTTATTAATTATTTTTAGAACAAAAGCTTTGGTGCTAGATATGTTGTCTGCGATTGTCACTTTAACAGATGGACATGAACTTGTACTTGGTGCTTTTAATAAATTTAGAAGTGCTTACAATGAGGTTTTTTGAATTTTTTCAAATCTTTTAAAAATTAATTTTAAAGATTTTTCGCTTCCAAACATTAGTTCGGTGCTTTAAATGTCCTGGTGTAAATGTTGATTTTCTTGCATCCTGCATTAAGTATTTTAATTTTATTTTTTATTTAGAAAAAATATGAAAAAATTTATTTTAATTTTTTGGAAAATTAATTATTTACCTAACCTCTCTCCCTTCACAAAATTTTAATAGTCAATTTACTTTTTTCGCCCCCTTTCTGCATTTACAGAATTAAAAAATAATTCCAATTAGAAAATATTTTTTTAAATTTGAAGGTTTATTAATGTAATGGTCCATTCAAGTAGTGATATGAATCAACGAGTAGCTTTACAATGTAAAAAAAGATTTTTTTGAATTAATTTTTTTACTTTTTAGATGAATTTACTATTTTTGGTTTGGATAGACATCTTGAGGTTTTTTTTGTTATTTTAATAAAAAAATTCAAAAAAAATTTAGCAACTTTCCTCAGAATATTCCGAATCAGAATTTCTTTTAAATCATATAAATCTTTATTGGAATAATTGCATTGATGTTGATTTATTACATGATAAGTCAATTAAATGTGATGAGCTTGAAGGTGATATTCAGGCACTTCAGGTTTTTTTGTTAAAATTTTTTAAATAAATTTTTGAGAAAATTAAGGAAATTTTTATTTTAATAATTTTTGAAATTATTTTTAAACACAAAAAATTATATTCATCAGAAATATTTTTAAAGGCAAACAATTCTCGTCAAAAAGAAGAATTTCAACAATTACAGGCTGATTGTTATGTACAAATAGCCCAATTAAATGCTCAACTTAAAAAATTGGTAGAAGATAAATTAGAATTGGAAAGACAAAAAGTTAATCGAGATATGCATATTTCTACACTTACAAAAGATTGGCGTGAAAAGGAAACAAAATTTGAAAATGAAAAGGGAGAATTGGAGAGAAGAATTACAATGTTGGAACAGACAAAGAGAGAAATACAACGTAAGGAGAAGTCTTGATTTTTTAAAGGATTGATTTCCTTATTTTTGGAATATTCCTACAATTTATCCTTCCCTTTCTTAAAACTATTCCTTCCTGAAAAATTTTCAAGAAAATCATTTTTATTAAAAGTGCGAGTATTTTCTTTCAGAAAGCCTAAAGATATCACAACAAGCAGCAGCACAACAAGCAGCTTCTGTTGCTACAGCTACCGCTGTTGTAACACAGTCTTCACCTGCTGCACTTGCTTCAACTAATGATAATATTGCTACTTCAACTAATAATGTTTCTGGCGCTTTATCAAAACAGACACTTGGTGGCGAACATGTAAATATTTTTTGGGAAGAAATTTTCACTTTTTCTATTAAACATTTTTAATAATTTTTTAATTTCTTCTTATTTTTAGACTAAAAAAGCAGCATTAACAACATCACTGCCGGTTCCAACACCCCCTCCTCCCCCACCGCCTGCACCTCCACCCCCTCCAACAAATTTACTACTCAAGAAAGAAACTTCATCAATAAAACCATCAAATGGAGGACCACCACCTCCTCCTCCCCCACCACCGCCTCCATCACTTAAATTACCACCTAAGATAATAGCTCCACCTCCTCCCGGACTTTTATCTAAAGCAAATCAACAAAATTTGGCTTCGGCTAATGATGGACCTCAAAAACGTGTTGTGACTATTAAGTAGGGAATTTTTGAAATATTTTTTAAATAATTTATAATTTTTAGGAGCAAATTGCCAATGCTTAATTGGTCTGCTTTAAACCCAAACCAAGTGAAAGGAACTATTTTTAATGAACTTGATGATGAAAAACTTGTTGATGTAAGAGGGCTTTATTTGGATATTCTAGAAAATGTAAAAAAATATTTTTCAGGTTTTGGACCTCTCCAGTTTGGAAGAACTCTTTTGCGTTGATGGACCACCCTCTGGCAACAAAATAGCTGAGAAACAATCGAAAGAAGATTTGGTTTCTGGAGGTCAATCATCCCCTCCAAGTTCAGCTTCTAGCAGTATAGGTGTTGGTGTTTTGAATGGAGGTAATACAAAAACTTTGTTGGGCACTAAAAGACTTCAAAATATTGGTTTGAAATAATTTTTGGAAATTAAAAATATATTAAATTTTTAGCTATTATACGTCGAAAGCTTGGCAAGTCAATTATGGAAATTATGTAAGTAAAGAAAAAATCAATTTTTTTCCATTAGAACAATTAAAAAATTTTCCTTTGTTGATTTTTATATCTTAAAAGAAATTTTAAGAAGTTTCTAAACATTTTAAGAAGTAAACTGAAAATATGTTCTTGGATTTTTATTTTAGTTTGGGAGTTTTAAGGGATGGACACTAACGATTACTCGTAATCGAAAATCGTGGGCCGAAACCAGTAATAACCGAAATCCCTGGTGTTATTAACCGGGTTCGTTAAATTCCAGTAGGAAGTTATTAATTTAATTCTGTCTCTTATAATTTTTAAATAATTTTTTTTATTTTTTAAATTAAAGGTCAGGGGTTCATCGTTTTGATTTGTCTGTTCTAAGTCCGGATCAAGTTGAAATTTTGTTACCTATAGTACCTACACAAGATGAATGTACAAAATTAAAAGAATATGCTTCTTCAAATCAGAATTCTTCAAATTTAAATAATCCTTGGGAATTATTAACTGCTGAAGATCAATTTTTGGCTCAATTAATGGGAATTGAAAGATTATCTCAAAAACTTTTGATTATGAAATTTATGGGAGATTTTAATGATAGGTGGGTTTTGAAGAATTTTTATGTTTAAAATAATGATTGGCAAGTAAGGAATTTTTAGGACCCTTGGTTCTAGATCCCAGGCAGATTAATAGAAAATAATATTTTTTGAAATATTATCTCCTAAATTCGAATCTCCTTTTCGGATTTAATTTTTGTATTTTTTTTTAATTTTATTAATTTTCCCCTTCTTTTTTAAGCGTTCGTCTACTCATTCCTGTATGCTTTTAATTTTATTTAATCAAAAATAATTTTAAAAAAATTATTTTTTAGCAAATCCAAAAGGTTACAGCAGCAGCTAAGTCTGTACATAATTCAAAAAAATTTCCTAAAATTATTGAAATTATTTTGGCTATTGGAAATGCAATGAATGGACAGAGAAGAGCGCCTGTTTATGGTTTTAGACTTTCTAGTTTGGATGCTGTATGTTATTTTTGAAATATTTTTAAAAATTTTTATTTTCAGTTGAGTATTCTTAAAAGTCCAAAAGATCGAAATGTTACATTATTGCACTGTATTGTTGAATTAATAGCTGATAAATTCCCTCATTTACTTGATTTTAGTGGTGAATTAAAATTGGCAGAAAATGGGGCTACAGGTAAATTAATTAAATAATTAATTCTTTTGATTAAGTATTATAAATTATTTAAGTATTAATATTATTAATATTAATACTTAATTTAAGTATCAATAATATAAATTATTAAGTAAATAAATAAATATTTCTTTGAATAAATTAAATTATTTTCAAGTTAATATGGAAACTATTGGTGCTGATGTCAAAGATATTGAAACAAAATTTGGACAAGTAAGTAAATTTAGAAATTATTAATTCTTGTAAATAAAAATTTAATAAATATTTACCCAATGTTTCCGGTAAATTTAAGTGTGAAGTATTTTGTATGAAATTATTTTATTTCTTTCCGGAAAGAATAGTGAAAAAAATGTTCCAAATATTTAAACCTTTTCGGATATTATTATTAAATATATTTTCGGTAAAAATTAAGTTTATATAATTTCCGGAAACAAAATTTTAGTAAAATATACATTACGGAAACAAAACATTTCCGGAAATTATGAAGGAAATATAATTAGTAATTTAAATAAAATTTTAATTTTTAAGGCTTTAACAGAACAAAAAAGAAAAGGAAAAGAAGAAACTCCCCAATTATTAAATACATTTTTGGAATCTGCTGAAGCTAATATTCAATCACTTCAATCAAATTATAAATTAGCACAAGAAGCTTTTGGAGAATGTGCAGAATATTTTGGTGAAGTACCTGGAAGGATTCAACCAGATGTATTTTTTACTAGAATTGTTTCTTTTTGCAAACATTTTGAACAAGCTAGAACTGAAAATGAGGCTAAACGAAAAGCTGAACAGGTAAAAAGGAATTAAATGAATCTATTTTTTAAACTATAAAATTACAATCTGAATAGCCTATTTATTTGTTTCCACAAATTAAAAATTTATTTTTTTAAGCGCCAACTTGAAACTCAACAAAAACGTCGTTCCGCTCAGACTACCCGTCGTTCGGGAGGAACATCATCAGCAACTCGTTCTGGCGGGGGTCCAACAAGTCAAGACCGTCTGTTGGATGAATTAAATGCTAAATTTATACAGTCATTAAATGGGAGTAGTGGTAGTGGAGGAGGAGGAAAGGCTTTAAAATCTTCAAAATTGAATGATGGGTAAATGAAGAAATTTTAATAAAAAATATTTTTTAATATTTTTAGTGATTTTGAACGTATAATGGTTGAATTACATGAAGGTTTTGTGGCCCCAAATGCATCATCATCTATAACAACATTAACACCAACAGCTCCTCCTATTGCTCCACGTAGACGTAATAACACTGGAAATAATAACAATAATAATCATAAATCGCCTTCACCAAATCGTGAAAGGTTAAATAGTTCAAGAGAACAAATTATTGATAAGGGAAAGTAAAAAATTATTGTTATTTTAAATTAAAAAATTTTCTTTTTGATTACTTATTGATTGAT
Source organism: Meloidogyne incognita (assembly GCA_036172945.1). Lineage (NCBI taxonomy): Eukaryota > Metazoa > Nematoda > Chromadorea > Rhabditida > Meloidogynidae > Meloidogyne > Meloidogyne incognita. The sequence continues at coordinate 4,203,410 of JARQAC010000002.1, forward strand.
ATTGTTAAAAATATATAAAAATATTATTAAAAAATATTTTTAAAAATTAAAAAAAAATTTTTCCGATGGAAGATTGGGATGAGGGAAAAGGGGAAAATGATTAAAAAAATTTTCCAATGAAAAAGGAAAAGTACTACATTAAACTTCCTCCAAAAAAATTATTTTTTAAAAATATTTTTTATCTGATGTGATTTATATTAAAATACTAAATATATTTATTTTTGTTATCACTCACTAAAAATCGTTATTTTTCTCTCTATTATATACATATATTTTTCAACAATTCTCTATTTAAAAATATATTTAAATATTTTTGAGACTAAATATATTCTTTATTTACGCACATTTTTTTTAAAATAAAATTTTTTTTGTTTATTTGCTATTTTAATTTTATTTTACGAAAAACATAAAGCAACTTAAATTTAATTAAAATTTGTTAAAATTATTTATTTTATATTTTGAGGTTCATATGCAAATTTATATCGGATTCCTAAATTCCATTTTCTTAAGATTCTTCTGATTTACAAGTTTTTTTCCGATATCTATGTCATCTTCCCAATTTCCGAGGTTGTTCCATTATAATCAAATAAAGCCATTATTCATTCCAGTTTACCTCCTAAATTAAGTTGCTTTGTGTGTACTTTTAGGGTTGCTACTTTTATACATAATATAATCACAATTTTTTTCAAACTATGAATTGATTTTTAAGTATTTTCTTCTAGCAACTCTCTAAGTTAATTAAAATACTTTTTTAAAATATTCATTCCTTTTAATTTAAATTCTCCTTTAAATTAAAAATTTTTGCTTTCTTTTACATCGAGCTAGTGAAAGATTTATATATTTTATTTTAAATTACCTATTCCATATTTTTATAAATATACCTAAGAGATTAATATTGATATAAAAAATATACAATTTTTGTAACTAAATTAAGCGCCTTTTTATTTTATTTTCCCGATTGTTTTATTTTCTTCCATTAAATAAAAATAATTCTGATTTAAAAATTAATTAAAAATGTGTTGAGGAGGACTATTTTAATATTTTCCTTTTTTCAGTAATTTTGTAAAATATTAGAAAACGTAGTAAAACAAATTTAATATTCTCAAGCATTTCCGGAAAATACATACAATTTTTCCAGAAATATTATTTAAAGTTCCGGAAAATATAAATTATTTTATTTCGTATTTTCCGGAAAATACAAGGGTAATTGTTCGGTTCGTACCCCCCACTCATTTTTCCTTCCTCAAAGTATTAAAAAATGGTCAGTCAATCTTAGGTTATAGAACTCGTTGAGCTGTGTCGGATGACACCAAAATCAACCCCAGGTCTTAACTTTGGGCCGAGATACAGACAAAAAGCCTGTGCAAAGAAAAGCGTCTCACGACTAAATATAATTACTTTATATCATAACTTTGTCAAATCTTGTTCAATTATGTTGATTTTGATGTCATTCGAATCAGCTCGACAAGCTCTTTCGAATGAGCTATTATTTGTTTAATCGAATTTTAAGCCCAAAAATTGAGCTTACTCCCCCTATGGTTTTTTCAAATTTCAGGGACCTATATCTCGGCCCAAAGTTAAGACCTGGGGTTGATTTTGGTGTCATCCGACACAGCTCAACGAGTTCTATAACCTAAGATTGACTGACCATTTTTTAATACTTTGAGGAAGGAAAAATGAGTGGGGGGTACGAACCGAACAATTACCAATACAAGAATTAATTCAGGAAAATACACACAATTTAATTTTTATGTTTTTTAGTTTTTAAAAATTACCATTTAAATTTATTGTAATTTTTAATTATTTATATGTAAAGTCTGTTCCAAAATAGGTTGACACCCCCTAATTTTTCCGATAAGTCAACTTAGGTTTGTCCAATTTTTATAATTTCTTTAAATATTGATTCAGCAGCAAAAATTACCCTATTTTACAAAAAATTTTAGAAAAGCAAAAATTTTAACAAAAGTTATGAAAAATTTTCAGAAAATGAGGTGTTCCAAAATACATTGAACAGTTTGTAAAACCTAATAAAAAAGCCCTTAAGCAATTACTAAAAATGAAATAAAAAATTCTATGAACATTTCTATTGATATTGAGTTAAAAAGAAAAAAGAACGAAGTCTATAACTGTTTTCTTCATCGAGATCTCAAATCTCGAAAATCAACGGGAAACCGGGGTACAGTACTTCAAAAAATATTTTAACCCCTTTAGGGCATATATAAAAATTTTCTTTTAGGCCTATCTGAAAGCCCATAAAATTTGCTACAAAATAGAGCAAGCTTAAATTTCACAATAAAGAACACATGGAGATATTGTTCGTGGAATCATTAAGTGATCATTTTTGGGGTATTTTGGAGGGTTTTGAGCATTAAGTGGGCATACTTCAAACAGATATATTTTAGAAACACTAAGGCCAGGACTATTTTATAGCAAATTTTATGGGCTTTCAGATAGGCCTAAAAGAAAATTTTTATATATGCCCTAAAGGGGTTAAAATATTTTTTGAAGTACTGTACCCCGGTTTCCCGTTGATTTTCGAGATTTGAGATCTCGATGAAGAAAACAGTTATAGACTTCGTTCTTTTTTCTTTTTAACTCAATATCAATAGAAATGTTCATAGAATTTTTTATTTCATTTTTAGTAATTGCTTAAGGGCTTTTTTATTAGGTTTTACAAACTGTTCAATGTATTTTGGAACACCTCATTTTCTGAAAATTTTTCATAACTTTTGTTAAAATTTTTGCTTTTCTAAAATTTTTTGTAAAATAGGGTAATTTTTGCTGCTAAATCAATATTTAAAGAAATTATAAAAATTGGACAAACCTAAGTTGACTTATCGGAAAAATTAGGGGGTGTCAACCTATTTTGGAACGGACTTTAGTCTCTTTATTTTTGATATTTATGTATTTTATTCTTTTGTAATCAAATAAAGCAAGAAAATTTTATTTTTATGAAAAATATTAAAAGTTTATGGCACTCTTTTTTATAGGAAAACAATGCCATAAATCCTTGATAAATTTTTACATTGAAAAAAAAATTTTTAAATTAAGAAAGAGAAAGCTTAGAAAAATATATGCCTGAGGGAAATTATTAATAGAGACCAGACCGAGACGAGATCTTGATCAAAAATCTCTCGGTTTTCCATGCCTCTCCCAGTCCGGCCTCTAATTATTCACTATAAAAATGAAAGAGTTTAATGAATAGGGCGCGGATTTATAGGCAAATGCCTTTTTTTTCTGCGAGCTTGGCATGATGTAATACGTTCAAAAAACGTGTTTTTAGCTTGGTCCGAAGAATCTAGCATGACTTTTATTTTGCCTATTTTTGCCTATTTTGGAATTTTCGGTACTATTTTTGCCTTTTTTAGCGATTTTTCCTAAATTTTGCCCAAAAATCAGTGCAAAATCTAAAAATTCACCCCAAATTTAAAAAAAAATCGGTGCCAACTCCCATTTTTAATTTATAGTTCGACGAATTGAGTATTTTTGCTCCGTTGGACATTTTGAGATTAGGCGTTTTGGTGGTGGGACATTTTGGAGTGGGACGTTTTGTGGTTTGGACCAGTGATGTCTCGGGTTACCCGAAACCCGGACTTTTTTTCGACCCGAAACCCGATCCGAAGAAAATTTTGAAAACCCGACCCGAAACCCGACCCGACTTTTTTCTCAACCCGAGACATCCCTGGTTTGGACGAGACTTCCATTTTTCATTTATCAAAATTTTTGAAAAATTTACACCATTTTTTAAAAAAAATGATTGAAAATGTCGAATAAATGGCAAAAGATTTTAATAAATAGTTTATAATTCAAAAAATGATGAATAAATGGGTATTTTCTTGCTTTTTTCTTAATATTATAGGCCTAATAACCTTTTTTAGCTGCCTATTTTTGTGCCTTTTTTGGCTTTTTGGTGCCTATTTTAGGCGCCTATTTCACAGTTTTTACATGCCTAACTATCCGCGCCTTATTAATGAAAAATCTTCAAAAAAATATTTTAAAAAATCAAAAAAATGTTAAAATTTAAAGGTTAAAAAATTCCTGCATAAAAATTGAGGAAAAACATTTTTAAATTAAAAGAAATCATTTTTTTTCTTTCCCTTATTTTTTTATTAATTTCTACAAATTAGCAACAACCCCTCCTCCCCCAGAGACTCCAGAAATTGTTGAAGTTGTGTTGGTTGTATGGACTCCATTTGTGGCTGGCGGCTCTTCAATTTCGTTTGTTGTTGTTACTTTTTCTCCAGACTTTACCGAAGAAGCACAAGAATTGCGTCTTTTATCGCTGCTGCTAGTTCCGTTGCTTCCATTATTTTGCTAAAATAAAAATTTTGCTTAGAATTATTCTCAGCTATAAATTCTATATTTTCTGAAAAATACAAAAGAATCTAGGATTTTTCCGGAAACTTAAGTTTCCGGAAAATATAACTCTTAACTAAAATTATTTCCGTAAACTTTTAATCTAGAATTGTAGTAGAATATTTCTCTAGAATAATTTTAGAAACTTAAATTTCTGATAATACAACCCCTTTTCTATTTCCTGAAACAATTTTGTTAAAAATTCTATTCAAAAAAATTTAGAAAAAATTAAATAAATAATTTACGTGATGACGATAACGTCGATTGCGTAAAATTCTCCTTCTACGGCCAAATGCTACAAAAGCAGCCAAAACCAAAATAGCAGAAATACAAGCCAAAACAACAGCAATAACAGCAATTTTAGTTCCTCCAATTCCATTTAAAAACCCTAAACTTGAATCGGAAGAGCCTTCTGCTATTTCATTATCGATAGTTTCATCAGCATAGTTTTGAGAATGAAGTGAGGCGCGTTGTGTTCGAATTGCTTAAATTTGTAAAATAATTCTGATTTAAATTTCTATTAATTTACTTACCAGCAGAATAAGCTGCAGGTCGAAGCGTGTAACGAATAATAGGCCCGACACGTGGTTTTTTATCAAAACGGTTGGCCTCTAATTGAAAGAGGAGAAAATTGCTTTTTGAGAGGAAATGCTCTCGAGGTTTTGGTGCATCCAAAGAATTACATTTTATGCTTAAATTAAAAATTTAATTTAAAAAATCAGAATTATCGAAATTCTGATTTAGAAATTTCAGAACCCAATACAAGTTTACTACTACTAATTACCTTTTCATTGGAGCTGTTTCTAGTCCATAAACCTAAAAATTATTTAAAACAAAATTTTCCAATTAAAAGCAAATTAATTTACATATAATCTATCAGGACAATCAATAGCTCCAAAAGCACGTCGACTCATATCGAGACTTGCAAATTCAATTTCCAATTTTGCCCAAGGATCGTCTGCTATCAACATAATTTGGCAATAAGTTTTTTCGTTTATTGGGGCTCTAAATAAATTTTTTTTTAAATTAGTTTAAAATTAATTTCGAGATTTACTTTAATTTTAATTCTCCATTCCATTCTTCAGTGCCCACAATTAAAGTTTTGCAAGCCTCGTCTGTATATTCCCCCAATTTAACCAATTCATCACAAGTTTGCCCCTCAAAAAGTCCATTAAACGGACAATTACAATCATCACATTTACCAAAATCAAATTTCCCCCCATTTAAACAACTTATTTGGCAATGATCTTTAAATTTTAAAAATTATTTTTAAAAATCTTATAAAATAAACTCACCGTTACATTCAAAATGCTCATTTAGAAGAGAAAAAACATTTGCCGTTACCGCTTTACGGCCAGTCAATGCTTTTGAGATTAAGTGAATACAAACATTTGGATCCTTTTAAAAATTTTTTTATAAAATATTTTAACAAATTCCCCCACATTAGTCACACATTCCCTGCTCAAATAAATTAGACTAGAATTATCAGCATCTACTCCACACAGCCCTCGATCACTTTGAGAAAAATAAATTTCTGAAGTTTTGTTGTGTCGAAAAATTATATTCGATTCTGAAGGCTGTTCTCGCAAAATAATACAAGTTTCGTTATTGATACGGTGAACGGCATTATTAATACATGTTTTGATGTTAGCATCTGTTTGGAATAAAAATAGGAATATGTAAATATTAGTTTTAAATTATTAGTGGTAAACATGCAAAATTGGTAATTAATTCATGTTTTCCGGAAAATCATAAATTTATTTAAAAATATTTAAAGATACTTAAGTTTACCCAAAGTAAATTTATTTACTAGGTTTTCGGAAAACTCATAAACTCAACTTTTTTCCGAAGAATATAAAATTGATTTACTCAAGTTTTTCGAAAATTGTTTTCCAAAAAATTTCCGGAAAATTATTTTTTTGAATTTAATTTAAAAACATTTCTAGATATTCTGAGATTCAATTTAAAAAATATAAATTCATATTGTGGTAAAATGTGCCTACCATTTATCTGACTTGTATCATAAAAAAGATGCCGGTTTACTTCTGTATCTGCATAAACGAGCGGAGCTGTTATGCATTGAGAAAATAGAAAGGCAATAATCTTAATTAAAAACAAATATAGACATAATTAAAATATATTCGTTCTTACCTGAATTAAAATAAATTGGCGGTGAATATAAAATTGTTGTAACATTTTTTTAAAAATAATTTATAATCTCTAAAAATATTTGGTTAAAAATAAAATTCTTTGGTCTCAAAATTTTGGTGTGAATTTCAGAGGGTGAAGATGAAACACAAAAATGAATGAGGTATGTTGGGAAATTAAAGGACAATGAAATTTAACGTATGAATGAGTAATAAAGAAGTGAAGAGGAAGGAGGGAAAGACTAGTAGCCAAGGCCATAGACTCTCTACTCCAGCCAGCCGTAATTTTATTAGGAAACAATGAAAACAGTGCCGGCACTGGACATAACAAAAATGCCCCAGAAAAGGCCAGCCGGTGGCGCCATTGGTTTGTGTGGAAAGGAAAAAAAATAAATTGGAAATTTAGTTAGAGATGTGTTTAAAACCGTTGAAATTAGTTGCAGAAAAGTGTGTATAGAGAGGGAATTCTGATTTTTATCAAGTTTTATATTTTATTTTCCGGAGATTTTAGGTTGTGCTTTTAAATTTAGAAAAATAATAATTTGTCGGTTGACAAATTAGATATCCAAATTTACTCAAGTTTTTGAAATCATTCTAGACAGATTTATTTATTTTCCGGAAATCTTTTTACTGAAATTTTTGATTGTGTTAAAACTAGTATTGTGCGATCGCGGGAAACCCAAGTTTCTAAAATGAATCTTAAAGATTTATATTTTCCGGAAATTCTAGTTTGATGATACATAAAGTTTTCCGGAAAGTTTTTAAGTTTTCGTAATTAATTTACGCTATTTTTGTGTTTGTCCGAAACTTAATTTTCCAAAATAATATTTAAGTGTATTTTCCTGAAAATTTATATTCTGATTTAAGCATGTGTTTTCCGGAGGTATTGTGTTTTCTAGAAAACACAATTTTATGCTTTAAGTTTCCGGAAATATAACAAGTAACATTTTAGTTTGTATTTAACTTTAAGTTTTCTGAAATTAAAATAAAGGATTTGCTATTTAATGTTTATAAAAGATTCAATCCGCAAAATGTATTTTTAATGTGTGGACATTAAATATAAAAATTGGAGTATAATATATCCCCTCATGCCTTTTCATAAGATATATATTAATGCCTTCTTGCAAAAGGCTATCCATCACACACAAGACAAGCGCGTAATGAGTTTTTCCACCATTCCTGATGGATGGGGGGATATATAAATACATGGATGGATGGCATTGAGTGTTTTTGTTAGAGTCGATGACTGGACAGTCAGAGTCCTTTCATAATATAGAGAACATCCCCAAGAGAGTGGGGAGAAGAGGAATGGAGGATTTGAAAGGATATTATTATTATTATTAGGTTGGGGGTTGAGGGAATTTACTTTTCTGGGATTAAAATCCTAATCAAAAATTCTAAAATGAAAAGCGAAACAAAAATAAAAGAAAAAAATATTTTCGATGCTAAAAAATCATAAAAAATACAAAAAATTAATGTGATGACATTCTTTGAGTAAAGCGGCACAAAGTGTTTTGTGGTAAAAAAATCTTATTGGCACAGTTGACAGTTGAAGCGAAAAAATTGGAGATGGATTTGATTGCTGGGATAAATAAGGAAAGTGTGGAAGAAGAAAATTAATGAAAACTGAAGGACTTAAGTTTTAAGAATATCATTGACTATTATTTTTGGGACTAAATTAAAGAATATATTTTATGCGCGAATAATTTTAAAGAAAAATTTAATTAAAAATAAATAATTAAAGAAACAGAAAAGCTAATTAAACACCTGGGAATCTATATAAATTGAAATTGTAAAAATAAAAATCAGAATTTATTAAAGAATCAGAATTTGTGAAATATTCAATACTTAAAAATCAGAATTTGTAATTTATAAAATATATCAGAATTTTTAACCGCACCTACTACAATTATATCGTTAAAGTACTCAAAATATTGTTATTGGCAAGTAATAATATAAATATTATTCCTCGTTATTTTGTGAGCGCTTTATTACAGACCGTTCAACAAACACAAAATGGCTAAATTTTCGGTTGAATGAATAATAAAAGAAGAGCGCATTATTAGAGGGATTACTTAAAAATATTTTTTACTATTTAAAAATAAATAGGTTGATTGACCCCCCCTCCCTCCCCCCAAACATTTTCACAATAAAAATAAAAAGAAAAATATGAGCATTTTTGTCTAACGAGACAAATAAAAATATTTTTATTGATAAGGGATGATAAAAGATTAAAAATTGAAAATTTATTGGAGAATTTAAAGAACAATAAATGACCGCCATTATTTAAATGACCACTATTTATAAAGACAGAATTTTGTAATTTTTATTATAGAAATTCTGGATTTTACAAGAAGATTCTGATTTGTATTTTTGTAATTTATACAATCATAATTCTGATTTGTAATCTTTTTCATAATTATTGCTTCCTTTACTGTTATTTATTCAAAAATATTTTGGTTTTGAAAACACAAATTTTTATTTTCTGATTTTTTGAAAATAAAGAAAAGGCAAATATGTAGTAATTTAAACAGAATATACTAAATTTAAAAATGAAAAGCCAAATGATTAAATAAATACCCAAATAAAATGCATAAAAGAAATGAAGGTAGTACATTAATACATACTATTAGCTTGGGAAATTTATTCTCTTATTTAAATTTGAGGATATACTTTAGTCTAGCGGACGCGGAAAAAAGACCTGAAACCGGTACCATTCGATTCGTCACGCCGAGCTGAGTCGAATGGTACCACTCTCCATCTGCGGAAATGCCTACGAGCCGAGATATAGGTCCCCGAAAATCGAAAAACCATAGGGGGGAGTAAGCTCAATTTTGGGGTGAAAAAATCGATTTTTTGAATGATAGCTCATTCGAAAGAGCTCCTCGAGCTGAGTCGAATGACACCAAAATCAGCTCGAGATCTTGATTCTGAGCCAAGATAAACAGGCTCAAAATGGCCAACATAAACCTATGGGGCGTAGGCGAGGCGCTTGTGCAAAACTCCGCGCTTCGCGCGGAGTTTTGCGGCACGCGCCTCGCGGGGAGTCTACGGTCGCTGGGTTCTGGGCTCGTAACATAATCCTATTCCTATCATCGATGAGGTGCATGCCTGGCTTCCTCCGCAGCAGCAAACACTCCACGGATGCCATAGGTAAGGAGCTAAAACAAACGATCATAACTTTGTCTAAGCTTGTTAGATCGCGTTGATTTTGATGTCATTCGACTCAGCTCGAGGAGCTCTTTCGAATGAGCTATCATTCGAAAAATCGAATTTTTCGCCCCAAAAATGTGCTTACTCCCCCCTTGGTTTTTCGATTTTCGGGGACCTATATCTCGGCTCGTAGGCATTTCCGCAGATGGAGAGTGGTACCATTCGACTTAGCTCGGTGAGACGAATCGAATGGTACCGGTTTCATGTATTTTTTCCGCGTCCGCTAGACTAAAGTACAGCCAAATTTGAGTAAATAAAAAATATTTTGACTGATGCAAATAAAAGAAAATGAGAGAATTATTGAGGAAAGGCTTTACTTACTAGTAGTTATGTTTGGGTAAAAATAAAAAAATGATGGAAGGGAAATTGACTAATAAAGCTATCGAATGGTGAATGACCTCTGACCCAAATAGAGAGGAGGGCTTCACATAAATTGAAGTTTAAAAATTATTTGTTGGCACAAATGAGAGTTTAAAGATTCTGAAAAAATCAAAAATTCTAACTAAACAAAATTAAAGTTTAAAATAAAATCAGAATTTATTAAAATAAAACATAATTTATTAAAAGTAAAATCAGAATAAATTCAGAACCTTTGGTGATATTTAAACAAAAACCAGAAATTTAGCAAAATAAACCAAAATAAATGAGAATCAGAAAAATCAAAATTTAGCAAAACCAGAATTTAATAAAATAAAATCAGAACAAAACAGAATTTAATGAACATCAGAATAAAACCAGAATTAAAGATAACTAAACAGAATTAAACAAAACAAATATCAGAATATTTCAGAATTTCAATTGTTTGTCCTTAGGTATCATGTTACCACATTTCTCATACATCCCCCCTACATATTCTCTCACAAAATGACCATCAACATTAAAAACATTTAAATATACACCGGTGCCTAACTCTCCCTCCCTCTCCTTACTTTATTTAAACAATTTTTTTTACTTTTTCTCCCCATCTTGCCAAAAATACAAACAAAGAGAGCCTTTCCTCCCTATAAAGATGAGGAGGCCTTTCCCCTCATTTATTCCCTCCCTCAAAGTATTAAAAAACCGACAAAAACAGTCAAGAGACGGCACACACAAACTAAACCACAAACCGGCACAACCACACGTTTTTTTTACTTTATTGAAAGGGAGGGAGAGGAAGATAAGGGAGGAGGAGGATATTTCCCTCGTTTTTTGCTTAAAAGGCTCTTTATTTTTTCTATATATACCTCATTTAGTTTTAAAGATATGAGAGGAAATAAAAGAAAAAATAAGAAAATGGAGATGAAAATGAAGGGAAAATGAAGGAAAGAGAAGATGGGGGAAGGATAGCCCCCCTCATCAAAATGACCATTCTATTCCCCTTATTCCTTTTTAATAAAAAATAAAATAAGAAAAAAATTGTGGGGGGACAGAAAAAGATGAAAAACGACGCTTATACCCATTTTTGGTTAAAAATAAGGGGAAATGTCAAAAAATTACAAAAAAAGAGGAGGATGTGTGTTTGCAAAGGGATTGACCTTTCTCTATTTCCAAAACACATTTAAATTATATTCGGATAAGAGGAAGAGGAACTGTGTGTATATCTACAAAAAGTGTCATCTTTGTGTGTGGTCTAATTTAAATTTAAAATTAAAATAAAATGTTTAAAAATCAGAAAATTGTAATTTAATGAAGAGAGAAAAATCAGAATTTTATGGAAATAAAATCAAAACTTAGTTAATATAATTTCAGAAAAATTTTTAAAAACCAGAATAAATCAGAAGATCCTTCAGAATATGTAATATCTACACATTTTAAAAAATTTAAAGAAAAAGAAATAAATTTAAAATAAATTTAGAGAAAATCGTGATCTAATTTAAACAAATGTTGAAAGTATTAAATTTAATTTTGATTTCTCTTTTCAAAAAATTTACAATTTTTTGACTTTTAAACAGTTCTCTTTTTATAATTTTAAAATTATTTCTATGTACATTTATCTACATATTTGCTAAAAATAGATAAAAAAAGAACATGAGAAAAAATATGAACGCCAATATGTATGTACCAGGGGTGCAGCGAATTGAATTTTGAAAGGCGAGAACGAGAAAACGAGAAGCGAGAATGAAAATTAAAAAGCGAGAGCGAGAAGCGAGAGGCGAGACTACCAAAAAAGGCGAGAAAAAGCGAGAAGCGAGAGGCGAGAAGCGAGAATTTTAAAAAAAATTGTAAAAATTTTATTTGCCTAAATTAAATAGTATATTTTTATAAATCATACTTATAATCGTATATTTTTAAATTATTATGAAGAAAAAGCAATTTTTCGACATTATCAGGCAACAATCTTGTGCGTAAACTCAGCCAAAATCAGCCAAAATTTCACGTATCATATCTTCGAGGACAATAGCATTGTGTCGTCCCTTTATTGGCTTTGCAGAAATAACACGAAATTCTGGAACTGAATTTTGAACAAAATGCGCAGTGAAACTCAGCAATGAATGCGTAGAATTTTTTGCCGTCCATGCGTCAAATGTGACAGATATTGCCTCAGCCTGCAGTAAATCCTTTATCACCCGTTTCTATAGTTAATATAAATAAAATATAAAATAGAAAAAATTTAAACCTTAACAGATTCATAAATACAAGGTAACATCTTCTCGCTAAAAAAATTTCTACTAGGTAAATTGTATTGAGGCTTGAGTAATGCGATCAGTCGCTTAAATCCACTATCTTGTACGACGGAAAAAGGCTGAATGTCTGTAGCTATAAATTCCATAATTGCTCTATTAACTTCTAGTGTTTTTAAGCCATCCTTATCCCAAGCACCTAAAAATACTTATTTAAATTTTAGAAAATTAAAATGTACTTTTGGTCTGAGCACATAAATCAATACGCATTTGTTTCAATGTTACTTCATTATTATCTTCTTTTGAAGATGACTGAATTTCAAAACTTCTTTTGAGTGTCATTTGCTTTTCCTTTTCCTTGTTCGATTTTTCCTTTACTTCTGTTGATTCCAAATCTTTGACATCTCATTTATTTATTCCTTGAAAATAAAAATTAGAAAAATAAAGGGATAAAAAATTCTCGCTTAATTCTCGTTTTTTTGAGAAAAAGCGAGAGCGAGAAGCGAGAGGCGAGACTGCCCAAAAAGGCGAGAAAAAGCGAGAAGCGAGAGGCGAGAAGCGAGACGAGCTGCACCCCTGGTATGTACCTACCATTTTTTAAAATAAAAGTCAGATAAAGGCAATCAAACAATTTTTTACCTTCCCAAGGGCAAAAAATAAATACAAAAAATAATATTTATTTGTTTGTTTTTAATTGTCGGCCTTCCTTGTCTAATTATTGTAACCGACATTGGCGTGTGTTTGCACATATTAATTAATGTGTATGCATGCACAGCTATATAGTGTATTTTATTAAATTTTTAATTTAATTTAAAAAATTTTTATTTAGCAAATTCTATCACAATAACTAAAAAAGAAAAATTTTGTGTGATTATTTTAAATCAAAATTTCAAAAATAAATTTCTATAGTAGAAAGAAAAAAAGGAAAATAAAGCTCATAGGATAAGAGGGAATTATGGCTAAGGGTAAATAAAATAAAAAGGAAATTTAAAGAAGGTTGTCAGTAAAGGAATGTAATTTGAAGGAAAATAATTAGTAATTGTTAATAATTTCTAGAATTTTAAGATATAATAGGATAATAAAATGGAAGCTCTCAATAAGATCGTCCTCTTTCAAGAAATATCCCTTCTCATAAATCCGCTCAATACGGTTCTGATTCTGAGGGAAGTGTTTGCCTGATTTAAAGTTCCCTCCCAAGTCACTTAGCTTCTAACGTCGGCGTAATCCGGCTCGAGGGAGAGACGTTATATAGAAGAGATTCGGCTATATGTATAAGTAAGAAATGGGAAAGAGTGAAGTTTTTATAGGAGGAATGTTTTTCTCGGGTAAACTTAACACAACCCAGTCTTACCGCAAAGCTTTAGCTAATTTAATGAAAATTGGAAAAAGTGTTTGGTATTATGTTACGTATCTTTCGAGCTGAATCAGAAGATCAAAGGTTTAAGTGTAGCTATAGCCTCGCGGTAGACTGGGCCTCTCGAACAATTAAATTCCCCAAAACTTTCAAAAAAATATTTTTTTAATTTGTGGATAAAGAAGATGTTTGGCTTATTTTCTTAGAGCAATTATATTTTCCCGTACGAGGTCCAAAACTTAAAGTTCGCTGCATAGGAGATCGTTGCTGTTGTTGATGTATTGAGGTTGTTGTGGTTGTTGATATATTATTGCTGTTATTTTGTGTATCTAATGTTGAATGTTCTTCAATTTTTATTCCAAAAGAATTATTTAAATTAGAATGTCCAACAACGATATATGAGGCTGGTTGGGCAATTTCTATACGTCCTTAAAATTTTAATATAAAATATTTTAAAGGTTGCTTAGGGGATAATCAAAGAGATAAGTTCTAAATTTACCAGAATGTAAATCGTGTAAATGAGGGGAATATCCATTCTCTAAAGAAACACAATCCAAAGTGTGCTTGCGTCGATGACCGCCACCAACTCTAAAAATGCGTTCTGGGTCCAAGCCAGCATTTGAATAAACCTTGAGAAAATAAAAAGGAAAATTATTTTTTATTTAAAAATCTTGCAGTTTTTTATTATGTTTCTATTAATTTTAAATTTTGAAAATTAACAAAATTTGAATTTTAATATAAAAAAGGGTGAAATATTCTTCTTTGTAAAAGAGAAAGAAATTCTGATTTTTGTTTGTTCTGAAAATAAAATGGTTGGAAGGAAAATATTTACCGGAATATCTTTAGTACTTCCATAAGCTGCCTGTACACACAACCCAATATCTGTCAAATGTTTCATAAATAACATTTTTTGTTTAAGCGGTTCTGTTGACAATGAAGGAGTAAAAAAAAGTAGACCGTGAGGGAAATTGTGAGTAGCTAACCAGGCACTAACTAAACGTTGTTGCATATCAGGACGAGCGGTTAAATAAATAATTAAATATCCCTTTAAATTAAAATAAAAATTTTTTAGTAAAATTATCTTCTTAATAAAAAAATATTTATTATCATTTTTTCCTTAAAATTCTTATTCCGTTTTGAATCAGAATTTTTTTAAATCAGAATCATCACCTGTTGTTGCCAAAATCTAACAACATCAACTGCCCCAGGTTTCAATCTCGGATCACGTCCCGTCTAAAAATATTTTTTTTCAATTTAAAAGTAAAAATAAACTTACAACAGAAACAGAAGCTGTAAGAGACCCATCAATACTAAAAACAACAATTGGGGTACCTTTTAGAACAACTGCAATGCTTACAGAAAGGAATGTGTCTGAAATAAGTTTTAATTAAATCAGAATTTTACAAAAAAGGAATAACCCCAGAATTATTTACAAACAGAATTATTCTTTTACTTTTGCCGAAAACTCAGAATTTATTTTTAAATCAATGTTCAAAAAAATTTTTAAAATCAGAAAATTTAAGAAAAATAAGAATTTCTTAACAGAAATCAGAACTATACTTTTGCATAAAAATGGAGAAACCAGAATTTATGTAAAAATAAAAAACTCACGATCTCCCTGTACAATCAACCTAACATGGTGTATACCAACAGGCAAACTCTTCCCCAAATCAATTGAAAGCCTTCCATGTTTGTCCGTTGTTTCCATTCCCCGTAGTGTCCATTCTCCCCCACTAGGCAAAACATAAACAAGTACATTCTCTTGTGATAAAGCAACCAAATCCATTGGCCCGTAACAAAAACGAGCATTTACTATCTGTTCTTCAGTATCGGCAACAACTAATAAATCGTTAGCTCGATGATTGGCTGCTAAGTTTGCTACCTGTAAAAATATGTAATAATTAATTCTGTTTTTTAAGCAAATGTTGGGTTTTATTGTTGTTACAAATTCTGGTTTTTTCTTTGTAATACTTACAATTTCCGATTTTTAATATTTTATAAATTCTGATTTTTTTATTTTGTTTTTAAGAATTTGGCAGAAATTTAATCATTATAAAGAGGAAAATTTTGACTTTTGTAAAAAGAAAATATTCTGATCCAATTAAAATTTCCTAGAAGGTCCCTGTGCTTCTGATTTTTTAAATAATTTTTACAATTAAAAAAATTTTGATTTTTATATTAATTAATACATGCCTTAAACCGCGTCCTGCGCCTGTTCCAAATACTCAAAGGCATTTGAAAATTTAATGGTGGAAAGTCTGCCAAATTTTTAATGTTTGTTGTAGACAATCCTGGAGTATCATCAAATCTCAAAAATGTTCTCAAAATAAAAGCTCCAACATCTTTAGATTCCCAATAAGAAACATGTAAAATATTTGGCAAAGCCAAAGCTGGGAGTGTATTCATCTCTGGAGGGCAATACAATTCGTGGTCAACACGACGACTTCCCCAAACCATTGGAGTAGCGGAACCTGCAGCATCAAAGTGGATATCATTTCCATCTCCAAGCAAATGAAAACGTTGATAGCGAGGTACTTTGGGTGCTGGCAATTGAGCCAAATTGGGGTTGAGAACAGGCTCTAATCTTGTCCCACACAGATCGAGAGGATAAAAAAGGTTGTATAATTGGTCACATGCTAATGAAAAATTTTGGTGCTCGTCTTAGAAATTAAAAAAATAAATTCTGAAAAAAATTTTTGAGACCAAGCAATTGACGTTGTGTTAACAACAAGGCTAAAGGACAGCCAAGTAAAAAAGCAGCAGTTGGGTGAAAATCAAGAACATCACTTGAGACTTCAGTTGTCTTTCTGGCTAATGCAAAATGTGAAGGTTCTTGCTAAAAATATAAAATTTAAAAATTCTGATTTTTCAGAATAATTTCAAATTAAATTCTGATTTTAAAAAATTACAGAAGAATTTGTAGAAGCTTGTCGACTTGCTAAAGCAGCTTTATTTGACTGTTTGTCAACTGTTGCAACAGAAGGAGAAGGCGAACAACCTCGTCTTTGTTGTTGAGTTTTCTTGTTGTCAAAACTAAAAATTGAAGAGCCACCACTGTAAATACTTGGAGAATCTGCAGCGCCAGCAGATAGAGAATAAGAGTGTGAAGTGTTAGTAGTGGTGACAGAATTCTGAAATTATATTCTGATTTTTAAAACTACAAATTCTGATTGGAATATTCTGATTTTTTAAAGTAAATTCTGGTTATTTCTTATTTAAAGTCTTCAAATAAATTCTGATTTGTAATAAAAAGTTAAACTTGCCTCTTTGCTACAATTTCCTTGTTTTGCAGCAGATAAAGGAGACTTTGAACGGCTATTGCTACTACTATTGTTATTATTTTTATTAACGCTAGGAGAAGAAGAATGGCTATTTAGTCTATTTGTTCGATAATTAACTTCCAAACCATTATTATTATTTATTTCATTATTATTTTTATTTGTTGTTGAAGACATACTTCTAGCTAAAGCTTCATATAAAATAATTCCTCCAATAAAATCTCCAACGAGAAAAATTTCTCCCCCTTCCCCACAGTCTTCAAAAGTCCTTCCAGCCTCGGAATTCAAAAAATTACGAAAAACTTTATTTGCTGTAATAATTGATTGACTGACACAAGCATTGAATGTACAGACATCTGAAGCTAATAACTGGGCTATTGAGGGGTGAAAATTGCCAAAAGATGAAGAAAGGGAATTTAATAAATGAGCAAGGGATTCGAATTCGCTGCCACATGTGACACACTACAAAAAAAGAAAAGAATAATTTCTGATTTGTATTTTTTTTCTAAATTCTGATTTGTAATTTGTTTTTATTATTTCTGATTTGTATTTTCCGGAAAAGTAAATCGCAATAATTTCCGGAATTTTAGATGTACATTATTTTCCGAAATAATTGTATGTTTTTCCGGAATGCTTCAGAATATCATT
The DNA here is from genome assembly GCA_036172945.1 of Meloidogyne incognita. Taxonomy (NCBI): domain Eukaryota; kingdom Metazoa; phylum Nematoda; class Chromadorea; order Rhabditida; family Meloidogynidae; genus Meloidogyne; species Meloidogyne incognita. Next base: position 4,221,006 of record JARQAC010000002.1, read on the forward strand.
GCAAAATTCTGATTTGTAATTTTCTCAAACAGAATTACAAAACTAGGTAATTTGTAATTCCTCTAATATTTAAATATATTTATTTATTTCTGTTTTATTTTCACCTGAACATTTATACGCCCCTTAAGTTGTGAATAATGACAACTAATTAAACTTTCTAATGTAGAACGTAAAGTATTTGTGTCTGTAATTTTCGAGTCTGCCGATTTCTTTAAAATTAAAAATAAATTAATTTTTTTTAATTTAAAATTTTTTACAGTCGGAAATAAATCTCCATGAAATACAAGAATAAGCAAAAAACGGTTATTTGAAGGACGTGGTGTTCGTGGTGGGGATTTTTCTCCATCATCCTCATTTAATAATAATTCTGAACTCCAACGAACCTTTAAAAATTAATTTTTTTCAATTTTTTATTCTTTTTTAAAAATTTTCCAAAACAAAATTTTAAAATTTCACAAATCTATTAAAAAATTTTTCACCAAAGTAGTTCTGCCTTGCTGCCCTTCTTCCTCCTCCCTTTCTTCAAATTTATCAGAACAATCAAAGAAAATATCAGAAACAGAATTTGAACAAGAAAGTTGTTGATTCTCTTCTTTTTCTTTTTTTAATTTATTTTTTAAATTTAATTCTTCTTTATTTTCTTCCTCAACTTCTTCTCCTTCTTCTTCTCTAGGTGTCATTAATGCTGCCAAATATTCTTTTGTTTCATTTTCTAATTTTCTTATATCTTCAATTTTTAGATTATACCTTTTTTAAAAATAAAATTTAAAAAAATTAAATAGAAAATTACCATTCATCCTGCCAAACCCAGGCCTGACGGTGAGCACGGAGCATGGTGCCCTTTAATAAAAAATAATTTTTTAAAGATATTTAAAATAAAAGTAATTTATGTATTAAAATTCTGATTTTTTAAAATTTTATTTTTTATTAAAGATTAATTAAAGTTTAGATACTCTGTTCATATCCCCCCTCCTTTTGAGTTTCAGATTAATTTTTCGTTTATTTTTTCCTTCCTAATAATTTGCATTTTGCTTATGTTTGTGTTAATAAATGATTAACAATAAAAAAGGAAAATTAATCTGATGTGAGTCACAAATAGAGGGGGAATATGAACAAGGCAACAAAGTTTACTTTTGTCCCTAATTTTTGTAAAAAATAAAAATTCGAAAAAAAAATCTTTTTCACAAAATTCTATCTAATTCCCTTTTCCATCCACAAATTTCCAAAAAATTACCCTCAACGCCAATTCATGTATCCACCTCTCTCCACGTGTTTGTAACCCCCAATATTTAAATTCCACTTTACACAATTTATAAGCACACATTAAAGGTAATTTATTTGAAATACAATTTTCAATCCAACATTCATTTAAAGGGCCTCTACCAGTTTTGATTGATTTAAATATTTTTGGATCTTCTTCTGCCAAATAATCATGAGAAGAAATTGGGTCACGAACAAAATCGATAACATCTAAAAAATTATTTTTAAATTAATGTCCGCAAATTTAAAAAAATCCGCAAAAACTGTCCGCAATGTTTACTTTTTAATCTGCTGATAAAATTTACGAATTTTTTAAAGGAGCGCGTATCAAAAATTAAGCTTAAAAAAGCTAAAATAAATAGCAAAAAATAATAAAGCTACTTATTGTTAGAAAAAAAGTAAAAAATACCAATAACCCGATTTTTGAGTTCATCTTGACTTAAATTAAAAACATTTTCGGAATTACCAGAATCATTTAAATACTTCGTTTCAACCTAAAAAGAATAATTTTTTATATTGAAAAATAAATTTAAATTACTTCAACACTAAAATGTGAGATCAACGGGCAGGAATATCGAGTACGTGTATAGGGGTAAGAATTCCACGATTCTTCGTGAGCTTCGAGTGCAGATGAAGGTAAAATGTTGCGAATCCAAACTAAAAAAAGAAGATAGTTTTTGGACAAATTTCGAGTTAATTTTTATATCTTCAAAGGAAATGTCCGTAAGTCCTGTCCGCAAAAACTTGCGGACTAAATTTACAAACTTTGTAAAAATGACAAAGTCTGACAAAAATAAAAAAATCTTTAAAAAAATACCTGGAATTCTATTTCCAATATGATATATTTTAAAAGTATATTGACCAGAATCCCCATTAGGACCATCGCTGTAGGGCTCATTTTTAATTATTTCAACACCACTTCCAACACCAGAGCTTTCTAATCGGGATTTTTTCTTAAATTAAAAAAGAATAAAACACATTTTAAATTAATTTTTTTAAACTGAGCTTCCCATTTACCCCAATCTGTCGAATTAGGGAGAAGGGTAAAGTTGAGAAAAGGCAGTGTCGGGGTTTTAAATTTTTCTTAAGTTTGGGTTGCAGAAAGTTCTAGTTCCAAGTAACCCCTACCCTCCCCTAATCAGAGAAAGAGCTTTTTAGTGGGAAAACATTATAAATAAAAAATTCAAACCTGAATCATAAAAAGCTGTGCAATTTGATATTCTTCTGCAGTTAACGGTAAAGGTATTCTATACTCTTTAATTAACATTTTCTAATTTAAAATAATTTTTTGTTGTTGTTTTAAGCTAAATATTTATAATATAAAAATTATTTTTTAGAAAATGTTGATTTTTAAATTTTAAATAATTTAATAAATAAAATTGTAACATATTTAATTATTATGTTTCTAAAATAAGTATATTTTTATTTAAATAAATCAAGAAAATCGAGACACCTACAATTCACTGAAAATTAAATTTTTTGGTAAGAAATTACAAACAAATTATTAACTACCTAAAACTTATTAAAAATATATAAAAATCCTTTTAAAAACTACTAAAAAATAATCGGCGAATTGTCTTTTCGGTTAAATATCAAATAAAATCGAATTATAAAGCTTATTTTTATAAAAAACATAAAGATTTTAGACATATTTTTAAGCACATAATGCGTCTCAATTTACTTGGATAAGCGCTCAATATAAACATGTGACGTCGTTTTGTGCCATTTTCTCTTTTTGCCGTTTTCTAAGGGAAAAGGTCGATTCAGAGTAGCCGATTCAGAGTACGGCTAAAAGGGGACAATTCAGAGTACATAAATTTTCGGACCTAGAAAATCAGTTTTTCTTGCGATTTTTGTGGTCTTTCTCAGTTCCTACGAATCTAATGAACATTCAAAAAGTTGCCAAGTCTTGACTCTAGACTTTTATTGAGGTTTTTCGGTCTTATTTGTTAGGGTGAGGTCTTGGTCTCGACTTTTTTTTCTTCAGGGAACGAATTTCTTTAAAAAAATGAGTCAAATAAACAAATTTATCAAAAAATAAAAGTCATTGTCCTCATCTCACTTATTAAATTTGTGGCCCTAAAGAGGGCCGTTTGGGTTGAGGCTGTTGTTGACGAAATTCCAACATCGCTTCTATTCCATCCAGGAATGAAATTCTCCAAGGAATTCATAAATAAATTCAAAAATTATCTATGTGATTCTTAATTTATGGGATTTCTACTACCAGAATATCAGTTCTGGTTCATCTTTATACACTAATTAAGAAGAACAAATGATTAAAAAAGCTAGAATTAAAAAAAATTGAAGACGTGGTGAGACTCAAATGTCTAAAAACCTATAGGTTTAGGCTTCAAAAGGTTTAGACTAAAAGTAACCAGGTAACGAAAGAGTCTTAAAAAATGGCATCAAAACGAAAGTTTTTGGGATATAACTTTTTTGTTTTTAAATCAATCCAAATAATTTTTGCTTTAATTAAAAGCTCTGGATGTGCTGGTTATTTTTTCATAGAAATTGTTTAGTTTTACCGTCTTTCAAAAAAGTTAGGAGCCGTTAACTGCGAATAATCGTGATTTAACATACTTAGGCGGGTGTAACTTTCTAAGAAATGATCGGATCCTTCCATAAAGTTAATAAAAAGAATAAAAACAAACATAGATTCCAATTGATAAAGAAAATTTCTGGAAATGATCGAAATAAAAAAAGTTATGGCATAAAAAAAGGCGTTTCGATGGTAAGTCGCCGAGACTCTATTGACAAGCAAGCCTAAAGGTTTAGGTTTGTGCTGAGACTGAAAATAAATGTAAAGACAAAAGAGTCTCGCTAACTTTTTGACATAATTCAAGTCAATTAATTGTTTTCAGTAGTGACCGGTAAAATCGATTTTTCCGGAACCGGATCCGGATTCCGGATTTGCAACTAGAGCCGGACCGGATCCGGCCGGATTTTTCCGGATAAATCCGGTCCGGTTTTAATCCGGTAAAAATAATTTCCGGAGTCCGGCAGAAATTATCCGGATTCCGGACCGGATTCCGGTTTTTTTCCGGATTTTTCAAAAAAAAATTTTTCATCAATTTTTTGTTAAAATGTTGTAATATATGTGTGTCGTTTGTGTGTTAAAATGTTGTTAGGGTGATATTTAAAGATTTTGGAGGCTATGAAGGATATTTTGTGGATTTTTCGAGGTTAAAAGTTTGGAAAATAAAGTAATTCGTGGTTGGAATTTTGAAATTTGCTCCTACTTTCGTACAGGCCTTCTTTACCTCGTAATCGTACCTGCCAATTTTTGAGCATTTTGGAGTCTAAAGAGCAATATTTCCTCCAAGGATTTCCTGCCAGGTCCTCTTAATCTCAAATCCCTTCCATGCGCCGCAGGCGAAAATTTTGATAATTTTGAAGGTCCTTAAGTCAGATTTCTTCCATTTTTGCGCCGCAGGCGCAAATTTTTAAAATTTTTGAATGCCATTAAGCCAGATTTCTTCCATTTTTAACCGCCGGAGGCGAAAATTTCGAGAATTTTAGAAGGTTTCAGGAGAAAAAATCTATTGTTAGAGCCGTCTAATAACAGAGGTACGAGTCGATTAACAGAGGTACGACTCTTAATAGAGGTACAACTCTCTAACAGAGGTACGACTCTTTCTCTATATATATGGGGGACTCAGTCGTGCCTTCTGGGTACGATTTTTGGAACCAATAAAGAAGAACGCTTCCCTTTTCAGCGCCGCAGGCGAAAATTTTTTGAATTTTAGTATGGTTAGGTGTTAAAAATCCTCGTTTTTATAAAAAATAAAAGAAAAAATGGGAAAATTCCATAACCGTATAAAATCCCAAATCCGGTGCTCAAAATTTGCCGGACCCGGATCCGGATTCCGGATTTGCATCTAGAGCCGGACCGGATCCGGCCGGATTTTTCCGGATAAATCCGGTCCGGTTTTAATCCGGAAATTTCAAAAAAACCCGGATTTGGGACCCGGACTCCGGAAAAATCCGGCCGGATCCGGTCCGGCCCCGGTCACTAGTTTTCAGCTGTTTCTTTACAGATTATTTATGCCATTATAGCATAACAACACCATTTCATCACTTTACTAAACAAAACCGAAAAATTAAAGAAAATTTTAAAAACTTTAAATTTTTATTAAAAACCCTTTTCCTCGTACTCTGAATCGGCGGCTCTGAGTAATCGTGCTTTTCCCACTTTTTAGGCTCTGATGGAATGATTAGATAATTAAAATTCTTTTGAATAAAATAATCAGTGAAAAAAGAGCTTTCGAATGATATATAAATTGACAAGAAAAGTCTAAGGCTCATAACTTTGTGCACTCAAATGGATATTTTTAAAGCCAAAAAATAAAAAAAATTATTAATACTGAAACGAAAGAATAAATATTAAAAAATTTTTTAACGAAATTTCAATTAGATTTTTAAATTTTTTTTCTCATTTTTTAGTCAAATTCAATTAAATATTCTTCAATTAATATACCAAAAAAACAACAACAAAATGGAAGAAGACGAGGAAACTGTTGGATATTGGAAAACTAAATTAATGGAGTTGCAAGAGAAAGCCCCGAAGCCAATAATGGTTATTTGCCAACAAAAAATAGTCGATAAGCCTTATTACTATGGAAAAGAATTTCATGGATTTATTGATCGAGAAGAGGCGGAAAAGGTTTTTTAAATAAAAAGAAAAAGGGGTTTTTGGAGGAAAATGAAAGGAGGGGGGTGGGGGTTTGAAATAATTTTTTCGGAAAGTTTTCTTATAAATACAAACAATTTTTGGGGTTTACAAGAATATTTTTAATAGGTTTTTTTGACCCTGGTTTGTCATATCTTAGTTTCCGTTTCTTCTGTGTACTGCTCCCTTCCCTCTTATTTCCTCGAGCATATTAGTCAAAACTAGATTTTTGCTTTCAATCCAAACCGAAAATCTTAAAATTTTCAGTCAGTTTATCGCTCATTTATTAGCATTTTTTAAGTCTTTAAATTTATTTTTAAGCTTGTATTAGCCGTGGGTGAAGGAGCATTTTTAGTTCGTGCTTCTAGACGTTCTGAAGGTGCTTTTACGCTTCATGTTGTTTTTGAAGGAGTTGTACAAAATTATAAATTATTTTATGATGGTGCCCATTATGTTGGGATTAAAAGGTTATTTATAGTTTCTGATTGAGGCTCGCAATCATTTTGCGTACAAATCGAAATTATTTTAATTAAAATCTCTTAAAGATATGATTCGATCGAAATTTTGGTGGAGGATGGACTGATAAACATGTATGTAGCGGAACATGCTTCTAGCTACATTAATAGTGTATGTTTTTGATTTTTAAAACTTTAATTAAAAAGATTTTTAGATGGCGGATGAGGCTGTTTATGAACTTAGTGGGTCTACTTTAGTATTTTAAATGTCAGCTTATTTTTTCACTAAAATTTACTTTTAGGCCCCTATTCTCATTATCATCGAGCACCAGAACTTGACAATTCTGACAAACAACGTCAAATAGCTCCTCGATGTCACAATTTTACTTCTTTTACGTTCAAAATGCCGCATTATTGTGATTTTTGTAGAAATTTTCTTTGGGGATTGGTGCAACAGGTTTTGGATTTTTTAGAGAAGAATTAAATTTAAGACTTTTGTGAGTGATTTATTTTAAAAGTTTAGGGTGTTCGTTGTTTGGATTGTGGCTTCTCAGCTCATCTCAAATGTAGTGAAAAATCACGTCCAGATTGTCGTCCAGAAGCAAAATATATTAAAAGAATGTTTGCTGTTGATTTAACAACACTTTGTTTAGCACATGGAGTGCGTGTACCAACTCCTTTGCTACATTGTATAGATGAAGTAGAAAGGCGTGGAATAAATGTTGAAGGAATTTATAGGTTTATAAATTGAATTAAAAAAAATTTTCAATGCGGCTTATTATTGAAAGTCTTATCTTTCCTCGCTTATCTGGACCGTCTTAATATTTTTTATTTATTGACATTTGTCACCTCAGCATCTCCTGCTCCATGATTCTTTGTTTTAAATAAAAGAGGGTTTTCTCTGATGAGGATGGGGATAGGAGGCCGTGGTCTAGAAAAAATTTAAAATTTTCTAGGCTGTGCACTGGAGGAGGGTAAAAGATTCTAAGAATGCCTCGAATTTTAAGAGTTTTTAAGTCATTTTTAGACTTATTTTCAAAATTTCATTTATTTAAAAAAATAATTTTCCTGAAAATTTTAAGAGTTTCTGGTTCATTTGAACGCATAGACAAACTTAGAAGACAATACGATTTATCTCATAATGTAGAATTATCTCAAGAAGAGGATATACATACAGGTTTTTGTTTAAATTTTTAACTTTTGTATTTTTATTATTTTTTAAGTTGCTGGCCTTTTAAAATTATATCTTCGACTTCTTCCCCAACAATTGGTTTTTTATTTTAATTAAAAAATTAATTTTAAATTAAGGTACCATTTAGTGTATTTCGAGCACTTTTGAAGGGATATACAAGCAGTATGGAAAATTTGGAAAGAATTAGGAATTGCCGGTAAAATTTTGTTAAAATCCTAGGAGAGTGTTACTCTAAAATTTTTTTATTATAGAATTCATATTTTTAGGAGTGCATTGGACGAATTAAACGAGGCAAATAAGGATACCTTGAGGTTTAAAATTTTTAAAAATCTTTTAAAAGTTAAATTTAGGACACTTTTGGCCCATCTAAGAAAAATAGCAAATAATTCAACCGAAAATAAAATGAGGTTGATTTTTTAAAATTTTTTCTTACATTTTCTTTTTTCAGTGCAGAGAATCTCAGTACAATATTTAGCCCAACAATTTTTTGCACTGGCAATTTTCCTTTTCCTGCACTTCCCAATCAGGCAAATTTTAAATTAATTTATTTAAAAAAAATTATTTTTAGCAACATGTTCTACTTAATTTTTTAATTGTTAATAGAAATATACTTGGACCATCTTAAAATTTTTTAAAAGGAAAATTAGGAGTATATTGTATATTTTTGAAATTAAAAAACATAATAGAATATTTGATGTTACCTCTTTAAATAATATTTTTATGCATTTAAATATATTTGTTAGGTATATTTTACAACTTTCCGGGATTATATTTGCCTATTGTAAATGTCCTTTTTAAAACCCTATATATTACTATAGTACTTTCGGAATATATTTATATCTTCTATAAATATAAACTTTCCGGAATTTATAATATATGTATATTTCTGCAATAGACACTCCCAAACTTTCCGGTTATATTTTTCCGGAAAACACATTAATACAACTTTCCGGAAATATACTGCCCATCGCTTTGTGTTTTTATTTTCTCTATAAATTGTTCTGTGTTCTTTCTTTTTATTTTTATTTTCTGCAATATTTTGTTCTTTTTCGTACAAACACAACTTTTATTGTTTTATAATAACACTTCAATTTTAATATTTAACTTTCTTTTTGGAATGGGGAGTTTATTTTTTGAATTTTTATTTAAATTAACAATTTAATTAATATTTAATTTTTTGTTTTTAAAAATACCTCGTTTAAAATTGTTGAAAATTTATCTGTTAAAAATATATTTTAATTAAATGACTAACGGTTTTTTTATATTTTTATTTTTTTCATGAATTTTCCTCTTTTTTTTGACATTTCTATAAATTTACTGGGAACTTTTCGGGTTTGCCACACCCTCTATATTTGTGCTCAAAATACAGGGTGGGGCAAAAGTTCGGCGACAAATGTTTTTAATAAAATCTTTGGTAAAAAAATTTATTTAACATAAAAAAATGATAAAATATAATCAATAGGATATAATAATCATTTATCTAAAGTAATTGCTCAAAAGGACCGCCCTTGACTGAAATACACGCATGCAAACGCCTACGGATGCTACTCACAATGGTCGCGCATTGTTCATCGGTTATTTCGTTCCAGCCCGCTCCAAAACAATTTTCAGTTCCTCCGATGTGGCGTATCGGATTCGGCACACTTTTTGCTCCAGAAATGCCCAAATAGAATAATTCACTGATTTAAATCCGGCGAGTTTGAAGGCCAGATTTCTTACTCCCAAAAACCAGGAAACAGCTCCCCACAGAGCTGGATTGTCGTTTTGGCTCCATGCGAGGGTGCTCAATCCTGCTGAAGCGAGAATTGGTTTTCTCCGTAAAGCTATAATGGCCATGGATGCTCAATCCCCCTCAGAATGTCATTTTTAGACTTGCATAAATTTTTACATTTCACCACTCTGTTATGGCGACCAGGCGTTTAATGCTTCGACATTTCTGAAGCTTCTGATGCTTCATTCGATAGATAAGGAAATATGCGCGGCTGATCTTTTAGCACCGATGTCTAAGCTTCACTATGACAATTCTTAGGAGGCTCCTCGAGCTCATTCCGAGATCTGAGGCCGTTTTTCACATCGATTGTTCAGAAAAACGGCGAATTCGGAATCTGACCACGTTAATGTTTTCAGGCGTAACTGCGGTTACCGTCGGGCCACTACTAGGGCGGTCCTGAGTATTTCCAAGCTCATGATATCGTTTTATTGCTTTGGAAACCAACATACGACAGATATCGAGCCGTCTAGCGATGTCACATTTTCGAACATTTTTAAAATACAAAGAAATAATGGGAGCACGATTTTTTAAAAGTCTGTAAAATTTTTACTTTATGAGATAGAAAAAAATTTTCAAGATAAAATTTGTAGAGCACGAATCATAGAATATGGGAAAAATAAACAAAAAGCAAAATTTAAAATAAAATTTTAAGAAAGGACAAAATAAAATTTGTCGCCGAACTTTTGCCCCACCCTGTATATAGGATAATAAAAGTTGCCGAGTCGAGCAGTACCATTCTTTTATTTGGAGATGCCTGTGAACAGACATATAGGTCCTCGAAAATCGAAAAACAATAGGGGGGATCCTTTTGGGTAAAAAATCTGAATATACAAATAATACCTCGTTCGAAAGAGCTCCCTCGAGCTGAGTCGAATGACACCAAAATCACAGCGATTGAACGAGTTTTGATAAAGTTACGATACATAATTGAACCAAGTAAACCTTATTAGGCTCAGGGCTGTGCGTGTTCGCGTGGCGTGCCAAACGCCAAATAATATAAATATTTTTTAAAATGGTGTGATGTTTGTTTCAATATTATTTTTGTTTTAATTTATTTGTTTAATTTTTAATTGAGGTGTGGAATTTATAAAAATCTAATTATGTAATTATATTTTATTCGTTATATTTTATAAAAAAATTATTTTGTTGACGTCAATTTTTTCAATTTTTTTAAATGAAAAAACTATCGAATAAAACAAAAAATCATTAATTTTTAGGTTTAAAAAATCGTTGGAACCAATTTTGAGGATAAAGTCGTGAAATTTTTTAAAAATGAAAATTTGGCGACAAAAATTAAATTTTAAACGTTTAAAATTTCAAAATAAAATTATTTTCCCTATTTTCTTATCAATTTCTTTTTTATTTTTTACCCTTTTATTTATTCTTGTCTTTTTTTATCCTTCCTTTCTACATAATTAATCTGCAATATTTTCTCAGCTAATTTTATCCCTTTTAGCTTTAACTATTTTTTGTAATTTACAAAAATCGAAAGGATTAGAGTTTTGTTATTTAGTAGAATTAAAATAAAAATATTTCCATATAAAATGTCTATGTACATTTAATTTATTGACGTTAAAAACATGAAAAAGCACCTGCCCAAAATTTTGATTTTCGAAATTAAAAAAAAATTTTTTATTTTCTTAAATAAACAACATTTTCTCTTTCAATCAGACTTCTAACCCTCGTTCCAAAGGGATATTTAAAATTGATATTATATTTTATGTATTTTACCCCTGTTTCTGTCAAATTCCGGGGGTTTTTTGACTCTTCCACCTCCTTCCGTCTTACAATTTTTTTAGTTTTATTCCGTTTTTTCCTTCTTTTTGTCTTTCATATTTTTTAAAATTTATTTGTAATTAAATATCCCCAAACTACAGAATTTTTTTACAAAAATTATTTTCTTTTCCTTTTAACAATTTCTAATACATATGTATTTACACGGGCAAAAGTGCATATATGTATGTATGTATATTTTATAAAAATTATTTCCTTTAAAACTACAAAAAAGTGTAAATTTTCTAATTATTTTATAAATGTCGAAAGGTTTTTTAATGAAAGAGAAAATAATTTTATAAAAATTGTATTTACTAATATTTTACTTTAACATAAATTATTGCGAGTGCCAACCAGACACACAATTTATTATTATTAAAAGTAATTATTTAATATAAATTTTTAAAAATTCTTTTTTGTCCGTACTCGCTGAAAAATAAATTTAACTACATAAATTATTGCGACTCTGATATCGAGCTCGAGATTTTTCGAGATATCCTGCACAATTCTCGTACAAGACTACCAGTCCTTTCGTTAAACTTAGCTTTCTAAATAATATCTTTATAAAAATACATACAAATTTTATATACATAAAAGTGCAAAACTTTTCTTTTTTTTAATTTCTTTCTCTCATTAAAAATCTTGACAAACATTTGCCAAATAATAATTGGCAATTTCTCTTATTTATTTAAAATTTTTATTTTTTTTTGTATTTTGATGGAAAAATGTGTTATTGGTAAGTATTTCTTGCCAATTTTCTACTAATCTTATTTCATTTATACATTACATGTTTACTTTAAAGTCTAAAAATATCTTTAAGAAATTGTTACTTTATTAAAGTAAATAGGTAAATATTTGTGTTTATCCGAGGGTAAGCACCCCGTCTCCTAAACTTCGACTCCGACGATTTTTTTGGCAAAAACCCCTGCCCGCCCCGATCCAAAAGTCCCCCGACCCCAAACACTTAAATGTCCTCCCCAGCAACCCCTCGATCCTCGGCCAGTGTTTCGACGTTCGTACCAAAATTCGTATTCGTATTTGGTACAAAGTACGAGTACCAGCAATTCTGTAATTTCGAAGCACTGTCCCCGACACCGACAACGAAGGGTCGAATTTCTGCTCTAGTTTATACAATCGAATTTAGTTCTATTGTACGGGCCTTGGGGTTAAAAAACCAGTGGCCAACCTTACATTTGAAGATAGTAAACATTTAACATTTTCAGAAATAAATGTAAAAAAGTATTTTGTAGTTTAAAAAAATTTATGCTAATTCTCTCCATCATTTCCATTACCACAACCCAAAATTTACCTCATTTGGCCAGCTTTCTACTGTTATCCCATCATTCCTTCTAATCCCAAACTGCTTATTAAATTCGCCTAATTCCAAAGCCCCTTCATTCCCTCATAATTTTAAATTTTAGAGATGTTACTTCACAACATTTCTTTTTAATCAAAAAAATTTTTTCTTCAAGGTGAACAAACTTTTACTTACTTGATTTACCTCATATACATATACATAAATCCATCTTCTTTCTCTCTCTCTCTCTCCCCTCTTTTCCCTAAAAAAATTATTTTATTATCCATTTTCGGTTAAAGAATATTTAATTCTCTTAACCACGAACATGAAAAAAATTTTTTCCAAAAAATTTAAGTAAAATTTTTATTAGTTTAGCTTTTAACCCGTTCTCCCAAGATGAAATAATCTTCTCTTTTTTAAAATTAATCTCTCCAAAAAAATTTTTAAAATAAAAATCTCGTTTTAATAAAAAGCACAATTTGTGGGTAAAATATAAAATATAATTAAAATTATTTTATTTAATTTTTTAAAAAAATTTTAAATTTATAAAATCCAAACTGATGTTTTATTTTTAATTTTTTATTTTTTTTTTTAATTTTTTCTAATTAATCATCTTTTTATTTTTAATTTTTTTAATTAAATCAATCAGAATTTTCGTTTTTAATTTATTAATTTTATATTGTTCTACATATTTAAATGCAGTTAATATCAGAATAATGAAAATATTATATTTTTGTGTAAATTTAAATCAGAATTTGTAATTAAAATAAACCAGAATTTGTAATTTGAAAAATCAGAATTTTACAATTCAGAATTTGTAATATTTTAAAAATAAAATTATATCAGAATAACTTTACTCTCCCCAAACATTTAAACAATGATTATTCACAAACCTTTTATTTAACTCCCTCCTCCAAACAGCAACATTTATTTTTTAATCCCCCAATTCAACACAACTTTTTTTAATATTCTTATCTTCTTCATTTTTATATAAACTACATTTTAATTTTTTTCAATCAATTTTTAATTTTTTATAAATTTTTTTATCTTCACTCTCTCTCTTTCTCTTTTTGTCTTCCCCCCTCCCTCTCCCTTCCCCCTCTCCCCTCTCCCTTCCCCCTCTCCCCTCTCCCTTCCCCCCACCCCTCATTAATTTACTCAATAATTTATTCGATTTTTGTTTCATTTTTTAAACATTTATTTAATATTTGTAGTTATTTTATTTTAAACATTTTAACATTTTTTTAAAAAAAGTCGAGAAAAAGAGAAAAGAAAAGAAAATGAAACATTTAATCTAAACAGAACAGCGCGTGTTGAGGCCCTAATACCTAAATATTTTTTATTACCTTTTCCCTCCACCTCCTTCCCCTTTCCCTCATTTTCTTCTTTCTCTTTTTTTAACACTATAAGTTACCTAAGTGAATGAAGCGGGGATTTTTTATTTATTGTTTACACACAAAAAAAATTTTTTTTTTAAGTTTTTCTTTATCTTTTTTTTCTTAATTTTTAAAATTATTTTATTGATTTTTAAAAAATATTAAAAAAAATTTTTTTTAATATTTTGGGAGGGAGGGGTTAATAATGGTAATAGTCGGCCCAATGTTAAGTCGGCCCAATGTTAAGACCAGTGGTTGATTTTGGTATCATTCGACACAGCTCGACGAGTTCTATAAACTAAGACTGACTGACCATTTTTTAATAAATTTAGGAAGGAAAAAGGAGGGGGGGGGGGGGGTACGAAACCGACTATTACCGTAATAATTAATTAATTTTTCTGACCTTTTTCTAGTTTTTGATCTTTCATTTTTTATCTTTTCCCATTCCTTTTCACTTATCACACCTTCCTATTTATCCCTCCCTCCATCCATTCTTCTTATTTATTTATCCCTTTTCAAATACTTCTTGCACATAATTTTTTATCCCTCACAACTCCACCCTTTCCCTCTAGTATTTTTTTTAGATTTTTTAGTCCGTAATTTGTTCCACAATCTTTGGAAATTTAAAATTTGCTCGTCCTTTATACAATTAATATTTTTGCCCAATCGGGTTTCGAGTACAATGCAAATTTTGGTGTCAATCTTCCTTCCTTCCAAACACTTTTTTTACCTCCCCTAATTTTTTCTCGATTTTAATTTGTCACAATTTTTATTTATAAGAATGAAAAAATCTTTTTTTTATTTCCCTTTTTTAATGTGAACATTTTTACTATTTAACGTCAAATTGTCCTCGTCTAAATACTTATAACTACTTTTTTCTTCTTTAAAATTAAATAAATAAATAATTTATTTAATATTTTCTTGAACACATTTAGTATTTATTCAAAAAAATAATTTTTGGGAGAGAGAAAGGAAAAAAGAAAATAAAACTCCTTTTTTTATTATCAATTTTTTAAAAACAAACAAACACAAATCACACAAAACATTTACGTTCATTAAATTACTTGCAAGAGCACAAGCAACACACATTCCGCACCCAAAATTTTTTTTATTTATCTTTACTCTCTCTCTATGTAGGTATATGTACATATTTTGATTTTTTTGATTTTTTATTGTTACGGGCCAATAATTTATTTAAATTATTTTTGCAGATAAAATTTAATCGATTTTTTGTCCGCAAGAATTTTGCGGACAAAAATTTTTTTTATTTTTTTTTATTTTTTTTATTTTTGCAGGCGAAAAATTTGAGGATTTTAGAAGGTCTTAGCAGAAAAATAATGGCATTTTATACTAAAAACCACAAGAAAACCACAAAATGAGGTTTTCGATATCTCGGTCTGCAGGCATATTGAAACCCTTGTTTTTATATTTAGTATTCAAAAATTGTATCGATTTTGACATTTTTTAAATTTAACCATTTAAATAAAGTATTTAATATTTTATCCCTTTTTTTAGTTAATTAAGCAAGTTCATATTTCATTTGTTACTCTCTCCTTTTTTGGAAAACCTTATTTTATTTTTAAACCAAAAACAAAAAAATTTCTATTTATTTATTTATCCATCCTTAATTCTTTTTTTCTCTGTTTGTAAATTCTTATTTTAAATAATTTTGGATTAAAATTAACAAAAACTTTAATCGACCGCTAAGCCAAATTTGCGGACAAAAAAGCTTTTGAAAATAAATTTTTATTTTTGTTTTAATTTAGTCTAAAGCCCCCCCCCCTTTCCCAAATCTTTTTTTAATGAAAGAATTTTTGGTACTTTTCCGTTATATGCCCGCAAATTTTCTTCTCTTCCATCCCTGATTGGTACTACTATTTGACTAGTCGAATCGAAAGACTTTAGAACCGGCTATTGGCTATTAAATACAGCAAAAGAATTAATTGCCTCCCCCTTTTTTACTCATTTCCTAAATTAGTGAAAAAAGAAATTGTTTGGAATAGAGCCAAAAAATTATTTTTTAATTATTTTTTCTTTAATGTTTCATATAAATTTTAAAAAATTAAGAAAAATTTTTTTCATTTTTTATTAATTTTTCTTCTCTCTCAACAACACTTTTTCTCACCAAAATTAAATTAAAAAAATTTAATTTTTTCAAAATTTTTTTATAAAATTTAAATTCTAAGCATACATTTACCTAATTTAATTTTATAGCTAAAAACGTAACTTTAGTGTATATATATATTCTCTCTCTGTTTTACATATAAAAAAAGTTTTTATTTAATGATTTTTGCCAACAATTTTTTTTCTAAATTATTTAATTGTTGGGGGAGAAAAGAAAAATTAAAGAGAAAAGAGAATTATGTACGTGTTTATTTTAATTTAATAATCAAATATATATCAGAAATTGAGATATTTAATTATTATTTTATTAATTTTTTTCAAAATTCCATTTAAAAATTATATAAAATTTTATACACAAAAAAATCCTCCTTCAAAATATTTCCCTATTCTTTTTATAAATTTCTGAATTTTTAAATTTCAATTTTTGAAAAATCTTTGCTTATTGTTATTTGGCCAAAAAATTTTTTCGCCAAATATTTTTACTTTATTTGACAATTTATATTCGGAGGAATTTGTTTTTTAATTTTTACATTTTTTTCTTTAATTTTTAAAAATAAATTCTTTTTTTCTTTCCTTTATTCTGCCTCATAATGAATAGACTTGAAATAAATTTAATTTTTAAATTATAATTATTTCTATAAAATATTATTTTTTAAAATAATTTTAGTAATAAATTAAATTCTTATAATTACTAAAAAATAAAAGTTTTGTGTACACATATACATATTTCATGTCCAAAAATTAAAATTATCTTTGTCTACTCTACATACTTCCTGTTAACGACCATTAAATAATAGACACACCTGTCTCTCTCTCTCTCTTTAATTAAATTGCAAAGGTAAATATTTCCGAAAAATTTTTTAAAAAAAGATTAAAATTAATTAAGTTTCCATTTTATTTATTTTATGATTTTTAAAATTAATTTTTTGTTTAATTTTGGTCTTTTTAAAATTTTGACAATTTTTTAAATTACTACTAAATATTTTACTTATAATTTTATTTGTTATTTAATTGTAAAATTTAAGATTTGTTTTCACAATTACAAACAAATAATATAAATGTTTTGTTCAACCAAAACACAAATAAACTTGTTCTAAAAATAAAACTTGTTTTTGTTTGAGGAAAATAAACTTGTTTTTACAACATATAAATAAAAACAAACATTTTTTACAACAAGTTTATTTTTACAACACAAACAAACTTGTTTTGTTTGTTTTCGTTTTTTTAAATAAACAAATAAAATTAAAGAACATTTCCAAAACATTGTTTTTACTCTTTTTCATTTAATTATTAGTAAATATTTGTTTATTTTGAATTTAACAGTTAAGCTATTAATAAATATACACTTTAAAAGCGGCTTTTTTATTTTAAATTTATTTTATAGATTTGCGCCTTTTTTGCTTTTTTAAGGGCAAAATTAAAGACATAGAAAAATAAAATTTTTAGATTATTTTCTTTATTTTGCCGCCATTTTGCCCTTTTGTGTTTTGATTGCTTTTTAAGAAATAGTATATAGATTTTTTAGGCGAGGACTACAATTAAACTTATCTGTTAGTAAATATAAACAAAAATAGAAAAATGTTGTGTTATTTATGTTGTTTTATTTTTGCATACAAAAACAAAATAAACTTGTTTTTATGAAAAGTTTTGTTTTGTGACATTTTTCCAAACATATAACTTAATAAAGGCAATCAGAAATTAATCTGAACATTTAAACATGAAAAAACAGAATATTTAGTTTTTTCTCTTGTTTTAATAAAATTCTGTTTTTTACTTTAATAGTAAATTCTGATTTATTTACAAACTTGTTTTTATAAATGAAAAAATAATATTTTAATATTCAAACATCTAATTATAGTTTAATATCATTACTTTCACTATAAACATTAATCGTTTGCTTTAAACAATCTACTAATTATATATCTACATTGTGTGTCTATTTTTGAATATATATTTACTATTTATAATTATTTTTTAAATTATTTTTATTAATTAAATTTTTTTCTAAAAATTTATATAATTTTTCTTTGCCATTCCACAATATGGAATAATTTTTCTTATTCCTCCTTCGCCCATCAAATCTTTCTTATTAATTTTAAATTTTTATTAGAATTCAACTTCATTTATTAGATCTAGATATTTCTTCATTTTTGAAAAAATATTAATTTGTTTATTTATTTTTTGTTAAATTTTACAACAGATTTTGAAATTATGTGTTCTCAACTCCGAGTACTTTTAAAGCGTAAAAGATGTATAGACGAAAGGGAAGCGTAAAGTAAGGTTTGGAATAGTGTTAGCGGATTCTAGGATCTTCTGATATCCGGTAATTTTTCAGTTTCTGACTCCAGCTGGCAATAGAGATCTATACATCCTTTTGATCTTCAATCTTCAATTGATCTTCAATTTTGGTCTTTAATTGGGAAACATGGGTTACCAAAACAAAAACAACTTTTATTAGTTTATTATTCCAAAATTATTTGATTTTCCCCTAAAAAATAACCTTATTCCGTCCTTTTATTTAAAATATAAACTTAAAAAACTTATCTTAATATTAAGAACGATAAAAAAGACGGAATTGGTTTCTCTCTCTCAGTCTCGTTTTTTCTCTCAACATCTCTTTCTTTTCTTCCCTTTACTTTCACCTACCTTCATCCCTATTCTTCATTCACCCTTATCCCCCTCTCCCTCCTCTTTAAAAAATCGAAATCCACTTTCCTTATCATTCCTCTCCCCTCTCCATTTCCTCTCATTCCCCATCTCAATCCCAATCATTGCCTCATCGCCCCCATCCCTATCATATATCCCTCCTCTCCCATTTTAATTCCCTCGCCATCCCCATCCCAATCATTACCCCCCCCCCCATCCCATTCCCTTTCATTATCCTTCTTCTCCCCTTTCCATCCCCCCCTCAATCATGCACTCGCTCATATTCTTTCATTCATTTTCACGTGCCCTGATAAAATCGAGTAAGAAAGCGACAAACTACACTCTTTGTGCCGTCTTTAAAGATTTCTCTAATCACTCCACTCTATTAAAATTTTTTGTCTATACATGCATATATACATATATTAATTTTATGGATGAGAGCAATCAAAAATCGGCAACACTTTACCTTCTCTCTTACTTTAAAAAAATATTTTTTTAAAAAAAAGTTACCCTTTTAAATTTCATTTTATATTTTTAATGTTACAAAATATTTAGTAATGATAAACAAATTTTTTGTTGTAAAATTAAGTAATTTTTCTAAGGAAATTATTTTTAAAAATTAACTAAAATTGTGTTAAATGATCTAAACAGGCTGTTTTTCGGCATTTTTTCAGTTTATATTTCCAATCAAAAACTTTAAAAATTCAAACAATATATAGGTACACAAATTAACGATTGGTTAATCACGTTTATGGTTATTATTGATTAATTAAGATACAAGATAATTAAGGTAATTTATGACCAGTTAATCTTTTAGTCTTTGATATTATTTTGGGAAAAATTCTGTGTTTTTATTCAAACCGATTAACCTTTATCTCTAGACTATGTTATGTCATCTCGCTATTTTATATACCTTCGATTTATTATGGGATAATCACCTCTTCCTATATTTTTATACTTTATCTTCTTCTTTTTGTTCTTAGGTTGATTTAAAAAAGTACAAAAATATTTCTCATTTTTAAAAGTCTCAAAAGTGTTATTTAAATAATCAGTAATAGAAAAAGATGGGACTTGATCTCGATATCTCTCTTATGAAAGTCTATTGTTATTAACCGTTCAACTACCTATATACCTACCCCTCCCTCTTCATTTTTACTTTATTTTTACTAGACTTGAAAGAATCTTTGCCGGCCTTATAAATTTCTTTTAGAAAATTTTAATAACTTTTAATTTTTTAATTTTAATTTTTATCTATTTTGTCATATTCTCTCCCTCTCTCTCTTACCCTTTCAATGAAAATTTTTTTCTCTCTCTCGCCCTTTAAAAAATCTTTTTTTTTTATTTTCTTATAAGGTCTCTCCTCAATCCCCTATGTCTATCAATCCTTCATAAATCAAATCAAATGACCTCCTCTCTTTTCCCCTGTAAAAAATCCTCATCTCCCTCCTCTCTCTTTCCCCTTCCCTTCAATCATCCTCTCTTTTTTGCCAAAAAAATTTAATTTTCTCTCAAAAATCCTTTCACTCTCCTTTTAACCTATATTATTTTCTCTTATAGAATACCGTATTTTCTCTAAAATAACCCCCGGGGGTTATTTTTTTCGATCGACCTCTAGAGGGGGGTTATTTTAGAGGGGGGGTTATTTTAGAGGGGGGGTTATTTTTTTCGATCTCTAAATTTTCTGAAAACCAAAATTTTTTACCAAATTTTGAATAATATTTTTCTAAAATTTAAGAGAATTCATCACAAACTAAAGGTTTCTTAACGAAAATCCTAGCACAAAAACTTTCATCAAGTACTCCTCAGTCCGTAAATTCATAAAAAACTTGGTTTAAGGTTCGGGATACATAATTAAGAACTTATTTTAGATTATTATCCCACTTTTATATAACTCAGTTAAGTCCCAAAGTTTAATAATATTAAAAGGGATTGGATTAAGATGCCTATCTTGGCATTTTCAGGTATTAAAGTCAATGTGACATGACTTTAATCCTTCGTCGAGAGATCAAGTGGATGGAATTAGTGGAGTAGACATCGTTGGATATTAATGGATTTTAAGAGATTAAGGGAAATGCTGGAGGATTAAGTTGAATATTATGAGATTTAAGAAGTAAAAGATTATTAGTGGACCTCTCAAAATCCAATTTGACTGGATTAAGGTGGAAATCAATGGATTTGAGATATCAGGGACTTGGGAGGATATCGGACATTTGATTGAATAAAAGTGAAAAAATACTCTTAATACTTATCTCTTTTAATTCATAAATTCACACCTAATACCTAATATCTCTCCAAATCCCCGAATCAATATTAATCCACCGCCATCCCTTAATCCATCAGAATCCCCTTATATCCCTCCAAATCCCTGATATCCCCCATAATCATTTCTAATCTTATTGAAATATAGGGATTAAACCGTGCTGTGGTTTGAAAAATAGCAATGCCAAAAAAATAATTAAATATTTTAGGGGGGGGGGGCTATTTTAGAGGGGGGGTTATTTTAGAGGGGGGGGTTATTTTTTTCGATCGACCTCTAGAGGGGGGTTATTTTAGAGGGGGGGTTATTTTAGAGAAAATACGGTATATTAATTTTTAAAAATCCCTTAAAATTAATGAAATAAGTCAATATACGCACATTCACTCTAAATCAGTCTAATTAATTTAATTTTTTTCTAACTCTCTATTCAAATTAAAAAATTTTAAAGAGGCGCAACAAGCAACAACATCTTCCCCCCCCCTCCTCTCATCCTTTTAAATTATTATAATATTATATTTTTATTTTTTATTTTCACTCACATTTTAAAAAATAATTTTTTTACTTGTTTATTTAATAATTATGTTATTTTTACTATTAGTTTCATAATATTTTGCAAAAAATTTTAACATTTATTTTTGATTAAAAGGGCAAAATTTTAATCAAAGCTAAAAGTACATTTTAATTTAGAAATTTTTTCAACGGAAATAAACGAGACGAAAATTATTTTTTTCTTTAAAATCAAAGAGATTTACTTTATGTCAAAGTTTATTTTATTTTCTTACATAATTTTTATTTTTTTTAATTTATAGAGAGTAAAATACTCAATTCATTCTCACATTAGGCAATAAGTGAGAACAACAAAAAAAAAGATTGCTTTAACTGTTGAGAAATACAATTACAACATTGTAAAAACAAGGAAAGTAAAAGAAGTAAACTTGAATCTGAACATCGAAAATAAAGGATTAAAACAAACTTGAATTAAAACATTAAGAGACAATATAAGGAAAAACCAGAACAAAAATAAAACAAGCAAAACACGCCGAGGAAAACATTAGAAAACAGAAAGAGAAAATAATAAAAACATCAAAACATCAGAATATTTAAAAAACATCAGAAAACACAAAACACATTTATTCAACATTTGAATTCAAAACAAGTTTTTATGAACTCAAAAATTAATAAAACAACGATATTTTTTTAATTCAATTAAAAACATTATGGAAAACCAAACTTCTGCTTTATTCACAACAACTTCCACTTCTAATCTCGAGAATGGAAATTGTACTGTGGAAAGTCGAGTTCCTGCTTCTTCTGTTTTATCATTTTCTTCTACTACCTCTTCTGCCGATATTTGTGTAGAAATTGATGATGAAAACAACGCTGATCGGGATACGTCAAGTTCTTTGAAAAGGCCACTTGAGGAACAAGAAGTTTGTTCGGTAAGTTTTATTGTTTTAAAATTAAAACTTTAATTAAAACATCTAAAACATTCTAAGAAACATTTTAGAATCCTTCAAAAACATTAAAATGAACTTCAAATAAAACAAAACACATGTTTTTCCTTTAGTTTACACAAAACATTTTCGAAACAAACTTTAATTAAAACATTTTAAAACAAACAAATATTTATAGGTGTGTAATGACGTTGCAACCGGATATCATTATGGAACTCCTTCCTGCAATGGCTGGTAATCTTTTATAATTATTTTTTTCTTTCCTTTTTTCTAAATAATTAAATTAAATACTTTTTATTGAAAATAAATATTTTCTTTCAATAAAATTATTATTTTTGTAAGAAAATAGCGTCAATAACCCTAATTTTTTTTGTTTACTAAAATGACATACAAATAATTATTTTTAGATAAGTTTAAAAATAATTCTTTTAATAAGTCAAAATTGTTGCTTTTATGGTTGCTAGGGAAAAAAAGGCTAGGGTAAAAAAAGGAAAAATTTTTTCATAAAATTAGTTTAAAATGCGAGGGAAATTTTTTTAAATAAAAGAATATTTTTTTAATATTTTAAATTTATTTTTTGGAATAATTAAAATTTTTTTCAAAATTTCTAAAATTATATTTTAATAAAATTGAGAATAAAATAATTTAAAAATAGACTAAAAAAGACAAAATTTAAGACATTAAAATTAAAAATATTTTTTAAATTTAATTAAAAAGTAATTTTTATAATTTTTTTTGATTCTTATCAGTTCTATAAAATCACAAAAAATTTTTATTTCAAAATGTTTGTAAAAAAACATTAAAATATTTTATTTGGAATGTTTTGCAAATTAAAAATATTTTTAAAAATTAATTGATAAAGAATTGGGGAAAAAAATTTTTGTTCTCGAAAATTAAATAAATACCTAAATATTACAATTTCATTTAAAAATTCATCATAATTTTTTTTAAGAATATGAAATTTTTATTTTTTATAAATAAGGAATGAATTGTTAAATATTTTTCTTTATCTTCTGAAAATTTATAAAATAATTTCTAAAAATATCTATGCTTGTAGCAAAGTAATTTTTATTAAAACATTCCGGAAAGTTTTGTATATTAAAAATACATAATTTCCGGAAAAACAATTAATTTACAATTTGTTATCAAATGTTTGCTATCAAATTTATTTTTCCTGAAATGTTTTCCGGAAAATAAATTCTGATATTCTCAGAAAACTTTTCAGGAGAGAAAAGAGAATAAATAAAACTTTCCGGATAAACAATTATTCCGGAATAAAATAAATTCTAAAAATTATTTTTCTTTCAGTAAAACTTTCTTCCGCCGTACAGTAATGAAAAAGCAAGTATTTCAATGCCAATTTGATGGGAATTGTCCTGTGGATAAAAATGTTCGTTGCGCTTGTCGACATTGCCGATTTAAAAAATGTTTAGAGGCGGGAATGAGCAAAGAATGTAAATAAATAATTTTTAATTTTTTTTTTAATTTTATTTTTTAGCTATACAAAATAATCGGGATCCAAGTCAGTTTTCAAATATATTTTTAAAATTAATTTAAAAATATTTAAAATATACTATTTCCATATAAACACATTTTGTCTAATTTTCCGGAAAACATTTTTCTGTAATGTTTAAATAGTGCATTCCCCAGAAACTTTTTCTTTCTTTCACTAACATATTTCTTGATGAGAAAAACACAAATTCTGTTAGGTGTGACAATAATAAATCAAAATTTATTAAAATAATTTTTTTCAAATTTTTAGTTGGATACACTAAAAGGACACGAAGGTACTCTAAAAAAATACCAAAAAAATAATTTAAAAAATTTCTTTATAGAATACTCAACCAATTTCCCCCATTTTCTGAAGAAGCCTCCTCAGGAATAACTGCCTCCTCCTCAGGAATAACTGCAGACACTCCAACAAATTCTTTAATTCCTAGTAATGCTACTATGCCTTCATTTACTCCGTCTCAAACTTCATTCAACCCTTTTATGAATCCAATACCCAACGTATCAAGCAATAATAACACTCAATGTAATATTTAATACTTTCCGGAAAAAATATATAAAATTATTATCTTACAAGTTTCCGGAAATTATATATAACCTTAAAAAATCCGGAAAACACATGGTCTTATTTCCGTAAAAATACACAAACACTTAAAACACAATTAAACATTTACATATTAATTTTACGGAAAAACTTGTCTTATTGTGTTTTTAAATGAATAAACTTTCCGGAAACTACATAAATACAAGAACCGGAAAAACACTCATTTGATAAACATGTTTTTGTAAAAATACATGAAATTAAACATATTTGTCCGGAAAACATGTTCAAGCGTTAGTAAAAGAATAAAATTTCCGGAAAATATGTTTCTATAAAATGCAGGTATTGTGTTTTCCTGAAACTTTCCTTTAATTTTAATTTTTTAATTGTATTTTCCGGAAACTTGTATAAAATACAAATACTTTTTCCGGAAGTGAAACACAAAGTTATGTATTAATTTAATTTTTTTTAGTAAATAGACCGCAAACTAGTAGTAGTACTATTTCCCAACAACAAACAAGTGATGTTGAGCATGTGCAAGAAGATTTATTGTTACAGAGATTATTTGGAATTGAATATATTTTACTCACAATTAGGCAATATTTTTAATTTTTTTTAAATTTAAAATATTTTTATTTTTATAGAAATAGTAAATTAAATGTCCAAAAGTCCCTTAACGATCTTCTATTAAATTCCTCAATATTTGAAGACCAAATAGCAATTAAAAAAATGGCTGCAGAAGTTCTTCAAATGCCTAGTGCATTAAAGAGAGCAGACCAGAAAGATCATTTATTTTGGCATGAGCGTGATTGGTTTATTATGATTGAATGGGCTAAAATGCTTCCAGTTTATCAAAATTTAGATTTAAAAGATAAAGTAGTAAAAAATGAGAATTTAATTTTTAAAAATTATTTTTTCAGTTGTCTCTGCTCAGGCATTCAGCTATCACTTTTCCCTCATTAGTTCAATGTTTTTACACCCCAGATGTGGGTCCAGATACCATAGTTTTTCCAGATGGTACATTTTTTGATAGAACAATGAATTCTGACAAGTAAATAAATATTTTCCCCCAAATTTTAATTTAATTTTTGTAGGTCATTAGGTTTTCAACGTAAAAATTTCAAAATGTTAGATAATTTATTAGAACCAATTAGAAGAATTAAAATAGATCAGAACGAATTTGCTGGAGCTAGGGCTGTTTTCTTCCTCAATCCTGGTAATTTTGAATATGGTAATTTATTGTCATATATTCATTATTTTCCTGTTTTAAACAGATTCTGATGCTGATGATTTGTCTATGTCAGCAAAATCACAAATAGCAATCGCTCGTTCAGCGATAACAAATGCTTTATATCGTTATATGGTACAAAAAAGGGGCGCTGCAGAAGCTGCTGACAAATTTGGAAAATTGGTAAGGAAAATTTTAAAATTCCTTTTAAATTACAAAAAACTTATTTTTTTATTTTTTAAAGATGGTATGTTGTTTACTTTGTTTGTGGTAATTGAGGGGCATGACAATTGAGGATACTACGTTTGTGATGATCGGCAAAAGAGGATGCGACAATTGAGAAAACAAAAGGAATAATATTTTGGGGTACTCAAGTTTATCTAAACCGACCAAAAATTTTTTAAAACGTTATATGTATCTCAAAAAATGCATTTGCAAAACATGAATTATTTTTTTATTATTAATTAATACATACATATGAATTAATTTTTAATAATTGAAAATTAATCTTTTTATTAAACTTTTGTTTTAAAATTAACCTTAAGATATGCCCCTGTTTCCTAAATTGATTCATTTTTTACGGTGCAAATTTTTACCTACACATAATAAAAATTAGATATTTATATAGATAAATGCCAAAAAAACAAAAAAAAAATCTGGGACATTTCCACTGATACCGCAAAAGATGAATCAGTTTGGGAGACAGGGGCATATTTTAAGATGACTAATTTTAAAACAAGTTTAATAGAAAGAGCACTTTTCAATTAATACTATAAGAATAATTTTTGTTGTGTAAATGGGATTTTCTCGAGATATAACGTTTTAAGAAAATTTTTGGTCGGTGTAGATGAAATCTTGTACCCCAGTGTGTATTAAATAAAAAATATTCAGAAAACCTTCAAAAACTTCATCCTCTTTTGTCGCCTCAATTGTCGCTTCCTCAATTGTCACAACATTGGATTCTACATATTACATACTATATTCCGGAAACTTCAACATTATATGTATTCCGGAAAATATGAAAATACAAAACGAAGCTACATCTTTTTTACTTTCGGAAAACAAATACATAACTTACCTAATGCCCCTATATTATTTCTGGAAAACACAACATTTATTTAATATTTTTTCCGAAAAATACAAAAGTAAACGTGTATTTATGACGGGATATTATAGTATATGTTTCCAGAAATTTTATTATTCCGGAAATATATGCAGAAATATTTTAAAATTTTATTTTTTCCTTAAATTTAGATGTTGCTTGGAACTGCTATAGCAACAATGTCATGCGAAATGCGGGAAGCAGTTAGTAAGTGTTAATTTTAATTTTTTCTTAAAAATTCTTTTCTTTTTTTTTCAGTTGTAGCCGACTTTTTCGAGCAAATTCAATTTTCTGATTTTGCCAGACAAATTTTATTTTCCAACAATTGTGATAATATTATTAATAATCCTTTGATTATACAACAACAACAGCAACAACAAAGTGCAATTACAAACATTCCAAATTATAACCTCAATCAAAATTCAATAGCTTCATTAACAAATAATAATCATCATCAAAAACAACAACAACCACCAAATTCTTCTACAATTTCTTCCCAAACTCAATCGCTACTTGTTGCTGTAACGCCACAAACATCATTAAATGGTATGTTGCTTGGTGGGAATACTCCTGCTGTTAATAATAATACACCAATGAATGTTTTGAATGGATTAAGTAATTATTTTGCTAATGGAATACAACAACAACAACATCAACAAAGTTTACAACAAACACAACAACAACAACCACAAACAGTCTTTCCTTTACCACAATTACAACAACAAATAATAGAACAAACACAAAAACAAAGTTTCCAACAACATCAAAGACAACAACAACAACAAATAACTAATAATTTTGTTCAACAACAACTTTATTTTTCACAACATCAACACCAACAAAACACTCCAATACAATTTATCAACAATTCTTTCCCAACATCTATAAATCCGTCAACACTTCAGCAACAACAACATTTTAGACAAATACAATTACAACAACAATTACATCAACAACAACATTTTAACCAGCCAACAATTGTCCCTTACCCAACTCAACAACATCCACAGCCTTCACCCCATCAACAACAACAACAACCAAACACCCCCCAACTTTCCCAACCAACTTCTTTGCGTCAACCAACCCCTCATAGTCAAACTAATCCAGTCCGAACTCCTCAAAATAGTGTTGTATCCCCTGGAAGACCAATCTCTCGTCATCCAACACCTCAACAACTTGCTGGGACAAATTGGCAACAGGCACAACTTGTACAAAATCAAAACAATAATGTGCCTCCTCAAACACAGTTTGACCAGGCGTATATTTATCAAACTAAATTGTTCGATGCTTCTCCCCTGCAAAAGGTATTTCAAGCAAGCAAATAAACTAAAACTTGAGCTTTGAATAATATGTAAAAAAATTTATTTTCTGGATAGTAAATAGAAATTTTTGTTATATAAACATGTACGTATTCTTTAGTTTTCAGGAGAATAAAAAAATTAGTATTATATTTTCCGGAAAAGTTATAAATATATTTACATAGTATTCCAGAAAAAATAATGTTTTCCGGAAACTTCTATATATCTTCTATTTTCTGAAAAGTTTTATGCACTAATATATTCCGGAAAATACATACAATTACTTTCCGGAAAAATACATGTCCGGCAGTGTTTTTACACAAAACATTCCTTTAATTTATTACCAATTTATATTATTATTTTAATTAAAGGATCAGCAACCATTTACGCCCACATTTTTCTCTGGACCAAATTCAGATAATTCCACAGCACAGTCACACCCAGCAAGTGCTCAGTCAGAAGATTCGTCTCCTCCAAGCATCGTTAATATTCAATGAATTTTTTTAGTTATTTGCATTTTTAATTAATGCTTTTAAATATTTAAAAGAGAGAGATAGTAGGTAGGTAGTAGAGAATCCGGAAAAATTTGTTCCGGTTTAATTAAAAAATTTCTATCCGTGAATTCAAATTCAAAAAAAAAATTTTTTTAATGACAAAAAAATATTCCAAAACATTTACTCCCTCCCCTCCCCCATTCATCTCTCTCATTTTTAAACAAAATTTTCTTCTTCAAGTTTGTTCAATTTATTTATTCCAACTTTTTTCTATTTTTTATTATTACAAAAATATATTAGTACCTTGTATGTCCTTTTCTTTTTATATTTTCCTTCAAAAAATTTTTATAAGAAATGTACCTCAAAAATAATAGTACATATATTTTATATGATATTTTTTATTGATTATTTATTTGATTTCTTCTAGTAATTTATTTTTTCATTTCTTCTAGAATCCTCTTTTAATTAGTCAATTCCACATACCTTCATAAAAATTCCTCAAGCCTTTATTTAAGGCAAAAATTATTTTTCTTTGGCATTCTGTGATTTTTTTATATTTATTTTATTTTGTGATTTTCTTCAAAAAATCTGTTCTTTAATTTAATGAAGTGTGTGCAGTTTTTTTAAATTTTAAAAAATAGAATAAATATTTTTTAAATTAAATATAAGCTTAAAATTAGTTTTAATATTTTAATGAATTTATTTAAAATTTGTTTTTAAAATGTACCTTTTTGTCGCATTTTGGGGTTGTACCATTTTGTCGGGGCACAATGCAGAGAAAAAAAGAGACAACGCTAAATAGGAGAGAAAACTTTGTTTATTTATTTTTGTTGTTAGTTTAAAAAATTTTTTAAATTTTCTTATTTGTGTATATTGTGTCTGTCAGATAGTAAAAGAGAAAATAAGTACACCATAAAATACACAAGAAAAATAAGACGAAATAAATATATTTTGGTTAAACGTTAAATTTTCTTTTATTTGGTCAAACGAACATTTTACATTTTTTTAAAAATTTTCTTCTTTTTCTTTTTTTCCTTTTATCTCTTTTATTTTTTGGCGTCTACCCAAAAAACATTTCCGCGTCATTCTCGTGATTTTCAACACATGAAAAGCATTTACTAATAATAAAAACTTTTTTAAATGGTATTTTTGGAATTTAAAGAAAGAGAGAATGAATTATAAAATATAAATTTATATTAAAACTGCGAGAGAATACCTTTTTTCGTTAAAAATTTTTTAGTTTGGTTTACACAAATGTTCTGAGGGAGGGGGATAGTTCTATTTTAAAATTAAAATTAAAAAAAATTTTTAGCAAAAAAAAATTATTTTGTATTTATTAAATAAAACAATTAATTTTTAAAAATAATTTAAAAATAGAATTTTAATAAAGGCTTTAAAATTGCTACCTTTTAGATTAAAATATGAAGCTTTAATTTATTTATATTTAATATTTACCTTAAATTTGTTTTTGTTTCTGAAAAATAAATAAATTTTTAAGACACTTTTTCAACTGTAAATTAATTGTCAAGTTCCAATTAATCTTAAAAAATTTTTTTAATTTTGGGACAAAATGTCATCTACTCCCAAATCAACCGCTGACTGATTAAAAATTTTTTTTATTTTTTATTATTTTTAGCAATATATTTAATTAACAAATTTAACACAAAAAATTAACATTTTAAACTCGATGAACAATGAAACCTCAACACAAATTGCGGATGTCTTTTCACCAAAAAATTCGGCATTGTATACAATTTCCCGTGTTTTGCTAAATTCTTTGCTGTTTAAAAGTGCTAATGAAGTTAATGAATTGAAGAAACACCAATACATGGTTTTTTTTAATTTTTTAGAAAAAATTTTTGGGGCATTTAATAATTCTTAATTTATTTTTAAAAATTTTGAATGGTCCAATACTCCATTTCCTCCCTCTTCACTCTAAATTGATTTTTAATGCTAAAATCTGTATTGCCTGTCATTCTAAACATTTTTAATAATTTTCTGGAGGTTTTAATTTTAATAAATTTTTTTGGTGGGATCAAATGTCAAGTTTTTTCTCCCTCTCTCTAAATGAGTTTTTTCGTTACCTCAACCAATTTTTATTTTTTAATTCTAACCTAAATATATCTTGTTTATTTTTTTATCTTTTTAAAAAATAAAATTTCTAATTTTTAAGGGGATGGACTCCCTCGCCGACCGCAACAAACAGGTTAAATGGATTTTGATGTTGGGACGTCGTTTTCGATTGGGATTGAGTACTATAGGCTTATCTATTGCTATTTTGGATAAAATTATGAGAATGGTTAAGGTTTGCCTTCTTTAAAGTTTTTTTTCTAAATTAATTGATTTTGTGGACATTTGATCCCAACAATTTTTTCTTACTCAATTCCATTTTTTGAGTTTTTGTGATCATTTTTATATTCCCTTCTCCAGAAGGTTAGTGTGTTATATTTCTTTCAATTTTGACAGTGGAATTGGAACATCCATTCAGTTGGGACCAAACGTCCACTTTTCCTTTCGTCACCTTAAATAACTTTGGTTTAATTTCAACTGTTTTTTAAAGGTTCAAGGAAAATATTTGCATTGTGTAGCCGTTTCCTCCCTCGGTCTAGCAGTTAAATTTCATGAAGAGATTGATGCTGAATCTGAAGCTTTTGAAGCAAACAGAGCTGCCGCAATAATTTTGGCTATTCCTTCACCTGAGCCTTTAAATTCTGATGAATTGGCTGCTGAAATTAGAGCACAATCTGAATTTTCTCAAAAGGTTTTTTTTTAATTTTTGAGAGAAGTTAGGGTCTTCTTCGATTCCTAGAAGTCTGCTAGTATAAAATGATTCAAATTAAAAAATTTATGTTCACAATTTAATTTTGGTATTCTGGTTTTAATTTGTATTTTTTCTATTCAAAGAAATTTTAATAGACGACAGAAAAGGCTAGTTTTTCTGTATAATTTTTCCTCAAAATATTTTCTCGAAATTACGCCTAAATTATTTTTTTTTCTAACAAAAATAGTTTTTTAGCGAAAAGTTTTTTTTCAAATGGCCCCCTTTCTAAAATAAATGTTTCCATTTTTACAAGGACTGTATAAAATCCCTGAGTGACATCCTCAAAATTTGAGACTTGAAAATTCCTCCTTTCCCCCCACATTCCAATATTTTGGTTTTAAAAATTTTATTAATTTTTTCAGGAATTAAATCGAATGGAGCGAACATTACTTGCTAGACTTAGTTGGGATTTGTTGTTGCCAAGTAAATTAAAATTTAATTTTTGAATTAATATTTTCATCCATTATTTAATATTTATTTGATTAGTGGTTTTGGTTAATTGCATTTATATTTTAAATTTTGTGGGGGATAGCGGAACACCCTTTCGTTCTTTTTCTTTTGATTAAAAAATTTTTTCCAATTTATTTTTTAAATTAACCTTTTTTATTTTTTAAAGGTTTTGACCGCTTTTTGCATGCAATGTTGGCAGTTATAGGAACTCCCCATTTGGCTGTTTCACGTATTTTGCGTCGTAATTTTGAGGTTTTTTATTTTAAAAAAGGGAAATTTTTTAATTTAATTTTTTAAAGTTAATTGTTTCGAATGGACATTTAGTTTGGTCTTATTCTTCTTCTGTTTTAGCCCTCTCAACACTTTCGATTATGTTAGAATTTACAACACAGGAATGGAAAAGAATTACCGAGTCGTTAACGAGTATATTTCAGGTTTTTATTTTTAAAATAGTTTGTTTTGGCCCCCTAAGTGTTTCTTTCAAAATCCATAACTTAACACAAAAGTTAACTTTAAACCTAAAAAAATTCAGATTTTTTGGTTTTATATTCCCCAAATTTTAGTTGAAAATTTAAGGAAGCTTACCTCAAAAAATTTGAAATTTTTCTGAAAAAAATAATTATTCATTAGTTAATGCATCTATCTATGTAATAATTATCGTAGATACAAATTTTGCCTAAAATTCTGAATTTTTTAACAAGTTTTAAGTTTGCTTGGATTTTTAAATGAAAAATTTAGTAATTCCACACCAAATAATTTTTTGGTGTAGCTGGAAAGTGTTTATTGTTAGTTTAAGATGGAAAAGAGTTTCGAGTTCGAATCCCACTCTTGGAAAATATTTTTATTTTAGTTGAGTTTTGATAAAAAAATAAACAGAACTAGAGAATTTTTTAATATTTTAAATATTTAAAAAAATTTTTTATTCAAAAGAGAAATGATTATGATTCAAACCTTCATTCCTTGACCTAAAATTTTTTGTTAAAAATTTTTTAAAATTAAAAAAAACATTTTTAATACATAAAAAATATTTTTAAAAAATTTAGATAGACCCTTTCTGTCTTTTAAAATGCCGAGAAGATGCTGGAGAACTTTTACGAAATCATTATTGGATTAAAAGTCGTCAAAAACCTTTAAATTATAATATATTAATTCCAATAATTCCAACAAATAATTTAATTAAAAGAGGAAAAGTTAGAGGGCAACAAAATTATTGTTTTGATAAAAGTAAAAATGAAAATAATTTTGGAGAGGAAGAAAAAATAGAAAAATAGAGAGGAGGAGGTGGAGGAGGAGGAATATATTTGTTGTTGTTATCTACTAAATGAAGAGAAGAAGGAAAAAATATTTTTGTAAAAAATAAGAAAAAAAATTTTTGGGAGGGCCTAGAGCAACTACTACCTACTACTAATATTTCTCTCTCTCAATTATTTAATTTTTATTTAAAAAATTACGACAAAAAAATAACAACAACAAAAAATAAATAAAAAATTATCCTCAAAAATTTACCCCTAAAATTAAAAAAAATTTCAAAATCTCTAAAACCCCAAAAAACCTTCAAATGCCAAAATTAAACAGAATATTTTATAGGAAAACAACAATAAATAGATAATTAATTAAAAATTAAAATTTTAAACTTTCATCTCAACAGCTCTGTAAAAATCCTCCCTCAAACACAACAACAATAAAATAAAAATAAATGTACATAAATATATATTTTAAATTAATTAAAAAAGGAAGGAAAATAGATGGTGATGATCTGTAAATAAATAAAAACAAATATTTTTTGTAGTTAAATTTAAAAATCTCATTCCACCACAATAAAAAAAAGATTGTTCTTTTGTGACTGTATGTTAAATAAAATGTAAATATTTTTGTGTTTATTTGGAAAAAAATTATTAATATTTATTACTTATTAGTTAGTTAGTATTCTTAAAAATTAAAAAAAAAAAGCAAATAAAAATTTATTACAAGATTAAGACAATTTTTCATAGTTTTAGATGAATTTAAACAGTTATTTTTTCCCTTAAAAAGTATGTCCCTTGGGAACGAGGGGCGGGTCGAAAATAACAATTTAAGGGGTACACCCCAGTTTACCGCAGCCCAATTTACCGCCGCCCAGTTTACCGCGCCCAATTTACCGCCGCCCAGTTTACCGCGAGCCCAATTTACCGCGGGCCCAATTTACCGCCGCCCAATTTACCGCAGCCCAGTTTACCGCGAGCCCAGTTTACCGCGGGCCCAATTTACCGCCGCAAAAATTTTTACTAACATGGCGGGGGAAGCTGATCCTTCAACGGGGAAAGTTGTTCCGTGGACTGGGGGAGTTGTTCAAAGTGCGGGAGGAGTTGTTCAAGGTGCGGGAGGAGTTGTTCAAGGTGCGGGGGAGCTGTTCAAAATGCGGGGGAGTTGTTCAAAGTGCAGGAGTTGTTCCTTGGACGGGGGGAGTTGTTCCGTCAACAGTAAAAGTTGGTCAGTCAGCGGGAGAAGTTGTCCAGCCAACGGGGGAAGTTGGTCAGTCAGTGGGAGAAGTTGTCCCGTCAACGGGGCAAGTTGTTCAAAGAGCGGGGGAAGTTGATCCGACAACGGGGGAAGTTGTTCAAAGAGCGGGGGAAGTTGATCCGACAACGATGGAATTACCCGTAATTGAAACAACATACAACCTTCTTGGAACAACTTCCCCCGCCATGTTAATAAAAATTTTTGCGGCGGTAAATTGGGCCCGCGGTAAACTGGGCTCGCGGTAAACTGGGCTGCGGTAAATTGGGCGGCGGTAAATTGGGCCCGCGGTAAATTGGGCTCGCGGTAAACTGGGCGGCGGTAAATTGGGCGCGGTAGACTGGGCGGCGGTAAATTGGGCTGCGGTAAACTGGCCTGCTCCCCAATTTAAGCAATTGATAAAAAAATTTTATTTTGATTTTCACTCACCAAATACCGACTAAGTTACCGAGGCTCTTTTAATTTTAAAAAAATAAATTTTTTTGTTATGTATTTCTTTATTTTTTATTTCTTTTTTTAATTTTCTTTTTTTCTTTTCCAAAATTACTGCAAGATCGTTAGCATACTTTTTTAAAGTAATATGTAGCACCCCAATAATCACTGTCTTTGCGCAGTACTAAAATAAAAAACGGAATTTTCTGGATTAAAAAGAAAGGAGAAATAGAAGAATATATGGGTTTTAGTCTTCTTTTTAAAATAAATTCATTTTTTTCTTCAACTCATTCTCGGCAGGAGTTCACCCTTCCAAAGTGTCATTTACTTATTTTTAGATTTGTCTATTTAGAGGGAGAAATTTTTTAAATTCGTTGCACCTCTTTTCTTCTTCTACTTGAAGAAAATTTTTTTTTATTTTTCTCATCATCCGATTTTGACCGGTCGATTGGGATTGGCGCCGCCGGCACACAACAAACACTCCTTTCCCCTTTTACCTCCCCTCATCTTTTCACATTAAAAATCCACCCGCAATCAAAGGGAAATTGATATTTTGGTAATGAATAGAAATTGATCTGGAATGTATTTTTGTTTTGTTTTTCCGGATGTGTTTTCTTTATTTTGTGTTTTCCTTTTACTTGTTTCACTTATGTTTATTGGTGTTTTTCCGGATGTATTTTTTGTGTTTTCTGACATTATTTTTCCGGATGTTTTTATATTTAATTTTTCCGATTATTTTCCGGATGTATTTTTTTGTGTTCTGAGTGTATTTTCTTTATATTGTCTTCCAGTTGTATTTTCTTTATTTACTAGAAAATGCCTCTTAAATTATTATTTTTGACAAATATTATTTTTATCAATTTTTTACCTCAATTTTTGGCTGAAATTAATTCAAATCTTAATCCTCCCAGAAATAGCTCAATTTCTTCTAAAATGGAAAGGAGAAGATTTTATTTTTTAAATAAATGTATATTTTTATTGGGAAAAAATTTTTTAATTAATTAATTTTAGCCAGACAACGTCGTCAGTTGCTGGAAGCCCCCATTTCTAGTTCTGGTGCCCAACAAATAGATCTTAATATTACCGTATGAATTTAATTTACTATTGAATTAACTATCAAAATTACCGAAATTTAATTAAAATTTTATTATTTTTAAAAAAAGGTACCTTTTGTTTTCTCAGCCAGACTTTATCCTTATGGTGTGAAAAATGGGGATGCCGAATTGGTGCAGGAATATAATGAATTTAGACCGAGCACACCAATACTTTTTATGGGAAAAAGTATTGACAAAATTTGGGTAAAAATTTTAAAAATTTCAAAATACCCATTCCTCAAAATGCCTCATTTTTTAATTTAATTTCTAGATTTGTCGTAATGGCCTTGTTTCCCTAAGTCCTACATTTATTGGTGCTGGTATGCCCACTCAAATTCCAATCAAATCGGGGGAACCTCTTATTGCCGTTTTCTGGACAGAAAGTGAACATAGTGGAAGTTATAAACGAAGGCTTTTTGTGAGGGAAAGTATTGGTGAATTATTTGATTTTCTCCTTTTTTTACCTAAAACAAATAATTTAAGATGAAAACACATTGGGATTAGCCCAAAACGAGGTTAATATCCAATTCCGCTACGGTAACTCCTTTACTCCACAATCTGTAATTATCATCACATGGCTAGAGGAAGGAGAAGGAGAAAATAATGTTTTATTTCAATTAGCCCTGATACTTGATAAAAATGCTTGTTTTGCCCATTTTGTTTATAGTCACATCCCCGAGGAAGAAGCAATTGTAGGTTTTGATTTTTCAAAACGTCCAATCAAAAACAATATAGATAGGAATTAATGGCCCTCAATCTTCACAACAAGATAATGAAGAAATAAAAAATGAAGAAGAAACATTAACAAACCCTTCCACTATAGCTGATGTTGAAGAAATACCCGAAGAAATTAGAGAAGAAGAGGAAAAGAGAGAAACATCATTAAATCAACAAAACATTCAACAAAAACATAAAAGAGTTGAGGCTATTCCTATATTAGAAAGACATAAAAGACAACAAGAAAAACATTCAAAACAACATTCCAAACATTTTGTTTTTCCCGGTTCAGGAAAAACATCCTTGCAGGTAACACAACAATCAAATATTGGAATACCTGGTGAATGGCTTATAAGAATTGACAATTTTGAACGTGTTTTTCTTTGTGGTGCTGGATTTAAAGGATTGGGTTAGTTTAGAAATGTTAAAAAAATATCTTTGATTAAAAATATAGAATGTGTTGATTCATGTTTGCCGTCACAATGGTATATGGACTGGTATGTTTGTTTTAAAGTTTATTTTAAAGTTGTTTGTTTAACGCTTGTTTGTTTGGTTTTAAGTTGTTTGTTTTAATGTTTATTTTATAGTTTATTTTAAAGTTTATTTCTAAGTTTATTTTTATGTTTGTTTGTTTAAAGTTTTATTTTTAAGTATGTTTATTTGTTTTTCCCCGTTTAATTTTAGGATATTTGTTTCCAGGTTTAATGTTTTCGTTTTGATGTTTTATTCAAGTTTATTTTTTGTTTGTTTTAATCTCTATGTTTTACATGTCTCTCAGAAACATAATTTTCAAGTTTATTTTAATGCTCATAAAGTCTAATTTTAGTTCAAAATCTTGTCATTGTGCCGATGGCAAGGCTTGTAATGTTGATACTGGCGAATGTCCTGAATTTAAATGTAGTCCCGGTAAATATTATTAACTAATTATTGTTAAATAAAAATTAAAAAAAGGTTGGCAAGGACCCCCAACATGTGATGATGACATCGATGAATGTGCCAATCCAGAAACTACATGTCCAGATGAACAGCCTGATTGCATGGTTAAGAGAATAATTTTTAAAAATTATTTTTGTTTTTAGAACACTCCCGGCTCATTTCTTTGTTTTTGTATTGAATACGATAACCAAACAGGATTGTGTGTATCCTCCACCCAACCAGATTCTCCTTTTTCAACAAATATTCCTTTAGAACCGATAACAGAAGCTTCTTCTATTTCTCATCAAAATTTAATTTTTTCTAAAGAAGAGGGAAAAGAAAGAATTCAAGTTCCAATAGCTTCTCTTTCTTTAATTCCTCAATTAGGGCCTAAAACAAAAAATACTTTAACAAATACTAGACGCCAACAAGAAAGGCAACCTTTAGGAATTAATAATGAAGCAATAAATAATAATGGATTGTCAATTAAAGTTTTGCCTGTTACTATTCAGGTAAAACTTTTAATTAGAATTTAAACTTGAATTGTAAAATAAACTTTAATTAAGCTTGAACTTAATTAAAGTTTATTTTTGTTTTCAAGTTTTAGATATGTTTACAAACATGTTTTTAAGCTTGACTAAATTAATTTTAAACTTAAACTTGATTCAAATTTATTAAAACTTAAGTAAAACGGAATTAACTTGAAAATTAAAATAGTTAACTTAAGTTTTTAAGCTTAATCTTGAAAACAAACCCAAAGTTTAATTAAACCTTAACTAAACATGGATAATTCTTAATTTTATTTTTAAGCCTTTATTTGCCGGTGTACGCCCTTCTCATCCTTCTCCACCGAATAATTTACTATCTCCTCATCTCTCACAACAGTCATCATTAAATGAATTAACACCTTCTTTATTACCTTCTAATCCTTCCAATATTCCTCTATCATCCCAGTCAAAATTTCGTCACCATCCAAATTTACTTCCACCAATCCCCTCAACATCAATACCCAAAACAACTACAACACTTATTCCTTCATCTAATTTAATTTTTGCTGATTGTCATCGTCAATGTATAGCCGAACAAGGTATCTGTCTAGAAGGAGGAGAGTGTAGATGTGCCCCGGGATGGCAAGGAGATGGAAGAGTGGTAGAAAAAAATTTATTTTAAATTAAAAATTAATTTATAGGCATGTATAGATATAGATGAATGTGCTTCTAAAAATGAAAAAATTTGTGGCTCAAATGCTGAATGTCAAAATCTTCCTGGTTCTTATCAGGTCAGAGTCAAAGAGTATCTTTGTTTTTCTTGTTAATATAAATTAAAACAAACTTGTTTCTCTAAACATGTTTTAAAACAAATTTGTTTGCAAAATAAACTTTCAAAACAATTTGTTTTTTGATGTTTATTATTTTGTATTAAATTAGTTGTGTTTTAAATAAACATGTTTTGCAACAAACTTGTTTTTAATAAACTTGTTTTAATGCAAACTTAATTTTAAATAAACTTGTTTTCATATTTAAATAAAACATGTTTTTTTCAATTTAAACTTTCTTGAACATTTTAATTCCTTTTAGTGTGTTTGCAACTCAGGTTTTGTTGCTAACCCTAATGGGCAAGGATGCCTTGGTAATTAAAATATTTTTTTGTATAAATATTTAAAAATTTTTTTCTAAAAACAGACGTTGACGAATGTGCAGAGAGTGCTGTACTTAATACTTTGGAGAATGTTTGTCCACACGCAAATACCCGCTGTCAAAACACAATCGGCGGTTTTCACTGTGAATGCTCACCTGGGTTTAATGGCGATCCAAATAATGGGGATGGGTGTAATGATATTGATGAATGTTTAACTGCTGAATATTATTGCGGAAAGTATAAAAATTGCTAAAATTAAAAAAAATTCTAAAAATATTTTTTAAAGACACGCAACCTGTGTTAATCTAATAGGCTCTTTTCGGTGTGATTGTAATGCCGGGTTTGAACGTCAATCAAATTCCAATCATTGTCATGACATTGATGAATGTGCGGATGCTTCAAATTGTCATAAAGGATCAGCAATATGTGTAAGTTTTTAATTAGGTAATAAATAATTAAAAACAAATTTGCTGTTTCTTCGGACCTAATGTTTATAAAAATAAAATTAATAATTAATAAAAATATTTTGAAATTCTACCCATTCAAGGGAGTCTCTAATAGTTATAGCTAGATTATTTATGTAATTTATTTTTGCTAATTTCTTTTAATTTCATTAGACAAACTTGGTAGGAAGTTTTCGCTGTGAATGTATTGAAGGTTTTATTGGTGATGGACGTCAATGTCATGGTGAATCTTAAATTATAGAAGTTTACAAATTTAAGTTTCCAACAAAAGTTTACTAGTAAACTTCAGTAATAAAACTTGTTCAATTAAGTGTTTTTAATAAACTTGAAAACTTGTTTGTTTTAAAAAACAAACGTTTATTTATTAAGTTTATTTTCCTCTTAAAAATAGGTTTAATTAAAAGTTTATATTAAAAACAAGTTTATTTAAAACATTTTCTATAAAACATGTTTACAAACAATTTGTTATAACAATTTTTCCCAAAACATTTTATTACATAGAAAGCATTCTGTTCCCAACAACGACTAAACAAACTACCTCATCTCTATTTAACAACAATCTTTCTCCATTAACAACTAAAGAGGTTCATCTGGAGCATGGGAAAACATTAAATATTTTTGGAAAACAATATTCTACATTTTATGTCTCACCTAAGGGGATTATTTCAATTGGGGCACCTCTTAACGAAACTGTGATATCAAACATTTTTACTGATAATGGTGGTGGTTTGCCGCCTCTGATATTGCCGTTAGTTGCTAATTATGACACTAAATCTATGGGCAGTATTATTGATGTAATGGTTGTTGATGAAGGTAGGGAAATTGTATTAAAGTTTAAATTTTTTTGTAAAAACCTTTATTAAAACAAGTCTATAAACAAGTTTGTTTTACAATAATTAAAACATGTTTATTCATGTTTTTAAATTTAAAACATCTTGTGTAAAACTTCCTAATTAAAACATGCTGTTTAAAAACAATTTATAATTAAAACTTGTTTGTAAAATAATTTTATTTGTATTTTCCTAAAAACATTTTTTAATTTTAAACAGACAAAGCCCAACTATTAGGTGACTCATTTCAACGTAGAAGACGTGGGGGACTTTTATCGCGTGCTTCGCTTTTAATTCGTGATGGATTTAGAATTGCAGAGTTCCAGGCTACCCAATTAATTGTTGCAACATTTAACAAACTTGTAACAACACAAAAAGATTTAACCGAAGAAATGGTGAATTTTTAAAAAATAATTTTTTAACAAAAAGTTTACGTTGAAAAAAATAAAAGAAATGAGCTTAGAAAAGATTTTCAAAGAAATTTTTTGAATAAATTAAATTTTGGCTTCAATATTTCCTTCTTTTTTAATATTTTTTGGATGTTTTATAATACCTAAATCAATATCCATTTTAGCAATCATTCCGTTAGGTCCTTTTTCGTAGTGAACACGGGGATCGACCTTCTTTGAAAAGGGAATTTTTGTAAAAATTAAAAAAAAATATTTTTACCGTTCCGTTATTTGGTTTTGATTCTAAAAGAGGGACGTGATGTTTTTCAGAAGTTGTATATTTATCTAAATAAAAATTTCAAAAAAATTTTATTAAAATTTTAATTTAATTTACCTTTTTGTGTATAATAATTAAGAAAAATAAAAGTAAGAAATATTGAGGTAATAAAAACAGTTAATAAAGTAACTAAAAACAACGATATTCTCATTGCACAATGTTTGTTTAAAAAATTCTGAAATAAATTAACCAAACAAAACATGTTTAAAAACTTGTTTTTAAGTTGTTAGAAATGTTTTGGTTTTATATGCTTTTCTTGTTTTAAAACAAATTTTAGTATTTATTGTAAAACAAGTTTAATTTTAGATGTCATTCTAAAATAAACTTTTTTAAAGGAAAGCTTTGTTTGATTAAAACTTGTTTGAATTATTTTCTGAAAATTATTCTGAAATAATTTGTTTTTAAACAAACATGTTTTTATGACCTTTTCTGCTTAAAATCCCTTATTAAAATTAACAGGAAGTTGTTTGAAAAAATAATATGAATTAAAAATATTATTTCTCAATTTGCCAACACGGCAAAATTGATTTTTATATTTAGAAAAAATGGATTGATTTTTTAAATAAAAAATATTTTGATTAAAAAATTTTTAAAAATTTAATTAAAACAAGTTTTATCTGCCCAACATATGTTTGTAAAACAAGTTTATTTTGTTTTTCATAAAAACAGACTTATATTTTTAAAACAAGTTTTAAACAAACATTTCACTTATTAAAGTTTGCAAATATTTTTATTTAAAAACATTGTTTAAATACATTTCCAAAAACATTCAACAAATGTTTGTTTAAAAACATGCTAAAAAACTTTTATTATTTTATTTTAATTTTTTTAAATGTTTATATTTTATAGAGCAACACATTCCAAGCAGCATTAATACAAGGACAAACACCCGATGATATTAAACAAAACAATTTTTCAACTTTTGTTATTTTTCTTTATCAAAGTGTTTCTATTAATGGACAAATGTTGTCAGGCATTTTCCATCCCTTTTTGGGATTCCAATCGTTGCCAGTCGATTTACTTTTGAAGAATTCTAATGTTGGGCAGCCTGGAAAAGTGAATTTTTTA
This sequence comes from Meloidogyne incognita, assembly GCA_036172945.1. NCBI lineage: Eukaryota > Metazoa > Nematoda > Chromadorea > Rhabditida > Meloidogynidae > Meloidogyne > Meloidogyne incognita. The sequence continues at coordinate 4,263,103 of JARQAC010000002.1, forward strand.
TTTAAAAAAATTAAAATAAATATTTTTAGTGGATTTTTCGGATCGACAATCCTTCCAAAATTTACTCCTGTCCGGTTAGAAATTAATTTAAAAAAATTAATTTAATTATTAATATTCAGTCTGGAACTTTGGGTCCCCCAATATGCCAACAAGGTAATTAAGAATTGAAAAATAGTTTTATTTTCTTAACATTTTAAAGAATGCGAGCCAGGCACTTGGGGACTTGATTGTGCTTCGCGTTGTAATTGTTTTGGCTCGATTCCTTGTGATTTTGCTAGTGGAATGTGTGCAGGGGGGTTGTGTGCTACAGGTAATTTTTTAATTAATTTTTAAATTAAAATTATTCTTAAAGGTTTTACCGGCAAAAACTGTGCTGAGGATATTGATGAATGCTCCCTTCATTTACATAAATGTTCGTCAAATGCAACCTGTTCAAACACGCCCCCAGGCTCGTATACTTGTACATGCGCTCCAACATTTGTTGGAAATGGATTTAATTGCACAAGTATGTTTTTGTTGTTAAGTTTGTTAAAAACATTTTTTATTGTTGGAAAACAAGTTTATTTTTATACAAACTTAAGTTTATTAAAAACATTTAATTATAACAAGTTTATTTTATTTTTGCAAACTTAAGTTATAAACAAGTTTATTTTTGAAAAATAAGTTTGTAAACTTATTGCTAAACTTAATTATATCTTTTAAGTTTATAAACTTTATTAATTTTTTTTCTTAAATAACAAAATTGTTTTATTTTATTCTTTTAATATACTCTTTAAGTGTTCGATCCTTGTAAAAAAAGATTTAACGAACATTGTCATATTTTTGCTCATTGTGATTCCAGCAATGAAGAGGTTAATTTCAGAAAATAATTTTAGAAATAAGATTGATATTTAATAGATACCTGAATGTATTTGTAATGAAGGTTTTCATGGCGATGGGAGAAAATTATGCACTCCTAATGGTTTTTTATTTATTTTTTTATAAAATTCTCTACTTAAAAACAAGTTTATTTTTTGTTTTTATAAATTTTGCTTTTAAAACTTGTTTCTACAAAAATATATATTTACATTTGTTAAAACAAGTTTGTTTATGTTTCTAAAACAATATTTTTTAAACAAATTTTGTTTTTGTTTTTAAGCCGAAACATCAACAACCAGTAGTACAACAACAACAAAACTTACAATAACATCGCAAACATCAACTATAATGGAAATTACAGGAACAACAACAACATTAGAAACAACACAACAAACAACAAAAATTAAACCAACAAATACGAACATTTTTGAAAAACATTCTTTTCCAACAACAACAAATGTTGTAGAAAGAGTTAGCAACAATCAAGAAAGGGGAAAAATATTTAAAGAAGAAAAAATCGGTATGACCGATAAAGAATTGCTAGCAGCGGCAAATGAATCGGGAAGTGAGTAAAATTAACCAAAAATTAATTTTTTTCCTTTTTTAAACTCTTCTAATCATTGAAATAGAAAAAATTATTTTTTTTCAATTTTAGCCTTAATCCTCGTCGTCTGTTCAATTCTCGGCTCAACATGGCTTATTATAGCTATTGTATTTTCATTAATTTATTGCTTTAAAAGGCAACGGTAATATTTTTAAGAAATATTTTTTAATAAAAAAATTAAATTTTTAAAAAGTTTACGGCAAGTTGAATATAATGGAGGACCTCAAATGCTTGGATGGACGCCTAAAAGGGGAATAATAAATAATAATACTTTATCAACATGCAATAGAGGAATTAATAGATTAAATAGATATAATAATAATTTTGCTATTACTAAATTCGGATAAAAATTTAAATTTTATAAAAACTGTTGTGCGTCTTCCTAAAATGTTTATTTAATTTATTTCTTAAAAACAAGTTTAATCTTTGTAGTTTTCCATAAACCAAGTTTATTTTGCTTGGAAAACAAGTTTAATTTGTTTAATAAAGGTTCTTTAAACTTTCTCATAAACAAGTTTAATTAGTTCTTAAAAACAAGTTTGTTTCATTGTTTTTCCAAAACAAGTTTATTTTCTTTTTACAAACATGTTTAATGTCTTTTTAAACTCAATTATAATATTCAAAAACATTTTTATTTTATTCTCATTCCTTAAAAACATGTTTTTCACATTAAAAACAAGTTGTTTAATAGTTTTTATTTATCTTCACAACAACAATATACAAACATTTTTATTTATCTAAACAAAACATCCATTCATTAAACTAGAGGAGGTATTGTGAGGGGGTATATCACTTCCTTATTATTCTTTTTAGGTTTTTTAGGCTTTTTAGTTCCTTTATGTTTCTTAAACACTCCTTTTCCTCCTTTACGATCTTTTCCCCCATTTTTGTTTTTATGGTGAGCACATTCTGTTGTCGCAACTATTGGAGGTTGTGCAACTACAATTGGAGGTTCTATTTCTACATTATCTCCTTCCTGAAATTTTTTTAAATTAAAAAATAAAAGAAATATTACTTCTTGAGTATTTACATTATCAAAAACTAATTGGAGAAAAATTATAGCTAATATTATTTTAAAAAACATTTTTAGAAAATTTAATTTTTTTGTATTTCTAATTAATTTAAAGGAACTTTTTCTTTTTACTTTCTTTTATGGCCAAAACTTTGTCTAATTAAAATAGCTATCTAAACAAAATTTTCTCAAAAACTTTAAAATTAAATTTTTATTGTCTGGGGATATAATTTTAATGAATTTTTAAAATTTACCTTTTTTTGTTTAATTTATACTTGGATTAATTGGTAGAAAGAATAAAAAAGTTAAATTACTAAAATTTATAAAAGTGTTCTGATTTTTAATTAAAATTCTGATTTTTAAAATGAAGAAACTTTGATTTTAATATTTTTAAAATTAATTTTATTAAAATATTATAAATTTTTTTAATCCAATAATTAATCCCTTTATTAAATTAAAAATACGCCAGCATTACAATAATAATTATTTATCGACAATTTGACGGAGATTATCCAAATTTTTTATAGTTTGTATTTATTTAAGCGAAATTCTGTTTTCCACGTTTTTTTCCTTTAAAAAATTTTTTTATCTTCTCTCTTAAAAATTTTTTAAAAAAAATTTTAATTTAAAAAATTCTTTTTCATTTATGTTTTAAAAATTTTTCCCTTCTTATTTATTTAACTGTCAAAATTTTCGTCTTTATAAGCCCATTAGAAGGCTACCAACAACATTCAGTTTTTACCATCATCTAAATTTAAAAAAAAAACTTAACTAATATAAAACTTTAAATTATGCTCGCAAAAATTCTTGTCGCTATTGTTCTTCTCCAATTGGTTTTGGAAAGTGTTAATGCTCAAGAGGTAAAAAATATTTAATTAAAGCAGGAGGGGTATCATCAAGATTTTCTTTTAATTTTTCTATAAATTTTTCATTCACTGCCCCCCCCCCCCCGAGACAGAATGAGGATAATCCCTGCAAACCCGTCCCCAATGAAACCATCCATATGTTGAATCAGTTAAATTAAAGGTATATAACATTCAAAGTGGATAAGTATAACCGATATGATTCTATATAAGGGATAAACCTGTCTTGAAAGCAGAAAACAGAAGACGAAAGTGGAAGAGATATTCCTTAGATTTTAGAGGATTCTTCACGCAGACATTTGCATTTTTTGGAAAAAATTTTTTCTTTTTAATTTTCAAGGGAAATAAATACCCAGTTGGACCAATTGACGATTTTGGTGCTGTAACCACAGATTGCCCAATCCACAAAAAAGGAGGAGAACATCACAAAGGACACGGAAAAGAAAAGAAGGAGAAGAAACATAAAGGAACCAAAAAACCTAAAAAACCAAAGAAAGGAGGAAAAACAATTCCACCAAATGTTGAAGCTACTACTGATGGAGGAGAAATTGTTCCAAATTAAATTAAATAATGATGATGAAGTAAATAATTAAAAGGGGATTAAAAAATAAATAAAATAAATTAACTAATTAATGGATGAATTTTAGATAATAAATAAGTAAATGTTGATAAAAGGGTGATATAAAAGTATAAATATTTTGAGTATTTTGACTAAAGCTATTTTTTGGAGGGTTTGTTTTCGATTTAGATATTCTTGAATTTTTTTTCGATTATCGAAGATTTTTTCGTTTCAAAACAGCTCTAGTCCTAACAGGCTGGACAGCTCTGATAAAAACTAAGTTTTTCCATTCCAAAACCAATTTTGTAAGGTAACCATGTATCAAGACCAATCAAAATAAAATTTATAAAAACGGGTAGAGAAAGCCCATTTGTTTGTAACTCAAAAAATATCCAAACTTTAAACAAAACTCGAGAATCCCCAAAAAATAATAGATTTCAAATCGATAAACCAGATTTTTAATTAAATCTAGTCATTACTCTCTCTCTCTCCGGGCCATGGAAGCTAAGACTTTTTTGGGGTTTTTGTCGATGTTTTAAGTCCCGGAAAATTTTATTTAGGCCTTAACTGATTATCCCCTTTTCAAATGGCCAACTTGAATGGGACGATGTATTAACTAAATAGTACTTGTTAGGTTTTTTTAATTTCAAACAAAATATTTACTTACTACAAAATAAATATAATTAATTGAGTATATATGTAAGTGTTTCTAGTGCAATACATAATTACGTAGATTTAAATTTTTGTGGCAGCTTTTAGAGTATATTTTAGGTAGTAAATAAATAAAAATTGCCAAAAAAAAAGTTTTCAAAAAATTTCAAAAAAATTTAAAAAAATTTTCCAAATTTTTTTGGCAATTTAAACGGTTAAACAAAAAAACAAAACAAAAAATGTCACCGTTTAACATATCAAATAAGATCTAAATAAAAAGCTCTCTTTCTCAAGGTAAATTGAAACAACAAATATTTTTTTAAAATTAAAAAAAAAAGAAAATAAATTTCCTTCATTAAATACAAGATTTATGGACAGAAAATAATTTTTTAATTTCTTTTCGCCTCTCATGTTTTGCTTTTTAAAATCTATATCGTCACATTCCTAGCATACACCTGAATCCAATATTTAAAAAACACCCCTATCCCCTCATGCCTTTTTTAATCAAAACTTAGAACAGAAAAGGGGACTTACAAAAAATTAATTTAAAGAAGAATTTCCTATAACTCAAAAATAAAAAATTTTTTTTTAAATTTCCTAAAAATTAATAATTTATACTTCAATATCTAAGATCCCAAAAAAGATATGTTAAATTTTAGAAGGAAATTTATACTTTTCTTTTAAACAAAAAAAATAAATAAAATAAAAATAGAGTAATATATCCAAAAAATAACAATTTTTATTTTTTAAAACCATTTTTGAGGTTCATAAATAAATATAGTCAGTCATTCTTAAAAAAATCAAAAAATAATAATAAAATAAATTTACTTACTTTTCTCACAAAAAATTCCTTTTTTCTTCCAACAAAAATTTATTTTAACCATTATTTCTCCTCCCCTTCCTTTTCTTCTCCCTCCATTTTCTCATTTTCATTTAAATTTTGAGATTCTTTTTGAGAAATTGTTGTTGGTTGTTGCTGTTGATTTGAATTTTCTTGTTCAATATTTAATGTATTTGTTGATGATGTTACTTGTGGAGATATTGGCCTTTCTTTTTTGAGATCAATCAAAATTCTTTAAAAAAATTTTTTTGGTAAATTGATTTTAGTCTATACTAGAAAATAAAAATTACCCAAAAAATCCAAAATAAAAGATTTACTTGGTTAAGTGGGAAAATGATTAGTTTTGCCTCCCAATGGTAACACGGTCAGTGTTAAATAGATTTTTTGGAAGTAAATTTTAATAAGGGAGACTACCAAAAAATAGGCAGAAATAAAAATTTTAATGTGAAAAGATAAACCCAAAAATTCAATTTATTTACATTGTTTCATTATCACAACCAGTTCCATCACCACCCGTGTCATTTGCACAACAATGCTCACAAATCTAAAATTTAAAAAATTCAAAAAAAATCAAAAATTTAAAAAACCTCAGCCACAATTTCTTTTAATCCAATACGATTAATTCGTTCCAAAATAAAATCGCAGACTTGTTGACTAGTTAAAGAATTCCAAATTCCATCACAAGCAACAACCAAAAACTCATCATTTTCAAAATCTCTTTGAGTGACTGTTATATCCGGCTAAAAAGATAGGTAAATAATCAAATCTTATTTCTAGTTACACACCTTTGGCCGGATTTCAGGAAAAGGGGAGGGGGCACCGGTCCCTCTGGATAACCCGAAGGTTAGACTCCGTAATATTAAAATGCCAACAAAGGCCGTAACAATAAATAATCTGATAGGGAGGAGGGGGGAGTCCAGTCCCCAATGGACTTAAATTTAAGAGCCAAAAAATGTATTCTAAATTATATTTTTTGAGGGTATTTTATATAGTTTTTGAGGATAAAAATGTATAAAAAATTATTAAAAAAAATATACAAGTGCAATAATTTGTTGAGAACTCAAAGGAAGTTTAGATTCTTGTTTATAAAAGTGATCACCAAATGCTCTGCTCAAATTGAGACCTTAAAAAATAAAAAATTATAACATATTTTATTTTTAAATGTTTTTAATGTTCATTTCAAAATAATTAGACACATAAAATGTTAGTTAAAATATAATATATCTAAAACAAAAAGGAAGTGGACCAATTCCCCAGCAGATTTAAATAAAAAGTTTTTTGAATGTTTCTAAATTAAAAAAGAATTAATTTTATTCGACACAAACCTCCATTAACACGCCCATCAGAACTGACATTTCCGCCTTAAAAGAATAGAAAATTTTAAATCAATTTTTAAAAATCAAACCAGCAGCAACAATTCTCTCTTTTTCCAACTCATCCTCCGGTTTATGATCAGATGAAAGGTCTAAAGCTTGCTTGGAACGGCAAAGGACAGAACGAGTGTCTCCAACATTAGCAACAATTATATGTTTCTGTTTAAATTTTTTTATAATTTTCAGATTTTTAAAAGTGATTCCCCTCTATTTTAACACTATAAAAATACAATCCGCCCAAAAATAAACTAAAATAATAAAACTATTTGGCCGTGTGTAAATGTTTATATAGTTATGCCCAACTTATGTTAATCTGGTTTATGGTAAATAATTTTTTCTTGAATAGTTTAAAAGAAAAAAATTTAAAAATAAAATTTTTTAATAAAAATATCAGTAGATTAACGTAGTTTTAGCATATTTTATCTCGTGAAAATTAAAGAAATAAAAAAAACCTCAAGCAAGAAAGCCACACAAGCAGTAGAACCAGAATCAAAACCGGCACGAGTACTACCAGTCCTCATCATTAAAGAATTCAAATCTTCCTCTTCGAGAGAATCATCCTCCTCCTCTTCATCTTCACCGCTAGCTCCATCTTCAGCCTCACCCTTTAAAAATAATTTTGGAATTACTTAAAATTATCCAAAATATATGCCGAAAAATGACAAGTCGTTTGTCTAAGAAAAATGGCAAAAAATATTTTTCTAAATTGTTGTGACCTCCCCAAAATATAAAATGCTTTAAAGGTGAGTAACAATTCCATAAAATTTATCCGCAAATAGTTCCGAAAATTCTACCTGACCTTCCAAAAGATCGAAAATTAGCACCAAAAGTTTGGACGCACACCCGTCATATCCTCCTCCCTTTAAAAAATAAAATAAACCTCTTCCTCATCTTCAACTTCATTAGAAGTAGAATCAGCTACATCCCCTTCATCATCCTCAACTTTATAATCAGAATCTTCTTCTTCATTATTATTATTTCCTTCATCCAAACCCTCAAGTAATTGAGCAATTCCAGGTTTATTATTTTTATTAATATCCAAACTGCTGCTACTACTACTTGGACCTTCTTCAACTTGTTCAACAATATTCTGATTTTTTTCTTCTTTAATTGGTGTTGTTATTGTCGTCTTTTTTGGTGTTTTAATTTTTTGTTGTCCAGAATCTTTAAAAAATTAAAAAACTAAATGAGAAAAATATTTAAGTGATAAGAAAAATGGTTCAAAAAATTCAAACATTTACGCTTTTGCTGACTCCTTCTTACCAGTAAATTAACTGTTCAATCTTTCCATGTCAATAAAAATATCTACGAGAAAAAATATATTTAACCCTGTACTAAATAGAGAAGGCAATGAACAATGCTTCCGGTAAAACATTTGTGGACAACTTTTGCGGACATTTTTAGAAACCAGAACCAATAGTATTTAAATATACCAATAGTATTTGAAGTAGTTGAAGTCGAGGAAACAACATATTCTTCCAAAGCAGGCAATACAAGTTCTTCCTCCTTACCAGCAATTAAATGAACTGCTTCAATTTTTCCATTTCCCTCTTCGTTATTATTTTTATTGATTTTTTCGTCAATTTTTCCGTTTGTTGGACTTGTCTCCTCTTTATCCATTGGAACTGGAATATCATCAATACAAGTTTCCTTTTCCTCTGGAGGCTTTTCAGTTTCTGAAGATGCACTTTTAGAAGATCCACCAGTTTCTAAAAAATAAGAAAAAAGTTATTCTAAAATAGGAAGAATGTTAAACCATTTGCCCTTGTTATTAGTAAATGACTGAATAAATAGATGTTTTATTTTTTAAATTTAAACAATTTAAAAGTGAAATTATTGAAGGAAAAGTGACTGAATGAATGTGACTACAAGAGACTTTTTTACACTTATACAAGGAAAAATAACTTAACATTTCGTACATCAACTAAAACGTAGACTTGGAGGAGGGGGACAAGTACATACACAATCAAGTGTCGTGTTACTGTAACAGGATAATTTACCTTCAATTATCCTTAATTTAAATAATTAAAAAACCTTTCTCCGTTTCCGAATGTCCACTCAATTTTATACGCTTCGGAATTTGTGGAGAGTTAAAAAGCATAACAGAACGTTTAGTCGCCCGACGAGAAGCTCTTTCAGTTGACCATTCAATAACTTCTTCTTCCTCAACTTCCCCTTCCACATTTTCTGGAGGTTGATTTTTAATAAGATATTCTTGATATTTTGTATAACGTTTAATTATTTTGTCTAAACTAGTTCTTGATTCTTCTGATAAAGCTATTGCCTCTGCTAAAATTAAAAAAAATATATTTTGTTAAAGTTAGTTTTCAGTCCGCAAATTCGAAATCCGCAACTTTTTTTTATCAGAAAGTCATAAAAAGGGATAAAAAGGGAAGGATCGAAGAAAAATCTATATCAATATTCGAAAAAAATAACCAAAAGGAGAACCAAGATTTTTGTTTGAGATCACGTCTCGGTCAGATCACTATTAGAAAACCTAATAGCTGAAGATCTTTTATAGTTGCAAAAATTTTTTAAATAAATTTGCGGAGAAAAATTTATCTGAATTTTTTGAAATAAAACTAACATAAATGTTACAGCCGTTAACCCAACAAAAATATTTTTTATAAAAATTCAAATAATTCCCCTAATTAAAAAAATTCTAAATTCAAAAAAATAGATAAAAAATACCCATCAATTCATCCTGCTCTTCCTTTTCAGTTTTTGGCGAATCTTTTTGTTGAGAACTATCCCCCTTCAAAATTGTCAATTTTTCCATAACATTTGGATTAGCCAAAGTCTCATCAAATTGTAAAAAGCCTGTCCAAGCAAATTTTGAATTTCTTTTAATGTTGGAAGATTTTCAGAGTCAAAATTGTTCAAAATTTGTGAATTTTTTAAATAATCAGGAAAATGAAGTGATAAATACTGAGCTACTTCTGGACCTTTAATAAATTAATTTTTTAAGAATTATTTCATAAAAATTAAAAGGCTTATAAAGTGGGTCTCATTGAGTGGGGTTCTATAAGGGAGGGGCTTGTATAAGGATATTTATGGCAATTATCAAAAACCTAATTTTTAAGTCCATTTATGTCCGCAAATGTCTGCCCCTTTTTCAGAAACAATTAAACGAGAGAATAGATTTGCCAGTCCGGCAAATCAAAGGTTTGTAAAACTCAAAAAGGTTTTTCAAATAGTCTCCCCGGTTCTATTTTTTAAATGGTAGAATCTCCAGAAAAATATTTTAAAAACAAAAAACCTCCATGTCCATCATAAACAGCAAAAAAGCTCATTTTCGGCATAAAGTCAATAATACAATTGTGTGCATCTTCTTGATGTATACGCCAACCTTGCATTGAGCAAGAAGCAAAACGAATAGATTCATTTCCTCCACTTTCATAATTTTTTTCTTTTTCCGGTTTTGAACGATAAGCACCCATTTTTTGATTTTAAATAAATAAATTTAAATAGCTAAAATAAATATTTATCAAAAACAAAAAAAAAGAAAATCCAAAACACTTTAAAGTAGAAAAACTTTCCCCAAACTTTCTCCCAATTTTTAACTCTTTTTATTTCTCTTTTTCTTTTTACTCAATGCTCTCTCGTTTTAAATAATTTGGGTACAGCCCAAGTAGGCGCGGGCCAAGTAGGCGCGACCGAGTAGGCGCAGGCCAAGTAGGCGCACGGCCAAGTAGGCGCAAGGGCAAATTTCTTAAATTTTACCCAGAATTTTCTTTGTTAATCTTCAAATAATTTTGTTAATTAGTTAGCTGAATAATCAAGCAACTTTATTTTGACACTGGATCTTTTGCCTCCTTAGGGCAAAAGATTTATTAAGGGAGGCTTGGTGATGTTTTTATTTTTTGATAAAATTTAAGAAAAATCTTTTCTTGTAATATTTTTCTCATAAAAGCTCCATACTTAGCTGTCGATAAGTTTTGGATTACTGGCTAAGTTTGTTAATTAGTGAAAGTCGTGCTGCTTTGATCATTCCTGTGGCTTATCAATGTTATGAATACTAACTAGTTTAACTAGTTTAAGGGGAACTAACTGGTTTAAGGGAATATTATGAATAATTAACCTGTAATAACTAGTTAGTCTCCTTTAGGAACTAACTAGTTAAGGAAAAATGGAGTGTATACGAACGTACAATTAACAATCAAGATAAGACTAAAAGCTAGAAAAGACTAGAAATCAAGATAAGACTAGTCCAGCTACCGTTAAAGCATTAACATAAAAATATTTATGCTGACTTATTTTTTAATTTGAATATTTTACGCTAAAAGATTTGCGCCTACTTGGCCTTGCGCCTACTTGGCCTTGCGCCTACTTGGCCTGCGCCTACTCGGTCGCGCCTACTTGGCCTGCGCCTACTCGGTCGCGCCTACTCGGGCGTGTCCCAATAATTTTTTACAAAACGCCAAAAAACGAATAAAAGGCAATATTCAAATTTATTTAACAGCTTTTTTAACCCACACTTCCCTTATAATTGAGAGCTCGGCACTCTCTCTCTCTATAACACAATCACACAACTCTACCATAATAATCAATTTAACACGTTGGCATTTTATAGACAAATATTATAAAATTCTTTAAAATATTTTAAATGGCATTCATGCTTCCTTTTTGATGAGTAAAATTAAATAAATGTTTGCCTGTTATGTATTTAAAATTAATTCAAAATTATAAAACCGCGGGACCAACATAGCCTTTATATGAGCATCCTTTTATCACCAAAGATGTTCCCATAAAAGGGTGCTGGATCCCACAACTAATTTATAAACACTCTCGATTCGGTCCTTTGTTTGTTGCTAATTCACTACCAATAATTTTCCTAAAAATTTTAGACTTAATGTCTTTTTATTTTATTTCAATTCTCCTATTTTTCAACTTAACTTTTGTGTTTGGAGGAAAGATGATACCTGACAAACCTCCAAATTTCGAATATAAAATGGATGAAAATTCTAATTTAAAAATTGAAAGAATTAAAGTTAACAACAACAATTCTTTAGAAATTACTTTAAAATTTGTTTCGGAAGAATTAGACATTAAATATTTTTTTACACCAATTGATAGTCAATGTGTGGAGGGTGTGAAGGACAATCAAAAAATGATTAAACAAGAAGAAGAGGATTTTAAAAATAATTTTTCTTCTTTCATTAAAGAATTATCAGTTAATTATTTAAAAGGATTTCGTTTATGTTCAAATATTATGCTGAAAGAAGAATTAAAGTTAACAACAATACATTTTGTGAAACCTTTATTTTCAGATGAATTTAAATGGAAAGAAGAAGAAAATAAATCGAGATTATTTAAAAAAGGGTTTCTTCGAAGAGTGATTAAAAGAAAAAATAGAGCTATTTTTTTAAAGGAATTTGAGGATATTCGTTTTTATTTTGTGAGATTTCGGTATGAAAATTGGATGATAAATTCTTTAGATGTTTATGTTCAAGTCCGAGGTAGTTATTTCTTTAAATCAATTGCTTTTTAAGATACGGAATTTTTTTGGATTATGACAATATAAAATTAATTTTTAAATACCGTATCATAACTACTCTGGGTAATTATTGTTTCGACCTTCCGCTGGAGGGAGTAATTAATCAAGGGAGGGTAATTATACGAGGTTTAAAATTTGAACGTATTTTAGGGCGTTTGTTCGGGGGCCATTATTGTTTCAATCTATCGCTGGATGGGGTAAGAGGTTGAGGAGGGCAATTGAGGGAGGGGCGGGGGGCAATTTTTGAGGGAGGGCAATTAATACAGATTATACGGTACTTCAATTTTAACAGAACCTGTATACTACAAGCTGCTCATAAATCGTATTGAGGATGGATGTAACATGACGAAGACTAGCAAAATACATGTGAGTGAAAACGAACTACCAAAAACTGCAGCAGTTAGCCTTCATGGAAGGTTATTTTTTTTGTTTATTTCTTTTTTAAATTTTAAAATGTGTTTAGATTTAAACCTAATGGATTCGAAGGCGGATTTGTAATTTGTATTCAATTCGAACCATCATTAAAAGAAAAAGGTATAGTAGCAGAAGGAGTACAAATAGTCGCGGGAGGGGCACAAATGATTGGAAAAACAGTTATAGAAGGGGCACAAAATGTTGGTAGTGCAGTTGAGGAGGGGGCAAAAATGGCCGTGGGAGGAGTGAATATTGTTGCAGATACAGTTACTGATGGAGCACATTTTGTTGCGAATACAGTTTCGGGTGGAGCACATTCTGTTGTAGGTACAGTTTCTGATGGGGCACATTTTGTTGGAGGCGCGCTTACAAGTGGAGGAAAAAAGATAGCAGGATTTGCCAAAAATGCTTCTTCTACAATTCCTTCTGTTAGTTTATATGTTGAATTTAAATATAAAATATACATCCTGTATTTTTTGTTGATTAAATAACAGAATAAATTGATAAATAGAAAGGTTTATTGAAAAATAAACGGCATTATTTAATGGCAGTAAACAGTAATTAGCACTATAACACCCTCGAGGGCTGGCCCTGCCACCCAGAAATGACAGTCACTTAAATTATTTTAGGGAATATTTCGAGGAATGTCATTTAATAAACGTGGAAAGCGTGCTTCAAGTTCTTCATCGACGTTTAGTGAATCGCCCAAAAATGCGAGTAAGGAGAAGTCAAAAGAAAAAAGAGAAAAGAATCCTTATAAGGTAGATTATTGCAGTAAATCTGAAGAATGAAAATTTGGAATTAATTTTAGATTATTGCAAAAGTACTTCCAGCATTTGATGATGGATTTGAGAAGGAATTTTTACCAGAAGAGATATAAAAGAAAAAGAAGACAGGTGTCTAAGAAAGAGACATAAAATTGAACGAGATTTGTATTAATTGTAAAAACAAAACAATGGAACATTGTTAAGACAATCTTTGTATTTTTAGAAGTTGTCTCTGTTTTTTCTTATGCATAAATTTATAGAGTATTTAGAACATAATTAGGCTAACTATTTCTGCTAATGCAAAGAATTATTTAGGCAGCTGAAGCAACCAACATCTTTTATTGTTCGAAGTGATTGTTTATCCGTTACACCACGTCTCCTCTTACTTATCCTTAGGAATTAAATAGCTACATATAAACTTTAAAATAGATTAGATATTTACTTAATTATTGTAGTTTAAAATAATTTTAAAGTCTGACCTTTCTCACAATTTAATAATCTTCGTGAAAGGTTTACTATAAGCAAAAAAACCCAGATTTTTTTAAACTTATTTCCCAATCTAACAATTTGAATCACTCTTATGTATATTTTACTACACCAAAAGTCATTTATACAAAAAATATTTTCTTAAAAATTCTTTTTATAATCAATCTTTATATTAAAAAGAATTTTGGAAAAAAATGTTTCCATGTATGTAGGAATATAAATACTTTAAATATTTCTCTTAAAAGTCATTTCAATTCAAAAATTCGTTTCTGCAATTCTGTAAAGTTTTTAAATAAACTTAACCTCATAGTATCTCCAACAATTACTTTCCCTCCGGTTAAGTTGGAAAACGTTTAGATTTTCAATAATCGTGAGTTCGAGCCCCTCTCGCGGTGAACAATTTTTTTATTGGTGGATTTCAAAATAAAAAAAAATTTGTTGAAGAATGTGTGTCGCATGAATAGAATTATAGGACAATTAATCCCCCCCCCCCCTAAATTGTTATCTTAACAAAAAATTTGTATACATATACCTACATACCTAAATATTTCTTTTCTTTTTTTTGTTTATTTGATCAAAAAAAGTCATCCCTTTTTTTATTAATAAATTTACCTTATCAAAAAAGCATTGGCAATGAAAACTGATGATGATAACTTTTACTTTTTTAAATATAAAACATGCAAATAAAAATAAAAGTAACAAAACTAAACACATGATAAATAAATAAATTTAAAAAATTATTTCTTTTTTAGTTATTCCCACGTTATTTTTAATTTTAAATAAATGCCCTGTTCTTCCCAATTAATTTCTAATGGCGATACTTTAATTACAAATAATACTTCTGTTAATAATTTCAAAATCCTTTATCATTTAGGGATTACATCGGAAAATACTAATTTTTCTGCAGAATATGGCGATGTTAAGGTTGGGGGAATAATTTTAAAAAAAAGGGGTCAGATTAAAGAAAAAACAGTCGTTAAATATGGGGGCTAAAAGCCCTATTATGTAAATGTCAACAAAACCTTTTTAGTTTGTCTGTTTGGGAGGAAGTTACACAAGAATTCGTAATTATGCAAAACAATTCTCACAACTTTATGGATATCAGGCTAGCTGTAATTTATGTAAAACAGATAGATATGAAATGTACAAAACTGGACCAGTTCTTTGGGCAAATGTGAGAGAGCTTTTAATTAATTAATTAATTAATTAATTCCCCCCCTCTCAATTTTTTATTTAAAGCACGGAATAGGCGGCCCTTCTCTTTCAATTATACTCGATGAAATACTCCAAATGCTTTTATGTGCGGGCGCTACAAATTTTGAAATGTTTAGACTTGGAACTAGTGGAGGAATTGGGGTGCAGCCCGGGACTGTTATTGTATCAAACGGAGCAATTAATACAGCTTTGGAGCCATATAGATATCAATGGATTGGAGGAGAGTTGGTTAGAATTAATTTTGAAGAAATAGTTGTGGCCCTGACCCCCTCCCCAAAATGTCCTCATGAACAAAAACCCCAAAAATGTCCTCCCCTTAAAAATGGTCATAACCATAGAAATTCTAATAACGATCAGATACCAAAAAAGTCAACTATTTAAAGGTCAAACGCCCAGCCATTTTGGATCAACAATTATGCGACCAACTTTACCAAATTGCTCAACAACAAAAAGTTCCAGTAGTAAAAGGAGTAACCCTTTGTGCTGATGATTTTTATGAAAGTGAGAGAGGGAGAGGGATTTTAATTTGAAAAATAATTTAAATTTATTTTATAAAAAGGCCAATATCGAGGAGAGGATGGCTATTTTTGTGATAACAATAGCAACCAAAAAATGAACTCCATGAATAAACTTATTGACAAAGGAGTCAAAAATATCGAGGTTTGAAAGAGAAAATTGAAATTAGGGGGAAAATTTTCAAAATGTTCAAAATAATGTTTTTATTTTTAACAGATGGAAAGTGTGTATTTCGCTGCTATCACATATCGAGCCAAAATCCCTGGTAAATTTTAAAAAATGTCAAAAACTCAATAATATATTTCTTTAGGTGCAATTTGTTGTGTTGCCCTAGTCAACCGATTTGAAGAAAATATTATAAAAATTTCAAAAGAATTTCATGAGGAAGCAGAAATGCGCCCATTCAAAATTATTTCTGAATATATTCACAGGAAATTAAATTTAAAAAATGGAAAAGAAGAGGAAGAGAATAACATAACTTTATAATTTTTATATATTTTTATTTTCCTCATTTCGGACATAAATATGTAGGAGGGTGGGGTTAACTGGGGAAGTATTAATGATGGGATAACTAAAATAAGAGGTTGGTATAAGTAAGGGATGAATGAGTATTTTCTCTAAAATAACCTTCCCCCCCCTCCATAGAGGTCATTCGAAAAACTAACTCCCCGGGGATATTTTAGAGAAAATAAGGAATTAAAAATTAATTTTTTGATTATTATCATTTTTCAGTTGTAAACTAGCTATATATATATTTCAATAATTTTTAACACATTTTACAAAAATTAAACTAATTAAATAATTTTCTCTTGTTCAAAAGTAAAATACCCTTTCTTCAAAAATTCAACAACATGTTGCACAAAAAGCGCTGGTCTTTCTGAATGTACCCTAAAATTAAAAAAAAAATAATTTTTATTCAACAATTAAAATATTTATTTAGAGTGGAGACATTCTGTCCCACCAAACCAAAAAAATATTTTTTTTGAATTATTTTTTAATTGAAAATAGCCTAAAAAGTATTTTTCGGCTAAAAATGTATACAATTTACATAATTTCTAATTTTTGGAAATTTTGTCCCATTTGTTCTTTTCGAAAAAGTCTTTAAAATGAATTTTTTGAAATTTTTCGATTGTTGAAATTTATTTTAATTAAAATTATTTTTTCCTAAAATTTCGTTCATTTAAAATAAATTTCAAAATAAATTCCTTACCAATGTCCAGCACCTCTAATTTCCACAAATTCAGCATTTGGAAATATTTTCAAAATTTCTTCTTTATCCCTCTCCACAATTAAATATTCAGACTTCTTTCCGGCAATAAATAAAGTTGGGCATTTTTGTTTTAAATTATTTGTTTTAATTGAATAATTTAACAAATGGTCTAAATTTAATTCTAATGAAGTTAAATTACATCGCCAATGGAATGGGCCACCTCTGAACAAAAATTTTTTTAATTAAAAAAACAAAAATTTTCAAAAAAAATTTCAAACCTCGGTTTAAACAAATTCGTCAAAAGAAAAGCTCTAATATCATCATCAACAATATGCTTTTTCAAATATTTATCAATTTCAGCCCTAGTTTGGTGCAAATCCACAGATTTTAAAGTTTTAATAAATTCAGAATTATTTGCAGTTGGAGTTGAACTTTTGGTGGGGGAAATGTCTTCAATTATTAATTTCTCAAGTAGAGGGGTAGACGACTAAAAAAATAAATCTAAAAAAATATTAATTTTGAAAAAAAAATAATTGAAAATCGAAAAAAAGTTTTTGATTAAATTTTTTAATTCTTGGGAAAAGATGTTTTGGAATTGGAAAAAACTGGACCCCCCCCCCCCCCCCCGAAATGGGAAAAGGAAAAAATTTGGGGAAGGGATTGGGCAAAAAAAGGTGAGTTTTTTGGCCTACGGCCTTCTAAAATTCTCGGTAAAATTTCGGTATACGACACAGACGCCGATTAAGTCGAATGATATGTCATTCGAAAGAGCTCGTCGAGCTGAGTCGAAATGTGAAAAAATTTTCAGGCGGACTCATAGGAGGGCCGAGATATAGGCCCCCGAAAATCGAAAAACCATAGGGGGGACCAAGCACTTTTTTGGGGTGAAAAATTCGAAAATGCAAATTATACCTCATTCGAAAGAGCTCTTCGAGCTGAGTCGAATGACACCAAAATCAACGAAATCTGACTTGATTTGACAAAGCTATGATCGTTTGTTTTAGCTCCTTACCTTTGGTATCCGTCGAATTTTTTCCTGCTACGGAGGAAGCCAGATAACCCATTACAGCGATAATTGGAATAGGCTTATGTTACGAGCCCAGACCCAGCGCCCGTAGACTCCCCGCGAGGCGCGTGCCGCAAAACCCCGCGCGAAGCGCGGGGTTTTGCACAAGCGCCTCGCCTACGCCCCATAGGTTTACGTTGACCATTTTGAGCCTCTATCTCGGCTCAGAATTAAGATCTCGAGTTGATTTTGGTGTCATTCGACTCAGCTCGACGAGCTCTTTCGAATGAGATATTATTTGCATATTCAAATTTTTTGACCCCAAAAATTTTCAAATTTCGGGGGTCTGTAACTCGGTCATATGAACTCAGATTTCATTGATTTTGGTGTCATTCGACTCAGCTCGAAGAGCTCTTTCGAATGAGGTATAATTTGCATTTTCGAATTTTTCACCCCAAAAAAGTGCTTGGTCCCCCCTATGGTTTTTCGATTTTCGGGGGCCTATATCTCGGCCCCCCCCCCTATGAGTCCGCCTGAAAATTTTTTCGGTATAATTTCGGAATACTGAACAGAAAGCAAATGGGTCAAATTATATGTCATTCGAAAGAGCTCGTCGAGTTGAGTCGAAATGTGAAAAAATTTTCGTGCGGACTCATACAGAGGCTGAGATATAGGCCCCCGAAAATCGAAAAACCATAGGGGGGACCAAGCACTTTTTTGGGGTGAAAAATTCGAATATGCAAATTATACCTCATTCGAAAGAGCTCATCGAGCTGAGTCGAATGACACCAAAATCAACGAAATCCGACTTGATTGGACAAAGTTATGATCTTTTCTTTTAGCTCCTTACCTATGGCATCTGTGGAGATTTTTGCTGCTACGGAGGCCCCAAATACGTCCAGAGCAAGGGAGATAGGAATAGGTTTATGTTACGAGCCCAGACCCAGCGCCCGTAGACTCCCCGCGAGGCGCGTGCCGCAAAACCCCGCGCGAAGCGCGGGGTTTTGCACAAGCGCCTCGCCTACGCTCCATAGGTTTAGGTTTTTTGTGTCATAACTTTGTCTAATCTTGTCCAATCACGGTGATTTTGGTGTCATTCAACTCAGCTCGTCGAGCCCTTTCGAATGAGCTATTAATTGCATATTCGAATTTTTTGACCCCAAAAATTTTAAAATTTCGGGGGTCTGTAACTCGGCCATATGAGGTCGGATTTCGTTG
This sequence comes from Meloidogyne incognita, assembly GCA_036172945.1. Classification (NCBI taxonomy): domain Eukaryota; kingdom Metazoa; phylum Nematoda; class Chromadorea; order Rhabditida; family Meloidogynidae; genus Meloidogyne; species Meloidogyne incognita. The sequence continues at coordinate 4,282,193 of JARQAC010000002.1, forward strand.
ATTTCGGTGTCATTCGACTCAGCTCGATGAGCTCTTTCGAATGAGGTATAATTTGCATTTTTGAATTTTTTACCCCAAAAAAGTGCTTGGTCCCCCCTATGGTTTTTCGATTTTCGGGGGCCTATATCTCAGCCCCTGTATGAGTCCGCACGAAAATTTTTTCACATTTCGACTCAACTCGACGAGCTCTTTCGATTGACATATGTTTTGACCCATTTGCTTTCTGTTCAGTATTCCGAAATTTTTCCATTTTTTCACATTTCGACTCAGCTCGACGAGCTCTTTCGAATGACATATCACTCGACCTAATCGGCGTCTGTGTCGTATACCGAAATTTTTCCAAATTCTCAAAATTTTTGCTTGCGAAAAATTAATCCCCATCTTTGGTTCGGGGGTGTAATAAACAACCAGACAAAAAAATAGCCCATAAATTAAAAAACAAAACCTCAGCATCCTGCAAACTAAATTCTGCGGCCACTTTCCCTCCCATTGAATGCCCAAGCAAAAAAACAGTTTTAAATATAGACCGGCTCAAAACTTCTTTTTGAATAAATTCCCGTAAATCCGCGGCCATTAGCTGATAACTACATTCTGAGGTATGCGGAGATTCTCCATGATTTCTCTAAAAAGTGAAATGAAAATTAGGAATTTCCAAAAAGAAATTTGAGTAAGAGGCTCAAAATGGTCAATAAATTTTTTCTAGCAAGAACTAGAATCCAAGTAGCCGTAGGCTTGGTCGGAAAGTAAACCAATATGTATCAAATGGAAAAAAAATCCAAGATTTGACAATTAAGAGCTCTTACCCCTTTTTAAATGAAAAACAAAAAAAAAGAAAAAAATTTGGAGAAAGGAGAGGATGGGGTGATTAATCAGTCTTAAAATTTAAAAAAATCCAAACCATATCGACAACAAAAACAAAATTATCAAGTTCCTTTTGTAAAGCTTTAGCCGCTGAACGCCAATTTTGTTTATGCCCAAAAATGCCGTGTGTAATAATTAATGGATTTGTTGCTTCGATTTTATCTTCATTTCGTTTAAAAGTTCCCAAATGTAAATCGTAAGCCAAATTTACTGTTGAAAGTTTTTGTTGGTCTTTTTGGGAAGTTGAAAGGTCTGAACAAAATGAACGAAATAATAATATTCTTTTTAAAGATTTGAAGTATAAATGAGTGGTAGATGAATTAGAATATAAGGAATAGGTCATTTATAATCTAAAAAACGAAAAAAAACTCGGAAAATAGTCAAAAAAAAAGAAAATTTTAAAAAATAGACAAAAAATTTGCACCTCTTTTTACATCTCGCACTAGCTTTGCACAAGAAAAATAAAACGCCTTTCAACAAACTCCAACCGGATACAACCTACCACTTCGAGTTGTATGGCCTGGGTACAAAGTAAAACTTTTAACCCTAATCATACATGTACAAGTACCGCCCAAGCAGGCTCCCAAAGCGAGGAACCGGCGTCTGTTAAGGCTTGCATCAACCCCCATTTTCTCTTTTTTATTTACGGTTTTTCCCATATCAAAAAATTTTAGATAGGATGTAAATTCTTTCACTCACTCTCTAAATTCTCAATTATCTTTTATATTTTCTCGTTCTCTTCTAGAAAACTTTAAAATTCAATTCTTGTTCGACAAAATGGCAAATTTTACCCCTTGTACCATTTTTGTTTTTGGCAATATGTCCAATTTTAAAAATAAATGAAATAATGTCCCCGGTCAGTTGACAACGCTTTTTAAAATCGATCATTGATTGCCTGTCTTTAAGTGTATTTGTTTGGCTTACTTTAGAAATTTTTAAAATTTTCTAGGGCTTCAAATTTTCGACTTTTACGGTTTTTCTGATTTAGACGGTTAATTTTAGCCAAATTATTTTAATTTTTCCTTTCCTTCCCTTAGAATTTTTCCAAATTTTTATTAAATTTTTGGCTTTCTTGTGACCCTAATTTTCAGTTTTTGTGCCAAAACGTCTTTTAGAAAATGAGTACACACTCAAATGCTCGAAATATTGGTGGCTGTTCCTCTTCCTCACAAATTCAAGACGAATATATTGTTGTAGATGATCAACAACAACAAAGAAATCAACGTATTTTAATTTCTGCAAAGCTTGAAGAAGAAGTGGGAGGCGAATATGGTCAATTAAATTATCAACAACAATATTCTGATGATTTTGAAATTTGTGATGAAATTGTTGTTGATGCTGAAGATGGGGAAGATGGACGTGTTTTGGTTTCAGTTCCAGCAGGTTCTTCTACTTATGACAATTATGGACAGTTTGCAGAAGATCTTTTTCTGGATGAACAAATACATGGGAAATCTAATGTGCGTTCAATGAGTGCTAAACGAGTAAGGGGTTTTTTGTCGAATTTTTAAATATTAAGGGCATCGGGTGGTTCCATCGGTGATTAATCTGATCTCTACAGATGAGTAAATCGCCAAAGAATTATTTAAGGAGCATTATTTTTTTACTTTTGGGCAATAGTTATTGTTTCCGTTAAAGAGTTTTCTTTATGGAATATTTCTCATCCACTAGTACTTTGTAATTAGATTTCTATTTTGTCTTACTGAATTCTCGCCGTTTTTATTTTAAGATCAAAAAAGGCTTGGAAAGTAAAGAATTATTTCGAGTTCCAATTTACAAAGGAAACACTAAATATGGAGCTGGCTATGATCGTTTAGTTAATTTTGATGGTTCTACTACTGATGTAACTTTTAATTTTTTTAATTTTTAATTGACTTTTGAGTTTTTCGCTAAAAAATTTTATTCCTAAAAAATATTATCATTTTAGCACTACATTTGCAAAAATTATGATCAGTGCGGAAAATTTTTTCATCGTCGCTATTTGGATGCTCTTAAGTATTTTTTCTTTTAAAATTTTCTTTTAAAAAAATTTTATTTTAAGCACTCATATGCAAACATGCCGTAATAAAAATTTAATTAATCCAGAGGAGTGTAATGCTAATGCTTGTAAAGCACTTGTTGCTCGTTTGGTAGTTCAAGAACCAACAGCTTTGACTTTGCTTACAAGCCGTTTTTATTTGGAATTTATGGAGGAATTGTCGAGAATTATGTAAGGTATTTTTGAGGGTTAATGTTCAAAGAAGTTTTCTTGGCATTTTTATTTATAAGTAATTTTAAAATTCCTCTTAAATTTAAGGACTTTTGCCTTTTTCGTTTTGTTGCCGAAAAAAAATCCACTCAAAAGTAATGTTTCTATTTTCTTGGGTTATCAGCTGTTCCGATACGTCTTCTTCCTTCATTTATCTATCTATTACTTTTAAAAACACGTGTCAGTAGTAGACCCCCAAAAAGAACGTACATAGGAAGATGTTAAGAACTCGTTCCCTCCTATTAATTTCTCTTCCCGCTTAATTACTCTCATTAGCCCTAAAGATTTTTTTTAGTATTTTGCGTCAAGGTATTGGAATGCCTATAGGAAGAGATGTTTTGCCTCGTCACCGTGATTTAATAAATGAATTAATGAGATTTTTACATGAAGATGAAGTAGCTTTACTTCCTTCAATATTGCATGAAATGTTTCAGAATGGGTTTGCATTGGAAACTCTTCAAATGAATTTAAATGATTCTTCAACTGGAGGATGTTATAAAGTTTTGTTAGCTACACATATAAGCAATTCATGGTTTTTTCTTTAAATATTTGTTGCTTAGTGAAGCGTAAAAAATTAGGAATTTGAACCCGATAAACGTGAAAACAACGTTTCTTGGACTTATTGAGTTATAACTTCTTAAGAAGTAATTTGACTTGATCCATCAAGTTGGAAAAAAGTTACCGCTTATCGTGGGCTTCCGAATGATATAAGATCCTTTTGGATTAGATCAAGCAGCAAAAAGTTATGTTTGAGTAAAATAGGATTGTACTCAACTAACCCCATCCGTTTTTAGATATCGTTTTCAAAGACAAAATACTGGCCTGAAATTCAAAAAATTGTAGGCTGACCTGGGTCCTAGGAATCTTAAAAGAATCTGTCTTTTCGCTGGCAAAAGTTATAGCCCATCAAAAAAGTAGGACCTTGACATTATAGGAAAAATCTAGCCATCGTTCAAGATCCTGTAAAATTTTTTATTTTTTTCTGAATAGGCTAGAGATGGATTAAATTTCATTTTTAAAATTAAATTTTAAAGGGAATTAGTAAGAACTGTTATTAAATTTTATCCAATATCTGATACAATAATTACTGGAGATTCTTGTATTAAACCATTAAGACAACTTGTTTCTCAATTTGTTGACAAAGGAAAGGATAAACAAAAAAATTTATTGGAAAAGTTTCATATAGTCTCTGAATTTGAACAAATGGAGGATGAAGACGATGATGCTGAGGAGAATGAAAAGGTTTTTGAAAGAAAATTTTTTTGACCTTTTTAGTTCTTTGTTGATAGAAATTAAATTTTGGAATCAAAGCCGTAAGCAGGCACGTAATCACCTTCCCTCCTTGGCCTTTTTTAAAAGGATTCTAATGAGAATGAGATTATTATTTTATACAAAAGACTGAACTTTCTTCTAGATAATTAATTATTTTTAACTATTTCAAGGGGTTGCGCCATCCTTGTTTATTAACATTGTTGGATTCTGTTGCTGATCGACTCTTTTCTGAACCTCTGCCAATTAAATCAAATGATTTTGACGTTAAAAAGTTGGTTAAAGTTCGTGAATTGCTTCGTTCTTTAAGAGAATTTGCTGAACAAACAAGGTTTAATATTTTCTATTTTCGGTTAAACCAAAGAATTTAACCAAAGAATCCTTTTCTTGGATATTCCCAAATAATAATTCTTTTAGTCAAACATTCATGTTAATGTTCTCTTTCTAGTTCCTTTACTCATAAACACACCTAAAATCTTTTAAATTTAATTTTAACAATTTTTTAGACGTTATAAAGACCTTCGTTCACTTCTCTCGCCTCGTTATACATCAATTAATGGAAATTCTCGTTTACTTTTGATGCTTCAATTATCTAGAAGATGGGTTTCTTCTATTGAAAATATTTCAAAGGTTTTGCATCAAACAAAAAATTCTTTAATTAGAGCACTTTGTGCAATTCATTCTGATATTTTTGAAGAAAAAAATGTTACATTTTTGTGGAGTTATGTTAGAGTTATGGAAGCTTTTGAAATGTCTATTGTTGATTTGGAAACTGTGGTAAAAATTTAAAAAATTTATATGAAATAATTAAAAAAAATTTTCTTGGCTCATTTCAATAAATATAAGAGCATATTTAAATTTAGCTTTCAGCGGGCTCCTTTTATTTTGCTTGGTCTAACCATTTTTCAGATATTCCTACTCAAAATTTTAACGTGATGGATCAAATCTGAAATGTCCCATAGAAAACCCGAAAATTTTGTTGTATCTGTCGATTTCTGTTGGATAGGCGTTATTGACCATTTGTAATTTGTATAATAATAATGATAAAAATAAAATAATAGCATGACTTGCGAATAAAACTGGCAGACTTTTGGGATCATCAAGGAAAAGAACTAAAAATTTCTAAAAAAAATTTTTTTCAGTCAGCAGACAAAACTCCAAATTCAAATTTAATTTTGTTTATTCTTCTTGGACTAAACAAACGTTTAAATGTTTTGAAAGATTCTACAAAGCATTTAAAAAATTGTGATTTTGAAACGTTAAAATCTTTGGCTAATTTTGCTTTAAATAAATTGGAAAAAGATTTTAAAACTTATATTGATAAAAGAATGGCTTTATGTGCTCTTTATTGTGATCCAATGGGGTTAAATCATATTGGAGATTTGTCTGATTTTTGTACTATGGAAGAGGTTTTTATTTTTTCATTTAAAAACCTTGTCTTATCCCCTACCCAAATTTTTTCTTTCCCTCATTTCGGGAGAGGGGAGGGGGATTCCTCCCTCTACCCCCGGCTACGGCCCTGATCCTTGGTATTAGTGCCAAAATTTTGATGCGAATTCCATATTCAACGATTGCCAACTCCATTGATTAAGAATTATTTTTTAAACAAAATTCGAATTTCAGGGTGGATTTCGAAATTCTTTAAATAAAAATTTTAATTTAAAATATTTTGCGGTTAAAATTTGCGGACATTTTCTATCTATAGTAGATTATTTTTTAAATAAGGAATTTTTCAAAATTTTTAAAGGTCAAGAGTGTTGTTTTGGTTGAATTAGAACATTTATTAGAAAATTCAAATTTACCAACCTCCCAAACATCAATATCATTAGATGGAGTGACAGAAAATGCTAACAAAAATGGACAACAACAAAATAATTCTTCCTCTTCTCCTTGGTTAAGTTATACAGAAGAAGCACAACATTATGAACAATTAACGATTGAAGAAATTTTTGAAACACTTGAAATTAATGGTGTTGCGGGGATTAAAAGAGATCCGAAAAAATATAATCCGTTGGAATTTTGGAATGTTTATGAAGAGGTTTGCTCTGTTTTTTAATTTTGGATTATTTCCTCGGAATTTTTTTGGTTTATTTTTTTCATTTCAATAGGTTAATTAAATGAAGTCTCAGATCTAGTAATCATTAAATCTAGGAAAAATACAATTTTTAATTCCCATCTAAATTTTAGATATATCCATCAATTGCTCGTTTAGCAAAAAAATCATTTGCCACGAATGCAACATTAACTGGGGCTGAACAAATTTCACGTCAATTAGCTCCATTAGCTTCTTCCTTATCATTTCAATTTAAAAGTGGAGAATTAATATCTAGAATGATTAGAATTCATTCAATTTATAAAAATAAAGAAAGTTTAAAACCAATAAAAAATAAAATGTTAATTTTTGAAAATTTGAGAAAAAGGCCACCACCACATCCACAACAATCACAACAACAGAAACAGCCTCAGCAACAACAAAAACAACAAAACTCTATTGAACAACAAAAGAAAAAAGATAAAAATGTAGTAGAAATTACGAGAAAAAGAATAGCAAATTTTGAAAGAGAAGAAGAAGAGGAAGACGAAGAAGTTGAAAAGGAAGAGATTGAACAAGAAAAAGTTTTGAAAAAGAAAAGTAATAAATCTGACTCTAATATTGCTATTTAACAATTTTATTTTTGTTTTTTTTCTGTTTTGCGTAAAGTTTATTTGAATGGAATTTTTTGGGAATCTTTTCCGGTTTGGGGTTAGATGGGCGCTGCCAATGAAGTTAGGTAATTTTTGTCCAAAAGGGGCTGGTCTTACATATGGGAAGTTACACAAAAATTAGACGCCTTTCATCAAACTCCAACCGAATACAACCTAACACTTCAATAGTGCCATCTTGAAGTGCGGGAACCGGCGTCTGAGAAATGGCACATTTGATTATGTGTCCTTTTTCTCTCATATTTATGTTGCCTTTTATTGCTAAAAATTTTTTATGGGTTGTAAAATTATATTCTCCCTATTGTTTATTTTTCCCCTCTCTTATTATTTTTTTTCACATCTTTTAGTAGGGTACGGCCCACTTAGTCGCGCGGCCACTTAGTCGCAGAGCCATAACTTGCTTTAAGATTTCCGAATCTTTCCAAATTTGGTATTAAACGATTCCTCTCATCGAGCTAAAGAGATTGGTACCAAAATTGATAAGGGCCAGAAATTTTTTAGCAAGTTATGGCTCTGCGACTAAGTGGCCGCGCGACTAAGTGGGCGTGTCCCCTTTTAGTAATGTGCGGAAAAATTGATTCTTCCGGATCTGGATTCCGGATTCGATAATGGAGCCGGACCGGATCCGGCCGGGCTTTTCCGGATTAATCCGGTCCGGAAAAATCCGGAGATTGCGAAAAAAAAAACCGGATTTGGGATCCGGACTCCGGAAAAATCCGGCCGGATCCGGCACTCTAATTTTTAGTCATATGTTGGTTAATAACGAAACACAAATGGTTATCAGAAAATAATTCGAAATGTTAGATTTTATTTTCGATTTACACCACATACAAGATTTGTAATCGACTGTCATCAGAAATTTATTTTTATAACATTGATGTTATTTTTTAATTTTTTTGTTTTAAATTTTAGTGAAATTTTTTTGTGGAATGCGTCACGCAGTTGTAAAAACCCAATTACACAAAGCAGTCAAATCTGCATCAGAAAAAGCTTTGGATATTATTGAAGCAGCACCAAGAATTCGATTAAATAATTTGAGAGACAATCCGGGTGCTAGAACTGAGGTTTTATTTTTCTTAATTGAGAAAAAATTCTTTTTTCATAGGGAAGACAAGTAAATGCTCAAGCTCACAATCAAGCTGGACATACAATTGGAGAATTACAACACGCAGCAAAACCCCCAGCAGGATGGGTTTGGGGGACTTTTTAGACCGTGGCACAGAATGTTTCCTGGAGATAAACAATTTAATGGGGATATTAAGTTTGTGTTTTATTTTTGGTGTTTTGGGAAGTTTTTTTTGAGTATTATCTTAACTTCTTTTATTCACTGGTGGTTGGTGGTCATCTTGGTTAAGTGGGAAAGCTTTTAGGGTTTAGGCTTTATTAGCTTCAGGTTCGAATCCTCTCACCGGATATCATTTTTGTACTTATTTGTGATATATGTATTAACCGCTTTTTCGTTTTTATCTTTACTTTAATAGCTAGCTTATGTCAAAATTCCGGTACTTGTGGGTTATCCCAAACCAGTTTTTGCGGACATATTTATGCGGACTCATTTATGTACGAAAAGGTCAAATGTTCTCCCTTCAAATTTCTCCCTTCCTCGATTTCACTCAATTTTCTCTGTGGCATTTTTAATGAGAGCATCAATAAAGAAAAGATTAATTTTAAATACAAATGACCGATTTCTAAATAAGTGGTGAGGGGGTGAGGGTTTTCCAAAATATAGTCCAGACAAAACACACTTTTGTTAATTAGTCCAAATTGGTCAGAAATAACAAAAATTGGTCCGGAAAACTGGTTCACAAATAGATCTAGACAAACTTCGATATCAGAACCTATGTAAACGTTGTGTGTGTGTACAATTTTGGTACTGTTAAATCTCCTATTTCCATTAAATTTTTTGGGTGTGTTAAGTGTCACAATACCGAGTCAATATTTAAAACACGCAAAGCTCGATGCTTATCGCCAAAGAAAAAGATTTTGAATTAGTGAAAATAAATACATAAAAATGAAAATATTGGGTAATAGTTCGGATTAGACCCCCCCTTCTTTTTCCTTTCTAAAAGTATTAAAAATGGTCAGTCAGGCTTATGTTATAGAACTCGTCGAGCTGTGTCTAATGATACCAAAATCAACCCCGGTCTTAACTTTGGGCCGAGATACAGACCCCCCGAAAATCGGAAAATAAAAGGGTGGACCAAGCGTATTTTTTGGGTTAAAAATCTGATTAAACAAATAATTGCTCATTCGAAAGGGTTTGTCGAGTTGTTTCGAATGACATCAAAATCAACAATTGAACAGGATTTGACAAAGTTATGACAAAAAGTAATCCTATTGTAGTCGTTAGACGCTTTTGCAAAACCTCTCTTTGCGCATGGTTTTTGTCTGTATCTCGGCCCAAAGTTAAGACCGGGGGTTGATTTTGGTGTCATTCGACACAGCTTGACGAGTTCTATAAGCTAAGACTGACTGACCATTTTTAATACTTTTAGAAAGGAAAAAGGAGGGGGGGTCTAATCCGAACTATTACCAAATATTGATCCTAATGTTATGTAGTTTATATTTGATGGCATTGCAAAAAATTAATCTTTTCTTTATTGATGCTCTCATTAAAAATGCCACAGAGAAAATTGAGTGAAATCGAGGAAGGGAGAAATTTGAAGGGAGAACATTTGACCTTTTCGTACATATGTAAATGAGTCCGCATAAATATGTCCGCAAAAACTGGTTGGTGTGCGCCAAAATTTTGGCGTTCACTTTGGCGTTCTGAACGCAAAATTTTTTGTACATAAATTTTCATCACTTCAGCGCCGCAGGCGAAAATTTTTTGAATTTTGGACCTCAAGAAGCCAGATTTCTTCCTTTTTTAGCGCCGCAGGCGAAAATTTTTTAAATTTCAGAGGCCGTAGGCCAAAAAAATTCACTTTTTTTGCCCCAGCCCTTCCCCAAATTTTTTCCTTTTCCCCATTTCGGGGGGGGGGGGGGCTCTAGCCCCCCCCTGGATACGCCCTTGCCAAAATTCCTTTCAAAAATATTTTAAAATTTTAGAAAAATTAATTTTTAGCCTTCGTCGAGAATATATTCCACTCTCTTTAATTGAACTTCAACGAATTATTGATTTGGGATGGTTGGATACAACCAGACTTATTGATGTTTGTGCTCTATGTGCAACTCGGTTATTTGATGAAAAATTTGTTCCGAGTGAATTGAGGCAATTTGGAATTGATTTAACTGATGAGGTTTTTTTTAATTTTTTTTGGGGGAAACTGGGTAATTTTAGATGGATCAACCCTCGTGATTTTGAGGGATCTCAAAAAATCTCAATTTGTTATTCGGTCTTTTTTTCTTTCTTTTTTTTGGAATAAAAATGTATAATGGTCAGTAAAATATTCTAAAGAAGGAGGGGGAGGGGAGAGATAACATTTTTTGTCTTGCAGGATTAACTAACTCCCAAAAATTTTTTAGATTCTTCTTCATTCTTTTTCATACCTTCGTTATAATCCTACTATTTTTCAAAAATATTTTTTCCTTTAATATTTTTTAAATTTTCAGGGGGAAGAAGTATTTTCTACTCCAATAAATTTGGAAGTTCAATGGGCATCACTCACAGCAATTGCGGCTATTGAAAGGGCTGGTGGACGTATAAGAACAGCTTATTACGATTTGGAAAGTTTGAAGGCTGCAGAAAACCCAGAAGCTTGGTTTCGTGCTGGTAAACCAATCCCGAGGCGTATGCACCCTCCACACTCGTTGTATGCTTATTATAGTGATCCTGACTACAGAGGGTTTGCTTTTTTTAATTTTTTAGGTGGAAGGAGGGGAATTTTGGAGGGAGGGTGTTGGTATAGTGACTAGCACACGAAACGGAATCCCGTTCTTCTGGTTCGAATCTTTTTGTGTTGGTTTATGTTTAGTTTTTAGAAGTTATTTATTTAATATTTCTGGGGATTGGTGAAAATTTTTAATCGAAAAGAAATTTAATTTTTTGTATTTTTTAAAATTTATAATTTAAAATTTTTTTCAATTAAATAAAAAATAAAATTATTTTTTTTTAAGTTATTTGGCCAATCCAGAAGAAATTGAAAAATCAAAAATTAAATTATCAGAAATACTTGAATATAATTTAAATAAAGAAGAAGAAAACCAACAAAAATATATAATTGAAGATAAAACTCCAAATCAAGTATTTTTGGGTTTACAACCTGGACAGTTAATTAGTTTAGAAGATAAAAAAGTCTTTGAACCAACAAATGAAGTACTTATTAATTATTATAAAGGGATTGATGGGCCGTTGTCTGATACTGTTAGATAGAAAAAATATTTTAAAATTTTTTTGTTAAATTTGTTTTTTTATAAAAATTTTTTTGCTCATTTTTTATTTGTGTTTTATTTGTTTAATCATTTTATTATCTGACAATACATATTATTTTTTAAATCCAATCTTGACAAAAAAAACTTTAAAAGACGGAGATGCGAGGCATTTAAGGGCCTTGTTTTGATACTTTTTCCACACAAGATACGGCGTTTTAACCCATTGTGGCTTGTCGATATTTTAGAGAATCTACCTTTTGTTTAGGAACTATTTTTTCCTTTATTCTCTCGTCTCTCTTACTTTTACATTGTCTTTTTTTATTGAATTAAATTTCCAGTTTTTTAAGGTTTTTTTTTTAATTTTTTGGATGTTTAAGCGACTGTATTTGATTATATTTTATTCTTTTTTTAATTTTTTAGTTAAAAAATTTAAAAATTTGTCTCAACTTTAATCTTCCCCATGTCTTCACATCATGCCAAAATTCGGAATAAATTTGTAATTTTTTTTTAAATTTAATTATAATTAAATTTCTTTTATTTTTAAAGCGCAAACGTCATCACAATTCCAACGAAGAGGATGAAAATTCTTTAATTGTTTTTGGATATTCTTCCAAACTTCACAAAACTGAAAATATTTTTTCTGTTGGAGATGATTTTCAATCAACTTCCTCGTCTGTAGCTTTTGATGAAAACAAACATTTGATCCCTTGGAATGGCGATGAAGAATTAAAAATTGATAGGTTAGTTTGGAAATAGTCAAAAAACTTGTGTTTACTTAAAATTCTTTGATTGATTTGACGAGAGAGAGGAAGGAATTTCTTCAATTTTTTCAGGTGATTTTTAATTTTTTATTTTGTCATTTTCTAAAACAGTTTTAATAGCTTCTAGTCTGTTTATTGTCTAGGTTTTTAATTATTGAAAGCCCTGAGTTCATTTTTGAGTATTGTCAAATCCATTTTTCTGTTTTTACTGCCCTAATAGAAATTTCATTTTTTGGTCAAGACAACACGTCTTTTTGTCATTGGGGACTCAACTCCCTTTTAGACGGCTTTAATCATTTAATTATAGATCTGTGAGGGATCTAGTCTGATTTTTAAACTGAATCATTTTCTTTTTCGGTGTTTCTTGACTTAAGGCCAAGAATCACTTCGTGTCAATCAAGATACAAAAATCTTTTGGATTTTTGTTCTTTCTAGTTTACTAAATTTAATTAGATTAAAAAAAGTACCTGTCTTCTTCACAAATGATCATTGTACGCCTCCAAGTTTTTAGTTGTTTTTTTTTTCCTTTTTTTAATTTATTGGTTATTATAATTTATTTTTATTCTTTTTCAGTGTTTTTCAATCTCGATATAGCTCTTTGGTTTTCTAAAAATTTGGTGTGATACTTTGGAAGTTTTAATCTTCATGCGTAAGTTCAATTTACACATTGGTGTGGGAAAACAAAAATTTTCAAATTAAATATTTTTAATTAATTTTTGTTTATTTTTACAAAATTTGATTTTTCAGATACGATGTTCGCCTCTATTTAACATCTCTTGATGAATTTGATAAAGAAATAAAAAATTTGGAAGGGAAAGGAAATGAAGAGTGTAACGACGATAATTCTGCTGAACAACTCGAAGAGGAACTTTGTGATGAGCAACGATATGCTGATTTGTATGCTGATATAAGACAAAAAGAGCTAGGTTTGGGAATATTTTTTGTTGGTTTTTTTATTTAAGGTCAGTTTTTCTTATTAGGGTAGGAAGGAAGGGAAACTAGCCGGGGGTTATTATCTATTAGAATTAGAAGGTGAACTCCCAAAACATCAATTTTCGTATATCATAAAATTCTAATTTCTTTCAGATGAAGAAAGCAAAAATCGTAAACGTGCTGAAATAGGATATAGTTACGATCAACAACAACCTTCACCTGCTGTAGATGAAGAGGAGGAAGAAGAAGATGAGCCTTATGTAAAACCAATTTCTTTAAAACTTCCTGTTGGAATTGCAACGGTTCTTTAATGATTATTTGATTTCATTTAATATTAATTTTCTGTTTTTTTAGCCCGATTCTGTCCGCCAAAATTTATTAATTGAGCGTACTGCCCTCTTTGTAGTCGAGAAAGGTCCTCAAATGGAAGTTGTAATTAAGGCAAAACAGCGTCACAAAGCAGAGCAATTTGGTTTTTTGGATTTTGATCACCGTTTACATCCTTTTTATAAATATTTGTGTAAACAAATTCGAGAGAAAAAATATGTGCCTGAATTGAGGCAACCAACAAAAGCGAAGAAAGGTTTTTTAAATTTATTTTTGTTACTTTTCTATTAAATCGACTTTAAAGTAAAGCTAAACAGCGTCACAAAATTTTAAATTTTAGAACCAGAACCAATTTCTTCCGAAAGTGATGATTCAAACTCCGATTCAGATGCTGGTTATTTACATCCACTTTTGTGTGGTGATGCTAATAAAAAAGCAACAACAAAATCAGACACTCCTCCAGAATCTGGATTTATTGGACCATCACAAAAACCAAAGCAGCAAGCGAAAAAGATTGCTGATTCATTAAATAGTGATTTGGATGTGCTTATTCAAAAATTTCATCGTTCTGATGATGTACGTATTTTTTAATTTTGTATTTTTATTTTATACATCCCCCTACGCCAAGAAATCTTTTAAAAAATTTCCTTTCAGCAAAGTTCATCCTCATCTTTATATTCTTCGTTAATGAAAAGTTTGCATTCTTTAATTCCTGGACAATCTAAAGAAAATGAGGAATTGAATAAAAACAATGAAATTGAGAAGAAGGAAGAAATTGAAAAGAAGAAAGCTGTAGCTGTAGTAGAAGAACAACCACCACCTTCCAAACCTCAACCACCAGAGATTTTGTATGAAACAGATCAAAATCGAATAAATGGTATATACATATTTTAAAATTTTGGTTATTACTCAATTATGGGAAGAAAGCTCATTGAAGACCTCCTCCCCTTTGAGCGCACAACGATTTTTACTTATTCATATCCTTCCTGGAGGCCTGAACTACGAATATTAATTAAATGGGAAAGTTGATGGAATTTCTATGTTCCCGGAAGGATATTTTCGGATAGAGCTTGTCTTGACCGAATGGATTCTCTTTGTCCTTCCAGCTGCTTTTACCTTTAATTTGAAATGCTTCAATAAATCTTTAGATTATAATTTGTGGCATTTGGAATTTTATGGACGTCAAAGTCCTTATTTGCCTGGACCTCCACCTTTTCCTCTTACCCCTGCAACTGATTCTGTAGTCGAATCTGGAATAGCTGTTGCTGCTAAATATGTAGCATTTCAAGGAGCGGCTGCTGAACAAAAATTGATTGGTTTGTTTTTAATAAAAATTTTTTTTAGTTTTTTAGTCTTCTTTTCTTTAATCTAAAAAGTTAGCAAGTTTTATCCGTGTTCTTTTTTATATAGGTCGTATTTTACTATAAGATTCATTCAATATTAAATGGACCTCAATTTAAGATTCGAATAGTACCAAACAGTAAAGATGTTCTCTTGTTACTTTAATTTTTGTCTCAATGCGAAAAAGATTTTAATCTCGGGTGTTATGGTGAGATCCGGTTTTTTTCAAAAACATTCTTTTATGTTTAAATTAACTCGCGTATAAAACTTGCGAACTTTCAAGAATTTAAAGGTTTTTTTTAAATATTATTTTTTAGAACACAATGGAGACAAAGTTCATTTCCTGTCAGCCAGAAGTCCTTACTATACATTTTATCAATCTAAAGTACGTCAAATTCAATGGCAAATATATCAACAACAACAACAATTTCAAAATAAATTAAATAAAAATTCTCAATTAACACCATCAGCTTCAACAAAAACAAATACTCCAATGTCTCAACAATTATTAATTAAACAAATAATTAAAGCAGCAACTTCAAAAGATCCAATACCTACAGAATTACCTGTTGGTAATACTACAAGAAATAATGGTGGTTTTTATAAAGAAGAGGATGGGACAGATTTTGGAGGTTTTTTAATATTTTATTTTTAAATAAGGAAAGGAAAGTCCTGCTAGACGCTTTCAAGTTTTATAAAATAAAGAGGGTTTTCGCTCATGTAGAAAACATGTATTTAGGGGATATTAAGAGGGTGAGAGGAAAAAGTCTGCTGGGAGTTTGGTTTGTTATTTTTTAACAAAAGACAAAATAATCTTTTGATTATAATATTTAAATATTTTTAGATAAAAAACAATTAGAACGTCGTGAAAAAGCTCGCCTCTTTATGGAGCGAATATTAAACGAAAGAATGGCAGAAAAACATTTCGGCAAAAAACGCTTAAAAGACGGTAAAAATTTTTTATAAAGTGTTTCTCTGCAAATTAATTGGGCTATCTTGAAGATTTTTTGAGTTTAATATAGTACGAGTGTTCCCATAAACGAGTGTTTGCGAAGGAGGTTATTTTTATTTCGGACAAAATTTGTAGACATCCACACCTAACTTGGAAAGATTAAAATTTAATTTTTAAGGAAATAAATTGCCTGTAGAACCTCCAGGAATTATTTCGTCCCCAATAGTACTTTCTGATACAACAAAAAATGAAAATGAAGAAGAAAAAAATAAAACAGCAACAACAATTTCACCATTAAATCTATCAAAAACAATAACTTCAATGATTGATATGCATATTAAAAAAACTTTTGGAGAAGCTTCTTCTACTCCTACAAGGTTATTTTGGATATATTTAATCTTTTACTTAAAACTTTAATTTGAAAAAAAGTTTAATGTTCGCTGACAGATTTTTGTGGAGTCTTTTAACTTTTTATTATATAATAAAATTTTTTTATCGAATCTTTTAAGCTTATTGTTAGGGAATGTTATTGGTAGTCGTCAAGGGCGTATCCAGGGGGTCGGTTTCGAGGGGGGCTAACATTGGGTGTGCGCCAAAATTTTGGCGTTCACTTTAGCGTTGCGAACGCAAATTTTTTTGTACACAAATTTTCATCTTCTCAGCGCCGCAGGCGAAAATTTTTTGAAGTTTAGAAGGCCGTAGGCCAAAAAAATTCACTTTTTTTGCGCCGCAGGCGAAAATTTTTAAAATTTAGAAGGCCGTAGTTCAAAAAATTCACTTTTTCGGCGCCGCAGGCGCCAAAAATTTGATTTTCAGCGCCGCAGGCGAAATTTTTTTTAATTTCATAGGCCGTAGGCCAAAAATTCACTTTTTTTTGCCCCAACCCTTCCCCAAATTTTTTCCTTTCCCCCATTTCGGGGGGGGGGGGGGCTCTAGCCCCCCCCAGCCCCCCCTGGATACGCCCTTGGTAGTCGTTATTAGCCAGTAATCGTTTATCTTGGAAAAATTAGGGTTTGTGTCTGTAAATACAAATTAATTCACCGAACCTTGGATTTCAACTTTTTTTCCAAAAATCATTTTTAAGTTCCTGAAACTATTATGTAATTCTTTTTCTCTATGGGAATTTTTCCTTTAGTCAGCGCAACGAGATATTTATGTTTCATAAAATATTAAAAATCCCCTTCAGTTTTCGAGGGATTCCTTCACAACATTTTTTAAATTTTTTAGAAGAACAGGAAGCGATTATGCCGATAATTCTCCTCGAGATGATTATGAAGATATCCCAAAACGTAATAAAAAAGAAAAACATAAGGAAAAGCGAAAAAGAAAGAAAAGAAGGGAAAGATCAACAACACCATCATTATCCTCAAAACATTCTAATGACGGATCAAATTCTGAGGAAGAAAAAGAAAGGAAACGGCGAAAACATAAAAGGCGTAGAGAAAGGTATATTTAAGCTTTTTTGGGAATTTTATAGAATTTAGAGAATTTTAGAATAAAAACTTGCTGACAAAAATTTGCTGATTGAAAATTATTGTTCGCAAATTTTTTTCTTTTTTAAATTTCTTGAGGGAAAATTTGAGAAAATAAAAACAAGTTTAAAAATAATATTTTTCTATTAAAGATCTGATAGTCGTCATCGAAAACATCATCATCGCTCTTCTCGTCACCGTTCATACTCATCATCATCCAGTCGTTCCCGTTCTCCCAAATATTCGAGGAAAAGTAAGGAAGATAGATAAACAAACTGACTTTTTTTCTTTTAACGGGCAACTTTAATTACTCTCAATTACAAAAAATTTTTTTGAAAGAAATTCTCGATTTTATTCACAAAAGTTGAACCTCGTTTTTAGATTCACCCAATAAGGAACGTTGACGACAGTTTAGATGTGAGCTGTTTAAGCGATACCCTCAATTTAAAATACATCTCGTTATAAATCCATTAGTCCTCAATTATTTAAAAATAAGGTTCGACTTTATCTTGTTTGATATGAAAAATTTTTGCGGATAACATTTTCGGACATATTTATAAAATTTAAAACGGCCATAATTTGTTATGAATTAGAAGGAAGTTACCGGATATACTTATAGAAAGAAGTTTACCGGATATCCGCAAATTTTAATCAGCATTTTCCTATCCCCAAAATAATATTGTTAGAAAAAATTTTTGTTCTCTTCTGTCAATTTTATTTTTTTTGTCATTAAAATTTAAAAAATATTTTATATTGAACTTTTTTTAAAAATTGTTTTAAACTTTTTTTTAAATATATTTTTAATTTTCTAATTTTTAAAAAAATTTCTTAGATTTAAATTTACATGTTAAAAAGAAGAATATTATTTTTATTCTTTTTCTTTTATTAAAATTAATTTACAAAATAATTTCGTAATGGACAGAGTGCAACCAATTCATTATTTTGGCATTATTGTTGTCTTTTTGCTAGCTACTCTTGGATTGAAGGCTATTTTTGCTCTTTTACTTGTTTTTCTTGCTTTTATTGTTGGGTTTGTTTTATTTTTAATTAATTAGGGAAAGTTACGGGGAGTGATAACTAGAAGGTTTTAGGGTTGTCTGATTTTGCGGACAAAATTGTTTTTGCGCACAATATTTTTAAAGTATTTTTACAAGAAATAAAGTAGATTAGACTGATGTTATTTATTATTTTAGTATAAATTAGGAAGAGGATGGAAGGTGTTGTTATCGGCCTTTTAAGTAATTTTAAATTTGCGGACAAAATTTTTCTGCGGATTCTAAGTTTAAAAATTCATTTTGCTCATTTTTTTAATTTTCTAGTCTCTTCTTTTGTCTCATTCGTGATGGTTATGAACGCCGTGAAACAATGAAAAATCAATTTGAACAAGCTTTTAATTCATTTCGCTTTCTTCGTGGGTTGCCTTTTGCAATTGAACAAAGTAATCGTTTCTCTGATTCTTCTGTTTATTCTGACAGACATAGCATGACAAATTCTGAAGTTTTGGATCCTTTACTTGAACAGGTTCCTTTGACAAAATAAATTTTTTAACCAACAAAAAGATGCTTGATAACGTTATGAGGGATTATATTGATTCCTGGTACAATACACAACTGACATCTGACAAATTATTTAGAGAATCATTGAAGAGAACGGCGAGAAGGACGATTATTGCTTTGAGAACCTGGTTAGTTGATTTTTTTAGAAAATAATTGGTGGTTATTTTTAAGATTCTGTAGAGTGTTGTTAGGTTTATTTGAGGGGGAGGAGTCTGAAGGGTTTAAGACTTCTCGGTACTTTATTAATATCCCGCCCCCCACCCCTATTTGAGTCTCAAATTAATTTTCCTTTTTATTTTTCCTGCCTCGGAACGGTCAAATTTCCTTCTTTATAAATGTTAAATTTTGCCGTCAGACACATTTTTGCGCTGCCGTCTATTATTTCCTTCCTAATATTTGCCTTTTACCAGTAATGTTTGAAGGAGAAAATGATTAATAGTAAAGGAAAGGAAAATTAATCTGAGACTCAAATAGGGGGTGGGGGGGGGGCG
This sequence comes from Meloidogyne incognita, assembly GCA_036172945.1. NCBI lineage: Eukaryota > Metazoa > Nematoda > Chromadorea > Rhabditida > Meloidogynidae > Meloidogyne > Meloidogyne incognita. The sequence continues at coordinate 4,301,421 of JARQAC010000002.1, forward strand.
GGATATTAATAAAGTACCGACTTCTCCTTGAGTTTTTAGTTTTGAAGGTCTCACCTTGCTCTAGTTTTCGACTTTTTTAAATTCTTGACCGAAAATTTGGATTATGATTTTTTAATGTTTTATCCGTAAATTTAAGAGTTTTTAAAATTTCTGACCGGTAAAAATTTCGTTTATATTTCTCGTTGCTATTTTGCTTACAGAGAGCGATCCTCATACATTTTCCCCATCCTTTATTTAAATTTTAATGCCAATTTAAAAGTATTTAGGACTCATCTTTAAATATTTATGTTTAATTTAAATATATAAATTATTAAATAATTTCCAAATTTATTTATCAATTTAATTTTAAAATTTATTATTTATCTGAGGTGACAGTTTATCCCTTTTTAATTTTTAATTTAATTTTTTTCTTTAAAAGATCATTTTATTGTATTTTCTTTTATTTTTTATAATTTATTATTTTTTTTGGTTTTTGTTTTGTTTACAGCAATATTTTTATCCATGTATACCTCTCTAATGTTGTCCACGTGATTGAGGGAATCTTCTAATGTAAATTATTTTTGTTGGCTTATTACGTTTTCAAGCTTTTACCAAGAGTTAGCTTACCTTTAACCCTCTGACTAACAATAAGCTTTTAAATAAATCCAGAATGAACCTAAAACTAAATGAAAAAACTTTTTCCCTTCTCTTCAACGTGGATTTTATAAGCTAAAAAAGAATATTTTGTGAGAGGGCAACTAAATTTGATTTTTAAAAATTTATCTTATGACTTTTATATTTTTTATTAAAAATTCCAACAAGTTCCGATTACATGGCTAAAGTATTTTTTAGAAAAAAATTATTTTTCTTTTATTTGTCAATCTGTAAAAATTTTCCCAATATAAAATAATTAGTGGTGGGAACTATTATTCCATTATTAATATTCAATTCAAAAATTCCAATAAAATAATAATTTTAAAAAATGTTTACTAAATTAATTTTCGTTATTCTTCTTCTTCAATTAATTCTGAAAAAAGAAAATAAATTAGTCGATGCTCAATGGGTAAATTCAAAATAAAATTAATTTTCTTGAATGGGGTTTAGGGGATCCTTAATTGAAGCTTTCTACTGTCAGAGATTTCCCCCCCCCCCCCCACCCCCCAATTATTTATTTCTGAATTAAATTTTTTGCCTATAAAATCTGGATAGCTAATTGGCCCCTACCAAAATTTCTATATTTCTCGAAATTTTTGGAAATAAAAAGTTTTCAGCAATTAAATGTTGACAAAAGTGCTAGTACTGTAAGCTGGGATCGAATACTACATCTCACAAAATCACCTCATCCTTGTCATAATAACAACCCTGAAAATAAAAGAAAATCTGAGAAAAAAGGCACAGCACGACCTCCTATAGAATTTATACAAGTAGGGATATAAAAGGAATAAAAAGAGAGAGGATTTTTGTGGATTAAATAGGGGGAAATTATTAAAGTAATATTTATATCTAATACACAATATTTTCATTATATTTAATTCTAATCAGACTAGTATTTTGATTTTTTTATTTTGTATTTATTTTTGTAATAAACTGTCACCTTTGATTTTTTCTACTAATTTTTTATTTTAAATTAATTGAATCAACAAGATTTGGGTTATGTACATAATACTTGAGGATATAGAAATTTATTAATCCCAAAATCTGGACTTTTTTCGATTCGAAACCCGACCTGACTTTTTTCTCAACCGCACATTCCCCTGATTTTAAGTATCGTTTAAGCACAGCTTCTATCACTTTAATGGCCAAGCAATAGTTGATCTCTCTGAAAGCTAAATATCTCCTAAATATACTATAAACATTCTTTATCGTTTTTTTATCCTTGGAGGGGAAGAGTGATTGGAGATAGTTGCGCCAGAAGTAATTTAAAAAACGAAGGGAAAAAATGCCAAAAAAGTCGAAAATTGACAAAATAATGAAAGGTTTCTCACACACTCTTTGTTTAACAATTTTTGCTTCAAAATTTTTTTTAAATTTTTTCCAGCCTTGGCAAAGTTGATTGGGTACCTCTTTTAACTAGACATTTTGTTGATGATTTTGCTTCACATTTACGTCTTTATCGCAAAGCTAGTGAACGTTTACAATTTTTAAATGAATCTGTGAAGGAAATAGCACCTTTAAGTGATGATTTGGAATCTTTATTTTTTGATTTGGAATTGGAAATGGAACAAAGTTATTGTAGAGATTTAGTTTCGACTTCGCCGGCTTATGAAAGTGGTAAAAATCTTTTCTTTAATTGTTGATATATTGCTATTTGGACTAGGACGGGGCTTTGTTGAGAGGTTAGGTTCGGGTTATATTTGTTTCGGATCTCAAGTCGGAAATAAGGGGTTATGAATGACATATCATTTGTCAAAATTGGTCCAGTCAAAAAACCATTTTTATGTTACAGCATTCCAAAGTATTACTAGAAAAATTTTGTGACCCGCCCCCCCCCTTTTTTTTAAAATTTTTTTCATTTAATTTTTCAGCATATTTACACGATATTAGCGACATTTTACTTTATTTATTAATGCCTTCAGAGGATTTTCGTTGTCGTCCTTTACGTTTTTTACTTCGAGAAATTTTTGTAACAAAAATATTTATTCCTTTAATTGATTGTTTGTCAGAACCTTTTTTTGTTAATCGAATGATTGTTTGGTTATTAAGTGAATTACCTTTAAGTACTGATGATTTTGTTGGTTGTTTGGAAAGATGTAATTGTGTACAAGAATTGGAATCTATTTTGGAATCTGTACACGAAGAAATTTGTACTTTAAAATCTAAGGGAGCTGGAAGTGGGGAAAATAATGGTAAGTGTGGAGGAGGAAAGAAAGGGGGAGAAGAGGGGCGATATTACGGGGTGAGAGAAAAAAAAGATGGATCGGGTTTTCAAAAAACTTTCTTCGGATTCAATGTCTATTGATTCGTTTTTAGTTTTGTTTGTTCTCCTCAGGGTCCGGTTTGAACCGCCTTCTCTACTATACTTATTCCTTTAGGTTTTATCATTTTCTGGATTTATAAAAATTCATAGAAATAGAGACTCTATTGTATTTGGACCTTTTTTTTGACTTTTCGGATTTACCAAAAACTTTGAACAAGTCTGATCTCATTTTTATCATCAATCCCTAATAAACAAATTTCCCTCGTAATTTGAGTCCGAAAATTTTTTTAGTCTTTTGAGATTAGAGTTTAAGAAAATTAAAATTTAATTTTAAAAATTAATTTTTATAGGAAACACATTCACCGATCAACTTTCAAGCTTAGAATTTACAGAAAAATTAATTCGTCGTCGAATGATATTTTTGGTAAATAGAACAGAAACAACGGAAGATGATGGAAAGATTCAACATTTTAAACAAATGGTAAAAACATTTAAATTAAACAAAAATTACAAAATTAAAACAAACACAACATTTCCCTCTCTCTTTTTATTTTTTAATTAAGTTCGGGAAAAACATGTTTATTTAAGTAAACTTGGAAACAAACATGTTTGTTTGCAATTGTTGTGCTAATAATTTTATGTTTTAAATGTTTTTTATTTTGATGTTTTTGTGTTTTTGTTTGCTTTTATGTTTTATTTCAATGTTTTGAGCATTTAAAATGTTTCCAAGTATACGTATTTCTCTGTATGTTTTTGTGTTTTTAAAATGAACATTTCCAAGTTTGTTTTTATGTTGGATAGGGAAATGTTTTTGTTTTGTTTTTCCTTAAAATTAATAAAACTTTAATTCTAATAAAAGAATGCTTCAAATAAAACAAAAAATAATAATAAACATTTAAATAAAATAAAAAAGAAAAGATTAAATTGGAAGAAAGTAAAATTTGAAGCAAATAAAGTTTTTATAAAAAATATAAAATTTGAAAAGAAAATTGGAGAAAATGAGAAGGTTTTTGTGGGAAAAATAAATATTTTTTTTTAATTTTCTAGGCTTCTCTAAAAAGAGATTTTGCCAATGGAAATTTTGAATTTGCAGAAGAAGCAATTTCTTTAGCTAGCGATAGTGATGGAACTATACATTTACCTTTAGATGTTGTTTTGGCCAATCCAACTTGTCTTTCCCATTTTATTGAATTTTTAAATCAAGCTGGGGGACAGAATCATATTGACTTTTATTTGGCTATTCAGGTTATTTTTTTATAAAAAATTTAAATTTAAAAATTTTAAGGGATTTAAAAGTTCAATGGAACACCAACTTCGAAGCACTCAACAATATTATTTGGATGTAGACACATTAGAAACTTTAAGAGAAGCTGCCTTGTTTATGTATCATCAATATCTCTCACAAGAAGCATTAACTAGAGTGCCGTTATCAGATTCTATAATTAATAAATTTTTGGCACGTCTTCGGTCTAATGAAGCGCAATCCGATTTTTGGTTTGAACAGATTGAAGAAAAGGTTTGAAATAATTTTTTTGAAAAATTTTTAAAAATAATTTTAAAAAATTTTTAGTTGATTCACATTTTACAAACAGAAACTCGTTTCTTTCCTTCATTCAAAAAACATTTATTATATACAAAAATGCTTGAAGAAATGGGTATTGGAAATAATATAAATACATTACCTGAAGAAGAGGAGGAGGAAGAAATTGTTGATGAAGAAATAATTGAAGGAAAAATAAATTTAAATAAAAAATATTTATTATTAAATGAAGAGGAGGAGGGGGATGGTGAAAAGGAAGAAAAAATTAAAAAGAAAAAATCTTTTAATAAAAAAATATTGGCAATTAATAAAAAGAAAAATTCTTTGTCTCCAAGCACTTCAGAAGAGTAAGAGAAAATTTAATTTAAAAAAAATTAAAAAAAATTTTTTAAGAAAATCTGTTTTTATTGAAATGCTTGGTGTTGGACATCAGGTAAAAAAAATTTTTTTTTAAATTATTAAATCATTTATTTTTAAGGGACGTCATTTATTTGCTTTATATAATGTACGCTTTAATAAAGCTAATGCTTCTTCTAATGTAATTCGGCGTTATTCTGATTTCCATAGCTTGCATAATATTATATTGCAAAAGGTAATGTTACTTTTATAAAGAGAAAAAAGAAAGGGAAATATTGTAGGTTAGAGATATTCTTTCCGGAAATTAAATTGTATTTGTTTCCGGAAAAGATATAGAATACATATAACTTTTCCGGATTATTTTTGTTAGAGAATATGGGAATATATATTTTTCCGCAAAACACAAATTAATAAACCTTTTCCGGATAGTATAGTGTTTAGTGAAATACATTATATAAAACACACAATTTAATAAATATTTTTTTATTTAGTTTCCAAATTTGAATGCATTGAGCTTTCCGGGTAAGAAGACTTTTAATAATTTGGACAGAGCATTTTTGGAAAAGCGTTGTTATGCTCTAAATCAATATATTAATGTAAGGAAAGAATTTTTTAAAAAATTTATTTTTTATTTATTTAAAGTATATTCTTCAACCAACCGTTTTATCAGAAAATCCGGGATTGGAAAATTTAATTTTCGAGTTTTTGAGCCAAAAAAATTATTCTGCAAATGAAAGTTTTATTAACCCAAAAGCAATGGGGAAAGCAATGTTTAACCCAATATTTCGTGGTGTAAAAGCATTTGGAAATGCAGCTGCAGCTGTTCCTTCAGATTTAATTGATGGTATTGGAAAAATGGGATCTGAATTGAATAGAGCGGCATTTCAAATTCTTGGGGTAATTAAATTTAAATTAAAAAAGAAAATTTTTTTTAATTTTTTAGGGAACTTCTGATAGACAACGAACTATTAGAAATCAACGGTTATATTCAGCAGACTCTACTGGCAGTCTTCCGGAATCGAGTCGAGTAGCTGCCCATTTAGATGAGAAGGTTATATTTTATAATAAAATAACGTGTTTTACTGGAAATGGGAATTTTATTTAGATGATATACAGTGGGGTGCAAAAGTAATGACTCAAGGCTAGCACTTAGGAATTCAGTACTATAACTTTTCAGGAAATGGTCCAAATGAAACTTAAAATGGATGAAAATATTCCCCAGAGTGTCGGCTTCAAATATACATATATAAAACTTGGCTAAAATCAATCTTAAGCATGAAAGTTAAAAATTTTTAAATGAGTCCACCTCAATTTTAGCTGGTGCAAAAGTAATGACTCAAAATTTTATCGAATCAAATCTCTGACTATTTGTTCAAAAAATTTTCACAAAAAATTTCATCAAACATACGTATATAGTGATACTATAAACAAAAAAATTAGGCTCATATCTCTACTCAAAGTCGAGATACGAACACCTCGAAAAATTCAAAAATCAACGTAAAACACGGGTAGGTCTTTTAGAAAAATATTTTAGACCCCTTAAGTATGATTATGAATTTTAATTTTAGGCTCATTCGAAAGCCCTTGAAATTTGCTACAAAATAGCCGAATCGAATTTTTCAGAAAAAATTTCATGGAGAGATACAGACCGCTAAACTCGCGAAGCAGACAAAAATGCCATTTTATGGGGTAAATTAAGCGTATTTCGCTGCTTGGCGAGTTTAGTGGTCTGTATCTCTCTATGAAATTTTTTTCCTAAAAATTCTATTCGGCTATTTTGTAGCAAATTTCAAGAGCTTTCGAATGAACCTAAAATGAAATTTTTATTTTACCTGTATGGGGTCGAAAATATTTTTCAAAGAGGCCCACCCGTGTTTTACGTTAATTTTTGACTTTTTCGAGGTGTCCGGATCTCGACTTTGAGTAAAGATATGAGCCTAATTTTTTTTGTTTATAGTATCACTATATACGTATGTTTGATGGAATTTTTTGTGAAAAATTGTCTTTACAACTAGTCGAGATATAATCCGATAAAATTTTGAGTCATTACTTTTGCACCAGCTAAAATTGAGGTGGTCTCATTTAATAATTTTTAATTTTCACGCTTAAAATAAATTTCAGCTAAGTTTTATATATATTTGAAACTGACACTTTAGGGAATATTTTCATCCATCAACAGTTTCATTTGGACCATTTCCTAAAAAGTTATAGTACTAAATTACTTTGCGCGACCCATGAGTCATTACTTTTGCACCCCACTGTATGTATATTTTTTTCCGGGAAACGCTTCTTTAATAAGGAAGGAAAATGATGAGAAAATATAAGGGAGAAATTTTTAAAAAGAAAATTTTTTAAAAAATTTAAAGAAAATCTATTTATTCCGGAAAATACACTAAACGAATAAAGAAAATAAAGGGATAATTAAACTTATGAATGAAGTTTTAAGAAAAAATGAATTTTTAAAGAAAATACACATTAAAAATACATTTCTTTTAAAGGATTCTGATAACATTCCACTTCGCGTTTTACTTTTATTTGTTGATGAAGTTTTTGGACTGCGAGCAAAAAATCAGTGGTTTCGACGTCGCCTGGTTTCTTTACTTCGTCAATTTGTAAATGCAACTATGGGGAATTCTATTAATAGGTAGGGGGAGGGGGGAGGGGAATTTTTAAAAATATTTTGATAATAAAAAATATTTTTTTTCTAGACGAATTGTTGATGCAGTTAATTGGTTAACCTCGGAAGAACAAGTAGCACAATATTTAGTTGCTATGAGGGACTCAATTTGGGGAAATAATAATAATAATGATTCTTTAAATGGAGGGGGAGGATTCTTTACTGATAGACAAAGTCAAAATTCAAATAATAATCGACAAAATAACAATACAAACACCAACCCTCAAGATGGCCGTCAACGCACCCGTTTTTTAGCCCGTTGTTTAATGCTTTCAGCAATTCCGGATCAATTACGTTTATTTATTGGTAATACAACAATCCAATTAGGTGGGTATACACAATAAAAATAAATTGTAATAGGCATATATTTTGAGTGCCGGAATTTTGGTCACTGGAATTTTGGTCACCAAGATTTTTCGGAACTTTGGTCACCAATTTTTTGGAATTTTGGTCACCAGCGGAATTTTGGTCACTAAGTCAAAAAACGGAATATTGGTCTCCGGAATTTTTAGGCGCGGGGATTTTGGGCGTCGGAGTGAATTTTTTGATTTATTCGAAAAATAACGCAAAATCAAACAACGTAAACCTATGGGCGTCCGCAAGGTGCTTGTGCAAAATCCCGCGCTTTGCGCGGGATTTTGCGGCACGCGCCTCGCGGGAGTCAACGGTTGCTGGGTTCTACAACAGTAACATAAACCTATCCCTTTTTACTGATTTTCAGCTTCTAAATGCCGACCTACCAACTAAGTATCAGAACAAAAACAGTTAGTTATTCAGTAAGATTCAATTTTTGATAATTTTGTCCAGAATGATTGAATCGGGATGATTTTAGTGTCGTTCGACCTAGTTCGACAAGCTCTTGCGAATGACATATTTTGTCCAGATTTATTTGTGATACTTATTTATAGTTTATTATTTGATTTCGTGTTATTTTCGAATAAATCAAGAAATTCACTCCGACGCCCAAAATCCCCGCGCCTAAAAATTCCGGAGACCAATATTCCGTTTTTTGACTTGGTGACCAAAATTCCGCTGGTGACCAAAATTCCAAAAAATTGGTGACCAAAGTTCCGAAAAATCTTGGTGACCAAAATTCCAGTGACCAAAATTCCGTACACCTATATTTTCCGGAAAATATAAATGAAAATATGTGTTAATTTTCCGGAAAATACAGAGCTATTATGCAGAAAAGGAATATTACTAAAATAAATTACATTTCCAGAAAATACTTTAAAATACAAGAAAAACACAACTACTAAAAATAAATCTCTTTATTTTCCGAAAAATATACAAATTACACAACTTTTTTTTAGGTATAGAAAATGTTTCTGAAGCTTTACAAAATAAACATTTAAATAGAAGATTTTGGTATTTAATTTTTGAAAGATTATTAACTACAATATTTCCAAATAATCGGTTTGATAGATTATTGCCTCAATTACATTCTAAAAGCCCTAGAGCCCAAAATAGGGCTGCCATGTAATAATTTTTTAATTTAGCCTTTTCAAAATGTCCATTTTTTCAAAAATTTTTGGCAGCCCTCCAATCCCAACAAGTAACTTACAAAAATTTTCCATTCACTTTTTTTAATTGTATGTATTTTTTGGTGCTTTCTCTCTAGTCGGTGACCTCAAACAATTTTTTTTGACTTGTTTTGGCCATAATTTCTTTCCGGAATTTTTTTATTAATTTAATTTATTTTTTAATTTTTTCCTTCTTTAGCTTTATTTTAATTTTTATCCCAATTTTTCTATTTTATATAAGCATAAAAATGAGAGACATTATTTATAAAAAAATAATTTTTTGTGAGAAAAAAAGAATCTCTTGAATAAATTTTTTTTAAAAAACTTATAATTTTCTTTAATAATATTTATTTCTTACAATTAATTTACAATTAAAAATAATCAAAAAAATTTTTTTAAGAAGATGGATAGAATCAAGGAAATTTTGGCGGGAAATTTTTTTAGTACTTTTGCGGGCAAACTGAAACTTAACGGAATTTCGACGGGAGTGTAGATCCTGGCCGGTATTTTTTAAATGTTAAAAATCAAAATATAAAGAACAAATCTGTGAATCCTCAGATTTTTAAAAAATCCATTTTCTTCCAAAAAAAATTTTTTTCTCTTTAAAATTTTTGTCTATTTAAATCAACAAATCTCTACTAAAAAATATATACTCAAAAAAAGAAAAACTTGTTTTTAATTCTCTAAGGATGTTGAAATCCTTTCAATGGTTTATATCCCAATTTTCTAGCAACACCCTCATATACAGGCGAATTTTGATTGCTAAAAAGTCTAGCTTCAGCTCCTTTAGGTTTTCCAGGCGGAGAAACATAACGAGAATCTGACGCCACACCACCAAGAATTGAATAAAGTTTTGGGACTTCTTTCATTTTCTTTTTGTCAATATAAATCTCTAATTCGTTTGGGCCAAGGTATTTTTTTGTAAGAAAGTTGACCTTTAAAAAATGGGAGGGGATTTTTAAAAAATGGGAGGGGATAATTTAAAAATAAACCTCCAACAATTGTGTTTCTTCTTGTTTATAAGCTAGCTCAAACAATTCACGCAAATAAGCCTTTTGTGTTGTACTCATTGGCTAAAAGAAGGTTTAATTAGAAATTGAAATGAAAATGGAGACTGGACTTGTCGACTTGGTCCGGATCCTGGGCATCGAGTCAAAAATAACTCAAAACTTAGGTAGACCAAGGAAAGAAACAGGAATCTCAAACTTTGCCTAGGTTCTAGCTCTATTACTGATATAAACCAATTTTTTATCGATTTTATCCCTTTGAATTTGTACCCAGAATACCCGAGTTAAGCTATTATATCCTCAAATAGCAGTATGTGTTTATACTCGTGCCAAAAAAATTTAAAAATTCACAAACCTCTAAACTAAAAACCTCCATTTTACGCGCATTTTCAGAAGTTGTTTTTGTTGAGCAAAATGTCCGAAACAGGGAAGAATAATTTGTTGTCGAATATTTGAGAATTGTTGAAGATAAATAAGATAACTTTGTAACCATTTTTATAATTTCTTAAAAAATATTATTAAAAAATTTTGAGTAAGGAAGGAAAAATTTTAACCGTCAATTTTGTTTCTAACAAAGTAAGAATCATAAAACGCTAGCAAAAAAGATAAACAAGTTGAAAAAGAGTGTGTAATTGAGAGAGAAGTAATAGAGAAAAATTGTAAATAGTTTTGTCAGTTGAGTCTTATTTCAGTATCTCTCTTCTTTTCTGAGCTGGCATATATTTGGAGGGACTCAATAGTCTTTTTTAGGTGATAATTATTTTTTTACATAACTTCCAGGAGTGAAATTCTCCAAGGAATTCATAAATAAATTCAAAAATTATCTATTGATTCTTAATTTATGGGATTTCTACTACCAGAATATCAGTTCTGGTTCATCTTTATACACTAATTAAGAAGAACAAACGATAAAAAAAGCTAGAAAAAAAATTGAAGACGTGGTGAGACTCAAATGTCTAAAAACCTAAAGGTTTAGGCTTCAAAAGGTTTAGACTAAAAGTAACCAGGTAACGAAAGAGTCTTAAAATATGGCATCAAAACGAAAGTTTTTGGGATATAACTTTTTTGTTTTTAAATCAATCCAAATAATTTTTGCTTTAATTAAAAGCTCTGGATGTGCTGGTTATTTTTTTCATAGAAATTGTTTAGTTTTACCGTCTTTCAAAAAAGGTAGGAGCCGTAAACTGCGAATAATCGTGATTTAACATACTTAGGCGGGTGTAACTTTCTAAGAAATGATCGGATCCTTCCATAAAGTTAATAAAAGGAATAAAAACAAACATAGATTCTAATTGATAAAGAAAATTTCTGGAAATGATCGAAATAAAAAAAGTTATGGCATAGAAAAAGGCGTTTCGATGCTAAGTCGCCGAGACTCTATTGACAAGCAAGCCTAAAGGTTTAGGTTTGTGCTGAGACTGAAAATAAATGTAAAGACAAAAGAGTCTCGCTAACTTTTTGACATAATTCAAGTCAATTATTTTGTGGCATTGAATAATTGCCTTTGGTTGTGTAAATTGTTGTTTATCTCTCTAAAATAATAAAAGGAAACAAAAAAGAATAAAAAGTAAAAATAAAACAATTGCATTCCAAAAATCTTGATTTTTAGGATATTTTATTCTGGCTCCCATACAAAATCTCTATTCCTTAAAATCGCTATTCCTTAAAATCTCTACTAATCTAAAAATGCTTAAAATCTCTATTCCTTAAAATAACTATTCCTTAAAATCTCTACTGGGGTAAAAATAATTAAAATCTCTACACCGTGCAAATGGATGGTAGAGTCTCAACAAAAGTGTAAAATATGAACTTTTCATTGGAAAACCCAGACCTGGTAATCAATTGTACCCAGACCTGTACAATTGATTTAAAAATGGCTGCGGATATCTGCTTGTATCCGCCGTAAATATCGAAGATATAATACACGACTGCTTCGCTGCGGTCGTGTTCATTTTGCTTGCGGTGATCGTATCGAAGCGGCTGCTGTCGTTCCGCTGGACATGCCTGGGTTCATCCGCAGCGGCAAAAACAATACAAGCAAAATAATATCAAAAGATAAGCCAGAAATCAGAACAACGTTTCCGCACTGAACGTTGGCACTCAAAAGGCTTCCGAATGAAAAAATAGACATTTTATCCTATTTTTGGCCGTGTAGAGATTTTAAGGCGTTTCACCCGTGTAGAGATTATGAGGAATAGAGATTTTAAGGAATAGTTATTTTAATAATTTTTAGCCGAGTAGAGATTTTAATGCATTTTAGCTGTGTAGAGATTATAAGGCATTTTAGCCTGTAGAGATTTTAAGGAATAGAGATTTTGAGGGGATACGTTTATTCTTCGTTATTCTTCGTACTACTCTGAAAATTCCCTGTACTCTGAATCGGCTACTCTGAGTCGTCCCCTACCCGTTTTTTCTATTTTTCGTATTTTTTCGTGTTTTTTGTGAAATTTTATTTTTTTAATTAAGATATAGATTAAAATGGATATTAAACCAAAGTTGGAGCCAAGGGATGTGGAACTTAATGAAAATATTGCTGCAAATCCAGTCACACAAGGAAAGAAACGAAAAGGAGATGATGATAATTCTCAACAAAATCGGTTAACTAAAACGCAAAGAAGGAAACTTAATAAAATAAATAGACAACAACAAAACCAGCAACAAGGGAATGTTCAACAACAAAGTATTTATATTTAGAAATTGTTTTTTAATTGATTTTTTAAGGACATTTACCTCAAAAAGTTGAAGAACTTAATGAAAATGTCGGTGCTGTAAATCCTGTCAAAAAAGGAAAGAAAAAAGGGAAAAATAATTTTCAAAATTTAATTGAAGGAATTACCAAAAAACAAAAAAGAAAACTTCGAAGAGCTAGGGCAAAAGAAAGACAGAAAGAAAATGAACAAGCTCAATCAACGGGTAATGGGAGTTTTGGTAACTAAATTTAAATAAAAAACATTTTATACAGAGTGGGTTCCGGCCTAACTACAGTTTCCGTACATGGCTCAGAATTGGACGATTTATATGTCATTCGAAAGAGCTCGTCGAGCTGAGTCGAACGACACCAAAATTATTCAGCGGAAAAAATTCTGGGCCGAGTTACAGACCCCTAAAGTTCAAAAAACCATAGGGGGGACCAAGCTGTTTTTTGGGGTAAAAAATTCGAAAATGCAAATTATACCTCATTCGAAAGAGCTCTTCGAGCTGAGTCGAATGACACCAAAATCAACAAAATCCGACTTGATTTGACAAAGTTACGACAATTTGTTTTTACCCCTTCCACAAGGTTTTCGCGGAAAAAAGTTTTTGCCGCTGCGGAGGAAGCCGGGCATGTCGAGCGGAACGACGGCCGCCGCTTCGCTACGGTCGCCGCGAGCGAAGCGAGCACGACCGCAGCGAAGCGCACGGCCATCGTGTAGCGAAGACCATGCCCGGCCTACCCTCCGTAGCAGCACAAAAACAGTTTTTCCAGCGAAGATTCTCTTGGTCATAACTTTGTTCAGAATCATCCAATAGAGCTGATTTTGGTGTCATTCGACTCAGCTCGCCGAGCCCTTTCGAATGAGCTATTATTTGTATATTCGAATTTTTCACCCCAAAAAACAGCTTGGTCCCCCCTATGGTTTTTTGAACTTTAGGGGTCTGTAACTCGGCCCAGAATTTTTTCCGCTGAATAATTTTGGTGTCGTTCGACTCAGCTCGACGAGCTCTTTCGAATGACATATAAATCGTCCAATTCTGAGCCATGTACGGAAACTGTAGTTTAGCCTGGGTTCCCAATTACATAAACCGAATATCGAAGGATTTTTTGAGGACAAAGAAAACAAAATAAATTACTGACCCATAGAAATTGAAAAACTAAGGTGGAGGGGGGGATAACTATTTTAAAATTTTTAATTTCATAAAGGTGTTCATTCAAATATTCTAATTCGAAAGGAACAAATTGCCAATAATAAAGATCGGAAAAAATGGAAGGATCAAAAAGAGAAAAAGAAGCAACAACAAGCACAGAAACCAAAGAAACAAGTAAAGTTTAATGTAGCGAATGATGAGACGACTGGTAATAATAATAATGGGACAAGTGCTAAACCCAAAACTAAAAGACAGAAAAGACTTCAAGCTGAACAAGATTTGACAGGTTTTGTTTATTTTGGGAACAGAGCCATTTTAATTTTTTCGGAATTGCTGTTTCGAATCAATTTATTTAGTTTATTGTACGACAAGACTGATTGTGAGAGAAATTCTTTGCTTCGTTGATATAGGGTCAAACGGGATAGTTTTTTAAACAGGATATTTTTTTACTTCAATTGGTACTTTATGGATATGTCACCCCCTCCTATTTTGAGTCTCAGAGTTTTCCTTATACGTAGAAAATGATCAGAGATTATTTTCTTCTCCATGTCAATCATTTTTATTTCTTCAAGCAAAATAAGTGAAATGTGGAAATTAAATGAGTGAAATGTAAGTACAAATTTCAAAAATATGTGGAAAGGCAAAATAAACAAGCAAAATACTTGAAGAAGAAAAAATGAGTGATATGGAGAAGCTACTGTTGGAAAGGGGAGTGCTGCCTGAACGCTTCTTCCATTTTAAGATTTTATATTGTTAACAATAAGATTGATTTTGTCGGTCTTATTTTTAAATATTAGTCTAACTGATAGTTTTAAAAATTTCCTTTAAGATTTTTTAGTTAACTCCTTAAAAGTATTCTCTTTATTATTTTTCTAGCTGAACGTCTCAAAACTTTGCGTAATTCAATTAAAGAATTATTAAAATTTCGGCAACTTTTTAAAAATGACGAGACTATATTAGTGAAAAATGTGGAATATCAGCAATTATGTACTTTGATTGCTAGTATTATTCCTGCTTTATTGCATCCACGAAAATTCAATAGGTTTAATATGCTGTTTGTTTTTCATTTTATTTTTTTAAATTTAATTTAAAAACTTTGTTTGGTTTTTGGGGAATTTCTTGGGAGAAATTAGGAAAATTTTATGTTTTTTATAAAATTTTAGTCTGTCTTCCACACACTGATTTAATGGTTTAATTGGTTTTTTTTCTATCCAAGCTTATTCTGTTAGTCATTTCATATCAAGGGCTGATTCCTTTCCCTTGATCGGTTAACCCCTCTGGCCGGCCCCGTATCCAGGGGCAGGCGGGAGTGATTCCTCCAGCCTCCGAAATGGGGAAAAGGAAAAAGTTTGGGAACGGGATTGAGCAAATAAGTTACCCTTTTTTGCCTACGGCCTTCCAAAATTTTCAAAATTCTTGCCTTCCGCGCAAAAAGCAAAATTTTTGGTGCCATTTGCCGAAAACGTTTGACCCCCCCCCCTCCCGAAAATTTTCCCTGGCTACTATATTAGTGAAAAATTTGGGAACACACTGTCGCTTTATAATTTTTTAAAATTAATTTCAGAAGATACGATGATGGAATATTAAATGAGATTGTTAAACAAGCAGCACTTTTGGAACCAAAACTTTTTACAAAAGCTTCTGTTTTTAATTTTAATAAAATAGAAGAGAATCAGAATGAAAGGAAGAATTTACAGTTACAACTCAGGTTTATTTAAAAAATTTTTTTTTCGGACTCTGGCCAGAAATTTGTTGTCCTAATTTTCGAAAGTTGGAAACCCTGCTTCTAAAACCCTTTTTATGTATTAAAAATTTAATTTCTCAGAGTTCTTTGGGCATTAAGTGCTTCTGTCTGTATTTTTGGTTATGTTAGTATAAATAAACGTTCAAAAGATGAATGTATGTCTGAAGTTGAAGAACTTTGTTTAATGGCTGAGGTTTTTTCTTATAAAATTTAAAAAATAATTTTTATATTAAAAAAAGGATTTAAAACAGCATCCAGAAACTTTCAATTGTTCAGCTTTAGTTGATTTATTAATTTCTTGGCAAATGTCTTTTAATGCAAAATATAAAGTTTTGCCTGATTTGGCTATGTGTGTTTTTGTTATGCGTTTAAATGGAAATAATATACAACAAGTTATAGAGGTTTTTTAGTTTAAAAATTTTTTGAATTTTATTAGGGTGGGGGTGGGTGTCTGGGAAGGGGATTATGGGATTTCCTGTGGAATGTTGTGCATATTTTTTATTTTTGACAATTTTAGCTAAAATACTTTTATTTAAAGGATTTATTCTTTAAAGAGTCCCTTTTTAATCAAATATTTTCGAAATCATTTGAACTTGTTTTTGATTCCTTTTGTTGGCTTTTAATTTAGAATTTTACTTATGTTTTTGCTTCTTACAAAAAAGTAGGGGATCCAGTTGGCTAAAATTTAAAACGCTTTATACGGGACGAATTGATGGTCTATTAAAATTGCGTTTAAAGGTTGCAGGATAGTTGCCTGCAGGCTAACTATCCTGCCAGTTAACTTTTAAAATTTTTAGGCTCTGTGTAATAACGAGGCTAATAATTCAGCTGATGAAAATGATGAAGAGGGAGATGAGGATACTGATTTTGAAATGGATGAGGAGAGTAGCGATGAAGATGAGGAGGAAATTGAGGGAGATGATGATGAAAATGAAAAACAAAGTCGTAAAGGTTTTTTTTTAATTTTTGAAGGAATTTTTCAGAAATTTATTTAGAAATCAAAAAAGAAATTGTTGAGGTTGATGAAAATGGAGTTTCAAAAAAGAGTGAAAGCAAGGAGAACAAAAAGGGGAAAATTACAGAGAAGGTTGATGACAATGATAAACTTAATCCTAAACAAGTTGAAGAAATTCGTAAAGCTTTGGGTGATGCTTGTTTTGGAGAGGATGATTTGTCTGATGGAAGTGATGATTGGGTAGGGTATACTTATTTTTTATAATTTTTTTAAAAATATTTTTTGGGATAGATTAGGGATGAGCGAGAATTGGATCTAAAACATTTTTAAAAAAGTTGGTGAAGAGAGCATCCTCAGTTTTGGGAACACATTTATATAAATCTTATTTTTAGCGAGACAGAATTATCTCAAAACTAAATGTCAAAAGTCATACTTAAAATGTTTTTCCTTATTTCTCAATGTTGTATTTTTTTTCGATTACCGACTTTTTGGACATTTTTTGGTTTCGATATAGCTTTGCTTTTATCTGATCAAGTTGTGGATTTTTCCTCAACTTCGACTGGCCATAACTCACAAGGGAAACTCACGAACTGTAAGTCAAAATTTAGGACTTTTTTTGATACCAATCGATAGAGCATCATCGATTTACTCTTGCAAATTTTCGGCTTTTTTTCCTAGGAATATGAAACTAAAAAGTTATGAGGCTTCAAAGTTTGGCAAAAATGGGGGAGAAAAGGAACACAAGAGGACGGTGTTACTGTCGATCTGGGAAGATAGGCAACGGTGAGAAGAAAAGAAGAGAGAAGGGAAAAGGGTCAGCAACGTGAAAAATTCAAAATGGTCAGTCGCTGGAAAAGAAAAGAGGAAAATAAAAATAGTCAGTGGGAGGAAATTTCTCTCATTTATAAGGGAGTCTCAAGCGTTCCTAACTACTGCAAACTTTGAAGCCTCATAACTTTTTAGTTTCATATTCCTAGGAAAAAAAGCCGAAAATTTGCAAGAGTAAATCGATGATGCTCTATCGATTGGTATCAAAAAAAGTCCTAAATTTTGACTTACAGTTCGTGAGTTTCCCTTGTCAACCCGAATTTGTTTTGCAAGAAAAAGGAAGTCACTCTTAATCGAATAATAGTACAAAGGACAATACCAGATTTTTGTAAATTTTAGTCGATGGTCCCTTGTCAGTAAGAGTCAAAAAGAGTTTGAGAGTCATTTTTTATAATTTTTTTCTTAAGAATTTGGATGATGAAAGATTATTTGCTTTGGATGATGAATTAATTGAAACATTTAGAAAACGTTCTTCATCAAAACAAAATTTACAAAAATTGAAGGAATTTAAAAAAAGATTGGTTGATATGTTGGCAATTTGTTTTACTGTGGCGAAACTTGAATTGGCTTTGGTTTGTTTTTTAATTAAAATTAGGAGAGGAAAATGAGAGATTCTTGGTTTTTTCTGATAAAATTTTTAAAAATTTTCTAGCCTGCTTGGCTTTCTACAATTGCAATGCTTTGTGAACGTAAGAATACTAGTCAAGAAATTGCTGATTCTATGGCAAAAATTGAAAAGCCTTTAATTAGACGGAAACAGGTTTTCTTTAATTAAACTTTTTTTTCTAATTTTTCAAAAAAGGAATGTAATTTTGACAAAAAACAATTGGCTATATTTTTACGTGCTTTAATTGCTCCATTCCAAAAGGGGGATAATGATGTTAGACTATATTCTAGGCATAATCAAAAGTTGGTTTTTGGTGCTATTCGAGTATTGGTTTGTTTTTTTTATTAAAAATAAGTTTTTATTAAAAGACCGAAGCCTTCTTATTTACCTGAAAAAATTTTTTAAGGGGTATTAGAGTTCTAGCTGACATATTACTATAAATAAATCGCCGATTTTCGGAATCGAATCGTTATTTAAAATTAAGATTTGATTATTCTAAAGTTTGGGTGTTTTATAGTTATTTATCCATCTCCCTCCCCTTTTCTAATTTTTTTTGTCTTATTTAAAAATAGGAAATCGAGAAAAAAGGACGAAACCAATTTTTTAAAAAATTCCTCTAATTTTCTTTTCATTCTAAAAAAAACTTTTTTTTTCTGTAAATATTTTATTTAAAAGAAAATTCTTTTTAAAGGTTTGTCTTTCTTCTAAAAACTCAGGCAGTCAATTTTCTCCAGAAGTTTATCAATTTATTACCGATTTGTGGGCATTTTGTGACAACAATATTACAGATGAACAAAATTATTATAACGATAAAGAATTTGTTCGGAAATTGTTACTCCAAATATTTAATAATTTTAAGGTTTTTTTTATTTAAGGAGGGGAGAGGTTCTCGCTAATTCTAATAAAATTAGAGTCAAAGTGGCAGCTGAATCTAGATTTTCTCATATTTATTTAAAAATCTAAAAAGCTTTTGTTTAATATATTTAAATTAGTCGAGAATTAAAAAAATTTTTGGAATAAAAATGGGGATTTAGCGGCTATACTTAAATAGGCATTTTAATTTCTCTTATTTTTTAGCAATATTTTAATGATTGGTTTTTGCCTTTATCCAATGATGCTATCAATGATGAATTTTCTTTTACTAAACGGGTAAGGAAGGGAAAAAATTAATATTTTTTAATTTAAAAAATTTATTTTTCTTAAGTTAACTTCTCTACATTTATTGACTTATTTAATTAGTGGAAATAATTTGGTTTATTTTTTATTTTTAAATTAAAAAAATTCTCTTTTAATTTTATTAGAAATCTCATCCAAATGTTTTGCCTTCTCTTATGGAAAAATTTGTTGAATTTTTTGGTACAAACAATAAAAATAATAATTGTGATGATGATGAAGAGGTTAAACCTCCAAAGAAGAAAAAAATTAAAAAGGTTTTTTTAAGTTATAAAGTTTAAAACTCCTCCCCCTCCTTGAAATGGAAAATTTTTTTTAAATTAAAAAGAATTTTTTTAAAGGTTTTTTGGAATTTTTTTTCTGTAATTTTAATAATTTAAGAATGCGTCATGGCGTAGTGGGATAGGTTTTGTGTTTCTAGTGTGAAAGTATTGGTTTGATTCCTTTGGGTTAAATTTCTCTATTTTAACAATTTAAATTAAAAAAAATTTTTAACAGGAAATTGAAGATAATAATAATCAACAGCAAGAAGCAAACCCACAAATTAATAAAATAAAAATACTTTATTTGGTTAAATTTGTTCAAGTATTTGGAAAAATTGTTGAAATTTTAAAAGAAGAACAGACAAAGGTTTTTTAAAAAAAATTTTTAATAACAATTATTCAGTTTTTAATTTTTAGAAACTTATTTTTGGTAAATTATATAATGGTGGAATTAATGATTTGGAAGTGGCTGTTGAACGAACTGTTGGGGTTGAAGGAATTAAGGTTTTTTATATTTTTTATTTCGTGAAAAAGAATTAGAAAATGTGTTTTTCACAAACACTTGTTTTCCAGACGTAAGAAAAATCAAAATCACGATTGATATCGAACCTGAGATCAGCAAAAGATAAATACAAAACACAATTACACATTGAGGCTTAAGAATTTGTAACTTATAATGAGGCACCCAAAAGGGCAACCAAAATTAGTTTTGATTCGATATTTGGGTTCGGTATCCGTCGTGGGTTTTGAATTTTCTTATGGCTAAAAAACACACCTATTTTTGTTATTCTAAAAAATCTACTCTTTCAAAGATACTTCAACGCAAAATTGCCTATAACGATATTTATTGGACGAATGACAACAACACAAAATTACCACATTTGGGCCGTCCATTGCCTTCATATCTTTCGAGTTATTTGAAGAAAATTATGGAAATATTAAAGAAAGATATTAGGACAGTCTAAAGATAAAAAGATTATTTATTTAAAAATAGCCTTTAAAATAATTTTTGTTGTTAAAGTGTTTGTTGATTTAAAAAAATTTTTTATATTTAAAAAAAGATAATTTAAATTCTGAGGGGTTTTAATTTTCTTTATTATATCGACTTTCAAACAAAAAGATAAGGAAAAATTCATTAAATATAATAATAAACGAAAACAAAAAAGAAGAATAAATTTAAATGTCTTGATTTTTTATATATTATTTTTTAATTAAAGAATAGTTAAAAGATTGGTTTTATTTCCAACCCTCTTCTCCCAAAAAGGGATTAAATAAATTAAGTTTTGAATAATTTTAAAGGCAAAAAAAGGAATTTTGGGGGAGAGAAAAGGGAAAAAAGAGTTGGAAATAAACCAAAATTTTACCTAAAAATATTATTTTTTTTTATAAAAAAAGCACGGTCATTTTGTAATAATCCTCTCAATCATTTTCATCTTCCGTAGCAATGCAGCTTTCTCCATATTTGATTGATCCAATTCATTTTGAAGATCTTCAAACTAAAAATAAAATAATTTTTAATTATAATAAAAAGAGCAATTTGTTGGATTTAACGGATAAAATGGAAAGTTAAAGGGAGTTAGTATACCTTATTTTAAAATAACCTCATTTTTTAATTTTCAAGAAGTATTTAAAATACGAGGTTTATCCGTAAAAGTAAATAAATATATTCCTCCTTTCTTTCCCCTCCTCCTCACCTCTTGTTGCAATTTCTTCTTAGAATTTTCAATTCTCTTTTGGGCAGCTTCAGCATCCACCAATTGTTGCTGAACATTATCCAAATCTTTAGTAAAACGTTTAAGTTGTTCCTCATATTGTTGAATAACATCCTCATCAACACGTTTTTTAGAATCTTTTAATTGTAACCTAGCACTATCCAATTCATTCAAAATTTGATGTTTTTCAATTTCTTGTTCTTCTTGCAAAGCTTGAACATCTAAAAATTTTTTTTAAATTTTGGCAAAAAAAGGAAACTAGTCTACTAATTTTTTAAACCACCCTCTATTTCAAAAGAATCCCTAACCAAATATAAACATTAATTTATAGTTATTGTACCAGCCAATTCCTGCTCCAATTGTCGCAATTTTGATTGCAAAGCCAATTTCTGTTTCTTTTCTTGCTCCAAATCTTCTCTAGCCTCTTCCAACAATAATTCCAATTTTCGAGAATGTTTTTGAAGTCCAGAAATTGTTGCCAAATCATCATCAGATCTTTAAAAAATTAAATAAAAAATTAACAAAGAATACAAACTTGTTTCGTAATTGAACCAATTCAGCCTCATATTTACCCAATTCTGTGGTTAAATATTCAATTTTTGAATGTTTTTCATCAAGCATAGATGATTGTTGAGCAATTCCTGAAGCAATATTTTTCTTTTCTTTTTCAGCAAATTCACGTAATCGAAGCTCAGATTCATAACGTTCTGTGAGTTCGCTAAGTTGGTTTTCCAACTGGTAAAATATAAATAGATTGAATCGAAAAAAGAGAGAGGGAAATGATGGGGGCACAAGTTAAGGCTAGTTACCTAACTAATATTTGATTAAATAATCCTGGAACTTAAGCAAATACTTGAAATCCTTCCGAATTTTTTTAGCAAAAATTCCTTAAAAGATATAGCAAAAATTTTTCATTTTTTAGAAAAAGTCAACGAAAAAAATCTTTTACATATAAAAAAATCAAAAACCTTTTGTCTATACTTCATTCCTTGTTTAGCTTTATCTTCACCTTCTTGCAAAAGATCAGAAAGTTGAACAAGTTTATTGTCAACACTTTTCTTTTCCAATTGTAAACGTTCATTGGCATCTTGCATTAAAGCAAAACGTTCTTGCAATTCCTTCAATTTATTTTCTAAATTCTTTTTGTCCAACATTAATTTTTGTCGAGCAGATTCTTCATCTTCAAGTTGAGATTCCAAATCTTTGACAGTTTCCTACAAGTAAAAAATTTTTTTTATTTAAAAAACATTGTTAAGGCAACTCATTTTTTTAAATAGTTTCGAGGACTATTGGAGATCGGTTATTATCTGATACCTTAAATGTAAGTTTTCGTCACCTCGGGTTTCGGTTAACTTCCTGCCAACAACAATTCCTTACGGGTTACCCAAACCCAGATCCTAGGAAAATTCCTGAAAACTAGGTGTCTTGAAAACCGTGAAACCTCTGGACACAGAAACTTCAAAAAACAAGCAAAACTAGAAGGAAGGCACCAAAACCATAAGAAAAATTAAAGCTGTTTCTATTTTTCCCCTTAAATAATTATTTAAGAAAAACCCTCTACATACATCCAACTTTTTATTTGATTGTAAAATTTTTGATTGTGCTTCATCAACTTCCTCCAAACGAAGAGTCAATTCATTCACAACATCTTCAAATTTAATATTTCGTTGTTTTAATTCATCTGCCAATTCTTCTGCTCCAGCACGATCATCTGATTCAACCTTTAAAAAAATTTTTATTTCGATTATTAAAATTCAAAAAATTTTACCTGAAGTTGAGCTTGTAATGAAATTTTTTCTTCTTCCGTTCTATTAAGTAAAAGTTGAATTTCCAACATTTCTTTCTCATTATTGGCAAGACGATCTCTAAGAACATTTAATTCTTCATCACGTTTACGAATTGCTTCTTCTTGATTGGTAACCTTAAATTTTTTATTTAGTATATAACATCAAAAGTTGACTAATTTTAAATAACAAAAGAAAAAAAAACCAATAAAATCTAAAACAGTTATTTCCCCCTTAAATCCTATACACATTAAGTAATTCAAAAAATAAAAAAAAAACCTGCAACAACGGCTTCACTTTTGTATATAAACGCCACCATTGCCAATCACGTAATTTCAACCAAGCCAATCCATTACGTTGTAAAATTCGAATAGCATTGGATTGTTGAACACGTTTTTGATATAAACGTCTGGCTAGATAAGCTCGGCATTGAGATTGAAAGCTTATAATAAGTCCACATAGTTTTCGGTCACGTTCTTCTTCCAAATGTGCAAGCATTCCAGCACGGAAAAATACTTTGGATTGACCAATTCGATAATAATATTTATCCAATTCAAGTGCCTCTATGATACGCCTAAGAAAATTTTAATTTTTTTTACTTTTTATTATTCCAAATTTTGGGACAATCCAAGAGAAACGTTAATTCTTCAGAAATAAATTTATATCCGCAAAAATGCCCCTTACATTTTTTCCCAAATTTTAATTAAAAATAATACTTACTTGCAAGCCTCTTTTCCATCAACAAAACTTTTTGGAATTAAATTTGGTGTAAGAATTTCATAACGATGACGGAATTCTTGGAATGGTATTCGGTTTGGAAAGCCTTGACGACAAATTCGAATTCCTTCGAGAACGCCATTACATCGAAGCTGTTCCAAAACAAGATGGGCATTGATTTTTAGAGGCTAAAAATTTTATTTGAATTAAAAAAATTTTACAAAAATTTTTAAGCCAAAAACAAGAATTTCACTTTAAAAGTTTATAAAGAATTTCAAAATTAAAGAAGGTCTTCTTCCTTTCTATAGCTCTCTCCCTTCTCTATCTATCTCCCCATAAAGATTTGACAAATCCCCTTAAAATGCCTGATTTTATTTATCGATTTTGTGTGTGGCATGAGCAAGAAAGGACAACCAATTCTTAACATTCGTCATTTAGCCTAGTCGTTTTAATTTTTAAAAGAGAATTTCAAAATTTAAGACAATTTTTAAGAAAAAATGAAATTAAACTTCAACAAAATATTTTTATTATTTCTAATAAAATTATTGCTTCAAGTCAAAGCTATAGAATATAAACTTCGCGAAGCTAAACCACACAAACATCGTTGTGCTTATCAATATAAAAACGAGAATAATGAGGAAGAAGGAAAATGGATATTAAAACCATCAGCTACAGCCTGTCCAAATGAATTAGATATTGTTTGGCCAGAAGAACAAACAAATAATTTATTATTAATTGGAGAAAGTACTCATGATAATAAACAAAATAAAAAAGGAAGAAAAAGGAAAAGAGAAGAAGAAACCCAACAACAACAACAAACTTTATGTCAAATAATTTTTGGTAAAAAAGACGGGGAGGAACAACGATTGAGATCGGAAGCTTGTGATAATGAATGTTTGTTTTGTTTGAATAAAATTAGTTTAATAAAAAAAATTTAGGGATTCAACCATTAGCTAGAAAATGTCGAAAAGAGTGTGGAACTTGCTGTGAACTTCCAGAGTTTCAATGTGAGGATAAAGGTAATAAAGGAATAAAAAGAAATCGGGTCAGGTTCGCAAATGCGGAAAACGTGAATTTTTGAATTTTTAAAAGTATTTACAGACGGCAACTGATAAAAATATTCCTTTCAAAATTGCGGGCAGTCCAGATGGGAACTCCTTCAAAAATAAATTTTTTTTCTTAAAGCACATTCTGAAAATCATCGAGACAAATATCAACTTAAACAACAGTCATTCAGTTGTTACACAATTAAAAATATACAAAACAAATGTCAAAAGACGAGTGTTTGGTATCCAACGTTATCAGAACATTGTCAATCAACTTGTGGACTTTGTGAATTGGAAAGGAAGAAAGAAGAAAATAGGAGGAGAGAAGAAAGTTGGGATGATAATGATGTTTCTATTGAGAAGAAGAGAAAAAATAAAATGAAGATTCCAAGAAGTATTTTTAACGTTCTTTTTTGTTTTTGCGGACAGACAGGGATTCGGAAGTGTTCCTACCAGATTTCCAAACCTCATTTGGGAAAAAGATACTTATCGGTTATCTCCCCACACCTTATTTTCCTTTTATTTCCCCTTCTCTTTCTTCCCATAAGTTACAAAAATGCCACATTTTCTTTCCCTGTTTTCCCTCTTTTCCTTCCTAAAAGTTACAAAAACATCACAGGCAAATAATTGTAATTAATAAATTTACTTTAAAAAAGAGAAAATGTAATCTAAAAACATTATTTAGTGGGCCAAAAATGTGCTATTTTCTTTAAAATCCATTTGAAAATACAAGTACCAGGACCTATATACTTGCTAAAAGGTGTGACGCATAAAAGGCTGTGACATTTTGTAACTTTTTGGAAGTAGAAGAGAGAAAAATATGGGAAAAATGTGGCATTTTTGTAACTTATGGGAAGAAGGAGAGGGGGAAATAAAAAGAAAATATGTAATATGTGGGGAGATAACCGATAAGTACCGGGAAAAAATTAAAAAAAAATCGTCTCATAATATAATCCTAAAAAATTAATCAAAACAGGTAAAGAATGTCGAAATCGTCGTGGTAACACCTACTGTCTCAAAAAAGTTCTTACAAAAGGAAATGCTTGCAGAAATAAGCCGGTAAAAACAAATATAAATTAAAATAAAATTTTTCAATTATTTAAGTGGATTCTTGATCGATGTCAAGAAGCATGTGGAGTATGTCTTCCATGGGAATATCAATGCAGAAATAAAGAGAACTATAATCGAAGGTTTGATTTAAAATTATTTTTAAAAATAAAGTTGATTTTATCTAAAAGATGCAAACGTTGGAACCACAACGATTTTTGCTTAAAAACAAAATTTTCATTGGCAATAAAGCTTCATTATTGTGCAGAAGAATGTGAACTTTGTGATAGAGAAGATGATATAGAGGAAGAAGATTATGAGGGCGATGAAGATGTTGTGGAAAGGGGAAAGCAAAAATGGCTTGTATAAAGAGGATTTTTTGGGAAGGAATTAAGAAAATTCGGTTCAGAATCAGAGAGATGAAATTTGTATAACTGCATTGAAAAGAAAATAGCTAAAAACGGACCTTATTCGTTACATAGCATAATCCAAGATAATATTCAAATCTTACAGTCAACAAATTTTCTCTCTCTGATCCTCTGTACAGCCCTTGTCTTACCCCAACCCCATCCCACCAGAGTTGTTTCGAAACAAATTTCAAGAATCGGAAATCGAAACAGCTCTGGGTGGGAGCCCAAAAATTATAGAAAAAACTTTAATCTTGCTTATATCTTCTTTTTCTAAAAACTACAAATTCTAATCCATTTTTACCCAAAATTTTAAAATTAATTAACCAACCTTTTTGTCATGATTTGGAATAATACACCGAACAAAATGAGGAAAAGTATTGCGCAATGTAGTCATTAATTTATTTAATTGTTCCTTATGCATATGACCAACAGTTCGAAACATTCCCTTTTTTGTACGAACACCAAAAACTGTATCATTTAATTCTGTTACTCCCATTCCAGCAAATTCAGCTTTAATTTAAAAAATTAAAAAAATGTTTTGTATCGATAAATATTCAGATTATTTTCCTAATCCTCATCTACCTTCACTTTTCAGAAAAAATGTAACTGTAAAGTATGGAGGTACAGAATGCGCCCTCACTTACATATTATACTTTATTTTAATCTGTCTTATTGTTAATTTCGCTTTTATAGTAGAACAATAAAAAAAATTTTTTTCAATTGTTTGAATGTTAAAATGATAATGAAAATTTCTCCATATATTTTATAGACGCACTAACATAAGGAAAATCAAGGGTATTATTATACTTATTCTTACATTTCAAAAAAACAATCTCTCCTTACCATCTTTCCATATCCCAGCCAAAAATTGATCAGTACTATTTTGCATTAATTGTACAACATTTTCATTCAAAGGATCCATATTCTTCATTAACCATTTATCAGAATAATAATCAACTCTACCCGCATAATGCATTACAGCAAAATCTGATTTTGATCGCATTTCTGGAACAACAAACTTTTCATGCTTTTCATGGTAAGTAAACAATTTTTCAACAAAAGATTTGTCTGTAGCTTTAGGGAAAATACACTGTTCATCTAATAATGCAAGAATCCCTGTAGGCTAGAAAAATAAAAAAATATTTTTAGGACTTGCAAAGAGGTGAATGAGAATAATTTTTGAGATTTTATGTGGATAACCCTTTTGGAGGTTAAAAAATTGTAATTTATATAATGTTACACAGACAGATTTAATTTTGAAAATATTAAATAATCCAATCGACACCCAAAATTAAAACACGTATCCCAAATTGTAATGATTTAATTCTGTAAGATTTAAAAAGGTTTGACCCTCTTTCCCTTATTACCTTATCATTTATTTAGAAAAATGAATAACCTAAAATGGATTTCAAAAGGGACAAAAATTAAACAAAAATCTACAAAAAAATTTTATAAGCAGAAAAGTACCCAAACAATGCCAAAACTTATTTAAAAAAACCTTTTCAATCAATTCAATTGTAGGTTGTAAATCTAATCCAAAATCAATAAATTGCCAATCAATTCCTTCTCGTTGGTATTCTTCTTGTTCCAAAACAAACATTGTATTGTTGAAAAGTTGTTGTAATTTCTCGTTTGTATAGCTGGAAAAATATAACAATAAATCTTAATCTCGTCCACAAAGTTTGTCTCAAAATTTTCCAACAATTCACCCCCCCCCTCCTCCCCTCATTTCCTATTAAATATTAAAATAAAAATATATACTTAATACAAAGCTGCTCAAAACTGTTCAATTTAAATATTTCAAATCCAGCAATATCCAAAATTCCAATAAAAGATGTCCCAGTTCGCCTTGTTCGATCCAACGATTTATTGATTCGGCTAACCAACCATTTAAACATTCTCTCATAACAAGCTTTCCCGATTGCCTCAACTCCAAATTCAGCCTGTTCTTTATTTTGAGCTTTTTGTACATGTTCACGCCCAACTTTAATGCGCGGACGAAGGAATGCTTTGGTAAAATCAGCGACTGGAAGGCCAAGTAAATGGCAAATCTTTTGAGCAACTAAACGAATTTTTTAAATTAAAACTATGAAAATTTTAATTAAAAATCAAGAAAAAATTCTTAAACACTATCAGCGCAATAGAGAATAAAATTTCGAACCCGTTCAGGTTCAAATTATTTTAAAATTAATTTATAACAGATTTTTAAACAAAAAAATATTTTTATAAACCTGTATCATCAGGAAGAGTTGCCTGGTCACTATTCTTCTCCTGTTTAAATTCAATATTTCCAAGCAAAAGAACAGCACTAACAACACGAAGAACAGCTAAATAATAAAATTAAAAGAATTTTTTAATTAAAAAAATACAGTTAATTTCATCATCGTGAAAGCCCATAATTTTCATTGAACGAATTGTATTGTGAAATTCTGCAGCGTCATCAACATTTGGTAATGTAATATAACCATTTTGCAAAAATTTGTATTTACTTACATCTTCGAGCAAAAAGCTTGCTAAAAAATTTAAAAAATATTTTTTTAATTTTTTAAATAAGACTCAAAAATTTAAAAAATTGGGCTTTAATTAATAAAATTTGGAAACAATCACTCATGGTTAAATAGCAAGGCCGTAGCCAGTGGTTTCTGGGGCTTTCATCACTACATAGTCACAGGTTCAAACCTTTTTGATAATATCAATTTACCCAAATTTTTAATTCAAAAATAATTTTTAAAAGATACAGAACCTTTTTCCTCTGCAGAAGTTCCACGCAAAAATTGGTAAAATACATGAAAAGAACGCTCATCATTTGCTTGACGACATGTACGAGATTTTTCCAACAAATAAAATTCAATATTAGCACCAGAAATATAACCAGCCAAATCGAAATTGATTCGAATAAATTTTCCCTATAAAATTTTAAAATAAATTTGGAAGAATTAAAGAATGTTGATAATTGAAATCTCGAAAACCAAATTATAGTTTCGATCGATATCTGATTTTTTGAAAAATTAGGTCTCTAAATGGGCTGCAATAAGGTGTTAACAGCGGAGAATTGGTTAAGAAATTTCGTTTACGGGCAGTAGAAATGGTCACAGATGTCGAGGAGAATTTTTTCCGTGAACGGAGATGACGGGAAATGAACTGTAGGAGGTCCGAACATTCTAAAAATGTCGTGTGGGAACTGGGAGTAGACAAACTTTAGCGGACTGCATTAATAAAAAAATAGTTTGGGGTCATATATCCATAATTCTTACATAAATTAAAAGGCATCCCCACAATCCTAAAAAAAAAGTCCCCAATATTTAAAAAAACAAACAAATCTCGAAGAATTATCATTTTTGACAGTTTTGCTATTTCCAAAAGCTTCCAATATTGGATTTGCCTGTAAAAGTTGTTGTTCCAATTCTCCAACCAAATTAATCTGATCAACACTAGAATGGCTTCTAGCGGGAGAAGAACACAAAAGACCGTTGGAAGTTGAGGTATTGACTAATTTATTATGATGTCCAAGCCTTGTAGCCCCAGCAACATGAGCCAAATATTGAATTACTTTTTTGGTATTTTCTGTTTTGCCTGCACCCGATTCTCCAGTACACAAAATTGATTGGTCTTCATGATCTTTAAAAAATTTATTTGAAAAGAATGTTAGGTTTAAATGTTATGCTTTGGTCACAAAAAAGGTATAGATTTACCCCCAAAAAACTTAGTTTTAAACCCTACATAAAAATATTTTCAAACCTTGAAGCATCGATCTATAAGCACAATCAGCAATAGCAAAAACATGAGGTGGACGTTCATTACGTTTCTTTCCTTTATAAGACTCAATTACAGCCTCAGAATAAATTGGCAATTTTTTATATGGATTCATAACAACACAAAACAAACCAGAATATGTCTAAAATATTTAAACAAAAATATTTAAAAAAACCCAAAAAAACATACATAAATTAATTCAGAATAATAACGCTGCTTTAAATTGTCAAAAACTGAAGGCTCGTTAAGGCACGTGAGATCAGCCATATCCTCAACCTGAAAAAATTTCTTTTAAATTGTGGACAAAAACACAAGGAATAATAACAAGCCAAGACAACAAGAAAATTTTGAAGACGCGATCCGAAAACCAAAACTTTCCTTTCTCTACCCAGTTCATCCAGCCTACAAAACAAATAAAAAAGTATCCAACCAAGGCCCTCTTTTGTCCAAAACCTGGGTTGCCCCTAATCTTTTTTAAAGATAACAGAAATTTAGCAGAGAAATCCCTAATTTTTTTGTTCAAGTCCCCACCCCCCCCCCCCCTTCCCCCCCCCCCCCCTTCTAACCACCTAGCTACCCCTTAAATTAAAAATTAAAACCTTGTCA
Source organism: Meloidogyne incognita (assembly GCA_036172945.1). Lineage (NCBI taxonomy): Eukaryota > Metazoa > Nematoda > Chromadorea > Rhabditida > Meloidogynidae > Meloidogyne > Meloidogyne incognita. The sequence continues at coordinate 4,331,912 of JARQAC010000002.1, forward strand.
AACTTTGGAGGATTCATTTTTTGACAATCATCTTTACTTAAACGTAATTGATGTCCATTTTCAACAAATTCAACAGTATAAGTATCAGCATCCTCACTAATTATTGATGCTTTTACAAAACCTTCAGTTTCATGTGGAACCCAAATGAGACGTTTTTTGGCCCATTCAGCTTGCAACATTGGGTCAGTAATGCGCATACGAGCAGCAAGAGGTCCTCCTCCTCCATCTTCATTTTTGTTGTTGTTGTTGCCAATTCCCCCATTCAACATTTTCTTTTGTTGTTTTCGGTCGAATAAATAAATAAATAATTTAAATTTTTTTAGAAAGAACTAAAAGAAAAAAGGAAAAATTAACCGAAAAAATTGGCTTGTGGACGTTTAACAGCCGTGGCAAAATGACCAAAAATAATTTTAGAAAATTTGAGAAAATCAACCAAAAAATAATCATTAAAATAATCTATTTGTCCATTTAAAGTGTAAAATTGTAAAAATAAAAATAAGAAAAAGGAAATAATAAAAAAGTTAAATAGATTGTTAAAAATGATTTAAAAGAAAAAAGAAAGAATTTTTATTGTAAAGTCAACAATTTAAAAAATGAATAATAAAGGGGGGGGGAGGAATAAAGGAATTAAAATAAAAATGTGAATTGATAAAAAATATAGGAATAAATTTTCTAATCAATTTGGGGTGAAGTATTTAAATAAATATAGAAATTAATTGATTAACACAAAAAACGTCATCTTTAAATGAATGAATTCTTTTAAATTGAAATTTTTAAGTAAAATTTACAAAATAAAAATTATTTTTAAAGAAAGCTTGAAAAAATAAAATAAATAAAAATAAATTAATTAAAATTGTTTAAACTTTAAAATTAATAAAAAAAAAGAAAAAAATAATCTCAGAGAGGGATTCGAACCTGCACCCCTTCACGCTGAATAAATCAGCACCTACCCCATTCGACCAAAGTAAAACATGAAGAATATTTTTGGGACAAAGGATGGGGGCAAACAAAAAGAAAATTATTATTTTTAAAAGGGCAAATTAACAAAAAAAAAACTCAAAAAAAATAAAAAAAAGGTTTAACAAATATTTGTAAATATATTTAATATTTTTAAATGTTTTTTAAAACCCCTTTCAATTGTTCAAAAAAAGGTGGAGTCCAAAAAAAAGTTTTTCATCTTAAAATGACACAAAAATGAAGTGAATCACCCCAAAAATTGAAAAAATTTTTTTACAAAATTCAAAAAAAAACTTTTTTTTCTGAAGATTTCTCATAAAGCAAAAAAATGTTGTGAATTACAAAAAAAAGTTGAAGAAAAAAAGAAGAAAATATTTTTTTATTTATTTATAGTTGCTAGTAGATGACTAAAGGTTAAAACAGAGAGAGACTAACGATCGATTTTCATTTTTCTTCCATACAAGGAAGGGAAGATTGGCTTGGGATTTTTGTATTTTTATAATTACAGACAAGACAAGTGCTTTTATATGTACATAGGTAGAAGGATAATTTTATAAAAAAGGTAAAAAATTAGTTAAATCTCCTTTTAGAAAATAAATGTCCCAGTTTCAGTTACATTTTGTCTCAGTTTATTTTTTAAAATTATTTTAGTAAACTCTTTATCTTTTTACAAGATAAAAAACAAAAGATAAATGTCTCTCCAATACTTTCTCACCAATTGGATTCGAACCCTCACCTTCTACATAAAAGAAACCAAGTGCTTAAACCACCACACCAAACTCCCACATGGGAGGCTTAATTTATTTTTCAAGTTAAATAAAAAGAAGAAAACAATTGAAGATATTGGAACAATTAAAAAAATATTTTTAACATTTTAGTGTGATTAATCGTCTTTTTTGACTGTAAAAATATGGATGCACAACTGTGAAAAACGATATTACAGCTAAACAATAAAAAAAAGGCACGCGAATATTTTATGAGTCATTTAAATAAATTTTTACCACTAAACGAGTAGTAGTTAGTGAAAAATATATTCAAAAAATTAAAAATAAACAGAATTGGAATAATTTATTTTTTAAAAAGGGGGGAGAGATGGAGAAAGACAGTTAAAATCACTAAAATAAATGCATATAAGTAAATTCTAAAAAATCAAAAAATATTTGACAGGACAAAACTAAATTTACTAGAAAATTCAAAATTGGAAATAACCTGTAAAACAAACCTGGCCAAAGACACGGATCTTACTATCCGTATCCAGATATATCCACGGATATCCAGATATTATCCGTATCCATGACCAGGTTTGGGTGAAAATGCTATTTTTGCGGACTAATTTTTGCGGACAACACCCAAAAAATTTTTTTTATCAGCCCCTCTAATAATTTTTCTATTAATCACCTCCAAAAATCAACCCAAAAAAATTTTCTAGCAAATTCTCAATCTTTTCTTTATCTAAAAATAAAGACAAGAAAAAAATGATTCATTAATTTTTGTATATTACAAATCCCCAAATAAATACACTTTTCTGTGGAAATAAAAAAATGATTGGAATGAACAGAACATTAAAAACAAGGAAAAAAAACGTCCCAAACATTCAACATATACTCTAGCATATGACCTTGATTTTGAACACACAAAATAACAACAAAAATAAAATGAACGCCAAATTCCTTCTACAATTTATTCAAGAAAAAAAGAAGAATTTATGTAAATGATGGGTAGGTAGATAGATATATGTAGATTGATATTGAGGGGGAGAGAGAAAAGCAGTTTTTACATTGGGGAAGAATATAAAATCAGTTCTAAAAACCCTAGACACCCCCAAAATTTATCCGAAAATTTTGGGGGTTCTAAACTTTTTGGAACGGACTTTATGTATATATTTGCGGACATTGTCTGATAAACCATAAAAATATTTTTTTACTTTTTTTAGTTAATAAAACAGAAAATTGCCAAATTAAAATTGTTCAAACCCCAGTGATCTACATAGATTATTCCAAAAATTAATAGGGAGGTTTTTCGTTAATTTAAATTTGCCTCTCTTTAATTTAGTACATTTTCTTATTAACTCTAGCATTTCGAGATATGGATAGAATATCGCGCGCATTTAAAAATTGAATGAATAGCCGGCTGAAAACTACAAACACCCACCTGTTTTTACAATTTTGTTTTGATTTTAAAAAGCGATATGTAAAATGTTTGAAAAAATAAAACAGAAAAAGTTTAAAAATAATTTTGTTTTTTAAACAAATTAAAATAAAACGATAAACACTTTATTAGGAAAAGAGAAAAAATTAAAAAATAAAAATAAAAATTATTCACAGGGAGAGGAAAGGAAAGCAAGTTTAATTAATTAATTTAAAAAAGAGCTACACACAAATTAGTTAATGAGCATCAATAAATAAAGGGAGAAATATTCACAACAACAATTTTCATTTACTTATTTTTTTATTTTTTATTGTTCTGGTTGTGTTATCTGCATTGTTTCAATTTCATCATACACACGATGAATAACAGATTCGTCCAATAAATTTTGTGAAGAACTAGTAAATTTATTTTTTAAAAAAAGAAAAAAATTTTATTTACGCGCTCCTTCTCATTCTTGCAATCGCAACAGCATCCCTTATTGTTGGGTAAAAATTGCGTTTTGGGACATACTCATAAAATCCACATTTTTCGAATAAATCACGAACTGGGGCTGAAAATAGAAAAGAAAAAAATATTTAAAATTAAAATTATTTCTGTATATTTTGCTTCAAAATTTTTAAACCTTTAGCTGCTGCAAAATATACTCTAACACGTTGTTGACGCATTTCAGTAAAAATCTGATAAATTTAAAAAAAAATATATTTATTTAATTCCCCCCCCCCCTCAAAACCTCCTTCAATGCATTAACACCCATACAATCAACAAATGTAAAACCAGAACAATCTACAATAAAATGTAAATGTTGGGGACTGTCAAATGAACCTTTAAAGAAATAAATTAAAAAATATTTTTTAAAGATTCTTTTACCAATTTTTTCCAAAGTTTTTTGATTATTAAAATCTTGTGAAAGTGCTTCAGTTTTTGCTTCAGTATCCTCATCTTCAGGTTTCTTTTCATTCTCTTAATATAAAAAGTATAGAAAATACGGAAATAAACAATCCGTAAATAGAAGAAATAGACAAATTCCGGAATTGTCTATAAATAAAAATTTTAAAACTAGAAGCAAATAAATAATTCCGGAAATAACATTCCGGAAGCAAAATAAATATAAAAGTAACGGGGGTAAATAAACTAGAGAGTATTTCTTAAAAATCCCGGAAATAATAAAGAAATATAACATTTCCGGAAACTACAATAACTAAAAATTTACGTTTATATTCATCATCGTCCCGTTTTCGCTGCAAATTTGATTGGGGTGACAAATTAGCAGGGACAACAATTCCATTTGAACCCTAAAAAATTAATTTTAATTTAATTTTAAAAATTTACCAGTTTTGTAAATATTTGGAGTGAAGGAGTTGAAGTTGTTTGTCTTAACCTTAAAGTGCTTCCCACAACGTGCAATCCAAGTTGAGCTCCTTGATAACGTTTCCAACGTTGAAAAGCTTTATGAATTGTTTCCTAAAAATATTTAAATTTAAAAAAAAGGTTCTCCAAAATTTACTTTAAAATTGTCAACATTCGTAAAAAGTAGAGGCGAATCAAATCGAAAAATACAAATTCCCTTTAAAAAAATAATTTCAATTAAATTTAAATTAATTTTTAAATTTACAGGAAAAGTGTGAATAAGCTCGTATCGTTCTGCATCTCGAAAATCGTTTGTACCGGAAAGATTTGCCAAAAAATGCCAACGAGGCCATTGGGTACGAAAAACTGAAGGGAGTAAAATTAAATATTTTATTTTATTAAAACACAGTTTCCGGAATGTTTGTTAATATTTTAATTTAGTTCCGGAATTTGCTTGATAAAATATATTTTCCGGAATTATTTAAGAGAATATATGTATTTTCCGGATTATTTGTATTTTTTCCAAAAATTTCCGGAATTTCTACATTTAAATTTAATTTTTCACCTGTAGTGAGTAAAGCAAATCCTAAAAATTTATAAAAATTAAATTTCAAAAAAAATTAATTTCACCAATAGAAATAACCAATCCTTGAGAAACATCCCAACAAACAGTTGAAACAAAACTAACTAGCCAAATTGAAAAATCAATTCGGGAAAGAGGCCAAAGTCTTCGCAAGTCGGCAATCTTGCGAAAAATGCCTTTAAGTGCAACGATAATAATTGAAGAAAGAATACACTGAAAATGAAAAGTTGAAACAAAAATAAATTTTAAGATGCCATAGGCAATGTCCGAAGCCATTGACCAAAGTAAAGAATTACGGCAGCCAAAAAAGTACAGGAAAAAATTGTGGAAAGCTGAGTTTTTGTGTTAGCTTCGACATTAACCAAAGTTCTACCGAGTGAACAAGAGACTGGATAAACTGGGAAGAAGGAAGAAAGTGTTGAGGAAAATCCGAGGGCAAAAAGCTCCTGAAAAATTATAAAATTGAGAAATTGCTATGTAAAGTTTGCAGGTACTTGTCCTGGATCAACACGATAACATTTCTTTTTTGCAATGATTTTTGCCAAGGAAATATGAACTGCCATAACCTTAAAGATAAGTAAGAAGACAAAAATAAAATACAAAAAATTTCCGGAATTTATTTTCCGAAATGTATTTTTCTTTTTATTCCTACTATTTATTTATGTATTTTTCTAAAAACTTTAAAAACACACCACAGCAGCAATAGCAACTGCATCCGGAAGCAATTCAGGCAGCAACGTTAAATCAGGCATTATTGGTGTTGGAATTCTTTAAATTATTTTTAATCTTTAAAATATTTTTTTCTTTTACCCTGCAGGGATATGATCAACAATTTCCAGTCCATATTTGGAATGTCCGTGAAATAGAAAAGACAAAAAAGTGCCGAGAACCATTAGAAATAATTCAAAGGGAATTGGAACATTTAATTTAAAATTCTTCTTTAACAAAGGATTTAAAAACTTTAAAATAATTAAAAAAAATATTTTTCTTTAATTTTTTCTTTAAATTTTCACATCCTTTCCAATACATAACAAAACTAAAAAAATAAATTTATTAAAAAACTTGAAGCAAACGGAAATTTTCTTTATAATTCCGCCTATTTCAATAATTAAGTTTTAAAAAATAAATTATAAACTTGCTTATAGAAATAACAGAAACTGTAAAGGTTGGAATGTGTATTTGAGGAATTCTTTTGCAAATATCATAAAATTTCTGAAGCAAAAAAATATTTTTTAATTAAAGTAATTAATTTACCATAATTAAATTCCCAGCCCCAGACCTCGCCGGTAACCCAGAAAGTCCAAAAATAAATTTTAGTTGAGCAGCAAAAACGTGAACAGAAGCCCCCGTAGTGAAACCAGCAACAACCTAAAATTCAAAAAATTTATTTAAAAATAATTTTAATTTAATTTTACTTGGTCAGAAAAATAAGTGCTAATCATATCAAGCCTTAAAATCCCCATTGCTAAAGTAACTAGACCAATACAGCAAGCTAGCGTTGAAGAAACAATTATAGGGGAAAGAGGGGAAGGCTTTAAATAAATTAAAAATAATTAAAAAAATAAAAGCTTTAAAAACATTTGAATCTGAAGCATTATTAAAATTATTAGACAATTCTTCCCTAGCGTCAAATAATCTATTCATTGCAACATTACTCATTAGGGCTACAACAGCAAAGGAGCCTGAAAAAGAAATTGAATTTATCAAAAAGTTGAAGCAGGCGGAATTATGTTTATGTTGACTAAGAAGCTTGCTTCAAGTTTATTTATTTTTACCAATAGAATTGTGCCTAGAAGTACCAAAAAACATGTAGATTAGAGGAGGGAAGAATGAAGTGTACAAACCAACAACAGCATCCACCCCAGCTAATTGGGCATAGGCTATTCCTTTATTTAAATTTAATTATTTAAATAATTTTTTAAATTTTTTTAACCCTGAGGTACATGCATAACACCCGTTACAATCCCTCCAACAATATCTGAAGCAAACCAATTTTTCCATTCATAATTTGGTAACCATTGTAAAATTGGGAATAAGCTAAAGGGAAGAAAAGAGGAAATTTAAAAAAAAATTATTTTTCCCTCAACTTTAAAAAGAAATTTGTCATGCTTCTACTAGACAAACAAGGTCTATAATAATATCGCAACAAAGCTGAAGCCCGTTCTTTTAAAATATTTGAGCTGCGAGGAGTCCGGTAACAGAAACGTTTATCGAATTCCTCCTTGAAAATTAAAAATTATTTTTTAATTAAAAATTCTTTTCCACTTGATTCATTGGAGGTCGACTAGTATTGTTGTTGTAAAGGGGTGAATTTAAATCCCACCCATGTTGTTCGACATCGAGGAAATCTGGACCGTCTTCGGCGTCTTGTGCCATTGATTTCTTTCAAGAAAAGAAATAATTATTTTTAATTAATTTTGTCTTAAATTTTTTAAGTATTTGGTGTTTTTCACATTTATCGAGTTATAACATTCTATCGAGATTAGACTTGATCCATTAAGTTGAAAAAATATTCCTCTTATCGGGGGCTTTCGAATGATAAAAGATTTATTTGTATTGGATTAAACATTAAAAAGTTAAAGCCGATCAAATTCGGCTAGCACTCAGTTTGTGGGCGTATAACCGATAAGTACCTAAATTTAATTTTTCTTGTCCAAATTTAATGCCTATTCAAGTTCTACTATTTTACATATACATATATATTGTTAAAAAATTTAATTATTAATTAATTCTTTGTTTTACCCTAAATTGTTTATGCTGTGTCGAAAAGTATAATGAAGCAGAATTTGAAGCGTTGTTACTACAATGACTATTTTCGTTGCTTTTGTCGCTTTAAAAAATATTTAAATTTATTCTTAAAATTAAATTTAAAAAAAAATAATTTTTTAAAAATACTTTTTTATTTTTGTATTTTTTTCATTCACATTGCCAGTGTCTACAACAATTTTTGGATGGATTTTAACAGACATTTTAGTAATTAAATAATTAACTTATTTTGACAAAAAAAAAGAATTTATTTTTTTATTTTCAGGTACAAATAAAGGAAGTTATTTTTTGATCATTAATAAATTATTTTTGAAAGATTTTGTTTTTAAAAAAAATTAAGAAAAGATTAAAGGGGAATGAAAAATAAATAAAATTAAAGAATTTTGATCTATTAAAAAAATCTTTTTTTAAATTAAAGCACACATTTAACGTGGGTGATAATAATAATAGAATTTATTTAAAATATATTTACATGACTTTTCCCCCGTCATTAAATTGTATAAAGCAAAATTAAATTATGAATGATAAGAATTATTTAAAAAAATTTTTTTAAAAAATGTAATAAAAAATTTAACGTTTATTGTGTAAATATTTTATTTTATTATTTTTATTCATTTTAATCGAAAGATTAAAAATGCTTAATGGTTATTGTTGTAGACACTCTCGGCAATATAAAACACAAAAATAAAATAAACTTTCCGGAAACTTAAAAGAAATACAAACCAAAAAGTAATCTATCAAAAGTTAAAAATTTCCAAGTAGAAAAATTTCTTTCTAAAAAAACCTTTGCTAAATTTGTTGATTTTCCAACTCCATTTACTCCGCAAAAGACAATTACATATGGACGATTTTCATTTTTGGCATCAACAATATCACGTAGAATGTTGACACGACGTTTTGGTGTGAGTAACTATAATAGAATGTTTCGGAGAATTGCCCTAGTATTCCAAAATATGGATATTTGACTGAAAAGAAATGACGGGATTGGGGTGCACCCTACCCCTAGTTGAGTTGGACCACATTATAAGACGACCTTTTGGTCTAAAAAATTGTAACTTATAATGAAAGTATATTAAATAGAAAGTAAAGCAGTAACCCAGCAGCTAACCAATTTTACTCGTATCAAAAGATTGACATGAGTATCTAATTATGGATGTATATATCTAAAAAATAAAAAACCAAACCTGAACAAGAATTTCTCGAACAGCATCTTGAACAATTGAAGTAACCCGATTAAATGTCCCAACAACTTTTCCTTCTAATTTAGCACCCACAGATTCACAAATTTTTTGTGCAGGTTCCGAAGCTACATTTTTGGCTGGAAAGAAAAAATTTTGATTTGAATAAAAAAAATGAGACAAGATGCAGAAAAAAACTCAAGAGATAAAATGTCATAAACAAATGTCAGTGACATTTGTTATAAGACAAAATGTCAAATATAAAAACCCCAAAAAATAAATTAAAAAAAAAACAAACTAATAAGAATTTCATTCATCTTTTCCAAAGCAGGTTTAATATCATCAGCAGTAAGTTGTTTGTTGCCCACCAAAGATTTAAATGCAGAAAACCATCCTTGATTAGATGCTAATTTTGTGCTAAATTAAAAAATAGATATTGAAAAAGAATTAAAAAAACTTTTTAGTAGCTCCAGCATTTTTCTCAAATTCAACAACCTCATCTAAACCTGGAAGATCACCATGTAGCTTTCCAATAAATTTTTTCTTAAAAGAATAAAATTAGAGAAACGTTTAAAAATCCTTCTATTTAAGTATGAGTTTACAAAAATAAATAAACCCTAAAGCTCGAATAATTACCCGAAGTAATTATTGTTTCAACCTCTCACTGGAGGGGGTAATTATTTGAGAGGGGGCAATTATTCGAGCATCTACGGTGGTAATAATTCATTTGATACACCCCAGCCGACTTACAGAGATGGATAAATTCTTGAACCCGATCTGTTTGGAAATTTCGATTTCTAAAGTTTTTTCTTGCGGCTTCCAATTTTAGTGATTTTTTCAATTCTCTATTCCAGATTCGAAGATTTTTTATTTCGAAATTGCTGATTGGAACAAATGAAGAAAATAAGTTAGCTACCCAGTTTTATATTTATTTCAAAAAATAAAATTTCTAATTTGCGGAAAAATTTTGCGGAATTTGCTCGACATAATTAACCGAAAAAATGTTTAATATAAAAATAACCAAAAAAATTACATTTTCGTCATAAATTTTGCTTGTTTCCACATTATTATTGTTACTTTCACCGCCATTTTTTACATCCTCAACAGCACTATAATCCAATAATTGAGCATCTTTTTGTGTTCCAGCCAAATCCCATTTACGCTCTTTTTTACCTTTTTTCTTTCCAGCATCGTTGTTAATATTTTCTTTATTGGCTCTGAATTTGGGAGTTTTAATCAAATTTTTAAAGTTTTTGTCTTTTAAGCAACCAAAAATCCGCAAGACATACTAATTGTAAGTTTGTGAAAAATAGTTTCTTTTAGACAGCAGCCTAACCCGATAAATTATAATGAAATCTAAGCTCAGTTTTCTGGAAAATTTAAATTTTATTTAGATTGTTTATCAAAGCGTTGTTCAATTAGCCTATGCAGACAAGTTGCTAACAGAAGTACATTTACGCTTCCGAGATTTGTATAAAAATGTACTTTCTAATGCTAATATATATTTTGAAAAAGGGCCTAAACTTTTTGCTTCGTTTTCGAATGAATATTTAAGGTTTCTTTTAAAATCTTTTTATTTTTATTAATTTATTTTTTAAAGTATTTTAAATAATGTCAAGTCTTCTCAACTTCATGTTGAAGTTAAAAAGCCGAGAACTTTCCAGGTTATTTTTGTTTTTAAATTTGGGTATATTCAAAATAATCGTTCTTCTGTTTCCGCTTTTATTTTTTGGTTTTTTTTTACTATGTAATCTTGTTTAGATTTGCAAAACGGTGGCTGTGATTAGAGTTGGCGTATTAGTTATTCGAATATCGGATTCGGGGATTTCTCAAGTCCCTTTAACGCTAGCTGTAATCAACCGTGGTAAGCTTTCTTGTCTGTTTAGATCTATTTATAGCATCTCATGATCCTCAGAACAGATAAAAGATTTTTCCACTTTTCCATAAATCCTATTTCTGTCTGTTTTTAAGCTCCAAAATTTTAAGAATGTTACCCTGTGAGACCGTTCTCGATTAAAAATTTTGGTATAATTTCGGAATACTAAACAGACTCCGATTGGGACAAATTATATGTCATTCGATTCAGCTCGGCGAGCTGAGTCGAATGACATAAAAAAATCGATTGGGACGTAACTATGGGCCGAGATACAGGGCTCGAAATGGTCAAAAACCATAGGGGGGACCAAGCACTTTTTTGGGGTGAAAAATTCGAAAATGCAAATTATACCTCATTCGAAAGAGCTCATCGAGCTGAGTCGATTGACACCAAAATCAACGAAATCTAACTTGATTGGACAAAGTTATGATCTTTTATTTTAGCTCCTTACTTATGGCATCTGTGGAGATTTTTGCTGCTACGGAGGCCCCAAATACGTCCAGAGCAAGGGAGATAGGAATAGGTTTATGTTACGAGCCCAGACCCAGCACCCGTAGACTCCCCGCGAGGCGCGTGCCGCAAAACCCTGCGCGAAGCGCAGGGTTTTGCACAAGCGCCTCGCCGACGCCCCATAGGTTTATGTTGCTTGTTTTTTGTGTTGTAACTTTGTTTAAACTTGTTCAATCCCGGTGATTTTGGTGTCATTCGACTCAGCTCGATGAGCTCTTTCGAATGAGGTATAATTTGCATTTTCGAATTTTTCATCCCAAAAAGTGCTTGGTCCCTATGGATTTTGACCATTTCGAGCCCTGTATCTCGGCCCATAGTTACGTCCCAATCGATTTTTTGATGCCATTCAACTCAGCTCGGCGAGCTGAATCGAATGACATATAATTTGTCCCAATCGGAGTCTGTTTAGTATTCCGAAATTATTCCAAAAATTTTAAGTCAATATTATTCTTTAATAAACTAATTTTTAGGAAACTGAAAAGTCAAAAAAGACAGTGGCTTCACTTATTGAAAATTCAAAAGATTCCAAACCACAAAAACGTGATAAAAAGTGTGGTGAACAACAAAAGAAGGCTGGGAAAGATGAAGAAGAAAATATGTTTATAAAAATTAAATTTGTTTTTAAAATTTTTTCTTCTTTAGAGAACAATCACTCCCAGTGCAGAATGGTTTGTCTACTGATTTAGGTTCAATTCAAAATAAGGTCGATGAAGATGAAGAAATTTTGCGAAATAAAAATGCTTTTCTTCAAAAAATGAAGGGAAAAGGAGAGAAAAAGTATATTTAAATTTTGCATTTAAAATTATTTTCCAGAAAACTGAGCTTAGATTTCATTATAATTTATCGGGTTAGGCTGCTGTCTAAAAGAAACTATTTTTCACAAACTTACAATTAGTATGTCTTGCGGATTTTTGGTTGCTTAAAAGACAAAAACTTTAAAAATTTGATTAAAACTCCCAAATTCAGAGCCAATAAAGAAAATATTAACAACGATGCTGGAAAGAAAAAAGGTAAAAAAGAGCGTAAATGGGATTTGGCTGGAACACAAAAAGATGCTCAATTATTGGATTATAGTGCTGTTGAGGATGTAAAAAATGGCGGTGAAAGTAACAATAATAATGTGGAAACAAGCAAAATTTATGACGAAAATGTAATTTTTTTGGTTATTTTTATATTAAACATTTTTTCGGTTAATTATGTCGAGCAAATTCCGCAAAATTTTTCCGCAAATTAGAAATTTTATTTTTTGAAATAAATATAAAACTGGGTAGCTAACTTATTTTCTTCATTTGTTCCAATCAGCAATTTCGAAATAAAAAATCTTCGAATCTGGAATAGAGAATTGAAAAAATCACTAAAATTGGAAGCCGCAAGAAAAACTACTACTGGACCTTTTGCACCCTGGGAAACCCTCGAGGTAAGAAAATTCTTTTTTAACAAAACGTAACACAAAGATTTTTCATTATATCGTCAGGTGCTCTATCACAAATTTGGGGGGATTGGGCAGAAGCAGTGTTTAAACATTTTAAGATAATAAAAAGGAAAGATAAAGGACCAAGTTTTTTAAATAACATCTACAAATATATATAAAAAATAAAGGGATTAGGGTAGAAAGAGGGCTTTAAACAATAAAGAATTGAAACAAGGAATGATTTAAGCTTTGAGTAGATCTGGGGATTAGTTTCACTTATATCTTTTCTTTGAAGATATTCGGAACAGAAGCTACCCAACACTGCCGAGGTTCATTGCTTTGTGGCAGAGGGTCAGTGCGTGGTATGGATTTTTACGGCTCTTATTCTGACACTTACACATCTTGGCTCCGACTCCAGCTCTGGCCAAAGCCAACTCCGTATCTAATTCTCGAAGTCACATCCAGCATTCTAGTTGGTGGCTTTTTAGTTATTCCCTGATTATGGACAGCAACTAGCATATAAATTTAGTAGGTCTCGTCGGGATTGGGATGCCAACCAAATTTATTAGAAATACTAAATAACAACCCGACTCGAAAGAATTGAGTCGAACAGGATTGAATCTTACAGCAGGAATTGCATCTACATACCAGGGATCGCGCCGACAGAGAACCAAATTCGCGATTTTCGGGCCTCCGGTCGGCGCAATTAGTGCATATACATGTTTAATTTATTTAATTTTACCACAAATGGAGGAGAATATTTTTTATAAAATAAAATTAAATAAAATTTAAAAAATTTATATATTTAAAAAAATTTTTAAAACAATTCCGTCTGAGAACGTGGATTCTCTTTTTAATTTAAAGCTATTTAAATAATTATTGACGTAAATTTTTAAATTTAGAAATTCTTAAAATAAAATTAAAAAATTTTATTTAATTTTATAGCGGGGTGTCGCTATACTTTTGTGGAGTGTGTAGAGTTGAGTATATTAAATTTAATTGGAATATATTAAAATTTAGGCATGGAAATTCTAAAATATAAAAGAAATTTGGGGTGGTTAGGGCAAATTTCCTCAAATTTCTTTAACATTTTTGACTAACTTTCTAAAAAATTTCAGAATTTCCGATCAAAAGCTTTTTATGGTAATAACGCCCACGCGCCCTACTAGCCAAGGTTTCGTTTATTCAGGCAAATTTAAAATAAATTTTAGTTTAATAAATTCATTTATTAATTTTATTTCCTTATTAATTTTTTTTGTTGTAAAAATTTTTTTTTCAAAATTTTTTATTAGAATACATACATACACGCGTCAATTTCATTTTTTAAATAAAAATTTTCTACGGCTACCTAGAAATCAAAAGACTCGCGCGACAGTCGCTAAGCAACAAGTCGCCGACGAAAATCGCTGTTTTGTAGTTAACTATCGCAGGGACTTGTCGCAAGACGTGAGCGATTTTATGTAAACACTAAATTATTAGTTTTTCTATCTTTTTCGATTATATGTACATATATTTTTTTATTTATTTTTCTCTATTTTTCACGTTGGTGATTTTACTAGCGACCGGCGCCAGACTGGATCCGACCGGATTTTCCATTCATATTTCCATTGATATTTGGATATTTCCATTGATATTTGGATCCACCCGGTTTCTGTAGACAACACAACATGAAGCAACTCAGAAAATCACCGGCTCCAGAGCCAAGAGTTGAATAGGTCGTAGCCGGTGAAATATAATAGATTCGGATATGCAAAATTTTGGGTTTGGATATTTCATTGGATCTCCGATTCTAGTCATTAGCCGGGAAACCGGGAAATTCTCAATTTGTTGAAATGGGGCTGTATTTTTCCACATGGGGCTGTATTTTTCAACAATCCCTCTATACTTATTCTAAATAACCTCAATTAAAGTAAGTAAATGCTAGAGATCGTGATTTTCATAAAACCTTGACCTTGATTTCGGTTGGGTACCTTGACCAGAATCTTGGCCTTGAGTCAAGGAAAAATCAAGGATTATTTTTGCCTGGATCCAGGCTTTGATTCTTGATTTTTTATTTGGACAGATATCAGCAGATTAAGTGGGATATACTGGTATTTAAGGGGATATTATAGGATTTGAAATGATATTACGGGATTAAGTGAATATGGAAGAGGATTTGACAGGATATTGAGGAATAAAAGGATTTTAGACGATTAAAGGATATCGGTGTAAAGGGAGTACGAGTGATATTGTGTATTGGGGGATCGGAGGGATACCAGAGAATATTTGGGGATTAAGAGAGAGAGGGTGGCCGAGTGGTTTTGAAGTAGGTTGATTTATGGCTTTAAAGCTTTCCAAGATTCAAAAATTATTGCATATGACGCTTTAAATTTAAAACTATTTGTCCTGAACTCCAAAAAATCATAAAAATCTTAGATTCTTTGCTTTTTTTCACAAGTACGAGTAAGTACGAGTTATCTGAAATTTATAAACACTGCTTACTTGAAACAGTTTATGGGATGGAAGGCCGATTCTCTTTTCTAAAAGCATCCTTTATACACAAATTCAACCAGTATACAAAAAATTCAACTCGTGTCCGTAGGTAAAGAAGCCAGAATTCTCCCTTCTCCAGCGCCGCAGGCGAAAATTTTGCGAATTTTGAAGGCCAAGAGGCCAGATTTCTTACTTTTCCAGCACCGCAGGCGGAAATTTTGAGAATTTTTCAGATTTAATACACTAAATATTTTTCCCGGTTTCCCGGTATAAAAATGGCCGGGACCGGGTCCGGGAAACGGGTTCTGAAAGATGACCGGGAGGGACCCGGACCGGGAAAACCGGGAATTCCCGTTCCCGGTTTCATCCCGGTTGCTTCAAAAAAACCGGGAAAAGGGACCCGAAAACCGGGAAACGGGTCCGGGTCCCGGACCCGTTCCGACCTCTAATTATTATCAAAAAATTGAATTTTTGGCGCCAAAAAGATGAATTCAGGCTTCCTGGCCATAGAAAATACAAAAAATTTCGCCTGCGGCGCAAGAATGAAGAAAGGGGTATATACTTCAACATATATTCACGTTAGGTTTCCAGAAGTAAGCGGAAGATGAGAGCGATATATGTATCCGGTCCGCAAAAAAATCCGGGTGCAAAAAATGAAGAAAGTCGGCGAAGAAAGTCTGCTTACGAAAATTTTGCCTGCGACGCTGAAAATGGAATAATTTTGGACACTTAACCTTTCGAGATTCTCAAATGATTGTCAGATAAGAATTGTTAATTTGTTTAATCAAGCACTTTGCTGAATCTTAGATCCTTTAAATTTTTGTAGGTTAAAAGTAGTTAAAATCCACTGTGAAATCTTGGCATTTGAAGGAGATAAAAGTGTTATCAATAAAATTGATGAGATTTAAAAGAGATAAGAGAGACATGGGATTCCCTCGATATCCTTCCAAACACGAATATGGATTAAGAGTGATTTCGGTGGATTAAGAGGGATTTTGGGGGATCAAGAAAGGGAGACACTTAAAATCCACTTATATCAACAAACAAACAATTGTCCTGATATTCCATTTAATCCGTCCAATTCCACGAATATCCCATTTAACCAATCTTAATCTCATCGAACTATTGGCACTATTTTGTCATCAATTGGTTATAAAAATTTTTATTTTGAAAAATCGAAGAATATCGAGCCTTTTTTCTTTATTTTTCGATATTTTTCTTTCGATATTTTTCTATATATATCGAATGTCGACCGCCCCCTCCGCCTCGGACTCTAGTATAAAGTGTACCTCAAATACTGTATCTTGAGAATGGAAAATAGTATTAAATGTTTATAAAAGGTATGAAAGTCGAAGTGTTCTGAATGGAAGATATATGATTAGTGTAAAGAACATAAAAAGATGAGGCAGTCTGAAGATAGTGTAAATTGAAATGAAAAATAGGAAGTCAGGCTTGGTAATAGATACAGATATTGATACAGATAAGTTCAAAATACCTGCGGATATCCGTCTGTATCCGCAGTAAATATCCGGATAACAAAATCCAAATCCATTACCAAGTCTGATATTAGTATTCACTTTCGGTGGAGGTACTATAATTGTATAAAATAAAAATTATTGCATTATTTAAATATTTATTCATTTGTATTGAATATTTATTAAGATATTTATTTTATAATTTCTGAATAAATCCAAATAAATAATGAAACAGAAAGATATTAACTTTGCAAAATTTATTCTTTCGGATTTATTAGTTATAATTTAAATGTTTTATCACAAGTTTTGTACAAATTATCACACAAATTTCCATCAATTTTTAACGTTCTTTTTTTCTTCACTGCTTTTTTTATTATCTTTTGTATTTTTTGGAGGATTTCGCTTTTTACATTTACATTTCTTTTTTCCTTTTTTAGGTTTCTTTGTAGATTTTTTTGTGGTCCCAATAATTTTAGTTGTTATTTTTCCGATAATTGAAGTTGGCTTTGTTGGTTTAATCATTGTTGGCGATTTGGTTATTTTTGTTGTTTTTGCTATAGGTGTAGAAGTTAATTGTTCGGTTGTGTGATGTTTCTTATGTTTTTTCTTGTCTTTCTTTGGTTTTTTGGTTTTGGACTTTTTGGGTTCTTTGGTTGTCGTTTTGGTTAAAAGTTTGGTTGTTATTATAGTTGTGAGTTTCTTTTGAGGTTTTGTCGGCCTTTTTGTTGTAATAATTGTTGTAGTCTCTTCTGGAATTTCATTTGTAGTAGTTTCTATCGCTTCTGTCGTCGTTTCCTCTTCGGGAGACTCTGATGTTATGGTATGTTTTTCTGGCAATTTTGTTCTTATTGTTGCTTTTGCTGTACTTAACGATGTTATAGTTGTTTCTTCTAAAGGTTCTTTAGTTGTGGTGGACTCCTCAATCGCTTCTGTTGTTGTAGCTTCCTCTGTCGTTATAGATTCTTTCGTAAATTCTACATTCCCAATTGTAGTTATAGGCAAGTTCTTCGTTGTGATTTTAATTTCTGGTGTTTTTATAGTTGTGGGTGGTTTCTCTTGAATCTTTGTTGTTGAAGTTTGAGTGGTTGGAGTTTGTTTTTTGGGCGTTGTGGTTTTTTCTATCGTTTTTGGCGTAGTAGTAGTTGGGTTCTCTGTTACCTTAGGAGTCTTAGTAATCGGCTTTTCTGTCAGCCTCGTTGGCTGAGTAGTCGGCACCTCTGTCACTCTCACTGTGGAGGTTGGTTTCTCCGTCACTCTTGATGTCACAGTAGTTTGTTTTTCTGTAGGTTTCACTGTAGATCTGGATTCCTCCGTAACTTTAGGAGTTGTTGGGGTTGGTTTCTCTGTCAACCTTGCTGCTTTAGTAGTTGGCACTTCTGTAATTTTAGGTGTTGTAGTGGATGGTTTCTCAGTCATTTTCACTGTAGAAGTTGCTGTTATTGTAGCTGCTTTTGTCTATAAACTCTCATTTTTCCAAAAATATACAATTTAAACAAACCGACAACACAACACAAACATCATTAACACACGTGCTATTGTAGCATATATCAGCTAAATTTTAAAGAAATAAAAAAAAATATGGCAAAGAATCCTAAAAATTGAAATATTAATTTTTAAACTCACCGTTAGGGAAACCTTTGCAATTTCCGCCAGGACGGACCTTTGAAACACAGCGAGGAGCATCATTAGAACGATCGCAGAACAAAAATCTAGTTTAAAAAAGGACTCTCGTTACACGGAAGGGAACAGAGTTAGTAATCTGTAGGGAACTAAGGAGGTAGCTGTAAGGAACTAAGGAGGTAGTCTGTAGGGAATAAAAGACGTAATCCTCAGGAAATATAATAGTTTGTAGCAGGACTGGGCGAAATCTAGAAATAAAAAGCGAAATATGAAACTTTTCGCGCTGAAAAATGCGAGAATGCGAAAGATGCAAAACGCGAAATAAGCCCAGCCCTGGTTTGTAGAGAACACCCGTTGAAGTTCCCTACCTAGAGCCACAGTCTGTAGTAGCAGTACAATTAGGTTTAGGTGCGTATTCGTACATATTGTCAGTATACTCACTTTTATGTCCATCGATATTTTTAAACGGCTTAAATAATAAAATTAAAAAAAATAATTTTTATTTAATTTACAGCAAATTGTGACATTGTTGCGTTTCTAAAGTGTCCGGAGTTTTCACAATCCTAAAATCAAATTTTTAAATAATTATTTTTTAAACTTACAGCAAGATCAGCTGGATAATCATTTTCTCGTTGGGAACGGGTTTGTCTAGTTTGACGCCAATCAACAAAAATCTAAAAAATATGTAGGTATAAGAGGAATAAGGAGCGATAAAAGTTTTTTTTAAAAATCTTTACTTTATTAACATGAGAATGGAAGAAAAAGAATATGACTTCATTTGCTGCCTTATTTGGGAAGATTGTCTGCATATCACCGCCAATACAATTGTGAAAAGCTCCATGAGGGTACTTTAAATGGTGAAAAATAAAAGTTAAATTTGATTAAAATTATTTTACCTCAATCCACTTAAAATTTACTTCATAAGGACATTTATCACTTGGCTCTGTATAAGTCATTACATTTTCAATTTTTGTTTGAGATAGTGTCCACTGAATGCTAAAAATTTGCAAATTATTTCTAGCTTTTAAATTCGTTCTATGTTGTTGTGAAAATCCGACGCTTTTTTTGTAATTCAGCTTGGATGCGCAGATCGATAGAACTTTGTGAGATTTATTTCAGGAAATCTCCGATACTTTAGATTAGGGGTCGACATCCTTAATTCAGCCAACACCCCTTTAATCCAATTTATTCCACAAAATCCTCAGACTTTCAAATCCCCAAATATCTCGCTCATTTTTATTATTTATTTTAATAATTAATGAAATTATAAAAATGTATATGCTCTAATAAGTACCCTGGGCAATTATTGTTTCAACCTCGCTGGAAAGGGCACTAATAGAGCGAGTGTAATCAAAAAACCCGGGAAATTTCTCGACTCGGGAACCGAGACCGGGAATCCCGACCATCACTAGTAAACTCGTGGAGGTCGGCGACTTATGTCATAACTATGTCACAATCAATCACGGTGATTTTGGTGTTATTCAACTCAGCACGACGAGCTCTTTCGAATGAGCTATCATTTGTATAAGCTTTTTTTATTCCAAAAAATCGCCCATATGGTTTTCAATATTCAGGGGTCTGTATCTCGGTCCAATCAAGTCGGATTTCATTGATTTTGGACTCATTCGATGCAGCTCGATGAGTACTACATTCTTCTGAAGAATTGACCATTTTGAAACCTTGAGAAAGAATAATAAGGGGGGGGGGGGTACGAAACCGACTATTACGGCATTATTTTAGATGAAATAATAAAAAAATAAAATTAAATTAATTACTCGTCATCCTTAAGAAATCTACCATCCTGCCCAACTTGTCTTGTAATATAAGGGTTGCCCTAAAATTAAAATGTTTACGTTTTGTTAAAAAAGAATTTTCTTACCTCGAGGGTTTCCCAGGGTGCAAAAGGTCCAGTAGTCACATAGCCTTGCTCGTTTGTTGTACCAAAAAACTATAAATAATATACAATTACTTGCAAGCTCGATTCTTGCTGCATTCGCTTAATCAAATAAACAATTTGCATTTTCTCATGCAAATATAAAGTTGACCTATTTCTAATTATAAAGGTCTCCCGACATTCTCATCCAATTCTTGACTCTTATCTTATCTTTGTTATTCACTTTTTGTTTATATTCTGACCCTTAAATTGTCTCTATAAATACCCCACCCTTTTACTCATTATTAGAAGATTTGGCCTAACCATCTCTCTCCCTTATTATTGTGCCCATATTTATATGGAGAATGAAATAGAATAAATATTTAAATAATGTAATTCAGTCTAATATAGTCCCCAGAATAGTAGAACCCGAGTTAAGCTATATATAACACCAAATATAGCAATTCTCTATTAAAATGAAACAAGTAATACAGGAACAATAATTAAGTAAATTTAACTTCAATTGAATTCCCAAATCAATTAAAATATTTATTTTTCCACAAATTAAAATAAACAATTTTCTTCTTTCAGAAGAAGACAAAAATTAAAGAATGGAATGAATAAATGACAAAATTAAGGGGGGGAGCATATTATTTTATAAGGAAGGAAAAAATGTCAAAACAGCAGAAATAAAAAGGGGAGCGGGAATTTAAATATTTAAAATTTGAGTCTTAATTAAATTTATTTTATAAAATGTATCACAAACACTTATAAACCGTTGATACATAGAGGAAAGAAAAACTAATTTACAGACTAATTTCCTTGTTTCTTTCTACCTCTCCTTTTTTCCCTTCTGACCTACAATACATGTTCCCTTCAACCTACTTTCCTTGTTCTCTTCAATCTACTTATTGCTCCCTACAGCTTACATCTCTTCATTTCCTTTAGGCTAATTAATTTATCTCAGGTAATTTACCTCATCAGTAAAAAGAACAGAATCTGCTGGAGTCGGTAAAGGACTATCAAGTGTAGAGTCAAAATAGTGTAAAGCAAGTGAAGGATTTCTTTTACGAACCAAGATTTCATATCTTTTACAATATTCATTGTGCCAAGAAAAAAATGCGGCTCCCATGTGAGCACCGCCTTGTTCATAGGCAAGTTTGTGTATAGCAGCTATATAATCATAATCTGAAGTATCTTTCATATCTCTAATTGCTTTAAACTTTAAAAATATTTTCTTTAATTAAATAAAATTTTTCAAATCATAATTTACAAGTTCATTTCTCTCTTCATCTGATATCATTCTTATTTCTTTACGAAGTGCTTTTTGAACTTTTTGACCGTTTGGAAGGGTACAACCATTGACAGAACCATCAGTTTGGCCTAAAAATATTTTAGAAAAATTTCAAAATGTTAATCACCTCCATAATAAGGACAAACACAACTTTGATTTAAACATTTAAGTTCAGGCCTATCACCAGAACTATCTTGACTCATTCCTTTCCTTACTAAAAAATGGATTAATTTTGTAAAAAAAATTATAAAAAATTAATAAAATTAAAACTTACGTGGATTTTCGGCAATAAAATTGGAAACATTAACCATTACATCAACCATATTTAGACAAAGATTTTTCATTATATCGTCAGGTGCTCTATCACAAATTTGGGGGGATTGGGCAGAAGCAGTGTTTAAACATTTTAAGATAATAAAAAGGAAAGATAAAGGACCAAGTTTTTTAAATAACATCTACAAATATATATAAAAAATAAAGGGATTAGGGTAGAAAGAGGGCTTTAAACAATAAAGAATTGAAACAAGGAATGATTTAAGCTTTGAGTAGATCTGGGGATTAGTTTCACTTATATCTTTTCTTTGAAGATATTCGGAACAGAAGCTACCCAACACTGCCGAGGTTCATTGCTTTGTGGCAGAGGGTCAGTGCGTGGTATGGATTTTTACGGCTCTTATTCTGACACTTACACATCTTGGCTCCGACTCCAGCTCTGGCCAAAGCCAACTCCGTATCTAATTCTCGAAGTCACATCCAGCATTCTAGTTGGTGGCTTTTTAGTTATTCCCTGATTATGGACAGCAACTAGCATATAAATTTAGTAGGTCTCGTCGGGATTGGGATGCCAACCAAATTTATTAGAAATACTAAATAACAACCCGACTCGAAAGAATTGAGTCGAACAGGATTGAATCTTACAGCAGGAATTGCATCTACATACCAGGGATCGCGCCGACAGAGAACCAAATTCGCGATTTTCGGGCCTCCGGTCGGCGCAATTAGTGCATATACATGTTTAATTTATTTAATTTTACCACAAATGGAGGAGAATATTTTTTATAAAATAAAATTAAATAAAATTTAAAAAATTTATATATTTAAAAAAATTTTTAAAACAATTCCGTCTGAGAACGTGGATTCTCTTTTTAATTTAAAGCTATTTAAATAATTATTGACGTAAATTTTTAAATTTAGAAATTCTTAAAATAAAATTAAAAAATTTTATTTAATTTTATAGCGGGGTGTCGCTATACTTTTGTGGAGTGTGTAGAGTTGAGTATATTAAATTTAATTGGAATATATTAAAATTTAGGCATGGAAATTCTAAAATATAAAAGAAATTTGGGGTGGTTAGGGCAAATTTCCTCAAATTTCTTTAACATTTTTGACTAACTCGTTCAAAAATTTTAGAATTTTTGATCAAAAGTTTTTTGAGGTATAGTCGATAAACCTTTAAAAAGTAGGCATTCTTTGGTAAAAAGCCATTTTTGTCTATAATTTAAAAAAACATTTAAGAGTTATTTTTACAAAATTTTTCAATTTTAACTAAACAATTTAAAATATTCTAAGCCCACGCCCTAACGCCCACGCGCCCTACTAGCCACTGCTTCATTTATTCAGGCAAATTTAAAATAAATTTTTTAAATAAATTCATTTATAATTTTATTTCCTTATTAATTTTTTTTGTTGTCAAAAATTTTTTTCTTCTAAAATTTTTATTAGTATACACGTGTCAATTACACTTTTTAAATCAAAAATTTCTACGGCTACCTAAAAAATAAAATTTGTATATTAAGACGCGAGCGATTTTATGTAAGCACTAAATTATTAGTTTTTCTATCTTTACCGACTAAATATATGTATATTTATTTCTTTATTTATTTATCTCTATTTTCTACGTTGGTGACAGACGAGTACCACTAAATATAGTATTGTTGCCACGTAGTATTGTGGCTTTTTAATGGTCGCGATTTTGTTCAGAATTATCTAAGCTGGTTTTTACCAGACCGGATCCGACCGGATTTTCCATTGATATTTCGATCGAGGAATTTTGGATTTATGATTTAATTTTTTAAATTTAATTAATATTTATTTTTTAATAAATATTAATTTTCTAATTTAACTAATACTGTCCTGGCTTCGGTCCCCCTAGTATACATATACTCGGTTTAGTCCCAATATTTTAATAAGATTAGGAAGGATGCGGGGATAACGGAGGGGTTGAAGGGAATATCTATGAATAATTCAATCCTGTGTTTTGGTGAGAATTAAGGGGGATTAATTAAAATCAAGGAGATGTCGGAGGATTTGGTGGAGAGGATTTGGTGGTTCAAAACCAATTTTAACCTATAAAATGAGAGACTGTTCGATATAGAATAAACTGTTATTTCAAAATATTCGGGCCTGGAATTCAAAATAAATAAAATTTGAATATATATTTAACTAAGAATACTCGATTACCTACTGACAAATCTCAAGAATATCGAAAAGCAAGAATATCCCTTTCTTTTCCCAATATCTTTTCTGTTACAACTCGCGCGCGATTTTTATGTACGAGTAGCATAAGAGGACAACCAATATTTGAAGAAATTGAACACAAAAATGGTTAAAATATGCACAAAATTTTAAAAAATATGCAACAATATGCAAACATGCAATAAATATGCTATAGGAACCCGGTCCCTAATGTTAATACCGACGTAAAAACACCATTTTTGAGCGTTTCAGCATATCCGCATGCAAAATATACACATACTTGTTTTACTCCCAAATCTCTATCAATCATACTTGTTACGTCCTGAAACAGCCAAAGTAGACGATTATCGCGCTTAGAAATACAAAGGTGGTTGTAGGTAAAAGAGGAGAATGATGAGAATCAGGATGTCCTAATCAGTGATGTCAAAGTTCCAAAATTTCTCTGGAACTAGTTCCAGTTCCAGAACTAGGTTTTTAATTTTCGTAGTTCCAGTTCCAGTTCCAGAACTAGGTTTTTAATTTTTGTAGTTCCAGTTCCAGTTCCGGAACTCCATTTTTGAAATTCCTTAGTTCCAGTTCCAGTTCTGGAACTAGTTCCAAGCTAGTTCTAGTTCCAAATTTTTAAATTTTTTTTGAATATGAAAAACTCATCAAATACTCTGTCAATTAATCCTTCAGCTTAGATATGCCTTTAAGCTGGAGATAAGTCAAAAATGTCTTAGATTATTATCTCCCTTGTATATATCCCATTGAGCCTCTATAGTCTATTACGATTAAAAAGGATTAAGAAAAAGGATTAACTTTTCAAAAAGGATTAAAAAGGATTAACATAAAAAGGATTAACATATATAAAAGGATTAACATATTAATATATATGATTAACATAATATATGGGGAGTTCAATATATGGGGAGATTTGTATGTGACATCGAGGGATCAAGTGGGATATCGCTGGATAGGTGTACGGAATTTTGGTCACTGGCTGGATATGGAGTGAAATCAAGGGAGATAAGTGGATTTTAAGGTATGAAGGCGTATCACCTTATTAATATCGGAGGATTTAAGGAGATTGGAGGATAAACTGGAGGATTAAGAGGCCAAAAAATTCACCTTTTCAGCGCCGCAGGCGAAAATTTTGAGAATTTCTAAGGTCATAAGCCAAAAAATTCACTTTTTCAGCGCCGCAGGCGAAAATTTTTAGAATTTTGAAAGACCTATTCACCAGATTTCTTCTTTTTTTAGCGCCGCAGGCGAAAATTTTGAGAATTTCTAAGGCGTAGGCCAAAAAAATTAACTTTTTCAGCGCCGCAGGCGAAAATTTTTATAATTTCTAAGGTCGTACTAATTGTCTGTCGTGCTGAAGACATCATTGACGTTGTGTTGACGACGTCAAGAAGATGTCGTCGTGTTGACGACGTCAAGAATATGTCGTGTACCCCCAAGAACTAGTTCCAGAACTAGTTCCAAAGCTAGTTCCAGACATTTACTAGTTCCGTAGTTCCAGTTCCAAGCTAGTTCCAGCATTTACTAGTTCCGTAGTTCTAGTTCCAAACTAGTTCCAGATAATCGTTAGTTCCGTAGTTCTAGTTCTGGAACTGGAACTAGAACTAACTAGTTCCGGAACTGGAACTGGAACTTTGACATCACTGGTCCTAATCAACTTCCTAATCAACTTGATATCAACTAGGATTGTAGGAAACTCCGTCAGCTTTTGATTCGATTGTTATTGAACTTCTATAGAGAATTTTTTGAAATTTCCTATTTAAATTCGATTTTAGAAAATTATTTTATTTTTACTAAAATTAATTTGAATAAATTTTAATTGACAAACTTGGTCTTTGATTTTTAAAATTAAATCTTTAAGCTTTAGTTTTTTCTTCTTTTTTTGCTATTTGAAAATAATTTTATGGAAGAAATAATAATATTAAATTTGGCACTGTTGGCAACTCCGTCCCGACCTTGATTTTTCTCGTAAACTCCCAACCTCGATATTTTCAAGAAATTGTGTCTTAGTTAAACTATGTGTGCAATCAAAGTTTTTTTGGATTTTTGGGGCTTAAAATTAGGGTTGTTGGCGACCGGTTTTAAAACCGGAATTTTTGAAATTTTTTGCCAAAAATTAACCGTTTTTAGAAAATTTTAAAAACCGAAAACCGGAATTTTGTGAAAATGAGTGATTTTATTAAAAATTCCCCCAAAATAAAACCGGCATTTGTCAAAAACTAAAAACCGAAAACCGGGTTTCTAAAATTTGGATTAACCGAAAACCGGGGGTACCGGTTAATAACCGGTCGCCAACAACCCTACTTAAAATCATCTTCGTGACCTAGTATACCAGTGGGTTTGAGACTTAAATTTAGGCTAGAAATTTGTATTTACAGGGAAAACCATTAGATTATTAGTCGGTTAGAGTTGTAGTTTTTTTCGTTTTGTGTTCGGCACGGTACTACCGAAAGTACCGAAGAGAGGCAACCAATATTTAAAAAAATGTATAGAAAAATGAAATTTGAACAAAGTACCTAATGCTCATACCGACGTAAAACCACTATTTTTGAGCATTTCAGATAACATTAGTTAGGAAACACTCGTTCGGTGGCGAAATTATTTTCCACTTTTTCGAATTTTAGTGCCTATTTTGGTAATTTTTAGTGCCTACAATATTTTTATTGCTTAAAAATCCTAGCTCTTCTTAATGGACGATTTCTCAAAAATTTTGAAAACTTTTTGGGTATCCTTAAAACGCTAACTTTAACTAAAATGTAATTGAATCAAAAACGAGGAATTTTGCAATCCAAAAATTTGAAATAAATTTTATTGGAAAGAAAAAAATATTTTCTTTTTGGAAAGGCATGTTTTGCAGCAGCAATTTAATTTTAAAAAATATTTCCTGCTTGCTTTATTCATCTGAAAATCATTTTTAATCTCTAGTCTTTATTAAATTTAATGTTTATTTAAATTTTGCCTTTTTTAAATTTAAAAATAAATTTTAAAAATCTCTCCCTTTCTCTCCACCACTCTGTTAATTGTCAGTAGCGTGGTAAAAAATTAAATTTTAATTTTTTTTGTGGCAAAAAAATATTTTTAAATTTTTCCCTCATAAAATTTCTCCAAAATCGTTCTTCAAGCAACAACCACGTCAAATATGTCAGATTGTCAAATAAACATTTAAAATATTTTAGAGGAATATTTAATTGAGTTGGATTGATTAATTATTTTATTTTTTAAAAAATTTGTTTATTAAAAATTAAACAATATTTTTTGGCTTATTTTTAAAATTTCTTGTATTTTCTTGAATATTTAGGAAGGATTTAGTATTTTATTTTAGTAAATTTATATGTTAATACTGCTATATCTATCAATCAGATTAAATTATCTGTAACAGAATGTGTGGGTTAAGAATAAAGCTTCGGCATCACAAACCATCCCTGATATGTAGTGGGCCTTCATTTATCATTTCTCTTTTTAAACCTATGGGTGGCATATACAAAAACAATATAAAAATATCAAAATGCTTAGGCTTTCAATTAAAAAATTTATTTTATCATAACTTTATATTTTATAGACAAAACCTCATTAAATTTGCTAATTTTTTTAAATTTTAACCCCTTTACATACATAAATCTGTATAAAATGTGTTTATTATTTATACCTTTAATTACCTTTTCTTTGGCCAATAATATTTATGGCCAATCCACAGTTGATTGTAATACAGCCCCAAGTAATGATCTTGTAAGTGCATGTTCAGCTATAGCAAAACAAAGAAAGCTTGCTGCAAAAACAGAAAATCCACAGGTTTAAAGATTCAATATTTACTTAATTTGCTAATTTTTTAGAATAAAAACGAATTAATGGAAAGATGTAAGCATTTTTAAATAATTAACACAAGTTGACATTTTGAAGTTTTATTTTAAATCAGTTTACTGTAGAGGGAGAGAATCAGTAGGAATCAGTAGTCTTTAAGGAATATACTAGTAGTAGATTGTAGTGTATAGGGGAAAGTTAAACAATGTATGTAGGTAATCCGAAGGTGACAACATTCTAGCCCTAAAAGGGCAAAAGGAATAGACCTAAAAGTATATATAAAGGGAAAAGAAAGCTGTAGATCCTGGCAGGAGTCGGCTCCATAACTAGCTCCGGGGCAATGTAAATGTCAAACAAATTTTTAGAATTTAAATTTTAAATTAAAGTTCTGATAAGCGAACTAACAGAAACTGCTGCATCTTTAGACGTACTTTCTAGGCCTGAACTAGAATGTGTCACCCAAAGTTGCGTATGTTCATATTATGGAGGTATTGACATTTTTAAATAATTAAATTTAACATTATGAAATTTGACATTTTGAAAGATAACCGAAAGAAAATTTTTCGAAAATTAATTTTAGGCAAAACTAATGGTTCTACAAATGATTGTACTCTACCAAACGGCCAAAAAGTTCAAAAAGCACTTCGTAAAGAAATAAGATTGTTAACAGAAGAGGAGAGAAATAAATTTGTAAATATTTAATTTTAATTAAAAAAAAATTCGTTTAAAGTTTAAAGCATTGAGAGAAATGAAAAATAATGGAGATTATGATTATTTTGCTGCAGTTCACAGAGATGCCGCTGGCACAGGTTGTGCTCATGGGGGGCAAGCCTTTGCAGGTTGGCACAGAGAATTGACTAAAAGGTGTTTAGAAGGCTTGAAAATTAAATTTTTAAATTTAAATTTTTAAAAAAGATTTGAAATAATGCTTCGAAAAGTGGATCCATCACTTTCTTTGCCTTGTTGGGATGCGACTTTGGATAATCGTTTAAACAATCCAAGAGATTCAATTCTCTTCACTGATCAGGTATAGAAGTAGGCGATAAATGTTTAGCTCGAAGAGCACATATCCGCAAAAGTCATTCTGCAAAAATGCATTTTCTGCGTTCAATATCCTTGCCTCTCTCCTTTAATTTTCCTCAGGTAATCAAATGGTAGGTTGACAGTTTGGTTGACAGTTGACAGTTTGGCGCAAATAATAAAGATCTCTTATTGTGTATTCAGGGTGATTCTTTTACATAATTTAAGTATTTTAACCTTTCCGCCGTACTTTTCCCTTATTTTCTACTTTTTTCATCTAATTTTGCCATTTTATAATATTTTTTGGCATTTTTTAAATAAAATGTGGAAGGTGGAAAAAATCTGGCTCTTCGCCAGATTTTGAAATTGGAAGCTTTCATATACGAAAATTGTCGGCCTACAATTTGTTAACAGATAAGCTGATTAACAATTGATTTAATACTCCCTTTATTATTTGCGCCAAACTGGCAACCTATCATTTGATTATTTAAGGAGAGAGATGTTGAATGCAGAAAAAATGCCTTTTTGCAGAATGGTTTTGCGGACATGTGCCTCTCGAGCTGAACATTTAACTAAGTAGACCGTAGTTAAGACTGGACTGGAGATGTCGTATAAGACTTTTTGGGTTCTAGGCTGTAAGGAACATGCCTAGAACCGTCTTATGCATATATCTAGTGTAGATATCTCCAAACTAACAAAAGAATAAACGAGATAAGACAATAACTAACGAACTGAGCTTTATCACAATAGAAATAACAATAATGATGTACATATAATAAGAATATGGCTAAGCGATGAATATATTGTTGAAGATAAAATAGAATAATAATAGAATAGCACAGACTGAATAATAGTAGAATGATTTTTATGTATACTAAAAGACAATCCTCAAAAGATAGGGCAAAGGAGCAAGGAAAGCAGGATGAGCGGAACAGTAAAAGTTAGTGTGTAGATAATAAGAAAGGTAGCTTCTCTCATGTAGCTTCGAATATACTAAATATTAGCTATAGGATGTATTGAAGTGCTATTAGAATATTCCTTGTCATTAAATTTAAATTTGACTAGAATAACTTTTAAATTCTTATCATTTACATCAGTTTTTCGGTACAACAAATAATGAAGGCTATGTGACTACAGGATTCTTTGCACCTTGGGAAACTCTCGAGGTTATTTTTTAAACAAAGTTTTTAAGACATTAATTTTCAGGGGAATAAATATATTTCAAGGGAAGTCGGAGTCTTAAGTAGATGCACAACTGAATATGAGTGAGTAAATACCTATAATTTTTAAATATATTTTAGATTAATTAAGCGTTGATTGGACACTTTCACAAACAAACGTAGATAATGTACTTGCTTATATGTATCCGAATAAGGGTTGTCCTTATAGTGTAAATTGGGAATGGCTTGAGGTAATTTTTAAATGAGATTCTAGGGCCAAAGAAATTAGGCTGGAAAGGGCAATGAAGGTAAGCTGAGGTGAAATTAAGGGGCGGGGACCGATTTTACGAATAACGGGGTTGCGAGGAACGTGGACGGAGACCCCACAAGCTTCCCCCGAGGAAGGGAATTCTCCGTTGAATTTCCTTCCTCATGGATAGCGGTCCATCCATAGTGTGAAAAGATTGATGTAAAGAGAACAGGGGTGTGAAATCACAATTTTCTAAATCAAATTTATTATATTATTTAAAGTATACTCATGCAAGAACGCATAAATGTGTTGGTGGAGATATGTCATATCTAGAAACATCTGCTAATGAAATTCTCTTTCCCCTGTTTCATTGTTTTGTTGATTCAGTAAATAAATACATAGTATTTTTAATTAGGGGTCTGTTAACTGGGGCTCACAAATTTATTCTCTCTCACATATATCTACATGTGCATCTTTTAATTAGAGACCGAACTGGGATTGTCGTACAAGAATTCTGATAGCCATCTTGGAAAAATTATAGTCAAGTGGATATAAACAATTCCGGGCTGTACATTGGATCCGAGACCTAGATTCGAAATATATACCAATCGTAAGCATTTTTGCCGGAGACGAAAAAAATCTACGGAAGACGGAAGCCTATCCACGGTGTTAAGGGACTAAGTAGTAGTATATGGTGAAGTCGGTTTTATTCGAAATCCCTTCTTGGTCTCCGGTCTCTACTTTTAATCATCCAAAATTATTTTGCCAACATTATTTAATTTATAAAACATTTTTAAAGGTATTTGAAGAATGGCGTCAGACTAAACAAAACAGAACACAACGTGCCAATGATTATCCTGAAAATCTCCCTGTATGTTATTAATAATTTTATAAAATTAATTTAAATTTTATAGGCTTGTTCACCAGCCTGTCATTCTAGAAATGCGACAATGACACAATTTCCTGTAAATTCTTTAACTTAATATTATTACCTATATATTATTTAAGAATTTAAAAAATATCGAAGGATTAAGAAATGCATATACTGACAATATGTATGAATATGCAGCTAGATCTACTTGTGATGCTACTAAAGACTGTGAATCGGAGTAATGAATAGATTAAATTTAAAAATTAATTTTCCAAATGATAGATATTTGTTTTGTGATCGTTCTAATGATGCTCCCATATGTGTTTCAAAGGCTCGTCCAGGAGGACACTGCGGCGGATTTTCTAATGGCAAGTTAAACAAGAACAAACATTATATTGATGAAGATATATGCCCCTTACAGACTACTCTTGGGTTTCCTACAGCCCTTCTGACAACCATGTGTTCCCTACAGACTGCGTCCTCTCTCTGGTTCATATGCTCCCTTCAGCCACGGAGAGCATATGGGGGTAAAGCGAGACGTGCGAGTTTTCGGCTTGGTTTTCTTGAGGTCAAGTATGGTCTTGGCGTGCAGTATTGGTCTTGGTCCCTTGTCTTTATTCTCTTACTAAATCAACGATTAACTCGAATCCGATATTCTTTTCGGGCCACACGTCTCTAATAGAAAGTAGACTTTAACCTTTCTAATTTTCAATGCTCATTATAATTTTTACAGACGCGGATGTCTGTTACAACGGTACATGTATTAACAATATTTGTGTTGCTTTACCGGTTAGGGATTTGCAAATATTTTAGACCAAATTAAATTTATAGAGCACCACAACGCCATCAGCAAGTGAAGCAGAGGTTTCTAAAGCGGTTGAACTTGAAGCAAATAAAATTACAATTCCTGGTAAAATTGTGCATGATGACGTGATTGTTGGAAAGGATAAGGGTGCTTCAAATCTGACGACGAAAAAGCCTAAAAGTACTGAAACATTTACTACAACAAATGAATTTGCAACGTCTGAACTTTATAAACTAGCAAAAACAACGATTGATTCGGCTAAAGAAAAAATTGTAAAGGAAGCTACAACTTTTGTATCTAATCAAGGGTCAATTACAACATCTATGCCAACTAAATCAGAGGAATTCACAAAGTCTGACCCTAATAGACTAACAAATCCTTCATTAATAGATGATGGTAAAGCTACTTTATCAACGGAAAAAATGCTAAAAGAACCCAAAATTCCTTCAAAATTTCTGTCAGAATTACCTACAACAACAAAAAAGCCATCAAAAACAAAAAATAAAAAACTAAAAAAACATTCACTAATTACAAAAAAACAAAAAAAGTCTCCATCCAAAGCTGATAAAAAATCGCTTACAACTCCCAAACCAACCATCCCAACAACTCCTCCTTTAGCTGACAAAACCCTCCAAAATTCTGAAGATTCTCCTTCCAAACTGAAATTTAGTATAAATCTAAACAATCAAATGAAGGATTTTTTGATGATTATAATTGGCCCTCAGAAGAGAGAAGTTAATGGGAAAAAATAAAGAAAATATATAGTTAATATATATTTATTTATAAATTTTCTATAATATTTACTTTATTAAATTTAAATTGCTTTCATTTATCCTCTGTTCTTAAAAGACTAACTGCCTAATTTGTTCCTTACAGAATTTCTTCAAACTACTCCCTTCAGCGTAATCTAATATTTCTATCATTAGCTTACGCTCTCTATATCTATCCCTTTCTATATCCAATCTGTATGACCCCCTTTTAATTGCAATAAATTGAAGAATTTTAAATTAAAAATTAATTTTTAAGTGATATCAGATCCCTTCCCCATGGACCGTAGAGACGTCTCCCTGTCTTGAGTCATAAGAATTTTCGGTCTTGGACATCACTAATGGCGTATTCGAATTAACTACAGTATGTCAGAAAACTATAAGACCATCTAAAAGTCTTAACATAGGAAATTAATACATACACCTGTTTCTTATCTTAAATAATAATTATTTACTATTATACGAATAAATTTTAAAAAATTTTAAACAAAATGCAAATAGAGCGAAATTTGGTAAAAACTAGTGGCAAAAAACTACATATGTATAATAACTCTCCGTTTCGATATTAGTGGCGGTCCGAAAAATTTACAAAAATTCCGATAAGCATATCTAATGATATCAATCGAAAATATAAATGAATCGAAAGTTCTAATACGACTCTCAACGAGATCTAAAAATCAGTCGTTTTATGTTCATATTCGAGATATCACCTATGGGGCGTCGGCGAGGCGCTTGTGCAAAACTGGGCCGGGGTTTTGCGGCACGCGCCTCACGGGGAGCCAGCGGTCGCTGGGTTCTGGGTCAATAACA
The DNA here is from genome assembly GCA_036172945.1 of Meloidogyne incognita. Taxonomy (NCBI): domain Eukaryota; kingdom Metazoa; phylum Nematoda; class Chromadorea; order Rhabditida; family Meloidogynidae; genus Meloidogyne; species Meloidogyne incognita. The sequence goes on from JARQAC010000002.1 coordinate 4,365,381, forward strand.
TATACCTATTCCTATCTCCCTTGCTCTGGACGTACTTGGGGCCTCCTTAGCAGCAAAAACCTCCACGGAGACCAAAGGTAAGGAGCTAAAACAAAAATGATAACTTTATTTAAACTTGTTAGATCGCGTTGATTTGGTCACAATATTGTTCCGTAGGTTCTACGCAGAGCTGTTACTTATCACCATATATTAAGAGTTTAAAATAAAATAAAACAAATAAAAATAAGTAAAAATATTTAAAAAAGACAAACAAACCAAAAAACAAAACATAAAACAAAAGAAAAACATACTCAAAAAACAAAATATAAGCGAAATAGTGTAAGTTTATAATTTAATTTAATAATTGAAATTTTTCTAAAATTGAAGTTTTCCGGCGACCTTCATTTAATATCTATATCGGTTGATATTTGGGGCGATATTCTCGTATCGGATTCAGGATCGATATCGGACGAAACCCGATATCGATATTGGAAAATGACCGATATTCGAGATAGATATATCGATATCGACGTGTCCTGCCCCAGTTTATATCCAAATCCATATTATTGTCATTTTGACATTGTCGTCAAACAGTCCATTTTTATAACGTAGCAGATTTTGTAATTAGCACAGTTATCCCCACGTTTATTTTTTCATTTACATCTCCTTGATTGGAGATCTTCCCAGGATTTGCCCTGAGAAGGATTTGCCTTGAATCTTTCCAAGGATGCCTACAGCCCCCCACCTCTAACCCTACGAATTAACCCTCCCTCTCTCCTTATTAACACTCATAAAGTATGATTCTATAAAAATGATTAAATTAAATTTACAATGTACATACATATTAACTTCTAGGAAACAATTTTTATTAATTTTATTTAAAGTTTATTACGTCAATCAAATTAAAAACGATTTATAATTTATTTTAAACTCAAAATAAAAATCCGATAAAAATTAAAATAAAATTTAAAAAAAATTTCTAAATTGGGCAAATAAGGTTTCTCTGAAAATTTAGTTAATACACATATGTATATGCATTCTGCTACGTGTTAAATCTTCTATTTAAATTAGCGTTTTATTCTAAAAGGTATATACGTCAATTGCCAAATATATAAAATTGAAAACACGTGGAAAAAGGTGGCTTAACTGTGGTGGATAAAATATTAGGGAAAGTTTAATTATTTTTGCATTCAGAAAATTTGGAAAGCTAACACTTTCTAATTCTTTAAATTGGCTATATTTTTTTACTTGGTTAGAAATTTACCTAAAATACATATCATTACAGATATTTTTTCAATTCTTTAATGCTAAGTAGCTGTCCTATACTAAATCTTCCCTATGTATCTTCCCCACCCCCTTGAATCTTTCCATGGAAAGATACGATCCCTCCTTCTGTTCCCTGCTGATTCTCAACAACAACTTCTATAATTTTTTCAGCCACTCATAAAGATTTCTTTGTAGGAAAATACTGAAGTTTTTCTTAGATTCACATAGGGGATTTCCCTACTGGATTTAAAATGCGTCACCCAGAAGCGGAGGAGGGAAACTAAAAATAGCGGAATTCTGCGGAATTCATCCCATCCCTAATTCACATTTTTATTTGAATAAAGTCTCTAATATAAACATGAAATTTTTTAAACCCTATAAATTAAGACTACATAGTTGCATAATAAAACATAAATTTCTAAAAAAAATTATTTTTAGTCTTTAACTCAATAATTAATTTATAAAATGCCTCCCATTTCCACAATTTTATTTATTTTATTAATTATCATAACAATTATAAACATTTCCAATTCCAATGTTTGCAATAAACTTAAGGATGACAAAAATGCTTTTAATTACTGTAAAAAGGTTAATGGAAATCGAGAGGAAGAAAATGTAAAAAAAAATTTTTTTATTAAAATTTTTTTTAAATTATCTAATTTACTTTTAGAAACAGAAGAACTCAAACCCAAAACTTAAATACAAAATGAGAATATCTTTTACACCAAGATATGAATTGGCTTGTTTGACTTTAGGCTGTATTTGCCAGTATTATGGAGGTAATTTTGAATTTTGAAATATGACTAATTGACTTTTATAAATATTAACATCTTGAAATCACGTATATTTAGGCAAATCAAGTAATCGAGCAACTAATGATTGTACCCTTTCAAATGGCCAAAAACTTAAAAAAGCAAAACGCAAAGAATGGAGAATGTTAACAGATCAGGAAAAAATGGAAACTGTAATTTTATTAATTAATTTATTATTTACTTAAACTTTTCCTTTCTGAAATTAAAAATATCGAGTCATTTTCGTGTCTCGTTTTTATTAAAACGGATCATTCGAGTCTTTTCGGAGTTCGAGTTTTTTTCCATTCGTAAACAAATGCTCTTAGAATTATTTACAGCATTTTTTCCAATTGAACGTGCGGATAATTTATATTTCAATTCGCTCTGAAAAAGGCGCTCTATTGGATACGGCCGGTCAAATAAAAATGCCGCTCAATTGGAGAAAAGGTACTTTCCTGTTATGACGCAACAGTCAGTTTTTTCGTCAGTTTTTTCGAAAATTATGTAAAAATGGTCAGTCTAAACAACAATTGTAGAACACATCGAGCTTTGTCGAATGACACCAAAATCAACAAAATCCGACTTGATTTGACCGAAATACAGACCCCTAAACCACAGGGGCACAAAATCATAAAGACGAAAATCTATACAAATGATAGCTCATTCGAAAGAGCTCGTCGAGCTGAGTCGAATGAGACCAAAATCAACGAAATCCGACTTGATTTGACAAAGTTATGACATAAGTCGTCGACTCCGGTAGGTCTAAATAATGTCATAACTTTGTCAAATCTCCTCAGAATTCGTTGATTTTGGTGTCATTCGACTCAGCTCGATGGGTTCTACAATTATTGTTCAGACTGACCATTTTTACATAATTTTCGAAAAAACTGACGAAAAAACTGACTGTTGCGTCATAACAGGAAAGTACCGAGAAAATACGGTAAATTGTTAGGATTGTGTCCGTTAGATAGAATCGGAAAAATTTTTTGTTCTGAAAAATAATTTTTAACAATTTTCAAGTTTGCTGCATTTGCAGAAATGAAAAAGAATGGGGAATTTGACTATCTGGCAAGCTTGCACAAAACTGCTTTTGAAGCTGGAAAGTGGCACGGATGTACATCTTTTTTCGTTGTTCATAGAGAATTTCTTAAAAGAGCCGAAATAATTTTGCGTAAAATAAACCCAAATATTAGTATGCCTTATTTGGATGTTACTTTGGATGCTCGTTTGCCAAATCCAGCAGATTCTATTCTTTTTACTAAAGAGGTAATTTTTTTAGAAGATTTTATTGGAGTAAGAGAGAAAGCTGAAAACTTAGCCACGTCAAAGAGTAGCCACGTCAAAAAAGGCCAAAAATTTTTTCCAGTTTTTGCTAGGCCCTTTCGCTTTTAAACACTCAGCAAGCGCTTTTTATATGCTAGCCAGTTGTTCTCCCTCCCTCCCTAAATTTAGAATAGAAAGAGAGTTGATTGTAACCTATTGAGGGATATTTGAATTAAATTTCTAAAATCTCCTTTTGTTATTTTTTTCTTCCTCCTCAACCTCAGCAAATTTTCTCGATTAAATACTTCTTCCCAATGAAAATTTAAGATAATTACTTAAAGTAATTATTATTCCAATAAACTAAATATTTTTAATTTCAGTTCATAGGTAGTACAGATGATAAAGGCAATGTAATTGATGGACCTTGTGCTAATTTCAAAACACTTCAAGTGATTTTAAGCTTAATTATTTTTTTAATTAATATTTTAGGGGGACCCTTGTATTACAAGAAATGTTGGTAAAGAAGGTGGAAGATTAATTAATGAAGATGAGTAAGTAATTTTTTGATCTCTTTTTAGATCTCCCTCTTATTCGTTTTATATTTTTTTATATACATTATTCTTTATATTATCACAATCTGAACGGGGCATGTTCTCTTCAGCCTATAATCACGTACGGATTGTATATATCAGGGGCCTATTTTAATTGTCCACAGATTCTGCATTCTGTGCACACAACACAGAATCTGTGGACAATTAAAATAGGCCCCAGGCCTATACTACGTGTTACCTCAGACGTGACAATAGGAGTATAAGATCCTAACTGCACAAACAACATATTTTCATAGTGCCCCCAAACTTCCTATAAAGCCAAAAAAACACACTTGTTTGCTGACAAAATTTTGTCTGCAAAATTTTTTAAATTTTATTATTTCTACACAAATATTTAAACAATTTTTAGCGTCCAATGGATTCTCAGTCAACCAAAGCTTGATCATATAATGACATATACAGTTCCTGGTGATAAATGTCCTTGTGAAATAACCAACAAATGGCCAGAGGTATTTAAATTATTTTTTTCTAAATTTAAAACATTTTTTTCAAGTTTGTTCACGGAAAAGCACACACCTATTTTGGCGGACTTATGTTAGACACAGCGTTATCTGCTGGGGATTCTTGCGCCTTTTTTCCTTTCCATAACTTTCTGAATTTGGTAAAACCTTAATAATTATGTTAATTATAGTATTTGCGGATTAATACTGGTGATCGGAATTATGCACCGTGCTGAATTACAAAAAATAACGATAAAATGACTAAAAATTCCGATGATCTTTAAATTTTTATCGGTCGGTATTCCGTACTATACTTCCTACACGAATACCGAAAATACCGTCGGTAACACGTACCGTCGATCACTAACTAATACAGTTGAACCTCACAGAATATACACTGTTGGCTGCGAAAAATTATATATCGTATAACCTCTTCTAGCTAGAGGATGGAACAAAAATTACTCAGGGTAATTATTCAAGAAAATACGGTAGTTAAACCTCGCTTAGGTTATACCTGTGGGTTTAAAAGTTTTTTTCATCTTTAGTAAATACAATTTTTAAACAGCTATTTGAGAAATGGCGTTATATGCACCAGACTAGAGAACAACGTTGTACTGAATATCCCAAAGATAACCCTGATTGTTGCCCTCCTGACCAATACAGAAATTCGTCAATGTATTTAATGGAAGTAGAGATTTGGAATTTTTATTTATTAAAAAATTTTGTTTTAAGCCTTTCTTAAATTGTGATGGGCTAAAAAATGAATATAATGACAATATGTATGAATATGAAGATAGAAGTGTTTATACTTGTAATGCCACTACAGAATGCCCATCAAAGTAGGGGATATAAATTTGATAAGAGCTTTCTTATATTCCTTCAGACTCTCCTTTTCTTTTTGAGACACCGCCTATATTTCACCTCAGCTTTGAATTACCTCAAATGTTCTCTTCGGACACCTGTGTGTTCCCTTCAGATTTCCACTATTGCTCCCTATAGATTACCTCGAATGTTCCCTATAGATTAATTCCTATTTTTCGAGATATCGCTCTAAATCAATCCTTAAATACATACGACCTTTAAATTGAATTTAAATCGTTCTCCTTTAAATAGCATCCTTAAGATAACGTTATAACGAGTATCACTGTCTATAATCATTTTTAAACTAGATATATGTTCTGTGATCGTTCAAAAGACAAACCTCACTGCGCGTCAAAGGTAAAACTCGGTGGAAATTGTACAGGATTCCCTCCAGGGACGGATGTTTGTTGGAATGGAACTTGTGTTAATGATGTTTGCGTTTATGTACCGGTTTGGACTACAAAAAAATTTTTTAAAGAAATTTTTGAAAATTTTAGACGACAACACCCTTACCCACGACAACACCTATACCTACGACAACACCCTTACCCACGACAATACCATTACCAACAACAACACCTTTACCTACTTCTACAATTAAAATAACAGTAGAAACAACCACTCTTGCTTTACCCACTACTGTTACTGAAGAGTCTACTATGCTGCCATCAACTCAATCTTTACCATCAGCAAAAGGGCCCTCAACATCAAAAATTGATGACTCTGAGACAACAAAAGAACCAGGTGTCTCAACAATCCAACAAGCTAACTCAGCATCGTCGATAACAACACCTAAAGCCTTGGAACCTCCCAACCCTCCAAGACACATTTCAAAATCTCCTTCATCAACATCAAATCCACTGCCAATAACAGTCCCCGGGGAAATGAAAAAAGATCTTCCAAATGTTGCTCAAGCTGACACAACACCCCTTCCAAGTACAGCTACAACCTTTTCTAAAATAACGGGTTCAAATCCAATCGAAAGAAAATCGACTCCAACAACTAAAAAGGTGCAAAACACTACCCCTTGTAATCCAATCAAGTTGAGCACGAGAGAACAAATAAACGAATATTTACGACGCTTATTTGGAGGAAAGCCAAAGAATAAATGCAAAAACTAATTTAATATTTTATTTTTTGGGGGTTTTAATTTAAATAATTTTTTGGGGCATCATTAAATATTTTTATGCCGTAATTACAAATTGCCTCTGATGGGTTCTGAAAATTTTATTCCCGAAAATTTTAAATTACAAAAAGTTTTGGGCCAAAAACTCGGGTTGAGAGCGGTAACGTTAGGTTCTAGAGATTAGTTAAAGAGATAGGTCCCCATTTCCTAAGATAAGGAATAGGGCGTTATGTCGGCAAAACTTTGATACCTATATAAAACAGGAATCTAGCCGACATAAAATCCCGTTCGGAAACCGGATCGGCAGGATCCTTAAAAAACGATAAATATTTTTTGGGGAAAAAAGATCTTCCAAATGTTGCTTAAACTGGTACAACCTTCTGGCAATCTTTTTTTTAATTTATATAATTTTAAATAAAATAAAAGTTTGGGAGACTTTATATTTTATCTATTAAAAGTTTCTTTAATTCTTTAAATTAACAGAAACAGAAAGATTTTTTTAATTTACAAATTTATGGCATTTAAGAAATAATATATAACTATAAAATAGATGTGTCTGTTTAACCGGGTTTTCAATTAAATTAAAATTTATTTTTAATTTAAATATTCATGCAACTGTTGATGGCATACCACTACTTTCTGGCAATTTTGAAGCAGTCTTTATCATTCTTTCTGCATGATCGTCTTTGTCGTTACTTTGCTTGGCTTGTCGTGAATTTGTTTCACGCTTTAATAAAAATAGAATTTTGTTGAAAAATTATCGTTAAACCTCCCTATAAGATTTAAATTTGGACTCGGAAAATCATTTCACATATTAACTCCTATGTTCCCTTCAGACTACCCCTTATGTTCCATTCAGACTAATGTGAACTTAACACCATGTTTATCAGAATAATAAAATTAAAATTACCACAATCCTCGAAAAGCTAACATTGTCCACCTCAATAGAAGGAGGAAAGCCTAGAGAAGAGACTTCATTACCCCGCTTCTTGCGTCCAGAACGCGCACCGCGGCAAAGCTAGAGTCAATTAATTAAAATTTATCAAATATTTTTAAAATTACTTGTCTAAGTTGAAAGAAAGTAACACAAGTATTACAGCTACTTTTACAATTTTCCAACATCCACCCATTTCTATTACATTCTCCTTGCGATGCCCATTGTCCGCATTGATTGTGGTAATCGCTACAAGCTATTTTTTTAATTAAAAATTTTTTTGTTAAATCTAATCACTTCCATAATCATAATCTTCGGAATAACACATTCCACAAGCTACTCGACAATTACAGGTCATCCAAGCTTGGTTTTTGCGACATTCTCCCATTGCCCCCCACAACTGAAAATTTTTCGATTTAAACAATCTCGCTTAAGTATGTATATCTTCACTTGAGTATTTGTCTCCTCTATGTACTTGATATTTTTGGTTAGATACTCGGAAGATAAAGATTCCCCTCTAATATGCCCGCTGCGATATTTCCGTCCTTAGAGGGTATACATAAGAGAGATTCTACTGTGTTTAAAAATTAATTTGCGACAGAAAAAAAACTCCGTCGGTTATTTTTTCTATTGCAAGACGCGCATGATTTTTAGTGACCCTAGCATTTGATTGTTGGTGGTTTTTTATAAATATATTTTCTTTGCGGACTTTTTAATCAACAAAAAAGCCGTCCTATTTTATCAAAATTATTTAAATTAAAATTTACTTGACAACAAATATTTTCGTTAAAACATCCAGGGGATTGACATTTTGCTTGTTGAGGTGGAGCTTGTGTTACTCTGTCTATAAATTTATTTGTAGAAAATAATTTAATCAAAGAGCCAACTTTGATTTGTTTTGCTTCCCTGTCCCCCACTACAAACTTGAGCTCTCGAAACTTGACATTTTCCACAGGCTTGTCGACAATTCTCTGTCTAAAATTATTTTAAAGTAAAGGCTTTTTATTTCAATCTTTTAACCATCCAAAATTGGTTGCGTTGACATTCTCCTATTCCAGACCATTGTCGGCAATTTTTGTGGCGATCACCGCATTCTTTAAATTATGTAAAATATTAATTGTTTTTAAGAATGAGAGGAGGATTAATGCTGATTATGAAGGAAACATGGAGTAGAAAATGACAATTTTTGTTAGGCGCCTTCACTCATTACTTTCAGGTTGTTAAACTGACTAAGCTACTTGGGCGCTCTCTTTTTGTCTTATCTTTTAATGAATTTTACATCCCCTCTTAGCTCGGAATCCGAGCCAGATTAACTATCAAAACAAAAAAGTATTTGACAATTTTAGAAGCATTTTTTCTGAATCAAGATTTTTGGCTGATACAATCTTTGAAAATCTTTTGGACTATAAAATTCCCTATCATTATTTGAAAAAAATATCTAAAATACATAATATAAAAATAAACACACCCAATCCAATATTATAATCAGGTTGGCACTGAGAAAATAAATTTAAAAAAAATTTTATTCAATTTTTACTTGTCTGCAACTAGCTTTACACCAAGCATTCATATAAGTTGGATTTCTCTGGCATTCCCCTTTACCCGCCCAAACAGAACAACATTCATGTTCGTTATAACAAGCAATCTTTTAATTTTAATTTAGTAAAATTTAGAAAATTAATTTACATGGACTGGTTTAAGAGGTGCTTGAGTTGGGGCTGTAATGGGCTTTTGTGTTGTTGTTGTTTGCTATAAGAATTGAAAATATTTTAGGGAAAATTAGAATATTAGTTTTATCTCTTAATTATTTTAACAATTAAAAATTAATTTACTTATTTTATTTTATCTACCCCATAAAATAATTTTTATTTAAAAAAATGTTTTTACAGTAGTTTGCACGCATATTCCCCCTTGGCATTCCCCATGTGCACAAACATCTTCCCCTCCAGTATATCCTTGGCAATTTCCTCCAATTTTTATTTTTGCTCCACACCGCCCAGGTTGACGAGATTTATCGCAGAAGAGCCATCTTCAAAAATCAGTTTAAAATCCAAATTTTAGTAATATCCATCCAACTTAGATCCACAATTTGGTCCCATTGCACATGTAGGACGTGGAGCATATTCATACATGTTATCCGTGTATTTATTGCTTAGACCGTCAATATTGTTCCATGGCTTAATTTTAAAAATAGCTAGTAAATTGGCACTTTTGTAAATATTAAGGAGATCTTTAGGTTTCCTCCTCATTCTTAAGGGGAATGTGTGGTTTGTGGGGGATTTGTGGTTTATAAGAAATATAGGAGATAGTCCGTAGCGGGATACCGCCGATACGATTCACGAAATTGTGAATTTATTTTAATTGCTGGCAGGGTCCCAAGCCTGTAAGGAACTTGTGGATTAGAAAACATTTAGGTCGTTTTTAATCACCGAGGGCTTCCACAAAAACATTGGCCCCTCATTCTACATTACCCCCTAAAAATTTATTTTTTTAATTTATTTTACTTCAAAAGGTCGCATTCTAGCAGAAGCAAAGTGTTGAGGAGCTGCACATTGCTTTAAAAATAATTTTTTGTAAATTTATAATCCCTATTTGCATTACCGCCTGGTCCATAGGGTAACTTGTTTCACGTTCACCTTTCTGTTGTCTACTTAACCTCCATAATTCCCAAATCTTTAAAATATTTTTAAATCTTTTTTTTAATTTACTCTAACCATATCCACAAAGCCGTGATGAACCCAAAATATTGGATCGTTGGCAGAGGTTGACTGATCATTCATATCACCTCCAATAAAAATGTGAACGTTGCCGTGTGTATACTACAGAAATATTTTAAATATTAAGATTATTTTGGAACAAGTATTGCAAACTAAACCCTAAAAATTGTAAGAGACTACCACTGATTCTTATTCAGTACTGTGGATCTGCTTACTGACTAGGTATTTATCGTTTATAGTGATCATCATCATGGTTGTCATCCTAATATCCAATGATTTTCACAATCCTACTTTATAAAACAGTCCCCCCTCCCCTCCCATTCTCCATAAAATATTAAACATTTCAAAAAACACCTCTAAAGCGTCGAAACTAGTAGAAGCTGTGCATCCCTTTAAAAATTGATTTTAAAAATTATGAAAGAATCTTTAAAGAATACAGCCTGTGGAGCTGAAAAGCTTAAAACCATTTCAATACTAGTCTGTTGTAAAAGCCATTGAATACTTTAAAAAATTATTTTAATTTTAAATTAAAAATTAGTTTTTTTGTTTACTCTCGTTCTCGAAAACAATTTCCATCAGCACCAACACGTCTAAGAACATTTGCACGTCCCTATAATTGTTAGAATTTATCAGTTTATTTATAAGTCCGAAACGGCATTCCTTCTCTGGCCTATTTACGAGTGGATCTCGCCCTTTCCTAGTCCTAACTGGACGTCCCTCTCTCATCTCTACACCGTACTACGGCATGAATTAAAACTAAACTCACAGTAAGTGTCCGCCATCCACCAAAATCTCCTCCAATTAAATTCCCAGCAGCATCAGTCGTTCCCATAAACTTCAAAAAAATTTTTTAAAAATTCTAAAATTATTTTTAAAATTTCCCACGTCATTAGAAAACATCACAGAATCTTTAGGAGCCGGCAAAATACCATCTAACGTCGAATCCCAATATGGAAGTGATACTCGAGGGTCAACTTGTTTGAGAGCTATTTCAAATCTTTTGACAAATTCTCTATGCCAAGGTAGAAATCCTGGACCGCTGTGAGCACTCCCGGCTGTAGCAAATTGTGAATGAATTGTGGCTATTCTGTCATATTCTCCACTTGCTTTAATTGCTTTTAGAGCTGCATGCTGTTAAAAAAATTTTTAGGTTTTAATTAAATATATGCGTAATAAAAACTAACAAAACGAGCTCTCTCATCATCACTCAACATTCTATATTCTTTACGAACTGATTTTCTTACAGTCGCTAATGAACATGTATTTGTTCCGGTCTGACCATTTCCTTTATTTTTATTAAAAATATTTCTCTAGATTATTTTTAAAATACCTCCCAAATAATTACAAAGACAACCAATATCCATACACTGATAGGGTGTTGAAGCAACTGGTGCAAGTTCGGCAGCAAGTAGTGGTGCTTAATTATGTCAAGTTATTACGGTTGAGGGGATATTTTGTGGTTCACTTTAAAAATAATTTTAATAATATATGTATACCTGGAAGTCCAGGAATGGCAGGAGGGAGAGGGATTGAAGTAGTAACTGCTGGGGCTTCCTTCAATTAATTTTTTTAAATTAACCGACTTAAAATTTAAATAAATTACCCTAGCATTTTTATCCCACCGATGCAATTGTTCACAAACAATTCTAAGGGCAGAAGTCGGCGTTGCTGAACAATCCATTTGCGCATTTATAAACGAAGGAAATGTTGCAATAGCAACTAATAAATATTTTAAAACACAACAAGGGTTTATAATACCCATTATTATTATATTTTTCTTAATTAAATATTTTTTTCAGAATTAAAATCAAAATTATAAATATGTAAAATAAATTATAATTTTATAAAGCTATATTTTGTGCCATAACTTTTTTCATTCTTGACAGATTTAAATAATTATCATATCAACCGAAAGCTTTGGATGTGGGGATTATTTTTTTAAAAAGATTGATCTTATCATTTCGTACTAGAAAAAGTTATATCTGGATAAGTGCGCTCAATCGTGATTTTTATAGTTATCCGGCTACAACTTTTTGTAGAATTGTCTGATTAAATCAATACTGCTAGATAAAATAATCCTTATATTCAGAGCTTTTGATTGATATAAATCTTATTAAATCAGTTGAGATTAAAAAAAGTTATGTCTTAAAATATGGCCTCGAGATTGAAACAGCCATTCTGAAACATCCTCTATATGAACTATTCTGATTTAATTTTAAATTCATTAAAAATATACTGGTTATTTTCATATTTTTAAATTTAAAATCAAGCAAAGTACGAGAGAAAGTAGAAAAATGACGAGAAGGGTATTTTACATAAAATTTCTGTTTTGTTATTCCCCCAATAATAATTTTTTCTTCTTCTTGATTATTTTGGAGACAGTCATTTGAACAACAAAATTACTCTGTAAATGTGTTCCATTTCTTTAAAAACAGGTTTAAAAAATAAAAAAAATTTTTGTTGAGTAATGCTAAAATTAATAATATGTATATTTAATGAAGGTAGGTGAGAGAAGGAATTGAGCGAATTGTGTAAATTTAAGTTTTTGATTAAAAAATGCAAAAAAAACTTTTTGTACTTTCTATCAAAGAAATTAGTAATTTGATGATAATGCACTCTTTCAAAAATTATTTTAAAAAATATTAAAATTGTAATTAATTAATTAATCATTTTATGACGATACTAAAAAATGTTGTTTTTAATTTTTTACTAATTAATTTTGCCATTTTTTTTATGATTTTTAGTTTTTAATAAATTATTTCTGATAATTAAATTTTGTTTTTATTTATACTTTTGAATATCGTTAAGACACACCCCTCTCAAGGCCAAATTGATACGAATTAATACATTCGGATTTCGATTGTACGTACACTTTAGGTCATAAAAAATAATGTTTAGGTAAGTACTAGTCAACTTAAAAATTGTAAAAAAAATAGAGGATTACAATAAAGGACTAACATAACGACTAATATTAAAGAACCGGGTCTAAAAAAATTTTTTTGAAACAACCCGGCAATTTTTGGAGAATAAGGACATATTTATTTTAAATTTGTAAAGCAAAAAAAATTTTTTAATTTCGACCAAAAAACACTTTTTATTTTTAATAAAATTATTTTTATTTTCCTCAAAATAACTTTTTAATATTTTCGCGGAGTCAACAATGCCCCCAATTAACTCCCGTCACGCTCCTCAATTTTTACCTAGTTTTTTTTATTTTAATTGTGTTCGTCTTAAAATTATTTTTCGTCTTAAAATTAAAATAATAAAAAATAAATTTTATTTTTCAAAAATAAACAAAAATCAAAATTTTTGAAAATTTATGGAAAAAAAAATTTTTGTTGAAATTTTTTAAAAATTCTTTTTAAATTTATTTCCTAATTTTTCTATTATATTTCCAAAATTTCTTCTGCCCTTGTTTTTGGAATTAATAATGTTTGTTTGTATGTACATAAACATTGACATGTTTGGCAAACATCGAGTGTTGTTTCTGTGTTATTTAATAAAGAGGATGTTGTTTTGGATGTTTGTATTGTTGTTTTTGTCTCTTCAATTTGTTCTGTTTTTGTGTTTGTTTGATGTTCTGATGTTGTTGTTATAATATTCTGAACTTGTTTTAATGAATATTCTGAAAAAAACCAGAATTTATTTACCGTGTTTGTTTGCATTTCTGGTGTTGTTTCTTTTAATTCCTCTGTTGTTGTTGATGTATTATTCTGAAATTAAAAAATTAAATTCAACCAAAAACAGAATTTATTTTCAACCTCCACTTTTGTGCAGACGTTATTAATACATACACTTTCAAAACAAACTTCTTCGCCTTAAACAAATATGTATTTAAAAAAATATTTTAAAATAAAAAATATTTAAATTTAATTAAAATAATGTTTAGAAAAACACCTTTAATAAATCCAGAACAATCACCTCCTAAACAAGCCTTTGCTGCGCAATGAGGGTCTCCATGGGAGAGGTCACAAAATAAATATCTTTAATTTTTTTAGAATAATTTAAATAATTTTTTTAAAGTCTCTCCACTTTGAATCACAATCTGGAACTTCAAGAGAGCAATTTGGCCTGGGAGCATATTCATACATATTGTCTGTATAAGCATTTCTTAGTCCGGCAATGTTTTGTAGAGGCTTGAAGTCATAAAAACTATAAATTTTTTAATAAAATTTACAGAAAATTCAGCCATTGTTGCATGTTTAAAATGAGCAGAAGATTCACATGCCTTTATTTAAAATATAGAGAAAATTAGAAAAAAACTTATTACAGCAATATCAGGGGGATAATCAGTTTCTCTTTGATGTCGATTTTGTCTTCTCAAACGCCATCCCTCAAAAATCTTTTAAAAAATTATAAATTTAGTCATTTCCTCTCACAAAATCAACAAAGCAGTGAAGGAAGTAAAAGCAAATATCATTAGCAGATATCCGTGCATCTCCCATGTCACCTCCAATAAATCCATGAACATTGCCATGACGGTACTAAAAGGTAAAAAAATGTGTGAGATCTCGATAAGACAAACCAATTCAATTGTCTTCTTGGGGGAAAAAGAAGGACTTTCTTATCTCTCATTATATGTACCCCCTCAATTTACCTCAACAGTTATAAATCAACCAAATTAGAAATTTATAACAGAAAATTAAATGACCAGGTAAACAGACATCTCTAATATCTGTTTGCTCGTACCCATTAGGTAGGGTTTATGGTTATAACGAAGATTAACTAATACACACCTCCAGCCATTCCCAATTTACGGAAATATTACAAGAAGCATAAGGCATTGAATATGAGAGAACATCTCTAATATCTGTTTGCTCGTAAACCTCCTCAATACTTTACATAAAATTAAAAAAAAATAAATTTTTAGAAAATAAAACTCTTGGTCAGTAAAGCATCCACCCATTTCACCGACAGTACGCGAAATATAAGGTTTTCCCTGATGATATATTTAAATTTTATGAATATTTAAATAATTAAATTACCTCTGTTGTTGGCCAGGGAGTAAACGGGCCATTTATTACATAATCGGTGGATGGGTCGGTTCCCCCAAAAAACTGAAACAGAATTAATTCTGATTTTATTTTAAATTAATTCCAATTTATTTTCCACCTTTTCCGTAAAAAGACACGAATCTTTCGGTTGCGGTAATCTCCCATCTAGCGTTGAATCCCAATAAGGGAGATATAAGTCTGGATCACATTTTCTAATCATTAATTCATATCTTTAAATATTTAATTTAAAATATTTAATTATTTAAAAACACCTTTTAGTTAATTCTCTGTGAAAAAGACAAAAAGCAGGCCCTCCATGCGCCCCGCCCGAATCAAAAGCGTCTTTATGTAATCTTGCTAGAGCATCATATTCCCCAGAATCTTTTAATTTTCGAATACATTTAAACTTTAATTTTATTTATTTTTTAATTTAAATTTATTTTAAATTTACGAGTCTATTTCGTTCATCATCAGACATTATTCTTAATTCTTTACGATATGCTTTTTGTAATTGCTGGCCATTTGGAAGGGTGCAATCATTAACTTCCCCGTTTGATATTCCTATTTAATTGTAAAATGTCAAAAATAAAAATACAAAATATCAAAAATACATAATGCCAACCATTCAAAATTTCGAAAATTAAATTTTTAAATTTAACTTCCTTCCTTACCTCCAAGAAAAGGACAACAACAACTCAAAGTTATACATTCCTCCATTGTTTGATTATTTATAGTTAAATTAGGTAAATCCCCCGTCATGTTTATTAATTTAAGCTGTATTGAAGTCAGTTCTGTTTGGCCTAATATTTTTAGTTTTTTTAAATAATTACTAAATTCTATTGTTTGTGTGAATTGGATAGTCGATTCATTTTTTCTCATAACCCGTTTTTGTCATTTTTGGTATAATTTTGTAGTTCTAATTAAAATATGAAGCGACTCCTCTCTCAAACTACAGTACATAAACAGCTCTCTCAACTTACCTAACTTTGCATTCTAAAAATTAAAAAATTAAATTTATTTAAATTTTTATTAATTTTTAAACACCTCAGCATTATTTCTAACTTTAAATAAAGACTCGCACATTTTTCTTTTAGCTTTATTTGGCGCATCCCGACAGCTAAATGTGAATTTAGGTGTTGTATCTATGTTCATTGTAATTACAAAATTTATTACAAATAAATTAATTAAAATACCCAAACGAACGAAAAACATTGCTAAAAAAAGAAAAATTTTTTCAGTGAAGGGAGGATTAATTTAGAAAATTTTCAAATGGATAAATTTCTATCCTTGAAACATTTTAATAAATAGGCCCAGTAACTCTGTCCAAGTATAGACAACGAGGCTGGCTGTCTAAAATCTGTTCGGGAACGGCCTGAACTAAAGATGGATGGCTCGAAAGATATTTGATCGGCCCGACTTGATAAAATGAGAAACCAAAGGTCATAAGATTCGAAAAACGGCAAAAATTTTATTAAAATTAAAAAATAAAAATTAAAACGTGGCCCTAAAAAATACTTAGGTAAATTAAATAACTAAAATTTAACTTTTATAAATTAAAGCAATCTATAAAAAATTTATTAAAAAAAACTCTTTAAATATAAAAATTTTATGTGTTGTGTTTACAAAGGTAAATAAAAAAATATTTTAAAGAATTTTTGTGTTTTGTATTATTTTATTATGTTTTTAGTAAACGTGTAAAACATGATGAATTTTACATAGACAATAAAAGTAAAATTGATTACCCAAAAATATTGTTGCCTGGACGATTTTTAAAGAACCCTATATTTCTGAGATTAATTGACATTGAATTAGGCACAGATTTAGCGACAAAAAGGGGGCATAGAGAAGAATTTAATTTTACAAAAATAAGCTAATAATTAACCAAAAATACTGAATTTGGGTACCTATGTATATCAATTTCTCCTTCTTCTAATGAAAAGAGCGAACCAGCATCTTTAGTTAATCGTACTGATGTGTTATCCATTTCCGCACGACGCCTCCTTTATATGTAGTCTTAGAAATATTTAGATATATGCTTTACAACGTGCTCTGCTTTTTTTCAGAGCACGTTGTTTTCACAAACGCTCTGACTTTCCTTTGGGATGCTTGCATTTTCCTTTTTTCGTTGTAGTTACAGCCAGTGATGGGCAAAGTTCCAGTTCCAGTTCCGGAACTAGTTAGTTCTAGTTCCAGTTCCGGAACTAGAACTACGGAACTAACGATTATCTGGAACTAGTTTGGAACTAGAACTACGGAACTAGTAAATGTCTGGAACTAGCTTTGGAACTAGTTCTGGAACTAGTTCTTTGGGGTATATTTTAGACTGAAAATGGAAGAAATCTGGCTGCTTGAGCTACAAAATTCTAAAAATTTTCGCCTGCGGCGCTGAAAAAGTGAATTTTTTTGGCCTACGACCTCAAAATTCTCAAAATTTTCGCCTGCGGCGCTGAAAAAGTGAATTTTTGGCCTCTTAATCCCCCCAATTTATCCTCCAATTCCTTAATTCCTCCGATATCACTCAAACCCAGATATCACATCATCTGATTGGTTTAGTATCTCCCTTGATTTCACTCCATATCCAGCGATATCCCACTTGATCCCTCGATGTCACATACAAATCTCCCCATATATTGAACTCCCCATATATTATAGGGAGTTAATCCTTTTTAATCCTTTTTAAAATGTTTTAATCCTTTTTCTTAATCCTTTTTAATCGTAATAGACTATAGAGAACAATGGGATATATACAAGAGAGTTAATTGATCTAAGCTGAAGGATCAATTAACAGAGTACTTGATGAGTTTTTTCATATTCAAAAAATTTAAAAATTTGGAACTAGAACTAGCTTGGAACTAGTTCCAGAACTGGAACTGGAACTAAGGAATTTTAAAAATGGAGTTCCGGAACTGGAACTGGAACTAAGAAAATTAAAAACCTAGTTCTGGAACTGGAACTGGAACTACTAAAATTAAAAATCTAGTTCCGGAACTGGAACTAGTTCCAGAGAAATTTTGGAACTTTCCCATCACTGGTTACAGCCTCTTCCGTTGTGGTTGGAGCCTCTTGTTTTGTCGTGGAAACTCCTTCCGTTGTTGTTGAAGCCTCTTCCGTTGTAGTTGGAGGTTTTGTCGATGCTAAGATCTAAATTTATATTGTTTATTTGTTTGGTATAACTATTAAATTTATGGCCAGAATTCCCATGATGATTTCTATAAACTAGTCACTTATCACTCAGTACCGTATTTATTCGAGTATAGCCCACCTGTATTAGATGCCCACCTCTAATATAAGCCCATCCGAGGAGACCCATTGAAAAATATAAGCCCAACCCTGCTATATTTCGAAAGAATTGAAGTATCACTAACTGTCAGCGAGTCCTTCTCGATTTTGTGATATGTTTGGATGGACAATGGGATTTGGAAGGATTAGGGATACGTGTTTGGATGGATAATAATTTGGAGTGATATCGGGAATAAAAGGAAAACAGTGGAAGATATCAGGGGATTTCGAGGGATACCGGGAGATCTGCGCTCAATGCATATATGGGCTAAGTAAATGAGGAAAAATATAATACCCTCTCCAAACTCTCCTATATACTCCAAATCCACCTGTACCCTTTAAATGCATCGCTATTAGGGGATTAGAGGTATATCGAATGATTTTTGGACTAAAAAGAATGATTTTTGGATTAAAAAGGATATCGAGTGATTGAGGAAGATTTTGATGGATTAGCGTGGGATTTGGTTGAATTAAGAGGGATATCGAGGGATTTGTGAAATTGAGTGGATATCGGTAAATTTATGTGGATTAAGAGGACTCTTTTTGCGACTCAGGCGAAAATTTTGAAATTTAGACAGATCATTAGCCAAGAATCATCCTTTTTCAAAAATTTTAGAAGGTCAAGAAGCCAGATTTCTTCCAATTTTTGTCCACAATTAGTTATATTTCTTGCGTTTTTTTGTGTTAATCTTATTTTTGCTCAGTTTAATCTTATTTTTGTCTAAGAGAAGATATTCCAAATAGTATGTACAGTAAAATTTGGAATAGCGCGTATTAATAATGAAGCAATTGGAATAATTAAATGTTTGAGGGGCAAGATGATAATTAGTCATAATTTACTTTTAGATATTTTGTATACCGGTTGAAATTTAATGTGATCTCGGAAATTTTGATTGAAAAATATAAGCCCATCCTCTAATAGAAACCCACCTCTAATATAAGCCCATCCGAGAAGCCCCATTGAAAAATATAAGCCCAGGGCCTATATTAGAATAAATACGGTATATGCTTGTTGTATTATATCGTTAATAAGCACTTAGACATCATATGAGAATATATAAGTGAATATTTATAAATTTAAATATATTAATGTAAGTACATTATAGTTATAAAAAAAGTATAGAATTTTGTTGAATTAATAAGAAAATAAATATTATCATTATCTTTATGGTTTAATAGTTCAGTCATCCTCATAATCGGGTTCTTCTGTTGTAGTTGTTGCTTTTTCCTGTAAAATACAAGACTGGCTATGTAAATTTAAATCATTCTTTGATAAATGACAATATTAGTTTTGATGGTGTTCGGAACTGAAACTCTAAGAAAGAGTTTCAGTTACAGGACATATATATGTTACTACTTATAATACATAGGTATGTTATTGTTTTACCTGTTGACCAACACAAACATTGTTCACACAGTTACCGTTATAGCAAACTTGTTCTCCTTTAATTTATTTTTTAAATTTAAATACAATTTTATATACCTTTAGTAAATCCTCTACAATTCCCGCCTGGGCGGACTTTTGCTGCGCAATGGGGGTCTCCATTAGAAAGGTCACAAAACAGATATCTTTAATTTAATATTTCTTTTTTTTTAATTATTTCGTTTCCTACTTTGAGCCACAATCTGGTTTATAAGTACTACAATTTGGCCTCGGAGCATATTCATACATATTGTCTGTATATTCATTTCTACATCCATCGATATTTCTAAAAAACTAAATTTAAATGTTCGGTTTAAATGTTCCCACTAGATTCAGTAGATTAGTTAACTCCATATTTCCTAAAATTTATTTAATAACATATCAGACCCCCTCCCCTCATGTCCCGCCAACCCTATTACCCAACACTTTCCCTACTTTCAATAATAACTATTAATAAATTACAGGAAATGTTATCATTTTTGATTCTTTGAAATGAAAAGGAAGTTCACATTCCTAAAAAGATTTTAAAATTATAATCTTGGCCTTCTCTTTTGCCACAGCACAGGCTAGGAGAGCCAATAACACAAAGACATACTTTGATATCTGGTGGATATTGAACTGGTCTTTCAGCATAAGTTTGTTGTTCCCAACGATATAATTCCCATATCTACAATTTAAAATTGAAAATTTTTAAGAAATTTTTCTCTCACCAAATCAACAAAACAGTGATGATTAAAGAAAATTGGATCATTTGCTGCAATACTTGGATCACTCATATGACCACCAATAAAGGTGTGTGTAGTTCCATGAGGAATCTTTAAAAATATTTTTCTCGGTTTTTAATAAATTTTAAAGTTATTGCCTCCGGCATTTTCGAATTTACGCGGAATTGACATCTGTAATCTGAAGAGAAATATGCCATAAAATATGTTAAATTTTTTTGATCTAATTCCCATTCAATGCTAAATAATAAATTAGCTTATAAATTAATTATTTAATTTAAATACTCTGCTTCTCTATAGCAAATTCCATCACTCCCAACAGTTCTATTTATGTAACCATCACCCTAGGAAATTTCATGATTTTTTATTTAAATTAATAATTAACCTCTAATGTTTGCCAAGGTGAAAATGGCCCATTACTTACTTCATTATTGGAATTTGTGCTTCCAATAAACTTAATTGTTAAGTTAAATAAATTCTGATTATTTTTAATTTAATTCTGATTTGTTTTTAAATAAATTCTTTTTTCCTAAATTTCTTAAATAAATTCTGATTTTAATTCTGATTTATTTAAAATTTGTTTTTAATATTTTCTGATTTAATTCTGATTTATATTTAATAATTTTACAGTTTCGGTGAATAATAGAGAGTCCTTAGGTGTAGGCAATTGCCTCTCCAAAGTCGAATCCCAATACGGCAAACAAACATCGGCTGTTTCCATTGTCTGATACCCAGCTTCCCTAAGCAGAATTTCAAATCTTTTGAGAAGTTCTCTATGCCACGGACAAAATGCCGGGCCTCTATGTGCTCCTTTTAAAAGATAAGCATCTTTGTGTTGAATAGCACAAAGGTTATAAGCTCCATTATCTTTCATTTGTTGAACAGCTTTAAACTGAAATGTTAAGTATTTTAAGATGAATAATTCTGATATGTTTTTACATTAGTAGGTATTTATGTTTTTAAAATTTTCAGAAATGTTTCTGATAATTCTGTTATTTATTAGAAACTAATTCTGAATGTTTTTTAAAAATTCTGATTTTTAAAGGAATAGGTTTTTAGTAATTCTAATTAATCTAATATTAAATAATTCTGATATTTTTCTGAGATTTTAAAGAGTCTGTTTACAAATATAGAATTCTGATTTTTATTAAATATTCTGATTTTTTCATTAATTAGGAACTGTTGCATGTTTATACATATTAAGTTTTTTGAGAATTCTGATGTTTTTAATTATAATTCTGGTTTTGCTTTATTTAATTTATAATTTACATAAGCTTGTCTCTGTTCATCAGACAACATTCTCAATTCCTGTCTAATACATTTTTTAAGTTTTTTGCCGTTAGGGAGTGTACAACCATTTACTGTTCCATCTTTTTTACCTTTTTATTAAATTAAAATTAACTTTTTAAAACTTTGGTACTTTATGGATATGTCACCCCCCCTCCCATTTTGAGTCTCAGAGTTTTCCTTAAACGTAGAAAATGGTCAGAGATTATTTTCTTCTTCATGTCAATCATTTTTTTCTTCTTCAAGTATTTTGCTTGTTTATTTTGCCTTTTCACATATTTTGTACTTGCATTTCCCTCATTTCGTTTCTTCATTTACCAAATTTCACTTATTTTGCTTGAAGAAAGAAAAATGATTGACATGGAGAAAAAAATAATCTCTGACCATTTTCTACGTTTAAGGAAAACTCTGAGACTCAAAATAGGAGGGGGGTGACATATCCATAAAGTACCAAAACTTTTACTACCTTTAAAAACGGGACAGATACAGCTCAGATTTAAACAATTTAGCTCGTCTCTATCTTCCATCATTGGACCTCCTCCGTCGATTGGAGGTCCTACTGTCAATTTAAATTTTAAATTTTATTAAGTAATAAAAGACAAACTAACCTTGAGTTATCTAAATATTATTAGGAATTAGAAGAAAAAATTTTTCAAAGAGAAGATTGGGATCGTTTAGATTTTTTAATCGCCTTATTTCACTAATTCATCTATCATGAAAAATTAATTTCAAGTAAAGTCGGAACCGTCCCAAAAAATTCCCTATTTTCTCCAATTTTATTTAATTAATATAAAATATACAGGAGGTGCTTTATCTGCCGCCACCATTTGCTCACAAGTAGATCGTGCTTCTTTTTCAAACCCTTTACTACAGTCAACTTCTGCATATACATCACAGAATAATGAAGTAAATAATAAAAATAAATAACACAGTTTTGATAACATTATCAACTTAAAATAGTTTTATTGGATATTAAAGATATTAAGTCTTGGGAATTTTTTTAGAAACTAAAAAAACTGGGAAGGGTTAGACGGGAGAACGGATGATTCGGGGGCGATGGTCCTTTAAAAATTGGGATATAAAGGACTTTGAGAAGAACCAGAGGCTTTTTGTTAGTCCCTTGCATATCCGCTTGGATGTATGATATATGAAGCCCCCAAGATCTTCAAAATAAAGATAAGACTGGGAAGGTTGGAAGAAAATCCTGATCGTTATCTTGAAAAATCTTGATTTTCGATAACTTATATTTTTGTTGGATATCTTGCCTCGGTCCAATCTCAAATACAAAATAACGATATCTGACTGTATTTATACAAAAATAGAGACATTTAAAAAATTATTTATATTTTCTATTAATAAATGAAAATTAAAATTTAAAAAAAATATGTAGACAAATAAAATGACAAAATTCTTAATAAAGAGAATTTCTTCCTTGTTTTTTTAAATAAATTCAAAAAAATTATTTCGTGGCAAATGATTATATTTAAATTTAAAAAAAATTATTTTTAATTGTCTAAATTTTATTTTTAATTTAACAAATAATAAAAAAAAGATTTATCATGTTTCTTTTAATTTACAATGTTAAAAATATTTAGAAAATTTTTAATTTCCTTGTTTAATAAAAAACAGACAAGGATACAATTTTTAATATTTTTGTTTTTTATATTTAAAAAAATATTATTTAATTATTATAACTAGGGATTGAATATTTAGGTTACAACCTTTGTTTCCCGAAATATGTAGTTATGGTGTTCTTCGTAAAAATACTATTTTTATCAAAAATTCTTATTAATTTTTGAAAATTCATGTAATTTTCTAAAATTACATAATTTTCTAAAATTACTTATTTTGTCAATGAAATTTTTTCTGAAAATAGAAAATATGCGAAAATTTTTTCCTCCTATGGCGGTCATTTTTTGCAATCTACTACATATTTCTTATTTTTGTCACCAATTTTGATATTTTTTTCAACTTACATACATAGCAAATGTCGATCGGAATTCTAATTTCCGATTTCCGGTGTATTTTTCCCTCAAAATTTCAATAAGATTTCCGATTTCCGATCATTTTTGAAGCATCGCTGACTGAAGATTCTGTCCAAAATTTGCGTCAGCGGCGCTGAAAAAGGACGAAATCTGGCTTATTGCCCTTCCAAATTTACTCAGATTTCTGAATTTTGAGCCATTTTCGATTTCTGACAGTTCCTATTTCAGGCACCTTCGTCACTTCAGATCAGCCTCTCCTATTCAGGTGCCAGGGGTCTGCCAAAAAACGAGATACAAAACACCAAAAAGGCAAAATTCGGCGAAAGACGAAAGGCAAAATAACTGTAATGAGAAGAAATCTCTAGAGACCGATCAAATCAAAGTTTTGATTAAGTACCTAAGTTTACAAATCCAACCCATAATTATAAGTACGTGCACAACATGGAGGCATTCCTTTTGAATTAATCTTTTATTTAAAACTATCCTTATTCTAAAAACATAGATAATTTGTTCTAAATTTATTTCGCTAACAATGCATATATCGACATCAGGATACAAAAATACATTATATGAAGAAATACTTTCGAAAGAAGGAAAGGCCAGTTTGAATATATTATTTTAATACTAAAAAATAATAAAAATCTTTTATTTGAAGGAATTTAAATTTCAAAATAAGTTTCAACAATCCTTTGAAATGTTATTCATGTTTAGATGCATGTAGTGCTCCTTTAATAACAATTCTCGCAGTCATAAGGCTATAAATATTAAAAAAGATACCAATTATAAAAATTATAAATATTAAAATCGACTTCATTATCATCGCATGGAGCCTCAGTTGTTGGAGCTGCCGTTGTAGGAGCCTTAGTCGTAGGAGCTGCCGTCGAAGGAGGCTGAGTCGTTGGAGCCTCAGTTGTTGGAGCTGCTGTTGATGGAGCCGCCGTCGAAGAAGGCTGAGTCGTTGGAGCCTCAGTTGTTGGAGTTACTGTTGATGGACCCGCGGTCGAAGGAGCCTGAGTCGTTGGAGCTGCCGTCGAAGGGGCTGCTGTCGAAGGAGGCTGAGTTGTTGGAGCTGCCGTCGAAGGAGGCTGAGTTGTTGGAGCTGCCGTCGAAGGAGGCTGAGTTGTTGGAGCTGCCGTCGAAGGAGGCTGAGTTGTTGGAGCTGCCGTCGAAGGAGGCTGAATTGTTGGAGCTGATGTCGAAGGAGGCTGAGTCGTTGGAGCTGCCGTCGAAGGGGTTGCCGTCGAAGGAACAGCCGTCGAAGGGGCTGCCGTCGAAGGAACAGCCGTTGAAGGGGCTGCCGTCGAAGGGGCTGCCGTCGAAGATACTGCCGTTGAAGGAGCTACCGTCGAGGGGGCTGCTGTCGAAGGAGGCTGAGTTGTTGGGGCCGCTGTCGATGTAGGCTGAGTCTAATGAATTTTGGATTAACAAGAAAATTCTTATATAGTTTAAGGTGGTAAATGTCCAGTTGATGTCCTACCTGGTTTTTTTCCTTTTTTTGCATTTCTGCTTAAGGAGTCCTTAAGCCACTACGTTGACAGATTTTAATTATGTATATATTTGGTATTTTGTATCTAATGTAAGTATATTTTATGAGGCCACTCATTACGCAGAAATGCATGAAAATGAAAGAAAAGTGCGTATTCCCTTTGCGGACAGACAATTGGGATTTCAATTTAAGGCATGTTAAGTAAGCTTTTTGTTAGTTAAAATGTTATTTGGCACGTCATTTATTATGGTATTTTGTATAAATTTTATTTAAAAAAAATAAGATTTACTTTTTTTATGTATTTTGAAGTTTACTCAATAAATTAAATTAATTAAGCTTTAAGTATTTACATCAATAATTAAATGAAGACTTTTAATAAATGTTAAAATTAAAATATTTACAGAATATTAGAATGTTTTATTTGGGCATACATATACCTCTTATGACGGTATATTTATAAATCTCATATTCAACATGATTGTTATTGTATTGAAACATCCTCCTTAAAATAGGCTGTGTTATTCCAATATCTTGTACTAACAGAATAATAAACGAGTTAAGATTAACTCAATCAGCATAATTGTGATATATTAAGCTGCTTTGTTATTGTTAGTATAAAGCTATTGTTAGTGCCAAAAGATCATACTAATCTAGTAATAGTCACTAATCTCACTCATCTCATCCCTCGTTTATCTAATACCCCCCCCCCTTTAAATTTATTGTTATTCATTTAAGATAAACAAATTGTTATTTAACTAGTATTGTCTCTTTTAATAATTCAAAATGTTAATGAAAAATTGTTAGTTAATAATTAATTTAATTTAAATATTTTACCGATTGACGAACACAGGTATTGTTTACACATTCACTGTTATAACAAACTTTTTCTCCTATAAATTAAATTATTTTTTAATTTAAAGGTAATTTTATACACCTTTGAAGAATCCTGTACAATCTCCTCCCGGGCGCGCTTTTGCCACGCAATGAGGGGGGTCTCCATGGGAAAGGTCACAAAACAAATATCTTTAATTCATTATTTTTAATTATTTCATTCCCTACTTTGAGCCACAATCTGGTTTATAAGTACTACAATTTGGCCTCGGAGCATATTCATACATATTGTCTGTATATTCATTTCTACATCCATCGATATTTTTTATATACTAAAAAACATTTTTGATAAATCTATAAAATGATCAAGTATCTCCCCTTAGTATGTTAGCAGTGCCTGGAACTCTCAATTTTTCACGTACTTGTACTGTACCAAGTACGGGGGACAAGTAAAAATTTTGTTAGATTTTACGACCAAGCACTGTGTGTATGTAGTCTGTAAAGAGCATATGAGGAGTCGAGAGGATAAGAGTGTAAGAGAATATAGGACATGTAAGGTAGCCTGAAATGAACATCGGAGGTAAAGTCTATAAGAAGCATCTGTTTCTTTTATTTATATTTAACACTCTCCTAAGCGTTTTAAATGATGGGGAAAGCTTTCAGATCTCAATCTTTTCTTAATTTGTATCCCCTATTTATTTTTTTTAAATAAGAAGAACAAATTACTGGAAATTGTGACATATTTCGATTTCTGTAGTTAACTTCTGTTTCGCAATCCTAAAAATATAAATTTATATTTCAAAAACTTAATTCTACATTAAAAACCCTACAGAAATATCAGCTGGGTATTCAATTGGCCTTTTACTATAATTTTGTCTTGCTCGACGCCACTCTTCAAAAAGCTAGAAAATTTACAAAAATAGAATTTTACGTTTATAAATTTCCCACCAAATCAACAAAACAGTGATGGTTGAAAAAACAAGGGTCATTTGCTGATGTACCTGGATTCGACATGTATCCACCTACATATGTGTGAACACCCCCATGAGCATACTTTATATATAAAATTATTTTTATATATTTTCAATTAGAATTTTACAGACCTCTGGATATCCAGCTTGTGCTTTAAATGAACAATTATCTCTATTTTGTGGTTGTGAATAAGCAATGATATTTTCAATATTAGTTTGTTGCATCTGCCAAGTAAAGCTGCAATTATATTTACTAGTTAGTTACTATTAATCCCCAAAGGGGCCGTTAGAGGAATTTTACTGTTTTTCCCATCTACTAGAGATCACTATACTTAGTAATATGTATATGTATTAGGAACAGATTTCCCTTTACTTTCGTCTTCCATCAAATTTCGTCTCTTTTACACCTAGTTTTTTAATTTTATTTCGCTTTCCTCTGTATTCTGCTCCTAAAAAACGGGTAGCTCATTCCTGCAACCAATTTAGAGCGAGAGATATATTTTGAAAGAAAAATCGGAACTTAAGTATATATTTCTTATTTTCTTAGGAGGAGCACTTTAACTGACCGTTCTTCCTGGTAACAGGCTCCATGTCGACCTACATCTCTTTCAATATACTCTGTATTCTAATAAGACAATTTAAAAATATTTAAATAATTATTTATTGAAACCATTAGTGTTTCCCAGGGTGAAAAAGGCCCGTCAATAACTTGTCCAATATCATTTGTACTTCCAATAAACTGAAATGATTTGCTTTGTTTTTAATTCTGTTCGCTTTAAATAAATTCTGATTTTTATTGTTTTAGTCTTTTTATGGGTTGTTTAAAGTTAATTCTGATTTTTAATTCTGTTTATTTTTTAAGACAAATTCTGATTATTTGTTTTTATTTTATTATTCTTGTTATAATAAATTCTGATTTTTATTTGTTCTAATTTAATTCTGATTTAATTTATAAAATTACATCAGCGGTGAAAAAATAAGAATCCTTAGGTGTCGGTAAATGGCCATCCAATGTCGAATCCCAGTAAGGCAAACAAACATCTGCTGATTGGAGAATTTTATAAGAAGCCTCACGCATCATTAATTCAAATCTTAAAATTATTTTAAATTTTTCGAAAAATTTTTAAAATTTATTTTCCTACACTTTAAGAAGTTCTCTATGCCATGGCAAGAAACATGGGCCGTTGTGCGCCGCACCATCATCCCAAGCTTGTTTATGTAATGTTGCAACCACAAGATAATCGTTATTTGCTTTCATTTCTTTTAAAGTTTTGAACTAAAATTTATTTTAAAAATTTGAATAAAAATTTTTTATTTTTTAAAATTCCGAAAGGCTTGTTTTTAATTATTTCTGATTTTTAAATATTTTTCAAACACCTTTCTTAAAATTCTGTTATGTTTTTAACTAATGTTGACGTTTTTCTGAGATTTTAAGAATTCTGTTTTGTTTACTACATAATTCTGATTTTAATTAAACAATTCTGATTTCTTCCTATTTGTTTGGAAACCTTTAATGTCTTAGCATTAGATATTTAGGTTTTCAATAATTCTGATGTTTTTAATTCTGGTTTTAATTAATTTATAATTTACATAAGCTTGTCTCTGTTCGTCTGACAACATTCTGAATTCCTGTCTAATACATTTTCCAAGTTTTTTGCCGTTAGGGAGTGTACAACCATTTACTGTTCCATCTTTTTTACCTTTTTATTTTTTAATATAATTTATTTCCTTTTTTAATTACCATTAAGTGCAGGGCAAAAACAGCTTAAAGTCACACATCTCAATTCTTGTCTATCATTAGGCAAGTCCCTTCCCCCTTCCGGCACTGTCACAAAAATGGATATTTATTTAAAATTAATTAATAAACTTACAATTTGGATCCTAAAAATTAAAATTAATTTTTAAAAAATTTTAAATTAATTAATTTACTCGAGTATTATTCTTTCCCGCATCCATAGTTTGACAAAAACGTTTTAAATCCTCAGGAAATCCTTCACAGGCAGCTTGTACATTACAAAATAATGTTGATAATATTATATAATTTATTAAAATTAACAGACCCGATTTTGGTCTAAATGATAAATTCATTTCTAAAAAAATAATTTTTTGATATTTGTGTTAATTGGTTAAAGAGATTTATATATATTTTACTATTTTTTCTTAAACTTTTATTTAATATCCAAATATTTACTTATTTCCCCTTTCTACTTTCCATTTAATTTCATTCGCTCCTTTTTGAGTTACAATTTTTTGGCCGACAAACGTGCCTTCGAATCTTGTCTCCGAGCATTTAAAAAAAGCATTTTTATTTCCTATTTTCTTAAATATTTTGATTAATTCCTTAACCAAAAATTCCTTTATTTTTAGAAATTATTTAGAAAAATATTTGAATAATTTTAAAGATTTATTTGTGTCTAAAGTCAATTTTACCTATATGAGAAACAATGTTTAAAATAGTAATAAATATATTTTTTGATGGTCCTATATTTTTATTTAAATTTTTGAAAAATAATAAACTAAAAATTTTTAAAAATTAATTTTTTTTAATTTTTAAAAATATTTTTCTTGTTTTTAAAACTAAATAAAATTAAAAATATTTTTAAATTTGTTGTTATGTTTGTATTTTTCTAATATAATCTTTAATTCATGCTGTCATTCTAATACGTGTAATTTTTTCTTTAAAAATTTATTTTAATTTTTTTATTTCCGTGTTTTCATCCACATCATAAATTTTCTCTAAAAAATTTTTTTATTTTTTAAAGAAATTTTTTAAAAAATGAGAGAGAAATGATAAATAATATTTCTGAGTGTCTAAAATACTTTAAATAAATTTTGAAAAAATTTTGAATAATTTTAGATTATTAAAAAGATTTTTAATTAATGAAAAAAAGTTTTTATCTAGGTAAATAAAAAATAATTAAAATAAATTATTTTTATTTTGGAAAATTTGAAATTTAAAAATAAATTTAATTATAATAAAATTATTTATTTTTCTTTTCCAACTTCAATACAGATTCTTCTAAAAACATTGCCTCAACTTCACTTTCTTCATTTTTGTATATATTCTGAAAAATATTTTAATTTAATTATAATTTAATTTGTAAAAATACAAATGTTCGTTTCTCTTCAAATTTCAGAAATGTGTTTCTTTTATCTCGAAATAAACTTGTTTGTGTGTTGGCGTATGGGGTTGCTTTGCATATCTATTTAAGGGGAAAAATAAATTCTGATTTAAATTCTGATTTAATGAATTCTGGTTATTGTGTTTTCAATTAAATTCTGATTAATCAGAATTAATTCTCAACATGTTCAAGCCAGATATAAAAAACAGAAATTATCTTTGGACATTCATTTAATAAAATCAGAATTTTATTCAAACAAAATTAATTCTGATTTTGTATTTTTGTTCAAATAATTAAAATTCTGACAGAATTTATTTTTTTATTAATTTCAGAATTTTTACTGATTCAAGTTCTTCTTTCTTTAAACAAGTTTGGCAGCTTAACCGACAGTTTTCTTTCATCCAACCACTTTTTGCACATTCCCCTGCATTTGCCCAAGCTTTACATCTTTTATAGTAGTCAGAACAGGCTACATATATTTTATTTTTAAATTTAAAAAAAAATATTTACCTCCATAGGTAAAATTCCGTGGAAGACAACTTCCACAACTTATAGGGCAATTACAATTCATCCAATCAGGGCTATCTGTACACACCCCGTTTCGACTCCATTGCTTTAAATGAAAATAAGTTTTTAAAAATATTTATTTATTATTTAAAATTACTTGACAACACTGATTTTCATTGTAACACGTTTTCTTTGCACATTGTCCACCAGAAACAAAACTTGCTGTATTATTATTTACTGTAAAAGAAATTCTGATTTTAAGTTAATTCTGAATTTTAATTTTTAAATGTTTATGAAAAATCAGAATTATTATTCGCTTATTCTGATTTTACTAAAACATGATAATTCTGATTTCAGAACAGGATTTTGTGTTAATTATTTTTGTATAAATCTGATTTTAATCATGTTTTTTAATTCTGATTTTTATTTATCATTATAAAACATTGTTTAAAGATGTTTTATAATATTAGAATTTTTGTTTTCAACAAATTCTGATTTATATAAAATAATTCTGATTTTACATTTAGCACTTCTTCCCCTTGTTTTTGTACATGCCCAAGCTCTAGGTTCTCTACAGCGATTACATGTTTTTCGACAATTTTCAGTCTAAAAATTATTTTTTTATTTAAAATTATGTATTTATTCTCTCACCATCCACAATTTTTCTCTTTCACATAAACCTTGTTTTTTAAATTCTTCACAGTGAGGGTGGCGATTTAGACAACCTACATTTTAATTAATTTTTAATTAAAAATAATTTTTTTTAATTAAAAACAAATAATTAAAATACCATAAATTAATTCATAATCTGGTTTACACTTTAAAAATATAAAAAATATATTTTTTTAGTTTTTTTTTAATTCTAATACCTTTCCACAACTAGCTCTACACATTATGTCCATATAGGCAGAATTACTAATTTTAAATTAATTTACTAATTATTTCCCCCACCCCCCCCCCAAACTTTTCACATTCTTCTTCATATGCCCAAATAGCACAACATTCATGTTCATTATAACAGGCAAACTTTATTTTAAAAAATTTTTTTATTAAAGGTTCTTCTTTAAGAGGAGAGGATCTTGATAAGCTTTAATCACTTTATTATCTACACCACTTAACCCACTATTGATACTCAAATCTAATTCTAATAATTTTTAAGGGCTTCTATCCCAATCGGTTCAAAAAGTGCCTATCAATTTCAATATTAAAATAATTATTAAGTAGTAATCACCGCGACTTGATCGGGTATTTGTCCAGCCGGATCGTTTTGAACAACTCCTGTCTCATTACCCTCATTATCCTCCTCCTCTCCATCTTCATCAGCCCTTAACTAAAATTATTTTTTGAATTAAATATTTTAACAAAAAAATTTTTTCTACTTGTCTACCAACACAACGCCCATTCGAACAAAATCCGTTAAAACAGACATCCTCTTCTTTAAATTTTAAAAAGAATTTTTTTTAATTTGTTCCCTCCTTTGTCTTTATTTTTAGAATTTAACTTACGAAAATTAAACCCTCTACAATCTCCACCAATCCTAACTTTAGATGCGCAACGTGGAGCGCCATGAGAACGATCACAAAATAAATAGCTTTAAAAGCAAATTCTTTCACATAAAAAATTTTCTAACCCCTCCCCTCCCCCCCCCCTCTCCCCTCGACAAAAAATTTTTTTCTAAAATACCAGAAAATTTTACAGAAAATTTAAAAACAAAATTCTTTTAGACTTACGGCGACCCACAATTAGCCCCACTTTGGCACGTAGGCCTCTCCGCGAACTGATATAAATTGTCTGTATAAGCATTGCTTAATCCGTCAACATTATTCATTGGCTTTTAAAAACAATTTTTTAATTAAAAAAATTATTTTACATTAAATGGCAACATTGGTGTCCCTGCAAAATGCTGTGCTGGCTCACATTGCTTTTTAAAAGTTAATTTAATTTTAAAATTTAATTTTGAATTACCAAGTTATCAGCTGGATATTCTGTCTCTCTTTGTTGTCTAGATTGTTGTCTTATACGATATCCTTCCCATATCTGTATAAAAAGAATTTCATGTCTACTTTTTAAGTTCCCGTCAGCTTATTCTTTCCCCCTAAATTTTCCTTGTTCCCTTCACCCTACCTTTCCTCATTTAATCAAAATTAAGACACAAACATAATCAACAAAAGAATGGTGCATATAAAATAAAGGATCATTAGCCGACGTCCGTGGATCTAACATATCCCCACCAACAAAAATATGAACATTTCCATGAGTTAGCTTTAGTAAATTTAAAAATTATTTTTAAACTAATTAATTAATAACTTCGGGTAAATTCCAAATTAGTTGATATGGGCAACCCTAAATATTTTTTAAAAACATTTTTTAATTTAAAAGAAAATCCCACAGCATTCGGGAAAGAATAGGCAAGCATTAAAGCAATATCTCTTTGACCCCAAACCCATTGAATTCTGAAAAAGAAAAATAATTTTTGTTTGTTTGTCTTCATTTATTTTACTGTGATTCTTGGTAACAAGCTCCTCCTGAACCGACAAATCTGGTTATAAAAGGATTTCCTTCAAGTGTCCTCCAAGGGGCAAATCTCCCAGAACGTAATTGTCCATTAGAATCTGCCTGTCCCATTAACTTTTTAAATTATTTTTTTTTAATTTTTTTTTTATTTAATTTCCAACTTCCTGAGAAAATAATATTGAATCTGCAGGGGTTGGCAAAGCGCCATCCAAAGTAGAATCCCAATAAGGTAGAGCGATAGATGGGTCAACCATGCGAAGAGCAAACTCGTACCTTTAGGGAATTATTTATATTTAGAGCTTTAGGGAATTATTTCATATTTAGCCAAAAATAAATTTAATTATCTATAACCTTTTCAAATATTCTCTGTGCCAAGGATGAAAAGCGGGACCCCCATGAGCTGATCCAGTCTGTACGGCTGTTGTGTGAACTGAAGCAATTTGATCAAAAAGACCGTCACGTTTCATTTGGAGTAAAGCATTGTGCTAATTTTTATTTAAATTGATTTTAATTTTTATTTAATTTACATAACGTTGCCTTTGGTCCTCAGTCATTAATCTGTATTCTGTGCGGACTGCTCTCTGAAGGGGTCCATTAGGGCAACCTTTATATCAGAATATTATCAGAATATCATCGTTATTCTAAATACCTCCCATAAAACGGCAAAGACACCCCAAATCCATACATTGGTAGGGGGTAGAAGGGACGGCTGCAAAATTTGCTGCCAAATTTGGAACTATTTTTAAATTAATTTTAAATAATTTTTTAATAAATTAAAAACTATTGGGATTTGGAGGTCCACCAGGAGGAAGAGGAGGATTTGGGGGAGGTGGAGAATTCTTTCAAAAAATAAAATTTTATTTATTTAAAAAATTTTTAAAAAACCCTTGCAGCATTATCACTCATAGACAAAAATTGACAAGTTAATCTAGCAGAGTCTGTGGGGGCTAAATTGTTACAGTTAGGTGTTTGGGAATTTGCAAAATTTAATAAAATAATTATTAAATTAATTAAATAAATTATTTTAGACATTTTCTTTTTTTAATTTAAATTATGTAGATAATTTTTTATATTTTTGCAGTAAGATAGATATTAAGAAATATTTAAAAGTGTGCACAAATATCGTTTTTTGTTTTAAAAATTATTTAATTTAAGAATTAAACAAATTGTGAATGAACATTTAAAACTAATTTTTTCTCAATATTTATTAATATAAATAATTCTTTTAAAAAGGTTTTTAAAGCCTTTTAAAAAATATTTTATTATTATTATTCATATTATTAACAAATTTTGTCATTTAAACAATTCTAGCAAGTCTGGGGGTGGGTGGACATTTTTCTTTATTTTTTGGAAATAAAATTGTTAATATCACAAATTGTTTAAATTTTTAATTTAAATGTCTGAATATTCCTCAAATAATTTTTAAAAATTAAAATTCTTTATTAACTACATACTAAATATACAAAAATTAGACTATTTTTAAATATTTTTAGATATTTTACAATCATTTTATTGTTGTTAATTTTATTTGTGATTCTGTACTTAAATTTTCTTTAGCCAAACATGTCCCATTTTTACAATATCCATACATACAAATATCCTCTTCTAAATAGTTTTAAATTATTATCCCTAAGTATAGCAAAATGCCCTATCCCTCATAATCTCGAATAAATGGTCTCTACCAGGGCTGGGCGAAATGAAAATATAAAATGCGATACTTTTCGCGCCAAAAAATGCGAGAATGCGAAAGATGCGAAACGCGAAATTGCGAAATAAGCCCAGCCCTGGTTTCTACCTATTTAAAAATAGGTAGAAAATATGACAAAATGCTTCAACCCTCAAAAAAAGATTTATTTACTTTCAAATCCTGTACAATTTCCGCCAATTTTAATTTTAGCCACACATTCAGGCTTTCCATGAGAACGATTACAAAACAAATATCTTTTTAAAAAATATTTTTTATTTAAAAGATTTTTACATTTTTTTACTTGCTTCCACAATCCGTAATATTATCACAATTAGGTCTAGGTGCATATTCATAAAGCAAATCTGTATAGACATTTTTTAGAGCATCTATGTTAACTAAATTCTTTAAAAAATTTAATTTTAACGACATTTTCGAACACATCCACTAATATGTATGTGGACAACAAACCTCATTTTTACCTCGAATTTCGGATAGCCCCCCCCCCCCCATCTACCATCTATCTACTTACATTAAAGGGTTCCATTGTTGCATTAGCATAATGGTCGTCTGATGCACATTCCTTTGTTTTTAAATTTAGATTTATTTTATTTATTTTTTATTTTTTACATCATTATCTGGTGGATATTCTGTTTCTCTTTCTGTTCTATTTTGATTTTTATATCTCCACATTTCCCAAATCTTCAAAAAAAATTTTTTTATTTATTAAAAATTTAAATTCACAAAATCCATAAAGCAATGATGATAATAAAATATTGGGTCATTTGCTGATGTTGACACATTTAACATATCGCCCCCACAAAAAACGTGAACCAATCCATGTATTATCTATTTAGTTTTTTATGTAATAATTAAATATTTACATATTTTAATTATTACCTCAGGCAAAATCCACGATCTATTATGTGGGCAAGCCTAAAATTAGAAAATTTACATTAAAGCGGCATTTGTGGACATCCACTAGGCTTTCTATAAGTTATTATTTTTAGGAAGTACTCCACCAAAATATAATAGGGTTGGATACTCTTCGGATATCCCATACTAGGTTACTAGACATGACTTTTGTCCTCGAATGTCTGCCCGCAAATGTCATTTTAACAGTTAATTAATTTAAAATTTACTTCTTTGGGTGTACTGTATCCAAGACAATTAAGAATGCCGTTTTTATTCATTATAATGTCAATACTTTAAGAGAAGAAAAATATTTTAAATAAAAACTTTTAAATTCCCCTACTCAGCCTGTTTAAGACAACTACCAGATTCCCCCACACTTCTCGTTATAAATTGATTTCCCTAAAATTATTTTTTTCCAAAAATTTATTTTTTTTTAAATTAACTTCCAATGTTTTCCAAGGTGAATAAGGTCCATTAATTACACTTTGGTTATTGTCTGTTTCTCCAAATAACTTTTAAAAATTATTTTGGAATTTTATTTTTCCTTTTTACCTCGTTAGAAAATAAATAAGAATCTGCAGATTTGGGTATTTTTGAATCCAACACAGAGTCCCAATAAGGAAGAGATATTGAAGGATCATATAGTCTCATTGTTATTTCAAATCTGAAGATATTTTTATGACTACTTTATAGTTAAGAGAATTGGAAACTTGCGGACAAACTGTCCGCAAGTCTTTCCACAAATGTGACTTGCGGACAATCCGCAAATTTTTGTTCGCAAATTTTGTAAGTAAATTTAACCCACAAATCCTTCCCTTTTTAGCATTTTGTATTTTCGACATTTTGAAATTAAAAAACCTTTTTAAAAATTCCCTGTGCCAAAGCAAAAAAGCAGGTCCAGAATGAGCTCCCCCCTCGACAACTACTGTTTTATGTTGATTTGCGAATCTGTCATATTCTCCATTTTCTTTCATTATTCTCAATATTTTATTAAATTTTTCTCTTTCTTCATCACTTAGCATTCTAAATTCTTTTCTTACAGACTTTTTTAGATGACTTCCATTCGGTAAAATACAAATACCTTTTTCTACTTTTCCTTGAAAAATTTTAGAATTTTAATTATTTTTTGATAAGAAATTCAGTTAATTTTACAAAAATCAGAAATAAATAAGCAGAAATAAATTTCTAAATGGGAATTTTATATTATTTAGTGGAGTGAGGTATTTTATCTAATTTTGGAGATGTGACGGTAATTCTGATTTTTATTTCTGATTTTTCAGAATTAAAATTTTATTTTAAACTCACCCCTAAAATATTTACACATACACAAAAAATTAAAACATTCTTGTGCAGATTTAGGCTCTAGCCTTAATGCAGCAACTTCCAAATATTTCTTTAATTTTTAATTTTAATTTCAATTAAATTTAGATTTTAATTAATACTCTAGCAATAATATCACTTTTGTGTAATTGTTCACAAAAAATCCTCAATTGTTCAGGGGCATCTGAACATAAAATAATTAATCTATCTTCTAATGGTATATTTGTTGTTTTGTTTGACGAGTAAATAAATGAGGGAAGGAAAAAAATAATTGAGGGAAATATTAAAATAATTTTTTGATTTATTGAATGCATTTTATTAAAAATTAAAAGCTTAAAAACTGTGATTTTTTATAAAAGAAATTCTGATTTGTTTTTGTTGGTTTTTAATAAAGTTTTTATTAAATTCTGATTTTAAATAAACATTTGTTCAACTTTAATTCTGATTGTGTTTTGTAGAGATTCTGATTTATTTCAAAACATGTTTTAATTAAATTCTGATTTCTCAGAAAAACATTAATTCTGGTTGTATTTAACAATTAACGTTTTTTTGTATTTTACGGAAAAATTCTGATTTTTATTTTTGTTTGTTTTAGTTATAAATTAAAATAATTGTGAGTTTCTCAATTTCTTATATATTTAAACAAACACAATTGTAGTGTTGTAAATATTTTAATATTTGTGTTTCATAACTCTGTTTATTAAAATACTTGTGTGTAGTTTAATTGTGTTTATTATTTTAATTTAAATAGGGATATAAAAAACACCCTTAAATTACTAATAATGTTAACTGAGGGAATAAAGAAAATTTAGAAATAAATAATCGTAAATTTTTTTTCAAAAAATAGCTGACGTGGTTATTTTCGTTCCTCTAAAATAAAAATGCTTAAAATTAAAAAGACTCTATGGAATATTCAACATTTTATAGAAGAAGGATTTTGTCTATTTTGATTTTTAATTAAAAAAGTAAATTTAGGTAAAATGTTTAAAAATATGTAGAAAAGTTAGGCAAGTTGTTAAGTTTAAAGGAATTAGACAATTTAAAAGGAATTTGTCTATTGATATATCTATTTATTTTTTAATTTAATAAGTATTAATAACAATATTTATTTATTGTATAAAATATTCAAAATACAATTGTGTTAATAAAAAATTGAGCTATGGGAAAAAAGGCACAATTATTTAATTAATTAAAATATCGAGATCATTTATGTCTCACAAATCTTTTTTTTTAATTTAAATTAGAATTTTAAAAATTGAATTCTGAATATTCAACGACCAATTAACGACCAGCTACAAGTCTTTGCGAAGAAGCAGAATTAGCTAATCCTTGTCCTTCCGTTTCATACTAAAAGAAAAAATTAATTAAATAAACAAAATGTTTCTAATAACATCAGGTTCAGTATAGGAACTCTTTTACGGACCCTTTTTTGGATCGTTTTTATAGGTTATTTTTTATAGACAAAATTATTTTTAATCAGACAATCCTCTTAAAAGTTACAACCTAAAATATCTGAATGATTTTTGGGCATTATTTTCTATTTGTAAACGAATTTCTGAATTTATCCAAATTATATTTTTTATATTTAATTTATTTAATTAATTTTATAAACTTACACGGCACTCAGTTTTTAGTCGAACAAATTCTTTGGCAATTTCATCATTCTGTCTTTGACTAAGTATCCTTAGAAGAATAAGGCCAGTTTCATCAATAAATAAACGCCGACCAAGCTGTACCCAACAAGCATAGGACCCTTTAAAAATTCATAAAAAATATTTCAAAAAATTTTTTTTCATTTCGGACCTTGTTCGAGAACTTGAGAAAGCTGCAAAACACCCACACCAACAATTCGGTCTTCACGTGCAAAACAATAATCTTTTACTTGAAACATTAATTCGTAATGTTCTGGCTCTCCTTCATTTCCAATAAAGCTTAAATTAAAAGAAAATTAAAATTTGTAATTTAGGGTAGAAGTCAAGTTAAAAATATTATTTTGGATTTAAACAGCACAAAACTTACAAATGCATTGTTTCATTAAATTTCGGTGTCCAAGTATTTGATTGTGATTTTGTAGCCATTTTACGTTTTTTATCAGCCAAATGTGGTCCAACTAAGTGAACTTCTACAAAAGGTTTAAATGTTCCAGAACCAGTTATTTGCCAGCGAAGATCGTTGGCAGCGATTACTGAGAGAAAATTAAGAGTATTTGAATATTAAAGAGTTTATTAATTTACAGGCAAAACTCACTAAATAGATATACCCAAATAATAGATAAACCTCAATTTAGAACAATTTTTAAAAATTTGATTTGTCACAAAGTAGGGGATCTAATAGATATTTCCTATTTAAGGACCACCTCATTATATTCACCCCCCCCCCCTCCTCCTCCCTCTTCTTATACCAAAGTTTTTATCTAATAAAAATATCCATCTTCTCAATAATACTACCTTTAACAGTAATTTTTTGTTCGCCAGTGTGCGGATGATTAAATAAATCAACTTGGACACTAACTTCCCCAACAGGTTGGTCTTGTGAAGGTAAATCTTGTTGTTTTTGTGTTGAAATAAATGTTCTAATTAATTGTTCTGTTGTTTGGGTATACAATGAAAGGGCATATTTTAGAGATTGTAATTCTGGGGATTTTTCAAAGAAAGATTTTTTGAGTCCTTGACCGCCTGCATGGAAACACTGAAAATAAATTGTATAGTATTTTTATCCAATTTTTTGTATTTTCTTTTCAAGTTTTGTAATTTCTAATTCGTAAAAAAAATTTAATTTTTTACTTCTTTTATTGCATCCAAAGCAACATCAAGTAATCCACACTGTCTCGGAGTCAATGAACGTTCAGAATTATCACGTGCCGCATCCATCATTTCTTTAACAGAATGCATTCCTCCCCTTAACCCACTCCCTCCTCCTCCACCAACATTTCCACCTCCCCCACTTAACCCTCCTCCAATATTTCCTCCTCCTCCACTTCCTTCTTTTAAATGTGTTGTGTGTTGTAACATTAATTTTGTAACACCTTTAGCACTAGGTAATGCATGTTTTAATAATGGGGCTGTCGAAGAAGATAAAGATCCTCCTAAAGGAGGTAATACTACTTGCTTTTCCATTGAAATTATTGTTATTTTCCATAATTCCTAAAAATTAAAAAATTATTCTGGAGAATTTTTTTGAAAAAAAATCCTCACAAAAAATAACCCCAATACTATCACCCCTTCTAATAAAAAATTTTGATTGGCAATTGGGTCAAACGATTGGCAAAACTGTCCAAACGTTAACTAACCCAATTTAAAATAAACTTTAATATAAGATTTTCTCAGCTCCAATAGGGTTATCTTATAGTGAAGTCTAAACATTTATTTCCAAATAATACCTTTAAAATATATTTCAAAACAGTCTTTTCACATTGCTGTGCATATCGTTGTAAAGACCGTTCCAATAAATTCATTAAAGGTTCCAATACCATATCCACCTCTCCCCCCATTTGACTTCTTTGTTGTTGAGGCCCTTTAATTTTTGCCAACAAAACTCCAAGTCTGCTCATCTGTTCTTGAATTCCAGATTCTAAACTTGCAACAAATTGTCCAGAAAGACGATCCAAAACTGTATTTAACTTCTTTTGTAAACTGTTTAATACACGATTTGAATCTGGGTCGAGTTGTGCACCACCCATGTTTTCATAGATTTTTTCTAGTTGAACTCTAAAAAAGTGTTAATTATTGACGTCTTTAAGGGAATTGTAGTATTTTGACGTTTTTGGGGCGTTCTGTCGAATTTAAGGGGTTAGGCATTTTATCGGATCTAAAAGGGTTGTTTAGTTCTGTCGAATTTGGAGAAGAGATTATCGTCATAATAAACTTATAATTCTAATTTTAAATTCTGATTTAATTACAATTCTACAATTTATAATTCTAATTCTGATTTGTAATTTAATTTTTAAATAATTCTGAAAAAAAACAACACTACATAATAGTGATGCTCGGGAGAAGAAAAAACCCGGGAATCGGGAAACGGGAGTCGGGTCGGGAAATGACCTCGGGAGTCGGGATCGGGAGTCGGGAATAGCAATAAAAAAAATTTTTGGCGCCTTCGGCGCCAAAAATTCCGATTTTTTGCACAACAGGCAAAAATATCGAAGATTTTGAAAGGTAAAGAAGCCTTACTAGCGCCGCAGGCGAAAATTTTGAGAATTTTTAGGTCTTGAACTCAGATTTCTTCCATTTTTTGTGCCGCAGCCAAAAATTTTGACTCTCATTGGAGTGAAATATCTCTTCATTTCCCTCTAGAGTGAAACAAAGAAAAATATTTTTACGTTCAATCTTGGTGGAATGTTGGTGAACTAGCCACATATCTCTTCATATCCCTCTATAGTATTAACACTAGTGATGTTCGAGACTCTCGGTCTCGGTTCCCGAGTCGGGAAATTTCCCGGGTTTTTTGAGCTCTCGGTCTCGGTCTCGGTGTTTTAGTCTCGGAAAACGAGACTAAATTTACACCCCTAATGATGGAAATTTTTAGAACTTTTTGAAGGAAAAGGGAAAGGAATATTTATAATTTCTCCCATTTGCCTTTTGATGGTCGATGGTTGAGTGGTTAAGTTGACTGACTTTACTCACTTGCATATTTTGGAAGTGCTGGGTTCGAATCCTAAGGTGGAAATGAGGTTGTGAAAATTTTTCTTTTCGGAAATAAATGTTTTTAAACCTTGATTTTGATTTTAAAATTTAAAATTTATTTTTTCTTAATATTTTAAACTTGAAAAAACATTAAAACTTCAAAAAAATTTCGCCTGCGGCTCTGACAATTGAATTTTTTTACCTATGGCCTTACAAAATTCTCTAAATTTTCGCCTCCGGCGGTAAAAAAGAAAGAAATCTGGCTATTGGCCTCACAAATTTTTCAAAATTTTCGCCTGCGGCACAAAAAATGGAAGAATCTGACTTAAGGACATCCAAAATTCTCAAAATTTTCGCCTGCGGCGCAGAAAATGGTTGGAGGATTTATGGCTTCAAAACCTTCCAAAATGCAAGAATTATTGCATAAGGCCTTAAACAGTAGGGGGTCAATGGAGTTGTCGAATATCGGAGGCTTATGGTGATTTGAAAGGTTATAGAGGGGATTAAAGTTAAGAGGAATATCTGGAAATTTTAAGGATTAAAATAAACATAAAGGGACTTGTGCTTGGCATCTGGGGATAAAGAAAATCGTTCGATTTGGAGGGACATCGAGGGAATAAGGGGATTCTATTCGATTAATGTGAATATCAGTGGATTAAGGTGGATATGGTAGATTTAGAAAGAGTAAAGTTATATTGTTGATTTGAAGATTCAAGGGATTTGGGGGATTATGAAGGATTTATAGGGATTTTTGGGGATTAGGGTGATAACCCTCCTAATCTCTCGTCTCGACTCTCGGTCTCGACTCTCGGTCTCGAGTCGAGACTCGGTCTCGGGGTTGATTCCCGGTCTCGGTCTCGGCTCTCGACTCTCGGCTTTTTTTCACTCCCGAACATCACTAATTAACACCCCCTGTGCAACATTAATCATCCATTGATATCTCTCTTTATTACTGCAAATCCCACGTTATCTCTTCAAATTCACCATAATCCTAGTAAATCACCGAAATCTTCTATAATACAACTCCACAGATTCTTCAGTTTTCTGCGCCGCAGGCGAAAATTTTGAGGAATTTGGAAGATCCTTAAGCTAAAAATCTTCCCTTTTCAGCGCCGCAGGCGAAAATTTTGGGAATTTTAGGAGACCAAGAGGCCAGATTTCTTCATTTTTTATAAATGAAAATATAATTTTGTCAGAAAAATACATTCTTAGGGGTGTAAAAATTTCCCGACTTAGTCGGGAATTGACACCGGGAGTCGGGATCGGGATCGGGAGGCCAAAAACTCGGGAAATTTTCCCGAGTCGGGAGTCGGGATCGGGATACCCGAGCATCACTACTACATAAATACCTCAATTGCTGTACATTATTCATCAAAATACAAGCCAATTTTTCACTCTCCACATATTTACAAAAATCTTTCTGTACCATATCAGAATATGCCAACAAAACTTTATTTAAAGTTGTAGCAAATCTCCTCATCATATCAACACAAACTTCAGGATTTGGACAATCCATCTAAATTTATTTTTAATTTATTTCAATTAATTTTCCCTCCTTTACTTGTTTCAAAACTTTTAAAGCTTCATTTAATTGAGTAAAAACATCAACCACAGAATTACTAAATTTTGTATGTTCTGACGTTTGAGGGAAATTGTCTGCCTTGTCACGGTTGTAAGCATTGCGTAATATATCCTTAAATAATTTTATTGAATTTTATATGTAGATTTAAGGGTTTGGACCCGAACTCGTAGAAAGTTCGGGTTCGAGGATGCATTTTAAGGGGGGTCTAATTCAGACAGGATTCAACTTTAATGTATATCAAAATCCTAATAATTAATCTCACCATAGAATGCTCGTCATTCTCATTTAGCCAATCCATTACAAATGGAACAAACCACCTGAAAAACAAAGAAATAATTTAGAGAAACTAGAAAAAAATTCTCAACATTAAATTTAATTTCTACCCAAATACTCTATTTAAAAAAATAATTTTCTATAAAATAATAATTTAATGAATAAATGGAAGAAAAAATATTTTTAAAAAGCCCCCTTTTTTAGTTAAAAGCTCCCCAATTCTTTTTTGAATAAAAATATATTAAAATAAAATAAAAGGTACTTCCTCTATCCCCCTCCACCTTTTTCATTCAATTTACTCCACCCAATAAAGTAGATAGAATTTGTAAAAAAATGTTTATTTATGGAAATATTTATTTATTAAATGTTGCCTTTTTTGAGAAGAAATTTAATTGTTAAATTGTATTGTGAAATTTACAAATTCGTATTTTTTTAGGAAATCAGAACTTCTGTGAACAAATTAAAAATCAGAACTTTTTTAAATAAAATTCTGATTTTTTAATTTACAAATTATAATTTCGAATTTTCAACATTTATTGAAAATTCTGGTTTTGAATTACAAATTGTAATTTACAAATTCTGATTTTTGTAAAGATATACAAAACTTACTCAGGAAATTCTGGAATACTTTCACGATATTGAGGTAATTCTGCTACATACATTGAATAAAAATGTTTAACTTTAAAGTAAAGATTCTACAAAAAAGAAAAAATTTTTA
Organism: Meloidogyne incognita; assembly: GCA_036172945.1. Classification (NCBI taxonomy): domain Eukaryota; kingdom Metazoa; phylum Nematoda; class Chromadorea; order Rhabditida; family Meloidogynidae; genus Meloidogyne; species Meloidogyne incognita. The sequence continues at coordinate 4,409,604 of JARQAC010000002.1, forward strand.
ATTAAAAAATTAAAAATCCTCTCACCATATAATCTGGAGTTTTGCAACGTTTAGTCTTTGCATGTTCTAAAAAATTAATTTAAAAAGATTATTTTTCTATTCAAAAAAACTACCCACCCATAAGAGCATCCTTCAAATCAGTTTTGTATAAATTCCAAAGAGTTGCCGCTGATAGTTGTCCAACTTTAAAAAATCAGAATAAAAATCAGAATTTAAAAAAAAGATTAACTATTTAATTCTTGTGGAAATTGATTCAAAACAGGAGTGTAAACATTTCTATCTTCATCAATAACACCAAGCATATAATCGATAAAATCAGACCAGAATTTTACAGATTCATCTGTCGGTTCACACTTTTCACAACAAGTATCAAACATTAAATGGTAAGTTGTCTGAAAATTAAATTAAAAATTAATTGAGAAGAAAATTAGAATTTTTAAAATCAGAATTTTTAATTTAAAGATTAAAAACCCCCTTTCTGATATAAAATTCTGATTTTAATTTTACAATTTGTAAATTTCTGAAAAATAATTGTAATTTATTTTTGATTACAAATTCTGATTTAAATAAATTTAAAAAATGTATTTTTAAAATTCTGATTTTAATTTTACAATTTGTAAATTTCTGAAAAATAATTGTAATTTATTTTTGATTACAAATTCTGATTTAAATAAATTTAAAAAATGTATTTTTAAAATTCTGATTTTCTTAAATAAAATAAACACCAACAATGTTTTCTCTTTAATAATTAACACAATTTTAAATATACATAAAATAAGAAAAATGAGAAAAACTAAAAAGAAGCCATAAATATTAGAAGCACTTTTAAAGTTGACAATTTTTCATTAAAATAATATCGTTTTTAAAGATTTTCCTTTTATATATTTATGAAATATGAGAGGAGAATTCTAAAAGGATTGACGTTATTTTTCTATTAATTTTCAATGTACTAAATTCAAAAAAAAAATTTTCAAAAAAATCAAAAAATGAGTAGGAGGGGGGGTGTAAAAATTAGTTTCAATTTATAAAAAGGATATGAACATTTTTTTAAATTTTTTTAAAGTCTAGTAGAAGTAGATAATGAAGAAAAGAACCACCCCCCCCCCCCTACTAACTACTCTCTCAGAAACGCCAAAAAAGGAAGTCGGAGGAAGGAGAGAAGAAAAATTTTATAAAAAAAAGGAGGAAAATATTAATATAAAAAAAGCCAAAATTATGTGTAGATTGGAATCAAGATAAAAAAAAGGGAAAAAATATTTTTAAATTTTTAAAAATGTTTGTGCTAATTTTAGAAATGTTTTTAAAAAAGATTTAGCCAAAAATAAATTTAAAGTTTTAAAAAATAAGAATTTTTGTTTAATGTTGAATTTAGCTTATGACATTTAGCTTATTTTAATAAAGATTAATATCCTAATTTCAATCTCGTTAAATTAAACAACATTGGCTCTAAAACCCCGACATTAAACGGAATTTCTAAAAAAATTTGTTTCTAAAAAATTTCTACTTTTAGAAAAAAGAGGAAGTGAATTTAAAAAAAAGAATAAATAAAAACAAAAATATTTTTGTTTTTAAATATAATAGATATAATAAATGCATGAAAATTAAAGGTTATTATAATTTCTTTCTTAAATTATTTCGGTTTATTTTTAATACATTTTTAATTATTAAAAAAAAGAAAAATTTTCCAAAAAAGAAATAATTTCAAATTTTAGAAATTTTCAAATTTCAAATAGATCATTTAAAAATAGGTCATTTAATTTAATTTTTTAATTAAAAAATAACTCTACCTCCATACAAGCCTTTGCACATTCTCTAACAACATTCGAAGCACGTGGAGGACTAGCTAATTCCAATACCTTTTTTTAAAAAAATTATTTTTAATTAAATTAAAATAAATTAGATTACTACATACCTTCATTCGGAAAAAAGTTATTGAAGTAAGCAAATCAACTGTAGATTTTAGGTCACGCAATTTGGCAAAATTTGAGGCTGGGAAGTATTTCTAAAAATTAAAAAATTTTTTAAAATTACAGTAGTCGACAAAAAGATAGGGACAAACGCATGTAAAATGAAAATCACCTATTTTCTCAGTTAAAAATCGATTTCAGGAAAAATTTTTTGTTTGATTAAATACTAGATTTAATGCTCTTTTTAATGAGTATAAGATCTGGCTGATTACTATTTTTTGATATAATGAAATAATTTAAATAAAAAAGTACTCCAAATTTTAGCCCGACATAAAGATAGGGACAAGTCTTGTAACTAATTAGTCACCCAACCAATAAATTTACAAAAATTCGTGCAAACATAATGATCGATACTAAGATAAAATAAAAAGGAACTAGGCCCGTATCTCATTTCAATGTACAGATCTCGATACCCCAAAAATCACCGTAAAACAGGGGTAAGCAACTTCAAAAAATATTTTCGACTCCTTATTGATTTTTTAAGATTTTTATTTTGAGCCTATTCGATAGCTCTTGAAATTTGCTATAAACTAGCCAAATTTCATTTTTCAGAAAAAAATATTTCGTTAGTTGCAGAGACGAATGTTACAAAAAGCAACAAACACCCTATAAATTCCCTCATAAATGTCGTTTTGCAGAATCGTCGTCCTTTATCTCGGGAGTGAAATTTTTTTGAAAAATGAAATTTGTCACGTTTATAGCACAATTAAAGATCTATCGAATAAGCCTAAAATCAAAATTTAAAACAATCAATAAGGGGTCCGAAAAAAATTTTGAAGTCGAAAAACCCTATTTTACGTTGATTTTTGGGGTATCGAGATCTCGACAACGAAATGAAATATGGACCTAGTTCTCTTTTATTTCTTCTTATTATCGATCAATATGCTTACACAAAATTTTGTAGATTTTTTGCTTCTATGAGAACTTAGTTACAAGACTTGTCCCTATCTTTTTGTCGGGCTAAAATTTGCAGTACTTTTTTATTTAAATTATTTCAGTATATCAAAAAATAGTAATCAGCCAGATCTTATACTCATTAAATAGAGCATTAAATCTAGTATTTAATCAAACAAAAAATTTTTCCTAAAATCGATTTTTAACCGAGAAAATAGGTGATTTTCATTTTGCTTGCGTTTGTCCCTATCTTTTTGTCGACTACTGTATTTCTAGTCTCTCATCTAATACCTACCAAATCCCTTCCCCTCCCCTTCCCCTCCCCTTGCCTCCCCCCCCCCCCTCCCCCCCCCTTCCCCTTCCCCAAAAGCCACTCTTCTTCTTCTTCACCTTTTGTTGTTGATGTAAAGGAGTTAATCCACCATTAATAGGGGAAGTAAATAACCCAACTAATTTCTCACAAACACGCTCAATTGCATTCCCAAAAGCTCCCGGAGCTGCTGGACTTGAATGGCGACGGGCACTTAAAGCCAGTCTTTTTCTAGACATTGTACGATGACGCCATGAACCTTTACGCATTGGTAAAAGGGGATGCGCATTTGGAACGGTGAGCATTTTTGGGAATAAATGGGGAATTAATTAACGTAGTAGTAATTAATATTTTACAATTATATTATTCTAAAATCAGAATTTGTAGAAAAAATACAAAAATCAGAATCTGTAATTTTGCGAATGTACGAACTACATATAAATCAAAATATATACCTAATTGTAGAAATAGGTTATTCGTAGGTGTATGTATGTATAAGTAAAATTAAAAAAAATCAGAATTTGTAAAAAAGATAAAAAAATTGTAAAAATAATGAAAAGATTGTGTTTTTAAATTAGGCCTCAATTTTTAATATTTTTTTTGTATAATTAAATTTTTTTATCGAAAAAAAGAATATAGCAAATAAAGAAAAGAATTTTTAAAAAAATATTTTAAATTAAACAAATCAACAATTCTGCTGCAAGTTTTTCTTCTTCTTTTTAGCCTTTTTTTATTATAATTTTGTGTAAGCTTTTCTTTTTTTAAAAACACACCCTCAACCGGGATTTAGTAGACTTTATTTTTTTTTACCAGATTTGCACTTTTCTCTTTTTTTTATTTGCTAATTTGTAAAGCGTCGCCCCGCCAATTTTTTAACATTTTTTGTATAATTAAATTTTTTAGTGAAAAAATAAAAAAATGAAAAAATTCCGATAATGGAAAAAAGACGAGAAAAATTGGGTAAAAAACGTAAAATTTGGAAAATAAAAAATTTTTAATTTAAAATTATTTTTAAAAATTGCAAAAGAAAAAATATTCAAAAAAAAAAATTAAAAAATAGTGATGATAATCCTCTACAAAAAATTTTTTTGAAATTAAATTTTTTGGTTTCTAAAACACGTCTTGGTAATAGTTTGGAATTCGCCCCCCCCCCCTTTTTTCACCGTTTCCCTGACTATTTTTAGCTTTTTTGTTTGATAGATAATTTATCATATATCATTCGAAAGCGCTCTTCGAGCTTGGTCGAATGATACCATGATTGTCCAGATCAGATCATTCTTGCCAAAATTATGAAGCTAAATCCTAGTTGGGTAAACTTTCTGTGCCAATGCAAGGTGATTAAATAAACGGTCACAACTTTGTTCACTTGAATCAGATTTCGCTGATTTTAATTGCATTCGACTCAGCTTGAAGAGCTCTTTCGAATGATATATAATTTGCCATAAAAAGTGAAAAAACTAGGAAAAAATAGAAAGGAAAAAAGGGGGGGGGCGAATTCCAAACTATTACCCACGTCTTCTGCGCGTATTTGAGGAAAAAATAATAAATATATAAAATGACAAAATAGTAAAAATTGTTAAAGAAATATCTGTGTTGATGTTGCCGCCGCCACTTACATAATCCTTTTATTTATTTTAAATTAATATATCCTCCACACACATTCTCTCTCAACTATAGTAGGTATTATTTAAAAAGGATTTAAAAAATCGTTTGACAGATATTGAGTGAAGAATGTGTGTAAAAGGAAATTTAAAAAAATAAGTGTATAAAGGTGCTAACAACTCAAAATATATCCCGATAATTAGAGTAGAGACAACAAATAATTATGGATTACAGCTAGGTAAAAGATAAAGTCTCGAGCTTTTGCATACTTGCCTGCGCATACCTGAGCATAAATTTTTATCTGCTTAAGCGATTCCCGAATATTGTAAAAAATTTCCTACCCCAAGAGGTTTAAATATATTAAGCAAAATCTAACTGTAATTCGAAAAAATAAAAAAAATTCGTATTTAAAATATAATTTTTTAGCATTTTTTAAAAATCCAAAAATAAAATGGTTGACGAAAATAGTTTTAAAAAATACAATATTCATGTCAAACAAAAGGCTAAAAATGCCAAGACTTTTTTTAAATTTTTTAAATAAAAAGTCGTCCTGCTGAGATAAAAGAAATACTACACATTTAAGAAGGATAAAAATACACATTTATATATCTGTTTTAGGAAGTAATATTTAAATTAAAATTTAAAAAAAAGGAATTAAAATTAGAAAAAGATAGGTAAGATAGAGATGCGTGAGGGAGTTTCTAGAAGAAATCAGAAATCGGAAAAAAATTTTCTGTGCTCAAAGAAAGTTGTGTTTTTAACAGATCTGTGCCGAAACTTCAATTTTCGAGTTTTTCCTTCAATCAATTTCAATATAACCCAAATAAATGGAATGATTATTTTAAATTTAAAAAATATTTTGGAGGAGATGATTTTTCATGAAAATATCCAAAAATTCGAAAACTTTTTTTTCTTCCTCTCCTTCTCTTTTTTTTAAATTTAATGAGTTTTTTAATGCTTCAATACTTTTTAAAACTTAAAATAAGAGTAGATAGAAACAAAAAATGTTGCCATATATTTATTTATTAATGAAAATTGTGTTTTTTGCATTTTAAAATTTTTAAAAGGCTATTTTTAGAAAATTAATAATTTTTAAGTAATTTTTAAACAAAAAATATTTTTTTTTAATGTTTCAGATAACGGAAAGTACAGCAACATATGTAGACTGTTTAAAAAAAGAGAAGGAAGTCAGGTAGGTACAGGGAAAAATCAAGTATGTACGGGGAAGCAGGGAAAGATTTTTCAGAAGGAATTAGAAATTTGGAAAAAAAAATTTTATTAAAATATTTAATGAAAGAATCAAAATTGTAATAAACTGAAAAATTTAATTTTTACAATTAGAAAAAGAAAAATTAGGGAAAAAGGAGAGGGAAAAAGACCCAGCTGGAAAAAAATGTTAATAGTAAAACAGACAAAATAATTAAAGTTGCTAGTAAATTTCAATTTTTTTTGGCAATTTTTCTATTTTCCCTAAGTATAGATAAATAATAAAAAAAATTAGAAAAAAAAAAGAAGAATATTTTTAAAAAAATTTTTGAAATAAATTCTTCGAAAAAAATTTCTTTTCAAAATTTTCTTGCAATATATTTAAGCTTTTCTAACCATTTTTTAAAAATAAAATCTGTATAAAATTGCTTAATTCTTCCATTTTTAGAAAATTTTTAAAAAAATGAATTTTGAGAATTATGTATGAGAGAATAAAAAAAGAGAAAAGAAAGAACGAGAAACAAGAAGGAGAAAGCTTTTTTAAAAGGAATTAAAAGGCTTTTTTGTTAATCCAAAAATATAATTTTTAAAATACAAAAATATAATTAGATAGAAAATATAATCAAAAAATTGTAGTAAATTTTTAAATTAAAAGAAATTAATGATTAAAAAAATGAAGCAAAATTAATTCAAAAAAATTAAAGAATAAAGAGAAAAAATAAGAGATACGGAGACATTGTTAGTGTGGTTAAGTTGGTAAAGCGCTTGTTTGGTGAATATTTGTTGGTTTTTAAATGTTTACGCATAAGTATTTTAAAACAGCAAAAACTCTGTTAAGTTTAATTAAACTTTAAAAAATTGGTCAATGATTATTTATAGTTACCGCCCCAGACTGAAGTTTGTAATGAGGATTCGGTATTAGATGAGACCAAAAATATTTTTATTTTTTTAGAAAAAATCACCCACCCTATACATTCCCAAATCAATACGCAAAGAATTGTGTAATTGATCCAGCAATTTGACAAATCTATCCTTTCCAAAATTTGTTGCATTAAAGCGATCGGGAGCAGAAACAGCAGCCTAGATAAATAAAATTTTTAATTAAAAATAGTTTCTAAAAAAACTAACAGTAGCAGTTGCATGTGCATAATGAGCATTAATATTTGCTAATAATGTGGATAATGCAGCGGGAACACCAACACACATAAAGTCCGTTCCAAAATAGGTTGACACCCCCTAATTTTTCCGATAAGTCAACTTAGGTTTGTCCAATTTTTATAATTTCTTTAAATATTGATTTAGCAGCAAAAATTACCCTATTTTACAAAAAATTTTAGAAAAGCAAAAATTTTAACAAAAGTTATGAAAAATTTTCAGAAAATGAGGTGTTCCAAAATACATTGAACAGTTTGTAAAACCTAATAAAAAAGCCCTTAAGCAATTACTAAAAATGAAATAAAAAATTCTATGAACATTTCTATTGATATTGAGTTAAAAAGAAAAAAGAACGAAGTCTATAACTGTTTTCTTCATCGAGATCTCAAATCTCGAAAATCAACGGGAAACCGGGGTACAGTACTTCAAAAAATATTTTAACCCCTTTAGGGCATATATAAAAATTTTCTTTTAGGCCTATCTGAAAGCCCATAAAATTTGCTATAAAATAGTCCTGGCCTTAGTGTTTCTAAAATATATCTGTTTGAAGTATGCCCACTTAATGCTCAAAACCCTCCAAAATACCCCAAAAATGATCACTTAATGATTCCACGAACAATATCTCCATGTGTTCTTTATTGTGAAATTTAAGCTTGCTCTATTTTGTAGCAAATTTTATGGGCTTTCAGATAGGCCTAAAAGAAAATTTTTATATATGCCCTAAAGGGGTTAAAATATTTTTTGAAGTACTGTACCCCGGTTTCCCGTTGATTTTCGAGATTTGAGATCTCGATGAAGAAAACAGTTATAGACTTCGTTCTTTTTTCTTTTTAACTCAATATCAATAGAAATGTTCATAGAATTTTTTATTTCATTTTTAGTAATTGCTTAAGGGCTTTTTTATTAGGTTTTACAAACTGTTCAATGTATTTTGGAACACCTCATTTTCTGAAAATTTTTCATAACTTTTGTTAAAATTTTTGCTTTTCTAAAATTTTTTGTAAAATAGGGTAATTTTTGCTGCTGAATCAATATTTAAAGAAATTATAAAAATTGGACAAACCTAAGTTGACTTATCGGAAAAATTAGGGGGTGTCAACCTATTTTGGAACAGACTTTATATTTAGTACAAAGACAGGCAAAATGAGTCATTGCCTTTACAAAAAAATTTTAATTGTAATTTAAAAATATTTCAAGTTTTGCTTCAACTTTGTGTTTCAAGTTTTATTTAGATTCTTCTCAAGTTTATTTTTAAGTTCAAACTTAAAGAGGTAAATAGAAAGTTCCGAATTTCCACGACTTCCCAAAAAGTTTCCCTCAAGTTTAATTTTTTTAAATAAATTTTTCTTTCTCTCCAAATTTATTTACTTGATATATTTGTTCAATTCCATAACGCATTGTAAATTCATCAACGATCATTTGCCCAACTTCATCAAAATATATTCTCCAAGCCTCATCAGCTGCTAGTTGTTGTTGTTGAGGTAATTGAACATCGTCTTCTTTATATTGATGCAAAAATAAATGTTCATGTAAACAAGTATATTGTGAATGATATGGGGCTAATCTTTCTTCTCCTTTAATGTCTACTTTTATGTAAAGACGAATTGCTCCGCTAACAACTGATTTATCAGTACGTTTTTCTATAAATTTTAATAAGTTTTAAAACTTTAATTTTAATCGTTTCAAGTTTTGTCAAGTTTATTGTAAAGTTTATTTTTTATATTAATTTTTGCTTCAAGTTTATTTTATATTTTACAAACTTTTTCAAGTTTATTTGAATAAATATTTTATAATTAAAGGTTTTTTACAATTTGTAAAAGTTACAGTTTTTAACTTATTATGTGCTTCAAGTTTATTTAGAATTTTTACAATTTGTTTCAAGTTTAAAACTTACCCAAATTATACCAAACATCCATTTCACCAGATAATGTCCTAACTTCAATAATTGTTTGACCAAGAAAATCATCAGATTCACGAGTCAATTTTTGACGTAATTTACTTTTTAAATCGTTGTCTTCATCCCAAACACGTACTTTTATTCGATCAGTAGAATTATGACATTCACTAGAAAAATTTTTCTAATTAAAATTAAAAGTTTCCTTACAAAGAAAATTTTTCATTCCATATTGGATTCAATTCTTGATGTATTGTTCTTGTTCTCTTTCGTACTTTGCCAACTTGCAGTAACATAAGGATCACTTTTGCCCGTTTTGTCTTTCCCGCTTAAGCCTTTTGCACAAATAACTTAAAATAAAACTTTCTTCTCTACAAGATACTTTAATTGTAAATGCTTCAAGTTTTATCAAGTTTATTTTTAAAGTTTATTTTATGCCTCAAGTTTAATTTTTACTTTTTACAATTTCCTTTTATAATTTGAAAGACTACAACTTTTTACAATTTGTAAACTTACCAGTAAGTTGAATTTTTGCACTCCATTTAGAACTTCCTTCAAGTATAGAACCTTTAACTGCACGTAATGTCTAAATTTAAAAATTTTAACTTTAAAAATTTTTTTCAAATTTTCACTTCTTGTTGTATATTTTCATTATATCCAAAAGCTTCTTGAATTCTTTGAAAAATTTCTGGTTTGTTTCTTTCCTGCATTTTCATTCTTTCATGGATTACTGCAATTAAATTTTGTGCTCTATCCCCTTCCCCATGTTTGCTACTCTTTTCAGCTGCTCCTAAAAGAATTGTTTGAATAAATCAAGGAATTTCAAAGTTTAGTACTTTGTAAACAATCAGCACTTAAAAGTTCTCGACATTTATCGTGTACTTTTACACCACATTCTGTGCAGCGAAGACCTGCAGCAAGAAAAAAAGGTTTACAATTAGTTTCAAGTTTATTTTTTATTTTACAATTTGTCAAAACTTTGTTTTTACAATTTATTTTAATCCTACAACCTGTTTCAAGTTTATACGTTTATGGCTGTTTTGTAGTTACAATTTTTAAGTTTATTTAAAATATGCTTCAAGTTTCTATTCAAAATCAACTTAATTTTAATAATACACACCTTGCCGTGCTATACCCCACAAAAGACCTTCACATTCATAGCACCAAGTGGGAGTTTGAAAGTTGGTCATTTGGAAATTATGTGGAGTTGTTGCACTTATTGGATAAATAAGAGCTTGAAGGCACTTTCGGTAAACTAATTGTTTCTAAAAAATTTTAAATTTATTTTGCTTTTTGAATGTTTCTTAAACCAATTCATGATCCTGTACAGTTGTTTTTGCAGCATTTGCTAAAGCCGTCCTTTTTGTTGCCATTGTCTAAAAATAAAATGTAATATTTTTTTTATTTTCATTAAGAAATAAAAATTAAAAAACACAAACAAGAAACTAAAAATCTATTTTGTGGATAATTTTTAAGAGAAACATTTAAGTGTTAAAAATAAACATACATGTGCAATCTTTTTGCTTCAAGTTTATTTTTATAATTTGTAAAACTTGTTTCTTTGAAACAAGTTTTACAATTTGTAAAATTAAATAAACTTGTTTTCCAACAAGTTTATTTCTTAAATTAAAGTTTTAGTGTTTTTACAAAAACATAAAAATACAAAACAAAAAACACAAAAAACCGTGAGGACATTTTGTAATTGCTTCAACATTTTCTCACCTTGAGCACCTGAAAGAAATTATCCTTAAGTAATTGTTGTAAATTACAATTTAACAACAAATTTTGTTGTTGTTCTTGTTGCTGTTTTTGTGACTCTTCTACTATATTATTCCACCACCAAAAACACCACCAAAATTCTTCTATTTTAAATTTATTCCCAAAATTTTTATTTTTATTTAATTGAGTATTATTCATTTTTTGAATTTTTAAGAAATATTTTTTTAATAAAATACGGATTTTCAAAAATAATTTTTATAAATATTAAGGTCAATATATTTAATAGAAACTCTCTACAATTCTCGGAAATCCCCCCCCCCCTTTTTTTTTCTCTTCAAGTTTTTTTTATTTTATTGTCAAGCATCAACAACAACAAGAACAACAACCAACAATAATAGCGCTTAGCGCGAATAACCCATTTTTGGAATTTATTTTTTATTTTTTAAATCCTTTTTGGATTTTTTTATTCTTTTATTTATTTTGATTTTAGTGATATTACTAAAAATTAAAAATAAGAGAAAATTAAAACAAAATGATAGAAAATAATAAAAAATTATTTAAAATTAAAAAAAATCCCCCCACCAATTCGCTGACTGGAATAGACTTTTTAGTTGAAGAAGCATTCATTGATGGCATAGCATCGATGGAACGATAAAAGGCACTTCCAACAGTAGCACGCGCACCAACACTGGAAGGCATCAAAAAGTGACCGTCAGCATCGAAAACAGAACTCTATAAAAATAAAAGAATTTTTGAATTTTATATAATTATTTTTTCTACTCTGAACTGCTACATAAATAATTATTTAAATTAGTATACAATTAATTTTGGTAACTCTAAATACATACATAAAACAAAACTTTTTTTACAAATTGTAATTTTATAATTTACAAATAACAAAAAAAACCTTTTCCCCACTAATTAAAGCATTATCAAGACTAAAAGCAAATAATTCTTTTTTCTCTTCATTTTTTAATTTAAAATTATATATTTCAGCCAATTTAATCTTTTTATTATCAATTAATTTATCATTATTTTTATTATTTAAATCTTCATTTTTTAAAGAAATATCCTCATTATTATTTGGCACAAGTGAAAATGAACGTTTTTTCCGTATAGCTTGACGACGCAGAAGAGGGAAATTATTAGTTTTTGAAGCAGAAGATGATGATAAGGAATACAAGTCAAAATTTTTATTTGGTAATTGTTGTCTAGTAGGAGAAGAAGAAATAATATTTTTGATATTCTCATCAACTTCCTTTAATTTAATCTCAATTATTGTAGGAGCACTATTTGAACGACTTATTTTCCTCTTATTTTCCAAAGAAATATTATTCACAAAATTATTATTACTTTTGTTTCCCTCATTTTTTGTTGTTATTTTTGGTTTCCTCTTTTCACTTCCAAATGTTTCAACACGTCTAATCTTTTTAAAAGATTTGGAAAAGGCAAGCAAAGCTTTTGTTGGATCTTCTATTCCCTTAAAATTCTTCTTCTTAATTACTCTTCCACTTCCACCTCTTCTTTTCTCCTCAATTTCATCTCTTCCCGTTCTTAAGACATTTATCAATCTTCTCACATCCTCTTTATCATCTTCTTCCATTCCTCCATAATTTAAATAATTTTTTCTTCCTCTTCTCATCAATGGCAATGATTTTGGAATAAAATTTGTTGAATGAGAGGAATATGATGATCCAAATGAAATAGCAGATTGGGGAGTATCAGAAGAGGAAGATGACACAAATTTATTACAATTGCTTAATGGAGGAGGTATTTTACGATGTTTATTTAATGTTAAAGTGGAGGGTAAAGATATAGACTGTTCATTATTCCATTTAATAAAATAATTTTGTTCCTCTTCATTTTTATTTTTTGTTTCACTTTTCCTTTTTATCATTAAATAACCTCTTCTTCTTCTACTTGAACTTCTTTTAATTTCTTCAATTTCTTTTTCTTCAGTTGTTAATAAATTACTAACAATATTTGCAGAATGACAATGACGTAGCTGATTTTTAGGAAATAATAATAAACTTGAAACATTTTTATTTGATTCAAATCCTAACGAAGATGTTTGTAAATCTTTTGAATGTTTTCTTATTTGTTTTGATTGTTTGTTGTTGTTGCTAGTTTGTTTTTGTTGTGAAGTATTTACAATTTGGCTATTAAAGTTGTTACCAACAATTGAAGCAGAAATTTGTTTTAAAGAATGAACTTGATCTTTTAATATTGAAGTATTAACAAAAAATTGATTATTTAATAATTCTTTGTCAACAATTTTTATTGGAGATTTTGGAGGAAAATCAAATTCTGATACTTGAACTGTTAAATTTCTTCTAAAAAATAAACTTTTATTGCTTCTTTTAAAACTTTTATTATTTTTAAAATTATTTTCTTCTTCTTCTTCTTTTTCCAATTTAGGTAAATAAACACTTGTAGCATTCATTTTAGCTTCTAATCGTTGACGACGTAATTCATTTAAAATATCCTTTTTAGAAGCAAAAACTAAAACATTTCCTCTTCTACTATTATTAAAACTTGCCCAACTTTTTCCTACTAATTTCCTTTTCTGTGCTAAAGTTGGAGAACATTCAGTTGTAGCAACAGATCTTTTCATTTGTTGTTCTCGTCGTTGTTTTTGTTGTTGTTGTTTCTTTATATTTTCAACATTTTTATCACAACTTGTTCGGAAACTTAGTCCATTTCTAAAACTTAAATTGTTCTTTTTGTTTCTTTCTTCATTTTCTGTTTGTTGTGAATTAACAAGAAGACAAACATTTGTTTGTTGTTGAGATTGTTGTTTATTTTCTTCTTTTATTGGAGATGTTTTGATTGTTGTTGTTTTTGCTAATATACATGTTTTTAATGATGTTTTTGTTGGCAATGTTTTTGGAGATGTTTTTGTTGATGTTGTTGGGGATGTTTTGAATTTTGTCGAATAAATTAATGTTTGTGGAGTGTTGTTTGTTAATAAAGATGTTTTAGTTGATGTTTTAGTAGGAGAGTTTCCTATTAAAAATGTTTTTGTTGGATATGTTGTTGTTGTTGTTTTTGATTCAATTTCCTGTTTTGTTGGTAATAATCTCGTAATAAAGGAATTTAAATAAGAATATGAACATTTCCAGGGAATATTATTAATTAATGATGTTGAGGATGAATTATTATTATTAACAGTTGAGTTGCTTGAGTTACTCGTATATTCTTCCTCATTAAAATTAGCTACACCATTAGATTTAACAAAAAATTGAGTTTGTTCCTCATTTTCATTCCATCCCTCTTCCTTTCTCTTCATTTCATTTTTCCCTTCCATTTCTTTCTTTTCTTCTTCTTCCTCCATTCCTCTTTTTTTCTTCTTCCTTTTCTTCTCTTCCTTCCATTGGTATAAATCAGAAGAATCTTTGGGAAGATGGGTAACAGTAAATTTTGGGTCTTCTTTTGAATTGTATCGAATTGGAAGATTAGGTGAATCAGAATGCTTTTTATTAATGGAAGGGGAAGATGATCTACTACTTCCAAAAAGCGCAGAAGTTGATAAAAGGGTTGTTACTGAAGATGAAAACAGTGTGCCAGAGTAATAAATTAATATATTTTTTTATTTGAATTAAGCTCTAGTATTGACAAAGAATATTAAAAAAATTAAAAAAAAACATAAAAGAGAACAATAAGGAGTAAAAATATAAAAAAAGTTATTTAAAATTAAGAAAAAATTAAAATATAATGAGAGGCAAAATTAAAAAAAATTTAATCTCTTACAAAAGTCAATTTCCCGGAACAGGTGAAAAATTGTGAAAATGGCATTCAAGTTTTTTTAAAAATAATAATTTCCCCCATTAACGAAGTAATTTTCAATAAAAATTAAAACAAAACTTTTTTTAAATAAAAGCCATTAAGTAAATAACACAACAAAACATATTTAAAATATAGGTATATAAATAGTTTTGTGTTGGTTTCTATGTATTAAAAATTATTGTGTTTGACAAACTTAGAAGTTTATTTTGAAACAAGTTTTGTTTTCAATGTTTTGTTTTGAGAATTTTTGCTTAAAATGTTTTGTTTAAAACTTTGTTCTAAAAACTTGTTTAAAATTTGTTTTATTTTTAAAACTTAAAAGTTTAAGTTTGTGAAAGGTTTAAAATTATTTCAAGTTGGAACTTTAAAATTCCAGTTTCTTAAAACTAAAAAGGAAAAATACCAATGTTTTGCTTAAAAATCTAAATTTAAAAAATATTTCTAAAAACAGGCTGATTATTCAAAAACAATACTTTAAAAAATAAAAATAAATGAAAGTATGTATGTACATATATATTAAAGTGAAAGGAAAGGAAAGTAATGTGAAGACATTTTTATGCTTCATCTAGCAGACTAATTTTAGGCAAAGAAGGATTTTGTGCTAATTTTGAAAAAAACTCGATATAGTGTAGGTGTAAGCATGTAAATAATATATATTATATAACAATGAGATGGAGTTTTTTATGTAAAAAAAAAAGAAAAATAAAAGAAAAAATATGGCTGAAGAACGGCCAAAATATATAAAAAGAATATAATTAATAAAAGTAAATAAATGGATAAAAGTTGTGTTCTTTTCTTGAGTGTGAGAAATGTTTAAATATTTGTTTGTTTTAAAAAAGTTTTTAAAATTAAAAAGTCAAAAACGCAACAAAAATGCTTCTCATGTTTTAGTTTCAAGTTTTAAAATTATATCCGCTGTAATAAAACAAGTTTATTTTTCAAGTTTATTTTTTAGAATTAAAACATGTTTTACAAAACTTATTCTACAAAATAAACGTGTTTTAAACTTAATTTCTAAAAGCTAAGGAAAAAAAGTTTAAATAAAATTCTAAAAACTTGTATCAACAAAATTAAAACAAAAGCAAACACAATAAACATAAACAAATACAAAACCTCAATTTACTCTTTTATTTTGAAGAAGCCAAATAAATTTTAGCTAGTAAATAAATAAATTATTTGGCATTATATTTTTCCTTTTCAATTTTTTCTGGCCTTTCCCACACTACAGGACTAGCTACTTCTATTCATTTTTTTATCAATTCCTTGGTGACTCTTCATTTTGACTTTTTTTGTCCATCTTTTTATCCTTTTAAATCCAATTACACACATGATAAAATTAAAGAACAAAAGGGCAAATATACCCCCAAATATAATGTATTAGACTATTTCTTTAAAAAATTTTTGATGATGAATCTAAAATAATTATTATTTTAAGAGTTAAGAGAATAAAACAAATAAAATTAAAAAGGATAAATTTAGTTAAAAATTAAATTTAAAGAAAAAATAACATTAAATAGACAAATAATGAATTTAATATTAGAAAATAGACAAAAATATATATATTTTATATAAAATTTTTTTTGGATTTTTAAGATGATTTTCCATTTAAGAAAATAAAAGGCAGATATAGAAATAGAAAAAATCGAGATGTTTAAAAAATAAATTTTGGGTAGTTTCTTGAATCAACTACTAACTTCCTTTATTTAACTTAATAAATAAAAAAATTTTAGATTTAAAAACAAAAAAATATTTTTTTGCCTTAAATCTAAACTAAAAATATATGCAAATTTAAAGAAAAAACTAAAAGAAAAATGACGTTTTTAAAGAAAGATGGGTGTGTGTGTGTTGCGTGTGTGTTCGTATTTATATAAATTATTATTTAGTTACACCTCAAAATTAAATTAATTTTACATTTATAATTAGTTGAGGGTTTTACGTGTAAAAAAAGATTTCTAACGTTATATTAATAAATTAGAATAATAAAAAATTTAAATAATATATAAACATGTAAATTGGAATGATTGTTTACACTTTTTTCTGTCCAAAATTCATGAAAGAAATATAAGAAAAATTGTAATGATATTGAAAAATATCAAAAATATGAATGAAAAGGATTTAAGTACTTGTACACATGTAAGAAAGAAATTTAGAAACAAAGCTTACAAACACAAAGGTAAATCAGACAAGTTGGGGGAGGTGAACACTAGAGATGTGCGAGACCGAAATTTTTCCAAGACTCAAGACTCAAGACCCAAGACAAAAATTTTTCCAAGATCAAGACTCAAGACCAAGACTAAAACTCCAAGACTCAAGACCAAAAATCAAGACCAAATTTTTAAATCCTATAGGTCAAATTTTTGGTTTATTTTTTGTTATTTTGATACGATCACAGTCAACTTCAGCCCAATCACCTATAATTTCAAAAAATCTATGCGAAATTCAAAGAATTTCGGGGAATTTATCCGGGTGGAAAATCAATGAGATATATTATTTCAGAGGATTTGGGTGGATTAAGGGGATATTAGCGACATCAAAGGGCAAAGCCAAAATTTTGGCGACACCCAACGTTAGCCCTCTTTGAAACCGACCCCCTGGCTACGCCCTTGGATTAAGGAGGATATTGAGGTTTAAAGGGGAATTTAAGTGGATTAAAAGGGATCAAAAGGAATATTATGAAGTTGGGGGACCTGGGTGATTGAGGGATGCTGGCTGCTGATATCCATCCTCTATTTTATCCATATCTTTTTGCGCCGGAGGCGAAAATTTGTACAATTTTGGAGGAATTTTAAGCCAAAAATTTTGCGGCGGGCGAAAATTTTGGAAGGCCAAGAAGCCAGAATTCTTCATTTTCCAGCGCCGTAAGCGAAAATTTTGGGATTTACGAAGTCCAAGAAGCCAATAAATCTTTCTTTTCCTGCGCCGCAGGCAAAAATTTTGAGAATTTTGGATGGCCTTAGGCAAAAAATTCACTTTTTCAGCGCCGCAGGCGAAAATTTTTTGAATTTTGGAGTTCAAAAAGCCAGATTTCTTCCCTTTTCTGCGCCGCAGGCGAAAATTTTGAGGATTTTGGATAGCCAAGCACTGGGTCCAATAAGGCCAAAAAACCAAGACCAAAAAATAAAACCAAGACAAGACCAAGACAAACACCCCAAGACCAAGACCAAGACCAAGACCGAAAAAAAACCAAGAAAAGTCTTGGTTCCAAGACCAAGACCAAGAGTCTCGCACATCTCTAGTGAACACCATCATGATCAACTCAAATTTTTATTTTTTTTCTTTACATATCTAATCTATGGATTTAGAAAAAAGGATTAAGAGGATATCGGTAGATTTTTTGATTTTTATGTTCTGTATCATTGAAATATATTAAATTAGATCACCCGTTCCCGGACAAACTTCCCCATTGATGAAACAACTTTTTAGTTGTTGTAACAAATCAAGGAATGTTTTTATGTTGTAATTTTTATTACTCAAATGTGGTCAGCAAAAGTTGTAATATGGTGTGTAACAAAACTATAAGCCACCTAAAAATTTTCAATTTCCTAAGGTTCTAATGAATGACTTATAGTTTTGTTATAGTTTTGGCTTATAGTTTTGTTACACACCATATCTAAAAGTATTTTTTATTTTACTATCTAAAATTTAGATAGAAAATTAACTCAAAAAGATTCTACGATTAAAATTAAAAATAACAAAATGATTTAAAGATTCCAAAATAAAATTGTGTGAAAGTGTGAAATTTAGAAGGTGTAAAATTTAGAAAATGATTCTGGCAAACATAGTTAGTCTGTTTTTAAATAAATCTTTTGACAAAAAAAATATTTAAATGAATGAATAAGTGCATAATTAGTGGAAAATATATCTACTTAATAAGAACAATAAATGCTTTCTTTCTCTTAAACGGTTGAATTAACCCAAAATTATGTAAAATATAAATATAAAAATGTCTAAAAAATATATGAAAATTAACAGAAAAAAATATTTAATTAAAAAAAATTTTTTTCCTAAAAAAATGTCCTTTAAGAGTAAATTCCTTTAAAATTATTTGAAAAAAATATATTTGTCCTACTAAATATTATTTGGTCGTTGCTCTATTTTAAAAAAAAATATTATTATTTGTTAATACACAAATTTACTATAACAAAGTTTGTCTCCCCCCTCTCTTCAAAAAAAAAATTTTTTCATTTTTATTATTGCCAAAGGGTTATTTCTAGTTCGTGCCTTAGGGCCATATTTTATCGTTCTTGTCACTCTTCGGCAATAACCAAAATTAATATTTAAATAAAAGTGTTCTGTGAACAATAAAAAAGGGCAAAACAATACCCTAATTCAAATAAAACAATAAAAAACTAAAATAGAAAAATTGGAAAAGAATTTTTAAGTGAAATACAGCTAGTTGGACCTCACTTAAACATTATTTTATTCTAGTTTTTATTTAGTTAACATCAAAATTCCTTAATTTAACGTCAGTCTTTATCATTTTCTAGTTAAAATAAATTACAACTAAGATCCGATTGTACTTGAATTTAAGAATAGAAAGTTTTTAAAAAATAAAAGAAGAGAATTAATTAAAAAATAATTTGTAACATTTTTAGAAAAAATTTTTCCACATTAAAAAAGGAATCCATTTAAATTTATTGCATAATTACTTAAAAACAAAAAAATAATACTTTTTTTAACTTTTTTTTCTAGTGTGTGATGAAGCAAAAAAATGTGCCAAAATTCACCTAATAGTACTCATCTCTTAACTCTTTCGCTAATATCTACATACACTTACTTTCATCATTCAACGATGAGAGAAAAAAGACAAATAAATAATTTATAAATCGCGCATGCAAATAGTAACTGGAAAGTTTTTAGTTTTTAAAGTAGAAAATAAAAAAATGATGGGGGAAAAGTTGACATTATAGCCTATTTGAATGTGTGATTTTTTATAAATGCAGATGTAGATACATAAAATAAATAAATAATTTATACAGAGATTTGTGAGAATAAAATTAATAAAAGTTAGCTAATTAGAATAATTTTTTCCAGGAAAAGTTTAATAAATTTAAGAAAAAAAAGAAATAAATTCTTCTTCCTTATTTAAGACGCGCATATATTTTTTGTTGTTTAAAAATAAAAAAAATATAAATTCAGGATTTAAATTTCAAAAATTATTTTTCGACCAGAAAAAATATTTGTTGAATTTGAAATTAATACATGTAAAAATTCATGTCAAAATTTAATTTTTGTTTTGTTTGTTTAAAAATAAAAAAAAGAAATTTGTTTTAGGAAGTAAAGAAAGAAGAAATAGAATAAATAAAAATAAAAAATATTTAATAATAATTGTAATCTGGTTTTACAATTGTAAAAAAAACAGGCGACATATATTTAATAAAAGTTAAATTCTGATTTTAAATGAGAAGAATATTCAAATGAGAGAAAAAACAAGCAAAAGTTTGTGAATTTATTAAAAAATATATTAAAAATATAAAAACAGGCGGAATTAAAACAAAAACAATTTGTAAAATAGGCGGAATAATTAAAGTAAACATGATTGTAAACTTAAAAATGCTTATAAGTTTTAATTATGTAGCAGTAATTTATATTTTACCCGTTATAATTAATATTTAAAAATTTTAAATAAAATAAAAAAAATTTTTTTATTAATTTTCCCCACCGTAATTCCAGCTTGTTTACAAGCCTCTCTATAAGCCCATTTCCAAAGCTGTAAATAATCTTTAGTAGGTCGTTGCTCATTTTCACAAGACAAGGAAATACGTGGAGGTATTGTGTTGTTTGCTTGTTGTTTCGACAAGTCATCGGCAGAATTTATTTGAGAACTTTAAAAAAATATTCTTTTGTCAAAAAAATCAAAATTTTTTATCAAAAAAATATTTTTTTAACAAATCTTACTCATTATATTCTTGTTGTTGTCTATATTCTTGAATAATTTCATTTTCTTCTTGGTGGTGTGGAGGAAATTGGCCTGAACGAGTATAATAAACTCCTTGACCACGAAGAGGATCCTCATAACCAATCTAGAAAAAATTTTTAGTAAGAAAAAATTCGGAAGAGGTCAAAAATATATAAAAAGAAAAGTTGACACCCAAAATAAATATCATTCGATTATTAAAAAAATTTATTTTTCCCCAAGCGGATTTCCCCAAGCAGATTCGAACCCACAACCTCAACTAACAAGTAAAGTCCATATAAAATTATTTCAAATTTTACCCCATAATCTTCATCCATTCCATGAGTTACACCCACAGCTTCAGATGACTCCCCAAATTCAATTCCAGAAGAAAAATGTTGTTGACGTTGTGCTCCGTTATTATTATTATTTTCTTTTCTTTCTTCTAATAAGCGCGCAGATGGCCGACTATTATAAGAAAGTGGCTCCTCCTCCTCCTCCAGGTCAAATAATTTTTCTTCTTCTCCATTTTTGTTTTGTTTAAAGTAAGAAAAGGTTCTACTATTAGCAGACGTGCCAGGCACCATTGAAATGTTATTTTTCTCGTCTTCTTTTAGCTTTTCCAATTCTTTTTTCTCTTCATTTGAGTTAAATGTGCCTGAATACATTTAAAAATTGATAAAAATAAAGTGCGCAAAACAAAAAAAAATATAAAAAATTCATGGCGAGTAAAAAATACATCAAAAACGACTTTTTTCTCAGACATTTAGGAGTGCAAATATTTAAAAAAAATAATAATAATTTTTATTATTTAAAAAGAATTTTAGGTAAGAAAATACTGATTTTTAGAGTTAATTTTAAAACAATCCTTCCCTTATTACTCGATACCCCTTAACAAAGTTTTTCTAAAATTTGGATGGCTATCGCCTGGAATGGAGCTTGTCTAAGAGATATCCCCTATTCTCATTACAAAATATTTTTTTCAGCCCTAAGAGGGTATTAGGAAAATCCACCTAAATTTAAAAAAATTTTTAATTCTTCCCCTACCCGCTTGTTGACTATCATAATGCCTTCCTGCAGCTGCCAACTTTGCTTTATACTCTTCAATCTCTGCTAACAATTCTTGTTCAGTTGGTTGTATTTTTCTTCTTTCATTGTTTATTTTCTTTTCTTCATTTAATCTTCCAAAATCTTCATTTATTTCAATTTCCCTCCCTCTCCTCCTTCTTCTTCCACCTCCTCCCCCTTCTTCATCTACCTCTTCCTCAATTTCTTCTTCTTCTCCTTCAACTACATATTCTTCTTGGTCTTCATTAAAACCTTGTTGATGCTGAGAATGTTGCTGAGTAATTGTTGTTCGCCAATTTGGAAGTTCATGAATATTGACTGGAACTACCTAAAAAATAATAATTCTTTTTATTAAAAATCCAAAAAAATCTCGATTATTACTAGGGATCGGATTTTTAGGTCGTAAAAACCTTAAAATAGGTTCCTAAATAGTAGAGATGTGCGAGACCGAAATTTTTCCAAGACTCAAGACTCAAGACCCAAGACAAAAATTTTTCCAAGATCAAGACTCAAGACCAAGACTAAAACTCCAAGACTCAAGACCAAAAATCAAGACCAAATTTTTAAATCCTATAGGTCAAATTTTTGGTTTATTTTTTGTTATTTTGATACGATCACAGTCAACTTCAGCCCAATCACCTATAATTTCAAAAAATCTATGCGAAATTCAAAGAATTTCGGGGAATTTATCCGGGTGGAAAATCAATGAGATATATTATTTCAGAGGATTTGGGTGGATTAAGGGGATATTAGCGACATCAAAGGGCAAAGCCAAAATTTTGGCGACACCCAACGTTAGCCCTCTTTGAAACCGACCCCCTGGCTACGCCCTTGGATTAAGGAGGATATTGAGGTTTAAAGGGGAATTTAAGTGGATTAAAAGGGATCAAAAGGAATATTATGAAGTTGGGGGACCTGGGTGATTGAGGGATGCTGGCTGCTGATATCCATCCTCTATTTTATCCATATCTTTTTGCGCCGGAGGCGAAAATTTGTACAATTTTGGAGGAATTTTAAGCCAAAAATTTTGCGGCGGGCGAAAATTTTGGAAGGCCAAGAAGCCAGAATTCTTCATTTTCCAGCGCCGTAAGCGAAAATTTTGGGATTTACGAAGTCCAAGAAGCCAATAAATCTTTCTTTTCCTGCGCCGCAGGCAAAAATTTTGAGAATTTTGGATGGCCTTAGGCAAAAAATTCACTTTTTCAGCGCCGCAGGCGAAAATTTTTTGAATTTTGGAGTTCAAAAAGCCAGATTTCTTCCCTTTTCTGCGCCGCAGGCGAAAATTTTGAGGATTTTGGATAGCCAAGCACTGGGTCCAATAAGGCCAAAAAACCAAGACCAAAAAATAAAACCAAGACAAGACCAAGACAAACACCCCAAGACCAAGACCGAAAAAAAAACCAAGAAAAGTCTTGGTTCCAAGACCAAGACCAAGAGTCTCGCACATCTCTACTAAATAGGTTGTATAAAATGCTAAAATAGGTGACAAAAATAGGCAAATAGGTCGTAAAAATAGAGAAATAGGTTGCAAAAAAAGGTCAACATATTGGCCACGAAAGGCAAAAATGCCGAATAATTTCTATTTTAATTCACAAATTTCAGCGACAAAGCAAAAATGTTGAAAAATTCTAGTTTTACAAAAATATTGAATTTTTAGAAAAATATTTTCACAAAAATTGAAGAAAATTTTTTGGACTTATAAGAAAAATTGACAAAATTTTTGAAAAATTTTAAATTTTTTTCAAAAATTAAAAATAATTTTTGAAAAAAATGGAATTTTCATGAAAAAAGCCCAAAATAGCTGACAAAAAAGTGAAAAAATCATAAAAAATTAAAAAAAATTCCAATTTTGAAAAATTTTTGAATTTTGAGAAAATATTTTTCAAAAAAATTGAAAAAAAATTTTTGGGCTGATAAAAAAATTGATCAAATAATTGAAAATTTTAAATCTTTTTTCAAAAAATTTAGAAAATTTTTGTTAAAAAATCGAAATTTTATGAAAAATGCCCAAAATATGTGACAAAAAATGAAAAAATCACAAAAAAATCCAAAATAGGTTACAACCTATTTTAGGTTGCAAAACGCCAAAATAGGTTCAAATAGGTCATAATAACTCCCCGTAAACAAAAGATTTTCAAGAAATAACAACGGATTTGAGCTCAATTCATCAGGACTATTTCGCAGAAAAAATAGGTTATAACCTAAAAATCCGATCCCTAATTATTACCGTTCCTGTTGAAGTAAATCCATCAGATTCTGAATCATAATAATTTCCTGCACGGCTTCTTCTACTACTCTCATTCATTTGTTGGACTGTTGAATTACTACTTCGACTATCTGTAAAGCCAGCACGGCCACTCCCTCCACCTCCACCATCACCCACAGAAGAAGTAAATGATGGAGAAGGAAATACTTCTTGCATATTTTTAAATTGATGACCACCAATTCGCCCATTTCTGTGATCCTTTCTACTACAAGATTGAGAAGATTGAAGCCTTGGAATATGTGAAGAGGAAACAGCAAAAGGCGAAGAAGAAATTTGGCTGCCCCCATGATAGAAGTTTTCGTCGATATTTTGAATTTGGTCAAACGTTTTTGAATCAGTTTGACTGTTGTCATCATCAAAATTATCAGTATAATATTGTTGAGATGATTGTTGTTCTTCTTCGTCATAATATTGTTGACCATCTAAAAAAAGATAACAAAACATTTTCTAGGGTATTTTAAAATACCTGCAAAATATTGAGGTGTTGGAGATGGAGGTGTATTTCTACTGTCAACTAAATTTGGATGAAATAATCGTTGGTTATGTCTCTGTTGTTGTTGCGTATAAAGTAAACTTTCAGGAACATATTGTTGTTGTTGTGAGTATTCTGAAGTATCCCATTGAATATTTGACGAAGTTGAAGGAAAATAATTATCAGAGGGAACAAGTCTAAAAATAAAATATAGAAACATTAAAAATGTTTAACAAGTATTTTTGAGATGGTTGCCAGCTTTTGAGATGGTTGCCAAACTTTTTGGTTATTGTTAGGTTACCCATCAGGGCCCGTACAATAAAATCAGGGTAGGGGTTATTTAACCCCTACCCGAGGGTTAAATAACCCTCAACCCGCACAATAAATGAGTACCCGGAGTTAAAGGTTAAATGACCGGGTTATTTAACTCGCAACCCGGGGTTGTTTAACCGACCGGTACAATAAAAGAGCTACCCGGGGTTAAATAACCCGCAGCTCCGGGTAAAATGACGACCCTGCTAGGGGGCAGGGTAATCGGGTAAAAACGCTTAACTTAGAAAATATTTTTAAAAGAAAAAAATTTATTTCAAAAATGAAAAAAATATTTATAACTAAAAATCATTTTAAAAAACCTGACTTATAGTCAAATGAAAAATTTTTAAAAAATTAATAAAATTTTTAATTGTTGAATAAATTTTGTTTCAAAAATTTTTGTTGAGAATTTTTGGCTCGGTTATCAACGCGGATATGAGGATTTCCCAGAATCAGCCAACTTTATTCATAAATAAATAAAAAAATATTTTTGCCAAATAACCGGGTAACCCGCAGGGTTAGATAACCCTCAACTCGGGGTAAAAATGCTAATTTATTGTATCGAATTTATTGTGCGGATTTAACCCCGGGTTGAGAGTTATTTAACCCGGTCATTTAACCCCGATTTTATTGTACGGACCCAGAATATGAATGAGTAACCTAACACCCCCCCCCCTGAATGGAAAAGGGAAAAATCTGGAGAGGGCCCGTTTAAATTTCTTTGTAAAAACTTTAAAAAACAGTAGGAGGATAAAGCTAAAGAAATTTAACAATCACCTATTAGAAGCTGAAGGTTCCTGTTGTTGATTAATCGTTGTTCTACGCAAATGAGACTCGTATTGGTGTGCAGAAGCGTTTGCTTGATGTTGTTGTTGTTGATGCGCTCCTGGTTGAAAAGAAATTTCGGAAGTGTAATCAGAATCTTCTGAGATTCCGGCTGAAAATTAAAAAAAAATTTTTATTTCAAATCTACACTGACAATGTAATAATTGTGCTCGTTGATTAATTGCTTCAGCTGCAATTCTTCTTCTACTACGACCAACGCCGTTTATTGGTAAATTCTCTTCCGGTGAACGATTAATTCCGCCAGCAATGTAATCCTCAAGATTAATAAGTTCCACCTCTTTTTGACTAATTTCTTCTTCTTCTTCCTCTTCTCCCTCTTCTTCGTCTTCTTCCTCGTCTTCTATTGAAGATTCTTCTTGAGGATATTGGTAATTTTCAGAAACATTTTGTTGTTCGGGAACTTCTTGGTCATAAGAATGTAAATGTTGCTGTTGAAATAATTGTTGTTGTTGTTGTGTTGGTTGATGAGTTAATGGCGGTGTATGTTCGTCGTTTGAATCAAAATTTAATAATTGTTGATGAACATCAGAAACTGATTCAACACCTAAAAATAAATACATTGAAGCCCTGCTAATACCGTATTTCCTGTAAGATTACTCCCCCCCCCTAAATTAGAACTCTCCACTTTAAATAATAAAATCCAGAAATTAATTTTTTAATAATTGATAGTTTTATGCGTGTCAGAACCTTAATAATAATAGCAAAGAATATAAAAGAATAAACAAATTAGTTTTCGCGCCATGGCTTTAAGTATTATTTAGATAAAAATAATGAAAAATGAGCCAAAAAATAAACAGAAAAAGAATTGATGAAAAGAGAATAAATCTTATTTTTTAAAGGATAATTCTTCTGTTAAGATATAGCGAAAATTGAATAAATTTAAAAATTGAAGAACAAGAAAAATCAGAAAGTATTCGAATTGTCCGAGAAAATGAAACTTAAAAATTTTTGAGAAATCTAAGAAATGCACTTTATATTTTTTAAAAATGAGAGAAATGTTGTTGTTGTTGATGTTCTCTCCTTTTTTACTCAATTTTTTGTATTCATTATGTGCGCAAGTTTCCCATTATTTTCCATAGAAACATAAAATTAAAAAAAAGTTTCTCGTGAGAATAGTAAAAGAAAATAAAGTTTAGAGACAGAAAGAATCCGCAAACTCTGTCGGAGGGATAGTAACTTCGATAAGCATTTTCTAATGCCGGATGTTCGAATCAGCCCAGTATTGAACCATAACAGGGCGTTCCAGATACAAAAACCAACTGAATTTGTGAGGGAGTGGAATGGCGGCGGAATGGCGCCTAGTCTCGTCTAGCGCGGTTTTTAATTTTATTTCCAAAAAAAATAAAGGTAATCTTAAAAATATATTAATTTTTTAACTAAAAATTAAGTTAAAATATTTATAAAATTCTGCTATAAAATTATTTTGATTTTATCATGTGTTCAAGAAACCCAAAAACAAGAAAAATGCTTATAAAAATAGAAAATTCTCATTAAAAACATCAAAAACCATTAAAAATATTTGTATATTTCCCAAAGGAATTTTTGTGTTTTTTTCTAGTTTTCCAAATTTTATATATTACTTTTGTACAAGAAAAAAATATTAAAAATTATTATTATTATAGTATATCTAGAAGGGTAGTCTTTACTAGATAAATAAAACTAATAAAAATATCTAATTATGTATAATATATTTTGAAATAAAATTAGGAAAAAATAGGAGTTGAGAAAAATAAAGAAACATAAAATACCCCCTCCTTTCCCTTAATAAAAAAAATCAAAAATTAAATTTGTTGCAGAAAAAGATTTCAAAGGTTGCAATTATTCTTCATTAAATTAATGAAAAATATAGGAAGGAAAGACAAGAATTTTTTGCATATTAAAGGCCATAAAAGGAAGAAAAAAATAGGAAAATAAAAAGATAATGCAGAAAAAGACGCAACAGGGTAAAGAAAATCAATTAAAAGGAATTGAAAAATTTGGATTTTTTAAAGAAAATGTTTCAAGTTTAAAAAGAATTTTTACTTAATTTTAATGAAGTTTCTCTCTCTCTCTCTCTAATAATAAATAAATAAAATAAATAAAAGCAATCTTCCAAATTTTCTATCCTAATATTGCATCTATTTTATTGGCAATAAGGTGGCTAACAAAAAAATAAAGAAAAGAAAATCTATAAAATATTCAACGAAGCAAAAGAGCGGAACTAAAAAAAAGGACGAGGAATGAGGCGCGCCGAACAGTATATATAAATATTGGTTGGTATTGAGGGGACAATTGTGCGCCTTTTGCGTAGGCACACAATTGTTTGTATGTTCCCAAAACGAATGTCTTCACACCTTTTATTTAAAGTTTCAATATTGAGGTAGACCAAAAAATAGATAATAGAAAGAAAATAAGCATACATTCAAGAGTTGCAATAGAACAAAAAAATTTTTTAACAGTTTAGTTTTGCTCTTTTATTTTACTATAAAGGGATAGAGTTTCGTATTATGGAGAATATTAAAAAAGGTTTCAAGTTTATTTTTGTGCTTGAATTTCAGAATTTTTTAATTCTTCAGAATAAAATTTAAACAAAAAATTTCATTTTTTTTACCAAAGGGAAGTTCAAATCGGCAATCTACCAACACAGAATGACCAGTAGAATGTAAAGTCCCAACAATATCCCCATTCAATGTTCTAAATTCATGATCAACTTGCAACCATTTCCCACAACCGGAGGAATTTGAATACCCAATATCACATAATCTCATAAAGCAAACGCCCAATAATTTGTCCCACAAGACTCCTTTATTCCATAATTCAAGAAAAAGGGCTTGATCAAGTCTATTTGTTTCACTAAAAAATATTTAAAATAAATTATTTTTAAAAAAGTCTCACAAAATAAATTCTTGTTCCCATTGTGGTTGTATTCCTCTAACTGCAACAGTTGTAGATTTTACATTTTGTAGCTTTAATGTAACATAAGAATGAAATTCTTCTAAAAAAAGAAACAATTTATAGTAATTAAATAAACTTTTATTTTAAAATAAATATTTTTAAGTTTGCAAGTTTGTAAAAACTTAAATTGTAAAAGTTTCAAGTTTACCAAATTTTTTTCCAAACAAAAGTTTATTTTATTAAACACAAACTTGGAATTTAAAAACAAGCAAGTTTATTAAAACTTGAAAATTTTACATTTAAAAACAAGCATATTTTTAAATTTCAAGTTTGCAATATTCCTATTTAATTTTACAATTTTAAAAATATGCAAGAATTTCTACCTATTGAGCCTTGCAACTTTGCACGCTTCACTATAAAGTTGGATATTTTTAAAAACATGAAACAAATAAAAATACCTGTTACACACAACAACGACATAAGAGAGAGAAAGGTTGTTAACAAATATTTAAAGGAAAAATATAAACAATTAATTTAAGTAGAAAATCAGAAAAATAATAGTAGCTAAAAAAATAAAATAAATAATAAATTTTAAGGTTTCGAATTATTTTTAAATTTATATTCTTTATTTATGATTAAATAAACACACCCACACTCAAAAAATATATGTATTAAAGAATATCTAAGGGAAAATTTAAAAAAAAAAAGTTTTTTTTATATTTTTATTAAAGATTTAAATGGAGGGACTTTTGCGTCGCCAGTATCGCTAAAAATATATGAATAACTACAGCTGGACCTAAATATAAGGAAACGTTTAAGTTGTTAGATAAAATTTAGAAAAAAGAAAAAAATTTAAAAAAAAAATAAATTAAATAAATAAAATTTATAAAGAAATTTTTACTAGAAAAATTGAAAAAAAAGAAATAACTTTCCCACTATCAAATAAAAGATTTTTTCAAGTTTAGGTAGAGCGCGTAAAAAACTTGCAATATTTCTATATATCCCACTCCCTTTTCTAGAAAAGAAAAATTATTTTCGAAAATTAAATTTTATAAGAAATGCCAATATTTCAAGAAATAAAAGAAAAACAATTTTTAGAAAAAGAAATTAATTAATATAATTAAATAAAAAAAATTTTATTTAAGGCTTAAAATAAAATATTTATTTATTTATAGACAATTTTTATGCGTGTCAAATTACTACCTAGTATGTAAATATATTTGCGCTTAAATAAATTTGACGAAGAAAAAATGCTTATATATAAATACATATATTTATTTAATATTAAAAAATTTTCCGGATGTTGTCTAAAACAGATTATAAAAAAAGTTTTGGGAGGATAAATATAAAAGCTATTAAATTTAAAAAATCTTTTTCTACAAATTATGGCCAAATTTAATTTCAAAAAGCAAAACAACGTTTAACGGTCCATCTACAAATAAACAAAATAAAATCTTTTAATTTAAAAATATTTTTTATTCCTTCCTTTATATGTCTAAAACAAACAAAAATAAACGTCACTAAAAATCTTAAAATAAAAAAAAGTTTTTAAAGTTTAAAAAAAGCAGGCAACAAATAAATAAAAATAAATATATTTTTACATGTCATAGAAAAAAAAGAAAAAATGTAGAAAAATGCCATGGGGGAAATAAAAGAAAAAATCAATGTTTTTGTTATGGCAAATAAAATTGAAAAGAAAAACTGGCACTAAAATAGTAAAAAAGAAGAAATAAAAATAATTTGGCTCTATTACACAATATACGTCCAATCAACTATTATGCGTCCAATCAACTTTTATACGTCCAATTAAAGTTTATACGTCCAATGAAAAGATTATGCGTCCAATAAAAATTTATGCGTCCAATGAAAAGTTTATGCGTCCAATCAAATTTTATATGTCCAAACACATTTTTATTAGTGACAGGCCGGATCCGGCCGGATTTTTCAAGAGTCCGGATACCAAATCCGGGTTTTTTCGCGATCTCCGGATTTTTTCCCGACGGGATTAATCCAGAAAAATCCGGCTGGGTCCGGTCCGGCTGCATTGCCAAATCAGGAGCCGAATCCATTTTAAACCGGATTTGAGATTGATCCGGTGACGGGGACGGTTGTTCCAATGACGGGGCGGTTGTTCGATTGACGGGAACAGTTGTTTCTATTAACCCCTTTTGAGCAAGGCGTTATAAAAAATAAAAATTATTTTGATTTTTTCTGAATTTATTTTTTCACTGGACATATAAAAATTTATTTGGACGCATAAACTTTTATTGGACGTATAAAAATTTGATTGGACGCATAAATTTTCATTGGACGTATAAACTTTGATTGGACGTATAAAAGTTGTTTGGACGCATAATAGTTGATTGGACGTATATTGTGTAATAGAGCCAATAATTTTTCTAAATACTAAAAATACCAAATAAAATGACCAACAACGTGGCGCGAACTTTGCGGACCCGAATTTTGCGGAACGAAAGTTGCGGACCCGAAGGTTGCGGACACGAAATATGCGGACCTGATTTTTGCGGAACCAGGATTTTAGGACCGACACTTGAGTAAAAAGAAAAAATTAAAAATTTTATTTTTCGATGATTCAGGCAGAATTTACAATGATCCGTACCAGACTCAAGATTTTTTCTTGATTTTTCAAAATTTTTATCAATTTTTATCTTAAAATTATTTCATAATTTAAATAATCGAGAAAATTCCTTGAAGAAATCATTTATATAGCCATCTCATAAGGTCATGATGCCTTAATTCATCCTAATTAACGACGCAGGCTAACATTTTTGAAATTTCCTAGGTTCAGCAGACTCTATTGTCGGTCCGTAAATTTTTGGTCCGCAAATCTCAGTTCCGCAAAATTCGTGTCCGCAAAGTTCGGGTCCGCAAATTTCGGCGCGCCACCAACAAAGAGCCAAATAATAACCTATAGTAGTCATCCGAAGATTTTTCATAAATCTGTGGACATCCAAAGATGAAGAAAGGAGTATACTGCGAATTGGTCCAACTTATTGATTCGATTAATTGAAATTTGAAAAAGAAATCTTATTCCTATCAGTAATAGTTGGGCGAAAAAGCAAAATTATTTTCCAATTTTTTCCGACTTTCGAGGTTATTTTTCCCACGATTTCGATAATCTTAAAAACTTTTTTGTTTCGAAACAGCTCACAAAACAAATGCCATGCCATTTATTTTGTGTAAGGAAAATGGAAATTCATAAAATTTGTATAATTCGACTTTTTTTCCTTAGAGACTAATATTCCGCTTTTTTCAGTTTTCCGGACACCACCACCCCCCCTCCCCCAACCCTATTAAATAGTTAATCCTTCTCTATAATAATTAATTAGTAGGTATCATTGTTGTAATTAAAAAATTAAATTTAAAAATATCAAAAAGCACTCAATTTTACAAAAAAAATATTAAAAAAAGATGACTCAAAATTCAGTAAAGAAATTTACTTTGTGCTTTTTATCGGTTGGCACGTGCTTAAAATTTTTTCATTTTTCTTTAAAAATTAAAAAAAGCTTTTATGCATTAAAAAATAAAAACAGGAAAAGCCTCGCTTCTGTCATTTTTTTGGGTTTAAATATAAATAATTTATGGATAGGGGAAAAGGAAGGAAGGAAAGGTTTTTTGAGGTGAGCCAAGAAAAAAGAAAAGTGGAAAATAAGAAGCATTTCTCTATCCTTTCAAATAAATATACTCTATAGGCCTCAGAAGATTAACGAGAATATATGCGAAAAAAATAAGGGAAAGGTTTTTGTAAAAAAAAGAATATTTTAAACTTTAGAAATTTATAAGCTTTTACTAAAAAATAAATCAAAATATTTTTTTTAACTTTTAAAAGATTAAAAATAAAGTTTTTCAAAATTTTGAAATTTTTGATTGCTTTTTATATTAAAAATTAACGTTATCGTCGTCATTTTTGAAATTAAGATAAAAAATGAAACGAAGAAAAAATGTGTGTGTTCCCCCCTATCCCTTTCCAAATAATTTTTAATAAAGAAATATCAATATAAAATAACCAAAAAAATAATAAAAATAGATAAAGAAAAAAAAAGGGGGAGAATAAAAATTAATAAAAGAAAAAGAAACATTCCAAAAAGGAAATAATTTTCAAAAGGGAGGAAATATTTTAAAGGAAATTTGTCTGTAGAGAATTCTTAATTTTGGTGTGTCTGTTGCTTGAAAAATTTAAAAAAAAAGTAAAAAAGAAATGCCAGAAAATTCAAAAAATACCGGGGCCCACCGTCAGGCCTTGAAAACTGGCTAGGGCCCTTTCCCTAACTCGAAATATAATTAAATATCCTCGGAATATTTTTTGGTAATAAAAAGGGAAAAAATAAAGCAAAAAATTTTATAAAATTAAAAAAAAATTTTGTAAATTCTTTAAGCTTTTTTCAATAAATTAATTTCCAAAATAAAATTTTTTAAATAAAACCCCAAAAAATTCTTCTTCAAGGACAAGAAATTAATTTTTAATTTTCAAAGATTAATTTTCCCCTTAAAAATTAGTAAAAAGGCAAAAATTGAAAATGACAGAAAAATTTAGAAAATGTTTCCAAAAAAGAAAAATTCAAAGAACAAAAAATGCAAAAAAGTAATTAGGCTAATTTAAATAAAAAAATTTTTAAAGAATAAAAATTTAAAAAATTTTTTTGCTAAAAGCAGAAAACAGGTAAAAAATGACATAAAATGCCAAAAAGATAAAAAAAGTGACTCGAAGTTATGTTACCAAATTGTCCACAACTTTTTTTATCCGCAAGAAATTTCAAAAAAATTTTTTTTGAATATTTTAGAATTACAAAAAATCTTTAAAATATTCAAATTGGTCGAGAATTTCGGGAAATTAAAATTATTTTAGACAAAGAAAATAATTGAGGGGCAATAAATGCACCAGAAAAAAGAATTCTCAAATATAACTAAAAGAAAACTAACCTTCAATCATTTTCACTAAAAGTAATTAATACTTCCACAAAATAATTTGATGAATATTTCCACAAAAATCCACATTTCATTAAAAATCTTGAATATTTCTACCATTAACACAATAAATCGATAAACAATAGTTGACAAACCTTAAAAAACAAAAAATGAGTTGAGTACAAAAAACACGGATTTTGTCAAATTGGCGATTAACAAAGTCCGAGTTTCTGGTAAACATAATTTTTAAAAACTCAAACCCGACTTTTTCCTTAATAACCCCCAAAACCCATTCAAAAAGACAAAAAAAACTTAAAAATACTCTAATTAACCTTCCAGCAACACCTTAGAAATTCTAGACAATTCTTAACTATTTAAATTTATAAAATCAATTTATTACATATTAAAAATCAAAAAAACCTGTCTAAATAAAATAAAAAATCAATGGAATATTCCGCGTCCTTGTTAATCAGTAGAAAATCAAAAATTTGTAAAAACTTTAAAAATAAATATTTGTAAATATAATTTTTCTTTGAATAATTGTCGTTGTTTGTGCTATTTGTTTTTGATCATTAAAGATCTATTCATTCTCTAAAAGAAGCATAAATGAAAATGGACAAAGTAAAGTAAAACTTAGACGAATAGATGATTTGATAGGTCTCGGGGTGCTGCATCTTTTTCATAATTGAACTGACCTGAGCTGATTACTCTACAAAAAGTTATCAGCGATAAACGATGTTACAGGCGGAAAAATCATTTTCCCGGCTGTAACTTTTTTGTGATAATCAGATCAGAGCAGTCCGATTATGAAAAAGATGTCGGATTATGAGAACTTTCGAATTATAAGAGAATTATCAGGATCGGACGAATAACAAGAAAGTTATGGCCATATAATGTCGGCTATACTGAATCGAATCGGCTATACTGAATCGTCCTTTTCCGGAAAAATTCGGTAGGGGACACTTCAGTCCCGGGACGTTTCAGTCCCGAGCTCTATAATCGAGAAGGTTCGAGTAGTTTTTGGAACCTTGGTATCGTTGGATAGAGGATTAATTAAGCTACAAAATAAGCTAATGATCAAAAAATTTGAGCGACAGGTACCAAAGTTATGATCAAAAAACATCTGGGAAAAATTAAAAGTTAGGATGATTCAGCACAACTTGTTCAGCGCCTGAAGCTCTTTTTCGGGTCACAGTAGCAATCGATAGCTCTGAATATCCAGGAAAGTCTAAATTTCAATCCCAAAAGAAAAAATAATATGTATGTAGATCTAGAGCTAATGAGAACGATTTGTAACGATTGAAACTTAAAAAAAGTTAAAGCCCGTAAATAACCTCGTACTGAATCGGTCATACTGAATTGGTCTTTACCATAGATTATTGATTTTTTGGTTTGTTTTTATCTTTTTGAATGCTTTTGCTTGTTGTTTTTAATTTTTTAAAAATATTTAGCCATCAGAAACTTGACTTTTTATATTCTAAAATTACAAAAAAATGTCTTCGGAGCTGGATGTAACTCAACCAAATTTGAATGCTTCAATAAATAATGAACACAATGAAACAAACGGAGAAGAACAACCCCATCTGGATAGTTCACAAGATGAGGCAAATCAACAGGATAATAATGAAGTTAACGGTCAACACATTGATGAGGAACATGGGAATGATGAAGCTGATAATGATGGAGGTTTGGCTTTTCTTTCCTTTCTCCCCCCAAAGTTTTTTAGTGGAAGAAGAGAAGGATCTACAACCGCCGTTTACACCACCTGCAAATGTTTCGTCTGGAATTGTGACTTCTGCTAATAGGCGCACTTCAACTCGTAAGCGTCGTATGGCTGTGCCGGCACTTACTCCAACATCTTCTGTAAAACGGCGTCGAATTACAAATGATGGACGTGGAAATACTCCTGTTTCTACTCCGAATAGTGTTAAGAAAAGGCGAACACGAGTTAAAGATCAAAGTGAGATGCCGTTAATTGATTTGGATGATTCTAATGATCCGTACAATTTTACTGCAAATTCTGATAGTCATCCTGAACCTTTGGCTGATATTTGCGTATCTTTTTACATTTATTTTCTTTCTCCACAAATTTCCTCTAACAATAAGTCAAATTTTACAAATCATTTTTAGGTTAAACGTGCATCTTTTGGTGAAATTAAATTTACAAAGTCTTTACCTGGTTCATCAGAGCGTTATGCAAATGTTGAACGTATTGCTGCAGAAAGGAATCCCTCATTGCTCAATAATACAGGAATGGGGGCATCATTCCGTTCAGCGGTATATTTCAACAAAATTTCTTTTTTTAATACAAAAAAATTTTGCAGTCAAAATCGTCTGATAGTTTTCGTTTGGAACTTTCAATGAGTAACTCTAGAAGCCCTAAATCTGCAGCTACAACTGCTTCACGTATTACTGCTAATTCCGGTCATAGAAAGAATGTGAATTATGCTGCTGATGACGATAATGACAGCATTGACAATTTCAAAATGGACGAGGAAGAGGAACAAATGATTACTCCTGTTAGTCAATTTTTTCAAATTTTTAAAATATAATTTAGAATCGTCGAGGACGTAAATCTGCAGTTGCTTCGCCAAAAACACCGAAAAATACTCCAAAGGCAGCGCTTACTTCTGAGCTTTTCAACACACCAGAAATTGGGAAAAAGAAGCCACAAACTGCTGTTTCTGCCTCTGCTAAGAAAGCGGCTTTAGAGGCTGAATTCTACATTGTTCCTGAATTAACACCTAAAGAACAATATGATGTGGATCATCCGGAGGATATTGGTCATTTTCTTTCACCGGGCGCTCGTGTACTTGCTTTGTGGGGAAATGAATATTATGGAGCTCATATTTGCGGGTATTTTAATTTTCTTTTTAATTAAAAAATTTTTGTTAATTAGTCGTGAAGCGCTTGGTCGTTATTATGTTTTGTTTGCTGAGGATAATCTTAAGAGAATCCTTCCTCCAAGTGGCGTTCTTGCAATTTCGTTTTTATCAGAAGGTTTTCAGGTTTGATAATATTTTTTATTATTTTAATTTGATTTTTTGACAACCCTCGAAAAAAAATATTTTTCAATTTTCAGGTCTCATTCATAGATTCTATTGCCAATGAGGAAGTTGGAAAAGTAGCTATTGTGGAAAAACAGCCTCAAATTGGTGATAAACAGGAACCTAATGAATGGGTTAATGGAATGTTTACTTTGCGTGAATTGGATGATGAAATGAATTCTACTCAAGAAATTAGAGAGTAAGAAGATTTTATTTTTAATATACCTAAAACAATTTTTTTAGAATTTTATGGTCTCGAATCTTTTTAACTAAAGATCAAGCGGCAATTATACTTAAAGGACGTCAATTCAATCCGGTTCCAAAGATTGACCAAGAAAATATTATTAGTGAATCTCGATCAACTCGTCGTAGCCGTAGTAGTCGTTTATGCTATTCTGATTTTGGATCTGCCTCGGTTTTTCTTTTTAAAATTTTTTGTTTCTAATTTATTTATTTCAGCCATCACCCATGAAAACTCCAACATCAATCAAACGTTCTGAAGCTAGTTTAATTGCCACACCTAAAACACCACAACATAAATCGCCAAAAGGAAGAGGTTCTACTACACCTCGTAGTAATCGGAAAAAAATAAATTTGGCTGGTTCTCCTGAAGATAATAAGCCTGATACTACAGATATGCCTGTTTTGTCTGCTTATGGAAAAGAAGAGCAAGATGATGAACAAGTTGAAGGTAATAATGAAGACATTAAGAGTGATGACATTGAAGATAAAAATCTCACCAATAAATCGTCGCCAAGAATTACTAGAAGCCGGGCTTCTAACAGCAACGTTACAACTCCGGTTAAGCAACAAACTCCTCGTAAAAGTCCTCGAAGTGCTAAAAAGAATGAGACTAAAGAAGAAGAAGTAGACGATTATTTGGAGACAACTGATGAAAAGATTGAAGTGACAATAAATGAAGAGGATTTGGATAGCTTTAACGATAGTCACAACAGCACTATTATTGAGGATAGCACACCTCAAAGGAAGCCAAGTCCATTTGATGCCGTGCAAATTCTTAGTCCTGTGCAGGAGATTACTGAGGTTTTGATTTTTTGTTTGTTCATTCCTCATTGCTTAAATTAAGTTCCCCTTGTAAAATATAGTTTAGTGGTTTCGGTCTTTGTTTCTTATGTTAATTTAGTAGGGTTCAATATTTTCTGCTTGTTCGAAGCTTGTTAGCTCTTTTATGAGTTGTCGAGTCAAAACAAGCAAATATTATGTTGGCTTTTAAAATGACTCAGCTTTTTCAATCTACAAATATTGAAAATGTTGGTAGCGAAGCTAACATTTTTTTTAAAATACAAAAATTTGTGTTAAATTAAAATTTTCAAGCTCAACACCACTGGATCGTACAGTTCTAGTGCTGGAAGTGTCGGGGAAGCTCAACTTTTTGTTGGATTTAAATTTGTCTTAACATCAGCAAATCGACCAAATAAAGGTTTTTTAAATAAATTTTTTCCTTAATTTTTCATTTTTCAAGTGAGTGATTTTAACAAGCGCGACTATCGCACGAAGATTGAAGAACGTGGTGGAATTGTAATGGAAGATTTTTCGACACTTCAGGAGGGAGAACATGCTTTTTTGATTGCTGATACTTTTTATCGAACTCACAAATATTTGTGTGCTCTTTCGTTGTCGATTCCTTGTTTGAGTTATCTCTGGATACAGGAATGTGTTTCTAAGGTTCTCTTCAAATATAATTTTGATCTTATATTTTATTTTAGAAAAAATTGGTTGAATATGAGGAATTTTTGCTGCCTGCTGGTGAATCGACTTCTGAGCCAGGACGTATCTGTCAATGGTATTTAAAATCCTTCCATTTTTCTTTAAATTTCTTCTCATATACCTATTTATAGGAAGCCTTTGAAAGGTGTTCTTTTTAATGGCAAAAGAGTCATCATTTACAATCGTCACTACAATCAAGATCCGAATGTTATCCCATTTGGAGAAATTTGGATTGCACTTATGCGAAATCTTGGAGCTACAGTTGTTGGAATTGGGCATGGTGAACCTTTTTCGAAAGAGGCTAATTTAACTGCATCACTTGAAGAAAAATTGGAATTTTGTAGGAAAAGTATGTTGTTTATTTCTAAATTATAAATTTTTTAACAAACATTAAGCCGATTTTGATATCTTTCTTACTGAAAATGACTGTGAACCACAATTGGCCAGATGTGCAACTGCAAAAAATGCTTTGGCTGTTTCGAGTGAATGGATTATACAAGTTATAATATTTTAAATTTAATTGTAAGTTCTGAAAACTTTTTTTATTAGGCAATGGTTACTGGAGAATTGCCTCCAATAGAGGAATGTGATCGTTTCCGTTATGACTATACTTAAGAAAATAACGTTAAAAATGGATGTCAATTTTTGATATGGATTATAAAAATATTTGTCGTTTGATTTTCCCCTAAGAATTATACCGATACTGACTTTATATATTTATTTAATTCAAAAATATGTATCTTTTCTACAATTATAGTATATAAAATTGATCTTGAATATTCCTTAACGAGGATGTCATTTTAGGTTTTTACCTATTTTTTTTTGCGAACAGCCCATGATGAGATAAGTCAAAAAAACACTTAGTGCGGGAGGTTGCGTGCTTTTCGAGTAAAAAACCTATTTCGGCCTTTTCGGCTTAAATTCCCTCACCTTCAGGGATGGGATACAACCCTAATTATAACAATTTTCCCAATGAAGTGTATCACAAACACCTTCCAACAATAATTAAAAGAAAAGCGGCCTTCAATCAATGCGACAGAACAGAAAAGTACCCAAAATTGTTTAGAAAAACATTTAAAAACATAATCAAATACTAGATATTCTTTTTTTTTTAAATCAGTCAAAAGTCCAAATAAATTTAACAAATTTGTCAAAAACAAAGTCTCAACAATTTTAACATAAAATATATTTTCATTACTTATTCTAACACTCCAAATTCATTTATTTAGCCGTAAGAGTAGTCGAAATAGAATTAATGTCATTACAACGTTGTTGCTGTTGCAAATCATTCAAAAAAGTTGATAGAGACGAGAACAAACTTCAGTAGCAACCAAATCACCCAAATTTTTACGCAAAAAGTGAAAAAGTAAAAGGCCATCACATCCCAAAATATTCTTACTAAAACGTTTAACGTTACGGCTATCTGAAAAGAAAAATTTAATAATGAAGGATAAATTAATTAATAATTCTTCAAATCTGTTCCCGTCTGGAAATTTTGGTAATCATGAACAATTGGGGAGACACCTTAAAAACACCTTTAAACTTATTATTTTTTTCTGAAAATAATTTTAGGTAGGTAATCGACCATGCTGAGTCCAAATCTGAGCTTAGAATTTGTTTATTTCGAACCCGGACTCGATTTCGACAAAGTCGAATTCGGGGTAGAAATTCGAAATTATGATATTATAGTCATTTTGACTCGTCTCTTTATTCTGAGTCGAATGGTATCAAAATTATTCCGTTTCGACAACTTTGGACAAAGTTATGATCAATTAAATAACGGTGGGTTAACTTCCGTATATAAATCAGGCACCATAACTCTGCTTAAAGTTGTCGAAACTGAATAATTTTGATACCATTCGACTCAGCTCGAATAGGCCTGTCAGAATAGCCCTAAATTTTTAATTTCGAATTTTTTACCCCGAATTCGACTTGGTCGAATCCGGGTCCGGGGTTCGAAATAAACAAATTCTAAGCTCAGATTCGCGATCAGCATGGTCGATTACCTAAATAAAATTATTTCTAGAAAAAATAATTATAATTTTTGAAGTGTTTTTAAGGTGTCTCCCCAATTGTTCATGATTACCGAAATTTTGATTTGTGGACCAGGAACAACAACAATTCAAAAGAAATTTCAAATTTATGTAAATTTAAAATCAAAAACAGGCATTCCTTAGAATAATATAAACCTATTCCTCATCAGGTATATAACAAGGAAAATTTTCTGAGGGAGGGAAATACACAGTGGCAACGTGCATGTTCCTAATTAAAAATATTAAAAAAAACCTAAAGTCATTCGTGTAGCATCATCTCCAAAAATTTCACGGTCATTTACCAACGACAAAAAATCAGAAACAAAATGTGCCTGATATGCATGACCAAACCATAAACGCATATAGTAAACGCCAGCAAAAATGGACATTGCAAGGAGAGAATAATACCAAAAGAAAAGGATAAGAAAAACCTTAAGAATTTACTTTTAAATAATCTTTAAGGGAAAAAAACCTTTTCATTCAGCATATTAATCCCAAGAGTACAACGAGTTTCTTGAGTCATTCCTCCCTGTATTAATCCAAGAAAGTCACGATGAAATTGACAATAAGACACGCGAGGAAAGTAAATAAAAGAATTTTGAGATGGAGAAGTTGCTGTCTCTATTGGAATGAGAATTTGACGGGCTAACTAAAAAGAATTTTATTTTAATTTTTTGAACCTAAAATGAAATTAACGGGAGTTGGAGTACAAAACAGAGTAAAAGACAATTTTGGTCCTGTAGTCCATAAAAAAGTCAAGATCAGAATGGGTATAGGAACCAGAAAAGATGGCTCGAACTTTACTCATTCTGAATAGTAAAGTAAAAAATTCAGACCTCGACCAAGATTCAACACAATCTCCATAAATAGCCGACAGATTTCTGGACAAGGGCCCAAGAGAATTATCAAAAAATATCACCGTAATTCCCCAAAAAGGATTCCCATATCCAATAAAAACATTGAGGAGAAAAATTTGAGCAATGATCATCAACAAATTTGCCAATTTGAAAAAGGTGTAAAATAAAATTGTTTTGTTGCCAATTCCACGCATTCCACGATGTTTAACAATCTTTTATTTTTAAAAATTAGTTAAAATATAAATTTAAAAAAACCTGAAAAATATAATTGGCAGCTGTATTAATATTTTGTAAACGATTTTCTGCATGTCCAGTCTTGACTTTATCACAAATTTCGCTTACAACAGAAAAGTCAACATCTGAAAAATTAGAACATTTGGTTCTTTGTTCATTACCGTCGCTCTTTCTATTTAAAAATAGAAAGAACTGAATAGGGAAAATAACCGTATAAACAAGCCAGCCAAACCCATCAACATTCAAGGAATTAAAAATGAAAAAAAGAAATTAGAGGGACAGGGAGAAAATTTAGTTACGAACTCATAATTTTGAAAAGTCCCCGTAAATTCCCGGTCTTGGAGTGCCCAAGTAACTATGAATTCCCTTCAAAACGTTAAAACACAAACCAGAACTAGAATGTCCTAAGCGAAGCAAAAAGTGCGGTAAACGCATTCCAACAGCTAAGCCAATGAGAAGAAAGGGAACCCATTGGTAATAGTTGATATAAATACGTTCCTCCTTTTCATCGAGATAGCTTGTTGGCGCTTCACTTCCATCAACATATTCAACAGCATCAGCAACAGGAAGAGTTGTTGTCTTTGAAGGAACTTTAACATAAGTGCCAGTGACATGGCAATATTGATGAACAAAACTTGCCCAAGGTCCTTTAAAAGAAAGAAAACTTTAAATTTTTCAAAATAAAAACCTGAGAATTCAGCCGGCACCATACAATTAATAGGTTTTCCAAAAGTGTCGATAGTACCAGTAACAAGCATAAAGATGGTCAATAAGAGCGGGGTGTAGTGACAACAACAACGATCAACATAGTCAAAGAGACAAACTTTTTCGGGCTAAAAAAATAAATTATAATTTCCTGGTGAGGGGGGAATAAAGGAAAGGAGGAACTCATCAATCTCCTCAAGTTCATTGCCTATCTCTGAATTCCAACTTTTGTACAGAATAATAGAACCCTAGAAAACGGCAGATAGCCAATCTTGAGATTAAGGTGAGCCCTAACCTTTCCTTCTTTTTGTCTTACCTAATATAACGAGCAACGGAGTCAATTACAGCACGCATTCTTCAATAGAAATTAAGATCAATAAATGTTTAATAGATTCTGAAAAAAATTATAAATTATGTAAAAGTACTCAATTAATAACAAAAGATTGATAAACCGGTCGAAAAACCCCATTTTAAAAATAATCGATATTTCAATATTATTTATTACGACATTTACAATACAACAAAAACAATTAGAAAACCGCTCA
The DNA here is from genome assembly GCA_036172945.1 of Meloidogyne incognita. Lineage (NCBI taxonomy): Eukaryota > Metazoa > Nematoda > Chromadorea > Rhabditida > Meloidogynidae > Meloidogyne > Meloidogyne incognita. The sequence continues at coordinate 4,451,946 of JARQAC010000002.1, forward strand.
AAACATCTAAAATTACGAAAAAGTCAAAACACCTAAAAGTACTTTGAGTACCAACTCAAAAAACTCAAGAAGTTCTCTAGTGTTTTGAACGGTTTAAGGAAATTTTTTTGTTTTCTATTTCTCTCTCTCACATTATATCATTTACTCTCTACTTAGACAATTCATTAGAATCGCTTTCACTTCCGCTTCCAAACTTCGAAGATTCAGCGTTATGACCATCCAAGTTATAGACTTCATCGCTTTCACTTTTTTCTGAAGATGATCCACTCGTAGAAGTTTCTTCTTCTTCTAAAAAATTTCTTTTTAATAGCAAAAAAGAAAGCAAAAAAACGGGTACGGCCCACTTAGTCGCGCGGCCACTTAGTCGCAGAGCCATAACTTGCTTTAAGATTTCCGAATCTTTCCAAATTTGGTATTAAACGATTCCTCTCATCGAGCTAAAGAGATTGGTACCAAAATTGATAAGGGCCAGAAATTTTTTAGCAAGTTATGGCTCTGCGACTAAGTGGCCGCGCGACTAAGTGGGCGTGTCCCCAAAAAAACAAACCCTCCTCCTCTCCAGAAGTTGATGTACTTGTAGTTCCTTTACTTTCCGTACTCGATTTTGTCGCGGCCCTCGATTTGGATTTTGCAGTCTTTGCATTACTACTTCCAGTTGCTGATGCTTTCAATTCAGCATTCAATTCTTCAACCAATTGCAATTCAGAAGTACTATGCCGAGCAGAAACAAATTCTCCTTTTGCTGTTTTCATTTTTGTTCGCATTTTGCGCAATTCATCTTGCTCTCTTTCGCTGCTTGATATTAGAGACGAAGGAGGACGGCCAGCAGAAGAATATGAGGAATAGTCCCCAGCCGATTGCGTGTCGATTTTTACTTCTAGCGAAGCCGAAGTTGTATTATCAGCTCTCGATCTAACAGCAACAGCAGTAGAACTCTTTACCTTTTCTTCACGAACCGGATATTCTTCCTTCTTTGGACGGCAGAAGATGCTGGTGATTGTATAGGCAAAAGCAGTTCTTCAAAAAACAATTTTTTAAAAATTTCATTTCTAGCAAAACAAACATTATCAAGTAGATCAATGCGCAGATAGCCATATACATCCAAAACCCGGCAGTTTCTGGCAGGCCCGTATGTGTCAAAAACGAACTGAAAAGAAAAAAAACTTTAAAATTATTCAAATAAAAACTCTAAACTAATTGATATCCCGTTTTTCAATCCTTCGTCCCTGACTTTCAACATCGTTGTTGTTGCCGAAAGGAAAGGTTGTGACCAGATTGAAGAATATATTGAAGACAACGAATTGATACAACAGCAACATTTTCTGTTGAATTAGAAGCAAGTACACACAATTTTGCGAAGAAGATAACTAGCAAATTAGACGATTAATAAACTAAATTAAACAAAAAACCTTTATATACTACTAGATTATATAGGACTCCTTCGTTTCCGCCTTTGTCTTATTTAAAAAAAACTTTTAACTAATTCTCGTAAATTCTATAATGGAAATAATTGTTTATCTAGTTCTTCTTCTTGGGATATCTTGCAGAGATCTGCCGGATCGAGAGAAAGTTATGTTTTGTGTGGAGTTTTGGGTCGAAAAGTGTCCATTTTCGGGACTATGTCTTGTCATTTCCTTTGATATTTTCCTTAATCTCTATAAATCCATTAATATTCCCGATTTGGTGAGTAAGAAAGATATCGGGGTTAGTTAAGTTATTCCAAGATCCAGGACACTTCCTTTCTCCATAATAAACACAGAAGTTGCGCTAAACCGCACCCATCATCTGTCAACAATAAAGAGAGGGAGTAAAATGCAGAAAAATGCTTTTTGAAATTTCTTTTGCTGACATGTAGACGGCGAGTTGGACATTTATCATCACCCAAACATTTTTAACCTACATTAAAGAGGAAGGGGGTTCCGGTTCGCATCCATTCCAGGTCTCCAATTTTTTACAATTAATAAAATACAAAAAAATTTTCAAAATATTTTTTTTATTTAAAAATAAAGCTCTCTGAAAAATTAAGGTGAAGAAAAAAAATATAATATTTACAAAAATTTTCACAAAATAAAACAATTAATGATGCTCAAAAAAACATTTCTTTTTCCAATCTCATGCTCTAGCTGTATAATACTAGAAAGAAAACATTTTTAAAATTAATTTTTTAATTTTCCCTTACCATCCAATAAATTAAATTGAATAAACCAAAAGTTATTGGAAAGAATTTTTGACAAAATCTTTTTTAAAAAAATTAATTAATTAAAAAAACATTCAAAAATCAACCTATCCAAATCTTCTCCCGTCCATTTACTAAATAATTTTGGCGTTACAATTTTTTGATTTTGTTGTCTTAAACGTTTTAAAGACATTGCTCTTTTCATCCATGTTCTAGCAACAATTGCAGCTGCCTCATTTTGTTGTTGAATATTTGAAGTTAGTGGATGATCTGATGAACGTCTTAAAATTTTTGTTAAAATCAAAGTTGAGGCATAGACTTTCATTCGGGGTCCGTGGTTCGAACCCTGTCCCGGATCTCAAATTTTTTAATGGTTAATTTTTGTTAGAAAATGTTAAAAATGTTAAAACATTAAAAAAAGAAGTTAAAAAACATCCAAAACAAAAAACAATTTTTAAAATTATTAAAAACAAAACCTTGGAATTAAAATACCCGCGACAGAACCTCTATATTGTGGCAACATTAAAAGTTGTTGATTGATATTAATATTATTGTTAGTAGTACTATAATATGTATAAGCAAATTACATAAAAGCCTATTTAGAGAAAGCGGAACAGGCCTCACAAATTTTTTTCAAAAATTAAAATTTCTTTTGGGAGGTGCAGGTTCGAACCCGCTTCAGACCCCCGAATTTTTTAAATTACAATTTTTGTATTTAGAATATGTTAAATTAAAAAAAGTTAGAAGAAACGGCAAAAAACAAACAAATTAATTATATTTCAAAAAAAAAAACAAACCCTCCTTCTTCTCTTATTCCTCCCCCTCCCCCTCCATCTCCACCACCACCACCACCACCGCCCATTAACATCGAAGCCATTTCACCATTATCATCGGAACGCGATATACGTAAATGTTTTTGCCAATCAGAAGAACCGGGGGTTGCTGCGGAAACACCTACAGCTGCTGCAACAGCTGTTGAACCTGAACTTGTTGAATCTAATCGACGAAGACGATGCTTAATTGAAAATAAAAATAATTTTTCCCCCATTAAAAATTAAATATCGGCAATTATATTCTACTATAACTGGAGAGAAAAGAGAGGAAAGGGAAGAAGGATAGAATTGTAACTTCTCCCCCATCCATTACCGTTAAATAAAAGATTGGTTAATAAAAAAAAGTTAAAAATTATATTTTTAAAAAATTATAGAAAAATATTCTATCACTCCTCTTACAAAAATAAAGTCCCCCCTTAAATCCAATGGTTGAAAGTCACAGGTTCGGACCCGTTCCTAGTCCCAATTTTAAAAAATAAAATTTCTTGGAGTAAATGTTTAATATGATCAAAAATAAATATTTAGAATAAGGAAAATAAAAAACCGTTGTTTTATCATTAAAAGTCCGTTGAAATGCTTTACGGGCAAAGCCAGTACCAAAAGTCATTCTTCTACTTCCCCCATCACCATTACCTCCCAAATCTTGAAATTGTTGCATTGATGCTGCATTTGCTTCCTTTTTTAAGGAAAAAATATTTATAGAAAAATAAAAATCCCCCAAGCGGGTTCGAACCCCCCCTCTCCCTATACTCCACATTTTAACAAAAAAAACCTTTTCCAAAATCCCAACCATTGCTAATTCACAAATTGACAAAAATATATAAGCAACACAACCCATCATAAATAAATCAACTCCTTTAATATAACTGACCTTTAAATTTAAATTTAAAAAAATTTTAAAAAATAATTTAAAAATAAACTTTAGGTAAACTTCTAGCAACATTTGCATATTGCATTGTTAAGGCCAAAATTTAAGAAACACCAAGGGTCACTCTAAAAATTAAATAAAATGAAGGCTTCAAAAACATTTTTTAAATAAAACAATAAAAATTAAAGAATAACTTAAAAAATATTATTAAAAATACTCCAAACGGGTTCGAACCTACAACCCCCCATTCTATCCCCACAAAAAACAAAAAAAACTTTTTCCCAAAAATTTTTTAAAAAATTTAAAAACCTTGCCGGTAATGATTTTCTGTCTAACCAGAAAGATATCCAAGAAATTAGCACCATACAATAAGTAGGCAAATAAATTTGAAGAATGTAAAAGCCATAAGAGCGACGGTAATAAATTTTGATACTTACCTGGAAAATATTTTTTAATTGCGAAAAATATTCAAAAAATTAAAAATACTTGATCCCAAAGACCAGCGGGATATTCAAATGTAGCCCTTGCAGTAATATGACCGGCGTATTGAAAGTCTGGCAAACTGACCTTGAAAAGAATTTTTTTAATTTAAATAAAAATAGTTTGAAAATAAAATACACTAACAATAAGCGGGTCGAACCCAGACCCCTAATCCCTCCCTCATAAAAAATCACAAAAAAATTTATTCTTCCAAATTTTTTGAAAAAATTAAAAATTAGTTTTTAAAGCAGATCTATTAAAAATGGAAACCTATCAAAAATATTTAAAAAATAGAATAACCCCAAAGCTGATTCAAACCCCTTCCTAACCTTCATTTAACAAAGAAATTCGTTAAACAAGAAAATTAAAACAAACATTCGACAGGAACATAAACGATTCTCCTTGCCTCCAATCAAGTCTTACCTTCCCCACATTAAAAGAATAACTTTCAAATATTGTAGTACATTCTACTCTGTCCATCTTTATAAAAAGAATTATTTATTTAAAAATAATTTAAAAAAAAAACCGGGAACGTTGTAAATTCAAATTCACATGGAGATTCAACTGCTATCCTGTAATTTAGCCAAACTGTTCCATTGGGAAATATTGCTTAATTTTAAAAAATTATAGAAAAATAATAGTGGAAGAGGTACGTTATAAGCATAGTATCGGTTATAAAGTATAAGTATAACCGAAAAACGAGTTTATGTCAGCTTTTGTAATTAGAACCAATGACAAAGTAGGTATTCCCAAGATTACAGTGAATCAAAGATTTTTCACTCTAAAAACCCGCATCTTTCTCTCTCTTTTTTAAGAGAAATAGGGGAAAGAAAGCACGCTCTTCTTGCTAGAAAACTCCAAAAAATCTCAAAAAACCAAGGGAAGCCCAGATATGCCTAAAATCACGATTTGAAGAAAGGATATGTATATTCATCCAAACAAAAGAATTAAAAAATTCTTAAAATAAAAAAAATCTAAACCTAAAAATATATTTGGCGTTGGAGATGAATGAGTGAAAGAAGCCTTCGAGTTTACAATACAAACATTGGGGATCCACAAACTGTCAACCTTAAAATTTAATTTTTAATTTAAAATTCTCCAAAAAATATACCAACCATTCTATGAGATAATGATAAATTTGTAAGGCATTGGGCACCCTCTTCTTGCTAAAGAAAATTATTAAAACATCAACAAAATTACAAAAAAACCTCAAAATTTAATCCAGGATCGTGCCAAATTTGTGAAAGCATTATATCCATTTTTGAGGAAGAAAGTAATTCGTTTATTTCTGTTACTTTTTGAATAAGTAATTCAATTTTAACGTCAACTCCTTTTATTGAAGGCACCAAATTACGGTCATAACGTTTGAGTAGATCAGTCAAAATTCTTTTTTTTTTTGAAAAAATATGTATAATTTATTTAAAAAAAAGTTGAGGGATTAATGACAGAAGTCGATTAAAAAAAGGTCGGCAGTTGTAGAATGGAATACTGCCGACATAAAAAAATAAGTTGGAGATTTCGGAAATGAAAATTCCCAAGAAAATTTAATTTCCGATTCGGGATTCCCGGTGATGTAATTCCAAATTTTCGAAGATTTATGGAATCGGTCCCTCATTTATCAGTTCCCTAAAACTTTAGCCCATTATTCTAACCTTGTTGCATGTTTTTCAGCCTGCCCCAAAACGCATTGTTGATCATTTTCATTCTCAACATAATTTAACATTAAACCTCCAACATCTGTAGATAAAGATGATGACTCTTCAGCATGTGAAGGTTCGACATGTTTAGCAAACCCTCCATATCTACTTGATTGGTGATGAGAAGCCGGTAAATGTGATTGAACACAACGATCAGAAGTTTTGGAAGAACGTTGAAATCCCTAAAGGGATTGACGTTAAAATATTCAGAAAAAGTTTGTATAAAATTAGAAAAAATGCTTAACACAGCTGGGGTTTGAACCATCAATAATTATTACCCACATCTAGTGAACACTAGCGATTTCACTTAAATAATCACCACTTTCCAAACTAACCTGTCTACATTCACAAGTAATTTGTCCGTTTGTCCATCTTTTACAGTAAGAAGAACGTAAATCACATTTAAGGCAATCTTTATTAATTGCCCTTTTTGTTGATTCTTCCAAATTATTTTTTGTTGAAGTTGTTGGTTCTTCAAAATTATTTGACAAATCCAAAGGTAAAGACGAAGATTTGCACATTTGAATATTAATAATAAATAAAAATAAAATGAAAATAAGTGAATGAAATAAATCAAGTAAAGAAACAAAGTAAGCTGGTTTTGCAAGATTTTTAACTGAAAATTTGAAAAATTAATTAATTTTTTTTTAGACTTTCTAAAATTAAAATGGGTTGTGTTTTATATAATTCAATAAAATACACTAAACAAACCTGTTGTTATTGTTTTTGTTGTTGAATTTTTGTAACTTCTAAAAGAATAGTTGTTTATTATTAAAGAGAAATTTATTTGCATTGTAGTACTTGCTCATGTTTCAATAAAATTTTTGGGAAGTAAATTTTTGCATAATTTAATTAGGTATGGCACATAAATAAATTAAAAAATTAAAAAAGAACTTCATTTTCCCTCTTTCCTATTCCCTAGCAGAGATGTTTCGAAACAATTTTTTAACACAAACGGGACTCTCCTCTATACAACACCTTTTGTGCAGAAAAACCCTGACATTAAAATGAGTCATACAAATGAGGTCCGACTGTAATAAAGTAGTACATATTTATAGAATATGTAGAAGAAAATTTTTTAAATTTAAATAACCAATCCAACAAATTATCAAAAAAAAATCTTTTTTTAAACAAAGAAAAATCGTATTAAGAAATTCATTTAATTAAATTGTGCTCAAGTATGCCCTCCCCCTTCCTTTCAATTTTTGAAAAATTTATTTTATTAAAAATTTTCTTTTGTTTAAAATCCTTCAAAAAATTTCTTTTCCACTTAAATAATTAAAAGTAAATTCTTTAAAAAATAAAAACTTTTTTCACAATTATGTCAGAAACGTAAAAAGACGTGTGTTTTTAGCAAAAAAAGAAATTCTTTTAAAACAAATAAAAATATTCTCTTTTATCCTTTAGGCTATCGCGCACTATTAAACACGAATTTTTTAATTAAAAACTTTCCCCTTTTTTTTTCTTTCAAAAAAGTTCAAGGACAGCAGAAATGTAGAGAAAATTTTTTAATAAATATTTTTTAAATAAAAATCATAAAAAAAGCCAAACAGAAAAAGAAAAGCGTGAATGTGTGTGTTGTCGACCGTGTCACGACACTTGCAGATATGACATTTGCAGACCCGACAGTTGCAGACCCGACTTTTGCAGACCCGACATTTGCAGATCCCGACACTTGCAGATATGACACTTGCAGATCAGACATTTGCAGATCCGACTTTTGCAGATATTAATTTTTGAAAAAAATTTAATAATCTTAAAAAATCAAAGCATATAGTATAGTATACCCACGAAAAGGTTTTGATATAAGATCCATACCAATTCGTCTCGACGAGCTGAGTCCAACGGCACCACTCTTTTTTCCGCAGATTCTCTTTTTTTCCGGAGGTTCAACGTAGACCTATGGAGCGTCGGCGAGGCGCTTGTGCAAAATCGATGATAGGAATAGGATCATTTACGAGCCCAGAACCCAGCGACCGTAGACTCCCCGCTAGGCGCGTGCCGCAAAACCCCGCGCGAAGCGCGGGGTTTTGCGGCACGCGCCTAAACCCCGCGCGAAGCGCGGGGTTTTGCACAAGCGCCTCGCCGACGCTCCATAGGTCTACGTTGAACCTCCGGAAAAAAAGAGAATCTGCGGAAAAAAGAGTGGTGCCGTTGGACTCAGCTCGTCGAGACGAATTGGTATGGATCTTATATCAAAACCTTTTCACCGGTATACTATACTATATCCTTTGATTTTTTAAGATTATTAAATTTTTTTCAAAAATTAATATCTGCAAAAGTCGGATCTGCAAATGTCTGATCTGCAGGTGTCATATCTGCAAGTGTCGGTATCTGCAAATGTCGATCTGCAAAAGTCGTCTGCAAATGTCGGGTCTGCAAATGTCATATCTGCAAGTGTCGTATGACCGTTGTCGACACCTCCAAGAAAACAAAATATTTAAGAGGGAAAATTTGTTTCTATTTAACTATGTAAATATTTTACTTTAAAAAAAGGGGGGGGGGGAGAGACTGGCTTTATTTTTATGATTGAATGAATTTCTCATAAAAATAAATTTTTAAAAATTTAGTGAAAAAAACATTTATGTACATATGTATAGGTAAGAGTTTTTTACAAGAAAGTCAAAAGTAAGGAAGTAAATTGAGAGAGGGAAGAAGGAAATTTAAAAATTAATTTTTCCGTCTTGTCAGACTCTAATGTCTAGAAAAGATTAAAAGTGTCAATTTACAAAATGTCCAAATTTAAAAAGGTCAAATAGAGAAAAAATGGAAAAGTGTTAATGACCGCAATAAATTTTTAGGTGATTTTTGGGCCGTTCATTTAACAACGCCTTTAAAGATAAATTTAATATAAGTCATTCGAAAGAACTCGTCGAGCTGAGCACATCACACTAAAATTAGCCCGCGGAAACAACTTTAGACCGAGATATAGGCTCGAAATGGTCAAAAAACATGGGGGGAGTAAGTTCATTTTTAAGTTAAAAAATTTGAATTTACGAATTAATGAGTTCTGTGAAAAGAGGAAAAAGAATCAGCTTGGTCCCCCTATGGTTTTTCAGTTTTCATGGGCCTGTATCCCGGCCCAAAGTTGTTTTCGCAGAATAATTTTGGTATCGTTCGACTCAGCTCGCGGAACTCTTTCGATTGACATAAATTGTCTAAATCAAAAAAATGTGAGTAAAGTGTATTTTAGCCAATTTTTAAACTGAAAAATAAAAAGATAAACCTAAAATCCCACAAAAATTCATTAAAAATAACCAAAATATTTAATTTGCACACATTTAAAGTGTGAAATTCATGTAAAATGATCCCCCTCTTTTTCCTAAAAATTCTTCTAAAAAATAAAGTAAAAATAACAGAGAAAAAAATGTCAAACCCACAATTTAGCTAATAATAAATAAATAAATAAATTGATGGACTATTTAAAAGATTTTTTGGCAGCAATTGCTGCTACCTCAAAAAAAAAGTTTTTTCAAGTATAAAAAAAGAGAGATCGATCAAAGTGAAAAAGATAAGTAAATAAATTTAATTTTTTTAATACATAAATCAGTTGAAGATAATATGTACATATGAATGGAAAATAACGGACAACAACCTTCCAATCAACATTCAACAATAGGGTTGTCGGTTCCTGAAAATTCTTCGGATATCCGAAACCGAACTGAAAAATCCTCGGTTCTTCGGTTCGTCCAGAACCGACAACCCCATTCAATAACACTAACTATTGACCAACCCAAAATAAAATTAATAAAAGCTGTTAACAGGCTTATTTTTCATTTAGAAAGTTTTCAATTCCTTAAGATACAGTAGTCGACATAAAGATAGGGACAAGAGTAATTTAAATGCAAACTAACTATTTTTTATTCAAAAAATACAATCAATATATCAATCGAAAGCTCTATTCGTATCTCAGTTGACATGTTTCTGCATTTTTCATGAAAATGAAAATTGACCGAGATAATCCGGATCTACCGGATATACCAAATCCCATAGCCTCGGAAAAATTTTTCGGAAAAAATTTAACAAACCCATTTGATAGAGCATATTTTTGTGAGTATGTACCACAAAACCGCTTAGAAATATCTTTTTCCTGAGCAGAGATATGATTTTTTGAAAATCGCATTTTTAGCCTATTTTTGCGTAAAATTCAATTTTTAAGGGAAAAATGCGATTTTCAAAAAATCATATCTCTGCTCAGGAAAAAGATATTTCTAAGCGGTTTTGTGGTACATACTCACAAAAATATGCTCTATCAAATGGGTTTGTTAAATTTTTTCCGAAAAATTTTTCCGAGGCTATGGGATTTGGTATATCCGGTAGATCCGGATTATCTCGGTCAATTTTCATTTTCATGAAAAATGCAGAAACATGTCAACTGAGATACGAATAGAGCTTTCGATTGATATATTGATTGTATTTTTTGAATAAAAAATAGTTAATTTGCATTTAAATTACTCTTGTCCCTATCTTTATGTCGACGACTGTATGTGCAATGAAAATTCTTTTTTCTTAAATATTCTAACCTCTTCTATACAAAAATGTTTACCTTCACACATTTTTACTTTTTAAATAAGCAAATCCTTCCAAAAATGCCTAAAGCCAAAATTCCCATAGTTTTTTTTAAAAAGGATTAACACAAATACACACACACACAACTGTCGCTTTTAACAAAAAATTTTTTTTTCAACACCCCCCTCTCCCATAAATAAAAAATATTTTTTTGTTTTATATTTGCATTAAAATTGTCAAAAAAATAATTTGAAGAAATAAAAGAACAATTTATTTATTTAATTAAATCAGTAAATTAATCTCAAAAAAGGGATGGGGGTATTAAAAAAGAGAGAGGGGGCCATTTAAAAATGCTTTATAAAAAGTTAAAGCATCATGTCCATCTTTTTTATTTTGTCAAGTTATAAACTTCTGAATTTTAATAATGCTTGGGGGGTTCTCTAAACATATTGCCGCCAATTTAATTTAAATTTTGTGTAAATAATACATATATTCAAAAATAAGCTAAATTAAAAGAAATATACAAAAATTGAAATTATTATTATATAGATTGTTTTGAAAGTTTTTATCTAAACATTTTTCTTCCAAACTTCCAAAAATCTAAATTCGAAAATTTCAAAACAAATCTGACAAAGAAAATACTATTGAGGTACATAATATCATTAAAAATAAAAAAAAGAATTTTGCAAAAAAAATTATTTTCTTTTTTCTCTCAACAATATTACTAGATTAAATCCTCTCCGTTCAGTTTTGTGTATTTTTTTTGCAAAATTAAAATTTAATAAAAAATTTTTTAAAGCCTAAATTATTAAAAATTAAAATAAAAAATAAATAAAATTAAAATAATAATTATTTTCATTAAAATATAATTCTTTCCACCAAAGCAACCAGAAGTTTTTGAAGGTGAAAAAAAAGCGCTATCAAAATATTCATTAGTCAAATCTTTTAATTCTTCTACTTCCTCAGATTCTTTGTCTTCTTCTAAAGAAGATATTTTATTATTATTAGAAGAAAAAGAACGTTGTCGTTGTTCCATTCGAGTTTTCAATAAATTTTTTGGTGAATTTTTTGAAATTTTTGTATTACTAAAAAAATAAAGAAAGTGCTTTTTAATTAATTTTTAAAAATTTATTTATAAAAAAAACTTTTTTTTGACCAAATAATCTCTAAAATAATTATAAATGTGTGGAAATTTATAAAAAATTAAATTGGATTAACTAAATTTGTAAAAAAGTTAATAAAAAAAAACAACGGTCACCAACAGGGTTCGAACCCAACTGAAGTAAACCAGTGATAGCCAACAACACTAACCCCTACACCACCAACCACACAGTACAGGAGTTAATTAAAAGCCTATTTAACGTCACATTATTCTCATTTAAAATCACCCAAAGCTTTTTTTATTTTAATTTTTTTCTCGAACCTTAAAGAAGAGCTTCTACGTTCTGTAATTTTTGTTTTATTATTTATTGTTCTTTTAAATAAATCCTCCTCCTCTTCTTCCTCTTCTTCCTCTCCATTATTATTCTTTTCAAATTCCCAATCTTCCTCTAATTCTTCATCTTCATCCAAATTATCCTTCCCTTCCTCTTCTTCCCCCTCCTCTTCTTCTTCTTCTTCTGCCGAATTATCTTCAATTTTATTTTTTAATTTTTCCCTTTCTTCTTCCATTATTCTTCTCAATGCCGGACTTCCCAACAATTGTTCAACAGGCAAATTATCATACCTATCACGTCCACTTACATGAATTACGTGGACTCTGTTTTGACTGTCATAAATACTTTTAACGGTGCTTGGATGTAAAAATGGTTTTTCTGTTAATTTTGGTGTTGTTGTTAGTGTTGGAATTGTTTTCTGTGTTGTTGTTGCTGTCTTTTGTGTATTTGTTGGAATTGTGTTTATTAATGTAGTCAATTTTTGAGTAGATTTAGTAAAAGAATTGTCAACAAATTGTTCTGAAAGGTGAACAGTTTTAGCTCCCATTGCTTTTTTAATATCGGAAGCTTCATAAAGGACCTTGAAAAAAATTTTTAAAAATTGATATCAAAAAAATTTTAGACAAAAATCCTAAAAATAACTGAGAAAGGTATTGAATCCAGTTACTTAATTAGTTAAAGTCGGGAGGAGTATTATCAAATACTCCACAACAAATTAAACAAACTAATTAATTGGAAAATAAGGATTTATGTAAAGGCTTTAATTAAAGATTTTAAAATAAATTTTAAATTATATTTACATTTTCTAATTTTAATATTTTCTCTCCTCCTTCCTTCTCTTGACCATCATTTAGCATTTTAATATTTTCATTTATCAATTCTTCCTCTTTAATTACAGCACTACTCAAAGTTGTTGTTGTTATATTTATTTTTTCCCCATTTTTATTTTTTAAAAATTTTTCTTCTTCCTCTTCTCTTTCCTCTTCCCCTTCCTCTTCATTATTTAAATCAACAAAATCAACACTTTCAACAGCCTTTTTAAATTTTTCCTAAAAAAATTTAATTAAAATTTTCTCTCCCCAACCCCCCCCCCCTCCCCTTCCATTACCTCATTCCCTCCAATAAACGTTAAATAAAGCAATTTTGAATTTTCTGGAGTATTACAATTTGATCGGCCAAAACACCAACAACGAATATGCCCTTTAAACAAAATTAAAAAGAAAATTTTTTAAACAAAACCGGAACGTTTTCGAGTACATCCAGACCCTTTTTGTTCACCAAATTCCCCTTTAAGTACACAAACAAATTGGTTACGGTCATAAAGACGAGAATATTCGTAAAAGGAGACTGCATCTTTCTTTAAAAAAAGAAGGGAAAGGAAATTTAAAAAATAATTTTTATTCACCTCAATTCGAATTCTACATCCAACAGTATGTAAAGGGCAAACTTCACTAATTAATCCAAAACCTTTTTTTGAAAAAAAATTTTTTTAATTTAAATTCTTCTTTAAAAATTCAATCAAAACCTCCCCCTCCCCCCCCCCCCTTTCTATTTATTTATATCCACAATTCTTGTCATAAAATTTTTTTTTATTTTTCTGACCAATTTTATGGCCACAAAAAAAGAAACAAAAGCCAAAAGCATTTTAAAAATTTAATTATTTCCTCTTTTTTTAAAAAGACTTCCTTTTATTGTCAAAATATTTAAAAAGAATCTCTAATTTATTTATTTATTTTATATTAACCAGATGAGACCACAGAATATTTAAATTTTTTTCCCTTTCCATGAATTAAACAAGTACATTATTAACTGGATTTTTCTGAAGATTTTGTTTTTATCTTTACAAAATTTTGGGGAGGGAAGGAGGTTTCGTGACTAAATTTAATTGAGGCCTCCCAAATATTTTCTAAAAGATCAAAGAAAAAAATAAAAGGAATTGGTCAAAAGAATTTTTTAGAATCTCCCTCCATTCATTCAAAAAATTTAAATTTATCACCAAAAACCTTTTTTATATTTTTAAAAAGTCTAAAACACACAAAAAAAGTACAAAAACTTTTTTTCTATATTATAATCTAAAGTAAATAATCTTTCATTTTTAGCATATAAATGTGTCAAAAATAAAAATAGTAAATCCTTTGGGGGGTTTCTTTTAAAAGTTTTTTTCAAAAAAAGGTTAGTAGTTGTTGGCACGGAATTATAGAAAGGAAGGAAGGAAGACTTTTATAGCATTAAAAAGAGATATACATATATCCTCTTCCTTTATTTTTACTTTTTTAATATTAAAATGATTGGTTAATATTAATAAATATTAGAGATATGTAGAGCTATTAATTCAAATCCTTGCTGAAGATTGTGTATGTACATGCCAGGGGCGGCGTTAGTCTCGTATATCGTGTCGTGTATTTTGTGGGACTAGCGCCCTTGTTATGTACCCTTCCTAATCGAGGAATGGTAATTAATCGAGTTTTGAAATTTGAACAAGTAGGAGGGCATTTGAGAAAGAGAGAAAGGGTGTGTGTAATTAATTAATTAATATTGCTTGAACCCCTTTTTAAGTAGATAACAGAGTAATATTAATTGAGAGAGTCAAAAGGAAATTTAAATCAAATTATTTCAAAAAAATTTTCTCAAATAAACCCATTTCTGATTTTTAAAGGTTAAAAAGTTTTTTTTTTTGTTAATTATTTATTTTTTTATTTTTTTACCTTTTAAAAAACAATTAAAAATTATTTTTAAAAATTACAAAAAAAGCACCTGGTCTAGCAACCAAACAATGCATATCTGCATTTATTTTAAACAACAAAAATGACAAAAATAAAATAATAAAATACATTTTTAAAAATAAATAATTTTAAATAAATTCTGAAAAATAAAAATTTGTAAAAGATTTTTTAAAAGAATTTAGAAAGAAAATTGAATTTCCCTAAAGAATTTCCCTATAATTCAAGAAAAATTGTTAAAAAGTTTGGATAATGAAGAGAGAGAGGAAAAGGCTAAAAGTTCACAAAAAATATATTTTTTAAAAGAAAAATTAAATTAGGTAAAGAAGAGTAAAAAGTGATCGAAAGAAAATAATGAAAAAACGGATTGAGAGAGAGAGAGAGGAGCTTTCTTCTAGTGAGAGTTTCTAATTTTTGTTTTTATCAATCAGTTAAGGGAAAATATTTATTTTGTTCTTAAATTAAATAAATATTCTAAAGCTTATAGTAAAAAGTAAACAAGCATTTTTACACGTTTTTTCCCCAAGAGAATTTTTTATTTTAACTAAAAATCTTGTCAATTTTTATTTTTGATATATTTTATTACTAAAAAAAGAAAAACAAAAATAAATAAAAGTAAAAAGGAAATGAAACCCCAAAACAAGAAAATTTTTTTAATAAATTAAAAAAGAAGATTTCAGCACCAAGAACAGGACTTTTACAAATTTAGAAAAAATTTACAAAAAATTGCAAATTTTTAAAAAAAATTTCGAGTAAAATAGGATCAGAGAACCTTTTGTTTTTGATATAAAAACAAATTACAAGAAGCCCCAAATAAAGGCATAATTTTTAAAAAAAGAAAGATTATTTTGCAGTTATTTTAACCATCATAAAAGCATCAGAAAATAAACAGGGAAAATTTTTTGACTTCTCGGCTTTTCTTCTTTAAGGACAAACAAGGATTTTCTTGTCCAAAAGAAGAGAAGAAAATGATGCAAAAATGAGACAAATAAAAGGAAATGAAGCAAAGGGGGGAAAAGAGAGAATTTAAAGGAGGAAGGGGGATGGGGGAGGGGGAGGGGGGGGGATAACAAAAAGTTTTTTTGGTAAAAAAATATTGGAGAAAAAAATGACCAGCACCCTTTTTTGTGTTGACAACAATCCCTTTCATAAAATAAAAAAATTTTTAAAAAAGGAGCAAAAAATCTTTGCAAATTGTAACTTAATGCATGGCAAAAAGCTTAACGTTGTGGAGTTAAAATTGAGTTTCAAAATTTTTTTATAAGGTATACCGCCACTAAATATTTTAAAATTATTTTCATAAAGAATAAATTAAATAAACCACACACGAATCTAGTAAAAGAAGATAAAAAAATTTATTTAAGGGATATTATTCTATTAAACTAATGAGGCGAAAATGAAAAAGAAAAATGAAGAAAAAAATATGAAAAAAACATAAAAAAATAACAAAAATTAGAAAATATTTTAAACCAAAATATCCATCTTTAAATATAAAAATTTTTTTGTTTTTTTTGGCATCAAACAAAATAGAAAAAAATAGGAGATAAATGAATGGGAGTGGTCAGTAAATCTATAAAAAAATCCCCCCCCCCCCCCCCCCCAAAAAAAGCAAATTTATACATTTTAATGAAGCAACATTTTTCACCCAAAAATTGGCTTAGAAAATATTTTTTTCTCTCCCTCCAGTTGTGTTTATTTTATTTATTTTTTGGCCAATGACCAATGGTCACAATTTTTGAAAATTAAATGGAAAAGAGAAAAGAAAAGAATATTTTTAAAAATATATTTTGAGTGATGAAAAGATACTAGGGCGCGCAAATTAATTTAATTCCCAAAAGAAATAAAAAAGCTGGCCAATAAATGACTAAACCAAAAAAAAAGAGAAATTATTTTCAAAAACTTCAAACAAATCCAGACTTTGTTTAATAAACAATTTTTTTTAAATAATAAAAGTTGTTAAATTAAACACCTTAATTTTATTTAAACTCCCCCCTCCCTCCCCAATTTCCAAAAAAGTATTTTTGAAAACAAAAATTTTTATAAAATTAACACGTTTATATATTTAAATTTAATTTCTAAGAATAATAATAATATTTTTCTAAAAGTAAATCACATTAATATAAAATGTTTATTATATAATAATAAAATATGTATATAAGCCAAACAAAAATTGCAATGAATAAACGAATAAAGAAGAAAAGATATATGCTAATAATTTTAAAAGAAAAAAAAAACTATTTAGAATGATAAAAGAATAATTATATCAACAACAAAAAATATTTCTTAAAGTCAATAAAAACTCGTAAGTATATAAAAACATATTTTTACTAAAAACTCGTATTTAGAGTGTGGTAAGAAAAAAAACCCCTAACATAAATAAAAAAGACAAAAAAAAATAAAAATATTTTTTGAAAACAAATTTTTTCCAAGTCATATGAATATTTTGATTGCTTCAAGAATTATACATAGAATATATAAATATAAAGATTTTAAGCGTAAAAATAGAATTTTTAAGCTGTTAATTTATAAAATATTTATTTCTAATCCTTTTAAGAAAAAAGCCAAAAAGTTTCCAAAAAACAAAAAAAGATTATCCCATAAAAAATAACCAAAATCCAATGTACGTTTCCTTTTCAAGGGGCAATTTTTAGCATTCCTTCGATGAGCAATTTGATAAATCTGAAGTTGTGCGTTCTGCAATTCCAAAACTTTGAAAAGCTCTGTGAACATCTGCTGACACCTTTTTACAAAATTATTTTTTGAATTAATTCTAAAAAAATTTTTTTAATTTAAAATACTTCTGGCGGAGTCCGGCTTCCATCAACTTCTTCTACAAGATTTAATGCACGAAAATGGTTGATAATTGGTAATGTTTGTTCATTATAGACTACAATACGTTTGCGCATTGATTCCTTTTTAAATATTTAAAATTTTTTTATAAAATAACAAATGTGTGGAAAGCGGGTACAACCCAACACATAAAAAAGTTGGCCTGCTCCCGCGGAAAGCCGCCAAAATTCGGCCCTTGAACAAAAATCCCCAATTCGTCCCACAATTCATCACTTAACCAAAATGACATTTTTGCTCCATTAGATTTTTATAATCACTGACGCCCACCAAAAATAAAAATAAACCTCATTATCATCAGAACGATTCTGACCTCTATTCATACAACGCTCAACACAAACTTCAATCGGTGCTTGTAATACCAAAACAAAAAGGACAACAGCTTTATCGGCCATTTGTTTATCCCAACCATCCAAATTGTCTTGATTTCGTGGAAATCCATCAATTAAAAAACCGTTTGCTGAAACAGAACGTGCCAACATTGCCTTTAAAAACAAAAAATTTTTTTTAATTTAAAAAACAAAAAACATTTTCAATCAATTTGCAAGTTATTTCAACAGGAACAATTTTCCCTTCACAAATATGTTGCTCAATTAATTCTCCATATTCTGAACCCTTTCTTTGACGTTCTTCACGTAATAAATCACCGGCACTTAAATGGACATAACCATAAGTCTAAAGAATATTTTTTAAGAAAATATTCTTGAAGAAAAATTTTTAAAGAAAAAATAACCTCTTCAATTCGTTGACATTGTGTTCCTTTTCCACTTCCGGGAGGTCCAAGAACAAAGACTACATTGTATTTTTCACTTGGAGCTGCCTTTTCTGATAATTTTTGTATATTGTCATGTAAATCAGCAACCATATCTAAATAAAATATTTTTTAAAAAGATTTTTTTAATATTTGTTCGGATATGGAAAATTCATTAGAAACGGAAATTTGTCTTGTCTTTTCTTATTCGACACATTTTCATCTGAAAATGTGTTGAGTGTGAGAAAAACAGGAAAAATGAGCTAAAAAAGAATCACATGGGGTAAATGCTGTCCAAGATCCTGTTAGTACCCCCAACCCATTTATGTGACTAGATAAAATTTTAAGTTGACAAAAGTTGTCCTGTTATAAAAATTTTTTTTGTTAAAGATAAAAAATTGTGAGAAAACGAAAATATTATAATTTATCATTAGCATTTAAAATCCAAAGGAGCTTATATGAAGAGAATTAAAAAATTTTAAAATTAAAACTCACTTTTCAGTCGTTTTGATAATAAAAGTCGGCGTTCAACAAAAATATTTCTCAAATGTTGTTTGTGTATAATACTCCTAAACGCACCGCAAGTAACTCGCCTAAATGACAACGCAGCAAGAATGACGAGACAGATTAAATAAAAGAGAACCCTTTAATAAAATATTATTTAGTGTTGGAAAATAAATAAAGAAATAAATATAATAACTTGATTTTTCAACAAATTAAAAGAAAAAATTTTTTTAATAATTTATTTATTAAATTTAATAAATATTTGAAGCTTTTTTTAAAGTCGCTAAAAATACGAAAAAATTTAAATTAGCTTATTACAAAAAAGTTAGGAAACATGGAAGATTATTCTAAACCGAGCTTTTTTCCATTACATAATCCCGATTAGAAAATGCGAGGAATGAGACTAAACTGGCTACATTCAGCATATATGGAAAAAATCAGCCTTCAATATTCTTAAAGGTGAAAAAGGCGGGAGCAGGCCAGTATACCGCGAGCCCAGTATACCGCCGAGCTATAACTTCGTTCAGAATTGTCGAATCTGGGAAACCCTGGTATTAGGGTTGCCGTTTTCGAGTCGGGCCGACGGTCGAGGCATTTTTTTTCGGGCTTGTTTTTATCGAGTCGGGCCGGTACGAGTCTTTTTCGGGCCTAACTTTATCGAGTCGGGCCGATACGAGTCTTTTTCGGGCCTAAATTTATCGAGTCGGGCCGGAACGAGTCACTTTCGGGCCTGACTTTATCGAGTCGGGCACCGAGACATTTTCGAGTCTTTTTTTTAAAAGATTTATTTAAAAATAATTAGTGGATTTGGAGGGATATCTCTGAATTAAAAGGTATATCGATGGATCAGGAGGGTAAAGGAAGGGCTGAAGAGAATTGAAATGGATATCAGTGGATTTGAGGGATTAAGGTGATTTAAATTATCGGAGGATTGATGTGAGATATTGCTAGATTTGGTTTTATTAAAGGAGATCAGATGATTAAGGGGTTCAGGATCGTATATCAGATGATTAAGGTGATATATTGTAATGGGATTTAGAAGGAATGAGGAGATTTGAAGGGATATCGGGACAGTAGAAAGGAAGAAATCTGGCCACTTAGTCTTCCAAAAGTCTTAAACTTTTCGACTCCGGCGGTGAAAAGGATGAAATCACTGATATACCTCCAAATTACTGGTGCCACTTAAATCCACACTTAATCCCTCAAACCACCTTATATCCTCAGATTACCCCTTATATCCCGGATGGTGGAATGGTGGACTGCGGGTTGCCTAAGATTGCGTGTTTTTTGACTTGTAGATTTAAGATTGCGATTGTGGATTTTAATGTTAGAATTGCTGACTGCGGAAACTTCCGACTCTCAAAGATTGAGTTTCAAAAGTTCAAATGGGACGGGATCCCGCGGGATATATCCCGTAAATCCCAATAATCCAGCTTGCCACTTAAAGCCAGTAAGTTCGAGATGTGAAGCAAAATATGGAGCTAAAAATTCTTCCTTTCAGCGCCGCAGGCGAAAATTTTTCGAATTTTGGATGGCCAAAGAGCCAGATTTCTCCAATTTTTGACCATCGAGTCTTATTCGAGTCGGGCCGACTTTTTCCGAGACAATTTTTTTCGGGCCTGTTTTTATCGAGTCGGGCCGTTACGAGTCTTTTTCGGGCCTAACTTTATCGAGTCGGGCCGTTACGAGTCTTTTTCGGGCCCAAATTTATCGAGTCGGGCCGGTACGAGACTTTTTCGGGCCAAACATCGAGGCATGACTCGATCTTTCGGTCCGAGTCGGTCCATTTTGGCAACCCTACCTGGTATGGTTCGATGCGCCTCAACGAGCTGAATCGAACCATACAAGGCCACCCCTTCCCTGTTTAGGTAAATTAAATTCTCAATTCTAAAATGTTCCGCAAATGTAGGCTGAAAGTATCACACCCCCAAAATTAAAAAAACTTTAAAATTTTTTTTAATATTCATCCATCATTTCATCATTCTTTTTTACAGGTTGAACTTTTCCACTTCCTCTAAGGAATTGTTGCTTTGTATGATTAAAACGATTTTTCTCTTCCAACTTTTCTGCCTGTAATCGAAGAATTTCTTCTATACTTACCTTTAAAAAAATTTTTTTATAACAAAATTTAAAACTTCCAAAAACCTTAATTAACGGGTTTTTTTGTGTTTCATCAATTTCTCCTGCCAATACAACATTTTCACCTCTTATCAAAAAAATTCCACGAGAAATGTCACCATAATATTTGTCAACATGAATTCTCTCTAAAGTCTCATGAAGAACCAAATTTGCAAACTTAAAAAAATCTTTAAATTCAAACTGGAACGCGCCGTAAAACAAGAAAAATATCAGTTCTCCCAAAGCTGCCAAAATACTGCGGATTTTGGACCCCATTCCATGAATCTCTAAGGAGATTGATAGTAAATACGGTAGGTGCTTAAATCACGTGGGTTATTTCAATAAATGTGCGGGATGATACATCTCCGTTCACAATTAACATTCTGGTATTTCGGCTTGTTTTTCGAAGATTTGATATTACACAATTTGAACAATTAACCAAAAGAAAAAACCTGATCAAGAGTTCTCAAATAACCAATTAAAGTTTTTCCATCCCTTAATACAACCACAAGTTTTTTATCCAATTGATCAAGTAAAGACACTGCTCCAGGTAAATAAGGGTCTGGCAGTTCCATTCTTCCAAATTTGATTCAAAATATTAAAAAAAATTAAATTAAAAAAATAAGATGAATTTAAAAAACATATGAAAAAAAATTCACACAAAATTTACAAAATCATTTATTCTGTAAAAAAATTCTTTTCCAAAAGAATACATTGAATATCCCATTTTATAAAAAAACATTTGTCTATAAATACTCTATAGTATTTTATAATTTCAAAAAATATTTTTAGAATAAATGGATAATGTTAACAATCTCCTAAATTTACCAAAAAAAACCTTAAAGATATTTTAAGTAATGGCCACAAAAATTACTCAATCAAAAATCCTAAAAAAATGCCTTAAAATAAAAGGGATTGCTACATTATACACTTAAAAATGGTTATCAAATAAAATAAGAGAAGTGATTATTGGAGAATATATTTAATAAAACATTAACTTGAATAAGTCAATAAAACTGAAAGGAATTTAGTTTAGGTTACGGAATGCTTTACATAAAAATTTAGTAAAGAAAGTGAGGCAAGTATACAAGAAAGTTAAATAAAAAATTTCCGAAAAAATAAAATTATTTTCTTTATGTAAAGAGAAATTGTATTAAAGACAAAAAAACTAAACTTTTTAAAAATTAAATGGGATAGGATGAAATTTCAAAAAAAAAAATACCGAATAAGAATCCATTCAAAAAATTCTTTCCTGATATATAAAAATACTATACTTCATCGCAAATCATCATCTTCCTCAGCATCGCCAGAACCACCTGCCTTAACTTCACCACCGTCCCCACAAGAACGTTTAATCTGAAATTTTTAAAAATAATTCTTGAATTTCTTTTTCAGATTTAATTTAGGGACAATTCAAAACATAAAATCAGAAACCGTTTGTTCCTCTTAAAAAAAAGGAACAAAACGTCCCAGGTTAAAAAAAATAAAATTTCCACAGGCAAACAAAAAATAACCTTTAAAAGAATGCTAGTATGCCAAGTATCAAAGCGTGCCACTTTATCTTTTTCTTCAACGGCTGCCGTAAAACCATCAGGATCGCCCGCCTTAAAACAAATATTAAAAAATAACTTTAAAATTATTTACAAAAACCTTAACAGAATTCATCAATTTTGTAATAAGTTTGAATTCATCAGAATCTTTGAAAATTGGGGAAATCTCTTAAAACGAGAGATTATAAATTGAAAAATTTTAAAATAAACCTGTATAACGCTTTAAAGCTCTCTCCGCTTCAAGAGAATCATAACAAAGCGCACAAAGTAAAGCCTGAAAAGACATTAAATCACAAAGCCAAAATACAATATAATTTTTCATGTCAAAATAAACAGTCAAAAAAATTAATATTTTAAAAAACCTGGAAAAAATGTCCCCTAGAAGCATATTTTAACATATTATTTTCAGATTCATAAATTGCAATTTCCTCAAAAATATGCATTGCCCGTTGATATTGTTCCAATTCAGCAGCAAGTAAACCAACTTTAACTAAACATTTAGAAGCAGAACTTTTTTGTTCTTCTCCTTTGTAAAAATCAGCAGCTTTTAAATAAGAATTGAGACACATATCTTTACACTATAAAATTATATCAAAATTTTTATATAAAAATTGGAATTAGAGAAAATAGGACCAAAAAAGGGTATCTTTCCAAGTAGAAAATTTAATGGATAAAATCAGACCTAAACTAAAAATAACTAAAAATAACATTAACCAAAAATAACATTCTAGAAAAGGAGAAACAAAGTTATACCGTCCCCAATTAAAGTTATTTATGGTCGCAAAACAAAAAGTGAACGTTTAATTTTTTATATTTTTGGACTAAAAATGAATCTAAAAAAAGAAATTTTAAAACCTTTTCTTTAGGCAAAACATTTGCAATATTTCTTTCTTCAGGAATATTACCACTCAAAGTAGATTCACAAACTTCAGCCTTTGCCACATAAGCTTTAGCAGCCATAGTAAACTTCCCCATATCAACATAAATATCGGCAGCTTTTTGATAACAGTCTGTTGCTTTAATAAAGTCAACTTTGCGGAAACAAACGCCAGCTTCGGTAAAATTTTGACCAGCATCAAATTTAGAATCACTGTGTTTTTCATGCAATTCAGCAACACGAATGAATGTTTCCCCAGCAGAATACCAACTCTTTGCGGCCTAAAGAAATTATAAAAATAAATAAAGTTGATTGTTTTTAAATAAAAGAAATTGGAGAAAATTTTTGTAGCCCTCAAATAGTCTGCGAACACCAGCTTCAAGAATTTTAAACACAAATGGTTATTAACCTTCAAAATCCCATTAAGAAAAATAATTAAAAATTAAAAAAAACCTTATAATAATTAGCAGCACTAATATAACATTCAATTGCATCAGAAACACCAGATCCTCCACCTCCAAAAATGCTTGAAATAAATCCAGTATTCTTTTTTAATTTCCTGTCGCCTTCTTCCATTTTTTGAAGAGCCTTTTTTTCGTTAGGATCAGTCATCTTTTTATACAAATTTAAGAATTAATAATTTTCTTTTAAAATAAGCTTTGTATTGCTAAAAATAAATTAGAAAATAAATGAAAGTAAAGCTCAAAACAAAGCGTCTTCGTCATCGATGACAATTGATTGTCTTATCTATTAATTCCCCATTTTTAAATCTTTTCTATCCCTAGGGAAAGGAAATACCCGAGTGATTAATATAATAAAAACAATAAATGGTAATTTTCAATTTCGTACCCCCCCCCCCTATTTTTAATTTCTCAAGGTGTTAAAAATGGTCAGTCTTGGGAAGAATGTAGAGCCCAACGAGCTGTGTCGAATGACACCAGAATCAAAAAAATCCGACTTGATTGGACCGAGATACAGACCCCTGAAAATTGTAAAACAATGGGACGATTTTTTGAAATGAAAAAAGTTTATACAAATGATAGCTCATTCGAAAGAGCTCGTCGAGCTGAGTCGAATGACACCAAAATCAACGAAATCGGACTTGATTTGACAAAGTTATGACATTATCTAGACCTACCGGAGTCGGTAACTTTATGTCATAATTTTGTCAAATCTGGTCCAATCACGTTGATTTTGGTGTCATTCTACTCAGCTCGACGAGCTCTTTCAAATGAGCTATCATTTGTAGAAACTCTCAACCCTATGGTTTTTCGCCCCTATGGTTTTCCGATTTTCAGGGGTCTGTATCTCGGTCCAATCAAGTCGGATTTTTTTGATTCTGGTGTCATTCGACACAGCTCGTTGGGCTCTACATTCTTCCCAAGACTGACCATTTTTAACACCTTGAGAAATTAAAAATAGAGGGGGGGGGGTACGAAATTGAAAATTACCCAATAAATAAAATTAATAGAAATGGATTAAAAAAAGTTGCTAATTCTAATAATTATGCAAAAAAATGACAAAAGATATGTAAGCAAAATCTGTCCATTTTCATATTAGAACTAAATGGGGAATTATTTGGAGACATTTTACAGTTTTCCAATATTTTTTTTTGCCGCCGCCTCTTATTTCTTTTCTCATTCCTTTTACTTTCTGGTGAGTCAGACCAGCAAAATTGGGGAAAATCCGCAATCCTATATTTTACAAAAATGCCTTTTATTAAAGACCCCTCCCCCCCCCCCCTATCCTATAAATATTATACAAAAATGCTGTGTAAAATGTTTTAAAAAATGCATAAACAGACAAAAATTAAATGGTTAAAAACCATCTTTATTTTTCAACATAAGTAGGGCTCCCATTTATATGGATATAAAATCGAAAAATATGGACATAAAATATGGATATAAAATCCTAAAATATGGATATAAATATGGAAATAAACACTAAATATGGATATAAAATCCCGAAATATGGATAAAAAAATAGTGAAAAGATATTTTTGAAATCAGTATTTTATGTAGAAAACAATAAATTTGGGTACTTATCGGTTATCTCCCCACACATTATTTTTTTTATTTCCCCCTTTTCTTCTTCACATAAGTTACAAAAATGCCACATTTTCTTTCCCTTTTTCCCCTCTTCTATTTTTCAATAATTACAAAAATGCTACAATTTTCCCACATTTTCCCCCTTCTCCTTCTTCCCAAAAGTTACAAAATGTCACAGGCAAATAATGGTAATTAATAAATTTATTTTAAAAAAGAGAAAATGTAATTTAAAAACATTATTTAGGGGGCCAAAAATGTGCTATTTTCTTTAAAATCCATTCGAAAAAATTTTCCCCTTTAGCTTCCTGTCTACACATAAATTCTGCAAGATAACTCTCAAGATGATGACGAGCAGTTCCTCTATGTTTTTTATTTCTCCATTTTGCTGATCCCCACATGCGCTCGACCTTTTGCGTGTTTGTGCCATCTTTGGGATTGACGAAGTTATACCTATGATTCACCGTAAAATGCGCAAATCCAGCTTCCTCCAATTCCTCATGTTTGTACCCTTTCCAACAGTCAGAAAATATACAAGTACCAGGACTTATATACTTGCTAATCTCGGCCATTAAAGTTTTAGCGGATCTATCCGGAACCTAGAGAATAATGAAGTCTTTAGATTAATACTTCCAAAACATACTATTACTAAAAAACACTCATTATCTTCACGGCAGATACCTCCAAATATCCAAGTCTGGGGTAAGATTCTTCCACTGTTGTTTTTGCGTCGGGTGAAAAGCGACTCATCAATTTCAACAATTTTATTATCACCCCCTTAAAACCGGAATTTTAAAGAAAAATATGGGTGTACCGATAAAACGATGAGGTTTGCTAATAAGATGATCCACACATATGCACCTCAAATAGTTGTTCCAGTCAACGGCTGTGCAATGATTTATTTGTAATTCTCGTTCGCAAAAATTTAAAGAAGTCATCTCATAAGCCCAGGCATTGTATACTAAGAGCATTTCTAAAAGATTTTATGAATTTAAAATTTCTGTTAAAATTTTTTTGAAAATAAATTTTTCCGAAAAATTTTCGAAAAAATTTTTTGACCAAAAATTTCCAAAATTTTGAAAATTTTCGCCAATTTTTACTAAAATTTACCAAAAAATAACCAATTATGGCCCAAAATATTCAAAAAAGGAAAAATATTGATATAAAATATGGATATAAAGGCTAAATATGGAACAATATGGAAAATATGGGCATAATGCCAAAATATGGAAAAATATGGAAAATATGGATTTTAAAGACCATTCTAGAAACCCTAAAACAAGCCAAAAACATGTTTTTCGTACGTTTCACAGTCATAGGAATTCAGGAAAAAAATATGGATTTCCATATAAATGGGAGCCCTAAACATAAGGTATAATTTATTCATTTTTTAAACAACAATTTTTACAATATTAAAATACCCGCAAGATAATACATATACCTATAATTAACAATCTTTGAGATCTAAGTTTCTTTCAAAAAAAATCAAAAATCAGAAATAAATTTATTGAGATAAGCCTCTGTCGCTGTTTGTGTCTGTTTAGTTTTCACAATCTTCTTAGTCTTTCGATCAACTACTGGAATTTCTTCAAACACAGCCCCAATTGGCAATGCTGAACAAAAACCATATTCTTCTGGTTTGTAAACCATATCCGCCATTCCATAAACAAACTGATCAATCTGTGTTTGGGCATCCCTGACGTTTTTGCCATTGACTCGATACGACTAAAATTCTAGCAAGATTAGTAGTTGAAAATCCAAACCTTATCCCTCGAGAGGATTATAAGAATAAAGTTAGTTTAAAAATTTGAGACATTAAAAGGGAAAAATATTTTGATTTAAGGGATAAACTAAATACCATAACTGAAAGGGGATTAACTTAAAAAATACAAGTGATTGAAGTAAGCATCTTTTACTTCCATGTCAAATACTCTCACCATATAAAAACCCTTTTTTGAAATATACTCAAATCCTACCGGACTTTCCTTTTGAACTGGTAAATCAACTTTAATATCCGATGTAATAAGTGGCGTAACAGTTCTGTCACTTGAAGCAATCAATACGCGCTTCTCAGGCAACTTGAACGCCGAGAAAAAGCGCGGATACTCCAACTGTTCAACCTGGAAATGGATTTTTTAGTTCCAAATATTTAAATACTCAAACCTTCATTTTGACAAAATCCACAAGACTAGCGGCAAGTTCCTCAGGCGAAAGCTTTTCATCCTTTTTAATCGACTTGTTTCCTTTTTGCTCAACAGAATCAGTCATTGCAATAAAATATTCCAATAAAAAGATTTATCTAAAAAAGAATCTATCAAATATATTGAAAAAGGAGAAAAACGCGAAAAATAAATTGATCTAAATATTTTAAGTCAACAAAATGGGACAAGCTAAACGATAAAAAGTTGATGAACAATCACCCTTTATATTTGTAAAACAAAAATATATGCAACTTATATTTTTATTCAAACCGATCACGAAAAATTGAGAAATTGAAAAGACTGACATCCTGAGATAATTTCTTTATGCTGTTCAAAATGTGTCAGAACGCTCAAAACATAGAATAAAAATATTAGAAGTAAAAATCAAGAAAATTTTAAATTATACCAGGTTTTAATGCTGGTCGGATATGGACGAAACAGGTGCCATTCGACTCAGCTCGACAAGCTGAGTTGAATGATGGGTGAATGGTATTGATCTGACAACTAGGGACTGAGATATGGGCTCGAAATGGTCAAAAAGTGAAGGGGAGCTGATTTTGGAGTCGAAACGTAAATTAGCAATTATAGTTCTTCGAAAGAGCTCTTCGAGCCGAGTTGAACGACACCAAAATCAACTCGAGTACCAAAATTATGAAAATAGGAATCTTATCACATTTTGAACAGTTTTCCTTCATATAGGTCACAACTAGGTATATATAATTTAAAAATAGAATTTAAATAACAATTTATATATAACCTTTAAAATTAAAAAATCATTAAAGCGAATAAATTGCCCCTTCTAAAACATATCAATGGTAGACGGCATATGTTCCTCATTCAATTTATTAACCTCACTGAGCAATGCAGATAAATCGTGGTAAACACGCGTACAGTCATCCTGATCCTGAAGCCAAAGTCCGAAAACCATATCTGAAATTATAAATATTTTTAAATTATTAGAGTTATTTGATTTTTATTGGGTATATACTGAAATCTCTACAAATAATAGTGACAACTCCCCCGTCTCAGGGTTGAGAAAGAGAGAAATTAGGGTAAGTGTCGTTTGTCTTTTTTCATTTATTCTTCTCCCTAGAAAAAAAGACGAAGAAGTGCTTTTTCGATATTTTAAAGGTTGCCAGTATATAATCGGGTGTGCCAAAAACTCTTACGAAAAACCAAAAAAACTCTTACTATCTTGCCTGCCGCTAATAAAAATGTATGGAGACTTATTAGTAAGTTTAATGCCAGGAACAAGCGGTTGCAGAAAATCTTCCTTTCCTCGTTGTTTACGATCAACCACCAACAAAGAATAAAATGGCTCGTCAATGCGAGAGAAAACAACAAATGGTCCTTCAGTTTCTGTTCTTTTCCATTTCTTTTCGAGAGAATCTGAAAAAAATATTTTTACATTTATTTGAAATAAAATTTTAAAAATCAAAACCGTATTCATACAAAGCGGCACGAGGTAAATAATTCAAAAGACGGCAAGCAAATGGATCTAAAATTTTAAATGAGCTCTCAGATAAATAAAAAATTGAAACCTATACGCTTAATAAATTCCAACAAAATCATCTTCAAAATTCCAATATCTCCCCCTCGCCTATTTTCTTGAATAATCTCTGGCAGAACAGAAGCAGCTGCTGCAGCAATATCAGATGTTTTAGGCAAATCAACCTCTCTTACAAAATTATTAATTGATTGAACCCGTGACATAATCTTTGGAGTTGGAGGCGGTTGCTGATGTTGTTTCGGCAGTTCAACACTAGCCGGAGGCTTCGCATTAATATTCTTCACATTTTTCTTCATCAATTTTGATGGATCCAAAGTCTTTAACGGTCTAAAATTTAAACGGCCATCAGGTGATATTTTGATGTTAGCGTTAGCCTCGGTCTTCTTAACTTCCGCTTTAACTGCAGTTTTAACCTCAGGTGGCTTCTTTGGAGTTGTCTTTTCAATAATCTTTTCTGGCGTCTTCACAGCAACCTTGATGACTTCATCTGGCTTCTTGGCACTGGAAGTTTCATTTGTTTTTACTGGCGATTTTGCAGATTCCGCCTTCATGTTTGAAATAAAACATGCCTCCTCCTTAACAACAATATCTCGCAATTTTTGAATTGAAGCAAAAATTCGTTTGCATTCATCTTCGCCATAAATCCAAATCCCACCGATGGTCCCTAATAATTAGGAATTATTTTTTAATTTAAAATAAATACCATCTTTGCGATGAATAAGAATATAAGGCGGATCATAACGCAAACTAGAGGTTTCTTCAATTGGTTGAACAAAGTCCTCCAACGACTGGCGGTTGGCAATCATAATTGCGTAGTGCGGATAATCCAAACGTTTGTAAACAAACAACGGCCCTACTTGATCTTTTGTCTTCCAATTATTCTCCATTAAGTCTAAAATCCATTAAGGAGCATTTATTTAAATTTTTACAAAAATCCATCACCGAATTCATAATAAGCGGCTTGGGTACATTGCAAAATAATTTCGCAAGCATTGGTATCTTAAAAATTGAGTTTATTCGAATAAAGGAAAGATACCGATTCGCTGGATATTCTGCAAATTTTTATTTTCATTATTGTTTGACATCCTCCCCTTTGTAGATTAAAAATCTTTTTGTATAAAATAATAAAAACTAAAAATTTGAGCAAATTAAAAATAATTAAATGAGATTAATAATCGAATTTTAGGTGTTTTGACATTTATTGCACTATTGGATATTTCTGTTTTTCACATTTTGACATTTCTTTGCTAAGAAACTTTATAATATCAACAAATAAAATGTCATTTTGTGCTAAATATCTCGTTTCGTCGAACGAAATTGACGTTATTTTTTACGAACTTTTCTATTAAAATTTATTGAAATCCATTTGCCTTTTTTAGATTTACATAATTTTACATCAGATATTTAAATAACAACAATCTTCAATATTTATAATGTCTTCGGAGCCTGAAACGATTCAACCCGCTGCTGATACAATGGATAATGGAATAAATAAAGGAAAATCTAATTTGTATGATTCAAAAGAAGAAGTAAATAAACAAAACGATAGTGAAGTCAACGCCCAGTGCAGCGTGGACCATGATAAAGATAAATCTATTAATGATCCTGGTATATTTTATCGTCTAACTTCCAGATTTTTTCATTTTACATTAGTTAAAGTGGAACCTTCACCTCCAGTTTTGCCAACAACAAATGCTTCTTCAGGAATGTGTTCTTCTGTTAATAAGATTGCTGCAACGACGCTTTCTGAAAGCTCTTCCGCTAAACGACGCCGCATTGCAAACGATGAACTTGATAAATCTCATGGACCTTCAACTTCAAAAAAAGGAGGTGGCTTGTCTTCGTTAGTTGGTTCCTTCGCGAAAAAAGATAAGAAACAATCTATGTTGGCAAAATCGGCACAGGATTGGAGGCAATTTGTACAAGAAGAAAAATTGGAGGAAGAATTAGATACACATCTGAAGAGTCGAGATTCTTTTCTTGACAAACAGGTAAGCAATTCTTAATGGAGATGGGAGGCAGAGGTTTGATAAGAGTCATTTAGTCTCATAAAGATAACCAATAAAAAGTATTGTCGTTCGTCTCATCACATCATTTTATGATTTTCAAATATACACTTATAGGAATTTCTACTTCGTGCTGATTATAAACAATTTGAACATGAGAGGGATTTGCGTGCACAAGAACGGAAAATTAAACAACCTCATGGGGATACCCCGCATTGAACTTTTTTATTTGATTGTATTTGTTCATTGTTTGGGGGGTTTTGTCAAAGCTTTATCTCAATTGAACGCGTTATTCCATAGAAAAATTTGTTTTAAAATTAATCATATTCTCGGTACTCTTGTATTATCCGCTCCCATTTTTCTTTATTTCCAATTTGATAGTCTATAACTTTTTTATACTGGATCCAATCCGAATAAATCTCATCATTTGACTATTTATTGCCCAACTTGATGGATTAAGAAATTAAAAATTTACATGTTGGTAAACAATTTCTTGCACTTATCGGCTTGTAACATTTTAATAGGCGTTCAGACTTTATCCATCCAGTTGGGTAATAAATAGCGCTTATCGAGGCTTTAAAATGATATAAGATTCATTCGGATTTGATCCAACATAAAAAATTATAGCTTATCAATTGGGAAAAAATGAAACGGGGGCGGATACACAAGTGTACCATATTTTTTCTTTATTTAAATTTGTTGTTTTCAATTTATATATTTTTAATAATTTATATTATATTTTCTAAAATTATTTTAGAAAGTCAATATTACTAAAAAATGTCAGGCGGTGGCACTCAAGGACCTAACGAGCCACGTTTTCATGTGCTTGCTCAATTAGAGCATTTGCAATCAAAATATACTGGAACTGGGCATGCGGATATGACCAGATGGGAATGGTATAATTTATTTTAATTATTTTTTCTCCCATTACCTTTAATAAAACTTTAATTTCTGTTTTTTCCAAGGGTCACGAATATGCATAGAGACACAAATGCTTCCATTGTTGGCCATCATGACCACACCTCATTTGTGGCAATCTGTGAAAATGAAACGCGTGCACGCTGTAGATATAATTTGCTTTGTCGAATGGTACAACCATGTGGACCTCCTACTGAAAAATCGCCTCTTGATGATCTTTAAACAGAACGATTTGAGAGGATTAAATTTCTCCAGAATTGAACTATTTGATGTTTTGATCTGTTACACGTTAATTTTTTTGGATCTATTTTTACATTCTTTTTATTGCATAAGTAAAAATCTGGGCATGCGGAGTCTTCTGTTAACTTTGAACGGGTTGAGTGAATTACGTTTTAAATATGTATGGCTAACTTTTGTTAGGTGATATCAAACTCAACTAGATTCGAGAGTGATTTCTATTTGATGTTTACATTTCTGCAGAATTTAATTTTTTTTAATCAAATTTAATCCCTCGGTTTTCTCAGTAAATAAGCTTATTGTTATTTGTCAAATTAAATTTATCAGAACAGCAATAACAAAAACCTCAACATATTTTTAATAACAGGAAAAACCACATCAACATTATCTTCCGACTTCAAAATTATTCTTCATTCCCGAAGCGGAGTTGTGTTGCAATGCGGTCCAAGTCCTTCTGACCCTAAGGAAAAAGACTTTTAAAAATATTAATAAAAATAATCAAAACCTGTTTGCTCAATTTTCGTCCACCACGCGCATCTTTCTCCACCCACTTAATTGCTTCCAACGATTGAAGAGATTTGCGTATAACAGCGCCAGATGCCAACACAAAATGGTTTGGCCGAACACCACGACGCTTATTGCCTCCATAAACTTTACGGAAAGCTCCAACACCTTAAAAATTTTTATTTCTAAACAAAAAAATTTAAAAAAAATACCGGCTGGCGAACGAATGTAAAGACGGCGAGCAATGCTGGCAACACGGACATAGTACCAATCAGGATTGATTGGTGCCAATTCTTTGTTCGTGCCAAGTTTGACCAAATCAGCCCATTCTGGAACTTTGATTTTCCCTCCTTTCTTCAGGAATGTTGAAATTGCATCAACAATTTCGTGTTGATCAACATCCTTTACGCTTGTTGGCTTGCCCATTTTTAATTGGTTGCAAAAATAATCTCACTAAAATAATTAAAACATAAACATGGACTAAATTTGTGAAACTAAATTCGCAGCAAACTTAATAAAGATACAAAATCAAAAAAATTTACAGATTTACCAAAAAATATTTTTGATAAAATGAAAATTTCCTCTAAAGTTTTTCGTTTTGGAAAATTAATTTTTTGCACAACATTTATTTTTGAAATAATTTGCCACTTTTTTTTATTTTCTTTTATTTTTCAACTCTTTTAGGCAAATAACTTTCCATTACTTCTTAAAAGAAAATGAATTCTTATCCTGACTTTGAACCTACTGCTGACTCAATAAATTATGAAAATAATGCGGAAGATCATCTTGATGATTCACAAAAGGACTTGAAACAACAGAACAGCGAAGTCAACGGCATACGCAATTGGGAAGCTGTTGATGATCCTAGTTTGTTTATTATTGGGGTTTATAGCTGCTTTTGTATTAAGTAACATTTTTTGGGGGGTTGGAACCTACTTTAGGCTCCTCGGACAAAAAAGTACGGGTATTGTGACTTATACTAGGTTTTTTGTTTTTGGACCGATTAGGCCAAGTGAGGTGTCATTCGAAAGAGCTTCGAAAACTGAATCGAACTAGGGGTGGGAGAAGTTGGTCCGACAATCAGGGGCCGAGTTACAGACCCCTGAATTTTGAAAAATAGAAGGGGGGAGTAAGCTCATTTAGGGGTGAAAAATTCGAAAATGCAAATAATAGCTTATTCGACTCAGCTCGTCGAGCTGAGTCGAATGACACCAAAATTACCGAAATCCGACTTGGTTTGACAAAGTTATGATCGTTTGTTTTAGCTCCTTACCTATGGTCATTGTTGAGGTTTTTGCTGCTACGGAGGCCCCAAGTACGTCCAGAGTAAGGGAGATAGGAATAGGTTTATGTTACTGACCCAGACCCAGCGACCGTTGACTCCCCGCGAGGCGCGTGCCGCGAAACCCCGCGCGAAGCGCGGGGTTTCGCACAAGCGCCTCGCCGACGCTCCATAGGTTTATGTTGACCATTTTGAACCTGTTTATCTTGGCTCAGAATCAAGATCTCGAGCTGATTTTGGTGTCATTCGACTCAGCTCGAGGAGCTCTTTCGAATGAGCTATTATTTGCATTTTCGAATTTTTCACCCCTAAATGAGCTTACTCCCCCCTTCTATTTTTCAAAATTCAGGGGTCTGTAACTCGGCCCCTGACTGTCGGACCAACTTCTCCCACCCCTAGTTCGATTCAGTTTTCGAAGCTCTTTCGAATGACACCTCACTTGACCTAATCGGTCCAAAAACAAAAAACCTAGTATAAGTCACAACATTCAAAAGTACAAATAAGTCAGCGTATGTTCGAGGATAAAGTTGTTGTGGTTTCCAAAGCAAGATGTGTTATAAGATTTGATGTAAAGATACCCAAAGACACCGAAAATGGATTCTGTAACTATTACCGTTTTTCCTTTCTAAATATTCCTTTTCCTTTTTTAGTTCAAAAGGATCCTAAACCACCGTTTACACCACCTTCAAATTTTTCTTCTGGAATTGTAACTTCTGCCAACAGGCGCGTCTCAACTCGTAAACGTCGTTCGGGCATACTAGCGCTTACTCCAACCTCTTCTGTAAAACGTCGTCGAATTACAAATGAGGGACGTGGGAATACTCCTGTTTCTACTACTCCAAGAAGTGCTAAGAGAAGGCGATCACGCGCGAAGAACCAAATCAATGGGACGCCATTAATCAATTTTGATGATCCTGAAGATCCATACAATTTCTTTTTTAAATCCAATGAACATCCTACACCATTGAAAGACATTAGCGTATATTTTTATAATTATTTTTTTCCGTAACTTTTCTCTAAGCCGAATAATTTCAGGTTAAACGCGCCTCATTTGGTGAGAGTGAAAAATCGCCAAGGAATCTTTTAATGGACTATAATAAGGAACCAACTTTTCGTTTTACGGTATAATGCAATTTTTCTATTTAATTTTGAACTTAAAATTTTGCAGTATGACATTAGTGACAAAAGTCTCAGCAATATGAGAACTCCATCATTAATCAAACGTTCAGAAGCTAGTTTAGTTGATACGCCCAAAGCACCACAACAAAAATCGTTACCAAGGACTAGAACTATTACACCTCGTGGTAAGCGGCCAATATATCTGGGTGTTTCTGCTGAAGATAAGCCTGTTACTACAGATATGCATGTTTTGTCTGCCTATGGGAAAGAAGTTGAACAACTTGAAGGTTTTTTTATAATTTGTCTATATAGTATTAATTATATTTTAGATGACAATGAAGGCAAAAATCTCGTCAATAGATCTTCGCCGAGGACTAGAACTACATCTCGTGGTAAGCGGCCAAAAATAAATCTGGACGGTTTTACTGAAGATAATCTTGATGTCATGTCAGCTTCTGGGAAGGAAATAGTTCAAGGTTTTTACAATTTAAATATGTATAATATATTATTTTCTTAACCCAGACGACAATAAAGACAAATATCTCACCAATAAACCGTCGCCGAGGATTAGAAGCCGTTCACCTTTAAGTAATATTACAACTCCACAAAAGCAGCAAACTCCACGTAAAAGTCCTCGAAGTGCTAAAAAGAATGAAACTGAAGAAGAAGAAGGCGATTATTTGGAGACAACTGATGAAAATGTTGATGTGGCAATAAATAAAGAGAATTCGGAAGACTTAAACGATAGTCACAACATCTCAATTCTTGAGGATAATAGCACACCTCAAAGGAAGCCAAGTCCATCTGATGCTATAGAAATTCTTAGTCCTGTGCAGGAGATTACTGAGGTTTTGATTTTTTGTAAATTTGATTTTTGCTCTTTGTTTACTTCCATTAATTAGGTCAAAGTAATGGGAGTGAAGGTTACTATCGCTTTTGTATACATACTTGAGTGTTTGATTATTACTGTTTCAATGTTTTTTGCTTTTTCAGAGCTTGTCAGCCTTTTTAATAGGGTTGTTCTGACATGAGTCAAAACAGGCAAATATTACTGTTAGCTTTTAAAATGTCTCGGCAGAAAATGTCGCTAGCGAACGAACATTCTTTTTTAAGTTAAACGTAATTTAACTTGTTTTAGCTCACAATCAACAATACTGGATCGTATCCTTCCAGTGCTGCGAGCGTTGAGGACAAACTTTTTGCTGGTTTCAAATTTGTGCTTACATCAGCGAATCGTCCCAATAAAGGTTTTTTAATAGAGAAAATTTTTCAATATGTTTTTTCAAGTGCATGACTTTAACAAGCGCGAATATCGTACAATAATTGGAGAACGTGGCGGTACCGTGATAGAAGATTTTTTGGATCTCAAGGAGGGAGAACTTGTTGTTTTGATCGCTGATACTTTTTATCGAACACACAAATATTTGTCCGCTCTTTCGTTGTCAATTCCTTGTTTGAGTTGTCTTTGGATACAAGAATGTGTTGCTAATAGAAAATTGCTCAAAAATGAAGAATTTCTGCTGCCAGCTGGTGAATCGACTTCTGAGCCTGGACGTATCTGTCAATGGTAGGTATTTCAAACAAAGAAATGTTCTCATTTTTTATAGGAAGCCTTTGAAAGGTGTTCTTTTTAATGGCAAAAAAGTCATCATTTACAACCGTTACTACAATGAAGATCCTAATGTTGTTTCATTTGGGGAAATTTGGATTCCAATGATGCGGAATCTTGGAGCTACAGTTGTTGGGATTGAAAATGGTGAACCTTTTTCGAAAGAGGTGAATAAAACTGTGACGCTTGAAGCAAAATTGGAATTTTGTAGGAAAAGTATGTTATTTATTTTTAAAAATCCTTCAACAACAATAAATTTAAGCTATTTTCGAATTCCTTCTCACCGAAAATGATTGTGAACTTGAGTTAGCCGGATGTGTAAGTGCAAAGAATGCTTTGGCTGTTTCAAGTGAATGGGTTATACAGGTTTATACTACAAATGATATTCTCAATTAAAGCTTTATAAACTTTTACTAGGCAATGATTACTGGAGAATTGCCTCGCGTAGAAGAATGTGATTGTTTCCGCTACGACTATATGCGAGAATGAATTAAAAATAAAAATGGTCAGCTGGAAGTAGATTATTTAAAAAAATTTTTTAAGAAACTTTTTCTACCAAGGAATTATTTATTGACTTACATATCTATTATTCTATATTTATTGAATTCAAAAATTTGTCTTTTATACAATTATATATGGGTAAAATTGATTTCACGTCTTTTTTGTTCTAATTATTTAAACGAGACCGGATCGAAGATTTCTTCAAAATAATAACTAATGTTTTTGGCCCAAATCCATCCCTTGATTTTACAAAAATAACTCAACAATTCACAAATTTTTATCTGTTATGTAAATAACAACAACAAAAAATAAAGAACCTCTTTTCCTTTACCCAATTTTTATTCTTTTGTCTCACGCAAACGACGGATCGTGCTTCGAACTGTGGCAGCGGTTGTTGTGCTGTAGTATAAAACATTATAGTGAGATCAAACGCTAATGAGTGACTTAAAGTCGATTAATGGAGTTAGGGGAATTATAGCTATGGTCTACATTGGGTCGGGATTAGGGGTGAGCGCATTGCGCTAAATTTTGGCCTTGTGTTTCGTTTTTCACGATCGCCTCTTGCGTTCACCCTTGGTCGGGAGCTAATCTTTACCACTAGCTAAATTGTCTTAATCTTGGGTTACTTTGAATGGGCCAAAATAAAAGTAAACGGGCAAAACCAGAAATTAAAAAACCCACACAAAAAATCACAAACCTGTAAACATAGGCACCACCAGCAACCTTTTTATGACATTTCATACACTGCCATATACCAACGCATGATCGCTTCATTGCTTCCTAAATTGTAGTGTGTGATAAATTAATAAAAATTGTTAAAATAAACCTTTCCACAAAAAGCGCAAGTGTATTTAGCATGTTGAGAAATCTCTGCCTTCTTCGCAGTTTTTCTCAAAGATGCTCCATAACGAGTGCCATATTTACCAACAATACCAACCTTTTTTGTGCGTTTTGCCTGAAAAAAAATTTTAAACATAATAAAATTGTTTAAGATTTACCATTTATTTATAGATCGTTTCGTCTAACCAAATAAAAAATTCTTGAACAAAAATTGATCCTAAAAATTTAAAATTTTTAGATTAAAAAAAAAGAGAAATTCGTCAATCACTAATAGGGTTGCCGTTTTCGAGTCGGGCCGACGGTCGAGGCATTTTTTTTCGGGCTTGTTTTTATCGAGTCGGGCCGGTACGAGTCTTTTTCGGGCCTAACTTTATCGAGTCGGGCCGATACGAGTCTTTTTCGGGCCTAAATTTATCGAGTCGGGCCGGAACGAGTCACTTTCGGGCCTGACTTTATCGAGTCGGGCACCGAGACATTTTCGAGTCTTTTTTTTTTAAAGATTTATTTAAAAATAATTAGTGGATTTGGAGGGATATCTCTGAATTAAAAGGTATATCGATGGATCAGGAGGGTAAAGGAAGGGCTGAAGAGAATTGAAATGGATATCAGTGGATTTGAGGGATTAAGGTGATTTAAATTATCGGAGGATTGATGTGAGATATTGCTAGATTTGGTTTTATTAAAGGAGATCAGATGATTAAGGGGTTCAGGATCGTATATCAGATGATTAAGGTGATATATTGTAATGGGATTTAGAAGGAATGAGGAGATTTGAAGGGATATCGGGACAGTAGAAAGGAAGAAATCTGGCCACTTAGTCTTCCAAAAGTCTTAAACTTTTCGACTCCGGCGGTGAAAAGGATGAAATCACTGATATACCTCCAAATTACTGGTGCCACTTAAATCCACACTTAATCCCTCAAACCACCTTATATCCTCAGATTACCCCTTATATCCCGGATGGTGGAATGGTGGACTGCGGGTTGCCTAAGATTGCGTGTTTTTTGACTTGTAGATTTAAGATTGCGATTGTGGATTTTAATGTTAGAATTGCTGACTGCGGAAACTTCCAGACTCTCAAAGATTGAGTTTCAAAAGTTCAAATGGGACGGGATCCCGCGGGATATATCCCGTAAATCCCAATAATCCAGCTTGCCACTTAAAGCCAGTAATTCTTCCTTTCAGCGCCGCAGGCGAAAATTTTTCGAATTTTGGATGGCCAAAGAGCCAGATTTCTTCAATTTTTGACCATCGAGTCTTATTCGAGTCGGGCCGACTTTTTCCGAGACAATTTTTTTCGGGCCTGTTTTTATCGAGTCGGGCCGTTACGAGTCTTTTTCGGGCCTAACTTTATCGAGTCGGGCCGTTACGAGTCTTTTTCGGGCCCAAATTTATCGAGTCGGGCCGGTACGAGACTTTTTCGGGCCAAACATCGAGGCATGACTCGATCTTTCGGTCCGAGTCGGTCCATTTTGGCAACCCTAATCACTAAGCAAAATTCATTGATTATGAAAATAAGTTTCATAAATACGCTGTTTTTGCATAAAAATAAATTTGGCGAAATGTTTTTACTCTTTTTCTTTTTTCAAATTTATTCAACACTCTATTTTCATAAATTAGAATGTCTCTCTTTGTTCTACGTGCTCCTTCCTCAAAATTTTATTTAACAAGGCGAGTCTGACTCTATGGGACGGATTATTATTTTTCCCAACTAATGAGGAGAGTTATTCCTTACAATTAGTTCAAAAGTCTCCGCCATGGTGTCGGGTTCACATCAAATAAAATTAATTGTTTCCTCATTGCTGTATCTGGACTATTTTTTTGTTCGCAAAACGACTTTTTGTAATCTCGCTTTTTAGATAGTAATTTACCTATTTTGATTCATTACTAATTAGTCCAATTTTTTGCCTTACATACTTCTTTTTTATATTTTTGATTTAGTGATTATTTCTTTAATTTTTCACTAATTTAATTTTTAGGTGCTATAAAAGTTTAAATAAATTTAATTTTATCATCATATTCTTATTTTTCACATACTCCTTTTCTACTTAATTTTATGTAATTAATGCCAAGAGAGGAAGAGGACGTTTTTGATAAAGAAATTTCGGCGGACAGTAGTGATAATTCTGACGAAGATGAATATGAAGTTGAAAAGATAGTCTCTGACGAGTGGGATGCCAAAAAGCAAAAGCGATTTTATTGGGTCAAATGGGTTGGTTACCCATCTAGTCAGAATACTCTTGAGCCGGAAGAAAATTTGGTTATTAATTTTTGAAGTTAAATTTTATGTCAAAGTTTTTTTAAGAAATGTCCAGCATTATTGGAAGCTTATAAGGCTAAAAAGGAGCGAAAAAGAAAGTTTGTTTTTTTATAATTTTTTTGTTTAATATTTAAATTTTTAGAGAAGTTTATGAGCAAGACAGTGGAGACGAAGATTTTATTGTTCCAGATGACCAATCTCCAATAGTTGACTTAAAAAGTAATAAAGAGCATCGACATGAGAAAACAGTGAAGATAAAAGGTGAAAAGAAGAGCACTAAATATTCTGATCAATCTACTTCTTCAAGCACTTTAAGCCGACTTTTGAAGAATATGAAAAGGTACGGGTTTCAATTGATGTTTTTTTATATTTGTGTCAAGTTGTTAAGCTCCACTTATAATTATAAGGCGATTTTTATTTTTTCAGAGACAACAACTTTCCACGATCATCGTATTCTTCATCTTTCACACACGAGAAAAAGAATCGAGTTGAGAAGAACTCTTCATCGACTTCATCAAAAGATTCTTCACGTTCGTCAAGTTTACGACCAAATTCTGAAAGTTCGACGCTCAAAAATTTGAAAAATAAAAGAAAAATACTGTCAA
Organism: Meloidogyne incognita; assembly: GCA_036172945.1. Classification (NCBI taxonomy): domain Eukaryota; kingdom Metazoa; phylum Nematoda; class Chromadorea; order Rhabditida; family Meloidogynidae; genus Meloidogyne; species Meloidogyne incognita. Next base: position 4,492,949 of record JARQAC010000002.1, read on the forward strand.
CTGTGGATGAGGAGGAAGGTGACAAAACAATTCCAAAGAAGAAGAAAGTTGAAAAGACTGAAGAAACTGTGATTGTGAAAAGTATAATTTTAAATTTTTGTTGGGAAATTGAATTTTGGGGGCAATATGTAACTTTAGTGCTAGCTTCTCCTTATTTTCCTTTGTTCTATCCAGTGAATTTTTAAAATTAAAATTAATTTTTTATTAAATTCTATCTCGCTTTTTCCGAAACTAATAAATCTCGAAGGGCTTGGACTTAATATGAAGTAACTTTTCAAATGAAGGCCTAATAATTATCTTTGTAAACCCATGATGATTGTTAATCCCTTCAGTAATTTAGTCGCCAAAGGTAAAATAAGCTTCCATATCCCGATTATTTACTTGAAGACCATTAATAAATATAAGATTATTTTTAAGGGATCAGCTTAAGCCCAACTTCTGATGAAGATAGTAATATTGATGAAGAATCACCCAAAAAACCTTCAAAGGAAACAAATCAGCAACAAGTTAGTAAATTAAAGACTTCATCAATTATTCCAAATTCTTCTTCCTCATCGTCCTCTTTTGCAGATTTATATCAAAAATTTAAAAAGAAGAAAAGTGTGGAAGACGCCAAAAAATTGAAGAAACAAAAAAGTGAAGAAGAAGAAAAATTGGAAAAGAAAAAGCGAATAGAAAAATTTAAAAAAGAAGCTTTACAAGAATATTTATCAAGGTTTTTTAAAATATTTTTTAATTTTTTTGAATAATTTTTATAGTCAAAGTGATACAGATGATGAATTGAGCTCGACAAATAATAATTTGGAAGGAACAACTAAAATTAAACAAAAGAAGATAATTAATAGTGAGGATAGTAGTGTTGATGGTGGTGAAGAAAATTCGGATGATAAAGAAAAGGAAGAAAATGTTGGAAGAGTTGAGGTTTGTGAATTTTTTTAGGTTATTAAATATTAATTTTTATTTAAATTGAAAATACAATTATTTTTTAAATTTTTTCGACGAGTTTAAAGGAGGAAGATTTTTTTTATTTTTGTCCTTAAATACAAATTTTTAGAGAACGAGTGATGACAATAGTATTGATACTTCACCAGATGAACAACAACAACAATTTATTTCCGACCAAAACGAAATTGTTGAAGAAAGAAATGAAGAAAAAATTTGTGAATTAAATATTGGAAACAACAATGAAGAGCAAAGAGTAGGCGATGATTCTGTTAATGATGAACTAGTGAAAGGATTGGAAGAAATTGATCGTTTATTTGAATATAAAGGTGAATTATGAAAATTATATTTTTTCGATTAAGTCTTTTAATGCAAGAAAACTTTGTAAGCTTTTTGTTTCATTAAGAAAGTTTTGTTTTTTTGCAAAGTCATTGAATTCTGTCATTTTTTGGCATTGTTAATTTTGAAATTTTTACAAAATGAAATTTTAGCCAAACAAAATTTTCCTTCGAATTTTCTTTCAATTATAAAACTTTCAAAATGTTAACTAATGAAAATTTTTGGGGGACTGACAAAAAACATTGACTTTTTTGTTGGTTAACAAATTGAAACTTATTGATTAATTTTCTCTGTTTAAAGCGGCTTTAGAATATTTAAAATTGTTTTTTCGTTAGTTTATTTATTGATTTTCTTTTCTAGCTGTTTTTTGAACACTAATTTTAGTTTATATATTTTTAGTCGAAAACATTACTGCAACAGAAAATCAAATGCCAAAACGACAATTGCTCGTTGATGGAGATGATAGCGATAATGTATCTCAAGAAACTGACCAAATGGATTTACAAATTCCTCCAACACCAAAGAGTTATGCTACTGTTGATTCGTTTGAAGATGAATTGGATTTAAGTACAAATGGTCAAATGGGTGTTTATCAAATGGAAGAAGAAATTAAACGAGATAAACAAAGGATGGCATCTACTTGTTCTTGTAAGGTTTTTTCTAATCTATTAGTCTAAATTAGCTAGTACTCAGACAAGATCTAAATACTATAGTATTTAGATCTTGTTTGAGTCTCAAGATTTATGGTTTTTTGTTTATTTAAAAACAGTAAAGGTGTCTTTTGTAGATTTGGACTCAGCATCTATTGATTACCTACTCGCAAATCTTAAAAATATCGAAAGTACTACTTATTTTTTCTAGACCAGTAAAAGCCACCTTTATTAAAAACAGTTTTAATAGCATCCTCTATTGTTGCGTTATTTCTTTGACATTAAAAAAAATTTTTTCAGCCACAGGTAAACGATCAGCCACAATTCCATCAACCGCTAGTGATGATTTCTATCAACGTTTACTTGATGGAACTATTGATGACTGGGAAAATCAATCGGAACTGACTGATGAAATATTAGCGAGCATCCCTATGGAGGAAATGGATAAGCCAGACTATGAACCGTTAGAGGTTTGTTTTAAATCTTTACTGATTCTTTTCTAAATTTTAATCTTTAGCCGATTAGTGTTGATAGTCTTTTCAAAGGCAAGGTTCGTGTTTTTAATTCGCCGAACCAAAAGAATGGATTCGATCTAGGATGGAAGGTTTAATTTTTTGAAGTTTATAACTCTTAAAATTTTCCTTGATTTTTAGGTCGAAAGTATTCTTGGAATTGCTGCCGAAGATGATGACATGTGCATTGTTAAATTTATTGGATTTAGCACTCCTCAAAAGCTTCCTTATGAATTGGTTCGAGAACATGCTTTACAGGTATTTTGCTTGTTTTTGTATAGATTGTAGGGTGTGAATATTTTAAATATGCAGTCACGGTAAAAAGGGTTCTAACAGTAAAGGTTTTATCGCGAAATCCCATAATATCCGTTTAAATGTTCGTCTCTTATTTTTCTTTTTTCGTCATAGGACTATGTAATGTATCATCAATGGATTGGATGTAAGATTAATCCAACATTGAGAGGTGCTTACTGGGATAAGAAATTGCTTAATCCTTCTAGTTGGATGACAGAAAAAGCGTTGACATCATTTAAGCAGTGGAAAGAAGAAGAGGATGCGCGTAATATTAAAAAATAGGTTGAATTGTTTGTGCTTTATTTGACACTTAAAAATGATATCCCAGTTAATAATGATATTTATGTGGTTAGTATTTAAATGTTAGGTATATTTGTTTGTTTTTTTGTCTGAAAAAAATAAATTTTTAGAATTTTTCACGTTTTCTAGTTTATTTTTTGTAATTAATTACGAATAGGTAAAAGTCTATTATTTTTTAGTATTTAATTCACAAGAGAAAATAACTTCAACAACAAAATTTAATATCATTAATCACATCAACTAGAATTTTTAAAAATTAAGAAAAAAAAGTATGAATTTAGAATAATGAGAGAGAGAAAGAAAGGGGAAGGTTAAAATTTTTCTAGTGATATATCTAACACAAATTGAAGGGCTAAAACAACAATTGAGAATAAAAAAGTGAAAGTTTGTGAAGATGTTAGAAATGTTCTTTTTAAAAATAGAAAGATTTTGTGATATTTTTGGAATATTTTTAGAAAAGAAAAAAATGAGGAAAATAAATTTGTGAAGAAATTAAATATTTAAAAATGTGTTTGTTGAAAGCAACGCGCAAATGTGTGTTTTCGAGAGAAAAAATGTTTAAAAAGATTTAAATTGGTAAAGGAAGAAACTTTCAAGAAAGGTGTTTTGTTTAAATTTAAAAAAAACTTGGAATAAATTTTGTTCTTTTCTTCCTTTTTTTGTAAAAACAAATAATCTAAATTTAACAATGAGATTGTTCTTGAAGGAATTTGGAGAATGACAAAGAAAAGAGAGTCTTTAAAGTATTTTACTCCAATTATTTAAATGGTCGTCATTGGGGGGTTTGGATTGGACTTGAAAAACTTTTTAAATATTTGGAGTAAATAAATGGGGAATAATTATTCTTTTGAGGCTTACATAATGAGTATCGCGATAAAATATATCATTTTTTGACTATAATTTTTAGATTAGTTTTTTGGAAAAATGTTATGCAAAAAAATGATTAATTTTATCGATATAAAAATGCGCGTTGATATTATTTTATAGGAAAAATATACGGCCAAGAGACCCAAAAATAAGGGGAATTAAAGAAATTTAGAAATTAAAGAATTTTGAGGATTTTGATTGAAAAAAATTAAAAGCAGCCGGGGAAAAGGAGTGAAAAAATTTAAGAAGAAGACAAACCCGTGTTTAGTCAAGAAAGGAGAGAAAGAAAAAGAAATAATAATTACAAAAATTGCTTAAATTTCTTCTACGTTTTTTTGTAAATCATTTCCATCATTTTTTAATTTTCATCTTTTTTTATTAAATCCATTTTATCTGCTCCTCCCTCTTCATTTCTTGGCGTGAACACTTTTTTTTGTTTTTAATACAAGTAATTCTCTTGTATTTATTGTTTGTTATGCTGTTGTGGGGAAGTTTTTCTTTAGCCAAAACACTGACCATGTCTTAGGTAAAAGGGCAAAAAATAATAATGTGTGGGATAAAAAAAAATAATTTTTTTGAGGAGAATATTATTTGTGTTGTTTTTATGCGCGTTGCGTAGTTAAAAATGTTGAAAAAAGAAAATTATTGAGAGTTTGTGTGTTTGTGTTTAATTCCTCAATTGTTGTTGCTCTTCATTTGTAATTATTGAATGTCTTCTCCGCCTTACAAGTTGACTTCCATTTTTTTCTTCTGTTCGAAGATATGCCCGATCCAGCAATATTGAAGGAATGAACAATTGAAAATTGTTTGATCTAAAAAAGAAGAGAGAGGGGAATAATTAAAAATTTGTTTAAAAATATTTTTTACTTTTTTTCTAGTCGTTGTTGATTTAATTTCCTTTGTTGTCCTTGTTCTTGTTGTTCATCAACATTATTTTCTTCTTCTTCAACATTTTTTTCTTTTTTCATTTTACTTTCTTGATCTTTTATAAATTTTTCAATTAAATTATTTTGTTGTTTTTCCTCTTCTGTATTTGCAATATTTTTTATTGTTGCTGCTTCTTTTAATTGTTCCATTGGATATTCTGTTAGTGGAACTGAACGACGCATTACTGTTGTGCAACATCTTTAAAAAAATGATGAAAAAAAATTTTTGTAAAAGTTTTTTGATTAAGTACCTAACACAATGTTTAGCTCCAAATCCTTTACATCTATGTCCACATTCACAAATATCATCAACATCAAAAAATGTTTTTGCTGCTACATAATTTAATATTAGCAATAAAAATAAAAGTTTTTTGAATAAATTTGTGTTTTGTTGCCGTCTTGTTGTTGTTGTTGAAGTCATTTTATTTTTTTGAATAATATAAAAAAATAATAAATTATTAAATGTAGTAATAAGTAATAATGCCTTTGTGTGGCTTTTTTTAAATCTAAATTTAAAAATAATAATTATTATTTTGGATATAAAATAAGAAGAGAATATTCGCAAAATTTTTTAAATATTTTGTAAGCCTTTTAATGTGCTCTAAATCCGATAAAAACAGAATTCTTAAAATTGAAATAAAATATGTGGAAGGATTTGACGTAATTAGTAGGTAGTTATTTTCGACACACATTTTTTGTTTATTTATTTTTTAATTAATATATAAGGGCATGTTTTGGTTGTGTTATGCTTGAGTGTTTCTTTAAGCGTTTTTTAAACGGATATATTTATATCTAAACGGATTTAGTCGTATAATATACTTCCACATTAATCCTTCAAATAAATGTAGTTTTTTTTGTTTAGATTTAAAAAATATTTTTTAAATTTGTTAAAATGAAGTACTAAAATAATAATAAAATAAATCTGAACAGATTTTAAGGGGGGGGGGGAACTTTGTGAGAAAATGACGCCATTTTTGATTTACTAGAACAAAAATTTCTTTTTCCAAAGGTTGTTTTTGTCCTACAATTTTTAAAATAAAAATATTTTTATGTCAAAAATAATGTGAGAAATTTTTTTAAATTTTCTTTGGAGGACTATATTTGACTTTGCATTAAAATTATTTTTAAAAAATTAAAAAAATTAAGTATATCTACTTTTAAGGATTTCTCACATCCAAATACATTTTTTAATATATTAATAATTAATTTTGAAAAAAAAAAGAATTTGTGTGGCCAGTAAATAAGGAAATAAACAATTATATATTTAATTATTTTTTTACAAATTTAGCAAATTAATTATTTTAAAAATATCCCACAAAAAGTCCATTAAATAGATTTATTGGCATAAATGGACAATGAAAAAATATCGAAAAGTGAGGTTTGCCGGAGTTATCTTTAGGTAGACATCTTCCCCCTATTAAGTGGCAAATCAGATTTTTACTTTAGTAGGGAGTTTAAGTGAGGTGTATGAGTTTTTTTTGAAATTTTTTGAATTTTTTTAAAACAATTACTAAATACAAATAAGTATCAATTCCCAATTTTGCCTTTTTTGAAATCAAAAAAATATTTTTGGTACAATTATTGGGGTACACTTCTGTACAATAATTCTTTTATTAGAATTGCGTGAAAAATTAGATTTAATTCTGTTAATTAATTTTATTTTATGAATTTTTGTCAGACTTATTTTGTGACTAAATACATATCGTAGTTTAGTAATTTTTATAAAGTTAGTGGAGCAAAAAGGAATGTAAATAAAATAAAATAATTTTGTGAATGTGTGTAAATATTTAGTTGCGATTTAATTGTAATTAAATAAATATATATATATATATATAAATTAACTGATAATAAATTAAAGAATGGAGAATTAAAAATTTTGAGTAAAAAAATTTTCTTTTTATTTGATAAAGAAGGAAGTAAAAAAAGAGATTATAATTAAAAAATATTTTTTTAGGAAGAGGCGTGGTGAATTGAAAAGATTAACAGCTAAAATAAAAAGTTTTTGGTTGATTAATAAATATATTTTTATGTACATATATGTGTTTGGATTTAATTTGGGGGAATTTTTTTAGAGAGTTTTCCTTTTTTAAAAGGATTTCAAAATTAGATTTATGTGGGTGTTTATTTATCTAATAAAATGTTTTTGATCCAGATTAAAAAAATATTTATAAAATTGGAAACACTTTAGTTTAATTGTATTTATTTGTTTTTAGTCTTTGACGTAGTAAAAGGTCAAGAAAATTTAATAATTTAATAGTGCATTTTATATTGGACATAAAAATTTTTTCTAAAAATATTTTTTGATATTTCCGGTAGGGGAGGGGGGGGGGGGGGGGGGGGGGTTGGTTAGCCTTTGATTGTGGAGGCTCAAATAGAGAAGAATAAGAGACGCCACAGGGAAAAATTAACTTGTAGCCAACAACCCTAATTTTCGGTAATGAGGAAATATTTTGTGTATTTGTTAAATAATTCTGGTCTAAAATGGACATTTTTTAGTTTCTGTGTAAATCTGATTTTTTTTCAGAATTAACTTTAAAAGTTTTTTACATTAACTTCCTCTTAGACTGTTCATAAAGACATGGATATCAAAAAAAAATAAAATATAATTTTCATTTCCTTTTATTTATATTTGTGGATTTGTATTAAGAGGATTTAAAATTTCTAGTGGAAAAAATTTTTCTGGCAGTACATTCCAGCAGTGTCTTCTTTTAAGAAGAAGACATTGCTGAAAGTGTATCTCTTTTCAATAAAAAAAGGGGAAAGGGTGTATTTACTAAACAAAATTAGTCTGTTTATTTATTTATTAATCCTCTTTTCTTTTTCAACATTCCATAAAAAACGTAAAAGAGAATTTATTTTTATTTATTTATTTTATTAATATTTTTTGCCAAATTGGCGGCGGAAACTGAAGGAACTTTAGAAAATTAAATTGTGAAATTTGTAAGAAAGGAAGAGGAAGGAAGGAAGGGGAAACGTTCAGGTGAGTGATTTAATATCTGAAGGGGAAAAGCAGAGTATTCGCTGCTAGGGGCCAGGAGAGACTGCAGTTGGTAAAGCAATAATACGTACATATATAGCTGTTAGGAGGTCGGCAAGTTCGATTCTTGCTTTGTAGCTAAATTTTATTTCTTTTAAAAATAATTTCAGAAAATATCCTTTATTTTGTATTTAGAAGGTTATTTATTTAAAAAATAATATTTATATTTTATATATTTTTTTATTTTTTTTATTACGTTAAAGAACATATTTACGTAATAATTATGCACTTTAAAATATTTTACAGTAAAAACAAATAATATGACAACATTTCCCTCCTTCCCCACCCCTTTTTTTTGTCTTGAAGCGGAAAAATATTATAAAAAATACGAGTATTTTTGCTACAATTTTTTTGGAAATTAAAAGGGGGGAGGGAGGAAGTAATTAAATATTAGAGCTTATTAAAAATATAAAAGTGTGAAAAAATTAAAGTTTATAAATTGTAGTAGCTAACGGATTAAATGAATTTAGTAAATAAATAAATAATTATTTTTTAAATTAAAAGTATTTTTTATAAAAAATATTTTAAAATGAACAGGTTTTTCTAATTAAAAAATGTTTTGATTTTATTTTTAATTTTTTTAGGTATTTAATAAATGAATATATTTAAATTATTTGACTAATTATAGAACAAAATATATTTACTTTTTACCGCCTTAGGCATTTATTTTTGATATTTTAATTAAAAATAACTTTGAACGGGGAAAACTTAAAAACAAGACTAACTAGGTAGTCTCTTTTTTTATTTTAAAAAATAATTTTTAATTGACAAATGTTTGATTAAATAAATAATAATTTTTATTAGTTAAATAAATAAGGGAGAGGAGGGGAAGAAAAGTTTTTTTATACATATGGATAAATTTAAAAATAAAAAAATTATTAATCAAAATATATATTTTTCTTTTACCTTAAAAAGATCTTTGTTTTGTTTTTTTCAATTTTTTATCATTGAATTAAAGAAAAAAAGAAAAATTCACGTGTAAAATGAGTGTAAGAGAGAAATGTTGCTAAATATTTTATTTTTCTTTTTATAATTTAAAAATTGGAGAAAGGGGAGGGGGGGAGGGGGAAGGGGGAGTAAATAAATAAATAAAAAGAACAAAGAGCATTTTAGTATTTTTGCAATTTGGAGAAGAGTTGCAACAAACAAAGAAAAATTGTTTTTTTTTGGTTGTTTTTGGAAAGAAAATAAATGATAAAAAAGGTGTTGAGTAAAAAAATTTTTTCTTTAAAAAGTTAAATTAATTTTTTGAACTGACAAAACAAAATTTTTTTTGATTGTTAAAATTAGTATTTAAATAAATATATCTATCAAATAATTTATAAATTATTTTATTTTACAAAAAAGGAGAGAATATATTTAATTATAATTTTTATATTAAATCAGAGTTCTCTAAATTAACAGGTTTTTTTGAGGGAATCCTCCTCCTCCTCCTTTTGTTTAAATTTTTTAGTTGAAAAAAAAGAATTATTTGATAAAAAATTAATTAAATGAATGAATAATTAAATAAATAAATAAATTATTTAAATAAAAATGTAAAAATGGCGTGAATATCAACAACTTGTGATTAAAACAAAAAAATTTTTTGTGATAAAAATTGGGCGTTTTTTCTTTCTTTTATTGAGTGCAAAGAACAATAGAGAAAAGAAAATTTTAGAAACAATTTTTCTTTTTGATTTTGAAAGAGAGGGAGGGGAATGATTTTTGGATAAATATTTTTTTATTAAAAAAATATTAGGCTTCTCGAGGGTTTTTTTAAGTTTTATAAAATTGGGTTTGGAAATAATTATTTTTTAAAGGTTTTGAGGAGAGATATTGAAGAAGAAGGTAGATATGAATTCAAAAAGCTAAAAACTTGACTAAAAAACGCCAAAATATTTACTAACTTGAGTGAATTTTGTAGTGAATTTTTATGAAAAAAATTTTATAATAAAATAATTATTTTTAAAAATTTTAAAACTGAGTATGTAGTATTGGACATTTAATAATAAATATATTTTAAAAAGAAGAAAAAATTTTTTTCTTAAAGTGGTTTGTATGTATATATATGAGAAGTGTCCATCTTCTGTCCAATTTATTCCATTTTATATATTCCCTTTTAGTTTGTGGAATTTGTGGGTGGGGGGAGGGGAGGGGAGGATTGGTAGTTGAAGACAAATACATTAAAGAATTAAGAGGCTCAAGAATGGATGTGGAGAGTGTGTATGGCTAGCGCAAAAATGGGTGGAGTTTAAAAAATAAAATGAATAATACGTCGGCTAAAAATATGGGGATGGGTGGAGGAAATAACGCATCAGACTTTTTATTAAGAAATATTGGAGTAAACTGGAATATATTTTTGATTTCAAAATTTTTTTTAATCTTTAAAGAATGTTTAACAATTAAAGTTGAGAGAATGAGCACACCAAAAATTGCACTACATATTATTATTTAATTTGTATTTAGTAAAAAGGAGGGGAGGGAGGGGGAGGGAGGGGTGGATAGTAATCGTTTTCTTGTTTGTTTTTGTCTAACAATTAAAATTTTGTATATTTTTTGGAGGAGGAGGAGGGTATTAAAATGTGAAAAAATAAAATAAAAATAAATTCACATGTTATTCACATTGTTTTTTTCAATGCTGCTCGCCGCAACATTCTCCATATTTCTTTTCTAAAAAAATTTTCTTATTTCTTCTTCCTCGTATCACTTCCATCAACAATTTTCAAGTCCAGTCTCTTTCACAATTGCTTTCATCATCACAATCATCATCTTACTTTTAAAAAATATTTGTAAGTAGATACTCACTCACTCACAAACACACTTTGCTCTCTCTCTCTTTCCTTATTACTATTTCCGCTCTCGTTATCAAAAATTTTGTTGTAGTTATTTTGGGTTTATTTGGCGCGGACTTGGAATTGCTAAAAAGTTCTAGAAACAGAAAATTTAGCATAAGGATATTCTCTGAAGTCTATTTGGGGGTTTGCTTTAGTATTCGCCCACCGAGATCGAAACTCGAGGTTCCTCTCGCCGAGCTGAGTTTAAGGATGTAAGAATTTGTTGCGGGAAACTAAAACTCGCAAAGATACAGGCCCAAACAGCCCTAATTAATTTCCTTTATTTTAAAATGCTCGTTGAACTTTGTGTGTTAATTTGGTGTCTGTACATACATAATATCAATTAGAAACACACCACCACCCACGTTTATACAAACATATAAATAAATAAATAATTAGTTGTTTGACGGACATGTTCTTTTGTTTTAATGTTTTTGATTACGTTGAAGTAAAAAATGTATAAAAACATTAAAGGTTGGGAGTATTCTAGGTGTTTAAACTTAAAGTTTAGTGTAGATACTTTATTTGGTTGTTTTGAGATTGTAAATGTTTAATGGAGAGAATATTTGACCTAGGATATAATTTTAGATGCTTAGCTTGCTGGGTTTGGATTTAAACACGTAGTCTAACATTAGTCTAATTAAAAGTTGAATTTAGTAGTCTAATACTAGAGACCGGACTGAGAAGGTCGACGAGAATCGAGAGCTCGAAAAATATTGATCTCAATAACGAGATTTTTGTTGGAGATCTCGTCTCGTTCCGGTCTCCATTAAATACATACTATTCATTTTTGGAAACTTTTGTCTTTAATTTATACATACAAAATTTAAAAAACAAATTCTCTTTTTCAATTAAATTTTACCTACAATAATAATTAAATAACAATTTTCTTCATTAAAAATTCACATGAATTTCTGCTGCTTTTATTATGTTTTTAATTTAATATTATATACACTCCTCCACAAAAGTATAAGGGCACTTGTATTTTCGCAATTTTTTTAGTTCCAATGATCCAAATTTTCTGAAAATTTATATACACACCTTTTAGTGAATAACTAATAAGATGTGCATCGATTTTTGGCTGATTTTTTATTTTAAAAATTTTTAGACAAAAATTTGAATTTTCGGCCTCCACAAAAGTATAGGGGCACCTACAAAAAAGATATTTCCAAGATGAGGAAAAATCTACAAAAATTCTAGCAAACATACATAATGATATTATGAAAAAATAAAAAAGAATTAGACCTATATCCTTACCCGGAGCCGAGATCCTGAGACCCCGAAAATCAACGTAAATCAAGGGTAAGACTCTTTAAAAAAATTTTTCGACCCCTTATGGTTTGTTGTGAATTTTGATTTTGGGCTCATTCGAAAGCCCTTGAAATTTGCTACAAGATAGCAAAAGTTTTATTTTCTAGAAAAATTATCTCAGTAAGTTCCTAAGATTTTAATTTCTAAGGCACAAAAAAGCGCCCTAATGCCCCAAAAAATTAGCTACGGAAGATTAACGTGCTGCATATCTTTATTGAATTGATTCTGAGATATAAGAGTTATACTATCTTGTAGCAAATTTCAAGGGCTTTCGAATGAGCCCAAAATCAAAATTCACAACAAACCATAAGGGGTCGAAAAATTTTTTTAAAGAGTCTTACCCTTGATTTACGTTGATTTTCGGGGTCTCAGGATCTCGGCTCCGGGTAAGGATATAGGTCTAGTTCTTTTTTATTTTTTCATAATATCATTATGTATGTTTGCTAGAATTTTTGTAGATTTTTCCTCATCTTGGAAATATCTTTTTTGTAGGTGCCCCTATACTTTTGTGGAGGCCGAAAATTCAAATTTTTGTCTAAAAATTTTTAAAATAAAAAATCAGCCAAAAATCGATGCACATCTTATTAGTTATTCACTAAAAGGTGTGTATATAAATTTTCAGAAAATTTGGATCATTGGAACTAAAAAAATTGCGAAAATACAAGTGCCCTTATACTTTTGTGGAGGAGTGTACATACATAAAAAGCAATCTTTGTTTTATTTTTAGATATCTTTTTTAGCTCTTTGTTAAGAGATTTTTGTAGCAAATATTTAAATTTAAAAATTAATTCCTCGAAAAATTGTGTGGAATTAATTAATTAATTAAAATTATTTTAATTAAAATATTGGAAAAATATTGGCAGTAAAAATTTACATAAAATTACTTCCTTTTATTTTTTAAATTCACAGAAATTAGCACAATAACGGAGAAACTTTTTAAGTTTAAAAAAATTTAGAAATTTTTTTGAAAAAGATTTAAATTTTCATTCATTAATAAGAAAATGAATAAAAATTTATTAAAATAAAAAAATACAAATTATTATTTTTTATTTAAAAAAGTAATATATATGTATTTTAATAAGTTTAAATTTTTAGGGAGAATGGGTAGGAGAGGAGGATATTTTTGGATTGAGAGAAAATTTTATAAATATTTTTAAATTTAAAAAGGTATTTGTGATATTTTCATTATAATATTTTCACAAAACAAACAATTCTCTATTGAGAGAAATAAAAATAATTTTTTTTTTAGATTTTTTTTTATTTGAAGTCAAAAAAAATTTTATTTTCTAAATTTAAAATTAAAAAAAGTTTGTTTTCGTTCTTTTATGGGTATTTGCTTTTTTCACGCTTTTTTTACTTAAAAATTTTTTTGCCATTTTTCTAATATATAAATTGCTTTTAATAATAATATTTTTTAACAAATAAATATATACTTTTAAGATTTTTAAGAGAGGGGGGGGGGAGGGTTTTGCTTGTTTTGAATTGAAAAATGTTTAAAGAAAGTGTAAGTTATAAACAAGTTTTTATTTTTAATGTGTTACTTAAATATATTTTAAATATGATAAACACAAGTTTAGTGAAGGGGAAATGATGTGAATGAGAAGGTAGTGAGGGAGTGAGGGAGGTTTTAATGAAAGTTTTAAATTCTTTTATGTTTTTATTTAAAAAGAGGGAGAGTTATTATTTAATTAATTGAAAGATTAAAATTTTAAATTTAAATGTTTTTATTCCCTGCTTAGTTAGTAGGGGGGGGGAATTAATTCTGTGTAGAGAATATTTAGAGGATTCATAAAAGTTCACATTTTTTTTGTTTAATATTGCTAAAATTATTAGTAAAAATTATATTTTATAGTTAATGTATTATTTAAATAATTAAAAGAAAACACACACTCACTCTTTTTCTCTCTAAGCTTACAAAAAGGATTTAATTTTTATAAAAAATAATTAACATTTTAATATATAATTTGAATTTTAAAATGTAAGAGAGAAAAGAGGATTTAAATATTATTTATCATAAGCCTTTTGTGTTTAAAAGATTAAGAAGTTTTTTTGAAGGAAATTAAATATAATGTATATATGTTGCGTAAGCAGAACAACACAAAAAAATTTCAAAAAAAAGATGAGTAATTTATATATATAATATATTTAAATACGTCATTTAAATATATATTTACTTTTTTTTCGTTTTAAAAAAATCTTTGTCATTAAGCAAATATTTACCTAAAACTAAATAATCTTCTTCCTTTTTTTATAATTTATTTGCATAATCAAAAATTTTGCAAATCTACCCACGCCTTTTATTTTTATTTGATCTTTATATTTTATCTAATATTTACCTATATTTTTTTATTATTATAGATCAGTTTTGATTAATGAGTCAGAAAAATGTTGAGAAAATATTTTAGATAATAAGTAGTGGAGAGGGGGGGGGAGAGGGAGAGGAAGGAGGGGGGAGTTTAATTGAGAAAGAAAAAAAATATTTTCTGATAAAAAATACTTTTTAAAAATTAAAAGAAAATATTTATATGTATGTACATAAATCCGGAAATATTTTAAGAGGTTTATTAATAAAATTAGAAGAACTTTTTGTATTGCCGTCCCCCCCTCAACTAATTATCCTCCTATATACTTGTGTATCCTCTTTAAATTTTCTCTCCCCTTTAAATTAACTTTTCACAAAAAAAATTATTTTAATTAATTTATTAAACATTTAAAATTAGCTGCCAAATTTTACTTTTTTAATCTTTGAACAATTCCAAAAATATATCCAAACAAAATTTGTTTTTATTTCCTCCTAGACTATTTAGGTAATTCTCTCTCTTTTTTCTAATTGAAAGAATTGTTTTGGGAAATGGCGTATTTATTTTAATTATTTGGATTAAAGTGAAGAAGAGACTAAAAAAAGAAGAAAAATAGTAACAATATTTAAAAGAAAGGAGGGAAGGGGTGAGGGGGGTAATTTCCGGAAATATTTTAATAAAAATGTGTGTGTTTTGATAATATTTATTGTGTGTAGTAAACAATGTTAAGGATATGTACACGGATATTTTTATCTGTAGATAGTTGAGCATTGTTACTACCATCATGAGGGTATTTTTGAATTTTTTGATATATTTTTTTGTAAATATTTATTTTTCGTGTTTTGCAGTTTATGTGTGTCTGTATATATTACGCGCATTTTTGTAATTATTTTTGCAGAATTTTTTGTATTTTGTAGACAAACACACACACACACACACACTTTTCTTATGCTAAAATATTTAGAAGAAAGTACGCAAATACACGCCATACATTTTTGTAATTTTTGTAAAAAAATTTCGAAATAATTAAGTGAAGATTGGTTAATAATTAGTGTTTGGGTAGTGGGCGATCATAAAAAAGGAAGGAAGGAAACATTTTTTAATAAAAAATATTTTGGAGATAGGCATGTGCTGATTTATATTTTTTTAGTGTGTTGATTAACTAAATGTATATTTTTTTGAGTTATTTGTAATTTGGGGGAGTTTTTGTGTGTGTGTTCAATGAAAAAAGGTCGTCTTCCCTCCTTTCAATGATTTTTACTTTACTAGACAGACACTTTCTTCTTTTTAAACACTTTTATTTTACTAAAAATCGCCTCATTTTTACGTCATTTATTAAAGAAAAAAGAGAGAAATCAGAGAGAAAGAATTTGTGGAAGTATTTGGAGTAGAGAATGGAAGGAAGGAAGAAGAGTTTTTAAAAGAAAAAATATATACTATTAAAAGTGCAAAGTATTGTTTCTTTAAAAAAGATTAATTAATTATAAAGATTTGTTAAAAGTACAGAGACATGAAAAAATTAAAAGTTTAAAAATGTGTTGAGATTTATATCCAGGATTTTTTCTTTTAATTTTTTTCCTGTTAGAAAGTCTGGAGCTTGGCATGTTTAGAATAATAATTAAAATTATTTAAATTTGTTTAGAGACTAAAGAAAAGTTTCTAGTCAAAATTTAAAAGTCTTTAACGTCTTTAGTTAGTTACGAATAATGAACATTTTTAAAGAGATTTAATGAGAAATTTAAGAGAAAATTTGTTCTTTTTTTTAATTATTTTATTTAAAAAAATTTCGAAATATTTTTACTTATCATTTTTAGTTTAATTGAAAAAAAATTAAAAACGAACGAGAAAATTGGGGGAATTCCCTTTTTTTATATTACATACACGTTCTTTGCTTTATTTGTAGTTTAAAAAAGAAAAAAAAAGAGAGTAAAATTAAATTAATTAATTTACAAAAAAAAATATTTTCTTTTCTATTTCGTTGAATTTTATGTCATTTTTTTTTTATTTTAATTAATTGGAATATATATACATATATTTGTGTTTAATTAAATTACAAGAAAAGGATTAATTATTTAAATTTTACCCAAAATTATATGTTAATTAAAAGAGAAAAAAATGTTTTTTTTAATATATTTTCTGTGAATATAGTTGGTTGGTTAACTAAATACTTCCTAAATTTATGCAAAAGAAACAATTATGTAAACAATATAATGTATTTAAAAATTAAATTAAAAGTACAATTAATTAGGCTAAATGTTTTTTTGTTTTTTGAGAATGTCTAGACTTTGCTAAAAATTTAAATAAAATGATGAAAAAATATAGTAGGGGGGGGGGGGGTTATTTGAGAGATTTATGGAATATCAAGTAATTTTAATAAAATAAAAATCTTTGAGAATTTAGGATACACTCTGTTTCAAAATTATAGAGCCACTAAATTTTTTGTGATAACTCGATGAAAATCAATTGAATTTTTTTTTGAAATTTTGCCATAATGTTTAAATAAACAATACATATCTATCTGCAAAAAATAATTCACATCCAGCTTCTACAAAAAATTGTATTCCAAAAAATTCAATTTATATGTGTTTCATAATTATAGAGCCACTTTGATATTTCGAGTTTCTAACATTTCGAAAAATTTACAAAAATTTGAGCTAACATGTTTATCGATTCTAAGATAAAATAAAAAAGAATTAGACCCATATCTCACTTCAGTGTCGAGATCCAGATTCCTCGAAAATCAACGTAAAGCGGGGGTAAGGCTATTTAAAAAATATTTTCGACCCCTTATGGTTTGTTTTGAATTTTCAATTTGGGCTCATTCGAAAGCCCTTGAAATTTGCTACAAGATAGTAATACTCATATAGTTCAGAAAAAATTCAATAGAGATATGCAGGACGTTAATCATCCGGAGATAATTTTATGGGGCATTTGGGCGTTTTTTGTGCGTTAGAAATTTAAAACTTTATAACTTTCTGAAATAATTTTTCTAGAAAATAAGACTTATGCTACCTTGTAGAAAATTTTAAGGGCTTTCGAATGAGCCCAAAATGG
Source organism: Meloidogyne incognita (assembly GCA_036172945.1). Classification (NCBI taxonomy): domain Eukaryota; kingdom Metazoa; phylum Nematoda; class Chromadorea; order Rhabditida; family Meloidogynidae; genus Meloidogyne; species Meloidogyne incognita. The sequence goes on from JARQAC010000002.1 coordinate 4,510,294, forward strand.
AAATTTAAAACAAACCATAAGGGGTCGAAAATATTTTTTTAATAGCCTTACCCCCGATTTACGTTGATTTTCGAGGAATCTGGATCTCGACACTGAAGTGAGATATGGGTCTAATTCTTTTTTATTTTATCTTAGAATCGATAAACATGTTAGCTCAAATTTTTGTAAATTTTTCGAAATGTTAGAAACTCGAAATATCAAAGTGGCTCTATAATTATGAAACACATATAAATTGAATTTTTTGGAATACAATTTTTTGTAGAAGCTGGATGTGAATTATTTTTTGCAGATAGATATGTATTGTTTATTTAAACATTATGGCAAAATTTCAAAAAATTCAATTGATTTTCATCGAGTTATCACAAAAAATTTAGTGGCTCTATAATTTTGAAACAGAGTGTATATCTAAGGGGTGTGCCGAAACAGATTTTATAAAACGAAAAACAAACACCAAAAAGTCAAAAATTCGGAAAAAGGCGAAGCAGCACATCCCTGCTGATATCAGAAAATGATAGACGCACCTGTATTTCATGTCATATCTCGTGCTATATTTAAGATATTTTCTAGAAAATTTTTTTTTAATTTATCGTTTCAAATGCTAGAATGGATATGATTAATAAAAATTCCCTAAATATTTTTTAAAAATTTTTACGTCAAATTTTTCGAAAAACGGGTGTCAGAAAATGATAGACGCACTTTAGTATTTGATCAAAATTTATCTTTCTAACATTAGAAAAAATTTACAAAAATTCCAACAAACATATTTATCGATACTAAGAGGAAATAAAAAAGAATTAGACCCATATCTCACTCGAGTGTCGAGATCCAGATACCTCAAAAATCAACGTAAATCGGGGGTAAGGCTATTAAAAAAATATTTTCGACCCCTTATGGTTTTTTTTAAATTTCCATTTTGGGCTCATTCGAAAGCCCTTAAAATTTGCTATAATATAAATTGGATCTTGTATTTGAGAAAAAATTTGGTAGCAAGATGTAGGTCACTAATTTCCCGACGCTAATTTTATGGGGCATTTAGGTAATTTTCTCTGCCTTATGAATTTAAGTCTTAATAACTTTCTGAAATATTTTTTCTAGAAAATAAAACTTATGCTATCTTATAGCACATTTTAAGGGCTTTCGAATGAGCCCAAAATGGAAATTTAAAACAAACCATAAGGGGTCGAAAATATTTTATAAATAGCCTTAACCCCGATTTACGTTGATTTTCAGGTATCTGGATCTCGACACTGAAGTGAGATATGGGTCTAATTCTTTTTTATTTTTTTCTTAGAATCGATAAATATGTTAGCTCAAATTTTTGTAGATTTTTCTTATTGTTAGAAACTCGAAATTACAAAGTGCGTCTATCATTTTCTGACACGCGTTTTTCAAAAAATTGAACATAAAAATTTTTTAAAAATAGATAGGAAATTTTTCTTGTTTATATTCATTTTAGCATTTAAAAAGATATAACAGGGAAAATTTATACAAAATTATCTGTTAGATAAAGCAAGATAATAGCAAAAATATGGGTGCGTCTATCTTTTTCTGACACAGTGTACCTATGTATTTTTCCTAAAGTATTTATTTTTCAGTCAGAGTTTAAATATGTACTATTAAATAAATAAATAAATATATTAACTACTAAAATCAAAAAAATTGTTTTTTTATTTAAATTTTGTTAAATAAAATAATTTTTTAAATTAAAAAAATAATTATTATAATGAGAAATTTTTATCCAAATTATCTTAATGTAAATGGATGGAGGGGAGGATACACACATCTTAACAATTATTTGAATTCTCTCTCTTTCTTTAAAAAATTCCAAACAATTTTCGTAAAAACAAAAATAAACAAAATTATTTTTTTTAAAATAATAAATTTAATTAATTTTATTTTTGTTTAAAAAATTCATTTTTGTAGCTATAAAATTTATTTTTATGATTGTCTAGAGCTAAAAATGGAGCTAAATTAATCTTTTAAAAGTTCAATAGAATAAATAATAATAATAATTGAAATTATTCATATTTTTGCTTACGAAATAAAAACAACAAAATCTGAGGGCAGAAATAATTTTTAAAATTAAAAAATTCTTTTAGATTAAATATCGGGGGGGGAGGGGAGGATTAATTGACATTTACTACGTTAATAATTTTCTATGCGATAGACTTACGTCTGATTACTTGGTCAGAGATCCTCGGATATTTATTTGATACTTTTGGAATTTCTAAACTTTTTCTTTGCTCACGATTAGAGAATGGCCGGGGGAAATTTAATTATCGAAAAATACGGTATATGTGGATATTCCTCTAGTAAAAATTTTTAAATGTTTTTTAAAAAATAGTAGAGATTACTATTTTTGAAAACAAATAAATTAAAATTTGAATAATTTCCGGTCATTAAAAATTTATTTAAAAAAATAACAAAATATAAAAGATTTTTGAATTAAAAATTTACAGTAATATATTAGCATAAATTTAAAAGTATTTTTATATAAACGAGACATTATTTGTTTTTTAAAAGTGTTTTTTTGTTTTTGTTTTTATATAAAAAATAGGGATAATGGGGATATTAATATATAATTATTTTTATTTTTAATATTTATGCCCATTAAGGATTAGGAAAGAAAGAAAAAAAATAAAAAGCCAAAGATTTTAAAAATAAATTAAAAAGTTTAAAAAAGGGGTTTTAAGTTTATAATAGTGAAAAACATTTTTAGGGCTAAAAGAAAAAAGTAGAATAGAATAAATTAGTGAATTGAAAGGGATTAAAATTTAAAATTTCGATAATAAACACAAAAAAAGATGATCTTTAATTTAAATAAAAATTTAAAAAAAGAAAGGCCGGCCAATTCTTTTTTTTATTTCCGGCCAATTCTTCAATCACTTCCCAAAGGGCCATTTTATTAGAGGAATTCATAATTCGAATTTATGAATTATTTGTTTTCAATAATTTGCCAAAGAGTTAATGAATATTCTATCGGATTTCGATTAATCCAAAAATTTCAACAAATTCGAGGGATTAATGAGGATTTTGAGAGATTCAGTGGGGACTAAGGGGATAAGGAGGAGATATTTAAATTTTAAGGGGATTAAGAGGGTTAAGAGAATTAGGACCGATATCGAGGGTTTGGAAGACAAATTCTCTGATATCCCTCCAAATCTCCCTAAATCTAATTAATCACTACAAAACACCCGATATCCTTTCTAATTCGTCGAAATCGTTTAGTTTGTCTAATCCTTTATATCTTCTTTAATCCATAAATCTTTAAATCACACATAATCCGCATCAATCGATATTCCCCTTAAAGACATGATCAGAGTTGCGTCGTAATTGAAAATTTTTTTCGTAATCGTAATCCGTAATTTTTAAAAAAATTTCGTAATCGAATTCGTAATTCGTAACTCAAAAAATGCCGTAATTCGTAATTCGTAATTTTTAAAAAATATTTAAATTAATTTTAAAAATCAAATTTTATTAATAATTGCTGCTTTTCCCATCAATCCCTCCAAGTCTTCTTATTTCTCTGATATTATTTCACATCCCAATTAATTCCCTGATATCCCTCTTAATCCCCTTAATCCTCCGATATATCTTCAATCAATCATGCGAAATCATCGTCCCAGATTAAGGTTTGATATCATGTTATATCACACTCACTTAATCCTGACAAAAAAAACGACCCGTGAAATTTTCCAAACCCCGACTTCTTTTAATCTCTTGCTATCTCTGTTAATCTCAGATCCCTTTTCTGCGCCGCAGGCAAAAATTTGAGAATTTTGGAAAGCCTTAGGTGAAAAAATTCATTTGTTAGAGCCGGAAGACTCTAACCTACGCCGCAGACGAAAATTTTAGAAAATTCACGACAACATTAAGAATTTTTTAATTTTTTCCAATTTTAAGATATTAGAAAAAATAAATTTACAAATTTAAATCAAAATCAAAGTTTAAAAACATTTATTTTTGAAAAAAAGAATTGTTTGAACTTCATTTCCCAATCATGGATTCAAACCAAGCCCCGCAAAATATCAAAGGGAGTCACAAAATATCGAAGCCAGTAGTGTTTCACCGGAACCGAAATTTTGACCGGAACCGGAACCGGATCCAATTTGAGTTCCGGTTCCCGGAACCGGAACTTTTCAAAGTTCCGGCCCGGAACCGGAACTTTTAAAAAATTTTTGCTAGCAAATTTTAAAAAATTTGTAGTTTAAGTAGGGCTGTCTGTTCACCAACTTCTTCGGTTAACCGAAACCAAATCGAACCGGGACTTTTGATTAACCAAAATCAAACCGAAAATTTGTCGGCGGTATACATATAGTATTTATTCTAATAAAAATCTTACAATATATAAAAAATTATATCTTTAAAATGAAAAATAAGTGAAAAAAATACCCCAAATAAGCTCATGACTAGAAAAAGGTTCTGGACATCTGATATTCTCTCATAATTGATACCATTTTTTCTTCTCATATTTATCCAATAATCTGAAGAAAATAAAGAATTTTACAACAATAAATTCTAGGTAAAATAAATACTTTGCAGATCTGCTTTGAATATTCATTGCATTATGTTTCAACTTTTCGGTTGCATCAGAGACCGCATTTAAACGTTCACTGCGTTCTGCTAAATTCTGAAAAACAAAAATTGTTTTAAAAACAAAATAAAAGTTTCGGGAGTTAAATTATAATTTTCTGAAAATTAAAAAATTCACCACAAAATATAAAGAAAAATTAAAATCATAAAACTTTTAACAACATTTTTTTAAACTTTAAGCCTAATATTTTACCTGCATCGCTTCACGAGCAGCTTGTCCAGCAGTAACAGACCTAGATGTGCCTATTTCAATACTACTTAATTGTTGTTGTTGGGGCGTTAGTAATGGCCGAGTAACTCCTCGAACTTGATTAGGTGCTGTTGTTGATATTGGTTTTTCTGATACTTAAAAAAAAGTATTATTATCAAAAAAATTGAAAATAGACTCCAAATCATTCTTTTAATTTTAATTTAAAAAAATCTAACATAATGCATCCATTTCCTCCATTTGACTACATCCATTTCCACCAACACCAGTAACTGATGCAAGTGAATTGACAACGCCTCGCAGAAAAGAATGAACTTTTGGAGGTTCTGGCATATCACAAGGGACAAATAATTCTCCCATACATTCTGCAACCTCAAAATTTATTTAAAAATTAATTTAAAAAAGATTATGTTCGAATAAACCTGTGATGCAATCTCAGCGCTAACAGTGAATTTTTGCACCTAAAAAGTTGATAAATTTGTATTCAAATAATAAAAGTTAAATAAACCTCTGAATTTGAAACTAAATTCATTCCACATCCGTGTTCAGAAAAAGCAAAACGTTGACAAATTCTAAAATTTTTTTAATAATTTGTAGTTAAATATAAAAACAACCGATCCTCAATAATATTAGAAGAAAGAGGCATTAATGAACAATTCAATAATTGTTTAAATGAAGGTAAACTCATCACAATAATTGAACCTAAAAAACATAATTTATAGTTTTTAATAGTCAATCATTACACTTACCGGTAACATTCAAAGCCAACAAAGCAGGTTGTCCACTAATATGTGTAGTTGAAGCACAAATTAATGGATATTGTTGTTGTTCTGAATCAGAAAAAGAGCGTTGAAAGACTCGATGATAGGAAGGTAAAGCAACTGAACAAACTTCAGAAGAAGTTACAAATATAGCCATCTAATTAATATTTTTAAATAGAAATTTATTTAAAAAAATAAACTTGTAAAAATTCCTCTTCTTTGACTGCATTTGAGGTCAGTGTTTGTTGTGTTTCCATTTCTGATTGGGTAGAAGTAGATGAAGGCACAGCTGATGATTGAATAGTTTTTGTTAGCACCTAAATAAATCATTCACAAATTAAATTTTAAAATATAAACAAAAAAAGAAGAAAAGAAGAAGAAAAATATAGAAAGAACCCAAAAAGAAAAACTAAAAAAATTCCCCAAACTTGCTTTTCTTTTAATTATTTCCCATTTTTTCTTTGCTTCTCCTTTCCCTCCTACTCTTTCTTTGCTTGCCTTATTTGAAGGTAATGATGTTTGAAGATCATTTGGAGAATTAGAAGACTCGTCATTTTTATTTAAATTTTCTTCTTGAACTTGATTTGAATTTAAAGAATTTGTTTCTATTTTGGCATTTTTATTGTTTGAGTTTTCAATGGGTGCCGCCAATAATCGAAAATCACGGTCCATAAAAGCAATACACAGCAACTTGTTGCTTTTCCCATTTGTAGTTTTAGATAAACGAACAATTGATCCTTTAAATTAAAAAAATGAATAAAAAGAAATTTTTGGGGATATTTTTAGGTTTAATGACAGAAAACAAAAATTAATTGAAAATAATTTTTACCAGAGGGTGCAACAACAACGTTTGAAGAAATCCTATTTGAAGGTAATTGAAGTTGAAAGGCTAATGCACTACCCATAGAAGTTCCAATCCAAAGACAAGGATCAAATTTAGTAACTACAAAAAAATTATATACGTATTTTTCCATAAATAAAAACAAACCTCCCTTTTTAGCACAACAATTAATAAATTGTAAAGAAGAAACAAATTCTTCCAAATATTTTTGATTTGTACATTTATCTAAAGATTCGGTGGAGGAAGAAGTAGATGGGACTTGCGAGTCAATACAAGGCTTTATATCACCTTTTTTTAATTAAAATAATTTTAAAGAAAAATTTAATTTAATTATTCATACCATTACAATTAATGAAAGTCGATTCTTGTTGTTGTTGAGTTGAATTTTCTAATCCAGTTTCTTCACAAGCAGCAGAAGCATTGAAAGTTGAAGCTTTAAGTAATTGTGGCCTTTGAAGTTTTGTTCCCAACAAAAACCGACTTGTGCTTTTTTCTGTATTATTTTCTATTCCAGAACCTCCAGTTGATTCTGTTGTATTTCCTTTAAATAAACATTTTATTTTTAATTTAATTTAAAAATACCTCGAGAAAGAGGTCCAGGTGATTTAGGAGGTAATGGCACTGATGTAGGAGGAGTTTGTGTTGAAAATTGATGCTAAAAATTTTAAAAAATTAAAGAAAAAATAAACTAGGAATTTAAAATGTAAATTTAAAAAATGTTAAGGAAAAATTAATTAAACAGATAAACAAAAGGTTAATAATGCTATAAAAAAATTAAAATCTAAAAATGAAAAAATAAGAAAATTGGGTTAAAGGGAAGCCACAAGACAGCAATTAAGAAAAAGGTAAAAAAACAAAAAAAAAATTTTTTCGGTTTCTCACTTTTAGACGAGTACGTAAAGCTTTGGAAGAAAATGAAAAAGCTGAGGGAGAGGAGGTAGAAGAGGAATTTGGAGTTTTTAAAATTGAAGGCGATGGTTCAGTAGTAATAGGTATTATGTTGTTAGTATTTGGAGTTGAAGGTGTAGAAGATTGACGAAGAATCTAATGTATATATAAAATAAGTGAAAGAAAAGAGATATGTATAACAAAAAAAGAGAAAATTTCTGAAAAATAAAAATTCAGAAGTAAACAGAATTTTGAAAAACTTAGTTTAATAATTAAGAGAAAAATAAAATAGAAATATATATAAGCTTTAAATATATCTCTTCAAAATTAGTTTAAAGAAATTAACTTTGATTTAAATTAAAAACCTCTACTCCCGGACAGCTAGGAGATCCAGGTCCAGTAGCAACATCTTGACTTGTCAAGGAACTCCAAAAAGGAATTGGATTACGACCCAACAATTCAGAATTATGCCAAGCATAAATCTAAAAGTATAAAAAACAAAATATATCTGCAATGAAAATTTAAAAGAAGACCAAAGAAGCTGTTTGTGAATCAACAAGTGCCAAACCAACACAAGTACCAATAGCTAGTAGACCATAAGCTGAATTAAATGCCAATGCTGTTACTCGTTCAGGATTGTTTCCATTGACCCAAGGGATCTGGCAAACCAACTCTGGTTGATAACCTTATTGAAATAGTTAAAACAATTCAATTTAAAAGGAAAAAGCAACTACCTGCAGGTCTTCGCAAAGCACCACCCCGAACTTTTAAAGGAGTTATTTCGGCAAGTTGTTGAGAACATATCGATGTATCTGTAGAGTGTGATGATGAATTGCGGGATGGGCGTTGATGTTGTTGCGACTCGGATGCTGCTCCTTAAATTATTTATGTCATATTTATAAAAAAAATTAAAACAAAAAACCTTGTCGTTTCAATTCTGCCCTAGATTGTTGTGCATCACTACTACTACCTGATTGTTGATTCCATTTCTTTTTAGTATTTTGAGGTTGTTTTTCTTCATCTTTTAGATTACTAGGTGAGGGAGGGCATGAAGGTGGCGAAGGAATTTGAGCAGTAGAACGGCAAAGTTGAGGTAAGTTAATGACCTAATTCTGTTTTTGAGAAAAAAATTAAAATTAACTAACAGCAATTTCTTGGCAACAATCAGTTTTAGAAAATCTAAAAAGTGTAATTTGTCCTGAACGACTAGCAACAATTAAAAGGCGAGAATCAAGACACATTTCAGCATTAAAAACAGCATGACTAGGAGCAATCTGCTTCTGCTTTAAAAAGAAAATTAGAAATAAAAATATATTTAAATTTATACTTTTAATCGAATATTATCTACAGCTCCACTTCCTTTACGTTTATTAATTGCTGCTGCTGTTCCTCTAGCAGTCGAATGGGAATAATGCGAAGGAATATTTTTTTCAAAGTGCCGCCCTGTTTTTAATTTGTACATAACCTAAACAAATGTTTAAAAATAATTTTTAAAAAAGAATAATTAAAAACATACTTGTAATTGTTCACTAGATGCTTGCCAAAATTTAATGGAACCTAAAAGTTATTTGGATTGGGCATGTTTTGACAAATATTACCATCTTCATGACCAGTAAGCAACATTTCTTGATGTCCAGTAGCACATTCCCGGCCAACCCCTCCTAAAAAAGAATATTATCAAAAACTTATTTAACAAACCGCTAAATGGCCATTGCCTGTCGCTAAGACGAACGCCCTGTCTTCTTTGGTTTCGTCCAACCAAAGTTAATGCAGCAATTAAATCAACAGGACAATCAGAGTAATACCCAAAAATAAATATTGTATGCTTTTAAAGGTTAAGTTTTTCCCCAACTTTAAAAGTGTCACCGGCGATTCATGCAAATCCATCGGATGCGGCACTTCAAAACAAGGATACCTACAAAATTATTCTCAAATCATTATTTTAAATTAAAAATTCAAACCCTTGTGCTTGTATATCCACAACCAAAAGGTCATTTTTAAGGAGGACTGCAATTGCATGTGGATGCTGTGCAACTGATGCATGAGGGGAATTGTTGAGCGGAACCATTTCGACAATTGCGTGATCCATCTTTTTTTTAAAGATTTTCCTACAAAAATTTATTTAAAAAATAAACCTCAAGAACAGTTAATGAGCCTTTTGCTCTGAGGACTGTAAGTGACGGGAGTGCTCCTTCATCCATTGGCATTCCTAAAAGAAAAACAATTTTTTAAAAAAATATTTACAAAAATTTAAAAACCTCCAGCAAAAATAATTAATTGTTCTCCATCTGTATTTGTATCCCAACTTAATTGTGTAATTGGTTTACAAGAAATATGTTGTGAGGGAAGTGTTGATGATGCTCCACCACTAGAACTTGGTGAACTGCCTCCACCAGAAGAAGCAATAGGTGAATGTGGGGTTGTTTTATGAATAAGTTCACGAGGCTTTTTAATATTCCAAATTGAAAGAGACCCTTTTTTAAAAAAACAAAATTTAATTAAAAATTACTTCTTTAATAACCATTTTGATGTCCACACATAAATTGCCTTCCATCACTATTCCAACAAAAAGCAGTCACAGGGCTAAGTTCAGTAGCAGCAGCAAAACGTTCTGCTGTTTTAGTCAAAATATTCCAAAGAACGACATGACCCTTTTCAAATCCAATTAATATTTTTGAAGGTTCTGTTGGGCAAGACTGACATGGAAAAAATTTAATTTAAAAACATTAATAATTTACTTGTAATGATTTAACATATCCTGGATGTGTACGACAACTCCTAAAAATTTTAAAATATTTTTATTTTAAATTAAAAATGTTTAAAACATTTTTTATCAATAAAAAACAGCTTACATATCAACAGCTTTGTTCCAATAGATTATTTGTGTTGATAACTCGAAAGTTCCCAAACTAATAAAATAAATATTTCCCTACAAAAAAAAGGATTAAAAAAATTTATTTTAAAAAATCCAAACCTTTTCTGTTCCAACCATTAACCATTTACTTTGAAAAGGTAAATATATTGTGGTAATACTTTCTTTTGACATTTTAAGTGAATGAACAATTTCTGGAGTTCTTTGCCTTTTAAAAAAAATGTTTATCAAAAATATATTATTTTACAAAAATACCTGTAATTCCATAAATGTAAAGTATCATCCCCCAAAGCTGTAATTAGCCCTCCCTAAAAAAATTTTTCGTAATTTTAATTTAAAATTACAAAAAAACCTCGTTAACGAGGAATTGAATGTGAGTGACAGGCTCATCAAAATCATGTTGTAAAAAATGTTCAACACCGGCCTGTCCTAGTAATCTAACACAACCCCGAGCAGCACCAATTGCACATAATTTCTGAACTGGATCAAAGGCCATACATCTAGGGCCGTCAGGAAAGCCGTGACGGATTATCTAGAAAAATAATTTTATATACTCTTTCAACAAATAATTTTAACCTTGCTAAGCCGGCAATCGCTATCCTCAAGTCTTTCTCTAACCATTGAATGAATTTTGGCAATTGACGAAGCAGCACCATCAGAAGAGGAAGAAGGGCCTTCTTGAGAATCAGCATCTGTGAATTGTGCTCTTAAACCATCAATTGCAGAAGCTAGACGTCTTCGAGCTCGTTCCATTATTTCTTAGAAATATTTTTTATTTAAATTTAAGGAATAATTTCGGAATACTAAACAGACTCCGATTGGGACATATTATATGTCATTCGACTCAGCTCGGCGAGCTGAGTCGAATGACATCAAAATATCGATTGGGACATAACTATGGGCCGAGATACAGGGCTCGAAATGGTCAAAAACCATAGGGGGGACCAAGCACTTTTTTGAGGTGAAAAATTCGAATATGCAAATTATACCTCATTCGAAAGAGCTCCTCGAGCTGAGTCGAATGAGACCAAAATCGCCGTGATTGGTCAGGTTTGATCGAAGTTATGACAGAAAAAACAAACAACGTAAACCTATGGGGTGTCGGCGAGGCGCGTGCCGCAAAACCCCGCGCTTCGCGCGGGGTTTTGCGGCACGCGCCTCGCGGGGAGTCTACGGGCGCTGGGTCTGGGCTCGTAACATAAACTTATGCCTATTTTAGCTGCGGTCGGCATGTCTGGCTTCCTCCCCAGCAAGAAAAACCTGCACGTCGACCAAAGGTAAGGAGCTAAAACAAACGATCATAACTTTGTCGAATCAAGTCGGATCACGCTGATTTTGGTCTCATTCGACTCATCTCGAGGAGCTCTTTCGAATGAGCTATTATTTGCGTTTTCGAATTTTTCACCTCAAAAAAGTGCTTGGTCCCCCTATGGTTTTTGACCATTTCGAGCCCTGTATCTCGGCCCATAATTACGTCCCAATCGATATTTAGATGTCATTCGACTCAGCTCGCCGAGCTGAGTTGAATGACATATAATTTGTCCCAATTGGAGTCTGTTTAGTATTCCGAAATTATACCAAATTTAATTGAAAAGCTTTTAAGGTGAAAGAATAGTTAAAAATTGGAAAAATCTTTTAAATTAAAAACTCTAAAAACTTTTAATTTAAAAGCCGTTTCCGTCGTGTTGCTTTTTTTTCACTCTTTTGGTCACAAAAGACACTTACAATTAAATGTCCCAAATTGAACGTTTTCTTAGCCAATTTTCTTTTAAAAAAATTTGTGTTAAAAGGTATTTTTGTTGGAATGTTGACAATAAAAAAACGAAATAAAGAAATCACTGTTTGTTTTCAATGGCTTTTTTTGTTGTTTAGTCCTCTAGAGAAGTTAACTACTAAAAGAAAAAAATATAAAAAAACATTTAAGGCATTAAAATGTCAAAGTAAATGAAAAAAAACTTTAACTACTTTAAAAGAAAAATCTAAAAATATTTTTACATTTATTAATTAGCAAAAAAGGAGGAATTTCCCACAAGGTGAGGAGATAAATAAATGTTTGACGTAATAAAACAAAAACAATTTTTTAAATTTAAAGAAAAGTTGGCAGTGGTGAATTGGGCAATGAGTGACTCCGGTAAAAACAATTTCCGAACTCCGGCAGAGTTCAGAAATTTTTTCAATTTCTTCATGTTAAAATTTTTAAATAATAAATTTCGTCAAAATATTTACTTTTAAAATAAACTTTTAAAGCTAATTTAAAAAATGAGAATTTTCTAATAAAATTTAATAAAAATGTTGGTGAAATTTAAAAGTTGGTGAAGCAATGGAGAAAAAACATTTTTTGGGGGGAAGAAAGCGGCCCTGGAACAGTGATATTCTCTTCTCCATTACACAATACAATTTAGCTTTTCCTCAAGTGCACAAATATAAAATGGAGGGGAGGGGGAGGTTGGGGGAAGCGTTCCGTAAGTCTAAATACTCTAGGGAAATAAACAAATGAAGAATATAGAGAAAAAGGGGGATTAAAGTAAATTTTTTTCACCATAATTTGCCTTTGATTCCCGCCACGTTGTTTTTAATTTTAGTTTAAGTAATTTAAATTATGAAAAAGGAATTATGGGGAATATTTTTGGAATTAAATAATTATAATACAAAAAAAATGTAAGAATAGGATAACAATAACCAAAAAGAACCGAAGAAAAAAATAATAATAAAAAAGGGGGAAGTTTTTGAAATAAACATCTGTCAAGATATTTGGAATTGTTGACGATAATAATAATTCTAAGAAACTACAAAGGAGGAAGAAAGAAAAAAAATAAAAGGACAAAATAATCTTTTATGAAAATAATAATATTCTAATTGTTATACGAGGGATGGGGACTTGGGGACTCCCTCTCTCCTTCTTCCTCCGAATTTCTAATTTCGAATTAAACGGTTATTCGCTTATGTAGAGCTTATGTAAAGACTCGTAAACACACGTAAAAGCATACATAATTCTCGTTTCTTTTTAATAAAAAACAAATATTTCTCGCTTATCTTTTTCTCTTTTTTTATAAGCATGATACACATATATTTATCTCTTAATGTGCTTTTGGCACACATTGGCACGTATATTACTATATTTATTTATTTCCTTTTTTTTGCTAATTGATTTTTATTTTCGAGAAATATGGATTCTCAGATAATAATTGCTTCATTTTATTTTAATTTAAAAAAAAGCAAAAAAGAAAGACAGACGAGAATAAAAATTTAGTATAATTTAATACAAAATTGAATAAAAAAATGTTTCTTAAATAGAAAAATAAAATAAAATTTATGCAAAAAATATGTAAAATGCCAATTATGGATCTCAAAAAGGATAAAAAAACGCTTATTAAATGATTGAAAAGACCAAAAAACTAAGAAAAATTAGGAAATTGGCTTTAAATATAAGAGAAAGAAATAAAATTTGCCTTTAAATTTACTTGAAAACCTTTGCATATTTTTGTCTAAATTTTTTTAAAAACTGTGCTTTTTTGGGAAAATTAAAATAAGGAACCAAAAAATCAAAACTTGGAAGAAAATTGGCATAAAGGGTTTCCCAAAATTAAAAAAAGTTTTTGTGTAGATAGATAATCGAACTTCAAAATTCGAAACAATTTAACAAATCTGATGCTTGTAAAATAACATTGACATTTTTAAACATTATTTTATCAATTTTTTGTTCAATTGGATGAATTATTTAAATATAGCATTATGCATGAAAAATAAAAAGAAAAATATGAGTGGATGGAAATGAGCCCCTTTAGTTTTTTCCATTGTTTTTTTTAACTTTTTGTTGACTTTCCCCTTTCCTTTTTGCTTCTTCCCCCCTTTTAGAAATTCCTAATATTCATTTTTTCGGATAAATATTTGAATAAATTAAGAGTATTTGCAAAAAGGGATGAGGGGATAAATGTATTTGGTTTAAAAATGTCAATATTTAATAATTCTGAACATCTAAATAAATATATCTGTTCAAAATAAATGTTTAGGAAAAGCGCCAATAAAAAATTTGTGTAAAAAAATAAAATTGGTGGCGGTTAGAAAATGAATGAACGGTAACAGAATCGGCGTGTCAATAGCCAAAAAACGTAAAATAGGGCCAAAAGACTGCAGCAATAGCCGGAAAGGGAATGGAGAGAGAAAAGAGAGAAGAAAAGGGAAGAAGTGATGTTATAAGCAATGAAATTGGCAAATATATTTTTTGTGATAAATGGAAAATAGTCGGCACATTTTTGGCCCCCAATAAATACCACTGACAATATTTAATAGTATAACCCTACGGCGATAGAAAATTGGGAAGGAGGAAATGTGGAATGGAAAGGAGATATTAATAGGGGACAACTAAAAACGAGAAACGCTCAATATAAAAAAGAAACCGAAAATTTCCATAAAATAACCAAAAAAATAACTTTAAAAAACTAACCTCAAATTAACTACCAAATAAGTAAATGTTCTCATATTATTTTGTAAATCATTGAATTATTTTTCTTTAACCATTACCATCATCAATTGGTACTATAAAATTTAATAAAAGAAATTTGAATCTTAAATATAGTAATAAAACAAAAACAAAAAATCAAAATTATTATAAAAAAATAAATTAATCAAACGATAAAAAAAACTCCATTTTCTGACATTTATCTATTAATTATTTAAATAAACAAATTATTAACTAAAATGAATTTAATTGACTAGAATAAAATTGTTTCTTTTTTGTATTTGTGCTAAATAAGTATTTTTTAAATGAGGAAAAATATATTTTAAAAAATAATATATTGCTTGTTACAGAAAATAAAAAGTGTCAATAAATGAATATATAATTGTGTGGAAAATGCCGAAAATGTTTGGAATGTAAGATAAAAACAAACTATTTAATATGTCCTTTTTTTATAAAATTTTAAAATTATCTTTAAAATTTTAAATCAATTAATTTAAAGGACACATTAAACATTAAATTTTTAAAAGATCAATGCCAGGTTTATAAAAGAACGGGGGGGGGGGTGTAGGGCTGTGATTTCTAATAAAATTTACTTTGCATAATGTCGAAAACAAATGAAAAACAGTCTTGTTTGAGAACAAAGAATGAAAATAAATCACATCCCTAGTATTTATGTTGAATAAAGGGATTTAAGGATTTTCAAGACTAGCAAATTTTAGGAGAACTGAAAACTAGGTGAATAAAATTTCTACATTTGTTAGTCAATTACAACCTAAAAATCAGCAATTGCATTGTTGAGAAGCTGGTTTCTGTGCTCCACTTGTCGAGTTTAGCCGTAACTAATTTAAAAAAATATTTAAAAAATAAAGAAAATAACTAACATTGCCTTGAGCCTGTTGATTTTGTTGTTGGTTTTGATCAAGGCTCTCAGCCATTTTATTGCAAATTATCTAAAGAAATTCAAAAATATTTTAAGACTTTAAAATATAACAAAAACTAACCTCAACTAATTTCTCAAACACAGGCTTTACATTAATATTCTCTTTAGCTGAAGCTTCGAAAAATTCAAGACCTACAAATTATCTCTAAAATTAATTTTCTAAAATTGTTAATTTAACCAAGTTGGTCAGCTAGCTGTCGACCTCTTTCAATGGATACAACACGTTCATCGTCCATATCGCATTTATTTCCAACAAGCACAACTTGCGCATTTTCCCAGCTGTAAGTCTTTATTTGTGTGCACCAATCTTGGACTGAATTGAAAGATCTGAGAAAAGAAATTTTTTTATTTTATTTAAAGAAAACAATATTAAAAACTCACTCTTCATTTGTAATATCATACCTGAAAATAAAAAGAATATATAACAATTTTATAATGTATATAAACATACATAAGTATAAAACCCATTGCACCACGGTAATAAGCAGTTGTAATTGTCCGGTAGCGTTCTTGACCAGCAGTGTCCTAATAAAATAAAACTTGTGTATAGGGAAATTCTTTTAAAAACTAAAATACCCAAATTTGAAGCTTGACACGTTTATCACCACGAAAGACAGTTTTCACTTTGAAATCAATTCCAACTGTTGAAACAAACGCAGAAGTAAATGAGTCGTCGCAGTAGCGGAAAAGAAATGATGTTTTACCCACAGAAGAGTTACTGAAATAACAAGAATCATTTTCAAAAAAAATTAATGAAATACCCTATAATAAGCAGCTTAAACATATAATCAAAGTTCTGGTCACTACTCGTAGTTGTCCCGCCAGCACTTGTTCCACCTGAACCTGCTGATGTTGCATTAGTAGAAGCAGAATTATAAGTAGTCGAGTGGTGGGCCATAACTGTCAGTTAGTCAATGGTTAGTTTACTAAAAAGAAGAAAAATTTAAACGTTTTTGTGATATTTTGACGATAAAAATTAGGAAAAGATGGTGGTATTTATTAAACTGGCTCATGAAAAATTCCCCTCATTTTTCATCCATTGAATATTTAAAAATCTATAAAAATTGACGATATTTCACGTCAAATGCACAAAATAGATATAGAAAGGGTAAATTGAGGAAATGAGAAGAGAAAGCAATGAGAGAGAGAAAAGCCGCCACAATGTGGATGTCAGTAAAAACAGTTTGGCAGGCTTTTTCTAATTACCCAAATTAGATTATTGGTAAAATCGAAAAATACAGGAAAAGAATTTTGAACTAATCTTA
Organism: Meloidogyne incognita; assembly: GCA_036172945.1. Taxonomy (NCBI): domain Eukaryota; kingdom Metazoa; phylum Nematoda; class Chromadorea; order Rhabditida; family Meloidogynidae; genus Meloidogyne; species Meloidogyne incognita. The sequence continues at coordinate 4,527,121 of JARQAC010000002.1, forward strand.
GAAATTTGTACGCAAAATTGTAAACTCTTTAATAATTTCACAAATTTTAAAGAAGTTTTAAGGATTTCCAGTTATTTCTCGAATATCGAACATCGCCGTATCCTTTTTTATGCCACCCGAATAAAATAACTAGTATATGTGTATTTCTTTGCAACTATTGGGTAACAATCTCCTCAATCTTTTATTGACATAGTACCGCCCTTGAGAACGAGAAAATTCATTCAGTTAGTTTATGCCAATATTCACAAAGTGTGAGTTTTTTATGGACCGACACAAAGACAACACAAGAATAGAATGCGTGCGGACTCCCCTAGCCTTTGCCATTTTTTTCAAACAAAAATAGAGGTACGCATGAAATAAGTTAAAGCACGGCAAATGCAGTCTTAAAATGGCGCAAAGAGAGTAAGCATGGAGAAAAATTATTGATTTATTTTATTAATTTTGTATGACGTGGTACACACGCTTTATCGAAAATTTAATCAGAAAGGAAAATTTTTCAAGCCTAAAATAAAAAATAGCACTGAAATCCCAAAATGAGTGGTTAAAGGTACCCTTAAAACTCTTTATTGAATACCATCCTGAAAAGTGCGAATCACCCCGGTCATCCCTGACATCACCGTCTGCCACAGAAACAATTCTATTAAAGTTAAAATACTAACCTGTAACCAAATTCCACTCTTGAAGTCGTTTTTTTGGCAATCCCGGAGAATAGGGGTTTCTTCGAATAAAACGTTTAAAAATAAGAAAAAGGATTTTTCTGTGGTGAAAAAATGTGCTGATTACGAATCCGAGCTCGAATTTTGAATAAGTCGAATCCCGAACCCGAATTCGGACATTCGACATTTTGGGAAAAATTTCACAGAGCGCAAGTTGGTCAAATAATAGCTCATTCGAAAGAGCTCGACGAGCTGAGTCGAATGACACCAAAATCACCGTGAATGAACAAGAACAGACAAAGTTACAACACAAAAAACATAGGTTTACGTTGTTTGTTTTTTGTGTCATAACTTCGCCAGATCTTTTTCAATCACGGTGATTTTGGTGTCATTCGACTCAGCTCGTCGAGCTCTTTCGAATGAGCTATTATTTGCATATTCGAATTTTTCACCCCGGAATCAGCTTGGTCCCCCCTATGGTTTTTCGATTTTGTAGGACCTATATTCGGGTCCGGGTACGACTTTTTCAAAATCCGAGCTCGGATTCGTAATCAGCACATTTTTTTACCATAGAAAAATCCTTTTTCTTATTTTTAAACTTTTTTTTCGAAGAAACCCCTATTCTCCGGGATTGCCGTTTTTTTAATTAAACATTTATGGGTTGTAAATTTTCAAATGTTTTCATCATTAATGGAAGCAGCACCGCGGTACTTCTTAACTACATAATAAAATAATTTGAGAAAAAAAAATATTTAAAGTATGTATATATGGAAGAGATCCATTAAAACTACTGTTAATTAAACAAACTCAATTTTATTTTTAGACAACATATAATAGATAGTAGATAACGTATATATAGTATTTAAATAAGTTTAAAAAAACAATTCAATAACTGTAGGAAGAAAAGGTTGACAATGAGGGGCAGTAAGCATAAAATTGAAGTGACCATAAACTGAAAGAATTTTATAGATAGTGATTTCTTTACTGATTACTAAAATATATTCCTTTTTAAAAAAACTATCAACTTAAAAATTACTATTTTGCATCAAGTACGTTTATTGAAATTAAACGATAGAAAATGTTGCTTTTTAAATAAATCAACCATTATTAATTCAACAAAAAATATATAAAGAAAGCACGTAATATATAAATAAAGCAAAAAAGATAAACACTAATCTCATTTATTTCCCATTTTTAAATTGGAACTTGATATCCAGCACTAGATTCTCGAACTTTGAAGTGCTTAATATAATCATCCACTAAGCGGCGTGTATTCTTTTGGACTTGAATATTAAATATAAGCTCCTTGTTTCCTTCTTGACTATCCAAAACTTTGTGTGTGATCTGGAAAAATATTTTGTTTAGAAAATGAAGGTAATAACGATTAATAGAAATAACCTTGCGCAAGAAGCCACTATACTCGTTCGGATTGGGGAAGAAACGCTAAAAATGGAAATAATATATACGAACCACCGCATGAAAACCTTGCGATATGCTTCGATACATTTTGCAACCAACGCAGATACCTGGCGTTTGAACTCGGCTCTACGTTGTTGTAAAAGTAGTGGATTTTGCAATGAATCTTCGTTGTTGACAACAACAGCATTGAGATCAATCAATTCTTCACCTGGAGGCAAATCCCAACGAGCTTCTCTGAAGTAAAAAATGTAATTTTAGAAAATTTAGAAAAATCAGGAAATAATAACCTTGTATCTTTATGATAGAAGTATGGAGTTCCTGAAATAAAAAAAAAAGTATATAATAGACAAAAATAAAATAATATCCATCCGTATAAGCTTTTCTAATGAGATAGTATTAAAAAAATCTAGTGCTTGTGACAGATGTCTAGTAAAACGAAAAAGATAACAGAACCATCAGTATCTTTAGCAACAAGCCAAATGCCACTTTTCGTTACTAATTGTTGGACGTTTGCCGATGGATTTGTAGAAGCAGATGTAGTTGTTGAAGGGTTGTCTGACGTAGAAGCATGATTAGCTTCAGATACTGGCACTTCAGTTTTAGTCATTGTAATTGAATCAGAAGCAACAGTAGCAGACGTTTGAACAACATTACCAGAATTATGTTCAACGTTAACGGCATTTGTCAAATTTTGTTCATCATGATTTATCAAAGCATTTGAGGCCGATGGAATTGTTGTCACATTTGAAATAGATAATTGATGCTGAGGAACGGCTAAAATTGAGAATATATATGGTATATATTCTTACAATATTCAGACTTACAATATTCAGTCTGTCCACCAAATGTATTGTCATTCATTGCATTTAAAGTTGGTTCACGATTGGAAATTCGTGGATCTTCAGGTGGTGTATTTGAATGTGAAGGTTGATCGCCACTCGAAGTAGCAGAAAACTTTTCTTGATGTTGTTGTAATTGCTGGACAATATTCCTCGAAATATTTTCTTGGCGAGGTTGCAAAACAATTGGTGGATTATTGGTATTACTGGTGGGATTGTTCGAAACTGCACCAGTACCAATTCGAGCCCGTTTGATGACAGGAATATTGGAAGTAGAACAACCTGCGTCTTCTTAAATAGAAAATGAAATGAATTTAAGAAAATTTTAAAATACGATTTTGGTCGTTGGAATGAGTACGCTTCTTTACTTGCAATGTTGTAGTAGATGTTGCTGTATTTTTCATCTTAATTGCCACAGGTAATTGTGAAGAATGCTTGTTTTGGAGATTGACAAGTTGCTGGCCTTGTTGAACAGCAAGTAAAGTATTCGCCCCCAGACCTAATGGAAGTGGAGGAGGACCGTGCATATCTCTTCGCATAGTCTCCATAAAATAGACAAACTGAATAATATCAAAATAAGAATCAAATCAAAGATAAATAAGAACCTCTTTCAATTGATGAATATAAGCATCCAATTTTGGTGGATCTTGAAGAATGCTAACACTGATTTGCGGAGGTTGCATCATATCAGTAGAATCTAATTCATCACTTGATTCAATTTCCATATCAGCAGCACCTGATTTTTGTTGCTCAGGATCACTTGCAATCTGAAGCGGCAGGAAATGGCCTTTTGAGGAGTATGCAGGAACATCAATTTCCTTTCCGGTTGTTATATTTTCAGTTTTAATAGAACGAATAGTTGGTGTGATGGAGAACGGCGGCAAATGCTGTTGCATGACATTTATAGGATTCTTAATGATAATAAAAATATGTGTATAAAAAAGAAAAGAACCTTATCTAGAGCAAGAGAATCTTTTATTTTGCCAGAGGCTAAAAGTGTTTTTGTCTTCGTTTCAACCTCTGCCAGAATAGAACTAGAAGTGGTAAGACTGTCACTTGATGTGCTACTTGTTGATATTGTCGAAGAAGAATCATCATCTGATGAATGCGAACTGTCTTCGTCATTAGATAGAAGGCGCTTGCGCCCTGTTGTCTTCTTTTTGTTAGACGACCTTAAAAAGATTGTTTAATTCACAGGATTAGACATTAAAAATTACTTTAAGCCATCGCCTTCATTTGTCCCATGTGTTTGAACAATTGTTTTTAATTTTTCCGCAATGGTGTTAATTTCTGTTTTCTTTATACCATCCATCTGTTGTCGTTGCTTTTGTTCAGATACACTCAAAACTTTCTCACGTTCATTGTCAGCCTAAAATATTAAAAAGAAATTTGTTAATTAATTGTAAAAAACTTTATTTTGTTGCTGTTCAACTGCCTTTTTAACAAGTTGCGCTTTGATTCCCGCAGAGTCTCCACGTTTCAATCTATCTTTTTCTTCATGCACCGATTTTTTGCGTTGTTCACAATTAGAATCACCATCCACTTTACCGTCCTAGAATTGTAATCAAAATGAAATAACTCTTAAAAAAGTTGAGAGAAAGTTAAATACCGTATTAGTTCGTTCAGGACTGATATCATAAGAACGCTTCCTCCCACCATTAAACCTTCGTCTGTCATTAAATGACTGGCGCCTTCCACGACAATAATTTTGATTACCATTTCCAAAACGACGTCCGCGTCCATGAAATCGCTCATCTCTTTGCGTTCGCCTTTCACCTCTGTTAGAAAAATATTGTGATCGTCTCTCGCCACTCCGTCTTCGTTCTCGCACTTCTCGTTCATTATGATAATGCGAACGACGTCCTTCACGTGAGGGACTACGGCTTTTGGAATTAGTCCTGAAAAAAATTGAATTTTAATGAAATTCTTGTAAAAGAAAAACTTGCCTTGATGAAGTCGTGCTAAAAGTTCTTTTAGAGGATGACGTTTTAGCAGCTTCAGAATGTTTCGAATCACTTTGTTTCATTTCAGTACCGGCTCGCGACGAGTTTTTATCACCTTCGCCATCCGGCCAATGACTTTGAGAAGCCTTTAAATATTAATTAATTATTCCCCTTTTCAAAAAGTATTTCACCTTTTGACCCAATGCCGCTCGCAGCGATTTCAAACGCCGTTGAAGCATTTCCGCCTGCACTTCTTTTGAAGATTTTTTGTATCGTTCACTCGTCCTTTTTGCTGGTTCTATTGTTTGTTTCTCCTCTACCTCCTCTTCTTCAACTGTCGAAATGTTAATTTTTTCCTCCAACAGTTCTTCTTTTATATTAGAATCTTGCGCTTTATCGGTATCAACATCATCTTTATTATATTCCGGTGAACACACGGCCATTATCAAATCGGGAATGCGCGTATTTTCCATCTTATTGTCCATTTCTACAATATCGTCTTTTGTTCTATTTTTCCCTGTTAAGAAAAATAAATTGTATCACTCGTAATAGGAAAATCAGCTAAAATAAGAAGAGAGAAGAGGAAATAATGTAGAGATGTTGAAAACTGGTTACTACGAGATTTAGAGAAGATACACGACAATTAGGCCAAAAACTATCAATGACCTTGTGCCCAAGTATAATAATTCGGTATAAACATAAAAGCAAAAACAGCTACATATAAAAACAAAATGGTCTTATAAAGTAGTCTTTATTAGTTTCTTTCCGTTGGTCTGTCTTTAATAATCACATGCACAAAGAAAGAAAAGCTAATTAAAAAGTGATCAAATATGCAAATTATTACCAATACACATTATTGGCAATGGAAATTAACAACCGCTTACCTTTCTTCTTTATTGGCCCAATGTTTATAAGTTTATTGATTGGTTGAATTTCTTTTGATTTATTATCAGGTATAAATGGTGCTGCAATGGGGGAGGCACTACTTGTAATTGGTGGAAGGAATCCAGACTTTGACGGTGTTGGTATAGCAGAAATTAATGTTGTTTTGCTGTTATTATCCTCATCCTTTTGTTGATCGGTTGTATATGACGGACATGGAGATGTTGTACTTCGAGTCAATATTTGGTCACCGCCACTAGACATCTGTGTAGTGGATGCATTTGAGGATTGAGAAGGTGGGGGTGGAGGTGGGAACGTTGCCTGTGATGATGTTTGAGGCAACAAATTTTGAGTTTTCACAGGTGCTATAAAGGATTCGAAATTTTTAAACAAATCTTTGAGGATATTTTCTTACTTGGACGTGCTGGAGGTGGAGGAGGTGGCAATATAGCAGTTTGTTGTTGTTGTGGGGGAGGTGGTGGGAGCGGCAACGGAAACTGGGCCGGTGGTGGAGGTGGACCAGAAATTGCGAACAATGCCGCAGCGACCTGCGCAGGATGTGGAAGATGACTAGGTGGAATAAATTGAGGCGGCATCCCGCCAACGCTCATAGCAAAATATGGATTTGAAAATATATCCTGAAAAAATAAATTTCAAAAATATTAATGAATTAATGAACCGGTCCAGGTCCATATGTTTGAAATCGATGAAATTTTTTCCATTCTTCAAATTGCCGTTTTTCATCATCTTCTAAATAATCTTCACCTCCATGATCATTCTGTCTGTTACACTGATTAAAATTCTTTTGCGGAGGAACGAAATTGGTGTTATTTTGCGGGCAGTCAATAAATTTACGATAATGATTTTGGAATCGTTGATAGCGACAGTTTGGTGGCTGCTGTTGATGAAGTGGTGGTTTTAAAACGGAACCCATTTCCATTTTGTTTGATGATGGAAAGCGATCAAAACTTCGATTATTAATGGATTTGTGTCCAGAGTCAGATGATCTTACACTGTCTGATCTTTGTCGATGTCTTTCATGTCTAGGGCGAGATTTACTAAAATTTAGACAAATCAAAAACGATATTTGATTTTATTAATTTAAAAATTGTTATTCGGTTGGGTCATAAAAACTTGCGTTTTTTATCAGACAAACTTATACCAACTATGCAAAGTTAGAATTTTCAGTTTAGAAATTTTTTTAAAATTTTATTTTTTTTTAATTTTCAATTTTTAAATTTTCAGTTTTTAGAATTTTTTTTAAATTTTACGGAGACATAAAGTTGACAAACTTTTAGATATAATAAAGCATAAAAATTGTCCGATATTTTACTGTATGTTTGCATGATATAAACGCATGTTTTTATGACCCAACCGAATACAAGATTAAATAAAAGAACAAACCTTTCCTCTCTCAAAGAAGAAGATTCTTTAATGCTCTCGACCAACTTTTTGGGGATTTTGAAACCCCAATCAACTAGTTTCCCCCATTTATCAGCTAATTGTGCGGCCAATCCTTTAAGTGATTCAACTTCACGTGCAAGAGTTTGAGCCTGCCCTAATTTGCTAGAAGATGCTGACACTTGATTATTGATTCCATCAACATCGGCAACAACTTCATCAACAATACTTGCAAGTTTTTCTTTTATAATAAGTCTGTGAGGCAATTCCTTAATTTAAATAATCAACAAAATTGTGAAACTCGAACATACAAAAATTAACATTTGTTTCAATGTGCTCATTATACAAACTTCATCGACTTGATTCTTGTTTGTAACTGGAAGGCGCATAAGAAGGCGCGCCTAAAAATATAAAATTTTCTTACTAAAAATAAATTGACAATTTTTCGTTCCTTGAAAAAATTGTTAAAAAATAAATTAAATAGACAAAAAATACAATTTGAGATTGAAGTTGCAAAGCACGACGTTCAAATGACGGTAGAACAAACCAAATTCGAATAAGTGCAAATCCTTGATTCGCAACGAATAAACGCAAAATGTTTGGATCATCAATCCGCAAAAGAAAATCAACCATTCGACGTCTAGATTCCATTTGGTCAACACGAACCATTAACCTGAAAGTGGACTTCAAAAAATAATAACAAATTTATTAAACCTGTTAAATTCAAGCACTTGATCACGATTCCTCAAAGGACCTCGAAGCAAAATTTCATTAACTTCAGATTGTTCTCGAATTGTTGTATCACCAGAAACAAAAGATCTTTGATGATGTTTATGATGATGCTTTCCATGTCCTTTTAGACGAGCAATAGTTGAACGATTAATATCCAAAAATGAGGAAAAAGCAGAAGGGTACTTTCGAGGTCTTCCACGCTTTTTAGACAACTAAATAATTTTATTTTTAAAATTTAAAAAAATTCAATAGACAAACCCCAGTTGTAGAAATTGCAGAATCAATTTTTGAATCACTTGATGATATTTTTACCTCACTAGTACCAACAGCTTCAATTATTTTTTCTTCCTCGTCAGTAGATGAAATAGAGTCAACAGAAGTATCAGACTCATCACCATTCTCATTTTCTTCATTGCTGTCAACACCACTATCTTCTTTTGTGCCCCCAATAAATCCAGTACATTTTGAAGACTCACAAAAACATTTTTGGGCTTTTTTACTGAAAATTATATTTTTTAAAGTAAATTACAAATTTTTCTTTAAAAAAATTCTAACCCGTAACGTTCAAATTGATAGTTAAATGTAACTTCTTCACCCGCACGTATTGTTCGAATAGCAAAAAAGCCTGTAAAATGACATTTATAAAAAATATTAGACCTCTATCAAAACAGCAAATTTTAAGAGACATATTTTTAAATAAATGGCTCTGATTTAGGACAAGAATGTTCATTTAACTTTTCGATTTTCAAAGTTGATTTCAGTTCCTTAACTTTTTTGTTTTAGGGCCTACTGGGAAAACATTCGTTAGTTTATTTGTCCGATTATCCCCCTCGTATTTTCCTTTTCTTCTGTTTCCTTCTTTTCCTCCTTTAAATAAAAGGAAGAGCTTATAGAAAAAGGAAGGGCTTATATGTAGAAAAAGGAATCGCTCATTTATATAGAATACGGGCCGAATTTATGTTATCCAAATAAATTTACCTATACGAAGTTGTCGGCCAACTGTCCATTTTTGAGTTGCTGCATTCGGTTCACAACTATGATTAATAAATCTAGCATCATTTCCACAAACTGTCGCATCAATAAGTGTTCCATTTCGCAATGCCATCAAATAATGATGTTTATGGTTTGGATCTTTGCCATAGCGCCGAATTCGTCTAAGCACTTCTTTGGTGTCAACAATTTCCCCCATATATTCAATTATGAATCGACCGCTAAAATTAGAATTTTGTCGAAAAAATCCCAAAAACAACTTACGGAGAAATATCAGTTTTTGTTCGCAATCCCCATCCTTTTGGGCCAGTAAAGAAAACTTCCAATCCTGCATATTCCCTCTAAAGTAAAAATTTTTTACATTATAATCTTCAAAAAATAAACATTTTGGAAGCGTTTATTTGTACAATATTTTCCAGAACGGCATTCATCTCCACATTCCATTAACAAAAGCCGATTCAAACATTCTTCACCGCAAGCCATTCCTCGCTTCTTCTCTTTGCTAGAAGGGTTACATTCACATTGAAGTGACTTACATTCCCTACTTTCAGCATCCGGACAAAGCATTGAATTCTCTTCAATCTAAAATTTAATTTAAAAATAATTGTTTTCAAAAATAACAAACTTTTTTGTATTCAGGGAAAGCAGGCCATTCACTTCGCGGGACCTGATCCTCGTCAAGAGCTAATACATCAACTTCAACATCTTCTTTCGATTCATCCACTATTTTTTCTTCTTTCAGTTCATCAGATATTTTTGCTGAAACATCAGCAACATCTTGACTTTGCGGTCCATCATTAGTTGCAGAAGGTAATATGTTTGTAAGGCTTACTTCATTTGTATCAGCATTTACGCAAATTTCTTCCTTTTTAGATTCATCAATTAAGTCTTCTTCCTTCATAGATTCTTCAACTAAGTCCTTCGTTGTAGTTTCAAGAACATTATCCGCGCATTGACTTTCTTCAATTGGTTTCTCCATTGAAGTTAGCGGAACATTATCCACCACACACTCATTTTCTGGTCCATAAACTTCAGAAGAGGATAAGTTTATAAGGCTTGTCTCATGTTGAATAGCATCCATAGGTTCTTCAATCTGTTCCTCCACCGTCATCACTTCCAGGGTATTAACCGTGCAATGATTTTCTGGTTCATCAACTGCAGAAGAGGATAAGTTTGTGAGGCTTTCCTCGAGTTTAGGAGCATCCTTATCTTCATTCTTAGCTTCTTCAATCAGCTCCCCACCTATGGCTACTGGAAAATTCACCGCTAAGCTACTTTCTTGTTCATCATTTGCAGAAGCGGTTATATTTATAAGGCTTGCTTCACGTCTACGAACACTCTTGGTTTCTTTTGTAGAAGCAATTGTTGTTGTCTTACGCGTTAGTGATGCAGAAATATTTTCAGCAGCCTTCTTCTTGGAATTTCTCACTGCTCTACCCCTGCTATTTGTTTCAATATTTTCGAGCTCTTTCCTTTCCTTTAAATTGAAAAATTTTTAAAGATAAAAATCTGACCAATAAACCTCTTCCACAACTGGCACCCAAACCCATGTTTTACGCTTTCTCTTATCCTAAATTTGAAAAGTGAATATTAATGTAAATATTAAAGAAATAAAAAACCTCTTTAAGCGGTAATTTAGTCTCTGTAGGCGTTTGTAAGTCAGATGAGTTTGAAGAAGTTCCTTCATTAAAGCTTGCATTTATCTCGACCGGTTTTGGATTCTTTTTACGCATTTTAATAAATAAATTACTAAAAAATATAATTTTTAGTTTGATTATATTTACAAAACAAAATATTCATACATATAACAATGAATTCTAAACAACAATGATTTTTTTAAGGATTTATGTAAACACACATCAAGGGCGTAGCCAAGGGGGGGCTTCTGGGGCTAAAGCCCCCCCCCCCCCGAAATGGGGAAAAGGGAAAAATTTGGGGAAAGCGTTGGGCAAAAAAGTGAATTTTTTTGGCCTACGGCGTTCGAATTTTAAAAAATTTTCGCCTGCGGCGCTGAAAAAGGAAGAAATCTGGCCTTTTGAGCTCCAGAATTCAAAAAATTTTCGCCTGCGGCGCTGAAAAAGTGAAATTTTTTCGCCTACAACCTCAAATTAAAAAAAATTTTCGCCTGCGGCGCAAAAAATGGAAGAAATCTGGCTTCTTGAGCTCCAAAATCCTCAAAATTTTCGCCTGCGGCGCTAAAAAAGTGAATTTTTTTGGCCTACGGCCTTTAAAATTCAAAAAATTTTCGCCTGCGGCGCAGAAAAGATGAAAATTTATGAACAAAAAAATTTGCGTCCGGAACGCCAAGGTAAACGCCAAAAATTTGGCGCCCACCCAGTGTTAGCCCCCCCCGAAATCGACCCCCTGGCTACGCCCTTGACACACATACCGTAAATTTTCTAATAGAAGCACAAACCTTCCAATATAAGCACACCCTACGAGAGGATTAAAAAATAGAAGCACGTGCTTCAGTTGGAAGATTTACGGAATACAACTAAACCATCTATACCGCATAAATGTTAAAAACCTGAAATTTAAAATCAGAAGCATCAGTTAACTTATCATAAACTTAATTTACTAGACTAGCTAAAACAATCAATAAGACACAAGGAGAAAATTTTTCTAGTAAAAGTATACACAATTTGGTAAAAATAGTGAAAAGATAAATGAAGAAAAAGAATTTAGAATGTCACCCTCTTGTTTTAGAGTATTTTTAAATAATGAGGGGGGCCTTTAACTTATATTTATTACCCCCCCCCCCCCAATTGTCTATTAAACGTCAAAGCGAATATTGATTGGTGTATCTCAGTCAGCATCTGCATCATATTTCTTGAAATTCAATTAATTAATCTGAAGCTTTTGATTAAAAATAAAAAATATATATTTGTGAATAATAACAAATAAGTAGATAAAATAATTAAAATATTTACAGAATTGTAAGGTCAACGAAACAAAAATATAAAAATACATGAAACTCTCATAAAAACACGTCATCCTGCATTATTCCCCAAATCAATAGAGCAATTCGTCTTTGTATCATCATCTTTGGACAATAAAACTTTTTTAGTGGAAAGCCTAGTATCTGAAACTGCCACGAATTCCATTTTTGACTTATCTACTGCAAATTTTTCAAAAAATTATTTTAATAAATTTTTCCAAATATTTACTTGCATCACTGTTTATTGAGAATATCATGTCCGTTCCTAATGTTTCAGTCCATTCGCCAGAGTAAAAGGATGAGCCAACCTATAACAAAAGCTGGAATAAATTTGGGTAATTTGTTCATATACTACTCCGACCCCTATTTGAAGCTTAGTTTAATTTTCCTGTATTTTTTTCCTCGGAAGTCAAGTTCCTTTTTTATAAATGATTTTTGCCGTTAGGTTGACCTTTGCATTGCCGTTTATTTTTTCCTTTCTAATAACCTGCCTTTTGGAAATGATTGACAGTTCAAAAGGGATGGACTCAAATAGGGATGGAGTGGTATACGAACAAAGTACCTAATTGCTAGTATGGTAAAACGACCCGGAAGTTTCAAAAAATAGCACTAACGAATTTTCTGTCAATCTAGTCTTTCATGCCCAACGGCACTCCTGCCCAAACTGCAGGAGTGCCTAAACTAATTCTAAAAATAAATCTTTGGCAAGTCAGTACTTGACGCCTAGAAGAGATAGTTGAACGATAATTAAAATTAAAAACCTGAACCAAAGGTGTTTCTGTGTCTGCTTCACGAACTCGAATTGCTCCGTTTTGAGCGGCCCTCTTCACGGCTTCATAGTCAAGTACTCCACGCAACTGTAACAACATAACTTTTTCTTCATATTTATCCTGATTTGCATTAACTGAACTAGCAGATTGTGCCTTATCCTTCATATCAGCAATTTTTCTTAAAAAATATTTAAACAAGTTTTTGATAATTTATAAAATATATTCTTGGATTTTCCTTTAAATTGATCAGAAATATCTTTAAAAAATTTTCTTATTAAAAACAATAATCAATTTTTTATAAAAATTCTCTTGTTCTTATCAATTAATTTCATATTTGAAGAAAACCATTCTTTAGTATATATTTGTAATCCTGGAACACCATCACTAATAACAACATCTGGCCATTTAAGAACTTCACCAAGGGAATGTACACTCGGTAATATTTCACGAACAATTGGATTCTGTCCTTCTTTAGATTTTAATGACATACATATACAAACATTTGAAATACTAAATTTTTTTATTTAAAAAGAGAAATTTATTTAAACCGAAATTTATGTTCATCTTTATCCCATTCAGCAGGTTGTTCAAAAACTTCATAAAGTACGTCACCAAAGAGGGCATCATCTTGGCATTCACGAATAAAATCAGTTTGGCAATACTCCGGGTATAAAATAACAAGCGGAAAAACATGTTGTTGGTCGTTAGATGAACTAATATTCTGCAAAAATTTAAAATACAATAAAAATTCAAAAATAATAAATTTGCAACCTTTTGATTTGTGACATCATCTCCAGTCGAAACCTTGTGACTATTAGATTCTTTATCATATTTTAACGCCTAAAAGGATATGAGAAATATCAATTAGTAAAATTCTCTTCCAAACTCCTAAAAACGAATCTTATAAAATTCCAAAAACAAACTAAATATTCCCTTTTACCAATTTTTAATTTTAATTTTTTAAATTCACAGAACCTGCAAAGCCTGAATTTCGGCTGAATATTGGCCATCCGGACCAGTTTTAAGTTCTTTAATGAATGCAGGATGTTGATCAATTTCCTTACACCATTCAGAAAAATTGAAAGACTCTCCTCCACGAGATTTCTCCTTTTAATAAAATACTAAGAATTTATAAAATACGTCAAAATAAAACCTTTTTAGCGGCCAAATCTTGCATGAACCTGAAAGAGAAATTAAAATATCTTGAGACATGTAAATTTGGGAGTACCCGGACTCTTTTGAAAGTTAAACCCATAATTTTAGCAATCAACAAACGGTGCTTAAAGTTTAAAATAAAATTAAAAATTACTTTTCCAAATCCTCATCAAGTTTCTTCGCCAAGTCCTCCATCAAGTTCAAAATATTAAAATAAAAACAAGATTTGCATTTTAAATTACTTTTATTTTAAAATAAGTATTCAATTTGTAATTAAATTGCAAACAAAAATTTAAAAAAATTTATCAAATACTTTAATGAAAAAAACATGAATTTTACGTTAAAAACTAAACAGAAGAGTTTATTTACTTTTTACTTAATTAAATCTCCTTCAAAACAAATAAACTCTTCTTCAAAATAAATATATGTAAATTTTTTAGTACTTAATGTTACAATGTTAGAGAAAATAAAATAATAAGGCTGTTAAGGTTACTAGTTATCGGAAGTTTAATTGAATTTGGAATAACTTCTGAATAACTAAAAAAATATTCTGGGATAATTAAAGAGTCCGATACCTAGTTTAAACTATCACTTTACAAGGATTGAAGAATGGGGAATAGAGTAATGTCAGTAAACATACAAAGCGACCAATTCTTCAAATGACACCGAAGGACAGAAAAGAAGTTTTGCAATTTGTGGTTAGTTTTACGGACCGAACATCAGAAAAATTGATAAAATATTTATATAAAGATTTCTCGATTCTTTTGCGTTTTCCGTTTCAAGCACAGTGCTACAAACATTCAATGACTAGAAGACATCGCCAGGTGGTGGAGGTTGATTGTTATCGCTAGATGACGAGACAGAAGGTTTGCCCTCAGACTGTTCTTCAGTATTACTCCCTCCAGAACGCATCGAAGCAGGTCGCATAAAGAACATCCTAAAAATTTGTTTGAGCATTTTAATTTACTTTTAAGCATACATCATTGCAAATAATCCCCAAGCCATAGCAATTAACATCATATTTGAACCGGCACATGAAGGATCTCCGGTACCCGTTGTGCATTCCGTGTCAGTGCAATCGGTCTGAGAGTCGCGAAGCTAAAAAATTTTTTGACTAAAAATAAAAACAATTTAAAACTAACAATAGAAAGAATTCGACGCATTAAAGATTCATGATTGAAAAAACATTCACAGGGATCCATTGCCAAGAATTTTCCTGATCGGAATTGAATTTAAATGAAAATCTCTAAAAAAATGGAATTTAGAAAAGAAATTAAGCTTTTAAAAGTTTAAACTAGAAAAATAACATTCAAAAATTAACAAAAATTCACCACCTAATTTACAATTAAACGCTGTCAATTGAAGTAACACCTAATAGGGGGTTAATGCTTATCAGATGTAAAAATAAAAGGCTTATTGCCATAAATACACGTTGCTCAATTGATTAGATTACACGCAAAACCCATTCGTTACACTGACATCAACTCTCACTCTCTCCTGTTAAAGATAACTCTCTTATTGCCTTCTTTCTCTGGCTATTCTCTTTTTTTAAATTTGCATTTTTAAGAAAGAACGCCAAAAAATGCCAAAAGGGCGCAAACTCAACCAGTAAACCTCTCGATTAATAGATCGACTTCGAAGGATTCTGAAAGAAATTGAAAAAAACGTATACCAAGTAGAGCTCGAAAATAACAAAATATTTAAAAAGGTTATTATGTAAAACATTCTACACGTAGTAAATATTAAAATTTTTATCAGAAAATTTTTTATAATAAATTTAAACTTGAAGATAGATTCATTTCTTTGGATACCTTCCTGTAACTTTAAAGTGCCGTCCTCCATCCCATTTCCTTTTCTTATTCGAATTTTCAGAAGTTTTCTTTCCAACATTTTCAAAATTTCCTTTTCTTTTTCTTTCAGTTGATAAATAAGTCGGTTTTTCATCCTCCTCGCTTATCTGACCTTCCTCAGAAGAATCACTAAAAATAATAAACTCAAAAATCTCACTTTTACCCAAACAAACCTTCCATCTAAATTCTCTTCGTCATCGCTGTTCTTAGGATCCAAGTCAGGCAAGCAAAGTCTCCTGCGTTCGTGAAATTCCATCAATTTCTTTAATTTTTGAGTAGAAGCATTTGTCGGCACTATACAAAATGAAAGGCGCCTTCTTAAATTTATTCCTAGGATGAACAATTTTTGTTGTTAACATTTTTACACGCCTTTCACTTCATATAGTGCCCACTTGTCTAAATCAGGTAAAAATTATACCTCAACCTCCGGATTTTGTCCTTTAAAAGAGAAACGCCCAAATCGCATATTTTCCAGGACTGTGTAGCGCCACTCGCTCATAACACCACCAAGCGTCCTAAAATAAAGTTTTTTAATTTTCAAAATTTCCAAACCAATTCGGGTCATCATCGATGTGCTCAGCAGTTGGATAATATTTTGGAGGATCTACTGCCATTATACCAGTAAAGATATCTTCACGAGCTTTTTGTTGCTGTTGAGCCCTCTGCTGTTTTTCCAAACGAACTGTTGTTCGTTTCATGAACTAAAATTGAAAAAGGTTAAAATAAGTACTTTTTATTTCATCTCCCAACTCACATTCATTCGCAAAACTTCCGTAGATATTTTCTCCACAACTTCAGTGCTCTTATTTCCTTTGTCGACCGTCATAATTTCAAGCATAAATTTAAAAAAACTAAAATTTTAGTATATGTACAAAAATTATACAAAAAAATATATAACAAATCCGTTTTTACAGATTAAAAAGGAAGATCCACAAAAAATATAATAAAATATATTTATTTAGCTTGTTTATATACAAATTAAAATAAATACTTCAAAAAGAAGTTTACTAAAAATTAGATAACATTTCCTCCAAATAACGCCCTTTCTAATTCATCTACATCGTTACTTAGCTCCTTATTAATGTCCTGTTGGTGGTTTCTTTGTTGTCTTTTCTGTTGGTCAGACATTAATTGATTTCCATTCCTTTGCTGCTTTTCATGTTCGTCCTTCATCTGTTGCATCATTTTAGCCCCTTCTCTTCTCAATTCTTCAATCAACGAATCCCTAGCTTCTGCTTTCCTTTTTTCGCCTGCTCTTGCCGCCGCAGCATTTTTTTCAGCCTAAAAACAAACAAAAAACTTTTAAAATTAAAACAAAAAAAAACCTCTCGAAGTTTTGTTAAATGTGCTAGTCTTTCCTTCGAACTCGTTGCTTGCCTAGTTTCTTCAAATTCTGTTCTTTTCCGTTTTGCTGCGATTTGTTCGTCATAATCCCCACGTGCAATCTCGTCTTTGAGGAATTCAAAGGCCCGATAAATTTTCAAAAACATTTGTTGAGCACGTTCTTTTTGGTCTGGATTCTTGTCTGGATGCCATTTTAATGCCATTTTCTTGTATGCTTTGTCGACTTGAGACGAAGTACATCCAGATTGCAGTTGAAGTACTTTATAAGGGTCGAAGTCGATAGTCTTTTTTTGAGAAGACATTATTAAAAAACTAAAATTAGTAAAATCTTTCTTGGTCTCGACTTCTTCTCTTCAAACAAAAAAAAATTAAATTAAAAAAAACACACAAAATTTACAAGGAAAAAAAATAAAAACTGTAGTCTAAATGTAAGAGATTAACTAAAACGGCGACTTTGAAACGGCGGAACTTATATGGTTTAGGTACTCTTTTTTAGCCACGACCCTTTTTTTCCTTTTCCTTCATTATTTTTAACCCTTTTTCCTTCTCACCTATCAATCAATTCAGCCGAGGTCAATTTTTTATTTAAATGTACAATTTTTAAGGATGTCACTGAATAAATAGACCAGAATTGGTCCGTGGTAATATCTCGTACCTAAGTTATACAGGTCCAAAAATATCTAAAAAGAAGGTAAAAACGGTCATTATTTCGAGAAATAAGATTTCAAACACACAAAAATACCGGACTATTAGTTTTTAATAACTGACATCGATAAAAATAAGAAAATTGATTCAAAAGACTTGAAAGAAAAATTAATCTTTTCTTTGTTCTTCTCTCATCGAACATGCCACAGGGAAAATTAAGTGAAATTGAGGAAGAAAAGAAGGCTGACCATTCTGTCCATATTAAGGTTGATTGATGAAGGAAAAGGAAAAAAGGGGCGTGGCTAAAAAAAGAGTACCTAAACCATATAAGTTCCGAAACGGCCTCTACAAAAAAACTTTGGCAATATCAAAACGCAGAAAATAAAAATATCAACACTGACAATGAGCTTCAAATCAAAAACTTTTTTTGTTTAAGTTGGAAATTTTAAGGTTTTAAAAATGGAAAATTCTGGCGAACTTGTATTCCATGAGGAAGTTGAAATTGGAGAATTTGAGTTTGACCAAGAAACTAAAATTTATACATATCCGTGCCCTTGTGGTGACAGGTAAAGAATTTAAATTTTCTGACCAAATATGTTCCCTTTATTTAGATTTGAAATTACAAAGGAACAATTGGAAGCTGGTGATGACGTTGCAGTCTGTCCAAGCTGTTCATTAATGGGTAATTTATTAATTTTTATTTTGTATTAATTTCTTAATTATAAAGTTCGCGTCATTTACGACCTTGCGAAATTTCGAGAGTCAAATTATGTTAATGACGTCGTTTCTGTTGGTGCTAATTGATTTTAAGAGATGCAATGGATGGAAACCATTTTTACAATTCAAGTTATTTTATGTACTTTTAAAAAATATTTTGTTTTCGGTGAATAAAAATTGAAAAAATTCAAGGCAAAGTACAATTAAATTTAGAAAAAAAAAATAAATACAAAATTTACAATATTTTTTGAAATTTAATTTTTTCAAACGTTTAGTAAAGCTCTTTTTGGTCAACTTAATTAGACAATCTAAAATTTATCTAGTTGCAAATTGTCTTTGTGTTTCTCCCAATTTTAGTCGTTGTCCACCTTTTAAATTTAAATATTCGTTTAATAAAAATTAAAAAGCTAATCTGCCCTTAGAAGTCCACTTTAAATTTACTCTGTCTAATAACAAAAATTAGTCATTTAAGACAGTAGTTGCTAGTTCAAAATAATTATAACCTGAAATAGAGATTGGAGGCGGTGTTCTGATGCCTCGAGGAATTTTTCCCCCACGTTTTATAGAAGGTGATGGTGAATGCCACAACATGGCGATCTTTTGAGAATTATTTGAAGGAGAGGAGAGCTTGTCACTTTTTCCTTCATCGTCCTCAAGCAGAGTTAAAGGCGATCTGTTGATTATTCTGCATTGGGGGTGTTGCAATATACCTTTGACACAGGAGATGGCTAAATTTGAAACATAAAAATAAAAGTTTTTTGAGATTAATTTACTACAAAGTGGCAATACAGCAGAATTGTTACTGTCAAATCCACAACTACTGTTTCCTGTGCTTCCATTAGTCGAAATGCCAGACCGAAGAATCTATCAAATATTATCTATCAATCACCTATCAATCATCAAACCTCATTCAAATAAGCCCGGAAGCATAAGGAAATATGTAACTGCCAAAAATTAAACAGAAAGAAAATAATCAGTATAGCACAAATGAGAGCACAATGTGGATAATATGGTGATATATTCGGGTGCATATCTAAAAGAGAAATGTCTGAAGTTTTTAAACATTATATTCCTTACTGTCAAATGCCCAATTCAAAACCTAAATTTAAAAAATTAGGATAAACTTAAGGGGTAAACCGAATCTTGGATTCCTTCTCCAAGTATTACCCCTTATAGGTACAGAATTATTAGATTTTCTTCCTTCCTCAATTTTGCTCTACAAAGTCTCATTAACATTTTTAATATTTTTAATTTTTTAGCCCAAACAATTCTCTTTCAGAGCTTAAAAGTCCGGTTCCACTATTTAAACTTTTTCGAAAAGATTTTGCGTTCGCATTTTTCTACCTCATTTTCGAGGAAGGTAACAAAAAATTAAATTATAAAAAATAAAAATAGAGGCTTTAAAACTCGGTTTACTCATGTCAAATTAGGTTTACACAAACTAACCATTATAATGTAAAGTGGTTTGTAAATAAAGAAAAATAGAAAGACAATTGTTGCATATGCATCCAAAAATAAGTGAAAGAACTAAAAAATCCTTTCATTTTTGAACCATATATAAAATACCGAAATGCCTATAATTGGCCAAAGGAAAGAGGGTTTATGCCTGTAAATGGCAATAGATGACACAACAACCACACCTGAAAATTTATTGGATTATTTACAAATCAAAACAAAAAAATACTAAAAGGAACGATCATCACACAGAGAGCACGTCTAAACCAAATAGCCTCAAGAATGCATAAAATGACCGTTAAAACCAGGCCAACGCTCACCAAAAATTTCATTCCGTTCTAAATAAAATAATTTTTAAATTATTAAATAATTAAATTAACGGTTAAATGTAAAAGTCCAAAAAGACAAAAGTTTTGTTGATGGTCGAATCGCTGAATTGTCCCTTCTCCTTTGCATCTGGCAAGTGAGGAATCGCGGTTTTTTGTTAACTAAAAAATTAAAAAAAAACTTTAAATAAAAAATTAAAACAAAATCACCACTTTAGCATCCAACAATTCTCCATTACCCCCCTCAATTCTAGTACATCTACAAGTTTGCATTTAAGTTACCAACTCCGTCACTGATGCTTTTCCTCCACAATTTAAATTATATTTCTAATAGGAAATGTGGATTTTTCGTGAGTAACTCTCCAATTTTTTTTAAAATTTTCGATTGATTTATTGCTGTTATATTTGCATAAAGATAAATAATTAATATTTAATTATAAATTTTTACAATTGTAACCGAAAGCATTTTTGCCCACAGAATAATAATAAAAGGCTTTTGACTGACTACGCTTCTAAAGCTCCAGCTTTGTTAAGCCCCGGACCAAGAATACGAGGAATCTGCCTAAAATTTTAAAGAATAATTTTTACAATGAAAAAAAACACACTTGATAAGAGATTCCGAAGCCAGGAAAGCGTTATAACGCTTACAAAGTCCTTTAATAAGTTTCGCATCCTTATTCAGCTTTTTCAAATCATCAGCCGTCATACAAGGAAGACTAAAATTTACAATTAAAATACTGATTCTCAATGATAGCAAACCCATTAGCGTTAGCCTCATCACAATGCTTCTGATCACCAAGAATACAAACCTTTACATGCGGGCGTGGAATGTATTTGAGTCTAGACAATCAGAAATTAAAGAAATTTATTGTTATTAGAAACCTGACAGTTCCACTAAAACGCTTATCCTTTTTTGGATCATAGTTTTTCAGTCCAATCTGAAGCTCTACAGTCTCTCGAAACTTACGCTTCTTTTCTGTTGACTTCTTCAAAAGCTCAGCTACACACTCGTTAAGAGTTTCACGAGAGATTTTGCTACTTCCAGACATATCTGTAGTTTCTCAGTAAATATTTAATGCTAAAAAGAAATTTAACTATTAAAGAGTAAAAACAATCATTAAATATCAATTAACGTGTAAAATCAAGAACATATTTGAAAAAAAGTAAAATTCAAACAAATTTATCAAAGGAATCATAAATTACATAGGTTATGTGAATTAGAATCACAGAGAGCACTTCAATTAAACTTGAAGGTCCAAACTTTTTTGGAAATATTATAAAAGAAACCCCCACCCACAGTCAATTTTATTATTTGATCTACAATTAATATGAAAAAAAAAACTAAGATTTCAATAATTGTAGATCTAATATAAAATTAAAAAGAAAACCGGTATGAAATTTAAAATTAAAAACTACAATTTTTTTCTTTTGAATTTAATACACCTCAAATACATCCACATCGCTCAAATCATCGGCGTATACCTGTAAAAACTTAAATAAAAACACTACAAATGAAAAACAACCGACAATTTACATTTATTGCTTGCGAGGCTGGAATTGGCGATGACATTGCATTTTGGCAGCATTGCTGCGATTCGAAGTGTGTATTTCATGAGAGGGATGCGGCTTCTCGTGGAAAGCACGGATAGCCTCTGGTGGAAAGTCACGATTGGTCTAAAAATGAAAAATAAAAATTAAAAAATTAGTTAAAACTTGTTCAGCTAGATCGGTATAAGCAAGAACATTGGTAGCTTGACGTTTGTTAGCTGCTGATTCATCAGAAAGACGTGACTCCTCCGAAGCATTAGATTCAGTTGGTGACCCAGACTTCTCAGCAGACATTTCCTTTTCATCGGATAAATTGCGCTCTTTGCGCGCAATTCGAATTCCACCAGAAATTTTTTCGGCCGGTGGATGTCCGCCCTTAAGTTGGGGTACTTCAGTTTCAATGGTCGTCATATTATAAGTACTATGTATAATCTAAAAAATTATCATTGCATTAAATACCAGGAATTTAGATTGCAATTTAAAATCTTTTTTGATCCAATTAAATAAAACAAAGGCTAAAATATTATTGGATTGCTAAAAAGTAAAACGCTGATGTGAGAATTATTGATAGATGCCTCGCGTGCGTTTGAAAACTAATAACGTGGCTAGGGTCTAAGCCAAAAGAGTCTGAAGTACTTATATGGTTCCACCTCCCACCCCTCCCCCATTCAATATTTTGTTAAAAAGTTAAAAATGATTAGTTCCGAATGACATATCGTTTGTCCGAATCTGTTTCCGGGACATATGACGAAAATTTTTCCCTTCAATTAATTAATTGTTGCGGCGCTGTATAATTTAAATTAACATTAAAATTAAAAAAAATAAATGTAAATTAATGTGTTAAAAACCAATTAATTCATTTTAAAAATTAAAACAATAAATTAAGTGTTCTTATCCAGCTCAATGGGTGATATATTAAAGTAAAAATTGTTGAAAATAAAAAAAATAAAAATACATATACATACATTACATATTAAAAACATGGCAGAAAATTAAGGGGATTGCGTTGAAAATAATCATTCCTTGCTCACTCAGAGCTTAGTTTAGAAAAATGTTTTTAAGAGGGAAAAAGAGGTAAAAAACATCTAACATGTTTAATTCAACATTTCTTTTTATCAAAATTAAGGTTCTTAGCTCCTTCAATTGTTTTCCCAATTGTCGATAATAAAGTATATCCAGGTGGTTCAGGTGCTTCTGCCTCATAAGTATTTCCTTGGCTTCTTTTAATTCCTGTAGTGTCTTCAACGAGATATTCTCTAAGTTTCCAAAGGGCCCGAACAATTTCATCTTCTTTATAACTTGAACCATTTGAAGAGTGCTAAAAAAATAAAAATTGGGAAAAAATTGAATTTAAGACTAAAGCAAACCCTAATCCACTCGTAGGGTAATCGTTTATGTTCTGGCACAACAGTATTTCTTGCCGAGGCAGTTAAAGTCTTGTCCCATTTGCTTACATTGCGCTGGTGCCTGCCAGCTCCCGAATTATGGATTGACTCGAGATACCTTAAATCTGGGTTACAATGAAATTGAACGATAAAATTACCTAATATATGCTTCAGAGTGAACAACTCGCCGCACCTGAACAGACGTCGAAGGACAAACGAACGATGGCTCCGACAATGCTTGCTGCTTTGATGTCGTGGAAATGATAGACCTGCCAGGATCCGTATTTTGAATTTCAGAAGTAAATGCAAGCGAAGTAGATGATGTATCGGCTAAACGATGTTGGTTGACTGAAGAGGCAGGAGACTGGTCGTAATGAGTATAATGTTGTGGGCTCTGATAACTTTGTATAACATTTGTTGTTACATTCTGCACTGCAGAACCAGACGAGGATTGGGATTGTATAGGAGGCGGTGTTGACGATAAACCTTAAAAATGATAAAAAGTCAAACAATTCTTCAACATAATCATTTATAAGTACCTTGGCTATGTTGTTGAAAAGCAGGTGTATTGGACGAGGAATGAGAGGGCACAGTTGAATGAGGAGCCGCACTATGAAGATATTTTTGTTGAATAGACGTTACATTTGTATTCGAATAAGACTGCGTGCTACTAGCTGGCTGAGTTATTTGTTGTGTATAATGTTGTTGAGTTGTTTGTGTGTGCACCACAATTTGATGTTGTTGTTGTGGTCCAGTGTATCCAGGAGGAAGAATAATCGTTTGGGCATTGCTTGGAATATAAACAGTGACACCATTCACAATAATTGCTTGTTGACCTGGCGGTATATACTTAAAAGATGAACAAAAAATTTGATAGGTAAAAGTTTTAATTTATACTACCACTGTTTGCTGAGTTATATTTTGTTGTTGATTCGAAGTCTGTTGATTTCGCTGATTTTGAGATTGCTGTTGGATAGAATAATTGTATGTAGATGTACCAGAATTGTTGTAAGTACTGTTGACCGAAGGTGAAAGTAATGCACCATTCAACAATGCAGAAGTGCTTCCTGCCCTAGGAGTTGAAACTGTGGAGGATGTTACAGCCATATTTTGAATTGAAGTTCCAGTGACATTGTGTGACTGATGTTGACCACCTATATAGACGAAGTAATGTTTATAATTTCTTATTATTTACCATTTCCACGTCGCTTAATTGATCCAAGGTGAGATAAAGCATTGTTATCAGTTCCAAAAGAAAGCGGAGTCGCAACTTCGCAGGCCACAGGATTTGCAGGAACGTCTCCATAAGGATAATGTACAAAATGGCCATGGGTCTCATTTAAATTGTTATGTCCACCTTTTGTGTAGTGATGAGAACCCCCGTTTGAAGTGGACGGAAAAGAGGAAATTTCTTGCTTCACAGGAGTATAAACAAAAAAGTTTCTAAAAATAATCAGTTCTCTTAAAAGAAATACTTGTTTTTCTTACTTTGCTCTTTGATTTGGAAATACCAAACGCATTGCTGAAGCCAAATGTTTTTCTTTCAAATGCCTATTTAATCTAGGCAATGAAGGGAATGGTTTTCCTTCTTTACGATATTTTAAACAGGAATTCCATAAACAAGCAAATTGAGTGTCATTATCTTTAAAAAGAAATTAATTTTAATTAAAAAAAGCACATTTAAACCTAATTTGGAAGTGTGCGAAGTACGGATATGTTCGTAAAGTCCGTCCTGAGTATCAAATTGGAAATCACATTGTTGCCAGCGGCAGCAATAAATACGAATTTGTCCTGGCTGAAAAAAGAATTATTTAAATTTAAAAAAAGTAAATCTTCACCTGCGGTAATTTACTGTTTGGTGTTAACAATTCCGCCTTCGCACGTTCAGCAGCAATAAATTGCGCACGAGACTCATAATCACGTTTATCCTCATCTGAGAGACGTTTCCATTCAATTCCAACAATTTTTGAAACCTCCCCAAACCCAGCCAAGGGGTTTTCATTCATAACACGTTTACGCACTTCAGCAGAAAATAGAATGTAACCACTCTTCGATTTTGCATTTAATTTTGGTTGTGTAGCAAGCCACGAATTATTATTGTTCTTAAAAGAAACAAATTTTAAAAGACAACAAGAAAACTCCACCTTTGCATTCGAAGAACTTCTCCCACCTCTAAAATTGTTCGACGATACAATATCGGGAGGACTATTTGAAGGAAATGTAAATGAACGAGATGTAATTGCAGGTTCACTGAAAGAATTGATACTTGCTTCTTGTTTAATATTTGCTGTGCCTGGAATTGATTTGAACTGTCCACCAATACTATTATCATGCATTTGCCAAGAAAGATTTGTAGTATTAGTAGTAGGAGGCGCTTTACTGCCCGATAAATTGTTTGCTAAAGACAATGAATTTTCCACTTGGCTACTTCGATTAACATCGGTAACATTTCTATTTAGGCTGAAGCTGTCAGCAGTTACTAATTGACGATTGTAAGAAAATCGTTCATCTAATTCATCAACTTGGCCATCTTCAATCACCTCTTCTCCCCCATCGAGATCCACCTCCATGTGCTTAGTCTTCCCATAGTTGATATCCTCTTCGCCCTCATTTAAACCCGAAGAATGTGGCAATTGACTTGTATACTCAATAAGCCTTGAATGATTTGAAGAAAATATCCTATTTGTTTCAGTGCTCAGCTCTCTATAAAAAAAGAAAATCAAGTAAATCTTCAAAGATTAAGTATGACATATTCTGGTTGGTATATTCCAAAATATAGCTTGGGGCAATACTTTGACCGCGAGTGTATATTAAAAGCATATTTAACTTTAAACTCTTAAACACTGACGACAAAAATGAAGGCGAGCACGAAAAAAATATAATATAAAGGAATGGTAAAAAGTTAAGGATGTGCGCTAATATTTGTGTTTTTAAATTCTTAAAGATATGTATTTAACACATAAAAAGATGGCGCACATCCTCTTTCCTATTCTCTTCTTATTTAATTCATACTCTAGTTTTCCCCTTTCTTCTTCATTCCCTCTTCATTACGTCATTAGTGTCCAAGCTAAACAAAGGGTATTTCAAACGAACAGTCCTCTCCCCCAAAGCTTTTTATGTCGACCTGTGTGAAATAGGTATTGTTGGCTCACTGTTGGAATTCATGCTGGTGAAAAGATATATTTTATATTTTAGTAGATTAATATTTAACAAAAAATAACTTCCATCACAAGTTGTTTGAAGTTAAAAATTTCATTTTAATAAAAAAAATTAATTTTATTAAATTTCCGAAGTAAACTGAAATTTAGTTTTAATTGGTATTTATAAATAAAAGGATATCCTTGATAGTTACATACATATTTGCAAAACTTTGATTGGTAGTGTCGAAAATAAAATTTGTCAAAAAATTTTGTTTTTACAAAATAAAAATTTCTTATTATTTTTTTACTTAAGGAAAGAAAAGACCATAATGTATATGCATAGTATCGTGTCGGGCTAACTCAAGGAACGGACAAGTCAAGGAACGACAAATCAAGGAACGACAAGTCAAGGAAAAGACAAATCAAGGAACGACCAACTCAAGGAACATACCAACTCAAGGAACAGACAAGTCAAGGAAAAGACAGGTCAAGGAACGACCAACTCAAGGAATGACCAACTCAAGGAATATTTTAAAAATCGAAATCTCTTGAAAAATCTGAATATTTTTAGAAAATAAGAATTTAAAAACAGATTAGAACACTAAAAAACAGAATTTAAAAAAAAATTATGAAAAATTCTGGGTTTCAAAAATTGTATTCTGATTTTTAAAATATTCCATGAATTGGTCATTCCTTGAGTTAGTCGTTCCTTGACCTGTCTTTTCCTTGACATGTCTGTTCCTTGAGTTGGTATGTTCCATGAATTGGTCGTTCCTTGATTTGTCTGTTCCTTGAGTTGGTATTCCTTGAGTTAGCCCCCACCCCATAGTATATAAACAATAACAATACTGTGTAAAAAGGACTAATTATAGATGCTGACAAAGAAAATCAGCACTTTCAAAAATCAGCTATAGGTATGTCTGGCATCCCCTATAAATATTAACTATGAAAAGAGTTAGTATAGACAGCTAGGCTGGCCATTCTTCCCATTCAATTTTTACTATTGGTTGCTCGATAAAAGGAAAATGAAATGGTAAAAATACTCAATGATAGCGCCCTTGCATGCTTTGCATTTCCGTACCGAGTAGCGCAGTATCTAAAGGTTCGCGGAGAAGGAAGCGGCGAGGTAACGCAAGCTTAGAGCGCTCAAAAAGATTCAAGAAGCCGCCTAGTAATACTGCATTAGTATTCAAACCATAGAAAAGAAAATGAGCGATATACACAGCCCACAGATTTACTATTACTATGTCGTTAACTTTTCGCTTGAAAAAGAAAGGAGAAATACGTATTTAAGCGGCGGACTGCGACTGCTGCGTTTATCGACAAACTATGGCTACACTATGTTTACTGAACGTCTCTTCATTCGGCATACTCTCTTCTTCATTGGTAAAATGGAATAGTAAAAGAGGCAACATGGAAATGTCAGTGTACAAAACGTCAACATGAAAATACAAATGGACAAAAGAAAGCATGAAAATGCCTGAAGACTTACTCCGCTAAATTTCCCTAAAACCTAATAGCGGCCGTATTTTGCAGTATGTACAACTCCAATCCATTTATTACAATGTAACAAATTTTTAATTAAAATAAATGAAAGTAATTATGTATTTTTCCGATATTCAAACAGTGATTTAAATGTTTAATTTTAACCTTTGTGCAGAAGTACAAAATTTTAAAACAAGTAAAATACAAAAGTATTCGGTGCGACACAATTAATTTAAATTTAGTCTAAACTTTGGTGAATTAGGTACTATCGCATTATCCTGCAAGACTTGATTTTTTTCTCCTTTTTCCTTTTCCGATAAAAAATACACATGGTCTATACCCATAAGATTTTTGAGAATATAATTTAAAAATTTCAAATAGTAGTACAACACACCATTGGCATAGGTCCTAATTGCCGAAGTAAAATGGTGCAAGATAATGCGCACAATAATTTTTGTACATGTTTATTTAAAACATCCTCTAAAATTTTAAAACTTTTTGATGGATATAAAACACGGAACATGAAAAGACCATAAGTGGAATTAACGAGCAAATCCAGGGCTACAAAATGGTATAAGTGACAAAAAAGAATGAAGCTTTTTTTGTTTATATTCAGTGTCAGTATAGAAAAAACGCGTCCGTAATTATGATCGCACCGAATAAAAAAATGGCAGAAATGGATGCTTAGAATATTATCTCACAATCAGATAAGGAAAACTAAACATCGGAGATGACAAAATTACCTTAGAGATTTCATTGAATTTAATTTTAAACAGATCCTTTTCAAGCGAAATATGAGGACTTGAAAAGTACCAATTATTATACTAATTGCCAATCTCCGATTTTCACTGTAAAGGATATTGTGCAGGAGGTGAAAATGTCAAATAATGGGATACAATTCAAGTATTTTTGTTGGCTGCATTGGCGTTTTTTGGTGGTCTTCCTTTTCGTACTGTCGGCACTAAGGGGGGAGGGTCAGAATCTGTCTGATTAGGAATCCCTTGACTTCTCGCGATCCCAGTAGTATCTTCTATTATATGGTCTCGAAGCTTCCAAAGTGCACGAACAACCTCGTCCTCTTTATGTTTTGAGTTGTTTGAACTCTAAAAAATCAAAATTTAAAATAAATAATAATAAGCAAACTCTAATCCACTCGTAGGGTAATCGTTTATGTTCTGGCACAACAGTGTTCTTTGCTGAGGCCAATAATGTTTTGTCCCATTTGCTAATATTACGCTGCTGCCTACCAGATCCCGAATTGTGCATCGATTCGAGATACCTTAAATTAACCAAGTCTCAATTTTTTAAATTTTAATATAGAAATAACCTAATATATGCTTCTGAATGGACTACTCTTCGAACATGAATTGACGTAGAAGGTGAAACAAACATGGGTTCTATAGGCATTTGTTTTGGTGTCGTTGAAACAAACATCCGACCGGTGTCTAAGAAGTAAATGATTTAAATTAATCCTTTTAAAATTACCTGCTAAATTTTGCTGATTAAGTGAATTAGAAGCTGATTGTTTAGGGAAAGAAGTGCTGGGTGAATATGCCCTTTGTTTTCGTTGAGAGTTTTGAAAACCATTTTCCATCATATTTTTTCCGGCGGTTGTAGAAGTAAATAAGTGAGATTGTGTAATCGGTGATTTAGGCAGAGAAGACGAACCTTAGTCAAAAAATAGTATAAAAATAGAATAGGGCTTATATAGTGAATAATTTTGGGAACAAAGAAGCTATCCAATCCTTACATCCTTATCCCGATTAAAATTAATTTAGTAATTGATAAAAATTTCGTGTTGATCAAATTGAAATATGAATAATTAATAACCTTGGCTGAAATATTTTTGAGATGATACAACCGCTGAAGGCACATTAGTCCCAATTTGCTGAGAATTAGAAACCAGAATTGAGTGATTAGTTGAATTCAGGAAATTATGTTGTTGAACAGACGAGGATGTTGAAGCAGTACACGAGAAGATTTTTGGATCAGATTGTTGACCAGTTTGATTATCAGACTGATCTTGTTGGTGTGGCTCAATGTCGGAATGCGATCGAATAACTTTGCTTTCTGTTGAGGCAAATCCATTATGCACACGATCTTCTGAATTAGTGACTTATTTTAAAATATTAATAGAAATAAATTGTTCGTTATTACACAAACCTTTTTTTGATGAAGATGAAAACTTATTGATTTCATCAGAGTCAGTGTTGCAAGACATAAAATTCCCGTTACTTCTATCACTAACGCTTAAGGCTTTAGCAGCTTTGAGTGTTAAATGACGAAAACGAACTGCGGCTTGATAAATTCCTGATTCTTCGATATTATAGTTCATCGCGTTATCAAACATCAGTAACAAATCTTTTACAAGAGCATCCAGGTTAGCATAATGACTACGTTTTAATAACTTAAATTTTAAATATTAGTCCGAAATATAAATTTTTCCATACCTTATTTATCATGTAAAGAGACAATGGACGCTCTATTTCCTCGTAATAATCTGGATAGCTCCGTTTACATGGCAATTCTATGAAGTTCTAAATTTTTAACTAATTTTAATTTATTAAAATTATTTTATTGCCTCGCATAGAGGAACGCCATCTACTACATCATAATTACGAATGGCCCAGTATAGACGCCAACGTGGATCGTCGCTTCGTTCAGAATCCTCATCTTCCTCAGAATCCTCACTAAAGTCATTAACCTCTGATTCTATTGAATTTAAAAGCTCATCAATTATTTCAGCGTTACGAGAAATTCTAAAAATAAATTAAGATAAATATTTACTTGAACTAGAAAAATTTAAAAAGTAAAGGTAAACCTAGTAATTAAATTTTATTAAAGCTTACACTCTGGGACTGAAACGACGTGCTTCAGCCAACTCGACAGATCTATGTTTGAAATGTCGAAGTAGAGTATTTGCATCCTTATGCACCTTAAAAATGACTGGTAAAATTATAGTAAACAAAATCGGACTGTTGAGCCAGGTTCATTAAAATCGCGCGCATTTTTGCACATTAGTTGAACATCATCTTTCAAGGCCTCCCACGTCTGGTATTTGCCTGCACGGATATTTTCGGAGATTTTCCGAATGTCAATTGGTTTTTTAATATGTTCATAGTAGAGAGGAAACTCCTTAAATTATGTATTATATAAAATTATGTTAATTCAAAAAAACCTGTGGCGTTGGCAAAACACGGAATGGAGGAGAAATAACACGATTGTCCTTATCTGCTAACGTTAGCATTGACACATAAAAATATTAAAAAAAATTTTAGAGTTTATGTAGTAAAAGTAAAAAAATAATGTGAAAAAAAGTCTAACCTACAATAACTTCTAAAAATTAAAAAAAACTCACGATTGCGGCTTCAAGTCGCCACTGTTCAATTTGATCTGTTACTGGCGTCGGAGAACTAAAAAAGACATTATTTTGTAAGGGATTTAAAGTTTAGATCCGCATTTTTTCATGACATGTATTTTACACCCTTCATTAGGGAATAATATTCCGGTGCGGCAAAAAATATTTCCGCGGCCCCATAATATGTCGGTCACATAATCAAAAGTGAGACAGGGTTTTTGTACCTTTCGACTCAACACGCCTCCGCCTACATAAACTAGAAAAGAGTATAAATAAAGCGTATTTTCCTATAATATTATTCTAAAAAAGACGGAAAATGAGATAAAATATATCAAAATTTTGATTTATACCGTTTAGTTGCGCTTGAATTGCTTCGAGCTCGACGTTGTCTTTTCTGACGTAATCCTCTCATAACTCCAATTCACTATACAATGATACAAAAAGAAATAAAAACGTGTAACAAACAATAATACAAAAGCCAAATTGATATCTAAAAATGTAAAAGTTAATTAAAACCGGCCTAACTGCTAAATACATATGCCCAGCTTACAATGATTGAAATCCCCAAAAAAGATATCTAATCCTGAACGGACTTAGTATTGTGTTGGTTCAGTCCCCAGTTGGTCCTGGCGTTATCTTTTAAAATGCCAGAGAGGCAGAGAAGAGAGAAATAGTATAGAGCTTTAAAATATCAACACAGTATGCCAAAAAAATGTTTCGAAGTGAAATGTAGTGGTTTAAGAAAAAAAGTTTGCCAAAAACAATTTTATTACATGTATCTCAAGAATTCTAAATCTTCAAAAAATGGCGAAACAAAGTTCAATAGGGTTAAAATGCCTCCGGGGTGAAAATTCTGGAAAAAAAAATTCTTTTATCCCACTAAAAAAGAGCGTTGTGAGAGACGTCACAGAGAGAGCGTTGTGAGAGACGTCACAGAGATTTCCTTTAAAAGGAGCATTTAAGTCTTAATATTTTTGCATTGCTTTCTACTCGTTGATGGAAGAACTTTCTCGCTCGTTTTTTAGTATTATTAGCGTGGATGCTTTTATTATTTTCCTTAAAGTCTCCGATTTCGTTTTTTAAACTGATTCTTTATAGAATTTGTTGCTGATTTTTCTATGATTTTTCATCTTATTGTTTATCTACAAATAATCTTTTTTTAGTTAGGATTAATAATTTTGTTTTCTAAAAATGAGTGAAGAATTTCGACAGGAAATGCCGCCAGCTGGTGGATATCGACCGTTCAATTACAATAGAACATATGCAAAAACTTTATGGGGACGTATGAAATTGTTGTAATTTTTCTTTATCCAAACATTTTTAGCTGGTCTTTTTGTGGCGTTTAATCTTGGAACAGCTATTACTGGCTATTTCTATAATATAAAGGATTATCGACACAGGAGGCTGTAATTTTAATTTTTAATTATATATTGTTAAACTATATATGTATAATTAAGCGCAATTTATTTTGAAGACAAGGATTTGGTGAATGCTATGGAACCATTTTTACTTGCTGAGCGTGATCGAATGTAGTTAATTTTTATTTTATAAAATATATTTTTCGTACAGTGTACTTCGAATAATGAAGAAGAATCGTGAGTTGGAGAAGGATTTGATGAAGGAAGTTCCAGGATGGAAAGTTGGAACGTAAGCTTAATAAATGGATAAATTTAAAAATAAAATAAAATTTTAGATGGTATGGTGAGCCTATCTATTTTACGCTTGGTGATCAATGGATTGAGCCGACCGCTCTGGTATTTTTTCTTTTATTGAATTAAAAATGAGAATGAATGTTTAGGAAGCCAATATACATTTGAAGCATAATGATTGGCACAAAAATGCTTATTGGCGCCAGGAAGGACCTTGGCCAACGAAACCGTGGCTTTCTCCTTGAACATATGAAGAAATTTTTGTTTTTCGTTTTGTATAAGATTTAAATTGTAATAAAATTGATTAGGCTTTGAGAAATCTTGAGTGAACTAGTTCTTTTTTCTCTCTAATATACCGAACATATCTAGAATTTTATATAACGATAACGCACAAAATAGGACGTATACAGAGTACAGAATATGATTTTTTTAATTTTTATGTTCTACAATTCCAACCATTTTTGAACCTAGTCACTTCTTGCCCTTCTCTTCTTCAGACATGAGTTTCTCATAGCCGACTCCAGGCACCCAGTTCGTGTAAGGGTTATGGAAGAAGGACTAAAATAGTTCGACACTATATGAAATGAAGGGCGCATTCATTTTTTCCTTCCTTAATTTGTACATAATGGTCACTTTTCTTTCTCGCTCTTTTCCACTTTTTTTGCCCGTGGCATATTCAACTAAGAGGCATTGATCATTTTGGACGAATGACCAGCGTACCTTCAAATGGAAAGGAGAATGCCACAATACCAGCAAATAATACTTTGGAACAGAAAAAATGGATAAAAGACATGTAACGACCAAACCACGGAATTAAAAAAAGAAAACTTTCGACAAAATGCAATATCGAATGGAGAATCAATCTCTTTGCATTTGTAAAAAGGTAAATGAAAAATACTCCTTATTTATTTTATTTTCACGTTACTCCATCTTTACTTACGGCAAGCATCCAAACTAAACTATTAAGGAAAATTGACCATTTTTAAGGAAGGAAAAAATGAAAAATGGCCCTCTATTCATACAGAGCCACCAGTTTTATTAAACATGTTATTTATTTTAAACTTACTTTGTTTCCGTCACCCCACGGGAATGGCTAAATTTAAAAAATGATATAAACAAGTTAAAATGTCATACATGAGCACGCTTTGCCAAGTATGGGTATGGGATGTAATCCTCTTGCTTCCTATGCTTCAGATGCTCAATCTCTTCCAAATAATGCTGGTACGAATAGCTTAAGAATTAAATTTCATATTTTTAATGTTTTCAATCTTACTATGCAGAAGCGATCATACTTGGAACCATCACAATGAAGAATACCTTCTTCCAAAAATCAGCGATTTTAGGAGCCTTCTTTAACCCACTCTTCTAAATTTTAAAAATTCTCGTTTAAATTCTTTCTATAACTTACAAGATTGTGCGAATAATTCTCAACATCATGCTTAACAAAGTGAGGTCCACCACTGCTATGTCGAACAACATCAAGTCTCTTGTAGGCGAAGCTTAATGCCTTGTATGGCGATCCATTACAGAATATTGGACGGGAAAAAACACTCATTATCAAGTTTTGTTCTAAACATTATAAAATATATAAAATAAACATTAAATAAAATTATGAAAGTATCACTACAACATAATTGAAAAAAAGACAAATTTGCTTTTTATAGTATTTATATCTGGAAATTTTTAAATTATAAAAAAAATGTCAAAAATCGTCAGTCATCAATTGTTTGTGTCTTCATTCCCCCCTGCATCACTGAAAAAAGTTTATCTAGCCATTTGCTTGGTTCTGTTAGAGCAGCCCGAAAATAGCATATCTCCAGCTTAGAAAGATTGTTTAGCTGTGCATTTGCGTGAATGACAGCTTTGTCAGAAAAAATGTCGTCTTTCTCCTAAAAATATTTAAAAGCTTTAATTGAATATTCGAAAAAACCTTTTGAAATTGCTCCATAAATTTAATTATAGAAGTTCGCATTTTTGCTTCCCGTTTGTCTTGTAGGTCTCTAACAAGCATCTTTAACTGTTCAACATTTTCTAAATCAGAGTAAGCATTTGTGACTAAAATGTGAGCAATTTCAAAAAAGCAATTGGGTAAAGGAGAGAATGTTGTCCTCTCTGTTTCAGCCACAACTAGCTTTTTCAATTCATCAACTTTTAGCCATTCTGGGGGCTTAATTGTTTTAAATAAAATTTTTAAAGAAAATAAGGGGGCTACCACAATTTTACATTTATGTTTATACTTTAATTGCAATGCAAACCACAGAGGAACAGTTACAGGCGATCCAGCTTCAAATGGACCAAAATCACCAGAAATTAAATGAATTGTCCGTTCATTAAAATTTGGCAATATCTGAAAAATTAAAAATAATAACGAACAAGAAATGAACAAAATACCTGAATTATTTCATTTTCAGCAATAAATTCACACACTGAAGGATCCATTGTTTTTATACAATTATGCAAAAGTGAAAATTACTGTTTTACTTCTATTTACGAGTTTAGATAAGAAGACTGCCTAAACAATGTCCGTGATTGAGGACTATTCAGTTTTTTTCAATTTTTCTCTCTAGCCACACTCAAATGACTCGTTTGTGAACATTGAGTCTTGATTTTGGCTTCATTGTTAGTTCTTGTGCATATTCTTCATTAAACGACATAATCGTAAATCAAATGTTAGTGGAATTAAGTTGTTTCTGGTTGTACTTGTCGTTTAGTAAAATAGAAAAATTCTTCATTTAGTGCTTGTGGCGTCTCAAATTGTCTTTAAAAGTCCCCATTTGAGCCGCCACAGGCGAAAATTTACCGGGCACCAACAACCCTAGTCAAAACCTTGTTGTATTTTTTTCTTGTAATTTTTATGGGTGATACTTTAGCAGACGTTCAATCTTTAACCCCAACGTTTCTCTAATTTTTGCTTTCTACATAAATAATTTCAAGCATTTTTATTTAGTAGATAGACAATAAAATTGCTCGGCTGGCAAGCGAACACATACACGTTTATGCATATAACTTTTATTTGTATGTATTTATGTGTTAGCTCGACTTTAAAAAATTTACATTCATCACATCCCTAAATATTACAGTCAATGCTTTAAATTCAAATGTTAATGTACCATAACCCCAATACTTGATTTCTAAATCATTTTTTCCATATTAGATGTCCATATTAATTACTCAAAATTCTGACTTTTTTTCTTTAATCTCTTCAATTTCTAAAACAAAATTTTAACTTCCTAGTCTTCATTTGCCATATCCACTAGTTATTGTCAAGGAATATCTTTCCCTTATTTCCTACATTCTTTGATCATCTTTTTTTTGCTTAGCTTCTATATTTCATCTGTTATTTTAACGTAAATCTAGCCATTAAGTTGTTTTCTTCTCGATAATATGTCCGTAGTACGTATCTAAGCGTACGAACATTTTTGGTTGCGATGGTAATTTTCAAAAAATGTATAGTAAACATACATTTTATATGCGCTGAAATGAAAAAAAAGATGACGCGTGCGACACTTACACCTCCTAGTTCTCTTTTTACATGTATGTTATCTGAAGTAATACTGTTGGCAGACAGACTTACGAACACATGCTGTCGCGTTTATCGAGCTGACATGTGGTTTACTCAATTTATCTGCCAGCTACCGTCTCGATGTAGTCTAGTTTCCAACCAAACAAATTGCCATTGGCAGGAATGTCAAATAGACCCAGCCCAGGACGTCACTATAAGGAACATTAACTGATTTTTAAACTAAACTGATTTTCTTCTTTATCTATGTTTGTGTCTAATTTATCAATAATTTTTAATAGCAGTTAGGCTGTCTTCTTCAATGTTGGTATTATCCGTTTAGGCTAACATTAGCAGCCACTAGCTATTAGTTAGTTGGCAGCCAACTCTCGTAAGCATTTACTTTCTAAACTTATGTACATTAAT
Source organism: Meloidogyne incognita (assembly GCA_036172945.1). Classification (NCBI taxonomy): domain Eukaryota; kingdom Metazoa; phylum Nematoda; class Chromadorea; order Rhabditida; family Meloidogynidae; genus Meloidogyne; species Meloidogyne incognita. The sequence goes on from JARQAC010000002.1 coordinate 4,563,673, forward strand.
AGAATTATTGTTGCGATTTGTACATATGTATGTATACTATAATAAACATTATTTTGATTTACAATTCTTAACATGTCTGTAAATGCACGTTATAACAGCCCATACACATAGAACCCCATAGTTATTGATTTTGTTTATATTGAGTGTTAAGTACGTCAATTTGTTTACAATTTGGTTGTCGCAAATTTTTTGTACTGGCAGTCTTTTTTCATTTTTATCAGAAAATGTCTTTAAGATGTTACGACAATTGCAGATGCGCAATTGTTGATTTGACAATTGAGGATTGAAAATTTTTTAAAAATTCCTGTTTTTAGTCCCGGCTGTCAATTTCTTCTATTGGTTTCCGAATCAGTTCTAGACTGATGCGACATTAAAAACTTTGAAAAATTTTAATTTTTTAAAATTTTATATCCGCAATTGTCGTCTGCAGTTGTTATCCGGAATTATTTCATCCTGAATTATATCCGTAATTGCGTATCCGAAATTGTCGTACCGCCGTCTTTAAATGTGTTTGCTACCTTTTATTTACATATTTTAAATTCACGTTTTTTCCACTTACTTTCTAAACAAAAACAACAGACCCTTTTTATGTTTCGCATAGTGTTGACTTTACATTTCTTCTCAGTGGATATGCGATAATCGATTATCTCGCGCGCTCTTAAATTCACAGTTCCAAACAATTAATTAGAATATGTATTACCATTTGAGTATTCTCACTTATTCAATCACTAATGCATATTTTCGTTTAAATTTTGTTTCCTTTTATTGCTGCCTTTATTCTTATTTTCTATGTCACCGTCCAAATTCGATTTTAGGACAAATTTAATTTGGCCGGCCAATTGGGGACTGAGACCAAAAATTTTGATTAAGTCGGGGTTGGGTTCCGTAACAGTTCTTCATGTTCGGAATCTACTCCCACTTGGTCTTGTATCGTTCTTTACCCTATTCCTCGGAATTTTTGAAAGTTATAGCCGATTTTTAAAAAAGGGATAGGGGTAAGGAACGGTCCCAGAGAACCATACCACAACTTTGCACAATTTTTTTTGTTCAATGTTCAGTCCCAATTGGCCGGCCAAATATATTCTCGGCCTTTTGTTTTTTCTACTAACAAAGCAGTCCAATTAGTTTTGTCGTTTAAACTCTGAATAAAAAATACCATCTCTTAAAAAATATCTCTTCTGGTTTTTTTTAAATTAAGATTTTGTACAAGACTTATTTACACAAAAAACTTAAGACAACAACGCTGGTGAGACGTAAATATTAGCTTAAAGGAAAATGAACGATAATTTACAAGAACAACAAAAAAATTCAGAATCTGATTCTAATAACAATATCTTCATTTCTATTTGTGACGAGGAGGATGAAAGAGAAAACTCTTCACAACTTGGAGAGGGAACTATACAACAAAAACAGAAACAACAACCCCAAATTTTGTCTCCTTTAACGACATTTGATAGTGATACTAATGGAAACAGGAAAAAGCAAATGACAACAGAAGAGTTAGATTTCATAGGTTGCCAACGAGAAACAGAAGGAGCAGCAAAAACGATGATGGCCGAAAATATTAAGGAAATAGCTCCTCTATCTGAAGAGCATCAAGCTGGAACAGAATCGACATCGACTGCTTCTTTAGCCACTTCACAATTGTTGGCCGCTGCATATGCGCATTTTATGGTAAAACAGTGTGAACAATCGAAGGTATATATTCTCAAGCATTTTCTATGATGTAGATTTTTTATTTGTTAAATACTAGGATAATTATGATCAACAAATTTTACGTCAGCAACAACAAGAAATGTTGCGTGAGAATGAGAGTAATATTCGCCAGCGTGAGCATAAAGTAGCGGCTGAACTTCTCTCTAAGCATTTACAGCAGCACGGTTTATTCCTACAACAACTTAAATCCCAGTTACAATTTTCAACAGCCGACACTTTCCCACCTTTGCAAACACAAACTACTTTAGGTTTCGGTTTACTTTATATTTAAAAAAAATTATTATAATAACAATCTTTTTGTAGGTCTTGATTCATTGAATTCAACGTCAACAACAATACCTGCAAATCATTCAAACACTTCCTTAGATATTGAGAAAAAATTTTTGTCCTCGTCTACTTTGGCTGTTTCTGAACTTGGTTCTAAAGGACTCGTTTCGGACCAAACTGAAAGGTGTAACAATCCTATTGGAAACATTTCAAATAATTCAACTTTGGCATCAGAAAATCTACAGCAATTGATACTTGCCACAAGTTTGTTACTTCGTCAACAACAGGTACTTATTTCAAATTTTGGCAATACATATTTCTATAAGGCTAACAATAAGTCAGCGATTACGGAAGTCACTCCTCTTTCAACTGTTGGGTCACAGTCAGTCGATGTTTCCGCCTTTCATCAAGTGAACGAATTACGTCAACAGCTTCTCGGGATAAGCTCTTCAACTGCTAACAAAACTGCAACCGGACGTCTACTAGAACAACTATTTGTAAATCCTTCCATTGGAAACAAGTCCGCTCCTACTCAAGTGTTTACACCTCAACAATTTCCACAAGTTTCACCACTTGCGATTGCTGAACTTTTACGTCAGCGGGCTTTAATTCAACAATCAAAACAACAGGCTGTCTCTCCACCGCCACCCCTTGTTATTCATCGTCGTGTAAGATTTTTATAATATCTTTTAATACTTTTATATGACAAATTTAAAGGTTGGCCGACCCCCCAAGCATACATCAACCCTTTTACAACCACAGCATTTGTCTGGTCTTCTTATCCCAAGTGAAACTATACAATCTAAACAAGTACAAAATCAACCGGTATATATTTTATTATCTAATCACTTTTAATTTTTTTAGACACAAAAACGACCTTCACTTTGTCCTGGACGACGAGTGCCGACTAGCGCTGATCCTTGTCAAACAATTGTCACTTTTTTGCTTACCTATAATGTTGTGAGTGATTTAATTTAAATTAATCTTTAGATTAACTTTATAATTTTTAGTCACCCGACATCGACTTCTCCAGAAAGGCAATTGAGTCATTAATCAAAAGGCTTAGAGATAAGGTTCCAATTTTTAAATTTAAAGTTATTTTTATAAACATGCTTTTCAATTTAAGCGAGAAGAACTTGATTGGTTTATCCAAACAGTGGTGGAAGATGGTGCTCGCCCTTCGCAATGTATAACAATTCCGCGCACACTAGATGGGCGACTTCAGGTTTGTTATTTGAAATTACATCTATTTAAATTGTTGGATTGTTCATGTTAAATAACCTGCTTATCTTCTATAATTTTTTTTCAAGTAAAAATAACACTTTCCAATTTTAGGTAGCCGGTCGAAAGGGTTTGTTTTCATTTTATATTTTGTTAATTAATTAACATTGTCTATTAGGTTTTCCTCACGTCGTTTATGCACGTATCTTCCGTTGGGGGTATGTATATTGCAATTCTCCTATTAATCTAATTTTTACTTTCAGTGATTTACATAAAAATGAAATAAAACACTCATCCATATGTCAAGCTGCATTTGATATGAAATGTGATTCGGTTTGTAGCAATTTTAAATTTTATTCTAGAAAAGTAAAATTAAAGGTTTGTGTTAATCCATATCATTATGAACGTGTAGTTCCTATCTCTGTTGGGAAATGTGGTCTTGGTGTTGATTCAGATGAATCTTCACCTATCTCTGCTAATGGTTCATGTTGCGCCAGTGGTGAGGAAATATCGAATCACACGATTCCATCAAAAAGTTGTTACGCATCACCTATTTCTCGTGATATTGTTCCATCTTCAGCGTTTCCCTCTAGTCAAGCAAAGAAATCGTCGCCACCTGGTTCTGATGTATCTTTAACGTCACATAGCCAGCTGATTGCAAACATGAATAAGGGATTGCTTATTCCAATGCCACTTTCTTTTCAACAGCAACAACTTGTGCAGAAACATTTGGATAGAAAAAGGTGAATTTCTATTTTGTAAAAGATATTGTTGACAAATATAAAATTAAGATCTGCTTGTTATGATGCCCAGCAATTTACAATGGACTGTATCAAAAGCAAATCTACTTTAGTTGATGATATTGAGAAAGTCAAAAAACAAAGATTAAATGCTGAAGAAAAAACAAATGGAGCGCATAATGTAATACTCCCAACTGTTACTAGCTTCGCTTCTGATACTCCTCGTATAACTGTTTCATATCACGAGTGGGGCAGTCTTGTGCTTCCTCGTCGATCATTTTATGGTTCAGCTGTTCATTGTGGAACTAGAGATGCTGGGGATGCCAAAGAATTCTTTCAAATTGGTTGTGGGAAGATAATGACGATGGGAGATGGAAGTGCGACAGAACTTTCTCCGTTGAAGTCTCAACAATTGATTGACGCGCGTAAACAAATCGGTTTGGGACTTGTACTTGAGTCGAATGATGATGGAGAGTTATTCTTGACAAGGTTTTATATTTAGTTTAAAATTGTTTTGCTAATACTTGTATAGGTTAGACATTTATTTTTACTTATAAAAATATTTGGGTTTCCTCGATTCCTTAGGATAATAACAATGAGTTGATTGCTGTAGCTTATGTTAGACTAAAAAACTACTAACTTACCATTTTTTGTAAATCTTCAGTTACGCACGTCGACCGCTGCTTGTTCAAAGCTATTATCTTGATCGGGTTTTTTCTTAAAATTTGTCCTAATTTTAATTTAAAATTTCTAGGAGGCTATGCGTTCAGCAGTGGATGCAGAGAGGATCAAACATACTATTTTTCCTAAAGCTACAATTAAAATCTTCGATTTGTGGCAGTCATTTAGACTAATGTGTCAATTACATATTCAAAAAAGACGTAATTCTCCCGCTGATGGTATGCTAGGGATCAGTCAGGTAATTTTTAATATTTAGAATAATACGAAAATATACATTGCAATTAAGGATTCGTTTACCTTTCTTAATCGCCTTTGCGATGTTCGTATATCGTTTGGTGTTCAACATTCACATAACTTTGTGGATGAAGGGGATGGTTGTGATTTGTTGGAATCATCTCCTTGTTCAATGGAAATTCATATGGGCCGGTTGGTATAATCAATGAATTAATTACTCTATTGTTTATTTAGAGCCAAACGCATTTTGGAGAAACTCATTGAGCGTCCTGAACTGGCAAATCGATTTTCTATTGTGAACAATGCTGGAGTCAGACCGGTCAAAAAGTTTATGGACGGAATTGGAACCAGTGTTTAAAATCAGCTTTTTTTGAACAAAGGTTGAATAAAAGAATATAGCCGCTTTTTAAATATTCTCACTCAGAGTAACTTAACGGAACAAGTAGAAACACGGGGTTCGGGCAACTTGTTTATTTGTGACTGAATCTTATCGAAACATTCGAACGTTTAGGAATTTTATAACGGTTAGTTTGAAGCTGTTGTATTTTTGTTGACCTTTGTTCAAAAGGTTAACTAATGAAATAATTAAAAATTTCCCGGTCTATAATATTAATTAATCCCCAGACATTGTTGTATAGTCTTCTTATTTAGTCATTTCACCTCTACCTACCTACAATCTTTAACTTATGCAGTTACAATTTGTTATGGTTATATTTAATAAAGGGGATGTTCTATCCAGTTTTTTTATTTTCGGAATATGATTCTATCCATGTTTTCAATATTTTGGGCATTTTTCTTTTCATTATACCGGGCTTTGGACTGAATAGAACATTCTTGGTATATATGTCAGTTTTATGCCCTGCCATTATTCAAAAATGAAAATTTAACTTATTCTAAATAAAGGCAAGACAAATGTTTAATAACTAGTTTTAACCATCTACATGAACAAATTTAGGTAAAATATAAATATTATCAGTGCACATTCAGTAACTATTATTTGTTAAATTTTCAAGGGATATTTGCTGCACTGATAAAATTTCACGGCAATTTATTAACCTTTTCTTTTATCCTTTTTTAGCATCTTCATAATTTTTACTGTACACATGATTATCTTTTATCTCGTTTTTTCACATTTTCTTTTTCCAAAAAAGGACGCATTTAGTTTTCTTGTTTTTTAATTCAAAAATACAATATAAAAATACCTGTTTTCCGCTAAAGATAATAATTTTTCAGTAATACAAAATAGAATTTGATAAGAAAACTAATTGCATATTTTGTATTTCTACACTTCCAAACCCCGAAGAGTAAATTGATCTCTGCTTACCAGTGATTAGAAAATATAACCCGGTTCCTATTCTAATTTCCTCGTAAACTGATTTAAACTTTTCTCGTACTCTATTTAATTCGTGGTTAATGTAAAATTTTTCAACTAAAATGATAATTTGATAAACTTTTTGAACTTTTGATTGTGATGTCATAAATTGTTGATTTTTGGGACTTATTGTTAGAATGAACTTTTTGAACTGACCAAATTTCCTATTATCTCCAAGGAAAAAGTAAGTCGCTGCGAAGGAAGCCTGACATCACGGATGTAGGCCGTCGTGAATGAAGCGCTGGATGGGAAAAAATCGGTGGTCAGTCTGTATCCGGATAAATTCTGCATGAGTTGATTTAATTTTGTTGATTTAAGCATTTTTGAATAGGAAAATAAAATTTTCAAGTTTTCACCACTAATTGAAAGTTTTTTAAAAAATAAGAAATTCATTCTGCTACTCAACCGGCTACTTTAGCACTCAACTGGCACACTCTCAATCTCCACTCCAAACTGGCTTTGCTTTCCGCTGCTCGCTCTCAACTGGCATCACTTAACTCATTTCTATTTCTATAAATCGATCTGTGATTTCTACAAATACTTCAGAGATTTAATTTTTTTTTTCTTTTATACATATTATATCTTTTGATAATTAAATTAATCCACAATTTTAGAAACTATCTTTTCTTTTCTGGACCGATACAATGGTTGTCAAAAAATTAAAAGTTGAAAAAAAAGGGAAGAGCTCGCTGAATAAAGTGGTTACTCGTGAGTACACCATCCATCTTCACAAGCGCATCCATGGAATGTATGTTTTATTATTCTGTGTACTACTGCCATTTCCCCTCTATTAAATTTGCCTTGGATTAAATTTTAACAAATTATAAGCAATTAATTATCTCAGTCAACTGGGGAAGGCAGTAGTACCTCTTATTGTTTTTCTTATTGTCTTACAAAATAAAATTTAAGTGGATTCAAGTATCGTGCACCTCGAGCTATAAAGGAGGTCAAGAAATTTGCAGAACAACAAATGGGCACTCCTGATGTCCGTGTTGATACGCGTCTCAACAAGTTTTTATGGTCGAAGGGAATTCGGTATTTTTATTAATTTATTAAATATTTTGAAAAGAAATTTTTTCAGTAACGTTCCTTATCGTGTTCGAGTTCGTCTCTCGCGACGCAGGAATGATGACGAAGATTCGCCACACAAACTTTATACTTTGGTGACGCATGTTCCAGTGACTAGCTTCAAACGTCTGACAACAGTGAATGTTGATAGCGAGGATTAAAAAATTTGATTGAATGTTCGCTTTGTGTTGTTAAAATATAAAAAAACTGTTGAAAAATAAAAATTTTTGTGAATTGTTGATTTGGGGCAAGGCTCTAATTCGTACTTATTTTGTAAATACTGTATTCACAAATGGACTTTCTGGTTAAAAAGTCAAGTTTAATATTAAAGTTTTCAAAATTTTTGCCTGCTGCGCTGAAATCTGTGAGAGAAATATAAGTGACTTGAGCGAGAATAATTTTTCAAGTTGTATTTTCGAAGCGTACTTTTATTTTGAAAATCCTCCACCCACCTCCTATTTATTTCCAAATTAAACTTTTTGTAGTTAAACTTAACATTTCTCTGATGCGAGCCCTAATTTAGAGACAGGCCGGACTCCTAATCGTTTTGTATTCAACCATGGGCATTTCTTGGTCGATAACCAAACTTGATAAGGACGGATTTAGTAGTGAATATTTGTCTTTAACAAATGAAAGAAAATTAGACATAAAAAAAGCATCCAAAAAAACAAAAAAATAAATTCAAATCTGCAAATTTTTCATATTAATATAGGATTTTCTAGTCCATAAGCCTGTACGTGTCACTTTTAACTTTGTATGTCCCCTCTTCAAGAATAAGAACCAAAGATTGATTGTAAGCATGTGTTAATCCTCCAATAGTAACTTTTCCCATTGAAAGGACGACAATAGACATATCATCGCTTGTTGGGTCAATTCTGGAATTTATACAAATTATCCACTTTGTGCAAATGAAAAAGAGGCGAAAATATAAATCTAAAAATCATACCGATGCGCATCTAAGCAGATTACTCTGAAAATTAATAAAATTTAGCAGTGAAATAAGGAATGTCAGGGGATTACTTTGTTTTATATTTAACAACAAAATATCCCCCCTCCATTTCCCTCTTATTAAAAGAATAAAAATACTCGTGTTGTGTTGATGGCAGATTATCCCAAAATGAGCCTATTTCTGTTAAGCCGCTATAACAATTTCCATTCCATATCAATTGTGGCCCATTGGAGCTGTACAAATTAATTATTTTGTTTCGACGCAAATCTGCCAATTCTGTATATAATCGAACCAATTTGTCAGCATCGGCACAAACCTCTTGATCTAATTTAACTTTAGAGGAAATTGAAGAACTCATTAAATATACTTTTCTGTAATGAATTTCTAATAATTATTTCTCAATTTTAAGATATTTAATTAGCATTTTAAATATAAAATTAAATTGTACACACAAAACAAACAAACAATTTTTTTATCCAAATATTCCCTATACATAATTGTCTTTTAATATTTACCAAAAACTTTTCTTCTAATTTTATTTTTTCTTCAAATAATATTCCTAATCCTTCCAACGGTTGTTCTCGTAGTCATAATACGCAGCAGGACCAAGGAAGCGTCCTTTCTCCATAACCAATCTCTTTTCAATGACACTTTCCTGAAAAAAATGATATAAATTTATGAAAAAAATACCAAGAAAAAAATAAAAAAACCTTAAATTCATTCTCCAGCGTTGGTAACGATGGAGGATAGCCTAAAATAAAAATTAAAAAAAATGTTTAAAATAATTATTTACAGTAGTAAGAAAGAAAGCATCCATATAATAATGCTAAAGCGCTAACAGCTAATGCAATTGCGACAGGAAGTTTCCAATATCCATCTGGAGCCTCATATTCAGAAAGAGTCTGACAAAAAGAATATCGGTACAGCAATTTCTTCTCATCCACAGACAATTGTTTCCAATCCCCCAATTCCTTCTCGCGAATTGGCGTCACAATTTCGTCATTCCGTCGAAAACGAATTGCCGGATACCAATAATCGGCACGGTCCTCGTAAAACTAAAAAGATAAAAACTTGCTTATTGTTAGAAACAATGATTTAATGATAGTGAAGAATCGCCTATACACCTCTAAAATTTTATTCATTTTTTGGATACCTAAAATAGTCAACTCACAACTGAATGCAAAAAAAGAATGATTTTAAAAGAAATTGAATATGATAAAAACAAACCTCGTCACCTTTCACACCCCAGCCAACAACTTCACGTCCTTGAATTTTTTCTGGACCCCACCAATTATGCATACGAATATGACCGCCATTCAAGACATTTGTCGTACTGAAACCACAACTACGCACAACTTTTGTTGAATTAATTAATTTTAGAACAGAACCAACCATTTTTTAGAATAACTAAATACACAAATTAAAAGAAAATAAAACTAGGCAAATTTTATAAAAACTCGTTCACAGCAGACTTAGGTTTGCGACAAAGTAGCTTATTAACAACGCGCCTAAAACGTTTTTAATAAGTAGGGTCCTACATTTTAGGTCCAAAAAAATCGAGAAATAGGCTGTACGTGCCAAAATAGGTTTAAATTTTGGGATACTTTAGTGATAAAATAAAAAGATTGTTGAAAAAATCATAAAAATTCGACAATGGTAAAAAAATCTGACATAATGGTACATTACCAGAAATCCGACATAATGGTACATTAATAGAAATCCGACATAATGGTACATTACCAAAAATCCGACATAATGGTATCTCTCATATGAAACAATTTTTTTAAAATATGGGGTTTTCACCCTTTACTAATTTGAAATTCAGTTTCAGGCGAAAATCAAATATTTTTTCTTTCATACATTGTCGAATGTCGGATTCTCGATTGAGCAAACTACGTGAGCTTCTCGAGTCACGTAATCGGATACTTCGATCAGAGGCTATATCAATGCTTACACAATATGCACCCATTTCTTGTCAACAGGTTTATTCTTTCTTTAACATCAATTATTTTTTGTAGGGCTATTTTATGTTAAAATTTTGTAAGGATTATGAATTTTTGAAAATCCGTTTAGCAAAAATTAATTAAATGAAAAATTTTTGGACTTTTAAACTTTTTTAGGCAATCTATTCATGGGATCAACTTTTCGATATTGTAACACAATGCTTTCGCAGTTCTTTGTGGTATTTATTTTTATAAAAAAATAATTTAAATTTTCAACAAATATTTAGGGAATGCCGTGTTGCTTCGGCTGAACTTCTTGCTGCTCTTCTTTTAAGTGCTGATAATGCATTTTATGAGAAATTCGAATTTTTGTCAAAAGAAAAAATGAAAGAATATTTTAATGAATGTGCAACATTAATTGAGAATTTAGATTTAAACAAAATTATTTCAAATTATAAAATGCTAGTTGGGTATGTTTTTTTAATTTATTGTTAGGATATTTAATTAAAATAAACAAAATTTATTTAAAAAATTTAAGATTTGAAGAGGGGAATGACACTTCAGTTGATAAAAATAATTCTACTGACATTCAACATAAGAAAAAACAACGACAATTAATTGATTTGCATTTGGATATGAATTCTGCTACTGGGGTTTCTTCAAGCACGTAATATTTAATTTTTATTTTAAAGATTTATGTGTTAATATTAGGGTTGTTTATAAATTTTTATGGAGGATTTTTTGTTACTCTCCGGTTATCTCCCCCCATCGTCCGCAAATGTTTGTCCGAAAATATTTGCAATTGCTGTTTTTTATGCACGTAATCTGGTCAATATATTTAGAAAATGGTTAAATATTGATGGCAATTCAGATGAAATGTACACTTGTAAAAATTTAAAAATCCAGCAATTTTAGAATAGATTGATACTGAGAATCCAGTTGTCTGATATTTTGCTATGTACCCTAACTCTGGTTGGTTTTATTTCCCATTTGCGGACGATGAGGGGAGATAGCCGGAGAGTACTGATTTTTTTTGTCAAATTGGTTACTTTAAGTAAATTTTTCCTTTCACTCAACGTTCTTTATTCAAATATATAAATTGTTTTTAAGATTTATTACCGACGATGAAATTGCAACTAAGGACACAAATTTTACTGCAACAGATTCTCCAATTGTTTCTCGTAGAGAGTTATATGAGGAGGTTATTAACAATGAATGCCCTTTTGTTGATACTTTTTCTCATAATTTTTTAAAATTCGGGCAACAAAAAATTAAAGATGAGCCAAGTTTAGACGATTTATCTTTTACTAATATTTCAACAATTAATGAACAAGAATGTAATTATTTTTTGATTTTTTTTGTTATTAAATATTTTACATATATAGCTAGTCTTCCTCTACAATTTTTAAAAAGTTTTTATGAATTTTTTTATTCTACTCTTCTCCGCGATTTAGTCAGTCCAAAATGGCAAACACGTCATGGAGCTTGTCTTGTTTTGACAAAAATTTGTAATTATGCGAACAAATGGTATTTTACATTTTTGTGACTTCAATTAGATATTTTTATTTAACACAAATAATAAATGAATAAATTATTTTTTGAAAAATCTGCTTTTTTAAAGGCTTTTTCCGTTTTCGAGCTTGCTCACTAAGTCTACAACTCGCCTACTTCAATTATTTTGTTTGGACCGTTTTTGTGATTTTGTAACCGGTAGCAATGTTGTCGCTCCAGTACGGGAGGTTCTTAAATTTTATATTTATTCTAACAATAAGATTTAATGATTGTGCTCAATGAAAATAGAAATAAATAATTAAATGAAAGGAAATCTTGGATAATTTAATTAAAAATTAATTCTAAAATTTTAGGCAGCTGCACAAGCACTTTCATTTATTTTGCTAAAATTGTCTGATAATGATAGTTTAAAAATCAAAAATGAAAACTATAAAGAAGAATTAGAGCCGTTTATGATTCGAGTTGGCTCAGCAATTTTAAGCCAGATTTGTAATATGCTTCAAATAAAAAGTGAACAGGTTTCTATTTGTTTATATTTTAACTTTTTTTGAAGAATTGGCATTGTCGACAAGGTGCATTGCTTGTTGCTAAATATCACTTTGCAGTGACTGCTTTTTCGCTGCCTTCAGATTACAAATTATTTGATCTCACATTGTTTGGTTTAATTTAAATATTAGTACCAATATTAGAGAATTATTTCGATATCCTAATTTTAATATTTTTATTTTATTAAGGTGGGCTCTTGAACATGATCCTGTAGATGAGGTATTCTTTGACTAAAGAAAATTTTGATTAAAATTCAAAGATAATTTCTGCGGGCAGCCAGGCTATCTGTTCTTTCTTCTTAGCGGCTAACTCCGGAACAGCAAAGTTCAATGCTAATATTTTGTCTCAAATTCGTCAAGAAACTCTTCCGCGAATTTGGGGTATACTACAACATCCTGAACGATTGACACAGCTTCGCGAAGGTGTTGATTCTGTACTTGTCGATTTACTTGGTCTTCTCGAATTTTGGCTTTCTACGGATAAGGTTTCATTTTTTTAGTTAAATTTCTCTCTGCGTAATGTTGCTCTGATATATTAATTTTCTTAAATTTTCTATTTTGCAGGAAAAGAATCAAAGCCCTTCACAATCTTTAGCTCAACTTAGTGATAGTCAAGTAACATTGCTAGTCGAGCTACTTGAATGCTCGCCGCAAACCTGCCCGACAGAACGAAATATAAAAGTTATGCAATGCCTTTGTTCGATTTTTAAGAACGATTCCTTAACTATAACTCCTGATGGCAAACATATTTGGACTGAAAAGGTTTCATTCTCTTTTTTTGGTTTTTCAAAGATTTTGAAAAGTCTAATTTAACTTACTTTTTCAGTTACTTTTTCAAACATTGAAACGGCTTTATAGATGTGTTATTCTCTGTCCACCAAGTTCTACTGAAATATTGTTGCCATCATGCCACACCACACTGTCATTGTTATTAGAACTTTTTCAGCGGCATATGGCTTTGACGTCAAATTTCAACAATTTGCTTGGCAATAATCTCTCATTGAATATAGGTTAATACGAAATTATTTTTTCTCTAAACATTTATCGTTCTAATTATTGTCAGGCCTCTGGATTAGCTGCCTTATGTACGATCACAAAAATCCTGAAATTGGTTTGTGTTTTCTTTTTGTAATTTTTATTACTTCTAATTGTAAGATTTATATTTAAATGCTGTGTAGTTTCCTATATCCAAAGGATTTTGAGATTTTTAATTAGTACGTAGTCATCATGATGGGGCCGAATTACATTTTTGGACTCCAACTTCTATAATTTTTACTTTTAAGATGTATTTTTACATAATGTTGATGGATCTGACTCACGTCGAGATTTTCCTAAAGAATTAATGTGTGGTGAAGAATTACACTTTCTGGAAAGGAAACAAATGGATTTAGTTATTTTTTCTTCACATATTTAATTTATACTTCATGAAATTTGGCAGGTTATCCTCGAGAGGAAAGCTATGGCTGCTCGATGGCTAGCGGTGTGTTTCTGTTATAATTAGCAATATATTTTTATACTTAATTACAGCCATTGGTAGATACTCTCTTTCGATGGGGCTGCCCTATTGGGTTTGTTAAAAATATTTCTATCCAATTTTTATTCAAAAATTAAGTCAACAGCCAATGTTTATATCCGTACAGCTATTATTCTTTCCATATTTACGCTCTAATTCATTATATCAAGTTTGTATTTTTCTTTCACTTGTTAGTAAATAATTAATTTTCTCTAGAAGCTTGGGTCGGCGCTTTTAGCTCAGGAATGGTCAAATGTTTATCAGAATTCACGTCATATCGGAAATTTTGCATCTGATAATCAATCGATACCTGCACCTGATATTTTAATCAAAGAGTTATACGAGCAATTATCATGTAATTCAAATTCTAACAAGCTATTTGATGAGGTTTTTATTTATAATTCTTCCGTTAAAAATTTTCTGAAAGATTTTATTTGTATTTTGTAGACAACCCAGTTGGTTAGCATATTAACTAAAGAGTGTAACGATTTCAAAGTGCGGTGATTTGGAATTATCCTTTAAATATAAAATATTTGTTTTTAGCAATATTGTTTGCGAAAGGGTGTCCCTGTTTCCGAATTACTTCCACTGAATCAGGTAAAAATAAAATATACGTCTTCTAAATAATTACTATTTAAAAATAGGTGACTTCTATGGAGGAAGCTATTAAGTAAGTAAACTTACATATTTCAACGACTATATATTTTGATTTTATCTCTGCTTACCGTTCTTGTATACATCGACTAGATCAAGCAGACGACTTGCGTGCATTATCGGCCAGATATGCGCTTATTGTTGAGCTTATCGAGGATACCAAGTTAGCTACTCGAACGTATTCGAGGTGATTTATTTATATTAAATAACTGATTTTTTTAATAATATTATTAGCCGCATCAATGCTTTGTTTTCTTCAGCACTCATAAATTTCATGGAACAGCTACCACTGCAACTAACTCCACTTATAAAGCCTTTAATGGATACAATAGAATCAGTTAGTTTTTTATGAAAATCTTTTATTAAAATTAATTTATAGGAAAACAGTTCACAGATTGCTAATTGTCACTTAGTTAATGCTTTTTCTACACTCATTGAGCGAACCTCTAGCAGGAAGCCATGCCCGCATTCTAAGATTTTACGTCAGCTTATGTTGGGTCTGGGTCAATGTGATCAATGGTCACCTAAAGCTCTCAAATGGTTATCATACTAAAAACGAATATAATTATCCAGAGTACATATTTCTCTATAGGAATGAACAATCACTTCTTCATAACATTATTAGCGTAGAACAGTCAGAGTCATCAGTTGGAGGTTTGTTCCATAATTCTATATAATTTTTGTTTATTTCAGATCGGCCACTTGCTATTAAGGCACGCAATTGTGTAAAAGTCTTGAAGTTTATTTGTGCGAAATTTGGTTCGAAAATTGTTGAAATTTGTCCTGAGATAGTTAACGGACACTTATGGGACATGATCAAAGAAAACGATGATGGAGAGGTTTCTTTTTGAAATATAATAAAAGTATAATTTATCTTTTTATTTAAGGAATTCCTACTTCTATTGGATTATTTCGGAGTCATATTTCTAGCAATTACTGATAAACAAATACGTCTTTCTTTAATTAAAGAGAGAATAGGTCCAAAAATTCCTCATATAATGGCATTATTAGTCAATACAAATCCTGCTATTCGATTTAGGGTAATTTTTATAAAAATATCATTTTCGTCATTATCTGTAGGTTTCCCGTTTTCTCTCAAATCTTACCGAAATTGAGTTATGCCCCATGTTGAGACTTTTCTTCCAACCGCTTTCTGAAATGATATCAGGTTGAACTAATCTAAAAATCCATGCATTATTTCCCTTTAGATAATGCTTCGACTTGTGTTGAATGGGCTATGTTAGGAGCATCAGAGCTTTTACTTAGGTTATCTACTATTGCTAGCAAATTGCTTGGCGCAGTATCACTCATGTAAGGTTATTAATTATTTTTCTTTTTTGTTTTTTATTCATCCTCAAGTTAATTTTAAACGTTACGCTTAAGTCTTATTGCTTTTTATCAATAATGGTGATTCAATTTATTTTGTGTTATTTATAGATCTCTATTGGCACTACGCTGTATTGGAGATCGAAATGAATCGGTATTCCCAATATTTTTGCCTTAATTTCTATGATTTTTCATTTTTAGGTTCGAGCGGCTGCCGCCCTTGCCTTTCGTCAATTTGTTGCTTTATTACCTTTAGAAAATGTATTATTTTATAACCTAAAATATAGGGAAAAAATATTGAGGAGTTGTTCAAATTTTTGAAATTTATAAAATTAGTCTTTCGAAAATCTTTTTACCTCTTCAAAAATATATTTTTTCAGAGGCAAAACCATTTTTTACACGAATTGTTTGATGATAGCAAGTTGGATGACAAATCTGAGATGACGATGTTGCAGAACACATACATTAATTCTTTCTCTCTAGTTGATGTTCTTGGATGTCCGGGCAATTTACCTAAATTAAGACGTGATGAAATTCCATTTCTTGTTGATACATTGGATTTACGTGGTTATCAGATTGAAGGTTTGGAAACATTTTTTATATAAATAATTAGAATATATACAGGTATTACATGGCTGACTTTTCTTAATCGGTTCGGTTTGAATGGAATTTTGGCTGATGACATGGGTTTGTAAAATTATATAAATAATATACTTAAAAATAAACATTTTTTAGGGTTGGGGAAAACTTTGCAGGTTCTTTCTTTGCTTTCTTGGGACTATGTTCAAGTAAATAAATATGATTAAATTCCGAAGAAATTTTACAATTATTTAGCGGGTTAATCAAAACAGAAAAGTACAACATAGTGAGAGGCATTTGAAGTCTTCATTAATTGTTTGTCCGCGCACTCTTGTAGATCATTGGTGTAAAGGTTTGTCTTTATTTTGTTTTTGCTTATATATTTTTAAAAATTTAGAATGGACCTCATTCTTTCCATCCTCACAAATATCTATTCAAAAAGTTGCCAATTATAGAGAAAGTAATGAGGGACGTGAACGTATTTTAGTTGTGTCTTATGAGGAATTGCGCTCTAACAAAGAGCTACGGTTTGGTTTTTAAGTAATTTTTGAAAAGTTGATTTTTAAACTTTGTAGTGAATATTATTGGCACTATTTGGTACTTGATGAGGGTCATTGGTAACAATTTACAAATTATTATAGCTAAATTTATTTTTAGTATTCGTAACCCAGCTAGTCAATTATTTGAGTCTGTCTGTGCCGTTAAATGCTCTCATCGTCTTATATTATCTGGAACACCCGTGCAAAATTCACCTGCCGATCTTTGGGCATTATTTACGTTAAAGACATATTTAAAATATTATTTTAATTTTTAATATTTCAGATTTTTAATGCCTGGGTTTGTTTTTAATTTTATATTATTTTAATTGCTTGTGGATTAAACGTTAATCATTAAAGTTACCTTTCATCACGAGCCGCATTCCAATCAAAATATATGCGTCACATTTCAGCATGCAGAAATGCTCGGGCCAGCGAACAACAGATTAAGGTTTAATTTTTTAAAATACTCTTTCTCGCAAATTATTAACAATTAATTTTCAAAATCCGCCTAACTTTGTAATTCTTATTTTTTTCAGGAAGGAGAACAAGCTTTACAGTCTCTACATAGACAATGTCTCCCTTTTGTATTACGTCGCTTAAAAGTAGTGTTTTTAATTTTTTATTAAAGTTTTTTTCTAAATAGTCGGAAGTACTGGCTGAGTTGCCAGAAAAGATTGTGCAGGACAGAGAATGTGAATTAACTTTGTTGCAACGCACACTTTACCAATTAATTGTTGATTGCTGCTCTTTGAATGCGCGTGATGTCGATACTGAATGTATTTAAATAATTTATTAGACATTTAAAATGAGTAGTTTTTCTTTTTAAGCAGATTTTTCTATAAAAATTTTTCATATAAATAAATTTCTATTTTTAAGCAATTCAATGGCTGACACCAATTCAAGTATTGCACGCACTTCGAAAACTTGTCGATCATCCTCTATTGATTTCGAAGCTTATAAAGAGTTTAAGATGTGAGGACAATAATTACAATTATCTCGCAGAGCAGTGTATGGAATCGGTTTGTTTTGAATAAATTTAATATTCTCTATTTTTTATTTAAAATATTAAATTAAATTTTTCCTTTTCTTTCAAGTTAAATATTTTTTAGCATATTGAGCAATCAGGAAAGATGTTAGCACTAAGAGAATTATTGAATGAATGTCAAATTGGAGAACGTTTAAGCACTGGCGAATTTGATGGTATTTATTCTCGTAACAAAGGATTAGAACACGAACAAAAACTTGAACAAGGTTTTTTAAGCTAAACAAACGTTCAATAACTGCTTGGTGGCCCCCCTTCTAATAAAGCTTAAAAATCGATTAAGCTGAATGCTATTGTTAATTCTTTTTTTGTTAATTCCATCTTCTGTCTAATGCTTTAATATTATTATGAAATGTAAATATTAAATTTTCAGTATCTAGCACAACAGCCAATTATGAATTACAAAGTTTTCTTTCAAATACAACACACAAAGCTCTTATATTCTGTCAATGGCGTGCAACCATTGAGGTACTCCTCCCATATGTATAACGAGAAATAAAATCTTTAAACATTTAGTTAATTTCATTTTTCTTGAATCGTGGGGAATTTGGAAGTGGAATTAACTTTCTTGTTTTGGATGGACAAACACCTCCATCTCAGCGACAGTCAATTGTGGACCGCTTTAATACCGATCCAAACGTGCAACTGCTGTTACTTACTACACATGTAAGTTTACTTTAGACTTTTGAATGACTTTTCTAGAAATTTTGCCGTGAATCCGGAAATATACATATTAACTTAAAATCATATATTGAACATATGTAATCTTAAAATTATTCATAGGTTGGTGGAATTGGCCTAAACCTGACTGGAGCTGATGTGGTTATATTTATGGACCATGACTGGAATCCATTCCGCGATCTACAAGCGATAGATAGGTAAACTTGTGAAATAATTTTTTACACTTAAACATCTTAAATTACTAAGGGCTCACCGACTTGGGCAAAAGCGCACTGTTAATGTGTTCAGGTTATTCAAATATTTTTCATTTTTTCTATTATTTATTAGACTAATTACGCTTGGGACTGTTGAAGAAAAAGTTATGAGGCTACAAAAATTCAAAACGGACACTGCAAATGTACGTAAACTTTTCAAATAAATATATCTTAAATTAAAAAAAGGCTCTCATTGGTGTGGAAAATCGTTCACTTGCTTCAATGGCAACTGATGATTTATTGGAGCTATTTTCATTAAAGAACCCTGGAACGAATTTAGATGTAAATGCAAAATTAAGTAATACAAAGAAAAAAAGTAGAATGAATTCAAATGCAAGTTGCTCATCTGAAAATGGTGTTTGGGCAGTTGATGAGCTTTGGGGGAATCAAAAAGAAGAGGAAGATACTGAATTCGAGCAATATATTGAACAACACTCTGTTAAAAAATTTCTTTACTCAAACACCTAGCTAAATAATATTTGATTTAGAAAATTTTCTAATTTTGTATATGATGGATGATAAATGCTGAATATATAAACGATTTATGATTCGAAATTCTTCTAATTATTAGCTACCAAGTTTCAATTTTTATAATCCAAAATCTCGTGGTTAAACATATTTGGCAATGTCTACTTTGTATTTATTCTTTATCAATTATTGATTATTCGGCTATGAATTATCAGTATTTCTCCCTCACCCTTTATAACATTGACAAAAACTGTCGTTTACTTCAGCTAACAAAAGAATTGGGCAATTCTCACATAATAAAATTCAATTTTATGTTAATTCTTTTCGATAACACGTATGTATTCTCCAATTCCATTTAACATTAAAAATTGTTTAATATTCAATCATAACTAATGTAAATCGACAATCCTTAAACCGTAAAATAATGTTAAAATTTCGACAAGACGTTGCGAACTCACCAGACAATTTTGAAGTAAATCGTAAATGCTCATTTTTTTCAAGCCAGGTATTTAATAATAATAAATAAAATTGTGCATAAAACTTTACACTTATTTTTAGCTTGGTCATAGTAAGGCGACAATCATTCTCAGCAATTTAAGTTTACCTTTGGTAGGCAAGATAATTTTATTAATAAAAAGTAAAATCCTAAAAGAAAAATTATTTCTCTTTAGGCATGGCCTAGTGAAGAAATTATAAACTTTGGCGAAAGAAAAGGTAATAAACTAGACCTGCACACGGATACGGATAATATCCGGATACCCGCTGATATATCCGGAAACAAATCCGTTTCGATGTGCATGTCTGATTAAAACGGCTTTCAAAATTCTTTTTTTACCTAAAGATTGGCGTGAATTTACTGTGCAACTTGCATTGAAATCTAAAAGAACAAATGCCAGCCAATTTTCAAAGCCAAAAGTGTACATAAATAGAACATTCACGGATGTGGAATTCCCGGAAGAATTTATATTTCCAGATGAGGACCCAGACTTTTGCATTGAGGCTGGTGGAGATATTTCTTTAATTTTACTGAATTATAATTAATTGAATAGTTGTATGTCCTCTGTAAACGAATAAGTAATGAGAATCCAGGTTCTATGATGCAAGCTGTTACACATTCACTTGGGCGCTCACTTGGTCTTTCTTGGAAAAAGTACCTATATTTAAATCTTGAACAATTCAAGAGAGGAGTTAATGAGAAAGAATCTCATTTTTTAGATATCAACAAAAAGAAGAATATCAAAATAATTGTGCATCAGCTACTCGTTTTGCATCTCGAATAGAAAGCAATATTGGAGGAGCTCCAAATCGGCGTTTCCTGGAAGAACTTAGGAAATTTGGTATTCAGGAAGAGAAACGAAACGGGTCAATTACTTCTGGGGTGGAAAAGTAAAATATTTAGAAAAGAACAATTTTTTATAATTATTTTAAAGAATTCCTCCAGAAATTCGTAAAGAAGAGCAAGACTATATTATTGGGGTTTTTAATTTAATTTACACTTAAATTTAATTTTTATTTAAGTTTGCAAGATTTCGATTATCGGATGCAATTCTAAATGGCAAAATACACAGCTATATACTTGAGAAAATGCTTCCTGTTCAGAATCTTTTACCTATTTATGGAAATATTAGTGCTCAAATTTTTGTATTAATTATAATTTTCCTAAACTACATTCAAATATATTTAGGTCCAGCCAATTTCTCTAATTACTCCATTGGCACAGGGATATCTAGATATTTTTATTCCAAATGAAGGTGAATTTTTAAAGAGTAAATGAAGTTGATAATTTTTTAAATAAAAATTTTCGAAACAGTAAAAGGAAAATTTAGGGATTTTGCATCAGCAAATATATTGCGAACTTCAAGGAGGGCAGTTGTGTTGCTGGGAGACTAATAAGGTGGAAAATGCAATTTTGGGTTCAAACCTGCAATTTAACAAGACAGCACCAACATTTTGTTTTCAGTTTAATGGGGTAAGGGGGTTGTTATTATAGTTATTTGAAAGTATTTTAATATTATTTTTCTTGATTAATTTACAGAAAGAAAGACTCGAAAGAACATCATTTCCAACTGCATTTCGCCTAATTTTGTTTAAAGAGAATATTGGTGTGTCAAACAAGGATGAGAATCAGTGCCTTTTATGCATCTGTCCATCACAACATGCTTTGATTGGATGGCGCAATGCATTAAATTTACAAAGCCTTGACTATAGTATGTGCCTAAAGTTAAATATGTTTATACATTTCAATTAAAAACTAAATACAAATTAAAATTAATTTTTAACTTCACAAAATGTTTTAAGGCGTATGGGCAGAGTTCGGACAACTCCAGCATAATTCTTTGGGATGTAATTCTCGAACAAACTCCCAATCGAAAGTACAAAATATGAAAAATGATTTAAAGGTTCTTTTTCGAAGAAAGTACCCACACATATTTTTATCATGAAGTATATAACATTTAGGAACAGAAGACTGCTTTCTCTAAAAGGACGTTATCTTTAATAAGTAGCGATCGACAGAAGAGTGATGAAATGGTTAGAAATAATATTCGGTCAACAAATCAACTTTCATCGGCATGCAGGATCAGTCTACTACAAGTTTATAGACAAAAACAGGCAAGAATATTTAGAGGGGGATTTGGACTTAAATAAGCAGTTAATGTGTTAATTTCGAATTAAAATTTTGTTTTTAGCTAGCAAAAAATGTGATATCAGACAAAACTTATCAAAATGATTCAATTAAAAGTAGAAAGAAACAAACACAAAATTATGTACTTTCATTAAATATTAGAGGAGAATGTTTAAACAAAAATGATAAAAACATTCCAATTCAATCGGTAGGCTTATTAATTTTGTTTTTAAAAAGTCTTAAATAACTAAAAATATTTTGAAAATTGCAGAGAGAACAAAAAGACGGCAATCATCAAATTAATAACAATAACAATGAAAACAATCAAAAGAAGCCTAATACTATTAATTTTGATTACTATAATCAATTAATTAATATTAAAAAACAACAAGAAAAATCAAAAAAGTTTAGTAAAAAGTAAAGAAATTTCAATAAATTTAACATAATTTTTAAGTTCAAAATTGGAAAGATCTGGAACTTGGCATTATGCGAATAATGGTCAATCATGTACTCGATTATAAACAAAAATGAAAGGATTTAACTAAAATAAAAGAAAAAATAAACCTAAATATATATGTATTAAAATTGTTATTGATGAATAAAGGAATTCTTAATTAAAGTTTAAACAAAGTGTTTACGTTAAAAATAGACAAATCCTGCCCCATATCAAAAAAATCCTGTAAAATCAAGGAATCGTTTAAAATCCAGGGCCCCGTTCCGGAATCCACGGGATTAAATACGCGGGATCCCTCCCATTTGAACTTTTGAAACTCAATCCCGTTGTCAGTTACCTACCCCAAGTATTCGTAGAGAAATAACCTACATGAATTTTTTGTATAGGGTATCGTTAACGTAATTTGTTTCTCTCGTTTGAAGTGAGTCAGGACACGCCCAAAACAGACGCGTGCCGAAACTACGCACGACCAAAGGGTTGGGGACGACTTAGATGAGTCGAATAACACCAAAATTAACGAAATCTGATTCGACACAGCTCGACGAGTTCTATAACCGAAGCCTGACTGACCATTTTGTAATACTTTGAGGAATGAAAAAGGAGAGGGGGGGTACGAAATTGAATTTTACCGGGCTACAAATTTAATAAGTGAGATGAGAACAATGACTTTTATTTTTTGATAAATTTGTTTCTGAATCGTCCCCTTTTAGCCGTACCCTGAATCGGCTACTCTGAATCGACCTTTTCCCGACCAAAACTGCATAAAACTATTTAGTCTTGGTTGATCACTCGTAGACTAATAAGGGGAGATTTTCGAGCTATCACTTTCATGATTGACCATTAAGTTCGATCAGATCTTCAGAGCCCGAAAAATTAATTCTGCCGGACACTACTAAATAGTTAGTTTTGCGTAGTTTTGGGCTTTATCCCCTTTTAAGTCTCTTTATTTTAGTTTATCTTCTAATTTTAGATTCTTTTAAAGAAAATGAAGCATAATAATCAAACTTTAATGCGTTCAGATATTCTTAAAAAATTATTTCAAAAATTTGATGAAGAAAAATTTAAAAAGGAAAATGATTATTCTACAGGTTTTTTCTTTAATTTAAATTTTAAAAATATTTTTTTCTAAGAAATTCGAAAAAGTATTGCAGAAACAGAAGAAGAAAATGGACTTATTTGTTTACATATAATTAATAATGATTATAGCCCTTTACAAAATAAAAACAAAATTAAATGGCTTTTTGACGTTCAGAGGTTATTTAGTATTCAATTACCCAAAATGCCGAGGGAATATGTTGTCAGAATTGTTTTTGACAGATCTCACAAAAATTTAATTATTTATAAGAAGGATAAAGGGGTTATAGCTGGAATTTGTTATCGGTTATTCCAAGAACAAGGATTTGCTGAAATTGTTTTTTGTGCTGTTACTGCTGATGAACAGGTTTTTCTGGATTATAAAAAATTGTTTGGTTCTCGTTTGTATTTTTTCCTATTTTTAATATTATTCTCTTTATATTTTTTCTAAATTTTGTTCACTCTCAAAAATCTTTTTTTTTGGTAAAATAATTATAATTTTTAATTCCAACAATTTTTAATTATTAAGGTAAAAGGTTATGGGACACATATGATGAATCATTTAAAAGATTATATGGTCGGGAAATTGGGAATATTTCATTTATTGACTTATGCAGATGAATTTGCTATTGGTTATTTTATTAAACAAGATTTTATTACTGAATTTGCTTTGCCTTCTTCGAGATATAAAGGGTATATAAAAGATTATCAAGGGGCAACTTTAATGTATTGCCAATTACATCCAAAGTTTGTTTTTTTATTTTAAATTCAAATTATTTTTTTAAAAGATTAATTTATATAAAATCTAAGCAAATTTATTTTAATATGAAAAAATTTTATTCTCTTGCTTTAAAAGAATCTTTTCCAAATTTTGGACTTCAATTTGAAGGATTAAAACAATTTTTTGAAAAAAATGGTTTTTTTTGTTTTTAATTTTTTTTAATTTTTAAAATTTTTAGGTGGACAACCACTTTGTTTAGAACAAATTAAGGGAACTGAATCCCTTTCAAACATTGAAGAATTGAAAAAAATTGAAGAGGAACAGTCAAAATATCAACAGACAGAAACTTTACAAAAACATTTTCGATTAATTTTACAAAAATTAAAAGAAGACAAAAATTCTTGGCCTTTCAGGTTTTTTTTAAATTTATTTGGTTAAATTATTGGACTTTCTCCTTCCCTCTTTTACTCATTTTATTAAAATGAGTAAAAGATTATTCCCTTAAAATTATTCCCCCCTTCCTTATTCCCTTAAAAATTTTTTTGTAACGAACATTACCGAATCATTCATTGATTCTAAAAAGCATAAATTAAAGTTTGTAATTGAGAAAAGAAAGGGTTTACAATTAATTTTATTTTTTATTTTCCAGAGAATCTGTAGATGTTGATTCTGTTCCAGATTATCACAATATAATTAATTTTCCAATTGATTTGGGTATAATTTCTCAAAAATTCAAAAATGGATATTATACTTGTGTAAATATTTTAATTTTTAAATAAAATTTTAAAATTTTTTTAGGAAAGAATGTTAATTGCTGATTTAAAAAGAATGTTTTTTAATTGTTATAAATTTAATTCCCCCGACTCTCCCTATTATTATCACGGATATAAATTAAATGAAATTTGTTTAAAATTATGTAAAACATACTTTCCTCATTCAAAATTACAACCGACATTACCAGAAAATAAACCAAAATTTGTTGTTTCTGTAAAAAAATGATTAAATTTTTGTAAAATAAAAATAAATATTTTTTGTTTTGTAAATAAAAATAAATTGAAAATCCAGTTTTTCATTTAAATAATCACAAATATCGGCGTTAAACATTCTTTTCTCAGAAATACCCAACTGTAAAAAAACAAGGATTGGGTGGGGGCTAACTCGAGGAATTACAAATCACGGAACTGACAGGTCACGGAACGACAAGTCACTCAATTACCAATACGGAATATTTTAAAAATCAGAATTTTAAACCGATTTTTAAAATATTCCGTGTTTTGGTCATTCCGTGACTTGTCCGTTCTTTGAGTTAGCCCAACTCGCAAGGATTGACCATAATTAAAGACAAATTCTTTTTTCCATAATTTAAAATTTAGTTTACCAAAAAAAAGTTCGAAAGTTTGTGTCCTTTTTGTTTTTCATATTTTCGCATCGAGAGAAGTACTCTCTCTACTCTCTCTATTCGGCATCCTTGACAATTTTTGGTTTATGAAAAGTGTTTTGCTGCGCAGATTTGTGGATGTTGAATATTTTTATTATTATCCCCCCAAAAATATATCTTCCTTTCTTTCTCATTTTAACCAAAAATGATTAAAAAATATTTTTCTTTATATTATTCCTTTCTTTTTGTAAATCAATTAATTATTTTATCGATATGCGGAATTTTGGTATTTAAAATTTAATTTTGAAAAAGTTTTTTAAAAATAATATAAGGGAGAGAGAATACCTGATGCAACAGAAATTGATCAATATGATGATCCTTTGTTGGATGAAGTAAATTTTTAAAAAGCAAGGGGCTTATTTCAATTAATTAAAGATTTTAAAGGGGGATTCTGTCAAATCAGAATTTTTATTTTAGATATTTAAAGAAACAAATTCTG
Organism: Meloidogyne incognita; assembly: GCA_036172945.1. Taxonomy (NCBI): domain Eukaryota; kingdom Metazoa; phylum Nematoda; class Chromadorea; order Rhabditida; family Meloidogynidae; genus Meloidogyne; species Meloidogyne incognita. The sequence continues at coordinate 4,589,726 of JARQAC010000002.1, forward strand.
ACATTCAAAAAATAGAAAATGTTGCTTCTTCCCCAATAAATCAGCCATCAACTACACAACAACAAAATTCTCTACAACAAACACAACAAATTAATTCCGAATATTTATCTTCTTCCCAATCATCTCTTCATGGAATTAATCCAAATATTAAACCTCCAGCCGGTTCTTTATTCCCAACGGAAATAGTTAAACATCAGCAAAATAATTTTGGAAGATTTCCTCAAAATCCTTATGAAGGAGGGGGGTTTGACCAATATAGCGCTAACAATAATATTTTTGCCCGAACTCCTCTTACTGATTTTGCTTATCAAGCCGGACAGACATTTTATTCAGGTGTAAGACAGGTATATTTTGAGGAAATTATTTTATTTTTTATTTCAATTTTCAGGCTAGCCGTTTATTGGGAATTGACTCTGGGCAATATCAACAATATGAAGTACCATTGCTCAGCCAGAGTGCTCGTTTCTTTGGAAAAAGAAAATAAATTGTTAGATAATTTAAAAAATATTTAAGTCCAATTTAATCATCCTTATTTTCTCGAATATGTAAATCAACCTTAAAATTCTCAAAAATATTTAATTAGTTTTGTTAATTCCTAACACGTCTTATTTAAAAATAAAAAAATTATTCATTTTTTCCTTAATCACCCCCCCCCTCCCCCCTTCTCATTTTCTGTGAATATTCTGTCTTTGAAAATAAACTGTTTAAAAGGTATTTTAAAGAATAAATTAAATTTTACTTTTTAAATATTGACCAATCCTTTACATATAAAAATAACTCATCCAAAAATCTTGTGATTAATTTAATGCCTTTTTTCTATTAAAAGAGTGACTAAAAATCCAAAAAAACATCAAAAAAGCAGCTGACAGTCTCTTAAAGATCCTTCAAATAAATTCAAAATTGATCAAAAGATATTTTTGTGGCCTGTCAAAAGTAGGGTGTCACTTAAAATGTCATTCCCAACCTCAGGCAACAAAGGTCCTCTCTCCTTCTTTTTATCACACACCACACAAGCTATTCTTACCCAGATAATAGTAATTATATTTTTAAACAAATTAATCTGAAGGTGTACATATTGCCCTATAATCCTAATCTCATCCAGAAATTTTTGTAAAAACATTTTTTTAGAAGCTAAAATTCTTTAATTTTTACTCTTAAAGAGCTTAAAATGAATTTACAAATTATTTTCGTATTAGTTATATTTTTTATAATTACTGTTGTGTACAACATTAATGCAATAGAGATTGGAATGAGTACAGAGGCTGAACTTAATAATGAAAAGATGATCTTTAAACGTCAGGTAAACTAAAAGAGAGAGAATTCTTCCAAGTTAGATTTTCCCTTTCAAAATCAAAAAATTATTTTAAAAAAATTATTTATTTGTTAGATTCAAAATGAAGAAGTAAATAATACCTCATCCTCTAGCGAAGAATCTAATGAAGATCCTGAGGGATCTGGAGAAGAACCAACAAAAGTTAGAAGAAAGAGAGAAGTTGAAAAAGACTCGTCATCTTCATCCTCCTCATCTTCCTCCCAAGAAAATAGTGAAGGCTCTGGGGAGGAGGGAATTACGACAACCAATCCAACGCAAACAGAACAACCAACCGAAACAGACCTCTCAGAACAATAAAAATGAACAAAAAGAAGGTGAACAAGCAAAGGAAGAATAAATTAAGAAATGAAAAATTATATATATTTTGAATTCTTTTTTTAATATTAAAAAGTTCTAATCTCAAAATATATAAAAACAAAATATATATTTAAACATACTTTTTCCACAAAAAAATTAAATAAATATCAACTAGAATAAATTCCCAAAAATATTTTCCCACCTTCCTTTAAGCATTAACCCCAATATCAAATTCAAAATCCTTATAACTTTGGTCTAATTCTTGAATACGCACATAACCATCCTCGCCACCGGAGACAACTAAATAGAAAATATTTTAATTAAGGGTTGCTTTTGTATTTTTAGAGTTTAACACAAAGAGACCGGACCGAGACGGGATCTCGATAAAGATTTTTCGAGATCTCCCGTACAATCCCCCAGTCTTGTCTATTAAATTCAATTCAATTTATACGCAATAAAATACGTGACATTCAGATAAAACAATCATTTAAAAAATATAAGTGAATCATTTGTTTTTGATGGTCTGGGGAATAAATAGTTTTACTGTGATAAATTTTTGTTTAAAATGTGAGATAGATCGAATGTGTTTAAGAGCTTAGGAAACAGATCGGTGGATGCTTTTTGAATATCTGTAGGGAGTTTTCTATAGATATCTGGGATTTTAACGAAAAATGAGTTTTTTTTCGAATTGTGGTTGAACAAAATGGGATAAAGATAAAATACTTTTATTTCCTCTATTTTTCTAAACTTACCAATATCCCCTGTTGGATCAAAAGTAATTGAGTTAATTGGACCGAAATGCCCTTTAAACCGTGCAAATTCCTCTTCAAAAATCATATGATAAAGTTTTGCCTCAAATTGGCCTGAAGAAGTTGATGTCATCTTAATTAAAATAAAATAGTAAAACTTTTTAATTTATTGTTTACCAACCGTAACATTCACAGATTCTTCTCCACCTCCCAAAATTATATGGTCTCTAGTTGGTGAAATTGCGGCAGAATTTACTGGCCGAGTTGATCTAATTAAAATATTTTTTTATTTTAAATATAAAATTCTTGCTTACTTGTATTTTTTCAATTGTTGTAATGTACGTGAATCATGTAACTGTGCAGTTTTATCTTTTGATGAAGAAATCAAAAAAGTTTCGTCTACAGATTTTTGCAATTCATTAATTGGAAAATTATGAGGACTACTAAAATCCTTTGCATCATTTGGCTGGCGCAAATCGTATAAATGCAATTGGCCATTTTGAGTGCCTAAAAAGTTTAATTTCCATTCAAATATTTAAAAAAATACCAAGAACAATAGTATCATCCAAATGTGAAAAAAGACAAGTACTGCTAGGTTGATCAATTTCAATACGTAAAGTTGGTTCGAATTTTTTACTAAATTCCCGAAGATCTTGAACAAAAACACCGGCTCTATTTGAAATTGCTTTTTGTGTAGACAAAACAGCTAAATTTCCACTATATGAAAGGCCTAATAAACAATAAAATTGAATGATTTTAATTTATTAATTATACCAATTGAACGAACAACTGAGCCAACTTCACTATCATTTAATTGGGCGCCCGTTTCAACATCCCAAACCTAAAACTCTTTGATAATTGTGTAAGACTTTAAAAATTCTCGGAGTAAAAATGGAGAATTCTTGGAATATTTTCAACGTGATTTTTTGATTCTTATCCCAATAAATTCCACTTAAATACCCCAAAACAACGGCAAATGAAACCACAAATAAAAATCTCTAGTCCAAATTAAAAACAATTTAAAACTTCAAACCATCATATGCTGATCACCAGAAGCAGAAACAAGTGTTTTAGTGTCCCAACTAACATCAACATCCCAAACAACACCAGTATGCCCTTCATAAGTACCAATTCTTTCCCCATTTTCAGTATACCACACACAAATATGCTTGTCCTTTCCAGAAGAAAAAAGAATATCCCCCTCTTGATTAATACGTACACGGGTTATTGGACGTCCATGTCCTTTTAATGAAAGCGGCTTCATTTCTAAAAAAACAAAATCTAATCAACTGATGTGTACTTAAATTTACTAAATTGTGCTAACAAACCGAAGTATCAAACAAACTATAATTTGACAAAAAAAATTCTTAATAAAAGCTAGGCACGAACTTATTAAAATTGTGTGGAATAAATAAATATTAAAGATATAATATCCGAAATATATATATATATATATTATAAAAATAACTAATAAACCCAAATTTTATTCAAACAAGATTGTTGAAAATCAAAAAAATTATTTAGACAAATATCCGCGCAAGTCACCACAGTTTTCAAAGCTGCATTGGCTCTGGAGCTTGATTGTTGTTAAGACTTGCAATAATTTCTTTAACTTGCTCTGATGGAAGGCAACCAAACTTGCATCGTTTACCCACAATTGCAATTGCAGTATTCTAGGAGAGAAAATAAAAAGAATATTTTTGTTAAGATTAAAAAAACATTCTCATCCAATTTAGTATTTGTCTGAAGAGTTTCTTTAAGAGCAAGAAGAGCATGACGAATAACATTTTTTTGGTCAGTACTATTTGCATATTCGTCAAAATGTTTTTCCAAATAAGTACGAGCAGATTGAGAACGAGCCCTAAAAAAGAACTATTTTTAACTGACTTTGACTTTTTTCTGACCCCTCCATGGAAAAATTAAAAAACCTACCCAATTGAAGCAGCTTTAACCATTGTAACATTAGCAGATGGATCAGCATTAAGAACATGAGGACCAGAATCCTTTAAAAATAAATTAATAAAAATAATTTTTAAAAATCTAACATCATATCCAATAATTAACAATCCAACTCCAAATGGCCGTTTCCCATAAACTTGAATATTCTCTTGCATTCCTAGATAAAGAAAATTATTTTAGAAATGGGGAAAAAGATCAATTTTACTCAAAGTTAGTTTTGTACGCAAATTCTCCATCGGCAATGGTGTTTGCAATTCCGAAAAGAAAGTAGCACATTCATTTTGAATAAATCGGCTAAACAAAAAATTATCGAGTTTAAAAAAATGGAAAACCGAAAAAAGTCTTACGCTAAAATTCTGCCATCCGCTAAAAGACCAGACATTGAAAGACCCACATGACCATCCAATTCAAATATTTTTGATTGATAAGAAGATAATTCGCTTTGAGAACGCTAAAAAATGACAATTAGTTTAGAAATAAGTTAAAGAAGGTAAAAAATATAAAACGGATAGAGAATTGATTTGATTCAATGTATGAGTAAAACCAGACTAAACCAAATTAAAAATATGTAAAAAATTTTCACCATAAGAGCAACAACGACAGCATGATCTTTTCCATGCAAAGCAACAGTAGCACTTCCTTGACGCATCGCTTCAACTGCATAATCGTTTTGATGTAAACGTCCCTAAAAATAAAAATTTTGTATTTTTATAATTTAAAGTTAACCTGAGGACTAAAAACAGTTACATCACTATCATACTGATTTCGAAACATTTTTTAAATAATTTAACTTTAAAATAAATTAAAATCAAATATATTAAAATATGAAAAACGCGGAACACGTTAAAATCTATCAGCAAAAATTGCTTACAAAAAAGAAAGTAAAATACAAAAAGGATCTATGACAATTGGACAGCGAGACAATTCAAAAATGGACAATTGAAAAGTAGATCTTCTATCTTTCCCTTTCTTCTCTTTTCTTTAAACGCAAACCTGTTGAGGCATGAAATTTTGCAAATTGTTCATTATTCATTAATAAATCAAAAAATAAATATTGTCCACATTCACTAGGTATTCCTACATATCCTTCTTTGTAGAGACGCTGAGAAAGTATTGAATTGTTTGGTAGCCTAAGTCGACGAATTGAAGCCCCCGAAAGTATTTTTACTTTCTGTTTTTAATAAAAAAATTAATTAATTTAAAAAATTTTTTACTTTATCAATTTGTTTAATTAATTCCGGCAATCCTTCTAATGTACGGCAAGAAATAGCAAATAAATTATTAGAAGAATTTTCTGAAGTAAAAATTCCACATTCTTTAAGTTTTTCTTTTCTTTCAGCATCACATTTGTCCAATTTATTACCCACATTAATAATATTATTAATTAAATTTTGATTTATTTTTAAATTATGAAGTGTTTCCAAAACATTGTCACGTTGTGCTAGAAGATCAGGATGTGAAAGATCCATTATATGGATTAACAAATCCTTAAAATAGAAAAGAATTTTTAATTCAAATGTTTGGTGTAATTCACCACAAAAACAGCCCCTTTAACGCCAGGCATCGAACCTGCTTTGCCCGTTAAATGCAAGTCAGGAGAAGTCTAAGGTTCTGAAAAAGACACCAAAAATGAAAGACGTATGGCTCCCGAAACTAGCTCCTGTGCCGGAACCAAGATTTTGAAAATGCCAGGAGATGGAGCCAAGGTTTGAAAAAGGTCAGAGCCGGAGCCACAAAATGCCAACTACCCAGCACTGGTCAGGAGTGTTAAGCAATAAACCTTTTAATATTTTACAAATTGTTTTAATAAAACAGACAGCGCTTTCGACATGTTGTAAAGTAGCAGAAAAAGATGCCAACAATTTAATTGGTAAATTAGAAATAAATCCAATTGTATCCGCAAAAATAACTTTTATACTTGAAGGTAATGTTGACAAATGAGTGGTTGAATCCAAGGTTGCAAAAAGGCGATTTTCACCCAAAAGTGTTGAAGAATCAGTTAATCGTTTAATAAATGTTGTTTTGCCAGAATTTGTATAGCTTAAAAGAAAATCCTTTTTTTATTCACAAAAATATAAAAAATTACCCTATAATTCCAATTACAGGTGTCTTTCCAGGGCCAAGTTTCTCTTTGTTCTCTAACAATTCTCGTTTAGTTAATTCAATAGAATTGTTTATTTGTTTTCTAATTTTGTGTTCACGAAGTCGAAGAAATTCAAGCTGTTTAGTACCTTCTAACCTAAAAATATAACTATTTATTGCTCTTGTCCATATTAGCGCCCAATCGTATAAAAGGTTATGCGTTTAATCAATGGCAATAAATACCCTATTCTTTATTTAGGGCCATAAAATCTAAGAAAATAGAAAGCTCTGCTCACCCCGAGTTTTGGTACACACGCATGATACCGGATCCCAAATACCTATCGCCATTGATTGGATCATAACTTTTCGTTGAACAAACTTTTCATTGGGCGCGTAATTTGGACAAAAGCCTTAATTTCAATTCTCAAATAATTAAATATTCAACCTTTCTATCGTTGGAAACATTGGAGCAGATGAACTAATAAGTGTTTTATTATCTGAAAGATGTTCTCCAGATTTATTTAAAAATCTAATATGAGATCTAAAAAAATTAATTTTGGAATAATTATTTTTTTTTGAAAACCTTATAAAAGGAATTTCTGCCAAAGCAATTTGAAGTTTAGCTTCTTTTGTTTTGGCAAAAATTTTAAATATTGATAAAACAATAGTTAATCGATCATATATTGGGAGGCCAAAATAATTGGTTAATTCCCTCTGAAATATTTTTAATTTTATTTATAATTTATTTTGTTTTAATTTTTACAAAATTAATTTTTAATTTCAAAATTTTTAATTTTTACCAGTTGTAATGGAGATAAAGAATCAATATTAATCATTAATGCTGTAACATTATATTGTTGCCTGTGCCGAATTATTGCATCCAATCGACCGGAACCCCAAATCAATTTTGAACGAACATTATAGTCTGTATTTACAATAATACTGCTAGAAATTAATTGAAATTAAGTAAAAAAAGGTAATGAATTTTATGTAAAAAATTGAGAGAGGTGTGGAGGAGAATCTGAAGTATATAATCGAGACGGAAGGTTATGTCCCTCAGATTCTCTTACTCTTTTCTAGTTTTATAACCACTAGAGAAAACTACTAGAAAAACTTACTAGCAGAAAAAACTCCAGAGATAATAAAGATTAACAAGTTACCTAACAACTTTAAACCCTGGAATTGTTTGGCATAATGTTTGTGCTTCATCAACTTGAAGTTCAGGCGTTGCATTTTTTGGCGCTGATCCACTGCCCCACCTCACATGTGGATGGACTAATAAAATTTGTTCTGAACCAAAAACTTTATTTCCATTAAGCATTCCCAAAGCTAATTTTAATTCAGTAAATTGTTGTTCTTCAAGTTCTTCTTGAGTTAGCAATTTTTTTATTTCTGGTTGAGGGCGAATTTCACGTATTTTGACGGTTGAAAAGCATCTTTGGGAAATAAACTTTTCTCCTGATCGACTTAGAAAAGTTTAGTTAATTAATCGAAGTCTTGAAAAAATACCTTGAAGCCCTAAAGATCCAAGATAAATTGCCACATACAATACATGATAGTTTATAAAGTTGCATCGCCTAAAAATTTTTTTGAAAAAATTAATAAAAATAAATGTAAAATCCTCGAAAAAATCGAATTTAATTTTATAATATAAAATATTTTTATCTCCAATATTTATAAATATGTACTACAATATTGAAAGAAATTATTATAAGCATAGCAAAAGATAAATTTTGAATTTTTTAAAATGTCAGAAAATGACAATTATGCTTATAAAAATATTTTTTGATTTGTTTTTAAGCCTTGAAAAAACCCGCTAACAAATATCACAAAAAAAATAAATTTAAATCATATATAATTTTGAATATTTTAAAATAACGATTCTGTTCGATCCCGTATTTGTTTATCACGTTCTTGTATTTTTCGAGTAAGATCTTCACGAAGTTCACGATCTTGATTATATTCATACCGCTTGACTGATGAACTCCCATCCTTGTTACTGACAAAGTTTTCACCTATACTAGATTGAGTATCATTCGTCTAAAATAAAACAATTAAAAATATGTATATTACGATAGGAATCAGTGGGATAATCCAAAGATTAGTTAACCCAACTAACCCCAATTCAATCAAAAAACCCAAAATAAAAAATCCCCCATATAACGCAATAAAGTGTGGCATATGAAGGTACAATATTAATCACTAAAAAATTATAAACCTGTTGCAGTTGTAGTGTAATCTTTTGCTGATAATTACGCCCTTCGACTTCAGCTTTGTACAAAACAAGTCCAACTATAAGAAAATAATTAGAATTATATAAAAATTTCAAAAATTATTTATACGCTTTGATGAAGGTTTTGTAGTAAAAAATGAAGGAGAACTTTCCAAATCTTGTTGATGAATTCCTTTAGAAGGATAAATATTAGTGTTAACAACAGCAGGTAATGGAGCAATAAAAGGATTAAGTCGAGGAATTTTAGCAGGTTTTGCTATTGATGCTGGCAGGTCTGTTGATAAAATATTTTTTCGTGAAGTGTTACTGCTATTATTATTGTTATTGCCTTCCAAAATATTATTATTTCCTTCATTCGGAGTGATTAAATTAGATGTTGAGTCCAAATTAATAATTGTTATATCTGGAGCTTCACGTTTAACATCAGCACTCTTAAATAAAAATATAGAACGATTTTCAAATTTAAAGAACATTTTTATTAGTTTTCTTCAATGCCCGCTTTTCCTTTTTAGCTTTTCGGTTCTCTTTCTCTTCTGCACTTATCTAAAAAGTTGCGATTTTATCCGTAATAATTCAAAAAAAACCTTGCGATCCCGTATTTGTTTATCACGTTCTTGTATTTTTCGGGTAAGATCATCACGAATCTCACGATCTTGATTACGCTCCTGCCACTTAACAGCAATTACATCCTGATTACGAACGAATTTCTCAATAAAACTACATTGAGCAACGTTATTGACAGTCTCATTTGTCTAAAATAGAATAATTGGTAAAAAACAAATTAGGTATACCCCCTCCCCACCCATAAATTATCGAAAGCGGAAATGCAGTAAAAACAAACCTGTTGTTGTTTTGGAGTAATCTTTTGCTGATAATCACGCCCTTCGACTTCTGCTTTGTGCAAAACAAGTCCAACTATAAAAAATAAGAATTAGATAAAATATTTCAAAAATTATTTATACGTTTTGATGAAGGTTTTGTAGTAAAAAATGAAGGAGAACTTTCCAAATTTTGTTGAGAAATTCCTTTACAAAGATTAATATCGTTATTATTAACAACAGGCAATGGAGCGATAGAAGAATTAAGTCGTGGAATTTTAGCAGGTTTTGCTAATGATGCTGGCAAGTCCGGTGGTAAAGTATTTTTGCGTGAATTGACGTTGCTGCTGTTATTATTATTACTGATATTGCTAGACAAATTATCTTCTTCAAGAGCGATGGTTGACAATTTTTTAGCATCAGCTATCTTTCATATTATTAATAATGAATTAATATTATTAGAAAATAAAACCTCTTGCTTAAGTTTAGCTAAAAATGAATGTTTTTCCTCTAATGCCTTTCGATTATTCTCCATCGTCGCATCAATCTAAATAAATTAATTCCCAATGTCAAATAAATATTTTAAAGTTTTTTTAAATTACCGCTAATGTTCTCTCTTTAAGCCTCTGCTCTCGAATAGCGACATCCTCATGGAACAAATCCTCCTTTTTCCGGAGCGCATTTTCCGCTTCAATTTGTCGCGTAAAAATTTCCTTCTCCAATTGCGAGCAAGGATCGGCGTCTAGAACACTTTGTGGTAAGTTATGCATTCGGTAGTTCTCATAATGTACAGATTTAGTAACCTAAAAGAATAGAGTTAATAAAAAATATATATAAATACATAAAAACTAACTTCGATAAGATCAATCAAATTATTTCGAATCATATCACGAAGCGCAACAAAGTCGTTATGTCCCAAATTGTCAACTTGTACTATACCCCAAGGATATTCACGCACTCTAACCCTTTGCTTAGTAGCTCGTTGTTCACCGCCAACCAAAATTTCTTTGACGTGTGTAGACCCAATAATTGCAAATGGAAATCGTTTGGACAAGCCGAGTTGGGCAGAATTGCCGGCATTATGTTGTGATTGTGCTCTACCATTTGTTGATGAAACCATCCAGCCATTAACATCCAATTGCTGTTGTTCATAATCAAAATCGGGTGGCTTGTAAAGTGAAATATTGTTTTTCCTCATGTCTTCCATTATCTTGAAAAAATATTTAAAATAAAATTTATATTAAACACCTGATGTTTAAAATCTCCAAGTTCAGTAGGAGTAAGCGTGTCTGCTTTGGCAATAACTGGAACGATATTAACCCGATCCTGAAGAGATTGCATAAAAGTTATATCTAATTGTTTGAGGCTTAAAAGTATTTTTTAAAGATATTTTTAATAAAAGAAATAATATACCCATGTCCAGTAGGTGGAATAAAGTAAATACACAGATGAACTCGTTTATCTTCAATTCTGGCAGATCGATCAATTTTAGTCTCTTCTGCCAAATAATCAGCAAAGCGATCATCAATGTATTTAACTATAGGCTCCCAACTAAAATTTAAAAATATACTACTAATATTTAAATTAAAAAACCATTTAGAATTGTCAATAAAATCTCCAAATCCAGGAGTGTCCACGACAGTGAGCTTAAAATTAAAATTAATTTTGGTATTTTAAATACAAAAAACCTTCAATTTAACATCATTTTCGGTGAGGCGAAAAGTTTTGCTCTCAATACTCACTGTTGATTTTATCTTTGAAGATTCTTCGTGTTTACGATCAAGAAGTTCAGCCATAAAAAGTGTATTCAGAAAAGTCGATTTACCCAAACCAGACTGACCTTAAATAATTAAATATCGAAAATCTCAAAATTTATTACTGACCAACAACCATCAAAGAGAATTCAAACCCATTTTTTAAGCATCTTCTAAACACTTGGTTAGGAAAATCGGCAAAACAAACATAATTACTATTAAGAGATGATATTCCATTTTTAACTCGCGCGGCTTCTGTAATTGTCGACATAAAATATGTAAATTCTAAATATTCTGAAATAAAAATTAAGCATTTTTCTTGTATAAATCCAGAGATTTAAACAGTCTCCGGGAAGGCATCCTCCCTAATTGATAAATGGGATCCCCAGGCGGAAGTTAGTTTTGTCCTACATAAAAGGCGGAAAGAGTTGGATTTTATTAGGATGACAAAAGGAGGAAAGATATTTGGACAAAAGTTCTTTGGACAGAGGACAAATTGACAGTAAATCGCGGTTTGATAAAGTTCGGAAAGTATAGACGTTAATTTAGCTAAAACAAGATCCAAAGCTCAATCTTAGAATAAGTTGATAATCTTAAGTAGAATGTGAGAGTGAGAGTGAGAGAGAGTGAGAGACCTGAGACATATCTTGGGCCATAACTTTTCAGTTTTCCAATTAATTCGAAATCTTTTACCATTCGAAAGCCCTGGATGTGAGGATTATTTTCGCTGCAGGATTAATTGGATCACATCATCCTACAGAAAATTAAATCTGGATAAGTGTGCGCAATCGTGCTTTTTGATTTATATGTATTCGGCTGTAATATTTTGTATGATATCTGGGTCAAATCAATCCTGCTAGATAAAATAGTAATCCTTACATCGATATCTTTCGATTAATATATTTTTAAATCGATTAGGAATCAAAAAAATCATTGCCAAAAAATGGCTTAGGGACATAACCGGACGTTCTTGGCAATTCGTTTGAAATGAAAATTTTTTTTACTGTTTAAAAATATAAATAACGTTCAAAGAACATTTTAATTTTTGTTTGTTAAATACTCAATTTATTCAAAAGTTGAAAGAAATGAAAAAAATCTCTCCTTTTTAAAATTTATTCTTTTTTCAATTTTCTGTCACTTTTTCTTTTTATGAATTATTTCCCCACACACGCTTGTGATAATCAGCAGAAGCTAAAACATAATCCTTCAAAAAAAATTTTTTCTTGTTAAATTTTAAATTAAAAAAGTAAATATTTTTACCTCATCAACACTAAAAAATTCTTGATGATTTTTATTCAAAAACATAACAAAATCTTGCGCATGACGAATAATTGCTTCGAGTGAACGCTCACTCCAGTCTGTATATCCCAACTAAAAAATGAGTAAAATTGTCGTTTTCGGGCCCCTTCTTCCGCTCCAAGTATTTCCTATGTATGTACAGAATGGTCAGACTTTCCTTCATTTCTTCCTTCCAGAACAGAATTTTGATTGCATGTTGGTAAAAAATAGGGATGAAGAATCTGATCCTACTGTACATTCAGAGGAAAAAACTTGAGGAAAAAAAGGGTCTCATATATTTAATTTAAAAAAATCTAAAAAGAAAAAACCATGTCTGTAAATCGAACAAACATTCGCAATAAATGTGGCAATCCAAATTGTTTAGCAAAACAGATACGTTGTTGTTGTTCCTCTTTATCTGAAGAAATAAACTTTAAATTATTTTGACATTTATAGCTTAAAATTAACATAAGGAGTCTTTAACCAACTGGAGAAGAAGAGGAAAGGAAAAAAGGGAAAGTCTCATTTTCCCCTTTAATAAGAATGAGGTGAACGGACTCACATCAGCCGCTCCTAAAATAACTAACTTTGAGGCCATATAATTTTGTAATTTCGGGGTCAGAGCCAAAAAAAACTAAAACTAGGTTATCGACCATGCCCTACAAAAATTTGTTGTTCCCGACGGTTACTTGTCAAAAGTAAAGAAACGATTTACTAAAGAGAACTTTTGATTTAAATTAAAAAAAACCTTTATTTAAAGCATCACCATTCCCTTCTTCATTATTTTCTCCTTCTTCAGCCCTTTCTTTATTCAATGATTCATAAAGATCATTAAACATTGGACGTTCAAATTTGTAAAGAAGAATTGTCCCAATTGCCTGTTCAAAATAATCCAAAAGACCAAGAGCACTATGTTCTAAATTCTCAGCTGTAGGATTAAGCAAAGCATTAGAAACATTTGAATTTTCAATGTAAAATTCGCGAGGTGAAAGACCCCGTGGATTTACAGTTTCACGATACTAAAAAAAGTATAATTAATTAAAAGAATAAAAAAACCTTCTGAACAATATCAAAAGCAGTAATTCGAGCAGGCAATTTAGGCAAAAAACAACTTTTGTTAATTAAATTTTCATCATCAATAAGTATACGTCGAAGAGCATCCGGCAAAACAATCTGTGGCATTTCCTTTCTACGTTCATGAACATCTGCAGCTAAAGGTCTACGAATTGCGGCAGTCTTGCGTTTTGCTAAATAATTAATAAAAGAAATAATAAAGGGAAAAAACCAGAAGTATCACCAACACCAGGAGTACTAGAACGACTATCGTCTGCTGTCGAAATACCAGAGGAGCGTTTATCCGCAGTTTTGCGCTTTTTACTGGTTGCTTGTTGAGCTCTTTTAATCTCATCCTAATTAATTAATTTAGTAAGAAATATTCAAAAAAAACCTTTGCTTTTTCTGCGTCTTCCTGTGTATAATCCTTAAAGCGGAGTAATGCTTTGCTGTGTGGAATAACCTCATCGTGACGAGAACTCCAACCCTACAAAAATATTTTAAATGTTTCTTAGACTATTAAGAAATAAAAAAAACATTATAAGACAGAAAATCATTTTAGAAAATGAAAAAAAAGTAGGAGACGGGGAATAAAAGGACAAGAATTCCCTAATCAAGCCCCCTCCGTCTCTCCAAGAAAAAGTTAAAAAATAAACCGGATAATGAACAGCATAAGCAGTTTCTCCTTCTTTAGTCTTCAAAGACATAATTTTTGCTTCATAATAAATATTCTCAGCATTCATATAACGACACAAAACTTTATCGCCAACATTCCATTTTTTAGTAACTTCATGTACAGGATGCCCATCAGTTGAAGTTGTTGAATCCGCTAAAGCTTTTTCAGTTAATTCAACATTTTTTGGCGTTGTTGTTGCCGAAGAAGTTGAAGTATTTAAATCGGAATTTGTTGTTGCTGTATGTTTTCTTTTTGATGAACCACTTTTCGTTGAAACCGAAGGCATTTTTTAAAAAAATCTTTAAAAAGTTATAAATAAATTTAAAAATAAAACCAAACGTTTGTTTTCACTTTTAACACAAGTTTTTTACCTAGACCACTTCAAAGTAATTATTCAGGTTTGAAATTGTGGACATCGTGAGAGTAGGGCTTCACGACAATTGGGCATGAGACTATTGAACTGGAGATAATTGGACAGAGAAAGACTGAAAAATAAAGCCCTAGAGGCTCTATTACATAAAATACGGTATATGAGGATACGGTATATGGGAGTCGTACATAATGTTCTTTAGAACAAGTTCGATAAATGTTAAAAAATATTTTTGTTGTCAAGCAAAACACAATTAACAAAAATTGTTTTAATAATACATATTTATGCATTTTTAAATTAAGGGAAATTTTATTTAAAAATAATCATGTACAAATATGGCAAAAAACATACACAAGTTCCTCTCCCCTTTAAATTTAAAATTCAGAGATCGGCCTATATCAGACCTTGATTTTTTCTTGACACAAGCCATAAGGCCGTCAAGGTCCCTCAACTAAAATCAAAGTTTTTTAAATTTCCGATCTCTAAAATTATTTTTACAATACAATTAATTTTACATTTTCTTTAATAATTATTACATTATTTGGATTATTAAAAATAAATAATACAATTTCTTTTTCCTCATCACTATTAATCATTGCAAATCCATTTTCATTAAAATAATAAATTAAATTTTGATTTAATTTTAAAAAATTTTCTTTTAAATCAATCCAAATTAAAGGTAAAATAACATTTTTATTTTCTTTTTTAATTTTTATTTTAAATTTAAAATTTGTAATTTTGACAAATGATGCTATAAAAGCATTTCCATATTTTCCAATTAAATTATTAAATTTATTTGGATATAAAATAAATTTTGGTGGAATTGAAAATGAAGTATTATTTGAATTATTAATGGAAAGTGTTGCAGATATTAAATAATTATTGTCAAAATTAGTTTTCTTAATAAAAATTTTTTTTTAATAATTTCTTTTAAAAAATTAAACTTAGCGTCACACCAGAAGTCTAATAAGACCCAAGTCTGATGACCCAGAGGGTCAAATCTAAAAAAGACTCAAGATCAAGAATACGTTGGCCTGCTTCATTTCTCCTTTTCCGTCTAACAATAATTCCCCCTTAATTCCAACAAATCCGTCTTTATCTACTCAAATCCTTCTTTATCCATCCAAATATTCGGATGTGACCTTCTGGGTTGATCCCTAAACTTACATTATTTTTTATTTTCCAATTAACTTCTTCAGGTAAATAAATTTCATTAGAAGATAATAAAGATATTTTATTTAATTTTAATGACTGTTGGTAAATTGGATCATTTCCATTTTGTAAAACAAAAACTTTAATTGTAATTGTAGAATTATAAATATTTTCAAGTAAATCAGAGCAGACAAAAAGATGAAAATTTTCATTTTGATCAAAATACTAAAAAAATAAATGTACTAAAAATTAAATCTAAAAATTTCAAAACCAACCATCGATAAAATTAAAGGGGCAAAAGACCGCTTAACAAAATAATGACCAATCTTCCACCGTAAATTAAAATCTATTGTAGACCAAGTTGGAGCAGACCAAACATCATTTAACTGCCAATACATTGCACACATTGTATACCCCAATCCATTTGTTAAATTTAAATCAGAACGCCATCTATTTTTATTTGAGATTAAAAAAAAAGTAATTAAAATAATTAAAAAAACCTTCTATAATGTTCAATTTGTGTTTGTAACGCTATAGCTTGATGTACTTGAGATAAAAAAGCAAATTCGTCAATAAAAGAAGTAGAAGAATTAGATGAAATCTATTTTATTAATAATAAAAAATATATTTCTTCTCAATTTTTGAAAAAAATAAAACCAAAAAATGTTGTAAAATCATCATTGGAAGAGTTAAAGCACCCCCTGGATGGTGTTGTCTTTCTAATAAAGTTTCACTTGTATATTTCCAATCTTCTTCTTTAATCCAATTAACCATTGTTGATTTAAAAGGCATTGATTGAACACCAAATTCTGTAGCACATCGAGGAATTAAATAGGTAGAATCTTCCCAAAGATTTTTTGTTTCTACATAAAAGTGAATATCTCCATAGAGAGAACTTCCAGGATTTTCAGAAATACCTCCCTGACTAGAAAATTATTTTAGAAAAAAATATTTTAATTAAAAAAATTAAATTAAAAAAACCTTTACATTTCCGTTTCAATTCCATTTGAAGGGCTCGATAAAAGAAAAGGTCTGCTTGTATCTATTTTCTCAACAATTGGTTGTATTGTTTGTTTGTAAAGAATTAAATAATCCTTTGAT
This sequence comes from Meloidogyne incognita, assembly GCA_036172945.1. Taxonomy (NCBI): domain Eukaryota; kingdom Metazoa; phylum Nematoda; class Chromadorea; order Rhabditida; family Meloidogynidae; genus Meloidogyne; species Meloidogyne incognita. The sequence goes on from JARQAC010000002.1 coordinate 4,606,581, forward strand.
TGTAATTCTTTCGAATAATTTTTTGCAAAATACCAAACAGAACTTTAATTATTGAAAAAAAAAATAGAAAAGTTATTTTTAAAAAAAAACCTTATAGCCAATTCATTTTCATTATTTCCTGCCCAACAAAGTAAGGATGGATGATGTCTTAAACGAAGAACCTAAATCAATAAAAATCAAGAATAAAATAATTAAAAAAACCTGTTCTTTAACTTCCCTCTTAACAGAATTTAAAAAAGCTTTATTTACTGGGTATAAAGCACAGGCAAACATAAAATCCTGCCATATAAGTAAACCTAAAAGTAAAAGAATATTGGGAGAAAATTTTAAATAAAAAACCTAATTCATCAGCTAAACTATAAAAATCATCAGCCTCATAAAATCCACCACCCCAAACACGTAAAACATTCATATTTGCTTCAATCATTGAATGAAAAAGAAAATCACGTCTTAATGTATTATTTCGTGCAGGAAATATTGATATTGGAACAAAATTAGTACCTAAACTAAAAATAATTTATTTTCAAGAAAATGTTTTCTGTTCATCAAATAAACTTTAACAATAGGTCGTTCCATTCAAAAACCAAAATAAACTACAAATTCAGACGTTCCAAAAATTCTCAAGTTTGGGATCTATTAGAAAACACTAAAAATATTATTCAAAATTTCAAAGATTTAGGGCATCAACAAAAAATTCTAAAACGATTTTTGTAAACGACATTTTAATTAAATGACCTAGTATATCAAAAATACTTTTTAATATATTAAATAAACCTTTAAGAAATACAGGTATATTATTAACTTCAAATTGAAAAAGGCGTCCCTTGTCGTAATCTAATTCACTTACAAAACTTTGATTTAAATAAATTGAACGAAAAGCTATTCTTTTTTTAATTGAATCTAATAAAGTATCTAAAATTTTCTGTTTAAATTTAATAAAACTTTTAATATAAAAACCGTTTAAATAAATTTTTAATTGTAAAGTATATAAAGGTTGAGAACCATAACCATTAGGCCACCAAAGTTTGATCTAAAATATAAACAGATAAATTTTTTGATTAGATCTGATAATTTTGTATCGCACCGTAATCAATACTACAATACGGAATAAAGATAAAGTACAGTGCGGTGTCTAAGTATTAGGGGTGATTTTCGGGGAGTCCCGTTGGGTCCCTCCCAGTCCCGGAGGGCCGGGAGGGACGCGGGACTCCCGAGGACTTTTACTTTTAAAGACTTTCTTTCAACAAAAATTTATTCTTTTATTTTTATTTAATAAAGGGAGAGGAAAAGCCAAATTGTTGCTTTTTTAATTTATCGGGAAAAACTAAAGTGAAGTAAGGATTTTTGGCTCTTCCCCCAAACAAAACTTTTATTAATTGACAGCTGTTAGATTAACGTTAATATAACAGTCTCCCTCTCCCTGTAAAGTGGTCCCCACTTTTGTATTGTTAAAATTCAGACGGTGGGACCCTACAGAGGGAGGGGACGTTATTACATTTCAAAAATCAGTATTTTTGATAATCAATTTTTTTTTTCTTTTGTTTTCTCTTTTTCTTTTGTTCGAGGAGAGGTGGCCAAAGCTGGGTAGAGAGAAAGCTGTCCAATTTAGAACCAGCGAACAATTTTAAGCTTTGATCAAAAGCAAATGTAGAGAGAAAGAGAGAAAGTTTTTTTGAGTTGCAGGTGGGGGAGATGAGCACCATTTAAAAGGATCAAAATTAAAAATGTTTGCCATATTGATATTGTTGTTGATGCTCAGTTCCAGCCGGCCCTGTAACCTTTTTTAATAAAAATTTTTGTAAAATTAAATAATTTTCTTTTGTTTTTGTTGTTGTAATTAAAGTATATATGAATTTTTGTCTGAATATTGAGCATATAAGATTTCAACAATAAATTTTGATTAATAATTTGATTTGTATTATGTGGTGTGGTTTAACATTTAAAAATAAAAATTAATAAAATAATGTTGTTTATTAAAGAAATTCTTTTAAATATTAGTGGTAATTTAATGTAGTTAAATAGATTTGAAAAAAGATATTTAATGAAAAAATATAACTTTTTGATTATTTGGTTGTTATTAACAAGGAAAATATAAATGATTATTTTTAATTATTATTTTTGTTGTTTCATTTTTTTTTTAGATATCCTTATATATTTGGGGTTAAATTCAGAAGATCCTTTATTTCCTCCAAATTGTCAAAGATTCTATCGAGTACAAAGCTGGTTATCAAAGTATTTACTCCCATTTCCGCTGTATTTGGTTTTGTTTTCTTCTTGTCTTTCCTTTCCTTTTCATCAACATATCCTCCTCTTTTATAATATTTATCCCGATTTTCGTTAGATGAATCCTTATATTTGTATGAGCATCCTTGTCTTCGATCCGGAGATATTGTATATTCATTCCTAATACCTCTTCCAACGACGTTTTCATCAAATCTACTTTGTTTGGTGCGCATTTTCTTTCCAATCCATGGTTCTATTTTTTCCTTTTCTTTTAATTCCTTCAAGTATTTTTCTTTCTCTTCCGGTAATTTATCCACAATTTCCTCCTCAACTTTATCCTTCTCTGCTCTCGAGATTACCCTAGTAGCGAATTTTTTAAATTCACTTTTCCCTTTTTCTTCTTCCCATTTCTTTTCGTATTTAGCTATCAGTTCCTTTTCTTTTTTCTCCAATTCTCGGGTCATTCGTTCTTGCATTTTCTGCTGGCATTTATCGGCTTTCTTCAACACATTTTTCCAAATATCCTCATACTTTAGCTTCATATCCTCGTCATATCTCGATCGAATCTTCTTTAATCGTTTTGCCGTTTCCCAATCAACAATCTCGTCTCCGTTCTTTATTTTCTTCTCCTTTTCTTTTCCTTTATCATTCTCTTCCTTTTCCTCTCCTTTTTTTCTCTTTTCTCCTCTTTCCTTCGGGATTATTTTATTCCCAATTTCTTCTCCTCTTCTTTTCGCCTCCAAAATTCTAGCCTGTTTTCCTTCCTCTTCTTCCTTCTCTTTTCTCTGTAGTTGTTTCTCCTCCTCTTTCAGTCGTCTTTTTTCCTCCTTTCTTTTTTTCTTCTCTTCACATGTCATCGGAAGAAGACGCTCTTCGTCCTCCGTTAACTCAGTAGACGAAATATCCTCCATGTGCCAGGGTAATTTTTCTTTTATTGAAGTTTCGTTGTCGGAAATATAGTCGGAAATACTTATTATGCTTGATGTTTTAGACATATCAAAGGCTTCAATTTGTCGTTTTGGTTTTTCCTGGTAATCCATAGCAGCGATCATTGGCAATAAATCTCCCCCCAATTGAATAGTTTTGTTTTTAAAATTTAAATTGATTTCTTCCTTTTCCTCCATAAAATCTGTTCCTAAAACCAAACCTCCCGGGCACGCATTATCTTCCGAAATTAATAATGGCCAGATAATTTTTGATTCTCCAATTTCCACATTTGCCATAGCTGAGCCTAAAAATGAAATTGGGGTGGAATTTGCAGCCCAAGCCAAAGGAACATCTCCTGGTTTAATTTTCAATCCACATTTTATAGCCACGGATTTTCCACAATAAGAAATATCGGCACCACAATCCACAAGCGCTTTTTGTCTTTTTCCTTCCAAAAGTACTTCAATATAACATCTTTTCCGACTCCTCACTGAACAAATTGAGGGAATATAATCTAATATATAAGCTTTTTCCTCTAATTGTTCTAATGTTGGTGCGGAAGGCTTTGGATTTAATTCTTGCAATTCAACTGCTGCAACTTTTATTTCCTTTCTTTTATTATTTTCATTTGTATTTTTTGTAAGAAAAATTCTAGCCAATGATCTTCCCAGCATAATTCCTTTCCATAATAAAATAAAAATTATACGAAATTTCCAAGATAAATAAGTAATTATTGAGAGTGCCGCCAATACTCCAAAAGTAATTAAAAGCCAATATAATCTTGTCATCAATGTCCATTTTTCTTCAATAATTTCTTTTGCATCTGAAATAATTTCACTCCCCTTTTCTTTAATATTTATAGCCATTTCTTTTCCTCTTTCTATTCCTGTACTCATACCATCCTTTATTCCTTGTACCACTTCTGAAGTAATATTTTTAGTTCCTTCTGACAATAATTCTATTGGTCCAAAAATTCCAGTTAGAACTTCTTCAACTTCCGGTTGAGTAATATCCATAGGCAGACTCAAATGTGACTGCTGTACTAAATCTGAAAATTCTTGCAAATCCCCTTTTATTGTTAATTTTTCCTTTTCAAAAGTGTTTCCAGCTTTGAAAATAATTCCTGTCTTTAAATCAATTATTGGTTTAATAAATAAAGAATGTTGTTTTTGGCTAAAATCCAAAATTTTTGTTTTATTTTCGACAATTTTGTCCTTGTCGCACGGTATTAATTTTGCTTCAGAAATTAAATCGGGACTTCCTGGAGAGGCAAAAAGAATTTTCCCTTTAACTTTAATAGGCAATAGATTATAGCAATTTCCATTAATTTCTTGCTCCCAAAATATTTCTTCAATTTCTACAGGGGTACATAAACTTAATGTCCATTTTAATTTAATATCTTTTTCCAGAAATGCAGTAATATCTTGACGTCCATAAAGCAATCTAGCTGCTCCCCTAGGATTTTGTTCTGCCAAAATTTTTGCTACTCCAAGTTGGTGATTTCTAGTTAAACATGAATCCATCCACTGTTGTCGCATAATTTTCTCCCTTTCTTGCGACTCTTGCCATGCTAAATAATTTAATCTACCATTCTCATGATTTTGTTCTATAATTTTGTCTCTCTCCTTCTGCGCTTCCTCCGGGTCAAAAAGATCTCTTTTATTGGTATAGGAATTTAAATCTTCATCCCACGTTCCAGGATCACCTTTTGGTCCTTGTACGCCATCTTTTCCATTCAGTCCTGGACTACCTCTTTCGCCTTTCTCACCGGCTGGTCCTTGCCGTCCAGGCACTCCCTGTTGTCCATCAATTCCATTTGTCCCACTCATACCTTTTTCGCCTTTAGGGCCAGTCATTCCCTGTTGCCCTGGTAATCCTACTTTACCGTCTTTGCCTCTAATTCCTGGCAATCCTCCTAACCCTGGTTGTCCTGGCATTCCCGCATCTCCTTTTTCTCCTTTTACATTTTTTCCAGGTATTCCATTCATCCCTTGTGGCCCAGGAAATCCATCCATTCCTTTAAGTCCCGGCATTCCTTTTTCTCCAGGCATTCCTTTTTCTCCTTTTAAAAAATTATTTTTTACTTGTAAATTTGGTTGTCTCGCAGGAATATAATTGGAAGGAATATCAATATTAGAATTAATAAAATTATTTTTTTGAATAGGCAAATTCGTCGTCGTGGTTAATATTGGTCGTTTTGTTGGTAATATCGGACGAATTGTTGTTGTTGTTAATAAAGGCAATTTAGTAGTTAATATTTTTGATTTAATAGTTGTCGGAATAGGTGTTGTCGTAGTTCTTCTAAAATTTTGTTTCTTTTGAATTTGTCGTTTTCGAATTATTTTTTCTGGTGTTTCCTGAATTTTAATTAATACATCATTATCCATAAGCCAGGCATCATTGGGGACTCCTAAAATGTAAGAATTTCTTGTTTGATTTTCCAACGGAGAGAAAACATATTCTATTTCTTCAATTTTAACCAATCCAATATAAGAATTATTTTTATAAAATATTTCAGCTTGAGTTGGACCAAAAGGATAATGAGTATAAATATATTCTTCTGAAGGTGCATTCCAAATAATAATAGAATTAAATAATTCTTGGTCCTCAAAAGATCCATTAATTTCATGAGCCTTTAATGTTTTTGAAACGCCAAAACTTGTTTCAATTTTATTATTAATAATTGCTCCTTCACCTTCCTCGAGAAAATAATTTTTCCCTTGTATACATTGTTTACCAAACCAAACATATTCTTTTTGAATCGGGTTAGGTGTTTTCCAAGTCACTTCATTTAACCTTGATAGTCTCGAACCCTTAGTCAATTTACGGCAAATTTCAGGTGAAGTAATAGTTTTTTCCAATTTCACCGGTAAGTCATTAGTAAAAATTTTCAAAAATGACTCAGTGCATTTTTCGTGTTTTTCGATCCAACATCGATATATTGGAAAATACCTTGGAACCAGTTTTGGCAAAAAAAGAGTAACATTTTTTATTTCCATTCTATGAGTCGGCGGTAGATTACAATCCTGAGCTGATGGAAAATCCACAGAAATTCCTACCTTTTCTTTTGGGCATATTTGGTATTGAGAATAAATCACCGGACAGTACGCCAGCAAAATCATCATAATAGTAATAAATGGCATAGTTATACTGCTTATCCTAGCTGAATTCGAAGGCCCAGCTCCCGACTCAAAGTTTCGTTGCGAACTTATTGGGATTCGATTCGAATTAAAGGCTCCGGCTCCTCTTCTCTGACCCCACCTTCCTTGAAAACCTCCTCTATTGTAATTTCCCCGCCAATTATTTTGATAGCCAGTCCTATTTTGTCTGTAAAAATTCTGATTTCCTCTATTCCCTCCAGAGTTCCAATTTGCGCCGACGGGGAAATTTCCTCTTCCTCGCCACTCATTTCTTTGACCTCCTCTCCAATTCTGATAAGAAGCAACTCTGTCTTTCTCAACTCGCTCCTTAATCGCATTTACTTCGGCTCGAACCGCATTTACTTCGGTTAAGGCTTTCTCTGTTAAATTATTTTGATAAAAACGACACTTATCTTCCTTAAGCGCATTTTGAATCTCCTCAATTTCTTTTGCACAAGTAATAGCCTCCTCCATTGAATTAGTAGGTTGAAATGCCAATTTCTCTTTTATTTCCATTCTTAATCCATTTTTAAAATAATCCTTAGCTATGTCATCTCGCCAATTTTTTATACGTATAAGCCGAGCTTCCGGGGTTTCTCCAACAATTTCGGTAAAGGAATTTTCAGGGAAAGCTTTAGAAATTAATCCTCTTATTTTTTGGGCAAATTCCAGAATAGATTCATGAGCCTCTTGTTTCCTGGTCGATAAAATCCTCCGGGCCGATTCTTTAGAATTTAATTTTTTTAATTTTGACGCCAATGCATCAGTAATATTTTTCCAAGTACTTTTTGCTTCTACGTCCAATGAGTCATATATTGCGCGTGCCTCCTCTGTTAAATACAACGGTAAAATTTGACAACATCTCGCGGCAGTCCATTGATGAGCCGTAGCCAACTTATTAAAACGTCGTAAATAGGAATCAAATTCTTCCAATCCAGAATAATATTCAGGTAAAGGTAATCCATTAGAATTAATTCCAAGATTTACAATTTCTTTTTCTAAATTTGTAATTTTTCTTTCAATACCTTCCATTGTTTGTTGACGTGTTCGTCTTCTGATTAGGGTTGGTTCCTCCTCGTCAGCCGTGAACAATTCGTCTTCCGATGCCAGAATTGAATAATATGGGAAAGGTTAACAATATAATAAAACTAGAATGATTATCCAAATAAATAAATTGTTGAAGGAATAAAAGTTAAATTGTCAGAATAAAATCGTTGAATTCAATTATTTTATGTTGTTTGTAAAATTAGTATTTGTCGTTGAGGAATATTTTATTGTCGTTTCCAATTAGAATTTTAAGTTTTGTGTAATTAATATTTTAGATTTGGTGTGAATATTATAAATATAGCTGTTTTCTATTTTAGTAATTTTTAATTTGGTAAATGATGACAATTTTTTTTTTGATTAATTTTTATCCACCATAAAACACAAGATCACTTTTAATCCTTTTTAGATTAAATTCTCCTACAATAAATCAGGGCAGCACCATCCTTTTCTATTTTAGTAATTTGTGTTGTATTCTCGACCCTGTTCAATTGTTATCGGCCGTTAACAGAAGAACAGATCATCCGAAAATTTTTTTTTTTTTTTTCACGTGGACATGTCCTCTTCACAAATATTTAGGCTCAATTTAGCCCAATAATTAATTACCTTTACTTAGGTTATTTTTGGGGCCCCTTTTATTTTAATTTTATAGAAAAGGCTATTTTTGGCTTTAAGCTTTGGCCCTTTAATTTATTACTTTTTGGGAATTGTGTTTTGAATGTTTGTTAGTGTGTATTTTGTAATTTTTGTGGTCTTGTATTTTTTGTGTTTTTGTATTTTTTTGTTGTTTTTATTTGGTGTGTTTTTGTATTTAGTTTGTTTTTGTATTTGTGGGTTATTATAATTTGGTTTATTTATCCAATTAATTTTAGCTACTCTCGAATTTGAGGCGGTGGAATGCCCCCCGGATTTTGAATGTGAATTTGGTTGCTGGGGACCGACTGAGTGGACGGAGCCGATATTATGTTCTAAAACGAAGCCTCAGCTGGTTACCGAAGCTAAAGCTCCCAACTGCCCAGGAACCACATCCTCTCAACTGACTGGTACACAACACTTCATTATTATTCACTTCACACAGGGACTGATTTTAATTAGTTTGTGTGTTATTATTTGTTTGGTTTTTACACATCGCACCCCACACCCACACAAACAACAAGCAAGCCACACAAACAACAAGCCTATTACTAAAAAGAATTTAGAAAATAAACCGATTTTTATTTCGGCTGTTTAAAATCTTTTACGTAAAATTGTTAAACTTGTTAATTTAATAAAATTATGAAATCGAGCATATTAAAATCAAAATCGCGTATTGAAATTTTCACACATATCAAAATAAAATAGTATGTTTTTTTAAACAAATTCTGATTGAAAAAATAAAACATTGATAGAAAGTATTTAGAGTACTTAAAAAATTTTTAACATAACAAAAAGTGATTAATTTTATAGGAAAATAAGTTTGCTGTAAACATGAATTGTTAAAAATCTCTTAACAAATAAATATTTCGAGAATTATATAAACTAAACCACGACAGTTGTTTGACGGAAAATTTTTGCGTGGGCCAATATTATGTATTTTATATAAAGATAAAAAGACAAAAATTTATTTAAAAATAATATAACTTAATAAGTATATATAATAATTTTTTTTAAAAATGTGAGGGTAATAATTGAGATATTAAAATTATTAAATGAAATATTAGAAAATTTTATTAAAAATATATTTGAAAATTTATTTGTTTTTTTTTTTTTGGGGGGGGGGGGGGGGTTATTGAATTTCTAGGACCTCCATATTAGGGGTGATTTTCGGGGAGTCCCGTTGGGTCCCTCCCAGTCCCGGAGGGCCGGGAGGGACGCGGGACTCCCGAGGACTTTTACTTTTAAAGACTTTCTTTCAACAAAAATTTATTCTTTTATTTTTATTTAATAAAGGGAGAGGAAAAGCCAAATTGTTGCTTTTTTAATTTATCGGGAAAAACTAAAGTGAAGTAAGGATTTTTGGCTCTTCCCCCAAACAAAACTTTTATTAATTGACAGCTGTTAGATTAACGTTAATATAACACTAAGTTTTAACAAGAAAAATTTTAATAAAAAGACCTTTTTACGAGGAACTAAAATATCCAAATTCTCCAATTTAATTTTTGGACATTTGCCATAATTAGAAGGGCGAAAATTCAAATATTTTGTTAAACCAATCTCATCAAGACTTAATTCAATTTTAAAATTTTGAAAATTAGAATAACAGTAAATTGAAATCATATTTTTAATGAGAAAATGAGCTGAAAAATAAAATACCTAAATTAATTTTTAAAAACAAAAATACTTTTTTCATATGGTTCAATTAATGGAGAGAAATTTTCTATCGAAATATGATCAAAATAAATAATTTCAATAGGTCGCCAAATGCCTACTAAAAATCAAAACAAAATAATATTTATATATTTTCTTATACCAAAGGGCATGCTTGGTCCCCAATCCCAAGCAAAACTCGCTTGCATTGAACGTAAAAAGTTGACATGACATTGACCATTATACGCTTCTGGCGGGCATTCCTATTAAAAATTTAGTACTTTATTAATATCCCGTCCCCTTATTTGTGTCCCATATTAAGTTCCCTCTTATTCTTTAGCCTCGAAATGGTCAAATTTCATTCTTAATGTTTATTTTTACCTCTGTCGCCTATTTTTCCTTCCTAATGTTTATTCACCTAAAAAAGTGTTAAAAGAAACATACAGGTGGCAAAACATGGTTGTTAAGCAACTTTAAAGGAAAAATAAATAAATTTAGTATTTTGAAAAAATATAAACCTCATAAACATCTGATCGCATCTTTGCTTCTTTAACATTAGATTTAAATGAAACACGCAAGAAATTCATTCCTTTAACCAAAAGAGATGTTAAATTAATTGAGTAACTTAAAAATTGATTATCTAAATTAGCAACATGATAATCATTAAAATAAATAGAAGAGAATCCATTTAAACCATGTATTTTTAAAAGAACATTGTTTGCCTGAAAGAAAATTTGGTATTCACTGCCACCAATTTATTTTTCCTTTCCATTCTTTCTCCAAAAAAAGTATAAATGGGTCAAAGTAACATATATTATGGCGATCTATGGCAATAAGTACAACGCTTTACACTTTAGAACCTATGGCCCGGTATTGTGCGCGAGTTGAGTATCTATTCTCATAAAAATTTTATGGGAATAGATCAAGTAATACCAATAATAGCGGTGCATAAACCCAATGTCGGCATAGGTTCTAATTTCAAAAGCTGACTTTGACCCGTGTACTTTATTTAACACATTACTTATGAGGGAAAAGAATAACTAACCTTATAAACTTCCTGCGGTAAAAGTATAGATCGTTCATATATCCAATCTTGTTGACCTACCCATCCATATATTTTATCACCTTGACCAAAAAGTGGATTTTTGATCAAATTATTAGCTTCCAAATCAGCATAAATATCGCCTGGGACAATAGCAGAACCAGAAATATTTAACTTTGGAGAATAAAAATTCCAATGAATGCCGCCAAGATCAATTTTAAAAGGGAGAGAAGAAACAAAATCTGTTGACAAAAATAATAACCAATAAAATATTTTGTGAGACATGGATTTTATTGAATGAAGCTACAAGATTCTCTAACAAAAAAAATATGTAGCAAAATAAATATGTAGCATTCAAAAACTAAAAGATATTTTTTAAAAATGAATTAATAATATCAAATATTTATTACATACTCACACGGGAGAAGAAAAAAAATTAGATACAAAAAAGGCCAGAAAATATAAGGACATTCTAATAAACAAAGAACAAGATAAAATAAAATATTTAAATTTTACATCATTTCTTGTTTCTATTTGGGGAAAAGACAATATGAGCAAGTTTTTCCTGCCTTCTTGCTTCCTCGATTGGACATTCATCAGTTGGATGACAATCAAAACGTTCACAATATTCGCAGTAAAGACGACATCTTCTTTGTGGTTGTTGTTGTTTATTTGTATGATTCCTTTAATAAAAAAATAATTTTAAATTTATTTAACAGAAATTAAAAAAAAAGCTTAATAATGCAATAAATTCCAAATAATTCTTTTTGTTAGAGATATCGGTTCGGACATATCGAGATTGATATGGAAAAAAGAAATTATTGTGTATTTACGTTGGTTCCAATTGTAAAACATAAAAACTCCTTTCTTCAATAGGGCAATGTACTCCAAGACCCAGTGGCCGTAGGTCCTGAAATGAGTATGGCAACCGTTCCTACAGATCTCGTTATGTCGGTTCCGACATGCCCGCATGCCTTCTATTTAAACAGAAAAAAACAAACCTTATAAGATTCCCACCAATACAACCTTCAATATTATTACTTCCACTTCGATCATTATTTTTCCATTCTCCTCCATTTCCGCCAATAGACATTTTTTTCATTTGTTCAATAGCCATTTGTTGATCGGCAATTATTTTATTTAAAAAAGAATTTTGTTGTTCTAAACGGTCAACATCTTGACATTTTTCTTTAAGCTTTCTATGTAAAGTATTTGGTGAACAAAGTTGTTGCTTATCATCTGAACTTGCTGGCGTTGAAAATATATCGTTGAATGGAAGTTGCTAAAAAACATTTTATCAAATATATGTATAGGTTTAATAAGCAAAACAAACCGTAACATTTAATTCTAAAACCTCGTTAGTTGATGAAAAGGAAGAATTTCGAGGAGGTGTTGCGTTAGTCTTACAAGTAGAACTGTTAAGAGTATTTGCTTCGAATGAATCCTTTAAAAAACAGTTAAAAATTTACGTAAAAAAACAACCTTTCTAACCACAGGACTAGGCAACACAAAATCAGTCTGAACTGCAGACTCGATAAAATGAACGAAAGCAGGTATTTGTTTAAGTTCTTCAGTTTGAGAACTGATACTTTGAATTTTTGGAGGTAATACAGGAATTGTTTGAACACTTTCTTCCTTATTTAAAATTGTCGTTGCGAGCGTTTGAGCAATTGAATCAACATAATTTTGTTTAAAAATCTTGAAATAATTAAAAATTTTGTTAAAAATCCGTTAAAGTTTTTACTTTAGAAACTTCCTCCTCCGTTTGAAATGCTGAATCCTGTAATGATTTTTTATCAGTTTGATTGGCAGAATCCTTCAGCAATTTCTCATCAGTTTGATTAGCTGAGTCTTTCTCCAACTTTTCATCCGTTTGATTTTCAGAATTTATCATTTTCTTTTCTTCAGTTTGAGTAAAATTATTTTCAAATAATTGTTTCTTTTCCTTAATAATTTGTTGTTCCTCTGTTTGAACTCCAATTTCTTCGAATATTTTTGTCAAATTTTCGTCAATAATTCCATTCTTTGCTTCCTTTTCCAAAATATCATCAACACAATTTACTTGCATTCCAAAATCTTTACAATCAAAAATATTCTCTGTTTGAGTACCAAAATGTTGATTATTATTATTTAAAATTTGTTGTTCATTTTCAGTTTGAACATCAACCTCAACGAATGTTTTTTCATCATCTTTATTGAAATCATCAAGCGGAAGTAATAATTGAGAGTCAATTAAAGCAGAAATTGAAGGGCCTTTAAAATACAAAATTTTAAAAATATTTTATCTCTAATTATAAACCTCTACTATTTTCTATATCTAAATACATTCCCTCCTCTTTTTCAAATAATGTAGGCATATTCTTCAATTCATTTAATTTATGTTCTAATTCTCCTCTTTGCACTTCACTTTCCGTATAACAGAAAGATAAATCTTCAAGCTTTTTTTCATTTGCAGCAATAGATGATCGAAGTTCTGCTCTTTCACGCGATAATTCTTGAAGATTAAAATCTAATTCCCCAATACGCAATTTTAAACTTTTATTTTCTTGGGCCAAACGTTCTAAAAATAATTTTAATAAGAATTTTACTCATCAAAAAAATAACCAGAATCACAACGACGTTCCTCCATTTCATTTGATAATTTAGTTAAATGAGCTTCTTTTTCTTGCAAACATTTCTTAAAAATAAATTTTAAAATTATTAAAAAATTTTTCAAAAAACCTTTAAGCCAGCAATAACTTCATTATCTTTAGAAAAACTCGATTGTTTCTAAAAAAAGTTAGATTATTTTCAAATAAAAAAATTAAAACCATAGTTCCTCCGTATTTTGGTGGAGGAGATTTTGGCGATCTTGGAGATATTGCGCTATCCAATGATTCTAAAGTAAAAACAGATTAAAAAAGACTAGAAAAAAGAATAAAATATACAATGGCCAAAAAATATACAAAAATCGAAAAAAATACCCATGCTCCCTCGCCAAGAACTAGCACCAGCATTTGTATATCCATCCAATCCCCCACGTCTTTCTAATCTTAATTTTGAAGCAGTTGTTTGTTTTGGGGCAATTTTGGGTGGAAGAGCAGATTCTGTACGAGTTGCCCGTTTGACTTGATCAGCAGGAAGAAAAACAGCATATTTTGGATAACATTTGAAATATTGAATACTCTAAAAGACATTTTGAAGAAAACTTTAACATAAAAATAAAATTCATACATTAAATTCTCCACTAGAATTACCAACAGGTTTATCTAACAAAATACCAGCATATACTTGTCCATTAATTGTATTTAAAAATTTTATTTTTCCGCAGCGTCCATCATTTGTATTTACACGATCACCAATATCATAACTGAAATATTTTTAAATTAAAAAAAAATAAAAAAATATTTTTACCCATATTCTTGTGCAAAAGGTGAATGGTCTCGTAATCCTCCAACTTGTGAGGCAGCAATTGAAGGAGCGAAAGAACTTGCAATTGAATTTGTTGGTGATGGAACTCTCCAGTGCTGTTGTGATCTTTGAGCTAATGGAGATTGTATTGTCGATTGATTATTTAACTTAACCAAGTTATTAGGACGACAAAAAACTCCAAATTTATCTTGACACTGTGAAAAGGAAAATTTTTTAAAATTTTATTTATAAAATTAATTTCAAGTAAATCACGTTTTTATGAGAAAAAAAATATAAAAAACCTTGAAATAAACCCGTCCATCAACAGTTCCATTATTTTTTCCTTCAGGTCTTTCAAGAATAACACCGATCCAAATTCCAGCTTGGAAATCTGTTGGCCCAACAAAAGCAACTACACCAACACGGCCACCAGTTTTCATTTTAACTTGGTCCCCTAATTTAAAGTTTTCATTGTTTGTAGCTTCGGAGATTATTGAATGTAGAGAATCTTTGCCTAAAAGTTTAAAGTTGTATTCCAAAAAAAATTCTGAAATTCAGTTTTTACTTACTTTGCGCATGTTTCATCAAATATAAATAATTGTAGAAAAATAGAATATAAACCAAAATAAGACTTTTAATTAACTAACACACCTAAAAAATCCAAAGAATGTTTTAACTTTTAATTAAAAATAAAGATACATATGCAACATTTAACTCAATAAATTAACAATTCTCAGAACTAGTGAATCGTCGGAGACCGAAACGGCGATACTGAATCGTCCTTTTTCGAAAAATTTGTTTATAACAAATCGCCAAAAGAAAATGACATTTAATCCAATTATTGCGAAACGAGTTTTCAAATTCTTTTTTCTCTGCTATATACAATGTTTCTCTCGTAGGGACAATAGGATATTACGACGATTGACTATGGGAAAGAGGACTATAGGACAATATATCCATTCGACAGGAGTTTTTGTTAAGAGAGTAGTACCTTAATTTTTTCAACTCTGCAAAATTATTTATTCCGGATATATGTAAACATTTTGTTTTTTCAATAACTAGTTATTTTTTACATAATCATTTAATTTTAATTTTCTCTATAAATTCAATTCAAAAAAATTTGAAAGTTGCGGAAATAATTATTCCGAGTTTTTTTATCCTGTTTTATAAAAAATATATACCTAATTTTAAATTATAATGTATTTATGTCTGTAACACTTTTTAATTAAAAAACAAAAAAAAACAAATTATTATTTATGGAAATCCTCAATTTATTTTAACTTGTTAATTATTTATTGTTAATCTAAGGCCTAATTTTCTAATTTTATTTGATTTTTTTATTTGAAAATTTTATAGAGATAGGCCTAGATCTAGATCCAAATGGCATCTTTCACTTTCCTTGATAAATTTAAAGAATCCTCAACTAAAATTAAGGTCAAAGCTTTTTTTTCAAATTTCCAATCTCTAGAAAATTTTCTTTAAATATTCTCGAAAACATTTTTTATTTTTATTTTCCAATTTCAATTAAAAAGCAAAAATATTTTATGCCGCTTAATTTGATCCAATTCTCCTTATTTTTTTCTAAAAAATACCAACTTTTTTGTAATCCTTTTCAGTTTTGCCAATTGCCCATCCCTCCCGATCTGTCTCTGTAAAAAATTAAAGTGGGCCGTGAGAAAAGCACAAAAAAACAAGATTCTTTTTTTGCTTACATGAAATAAAATAAAAATAATTTTTTCCTTCTTCTTCTCATCTTCCAAAAAGCAAAAAACCCCAAAAAGATGCCGCCTTGACTTATCCCGAAAATTGGCCAATTTTCGCGCAATTTTCCCCCATCCTTTTCTACTGTCTCCAAAATCATTTTACATTTTCTATCATTTTAAGGTTCATTTTTCATTTCGTTTTTTTATTTACCTTTTTGATTAAGCCGCCGACTCTTTTAAATTACCCAATCAAATAAAAAAAGAATATATTTTTTAATTGTTATTTAATTTGAGAAATTAATTTTTTTGTATTTACAAATAATTTTTTAATAGAACTTTTTTAACTTTTATTTTCTATATAAAACGTTTATCCATCTGGGGGCCCGTAGTAAAAGAACTCGGTTGCTGTTTAAATAACTACCAACCGGAGGTTGTATTATAAGACAGGCATAAATATTATTTAAAATTCATTTAGTACTTATCCGTTAGACGCCCACAAACTTAATGCCAGTCGACTTTGATCGGCTATAACTTTTTTATGATCCAATATTATTCAAAAGCTCTCAATAAGCTGTATTTTTTCAAAAGATTTTTTATCACTCATTAAAAGGTCATATCCCGATAAGTCCAGTTTTTTCACATTTATCGGGTTATAACTTTTTAACGAGTGATTAGACGATATTTATCATTTCTTAAAAAGTTTATTTCCAAAATTTTTATTTTTTTAAATTTTACATCCTTTTTTGTTATTTTTGTGAAATACAGCCACCAACTACAAATCACTAATATTTTATTACATGTCTAGCCTTCCTTCCTTTATTTTAAACATTAAATCAACCTAAAAATTGCTGACTATCTTCTAATTTACGAGCTGAGAAGGTGTGAAAAAAACTTTTAAAAAATGTTGCAAAATTTCACCCAATTATTTATTGAAGAATTTATTTTGGTTAGTAGACACAGACATTTTCGGTGGGATAGGAACAGTTTTAAAGAATAATTTACTAAATTAAACCTTGAACAGTTAATATTTAGAAAAAACTTTTTTTTCTTTGCAAAGTTTTAATATTTCTGCTGCGCAGAAAAGAGCAAACTAGGCAAAATTTAGGTAGAAAGTATAGGTATTTTAAACAATAATTTGAAAAAAAAATTGAATAATAATTACCTAATATTTTTCTTTTTTTAAAATTGGCTATCTTTCTTCTAATAAAATAAAAATATTAAAAGTTTTTTTCCTTTTAAAATATCGGCATAATCTTTTTAATAAAATTGAGTGGGGAAAACATTAAAAGTTTTTAGATGGAAAATAATTACATAATTTGCCCGCCCAAACATAAAGTATAAATTCTTTTTTTTTAATTATTTTTTGTCCCTTATTTTTATATTATTCCTTTTTCTCGGTACTTTTCTTGATATCTTTTTTATCAAAAATGTTTATTTTTTTCGATAAATTCCCCACTCTCGATTAATTCCCAAAGCCAGGGATGGGTTGAAACAATTCCACCCCCCCTCCCTCATACGAATGTATTGGAATATCAATTCCCCAGGAAAATAATTGAGGAAATACAGTAACTAATTCACACAAAATTCTAATATTCCTTTTTTTCATTCCTCTCCTTAACTTGTTGAGAGTTTAGTACCTTTATTTTCACTTAAAAATATTCTCTCTCTCCCTCTCGAGTTTCTTTTTCGCAAATTTTTGATGAGATTAAGTGGCCCTTCTAGGATTAAGTGCACCTATTTGAAAAAAGGCGGTATATATACTTTTTTATTTTATTTTTATGGCTCTAGATTGCCGTGAACTTTAAAAAATAAAAAATAAGTACCGGTAATTGGAAATTCTCTCTTTTCTGTATGTTCTAAAATATGATTTTTTGATTTAAAATTATTTTAATCTTTATTGTCTTCATATTCATTTCTAGTGTTAGACAAATGGAAATTTTTGGTAAATTCGATAACGGCAAACCGAAAATTACCGAGGATTACCTTACTTTGCCGAACACTACATAAATATATTTTAAATTTTAACTTTCGCTTAAATTCCCCCCCCCCCCCCATTTTTTCTTCTAAAAATAAAAATTGTGTGCCCTTTAATTTTTACCTCATTTCCCAAAAATATTTTTTAATCCTTATATAAAAATAGCCAAAACAATGGAGATTTTCTGATTTTTAATTTTAAACGCGGAAAGAGAAAAAAAGAAGAAGCCAACAAAAACAGTTAAAGATTATCTGTTTTCCCTTTTATTCTTCCTTTTCCCCGTCCATTCTTTTAAACATTTAGCGCGGTTTTGTTTAGCCTCAACAGGTGCGCCAAAATTATATTTCCTGGATTTTTTAAGGTCTTTTAAATATTTTCCGGGAAATGTTTATATACAGTTTATTTAAAATATATTTATTATCTCGTAATATTTTCTTTTTTCTTTTCTTTATTGCGCAATATCCACTAAATAGGCTTACTTTCCATTCATTATTTTCCACTCAAAATTCAACAAAATAAATATCCCTTTTTTGAATAAAAATTTAAATTAATTAATGCGAATCGGTAAAAATTCCTTCATTTATTTCCGCCATGAGTGAATAAATAACTAAATAAGTGTGTTTAATCATGCACAAATAATCTACCAAAATCAAAAGAGTATGCCGTGAAAATAAATTTAGAATTTATTTTAAAAATAAAAAAAAAAGAGGAAATGACCGATTTTGTTTTATTAATTCTTAATTAATTTTGCATAAACAATTCTTTTTTTTGGGAATTTGCCGGTTTGGCGCGGGCTTATTAAACAATTAATTGTTTATCTGGGAAGATGAAATTCTGGAATAATAACTTTCGAAATCTAGATTCTCCAACGATTTTAGAATTATAGTCAAAAATGTTGATTTTTCGAGGGTTATAGATTATAAATTTACAAATATTTGATGAAAAATTCTGAAATTTTTGGGTAAGGGGGCTACGAATGTTAAAGAAATTTGAGAAAATTTTCATGAATTTAGATTTCGCCTAAATTTAAGTTTTTTGGGGGACCACAACACTTCCTTTTTTTTATTTTTGTTTTTTTATTCTCAACTTCATTCGAATTTTTATTGCTATATAAAATTATAAATTAAGCCAAAATAAATTATTTTTCTCTCCAATTAAATTTCTTTATCGGTCTCGATTAATAAGTCAAAACAAAGGAAAAAGTCGGCTAAATATAAATAGTTAAAAAATCAAAAGGCATGGATTTTTATATCCCGAAAATGAATAAAAAAAAGGGAGAGAAGGGGGGGGGGGATAAATAAATAAATTGCGCGAATCCCTTTCTAAAAAATAATGAAAACAAAAATTACCGTAAATGCTCTAATATAAGTCCACTCAAAGTTACCTATTGAAAAATATAAGCCCCAGGGTTTATATGTACATATTAGAGAATTTAAGGTATTTTTTAAAATTTTTGTTTTTATTTTCCGGAAGGTTTTCTTCTTTTATTTCCTAATTTATTTATTTACATATTTCTTTTAAAAAAAATTAATTTATAATGAGGTTGATCATATTTTTGCGCATTAAATTTTTTTTTTGAATTAACGGAAAATTGTCTTTAAAAAATAAATGAGGGCAAAAGAAAAAGAATAAAAAAATTTATTCTAAACATGGAAAAAGCAATAAAAATTTTGTGTAGTAAAAAATAATGGGTGAGTGACAACAACCATTTTTGTTATTAAAAAATAAACAGAAGAGAAGAAGATTTTGGACAAGAAATTACATTAAAATTTAAGAAGAAATGGGCGATTGGGCGAGAAAAATATTAAAAGAAAAATGCACTTTAATGGACGCGGCAGCCGCTCTCTCTAAAAATAAATGTGTAAATATTTTTAGAGAAAAAAGGGCAAATTGCGGCTTTTATTATTTCTGAATTGAACTCGATAAAATTTGATGTTGTTTTATTTGGTTTTATTGCACACGCGCAAAAAATTGACTCAGTTTTAGACGACAATTAAATTAAAATATAAATTTAAAGCCAATTTTAGCTCGGCGAGTAGAGTTGTCGGCTGCAAATGTACAACTCGTGGTCCGAGTCCCGGAAATTTGGGCTCTAACAACGGGATTTTCGAGAGCTACGGAGCGAATTCAAGTTCTGGGTTCGGGACTTACGGCCAGTTGGTCTGGGTGAGAGAGAAGGGAGTTGAATGCAATAAAAAGCAGAATCTACCGTTAGTCGTAGGCTCTTGGAGTATCTTCAGATATTCGAAACCGAACCGAAGAACCGAGCCAAAAAATCATCGTTTCTTTAGTTCGTTTCCGAACCAATAACCCTAGCGGTTGTCTAAATTTAAAGTCAATTTTATCGCGGCGAGACTTTTAGAACCCAACTTTTGAGGATAATTTACTATTAATTCTTTTTAGACTTTCATTTCTTAAATCTATAACTTCGGCAATACACAAAATATTTTTTAATAGTATTATCTTTATATATAAACACATTTCTGGATGTTATTTTAAGGAATTAAGGATAAAGTGTCGGCAATTTTACATCAAATTTTATTAACAAAAAATATTTTCATTTCTCTAATAATAAATTATATATTTTAAGAGAATAATTCGGAAAGATAAAAAAAATTATGGAAAGATTAATCATTCCTCCTCCTCCCCCCAATTTTATTAACTTTAAATCAACATATGTACACTATTTCTTTTCACTTGATTTTATGCCAAATTGTGGGCGGAGCCTATTGGAAGATTTAACTCAAATTTGGTGAAAAGAGGAAGGATTTTAGCCCCTCCCCTCCCCTTCCCTTCTTTTGTTTGCCTCTCCTCAGCCTTTTCCTGTTACATGGCATACATATTTTTCTACATCCTCCCCAAACTATACTCATTCCTTTCCAATTTCCTTAAGTCATTCTTGGCAATTAGCATTAATTTTTAAAATAAATAAATATATTTATTAATTTACAATTTCCAAATTTTTGAAATTAAATTTTAACCTTTTTTGCGGATTTAAAACTAATTTGGTCAACGAAGTAAATTAATATTTATTCTTCAATTTTGACTAGATATTTCCTCAACCGTTGTTTCCTCTTAACGCATTTCTTCTTTTTTCCTCACTGTCTAAGTCCCGCCCCCTAACTTCCTTCTACTCAAAATTTTTTACCGTTTTTAGTGTTCATTTATTTAAGTTTATTCACTCACAAATTTTTGGTCAACCAAGTAAATTAATTTAATAAAATCTTATTAACTACCCAAAATATTTTAATTAAAAAACATTTTAATTTTAAACAATAATTGGCACAAATGGTAAAATATTTTTTTAAAAGTTTTTTAAATTCCAAGAATCCCCCACAGATGTTCACTTATTGGCCGCCTGTTAAACATTGCTTTATATGCCCCCCAAACACTCACCATCATTATCACCCTTCTTCTTCATTACCTCCTCGTTGTGCCATTTCTTTGGGTGATCTGCCTGATCACATTTTTCTTCAAATTTTAAATGATCAAAAACAAATTTGGAATTCTCAACAACAATCATCCTCCTCCTCCTCTTCATCAACACAATCTTTCCCTCAATATAATAAAATCATAAAGAAATCAGCAATATTGAGTGATGAAAAGTTAAATGAAGAATGGGAGGAAAATGATGATAGAATTGAAATTTTACAAAAGCGAAAGGTGAAAATGTTTTTTAAAAAATAGAGGGAAATTATTTGGGAGGGAAATTTTAAAAATTCTCTTTAGTGTTGTTGTCTTTTTTGTGTCGAGGCGACATTCGGTACATTTTTTTGAGCTTTGGTTTTTTGAATTGAGAAATTTTAGAGTTTTCGAGTTTGATTTTCTCGAGTTTAGTCATTCGAGTCTTTTTTCGAGCTAAGCAGCCTCGGCTCCCCCAATCTTTCGAGTTTCGATTTAGCGAGCCTCCTCCCCTAATTCTCTTGTATATTTTTGTAATTTTGTTCAAATTTAGAGCCAAAAATCTGTTGGAACCCAAACAGGCAACAACAATATTCCCTTTAAAATTGAGGAAGAATTTGAAGATAATGAAGAAAATTCAAAAATTATTTGTTCACAAATAGCTCAATCCCTTTTAGACATTGCAGATCGTTGGGCAAAACCACAACAAGAAATTCCGACAAAATCTTTTTGGTTGTTTGGTTGGTTACAAATGAAAGTTTTTAGATTATTTGGATAATTCTTTCCCTCATACATATACTTATTTTTCTTTTAAAATATTTTCCCTTTAGTATTTCCTTCTCTACAAAATTAATGCTTTATTATCGCCTTTCAGGATTACCTATATATTTATTTGCCATTATAATTTTATAATATTTTTTACAAAATTAATTTTTAACAATTATGTGCAATATTTATATACTTATTTTTATATAAGTATTTTTCATATTCCCCCCCCCCTACTTTTTTTAATTATTTTTATTTTCACTTATTCTCTTTATTTTTAATAAATTATTATTTTTAAAATTTTGTTTAAAAATTTGGATTCAATTTTCAAAAACTACTTTTAATTCTTCTTTCCCTAACCTAATAGTTCCTCATAGAGCTACTGTCATTTTATTGTTTAATATTTGCTAAGGCCAAGTGTTTCGACAATATTTAAAAAAGCGACAATGAATGAACATGCTTTCCAAAATTCTTTTTAAAGTTGCCGTTCTACTTATTTACACTCATTTGGTAGCGCTTTTTCCCACACATCCACAAAAGACACACAAAAACACGATGCTTATATTTTTAGAGAATATCTTCTCTCCTCTTTAAAGGAGTCACAATCCCTTCAAGGCCATTCCTTGCTGTATTTTCAAGTTTTACCAGCAACTACTCATCTCGCCCACCACAACATATCAATGAAAATTAGTTTGTGTGTGCTTTGTTTCCTTTCCTTTTTCTTTTAGTATATCCATCTGACCGTTCTTCGTTTTTGAGTTTTTGGTTGTGGGGACTCTTTCTTTGAGCAATTATATTTATATGTTTATACATACATATCCGCTTCGAAGAAGAAGATTCCAAATGAGTGAATTGAGGAAATAAACTAAACTTGAATGGCTGTTTAGTTAAAAGGAGAGGAAGAGGACTATTTACTTATTTGTTCATTTTTAACCAAAATCTAATAAAATTTTGACAAAAAATTTGTCGTGAATGAACCAGATTTTAATATCCCCCTCCCCTCCCTCCTTTCTCTCTATTTTCCAATCTCCCACACTTTTGTATGAAAAATATGAGGGAGTTAATAGCTTTCTAAAAACCCCCAAAAATTAAAAATAAAATTTTTTTGTTATTTCTTCCAATTAATACGACCTTAAATTAATTCTGGAAGAAGAATAATATGTTGAAGAATATTAGTAGGTTCGAGAGAGGAATTAAGGGGGGAGGGGAGATTAATTTGGCAGAGAGAAGATTAATTTAACTAGAAGATTTTTTTATTGAGTAGAGGATTTGAATGGTGACAGGGACAGGGGGGATTACCTTTCTAAAATAATTAGGTTGGCAAACACTTCACTTAATATTTCGAGACCTTCCCTTCCCAAAATTGGCCAACCACCCCCCAAAAAATTATTATTTTTTTCTTTCCTTAATTCACAGCTTCGCGCATTGTTTGGTTTGGTTAATGTCACTCAACCACAGCATCCCCTCCCCATATTCAATTTTAATTTAGTCGTAATAATTCGTGTAATAATTTAGATATTTTATTTTAATATTTAGCTAATTGTACGGGAAAGACAATTAAATTAATGTGAAATTAAGAATTTAGTAAGTATTTTATTTTCATAGCAGAGGTGTGCCGAAACTGATTTTAAAAAGCGAAAAAACAAAAAAAGACAAAAATTTGACGAAAGGCGAAACAACAAATCTCTAATACATAGGAGTAAAAATATCAATTAAATGTTTGTAAATTGAAAATAGTTCTAAAATATACATTTAACTAATTAAAATAAAATCAAATAATCCTGTTCCAATATTGCCTTTTTTTTTAATTTTTTCAGGAGATTAAAAAATTAAAAAATTCTTCTCGAATTAAGAAAGCACTCCTATATTCCCTTTCCACCTCCCACTCAACATTACCCCCCCCCCCCACCCCCCCCCCTCCCCCACCTCCCCCTTCTTTTCTTTTAATTTCCCGGATTAATAATCTAAACAATTCACTCTTCCCCCTCAATTGAAATAGAGAGAATTAATAAATATAGTAAAGGATTTATTTTTTTATTAACTAGCAAAAAAGAGTGAACAAGCTAGGGACAAGAAATTGGAATATCTCTATCTCCCTCATATAGCAGAATTTTAATAAATCTCTCACTCACAGAAAATTAGAACAATAATTAAAACAATTGGTGCTTGTAAAATGTCAAAAAATAATTATAAAAAACATTTTTTTCTAACTCTTGACCGAATTGTTGAAAAAGTGACAACTAAAAGTTGTGAAATTTGAGAGATTTTTAAATAAAAAATTCTATCACTGCGCAACAAATAAATAATTAGTAATTAATTGAATGATGCTGAAATTGGATTTATGGAAAAGTTCTCCTTTCTCCAATAGGGCAGTGTATTATCCAACCCGAAATCAGTTAGGATGACTGTTCGTAAATCGAAATGTTTCCATTCCTTCCGGAAAACTTTCCAAATTAATTTTTCCTTTTTAGTTAAAAATGTAAAAATAAAAATATTTTCTTCCCTCGTCCTCTCTTCTCCTTTTTTATTTCGAACCCCATAAATTTCAATTTCTATAACCAAATAAATTTCTTTTTTAGCGGCCATAAATTTAACGAAACAAAGGGAAAATGAAAAATGTGAATGTCTTTTTTATAATTGTCAAATATAAATTGTGATAGTTTTTGCATGCAAATTCCTTTATTTTCTTTAAAATAAAAATTAAATACTTAAATTCCTCTTAATTTTTAAGAATTAAAAAATTTAATCTTTTTTTCTAACCAAAAATAAAATTATTTATATTCACAAAAAATAATTTTTTTTAAATGACCACCCAAGAACAATAACTAAATATAATAATTAATACTTGTCAATATAGACGAAAAAAAGGTTAAAGAAACAAGTTTAAATTGAGAAAAAAAGGGAGAGAAAATTGATGAGTTATTTTACCTCCAAATTTGGGGATTTAGAAAAAAAACATCAAAGTTTGGGAGGATTTATCTGACATTACTAAAAAATTAATTAATAAAAATCACATGACTTATACTAGATAATTCTTTTAGTTATTTTTAGATTAGGGCTGGACACAAATAAAAAAAATTTCTCCAGTCCGCAATGCGAATAGTTTTTTAAAATTTTTAAAAACAGTTTTAATCCTTGCTTTGGACAAGAATTGACTGTAATATAAAAATAATTGCAGGCCCCCTCAAATTAAGAGCTAAATATGAATAAATTCCCCCGCGAAGATAATCAACCCAAATAATCATATACTAATTATTCTCTTTATAAATAAATAAATAAATTAATTAATTAATAATTTCCGTCCAATAATTTATTTAGAAAGATAAAAATCTCAATAAAAAGCACATTACTTATAGAAAATAAATTAGTTAATAAACAAATAAATTGAAAGGTTTTTCCATTATTATAAACTCTCTCCTATTTTCGCGCAATTCTTCATCTTCTAAATATTTTCCTTCCTTTCCTCAAGCTTATAATCTGTATTTATAAAATATTATTCTCATTCACCATATGTTGTTTGTTGTTAAACAATTGTTTTTTTTCTAAAAAGTTTAATATTTTTATTTATTTATTTTCCTCTCTTCCTTCCCTTCCCTTCCATTCTTAAAAACTATTAAATATACACAAAAAAATTTTCATTGTTTGCGCGAATATTTTTAAGGAAAGAAATTGAGAAGGAAGAGATTTTTGTTGATTGGGGGGGGGGGGGGGGGGGAAGGAAGTTATTTGTTTGGTGAGGATGATGGATTGATAGAGGATTGAATGGTTTATTATTATTATTATTATTTTTAGTTTTCTTTCTAAAATTGGCACCTGCAGCAGTAAATTCTCTCAAAATAAATGAGAAAATTTGATTTACTTTAAATAGTCAACAAAAAAGTTTAGTTAATTTTGTTGAACTGATTGGCAGGTTTACAATTAAAAAAGAAAAAGAAGAACAATGAAAAGCATGTAAAATGAGAAGATAAAGTGCCAATTAAATATACAATACTTATTTTTTAGACGAGAAAAGTTTTTATGGGAATTATAAAAATTTTTTAATGAATAAAGAAAGAAAGACTCAAATTTTTAGAATAATAAAAAACAAAAAAAAATTAAATAAAAGTTTTATTCTTTCAATTTTTCTAAACTCAAACGGGTGAAAAGGTCAGAAAAAGAAAAAAAGGAAACCAAGACTTCTTTTTTTCTCTTAATCCCCCTTAGCTGACCTGGCCCGAGACACTCCCTAAGACCCGGAATCAGGACTTTTCTCACCCGAACCTGATTCAACACTTTTTCCCCTCACCTCGTTTACATCCCCTAACTCCTACCCAGTAAACTCTCTCTCTCTCTCACTATAAAAATTCCTTTGTCAGAATTAAAATTAACCAATTAACGCTCGAAGAATAAAAGGAAAGGGAGGTGAAGGGGGAGGAGGAGGAGGGGGATATTGTTTTTCACAACCATCTGTTTTTGCTGTTGATTTAATAGTAATAAATCCACCTGTTTTTATTTATTTAATTATTATAATCCCCTTACCCGCAATTTAACTCCGAATTAAATATCCAAAAATTGTTTTAAAAAAAGTAAAAATTAGCAGAAATTTAAAATTAAATTATTTAAAAATTTTTTTTGTTTATTTTAACTATTCAATTAGCTACATAATTCTTCTTTAAATATTTTAACTAAAAATAATAAAATTAAATATATGTATGTATGTGCATAATTTTTTGAAAATAAAAGAGTTTAAGAAAGAATTAAATTTTAAATATATTTTTGCCAGTTTTTAGTTAAGTAAAGATTCCTAAATGTCAGATAAAATGATATTTTATACCGTAAATACTTTATTAGAAGCCAGGTCAAGGTAACCTATATAAGAAAATATAAGTCCCTCAGGGCTTATATTTTTACGGTAATTAAAAGTTCTAATTACTATTTATTTTATATACAATATACCTATGTACATTAATACTAAATAATTTTTATAAAACAATTTATTTATTTATGCTTAAAACACACACAAGAGAGATTTATGTTTTTAAGCTTTTCATGAAAATTTGATTAACTAAAGGAAGGGGGGAAAGGAGAGAAAATAAATAAAAATTAAAATTTTGTGGACAAAAAAAAATAAAAATATAAATATTTATTAACAACAACAATCTGGCAACAGCCGCGCAAATAATTGCGTGCCTAAAAATTATAAATCCTAGGGGAATTTGTAAGTGAATAAATATTTTATTTATTTATTTTGTGGGGACAATAAGGCGTAAAAAATATTGAAGGAGGAAAATTAAATTTAAGAGACATTTTCGTGATTGGATTAATAAATAATTAATTAATTTTGTTTAGAGAGAAAATAATTTTTTGGAGATTTTTTGTTAAAGTTAAAATTGGAAAATTAATTTTTTTTTCTAAAGAAAATTAAAAAAAGGAATTCCCAGAAATTGAAAATAATAAAAATTCAAATTTTAATTTTCCCAATAATTTTAGACATAAAAACAAACAATTTTCTCGTCATAAAATTTCGGTAAAAATATTAAAAAGAAAATAAAAGGAAAAAATATATTTATTTAATAATTTCGTGTTGGATAATGTGTGAAAAATGCCGCCGACTTCTAAATAAATAAAAACATTACATACTTTTTTCCTCATAAATTTTTTTTGCCGCTAAATAATTTTCCAATCAAAATTGCGGGAAGACTAAGAGACAGTTTTAAAAAGAAAATATTTTAATTTAAAAAAAAATAAATAACTTTTAAACTCCAAACATTAATTCCCCAAAAATCTCTTTTTTTTTTAATTTTATCCACCAACTATCTACAGTATTCTCCTTTTGCACAGCTGCAGTTTGTCACAACTCTCAATTCACAGCTGCTTATTTTACTAAAAACTTTGTACTATTTTTTAACTGAATAAAAGAGGAAACAAAGAATTTAAATTGAAAAAAAAGATTAAAAAGAATTTTATTTAAAAATTGTAACAAAAGAATGAAATTTAAAATTAATTTTGGAAGATTAAATACCCTAAATACCTTTAATTAAAGCCCGGCTCTATTAGAAGCCCAT
This sequence comes from Meloidogyne incognita, assembly GCA_036172945.1. Lineage (NCBI taxonomy): Eukaryota > Metazoa > Nematoda > Chromadorea > Rhabditida > Meloidogynidae > Meloidogyne > Meloidogyne incognita. The sequence continues at coordinate 4,634,522 of JARQAC010000002.1, forward strand.
ATCTAAAACAAGCCCACACAAGGAGGCTAATCGAAAAATAGCCACCACTCTCTAATAGAAGTTCATTCAACGTGACCTATTTAAGAATATATAGACGCCCAGTGCTTTACATAATTGGAGTGTTTAAGGGTAATAATTCTTTCTTCAGTGTTAATTCGGTTAGAGATAATCGAATAATTTCACAATTCTGGTTGGGGAAAACCTAAATATATTCCTTTTATTTAAGCTATTTACCCCCTTAATTCTCGTAAGAATGAGGGAAAAGCTGTTGTTGACATAAAATATTGCCATATTTTGGAAGAGTTATTGGCCATTTATTTAGCTAATCTTCTAACTTTTTTACCTAGTTATTATATAATATATATTTTTGTATGGAAATTGAAGGGTGTGTTGATTTTTTATTTGTTTGCTGTTCACTTTTGGGGGATTTAAACTCGGAAAGTGTAATATTTATTTATTTTTATATTTGTTTGCTTATTAGCAACAAAAATGGCAAAAAGCTATGAAATTGTTTGGAGGATAGACAGATGTAAATGGTTAATAGGCATGAGTGGATGAGGGAAATTTAGATTTAAAAATTATAAAAATGTTTTAGAAAAGTTACAAAAAGTATGGAATGGGTAGAAGATAAGAAAAATAATAATTATAAAATTAAAAAAAAACATTTTAAAATGCCTCTCGATTACTTCCCCATTCCAGCGAGAGATTGAAACAATAATTACCCTCCCCAAATTCAAAACTCAAATAATTCCCTCGGGGGAATTAATCAAGAAAATACCCAATATTAAGAATAGGTAAATAAAAAAAAGTAAAAAATCTTTTGTTTAACTGATCCTTTGCGGCATTATTTTCAATTAGTTTAGCGACAATTCGCAACAAGTTTCAAATTTTAGAGAAGCAAATAAATACTTGACCCTTTTTTTATTTCCGCGAAATATTCCTCCCGCATTTTTTTATTGTTTGGCAATTAATTTAAGTAAGCGCAAATATGGCAAAAAAATTAAGAAAGAAAAAAGATTTAGCCGACAAAAGTAAAAATTCAAAAAAGCAATTGAGTTTTGAGTGGGAAAAAGAAGTAAAATGAAGATGGGGAAGAATAAAGAGAGAGTATTTTTTGTTTAAAAAATAATTGGCACTTGGTGGCTAAAAACTTTTTAAAAAAATATTTTTTTGTTGTTGTTAATTTTGAAAATAAAGTTAAATGAGGGAGAGAAATTTTTGAAAAAAAAAAGTAAAAATAATTATAAAAATTAACAAAAGAAAGGGGAGCAGGTCAAGTACCGCGAACCCAATGGAGCGCAGAGCTATAACTTCGTTCTAAATAATCGAATCCGAGATGCCTTGGTAGGTTAGACACGCCTCGACGAGATGAATCAAAACATCCCAGGGTTTCTCGGATTCAATAATTTTGAAAGAAATTATAGCTCGACGTTGGGGGGGGGGGGGAAGGGGGGTATCTGAAATGAAAATGTTTCAAAGAAAAAAATGAGAGAGAGAAGTATATATTTATGTAGAGGATAATTTCAAGGACATATATACCCATTTAATATATATCAACATCAAAACTATTTATAATTATCCATCTTTATCCATCTTTTCATCTTTTTAAAAAACTAGTAAAAGGCTACTGTCATTATAAAAAGAGAAGAATTCCCGCAATTTAACATTTTTAAGGTGTCATATTTTATTAAAAGTCAAGATAAGTAAAAAAATATATGTTTAATAAATAAACCGACAAAAAGAAAAAAACATAAATATATGCAGTTAAAAGGAAAACATAAATAATATACCTAAATTATTAGAAAATGAATATAAAATAAACCCCCTCCCTCCCCCCATAATTATTTTAAAAATTTAATCAAGAAATCTGGCCTAAACTTTCTCAAATCTATATTATTTGTTAATTATTTTTCAGTACATTTTGAGTTTTAAATCCACTCCATATACCAGAAAACAAGCTCCTAATAATATTAGACCCTTCCCTTCTCCCTCTAAAATTCTCCCCCAAAATATTTATTTACTCAACAATTAATTGTTTTCCTGCTTCTTCCATTTATTTACCTTTTCCCCTTCCTTACACGGCTCCCATACAAAATCTCTATTCCTTAAAATCGCTATTCCTTAAAATCTCTACTAATCTAAAAATGCTTAAAATCTCTATTCCTTAAAATAACTATTCCTTAAAATCTCTACTGGGGTAAAAATAATTAAAATCTCTACACCGTGCAAATGGATGGTAGAGTCTCAACAAAAGTGTAAAATATGAACTTTTCATTGGAAAACCCAGACCTGGTAATCAATTGTACCCAGACCTGTACAATTGATTTAAAAATGGCTGCGGATATCTGCTTGTATCCGCCGTAAATATCGAAGATATAATACACGACTGCTTCGCTGCGGTCGTGTTCATTTTGCTTGCGGTGATCGTATCGAAGCGGCTGCTGTCGTTCCGCTGGACATGCCTGGGTTCATCCGCAGCGGCAAAAACAATACAAGCAAAATAATATCAAAAGATAAGCCAGAAATCAGAACAACGTTTCCGCACTGAACGTTGGCACTCAAAAGGCTTCCGAATGAAAAAATAGACATTTTATCCTATTTTTGGCCGTGTAGAGATTTTAAGGCGTTTCACCCGTGTAGAGATTATGAGGAATAGAGATTTTAAGGAATAGTTATTTTAATAATTTTTAGCCGAGTAGAGATTTTAATGCATTTTAGCTGTGTAGAGATTATAAGGCATTTTAGCCTGTAGAGATTTTAAGGAATAGAGATTTTGAGGGGATACGCCTTACACCCTTCCATATTTCATGCCTTTCCATTTCATTGTTCTCATTTTATTTTCTCCCCTACACAACAGCTATTATATTTACTCAATACCTCAATTTACTCAATACCGGTTCGTGCCTTGCCCTAATTGTTGAATTAAGGAAATAAGTAAAATGCGCCAAACTAAGTTGATGAATGAACTAAATAAATTTAAGTAAATTGAATAGGAAAGGAAGGGAGGGTATTACATGGAAGGAAATTGGAGAAAGAGAGGAAGGGAGAGGGAGAGGCACCTGCAAAACTAATTTGTGCTATTAAAATGGTTGGATTTTTAGAAATAACATCTTAGAAAAAAAGATAAATTTTAAAAAAATAAAAAGAATTTTTGTACGGAATTTTAAATCAGAAACCCCAAAAACACTCTTGTAATATTATAGCTACGGCCATCGCGCATCGAAGAAATACGAATTAGATTACGAATTACGGCGTTTTTCGAGTTACGGATTACGAAAATAAAAAATAAAAATTACGAAAAATATTGCAAAAAAACCTTTCGTACTTACAAATTAGTCATTAAATTTTCGAAGGAAAAGGGAAAAATATTTACATTTTCTCTCAGTTTCCTTTTGTTTATCGGTGGTTGAGTGGTTTACAATTATGAATTTATTTTTTAAATAGTTTATTTAAACTTGAAAAAACATTAAAAATTTAAATTTAGTCATGAATTTTCCAAAATTTTCGCCTGTAGTGCAGAAAATTGATTTGAGATTAAGAGAGATATCAATAGATTAAAAGGTGAAAATTTCCTTGGAAAAGGTGAAGTGTTCCCTGAAAAGTCGGTTTTCGGGTCGAGTTTTGGAAATTTTTACTGGTCTGATTTCGGGTTTAAAAAACGAAACTTGACACTTCCGGTTTTTTAATATTACCTAAATAGGAGGAAAATTGAAATTGAAGATTCTGATATACTGTAACTCACAACTAGAGTCTTAGACCCTCACCTACGCCCAATTCTTAACACAAATTTAATGCTAATAAATTTCAATTTTTTTTCTAGGACCAGTAAAGCAGAAGATTATCCCAGCCCGTATAAGAATATTTTATTAAAAATCAACATCAATGTCAGTTACTTTATTACTTGGTGCTCAATGGGGTGATGAAGGAAAAGGGAAGGTTAATTATTTAAAACATTTTTATCAATAAATAAATAATTTTAGGTTTTAGATTATCTAATTGGACATTACAAGGTTTTTTCTTTTTTTTCCTCTTAAATTAATTTTTAAATAAAGATTGGTATTGTTGCTCGTTCTCAGGGAGGTAAACATTGAATTTGTTCTTAAAAATTATAGTGCTTGTCGGTTATTTCTTTTTGCGGACACAATTGTACAGAAAGGTCATTCTCTCCCTCCCTTATTTAAATACTAATCAATTTGATGTACAGATGTGTCCGCAAAATAAGTACGCAAAAAGTGTAGGGATAACTGACAAGTACCAAAATTATATTCTTTAAAAGGAAACAATGCTGGCCACACTGTAGTCGTTAACAATCATGAATATGATTTTCATCTTTTACCTTCTGGAATGGCAACAAAGGAATGTATAAATATCATTGGAAATGGTGTAGTCGTTAATTTGGATGCCTTATTTTCTGAAATTGAAAAAAATGGGTTTAAATTTGGAACTGGGGATGATGAAGGAGACAGAAAGCTTTTTATTAGTGATTGTGCTCATTTGGTACTTCCTGTACATATTGAAGCTGATGGATTTCAAGAATCTTTGTTAGAAGAAAAAGCGTTAGGTTTTTTTGTGTTTTGTATAATTTTTGGCAGTCGTCTAGTTTACTGGTCTCTAGAAAACAAAAGTGAGCAAGAATCGTTATTTGTAAGCTTTGTCAGTTGGAAAGCGAGTGTACTGATTGTGCGTCCAATATTAGTTTAGAATTTCGTTTATTTCGTCCAGGGTTCAAAAAAACAAATTCCAAGTTAATACTCTGGCTCATGTCAACACACTCGATCCCAAAACTTAAGAATACCGTTAAAGCACGTCCTGCTTATTTTTTCTAGGGACAAGTAAATCAGAAGATTACCTACAATTCTTAAATTTCTTTTACTTGTTTCTCATGAAAGAATTATTTTATTTTTAGAAAATTAGGAACAACTAAAAGAGGAATAGGCCCTACTTATTCTAGTAAATGCTTTAGGATAGGTGTACGTCTTGGCGATTTGTTAAACGACTCTCAAAATTTTGAAAAAAGGTTTTTTTAATATTATTTTGGTAAAATTGAATTTGTTACTCTTTTCTTTTCTCCAAATATTAAAAATGGCCAGATTTAAAATGCGGTACAAACATGGCTATATGTAAGTAATTCTGTTTTTAGAAACAATGCCAACGTTTTGTGTGTATATCACTACTTTTATTTCCAATAAGTTAACTCTTTTCCAAAAAATTTTTAAAGGTATAGAAAGGTATAAAAATATTTTTTAGAAAGGTATAGAAATTTTTTGGAAAAGTGTGAACTTATTGAAAATAGTAGTGATAAACACACCCAGAGTTGGCATTGTTTCTAAAGACAGAATTACTTATAGCCATAGAGATTAACCCAGAGTTCTGCCATTGGTTCTAAAATGCAGAACTTATGTCCATGAAGTAAGGTTTATACCATATTTTAAGTCTCGAGGAAAGAAAAGAAAGGTGAACAAAGTTCAATTTTACGATTATTTTCAAATATATTTGCAATTAAAGATATCGGGAACAAGTTAAATTTTATTCCAAAATATTTTCAAATATAAACACAAATGTTGATGCTGATCTTCAAAAATTAAAGGTTTTTTTAAAATAATTTTCTCATTAAGGTAATTTTAATTTTTAGGAGCATGCTTCTCAAATAAAAAAGCTTGGTTTAGCTTGCAACACAACCATGTTATTACATAAATATAGACAAGAGGGTCGCGCTATACTCGTTGAAGGTGCAAATGGAACTCTTTTGGATATTGATTTTGGTTAGTTTCTTAAATTAAAAGATTAGGTACATATATATTTTTGGCAAACGGGCATGTCGGGATTGCGGCGGAGATGATAACCTCTTGCGTTTTTCTCGGTTCTAAAATATGGGGCTCTTTTCTTCAATAGGGCAATATAATCAAGACCCAGTGGCCGTAGGTCCAGAGCAACTGTTCGAATATTGAAATATCTCGTCACGATATTACCGCATCCCATTAATATGTCTTTAAAATTTAGGAACATATCCATTCGTTACTTCTTCCAATTCAACAGCGGGTGGTGCTTGTACAGGTTTAGGAATTCCTCCAACTTGTATTACACGTATTGTGGGTATATCTAAAGCATATCAAACACGTGTTGGTTTTGGCCCTTTTCCAACGGAATTATTAAATAAAGACGGAACAGCAAACAAAGAAGGAGAAAAACTTCAACAAATTGGTGCTGAATTTGGTGTTACTACTGGAAGGAAAAGACGTTGTGGATGGCTCGATTTGGTTTTATTACGTTATTCTTGTATTATTAATGGATTTACATCGTATGAAATAAATTAAAAATAATTTTTTTTAAATTATTTTTTTTAAGTTTGGCAATTACAAAAGTTGATGTTTTGGATACATTTGAACAAATAAAAGTTGGAATTGCTTATAATTTGGATGGAGTTGAGATTTTACATCCCCCAGGTTTTTCTTTATTCTAAAACATTCCAACTTAAATTTTTCTTTAGCAACAATAAATGATTGGTACAAAATCAAAGTTGAATATAAAGTGTTTCCTGGGTGGATGTCAGACACTTCAAAAGCTAGAACTTTTGATCAATTACCACAGGAATGTAGAGATTATCTTACTTTTATTGAACAAAATGTTAAAGTACCAATTGAATTTATTGGTGTTGGAAAGAGTAGAGATGCTTTAATTGTTTGTAACAAATTTGAATGATGACCTTTTAATAGTTGAATTTTTTGTTTTTAAATTGTAACCGAAAAGTTTGGTTTTTACGTTTAAATTTGTAAGAAAATCATTTGGTGATGTCCGAATTTCTTCGCCCCCAGAGCAATTTAAAAACTTTCCGGTTATAAAATTAAAAATTTAGACATTAATGCTTTATTTGGCAAAAGTTTTTTCTTCGTAAAAATTCTCTGAAACGATAATCTTTAAAAAAAGAAGACTTTTGCATAATACTTTAATATGCATAACATCTAATTTTTGGATAAAAAAGAATAACAATTTTATACTCTTTTTTAATTTTAAGTCTTTTCTTATACTTTTTTTATTTTTATAATTTAATTAGTGTTATTGTTTTAAAATCTGATAGCAGAAATGTCTTGGAAAAATACAGATCCTTTGGAATTATGGAAAACATCAACAACACTACCAATAACAGAAAATAAAATTAAAAGGAATGATGAAGTGGAGGGAAGGTTTTTTTTAATTTTTAGGTGCATTTTGTAATTAAAAATTTTTCTAAATTAGTTATCAACAACCTCCAGCTCCTGTTAGAATTAGATTTTGGATGTCTACAAAACAAATTGACTCAAGACAAAGAACTGATTATTTTTGGAAATTAATTTTGGCTTGGCCAGACGATTGGGAACGAAGGGCTATTATTTGGACAAAGGCTGTGATTTCTGTTACAAATACTTTGACTGCTTTTTACATTAGTTAAACATTTTTATTTTTAAGGGTCCACCCCAGAAGGTCAAGTCCCAGATCAAGAATACGTTGGCCTGCTTCCTTTTGCCTTTTCTGACAGTTGCACGAGAGAATTTCTGTCTTTTGTCCCCCAATTCCCCTTAACCCCAACAAATCCACCAAAATCCTTTATCCACCTATATTTGGCCTTCTGTTATCTCCTTTTTGAATTAGACTAATTTTAACTTTTTTAGCAAATAAAATTACTGCCGATGTTTTTTTGATAGATCCAAAATTAGATTTCCTTCAAACACTTCGTCGAATTCCGGCAAAATCACCTTTTGTGATGTTTGCACTTGTTGGATTTATTTCTCAAATGCTTACAATGACATTTATTCTTTATCCATATTTAATGTATGAAGGACAACTTAGTACTTTAAGTTTAACTGGAAGAGCTGTTGCTTTATCTCTTGGAATGGGAATGTTAATACCTTTATTTTCTGTTCCTCCTATTGCTAACAGTGCTGTAAGTTAATATTTAGAGAATAATTTAATACATCCGCAGTTCCTTAGTCATCGCGAAAAACTTGGAATGCGAAAATTACCAACTGGAAGTGTTTTTGATTTACTTGCTCAAACTTTTGAATGTACACGTTCTGTCTGGCGTAAATTGCCAGTCATTGCTGGAGTAAATGTTGCAGCTGCTGGTATTGTTGTATGTTCTATGGCATGGGCTAGAAACAGGTTTATAATTTTCTTGATAGAGACGCTGATAAATAGTTGGGAGGGATAGCTTGCAGACCTAATCATTTTTAAATTTCCAATTTCCAGAATTCACAGCAAACTGGATATCGATGCAGACTTAATCAATGAATTAGTAGCTAATAGTGAATATTATCAAAATCAAAAAAGGGGGGTTATTGGGCAAAAACTTCATTCAATTGGTAGTTGGCTGACAAGTCCAAAAGTTCTCGATTTTTTTGAAAGAAAGCGTGTAAGTTCTCCAGATAGTCCTCATGATATTTAAATATTTTTCTGAATATTGTTTTTGTTTTTTTCTGAATACATTTAGGTAAAGAATGTTAAACTCTGTTTATTCCCTTAATTAATTTGAATTTTAACGTTTCGTTCATATTCCAGTCGATTATATCTTAAAAAATAATTTTAAAATCAAAATAATTTAAATTTCAAACCTCGGTCGTAGAAGTAAAAATGCAAAAATAGCTCCTAATACTGCACTCAATGTCCAGAAATCAATTGCCACTAAATTTTAATTTTAGTTTGACTTTTTCCAAAAAAATATAAAATTTACATTTATAATTTCTTTTATCACCGTATATCCATTCAACAGATTCTAAGGAATGCATAGTAAAAGTTAGCAAAAATAGTTGTAGTTGTCTGTAAAAATTAATATTAAACTATCCTAGAAATCAAATGTCGGTACTTTATGGATATCCCCCTCCGTCCCAGTTTAGTCTCAGTTACTCTTTCCCTTCTTCATGCCTGTCATTTATTCTCTTCAAACAAAATGTATAAGTGGAGTTGTGAAAAAATAAATGTTGCTTGTCCAGATATAACCAAAAATGATGAAGGAATAACTGGTACTCAAATTAGGGGATTAAGGGGGAGGGGTATCCATAAAGTATCCAAATTCCTTAAAGATCAGCAATAGAAGTTGTTTCCCTTTATGGGTCATCCTAAGTTTTTGATCCAGTGGATTGACCCCCAAGTATTTACTTCATCCCAGGGAAGGATTAAATAATTCAACCCCAGAATTTATGCTCTATTCATTTATTAAACAAAATTTTCAAAACAAACCCAGCAATAACAAGTATTCCAGAAGAAGAAGCTTCTGCAACTGGAAATGTGCTTTCTACTCCTAATTCAAGACTTATTGGGAAAACAGGAATAGTAAATATTCCTAATATTGTAAAAAATATAAATAGAGCAATTAATACAAATATTCTATCAAATATTAAAGGATTGCGTAATAACTGAAAAAATACTTTTGACAACAAATTAAGGTTGGCAGATCCAAAGGATATCCAAAAATTTCGGTTCGGATATCAGAAGATTTCCCAGGATCTGCCAACCCTACAAACGAATATTTCTTACAAAATTCAATGAAGTTGCAGTAATAGCAATTCCAATATATGAACATTTAATAAATTCATTAAATTTTTTAGTACGGTCAACTATCCAACCACCAAAAATAGTAGAAAGAGTGCCAGCAAAAGCAGAAAAAGCAAGAAGATCACCAGAGCTTATCTTAGAATTTAAATTAAATTTTAATAAAAAAAATTAAGAAGAAAAACTTTATTGTTGTCAAAACCTAAAACTACAAGTTGTTTGGAAGCAGTAAAGAAGATTGACCTTAAAATAAAAACTAAAATTTTTTTTTTAATTTTTAAAAACCATTGAAGAGCAAAAGCCATTCCAAAAGTAAGTGTTTGAATAAGAAAAGTACGAGAATTAAATAAAAGAAAAAGTCCATTAGAAAATTCGGGTTTATCACAATCTGAAGAAGCCGAAGGTGGGGTTGGTGGCTTTTGTCTTGTGACAAGTAGACAATATATCATTGTAAATGCAGAAAGTATCATCAAAAGTAGATTCTAAAAATGAAAATTTCTTAAGCCAAAAAATTAGTAAAGTATACCACATAGAGAATAAGTAATTCTGTTTGTTGTGAATTATTACTGCTTGACTTTTGTCCAAAAAGAAAACCAAAAGTTAGAGGGGTGATTGATCCAAGAAAAACACCAAAAGGATTAGCTAAATTAAATTCGTTATTATATGGTTATTTCCCCCAATTTCCTTTTCTTCTGCTTCCTCCATTTTCCCCTTTAAAGAAAAGGTAGGCAAATAAGTCAAGGAAATCTATGGCGATAAGTACCCAGCTCTGCTTTTTAGAATTTTTAGAATTCTGATATTTGCGTGTGTACCATAACTGAGTGAATAGAGCTCTCTACTCCCATTAAAGATTTTTTGGGAATAAAGAAGTGGTACAAGTAGTGTTCGGCACTGCGGTGCTACCGACAGTACCGGAAAAATCCATTTGCCGAACACTAGAACAAAGTACTATTATGATACACGCGCACAATATCGGATCGTAAGTAATGCAACCCCGGGCCTTCGCCATAGATTTCCTTTACCATTGTTTGCTTCCCTTCTTTCCTTTAAAGGAGAAAATGAAATGAAATTATATATGTATAGTAAAGGAAACCCCAAATATAATCAAAAAATGTTTATACCAATAAATGAAAGTGAGTTGGCCAATGCACGTTGATCCTCTCCAAACCAGTATTCTGCAACCTTAGGCGAAAGGCAAAGAAAAAAGGGTTGACTCATTGCTGCTATTATTTGTCCAAAATAAAGGAAAGGTAATCGAGCGGATTCTTCTAGCAATGGCAATGAGGAGATAAAACGAATAATTGCGCCACACAAATTTAGAGCAGCTCCCAAATGACACTGAAAAATAAAAAATTTTGAAAAAATAAAAAAATACCGAAACACGAATTCCGTAACGATCAGTTATATACATCCCAAAAAGACCGGTCAAAACACCAACAATTTGGAAAATTTGCGAAATCCAAGTTTCAACATCACATCCACTACTGCCGTTTTCCTCAAGTTCACCTCTGCTGTTGTTATTAATAAAATTAATACAGTAAAAATCCTGCACAGCATTGTGGAGTGGTGCAAACGCAATCCATTGCTTAATCAGATTTTTGTAAATAATTATAATAAATATTTAAAATGAGTCAGCCTCTAAGTGCCTATTGACCTACAACTTTTGAAAAGGAATATTGAGGGATTAAGGGGGATACAAAAGTACTGTCAGCTCTATGGAAATAAGTACACGGTTCTGTATGTCCAGTATTGTGTGTACATAATTCTGGGGGAGTAGAGATCTCTCCATTCCCTTGATCATACCAAATATTCCTCCAAATCCATCGATATTCCCTTTCAAAATTTGTAAATCTTCGGAGTCAAACAGCATTTAAGGTGTAAATCCTCAATGTTGACCCCTTTAAATTTAATAACTAACCGTAGCATTAGACAAGGCTAAAAGACACACAGCAGTCAAAACAATCCAACGTTGGGCGTATACTCTGTAGAAAGTATGGTGTTCCACAACATTGGGTAAATTCATAGTTTAATTGTGGGAATAAATTGTAGCAAGTCAAACTCATCAGAATATTTTTATATAAAATCTGTTTTTACTTCAAAAAACAATTTTTTTATATAATTAACAAATGTATATTTTACACGAAATAATCTCTCTAAAAAACTAAAAAAACAATTTAAATATTTATTAAATGTTTAATTATAAAAGACACAAAAAACGTGTCAAAATGAGAGACAGAGGAAGAATCCATTAACGAGAGAGAGAATTGGCATGAAAATATTAAAATTAATATTTTAAAGAAATTTTTTCAATAATTAAAAATTAAGATATTTTTTATTCCGAAAATGCCTTTTTTCTCTCGTTAAAATTTAAATTACAGGTTTTCTACCAAAAAAATTTTTTAACAAGTCAATCTCCCTCACCCGATTTTCTTTAAAATTTACATAAAGGTATAAGCTACAGAGAATAATAATGCTACAAATAAAGTGAATTTATGGAAGGGAGTCTGACCATCTTGAACATTAAAAAAAACTGGGTGAGGGAAGGAAATGACACAAGTACCAAAAAATGGAAGAGAATAGACATTTTTAAAATAAAATCCTAATTTATAATTAGAGAATAACCTCTTTGCAACCTCTTTCTTATCCTTGTCCTCCTTTTTTATCAAAATTTGAAACGATTGGAAAGATTAACCTCAGACTTGGAAATACGCGAAGTCTAAAAATTAAAAAAGGTAACTATCTGTTATACCCCCACAAATTCTTTTTTTATGTCCTCCCTAATAAGTTAAAAATGGTCAATTTTATCAATCATTTATTTTTCTCGAGCAAAGAAATGATAAGAGACATGTAACAAAAAAATGCCTTTATGGTTTATTTTAAGACCCAAGGGGCTGGTATTGTTCGCATGTAATTTAACTCTCTATTCCTACAAGATTTAACTTTTGTGAATAACACCACACAAACCCAAATTTCTGAAGGTACATATAACGGTTAGGTACCAAAAATTAAATTTTGAAAAATATATTAACCAACCAATTTGGCATATTTTAAATTAAAGTATGGTCAAATGGATCTATTTTTAAAAAACTTTTTTGGAAACAAAAAATAGTAATTTATTAACTTCTAAATTACAAAAAAAATATTTTTTACCTCTCTCACACTAATAAGCGGATTTAAACAAAATTCCCCATTTTCACACTTTTTCTCAGCATAATTAAACCATTCCTCAACCGACCGTTTATCTTCAACATTTTTAAAAATATCCAAATTATATTGAATAATTGAAGTAAGTAAAGGTTTTGCCGTCGTTTTAATTGAATTAGAAGTATTCCATTTGCCAGCTTTTGGATTAATTGCACAAAGATTTAAATGAGAAAAACATTCATTCAAAGAAGGAATCCTTTCTTTATTACTATAACGAAGTTTGTCTTTTTCCATTTGCAAATCAACAATTTCACGAGTACGTTGACGCATACTTGGAGGAATATAACGTTTTCTAAAAAGGAATTAACGGTTTTAAATAAAAATTTTTTTTGGTAAAATTGCCATTTATGTGACACCTATTTTTCGTTTCTCCCAGAATTCCCCTTTATTTTCTGCTGCCATAAAATTAACCAAGAAGGGTACACCGTCTTGGACCCTATAACTTACGAAGGGATGGCCACTCCTTTATATTCTTGGTACCAATCGATAGAGCATTAAATACGCTACAATATACCAAAAAATCAAATTTCTCGATTGGCTGACAAAAAAGTTATGATCGATAAAGTGTCGAAAAATCACATTTTTTAAAGTTTTTAGATTATAACTTTTTATCAGTCAATCGAGAAATTTGATTTTTAAGTATATTGTAGCGTATTTAATGCTTTATACATTGGTACCAGGAACTTTAAAAATCACCCACCCCTTCTTGTGAGGTATTCTAAAATAGAGGTAGGGATTAACCAACCCTCGTCTGCGGGTAGGTTAACACGGAACATTTATTCCAAAATGCGGGTAGCGCTAACACCGAGTTCTGGGTTGTTAGTTGGGTAATAGAATCCGCATTTGTAAATCGAACGTTGGGATATATTCTAAAAAGTAGAGTTGGGACCTCATAGTTCTTTCGAGAGGGTGGTTTGTTCCAATGGCAAATTAGGCAAATTTTAGGAGAGGTAGAAAAATCTTTTTAAATTTTAAACTTACACAGTACTTGATTGAAGACCTTCATTAAAATTACTTTGTTTTGTCTCAGAAACATCAGTCGAAGTATTCTCATTTGAAGTAGTATTTGATGTTGGAGGTTGTAAAGTAAATAATTTACCAGAACGAATTTCTTCTTTAAGTTGTTCAATTTTTTGTTCAATTTCTAAAAAGAATTGATTTTTAGTTAACGGCCAAGATCCTCTGACTTTGATTTCCCCGGGATTCAGAGTAAAGAGCAAGACTTTACCAGAACGAATTTCAAAGCATCAAGAGCATCTTTACCAGAAAAGAAACACTTAAGGTCAATAATTCAGTGAATGTCCTCAATCAAAATTAAGAATTCAAGGACAAGGGAATTTTCTTAAATTTCCTAAAATCTCTTAATTTTATGAAACTTTTTAAACAAATATTTTTATTTACCTTTATTTACTAAATCCTTTACATATTCTTCAATATCCATATTTTTTTTATTTAATAATTAAAAGTAATTTAAAGTAATCTCTAAATAATTAAATTGAAAATAAAAGGAAGTAAAAAATAAATAAATAAACAAGTACAAAGTTTTTAATTTAATGTTTAAGCGTAATAAATACATATGTAGATGAAAATGATTTTTTTTAATTCCTTTTGTTAAAAACATTCATAGGAGTACTTCTTGTAAAGAATTAAAAAAAGATACATCTGGTCTTTAAAATAGAAAAATAATTGAAAGACAAAATAATAATAATTTAACTTTTGATTTTTAAGGTAAAAGTTGTATGTAGAACAAAAGTTGCAAAGCACCAACTTAACCACCTTTTAAGGTGCAATTGTCCGATGTCCAGTTGTCCAATTTGTCAATTGTCCAGCGGTCAATTATCCTTTAAAAAAAAGGACAATTGAGTATCTAATTCTGGACACACAAAAGCCCCAATCCAAATTTAGCCCAACTGGAAATAATTTGTAGAACAAGATCAGAAAATCTTAATTATTTGTAAATTAAATTGCTACGCCCCTACTTGGGCGCAGGCTATAAAACACCCTAAAATTCTTTTAATTTTTAAAAAGTTTTCGAGATTTTTTATTTTTAAAAATGATTTTCCATCTTAATTTTCTATTTTCATTTTAGTTAGTTATTTTTATATTTAAAAATGAATTTATTATTTAAAAATACAAAACAACTATTTTTCAACAAAAACAAAAATTTACTTCGATTTAATAATTTATTTATTTCTTCACAATTTAAATTATTTTCAACAAATAATTCTTCAAATTTACAACAAAAACAAAATATAGAAATTGAAAATAATAAAAAAGAAAAACTTAAACAATTAGAAAATTGTGTTAATTTTGTTGAAATAAGGTTAGTTTTTGTTGGAATGATAAAAAGGGGGGAGGGGGGAAGGGAAAAGAGAATAAAATATACTTTTATGCCCCTTTTGCTTATAATTCGAGCAGGATTTTAGGCAAATGGCTGTTGCCTAAAAATTATTTTTTTGGAAAAGAATAAAATTTTTCAGAAAATATTTTTTCTCAATAAATTTTCCCCTTAAAAATTTATTGAAAATATTTTCGGAATAAATTATAATTTATTTGCAATTCTGAGCCTCAAAATTAATTGATCCTAATTATAATCATTCGAAAGAGCTCGTCGAGTTGGGTCGAATAATTCCAAGATCGGTTAGGTTTGTTGATTCTGAACAAAATTCTGAAGAAAGGAGGGCGTAAACAGAAGTATTGCCGAAAATAAAAAGAAATTAAAAAAAACTTTTTTTTTTAATTTTTTAGTTCAACAGCAACACAGAAATATTCAAATTATTTATCTATTTATAATCAAACAATTTTGGATGACAAAAATTTGAAGAAATACAAAAATGTTTTTATAAATTCTTTATTTTCAATTCTGCAAGAGTTTTATTTTGAAGGAATAAATAAAAAGGAAAACGATAATTTGTTAATTGAGAGAATAAATTCCGGTTTTGTTTTTAAATTTTAAAATTAAAATTTATTTATTTCTAGTTCTTGATTGTATTGAAGATTTGTCTTTAACGAAACGTTATAGCTTTGTTGGGGCTGTTCTTATGTCTGATAATCAGGCAGTAAAATTCTTTGATTATTTGAAGGTTTTTTTAAATATTTTTTGAATTTTTGGTTTTTATTTTAGATTAATAAAGTCGAATTAAACAGCAATCACATTGAATATATTTGTCGGATAGCTATTTCAACGAAAAATGTTTGTTTAAAATTAATTTTTTAACTAAAAATGGGTGTGGTATTGTGGTTACCCGAAATCCACAATTTTTTTCAACTCGAGACTCAAAAAATATCCGTGAAATTTTCCAAAACTCGACCCCAACCCTGACCCGAACTTTTTAGACTCGATACCCGATTCGAAGAAAATTCAGGGAACTCGACCCGGCCCCCGACTTTCTTCTCCACCCGCAACATCCCTGATCTAACAATAAGATGGGATGCTTGTCCTAAACCAGATTCAATAAATTGTTATACTTTTTAGCCAACCATTGTTGAACCAATTGTGGATATGCCTGATTTTATAAATAGAAATCTTCCTCTTCTTGCAATGCTTTATGAGACTTTGGCTTTAATCTATGGTTTTATGGTTTTTTAATTTTTATTTTTAATTTATTTAAATTAAGGAAAGAATGAACAATTAGATAAACTTGAGTGGTTATGGAAATTTATTTTGAATAGAAAAAGGCATAGAGGAAGGGATTTTGGCCATTTTAGGTTTTTTTATTTAATAAAAAGTTCTCTTTTTTGAAAAAAACTAAAATTTTTAGATTTGCACTTAATCGAATAGCACATTTTTATCGTTGTGCGAATACAAGGTTACCAAGAGAATTATCTACAATACTTTCAAGGCTTGATAATAATACACTTATTTTTAAAAAGGAAAAAGAAGAAAGGAAGTTATAAATTTAAATTAATTGAATTTTCGGTTTGTTGTTTTAGAATATTTTTTGAAATTAAATATGTATGTACAAGAATAATTTTGATTTAATACAAGGTTGGAAAAATTATTAGGCCTATTAGGGGTAAGGGCGTACCAGGGTGTCGATTTAGTGCCGTGTGATTTGGGCAGTGAGTGATTTGGGCAGTAAGCGTTTTTAAAAAAATAATTGTACAAGCAAAAACAATGAGTGACAATAGAAAGGTATATTGGTATACAGACACGGGTCTTCCTCATTTTAGAGCCGTAAGCCTAGATTTTGAGAATTTTGGAGGGTCAATGAACAGCGCAAGGCCAAAATTTTACACAATGCGCTCACCCCTGATCCGAGCTCGTCGAGGAGCCATACTATGGCGTCCCGGATTCGATAATTTTGAACGAAGTTATAGCTCGGCGGGGTACACTGGCCTGCCCCCGCCATTTTAGCATCATTCTTTTTTTTTTCGGATATCCGGAAAATTTAAAAATCACGTCAGAGGACCTCTAAGTCAGACAAAAATAATTTTATTTTTTTATTGATATTTCTATTGTCCATATTTTGTTCCCTCAATTGTAAATATTTAATAAGACTTAAATGAAATTCTATGCGCGAACTGATTATCTCCATTAGACCAAAATTTTAGCGCTTAACTTGTCAACCAATTTTGGCGCAGAGACTTGGTATTTTTGCTTTACTTGCATTTCTGCGCCGAAATAACATTGTTTTTATTGTGGGAAAAATTGCGTGAATGAAAACAAGTTGAAAAATAGAGAGGAAATAAAGTATTTAAAAAGAGAATTTTTTTGAAAGAGGATAAATAAAATGGATAATATTTATAAGAGGATTTGCACGAATTTTTGTTTGAAAAATGAACACAAAAAATGAAAAAATATTTATTGGCATATGAATTCAAGGTTGTTAAAAATGTGAATAAAAAGATGGAAAAATAAATTTTTGTCGAGATTAATAGAAAATAATTAAAAATTAATAATTTTTAATTAAAAATTTTCAGCGATTTGAACGACAAAAATGTCAAATTTATTTTTAATATTTTTACTCTTGCCAATATTCTGGAAAATTACTTACTCACAAACAGGTTAATTTTAGAACTAGGTAGTATATTTAACTAATTTTTCATTAAATAGATTACTCTTCAACATCCACTACTGATGATCCACCCGCAGCTACCACAATATCAAATGTGGTCACAACAGTTAATTATATATGTTTTTTTATTTAAAAATTTGTTTATTTAAGCAGTTGCCAACAATTAAGGAAGATAATTTGACTAGTACTATTCCAATGATGAAAAACCTAACTTTACTGGATGTTGAACTAAATTCATCAACGGGAGGGGTAATATCTCAATTTTAATGGTTAAAGCCTTTTTTAGCCTATTCTAGCTGATGATGATAACAACATTAATACTACTACAATTTCTTCCGTTTCCAACACTTCCAACCCTTCACTTTTAAATATAACAACAACATTAATTCCTCAAACTTCATCAGAAATGACAACAAACACAACAACAAATTTTAATGTTTCAACACAAAATTTAAATGAAACAAATAAAATTATCTCGAAAGATTCAACCGAACATGTTGAAAAACAAGAAAGATCTATTTTAACTGATGGTTCTGATACTTCTTCTCAATCAATCGAGGAAAGGGATGATAATGAAAAAATTGAAGGAAGTAAAAATAATATTCCGAATGTTTTAGAAAATGCAAAACAAGTTGATGATAATACACAAAAACTTCCAGACAAAATTCCAACTAGATTATTAATTTATGCCGTTCAACGTAATTCAAACTATGTGGAAGAAGATTTTGGTGGAGGTAGCGAAAAAAATTTTTTCTAAAAAATAAAAATGCGAGTCCTGGGCCCAAAAAAGATATCACTTCGCAGTAATAGGTCGGAAGTCGGTTTATAAGCTCGCACCAAAATTTGTACTTTTGTACGAAGTACAAGGCCAGAAATAGAGGTGGTACGAGGCAAAATTTAACTCGTACTTGGTATTAATAGAAAAATCTTAAGAAATATTTATGTTCTTTTATTTTCTCTTGTTTTGTTGAGTGGTCGATTGGTTAAGGTGTCGAGCTTCACCCAAGCTTTAATGATTTAGTGGAATGTATAAAAAATTTCACCTGCTGTACAAAAAAAAGTTAATTTATTTATGTGTTTAAGAATGGTGAAAAGTGAAAATTTAAACATTGGTCCTCTATCGAATGGTACCAAAAATATTCAAATTCTCCCTCACAGTAAACGATGGTCTCTTGTAAGTATGTTTTCTGTCCAACAAACACTCCAAACAAAAAATACATAATTTTCTTTTCAAAATAGCAAATTCGGTAGCTTCAACTGACAAAACTAATGTTGAAGCATCTAAAGAAGATAGTGGATCAAAAGAAGATAAAAAAAGTTTAGAGAAACCAAAATTGAGACGAAAAAGAGGTTTCCTTAAATTAAAAAAATTTTACTTTCAAAAATTTTTTAAAGATAATTTTTCTGATGCAATGAATAAATTAAATAATCCAATTGCAACTGCTCAACAACAATTACAACAAACAAATTCAGCAATTTCTGAAGTTTTAGCAAAACAACAACAACCCCAACCAATTAATATTCCAATTCCAAATGCTCCAAATATTATATTTACTAGCGGTAGTCTAAAATTATAGAGTTGTCCTAAACTGAAAATTTTTCCAAAACCAGATCCAAAACCCCCCAAAAAATTTTTGAGTCAAAACTCAAAACCAAAAGTCTTGAACATTTCTATGTAATATTTAAAATTTGAAAGTGACTATTTTTTAATTATAGATGAAGGTAATGTAACATTACAAAGAGGACAAGGTTTTTTATCTGTCGAAACTTCAATGGGACAACATTAAAAAAATCAATATTTTACGTTTATTTTTGATAGAAAACTGAACTACGTAAATACTGTATATGCTAAAATGATTGATCTCTCTCTCAAATAATTACTCCCTCCAGCGAAGAGGTTGAAACAATAATTACTCTGGGTAATTATTTTAGCATATACGGCAACAGAATGGGTTTTTCCATTTTCGCATTTTTGACTTTCCTTTTTTTACAAACATAATTTTTTCTGATTTTTTTCCTCGTGCATAAATTCAATACCTTTTGCTTTAATTATTAAATATTGACTGACCTAAATATTGCTTTATTCTAAAGTTTTGAAAATTTTTTAAAATTTTAAACAAACAAACACAACAATCTTTCAACTTTTGTAGTAAATCTCGTCAATCCTTTCATTTTCAACTTTTTTGGTAATAAAAGGAATGTAGAGATCCGTACCTGAATTTAAAAAATTTCTTTTAAAATTTAAATAAGAGGGCAATTTTTGATGATTTTTAATTGGGGAAAATTTGCTTTGAAGGCTCAGAATCCGATATGACTTTGAAAGGGCTCGGAGAGCTGATTGTGAGTCGAACAACATCGAACTCGGACAGCGGTCTTACCTATGGGCAGAGATACAAACCTTGCCATATACATTGACAGTATCGGAGACTGGGCCCTCAAAAGCAAGTTTTTACCCTTTAAATTTAACAAATATTCTCAAAAAAACCATATTTCAATCTTTGTTCCTTAAGAGCAATTTTCTTTTCTCTATACATTATATATTCTTCTTCTGTCATTGTTTTCCTTATTTGCTTTTCTTGGTATTTTGTATAAAAATAAAAACCGACAAGCACAGCCATAATCCCATTAAATGTAAAATGCTAAAAATTTTAAAAAAATTTTCGTTTTAATTAATTAAAATAACCAAAAAAAAGTTTGGATTACGAGCTAAAAATCCACTGAAAATAAAAATGTTTTTAAATAAAAAAAAAGAATAATTTTTTTAACAAACTTTGCTTTCCGCAAAATCCAATCAGTTTTCCTTTTATTATAGTCAGGTACATAATTCCTTGTTGAACAAAGTTGAAGCTTTAAATTTTGTCGAATAAAATAACGAGAAATCATCCGTAAATTAACTAAAAAAAGATAGGGTGAAATGATCTTAAAAATTAAAATCTCGCAACTCGTTAAATTGAATTAAAATGAAATTTTTTGTCTAATGCACAAACTTTACTTTGTATTCTATAAATTGTCTAATCTTCCAGTTGGTAACCTTTTGTCCAATTTCTATCTGTCCTCTCCAATGTAGTATGGCTCTACATTTACCAATCCATATTTTACCAATAAGGTTAAATTTCACGTTTTGCCAATATGGCTTTGATGGCAAGACTTTGAAAGAAAGAAGGGAGGAAAAGGTCAATTTTCAAAGCAGAATAATTAAGAGTTACCGAATTTTAAAAGAAATTTTCTTTGTTATTAATTTTTTAGTTTGCTTTAAAAATGTTAGTAAAAAGTACAAAATTATGGCAATTTTATTTCTTCAATAACTTTTTCCCCAAAAAATTATCTTTTCAAAGAAATATTTCTTCAATTATTAAACAACAAAATACAGAAAAACAAAACTTTAATTTAATCAATAATTCAATTCTAAATAGAACATCAATTGAAGATTTACAACAAGAAGGATTTCCTTTTTGGCAAATGAAACTTGCTGTTGAAAATGCAATTAATGAAAATTTGGAAAATGGGTTTAATAATTTTAAAAATTTGAAAATTTTTGGGTAAAATTGTCTTTTATGGACATCCACTTTTTCTCCTCACAAATTTTTTCCTTGTTTTTAATTTTTTAGTTTGCAACTCCTTTCTCTCTTATTTACCAACAAGCAATCAAAAAGGTTTAATTTTTATTATTTTAGAAGGAGGAAAAGAAACGTTGACCATTCTTTATGGTCTTATATGGACCATTAATAGGAAAAAAACTTTGTGAGGAAGATGGGGGCCTGTAAACGACAATTTGAAATTTTTTGATTTTTAAGATTTCAATGTCCAAATTTTATTTATATACGAGTTTTACGTCAATATTTTGATTTTTCTAAATTTTTGTAATTTTAGTAAATTTTTCCATGCACAAAATGTTTGGAAAATGTTTGTAGACAATACACAATCTACTTTTGGCATTTTATCTCTTATTGAATTTACTTTAAAGAATTTTGAAGGATACAAATTGAGCCAAAATATCGGTATTTTATTTTGAAAAATTTTGAATTTTTTTATTCTTAAATTAAGCTTCTTTGTGGCATGAATCCAAAACTTTGTTAAGTGCGAGCGATTTTATTGCATATTTGATTATTGCAATGATGAGGACTGGATATATTGAAGAAGCTAATATTTTTGCTAAAAAGGTTGGGATAAATATTTTTAATGGGTATTTCTAGAGATAGGAAATTTTATAAACCTTGATTTCTGGTTGGGGACTTTGATCAAATTCTCGACTTTGAGTTGTGGAAAAATCAAAGTATTTTGAGAAATGCCTTGATCCTGACTCAGGATCCAAATCCAGTTCGATCTCTAGGGGGTATTTTCCCCCACATGTACTCACTATACTTTAATTTGCTATTTTTATTTTAAAAATTATTTTATAATTTAGTTTACAATTTTTGGTACATCATTTATTATTCCATTTAGAGAAGCAATTGAAAAAGAAAAGGTTTTTTTTAAATTATTTTCTAACTTTAAATTATTTAAAATTAGAATTGTCTTGAATTTTTCAATCAATTTTCCTTATTTTTGGAGAATGTTTTCTTTTCTGTTCCAGAACTTACAAAAGAATTGAAGGCAAGAAGAAAAGCTGAGATGATTGAAAGAAAATTAAAAAATGCGGAAAAATTGGAAAATGAAAAATTGGACGATGAAAAATTGGAAGAGATGATAGAAGAAAATGATGAAAAACAAGTTTTCAAAATCGTTGAACAGGAAAGAAAGGTTTTTTTACTAGATAAAATTAGGCTCTTGTCCAGATCGAACCTTTACGTGCCATTGAAAAGATTTCGTGTCCAAACAAATTTTTATGCGTCTAAACATATTTTTGTGTTCAATCTATGTCAATAACTCTGGGTGATTAGACACGAAGAATCGGGTACTTATCGCCATAGATTAGACGCATAAAAATTTATTGGTTGGATGGACGCGTAAAAGTGCATTTTCGACGTGTAATCTGAACAATAGCCAAAAATTTTAAATAAATCAAAATTTAATTTTTCCAGCCTCCTTTTATTTTTCGAAATTTGATTTGGATATGGGCGCCACCTAGAAAAATGGATAATTCTCAGAAGGATGTTTTGATTCGTCCAAACAAGCCAAGAAAACAACGAATACACAAAGTTAATTTGAAAAGCTTAGAAAAATTTTGTATTGAATTTGTTGAATTATGGCAATTAAAAGCTGGTTATTTTTATTTTTTTATTAAATTCAAAACTTGTAAAATTATTTTTAGTTCAAAATTCTGATTTTTACGCATTGGGAAGTTGCCATTCATTTATTAAGAGAAATGGACTTTCAAACACATTATTATCTCAAACAAGCAAACAGGAGGGTTTGAATAATACAATTAACAATAAAACACTTGTATTTAATTAAAGTTTTTTTTGGAAATTTTGAACTTTGTTAACCCCTTTTTATTTTCTCACCAAATTTATGGCGGCAAGTACCCATTTCTGTATTTTAAACATATAGTCCGGTCCTGTGCGTGTGTACCATAACTCTGGGTGAGTAGGGTTCTCTATTTCCATAAAAAATTTTATGGGAATACACAATTAACCTATTCAAAATGTAAACACACCCATGCAGAAGCTGGATATTTACGCCCCCATAGATTTAAGAGGGAAACATAAATGGAAATATAAAGTTCAAAATATCCGACTTATTTTTCGTTGTTTTTTGTTTTTATTAGAAATTTATTTTTGTTTGTTAGTCATTAAACTTTTCTTTTTTTGTTCTATTTATTAATTATACACTTGTTTTTAATATTAACAAGTACTTTATTTAAATATTTTCAAAACAATTTTTAGAAATTAAATTTTTGATGGTTGGAAATATAAATAATTTGGATATAGAGAATGGAAGTCAAACACGACAAAGTACTTCAAATTCAAGTCAAACATCCCCTACACATAACAATTATAATAACACAGTTAATTCTGTACATAAACGAATTTTGAGTCAAGCAACTGCGGCAATTTGTCAAATGTCTGGATTTACTAGTATACAATCAAGTGCCTTGGATGTATTAACTGCTTTGGCACATAAATGTAAAAGAACTTTTTTAAATTAATTTTGATTAATTTAAATTTAAGATTTAACGCAAGTTTGCGGCTCTGGGAGAGAACTTTGTGAACACACTGGACGTTCAATTGTCACACCTGGAGATGTTTTTATGGCAATTATAAGTTCGGGAATTGATGTGCAAAAATTCCCAGAGTTTCTACAATCAATTAAAAAAGCAAAACCGCCTCCCCAATTTACAGGTTTTTTTAAATTTATTTTTTAATTTTGAATAAACTTGTTTTGTATGAAAATGTGTTGTTAACAAAATAAACTAATTTTTTTCAGTTAAATCACAATCGCCAGTAAAATCTCCTCCATTACTACGTATTTCTGATCCACGTCCACATCCTTCATATTTTCCTAATTTTTTGCCTCCTTTTCCTGATCCGCATACATATATTCATACAGAGGTAATTAATTTTTATTATATTTTTTTAATTTTTTAATATTAGGTCAAAGATGACATTGACAATACTTATGAAAAAGTTCGTTGTTTAACAGCAGCAAATAGGAGGGACACAGAAAAAAGTTTGATAAATTATGCTCTTTCCGTTTACCCAAGCATTTGTGTATTTCAAGAATTATCAATGAGACTACAATTTGAGTCTAAAGATGTGGTAAATAAAAAGATTTTTAATAAAAAAAAAATTTTTCATAAGCAAAAGGAACAAGATCTACATAAACAACAAAATGAACAAAAAATTTGTAATGGAGAACAAGACGATATTTTATTTCTGGAAAATGGAAATGGTGGTGATCCAGAAAGTGTTCAAAAACGACAAAAAACAGACTCAACAGAAATGGAACAAGATGATGATGATGATAACCAACAGAAAAATATTCTAAAATTAACTAATAATTCTGTTGGCAAAAAGACTGAGACATTGGTAAAAGCCAGTCAAGTTTCAAAATTTTGTTCTTTGAATCTACAGCGGTAAATACGCCCCACCGCAAGTTATTATTTGTTCTGTTATTGTGAGTAAAGCTTTCTTTTCCTATAAAAGAAATGTAAACCATATACCTAGCTATTTAATTCATAAGGCTTTCCAGTTGGCGGCGGTGTAATGGATACACATTAGTCCGGTCGACTAATATGCTGGCCCTCTTGCACTAGCCAAATGAGAAATAGCTTTAGTCTAGCTCTGCTTTACTAAAGCCGATCCACCAAAAAAACAAACCATTGATTCAAAGAACATTTTGAAAATTTGACGTTGATATACTGTTTATTTTAATTAAACTTTATTTTAAGACTACAAGTGCTTCAACATTGCAAGATTTGCTTATTAGTGAAGAACAACTCAAATTACGCGATACAGAACGTTCTTATGTTTTTAAGAGGATTCCTCCTTATTGTCACAGTAAATTTATTATTATTATTGGAAAATTAATGATTATTTTTTAAAGTTTTGTTGCCTTTTGAAGATCACAATCCATATATTTCTGCATTAATTACTGATGATGTTGATATTATAGATTCTGAAGAACACAATTATTTTGCTTCAATTCTTAGTAAAGAAATGGAGGAGGAAGAGGAAGAAGAATTATTGGAAAATAATAATAATGATGAAGATGAACAACCAATGGATATAGTTGGTGGAAGTGGAGGTTTGGCTATTAATTAAGTTTTGGAAATATTTTTTTGGTTCTTGTTCAAAATACGCGTCCAGTCAACTTTTACATTAGCGATTCGCTGACACAAAACCATTTATGATTTTCGACCAAATTCCCGAATTCACGATCCAAAAATCGTCGATAATTCACGATTTTCGGGTTCGTGAATCGGGTCTGTGCAATCTCTGCTTTACACGTTCAATGCCATGTTTGCGTCCAATTAAAATTTTAATTGGACATGTAAAGTTGAATGGACGCGTAATCTGGACAAGTGCTAATTTTTTTCAAAATTTTCAAAAATTTTTTCGATATTTTTTTTAATTTATAAATTTATTCTATAATATTAATCTTGTCTTTAATATTTGTAATTTATCAGCCAATATTTTTGTTTAAATTTAATTACTTTTATATTTTAGATTGAATTTTTTATTCTGTTACATGTGTGTGGTATTTTATTACTACTTTTTTTCTTTCTTTTTTTTAAATTTTGTTTCAATTTATTATTTATAAACAACACACAAACTACTTTTTTTACACTTTATTATATATTTAATTGTAACAATAATGAACGGAAAAGGTTTGTAAATTTTAATAAAATTATGGTCTGTAAAAACGAAAAAATGATGAATTTGAAGGTTAAATTGAGGGTATAATAAACTTTGTCAAAAGAAAATTTTAAAAATTTTGGTTATAGTTTCTGCTTTATACAAAAAAAAGATGAATTATAGTGTGTACTACATATAAATATTTTATATAAAATTATTGTTTAAATTATTTTAGATTTTACTTTGTATTTATTGCGCGAAACTACTAAAAATGTTAAAAATAAAAGGAAAGGGGGAAGTTTACATTTTTAAATTGTTCTCCCTCCAATTTAAACCTCCTAAACAATTGTTTAAATTTATTTTCTTTTTTAATTCTTTTTTTTCCATTTTAGGTACAAATTATTTATATGGCAATTACACTATTTTGGACGTCTCTTCTATTTTCTTTTTTATTATTTTTTACATTTATTTTAACAAAGGTAAAATTAAATTGGATTTTTAATTAAAAATATTTTTTGTTTAGCCAACATTTATCAAAAAGGATGATTTTGAAGAAAATGTAGAGGAACAGGTTAATGAAGATGAAAATAATGACTTTCCACGTGTTGATATTCAAACAAAAAATGGTCAACTTAGAGGATTTCGTATTCAATTGGAACCTCCATCTTTATTGTCACAACATACAAAATATCGTTTAGCCGATATATTTCTTGGAATTCCTTTTGCTCAACCTCCAATTGAAAAGCTTCGTCTGGAGAAACCTTTACCTCCAAAAAATTGGAATGGAACTTTGGATGGTTAGTTGGATTATTTTATTTTTATTTGGTTAATAGTGGGTGACAGGGGTGGAACGGGGTGAGAAAAACGGTTTAAAAATTTTCTTAGGATTGGATTTCGGATTGAGAAAAAAAGTCTGGGTTTCGTGTACCCTTTTCTATTCATGGTAAGTGAAATTGATCTTTGGGAAATTGAATATTTTTCGATTTTTTTTGGATATTTCGCCACTATTTTGAGTTTCAAAGTTTTCCTTGAGATGTATCTAGTCTTCTCATATATCAATTACATATTATTTACAGCAACAACAATTCCACCAGCTTGTGTTCCTCAACATATCTTAGCTGCTCCAGATTATTCAGAAGATTGTCTTTATTTAAATTTATTTAGACCAACTATTGAAAATAAAAAAAGAACTATACCAAACACTTCTGAACAACACAAATTTCCAATTCTTGTTTTTATTCATGGAGGAGGTTTTTGTGTTGGTGGTACTTTCCTTGAGGTTATTTTTTAGTTTAAACAGATTAAAAAAATACAAATACTTTTATTTAGGGCTACAATAATATTGCAAACAATTTTGTCTCTCAAGGCATTATAGTTATCACAATCCAATATAGACTCAACTTTCTAGGTATTTTTTAAATTTAGTTGTCATTATTCACGAAAAACGAGTCTGGCATCTTTGCCAAAAACTATCCTTTTAAGAACGGACTAATAGAAATTCAAAAACTTTTTCAGTGGAATTTTTTATATCACATTGTTCTTTATATTCTGCTTTATCTGAATCTAATTCATTTTTCAATTTTACACTTTAATTAAGTAGATAAAATCACTTAGAAGTTGCCTAGTTCCAAAAAATACAAATTTTTTGTACTATTTAAGTAGATGAAAATTTTCCCTTTATTTTAAAGGATTTTTCTCTGACGGAACAACAAAGAATCCCGGAAATCTCGGTCTTTGGGATCAACATCAAGCTCTTGTATGGATCCGTCAAAATGTTGCAACATTTGGTGGTGATCCAAATCGTGTGACTGTTTGGGGGCAAAGTGCTGGCTCTGCTTCTACCTCGATACTTTCCATTTCAAAATATACAAGAGGTAGTTTTTAAATTTATTTTTTAAATAAATAATTGAGATTTTTAAATAGATTTATTCCATCAATCAATCCAACAAAGTGGATCTCTCTTTTCACCTTGGGCTTTAAATGAGGGAGTTTTAGAATCATCAAAGAAGACTTTAAAAAGTGTTGGTTGCCAGGCAAAAGGAGCTGAGGAAGAATGTCTAAAACAGATTGATGTAGAAGATTTGGTGGAAGGGATCCAGAAACTTGTAAGGATTTTTTTTTAATTTTGGTACCTTCCGTTTCTGCCCACAAATTTTTTGGCTGTACTTTTTAACCTTTGCCGGTTCTTAAATCTTTCGATTTATATATTTCCAATTCGTCTCGTTGATGTAAGTCGAATAGTACCACTCTATGGTTCGGAATACCTGGTAACTGTGATATAGTTCCCTGAAAATTGGAAAGCCATACGTGGGGAGCAAGCTGATTTTTGGGAAAGGAAGAGGTCAATTCGGATCAAAACTTCCATGTATTACAAATGACAGCTAAATCGAAAGAGCTCGTCGTCGATCTGAATCGAATGACAATAAAATCAACGTGATTCTATGATTCTGAACAAAATTTACGACAAAAAGATATATCTTTTTTATATCTTTTTTAAAATATTTCATATCTTTTTAAAAATATGAAAGAAAAATAATTTACTACAGCTAACAATAATTGAATATTTACATAATTATGTATATCTCTCAAAAATCTTCATTTATTTTCTTTCATTTTTTACACACCTCTCTCTCTCTCTCTCTCAATATTTCGTCCTTCTATTTTTTCCACCAATATTATTCCATCGTCTTACGGGTCCCGAATCTATTATATTAGGCAAATCTGGTTCAGTTGATGTTGACGCTGCTGTTGTTTTCGTATCAGCTTCATCACAAACATAAAGAGTATTTTCTGTTTCTTTTAGTATTGGATCTGAAATTGAAAAAGAAAATTATTTTTTTAATTCATTTTTTGAACCTTTTCCTTTTTTGGGCATTCTCATTTGATCGATTAATGGAACTTGATCATAAGAATGTAATGATGACATATCTTCCATCAAATGTTGAGCTGCATTCTTTCTAATTTGATTGTAGACACTAAGTGAAGTTTGGCCTTTTGGAGGTTTGATATTCTTGCTTGAAATGATGAAATTAACATCAACAATTTCTTCGTGTTTGCTCATCATGTCTTCGCTTGGCATGCTAAGTTCTGATTTGCTGCAAGTTTTGAAGCTTTTTGCAGTTTTTAATTCAGAGTTTTTTCTTTCCTTCTTCTCTTTAGACTTGGCCTCCTCATCTTCTTTAACATTCTTTTTCTCCCCCGTAGTAGTTTTATTATCAGGCTTACAGGTGCCCGCTGTACTCTTTGATGTTGTCTTTAATTTTTGTACTTGTGAAAAAGTTTGCTTTTGTTTGTCATTTTCTGTTTTTGGTTTGTCCTCTTTCTTTCCCGATTTTTTCTTTCTTTTGTTCATTTTGCTGTCAGAAGATGCCTGAAATAATAAAAACAAATTAAAAATTAGAAGCATCTACTTTCTATTACTTTTTCACTATTTCCATTTGCCAATTTATTCGTTTTTGAAGACTTTTTTGATTTTTTGCAACAAACTGGAAGAATACTTATTGCCAATGTAGACCAGAACAAAATGACCAAAAGCGGGATAAATTGAAAATTTGCGTCTGTAAATAATGAATTTTTAGATAAAAGAAAATCTAAAAAATATTGTATACCTTGAAGCAACAGAAAAATAAACATGTAGCCAACAGAATTAAAATATTTTGCTGATAAAAGTGAGTCCGGGGAATCAAAACTTGTAAGAAAAGCGGCTTTTATATAATGTTTTTTGTCCTCTGCTGCTTCAGCCTTCCGCAGAATTCCACTTTTTTGACCCTCCCGCGTTCCTCCTTCCGTTTTCGATTTTTTAAATTTGAGAGGGCTCCATCCCTGATTTATAGTTATAACAATTCTCTTACACAAAATCACTTAAAAATTATTCTTTAAGGAAATGGTTCGAAACAATTTTGCAATGAACGTTTACAATCCAAGATTTGACAATGATTTTGTTCCTCGTGACATTAAAACTGCATTGGAGACAGCTCCTAAAAAGCCTACAATGATAGGATTTACTTCACATGAGTCAATGTTTCTTTGTAAGTTTTAATTTATTCAAATTAGAGCCTGAAATGAATTGAGATAACGATTGGGAATCTCGATGATTCAAATTTTTCGATTTTCGTACGACCTTCACAGTCTGGGCTCTAATTCAAATTTATTTATTTTAAACATTAATTAAATATTCCCGTTTTTCCTTTAGCTATTCAATATCCCTCCTCTGTTTTTGCTTTGAATTCGCCTCTATCCATTATTAATTTTACTCAATTTGATCGCTCCAAACTAATCAATTTTATCCATAATTATATGCATCGTGAAAGAGGAAAAGCAACCGAAGAAGAAGCAGAACAAATAGCCAATGAATTGGAATCTTTTTATTTGGAATATCAAAAGAAGAATATTGGCAAGGAGGATTGGAGATATTTTTTGGAACAATATACAATGGTAAAGCTTACTGCAACTGAACGCTAGCAGACTTTTATCGACTATAACTTTTTCTTGCTCGATCCCATCCGAATAAATCTTATATTAATTGAAGGCTCTCAATAAAAGGAATCTTTTTCCCAACTGGATAGATTAAATCTGATCACTCTCGGGTAACTTTCTAATGCGTGATCAGGCTTGATTCATACTTTTGGAGAAGGATGCCGCTTATCAGACTTTCACTGATTAATATTTATTTAGTTTAAATCAGGACTTAAAAAGTTATAATCGATCAAAGTCTGATAGCTCCCAGTTGCCCCCCCCCGCAAAGATTACCACAATTTTTTTCAATGTTATTTTTAAAGTTGTTAAGCGATGTTCAATTTATTATACCAATCTTGGCAGAAGCACGTTTAAAAGCTGCTAATAATTGGCCCGTATTTCTTTATCAATTTGATCATGTTAATAAAGAACATATTTCCAAACTTCCATTTAGAGGGGTTGTACATGCAGCAGAATATCCTTATTTATTAGGTCCAACACTTTTTGGTAATTATTTGCTAGATAGTGAGGATGATAGAAAAGTGCAAGCTTTGTTATTATATGCTTATGGAAGTTTTGTAAAAAATGGGTAAATTTTTTTATTTAAATTTAATAGAACAGCTGAGTTCCGGACCTTTAACCTATGAAGGAATTGTATTTACTCAGTTGGCCGGGATTCAGTTGAATTGGGACGTTGTCAGTTAACCTAGTTATTAATTGGGCTCTGGTAGAGGATTTTGCTTCTCTTGTAGATGGATGGATTTTATTTGGATATTTTTTCTAATTAAAAAATTTTCTGGGACTATCCCTTAAATTATTTAATTCAATCTTGGCTAGTTTTAAGTATTTTTCTGTTTAAAAATGAGTTATAACTAGCTAAATTTCAATATTTATTTGTCAGTTCCTAAAACTCATTTCCTTTACCAGAGCTGCCAATTTAACCAAAAAAATTTTTTTTTTAATTTTCTAGAGTTCCCAATTCTCCTCCTGGCGTAGATTGGCCTTCTCTTTCATCTAAAAATAAAACAATTGAATTTATTCGTGTAATCAAAAGTGGATTGAGAAAAGAGAAAAATCCTTTATATTTAATGCAAAAAATTAATTTTTGGAGAAAACTTTCAAAAAAGAGAGGATTTAATAAAATACCAGGATTTCCTTGGGCATTACCTTAAATTGAAAAAAGAATTTGGCAAGCAGCACTATACAAGGTGTAAAAAAGGAAACTTTTTTTTTGGAAATGATTGCCGATACGAAATTTTTATATTTTATTTTGATCTCCTTTAATTCTGTCAATAATTATTATTTTGAACGTTGTAAAAGTTTTTGAAGTTTAAATAGTTTTAGTGGTTGATACAGTCATGGTCATATATTTAGAGACCCAAGACGAATTTTTTCTTTAAATCGAAATATAAGAATAGGGCAGGGCTTTCATTCGTACTTTTTTAAAAGTATTGTACTTTTAAATCGACCTCTGTACTTACGAAATTGAATTTGTACTTTTTTGAAAGTATGTACTTTTAAATCAACATTTTGGATTGAAAATGAAATTGGGGAAGGGATTAGGCAAAAAAGTGAATTTTTTTGGCCTACGGCCTTCGAAATTCTCAAAATTTTCGCCTGCGGCGCTGAAAAAGTAAGAAATCTGGCTTCTTGGGTCCAAATTTCAAAAAATTTTCGCCTGCGGCGCAATAAAAAGGAAGAAATCTGGCTTCTCGGGCTCAAAATTTCAAAAAATTTTCGCCTGCGGCGCTGAAAAAGTGAATTTTTTTGCATACAGCCTTTCAAAATTCTAACAATTTACGACTTCAGCGCTAAAAATGGAAGAAATCTGTCTTAAGGACCCCGAAATTTCCCAAAATTTTCGCCTGCGGCGCTGAAAATGGATGAAAGAAAGTAGCTCGTTTGAGGTTAAGACTGTCAGGGCTTTATTTCTTGTGTCAGCGAATTTTGACATGTCATGCATTGAAATGCACAAAATGCTCAGCGGAAACAAGAAATTATTAGAAAAGATTCATTTAGGAGAGAAATATAAAAGATTTGAGGACGAATAAATATTTTCTAATTTAATTTTGAGTGTACTTTTTATTCGGAAATTTAGTCCCTATGTACTTTTAAATCAAGATTTTTGTACTTTTGATGGGCATTTTGTCGATGAAAGCCCTGGAATAGGGAGTATGTAGTCTTCAGGGTCAATGAGGGTGTAGGCTTTCAGGGGTGGATTCCTTTGACCAGTTGAGCGTCAGCCGACCTTGAGGTAAAACTTCAAATGACATGCTTCTACGACTTTTACTCTTGATCGATACTAATTATTATCAATCGATAAAGTCCACTAATCGGTTTTTTTATTTTTTAAAAATTTATCTTTCAGAAAATCGATATTTAAGAATTATAATGATCTAATTTTAAAGATTTATTCAAAAAATAATTTCTATAAGCATTAGCACAGCAGATCAGCCAGTTACTTTTAGCTTTAACCGGTGGCCGGTAATAAAATCTTTCGATTTAGATATACGATTCGTATTGTCGAGCTGAATCGAATGGTATCAGCATCCTATCTGAGAAATTCCTATTTATTGTTTGCTTAAAAATGGGCGCATTAACCAAATAAGACCCTAACGGGGTAGTAACAGCCTTTGCTTATTTTAATCTGCTGTGCACGAGTAACGAAACATTTTTTAAAAAACTATAAATTTACTGCAGTAGTTAAGAATTTTTGTTTGCCGGTCTAATATAATAATATTTTTAAGTTTACAATAATAATAGATACTTTAACTAATTAAAAAAATTTCTTTTTAAAAATCTAATTTTAAACATCTCAAAATCCATCTGAAGGAGGAATACGAGCATCTTCAGTTTCATATGGCGGCGGTAATTGAACAGTTCCAGGTTCAACATTCCAAATATCATTTGCATATTCTTTTATTGTTCTATCCGTACTAAATTTCCCACTTGAAGATATGTTAAATAAACACATTTTTAACCATTTGTCTTGATTCTAAAAAGAAAACTTATTTAATTGGAGATCAATGTCTGATCTCTTCCAGTTGGGATCAATTCAACACCTAGAAGTCTTGTGCAACCGTCATATAAGACTCAAGAGAGCAAGCCCATGTATTCTTGATCTTGATAACCCTTTATATGTCCTAATATGAGTTGAGCTTTTGGGAGAAGGGTCAATAGAGAGTCTATCTTTTGGAGGTATTACTTTTGGGGTGGACCTTTCTAGTTAGCCATAATAGACAAAGTCTAATCTACATAAAGATTTTATAAAAATTAATTTCCAAACCTTATATGTCTCCGAAACTTTTTCTTGACAACGAATATAGTCAGCATAATCAGCACAAACATGAAAACGATCATAAAAACGAAGAGAATTAGCAACATCTTTAAGTGCATCTGGTTGATCTGGAGTAAAATACCCAGCCTCAATTTGTTCAACACATTGAAGTAATTCTATATTTTGTTCAATGAAATCAGTAGATTTATAACTATAATAAAAAGTATTCATTTAACAAACTTTACGCTTTTTCTTAAAAAAAGTTTCTTTTGTAAAAAAATGTTTAACAATTTTTTGTAGATGTTCAAAAGCTTTGAAATTTTTTTGTTAGGTATTCAGGGAGTCGTGGTCGAAAACATTTAAAGTCTCAAAACCGTCGGGGTTTGAGCTATCTCTTCGAGAATATGATAAGAATACCTAACCGAAAATTCCTAAATTTTTAGATCTATTAGAAAACACCCTAAAGAATTTGTATCCAAAGTTTCAGCTTTTGAAAATTTGCAAAAAATTCAATAAAAATCTGTAGACCAACTTTTTTATGAAACGACCTAATAAATAAAAAATAAACCCTTTCTTCTCCAAAGCAGCAACTTCTTCAACACGCATTCCAAAAATAAAAATATTTTCTTCACCCATTTCCTCAGCCATTTCAACATTAGCTCCATCCAGAGTTCCAATAGTCAAAGCACCATTTAACATAAATTTCATATTTCCGGTACCAGAAGCTTCTGTCCCAGCTGTTGAAATTTGTTCAGACAAATCAGCGGCTGGAATTATTTTTTCTGCCATTGAAACACGATAATTTTCCAAAAAGACTACCTTTAAAAATTTTAAATAAGTAATAAAATTTTTTTGGTAATATCGCATTGTCAACTCAAATTTTATTTTTTTTATTATTACTGACAAGGGAACAAAATTATTACTGATAAGGGAACAAATAAAATCAAAATATTCAGGATTTTAGGAAATATACACTGCCTTGGCTCATGTCAAAATTAGAGACCGGATCGATACGATATATCGATGGAAAATATGGGTATTTTTAATATCGATACCGATATTATCGAACGAACACTAAAGTCCGGTCTCTTGTCAAAATCGAACCCTGAATTAGACTCCAAAGTTTCGAAAAATCTGACAAACTTTTTAACGTCTTGCACCCTTATTATTATAAAAAAGAAGCTGGAATAAAGAAGATAAAAAAATGTGGGCATAATGCGATAGACCAAAACATTTTAGAAATTAAAAACCTTCAATTTATCTCCTACAATAGGATCACAATTAACAACAGAAGCAACAGCATTAATCAATTTAATAATTTGTTTAGCCATATGATAACCTGGGGCTGCCTTTAAAAAATATTTTTTATTAGAAAAAATTAAAAAAATTCTTCTCAAAAAACAACCTTTCCACCAAACATAACAGTTCTTGGAACAATTTCATCGTCATTTGGATCGGCCTTTATTCGATTATATAAAGTGATTACATGCAATATATTTAATAATTGACGTTTATATTCATGAATACGTTTTACATGAATATCATACATACCTTTAAAAAATATTTTAAAAATGCTTGGTTAAAACTAAAAAGGTAAATCAAGTTCCCGTAGAGACCGGCGCAAAACTGGATCCTGCGTGGGGGTTTGCAGGATCTCGTCCTGAGAATTTTTTAAAGAAAAATCCTGTATGCGAGATCACAGAATTTTGGTGGTCTCTAATTTCTAAGTTCCCTAATTCTAATTGCTTGACCCGCTAAATTGACCTCTCTTAATTGTTTGAAGATGTCAAAGATAAAAGGTAAATCAATTTTCATGCTATAACTACACTAAAAAAGCTGCCTTTAAAGTAAATACTCAAAAGGTGGTGGATTGTGTGGATTGTCTCCCTACCCAAAGTGACTCCTCTTAACTCCTCTTAATGATCAAAATATTAAAACCAAAAGTATTTTTATAAATTTCACAAACTTGCAGGATTAATATCAATATCAAATTGTTCTTTAATAAATTGTGCAACACGTAATTTATTATCCTTTAAAAAAATAAAAATTAAATAATTTTATCCGTTAAAAATTAAGTTTGTGAAAAACCAAACTCTTTTAATCCGTGCAATTGCATCCAAAAATCCAATATTAGTTGAAAATTTTTCAAGTTGTTTAAGTTTGTATAAATCATAAATATATTCATCACCAATTTTCTAAAAAAATTTTTATTTTAATTTAAAATTTTTTTAAAATACATCACAAATAAGATCAGCAAGTGAAGGATTGCATAAAAGAAGCCAACGACGAGGTGTTATTCCATTTGTTTTATTTTGAAAACGATTGGGGAAGAAGTCGTAAAAATCGAGAAAACTAGAATTAATAAATTAATAAGGATCAGGAATTTGCCTAAAGTGATTTTAATAGGCGAAATTCATCAAAAGGCAAACTGAAATAGCCCTGATATGGATGCATGGAACAAGGGCGTAGCCCTCCTGAAATCGACCCCCTATCCTCGCCCTTGCCGGGGAAGCAAACTAATTATTTTACAAGTTTGTGAAAGTCTTCAATTTTGCCACGACTCGTAAATTTTAACCAAAATCAACGAGACTTTCTTAAACAAAATTATAGCCGTGCAAGGGTTGTTTCATCCCCAAAAATTTTTAATAAAAATTTACGTTTGACTTTTCAATAAACTTGAATGTAATTCAGCAACACCATTTGTACAATGAGAACCAACAATACATAAATGTGCCATATTAATTCTTTTTTCCCCATTGAATTGATCAGGTTCTTCAACAATAGACATTCTACGCATTCTATCAACATCTCCCGGATATTTTTTTGCAATTTGCTCCATAAATTGTTGATTAATCAAATAAATAATCTAAAATTCTTTTTCATAATTTCAAAAAAATTTACAAAAAAACCTCCAAATGGCGTGGCAACAAATGTTCTAACATCGAAACCTAAAAAATTATAGTTAAAAAGTTCTCAAATTTGTTTTTAAAAAAAGAATTTTATACCGGCCAACGTTCCAAAGCTTCAGGCAATAAAGTATGATTTGTGTAAGCAAATGTTTTAATACAAATATCCCAAGCATGATCAAAATCCAATCCCTCAACATCGACAAGAAGACGAACAAGTTCAGGTATGCCAATAGATGGATGTGTGTCATTTAATTGAATAGCTACCTTTAAATTTAAAATTATTCTAGACAAATAACAAATTTCTGGATAATGTTTGAGATAAAAATCGAATATTTGAATAATAGTCTTCGTCATAATTAGTTGTCGGCTCAAAAGCGTTTGAGACTAAAAAATTTCCGCAAATCGAAATAAAACCCCCACCGAAAATAAAAATTAAATTATTAAAACTTTCCACAAAAAACAAAAATTAAAAATAACCTTGTCAGGAAAAGAATCAAATTCAACACGTATAGGATTTCTATTTCCATATTGACTTGATTTAAATCGTCTAATAATATCTTGTAAAGTAGCAGCAACCAAAAAATATTGTTGTTTTAATCTCAATTCTTTACCAACAAAAATATTATCATTTGGATATAAAACACGTGTTATGTTTTCTGAAACATTTCGATCCATAACTGCTTGTATATATTCACCATCATTAACTAAAAAAAATTTTAAATATTCGGAAACACATAAAACAAACAAAATTGCAAATGAAAATGATTTTCAGCTTTTGCAGACCAAAGGCGAAGAGTATTGACAACATTATTGCGAAATCCTGGAACAGGTGTATCATAAGGCATAGCAAAAACAAGATGAGTGTCACGCCAATGGCTCTAAACAAAAACTTAAAATTTCCATTTAAATAAAAGAAAAAAACCTTTCCAGAAGAATCTTTTTCAACTTTTCCATAAAAATTAACTGGAAGCATATATTCTGGACGAGCCTTTTCCCAAGGATTTCCAAAACGAAGCCAATCATCTGGTTCCTCAACCTAAGTTTTTTTGGATTAAAAAAACTTAGGCTGTACTTTTCCAAAAAAAGGATTAACGAGTCCTGTAAAATACAATAAAGGTCCGGACCCATTACAAACTCCACTAGTGGTAATTTTTTGGATATGCCGCCTCTCCCTCGTTTGAATCTATGTCAATTACTTTCCCTCCTAATGTCTTTCATTTATTTTCGACAAAATAACTTAAATGAAATACAAATGCAGTCATAAAAAATAAATGTTATTGTTTGACCAAATACATATAAGCCAAAAGTGAAGAGGGAAAGAATAATTGCTACACAAACCAGGAGACGGGATATCGAAAAAGTACCGTATCATTTAATTAAATAAAATTATTTTTCTCCAAAACCTGCCAGCCATCTTTAATTAATTGTTTAAATATCCCATATTCATAACGCAATCCATAACCATATGCAGGAATTCCTAATGTAGCCATTGAATCAAGAAAACAAGCAGCCAAACGTCCAAGACCTCCATTTCCTAAACCTGCATCTTCTTCAATTTCTTGTAATTCTTCGATATTTAAACCAAGCTTAAAAATTAAATTTTGAGGATTTTTAACAACTCCATCACAAGATAAGACAAGATCGCAAACTATTTAAATACAAACTTGATATAAAGCTTCATCAACAGTTGCTTGCATTCCCAAATTTAGCATTGTATTTGACAAAGTTCTTCCCATATAAAATTCCAATGAAAGGTAATAGACACGCTTAAATTTCTTGTTAAAGAATTTCAAAAAAATATAAAAACCTTTGGATCCTTTTCATAATAATGTTGTTGTGTTCGAATCCATCGACTTACCAGGTGATCACGGACAGTATGAGCAAGAGCTTTAAAAGTTTAATTTAAAAAACAGAAAATCCAAAATAATTTCTACCAAAATAATAATCTCTAGGTGTCGAAACATTTCTGTCCTTAATCATCGAAAAATGCAAATGACGATTAAATGTTTTTTTGATATTAGCAACATTTTCAACTTGTGCAATCCCTCTAACACTAATTTGTTTATGTCGATCACTGTCAGAATCATTCATTTTTAAATTTATTGAACTGATAAAACTTTAAAAAATCTGTGTTAAAAATTAAAATTTAAAGAAAAATATATTAAAGTGCCGGAAAAAAGATAGAGCAAAATAATAAAAAATTAAAAATAACAAAAATTAAAAAAAATCTCTTTTTTTCACCCCAAAAATCGAGCAGTATTGTTTAAAATTTTTAGTAAAAATATGCTCATTTTTTAAAGAGAATTTAAAGATCTACAATTTAATTTTGTAAATTTTTTTTAAAGTTAATTGAAAAGAGATAATCGATAAAAAGTATTTTAACAACTTTGACTTTATCTTCTTTTCCAGCACTGTATATTGATCTTTTAGGGAGGTTTAACATAAATGAATAAAAAAAGCCAAAAAATCGAAAAGAAATAAAAAAAACTTGATAAATTGACTAGGAGAAAAAGACTAAAGATTTTATTAGTTTTTGGGGAAATTAAAGGGAATTTTATATGTTGAAAAAAAATATTTAAAAAAATATTTAATTGTAAATTCAATACAATTATTTTAATTAAACATAAAATTCTCGTAAAAAACAAATTTATTCAAATGTTGCAAAAAATGTGGATATATTTAAAAATGAATTGAACAAAAAAGGAAAATATATGTGCGTATACTTAATTACTTAAATATATTTCTCATCAACCACCCCTCCCCAAAACATTCAAAAAAACTCTCTAAACACTTACCTTTCTTAACCCCCAAAAAATCTTAAACACACACTTACTATTTTTAGATATTCTCACCAGACTCGTCTTGGCCTTCAAATGCATTGTCATTAACTAGAATATTATGCTTATTTAAAAAACTTTTTAAAAAATATTTAAACAGAAAATAGTCAAAAATACGGTTATATGTGAGATGGAGATATTGTCAAGTAGGGTTGCCAAAATGGACCCTATCTGAAAAAGAGGGCGGTTTGATTTTTTTTCATCATTTTTTTCCAATCTTAATATATAAATAATGGTCAGTCTTTTCTTCTTCGTTTAATTCCACTCTTTTTACCTGTGGCATATTCAAATGAGAGGACAGAAAAGCACACTCACGACAGACAATCACGGACAGACAAAACACGGACAAACATTGACGAAGACGGACGAACACGGACAAGCACGGACGAAAGCGGACAAGCACGGACGAAGACGGACGAACACGGACAAGCACGGACGAAGACGGACGAACACGGACAAGCACTGACGAAGAAGGACGAACACAGACAGACAAAACACGGACAAACATTGACGAAGACGGACGAACACGGACAAGCACGGACGAAAGCGGACAAGCACGGAAGAAGACGGACGAACACGGACAAGCACGGACGAAGACGGACGAACACGGACAAGCACGGACGAACACGGACAAGCACTGACGAAGAAGGACGAACACAGACAGACAAAACACGGGGGGACTCGGACAGAATACTTGTGTTTTGTCTGTCCGTGTGTGTGTGTGCTTTGTCTGTCCTCTCATTTGAATATGCCACAGGCAAAATGAGTGGAATCGAACGAGGAAGAAAAGACTGACCATTATTTATATATTAAGGTAGGAAAAAAATGATGAAAAAAATCAAACCGCCCTCTTATTCAGATAGGGCCCCAAAATGGACCGACTCACAATCAGTCTGAAAGATCGAGTCGGGCATGTGATAATTGACCCAAAAAATTCGTACGGAATAAGGCATGGAAATGGCTCTTATGGCTCGTTCCGATAAAAACAAGTCAAAAAATGCCTCGAATGTCGGCCCGACTCGAAAACGATAATCCCGAAAGTGACAAGTTAAAAAATTAGCAAACCTCCATTCTTATCAGTATTAACAGCAACATTATCAACAACATCATTATTATTATCTTCAATATTATCATCATTACCCTCCTCCTCATCACCATCAATTACAACACTTTTTGTTGGATGAGGAGGAGTTTCGTTCTCGACTTCCCCTTCCACATTTTTATTACTTTCACGATTTGTACTTGAAACAATTATTGGACCAATATTTACTTCATTTTCATCAACTTGTTGCTGTTCTTTTTTAACAACAATTGTTGACTTTAATGGATGTCCACTTCCCCCATTATTTTGTTTTGAATTATTATCATCATCAGAATCCTCTTCAATTTCTTGTTTCATCACAACTCCATTGCCGCCAATTATATATGTTCCCAAACGTTTAAGCTCACGATCCATTTCTTCACGACGAAGTTCAATTAATGCTTAAAATGAGAAAAATTTTATAATCGTAACCGGCACTATACACGAGGAGTGCCGGGATCATATTTTTCCTTAATTCCCAGGAATGATTATTTTTCCTTAGTTATTCACCACCGTTGGGTAGTGCATATACCTGGGGCAGGTCAATCCTAATCACTCAAGTTATGGTTACCCACAATACAGGACTATGTATTGGTTCTAAAACGCAGAGCTGTGTACTTGCCGCTATAAAGTAATTCTTTCCTCTTTATCAGTCTTTTTCCTCGAGGCAAGAAAATTGATCATTCCGAGCCGGATAAGAATAAAAAGCGATCCCAGTACCTTTTGTCCAAATTAAAAAAAAAACAAACTTTCAATTTTCTTAGAAGAATCTTTAAGTAATTCCAAAGTTCTTAAAGTATGTTTTGACGGCAAAAAGAAAAGTGGAGGTTTAGTTTGTGTCTGAATAAAACATGCAAGTCTTTGGAAATGTTTAGTTTTCTCCTCCGCCTGAAAATTTTAAAATTTAAGAAAATTCCAAAAAATTAAAAAATAAACCGATTGCTCAATAGCTTTTTGACGGCGAAGTGCCTGAATTTGCATTTCCTTATCACGTCGTTTTTCCATTAAAGAATCACGTTCACGTAACAATCTCTCACGATTTTCCTTTTCATTCTCTTCTAAGCGACGCTCAACCTCACGCTGCTTTTCAAGCTAAAAATGATATCAATCGTCCAAGAGACAAAAATCAGAAAATAAAAACCTGTGCTTGTCCTTTAACCCCAACAGTCTTTTCTTCCTTCTGAAATTGTCGTAAAGTACCTACCAAAAGATTGGAAAAAAGACGTCGGTTCCTAAAAAAAATACTTCAGAATTAAAAACCCTATACAAATCAAACCGGACAGCATCCTCTTTCGTTTCACTTTTCTTCTTCTCGGTGATAACAGCAGTCCGCGATTTGGTCTCAATTGTAGACGCACCACTTGTTGAAGACATTATAACACTAGACAAAGTACGTTGAGGACGTAAAGAAGGAGGGGAATAATCACGTTGTGGGTAGCGATTGTGTTGATGCTGTTCATTCCAAAGATCATCATCATGACGAGAACGCTTTGCACTAAAAAATTTTTTTGAAAGTAGAACTTGAAGTGAAATTGAATTTCGCATCTATTTTTTCCCGTGCAAAATGGTTGACTTAAAATGTTCCTTGCTCTATAGCGACAAGTACTCAGCTGTTTTTAGAGCGTTGGCATTGGTTCTAAAAAAAGCTGGGTACTTATCGCCAGAGTAGGGTTTGTAATAGAGACCGGCGCGGGACGGGATCCCGCGCGGGATTTTGCCGGATTTATCCCGCGGGATCCCGTCCCGCAAAGATTTTTAAAAAAATTTTATCCCGCGGGATCACGCAATTGTGGAATTCAAGGGTGTGATAAGGAATTCAATTTAACCAAATTCGATTGACCCATTACAGAGAAAAACTAAAAAACAAACAAACCTGCCATCTGGCCCGACAATTATTCTTCGGCCACCATCAAGAATTCGACTAAAATTAATATATTTAAAGGGATTTGTATTACGTCAAAATACCGATCATTTGACGCATTTGTAACATTTCCAGAATCGTTAGCACTTCGCTTCCTGGTGCTAAACCTAAGAAAGTTTCAAAAAAATAAAGAAAAATATTCCCAAATAACTAACCGATCCTGGACCCCAGATAATGTTGACAAATCCAAGTCAATATTTCTCAGTTCTTCATATGCTCTATTCAAAGCTGAATTAACATCTACAGCCATTTTTATAATTTTGAATAAATAATAAACAAAAAATAATATATCTGGAAATAAATTAATGTAAAAAATGTTTTTCAAAGATTAGAGTTTAGGAAAAAAAATTTCTAGCTAACAAAAAGGTGGCACGAATTTTCGTCAAAGGACTTTCCGTTAATGGACTTTTCGTCAATGAATGGATGTTTTTTTTAATTTTAAGAGAAAAAGAATCAGATTGAAAATTAGACTGATTTGATAATTCTGAACAAAGTTATAAGCAATTGTTACTACGAAGGTTATGTAGGCTTTTCAAGGCTGAAAATCGGTAAAAAGGTATAGGTTTATGTTACTGGTGTAGAAGCCAGCGACCGTTGACCCCCGCGAGGCGCGTGCAGCAGCGCCTCGCCGATGCCACATAGGTTTACGTTGTTTGTTTTTTACTGCCAAACACATGGTTATTCGAGAGTATTTGAAGACGTGTCTGGTGAAAACGGCAGTGGTGAATTGGGCAGTGAGTAATTTGGGCAGTGAGTGATTTGGGCAGTAAACGTTTTAAAAAAAATAATTTTACACACAAAAACAATTTGAGTAACACTTGAAAAATAATTTCGAGTGATTTGGGCAGTAACTTAAAATTTTTAAAATTATTTAAGATTGATAAAAAAAATTTCGAAAATTTTTATTTACCTTAACTAAATCTAAAATTTGAAAACATATTTCTCATAAACTATTCTGGCTTTTTTAGCTATTTTTGACCAATTTTGAGACCTAAAACTTAAAATGGGAACTTATTTCTCAATTTTTCGTGTCTTAAATCCACTTAGCAGTTAGGAAAACGTCAGAAACGGGACCAAAATGATTATGACAAAGGGTAAATTATGACAAAAGGTAAGTTGTTCCCAAAACGGTGAAGATGGTAAATGAAAAAATTTGGACACGTTACCTTGAATTTTTGTGTAAATAATTTTAAAAATTTTAAGTTACTGCCCAAATCACTCGAAATTATTTTTCAAGTGTTACTCAAATTGTTTTTGTGTGTAAAATTATTTTTTTTAAAACGTTTACTGCCCAAATCACTCACTGCCCAAATCACACGGCACCTTTGAAGAAAGAAGGAATAGTATACAAAATTAGGCATATAATTTAGTTATTTGTGCTTTGAACAAGCCGATTAATTTCCTAAATTTTTTAAAAGCGTTCATTTATTGATGAAAAGTCCGTTGACGGAAGGTCCATTGACGAAAAGCGTGTCCGCACAAAAGAGTCAAACCACAAAAGAGTCAAAAGGCTAAAAACCCACAAAAGAGTCAAAGGCTAAAAAACCCACAAAAGAGTCAAAAGGCAAAAAAACCCACAAAAGAGTCAAACCACAAAAGAGTCAACCCACAAAAGAGTCAAAAGGCTAAAAACCCACAAAAGAGTCAAAAAAGTTTTTATTTTTATTTTTATTGTTTTTCTTCCATTTAAAATTGCTTTTTGGTGATAGAAACGAGGAAGGAGAAATTGTCAGAACATATTTCAGGTTTTTTTTCATTGTTCCATAAAAAATAGGGTAATCCTTAAGATCATTGGTCCCTAGGAAAAATGCTAAAAAAGTGCTCTTTCGACATTTTTAAGGGTTGCCAGTAGGTAATCGAGTGTGCTGAGTCTGAATCTGAGCTTAGAATTTGTTTATTTCGAACCCCGAACCCGAATTCGACTATGTCGAATATGGGGGGAAAATTCGAAACTATTAAGCTAGTGCTATTCTGACGCGACTCTTCAAGCTGAGTCGAATGATATCAAAATTATTGTGTTTCGACAACTTTAGACTGAGTTATGATCAATTAAATAACGCTTGGTTAGACTTCCGTATATAAATCAGACACCATAACTTAGTCTAAAGATGTCGAAACGTAATGATTTTGATACCAATCGACTCAGCTCGAAGAGCTGAGT
Source organism: Meloidogyne incognita (assembly GCA_036172945.1). Lineage (NCBI taxonomy): Eukaryota > Metazoa > Nematoda > Chromadorea > Rhabditida > Meloidogynidae > Meloidogyne > Meloidogyne incognita. Next base: position 4,679,144 of record JARQAC010000002.1, read on the forward strand.
CCGATTAGACATAAAATTTGAAATTAGGGATTTTTGCCCCATATCCGACTTGGTCGAATTCGGGTTCAGGGCTCGAAACAAACAAATTCTAAGCTCAGATTCAGACTCAGCACACTCGATTACCTACTGGCAACCCTTAAAAATGTCGAAAGAGCACTTTTTTAGCATTTTTTCCTAGGGACCAATGATCTTAAGGATTACCAAAAATAGATTTAAATAAGGCCTTGCATTGGCAAGGATTCCCCTTCCACAAGGTCTACGCGGAAAAAAGTTTTTGCCGCTGCGGAGGAAGCCAGGCATGTCGAGCGGAACGACGGCCGCCGCTTCGCTACGCGCCGCGAGCGAAGCGAGCACGACCGCAGCGAAGCACGGCCATCGTGTAGCGAAGACCTCCGTAGCAGCACAAAAACAGTTTTTCCAGCGAAGATTCTGTTTAGAAACGAGGAAGGAGAAACAAAGAACCGAAGATTCTGTTGGTTAGACCACTTTAGAACCGAAGATTCTGTTGGTTAGACCACTTTAGAACCATTTTATTATTAGATTTTTGTCTTTTTGGATTTTTAGAATTTTGACTCTTTTGTGGGTTTTTAGCCTTTTGACTCTTTTGTGGGTTGACTCTTTTGTGGTTTGACTCTTTTGTGGGTTTTTAGCCTTTTGACTCTTTTGTGGGTTGACTCTTTTGTGGTTTGACTCTTTTGTGGGGGAGCCGACGAAAAGTATTGACGGAAAGTCCTTTGACGAAAAGTCGTAGAGCCAACAAAAATAGTTGGCAAAAATTGTCTCTCTATTTTCCGTCTTTCTTTTCTAGTAATAAACAAAATGCCAAAAATTGTACTGTAAAACTTTAAAGGTGGCACGAATTTTCCGGACTCGTAATTTGCGGACGAAAGTTGCATACCCTACTCTGCGGATCTAATTTTTGGTTCAACAGTGACTACTAAAAGCGACAGTGATTAAATTCGCCAGTGACTAATTACGGCAGTGGCTAAATTCGACAGTAAAACACCCAACATTTATAAGCCAACACGGATTAAATATACCCGCTAAAAATATTGTTATTTGAAAAAATATTTAGGTAATAATAAAAAATATTTTTAAAAATACTAAATAAATAAATTTATACAAAATATATATACATACATAACAAAATATTATCCTCTACTAATACATTGATTTGTAATAATTCCATTTAATGGACAAATAATTAAGCTTTTCTCCATTAAAACACTAAAAACACAAAAAAAGACATAGGCAAGCAACATTATTGCTCCAAAAAGTTTACTCATTTTCCAACGTGTTATTGCCTTTTTAAATTTAATTTAAAAATTTTTTTTATAATTTTTTAAATTTACCACAGAAACTATCAAAACGATAAGCATAAGAAATAAAATTCCAATAGAACAAAGCAATCCTTAAAAAAGAGTTGAGTTTGAGTTAGTTTAAGTTTTTTTATGTAGTTTGAGCCCACCCTTGAAGACCTATTGACTCTTAAGACCTACAACTTTTGAAAGGGAATATCGAGGGATTAAGGGGGATAAATACTCAGCTCTATGGAGATAAATACACAGTTCTTTATGTTAAAACATAGGTTGGTATTGAGTGTACCATAACTCTGGGTGAGTAGAAATTCTTAATCCTTAATTCTTCCAAATTCCCTTCGATTTTCCTTTTGAGAAGTTGTAGTTCTTCAGGATTGACTCAGGTAAAAATATGGAGAGAAAAATACGCGTATTAAAAACAGAATGGTAATACCAAGACTGGTCCCCCCTTTTTTTGTTCCCCTGACCATTTTGAGCTTTTTTGCTTGGCATATAATTTTCAATATATCATTCGAAAGAGCTGTTCGAGCTGAGTAGAATGATGCTGTGATCGGTTAGATTTGGCTAATCTGAACAGGATTATGAAGCTAAATCCTCGATGGACGTGCTTTTTGTGATGCTGAAAGGGATTAAAACAAATACTCATAACTATGTTTATTTAAGTCGGATTTCGATGAATCTAGTACCATTCGACTTAGCTCGAAGAGCTCTTTCGAATGATATATAATTTGCCATAAAAAGTTTAACAAATCGAAAAAATAGAAAGGAAAAAAGGGGAGGGGGGACCAGCCTTGGAATTACCCACAGAATTACCCTGACAGTAGGGATGGGCAAAATTTGCACGGAAAATAGGCAAGTAACGATATGCAAGTACGCACGAGATATACAAAATATGCATTTGCATATTTTGCCTAGCCCTAGTTATGAGAGTATAAAAATAATTTTTAACCGTTTGATCCAACAGAAATAAAATCCGTCCCTTTTATCCCTTTCTTTGCGACGGAGAGTGAAAAATGCAACAACCAAGGAATAGGAAGACCCACACAAATATCAAAAAGATTTGAACCAATAGAGCTTGAGACAGCCATGTCACCCAAACCTTTTCTCGATACAATTACACTTAAAAAAAATTTTTTTAATTTAATAATTTAAGGTACTATCCAATTATTTATCTTCATTTTTCTCTTCCGCTTTTTTTCTCGTTTAAGATGATAAGATGCAATTAATGGTTAATGAAATCTACCAAGTTCCAGCTCTGTCTGTTAGAACCCTTCCAGCATACAGTAAACCTATTGCAAATAGAAGGAATTCACAACCAAGATGGGTATTGGTTCTAATTGGAGAAGCTGGTGATGGAGAAGTTTGGTCATTTTGTAATTTTTATGAGAAAGAAGAAAAGCAGGAAGTAGAAGAAAAGGAAAGGGAGAGGGGGGGGGAGAGATACTCGGATAGTACCCCCAATTTAATTCAAAATTCAACCTAGTAATTAAATCAGGAATTGATGTTCCAGCAGCTAAAGCTGTTAATCCAATAACTTCTGTTGGAATACCTAAAGTCAATCCCGCTATAGAAGCCCACCAAACCATTAAATAAGTAAACAAAGCAATCCAAATGACTTTAAAAATTTTGCGAAGATAATTTTTTAAAATAAATTTTTATTTTTTTTCTCATACCAGAGCCAACAAAAGTGAATGCAGCATATTTTTTCCGATCCTGAAAAAGGGGAATGAGTAATTTTTAGTGATTTCGGGAGATCCACTTAATCACTTGATAGACTTCTCAGTTTCTTTTAGTTTTCTAGTTCTTTAACATACCCTGATGTCCCTCTTAATCTGACAAATCACCGGTATCATCTTTAACCCTATATCGAAGATACTTATTCTAAAGAGACTCCGAAAAGTACAGGAAATACTCCATGGAAATACTCTGTCCAACGATTTTTTTTTCATTTTTGCACATCCCTGAGAACTTCTGTTAGTTTCCGATTTCCTATTCACCTCAAAATTATTACAAACCTCTCTTTTCACATCCGGGAGAGTATAAGCTAATGGAAACATTATTGGCGCAAGAAAAAGAAAAACACATCTTTTATAAAAAGTTTTTGGCCAAGAAAGGTCTACAGATTCTTGTTGTTCTTCTTCTTCTTCTACTTTTTCTTCTTTGTTTACTTCAATAGTATCAATGACTCCACTTTCTATCATAACTTCAGGGGAGGTTAGACCGTTTCCGTTACTGTCGTCATTGCTATTTTCACAATTAAATTCATTTTTTTGGTAATCTGCATCATTTTTATTATAATCTTCTTCTACCGGGGGAAGGTGAGAAGAGGTTCCCTTAAATGTTTTTAATGTATTTTTTATATTTTAGAAATTTTTTATTGTCGTAAAAAATACAATAATTCAAAAATAATAATTTAGGCACTTACCCCAATTAACAAATTTTTGTTCGGCGGAACCAAATTTACAGGTGGAAGCCCATTGGTAATTCCTGTAGCTACAAATAGTTTAATGAATAAATAACATAAGTAGAGCCGAACCATTTCTAGAAACCTTATGTTTTTGGTAATCCTAACTTAATCCTAACCTTAAAGGGGGAATTTAAACAGGGCAAGGGTTAAATAGGACAAAAGGGGGGTTGTTTCGCCTTTTTTGGTGCTTCGTCTTTAGCTCTATGAAATCAGGCAAACCTGTCTTCATGTCTTTTCCACCAGTTTTTAAAACTTTAGAGGGGATTTTCATTTGCATATGTACATATAATTAGGGTTGCCGTTTTCGAGTCGGGCCGACGGTCGAGGCATTTTTTTTCGGGCTTGTTTTTATCGAGTCGGGCCGGTACGAGTCTTTTTCGGGCCTAACTTTATCGAGTCGGGCCGATACGAGTCTTTTTCGGGCCTAAATTTATCGAGTCGGGCACCGAGACATTTTCGAGTCTTTTTTTTTAAAAGATTTATTTAAAAATAATTAGTGGATTTGGAGGGATATCTCTGAATTAAAAGGTATATCGATGGATCAGGAGGGTAAAGGATGGGCTGAAGAGAATTGAAATGGATATCAGTGGATTTGAGGGATTAAGGTGATTTAAATTATCGGAGGATTGATGTGAGATATTGCTAGATTTGGTTTTATTAAAGGAGATCAGATGATTAAGGGGTTCAGGATCGTATATCAGATGATTAAGGTGATATATTGTAATGGGATTTAGAAGGAATGAGGAGATTTGAAGGGATATCGGGACAGTAGAAAGGAAGAAATCTGGCCACTTAGTCTTCCAAAAGTCTTAAACTTTTCGACTCCGGCGGTGAAAAAGGATGAAATCACTGATATACCTCCAAATTACTGGTGCCACTTAAATCCACACTTAATCCCTCAAACCACCTTATATCCCCAGATTACCCCTTATATCCCGGATGGTGGAATGGTGGACTGAGGGTTGCCTAATGCTGTGGTTACATAAAAGTCGCTTTGCGTTTTGCGACAGAAAATAGCTTACAAAATGATGAGAGACAAAATCGCGCGCGATTTTGTCTCCTCTTTTTCTATTATCTTTTCTGTCGCAAGACGCGCGCGATTTTTGTGTAACCGTAGCATAAGATTGCGTGTTTTTTGACTTGTAGATTTAAGATTGCGATTGTGGATTTTAATGTTAGAATTGCTGACTGCGGAAACTTCCAGACTCTCAAAGATTGAGTTTCAAAAGTTCAAATGGGACGGGATCCCGCGGGATATATCCCGTAAATCCCAATAATCCAGCTTGCCACTTAAAGCCAGTAAGTTCGAGATGTGAAGCAAAATATGGAGCTAAAAATTCTTCCTTTCAGCGCCGCAGGCGAAAATTTTTCGAATTTTGGATGGCCAAAGAGCCAGATTTCTCCAATTTTTGACCATCGAGTCTTATTCGAGTCGGGCCGACTTTTTCCGAGACAATTTTTTTCGGGCCTGTTTTTATCGAGTCGGGCCGTTACGAGTCTTTTTCGGGCCTAACTTTATCGAGTCGGGCCGTTACGAGTCTTTTTCGGGCCCAAATTTATCGAGTCGGGCCGGTACGAGACTTTTTCGGGCCAAACATCGAGGCATGACTCGATCTTTCGGTCCGAGTCGGTCCATTTTGGCAACCCTACATATAATGCATATTTCGAATTTTGTTGCATAATTCAACAAAATCCGAAATATCCCCAAACGTCACATCTCAAAATGCCCAACTAAGTAAAAATACGCAATTAGCCAAAATTGGGTTTAAAAATAGGAGAAATCTCAATAAATATGGTAGTTTAAGTGTTTTGACTAAAAATAACTGAAATTGAAGTGTAACTAATTTTGTCTAAATATTTAAGTAAAATTGAGGTTTGACTGTAAATAGATAGAAAACCTTTATTATTAAGCAATATTCCATTGTTTCCTGTATTGGCCGGTGAAACCAAAATAGTTTTAACATTCTCATTTTTTGTTGCAGTTGATGAAAGAGCATAAGCAAAGGAAGGAAGAGAACAAGTTTTGTCAAGTCGTCTACTACTCCTTCGACCTTTATTGTGTCCTCTAGCAGTTGATGCAGCATTCCGTCTGGATAATGCAATTATATGGTCGGCTGACTCTCGCTTTCGTATAATTCTCGTTGAATCTGACCGTGTTTATTTAACGTTTTTTGATCAAATCATTAGTTTTTTTTTAAATTTTCGTCAACTACCGTATTTTCTCGATTAATTCCCCACACTCGAATAATTCCCAACTATTGATCAACTCCCCGTGCCAGGGAAGGGTTGAAACAATAATTCCCCTCCCCCAATTGCTCTCTACTACACGTTCAAATTTCAAATCTCAAATAATTCAACAACCCACGGAATGTTAAAAAACCAATTTCAAGGGGAATTAAGCGAGAAAATACGGTAGTAGTATTAAAAGTATTTCAAAGAAATTATTTTTCTATTTGGTCAAAGAAAATCCTCGCCTTGGTTATTAATGTAGTTCCGTAAAATTTTATTAATGTAGTTCGCGGTTATAGGGGAAATGCCAAACAAAAAAAGTTTTAGAAATTATTTATGAAAAAGAAGAGGAGAGGAATGATATGCTATTTTATAGAAGAATAAGAAGAAGAATAAATTAAAACAAAAAATTTTATTTAAAATTATTTAAGGAAATATGGAAGAAATAAATTAATAAAAGAAATGAGAAGAAAAAGTAATTTATATTAAAACAGTGGGTTATGTTAAAATAAGAATTTTCCCCTTCCTTTTTAAATAAATTTATTCTGGCAATCAGAAATAGGGAGGAGCTCTAAAATGAAAAGAAGAAAAATGAGAGGGAGGGGGGAGTAGGAGAGATGATTATTCAACTTTTTTTTGTTGCTACTAAAGGCAATAGTTTTAGCCATTTGTTTATAGAAATATCTGATTTAGACTGGGAAATGTGTAAAAAATAAATAAATGTACATATTACAACAATGAAGGATGGAGAAATGTTAAGTATAATCTAAAAGGAATAATTTATTTGTGAAAAGGAAATTGTAGGAGGGGGGGGGGGGGGGGAAGAAGGAAGAAAAGTGTAAAAAAAGAATAAAAGTTTTTATTTTGCAAAAAAGCATAAAATATGTAAAGATCGAAAAAAGTAGATAACTAAAAGGGATTTTTGATTAAATTAATTATGTCTATAAGACAGTTGTTCATTTTAGATTTAAAGATTAAACATTGAATGTTGCAAAGCAGGTATTTTTTGGAGGATTATTTTTAGAAAGCAGGAAATGGAAGAAAAAAGAACAAACCCCCACTCATGTCAGGCGGAAGAAAACTCAAAAACTCTAATATTTTTATAATAATATACGGAATAGGGGTGTGCCTAAACAGATTTTAAAAAGCGAAACGCGAAATAATAAAAAAGTGAAAATCCGCAAAACTGGCACACTCCCGATACGGAACTACAAATTTGGGTAAATGTCCAGTTTTTTCCTTCTTAACCTTTTGGCAGGAAAGAGATACAAATAAAAACAAGAATAAAGCAAAATTTAATTGAAAACACAAATTTGGGATTTTTAAGATCAAGGAAAATACCCAAAAAATAAAACTATGGAAAATATTTTCAGAAGAATCAAGTTATTTAAATACCTGAAAATGCTGTTGATTTTGTCCCAACGTCCTTTAAAAGCTTATTTGGATCCATAGCCAACTAGAAAATTAATCAACCGACTTTAGAAGAATTTAAAAAAACCTGCAAAATTCCAGGATAGATTTCCGGAAAATTAGCCCCTGCATGAAGCAGAGGCCTTCTTAGTTCAACACCATAGACATTTTGAATTTGTGGTGTTTATTCGTTGAAGTTATTTTTTGAAAAGTCGGAAGGGGTAGAGGTTGTTGCATTATTATCTCCTCCTTCATTAACTTTGACATTTGTTGCTAATCCATCTGTTGTCTAAATAGTGAGATAAATTAGTATACATTGGGATGTCACGGATTGGGAAAAAAAGTCGGGATGGTTTAAGGAAAAATTTTTTTTGGATTTGGTTTCGGGCTGAGTTAGGGGATTACTAGGGAAGAGAAGTTTAGATTGGTGTTTGGGTCGGGGTTTCTAAAATTTTTCGGATCGAGTTTCAGTCGGGAAAAGTCCGGGTTCAGGACACTCAAAATACAAATTTAATTTAAAATACCAATTTATCTCCACATATATAGCCTAATCTTCCTTTGACCCAACGTTCTATCGTTGAATTGTATTTCATAAAAATAGCATAAATTATATAAAATGCAAACATCGCCAAAGCTTCTGTCCAATAAATACGTTCATCCATGAAGAAAAAACTTAAACAAAGAATAGCAACTCCGTAAAACGTGACATCACTAAAAATTGTTTGAAAGAAATTTAGCTGATTAGCCTAGAAAACCGATAAAGCGGCCACCAAGTCAGGCAAAGAACATTCCTCGAAAAAAGAGTGCAAAAGGAGAGAACACAAAGTATATTGAATGTTGCACTTCCAACAATTGTGCCAACCCCAACATTGTTTTCTGTTATGAACACACCAAAGAGTGAAGTAAACTGTTAAACAAAAGGGTTATGTGGAAATTGGCAAGAAGGTAAGGGCCCGTATCAAAAAACTCGGTTACCTAATCATCGACCACAAAGTAGTGGAAATCGGGGTACTTATCGGTTATCTCCCCACACATTATTTTCCTTTTATTTCCCCTTCTCTTTCTTCCCATAAGTTACAAAAATGCCACATTTTCTTTCCCTGTTTTCCCTCTTCTCCTTTCCAAAAGTTACAAAAACGTCACAGGCAAATAATTATAATTAATAATTTTATTTTAAAAAAGAGTAAATGTAATTTAATAACATTATTTAGGGGGCCAAAAATGTGCTATTTTCTTTAAAATCCATTTGAAAATACAAGTACCAGGACTTATATATTTGCTAAAAGGTGTGACACATAAAAGGCTGTGACATTTTGTAACTTTTGGGAAGAAGGAGAAGAGGGAAAAATGTGGCATTTTTGTAATTATTGAAAAGAAGAAGAGGGGAAAGGGGAGAAGGGGAAATAAAAGGAAAATAATGTGTGGGGAGATAACCGATAAGTATCGAAATCGGTATCATAAGAAAACTACATGATTAATCACTAGGGACAGCCAAAACATGAAAATGCATGTTTTGTTTCGACTTTTTTATTTCGACTTATTTTTATTCCTTACACTACATATAGCAAGAAATGACCATAAAGCGACCATAAACTTTAAATTTTATAAAATATTTCAAATATGAAACAATTTTTTTGAATATTTAAACAATTTTTCTCCATTAAACTAAATAGTAGTTATATACCTATTATATAAATTTTGTCAGAATTTACCATGTCAGTTTTCCCATTATTAATTTTTTAGAAAGTTTATATGTATAAAACAGAGCTACTTTAAATAAAAATTAATTTCTGAATCTTTAAAAATCCAAATTAGGCAAAAATTATTAAATAGGATGTGCTTTACTTTTTTGATAAAATTTCCAAAAAAACATCTATTTTGAAATAAATATTTTGTAAATTTTTCGACTAGGCATCTTTACAAATTTTATAACTTGAACTTGCTAGATTAAATTTTTAATTTTAGAGATAAGATAGAGAGCTTCTTTATGTAGAAGAAGAAATAGAGAGCTTCTTTTTTTTAGATAAAATAGAGAGCTTCTTAGTTTAATTTTTATCAAAGTTAGCTGTATGCACATAAAATGCCTATTTGTTTTATAACTTTTTTAAATTTTTAAATAAAAATTAAATTTTAAATAGAAGCTTCTTCTCTATATTATCAAAACACAATGTAGATTTAAATGTCAATGTTTTTCTTGACTCTTATGATACCGGTTGATTTTAATCGCCAGTTGATGGTTTGATCGTTTGGTGGTTACCTAACCAGCAACCTAGTTCTTATGATACGGGCCCAGACGGTCACCACCAAGAAGGTCAACTCCCCATTGATCAAATAACCCTAAATGTCAACTTCCAAAAAGTCTTTACCCAGAAGGCAAACGAGCGAATACTTATATGGGAGACTTTTTAGGTGTTGATGATTCTGGGCGAGATATTCTTTAGGGCTGATCCCGTAAAGCTTAAAAGCAAACAAATTCGGGTGCAGAACCGCCAGCCGCCATGAATGTAGCTCCAGCAACATCGTCACTAATTTCCAGCTAAAACAGTTTGTTACGAAAATTTTTTAGCTAATCTTTAAAGAGCCAGAATATACCGTGGTAAAAGTTGCGGAGAAGACATACATAAGCCATTCGATTCGTCTCGACGAGCTGAGTCGAATGATACCAAAATCCCGGTTGGACAAGCTTGTTGGAACTGGCGAGGCGCGTGCCGCGCCTAGCGATGGAGTCAATGGTCGAGGGGGACCCACGGAGACCATAGGTAAGGAGCTAAAACAAGCGGTCATAACTTTGTCCAAACCTGTTCAATCGAGCTGATTTTGGTGTCATTCGACTCAGCTCGTCGAGACGAAACGAATGACATATGTCTCATCCAAAACTTTAACCACCGATAAAAGTTTTGGAGTTTTTAAAAAGTTTTTTTTACACACTACAGCCAAGGAACCTACCATTTCAGTAATTACACCTAGAGAAGGCACAAAAAACTCATCACAAACAATTGCCAAAGCTATAAACATGTATATTAGCCCAAAAAAGTGTAGAGCAACAGCTCCACGTCTTCGTTGTTGTAGTGTGAACAAATCCGCCGGGAAAGGGTTCTGTTCTGGTTTGCTTCGATTTCCTTAAACGTGATGAGAATATTCTAGAGGGATTATTATTAGTAGTAGTTTTCTGAGCGTATGATCTTTTTTAATCTTTTTTTAATTTTAGTTTTCAAAGAACTTTATGTTAAGATAATAAAACCCCCATTTTAATTTATAGTCCACGAATTAAGTATGTACTATTCTCACTCAGTTGGGCATTTTGAGATGGGACGAATTTTTAAATGGGGTGGATTTTTGTACATTGGGACGGATCGTGGGTGGGACGAATTTAGGCGCAGAGTTAATTGAAGGGATGTTTCGGTTACGGAGCAGTTCATTTCAGTCCGCATGATTCAGTCACCTTTGTATTTATCTCGGTGGGTTGATCCTGTGGAGGGATCTAGAGGGGTTAGTAGTGATTAAAAGGGAGTATTTAGGGATTTTATTAGTTAAATCACCTAATAAACATCCATTGTTTCTATTCAACATTTCCGTATTAACCTCCCTACTGCTCCTCAGATTTTTTTGTTTGTAATTGCCTGAAGAATCCTCAAATGTCGTCAATATAAAAATGAGTGCAGAAATAAAAAGAGCAGCAAGCAAAAAGAATGGCAAATAACATCTTACAATTTGATGGCGCTTTTGCAGAAATTTTACTGAGAAATATTATTGTAATTAGATTGAGCACAAAGGCTATTTATGCACTTAAATGTAGAAAGGGGGGAGGGGGTGCGAAGGGGATTTTTACATACTTGTTAGTAATTATACCTTGCTGTTTCGGGATTTACAAGCAAGGATAGACCCAATTGCCTTCTCGGGTCGTGTTATCTGTTAAGGGCGGGTCCTGTCGTCTGACACTAAAGCAGCCACCAGCTTCCGCCAGGTATCTAATCTTATTTCCCGTTAAGTGCAAATTTCACTTACCTCTATTTTTAATAATAAATTTTTTCGTAGTTTTTGTTCTGATTATTGTAGAGAATCTATATCTTTTGTTATTTTTTGTCTTAATGTTGAGCTCTCGATTTAGTAGCATTTATTTTTCCATAAATTTGTTTGTTTTTTAATTAAATTTTTATCAATTTCTTTAAAAATAAAAATATTTTTAATGCTCAGGCAATCCTTAAATGTTAGCTTTTACACTTGTAGAGCCATTAAGTGCCCCAGGGATGAATTAAATGGATGGCAGCTGCTTGGACGACGACTGTGTGGAATCAAAAAGTTCTCGCCCAAAAGCGCGCAAAATAGAAAAAATGTTTGGAGTAAGTTTCTCAGTTTTCAAGCTTTTAATGAAGAAAAGCTTAGAGTAAATATATGCTGGAAGAGATTAACAAGGGTAAATGTCCGTTTGGCTCCACAAAGGGAATACACATTTTTCATTCATTTTCTTGCGTTAGGAGAAGTGCTCGCTCATTTTTCCTTTCCTATTATAATAGTATACCTTTTGGAACCTGGAATAAAAAAAGAAAATAATACAAATTACTTAATTATAAAGTGAAGATAAATAAATATATTTATACTATTTATGGGGATTTCCTGGTAGGGGATTTCCTACTCAGTAACCAAACAACCTTTAAAAACTTATTTATTTGTCTCATAAATGAGGGTTTGACTGCTTATTTTTATCAATGTAGTAGTTGGATTTCTCTAACACATCGCCCTCGTATCGAATTTAGACAACGTATTAAAGGGATATATGAGGGGGAGTCAAAACAGTCTAAAACACACACCCTCGGAACCGACATGAATGAACCAACGTACAAAGGAAATTAATGTCTCAGAGTGTGGTGAAGTTCAATTTGGTTTAATTCTTTTTCTATGTAATTCTATCAATATTTTTTTCCTAACCATTTTATTCATTTACCTTATATGATGATGGTCACTCAAAAATGTCTTTATCCTTTTTATTTTTCAATTATTGCGTGCCGGCTGGTAGCGCATGACTCGATGGTCATTCTTTCTCTCTTTTTTTCTCCAAAAATATTTTTTTCTACCCATTTTTTCATGCATATTTTGTCCAGCCGGATCAGCTTTACTTTTCCAACTCTTCGCCCAATGTCCATTTATCGCCAATGACCTTCATTCACATTTATTTTTTCTCTCTATTTTTTTCTTTTCATAAATTAATTTATCCTTTTCCTTTTTTGTTGACAGTGGTCAGCAATAAATAAATATATCAACTAATAAATTACCGTAAATATTCTAATAGAAGACCGGCTCTATTAGAAACTCATGCCCTATTAGAAGTCCACTCAATATATCCATTAAAGAACAAACGCCCGGGGCTTCTATTAGAACGTTTACGGAATATTTTAAAATTCCAAAGCTTTAACTAATTTTCTTTTTTATCAATCTGGCCACCCAGACGAACATCCTTCCATTTTTTACATTTTGTCTGGCGTGATATTTTATACACTCTGGACAGCCGTTATTTTATACGTTTTACTAATCGATCATTTTTTAATTTTTCTACTCAATAAAATATTTTTAAAGCCTCGAGAATGTATATCTTTCCGTTCCTGTCCTTCTCATCCCTCTTTTCTCTTCAGTTTTTATCTCAAAGTTCCTCTAATCCCCAGCCTAGGGCAACAGTGCTTTGATGGGCACTGTTGGCCATGAGAGAGAGGATAACTAAAGAGGATAGCTATATAATTAGTTTGTCTGGACAGCGGACGTGAATAGAATATATAAGAGGAGAGGGAGGGGGAGGGGGCTGCTTTTTATATTTATTTTTTCTTTTTATTTTTTTGCAAAAAATAAAAAATAAATAAAATATTTGTCGGATGGCCGTCTAGTATTTTTATAATGTTGTTGTTGTTTCTTTTTATTTTTGTTTTGTTGTTTTTACAAACAAACCAGCTGGCTTAGAATTTATATCAAAGTATGTATTACTTTTGGGGGAATGAATGTTTTCTTTTTTAAAAATTATTAAAAAAATTTTTATTGTAATTTTTTTTACTATTTGTCATTCTATGTACATTATTTTTTGGCATTTTGACATTTTCTAAAATTATTTTTATATTTGATAATTAACAATTCGGTACTTAATATTAGAGATTAGATATATCTATTTCGATTCTTTTACGACACCTCTATTCGATCTTTACTAATCACTGTTAAAAATGCTGATCTACTGGGCCTTCTTAGAATTATCTACCTTGTCCAAACACAATTGTCCAGACATGGGGCTATTCTTATTATTTACATATATTCTTTTTCAAGTATACACTAAAATTTTTGTTTGTCTAAGCCTTCTACCCCTTCAAACAATTTTTTTTCTTTCTTTCAACTTTCCCCTACCCAACCTTTTCTTATTTTTTTTACTTTCACGTAAATGTATTTATTTTTTTATTACTTTTATATAGCCCCCCCCTTATTCCTCTACAAATTTTCTGGCCTTTTTCCGTGCGCACCTACTTACTACAATTATTCGCTTTTTTTGCTTTTTGTCTGTTTGTTTATTGTCTGATATTTTTACTATTATTATTTTCATCTTTTTGTCTACAAAAAAATACAAAAAAATTATTTTATGAAAAATGGTACATACACTCTACTTTCGTTTATTTTTATTTATTTATTTTTATTGTTTAATCCCTTCAAATTCTCTGGACAGTTTTTTATTATTTCTATTTTTGTATGTAATCAAAATAATTTTTATCATAATATTTGACATACAAAATCTAGAAGAATATAGTATAATTTTTCATTTATTTTTAGCTTTTTTTCTTCCCTCATCCACTTTTTGTTTTTTATTTATTCTTGCCTTCTATTGCATCGTAAAAAACGTTGGAGCATCGTCCAGTTTGTATACTACCCCCTCCCCCCCCCCCCCCCCACCTTTTTTTATTTTTTAGCGTCTGGCCCCGTATTTCTGGGCCATTTTCTATTTTTTCTCTTCTTTTGCAATCGTACAAACGAATGGCCATCCATCTAAACAAGTCCTCTCTCCTCTCTTTTCTGGCCAGTCGGATGATTAAAAAATGTGGACGTTGGCTATTATTTCCTTCCTTTAACATTTTTTAGTTGCTCTGTTGGTCACTCAATAAACTAAAAAGAAACTAAAAAAGTAAAAAATAAACTAAAATGGGGGGGAGGGGGGGAATATTTCACAAAAACAACATTTGTCACACACTTTATTTTTTATATATTTATAACTAAAAACGCCAAGCATCTAATCGAGTATAATCATCATTATTTCATTATACAATAACATTGTTTAAATCAGAATTCTAATTTTAAAAATTATTTTCTTTAGAAAATTCTGATTTTTCTATTATTTAACGATATTCTGACTTCTTACATGGAGAGAATATTCATTCCCTTTTCTGATTTTAAAACTTTAATCAGAATTTTGATTTAAAATTTTTTGGGGTTTTCCATTGTAGTATTTCTGACCTTAATTCTGATTTTATTTTTCTGCTTATTTTTCTAAAATTCTGATATTTTTTCTTTTCTTTTTTAAATATTTACTTTTAAATTTTCTTGATAAATTTTATTTTTGTTGCCTCCTTACTTTTCTCGAATGCCTTTAGTTGAAATTTTTTTATATTCTGTCTGGCCCCCTCCCCTTCCCTACAAATGTCCAGTGTTGGCAAAATAAAAAAACGGAAAAGCGTGGTCCATTTTCTCTTTTTTTATATATTTTCCCATTTACTTACTTACATCCCCAGTCATTGCTAGGGACAGCCGCAGCTGTGTGGCTAATAATAATAATAATGTGTCCATAAGGCAAGCAAAAATACGTAGTAAACAAAATAACGAGTATATAAATAGTACTATTTTTTATTTTTTAGGTTTATCTAATTGTCCATTTACATACGTGTCCAAATACTCCTCCACAAAATATGTTATTTTCTGGTTAATATAGTAGTTTTCCAGGAAAATATTTTCCAGAAAATCACATTTTTATATGTACCTTTTCTGGTGAATTGTATTTTTTAAATTTATTTTCTGGAAATTCTTTTTTATACATATACATAAATAATTCATTTCCTTGCCAATTTCCATTTAATTTGATGTCCCAATTTTCTACTATTTAACCAGAGCACAGCCATCACTTGGTCATTGAGGGTTAGGACGATTACTGCTAGAAGCGCAATTGCCTACACAATCGCGCAACAATTTTTATTTTTATAACAACCAGTTTTTTCTTTTTATTTTTTCTTCTCTTTAATTTTTGTCTACAAAAATTAGAGAGAATCTTCTTATCAAAAACCTGTTGTTGTTGCTCTTTCTTAATTCTTCTCTTTTTTTGTGTCCACGCCTTAAATGGGAGGAAGGACTTTTGTGCTAACTTTTTGGCCATCCTTTTGGTCCTTTTATTTTTATTTATTTAATTTTTAGTTAAGCTTTTTTAGCTATTTATTTGTCCAATTTTTTGGGGTTTTTTTAGATTTTGCTTCAACTTTTTTTTTAAATTTTAGTCAAAAAAGCTCCAGAAAAATAAAAAGAACACCAACAAAAATATTTAAAAAAAGATTTCTCTTTTACCGGCTGTCATATAAAAATACTAAAAATAATATAAGAACGCCTATATCATTTGGCCAAGTGTCCGTTAAGGATAAAAGAAATATTTATAGTAGACAGTTCACAATTATTTATTTTTTTCTTCTTATTTTTCTGTTGTTGTTTGGTTGATTTGTTTTTTTTCTAAAAATGTTTGGGGGGGGGGGGGGGGCTTTTTGTTGCTTGCTCATTTTCTTTTTTTCTTCTTCTTTTTTATGATTAAGTCTTTTACTAAAATGTTTGTATATTCTCTCCTCTTTTTTCTGTTTGTTTACTCATGGCCAGTCTCGGCCACCAATCTCGCATTCTTCTTTTTTTTCTTTCTTTTTTCCTTTCACTTTTATATATTTTCTTCTTTAAAAGCATGTTCGGACATTTTATTAAAAATTTCCAATCAAAAATAAAATGAATATATATTTTTATATACATATCATTTAGTACAGCAACAACATTTATTGTTCTTTTTATTTATTGTTGCCTGATTCTGATTTTAAAAAGTTTTGAAAATTATTTTTCTGAGACAACATCTTCTATATTTTCCCTCTTTACTTAAATCTCTTTTAATTCATTTCTGGCAAAATTTTCAAATAAAACTTTTTATAACACATCAAACTAATTAATATTTTTTAAGTTCACTTCATCTTTTAATTATTTATTTATTTAATTCTTGTTAAATTTTTATGCTTGGTTCAAATTTGTTTATTTTATTTTAATCTTTCTTTTGCTTAATTAACAAAATTGTAGCCCTTTGTTTCTTTTTTTACTCTCATATCAATTTTACTTTTGTTTCTATTTTTGTTCTTTTTTTAAATAAAAACATTTATTTATCTCTAAAAATAGCCGAAAGTAGCACAAAACAGAAAATCTTGAGTACAACTTTTTCCTTCTATTTATTATTCCATCAATGCGCCTTTAAAGAATTGTTTCTTTTAATCACCCTTCATTTAAATCCTCCAATTTGCTTTCAAACCTTTTTAGTTGTTTTTACTTTAACTTTTTTTTCAATTTTTGTTTTATTTAAAGTTTAAATAAAAAAAGATGGTCACGAGATTCCGGTAAGGACGAAGGCTATTCCTCTCCCCTCTCCCCGTTCGTCGTCAATATATGTCAACCGGCTGGTTATATTTCTCTCTCAACCAACGTCCCCCCTCCCCTTTTTTTGTTGTATTGCGCCTTTGTTTGTTCTCAACAAATAGAGACAGAGCAATTCTTTCTACACAATCATTTTTCTATACAAAAGCGAAAGTGAACACACTCACACGGATTGAAAGGAGAAACGTGAAAAAAATTTTTTTGGTTGGAGAAAGTGAAAGATGAGGATCGGAAAGAGGAGGTAAGAATAAAAAGAATAAAAAAAGTAAATGGCCAATTTTTGAATGACTGAAATGTTCGATTATTGATAGAAGAAAAGGTTGAGGTGATGGCCATGCTGGTATAACTGGTATAACAACTGGTATAACAATTTTTGCCATGCTATATAACAAAAATTTATATCTATAATTCAGTTAAAACTTCTAATTCGACATTTTTAGGTTGTAAAGACTTTAAAATAAATACCTAAATTAGGTTGTATAAATCCCTCAGTAAACATTATTCAAAAATTAATTTGAGCTTCTCACGCCGTAACTGTTTCAAGAAAAAATAGATTACAACTAGAGACCGGATCGATACGTTATATCGATGGAAAATATCGATATTATCGATACCTAAAGTCCGGTCTCTAGTTATACCCTAAAAATCCAATCTCTTCTAGCCATTTGCAAATTGCTTCATTTCTTCAATTTTCCTCCTTTAATTTTATTATTTGATTTGCTTCAGTTTCAATTTTTTAATATTTATTTCCTTAATTTTATTTTTATTTGACCATTTTCGTTTACTTTTTTGTCATTTCTTTTTCAAATTATCAAAAAAATATATTGCGCAATCCTTCCCTTTTTACTCTTATTAGAATGCCCCCTTCTCCTTTCCTAAAAGAACATAAGGAAAAATTTTTTTATAAAAATTGGCGAAGTAAAGAAAGGATCAGCCGACCATTCAGTCTGTCAGGGCAACAAACACACAACCTGCCAGCCATCAAAAAATAAAATAAAAAAATTCACATTGTTTGTGCTCCCCAAAAACAGCAACAACAACAACAACAACTTCTCCATTTTTATGTCCCATTATCTACTTCACCAAAAAAATTTCTTCATTTTTTAAAAATTCACTTACAATTGGACACAACTAGTACACATACATAATAATAAAACTTGTTTTATTAAAAGGAAATGGAAGGAATGAGGGAGGGGGGGGGGGGAATATAATTTAAATGGAATTAACTTTATAGTGGATATTTGGGGAAGATTTATTTTTGAAGAGAGCTTTTGTGGAGATGTTTAGCCCTTCAAAATTATAGTTGCCGTTTTCGAGTCTGTCCGACGTTCCAGGCATTTTTCGGGCTTGTTTTTATCGGAGCAGGCCATGCGAGTCACTTTCGGGCCAGATATTCTATGTATACCCGACTGACTCCAACTTTCGGACCGAGTCGAAGCCCTATTCAAAATGATAAGATAAAGAAAATTCTAAATATTCTTCCAACTTTTTTACATTTTTTATTGTCCCTCACTTCGTATAGTATATGTATGTGTATACAAATGTCACTCAACAAAAGGGACGTCGGTCTACAGCGCTAGTTCGCGTGAAGAGTTGAGAGGGTTAAAGCAATTTTTAGAGGGAATATATAAAAGAGAATATATAAAAAAAGAGAAGGGATCGTTGAAGAGCTGGCCAAGCATGAGTGGGAGGTTGGTGGTGGTGGTGGTGAGTGGAATGAATAAAGCAAGAAAAAAAGAGTGACGAAGTTGACTGACTGTGAGCCGATTTCTTTTTTCCCTCAAAAAGCTAAGCTAAAATAACTGGAACCAATGCTATTTTATAGATAATTTGAGAACTTTAATCTTCTAAATTATTTAGGTATATTTGCTAAATATCAGTCCGACCAATTAGCGTTGAGCTGTATCGGGATCCTGTCAGGTATTGTGCGGTATTTTTCAATCCCGATACCACGCCGATTTGCCCTATTGAATTTTTGGAGCGTCGAAAAATAGAATGGCGGCCATTCTTTTAGAATAAATACGGTATTTATTTTCACAATTTTTGTTTCACCTAAAGTTTCGTGAAACAAAAGAGAAGAGAATATGGTAGAATTGGAAGTGATATCATCATTAATTTATCAGAGATATTAAGGGATATCTGGTGATATAAGCAGGCCACATATATCGGAGGGTATCATCTCTCTTACTTCCCAAAATCCCTCGATATCCGTAGTTAAATTTTTAAAGTTTATTTTTTCATTACTAGTTCTTGAGTTGCATTTATTATTTTTATGTTGTTTAAAGCTTCCTCTAATTAAATTCCACACCAAGCTGATTGAAAAATAGAATTTTTGTCCTCACCTGCTTCTAATTTATATTTCGTTTTAATCTTGTATTTATTTAATTTTTGTTTCTATTTTTAATTCCTTTTTTAAACATTTTTTTACTTTTTTCCATCTTTCGATTTTTCTTTTTGCAAACAAATTCTCGCCCTTTCCTTCTCTCATTCGATTTCCGAATGGCCATCGACTGCTGTTTGGTCGAACGAACGGCTGGCGCTGGTCGCTATTATAAATGGTCTCTGATCTCCCCTTGTGACCAAATGGCCTTCTTCTTTTACTTGCATATTCTTTCTCTCATTTTTTCTTCAATACTTTCATTTTCCCGTGTGTTCCATTCCATTCTCTCATCCCGTCCCCTTTTTTTGACTACTTCTCAATTTTTCTTTACTTTTATTTTTGCCATTGTATGTACCCAGGTATTAACTCTAAGTAAATGCAGGCCAAGACAATATTTTTTCCAAAAGACCATCTATTTTTCTTCTATAGGTCACGGGATTTTTAAACTAAAAAATAATCCCATTCTTTCCTCTTTTTCCTTTTAGCCACCAAACATTTTCTATTTTTTGCCCTTTTCACTAGGAAATCTAAAAAATAGTGAATTTCTAAAGAGTTCTTTGAGAAGGTCCGCAAGTCCATTCGTTCCAACCAACTGTCATGGACACATCTCTAACTCTCTTCTTCTTTTGCTTAATCCTTTTGAGTTCCACTGAGCCTTCTTTCAATCTTGGAACGATTCTTTAGCCAGTGGAAGGGTTTCGAGGAAGGAATTTTTTTTAGTTTTTTTTTTAAATTTTTGACTCTATTTTAGTTTTATTCTTTTCTTTTTCTCTAACTTCAACTACTTTTCATAGCCTTTTCCACGCAAATGTTAGAGTGAGTTAGAGGAGAGTGTGACCGGCTGGTTGGTTAGAAGCTTTGGCCATTGCTGTTTTTCGCACTTATTTTTTTCTCTCCCTCTTTCTCTTTTATTTTTTTACTATTATTTCATTGCTGCTATTTTATTCTCTTCACGTCTCTCAACAAACAACCAGTTTTTTTGCTGTCCAATACCCCACACACATATTAAATATATTCCCATAGCTATACACTAATTCTCTTCTCTTTCCTCCATCAAGCATTGAAGACAGCCTGTTCGACTGGCTGGCTGATGTTGGTTGCCCTTCACCCTCTTTTCTCACTCTCTCTCTCTCTCATTTTTCTCTTTTTATCTCTTTCCTCTTTTTCTTTCAAATGTCCAAAAACGGCTGCTGGCCAGTCGTCGCTGTCGTCCTCATCGGTTGGCGACTGGTTTGTAGTGTTGTCAGATGGCCTCTCCCCCCTTTTCTTATTTCCTATTTATTCTCTTTTTTTATTGTTATTTACCCACGTTCCTTTTCTCTCCGTTTTTCGCCTCATTTTCTTATTTCGTTTTTCTTTTTTTTTTTGCTTAGTCCAGTCCCTTCCAAATGTCCGTCCGTCAAATAGTTGTTCGTGTTCATTTTTCTTCCTTTTTATTTTTTTCTCGATCGATTCACGCACATTTTCACCTCAAGAAATAATCATAATCACCAATATAAATGGCCTTTAAAGATTTTTGTTGCTATGAGTTGAGTTTCAATTTAGTTTTGCTTCGTTTATTTATTTCCTTTTAAACTTGTCGAGATAACTTTCGAATTATTTTTGGTAGCCTGTCATAT
This sequence comes from Meloidogyne incognita, assembly GCA_036172945.1. NCBI lineage: Eukaryota > Metazoa > Nematoda > Chromadorea > Rhabditida > Meloidogynidae > Meloidogyne > Meloidogyne incognita. The sequence continues at coordinate 4,700,243 of JARQAC010000002.1, forward strand.
TGGAACGGACATATCGGGATATTCCAATGCACGAACAGTTACACTACTGATTTTGGAACTTACATACGGTCATTGGGTCTTGGATAGTTACGGCAATCCCGATATGTCCCAACCATACTAGTGATGCTCGGGTATCCCGACTCCCGAATTGTAAATGTTCCCGAGGTCATTTCCCGACCTGACTACAGTTTCCCTGGTTTTTTCCTCTTACGAGCATCACTACCATCTTTTTGAGTCTGGAGTTTGGATTTTCTATTTCAGTCTTTTTAAGTTAAGCCAATCCGAGACAATTTTTCTGTTCTCAATTTTTCCTTGTAAAAAATTTGCTTCAATTTTTTAAATTTAAAATTTGTACTTGTGGGTACACCTTTTTGTGACTTCTTTTGTCTTTTTAAAAATAATAAGGGTTATCTTTCCTCAATCTCTCCAACCATTAAAATATTCTTCATTTCCATTACTCCCTAAAAAATCCTTTTGGCCATAATTATTTAAATTGGGTGACTCTTTAAAAATTTGGACACCTGCCTTTCTTTTTTCTTTTTTCAGCATCTACATTTATTTTTTTCTCTTTTAATTTATTTTGAAATTTCTTAAAAAATTTTTAAATTAAAAGTTAACTGACCCGGCTATTATTGTCAGCCGTTAATAAGGCCAAAAAGTAGAAACCGTATTTCCCACAATAGTGCCTCATGGGGCTGTATTTTTCAACTTCCTTCGGGCTGGGGATGTATTAGAGGATAGGACACTAATTAAGGGGATAGCGGGGGGGGGGGGGGGGGTATTCATCTAGTATGACTTGAAAAACCATTTTATTAAGAAAAACGTTTTCCTGAAATGTTCACCTATTATCGCCTAAAACATTTTTAAAAGCTGGCCACAAGCTCTTAGACGTCCTCAACAATTTTTTTCCTTACAATGGTTTTTCCCCTCAACGCTATTTTTTATTGCCTTTTAAACATGTTTTCTGTCTGACCACTCTTTCCAGCAATGTTCCTCCCCTAAGGCGGTTGGCAATAGCGGCCGGCTGACAGAAATGTATATGTATATAATAGCAACAACAACATAGCAAATAACCAAAAAGGCAAAAAAATTTTTGTTGTTGTACTTGGAAGAGGTATTATATTATATTTTATCTTTTCTTCCAAGATGGCTAAAAATAGAGAATCTTTTTTTTGGTAGCCCTCAAATGTAGTGGTCGTTCAACATAATCACCCCACCATTAGAGTATTTGTAATTGAATATGTTTTTTTTATTTAATTTTTTTTCATATCAGTTGGAAAAATAAATAAAATAATGTGCCCAATGGCCTCATAACCAACCGCCCTTTTCTTCCAACTGGCCGTTTGAATTGCTATTTAGTAGTACATAAATACTTTTTTTATTAATTTCGCTATAACCTCTTTTTCTCATTTTTAATATATACCGACCGGTTCTCGCTAACAGCGTTCGCGCTTATTTTTTTCTAAACTTTTTTTCTATTAGACAGGTTCACAAACACACCTCCATGCGTTTTATTCTTTTTTTTTTACGCAATCATCTTTTCCTTTAAAAATTTTTTTCTTTAAAAGTTGTATCCCTCAAAACGCGATTTTATTTATTGTATTTATTTTCTTAAGAAATTTATTTTTAAAAAATAGATTTTTTCAATAATGTATATACAAAAGTCCACGTCTATAAGTGGTTATTGTAAAAAATTCTTAATTTTTTAAAAATATTTTTATATTTTTTAAATATTTTTTTCCCTTTTTTGCTTTATAAAATAATCACTTTTGTAAGTAACCGACAATTGTTGTGAACTTTGTTAAAAATCCCCTAATTTAAAAAAAAAATTATTTTTATTCAAAAATTTCAGGGCAGTCAACAATCTTTAATTTACATCTAAATAACAAAAAAACTTTGACGACCTCTTTGCCTTCCAACAATTAAAATTCTTCTTTCCGATTTTTATTATGTTGCGCATTTTCTTTGTATAATAAAAATTAGCAACAAATTTACAACTGACCAGTGACCAGCTTTTTATTTGGAAAAACAGAATAAAATAAATTAACTACACAGCTTGAGTCTACTTGTATGTAAGGCTTTTTTTGAAGAATATTTTTTTTTGAAATACAAAATTCAAATTTTGATTTATTTAATTGTAAAAAATTTACAGCTGCATTATTTAAGTTGCATATTCTGATTTATCTTTTTTCTGATTTTTTACAAACTTACAATTCTGATTTTTAAATAAATCAACCTATTTTTATTTCAGCTAAAATTAATGTTTTAGTTGTTCTGATTCCATCTCTGGTCTTTTCGCATGTGAAAAGCAGAATTATTCTGATTATATTCTCTTCGCTCTAGCTTCACCAACAAAGTTTTATTATTTTACTGTTTCACATTTTACGGTTTCCAAAGGCAAGAATATTTGTAATGTAAAATAAAATATACATTTTAGCGCCTTATTATTATATAAAAAAGAACTGCCTCTTTTTTTTAATTTCCCGGTGATTGTCTAATTTTTTCCTCGGTTCAACAAAACAAAAATTTATTCAATATTCCTAAAAATTTAAAAATAGCAACAACTCGTAGAAGATTTTATTCTTCTTCTACTTCAACAACAAATTCAAATAATTTAAGTGTCTTAGAGTCAATAAAAACGCCTTCAACAGCTATACTTCCTTCAACTTGTACTCCTACTAGTTGTAAAAAATCCTCTCCATTTTTTGTTACGTCAACAAAAAAGTTGTCTTCTAAGGAAGTTAATAGTGAACAACAACAAATACTAGGCAGTTAACACATACATATAATTCTCAAAATTTCCATTTAAAGGAAGTACTACAACGCTGGGTCTGTCTTTACGCAGTCGCCAGCAGATGACTAGCATTGACACACACCAGCAACAACAACAAAATCAACAACAGCACACTGTTCAATCATCATTATCAACCCTTCCCCCTCCTTTACTTGTGCCAAGAAAAAGAGGACGTAAGAAACGTGAGGAGAATATTGATGCACTTAATGAAGAAGAAGGGAGTTCAACACAAGTTGCTAATTCTCAAAAAATTCAAAAACCTCTAAATAGACTACACGGAGGTGGAGGTAAAAATTATTATTTTGGACAGAACTGAATTCTTTTAAAATTTGCAAAAGGGGAAAGAGTATATATTCTTATGTCTGGGTTAACCTAATACTACTTTTAATTGATGTCCTTAATTCTCCACATTTATCGCTCTATATCATCTTAAATAATAGATGGAATACCTCTAGCATCTTCAGACAGTGGAATTTCTGAATCAAATGTAGTTGAAGACCCTTGTACAGTTATAACAAGTATGACTGGAAATACTTCAACAACCATGATATCGGCTAATTTATCTAATGACGGATCACCTAGGCGACATCGTGATGCTAGTCATGCTTCTATTAGGTATCATTTAAGAATTATTTTTGAGAATTTTAATAAAATAAGAATTTATTTTAATTGACAAAATAAATAAAAATTTGTTTTTAACTGTATTTTTTATTAAAGCAAAAATTTAATTTAAAGTGCTTCAACAACCGTCAGAGAGCGGCAACTTCGTAGGCCAGCTGATTGTAAGGCACAGAAGCAATTAATAATTCCATTGAAAAAACGCCGAGGTAGACCGCGCAAACGGCCGGCTGATGAAGATGCAGACGAAGAAGAAGAGGAAGAAATTGAAAGTGAAGATGATGAAAAGAAAAAGGAAGATGATGATGGAAAGCGTTTATCTTTTTCTAGAAGGTCAGGTCGTGTAGCAGAACAGGAACACAAAAAACGAGAAAAGGATGACGAGGATGAAGAGAGGGAAGGAAGAATGATTATTAAAGAAGACGAAATTGGAGATTGTCCTTTAAACATTGAGAGGGAAGTTGTGGAGGAGGAAAAGGAGGAGGATGAGGATCAAGATGAGGTAAAAGATAATGAGGAAAACTTTAAGAAACCTTCAGAAATGGATGGACAAAGTTTAAGAGGTGATTAAATAATTAATTTTTGAAATGTGAGGGATTGGTCAATAAATGGTTATAAATATCTTGTCTTTATCCCGGGCCTTGTCTTGTTTCCCAGGCCTTATTTTGTGTTCCAGGCAAGTATCGTCCTTTGTATCCCTGGATACTTTGCCTAAGTTTTGTTTAAAATTTTAAAATTTTTTAGAAGAACGGATTTTGGAAGAACCTCTTCCTATGGAAGAAAATGAAGATGAAAATAAAAAAGATGAAAAAGAAGAAGAAGAGAATCAACCCTCTTCTCAATTTCAATCCATTTCAACAACAACACCATCAAAACTTGTAAAAATATCAGAAAAATTGGTATCAACAAAATTATTATCAGAACAACACCCTTTACCAGCAAAAAGAATGCGTAAAGAAGAGGAAGAAGTAAAACAGAATAAAGTTGATTTAATTGTTTGCAGTAATTGTGGGGATAAATGGCCAATTTCTGATTTTGATCAATTTATTGAACATAAAATTGCACATTGTAGTATGTTGTTTTTTTTATTAAAAAAATTAAATAAAAAATTTAAATTATAAAAAGGAAAAGAAAGAAATTTTTAATAATTTAATTTCTTTTTAATTTTTAGCTCAACATTGTAGAAATTCTGATATTTTAGAATTTAATTCAAAAGACATTAATATTAAACAAAAAAGAAGTAATTTTCAACAGCCTCCTTTACTAAACAAATTAACGGCTACAAGTAATTGTTGTAGTCAATCTGTACAGAATCATTGTTGTTGTTGTTCCAACAATAAATTGAACTGTAGCAATGAATTACTCAAAAATCAAAGAGAAGTTGGAACAGATATTCCAAATTTTGAAGAAAAAAATACAGAAAATAAAAATAAAATTGTTGGAGAACCTGGTCCATTTACTTGTCATTCTTGCAAACAAAAATGCCCTCAAATATGGGCGTTACTCGAGCATGTTTTTACGGCTCATGGTTTTCGTATATCTGACGAACATTTACCAAATTTTTGCTATCCACAGCTTGGTGGGTTTTTCTGATTTTAAATTCTGATTTTAATTTTCATTTTTTATATTTAGTTTCTGCTAGTAGTCTAATCTCTCAACAACAATTTGCTTCTTTTTCTAATCCAGAGGCCTTGGGAGGACTACAACGACCTAACTTTTTGACTGTTAAAGACCATCAAACGGTTACAAGGCGTAGTAATTCTACCGGGGAATCCAACAATACATTGTCTGGAGGGGAAAGTCAACCTGTAACTCCAACGGCATCATTACTTACTGCACGAAGTTTTTCTTTAACCTTTTAGTTTTTCTTTTAATTTTTATATTTCCAGAAGCAACACGCCCTCTTGTTCCCACAAAATCCTCTTTTTCTCTTAACGCCTTTTGCTCTGAGCGACTTCGAGAAATGGCAGAAAAAGCAGGGGGAGAAAACGCAGCAAAAGATTCACCTCCTCCTTCTACAAGGAGGCTTATGGCAACAAATGATGAACAACAACAACGAAATAGTCGCCAATCATCTAATAATCATTTAACAGCAACATTTGCAGAACAACTAAATTCTGCCGCCTTTCTAACAAGTGGATTTTCCTCTAATGGAACTGCAGGAGGAGGAGGGGGAGGGCCTTTTACTCTTGGTCAGTCACTCGTGCATGCTTTGCAACAGAGTGGGCATGGCACTATACAGGTACTTTAATTCAAAGATTCTGTTAAATTTTGAGAAGTAATAAAAGGAAATTTTATCGGTATGAAGATTTGAACCAGGGATAGGCTTTCTTTCACAGTTCCTCCTTTCTTAACCATCTACTTTTTTCACTCTTTTTTTAACCCTCGCGCTTCCGCTTTTTGCGGTAATCGCCATGTGAGGTCCATCGAGTACAAGATTGGGTGTCCAATTCTCCGAAGTCTAAAATCTTCAATTGACTCGTCTTATTTTTTCAATACCTGGGGATGAATTGTCTTCTAATTTAAAATGTTTTCCTTAATTAATCCTTAAATTTTAAAGAGTGTTAACGACTTTTTCCAGCCACATGTATTAGCAGCTATTCAAAACTATTACATACAACTAGGCCAACAGCAATCACCCCAACATTTATCCCAACAAAACAGCAATGTTTCAAATAATTGTAATGGCAACTCTTTTACTTCAAATATTATTTCCCCAAATAATATTTCTTCTCCTACAGCAACAGCGGCAATTTTACAACAAGCTGCCTCTGCTGCAAAAAATGCGGGAACATCCTCCTCATCTTCTAATACATTATTTGGATTAAATCAACAACAACAACATTCTTCTTCTGTTACTGTTACTTCTGCTTCAACAATTTTAGGGTTAGCAAATTTAATGGCTGCTGCAAAACGTTATGGTAATAGTAGTAGTAGTGGAGGAGGTTGTGTTACACCAACAAAAATGCTTTGTAATAATTCTTCTGATATTTTATTTCAACAAAATTCTGGTAATGAAATACAACAACAACAACATTCTTCTGTTTCTCGACAATTATCTTCTTCTATCCCTCTAATTAATAATTCTAATATTACCCCTCAAACTGGAGGAGTTATTTCAAGTCCTGTTGGTGGAGGAATATTAAGACGTTCTCCTCTGCTTAGTCAACTGGTAAAAAATTCAAAAATTATCAGAAATTATCCATTTTTATTCAGGCTTCACCAACAGCCCCGTCAACATCATTTTCACCCAGTCCCGTCAATGCTATTAACAAAACTCAAAACAACAGATTATTAACACCTTCACGTCGAACATGTTCAGCAGCTAATGTTTTAAGTATTGCAGCGTCGTTAACTCCACATTCTTCAATTGGTAAATTTAAATACCTGAATTTCCTAATAGAAGCCCATCTCTAATAGAGGCCCCTGCTCTAGTGGAGGCCCGTCTCTAATAGAAGCCACTGTCCAATTAATTACCCAGGGCTTTTATTAGGATATTTACTGTAATTCTGATATATAAAATGGATAGTTAATTAATTAATTTCAGAAATCGGGACATTTCCAGGTAGTGAATCTGGAATTCCAACAGCTACAGACTGCGAGGAGAATGAAGATAATGATGGGGATATTGAATTGGATGTTTCTGGTGATATTGAAGATGGAAGAAAGGAAGGAAATGGAAATGAAGTAATTAATGAAGGGACAAATAAAAATGAAAGTAATAAGAATTTACCGATTCTTGAAGATGGAGAATTGGCAGAACCAGCTGCTAAACGTGACCCGAAGGCGAAAAAGGATAGGTAAAAATACGCAGAGTTTCAAAATTAATTCCATTAAAAGATGCTCATTTTGCCAAAAAGTGTTTACAAATCGTTCCAATTTAATTGTACATCTCCGCTCACATACAGGCGAAAAACCTTATAAATGTCAGCTTTGTCCTTATGCATGTGCGCAGAGTTCAAAATTAACAAGGCATATGAGAACACATGGGCAACAGGGAAAAGAGGTTTAAATAATTCTGTTCTGATTTTTGGCGAAATATTTTTAAAATCAAAAACAAATAAAATCTGAATATTTCTGATTTTATCCTTCATTTTGTTTAAATACAATTATCAGAATATTATTAAAAACATAAAAATATAAATAAACCAGAATATTTGTATTTTCCAGGTTTTTAACTGCAGTATTTGTCAAATGCCCTTTTCTGTACACTCAACACTCGAAAAACACGTTTGTTGCCAATTTTAATTTAAACTTTAAAATAAAAATAAATAGATGCGAAAATGTGTTGTACAAAATGGATATGGAAATAATTCTAGTTCAAAAAATGACAAACAAATTCCAACAACAACATCTGCTACAGAGCAAACAGAAAATGATGTTGATACAGCTAATAATCATCAACAGCAGTCAAGTCAACAACAACAAAATTTAGGTAAAATAATTTTTTTAAAGATTTATATCAAAATTAAATGATACGGGAAAAATTTTTTTCTCTTCTTTAGCCGACACATTAAAGCACATTCCCGATGCTAATTCTATTGCAGCATTGTTAGAATTGAGTAAAGGTCCCAGCAATTCTTTGGTTGAAACAAGGAATAATATTGAGGGAGAAGTAGCATCAGCATCATGCAATGCATCATCTTCTTTGCCTCATAACATTGCCCAGTCTAACAGGCTTGTTCTTAATTGGCTTCAGGTGATTTAAAAGAAAACTTCAAAGAAGAATTTTTTCTTGGAATTTTAGGCGTTGAATGTCAATGCCCAAACAAGCAATGTAACCACATTAATTGGTCCTAATAGCGGAGAAAGTCTTCCAGTTGAAGCACACGTTGCTGCTGGAGAACCTGATATTGAAACAGATCCTGATATAACAGAAGCTGCCGATTTGGCTATTAAAAAGGTGGGTAGATAAATTTGTATTTTTCTCCTTTAAATAAAAATACAAAATTCTGATATTTTAGCAATTATATAAAAATACAAAAGTCTATAAAGATTTTAATTCTTGTATAAATACAAATTAAATTATATAAAAATTCTGATAAAATACACCTTCATACTTGTATCAGAATCATAATTTTGTATTTTTTAGAAGCAAATAAAAATTTCGAAAATTTTTTTAAAGGAGAGATCGACTCCAGTATAAACACATTTTTGTGATTGCTTTCTCTCTTTTCAAATTTTAACTTCAATCCTTCGCGTCTTTTTATTAAGAATCCTTTCCAAGCTTCTCTCATTTTATTTTTTAAAAATTATTTTTGGCTTCTCTGAATATTATAAAAAACAAATTAAAAAAGGCTTTACATATATTTTAATCCCACAAATTTTTATTCTTTTTATTTTTTCCGTCCATTAATTTTCCGAAAATTTTATTCCCTTAATTTATAGCAGGGCTCCGATTCGTACTTTATTTGAAAGTACAGTACTTTAAAATCGACCTCCGTACTTACAAAAATGAATTTGTACTTTATTGAAAGTATGTACTTTAAAATCACAATTTTGAAAAAAATGGAAGAAATCTGGCCTAAAGACCTCTATAATTCTCAAAATTTTTGCCTGCGGCGCTGAAAATGGAAGAAATCTGACTTAAGGACCTCCAAAATTCTCAAAATTTTCGCCTGCGGCGCAAAAAATGGAAGAAATCTGGCCTAAAGACCTCCAAAATTCTCAAAATTTTCGCCTGCGGCGCAATTTTGGATTTGAAAAACTTTTTTGTGGCGTCTTCGGCATCACAAAAAAGTGCATTGAAATGCACAAAATGCTCAGTGGAAACAAGAAATTATTAGAAAAGATTCATTTAGGAGAGAAATATAAAAGATTTGAGCATGAATAAATATTTTCTAATTTAATTTTGAGTGTACTTTAAATTTGGAAATTTTCTCCCTATATACTTTTAAATCGAGATTTTTATACTTTTGATAGGCATTTTGTCGATCGGAACCCTGATTTATAGGCTTATTCTGTATATTGAGGCTAAGACTTTACAGATTTTTTTGGACATAAGTTTCAACAATTAAATTCTTTTTCTTGATTTTTAATTCAAGCTTTAATTCGTTCCCCCAATTTTTTTAAAATTAAATATTAAACTAATTATTCAATAACAGAGTATTTTGAAGCCTATAAATATGTCTCTCTCTCTTTTTTCTTCTGTATTTTTAGCATAAAAATTCACTGATATCATTTTTTCTTAGGACCGAATATTATATATTCTTTATCTCTTTTCCTTATTAGAATAGAATAATTCTAAAAAACAATTAATTGTAACAAAAACAATTAATTTTGCAACAATTTTTGCTGAACCCAAAAGATCTATCAAACACCAACTATTTAGTGATTATCTCTAGGGCATTTGTTTATTCAATTAATTGTTTTAATTTCCCATAAATATAGAAAAAACTCCTTGTTAACGCAATTCTTTCAAATTTCTTTTCTTTAGAGCCTTGGACACTTATTAAAAAATATTTCTATAAATTTTTAGTATTTTTAAAAATATAATTAGTTTAACTCTTGGTAAAAAAGTTAAATGTCCAGTTGACTCCCCTAACCTGTTCGCAAAGAGAATCCGAATTCTTCATTTCTTTTGGGGGAGGACAGGTGGGGAGTCAACTGGACATTTACCGGTAAAACACATACTCTTTTCCCTTTTTTCATTAAAATGTTATTTAAAACAAGTTTGAGAGAAAAAAACATTTTTGCTTCAATTGGAATATTAAAGAGATATCTGAAGCAAAAAGAAATCTTTTAAACTTGTTTTGCCCTTTCAAATTTTTTAGTTTTCCAAGCCGAGCAAAATTGTGATATATATAAATGAAATTTATCCTCACAAAAGTAAATTTACACTTCGGCTATTTAAAAAAAAACAAATTTTTGTCTAAATATGAAGCTTTATTTCTGAGAAAAAGTTTGTTTCAAGTTGGGAATATTTGTTTTAAGTTTTTCAGAATCAAAGCCTGCTTCAGGTTGTTTCTCAATTAAAAAAATAAACATTTTTCTGAAAATGTTTTAGACAAAAATTTGTTTCTATTATTCCCCCCATCCTCAAATGAAATTGTAGCTTTTACTAAAAATTAAATATTTTTTATATATATTTCCCGGTTAGCGCCTTTTCTTTATTAAAAACATTTTTAAAATTGTTTTAATAAAATTTTAAAAATTTTATTAATATTTTTATTTAATTTTTTTTGTTTATACATAAATACCCTCTTCTTTGGCAACCCGGTATTTTATTTTATTCTTTCTTTTTTTTATTTTTAGAGTAAAACTGGATAAGTTTTTTTTAAAAATTGTCTAAATTCAGTTAAATTCTTATTTATATTTAAAGAAAGAAAATTAATTGGGAGCTAGCCGACATTAAAAAATTTTTTTCTAATTTTTCTTTTAATTGTTAGCACATTTTTAAATTTAGTTATATGTTTATATACAGTCAACTTTCGTTTATTTAAAGTTTTCTTCATAAAATCTTAGCCTTTTTTACAAGCTTTCCCCAGTTTTTTTTCATTAAGCTCTTTCCCCATCATAATCTTTTAATTTTAATTAATAGAAAGTTGACTGAACAGTCAGAGCTCACTATAAGATATACCCGCTACATTTACCTAAATTTAAGTTATGTTTTTTTTAATTTTCAGTTGGTCATTGGGTGGGAAGGGGGGAGGGGCGGACGGTCTGGGCGATTTTTCCCTTTTTACGTTACCTCCTCATTATAAGATTTTTATCCTTATAGCGAATTCTGACTGAATTTTAATTTTCATTTTATTATTTAAATTTTGCAGTTTTTAATAAAAAAACATGAATGGCAGCCCGGTGATGTGTATATTAAACCAATTCTTTTTTTTTAATTTTTTTTAAAAATTTGTTTAGCTTATTTTCTTTTAAAATTGTCGGCTAACTCCCCTCCCTGCAACATATATTCTCGTCTATTTCCTTTTTATTCTGAAAATGTTTAAAACTGTTAAAATCTATAAAAACCTCTAGAAATTTTAAAATATTTTTTTTATGTTTGTTGCAAAAATTTTTAAAAAAGGAAAGAATTTAATAAAAAAAGATTTTTTTTCGTTTTTTGTTGGTTACTGCTTTAGGTCCAACCCAGAAGATTAACACCCTATAGGTCAAAATCTGATAGTAAATTCTAGGACTCTCTAGCCCCCTAAAATTCTCTGCTTCTGGGTAATTTTTAAATTTATTTTAACTAAAGGCTAATAATTTTATTTAAAAATCTTTATTTTAAATTCAACAAGTATATTTCTAAATTTAAAAAATAAATGAGGCACTCTTCAAATAAATAAATATAATTCTTTAATTGACCCTCAATGAATATAGTAGAGATCATCAAATGTTAGAGGGCCAAGTAAATTTTGACGTATAACGCTAAAATCTTCAGCCGGAGGTGATTGACGAGAATTATTTTGTTGTTGTTGTTGATTTTCTGTATTATTTAATTCTTTGTTGTTTTCGTCTATTTGAACTCGGCAATCGCCGTTACAAGGCATTTGGATTGGAACAACCAAAGAACAACGATGTTTACTTAGGTAGTATTGAGAAGGTGGTGGACCTAAATAAATAAAGTTTCCGGATTTTTAATTTTTGCGGATCCGAATTTTAATGTTGTTGTTAATCTAAGTTATGGCCCAATATTATCTCGCACTGAAACGTTTCAAAAAGCTCGTCGTTTCAGTTTTGAGGACATTTTGGGCCATAACTTTTTTGATTCTTAACCAATTTAAATAATTATCGCATTAATAGTAAGTTCTGAATGTGAGAGAATTATTCTATCAAATCAATCTAGCAGGATTGATTTGATAGATCATCCTCAATCGTGATTTTGATATTTATTTGGCTATAAATTACTCCTAACTATGATAATCTTCACATTCAGAGCTTTCGATTGATATAATGATTATTTAAATTAGTTAAGAATCAAAAAAGTTATGGCAAAAATATGGTATCGAGACTGAAACTGCCTTTATCTGATTTTTGAGGGCCAATATTTGAGAACCCAACATTAGACTCAGGAGAACCTATCCAAGCTGTTGATGCACTAACGCCCTCCCTTCTAACAACAAATTGGCCTTGTTCTGCCAAACAAATTTGTTGTAAGTCTGCTAAAGTTGATTGAGGCTCTGAAGCCAAATTTAAAGGAACAGAAACTGAATTTGGTAATTTTGTTGTTAATTTTTTATTTTTTGTTTCATTATTGGGAGGAGGACAATGATGAACTTCTACCTCCACTGGCAATTCAAAAACATGCATTCCATTGGGGCAACAGTCTAATTGAATTATTTAAATTAGAATACAAAAAACTTAACTTTTAGATACCCCCTTGAGGAATGAAAATAAAGGGGATTGTATTTTAAATAGAGGGGATTGATTAGGTAGCTTTTCCCACTCAATGACCAACCAACAATTAAATTTAAAGTTGGATCTCGCTTATACATAAATACACCCACGGAGGAAATGTATTTATAATTGAGGTGTATCTTAAATAGAGGGGGGAGGGGATAGTTGATAGAAGATATCTTTACCTGATAAGTACCTAATTTTGGGATTAAAAAGAAGTTAATCTGTGCATGGTTGAGTGTCCAAGACCAAAATTCTTCCAAGACGATTATCGAAAAACCCCAAGAAAATTCTTGTATCAAGATTAGGAGTTTTGGACGTCTTTAGGGGGAAAAGTTGTGCATAAAAATAATAACCGTGTGTACATTTTTAGAAACAACACAAACAAAATTTTTAATTAAGAAATACCCAATTCTCTTTTTTTTTAAATTACAAAAACAAAAGGAAAGAAAAACAAAAATCTTTTAGAGGAAAATAATTTCCTCTTCTTCCTCATATTCTTCAATCATTTTTTGTTGTTTTTGTAGTAGTAGATGACTGTCAAGTTGAACTAAACACAAAAAGGAATTTGGGGTGTGTAGAAGGGTTTTTTAAAAGTGTTAGTAAATTAAATTGGGGGTTAGTTGTACATAAAAATTAAAAAAAATAATTGTGCAAAACAAAAATAGGAGGGAAATGAAATTCTAAAAATAAACGGAGTAGTTAAACTACATAAAGTACCCACTCCTTCATAACTCAAGAAGGAGTAAATAATTCTTAATTTTCTTGGCACTGCTGAAAAGCTAATTAAATTACAGGATTTAAAAATTTTTGACTATCTGAAAAAAAGTTTTGACATAAAAATTAAATTTAGTTTAAAAAAGTGATTTTTCGGGAGTTTATCGATCATAACTTTTTTTTTATCACTCAGACGAGGATTTTGATTTTCTGAATTTTGTAGTTTATTTAATTCTCTATTCAACGGTATCAAGAACATTTAAAAGTATTCACCCCTTCATAAATTATAGAGGTTAAAAGTTGAGAGATATACTCAGAATCCCCATCCCCTCTTTCTCCCCTCTCTCTACAATAAACTTCAAAATTTAATTATGTACCATTATTATTCTGTTCATCAGTAGAATTAATATTATTATTAATTAATAAAGAAGTTGCTCCAGACATTCTTCTGTTTGTTGTAGGCGAATTTGTATTTGATCTAGACTGTTGATTGTCCTTTGGAGATTGGGGGATTTCTTGGTTTGTTGTTGGTGTTGTTGAGTTTATTTTAGCTGATGCCATTGCTTTGGCTACTAGATTCTAATTGAAAGGGTCTTTTAATTAACACAAAATTCTTTATACCCTAAAGGATCTATTAGAGGGCGGCTGAGTAGTCATTAGACCCGTACGTGCTGTAAATACCCCAGAACCTCCATTTCCATTAATTTCAAGAACTATCGATGCCGATGAACCGCGACGACTAAAATTTTTAATAAAATTTATTGCAAGACTCGAATGGACAAAAAATTGAAGGGAGTCTGGAAAATAATTTAAAACTTAAATGATTAAGGAGTGCACTCACAAATCGTCCCATTAAAACCCTCAATTCGTCCCATGTAAAAAACTCCCAAAAATCACCTATTTGTTGAGTTTGGATTAAGATTATTGGCAATATCTGTTGTCTTTTTAGTTGTTGATGGCACTTTAGTAGTTGAGCGTTGACCAAACCCTGTTGGGGCCATTGCCTAAAAATTTAATTTTTAAATTTCCTTATTTAAATAACCGCAACAAGTCTGGATACTGTAGGTTTTTTAATTTTCTTTTCTTTGCTGCCGTGGAATTTTGGTTTTCTGGCTGCACAATTACAAATTACACAAACACCAAAGAGTAGAAAAAACACTTAAAAGGGAGTTTTTATTGAAAGGAAAATTTGTTCAATTACTCAAATGTCCTTAAATTTTAAATTTAATTTTTGTTTACCAATACAGGCGCCATTCATTACAAAAAAGCCTGGAAGGGTAAAGAAATTTTTGAGATAAAATAATTAAAAAGATTCACCAAAAAGCATGTCCAACTCCCCATCACCATTTCCAAAATCTTTAGATTTCATATTGCCGTTGGGCTCTTGTTGGTATTGTCTTTGATTTGTATTTAGGGAAGAAATTGATTCGGAGTCTGCAGTTTGTGGGAATGAACTTAAATAAATTTTTGTTTATTTTTACAACAATAGTAGGACCTCGGTCGCAACGTATATGCGACAAAAATACAGTTTAGAACGGGGCGACAACCTATTTTTTTGTCTTCCGGACCCCGTTCCTAGACCAACTCTTTAGCATCAAAGGTTTATTTAACTCTGAGGTTTAATTGAAATTAAAAAATATTTTTTACATCCTTTTTTTTTAACAATTTAAAGGTACTCTTTTTTAAGAAAAATAGCAGACTCCTTGAGAAATTGAATGGCTAATGTGTACGTAACAAATGTATCTAAGGCACATTATTTTAAAAATAAAAAGAAAAAAATGAAGGGTTTCTTGTCATGAAAAAAATAAAAAAAGAAAAAGGTTTCTAAGAAAACCCAATTTAAAAAAAAGGAAAAGCAAAATTTAGGGGAGGGGGGGGAAGAGGGGGGGGGGAAAAGAAATGTGTAAAAACCTTAAAAGAAACTTGATGAATAAATTTAGAAACTTGAAAACTTGATTTTTGCTTTTTTTAAATAAAGTTGCCAAAGGAAGGAGAAAGAGGGGGGGACAATTTACTGTCAGACACAAAAAAAGCTTCAAAGATTAGCACAAATCTGTCAAAAAAAAGTTATTTTTTCTGACGTTTTTATGAGTTTTAATTGTTTCAAATTTTGAAAAAAAATTATGAGTATTTTATTTAAAAAAAGGACAAATGTTACTTTAATAAAATTGCGGTTAAAAATTAATAAGAAAAATATATGTATGTATATAGTAGCTCTCCTTTTTGTTTTAAGTGGGGGAAAGCTTTAGAAAAAAAAAGAAATTTGAAACTTTAATTTAAAGAAAAGATTGTTAAAAATAAAATGTGTTGAAAATGGAACTCTATAAAATATATAAATTAGCAATTGTTAGTCCTAGAATGTCCCTAAATGTCGCCCTCACAAATGTCATTCGCAATTGTTAGTCTATTAAGGAAAGATGTTTGTTTGAGATAACCCCTTTATTGAGTTATCTTTTTAAGCTTGTCTGATTTGGTTAAAATTGCAAAAACAATGGAGGGGGAACAACAGAACTTAACTTCTAAAGGTTTGAATTTATGGCGATTTTTCTTGTTTATGTAAAGAAGAAAATGATTCTAGATGGCTAGCGTTTATAAATCCCTCACTAGGTGGGGGTTTTAACAGGTACTACTTCCTCAGTCGGTAGAGCACCTGTATGTGGTGAGCGAAAATGCCTAGTAGAGATCGGCCTGGGTCTGGACCGCTTGGGGTTTTCCTGCACCCAGAGTCCAGGCCCAGGCATTTTTTGACCTTCCTGGGTTCTTCCTGAGCCTGGGGTTTTCCTGGACTAAAGGCCCAGGATCCGGCCCAGGTCAATAAATCAAACCCAGAGCCCAGAGTCCAGGCCCAGGCTTTTCAAAAATACCGATCTCCTTCCCCTCCCCCTAAATAAATTTTTGTTAAAATTAGATTTTTTCAATTTCTAAAATAATGGATATTTAATCGCTGACAATTTCGTACAAAGACAGTCTCGAACACAGTTGCGAGTGGAAGCGACCTTTGCGAACACGACATTTGCGTGCTATAAGTTTACGACATTTAGAAAACGAAATTTGCGGAAACTCTCTATTTCAAATCCAAACAGGTTAACACCCTCCTCCTCCCCCTCCCCCCTAAATAAATTTTCCCAAAAAATAAAACCTACGTATTTGAAGTATTTTGTAAAATAACAGAAAGTAATTGCTCTCTATAACTTTGTTTTTCTTCTTGAATTTTTAAAAAAGTTTTTGTAGAAGGTAAAATTGTGGTAGAAGATGGATGATGTTGATTTCCTTCTCCTTTTCCTCCTCTAGGCACCAATATAGCTGGTCGGCTTTTGTTTAATTTATCGGCTGTTGAAAATCGATTCATTTGGCTGACGATAATTAATTTACCTTTAAAAATAAGGGAGGATTTTTGAGAGGAAAAATTAAAAAAAATTTTTTTTTGGTTATTAGTCAATTTTAAGGGCAGAAAAAGGGAATAAAATAAATTAAAAAATAAATCTCCATAATTCAAATAAAATACAAAAGTTTGCATTCGACCGAATTTCATTCGAGAAAACACAATAAGAAAATACAGTAATCCTTTCAGGAAACACCAGTCAAAAATACTGTAGAAAATCAGTGGGAAGATATGAGGTAAACGGTACTATTCAGTTATAGCGGGTTTTTAATGCGTGAACGGGTTCAGAGCTATAACTTGTATGTATAGTTGAGCTTAAAATGGTGACTTTATTCTTTTTAAATGTATTCTTAGTAAGCATTGGACTCTCAAAAATTTAAAAACAAAAAAAAGTGTTGAAAAAAGAGAGAGTTCTCTGAAGAAAACAATTAATTGTTTAAAAGAAGATTTTCTCTTTTTTGATTTAAAATAAATTAAAAAGCAATTGGTTGAAAATAAAAATAAAAGAGAGAAGAAGAGAGGGAGAAGAAGAGAGAGAGATATACTTAAATAAGTAATTTCTTTTTAAAAAAAAAATAAATTGATATATATTTTTTTAGTTAACAAATTGTTTAGAATATTTGGAGAAATTTAAAACAATTAAAATTCGTTATAAGGTGATTGGTAGGTATACGGTATTGAGAATAATTAAAATGTGACAGAAGGATAGTTCTGAACTAAACGAAAATTAGACAATTTCGAATTGGATTTTGAAAAAGAAAGTTTTTTAATTGCGGGGCAACCGGACAGATTTTTTCAAATTGAGTGGACTGTGCAACGATAGAAAAATGAGAAAATTAAAGTCTGAGAGACATCATTAGACAGCAGCACTTTTACAGAGGAAGGGGGGGAGAGGGTTATTTTAGAATCTTTCGAGTTTAAAAACATTTTAAACCAAACCCCCCCCCTTCACTATCCATCATTTAAACAATTCCCAACGGCACGATAAAAAATGTAAAAAATTTTTTTTGATTTATTAGGTTTTCAATGTTTTTTTTAACTAAGGGAGATTTATTTTTAAGAAAAAAAAACTTACAATCTGAGCAATAAAAATAAAAAATAATTAATAAAAATAAAATAATAAAATTGAAGAAAGACGACATTTTGAGCCAAATAATTTTTTAAGAAATTTTCTATTTTTACTGCAAATTTATTTAAAGGTAAGAAAAACAAAAAAAATAATTTTGAGTGAATACTTCTCCCTAAATTTATTTTTAGAAATTTGAGTAGTTCTCCTCATCTACATAAAAATACCTCTAGTATTTCTCAATTTCTTCTTTTTTTTCTGTTTAAAATTTCACACACAAATTTGTTATATTTTTAAAAATCAAAAGGTTCTAAAGGAATTTTCTTCTAGGGTCATTAGAGTTTTGAACAGAAAATTTTAGTTTACACTAGAGTAAGTCCGCGTCGAGCGAGTTCGAGTATACTCGGCATTACTCGTATTCGGAAACTTCTTACTTGACAGACTCGGTGTAAACCGTTTATTTTTATGCCCCTATCTGCGGCGGAAAAAGGAAGATTTTTGGTTTAAGGATCTTCCAAAATTCTCAAAATTTTCGTCTGCGGCGCTGAAAAAGGAAGACTTATGTGTATATCGAAGGAATTGAGTGGAGTTAGGTGGATGTCCCCCCCTCTCATATTTCCCGAAAACTTATTTACAAATATGTATATGACAACATTTTTACAGTCTTGCAACAGAAAATTTTGTTTATTATAACCTTAACATGCTTTTAGTCTTGAAAAAGATACTTTAAATCAACACACCTTTAAAAATATTTAACGAAAAAATAAAAATAATTTTAAACTAAAGCAGAAAAAATATTTATTAAAAAATATTTTTAGCAAACTTTAGCCTTTCCATTTTTGGCAATTTTCGAATACTTAAAATAGGATGGATGCTTCTTCTATTGTTATTTTATGGAAACTAAATTATTACCCACTATTGTTATAATAAAAAAGGGAGAAAATAAAGAGAAAACTTGAAGTTTAAAGAGGAGAGTAACGGAGGAATTTGTTCGAATATTTTCGTTCGTTTTCGTTTCGTAAATTTTTTCCCTCCTAATTTTTCATTTCCCTATTAATCCCTCCTAATTGTCTGATAACTTTCTTAATTCCTAAATCTCTGATATCCTTCTAAATCCCCCAGTAATCCCTCCAAATCCTCCAATCCCCTCAAAACCTATATCCCCTAAAACTTTCGATAAACAATAGTTTTTGGATTTTCTATTAAAAATCTAAAATTTTTCAAATATTTTGAGACATTTGAATCTAGTTATGTTTTAAATATTCTATTAAGAATCAAAAAAAAAGAAACATTAAACTTTTCAATAAAAGTTTGGATAATTTTAAAGTCAAGGAAAGGAACAACAAAACAAAAAAGAATATAAAACTAAAAAAAGGTCTTCTTCACAAACAAGTAAAACCCCTCACGAAAGCATTTCCGTTTTCCTTTTTTTATATTCACCTTAATTCGCTTCAATTTCTTTTTTCTTGTTTTATTTAATAATCAAAAAATTGATTAAGAAGCCCCGAAAAATTTTTTTTTCTTTTTTTTTCAATTTTCTCTTGAATAAAAAAATTAAAAAAGAAAGTGTCTCACACAAAGAAAACATATTCTAAAAAGAGCGATTGAATAATGCCACGAAATTCGAGCAAGAAATGACTGACAATTTTATATATCAAGAAAAAAATTGGGTGGAGGGGAAGGGACCCATATTTAGACTGACAATAAATCCCCTAAAAATAACTTCTTTAAAAATATTTTATTATAAAATTTAATTCTCTAATATTAAAATTATATCTAAACATGACTATTGAGAGTAATTTCAAAAAAAACAAATCTTATTTTGTGAGTGTACAAAAATTTTGTGTAAATGAATGGGAGTGAACTAGTGATCGGAATTTCGTAAAGTACAGTAATACCGAAAGATACCGTTAGTAGTATGATACGGCCCGATCACTAGATTGAACAAAACCATGGTTTTTTTCAAAATTTTATAAAAAATTGATCAAAAAAATTTTTGCTCTAGTTTAGGACATGCTTCCTATGAGGGTTTAAATATCCCATCAGAATATTCGCGTACCAAAAATAGTTAATCCAAAAAATATTAATCCCCAAATAAGGTACCCGGTTTGTGCCTCTTTCAAACATACAAAAGACCCGGCTTTCGTAACATATGGTAAATGTCCGGTTGGTGTCCTACATGTCCGCAAAGAGAATGCGCATTTTTCCTTCCTTTTCTTGCATTTTTTTCTGCAAGGAGTGGCGCCCATTTTTCTTTTGTGTATGGTAGCCTTTTGGCATGTCGAAGGAAAGAGGGAAAATAATAATTAATTACTAATAGAGTACTTTATTTAATACTAATGAAGTTATTATAATTAATAATGTTAGATTGATTTACAAACAGAATTAATTCACTTTAGGTTTAGATCAGTTAGGATATCAACACCAAACAGTAAATCATCAACAATTCTTTCCAGTCAACGGTGCAAATACACAGCAGATTAAAGCATTCTGGAACAGATTAAGATTTCAAATGATTAAGATTCCCCCAGATATTTTAGAAATCTATGTATTTGAGAATGTTGTCCCAAATTTTTCATCTCTGATCATTTATAAAATAAAATATTTATTTGTACTCTAATAGTAATTAATTATTATTTTCCCTCTTTCCTTCGACATGCCAAAAGGCTACCATACACAAAGGAAAAATAGGCGCCACTCCTTGCAGAAAAAAATGCAAGAAAAGGAAGGAAAAATGCGCATTCTCTTTGCGGACATGTAGGACACCAACCGGACATTTACCGTAACATATTTCCTCAATTATACTAGCAGAGATGGGATTGTTGGGACAAATACATGGAACGTTGGGATATATCCATGGGACGATTAAACACTCATGGGACGCACCTCCTAAACTAAGGCCAATTTTTTCTAAACAAAAAATAACCGCCATGGATCGTTCTTTTTTGAACAAAGAAAGAAGAGGGAGGATAAAGCTTTGACAAAAAAATTTTTTGTAAACAATTTTGTGTCCAGTTTAATAGGTGAACAATTTAACTTTTTTGTACATATTACTTTCTTGCTTTGTCTCCCAGTCGTTGCAGGCGTACTAAAAATATTCAAAGATTAATAAAAAGAAAGAAATATTTCAAAAATCTCTCAAATTTTAGCTTTAATTTAGTTAGAACTAAAGTGGTTCAACAAGTGCGAACAGGTGAGTTTTCTCATCATATCGGAAAAATTTTGAAAATTTCGCGTTGCTTTTCGCCTTTTTAAAATCTGTTTCGGCACACCCTTGTTTTACATAGCGCGCCGTAATGCCAAAAGGCCAAAAAACAAAACACCGAAAAGTAAATTTAAAAAGAAGGGAGAAAAAGTTGGATTTATATTACCAAAAAGCCAAAAGCGATAATAATCTCAGGTCTTCAAACATAGAAAAAAGAATATTTCGGAACCCAAAAATCTTAAATTAAAAAATATACGTCGTTCATAATTCCTTTCAAGAGCTTCACCAACACGATTTCTTGCCTCCATAGATTGCAGAGAAACACCAACTCGTAAAAGAGAATCATTATCTTCAACACTTAACATTATATCCATTTCTATTTGATTTCCAAGAACTGATTGTCTCTTTGAAAAAAAAATTATTTTATAAAATAAAAAGAAAAGAAAACTTGATTTTCAGCATGAAATTCAACGAGAGATTGTGTTGTTAATGTTGCCCTCAATAATTTGGCAATCATTTCTGGACTAATATAATTTGACTCGATATTAAGAATTTTTAGAGAATCTGTCCTTTCTATTAATTCCAAAAGAGGCTGTAAAAAATATATAAATTAGAGTTTAGGCAAAGAACCAAATTGGACCAAAATATTTTTTAGGAAACTAGGTTAAACAGAGTGAAGCTTTCCAAACCGAGGTGGATGTGTCAAAGACCGAAAATGGTACTTTTCCGTTCTGCCACACCCCCCTAAATTAATGTTCAAAATGTCATATATTGGGTAATAAAAGGTGCTGAGTCGAATGGTACCACTCTTTTTTCTCGGAGATGACTTTGGACCGAGATATAAAGCTCGAAATGGTCAAAAACCATAAGGTCATTTTTGAGATAAAAAATTCTAAAATGCAAATAAATGCTCAATCGACAACGCTCATCGAGCTGAGTCGAAAAACACCAAAATCACCGTGATTGGATAAGTTTGGACAAAGTTACGATACAAAAATAACCAAGTAACCCTTTATGGGTCAATTTTCAAAAGCCTGTATCTCGGTCCAAATAGATCAGATTTCGTTGATTTTGACGCCTTTCGACTCAACTCGATGAGCTCTTTCGAATGAGCTCTTATTTGCATATTAGAATTTTTTGGGCCAAAAATGACCTTATGGTTTTTGACCATTTCGAGCTTTATATCTCGGTCCAAAGTCATCTCCGAGAAAAAAGAGTGGTACCATTCGACTCAGCACCTTTTATTACCCAATATATGACATTTTTAACATTAATTTAGGGGGGTGTGGCAGAACGGAAAAGTACCCCGAAAATTTTCCCAAGACCAAAATCACACCGCAAAACCATTTCCGATAAAAACCAAGAAAAAGCTTAAATAGAGAGAGGTCTTGTAGAGCTCCCAAAAATCTTGGTCGAGGATAGGCTGATTAAGCCCAAAAAACTTAATGGTCATAAAGTTTTTTGCCTCCATTTTAAAATAAAAAATTATTAAAATTTAAAAAATACCCTAGCTTCTTGATCAGAAATAGCAGTATTAGCTAACGACAATTTCTTTAAATTTTTAGATTTCGTCGCCGCCCTAATCATTTGTCTAATTCTTTCTTTTGAAATTCTTTTCATATTATTTATATTTATTTCATTTAAAGATGTATCGCTTTGCTCTAGCCTTCTATAAAATAAAAAAAATATATAAATAACTATTTATTAGTCAAATTTGGTTGAATGTGAATCTTTTTTATAATGTAAAATATACCATACAAAATAGTAATGGATAATGGGATGGGATGGGATAGAAATTTCATACCCAGAGCCAAAAGTCTTTTTCGACCATAAATCCCAAACTCGATGTGAAGGAAATTTTAGAAGCCGATTAGAAACCTACACAATTCTCAACCCGATCTGACTTTTTCCCAAGCCATCCCATCCATAATACTGACATGAGGACATTGGAAATATGATAAGTGGCAGTTTATCTTAATCTGAATTGGTTTTTGACCACCCCCAAATGACTCCAGATTTCTAATATAGAAAAAAAAATTAAAAAACACCTTATACAATCCTCAACATCAGTTTCATTTTCAGGTTCATCTGGGACTGGACGTGGTTGAAAAGCTTTTATAACACCATTAAACGAAAATCCAGTTTCTTCATTTTGCCCTCTTCCTTTTAAAGCATTATAATATTGTGGTTGATTTAATACATTGTGCATTCCTAAAAAAATTTGAAAATTAAGAAAAAATTTTTTTAATTAAAAAAGAAAACCCAAAATTCCAGCCAAATCAACCAAATCCCCTTCTGGGGCATTTTTAAGAGCTTTTTCAATCAAAACATCATCATTTCCATCATATTCATCATCGTCATCATCAATATCCAATTCTATTGGCATTTGCATTTCTCCCTTTATACCAATTTTATTTTCTCTTTCTTCATCGTCTTTAGGTTCAAAAATTTTGCCTGAAATTTTAAAGTAAATTTTTAACTAAAAAATTAGTTTCGGAAACAGGAAATGTCGGGGAAATAGACTGTAATAGAGTACCCCTAAATTAACAAGCAAACCCCTAAATTGTTGCAAAAAATCCCAATTTTTATCCGCGAGAATTTGCTGACTGAGAAAAAATTTTAAAAAATAAAGAAGAATGTCATTTTTTATATTTTACCAACTTGAGGAAGCCTACTTTTAACCAAAAAAATTAAAAAAACCTCTTTTAATTCCTGGAGAAAATGGCACAACTTCTTCCCAATCTTTTTCAGTTTTGGCCTTGTCTTCCAAATATTTTAATAATTTATCTCTTTGATAGGGGCCTGTTGGTTCTTTATCTGTTTGATTACGACAACGCTGAGAGGGTGGCAATAGAGAATTCTGAAAAATTAAAAAAAAATTTTTTGGAAAATTTTGTGATTCTTGTAAAGGTATTGTGAATTTAAAAAAGTCACAAAACAAAAAATTTTCGTACTTTCCGAAATCAGAAAGAAGTTCGAAATGTCTACTAATGTCAGTTACTAATTTGCGGACAACAATTTATCTTCTCTTAAATTAAAACCCCCCACCCACCCCCATTCCTTACAATTTTAATTTAAAAATAAATTCTTTCAAAAAAAACCCCCACAAAAAATCATTAATTACATCAGGATCAAAATCATTATTTAAATCCTCCAACTCCTCCATAGACAAATTAGACAAAAGCCCCTCAATATCCTTGTCATCATATTCACGCAAATCTCTTCCATAAAATTTTGCTGCTCCTCCACTTGCTAATGATGGTGCATGTGTTGCTAATCCGCCAGAAGTAGGGCCTGATTGTTTCATTGATTTTGGGGCTGCCAAAGTTTTTTCTTCTGCGTAAAAACTGAAAAAAAAAGATTTTTTTATTTTTCCAGAAATCTTTTTCGAATAGATTGTGAAGAATTTTGAGAAAGAAAAAACATTAGAAGAGAGAAAATATGCGGATAGAATCCGGACTTTTCCTCTAAATCTCCCGATTTTTCCAGACCAGATTAATCCAGAAAATCCTCCCGGATCTGTTCGGCTCTACAGGTAGAAATTCAGAATACGGATCTGACTCCGGGAAAAACGATTCTGCCGCGCACTAATCCGAAAATATAGCGGATGACTTTTGTCCACAAACCAGTTATGGCCAAAAATTTTTTCCTTTTTTTTCAATTTTTTGAAAAAAAAATCCCAAAAATAAAATTTATTTTTTAAAGTAAAAAATGATCTAAAATCTTTCAAAAATATTGATTGAAAGAATGAGGAGAAAAGTACTTAAAAATATTGGAATAAACTACTAAATAAACTGCCAAACATGAAAAAAAATAATAGAGAAAAATAAGCAGCATCTGTTTAAACACTTACTTTTCCATTTTTTTGTTAATGACAATTGTACGAAAATAAGGAGAAAATGGTGGAAATAATAAGTAAAAGATTTAAGGAAAAATTAAAAAAAAAAGATTTTACTTTATTTTTACACCACAAAAAGGCAACTAATCAAGAAAAACAATGAAAATTTTAGAAAAGTCAGAAGATTAAAAAACAACAAAATACCAAATTTAAAAATGTAAAAATTCGTTTGACAAAAATTTGCGAAGTTTGATATTTTTTAAGGAACTTATTTACGGACCAGAATTTCTGGAACGGATTTCTAAAATTTTATTTATAAAATACGCTAAAAGTTGGATCCCAATTTTACCGTAAATAATTGAAAATGAGAGAGGTATTTAGTACTTAAAATAGAACTCTACCCCCACATGTGGCCAACCCTAGTTATTACCTAAAAGAGGAATTAGATTCTAAATTATACCTAAAATCTCAATTTTGGGTGTTTAAAATTGAAGTTTAATTAAAAGAAATAATATTTACTAACTCTGTTTTGCTCATGATGATTGGAGTAAATTTGTGTAAGTAAAATAATATTGTAGTTTAAAAATTGAAAATAGGTAAAAGTTTTAATTAAATTTATGTATGTATGTGTAGCTAAAAAAATATTTAAATTAAAAAAAAAGAAAAACGAAATAAAAAGTATGTAGAAGGCTGTTGTAAAGTTAAAAAGGTTAAACAAAGTTTTTAAGTTGAGAATAGTATTGAAGAATAAAAAAACAAAAAAAAGTGTCAGGTGGTTGAAGCTTTAAAATCTTTTCTTTTAAAAATCACACCCCCTAAAGCATTATAGCAAAACAGCAAAAAATCAAAAAAGGCTGTGATTGATTGGATATTTTTTAAAGGAAAGAGAAAAGGTCGAGAGAACACGAGTCAAGCAAAATGGAGGAGAGTTTATGAGATTGATTCTTAAAAGGTTGTTGATAGGAAGGAAGGAAGGAGTGTTTATTTTTGGGATATTTTTTTTCGAAAAAATATTTTTAAAATTAATTACTTTGTAGAGTAAAGAACGGCAAAATCTCATTCCCGGGTTCATAATAGTGTTCGGCAAATGGATTTTTTCGGTACCGGTACCGGGAGTACCGAAAAGTACCGATTCGGTACTTTCGGGAGTACCGCGGGAGTACCGAACACTATTTAGTTCATAACGGGATCAAGAGATATCACGGGAGTGATCACACAGGATTAATTCCGCAAATCCCGGAATCCCATTTTGTTGTTCAAACCCCAGAATTCCGGAACGGGATCCCGTAAAATCCTGTCGCGGATTCCCCTCTCGTGTCGATCCCTAATATTTAGTGCAAAGTATAAAAAATTAAGAAAACATGAGGAAGCCCGGACTCTAATTGTCCGACTGTATTTTGTTTGGACGGTGTTTTGTCCTAAATCTAAAACAAACAATGCAATGTTTTTGTGCCAGCTAATAAAAATTATTCAAACAACTGGAAAAACGCTGCAGGCATTAAAAATAGAGAAAAAGAAAATTTATGGAGTTTGAGGGAGAGGATTTTGCCTTTTAAAATTTGCAGCCATAGAAGGATTTAGTAGTATATATCAGGGATGTCACGGGTTACCCGAAACCCGATACCCGAAACCCGAAACCCGGCCTTTTTTTCGACCCGAAACCCGAAACCCGACCCGAGAAATTTTCGAAAACCCGACCCGAAACCCGATATTTTCCTTGGAATTTTATTACAAAAAGGGAAGATTTTTGGTCTTTTGGCCTTCCAAAATTCTCAAAATTTTCGCCTGCGGCGCTGGAAAATGGAGAAGCCTAGTGGGTTGGTCTTTCAAAATTCTCAAAATTTTCGCCTGCGGCGCTAAGAAATGTTGTTGGGCACGATTTTTAAGAATCATGATGGTTTGTGGAGGTATCTATGGGAGGTACCTTCGGTGCAGAGGTGGGTCGGAACAGTCAGAGGTGTCGGAAATCGGAACTGCCGGAAATCGGAAATGGCTCAAAAGTCGGAACTCGGAAATCGGAAATCAAAACTTTTTTTCGGAAATCGGAAATCGGAAGGAAAAAAACGCCGGAAATCGGAAGGCGGAAATCGGAAATAAAATTTTTATTTTCATAACTGAAATAATATTTAAAATTGTAAGGTGGCAGATTTTGGCCTTCTTGAGTGTAGTTTGAGTGAGTAAATGTTCTTTTTGCAACTCAAGAGTCAAATTCGAAGGGATTAAAAGAGATAGAATTTGTTTGATTAGACGGAATATCAGAGAATTTATAGATTTATATTTGGAGATTAAAATTGAGGACTGATAGAGGGATGAGATATAGAGATTTGATATTGAGATTGATATGAGATTTGATATTTGACCCACACCTTCTCGAAATACAGAGCTAAAGTTTTTAAGAGCCGCATAATGATCGAAGACTCAATCCCTCGATATCACACCCAGATCCTATGACCCCTTCAAATCACACGATATAACTCAAAGTCCACCTTAATCCATCCAAATCCTCCGATATACCATTCAACTTCCATTTACAGCGCCACAGGCGAAAATTTTGAGAATTATAGAAGGCTAGAAGCCAGATTTCTTCCATTTTTTGCGCCGCAGGCGAAAATTTTGAGAATTATAGAAGGCTAGATTATAGAAGGCTTCTAAAAAATTATAGAAGGCTCCGTTGGGATTTTTACCATAAAAAGAAGAATTCTGGCCTCATGGCCTTCCGAAATTTGCAAAATTTTCGCCAAAAAATGAAGAAAACTAACGAAATACAGAGTAATTTTGCCGTGATGTCGAAGGAGCAAGAGTGGATGAAGGGTGATATCGGGGGATTTACTTGGATTAAGGTGGATTAGGGGAGATATCGGAAGGTTTAGAGGTGTATCTGTGATTTCAAGGTATTTGCAGAGGGTCTCGGAGGTTTAAGGTATAAATCAGTGGTTTAGACATCTTCACCAGATACTTTTAAATGCCTTGATATCCCTTTTAATCCCCAAATCCCCTGATATTACTCTTAATCCATCCAAATCCATTTAATCCCTGTCTCTTATTATACCACTCTTAAATATTACTTATTAATCCCGCAAATCACTACTATCCGCAGCCTCTCCGAAAAATTTGGCTTCATGTTCAAATTTTTAACTGACCCGACCCGAAACCCGACCCGAGACCCGAAACCCGGACTTTTTTTCGACCCGAAACCCGAAACCCGATCCGAAGAAAATTTTGAAAACCCGATCCGAAACCCGACCCGACTTTTTTCTCAACCCGTGACATCCCTGGTATATATGTAGCTAGGGGGTAGCTATGGGCAAAAAGAAGAATTGACATAACAATCGACTTGACTCATTTCTACTTTAATAATGTGCCAAAAATTTTAATTTTGCTAACAAAATTGTTTAAATACTTAAAAAAAATTTTTTTTTAATTCACTATTCTGGCTCGGAACATCCAAAACTGACCAACTTAGTGCAAAATTGGGTCCCGTCAATTGAAGTATTTACAAATCAGTAATGTCACGGGTTAAGAAAAAGACGGGTCATGTTTTTAAAAATTTTTGAGATCCAGTTAGGTTCGGAAAAATTCAGAGTTATATCAAGTTTCGGGCAATCCGTGACATTTCTGGTAAAAATGCACAAGGTTTCCTCAGGGCTTACTTTAAGCACATTTCTCCATGAATTTCCTCGACTACACGAAGGGATAATTTCCTTAAACTTTTCAACTTTTTCCCCAAAAAAGACTTGAAATGCTCAATTCTCTTTTTTTAATTCCAACAAAAATTATTTACGGATGAATGCGTGAAAAGGATGTGTGTTGTTGTTGGGTGTTGGGTGTTGTTTATATGAAGAAAAAGCAGCCGGCAAATGTAAAAATAAAAAAGCATATATATTTACTAGTATTTTTATTTGATTGTTTGGTAATTTTGAGTGAATAGTATGAACAACAACACACAAATAACAAGATATATTTATTTTTAATAATAATTATATTTTTCTGTAAAAGAAAATAAAGTTTTTTGACTTTAATCTAGAGCTATGTAGTGTTTTTGTTCTCTTTCACTTATTTTTATAGTCAGACTTCGCTATAAAGGAGAGATACCCCTTTAGGGATATAAAACGTATTTTATAATAAGTTCCTTAAGTTACCTAATATCAGAGATATCGCACTTAGGCAACACATCTTTGCCCTCATCTATCCTGGGAAATCCCCGGATATCCGGATCTGATATCCGACCTGAAAACTTACGGATATCCAGTCTTTTTCGGATCCGCCCATCTTAGTAGAGCTAATTTTGTGGGTATATTAAAACTCGAATTTTGTTTCAAACAAAAGTGCCCAGGACTGAAACTTCCTAAAAATGTAGGCTTTCCCAGCGGATTCCTTAAATTTTCCTGTTCAATATCCAGTTTAATTTATCCATTTTTTGCATTTAATTTTATTTTTATTAATTATAAATAAGAAAAGGGAAGACACACACTTCCTCTTCAGATAGTGCCAAATTATTTTACTAATAAGAAAAAAGCGCAGATGTTTGGAAGGAAACTCTTTCAAGAACTTAATTAATTTATGTTTGTGTGAAAATTTAAAAAGAAAAATATAAGAGAAAAATACAAATGGGTGCCAAATTTTTGTGTTTAATCCCTCTTCCCTCTTCCCTATCCCCCCCCCCTCCCTTCCCTTCGGGGAAAACCTCCAAAATATATTTAGAAAAATCAAAAATTTAATGTAAACATTTTTTTCTCCAAAAATATTTTTTCAATTTTTCCTTCTTTTTTTATCCTTTCCCCTTCTCATTTATAAATTTTTCTTTTCTCGGGTGGTCATAAATTCTTTTTTTTTCCTCCAAACTAATTTTCTAACTAAACAGCAGCCTGCCTGCCTTATTTCCCCCCCCCCTCCCCCCTTCCTTTCCAAACAACATTTATTCAATAAAACTATTTTTCTTCTTTTGCCAAGTATTTATATATGTTTATATCTGAGCAGAAAAAAGCTTTTGGCCAGTTTTTTCATTTATTTTTAGTTGACCAATACTTTGTTTAAAAAATGGCCAAAGGGTATATGTAGATACCATCAAACGAGACAAATAAATATTTTCTTCCCCGTACCAGGGCTGGACAAAAAATAAAATTATTAAAAAAAAGATTAAAGGCCAAGAAAAATGAGGGAAACCTTGTTGTCATTTTTAGATGAAACTAAAAATTATTTAACACAATTTTTAGACCCTCTAACCCTCCCCGAAACTTACCCTTCTTCTTTTTTATTTTTATTCAGACTTGGGTCAAAAAACAGAAATTACTGGGATTTATTGTATCCGATTGAATTTTTAAGAATTGGTATTCTTTTTTAACAAAACCTTGGTCAGTTTTTATTAGATAGTCCTACAAAGGTCTCCCCCTCCCTCTCCCCCACCTCCTTTTTTCACCTTAATACTTATCCTTAATTTAAATATTTAGACGAGAGCTGCTTCGAAATTTCGATTTCGATATTTGTGAACTTTTTCGAGAAACGAATTTTTCTGTGTTTATCCATGTCCGTTTACTACACCCATTTTTATTTATCCCCCAAAAATACCTCCCAAATATTTTTAATTTTTAATAAAAAGTTATGCTTTTACTCATAATCTAAAAATAAAATCTTTAAATATTTTTACACTATTATTCTCGATTTTAAAAATTCTTTTGTTTTTTTCTATTAAGATTAAGCCATGCAACTATTTATGACCTATTTTTTCTTTAATTGAAATTATTATTTTTTGTTTGGTGGATATGGCAGAAAGCTTGGGGATTAATACTAGTGTTTCACCGGAACCGAAATTTTGACCGGAACCGGAACTTCCGGTGAAGCTCTAATTAATACCTTTTTAAGCCTAGATTAGTGTCAGAATTTTTATTGAAATAAATCATTTAAGCGACCCCTGCCCCCGCCAACTGACCACCTCCATTCCATTTTTTATCACAGTCATTTCTGCCTTTTTTCTATTTGAACTCAGCCACATTTCAGACAGGGCTGGTCATGACCAGGGTCGTTTTTGTACCTTTATTCCAATAAAAATCCACAGACAATTTTAAAAAACGCCAATTTTTTGTTTCGATTTTGGCGCACACCGGCCCCTATAAAATATTGTTTCTTGCCCTTTTTTCTGGATGACGATGACATTTTATAAAAATATTTCCCCCCCCCCTCCCCCTTTGTTTATTTATCATTCATTCATTCATCACTACCCCTTATTTTTCATAATCTTTTTGTCAATCCCTTCCTTAAAAATATTTTTGTTGTCTTTTATTTTTATGCAAATATATTTTTATTTTTAATTAAATTATTTTCCCCCTTTTTAACGGAAAAGAGAAGAATAAATAAATAAAATATTTAACCTAAATTTATTTATTTTGGTTAACTTATGTAAAAGAAAATTAAAAATAAAAAGAGAATCAAAGCAAAAGAAACACAAATCCCCCATAAAATCCTGTCTTGAATTACTCTCGTAATAATAAAATTATTTTATTTTTGTGCCCACAAAAAGGCAATAAACAACAAACAACAACAGCGGGAAATTCCATTAAATTATTAAAAGAAAGTATATAAAATACATATATGTTAAAATTATTAAACCGACAATAACGATAATAATAAAGTGCGTAAAATAATTTTCGTTTAGACGCCAAAGGAAAAAACGCCAAACGTCAAAAACCAAAATTTATAATTCCACATTAATTTAATTGAGAGCTCGAGATCTGCTTCTCGTGATAAGGATGTATTTGCCCAAAAATGGGGCTTTATTTTTCAACTATCCTCCAAATTGTAGCTCTATCTCAGGGTGAGATAGGAAAACACGGTATAATTATAAAACAAAAAACATCCGAGACATTTAACCAAACAAACACTAATTTTGTTTTCTTTGACCACACTAGAAAGGTTTTTTTTATTTCTTTCCAACCCTCTCTCCCCTTCACAAAATCACAAAATCTTCAACCTTCCCTCTACTCTCCCCAAAATTGCGCAACAACACCAAAATCATAAAACGTAAATTTTGCGCACAATTCTCTTTTTTATATAATTTTCTTTGTTCTCTTTTTAAATCTCTTCCCCCGCCCTCTTTTTTCTCGTAAATCCAGCTCATCAACAGACAAAACAAAAAAATTTTTTTTAATTTTCCAGTTCATTTAATGTTATCATAAAATTTATTTTATTATCAAAATTATCAAGTCTTTCCTTTCTTTTTTTTTAATTAAAAATGATTTCGGCTCAAACTTCTAATGGTGTGGGAAGTACAAATACTAATTATAATTATGAACATCAAGAAGCTACAATAATATCAACACAACAACAACAACAACAAAGGAGAAAGCCTGATTTGATTAGGTATTTAGTAGATAAAACTTTGAGCCCACAAACGTTTGCGGACAAAACTAAAGCCAATTGAACTTGGATCAAACCCCGCAGGGGTTTGATCTATAACATTACATCAAACATTACAAAATTTCTATAACATTACATCAAAAGATTTTTGATTTGTAATAAGAAAACCTAAAAGGTCGCAATCTTGTTTAGAAGAAGAAGTAGAGTAAGAGGAAGAAAAATGACAAAATTTTCAAAAAAAACCCCTAAAAGGTTTTCTTTTTACAGTCCGCAAATGTCAAATTCACGTATGTCGCTCTAACAAAAATTTTTCTCAATTTAAAGGCTCGAACGTTCCCTTACAGGAGTTAGTGGTCATTCAATGCCTCATTCTTCAGATTCTTCAATTTCTCAATCATGTTCAGATGAAGAAGTAGAGGAGGAGGAAGAGGAGGGGGAAGAAGAAGAAAATTTTCAAAAAATAGAAAATTTGAATAAAAATCCTCCAGATGCCCGTAGTCGTTTTTCTGCGAATAAAGCACTTTTTCAAAGAATGGAAAAACAGGCTGAAAGTTTGTTTAATAAAGAAAAACACCAACAACAACAAAATAATCGCCTTTTACCTTGTTTTTATTCTCCACGTTTACAACGTTCTTCTTCAGCAAGTTTAGGGTTTAATACAACAACAACAACCCCAAATAAACAACAACAACAACAACCACCTTTAATACCTCCAAAACCTTTAATTGAAAATACAAATAACAATCAAAAATATCCTATACCCGGCAGCCCTTTAACCCAACTTGCGCGCAATTTTAGCCAATTTGCTTCTGATGTTGAGAGAATTGCCAGTGAATCTAGAATTGTTGCAAATGAAGGAGGGGATGATAAAACGAAGTAAAATATAAATTAAAGGGGATCAACCCACGAGATCACTTCCACAGAGGACAACACCCTAGAGGACAACTTCATGGAGATAAACTCCCTGGAAATCAAATGACCCCCTAGAGATCAACTCCAAAATATCATATTAAAATGTTGTTTCCAACTATAGGGATTGGCAGATTTAGAAGGGACTAAGGATCGGTTTATTCTGACAAATTTTGGGTTACCTAGTGTGTTGATCTCTTGGGGTGGACCCAATTAAAGTAAAATAATTTTCTAGTGCCACAAAAAATAACGACGAAAATGGACAGAAAAGAGAAAAAGAAAGAATAGTAGAAGAACTTAAAAAGAAAGATAATAAAAATTTAAATAAAACAAATCAAAAAGATAATCAAATTGGATATGATGCCTATTGGAGAAGGCCAGCTTATTATAGAGAACGTCTTTTTGGAAGTATTGAAAGAAATAATTCTGTTAACACAGAATGTCAAGAAGATTCTCAAAAAAGTAAATTTTGTATGAAGCGACATTTGCAGGCCGACATTTGTGGTCACCTTTTGTTTGCCGTATATGCTTGAATAATTACCTCGGAGAATTATTGTTTCAACCTCTCGCTGAAGAGGGTAATTAATCGAGAGAGGGTAAATACCGTATTTCCTCTAAAATAAGCCCCCCCCCTCCAAAATAAGCCCCCCCTCTAAAATAAGTCCCCTCTAGAGGTCAATCGAAAAAATAAGCCCCCCTCCTAAAATAAGCCCCCTCCCCAATAAAATTTTTTAATAGTTGATTAATTGTTGTGTCCCCTCAGTTGAGTCCCCATGGAGCGATATAGAAGGATTAGAAGTGATTAAGAGGGTATTTGGAAGATCTAACAGGTACTATATAAAGGGATTAACGTAGATATCGAGAGATATGAGGTGATTAAGAGTGATATCAGAGGATTTGTAAGTTTAATGAGATGGGTATATAAAAATAGTGATGATTAAGTGAGATTAGGAGGATATCGTGGGGATTAGGAGGGATTTCGATGGATTAAGAGATTAAGAGGGATTTTGTGATTAAGATGGATTTCATTGGATTAATAGTGAGTTTATTTGATTAAAATGGTTTGAACGGATGTCGAGGGATTTTGTTGGCCTCCTTGATACCTTAAAATACACTTATCTCCCTGAATTTCAATACATACACAGCGATATTCCACTTGATCCCTCGTGTGACATACAAATCCTCTGATATTCACTTTAATGCTTTGAACTCCCCATATATGGGGAGTTAATCCTTTGTAATTATTAAAAAATTAATTTAAAAAGGAGTTAATCCCTTTTCTTAATCATTTTAATCGTAAAAGACTATAGAGACTCAATGGGATATATAAAAGGATAATAATCTAAAAAATTTTTGACTTATCTCCAGCTTAAAGGCATATCTAAGATGAAATATCAATTGACTGAGTCATTGATGAGTTTTTGGACAAGGATTTCTCGTGAAGAGACTTAGTATGGGATGAATTCTATTAAATTTTAGAAAAATATTACTCAAAATTTGGTAAAAAAATTTTAATTTTCAAAAAATCTAGACATCGAAAAAAATAAGCCCCCCTCCAAAATAAGCTCCCCCTCTAAAATAAGCCCCCTCTAGAGGTCGATCGAAAAAAATAAGCCCCGGGGCTTATTTTAGAGGAAATACGGTATACGGTATTTGTTCTAATTTCAAGACTTTCCATAAAATCGGTCCGCAGATGTCAGTGAGGCATTTTTTGTGCCAATCTTCATTATTCTCTTTTTTGTAGAAATATCCCATCGTAAAGATCATTCTCCCACTAACAGCGGCGGAGGTGGTGGAAGTGAATCCGGGGGCGATGAATCTGTGCCAAGTGAACCTCGTCCAAATTCTTCATCCCCGTCAAAAAAAGAAAATAATAATAATATAACAGAAGATATAGAAACACAATTGAATGTTGAAACAGTTAGAGGATTATCGCCAGATGAACAATTGGTTAATAGCGGCAGGAAAATATCTTTTAGTACAGCTCCCATTCGTGTTTATAAAACACATGTAAGTGAACTCTGATAATGCGTAACAGGGATGGGATGGGTAGAGAAAAAAGACGGGTCAGGTTTTAAAAATTTTCTTCGGATGTGGTTTTGGGGTTTAAAAAAGTCCGGGTTTCGGATTTCTGGTCAGGTTCGTGTCTGGGCATTTAAGGGAATTAAGAGGGAAAGGTCGGATCGGATTTAGGAAATTTTCTAGATCGGGTTCAGGTCGAGAAAAAGTCCCATCCCTGATGATGAGTAGAATCAAGAATTCTCTTCCCCTTTTTTGAAGGGCATAGAAGAATACGATCGTCGAAATGAAGAAATAGATCCTGTAGCTAGTTGTGCAGAATATGAACTGGAACGTCGACTAGAGCGTATGGAACTGTTTGATGTTGAACTTGAAAAGGGTCCTGAAGGTTTAGGAATTAAGTAAGAAACTTATTTGTTGTTAATTAACTTTCCCTTTCTTTCAAGTATAATAGGTATGGGCGTTGGTGCAGATGCTGGATTAGAAAAACTTGGAATTTTTGTAAAAAGTATAACCACTGGAGGTGCTGTCCATCGTGACGGGCGTATTAGAGTTTGTGATCAAATAGTTTGTGTTGATGGTATTTCGCTTGTTGGCGTCTCACAATTGTAAGGAGTTAAAAAAACAATTCTGAAATTTTTTTGCCACAGATTTGCTGCACAAAATCTTCGTTCAACAGGTCCTAGGGTTCAATTCACAATTGGACGTGAACATAATTTAGAAGGAAGTGAAGTAGCTCAATTAATAAATCAAAGTTTAGAGCAAGAAAGGCTTGGGGAAAAACATAAACATCAAATAAAAAAATTGTGGGATAGAGTTGAAAATAGTTGTAATGAAGAGGATGAAGAAGAAGAAAATGAAGGACAGGTAGCTTTTTAAAAAATTAAAAAATGTATTTCTGTGGTGTAGTGGTTAGCATGCTTGATTTGCACTGAATTAGGGGGCACAGGTTCGCTGCCTGACAACATCCCCTGGTTTATATATTATCCACCTTCAAATATTAAGCATTCAAAAGCCTTAAAAAGTTGATTTGCTTATCAAAACATTTTTATCAGCAAAAAGACAAAATTGTCAACAATCATTCTTTATCAACTTCACAATCAAAACAACAGCAAACATTCATTCCCTCCTCCTCAAAACAACAACAATCAAATAATCAACAAGAAATAAATTCAAGAATAAAATTATTAGAAATTGAATTAGAACAATCAAAAAGAAAAGCTGAAGAAATGAATTCTTTATTAGAAAATACAAGACAACATTATTCACAATTAGAAGGAAGATATAATCAAGCTAGAGATATTGTCAAATCATTTCAAGAGAGAGAAAGAGAAATGCTTAAACGTGAAGAAACACATATTGAACTTATGCGTACAAAAGAAAAGGAATATTCTGAACTTATATTAAATTTACGTTCACGTATTGAAGAATTGGAAAAAAGGATAGAATTAGCTATAGCTGAAAGGAAGGAGGAAAATAATGAAAAAGAAAAGGAAAGGGAAAAACAACAACAATTCATTCCACAACAACAAGAAAATGAACCTCCACCAGCACCACCAGCTCATAGAGGTAACCACCACACAAATTCAACTCAACAACAAAGAAGAAATGAATTAATGCTTCCTCAACCACGCCAACAACGTGAAGGGGAATTACAACAACAGCACCAACAACAACAACACCAGCGTCAATTTCGACCTGTAGGACTTCGACATGCTGGACTTGTTAGTTGTCTCAGACTTAAAAATCAAAATTTAAAATTATTCTTTACAGACTTCCAATTCAGTCCCATTATCAGCCGCTCCAATTATTTCTGGGACAACACATCCACCACATTACCTTATTCATTTTGGAGGACGTCCTCTTCCTTCCCCTGGGCATCCTTTGTCACCTGCTATTGAGGAAATGGCTTCTGCACCATATGAAAACAGAAATCAACATTCCGGCCCTTCTCTAGGCAGCCCCGTTCCAAGAATTTCAGAACCAGCCTCCCCTGCACTCCCACAAAAATGGGCAAAACATAACATTGGACATGGGACAACAATTCAGCAAAGTAATAGTACAGGCCCACGTCTCGGTCTTTTCCCTTTGCGACGACGTTATTTTGCTCCAGCAGAAAATGAATTTTGGCGTGAAAATCAAGAAGCACAAGGAATGGCTGTACTAAATTGGGGTGTTGATGATATATGTCAATTATTAATTCATTTGGGGTTGGAAAAGTATATACCAGGTGAATAAATAATAAATATATAGTAAATGAAATAACTGGAAGGTTTGGGGATAAAAGAAAATTCGAGCTGTATGAAGAAAAAAGAAATCTAATTTTCAGAATTTACAGTCAACAAAGTGACAGGACCCAAATTTCTCGATTTGGATGGCTCCAAATTAAAAGTAATTTTAAATAAGGGTTTAAACATTTTTAAAAAAATTTTCAGGCAATGGGTTTATTTAATCATTCAGAACGTGCAGTTATCAAAAAACGTATAAAAGCCATAAAACAGAGAATAGAACGCGAACGCAAAACTTTGGAAAAAGAAGCAAAAGCCCGAAATGCTGTTAAAATTGTTTCTGTTCAAAATTAAAATTTTTCAAATTTTCCCAAAAATTCGTGCATATTATTCATTTTCTAAAAAACATAATCCAAAAATTCTTTTCTTTTTCAATAAAGTCTGTTCCAAAATAGGTTGACACCCCCTAATTTTTCCGATAAGTCAACTTAGGTTTGTCCAATTTTTATAATTTCTTTAAATATTGATTCAGCAGCAAAAATTACCCTATTTTACAAAAAATTTTAGAAAAGCAAAAATTTTAACAAAAGTTATGAAAAATTTTCAGAAAATGAGGTGTTCCAAAATACATTGAACAGTTTGTAAAACCTAATAAAAAAGCCCTTAAGCAATTACTAAAAATGAAATAAAAAATTCTATGAACATTTCTATTGATATTGAGTTAAAAAGAAAAAAGAACGAAGTCTATAACTGTTTTCTTCATCGAGATCTCAAATCTCGAAAATCAACGGGAAACCGGGGTACAGTACTTCAAAAAATATTTTAACCCCTTTAGGGCATATATAAAAATTTTCTTTTAGGCCTATCTGAAAGCCCATAAAATTTGCTACAAAATAGAGCAAGCTTAAATTTCACAATAAAGAACACATGGAGATATTGTTCGTGGAATCATTAAGTGATCATTTTTGGGGTATTTTGGAGGGTTTTGAGCATTAAGTGGGCATACTTCAAACAGATATATTTTAGAAACACTAAGGCCAGGACTATTTTATAGCAAATTTTATGGGCTTTCAGATAGGCCTAAAAGAAAATTTTTATATATGCCCTAAAGGGGTTAAAATATTTTTTGAAGTACTGTACCCCGGTTTCCCGTTGATTTTCGAGATTTGAGATCTCGATGAAGAAAACAGTTATAGACTTCGTTCTTTTTTCTTTTTAACTCAATATCAATAGAAATGTTCATAGAATTTTTTATTTCATTTTTAGTAATTGCTTAAGGGCTTTTTTATTAGGTTTTACAAACTGTTCAATGTATTTTGGAACACCTCATTTTCTGAAAATTTTTCATAACTTTTGTTAAAATTTTTGCTTTTCTAAAATTTTTTGTAAAATAGGGTAATTTTTGCTGCTAAATCAATATTTAAAGAAATTATAAAAATTGGACAAACCTAAGTTGACTTATCGGAAAAATTAGGGGGTGTCAACCTATTTTGGAACGGACTTTATTACCTCCTTTACTTTTTTAATTGAGAAATTAGATGTAAAAAAACTAAGGTTACAAACCCCCTTCCCCTCCCCCTACAACAAAATCCCCCAATTAGATTTTCCCCAAACTTCCCTCCTTCCTTTGTGACAAAAAATTAAAACAATATCCTCCCTTCCGCCTTTAACTCCTTCCTCCCAAAAATTAAATTTCTTTTCCCTTTTTTCTTATGCTTGGTTTTGTTAAAAAATGCAAAAATATATATTTATAAATAAATTTTATTTATTTTTTTTATCAAATTAATTTTAATTTAGAAAAATCAGTTTAAAAAGCTATTCAAAAAATGGCACAAAAATTCTTAAATTTAAAAAATTTTCGTTCACTTATTTTTATTTTTGGAGATTTCATTGTTTGAATTTCTGGTTAATGTACTGATAGCCTTTAGAAAATTTTTGAGTCTTTTTTTAATTTTTAAAAATTGACTGACCGAAGCAACAAATTTGTGTACATAACTTGTAGCATAATTCCCTGCTCCATAAAATTGAATTAATGAAGGATCAACTTTTCGTTTAACGCGGCTACGAAGGCTGATTTTTGGGTCAATAATCTTTAAGAAATAAAAAAAGTTTTTATTTTAAAAGTTTTTTACAAACAAAATCAAAAAACAGTCCAATCCAAGATTTGTGTATTGAAAGGTTTTGATAAAATTCTGGAGCTATTTTTGAAATCTAAAAAAAATTTTAAGAAAAAAATTCTTTTAAATTATACTTTTGGTAAATTTTTTCCTGTAACATAAGGAAAATCGTGATGTTCAACATGATATCCGACATTAAATGTTACCAAATTTATTGCTCCATAATAACTATTAAAAAATTAGGAAAAAAAAATTTTTTTGGAATATTTTAGTGAAGAATTATCGGCAAGTAGCAAAATTGGAAATAAAAATTAACATGTTTAATTGTAAGAAGATTTTAAAAAATTCTGTCCTTTTCCTTAACAAAAGTTACGAAAAATTCCTAATCCTTTCCTCAGGTCTGTTTGGTAACAAGTTAGAGAGATTGAAATTTATTTATTTGGTACTCCCATCCCTCCATGTTATACAATAATTGACTTAAAACCCATTTTACTATTTAATTAAAAATATTTTTTTAGAAAATTAAAAAAACCTATAAGTCTCCTGTCCAGCCTCAAATACATAATGGTCACTAATAAAATGAGCAGCTAGAGGGTGAATACCTAATAAAATAATTTTAAATTTTATTAAAAATTTAAAAACCTAATCCAATTAAAAACCCTCCAATGAGATAAATAAAAGATTTGTAACCCATAAATTGGATTATTGCCAAATTAAATATTATTTGAATAAATCCATTGAGTAATTCAAAATCGAGAACTGACTAAAAATAAAAACAAAATTTTTTGAAAAATTATTCAAAACCTTTTTATAAGTGCTGAGAGGTCTTAAACCATAAAATACAGGTTGTAAAATTAACCAAACAAATTTTCCAATTGGACCAACAAAAAATTTTGCCTCAAATTCTGTTGGAATATCCTAGAAAAAATTTTTTTAAAGTTAAAATTAAATTTATATAAAATCAAAACCGTGTCAACCACATCACTTCCCAAGTTTCTATGATGTTCCTAGAAAAAAATTTTTTTGAAAGTCTTCGTATGTGAAAGGGAATAACACATTTTGTATTCAAAAACTAAAACAATAAAACATCCCCCTCCCCTTTACTTTGACAGGCTGCGACACTTGACCACCCATATACAAATCAATCATTCTAACCATTACACCATGATATCGACCATTAAAATTTTTAAAAACAAACCAGATGATATTTTTTGAATGAAGTAGACATTGGAATACACATAGGTAAATTAGCAATAAAACCAAGAATACGGTTCTAAAAAATTATTTTTATTAATATTTTTAACAAAAAAACCTGTAAAATTTTTTCATGTCCAAAACCCAAATTATGCGACAATTCATGAACTGCTAACGTCAAAGAATGAGAAATTGTTCCTCCAACAATATAAGCTTGTAAACAAATTAAGAGCCAAGATGATTCTAAAATTTAATTAGCTCATGAACACATTGAAATTAGTAATTTTCTTGTGTAAAAAATGCGTAATGACAGAAAAAATTATTAAAGGTGCTCAAAAGGTGGAATTATGACGCTTTTCCCTTATTTTCCGTCCGTTGAAAATCGAAAACCAAGCTAATTTTTGGGGTAAAAAATTCAATATTATAATGATATTGTAAAGCATATAGCTATTTAATTCGTAAGGCTGTGCAGTAGGCGGCGTGGTCCTCCTCAAATGCTATTTTTTTATAATTTTAAAATTTCAAAGAAAAACCTCTTAACAAATAAGCCATAAATATTTGAAATATAACCATTGAAACAACAACATATTTAAAACTTTCATCTACTCCAAAGCATTGTTTTACTTGGGGATATTTTTCAAGTATTTGTTTACGACTGAAAAAATAAAATATTAGACGTATGTATAAAAAAGTGAAAGACCAAAATTTGCAATAAATTTTAAAATAGGAAAAAATTTGGATATATCATATTCGAATTTTGCACCCAAAATTGAGCTTACTCCCTTTATTTTTTAATGTTTTGGGACTTATATCTCGGTCCTGAATAATTTCCTGAAGAATTAGTGGTACAGTTCGACTAAGCCTCTCCTAAGCTATCGATAAAATTACTCAAGGTCACACTGCTAGCCCGATATCTAAATTGAACCTGACATGTCTTCTGCCATAACTGTACCCTTTCCTAGCTAACTTTTTAACACTCTTTAAATTGCAAATTCTGAGTCACTCACATATCAAAACTAGGCTGACCGCGTAGCGTGAGGTTCCTGAGTATAAGACCATTCAAAGTTTGATGATGTTGTTTGTCCCATTTGTTTAAAATATAAATTTTATTATCAAATTTAAAAAAAACTAGAAAAAATCTTTTACTAAAAAATCGATATTTTTTCAAGAATTTCTTTTATTTTTTCTTTTGCTTTGATTACCATTTTTAGATAAAAACAAAAAAAAATAAAAAAAGTATTTAAAAATGATAAATTACATGAGAAATAAGAGTATACATATATATTTATTTATTCACTCTGTTACTATTAAAATAAAAACAAATGAAAATGATTCATATTATTTATTTGAGGAATTAAAATAAATTTAAAAATTTTTTAACTCCCCCAATTTTCCAAAAAATAGCAAAAAAACAAACTCAAAAATTTCACATTATATTATGAAGAGGATCAAGTCTCCAACTAGCCAATTCTTCAAGTTCTTTTTCATCATCATCTTCCTTTTTTGCTTTTTTCTTTGGTTTCTTTTCGACCTTTAAAGAATAAAAAATTTTTTGAGATAACGAAAAATAGCTAAAGGACAAATGTAGAAGTTATCCAAAACACGGGATTTTTTCGACACGCCCAATCCAAAGAAAATTTTAAAAACGCAAAACTCGAAACCTGTCCCGAATTTTTTCCTCAAACCATGACATCTTTGGTTAAAACCTAATAAGCCATAAGTTTATCACCTAGCTAAAAATCAAATTTGCCACCTACTTCTGGCAGCAGTTATTGGCTTGCTATTACGTCAATACATACTTTCTAATATGTATAGATCGTAAACACCTCATTTTTTAATTAGGATTTTTATAACCGTTATAATTTTTGCCTGTGGTGAAATAATAATAGATGTTGAGCCGTCAATTAAAAAACAACACTATTTTAAACGTTTTTAAAATTATTCGGATCTCAACTTCTTTACAAGAGAAAAAATTTTTAAACGAGACCTTTCTAATTTCAACTTCTGTTGGAACAGGTAACCATTCATTAACATTAATTGAATAAAAAGTTTTTCCAGGTAAAGTCATCAAAGCGGCTCTATTAATAAATGGTCCCAATGCTGGGTTTCTTTGTTGACATAATGTTGAAATTATTGTTATAATATTTGCTTCAATTTCTTCATCAGGCATATCAAGCTGTAAATTTTTAAAATAAAATTTTGAAGATATTTAGGAAATTATTTTTATCTGGACAGAGACATTTTGAACTTTTCGCAAATGTCTGCCAGCCATAGAAATTTGATTGGATATTTTAATAATTATTTAAAAAAACCCTTCCAACAACAGGTTCAGCTAATCCCCATTCCGCATAAGCAGCATTCGGTTTCACAACCAAATTTGATCCAGAAAGGAATTTTTCCAATATTGCAGGTAAATCATTACCAATTCCCCCTACAAATAATTATTTATTTAAAAATTTAAAAAAATCAGACAAACCATTTATTTTATTTGGAAACCTTGACTTTAACACTCCTCTCAAAGGTAAAATTTCTCTTGCCATACCCTCATGTGCCACACAAAAATCATAATCTTCAATCAAAAATTGGCCTTTTAAAATCTGAAATAATATAGAAAATATTAAAAAAAACTGGGTTCTTTATATAAGCAATTGTAGAGATAAAGAAAATAATCCAAAAAGAAAATTAAAAACTTTCACCTAGAGCAGCCCAAACGAATCTAATCTATACATAAAAAACCTTTTTAATTGAATCAGGACCAAGTGCCAACTCAGCGCCAGCCATTAAAGCTTCATCTTGCAATTCTTTATTAGGTGCAAAGGCAATTATTGCTCTCTTTTCTTGATGTTTAAAAGGAAAAGGAATGGCAACCAACTGACGAGAAGCTCCAATTAATTTAGTCTAAAAATTGTAATGAAGAAGGTTTAAAGTAGGACTCCCTCTTTAGGAAATGATTCTGGACCGAGATATGTCCCGAAACATTTTTTTCAAGCTTAGGTATTTCAAGATTTAGGTATTACAAGATCATACCATGCCAGGCAACCAACCCCTTACTATATTTGAAAAAATTTCTATACCGCCTTTTCAGTAGTCATATTCAATTCCATTCTAAGTTTTATAGGAGCATCTACTTTTCCATAAATTGAAGGTAATTGCAAATTTCGATGAAATTCCTTTAAAAATTTTTTTTTTAATTTTTAATAAAAATTTTGAAAAACCAAGGCTTCCGAGATTGTGTGAAATATTGTTTTGACCTCATTTTTGAAAAAAATATTAAATTGAGAAGCTTCAGGCAAGTCTTTTTCAACCTCTGCATCGTATCTAGGTGGCCACATTGCAGCAAATTTACTATAAAAATTTGAT
This sequence comes from Meloidogyne incognita, assembly GCA_036172945.1. Classification (NCBI taxonomy): domain Eukaryota; kingdom Metazoa; phylum Nematoda; class Chromadorea; order Rhabditida; family Meloidogynidae; genus Meloidogyne; species Meloidogyne incognita. Next base: position 4,744,373 of record JARQAC010000002.1, read on the forward strand.
AACATTTTTGCTTTTTTTCGTTTTAACTAACAGTTTGTTAAAAAAATCCGGAAAAAAAATTTTCTATCAAAAATTAAAAACTCTAGCAGAATGAATGTATTCATACTCCCATTGTATCGCTCAAATTTTCGTCAGATTTAGTTAACAATAAGTATGAAAATTTCAAAACATTTCTAGACCTAAAGAATTTCTCTAAGTTCGTAGTAAATTAATAGATCTTCCAATACGCATTAGCCCCAGGAAAAAATGTTTTTCCCAGAAAACAGAAAATGTACAAACACAATTCCATAAGATGCATCCATGGAATTCATGAAGGGACACATTTCAAAAATTTCATCGCAAAAAACTCGGAACTTATATGGTTTAGGTATCCTTTTTTTAGCCACGCCCCTTTTTCCTTTTCCATTCTTTTTCTTTTACTTCTCCTTCTCATCCATCAATCAATTCAGCAGAATATGTAGAAAAAGGGCAGTGAAGAAAAAGGTCAGTGACTCATCGAGCTGAGTCGAAATACACCAGAATCGGTCCTTGATATCTCTGAGAATTACAGGGGTCAAAAATGTCTAAAAAGAGGTAAAATGGTCAATATTTTTAGACAAATATGTTTGTAAACACACAAAATTACTGGACGATTATTTCAAAAACGAAACCTGGGTACTTATTGCCGTTCAAAAGAGCATTTCTTTAAATGTTACTTTTTATTTTGGTGAAATTGGAAAGAAAAATTAATCTTTTCTTTATTAATTAATCTTTTCTTTAATTAATCTTTTCTTTATTACTCACTGAAAATGCCACAGGGGGAAAATTGAGTGAAATCGAGGAAGAAGGAAAGGCTGAACATTCTGTCCATATTAAGGTTGATTGATGATGGAAAAGGAAAAAGGGGCGTGGCTAAAAAAGGATACCTAAACCATATAAGTTCCAAAAACTCGGACCCCCTTCCAAAAACTAATTCTAAATCCCCAAAAAAATAAAAAACAAACGTTTTTTTCAATTCCTCCAAACGTCTCTTTTGCGATTCTTCCAATTTTTCAGCATCTTTTTTCTCTTTACGTTGTAAACGTGCCAAACGCTCAGCTTTTGACGGTTTTCTACGCCCTCTTTTACGGCCACGAATAAATTCCAAATTTAAATTTAATGGACTTAAAAGTGATGGCAAACATTTTGTTGAAGTTTTGTAGAGAATTGGTAAAGAAGTTGTAAATTGGCCCAAAAACATTTTTTTAATTTTTTAAAAATCTGTTTAAAAAGGAAAAAGAAAAAAAATAAAAATGATAAAAATATAAAAAGGATTTAACAATTAATTTAAAATATTTAGGTTTATCATAAACCAAAGACAAAATTTAAAATGAAAATCTCTTTATTTTCTAAATATTAAGATATTGATACAAAAAAGCAATAAAAAAGCATAATAAAAAAAGGAGATTTAAAGGGGATTATGGGAGAAGGAATAAGTTCAAAATTCCCAAAAAAAAATTTGTATAAAAAATTTCAAGAAAGCTAATTTCTAAATTTCTTAAGGAAAAGATTTTGACAAAAAAATATATTTATACACTTTTCATAAGTTTATATAGATAAGCATGTGACCATGATCGTGAAGAAAAACGAGAAATCAGAGGTTTATAATCAAGTATTCAGAAGGGCTTTTAGACTACGGTTGGTGGATCCAGGAAAATCATCGGATATCCGGATCGATGTCCAAACCGAAATGTTCTCGGGTTCACAACGGAACATTTTGAACCGTATGTGAAAACACGATTGTGCAAAAAACTAGAAAATTTTCAAATACAGTTGAAAGTGTTCTCGGATCCAGATCCGCCTATCCTTACCCGAAACATTTTTTCCAAAGTTTTACCATATCTAATTCTTAAAATTAGACATTAGTCACTAGCCTCTCAAAAATAATAAAACAACCATCTTTCATATCCTCTTTCAAATTTTATCATCATGAAACCACCAACGAGTTTTATTTGGACTTTTATTGCATGTCCTCACATAAAAAGTATTATCTAAAAATTTAAAAAAATTTTCAAAAAATTGTTCGTATGTACTACTCGATTATCCCTTCGTGCTTTTGCAGACACTCCGCCCATTAAAATTCGTTCAAAAAGAAAATTGTCGGATTTGGTAGGTTTAGCTAGGATATCGGTTAATTTAGACTCAATATTCCTCCAGATCAATCCATAGATTTTGACGGTCGGAGTTTTGTCTGGACAAAGTTTTGCGCTGACACGAATTTTCTACTCTAAATTTATTCTTGTCTGATGGTTAACGTAGGAAGAGAAATAAAAAGGAAAAAATCTGTTAGAAAAAAGCACGTAGGAATAACGGCGTAGTACCTAATTTTTTCACAGAAAAACCTGGTGGAAGCGCCTTTTCTTTACAAGAAGAAAGCATTGATTGAATTGAAAGACAAACAGAAGAAATACTTAGAGCCTTTAAAAAATAATTTTTTGGTTAAACTTAAATATGGGTCACTCTCTTTTTGTGGCGTTACGGAGGGCACGGCGGCATAGATACCACCTAAGGTTTTCGATTTTCAGTAGTCTTTATCTAGGCCCAAGACTGAGTCCGGTGATTTTGGTGTCAATCAATTCCTCTGACCGCACTTTTAAATGAGACAAATAATTCGTCGTGCAGTTCCCCATTTATTCGCAAGCTCAAAATGGTCAAAGCAACCCTATTAGTCGGCGAGACGCTCGCCGAGGTTATGCGGCATTGACTCATCGAAGTAAAGTTTACACTCAATAACATAGGCCTGTTCCTACTTGCGAATAAATGGGGAGAGCTGCTCAAGTTCCAATTTGTCAATATTTGCGAGTGCCCCGTATTTTCAAGTTTTTCCAAATTTTTTTAATTTTAAATAAAAAACCGGTGTCCAATCATCACTTAAAATACTCAAACAAATATGTCCATTCGAATAAACGTGTGGATGTACAGGAATATTTTCACCAATAAAAGTAACCTCAGGAGAAGAAAATGGATATTGATCATCAAATTTAAATTGAAGTTGAAAAACTTCGCCCTCATAAAGTGTGTTCCTTAAGAAAAAATTTTTTTAAGTTTTGTAATGAAATTTAAAAAATGCCTCGATCCTTCCAATGCAAGAGACAAACAACTAAGAGAATCACAATTTTCTTCCTGAAGTAAACGAACACCTGAAAAAAAATTTTTGTAATTACTTTTCACCCCCCCCTCCCCAAACATCCAAAAATAAATCAAAAAACCTGCTGGTGGTTCAGTAACTAATTGACTAAGTTCTTTAACTAATCTTCTTTTGCTTGCACTCATCTTTTAAAAATTTACGAATAAATATAGACGAATTCCTTAAAAATTAAAAAATAGAGGAGCCTTTAAATAAGGGACACGCCCGAGTAGGCGCGACCGAGTAGGCGCAGGCCAAGTAGGCGCGACCGAGTAGGCGCAGGCCAAGTAGGCGCGACCGAGTAGGCGCAGGCCAAGTAGGCGCAAGGCCAAGTAGGCGCAAGGCCAAGTAGGCGCAAATCTTTTAGCGTAAAATATTCAAATTAAAAAATAAGTCAGCATAAATATTTTTATGTTAATGCTTTAACGGTAGCTGGACTAGTCTTATTTTGATTTCTAGTCTTTTCTAGCTTTTAGTCTTATCTTGATTGTTAATTGTACGTTCGTATACACTCCATTTTTCCTTAACTAGTTAGTTCCTAAAGGAGACTAACTAGTTATTACAGGCTAATTATTCATAATATTCCCTTAAACCAGTTAGTTCCCCTTAAACTAGTTAAACTAGTTAGTATTCATAACATTGATAAGCCACAGGAATTATCAAAGCAGCACGACTTTCACTAATTAACAAACTTAGCCAGTAATCCAAAACTTATCGACAGCTAAGTATGAAGCTTTTATGAGAAAAATATTACAAGAAAAGATTTTTCTTAAATTTTATCAAAAAATAAAAACATCACCAAGCTTCCCTTAATAAATCTTTTGCCCTAAGGAGGGCAGTTTTGGAAAAAGTCCAGTGTCAAAATAAAGTTGCTTGATTATTCAGCTAACTAATTAACAAAATTATTTGAAGATTAACAAAGAAAATTCTGGGTAAAATTTAAGAAATTTGCCCTTGCGCCTACTTGGCCGTGCGCCTACTTGGCCTTGCGCCTACTTGGCCTGCGCCTACTCGGTCGCGCCTACTCGGTCGCGCCTACTTGGCCCGCGCCTACTTGGGCTGTACCCTTTAAATAATAATTAGAAAAATTTTCCCATAAGAAAAAAGAGACTGTGACCAGACAAAAAAGAAAATATCGAGTTCCCACATTTTGCCAACTCCTTATTTTGCCAAGTAGGGTAAAGCCACGTTTTGCCAATAAACTTATTGGCAAAACGTGAGATCTTAGCGACTTTTTGCCATTTTTTGGATTTTAAAATTTTTTTCTTCAAAGGTGAAACCAATTATTTGGTTTTTGCAATTTTTCCATGGACACACATATTAAAAATATATAAATCTTTTTTCTTCTTCCTCTTTCTATATAAAACACAACTGGATTTAATCTCTTTTTTTGATTGAGTGGTTGTTATTCTTTTATTTCTTCCTCCAAAAGTCACTTATGCAATATTTATTTGGATCGCGCAACAACAAAACACCATAAAAATAACTTGTGTGTTTTAAAACCTGCTCTATATTATAGCGCTTTATACTTATAAAAAATAAAAATCTTCTTCTAGAGCAATTTTCATAGAGAAGAAAAATTTTTGTCCCAAAAAAAACTTGCGGATAAAAAGTTTCTTGCGGACTAATTTTTAGATAAAAATTTCCGCTGACGAATTTTGCGGACAAAAAAACTTGTTCCCTTTGGTTGCGCACTTCTTTTTTTCTGAAAAAAGTTGGATGAACAAAAATCAGAAACTAAAACCAGAATACTAAATAAAAAAATAAACTTCTTTATTAAAAAGCTGTTTTTCTTTTAAGCTTTTATTCTTCCCCCCAGAAATTCTCTTTTTATTTAATTGGAAAAGTCAAATCTTCTTAAAAATTTTTGTATAAAAATCATTTTTCTTCCTTTTCCCCCTACACATAAATACTGCCCAATTTTTGTTTGGCCATTTTCTTTAAAAATATATTTATCTAAATTACAGTTAACCTCTCATTTAAAGATATAAACCCTTGGAGTTATAAGTTGTATCCTATAATGAGGGGTATCTCGCTTAGTCAAAGCTCCCTCTCATCCAAGGGGTAACTAAAAAATGTACCTTAAATTAAGGTTATCTTGTATTGGGAGATCCTACTGTATATAAAATTTGGTCATCCTATAGAACACTTACTAGGGGGTTTGCCCTATTTGTCTAATGGTATTTTGTCGTATTTTCCCCATAGAGATATTTTGTCGTTTATCAACCATACATTTGTATTATCAACCATACATTGTTTATCAACCATACATTGTTTATCAACCATACATTTGTATGGTTGATAAATACTCTCTATCTTTTTAAAATAAAAATAATCTTGCGCAACCTCCCCACAACCTTATAGCCTAAATAGCTTCCCTTCCTTACCCATGCGCAAAAGTAAAAAAACCAGTCTTTTATTTATAAGGCCCCAAAAATTTTTTTTCCGCGCTCTCCATTTTTGGGGGTTCTTTTCTTTATTTTTTGTTTTGTGTGTTTCTTTTAACGTTTTATTTATACACGCCTTTCCGGGGAAGAAGAAGAAATAAAGACTTGTTTCTTCTTCTTCTTCCCCTCCCTCCCCCTCCTTCTAAAAAATTTTTCTTCTTTATTTTTACACGTAAAGAAAAAGGTTAAAATTATTTAAAAGACAAAACCGCTACTATATTTTTATTTAAAAATAAAAAGACTGCCTAAATTTTATTTTTAATGAATGACCTATATTTTATTGGCTCTCCTCTAGACGTTTTAATAAAACGTTAGTTAATTTAAAAAAGAAAAAAAATTTTTATTAAAAAAGGCAAATTTAATTTATTTTCTTAACAACCAGAAAAGTGCCATATGTTCAGGCTGAAGCGTTTTGGAATATTCTGCGCCAATTTAAAAAACAGAGCAATATTGCACTCGTTTCGGCCTGAGCTTTGGTATTTTTTAAAATTTTTAAATTTTATCTCTTGTGGTGTAGTGGTTAATATCCCTGACTTATACTTGCTAGGTACAAGTCAGGGATATATTAACCCACACCCCCTCCCTTTCCCCCATGTTTTGTAATCAATCAAAATATAATCAAATTGAAAAAAAATTTTATTTTGTAACCAAATTTGGGTTGTGTAGTAAATGAATCATCAAATGGCAGAAGAAAAAAATTTTAAGTAATAATGTTAATAATAAATATATTAAGTAAAACGCCAGAAAAATTTTTGTAAGTAAAAAATATTTTGTTAAATGAAAATTTTGTGTGCGGATGAGGACGTTTTAGAATAGCCCCCCAATTTTAACCAGCATTTTTTCGATTAATTCCCATATGTTGAACAGTAAAATCATTATTCTAGAACGTCCCTTTCTACATCTTTTAACGACTTGACTTGACAGAAGAATGTCAAAAAAATAAATGTACATCAGGGATCCTGCCGACATAAAAAATCAATTCTGATTACAGGAATAGGGGATTTCCGAGAAACTTTTAATTAATAATTTCGGAAATCCCCGCCCCAAAAAACGTCGGAAATTTCCTATTTTCGGAAATTTATATGGCAGGATCTCTGCTGTGTATACCAGGGATGTCAAAGGCTGAGAAAAAAGTTGGTCGGGCTTGGGATCTTCAAAATTTTCTTCGGATCAGGTTTCGGGTCAAGAAAAAGCCAGTGTTTCGGTAACCCGGACATCCCCAGTAACACTAGAGTAACACTAAAATAAAAATCAGGCAAAAAATGTTTTTGTGATACTCTAATATAGAAGCAAAATCATTTTTGAATCATAGGAAAAAAAATTTTAGAGAAAAAATTTTGGAGGTACATACTTTTAAATTGAGAAGAGAAAGGCAAAAAATTAAGTATTGAAAACTAGGCAATTTTTTATACAAAATTTGGCATTTTTAGTCTCAGCTTTTTTCGCATTTTTTTAAACTAGAAAATTGGCGGAATTAAAAAAATGTGTAGATTTAAAAAATTCCGACAACTAATCTAGATTAGAGAGAAAGATTCAAAAAACATAAAATAGAGAAAAAAAATAAAGAAACAAATTAAAATCCCTGAAGAAACCTCAAAATCTGTTCGAAAGCGCTCCCGTGGTTTAGTGGGGTTAACACGCCTGATTTGTATTTTTTAAAATAATCCAGGTTCGATACCTGGCAGGAGTTTAAGTTTTGAATAACACCTAAAATTAGGCGTCATGCTTTAAAAAAGGAAAACAATGCCAATTTTTATAAGGCCCTTCCAATAGACGGAACCCTTGGAAATATTGCGAGTGGATGATAGTGACCAATTAATTTCTTTTTATTTTTCACAAAAATAACAGATATGAAGATCAAAAAAGGTCTAACATAGATAATGTGTTTTTGGGAGAAAAAATAAATAAAAATAAAATAATGAAATGCTTTCTAAATATCAAAAAAATAAAAGGGAGAGAAAGATTTCTAAACATAAATAAACTCAAATATTTAATAAGAGAGATTTTTTAATTAAAAAAAGGGTTTTTAAGAGAAATATATTCATTGCTGAAAATTTTTTAAAAATAAATTTTTTGAATTCCAAAAAATTTTCCAAAAAACCAATGCCTTCCTTCTATTCAAGTCTATGTGTTCCATGAATATTTTTAGAAAAATTTCCAACTCTTCATGGAAAGCATAAACTCGAGAAGAATCGAAATAATTTCTCAATTTAAAAAATTTTCAAAAAATTTTTAAAGTAAGGCTTTAATGATTTTTAAAATTCATCTTCATTATTGAAGACTTGCTCAAATTGTTGAGGTGTTGTAGATTTTATAATTGTTGGGGTTGGAGTAGTTGCTTTAATTTTTGGGGAAATTGTTTTTGATGAAATAGTTGCCGTCTTTTTATTTAACAAATTATTAAAATATTCATTCCAAACAAATTCTGATACATTTTTGAATTTAATCCAAACTTCTCTTTTTTAAATATTTGAATTATATTAAATATTTTATTTAACTAAAAGTTGCGCAAATTTTATCCAGAAATAGCGCAATTTATAGTGAGGGATTCGAACCTCCACCCATTTCTCTACATATTATAAATCCAAAAAATACTCCATTACACCAAAAAGTTAATAGAATATCAAAATTTATCGGGAAATAAAATATATAATTTATTTCAACATTTAAGAAGTATTCCCACCACGAGGGGGATTCGAACCTCCGTCCCTTTATTACAAATCCAAAAAATATCCCACTACACTAAGATGTGAATTTTTACTTGGTAACTGTAGCAGGTTTAATCTACTTTTCCTTGTAAAGTAAAAAAACGTCAGGAAAAATAATAAATTTTTGAAAAACTTGCGGACAGAATTTGCGGACTTTTTTTATAATTTTTTAAAATTAAAAACAAAGAAAGAGGTTTATTTTAAACCACACCTCTTTCTTCTTTTTGTGTAATCACCCAAATATGTGTCGCTGTTGCTCATACTGCTCTTGAACAAATTCGACAAATTGTTTATTTAATTGAATTAATTGATTGTTGAATTTATAAAATATTCCAATTAATAAAAGAAGAAAAAATAAAATAAACAATAAACGCCAATTAGCTTTGGCTTTGTTGAAAATTGAAAATGTTGACTGAAAATTAAGTAAAATTGTGGGGGAATCGTGTGAAGAAAGTAGTCCTCGGGGAATTTTATTCGGAGGAATGGATTCGAGGAACGGAGTCCTTCGGGAACGGAGTCCTTCGGACTTCGTTCTCCGCAATATTGGGGTCGTATTGGTGAACTTGGGCGTGTTAAACTGGACCGGTCTTATGTTAGACTTGCAATTCAAGTTAAAAATAAAACAAACCTTTTTAATACAATTTCCAAATTTTCCCAATTGTCGACAAACGGCACTATTCTTTAACTGCTCATAATATGTCACCCTTCTTTTCAAAGTTTTTCTTGCCTGCGGTGAATGTGTAATTCCTCTTTGATTATTATTTGCTAATGCAGCAGCAGTACGTGAACGAAGTAGTGGTGGCGAAATTGAACCACGCAAAGCAAATGGAAGTGGAGATGCTGTAGCTGGACGAGCTGCTCCTTTAAAAAATGTGGGTCATAATGGTCAGACCCTTTCTATTGAACAGAGGGCCCTGAAAAAGCCCTGGAAACTCAAAAACGTCTGGGCTTTGGAACCCAAAAAACACCAAAAATTTCCTTTCAAAAATTTTTAAAAACCTCTTGTTGCCGTTAAAGTAGTTGTTTTAATTGTAGTTGAGCTACTATATGATTGTTGTGGAGGGCTCGGACGACTAAAAGTCTTTTCTTTTTTCTTGTTGGCACTCACAGCTGGCGGAGCAGTATTCACCTTTAAAGGAAATTTTAAATTTGCAGACTAGACACGCGGACATTTAGGCTTGGAGAGAAGTAGTGGATCTATCTGAAAGGAGGTGCGGGGTCAAATTTTTCCTCATTATACTAGTCAGTCTACCGTCTATTTTTTCTTATATGTAAAAACCTTTCCTTTAGGAATTGATTTTTTTCCTTAAGGAAATTGTTAGGGAGATGAAAAAAGGAAAAAAAGAAAAAATGTGTCACAAAAACCGAAACTTTACCTTCAAAAATGCCCAAAAAGACACCAATTCTTAATTTTTATTAATCATTTTAAAGATTTAAAACCTTTCGAGTTCGTGAAGTTGAACGAGTTTTGCGTGCCTTTTCTTTAGGAATTGATTTTTGTGGAGACTTTGACTTGCGCAATGATGACGATGGGGGTGATGAAAGCTTCTTCTTCTGCTGCTGTGTTGGAGGAGAAAATTTTTGTATTGTTGGCTTTGCCTTCCTACTCGCGCTTGTTGAACGCGAACTACGCTTCACTGGCCGACCACGAGAAGTTGATCTTGCACTTGGCTTAAATGGGAGTATTTTGCTCTACATATAATAGTCAAAGACCTTAACTCTTGTCAAGAATAGGCGTTCAATCATCCCTTTGTGCATCCAAAGTAATTTTGGACACATAAGGGGGTACTTGGAGGGAGCAAGTTAACGAGCCCAATGTACCGCCAAGCTGCATTTTCGTTAAAAATTATCGAATCCGGGATGCCTTGGTATGGTTCGACGGCCTCGGCAAGATGAAACGGACCATACCAGGTCAACCCGGATTTTGAATTTTGAACGGTTATAGCTCGGCGGTTCGTTGGGCTCGCGGTATGTCGGGGTGTACACTTAATCGGACTTATTAAGGTATGATTGGACATCTAATCTGGACAAGAGCTATTCTTACTTACCATTTATATAAAATAATAGCAACAAAAAGATTGTTGTTGTAAAAAATAATTGAAAATCAACAAATTTAAATATTTTTAACTAAATTTAATTTAAATATTTAAGGGGATTAAACAAAAAATAATTAAAAAAAGAAGCTAAAAACAAGCTTTTTTTAACACAATAAAGTCGCTTGGCTTCACTTCTAACTAGCTAACAATAAAAAAAGAAACGAATGGTCAGCGGCGTTAATACAGTTTAAGGAGAAAAAATTGTGAAATGAATGTCAATAGAGTAAACCCCAAATAGTGGACATTAGTAGAAAATTAAGAGAACACTAAAACATTGGAGAGCAAAATTATTAACGCTCGAATGTCGGTTGCGGGTCAGTTGAGTCCTGGAATTTTATGACGGACCATCTGAGTCCCAAAACTTGAGGACATACCAATTGAATACACTAATTGATTGTAAACAGTCAAAAAATGGTATATTTTTTTGTCAAAAATAATTATAGAATATTTTATTTTTACAACACTAATTATTAGGGATCAGATTTTTAGGTAATAACTAGAGTTGCCAAAATGGACAGACTCGGACCGAAAGATCTATTTTGGCATTTTATACATATTTAGGTACATATTTTAAGACTTTTACAACCTAAAAATCCGATCCCATTAATTATATATTAATTAAAAAATACATATTTTTATTTATTATTCTCTATTTAATCCTTTTTTCCAATTTTTTCTGTCATTGTCTTTAATTGTTGTTGTGTACAAGTAATGGATTATCAACAAAATCATCACCATTAACCCAAATAAAAGCCATAAATAAAATAAATATTACAAACCAAAAGAATGCTGCACTTATATTATCTAAAATTTTCTTTTTCGTTAAATTTTCACAAAAAATTTTTTTAAATAAAACCTGAGATCAAAATACATAAAAGTGCCATAGCCACAGAAAATATTGCTCCAGCAATTGCCGCTCCGTTAGTGTCAAAATTAATTATTGAATGATCTGCTCTTTCAGGTAAACTATTTCTGTCGACTGTATAGTTGAGTAAAAATAAATTTAGGGCATCCTTTAAAAAATGAATTTCTTTTTAATTAAAAAAGTTTTTAATGCTTCTAATCTGGAAATGCTTCTAATCTGGAATAAGCTTCTAATCTGGAAAATTTTGAGAAAAATTTATCGTGGTTTAGGAGTAGGATGGCCGGCGATTATTGGGTTGCTTGAATGCCCGGAGTGGAAAGGAAACCTGATTTTGCTTTTATCTAAAAATAAACCCCGGAGGCAGCGGAATTTTTAAATCAAAAAATCTCGTGGTGTAGTGGTAAACACGTTCAACTCTCATTTATCGGGTTAACTAAACGTTTGAGTATTAGAGAGGGAAGGAAACTAAATTCAGCTTTTATCTAAACCCCTAAGGCAGCAGAATTTTTAAACCGAAAAATCCTCCCATTAAAAAAATAAAAAAAATTTTTTAAACCTGTTTATAACCATCCGTAAAATTATTTTTAAAATAACGAGTCAAAGAATTGTTCAAATCATTAACCATTCCACCAAAAGTTCGTTTTCCAACGCGAGTATAATCAGTCTAAAAATGAGAACTTTTTTAAATTTAATTAAATTTAAACCTTTAAAGCCCCAGTTCCAGCATATTGTTTACTACAAATATCCCCATTATCCGCCCATACTTTAAAAATAAATAAAAATTAAAAACGCCAATAGGGAAAACCAACAATTTTTAAACGTAAAAACAAATTCTGGCCAAGCATCAAAATTAAAAACTGATTCATTTATAATACCAAAATATTGAAGTTGAAAACTTTAAAAGACAAAAAATTTTTGCGGACAAATTTTGCGGACAAACGGAAAATTAAAGTCTGATTTTTTTATAAGATTACCATCCTCTTTGATGTTGAAAATACAAAAGAGGGGTGTATCTTAAATATAGAGGAATACCGCTTATCCTTAAGTAAGTCCCTTCACCTAATGGCTATCCAAATTTTAAAAAATTAAAAATTGAGGGAGTATCTAATTTTGTAGATATCTTTATGTAGTAGAGTTTAAAGTCCCAACTGTCATACGAAATTTTTTTTATTTACCGAAGTGACTCAATCCCAATTAATGCTTGAACAACATTTGTACGATCCAAACAACTAAATAAATAAATTTAAATTAAAAAAAAGAAACAAACTCCATGCAATTTGTACGTATAAAACCATTTTGATATTGCCTATTTTCTGGATTAGCCTCAATCCAAAAATCACCTTGTATTGATAAATGAGTTGAAAAAAATCTTTAAAAAAATAAAAATTATTTAATTTGAAAGGATAGTCAAAAGTACTAGGTTTGCGGACATTTTTTTGTCCGCAAATATATGTACAACCACCCTATCTAAAAATTTACCCAAATTGTCGAATATCAGGCATAATTTCTTCTTTTAAATAAGATAATCTTTTCCAGTTTAACGATTGACAATGCCGATGAAAGTCAAATGCAATATATTTTACACTTGGAATTCTTATTTTTTCAACAACTGAACGAAATTGTGAGCCAACATTCTTCTCTCTTCCATATTGATTTAAAAGGCTTAGAAGAAGCTTTAAAAGGATTATTTAAAAAAATTTTTACGGGCAAAAATTTTTTCGGACTTTTTTCCCATATAAAAGACAATTCTTTTTTACTATGCTAATTCAAAACCGGTATCAATAAAACCATAAAGATTTTGGCCAGAACAGACCCTCCCCTCTTGCCAGCATGAAAAAAGTCAGCAAAACAATCTTACAAAAAACTCGAAATTTTTACAATTTTTCTAGGATTTCCAGTCAAAGCATCTCTTCCATAACAATCCAATAAATTATTCAAATGTTGTTTAAAACAATTAAATTGTTCATCGGCGCTAGATTTCAAACTTGGTGTCGGTTGCCATTTAAGATTAGGTTTTTGAGTCCAATAAATTGGAATTGAACCTCGAATCTTATTTTTTAAAAAATTTCAAAAATTTATATTACACTTTTTGGGAGGTTCAGATTCGATACCTGGTGGTAGTTATTGGGAGTTTAGGCTTTTTTTTAAATGAGGGGCATTTAAATTCTAATTTTTTTCAATTTACAAATTTAATAAAAAAAACAAACTTGAATAAAGGAAGCAATATGTCTAGAAGTAACCACTTTTTTATTATTACTAGAAGAATTAGAAGACTTTCCTCCAACATCAAATTCTACTAATTGTTCAGTTTCCACAAAATTTGCACAATTTCCTTCTGAATCAGCACCACGAGTGTGAAAACGAACTCCAGGCCTTTGAAAACAAATTTTTTTTAATTCTATCTAATTTTAAGAAAAACCTGTAAACTGATCTCCTAGAAATTAATGCCAAATTAAATGAAAAATTGTTTACACGACAACGACGTATTCCAACAAATCCGTGAATTAGAGGTTGAATAAACTTGGAGAACTAGAAAAAAAATATTAATTGTTATATAAAATTGGAAGAATATAAAGTTTTTATCAGTGGAAATAACTTTTTAAACCTTTGGGATCAAATGTCATCTTTCAAAAAATTTATTTAAAAATAATTAGATTAGCTTCAAGCAGGTATCCTTCTGTCACTCTAGCAGCTTTTTTACAAAAAATGTACAAGTGCCCCCTTTCACTTTGAAGGTGAGTGCACCTTATTTTTGAAGGTCACTAGATGGACATGTTTATTCTAATAGTAGCATTACAATATATAAAAGAAGTCTAAAATTCGTCCAAAATTTTCAAAAAATAAAACAAGCCAGAATTACTGTTATGGGATCCCATAAAGCAATTCTACATTCTCATAATATAAAATCCAAATAAAAATTATAAACAAAAACCTCAACATTATTAAATTTTTCACTCAATTTCGCATTCCAAACAAATTTTTTATCAACTTTTTGAAGTAAAGGTAATAAATGTAATTCTGGAGAAGCATTTTCACTTAACCATTGAAATGAACGTGAAATATCCATTCCAATTGAATAATAAAAATTTTCGGTAGAAAGAACATTTTTTAACATTTCAACAAAATTTTGATTAATTCTTCTCTAAAAAATAACAAAAAAGTTTTTTTTTGAAGTTTATGGAAAAGGAAAGTAAGTGAAAGGTAGAAGTTTAGCCTAGGGCAAGCATCGAACCTGCGACCTCGCCTAGCAGTTAATGCTTGTGGGGCTTTAGCTCACCTTAAAGGAATGACAAGCTCCCTTGGCGTTAGTCTAGAATCATGAAAAATTCTTCTGAAATTAGATAGCTCTACAAAATTAGAATCGATCGTGCTTCTGATCTTTTAGAAAATTGCTCAAGACAAATTTCGTGTCAAAAAAGTCTAGGTTCCGGGAATAAGGTATATCACCAACACCGGTTCCTATTTCAATAAAGTTCGAGGTTCTCAACAATTTTGTTTAAAAATAAGAAATTTAAAATACACATAGATAGAATACATAAAACATAAAATACCCTTCTCCCCAAAAAAACATTTTTTAAATTAACAAACCTCCCTTTCAGAAAGATGCAAATTCGAAGATTTAAATGGAACCAATTCCGCTTCCACAACTTTGAAAATCTCAGCATCATTAAACATACCAACACTTGTTGCCGACTTTATAAAAATTAAATATGGGCCAGAAACTAATTCAATAATTCCAACAAGTCCATTAATACGTTCAACTTTAATTGCTTGATGACTAGATTGAAGCGGCTGTTGTCTACTTGTTATTTCTATTTTTGAAATAAATAAAAGTTGAAAAAATGAACTATAATTTCCATATTCGAATATCGCCCCTATGGTTTTCCAATTTTCAGGAGTCTGTAACTCGGTCCCTAGGTACGGACCAACTTCTCCCACCCCTAGTTCGTCATTGGACTCAACATATCCCTTCCACGCTATAAAAACAGTCCAAAAGTGAAAAGTACCACAAAAATATCGATAAACCTCCCAATAAACTCACTCAAATTGACGTCATTTGAATATCGATCAATCTCTAAAGATCCTTCCCCAAGCACTGGCTCAACAACAAATTTGTCAGGAAACTGGTAACTAAAAATTTTTTAAATATAATTTTAAAATTAAAAAAACCCAACAGATTAAATTGTCCTGGTGCATGATCTATCGATATTTTATCCATTTTTTCTAAAGAAAAAATAAATTAAATTTAAAAAACAAAAATATTAATAGATGTAGAATCTACAAATTTCAAAAAAAATATTTTTTATAAATTAAAAACAACAACATTTAATATTTAAAACACATTTAAATACAAAAGAACAACGGAAAATTAAAATAAAAGATTTAGAGTCAGAAAGAAAAGAAAATTTATTTTTGGAGTATATCGCTTTTTACGGACAGAAATCTTTTGCGGGTTAAAAAAACTCTGGTTTTGTAGCATTCAATCTGTTCTTCCAGTTAGTTGTAGCTACTGAAAAATTTTCTATTTAATGAAAAAATTTTTTGCAACATGGATTTTTTGCTGACACTAATAAAATTAGACATTTGCAGAAAGCTTTTGATTTTTAATAAGCTATCACAAAATAGAAAACGTTAATTAAATAATACATATAGGGCTCACATTACTCTCCAATTTATATTTCAATTTGTTAAAGCTTTTCTGTTTTTTATCCGAAAGTGTTTTTATCCGCAAAAAATGTCCGCAAAAATGTCATTAAGCCTTTTTGTTTGAAAAATATTTTCTTTTTTACTTACCATTATTTTTTTATTATTTCGAATAGGCTCAAAATAAAATGCATCTAATTGTTCAACAAGAAAAGCTTTCAAATCAGCAGGATGTAAATTTAATGATAAAAATAAAGATTCAAGTTCTTGATAATTTTTAACAATTAAATTACCACCATTTTCTGGCGATCTTTTAATTGTTAGATCTAAGAAATTAAAGATAATTTTTTGAAAAATTTTGAAAAAGGCTGATGTGAGAACTAAAAATAAAGTAAATGGACACATAAAATAAGGTAAATGGACATATTTTATTATTTCTAGTTCCCCAAATCCCTCATAATCACACAAACTTTGCACACTGGATAGGATAAAAGTGAAGAAAATCTATATTTATCGAAAAAATACCAACCGACCCCTCTGGTCGATCTCTAGTTAATACCCCCTTATTTTTTATTAAATTAAAAAAACCTTGAAATTCATCGCCACCAACAATATATTTTTCCCTCCATTTCAAATAATCAGCAAAAGGAAAAACAATTTTTTTACACAATTCTAAAGCAACATTTTTATCTAAATTTCCTGGTTCACAAAAAGATTTTCCAATTTTTTGTCGAATTTTTTTCAATCCATCGTTTATATTTAAATGAAAATCCGGTTTTGTAGCACTCATTCTAAGGCCATCTGTTCCAATTATTTCTGGCTAATTTAAAAACAAAAAAATGTAGTGGGGGAATTTAGGTGTGAGAACGTGCCAGAGAAATTGTAAGTCAAGGGTACGTTGCCTAGCACTTACTTTTGGAAAAACTTTTGTTTGTAACACCTAACACTCTTGACAATTTTTTGTTCCAATTTCTTCGGTTTTGTCCCCAACAACTTAAAAAAATTTTTTACTGAAAACAAACCAAAATAAGAAAAGCTGGCATGTTCGAGTCCTCTCGTTTTAATTCTTTATTAATCTAAATAATTTTTTTTCAAAAACAAAATTTAGAAAAAGAAAACCTTTAAAGCTAAATCTGCAAATTCTTTCTGCTTTGGACCTATTAAAACCTAAAAATTAAATTTAAAAAATTTTTACTTAAAATTATGTTAAAACATAAATAATTAGCCCCCTTCAGTTAAAAATTCATAGCTTTTTTACTATACTTAACCGCTTTATCTAATTTCTTTTTTTATTTTATTAAGATGTTAGCTATAATTGTAAAAATTTCGTCCTTTGATTCTGATTTTTTGCCAGAAAATAGGCAACTATCTTACGATCACAAAAAATATAATTTGACTTTGTTGAATTATAGTTGTATTCAGGAGGGGGGGGGGGCAATTATTTATGTTTCAACCTAAATAGTTTTCTCTTTACAATGTCATAATTTCCATAAAATATATCCAAACCAAAATATATTGGGCAAAGATGACATCCAACAGTATTTGCTTCAGGAATTAGTGACGTTTGATCTCTTGTAACAACACTGACAGCTTGATACATTTTTAAAGTAAAATCACTATAATAACAAATTCTTTTAAATTTTAAGAAAAAGGAGAGGACAAAAGAGAGAAAAAAGTTCAAATGGTGCCTTAAAATTTTAGCTTTTCGAAATTCTTGTTGGATGAGAAAAAAATATTTTAGATGAGAAAGCAAAAGAATAAAAAGTGGTCGAAAACTAATCCCAGAAAATAGCAAAAGATTAGATGGGACTTGATCCTGAAAGCTCTCTTCGGTGTATTTATTTAATGAACATTTTCTAGGCTGGGAGAAAAAAAGTTCAAAGGCCTTATAGTAGAAAGTAAATTTAGTAAGAAATTGTGCTGTACAATATAGACAATCGGGCAATAATTAGACTGGCTGGATTTTGACTAATTTTGAGTCTAAAAGAATGGACGTGGCAACTCGAACAATTACCTTAATAAGTCTCCAAAAAGGTACCGTGTTATAATACCAAAAGCTTGAAATACCAAAAGCTTGAAATACCAAAAGCTTGAAATACCAAAAATTGTAATACCAAAAGCTTAAAATACCAAACCCCCAAAAGCTGTTAAAATACCAAACCGTGGAAAAAAGCTTAAAATACCAAACCCCCAAATACTGTTAAAATACCAAACCGTGGAAAAAGACTTGAAATACCAAATAAATACCAAACTAAAATTTTTTGTTATTTCTGTTAAAATTTTTTTTGTTAAATTTGTTGTTTCTAAATTTTTTTGTTTTTCCAACAACAAGTATGTTGTTGTTCCAATTGAATCTTCGCTGGAAAAACTGTTTTTGTGCTGCTACGGAGGGTAGGCCGGGCATGGTCTTCGCTACACGATGGCCGTGCTTCGCTGCGGTCGTGCTCGCTTCGCTCGCGGCGACCGTAGCGAAGCGGCGGCCGTCGTTCCGCTCGACATGCCCGGCTTCCTCCGCAGCGGCAAAAACTTTTTTCCGCGTAGACCTTGTGGAAGGGGTTAAAACAAACGGTCATAACTTTGTTAAATCATTAGTCATAGCTTTGTTAGTCCATCCCGCGTTGACGGGACAACCTCCCCCGTTGACGGGACAACTTCCCCCGTTCACGGGACAACTTCCCCCGATCATGGGACAACCTCCCCCGTTGACGGGACAACTTCCCCCGTTCACGGGACAACTTCCCCCGATCATGGGACAACCTCCCCCGTTGACGGGACAACTTCCCCCGTTCACGGGACAACTTCCCCCGATCATGGGACAACCTCCCCCGTTGACAGGACAACTTCCCCCGATCATGGGACAACATCCCCCGACATTGGAACGACACTTTGGTATTTCAACAGTTTTTGGGGGTTTGGTAATTCAAGCTTTTTTCCATGGTTTGGTATTTCAACAGCTTTTGGGTGTTTGGTATTTCAAGCTTTTGGTATTATAACAGGCTCCGCTCCAAAAACCCCAAAAATTAAACCTTTCAAATTCATAATCACTAGACAAACAAATAGACACATCTTCCATTCCCAAAAGATTTATAAGTTGTTTTAATATCTTCAAATGATTTTCTGTTCGTTTCTACAAAATTATTTGAATTTAAAAAAAAATTTAAAAAAACCTTCAAATCTTGCCACGGACATTTTAATTTATCAAGAAAAGCATCCAAATCAGAAATTAAAATTGTACATTGGAAACCTTTATCACAAAAAATTTTCAATTGAATAAGAGCATAAATATGTGCTAAAGAAAAATTTCCTTTTGGTGAACATCTCCACAAAATTTTTACTGGACGTGATTGCCCTCCTATTGATGAATCCATGTTAAATATTAAAGAAGATTGAGTAATAGTTTTTGACGGAATAAACTTAAAAAAATGAAAAGATATGAAAAATGTCATCAATTAAAGTTTATACTAAACAAAAATAAAAAATTGAGGACAAAAAATCAAAAAAATATTAAAAAAAACCTCAAATTTATCACCAAAAGGACCAACATCAGAACTAATTTTCTCTTCAAGTTTATTTACACAAAGTTTACTAAAAGCATCATTATTAATAGAGACCTTTGGGTATGCTTTAGAAAGTATTTCTTTAAATTCTGGAGTATTAAAACAATTTTCTTGTACTTAAAAAGAATTAAATTAATTAAAAAAATTAATTTCTAACAAAAAAACCTTTTGCAAGAATTCCATTCAAAAATTGTTTAAGATAATTTTTGAGTTCATTTTCTTTAATTAATTCTTCTTTAAATGCTTTTTGAAGACTCAGAAAATCACAAAATTGTTGGTTATTCATTATAATGCTCTAGAAAAGTAATTTTTTTTAAATTTTTTGCGGATAATCCGCAAAAATTTTTTCTCAATTTATTAAAAAAATACTCAACAAACCCCTCCAATAATTGGAAAAACAACATGTTGATAAAATGCTAGAACACCATTGTCAATACCAGATTCAATCGATGGACAATTTGCTGAATCAATTTTTGTACTAACAACATCAGGATCATCAAGTAAATCTATTTTTGAATATTCTTCAGAACTTAAAAAAATATATTTTAAAATAAAAATATGTACTAGATATTTAAATGCTCTCGCAAGAAATTATACCCAATAAATAAAATAATAATCCAAGGGGTAAAAATAACATATTAGTGGTAAGGGTCCACTGGTAAAAGACCATCGATTTCTATCTGTAAACGTAGGAAAAAAGGTTTACAAAGGCCTAATAAAAAGAAAACGCTATTTCTTTTAGCTGCGTTACTATTTTCAAAATGACCAAAAACCAAATTTTACAGTCAATTAAAGGTTCCGATTTTTTGAGATATTTAGTCACCATTTACTTTTTAAAAAAATTCCAAAAAAATAAATAAATTAAACCTGCTCATTTTTGAGCCTGTTAAGCCCGGAACCATTGGATTCATCAAATGAAAACGTTTCCCTAATTTAATTCTTGGTAATTGTTCCTCAGCCAAAATAAATATTTTTCGTTGATCTAATCCTCCAAATTGTCCATCAACTTTTAAATATTGTTCATCTAATGCTTGAAGTAAAGGGTACAAAATGCCACTAAGCAAAGGATCATCCATTTGTTTTATAACTTCAGCGCCAGCCCTAACTGCATCCCGAAGGCTAACTAAAGAGGATAACCGTAACAAGTCTTTTGTGTAAGGCCTGAAAAAAATAAGGAGAAAAATGGGTACTTTGTTCAAATCCTGCCCCCCCTCTCACTATTTAAGGTTTCCCTTTATTGTCAATCATTTATTTAACTCAAAAATACATAAGTGAAAGTTATGTTAATTGAGCAAAAATTAGGAAAAAAATAATCTGAAGTAAGATTAAATAGGGATGGGGGCGAGTTCGATATTAAATAACATAAAAAATTTTCAAAAAAAACTAACTCAGACAATTGATAAGATTGACCACGTACAAAATGTAACTTTTCTAAAGGAACATTTAAGGCGGTCATTAAAGCTTTAATAACATATTCATAATAAAGTAAACGATTCTCTAACAATTCAAAATCACTTTTTAAATTATCGAGAGATGCATGAAGATCAGCAAAAAGAATAGTGACCTTAAAAAATAATTGTTATTAAACTATATAAATATCCTTGGGGGTAATCGAACCTCGGTAACCAAATTGGGAAAGTTAGAAGTGCTAACCATTACAACACGACAGTAAGTCTGTTAGATACCCAATGTTATAAATATAAATGTTCAAAATATTTGAGGAAAACATTACAATTCCGTAAAGGCTGACACAAGGCCAGCTTAAAGGCCAGAATTAAAAAAAATTTTCACAAAAAAGTTTTTAGAAAAATTTCAAAAAATTCTTTTCACTTACCCTAATATCAGCTCTCAAAAAATCAGCAATCTTTTGAATTGGTACAAAATAGCCAACATGTGGCCTTCCTGTTGTTGCAGTTCCCCAATAAACATGTATGTTTTTCCCTGTTATTATTTGTTTAACCAATTTATCTTCCCCCAAAATTTCTTGTAAATTTCTTGTTATTAGGTATTTTCGTTCCTTTTGTTTTTCATTTAATTCTTCTTGCTTATCTTCATTTTTTTGTTTAATATTATTATTTTTGTTGCTGTTGTTGTCTTCTTCCTTCATTTTTTAAATCTAACTTTTTTTTTAAAACTGAAGAGGAAAACTAAAGTTAAGGTTGTTAGCGACCAGTTATTAACCGGTAATTACGGTATTCGGTTTTGGCCGGTTTACGACCCCCGGTTTTCGCTTAACCCCCGGTTTTCGGTTTTGGTTCGGTTAACCGACAGCCAATAACCCTTTTAAAACAAAAAAGTGTTAAATTGATTTTTCTCTTTATAAAATTTCTTAAGAAATGACTAATCCAAAAAATGTCAAATTCAAACCCCAGTCCCTCTCCCTTCTACTCCCACTCAAAAAAACCATTGGCTAGGAATTCTGAAAAAAATAAACCCTGGTGAGCCTTGAAAGAAATTGAGAGAGGAAACTGGGACCTGAAAATGTAACTGGGAGAAACCGCCCCATAACGGGAAATTCACATTTTTTCAACTTTTTTTATGGTCCAAAAATGACCTAGGGACTCGCCAAGATGTCTAATTTAATAATGTCTATTTCTAATAATTTCTGTAAAATAAAAATTAATAATAAAAATATTTTTTCGGTTAAAAAATACCCAATAAAATAATTTAAAAAATAATGTTTTTTAAATTTTAATAAAATTTCCTTTAAATAAATTACTAAATAAAAATTAAATAGTATTTTTAAATAGAATCTTCCCTTGTAGTTCTTCTCTTTTTGTTTTTAACTTCAGAATTTATTGAAAGCTTTCTTGTTCTATGATGTCTGTAATGATGCGATTTGTCTTCTTCTTCTTTGTCATCTCTTCTTTCTGGACTAGAAACAACTATATCTATCACAGATTTTAATGTTCCAGAAATTGGACAAATATTGTTATTATTAAATTCAGCTTTCTTAAAAATAAAAAAAAAAGAATTATTTATTAATTATGGATTTTTGAAAAACCTAGATCAAGTTTAAAAATCTTTTTGTAATGAATGACCAAAAGGCCTTCAGAATTAAAATCTATCAAGGATTCTGTCTCTTAAGGGCCCCACTTTTTACAGTCAAAAAACCCCCCAAATTCCTAATTGGACTTTCATTTACATATTATGATACTTCCTCCCAAAAAAATTTTTTAATTTTAAAGAGGAACTGATAGGGGAGGAAAAGTTCGTAAAAAGCGTGCTACTTAATTTACGGACAAAAAAATTTTTTGCGTCCTCGCCTAATTTCTCCAGGAGTGGTCTTCAACTTAATATCCTCAATATATTTAGAATACCCTTAAATAAATTAAAAATAAATGAAACAAACCTTTTTATAAATATCATTGCTACAACTATTTTCATTCGTTGTCGTTGTACAAAAATATTCACTTTTTGCCAATAAATCAATTCTTTCATTTAAAATAATAAAATCTTTGTTCATTTTCTTCAAAAAATCATAAACTTCGCTAGTTAAATTTTTATATATTTCATGTTCAGAATTTGTAATTTCTTTATTATTAAAATCACTAGAAATTGCATGTTCCAATCTTTCATAACGCCTTTGAAGTAATTCATAAGACATAAAACGTGAAGATGAAGTTGACTTGAAAAAAATTTTTTTTAAATATTTTACACTACAAAAAACACAACAAATAAGTTTCCTCATATTTTTCAGTCAAGCGAACCTAAGTCCAATAACGGAATCGAACCACCCAACACAAAGTCTCTAAGAGTGACAGCACTACTACCGAGCTACAGTCAGTCATACAAACAAAATAATAACCGACTAAAAATAATATTTCGTTTAAGGCTATTTTCTGCATTCAAAGCAAGTTACTCACAAAGGAATTACAAAATTCAACCTCTCCCCCCCTTTCAAAAAAAACAAGAAAAACCTGGCCCTATCTGAATAAGAGGGCGCTTTGATTTTTTTTCATCATTTTTTCCTACCTTAATATATAAGTAATGGTCAGTCTTTTCTTCCTCGTTCAATTCCACTCTTTTTGCCTGTGGCATATTCAATTGAGAGGACAGAAAAGCACAAATACTACAGACAAGTTTTGTCTGTCCTTGCTCGTCCTTGTTTTGTCTGTCTGTGCTCGTCCGAATTCGTCCGTGTTTTTGCTGTCTGTGCTCGTCCGTGATTGTCTGTGTTCGTCCGAACAGACAAAACACGGACGGATACAGACAGCGATCAGTCTTGATTAATCGTTCGCCCGTGTTTTGTCTGTCTGTGTCCGTCCGTGTTTTGTCTATCCGAGTCCGTCCGTGGTCAGTCTTTTCTTCCTCTTTGAATCCGTCCATGTCTTGTCTATCCTCTCGTTTGAATATGCTACAGGTAAAACGAGTGGAATTGAGCGCAGAAGAAAAGACTGACCATTATTTATATATTAAGGTAGGAAAAAAATGATGAAAAAAATCAAAGCGCCCTCTTATTCAGATAGGGTCAAAACCTCATCCAAACATTCAATATCATCATCATCCTCATCAGGCAATTTAGCATTAATAGCTTCGTTAACCATTTGATCAGCTTGATCTTTTTTCAATAAATCATAATTGTGAGGTAATGGCGGAGCTGGAACACCAATTGGATATAAATTACATGTACGACAATTTTTGTTATGCGGAAGTCCACCAATTTTAGAAGTTCCAACACCTTGTGGAATTATATTGTCAAACCGTCCCCTTTAAAAAATAAGAAAAATAACATATTAATTTATTTAAAAGTTCGCAAGTTTTATCCACAATTGTGGACATATTTTTCTAAAGTGAAAATCGTGGTTTTGTTTTTATGCTTGATAATGTTTGTAAGCAATCAGCATATTCTTTCATTTCAAAACATTTTAAGCGCGGAAGACCCGAAAGAAAATCTAGTGAAAATTTATTTTTTTTAACGTGCAGACAAAAGTTGTTGCGGACTCTCTGGGAAACAAGAAAAGAGCTAAAAAAACTAAAAAACAAACCATCTCATTGGAACAGTTTCAGTATAATATATTTCAACCCAAACTTTCTTGTTTACAAAAAAATTTAATGGAGATTGGGAATTTGAAGTATGTTGAAGAAGTAAGAACTGATTGTCAAATGGGTCTAATGGAAGAAGTTTATCTTTAGAAAATCTTTAAAAAAGAAATCTTCTAAAAATTATTTACAAAAACTTTCATACTTATCAACATCAGAATCTTTAAATGCAACAACAACAGTAACATAATGAGGAACTCGATTACAATAAAAATCAGCAAAATATAAATTTACACGTTGAGGATCAAGTAAATTATGTGCGGGTAAAACCTTTAAAAATAATTTTTTTTAAGTTTTAAATAAATTTTGAAAGGAAAATTGGAACAAAAATGCTTTTTGAAGAATTTAATTAACCGAAAATTAGATTGATTTTACCCGTTAAAATGTCCAGAATAACAATCATAAAGTAGATCAGGGCCCCTTAATACTTTATAAAAAATATCCCGTAAATGTTCGAATAAAATCCCTGGGCGTTTAATAACTGGGTTACTTTAGTAGGAAAAAGTTTGAGAAGAACATTTAGAGTATTCAAAAACATATACCATTCTAACATCTCCAAATGGTGAAGAATTAGGCAAAGAACCATCAGGATTAGTTTTAGCAGAAAAGAAAAGTCCTGTTTTTTTTAAATAAAAATTAAAAATATAAAATCAAAAAAAACCTTCAATATTTTGATTTAAAGGGCAAGCTGCTTGCCCATTACTATCCTTCAAATATGGATTTAATACTTGCCCCATTTCATAAACATAATCCCAATAAATTCTTGGTTTACAACGATAAAGAAAAGTAAAAGATTGCATTGATGTTCCAGTAAAATCAATTGCTTTTTGCATTAAAACCATCATTTCATCAATTGAAAATGCTTTAGAAAAATTTTAAAATTTTTTAATAATGAAAAGAATCGCTAAAAATTCTAAAAAAATTTACTTGCTCTTTCTTTGATACTATTTGATGTAAAAACATTGCCTTTTTGACCAATAACGTTAAGATCAATTGAATATCTAAACAAAAAATAAAACGAAACTTCTTTTAAAATTGAAATTATATGTAAAAAAGTATCACAAAAAGTTTGAGGAGCAAGTAAAAAATAAATGCCCAACAAAAAAAGAAAAGTCCGCAAAAATGTCTTTAACAAAAAATATTTTTCTTGATATAAAAACTGAAGATAATAAACGAAGGGTCATAAAAGAATCGTACGAGACATCTCGAAAAATCTCTACCGAGGAAATTTTTGGTTGAGCTACAGTCTCAGTCCTGTCTCTAATATTTATAAAAACATACAAAGATCCAGGAATTGCATCAAAATAAGTTTTTGTTGTATGTATTGGAAGAACTTTATCAAGTATTAAACCCAATTCACCAGTTCTTGCACCTCTTCCAATTCCACCTTCCAACTCTTCCAATTTTATGGCCAAATTTATTTTAAATTTGTCATTAGCTTTAAAAAATATAAAAAAAATCAAAAATGTTTTATTAAAATTTCTGGTATAATTTCTGAATACACTGACACAAACCAGGAGCTATCCTGAGCCAGGGGCCAATACAAATTAAGGAGACAATCGACAAATAACAAATACATATGCCGTTTATCGACTGCTAAGAAAACTGCCCAGACCCATTCAATCATCAATAATTTTAAAAAACCTGGAAGGGTTGGCAACTTCCAATTTAAGTGTATTCTCCTTGCAGATGTTACTGAATTTAATTCCAAGTACTTTTCGTCTTGTGGAGCAGCAGCTTTAGTCATTTCAGAAAAATCACTATAAGAAGGTTTAGGCGTTTCATAATGTTCTCTCAATTGCTTTTCATAATCAATATGTGAAGATGATTCTGGAGGTTTTATTAATGGAGACCCAGGCCTTCTATCAAATTGAGCAAAAGATCTGGCAATTGGGACATTCCCTCCATATTGGCGTTGATAGAAATCGTGATCTGACAAAAAAAAGAAGTGAAATGATTCCTTCTGAATTAGAAGTTAGGGTAAAAAGTGGATTTAGAGACAAAGAGGCAAGAATTTTTTTAGTCAATGTCTTAATAGGAATAGATATCAGGGAACAATATGTTCTAAAAATTTGATTCCTGGGCTGTTCAATGTAGTTTCAACTAGATTCCGACTAGATCGAACGATATATACGCCCACCCCTACTACAACAACTTAAAAAAGAAAAATTAAACTAACTTGACCAGGGTTGTTGATGCCCAGCAGACCGCCAATCTTCTCCGGGTACTCTCCAAGTACCAACTTCTCTATGATTCCATTGTGGTCCAGCAAGAGGAGGAGCACCACCAACAACTCTTCTATCCATATAAGGATCAGGTGGATGTCCATGATGTGGCATTCCATAAGGTTGAATAGGTGGTGGAGGAATTGGCATATTATGCCTTGGTGGTGGCCACATTTCTTATAAAAACTGCAAGAAATTTAAAAAAAATTAACAACCCCAAGAAAAATTGACAAAAATGGAAATAACAAAAAAATAATTAAGAAAAAATATATTTAATGTTTAGAAAATTTTTCTCTTAGCTGACACTTTGACGTAATTAGTACAAATATTTCCAAACACATAATTACAAAATAACTAATTTAGAAAAATACACATAACGACAACAAAGGAACAACCAGGGCCCGTAGAATAAATTCGGGGTAAGGGGTATTTAATCCCTACCTTGGGGTTAAATAACCGGTAACCCGCAGAATAAATTCAAACCCCTAGCTTCGGGTTAAATGACCGGGTCAGATAACCCGGTTACCTGACCCGCGTAACCTTCCCGGTAGAATAAATTAATTACCCGGGTTAAATAACCCGCAGGTAAGGGGCAAATTGCAACCATACTAGGGGGCAGGGTAACATGCGTATTATGCATAATTTCCCAAAAATTAAAACATTTATTAAATTGCAAAATTTTTAAAAATTTTAATTTCTATTCAAAACGCATAGAAAAAAATTTTTTTAACAAACATTTTTTTAATTTTTCTAACAAAAATTTTTTAACAAAAACTTCTACAAAAATTTTTGAAACAAAATTTATTCTACAATTAAAAATTTTATTAATTTTTTAAACTTTTTCATTTGACTATATCTCTTTTTAATAATAACAATTATTGGGTAAACAATTATTGCAAAATGGATTTGGCAATAAAATATAAAGGGTCATATAACCCAGTAACTCAACTAGTTAAATAACCCTTAGCTCGGTGTTAAATAACCCTTAACTCGGGGTTGAATTTATTCTACCGATTTTAACCCGAAGCTAAGGGTTATTTGCCCCTGGGTTGTTTAACTGGGTTATCCAACCCCGAATTTATTCTACGGGCCCAGAGGGGACAACAAGAATATTTAACAAAAAATCCTTAAAAAATTCCAAACTTTAATAGTTATCAAATTTTTAACAAAAAAAAAGTAAAAAAAACAATATTTTCAGGCTGCTTCACATTTTTTCTTATTCACATCATCATAATTATTTAAATATCCCTCCAAATTAACAACCATTTTTTCTAATCTTGTTGAAATTTCTTCGGTTCCAAAAAATTTAACAAGTTCATGAATAGGTGGTCCAGATATATTATCAATTATTGCTAATCGAAAAAGACTGAAAGAAAAAATTTTTATTAAAAAAATTATTTTTGATAAAATTTCAGTCAGACTTCACTATGTATAGGTTCCCCCCCCCCCCCCCCCCAACTTGGGTCTAAAAAATCAAACCTTATAAAAGTTTGTATCTTAAACAGGGGAAATATCGCTTAAAAATGGAAAAATATTTTGTGGACAAATACCACTAAAATAGAATTAAAACCACATGAGGACCCGAACCTGAGACCCATTACACCAGTGTTGGTCTATCGAATGGTACGAAAAAATACCAAATTTTTGTTCACAGTATCCGATGTTTCCTTGTAAGGAGACGGGACGGGCTTCCCGAAACCCGGCCCTTTTTCGGCTTGAACCCCGAACCGAAATTTCGAAACGAAACTTTTTCCGAAACTCAAAAACCCGAAACCCATCCGAAGTAAATTTTAAAAACCAGATCCGAAACCTGATACCCAGACTTTATTTTCTCGACCAGTCCCATCTCTTTTTAACACTATAATGAGATCCCCAACAAAACCAAATTAATTTTAAACAAACGTAGTTATTTTTCCTGCAGAAAAATCTTCTTTTTCTTCTTTCGCTAACAATTTAATTTGTTCATAATTAATTTTATTTCTATCCAATTTTGAATATTCCAACAATTTTTTCAAAATTTTTAAAACTTTTTTAATATCATCATCTTGAAAATATTTGACAATTTTTTCTGATGAATTTGGTGTCATAAAAAAGAATTTAAAATCACCAGTTGTTATGTCCGACATTTTACAAAATTTTTCTTCATTTAAATGTAAAAATGAAATTACTTTATTAAAATACGAAGAAGTTAATAATTGTGGATTTATTGAAGTTTTTGTTGTCTAAAAAATTGTTTTTAACATCGTCTAGTGTCTCCTAAGCTAGGTGTTTTTCTTAGATTCAAAGTCATTTTCCTAAGTTTTCTCGATTTTTCATGCCTCCAGGTCATGAAATCTAGTCAAGATTATCAGTGATGAAATGGAAAAAAACTTGAGCCTAACCAAATTTCTTGTCCATTCAAAAAAAGATCAAAGAACCCCGAAAAATAACTTTAAATCCAGGAAAACTAAAGGCTGAATATCTAAATCTATATCCCCTGGCTATTCATGATTAGGAGGCCGTCCAAAATCCAAAAAACTCAATCAAGACTTGAACTAAAAAGAGTCACAGTGTATAGACTATTTATTAAAGTTGTGCAAAAAATTTCAAATTTGGACATCATCCTACTCACGGACACAAATTCGTATTCATTAAAAAAATTATTTTCCAAACCCTGATTAGCTAAATCCCTCAAAAACCCCCCAAATTACTAAAAAAATATATTTAAAAAAACCTCTGGAAGAAGAGAAAATTGTTTTTTAATACAAGGAAGCAAGTCTTTCTCAAAATCACTAGCTTGAAAAGCCATTCTTCCATAACGATCCAATTCTTTTAAATCTAACATAAATGTACTTCTACCAATTAAATTTTGATCAAAATTTGTAATCATTTCATCAATTGTATAAAGTTTGTGTAAATTATATTCTTTAATTCCACTTCCATTTCGTAATAAAAAATTTAAAACAGCTAAAGGGAGATAACCAAGATTTGTATAATAACTCTTAAAAAAGATATAAAAAAATAATTTAGGATTTAATGAATTTGCGGAACTTAATTTTGCGGACAATTAACAGAACTACCACAGGACTTGCATTTTATAAATCCTGTCCGAAATTTATTTAAGTCCCAAGACAACTCGTATTAATTTTAATAAATTTTAATTAGAAATTTCTTTTATAAAAAAATATACCACAAATGCATGCGATTTCCTTTTTGACAATTTATTTTTTCCATCTTCAGTAATTAAAGGTAAATGTGTAAATCTAGGTTCCTTCCAATTAAAAGCTCTAAAAAAATTAAAAAAAAATTTTTTTAATTAAAAAACAAAAAAAAACATACTCATAAAGATTTAAATGTTTTGGTGTAGATAAAAGCCATTCCGATCCTCGAATTACATCTATAAAAAAATTTTTTAATTGCCAATTCGTTGGACACTCGTGTCCAAGCGACATTTGCGAACATTCGTGGCTAGGCGATATTTGGGGTTAAGCTATGTTTGCGGACAAATTTTTGTATATCCGCATATTTCAATGGGATGCCCAAAGTAAAAAAAATTTTTTTGCCAGTTTCTAATTACGTTAGTCAAAAAATTACCACTAATTTCCATATAATGGTCATCTACAACATTAGCAAAGTGATAAGTTGGAAAGCCATCACGTTTCAAAATAATAAAATCAACTTCGTCCCAACTTGTAGAATAAACACCAAAAACAGTATCCTAAAAAGTACAGATATTTCCAATTTCCACTTTTTGAAAAGGCCGGAAAATTCCGAATGTTTTATTTCCCATTTACATGGACATTCAAGACATTTGCGGGCAATTTTTGGGTATCCGCAAAAGTATACAGGGATGGGCTGGATTACCTAAACCTTAAAAAACTTTTTTTCGAGATAAACCCCGATCCAATGAACATTCGGTTCATTGGATCGGGGTTTACAATGACCAACTTTTTTCCTAACTGACTGAGCCCTCAAAAAATTAGAAATAAAACCTTAAAAGACATTTCACCAGCATCATATTTAAATCTAACAACAGGTATTTCACCATTTTTTTCACGAGCAACAACTTCTTCTTTTGACAGATTTCGACAATGACGGTCATAACGAGGAATTTTCTTTTCATTTAAAGCTTTGCGTCGAAGAATATCAAGTCTCTAAAAACTAAAAGAAGATAAAATTTGCCAAAACCGGTACTCTTCTGCTTTAGTGTTCCCTAGAAAAAATGAACAGCAAGTGTTTTTAGATAGTTTTGAGATTTGCCAGTGGGTAATCGAGTGTGTTGAGTCGAAATAAATAGCAATTGAACTTATATTCGGCCCGGCACACTCGCTTATCTACCGGCAACCCTGAAAAATATTAAAAGAGAACTTCTTGATCATTTTACCTAGGGAACAGGAAAGCAGAAGATAAACAAAAAACCATCACAAATTTTTCCCAAAAAAGTCAAAAAAACCTCAACAGAACAAAAACATTTGTAAGCTTTATTCTTTTCTATTAGCCTCTCAACTTCATTTTTATAAATTTCACATCTCTCAGATTGTACATAAGGGCCAAAATTTCCATCAATAGAAGGGCCTTCATCCAAATTTAAGCCAAAATATGACAAAACATTTTCAAACTAAAAACAACTTTTTAAAGAAGATTAAAAAAAACCTCGTTTTGTGTACCCTCTACCAATCTATCCCGGTCAGTATCTTCAATTCTTAATAAAAATGATCCTCCATATTTCTTGGCAAATAAATAATTGAAAAGTGCTGTTCTTAATGAACCTTTAAGAAAAAAAAATTTTTTTATGGTTGGCCAATTCTGTCCCCAAATTAGCTTTTGGTAAACGGAGTTTGAGGATTTTTACTAAATTACTGGACTTTGATCTACCTATGTATACGGAAAAATTTTTGGGAAAGGGGGGGGAGGTAATTTTTATCGAGGAAAAAACATTATTACATATATGTATTATTCAACTGGATAGGTGCATTGCAAGTAAACCTAGTCTCACTTATAAGAACCGTCAGGAAGAAGCAAGTATCCAGGAAAAATTTTTGGTAGATAAAAAATAATATTACCTTATTCCCCCTCCTCCTGGATACATGTCAGCCTGGAAACCGGGCCCTACCCATATCACCACTTATGGAACAATATGGACACTTTCCAACACTTGTATCACGTATTTTTTATTTTTTAAAAAACCTAAATGTAATTGTCCTGTTGGTGAAGGCGCAAAACGAACGCGAACATTTTTATAATTATTCGACGATTCAAGAGAATAATGACGAACATTTTGTATTAAAAAAGAAAATAAACGTCGGTAAATCATTAAAATTTCAATTGCAGAAATAGTAGTATATCTGCTGTAGCTAAAATTGGAGAAAAATAAAATTAAATTGAAAGATATTTTTTGGCGCAAAACCATCCACAAAAACAATTTTAAAATAAACAAATTTTTACAAAATACAAAAAGAACTAACAACAAGTCAATAAAAGCATTTAAATATTACAAAATCCCCTCAATTGCCATCCTTCTCCTTTCTCTAAATAATTCTAACCAACGTTGATTTCGAGCTTCAGGGTCTTCAGAAAGCTTTAAAAATTTTTAATTTTCTAAATTATTCAAATTTTATACTTTTTCATGTGCCAAAGGAAATCTGCTTGCCAGGACAGTTGCTTCTTCCTTCTTATTCTCCTCCTTATTTTCATCTTTATCTCGTTTTTTGACAACCTCTTTTTTATTTTTAGACTTTTCAGCAATTTGTTTACTCGCCCATAGTGGTCCAAACATTGCACGATCGTGATGGGTTATTGATGAAGATGTAAACAAATTTGTGGTGTTCTCAGAGCTTTTAGTTGTAGTGGAAGACTTGAAAAATGAAAAACAATGAAAATTTGATATACTTGTGGGTCATCATTAGGCAGGCCCGTATTCAGGGGGAATCCCGCCCTGCTCCCAATAGTACGCCCAAGCAATTACTAAAGTTGTTTGAGAGCCCTGACCATTATGAACCCGCATGTCATCCAAATTGGTTTGGGATAACTAATAATTACTATACATTTTTCAAACCAAGAAAAACTAACCATTCTAGCCGAATCCGCATCTGATTTGAACGAACAAGGTTTAAAACCAGGCTCTTCAATCCGTTCAATGGCTGCATGACGGGAAACGGAGTCTAATATTTCTGAAGCATCTGAAGATAAAAAGATCAGAGAAATAGCTGAAACAAAAACCTTGTTTTTCCTGTCGAAGTCGTATACCTTGAGAATACTCTAAACTACTTCCGCTATCTATTGCTTCATTTAGAGATGACTTTAAACGATTTTTAGCTTTCTCAATTCCTTTCTGTATCTCATTCTTTGAACTGAAAATTTGGCATAACAACAAGTCACATTAACGGCCGATTTTAGATTTGTACAATTTACAAGTCAGTCCAAAAAGCTCGACGAGTCGAGTCGAATGTACCCAGATTCGAAATAGTCAAAAACCTTAGGACGGGCCAGGCTGATTTTTGGGAACATAATAGCTCATAAGAAAAAGCTACTCGCGCTGGGATGAAAGACGACAGAATCTTCGCTGGAAATTATTTTTGTGCTGCTAATGAGGGTAGGCCGGGCATGGTGTGCTTCGATGGCTGTGCTTCGCTGCGATCGTGCTCGCCTCGCTCGCGGCAACCGTAGCGAAGCTCCTCCGCGGCGGCAAACCTTTTTTTCCGCGAAGACATACAAACAAACAAACAAACAAACAAACCTCGAATCATCATGTTTACGCCGCCCATCTTTTTTCGACCTTCTAGGGCTTTTACTTCTATCTTCCCGCCTTTCACGTTCACGTCTTCGAGATGAAGATGATTGAGAATTTTTACTGCTCATGGATTAAAGTAACAAAATAAACAAACTGAAATTTAAAAATTTTTGAGAAAATTCAATCCAAGAATTCTAAACGAAAAAATCGAATGAAAGAACCAAATCAATAACTTTTAAAATCAAATTACCAAAAAACAAAATTATACAATTTTTAAATAATAATAAGGAAAGAAAAAAACTGGAAAAACAAATCGGTAAAGGTCGAGTTTATTGGTCCCTAGAAAAAACTGAGTAATAAGTTTTTTTCAATATTTTTGAGTTTGCGAGTGTACTGAGTTCGAATATGAGGTTAAAATTCATAAATTTCGTTTTTTTTCCTCATTTTTCTAGGGACCAGTAAACTCGAACTTTACCACAAAATCAATTTAATAAAAGACAAAAAAAGGTAATTTTCTCTTTTTTTCTTCTTCAGTTTTTCCATCAACAATCAAATTTTGGGATGAACTCGAGGATGTTTGTTTGATTTCATATATTCCTGAGAAAAAAGAGTTAGAAAATAAATTTATAAAAACAAGTGTGGAAATTATCATCACCTCACCCTTGTAGTACTTTTTGGATTCCCCCCCCCCCCTCCCCACCTCTCTAGTATGTGTCTCGTGTCAGTTTTCCTTAAGATGTACATAATGGTCAGACTTTATTTTATCACATTTTAATATACAAGATATATTAACCCCGCTGGCTACGCCCTTATCCCGGAGAAGTAAACAGCTTTAAAAAATTATTTTCTTACATCAAGTTCTCTATCCAGTTCTGCAACAGTTTTTTTGAGACGTTTGTCATTTCGTCGATTTTTTCGGAAGCCTCCACCTTGACCAGAAATCCAATTTCCTCCTCCACCGCCTCCATACCAAGCCCTCCAACCTCCAACAAACCTTCCCCGAAATGATCGCTTAAAAGCAAAATTGTTTCGAATTGGGCGGCGAAGTGCAAATTCAGACGTCATTCTAAAAATGGAAACAGTAAAAAATCGATTTTAAAAAATTTTAAAAAACCGAGGACGAAAACTGAGTCGTTGTTGAATCGGTCTTCGTGATGAATCATTATAGAGCTAAAAGATTAAATGTTAAAATATGGTATGGAGGGGGTTGGGGTAAGTTGAAGTTATGGTTGTTGGGGTTTCTTGTTGAGGTATGAAAAATCAAAAAATGTCAGAGCTTCGAGTTGGAATTTTTAGTTAAAATCTAATAAGATGAGGACTTCTAAGGTCAACACAAATATTTAATCCATCAAAAAATTTCCTTGGGTAGGCAGGGTTTAGAGCAGTATAAATGATTGTCGGGAGCTCGATCAAATTAAAAACCTAATAAAATCTTCAAATGTTAACACAAAAAAATTTTGATCATAAAAAATTTCCCAACAAAAATGGTTTCACCTAAAAATAAATTTTAAAAAAATACATTGGATCTTGGTCGAGGTGCATAATCATTTGGAAAATCATATTCTTCATCAATATCATCCAAATCATATTTGTGTACTCGAGAAGAATAAAATGGTCGACGAATACGCATCTTCTGATAAACGTTGTAATCATCAAGTGTGAGGTTAACAGGATTTAAATTGTCTAATTCAGATAAACTTTCAAAAGGTTCACTACTACAAGTACGGAAGCGATTACCACCAGAATGGTGATATTGGGAAGGTGGTGGAAGATATTGATCGTGTTCTGAGAATTCGCCATATAATTCATTGTCCTATAAAAATATATTGATTTTTTGTTAAAAAATGAAATTTTATTAAAAAAAGGTTAATTGTAAGAAAGGAAATTAGAAACCCTTAAAAAATAAAAGCAGCCTAAACTAGGTATCCGAAAATCACAAAGTGTTGAACATATTCATGATCAAGAGGTCTAGGAAAAATTAAGTTCCAGACGAATCTCCAATAAATTCTGTAAATTATACTAAAACAACATAGAGCTTTGGTAAGTTTGTAATAAAAAGAAAAAATAGATTGAGGATACTCTGTCAAGATAATCAGACTACTTCTAATGTAATTTTTTTCTTCCAGTAATCCGAAAAAATACTGACATTCAAGTAACGCTTAAAGTCAAAGGTAAAGCCGCTTAAAGCCGAAGATTCTTTTACATAAAAAATAAACAAAACAATACCATATAATTATCGTGTAGAAAAGATTTGTTGCTGTTAATGCTTCCACTTGTTGGACGTTGAAAAACACGAGGACGCTCAATTATGGGACCTCCATTAACAGAAAGAACACTTTCTGCTTGATGCCGCAAAAGTTGAGGTTCTAAAGAAGCTTGTCTTTGTTTTACTACATGTCTCTGTGGTGGTGGTGGTATTTCAACTTTTTCTGCTTGAATTCGATTAAACCTGCAAGAGAAAAAATTTTTAGATTTTTAAAAATTATAAAAGAAAACCTTTCAGAAAGTCTTAATTTACTTGTTCCAACAACTACTATCCGAGCTGGAACGACATCAGAATTGTTCATTGTATTTAACTAAACGTAGATTTGTTATTTAAAACCCAAAAAACTGTTCGAACACGTTAAATATAAGTGCAAAATTAAGAAGAGTTTTAAAGTTGAGCTTAAATTGAGTTATGGCATATTGTTATTTATTAAATTAAAAATACGCGAGACTAAGAAAAAAAATTTAGTGTATTAAGGTAAGACAAAAAGAATTTTCGTCAAATTTTAAAATGTCATCTACTGCAAATTATGAATTTTCGTCTCAAAGAAGGTAAAACCTGCAGGATAAAGCTCATCCACCTAAAAACCAAATACTTCTTTATAATTAAAAACAATTATTACAAATTATAATTTACCATCCATTACAAATTTATCCGTAAACTTATACAATAAAAAAATGCTCAATATTACGAAAAACACAAAGAAAAATTTTTTTCAAGAAAAAAATTTTCTGAAAATTTTTTAGATTAATTTAGTGATGAGAAATAGTAGAGAAGCAATGAATAGAGAGAAAAACAACAAACACGAGACGCCTTATTTTTTAAATTTATTTTTTCTTGAACTAGTTAGTATTTTTCCATTTTTAAATAATTGTGTATATAAAATAGAGCTGCAAAATTACTACAAAATATAAAAACACACAAAATAATTTTTTAAAAAATCGAAAATCAATTATAACATATTAATAATTTTTGGAGGATTTCTCGTTTGTAAGTCAAAATATTAAAAAAAACCTTTTTTTGATAAAAAAAAACACAATCCTTTGTTCGTTGTCAAAAAATAAAATCCTCTTTTGTCATATCTATAGCCCATCGAAATTTGTCACGTTGAGTTTTTGAGTAAATCTTTTCTATAGGGATGTCATATTTTTTGCACCAAGCAACTGATATTCTATTAAAAAAATTGAAAATATATTTATTAAAATCTGAAACTATCCTATTTTTGGGGCGAGGCCGGGGATAGGATTGCAGGAAGGGACTAATTTGAAGAGTTCTTAAGTTCTGAAAAAACGTTTAGTCGTCCACCTCTTTTGCAGACAATTAGGGGAAAATTGGACATTTGCCCAGAGAAGGTGTTTGTCGGTATTATCGACATCAAAAACACTAGATAGGACTGGCATAAAAAGGTTTTTTCATGCTACACCAGCCAAAAGTCTTTGTAACAACAAGTTTCGAATTTAAATAAAATCGGGTTCAGGATCGAGTTTTTCAGAAAGTTTGGGGAAGAATATCCAAAAAAGACACGAATCCAAAAGAGAGGACAATAATCTAGTTGAATGATTTTAAAAAATTTTAAAAATAAACCTTGGATCCAAATAATTAAGTTTGGATGTACCCAATGCAATTTGTTTATTTTCATCCTTAAAAAAATTTTTTTAATTTAAAATTAATTTGCTATAAGATTTGAAAAAAGAAACCTTGTCGGTATGCTGTGTTTTTAATTTTACAAGTTGTTCTTTTACTCGAGTATATTTCTTCTGCAATTTCTCATCATTTTTATTTTTCTTAAGTTCAGCCTTGATTTCTTTATATTCCTTCTTCTTTTCATTAATCTTTAAAAAAGAAAGAATTTTTTTATGTTTTTCATTTTGTTAGAAAAGCAAAATTGATAAAGGTTGATATTTCTGGGAGCAGGCCAGTGTACCGCGAGCCCAATGTACCGCCGTGCTATAACTTTCTTCAATACCGAATTGGGGAAAAGGGAAAAATTTAGGGACTAGGAAACTCTTCCTATTACTAATAAATTTTATTTTAACCTTGTTTTGTAGTGTTTCCATAGCCTTATCATGAGTTTTAGGGACTGCACGTTGGTGATTACAAAGAATTGCAACTTGTCGATTTGCACCTTTACAAAAATTATTTTAAAGTTCTTTTCAAAGTTAAAAAAAATTTACGATTATATGAAAGTAGCTTTGCATGGATTGTATCATCAGCTTAAAATATTTAAAAAATAATTTAATCAAAAATTTAAAAAAATAACGATTTGTTAATTTATCCAATTGGTCTTGTAAAGTAATTGAAGCATTATATGTACGAAATACTTTGGCAGTTAATCCATCCATTAATTCTTTTAAATAAGCATTTAGAGAACTTGTCTATAAAAAAAGTTTTTTTAAATTTAAAGCGTTGTAGCATTAATTTCTTTATTTTCACTCGATTTTTCTCAGGGGAGGCTCTCTTGGAAAGACAATGTTAGCGCGAAAAGGCTGGAAGAACTTTGTGTGAGCCACTGTGGAGTGGTTCTTGGGAGAGGCGGAACTCTGGGGGAGGTTTTGTGGGAAGGATTCCGGAGTCGTTGGATAAATCAACCAAATTTGCCACCAAATTAACTCAAAAGTAAAAACAAACATCAAGTCTGTCAAAGAGATCATCTCCAGGTTCCTTTCCTTCCATAAAAATTTTCAAATTTTTAAAAACAGCCTTTTCAACAGGTACACGATTGTAATAACGAATTGAATCTTTTCCAAGAAAATCAAATTCTACAACATATTTCTGGTTATCCAATTCTTCGTGTAATTTTATATGTTCACAACGAAGAGAGCAACAACCA
The DNA here is from genome assembly GCA_036172945.1 of Meloidogyne incognita. Classification (NCBI taxonomy): domain Eukaryota; kingdom Metazoa; phylum Nematoda; class Chromadorea; order Rhabditida; family Meloidogynidae; genus Meloidogyne; species Meloidogyne incognita. Next base: position 4,782,908 of record JARQAC010000002.1, read on the forward strand.
ACAGTATCTTTAAAAAAATTTTTTTAATTTCAAAAAATTTTTCCAAAAAATTGGGGGCCGGAATACACATTATGGCTTCGCTGCAACCCCTAACAATACTAACCCTTATATTTCCAAAAAAGACCCAAAAATAAAAATTTTATTTTACAAAAAAATTCTCAAAAAAAATTTCTAATTAAAAAAACCTGCAGCTTCATCAGTATCCTTTTCATTTCCAGCTCTAAGCGCAAATTTATCAATAAAATAGAGAGCAACTGCACGTTGTCGTATTCGCATCTCTTTGCTTTTAAAGTCTAATAAATACTGATCTCGAATTGGCCCAACACAGCCTTTAAGCTTTAATTTAAAAAATTTTTTTTTAATTATTAAGAATCAAAAAAAACCTTTCGTGCTTTTTCGAACTTTTCCCAATCCTTTTGGCCTTTAAGCTTTGAAGAAGGATTTAACATTATATATTTGTTACTAAACAAAACATTTTCATTCCAAGAACAAAGCCAAGTGACCTTAAAATGAATGCCCCATACAACCAGTGATTGGTATTATATATCCTAGTTCTATACCCCAGAACTAGTCGGCGTTGAGCCCCAAGAGTGGCAACCCACTCTTGGGGCGCGCCGAACCACCAATTAAAACGAAGGCCTTCTTTTTAAGATTTTATTCAACAAATTTATTAAAATAAAAGGGAGGGAGAACCGGCCAACTTTTGGGTCGATGTGAAAGCTGAGATTGAATGAACTTCTCTGATCGGTTCTCGCTCGCCTTTTATGGGGCATTAAAAATGGGCGGTAAATAATTATTCTTAATTATGACAATTGGAATTTTGAAATTTGCTCGTACACGTACTTCCGCACAGGCCTTTTTTTATCCCGTACTCGTACAAGCCTTATTTTTGGCCTCGTACCTCGTATTTGAGAAATATGCAAAAACTAAAAAATGTTGTGATTTTTTAATGTCAAGGACATATAGTTCTGAATTTTTAGGAACTATATGTCCTTGACATCAACAGAGGGAAAATTGAGAGAAATTACATATGTTTCTTTCGCTTTTCCTTGAAAAAATTTAATGTCAAGTACGTGCCCATTTGCTCGTACTTGCCAATTTTTTCTCGTACTCGCACACAGGTACGAGTACGAATCTTGGTACGAGCTTCCAATCGATATATATCACTATAAAAAATGAACCAATTCAGATAAACAATAAATTCGAAAAAGCTTGTGAGAGCCGTCATTTGCATAATCGAACCTTCATCCCAAAATTAGCCTGATCCCCCCTATGGTTTTTCGGGTTTAAAGGGATTGTATCACGACCCAAGGTCGAGACCCAAGTAAGGAATACGACGTAAATTAAAAAAAATTCTATAAACCATATTGTCATGCCGAACTTCTTTCCATTTATGACCTTTGGGAGGAGGAATTGTAACACCTTTAGAGCAATTTATTATAACATCTTCTGGTTGAACTCGTAGCTTTAAACAACCCATTTTTGGGTGTTCTCCTAGAAAAAAATTTATTTAAAAATTGGGACTTGTAAAGGAAGGTACGTGCTGCTAGACTTTTATCCTATTTACCGTTCCCATGAAATCGATCCCTGGATACGCCCTTAACAGTTAGTTAATAGAAAATCTTAAATTAAGCAGTCTCTTAACTCGTGACCATAAATACAGGCACCAAGAATTGGCACTTATTTATACTAAAAAATGAAAATTTTAGCTAAACTGTGGTCTCCCATACCGGAACAGAGATGTCACGGGTTATGCAAACCTAGAGTTTTTTGACCCAGAACCCAATTCGAAAAAAAATTTAAAAAGACGGCTCGGGCAACTTGCTTAAATAATTTAATAAAAAACCTCGTCCTCTAAAAAGTCCCGGTGGTTCAATTCGAAAATTTCCAATTTTTTGTTTATAACCATCCAGCATTGCAAAACCATATTCAGCCGCTTCTTTATCTTTAATTTCTTTTTCTGCTTTTTTCTCTTCTTTACTTCGAGCCTTTCTTTTTTCAGTTTCAGAAAGAAAATAGGCATTTATATCACTTTAAATAAATATTTTTTAATAAAATTTTTAAAGAAAAAGATCAAGAAAGTGGTAAAACTTTAGCCCCGAGCAGGTATGAACCTCTTGGCAGTTATTGCTAGCCCTTCTTGTTCATCACGTACAGCTGCTCTTCCGATTAAACATCCTTTTCTTTTAATAGACCCAAAACTCTTCCTATGCTAGAGAACAGGATCTACCCTAACTTGTTCCTAATACATGTTAATAAAAAATATTTTATACCGAAAATCACATTTTTTTAAATCAGTTATTGTTGAACGTTCTGCAGAGGTCATTGTCTAAAAAATTTTTAGAAAATTTTTTAAATGAAAAAACCTTTCTCCAATCTTTAAAAAAGTTTTGATTAAAAATAGGCTTTGAAGTATAATCATGATCAAGCATTTTAGCATAAAAAGTGGCAACTTCTTCAGCAGACGGGGATAGATCCATTGGCTACAAATGGAAGGATGAATGATAAAGAAAGAAATTTCAAAGAAGCATCATTGCCCGGTCAGTCTCTGATCATCCGTCCCAGCCCAATCCCTCACCTAGATTTTATTCTCTCTTTGGATAAACTGATATTCAAGTCGTCAGACAACCATCGGATATAACAGTTCCGACCTCACCTAGGCCAGACCTTTTTTTGCTAAACCTCCTATTCTGACCGATTATATCGAACCCTACCCCAACATTATCAATCACGACAAATTCCGATCACGAAGAGTCAGAATCCAACCACAATAAAAAAATACAAACCTTTCCATTATATTTGAATTTAATATTTTTAGGTAACGGAACATATTCTGGCGCAAACATTGGCCCTTTATGCTCTAAAGTTCTCCATTTAATTGTTCCATCTGATTGTTCAGGTGATTGTTCTTCCCACCACTTCCAAACCTCCTCTTCTTCTTCAGCCTTCTTTTTCTTTTTTGTAGGGCTTGCAGATGAAGATGTCTGTAAGAAAAAATAAGGTAGGTTAACATATAGAAAAGCCATAAAAGTACCTAGACAGGACAAATTCCTAGTGGAATAACCATTAGAAGAATTAAAACAAGACTAAACATAGAAATGGAAAAGAAAGCCATAAAGCTCAAAATTCCGCCAAAAGATGGAAATGAGAGAACAGGAAAAAACAGAAATGAGGATACGCCTTTGATCTTATTGTTAGGGAAGGAAAAAAAAAGGGATCAGGCTCGGAATTACCCATATCTTTAATAAAAAATTAAACAACCTCTTGTTTAGCATGATTATTTTCAGTTGATTTCTTTTTCATTTTTGCGGGTTTGTCATCTTCGTAATCCGAATCTTCTTCAGTTTTTGTCTCTTTTTTAGCAGATGACTTTGGCGTTGGATTTTCAGGTTTGGTTTTGGAAGATTTTGATTTCTTCTAAAAATTAATAACTCAAAAAAACAAAAAATAAAAAAAAACCTTTGGTGTATATTCTTCTTCACTTTCAGGCGATGCTTGTCTCGTCTTCCGCTTTTTATCGGCAGATTTTTTTACAACAGGTTGAGCTTCTTCTCCCCCACTTTCTTCAGGTGTCACAGGTCTTTTAACAGATTTAGAAGTCGAAGAATTTTGTTGTTTTTCCCGAATTCGTTGAGACCATGGAATATCATCCAAATCTTCATTTTTGGCAGAAGAGTCACGTTTTAGTTCATCTCCATTAGTTTCACCAACCCCATTTTCAACAGGAACAGAATTTGACAATTCTTGTTGGGACTCGGAATTCATTGCAGTTTCTTTCCTGTTAAAACGGGGACACTAATTTACGGAAAAGTTGGTGGCTCAAGCACCTAATTTTTAGAAGCATGATTCCCAGGAATTTGAGAAAATCAAGTAAAGTTCGATACCCACAAAGACGATCTATTTAACTTAAAGAAAAGAGTCGATTCGGTAATATTCAATTCTGTACCTCACTTCTTTTCCTTCCTCAAATTACAAAAATGATCAGACTTATCTCAAAGAATCCAATTGTCAAAAAATTTAGATTTCTATTCAGAACGTTCACAAGGTTAAAGTTTGGTGGAGTTAATACTCGTTTATTGATTGACTGAAAGCCACAGGAAAATAATATGAAATTAAGGAAGTCTGACCATTATGTAAACACCAAAAAATTAGGAGGGCAAATTAAACAGAAAAATACCCAAAATTATAATTTAAAAGAAATACCCATTTTGTTGTGCCACAGCATTGTTTGGTTCAGTCTCTGTTGCCATATTTATTAAATTCACTAACTCTCTTCTTTTTAAAATGCCAATTTTTTAAAGCCAACCAATATAGACTGTAGCAATGAATTTCCGCGAAATTTATTTGTATTTTAAAAAACTCTAAAATTTTTATTAGAAACAAATTAATTAACATTAAAAAAAGTAAAAGAAAACGAAAAAAGTACAAAATTTTCTTTGAAAATCTTAAAGAATTCGACAGTTGAGTCTCAATAATTTAGTACAAGAGCAGTTAAAGTCCCAACCGTTTTACTCCCAAATTAATTTATTAAACTGAAATGAATGTCCGTAACGGCTGTACGACAATTGCGGATACGCACGTGCGGATGCGACGATTGCGGATATAAAATTTTTGAAAAGTTTAAGATTTTTTAAAGTTTTCAGTGCCACATCTTTCTAAAAATGATTCGGAAACCGTCAGAAGTCTGAAACTGACAGCCGGGACAAAAAAACGGAATATCATTTCAATCAATTTTAAAATTTTTAAAAAATTTTTAATCCGCAATTGTCGCATCCGCACGTGCGTATCCGCAATTGTCGTAACACCGTCCGTAACAACTGAATGTACATGCAAATTTTCTTTTTTTTTTAAATTTTTTAAAAATTATAGACATAAAGTTGTCTCGGAACTCGATTGCCCTTTCTCTATCAACCCCAACTTAAAAAATATAAATCGATCGGAGTACTTCGGCGCGCACGTTTCGGCGCCAGAAAAAAACTGTATAATTTCGAAAAAATTCTTCAAAAAATATTTTTAGGCAACTAAGTTTTCCAACTACGGAGAAAGTTGTCAGAACTGCAACTGAAGGGAAGTTGGGGGAAATGGAACTTAGGGGAATTTATAAATTATGCTCGTACTCGTACCTCTCGGTATTTTACCTCGTACTTTTTTTGCCAAATATTGAAAATGTACATAATTTCAATCAAAAATTAAAAAAAAAATTTTTTAATTAAACATGGCAAATTTTTTTCGAACATTTATATGGGTGTAAAATAACTAGGTGACATAGAATTAACTGTACACTATATTTTTGAAATAACCTTATTCAAATTAAAGATAATGAGATCAAATAAAGCTTATATGATAGAGAATTAAACAAAGAACAAATATTATCAAGAAATTTCTGATTAACTAGCTTATGCTTTCCCGTTCCCGAACGAGTGATTGTCGGAGCGACTCCAAACTTTTGGGTTATTAAGTGAAGACCTTTTCTTCCAAAATAGACCAAAAAGAGTAAACAACATCAGATTCAAATCCGGAAAGTACAGTGATCATGCTTGAGACGAGTTAGAATCGGGTAAATTAGCTCAGTAAAATTAGCCTTGCACTTTTTAAGCTTTTGAGCATGGACTAACTAATAGAGATCGAGATTTTTGAAATAAAAATATAAACTTAATAACAATATTAATAGTAAAGAATTTTAGTAAATTAATAGTAAAGAATTCTTCTAGCAAAGAATTTTTAAGAATAAAGAATTTCATAAATTTATTTATAAAAATGACAATTATGTATATTTTATTTGCTTTTATCTTTGGAAAAAAATTTGTTTACTGTCCTCAAGTAAAGTAAATACTCTATTTTTATTTAGAAGTTGAAGATTCAGGAATCGGCACTATAACCTAAAAAATAAGAAAAATATATGGGTACTAAACTCTCTAATCTATCGGTTTACTGCTTGGCTATTGACTAATCAAAATCTAACAGTTTTACGTCTTGGCGATAGAAACCGGACTCGTGGTAGATCGGCTAGTCTTTCCTAATTTTTAAAGACTGAAGGACCCATTCTCCCCAAAAACCTTTCCACATTCTAGTAAAATCCGGATCTTGTCCAGATTACACATCCAATCGCACATTTACGCGTCCAATGAAAGGTTTAAGCGTCCAAACAAATTTTTACGCATCCAAACAATGGCGATAATTATCCGGTTCTTTACTTTAGTACCATAAAATCTATGGGAATAGAAACCTCGACCCTATCCGCAAAAGAGGGCGCCTTGATATTTTTTCATCATTTTTTTCCTACCTTAAAATAAAAAAATGGTCAGTCTTTTTTCCTCGTTCAATTCCACTCTTCTTACCTGTGGCATGCTCAAATGAGAGGACAGACAAAAACACACACACGGACAGACAAACACTGACGGACACAGACAGACAAAACACGGACGGACACAGACAAACAAAACACGGACGGACACAGACAAACAAAACACGGATGAACTCGGACAGACAAAACACGGACGGACTCGGACAGACAAACACTGACGAACACAGACAGACAAAACACGGACGGACTCGGACAGACAAACACTGACGAACACTGACGAACACAGACAGACAAAACACGGACGGACTCGGACAGACAAACACTGACGAACACTGACGAACACAGACAGACAAAACACGGACGGACTCGGACAACAAACACTGACGGACTCGGACAGCAAAACACGGACGAACACAGACAGACAACAGAAAATGCCCGTGTTTTATCTGTCTGTGTGTGTTTTTGTCTGTCCTCTCATTTGAATATGCCACAGGTAAGAAGAGTGGAATTTAACAAGGAAGAAAAGACTGACCATTTTTTTATTTTAAGGTAGGAAAAAAATGATGAAAAAAAATCAAGGCGCCCTCTTTTGCGGATAGGGCCGAAACCTCTACTCACCCTGAGTTATGATACACACGCACAATATCGGAAGATAGATTCTAACAAACAAAATCGAGTACTTATTACCGCGGATTGTTTGCATGAAAACGTGATTGGACGTTTAAACTTTTCATTGGGAATGAAGCCAAAAATCCTCCCAAAAATGTGTGTCGAAATAAAACAAGCAAACCTCGACATAAGTGATTGGAAAAAATCCACTCCTTCCATCTAATGTACCTTCAAACCAATGCTCATCAATTTGACTATCAAGTTGTATTATTTGTCCTTCTTAAATTAAAATTACTTTTTTGAAAAAATTTATTAGAAAATTTCCTCATTTTAATACAAAAATCCAAAAAAGGGAGTTAGGGCCATCCCTAGAGAAAAATTCTAACTAAAATTCTTACTCACAATCAGCAAACTCGATTACCTACTGGCATTCCTCAAAAATGTCGAAGGAGCACTTTTACTCATTTTTTTTCTAGGACAATGAGGCAGGAGATTAGACGGTAATTGTGAAGCGTACAGACCCCATTTTTTTCTCCCCAATTTTCCCCACATATTTTTATAAAATGGTCAGACTTTTTCCTTTCTTCTCCCCCTTTTTACTTGTCTTCTTGCATGTACTTGCACTTGTATAAAATTAAATAATCCTTTTTGATTGATTGTAGCAAAAATTAGAAAGGCAAATTGGTTGGAAGAAAGGAAAAAGCCCAACCATTTTGTAAAAATATAGGGGGAAAATTGGGGAGGAAAAAATGGGGTCTGTACGCTTCAAAATTACCGATTAGACTTCTTAATGCTAAGTGATATGTTTTTTTTTGCAAAATGGCTTTGAGTCGAGTTATGGCCGTTCAAAATTTCAACTTTTGGGAGGTTTGAGTATTGAGTCCGAATCAGAGCTTAGAATTTGTTTATGAGGAGAAAAATGCAAGTAGCGAGGAAAAATTAAAATAGCGAGGAAAAAAGAGGGAAGCAAAACGTCAGACACGATAAAGAAAGAAAAGAGGGGCGGCAGGGTGGTCAACTTTGCAAGAAAACGGACTGCGGATTTTAAAATTAAAATAGCAGATATTTTTTTCAGTTCCGTCCAGCCTTGATCACAATAGGACATTTTTTCACTTCGCAATAGGAAGTCGGGTTTCTCTATCGAATGGTACAAATATATCGAATTCGCTGTAACACAATGTTCTCTTGTGAGTCAAATGGTACCCCTTTTAAAGTGAGGAAATGCCTGTAGTCTGACAAGGGAACATATCGAACTGTATGTGAAAATTTTGTAATTTTTTTTGCACCATCGTGTAGAGCAGTGTCGAAAACCGAATACGTATTTTTTCTTTTTTGGCCCTGACCCCCATTTCGAAAAGTTATAGGGCTTCAAAGTTTTCGACTTTTGGAGCGGTTGAGTCGTCCTCACCTTTCTTATTAATTCTCTTCCTAAAGAGAAAAATGAGACTCCTTTTCTCCATTTTTCCTTTCCTTTTTTTTTCTCATGTTGTTTAAAGAAAAAGAAAAAAATGAGAGGTAAGAAAAAGAAAAGGCGTCTCTGCCCTCTTCTCCTCCCCCAACTTAAATATATCCTTTCACATTCCACAGAAGATTCCCCAAAATTTTCTCCAATTTTTCAAAATCAAAAAAACCTTTAAAATCAAGCTCTCCTGGATTTAATGCTTGAAAGTCATACAATGCTTTACATTTTCCTCCTTTTGAGACACCATTATTTGACTGCACATTTTCTATCGGTGAAGAAGAATTATTCATCATAGGCATTGGACTTGAAATTGAGAGGCTTGCTAAACTACTTCGTTCACCAAGATGCCTATTTAATATAGAAAATAAAATTTTTAAACAAAAAAATATGAAATATAGGATTTTTAAATTTTAGCCCCCTCCTTTGAAATTTACCCCTGGATAAGGCCTTGGAGGGTACGACGTCAAAAAGGACCACCACTTTGAGGAGGTGTCTTGGAAAAGTTACGGCATTACAAAGAGCCTCCCATCCTATTTTCAGGATTTCAAAAAACGAACGAATTAAGATCCGTCCGCGAGCCTTTATTTCTATCAAGCACAGGTCTAGGGACATGTTCTCTAGGTTGTCGATCATTTGTTTCATTTATTCTAAATTTAATTTTTATTTAATTAAAAAATTATAACCTCGAATTAAGTTGCAATTTGAGATTTTCCAAAATATTTGCAGTTTGTTGATGAAAATTGAGTTGTGCATCTATCAGTGCAGTCAATTGACTAATCTGTTCAACCTAAAAATAAAAAATTTTAAACAACACAAAGTGTGCGCAAGTACTGTCAGCAAAATTTTGCGGACAAAAAATGCGGATTTAAGCTTCAAAAACAAACATCATTATTCAAAATGTTGAACATTGCCTTCTCAGTTAAACGTTTAGACTCTTCCAATTTTTCTTCAGCTTGAATTAAGTCATCTTCCTTTGTTTGTTTCCTTTTTTTAGCATCATAATCTAAACGTCGTCCTTTTAATTTATTTCTATGACCCTTAAAAAAGTTTTTTTTTCAAAAATTAAAAAAATTCTTTTTACATTAAAATCTTTAAGTTCATTATTTTGAAAGTCAGTAATAGGATCAAGAAAATTATGTTTAACAGTATCTTCAAGTTGATATTTTATATCTGCCATTTGACGGAAAGCGTCAGAAGCATCACAAAGTGCCTTTAAAAAAATTTTTAGTAAAAAAATTTCGGTTTCTTCAGAGGTCGTCCAGGTTCGAACACTATTGACTGGATAGACTCAGGATACAATACAGAAATTTTTTATAAAACTTAGTCAACCCGTGAGTTTCCCTTTTGTTGTCTAGTCCCTGATCTCCTTCGTTTGTTCCCATCAATCTACTATCGCCTAAATTGTTAACCTTCTAGTTTTGATAAACGGAAATAATTCTGTGTTCACTAATTTAAATTTTGGAAATCATCGGATATAACGTTTTTGTTAGCATTTTTTAATTTTAAGAGAGGAAAGTAACCGAAAAAAGTCAGAAGAATTTTTGCATAAAATAATTGGTATTTTTCCGTATCCATACGGATTTTTGCGGACAATTTTTCTTCCATTTTTGCGGAGAAAAGGCAATAGCATTTACCTATTTTCCTCAAGCAATTAGAATAATAAACGAGAAAAGAAAAATGGTTGATGGGAATGATAGATTTTGAACAAAATTGTTCTAAGTTACATATAATTTGGGCGCAAGTCGAAAATGTGAAAGGAAATCGACCATTATGTAAATCTTTCTCTCTGCCAAAAAGAATTGAAAAAAGTCCTCAAAAAGTCCGCAGAGATAACGGAAAAATTACAATTAACCTTTCCAAAATCAGATTGTGAGCCTAAACCTCTTCCATATTTAGTCATTGTATCAGCTAGCATGCCCTCAGTTTGTGGATAAGCCTGACTTTTTGCAGACCCTCTAAGTTTTGAAACTGCTCCGAGAGTAGCTATTCTTGCTCTTATTGCTTGATAATTGACAAAGATAATAAAATAAATGGTGTAATAAAAAAACCTGGATTAGGTTGTAAATATTCATTTGTTCCAGTAACCAATTGCGTAATCAATTCATTGGTTAAGTCGACCTTCTAGAAATTAAAAAAATATTTTACAGACAATATTTGCGGACTTTTTTCATCTAAAAAATGTCCGAAAGAAAAACCCTTTGCTTAGGCACCGGGTTTTGCTCCGAAGCTTGCGAAGATTACTCCTTCCCCCGCTTTCGGATTGTTTGTCTCCATATCCCACGCAGATAGCAACCTAGGACTTTTCAGTAATCCCAAAAATACTAATAAAAAGCTCATACCCTTTCCATTTCATTAAATTCATCATCAAGTTTAGTTGCTTCTGCTGCTCCAACAGATTCACTAATATATTGATTTGCTTTATTTATAGTCTTTTTAATTGCAGAGAAGGACATTTCTAATCTCTTTTAACTGAAAAATTAAAAAAATTTCTAATAAAAGTAAACTAAATTTAGAAGCAACATTTACCTAACCCCCCCCCTCCCATTTACTTGTTGGAAAAAATTAAAAATCTTTTTTTAGTATTTAAATTAACAAAATTAAATAAAAATTTATTTAATTTTTATCCCATTTTAAGCCATTTTTGAGCCCAAAAAAGAAAAGGAAAAAATAAAATGACGAAAGTGGCCAATGGGTATGTGTACATATTATTTTTCCTTTATCAATATGCTTATAGAACGGTTCAAAAATAAAAAATAGGGAGAAAGGGAATAGAGGTGAGGGGAGAGTTTGGGGGAAGTTATTGAAGAAAAATTGGTTGGTTAGAGGAATTTAAAAGCAAAAAAATAGAAGCAGTAACAGTGATAGAATGACGGCTAAAATGTGACAAGGCTCTATTATTACCACCAAAATATCAACATTTGTAATTTAAGCCAATTTGACTCTTGTGTCGCTCACCTCTCTCGCCGTTCAGCGAACCTCTCACTGTCCCATGAAATTAGGTGGGAAGCAAGGGTGTGACTACACTGATTTTAAAAAGCGAATGGCGAAACTTAGTGAAAGGCGAAAGACAAACGGCGAACTCAGCAAAATAACCCCCAAAATCTCCAAACAGCCTCAAAATCCCCAGACTCAAATAACCATCAAGATACTAAGTTTGTTGATCTCATGGGTTATCCCTTTGTCCCACCCCATTTTTTATAAAGAATGCAAAATATTGGCTATATAGTATTGAGAAATAATAGTTAAAAGAAATTCTCCCCTTTCTTGGGCCAAAAGAAAAAAACAGACTAGAGATATATTGGCATCCCACCACCTTCAAAAAAATATTTAAAGTGGGGTGCTTTTAAGGGCACTTTGAAAAGGAAATTATTCTTTTTCAAACGCTTTCTTTGGCAAAATAAAAAAAAAATATTTTTGAGTTATTTATCAAAAAAAATCCACAAAAATAGAAAAAAGTACCACTTAAAAGTCAAATGCAAAATCTGATCATTATGAGCACTGACCCAAATGATAATTTAAAAATAAACGAGAGAAATTAAAAAACCTGCAAAAAACATCGAACAAACCTAAAACAAAATTTCCAAGTTTAAAATCAAAATGCCAAAATGGTCATACAAGTTGAAAAAATCTGAGATAGCTCTCCTTAAAATATTTTGTTTTATACAAAAAATTTATCTAAAAAATCTTTATAAATATTTTAAATAAAAAATATTATTAATTTAAAAAATAAAATTATAGAAATGAATTTTTATTTGTTAGCATTTTTAGAAAATAAACATACACGCGCACACGTTTTCTTTCTTTTTTTTTCATGATTATAAAAAAAGGAGAAAAAAATTTAATTTAAGTGTCATTGGAATATTTTTTTATTAGGGTTGCCGTTGATTCGTGATTTAAAAATTTGGTATGATTCAGGGATGTCACGAGTTGAGAAAAAAGTCGGGCCAGGTCTCGAGTCAAAAAAAAAAGTCCGGGTTTCGAGTTTCAGAAAACCTGACCAATAAATTGTTACGTTAAATAATAATAAAATTGGCGAGGTTCAAGTATTAAAATTTTTTTGAAAGTTAGCTAGACTAACGGCAAAAGGTGAATACTTAACAGAAACACTCGTTTATTAACCGCCCCCGTTCCAACCCTAATAAAAAAAAATTCGTATATTTAAAAATTTTGCTACAGAAACAGGGAAAGAAAGGAGAGGGGGAAAAGCAAGTTTTATATATAGAATATAATTAGAAAAAAAGTGAACCTCTTAAATATTCTTTTTTTAAATTTTAATCCCTCATCATTTAGAAAAAGCTTCAAATACAGCATATATCACATCTGTAGCATTAGCACTAGGTGTGCCCATCTTTTTAGCACTTTCAGCTTCATAATCGGTCTCTAATAATGTCCTAACACGTTTCATTGCCAATTCATAATCTGTTTTAAAAAATTTGATATAATTTGATACACCTCAATTACTAGACATAATTCATTTTTTGTAAGGACTATAAGGTATTATAATAAACTACCAGCATTCTTTAGAAAATTAGATTACAAAAATTTTGCAAAAAACATAACACATCAAGGGCGTATCCAGGGGGGGGGGCTAGAGCCCCCCCCCCCCCGAAATGAGGGAAAGAGGGAAAAAATTAGGAGAAGGTTGGTCGAAAAAGTGAAATTTTTTCGCCTACGACCCTCAAATTTTAAAAAATTTTCGCCTGCGGCGCTAAAAATAGAAGAAATCTAGCTTCTTGGCCTCTAAAATCCTCAAAATTTTCGCCTGCGGCGCTGAAAAAGGAAAAAATCTGGCTTCTTGAGCTCCAAATTTTAAAAAATTTTCGCCTGCGGCGCTAAAAAAGTGATTTTTTTTGGCCTACGGCCTTCTAAAATTCAAAAAATTTTCGCCTGCGGCGCTGAAAAGATAAATTTATGTACAAAAAAATTTGCGTTCGGAACGCAAGAGTGAACGCCAAAATTTTGGCGCACACCCAATGTTAGCCCCCCCGAAACCGACCCCCTGGATACGCCCTTGTAACACATATTAATTTTTCCCGCAATTCGGAGCTGAATTAAGTTCGACTTAAATTCATACACTTATATTTTTTTTTCATACTATTTATTTACATTCTTTTTGTTTTTTTTTAATTTATTGACATAATTTCGTTTTATATATATTTTTTTGACTTGATTTCATTTTTTTATTGTTTTTTGACTTGACTCGCGCCATCAAGGCGTAAATAAATAAATAAATAAATAAATAAGGTAAAGATCGAGTTTACTGGTCTCTGGAAAAAATGTAGAAAAGTGGTTTTTCGATGATTTTAAGGTTTGCAAGTAAGTAATCGAGTGTGCTGAAGGATATAGTGTGTGTACAAAAGTTCGGGGCGTGGCATATGTCATTCGATTCGTCTCGACGAGCTGAGTCGAACGGTATCACTCACTACTTTAGAAAATGATTCTGGACCGAGTTATAGGTCCTGAAAAAGTTAAAAACCATAGGTGAACCATCGATTTTGGGGTGAAGAATTCAAATAAGCAAATAATAGCTCATTCGAAAGAGATCCTCGAACGAATCGAAAAACACCAAAATTAGCTTGATTGAACAAGGTTGAGTCGAGATAAGAGTTCGAATTGGTCAAAAACCATAGGTGGGATTTTAAGGTCAAAAATTCGAAAATGCAAATAGCTCATTCGAGCTAGCTCTTCATGGCGATGTGAGTCGAATGACACCAAAATCATCATGATTGTACAAGTTTGGACAAAATTACGGTTTAACACTAAAAATGCTTATGCAAAACCCGACCTCGACTGCCGCCAGGCGTCAAACCTGACTCTCCTAATTAGTGCAAGTCAAATGTTCTTCTAATAATATTATAAAATCTATAAAAAAACCTTGGTCATTTAATGGAGAAAAAGCGTTTTCCAAAACATCGCTAGCATGAGCCAAAATTATTAATGAAAGCATTTTTTTATCCATCCGTTGAACATCATTCGTCCATCTTGTTAGAACTGATTCTTGTACTTTCTAAAATTAAATTAGTTGTTATATTTTAGAAGATCTCCCCAAAAAAGAAAAGTTTTTTCCTTGATTCCAGTGATTTTTTTGAGTTTCATTTTGTAAAAAAATTGGTTTTTTACACCTACTTTGTAAAAAATTTGGTATTTTGGTATAGATGAACTCCCACTCCCCATTAAGAAATGACTTTGGACCGAGTTATGGTAAGTCAAACTTTCGGGTTTTTGGAGCGTTTTGTATGTTTCAGACCAAGTCAAGTTCATGGGCTGTCGGCTTTAAAAATAAAGACCCAAAATCTTTAGATTTTTGTTCTGGTTAAAACCGATAGCCCTAACCCAAAAAATTCAAAAAACCATCAAAAATCGGGTTTTTAATAAAAAATTGGGAGATGATAAACCAAAATATTAAAAAACTTTAATCAATTTCGCTTTAATTCCTGAATCATTGAGCGGATGTGTAGTCATATCAAAGAGCAAAAAGTTTTGTTTTTCTGTTGTCAAAACTCCCTTTTCGACTAAATTCTTGGCTAATCTAAATTTTAAAAAATTAAAAAAAAATTTTTTTTATTCTTTCAAAAAACCTTTCGCGCATATTCCTAATTTGATAACGCAATTTGAGAGGATTCCAAGTTTCTCCACTTAAAAATTAAAATTGGTAATATCCAATAGTTGTGAAAAAAATCGGGTTCCGAGTAATTTATGATATGCCTGTTTCAAGGGCGTAGCCAAAGGGGCTTCTGGGGCGGCGCTGAACGCCAAACTTTCGCGCCAAACTTTTTGTTTGGCAAACGCCAAACTTTTGGCGCTCACCCAATTTTAGCCCCCACTGAAATCGACCCCCTAGCTACGCCCTCGGCCTGTTTTGTTCCGCACCTTTTTTTCTTCACAAAACATAAAATGGTCAGACATAAAAGATGTTACAGACCTTATTCTATGACGATACATAAATACCCAGCTTTGCATTCTAGAACCTATGGTCCGGTAATGTATGTGCATTTTTTAGGGGGAGGGGGTGGGGCAGAGAGGGGATCATTTTCGGCGCCAAAGGCGGGTGAGTAAACAAGATTTTTGGGACTAGAATGAACCGACTGCTAGAAAATATAGAATTTGAGACAGGGAGACTGGAAATTTTTAGTAATTTGGGAAAGAAAAAAAGGGCGGAGGGGGGGGGGTACTAAAGGGAATATTATCATATGGTAATTTAATTAAATTTTCCAAAAAAACCTCAAATATTCTACCCAACAGACAACTGACTCGTTTTGATTAGTTTCCTTAATGTGTTTAATTGCTTCATCCAAAATAACATCACCCGTTGGTTTATCGCTTTTTAAGAGCACCTAAATTAACAAAAAAATATTATAAAAATAGAAAATTATGGTAATTGTGGGATATACGGTAATACGATACCGATGAAAATGTATAGGTATTTTGAGGTATTCATGGATATTACAGCCGGTAATAATACAGACTGAATATAGTACGGTAAAATTATGAATTTTATCGGTATTTTTCGGTATTTCAGTATGGAATACATTTCAGTAAGAAATTCCGGTCTCTACTCATTATGGTCAGAGCATCCATATAAAGCTTATGTTTTAAATGAGCATCACTTTCGTATGGACTATCATTTGTAAAATCGAATTTTTATCTAATTGTAAGTTTAAACATTTTGAGACCTTGTAACCTTTGTTTCTGACCACGTATAAATATACCCGCAAAAACTGGTTCGGGATAACCCACAAGTACAAAAATTATTTACTTTACGAGAAGAAAAACCCCTTTTGCGAACGCCAGCCTTTTCAAGTTCAATTCGATTCCTCAAGGCAAGTTCAATTAAAATACAGCCACGCAACCCACTGCTTATACAATCATTCCAGAAAGAAGTGTAGCCCTATTAAATATTTTAAATAGTGATGGCAAGTGCGACCTATAGTGACCTAGATTGGAAGGGCCGACCTAGAATAAAATATTTTTCTAATTTTTAACAATATGTATCTTGCTTTAAGATACTAGAAAATAAAATTTGAGGCGGCTTTAAGACTAAAAATAAGAATAAGTTTCTTTTCGACTCTGTTCGAAAAAAGCTCTTATCAGGATTAAAAGCAGAAATAGGCCGGACTACGCCCCTGCCCGAACTTTTTTCACCTGAAACAAATCCGAAGAAAGTTTTAAAAATCCGATCACTTTTTTCTCGACCCGGCCTATTCCTGATTTAAAAATGCCCAAGTAATCGAAATAAAAACCTCTCTGTCCTTCAGCCCCAACAACAAAATTTCTTCCATTAAAGTTAATCGCTGAATTTTATCATTATTTTCCGCTTCATCCTCTTCATTTGGCTGGTTGTCGTTCTGCTCAATTTCGTTTGCCTTCAAGATTTTAAAAACTAAAAATACCAAAAATAAAAAAAAACCTGTTCAACATCTTCCACAATTTTTCGCCTTCTTTGAACTAAACCTTCAGACATTTTTTATAAATGGCGTTTTTTTAAATAAAATTAATGTAAATATGTATTTAAAGAAATTGTTAAAACATTTCTAATCGAAAACAAAAAAATATTGTATTCCCCCCCCATCTTTTCCTTCCTCAAAGTACCAAAATGGTCAGACTTACTCTATCCGAGTAAAAACCCGTTCTGCTTTATAGAACCTATGGTCCGGTATTGTGTTTGTCTATAATAACTTTGGATGAATAGAACTGTTACTTTTATAAAAGATTCTTGGGAATAATGTAGGCATAGTAGTGGTACACGCACTCAACCTTTGCAAAGTTCTAAGAACCAGAGCGAGTCACTCAAGGCATAGAGTTACTAGGAAGGTAGCAAATCTAACCAAATGCGAGAAAGGAAGGGGGCGGTGGGATACGAAATTGAATTTTACCGAAAAAATTTAAAAGATTTTGTGGCTCAAAATGGTAAAAATTATTAAATCAAATAAAAAATCATTTTTAAAGCAAAAAAACTTTCCAACAAAAATTTTTTAGTTATAAATAAAATAAAAATGTGTGAATGAGAACGTTTAAAAGGCTTTTTGCCAACAACGCTATTTTAATATTATAACCCCCCTTTTCTCGCTTGCAATCATTAAAATAGAAAAATTTAAAAAAGGGAAAATCACGTCGACGCATTCGGGAAAGAAAAAGGGGAAAAGGGAATCGATTTTATATTGGATTAATGAAGATATTTATGGGATAAAAGAAGTTATAAATATAAAATAAATATAAATATGTATATGTGATTTATTAAATCCTATAAATAAAAAAACAAGACGAAAAAAGCAGGCATAATAAAATCTGAGCCGACCCTGTAGATCACCGCTGTGTTTTAGTGGTGATCTAAAGGGTGAGACTAAATTAGACCCATAAGATCACCACTAGAAGAGTATGGTGATCTTATGGGTTAGTCTAAACAGGCGTTTTGGCGCAGGACAATATGACGTAAGCGTACCGATTGGTGGGTTGTCTCTAAAGATTTTTCTTTCAATTAACATTAAGTTTGTATTAAATTTTTATCAAAGATCTAATATATAAATATTTTTAATTCGTCATTTTATTTATTTTTTTAGGGAGAGAAAAAATGTTTTTAATTTTAAAGTTATGAATGATTTTATAAAATGGTTGGAAAGTGATGGAAATATTTTATTTTCAAATGTGGATATTTGTTTGATTGACAAATCTGTTGGTTATGGATTATTTACAAAAGAGAATGTTAGATTAAATGAAGTTTTGATTAAGGTTATTTTTTAATTAAAAAAGTTTTGGGATTTATAAGGGGAGCATGGATGTGTCAGTCCTGCCTTTTGCCGATTTACACCTTTTTTGGAGTTTGATGTTTTGTATTTCGTTTTTAAATCGATTTTCGGGTTTTTCGAAGTTTAGACTTTCGTGTCGTTTTGTCGCCTTTCATGTTTCGCCTTTTTAAAATCCTTTCGTCACACTTTGGTATGGAGTCTTGCAAACTTTGTGACTTTTCTCCTATATTTATTTTTCTTTTCCTATATACTTCGCAACATTTCCATCTATTCCTTTAATCCTTTCAGTAATCTCGGTCCTTTAATCCTCTTTAAATGATCGAATACTAAATGGAAATAGATACAAATAATCGACTTTTTATAGGTTCTAAAGTTTTACTTTTTCAGATTCCAGAAAAATATATTATTACGGCAGATTTTGTGTCCAATATTAAAGAATATGCAGATATATTAAACAGGTTTTTATTTTTTTTATTTTTTCAGTTATTTGGGTTCTGTCCGTAAAATTTGTCCGCAAAAATTTTTTTAATCAATTCTTTTTTAATTTTTGGTTAGTTTTTTAAGGAAGCAGGAAGGGAGATTTATTAGAAGGAGAAGGTGAAAGTAACGCCATGCCAGAGGCTAAACTTTTTACCTCTTTCTTACTCAAGCTTCTTCCTTGCGGACATTTTCTTGTCTAAAAATAATTTTATTTTTTCAATTTTTAAAGATTTGTTTTTGATTCTTCCGAACTGTTAGCTCTCTTTTTTGCTTTTGAACGGGTATATTTTGATTATTTTTGCAAACAATTAGGATCTTTAAACGATGGGACTGCTTATTTTGTGCAGTGGACATTGGAAATGCCCAATGGATTTAAACATTTTTTGAATTGTCGGAAAGAGTTGATGAATGAAAAACGAAATGAAAGCGATTTTTGGTTTGTCTTTGTAAATCCATTATTTTAAAAAAAATAAAAAAATTTTGTTTGCAAATATTTGCTTACATTTTTTCGAAATTTTTTTTATTTTGAAAAATTTCAAAAAAAAATTTTTTTGGTTACAAACATTTTTGCGGACATTTTTTGAAAGAATTTTTATTAGGTGGAAGTCGTATATAGGCATTCTTCCAAGAAATTTTTCAACTCCATTATTTATTTATTATTTAAAAGAAAATGGAAATGCTAAAATAAAAGAAATTGCCTCTCAACTGCCTATTGAAACAAAAGAAAAATTGTTAGGACAATTGGATGAATTAATTATTTTTGAAGAAAAGGTTTCTAATTAAATTTATAATTAATCTCTGTCCGGGAACTAAAATTCGCGATCTTCGTCTTATTCCATTTAGCGACATTTCGACAAATGTCACAACTGTCAATCGCTTGACATTCCGACAGCGATTGACGATTGAATGTCAAGTGAATGTTGGTGTCACATTTATTTTGTGACATTGACATCTACATATGTTAGTTTGTGGCTGCAATGTTTTTTGTGTACTTCCCCTGTTAAACGGGTGGCACTTCCTTTATGGGGGTTCACAAACATTTAAATTTTTCAAGCTATTTCTTACATTTTTCAGTTTTTAAAATTGCTCCTTAATTCATTCGAGGGGGATACTTTTCAAATTGCGAAAACACTTTCTCAAGACTCGATTGTTTTTTGGAGAGAAGTTTGTTGTTGGGCATGGCATATAGTTAATACAAGGTTTCTTTAAATTCTCTTAAATTTTATTAATTTTTAGAAGCATTTTCACCGAAAATTTGTCTTTACACTCGGTTGATAAACAAAAAAGTTGTGATAAAAATCAGAAGATTTGCTCAAAAAAGAAAAACAAAACAGATGAAGAAAATTTTGGAGGTTCACTTGCATTAGTACCTTTGGTTGATATGTTGAACCACAGTCCTGATGCTTCGGTATATTTTCAATTGATTAGGGTTTGCGGATACAACTTGCGGACCCTGTTATTGGAATATCATCCAGTGTCGTTGGTACATTGTTTGTTATTTCGGTTTGACATTTGACGGCTTTTGGCGGTTTGATATTTCGCCTGTTTGGTATTACGGGCATACTAAAAAATATTACCGAAGTTGGCAAGATTTCCAGGTTCCCAAAAACTCTGCAAGTTTTGTCCGCAGACTTCTGTTATTATCATTTTTTAAGTGTGTCCCATTTTTCGACAACAAAATGGGTTTCTTCAAAGTTATCGCCGAGCACCATTCTATTGTGGCTGGACAACAATTGTTTTTTTTTAATTTTTCCAATTTTTTATAATATTTCTATTAATAGGTTTTTCTGTTATGGTGCTCATAATAATGACCAACTTTGGATAGAATATGGTTTTAGACTTTTGGAGAATCCTTTTAATCGTGTGAATATTTCAATAGGTTTGTTTGTTTTTTGATTCTAAATTTTTTTCGTGATAAATCACATTCCAGCAAATTTAATTTTTGAGATTATTGTTTGCGGACAAAACTTGAGGCTTTTGAGTCGGCTAGAACAGTGGTTCCAAGGTTTCCATGAACCAGGGATGTGTCGAAACTCGGCCTCTTTTCGGCCCGACTTTGTCGCTATAGACCTATTCCTCCTCGCAACCGGCATTTGTGTGCTTACAAAATAACATTTAAATGATTGAAAGAAGTAAAAAATTCAGCTTTTTACGTCTTTCTAACTTAGATTTGTTCGTTGCCTTAGCTGAACGTTGTGGACAAAAAGTTGAATCAGCAAGAAGAGAAATTTTTAAAAAGGCTCGTCTACCTTGGTAAAATTTTTAATTTTTATTAAACTTAATTTTGATGAATTTTTAAGTACAATTTATGCAACCGATGAAATTCCGAGTTTTGCACTTCGTAAAAATGCTTCTATTTTATTGATGAAAAAATCAAAATTGTTTGTTTGGTTCTTTACTTACAAAAAAAATCCGCAAGTTTTTCCTCGAGTAAAAATTTGAATGCGTCCTTTTAGTCTTTTGAAATCTACTACAAATATCGTTGTTTCCTTCCAAAATCCTTTAAAACATTCTTTTCTTCTCTTTTTTGTAAAATTCCTCTAATTACCAAAAAATACTTAAAAAGTCCCCCTATTTTTGGTATTAGACTTTTGGGAAAACGGTGCTTTCCATTTTGTCACAACAGTTTTAGGTACAATTTTTGTGAGGTATAGCACAGAATGAGGTATAGCACATCTATATCCTTTCGAATTAGCTGAATCTGAAAGCCTGAATGTTTCATTGTCATAAAAATAAAAGTTGCGGACAAAATTTGCGGATTTTTGGAATGAAATTCTAATCAGGAAAAAATTATTTTCAGATCAAATTGGAGTCAATATCTTTTTTCTGATGACAAAAATGGTGAAGAAGAAGAAATTTTAACTAGTCCAGAAATAAAATTAATTGTAGCGATTTTGAGGAAACTTGAAAATGCCCTTATTGCTAGAAGAAATGAATGCTTGATGGAGGAAATTTGTGCATCCTGGGATGATCAAATACAAATATTAAAAAGGATGTTAATTAAATATTGAATGTTTATCTAAGTTTGTTGATTTTATTTAAAAATAGAAAAACCTCAGTTGTAAGTACGCTCCTGACTTTAAGGTATGATTTTTAAAATTCATTTGGCCTTTTGGTCTGGGAAAACTTCGTAAGTGATACCTGCAATTTTTATGTTTAAAAGGTGTACTTACAAGTGAGGTCCAACTATCGAACAATAGATATAAAATGCTTTTTTGGTTAATTACTTAATATTTAAAAATTTTTTTTAAATAAATTCAAATTTAGTATACTTATTTAAATTAATTTTTTGATACTTAATTTTATTTAAATTTTATTTTTTTAAGAGAAAATGATTTTAGGGGAATTCCAAAATGGTTGATTAAATTTTTTTGAGAAAAAAGTGCCTGGGATGAGGAATAGATTTAATTGTGAAGAAAGGGAACATGACAAGCTTGAAGGTCTGGTTTTTTTAATTGTCCGGGTTTCGTGTCAGTACCGAGGGATTTGAGGAAAAAACTTTTTTTATATAATATTTCCTTCAATTTGTCTACTCTAATTATTCAACGACCCCCAGAAAATTTTTTTGTTTAACTAAAATAATAACTCGTTTATCCTCCCAAAAATCCTCTACTAGTTTCCCCTGTTTTTATTGTCCACATTTCTCTCCTCTTTTGTCGTTTTTTACAACAAAAAAACAAAACTATTCGCGCTAACAAAGAGGGAGAAGAAACATCTTTTATGTTGTCCATTCTTCTAGTCCAAATAAAAAAATTTTCTTTTGTGAAGGTATTAAAATACATTATTTATCTACTTCCTATTTGTTAAAAAAATATATTTTAAAACATTTCCGAATCTTGTTGGTGGGGGGGGGAGGAATGGTCGTTTTATTGAAATTAATATATTTTTAGGTAATTATGCTTTCCGAAACTCTTTTTTGCGGATTAGGATCTGTCCGCAACTTTTCTGCAGACTGAAGCTATCTTTTCCACAATTTTACTTAAACCTGCAGATTTTTAAAACCTAAATTGCGAATTGAAGTTTTTGTCTAAAATTTTTCGATTGCTGGACATCTCTGCCCTTTACCCAGAAATATTTTTCTCTCAAAAATTTTCCATAATATCTGTTTATATTCTCGTTAATTTAAAGCTACTCAATAGAAATAAATTTCTTGGAACACATCTCGTGATGAAATTGCATTTTCTTTTTTTTTTCTGGTGGTATTGTCACACTTGCCTAGTTTAGAGGGAAAATAGGCACTTCTTTTCTCTCTTTAGCTAATATATTTTTTATTTTTTTTTTCAATGTGTGTTTTGTTTTTGTCTCTAACACAAATTTAACATTAAATAAACACTTTTTGGAGGTACCCACAGATTTATTATTTTATTTATGTCCAGATGGTTTTGGGGTCTTTTTTTTCTTTTCAATATAAATAATGTGTTTATCGTTAAACTAAATTTTATTTCTGGTCATTTAAAATAACCGCGGATGCTGTCCTTGTATTATCCAAAAATGTTGTTCGCAAAAGTTGTCCGCAAATGCTGTCCGTATTTTCTTTATCAATTAACATTTCCTTCATTATATCCTCTTCTCAAAGCTATTCTTATCCTTTAGAAATTTTATTTTTGGTTCTTGCTTTAAAAAAATTTTATTTTATTATTTCAGATCGCCCTCCTCATTTTTCTTCTTCATCCATCAACAAAAACAGTTTTATTTCCTCCAACTGTTTTAAAAATAATGTTAAAACAATGAAGTCTTCTCCTTCCGGTCAAGATGTAAGCTCCCCTGCCGGTGTTCATTTCATTTCTCCACCAGAGCGACAGCGAGGAGATAATTCTTCCAGTAATGTTGGGTTTTTTATAAAACGTCGCTGGCGCTGTATTTTTGGGGTTCTTTCTGCTTTACTGATGGCTACTGGTGTGCTTTTTTTTATTATTTTAGTAGTTAAGAGACTAACCCTTTTTATTTTGACCGAGATACCGTTATAGAGATTTTGCGGACAAAAACTTTGTCCGCAAATTTTTTGCGGACAAAGAATCTATGCTATTTTTCCGGACTGATTTTTTGTCGGACCGTCATTTGCTCACTTGTAGACCGATACAAAGCCTCTTAACCAAAAATATTGGCTGCTAACCTTTTTCTAAATTTTTAGCTGTAATCCTTGGTAGCTTCATTGTCTTTATGATTTTAATGAGTGAAGCAAAAAGAAGAGCAAAAACAGAAGAAACACAATATTTAAAAGGATTGGTAGATACAATTAACAATGCATCAGATGTTAGATGGAAGGCTCGTTTTAACCCGTTTGGCATTCGTGTTCAAGATTTTAGCCACAAAAGTTTAAAAAATTTGACAGCAATAAAAGAATATGTTGCACATTTGGAAAGATTTTTCGATTCTCCAAGAATGAAGGAACATTTAAAGTAAGGGGATTTTATTTAAAGGGTTTTATTTGAAAAAAATTCCGGAAATTTTTACGAAAAAAATTTCTCATTTCTTTATCATGTCTTTGCTAGAAAAATTAGAAAAAGTCCGCAAAAATGGGTTGTCCGCAAATATTATCGGCAAAATTTAATTCTATAAAATTTTTTTTGTTTTTCTGTAATATCCAAATTAAATTTAAATCTTCAACAGAGAATTGGAAGATTTTCCTGATTCAAAGCTTCCTCGACATTTTGATGCTCGAGAAAAATGGTCATTATGTCCAAGTATTCACCAAATTCCAAATCAAGGCGGTTGTGGCTCTTGTTATGTAAGGATATCTTTTAATTTAAAAAATTATTTGTCCGCAAATTTTGTCCGAAAATTAATGTTTAATTATTTTTCAAGGCTGTTGCTGCAATGACTGTAGCTGCTGACAGAACATGCATTCTCAGCAATGGAACGAAAAAATCACAATTATCAGCACTTGATTTAATCGAATGTTGTTCTGTTTGTGGAAATTGTTTTGGAGGAGATCCTTTAAAAGCAATGGTTTATTGGGCTTTAGAAGGCGTTGTGACTGGAGGTCCAGATGGTTGTCATCCATACACAGTCAACGCTGAATGTGGTACACCATGCAGTCCTCAAGTATATGGAATTGAACAACAAAAACGTTTTTGCCGAAGAGACAAATGCCAGCCTGGTTATTATCGAAATATAAATTATGAGGAGGACAAACAAAGAGGTTAGTCAAATAATATATAAATTTAATTCCTCCCTAGTAGGGTGCTTGAGTTATGATACTGGATATAATTTATCGTAAATTTCGTTTGAAATTTTGTCCACGAAAAATTTCTCCCCATTGATGTTCGGTAAAACTTCAGTTTTGGGATTACAAGTTTAGATAAAAGAATTTCGAACGGGGCGGGGTCCAGCATGAAGAAAAATTGCAAATCGAAAAATTGCAAATAAAATAGGGACCCACTTCTGATTTCTACCCACAGCAAAATTGGGAAAAGAGAAAAGAATCCTGGTACAGACTTGGTATTTATGCTTGAGTCATGATACTGGAGATGATCCTTTGATAGTTTATTCCAATAGGGGATCGAAGTTTTGTCTGCAAATTTTTCCAACTTTTTTAGGTTCAATAGCTTATACACTCTTCCCACGAAAAATGAGTATTGACCAATCAGGTAATAAACGAGTAATGCTACCTTCCGTAATTGGTCATTTCAATAAAACTTTAAAAGGAAATTTGGACAGAGACAAGGTTTTTGAATTTATTTTATTAAAAAAATTTTTTTAAGATTAGAAATATTATTAGGAAAGAACTTATTACTGTTGGACCGACTACTTTAGCACTTCCACTTACTGAAGAATTCCTTCATTATGACTCAGGTTTGTGAATAATTTTATTTCTTAATGAAAAAATGGTTTGTCCTGAAATGTAGGAAAATATGTCCGCAAACGAGTGGGAAAATGTGTCCGCAAAATTCAAAGCAGTTTTGCGGACAAAAAATTTCTCAACTGATAGGATGAGGAGTTTCAGGCAAGCATAAACCATACTAATTGAAAATGTGTATTTAAAAAGAAATTCACGTTCAAAATTAATTGTTTAATAAGAAAATTTTTTTGGGATTTTTTTTAATTTTTTTTATTTTTTTAGGTATTTTCCATCCATATCCAGAAAAAGATTTTGAAAATCGAATAATATATTGGCATGTTGTTCGATTAATAGGTTGGGGGCATGATGAAGAAGATAGACTTTATTGGATTGCCGCAAATAGCTTTGGAGAACAATGGGGTGAAAATGGTAAGAAAAAAAAATTTTCGAATTATTTTCAAAACTCACAATCAAAAATTTTTCAAAAATTTGTTTTCCCTGTCACGTTCAAAATTAATACAAAAAGTCGCAAGTTTTATCCGCGAATCTATTTATCAAAAAATAGAGTTGGACACTGGCCGGGCCAAGGGTTTTCCGGGACGGGTTCACTAACCCGGCCCGGGTCAGTTTGAAAAACCCAGATACTGGGCCCGGCAATTTGAAAATGTCAAACTTTAAAGAATAGTTGACTTGCAGGTAAAACTTGCGGACTTTTTCAAAAAATTTTGAAAAAAATTTTTTCAGGCCATTTCAAAGTAGATACCAGTCTTTTGGAAAATTTTGGTTTAGAATATGAAGCGGGACTTTAAAAAAACAAAATTTGTATGGCAACAAAAAAATTCCTTAAATATAAAATCCCAAAAAAAAATTTTTTTTTGTTTTTCTTTTTTTTTTTTAATTTTTCTTTTTTAATGGGGAAATTTACCTCAATTTTATGTAAAAATTTAAATGTTTAAAAATAAATACTTTAAATATATTTTATAATTTTGTGTTTAATTAATCAACTGGTTGTGGTGATCATCGACTGGACACCTGAAAATATTTAAAAGTTATTTTTTATTAGGGGGGGGGGTGTTGAGGATTTTCATTAAAATACTTTGAAGATATGTAGATTTGGTTATAGGTTTTTCCGCTGAAGAATGCTGACTTTTTTCTATTCACAAAATTTTACGGACTTTTTCCAGTCCGCAAAAATTTGCGATTTTTCCCCGCGTGGCGACCTCTTCAAAAAATTTTTCTTGAGACCTAATAATAATAAACCTGTTGTTCTTTTGCATCCTTCTTCCTTTCAGCCCTCATCCTTTTCAATTTCAAATCCTTTTTAAGTGCATGTTTAAAAGTAACATATAAAGGTTCTTCTACTTGCACAGCCCTTCCTTCACAAAAATCGTCTTCCAATTTTTCACGAAAAGTTTTTTCACGTTCTTTAACAAACCGAATAACTTCAATTCCTTTGTCCCAAATATTTGATTGAAATCCTGTTTTAACTTTTTCTGTTTGTGGCATTCGAATATTTTTACTGAGAGAGCCAAACTTGAAAAGAAAAAGGAATTCTTTTTAGAAATATGTGAAGAAAGTTTGGGCAATCCAGGAGAATTGTGGTCCCTGCGAAAAAAAAGTTTAAAAATAAGAAAAAGGGGTTTTCTAGGGTAAAAAAATATGCTGATCACGAATCTGAACTCAGATTTTGAAAAAGTCGAATCCCGGACCCGAACCAAATTTCGAACCCTGAACCCGAATTTTGAATATACAAATGATAGCTCGTTCGAAAGAGCTCGTCGAGCTGCATCGAATGACACCAAAAGCAACGTGATTGGACATGCTTCGACAAAGTTATGACGTAAAGTAAACCTATGGGAGTACTGTGTGAGTCGGCGACTTATGTCATAACCTTGACAAAACTTGATCAATCACTGTAATTTTGGTGTCATTCGACTCAGCTCGACGAGCTCTTTCGAATGAGGTATCATTTGCCTAAACTTTTTTTTTACTCCAAAAAATCACCCCTATGGTTTTTCAATATTCCGGGGTCTGTATCTTGGTCCAATCACGTCGGATTTCATCGAATTTGGTGTCATTCGATGCAGTTCGATGAGTTCTACCTGCATATGAAAGACTGACCATTTTGTACAATGTCCGACAATGTCCGGGTCAACTTCCGAATTCGAGTCCGGGATTCGACTTTTTCAAAATCTGAGTTCAGATTCGTGATCAGCATATTTTTTTACCCTAGAAAACCCCTTTTTCTTATTTTTAAACTTTTTCTTCGCAGGGACCACAATTCTCCTGGATTGCCAAAGTTTGGATATACCGTATTTATTCTAATTAAATGGCACCTCCATTTGAATGACACAATTTTGGGGTATTGAAAAATAGAATGGCTGCCATTCAATTAGAATAAATACGGTAGTTTAGTTGAGGGGGCCCGTTAGAAATTTTGATTGGACTTATAAACTTTTCTTTGGAGTCATAAAGTTCATTGGACTCATAAACTGCACTAGAGCTGATTTGTCAACTTTCCAAATTTTTCTGGATTAGAGGCTTAGGATCAGTTACAATCAATAAACCGAGCCCATAGCAAGGCCCAAACTTAACAAAAAAACTATCCGTCTTTAATGCCGGGATGTAGCCATTTATTAAATAAAATTAAAAAGCAAACCTTTTCTCTATTATTAATTTTGTTATTTTTTCTAACAAATTGTTGAATTTGTTTGTCTTCTGAATTAATAAATAATGTTGAGGGCCTTTTTTCATTAAAATTTGATTCTTTTTTAATTAAACTTTTATTTTGTATATTATCAGAAGTTGAAAATCTGAGAGAAGTAAATATTCTTGGAAAATGTAGAAGAACTGATTTTGAATTAAAATTTGACAACATTTTTAATCTAAATCTAAATTTAAGAATTGTATGTAGAATTAAATATTTCTCCACTACGAGCTGGAAATTCCCCTCTTTATTTGGACCTTTTACTATATTTATTCATTGACCATCTTATAAATGTTAATATTCTTTTAACATTAGATATTTAGAATGATTTTGCCGATGTTACAATTTGAAATTAAAAAGGAAAAATGACAAATTCTCTGAATAAACAAGAGATAAATAAGATAAGAGATTGTTAAAATTGTGGAGACTGACTAAAGAGAAATATTTTCACGGCTGGTCCACCGAGTACGGCCCAATTAGGCGCGCGGCCAAGTTGGCGCAAAGTCATAACTTTCTTTTTTTAAACTTTTAGTAATTTACTGTAAACAAAAATATTTTAGGCTCAAAAAACTTAAATGGCAGCCTCAACAGTTGCTCCACCAATAATTCTTCGTTCAGTTGAGAAGCACACTTCAACGGTTTAAAATTATCTTTATTTTTAATTTATCTTCATTTTTAAGCTTATTTTCTTTCACGGATTGGGAGATCAAGGAGATGGCTGGGCAAGTGTATTTAAAGAAGAAATGCGAGTGCCGTATATAAAGTTTGTTTTTTTAGTATTTTTTATATAGAAAAAACCCTTTAAGATATATTTTCCCAAATGCCCAAAGTAGGCCAGTAACTTTAAATTTTGGTATGAGAATGCCTGCATGGTATGATATTCTTGGATTGACTGCTAACTCTGCAGAGGTTTTTTTAATTTTTTGGTAATAATTTGGTTCATACCAGGGATGTCGAGGGGTACCCGAAGCCCGGACTTTTTTCGACTAATAACCTGAAGACTATCCGAGAAATTTCCAAACCTCGTTTCGAAATCCGTCGACTTTTTTCTCAACCGTAACATCCTTGGGCCATTCCTCAATTTTCTGACCATTTGAGTTTTTATTTAAATTCTCTCATAAAGATAAAAGAAAAACTTGATTTTTATAAAAGGGCTTAAATTAAAAGTTTGAGTATAAAAATATTTTTAAGGATGAGCAAGGCATTGAAATTGCAAAGGATTATGTTCATGGCCTGATTAATAAAGAAATTGAAGACGGAATTTCTCCTAAACGTATTTCTATTGGAGGATTTTCAATGGGCGCTGCTCTGGCTTTATATTTAAGTTTATTTTGAAAATGAGGGCGCCAAAATTTCTGTTTTTTTGTGCCGTAGTCGAACATAGAATTTATTGTTAGAAGGCCGTAGCCCAAAAAAATTCACTTTTTGCTCAATCCCCTTTTGAAAATTTTTTCCTTTTCCCCATTCTTGCATCGCTTCGAATGCAGAGATCGCTTGAGTTCCTTCCATTCATTTGTCAGTAGTCAACTAAATTAAAAGTAATTTTCCTTAACCTATGAGATTTTTAATGTTTTTTAAATGTGTATGCACTTTATTATACGTAAAATTGAGCTCCAACTGTAATTCTAAAATTTTGTTTATGTTAATTTTTTAGGCGGGATTGACTTTCGATAAACCTCTTGGATGTATTATCTCATTGAGTGGGTATTTAATTCAGAGAAGTAAATTGCCTGGGGTATGAATTTTCTAAATATTTTTATTTTTTTCTTTTATATTTTAGGATCACAAAGCAAATTTGAAAACGCCCGTTTTTTTAGGACATGGGCAAGACGATTTTCTTGTTCCTTATAGCTTTGGTATTTTTTAACCTTTTTTTTAAGATTTTGATTTATCGTCTGCTGTATGTTTAATCCGCAAGTTATTCTACTTATTATTAATTTATTTTTAATTTTCGGACTGCAATAAACAACCAGCGTTGTTCCTAGTGCAAATATTAGAGATCGGATTGAAAAGAGATTTTTTTAATAAAAAATCTTGATTTTTGCGCGATACCTCCAGTCCGATCTCTACTAAATATTCTCTATTAAAATGGAATTTACGGGCAAAATTAATTTTCGGACAAAATTTAACTTGCGGATTTTTAGGAGCATAAGAGAATAAACTAAAATTTATTTTTTTAGGTCAACTGACTTATCAGGAAATACATAAATTTAATCCAAACGGTTTTTTTCATTTTTTTTTAATTTTGAAAATTTTCTAATTTGAAAGTAACTTTAATTCCTTATCAATGTCAACATGGGACAACCCCACAAGAGCTTGCTGATACTCTTACTTTTATTAAAACAAGCATTCCAGCGCAGGAGGAAAGTTGTGAAAATAATGAAAAGGTTATTTTTAAATTTTTTAAAAGTTTGTTGAAGAAATATTTGGGGGGGAGGGGGAGAAACTTGGCCATTTTTTCTCCCTCTTTTAGTTGCCCTTTAAGTTCCTCTATATTTATTTGAAAAAAGGTCGTGTTGCTTCATGCAGTCTAGGTACCAGGATGGGTCGGGTTATCCTCAAAGCCGGACTTCTTTCCCAACCCGACCCATCCCTGTTAGTTATATTGGAAGGAGGTGGAGGCCTGTTTACCACACAAGTATTTAAGTCCATTTTTATGCAAAATTCAATTTTTTCCGACTAAAATCCATTTGCCTTTAAAATCTATTTTCATTGGCGCGCCGAAATTTGCGGATTTTAATTTGCGGACCCGAATTTTGCGGATTTGAGATTTGCGGACCAAAAATTTGCGGACCAACAATAGAGTCTACTGAACCTCGGAAATTTTAAAAATTTTACCCTGCGGCGCTAATGGGGATAAATTCAGGCAGCATGACCTTATGAAATGGCTAAATAAATGATTTCTTCAAGGAATTTTCTCGATTATTTAAATTCTGAAATAATTTTAAGATAAAAAATTGATAAAAATTTTGAAAAATCAAGAAGAAATCTTGAGTCCGGTACGGATCAGGGTAAACTGCCGGAATCATCGAAAAAATAAATTTTTTAATTTTTCCTTTTTACTCAAGTGTCGGTCCTAAAATCTTCTTTCCGCAAAAATCAGATCCGCAAACTTCGTGTGCGCAACCTTCGGGTCCGCAACTTTCGTTCCGCAAATTTCGAGTCCGGAAAGTTCGCGCCACGATTTTCCTTTGGTTCCCTTTAAGTTTCCATATTTTTTAAACAAAATTAGTTCCCTATATCCTCTCTTATATCCTTAGAAATAAAAATTTTTCCCTCAAAAAAATATTTTATTTAATTCTAAACTTTTAGTAAAATTCCAGTCTAGTAGCAATGAAGATGATTTTTTGAATAAAAATTTTAAACAAAAATCTAAATTGTAAAATGTTTTTATATATTTTGAAGAAATTAAAAGTAGTAAGAAAATTATTTTAAAAATTTTGCTAAATTAATTAGATAAATTGTTTGTGGTTTTTTTGTTTTATAAATTTTGAAAAATTTTTTACCTTTTTTTTGTCGTTTAAAGAAATTTTTTTTTGTTTTAAAATTTTTTCAACTTAGAATTTTTTAAAAATGGAATGGAGTCAGAAACTTTCTGCTTTTGAGGTTTTTTTCTTTTAAAAATTCAAAAAAAAATTTTTTTTTGAAAAGGATCTGGCAACAACACAATTATTAAAGCACATTTATTCTGACAGAAATTCGAAATGTGAGAAGGATTCTATGGCCATTGAAACAATCCAAAAATTTAAGGAAGACAAGTATTTTAGATGGAAATTGATATTTTCTGTTTTGGATGGAAAACAATTGTAAATTTTGGTTTTTTAATTTTCAAGTTTTTGGTTTAAGTAAGGTGTCGTTTTCGTTTGTTAGGAAAACCGAGGGCGAAAAATAAAGATTTTTGTTAACCAAATAGAAAAAGGATACGAAATAAAGAAATTTTGCCTATCTCTGATGAGGTTAAAATTTAAAAAGTTTTGGTTATCTTTTAAATGTCCGCGAATTTTTAAATATTTAAAAATTTTTTAAATATTCCCTCAAGAAGGTTTTTTTGGATATTTTTGAAAATAAATTCTTTCAATTTTATCAATTCAATTTTTTCGATTATTAAAATAAAATAATATTTTTTTAAGAAAAATAATTAAAAAATTAAACTTGAGCATAAAAGTTTAAGGACTTTTTTGTTTAATTTCTAGAGGAAAATTGAACATGAAAATACTTCATTGTGCTTGTATTCTATTAGGAAATGAACAAACTTCACAACTTTTTGCTCAATTTATTCATGCTGCTAAAAACGAAAAAGAGGTTTTTTATTAACATTTCTTTGTGTTTTTGTAAAAAACATATTTTCAAAATTTTCTCCGGGTCTAATTTGGTTTTAATAAAGGGAGGGTATTGGGTAACCATCCCATCTCTGACCCCCCTCCCCCCATTAGAGCCAGGGTAACATTTTTAGTCGACAACCTTTTTAAATAAAAAAATTTTTTTCAAAAGTTGACCAATTTTCTTTCATTTGCTTTAACTGTTATTCCTCATTTAAACCAAAATCAACGTGTAAATTCTCTTAGTGTAATGACTTTAGCTGTTCGTTTTGCTGTTTTGGATTCAAAGAAAATAGAAAATGAATTGGCAGAATTTCTGGAAGAAAAAGAAGAAATTTCATTGGAAAATGAAAATTGCCAGAATAAAATAACGTTGGAAAGAAATTTGTTAAATAATTTATTAATGATTGTTAAATGGAATGAACAGAGTGAACAAGGAATGATTCTGAGAAATATTGGGTTTGAAATTAATTTTTAAATTAAAAATTTTTTGTAAAATTTGGGGGACAATTCCGATATTTTTGCGGATACATATAAAAATCTTCCTTAAATTTTCAACAGAAAATACAAAAAATTCCAATAATTCTTTTTATTAAAAAAATTTTTTTTGGTTTAAATCTTGCTGACATTCGTGGTTATCTTCAAGAAGGCCTTCTTAATTGGATGTTAGATTATACCGATCTTGTTAGAAAAATTACTGGGGGAACTTTGAATGAGGTTTGCTAATTTAATTTTTTGGGGAAAATTAATATTTTTGACACAATTTGTGGGGGTTATTTCCTTTATGTTTCTAAAAATCCGAAAATTTTGTCTTCAATTATTTTATTTTACTTTGATAGTCTTTTTAATTATTAAATTTCTTTTTGTATGCAAAACATTGGCGGTATTTAAAGCATTCCAATATTTAATTCATTCTAAAAATTTTTTTAAATAAAATTAATTTTAAATTTTTTTAAAGGAAGCAGCTCAAGTATTAAACACATTCTTTACTTTAATGCTTTCTGTAGTTCCTCAAGTTCAACTTCCTTTAAATTTCCAAAATAATTTGTTGACTAAATTGAGCGCTTTAATTGTCTCAATGTTAAAATTTATTAAAAAAGGTTTTTTAATTAAAAATAATCTTTTTTCTTAATTTAAAAAAAAAAAGAAAAATTGGGGACGTCTTTGGATGGTGTTGATTACTTTGCACGTTGCTGTACTATTGCTGGACGTATTTTTATTAAACAAACGGGTGCTGATCCAACACAATTGATGCGTTCTTTAATGGATGAAATTTTTGAGGTTTTTTTTATTTTGAAAATTTTTTTGATTCCTCGTCCTGTCCTTTTATTTCAAAAGATATGGATTAAAAATATATTGTCTTTGGGTTGTCCGATGGCACAGTGGTCTTTACGGTACCTTCGAAGCGCTTGACGGGGTTTAATTTCTAACGGCTTAACCCTTACAAAGGAGAGGCTTTTGGGTGTCCGTGGGACTTCGGGATGAAATTTGGCAGACAGATAGATCATACCCTACTTTAGTTATGAAATTTTCACCATTTTCGCTGCGGGGTACCAGGGACCGAGTTATAAGCCCCCAAAGTTTTAGCATCTCCCGCATATAAACAGTTTATTTTTGTCTGCAAATGTGTTCGCCGGTGGTGCAGTGGTAACGTTCTTGCATATAATTTTTTCCCCAGGGTTCGAGTCCTTATTTGGGAATTAATTTATTTTAACATAATTTTAGTCTTTTATTAATTTTATGATTTTTATCCGAAGGTTCTTAGCCAAAATTTTTTTAAAAACTTTTTTTAATTGCTTAAATATTTATTTTTTCCTCTTATTCATTCCCAAAGTGTTCCAAAAAAGCCTTGTGGTTGTTCCTTTCTTTGAAAAGTGTTTCAAAAAAATTTCAAAAAAAATTAGAAAATTTTTTAAAATAAAATTTTCAAAACAAAGGCGAAAATTTTGTTAAAATAAATTAATTTCCCCAATCTGAATTCGAACTTGGGGGAAAAGAGTAAATTCAAGAATGCTACCACTGCACCACCGGAGAACACATCTGTTTCTAATACAAAATTGTTTATGAGTAGAAAAGAAAACTGAAGGGATCCTAAAACTTTGGCGGCTTATAACTCGGTCCCTGGTACCCCGCAGCGAAAATGGTGAAAATTTCATAACTAAAGTAGGGTATGATCTATCTGTCTGCCAAATTTCATCCCGAAGTCCCACGGACACCCAAAAGCCTCTCCTTTGTTTAGAAATTTTTAAACTTTCCGATTCAAAATTAGGTAGTATTTTGTACGATTATTTAGTTCTTAAATTATAAATTTTTATATTTAGAGTTATCAGGAATTGTTTGATTCTGATTGCTGTGGAAGTAACGAATCAAGTCGACATATTGGCGCATTTTTGGATTATTCAAAATTTAAGACGATTAATTTTTTTAATAAAAATTACGAGGTTTTTTAAAATTTTTATGAGTTTTTTTTTCAAAGGTCCGCAAGTTTTGTCCGCAAATTTTTTGCGGATTTCGGAATGAATTTACGGACTTTTGGGAGCAGAAAGAAAAGAGAACCTTAATTTAAAAAAACTTTCTTTTTTAGCATTCAATATTTCACGAACTTAGACAGGCTTCTTTAACAGACAGAACAGCAGCTGCTGTAGCCCATTCTGGCACTTTAAATCGTAAAAGATTTTTAGAAAAATTTGTAGAGAATAAGGAAGGAGAAGAAGAGGAAAATGCTGAAATTAAAATTAATCAAATTAGAAGACTTTTATTTTTGGATTTTATTGAATGTTTATGTCTTTCTGCAAGACCTTCAACGACAAAACCTTCGCCTCCTTCAACAACAGAACAACAAATGCAACAATTTTATGATTTGGGAATGTGTAGATTTTTGGTTTGTTTGTTTGTTTTTTATATTTTTCTAAACATTTTTTAAAATTATTTTTTAAGGGTCAATTACTTGTGGATAGATTTGCAGGTGATGGACTTACCTCACATTCTTGTTGGCATAGTTGGGAGCAAGAAAGAGAATTGGTTTCACAGTTAGTTTATTTAAAGTTAATATTAAAAATGTCGACCCTTTATCTACCTTTTATTTTTCCAAATGGTCAGTAACATTTGCGGGCCGATATTTGCAAATCTTACAATTAGACCTATGGCTTTTCCATATTGCCAATGCCAATTTCGCTAATTGGGTAAGAACTCACGTTAAGCCAATAAATTGTAGGCAAAACGTATGTTTCTTTTACTCTTGATTGGTCCCCACATTTCTGATTGTGAATACCGCTCAATTTTTTTAATTTTTAAAGATATACAAAAATAACAAAAATAATTGAGCAGCACCCAATTGTTTTTGATTTTTTACTTTTATTATCAGAACTCGGATTTACTGGATTATGTTCTGTTATTCCACTATTTAAAGCTTTATTTGTTACAGTTTTGAGTCAATTAGAAAATACTCCATTAAAAACAGAAAAAATTTCTTTTGCTTTTTTACAAAGATCAACTCAATTAATTGGACTTTTTATTTGTGTAAATTTTTAGTTTGTTTAAGTTTGCGGACTTTTTTGGGGAAGTTTTTTTTCTACTATTTCTTTTTTTGCCTTTTCAATTCGAGCATTGGAAAGAATTTATTTATTTTTCATTCTTGCAAAAAGAGTCCGCAAAGGTGGTCCGCAAACACATGTCAACTTTACAAATGCCAAAAAATTAAATAATCAAATTAATTTTTAAATAAAGGCTGACATTTTCCCTCGAATTTTGTCAACTTTTCAAGAAATCTTATCTAATTCAACCAATTTTGAAGCTTTTGTTTTAATGAGAGATTTATGGGATTTTTTAAAGGTTTTTTCTTTTATTTTAAATATTTTAAAAGATTTTTTTAAGTTATTAATTCCAACTTGTGAAGAAATTACAAAAGGAAAAATGATTAGTTTTGAAAATAAAACTGTTTTGGAAAAGGTTTTTGTTTATTTTCTTATTAATTAATACGAAGAAAAGGAGAGGTTGTTCAACTTGTAATTTGGGTAAATGAAAATTTACCTATTGAAGACTATACCTTCTGTCCACAAAGGTCCTATTATTGAGCCATAACTTTTTTAATTTCCAACCGATTCAAATAATTTATATACCGATTGAAAGCTCTGAATATGAGGATTATTTTACCTGAAAGTATTGATTTGATTAGATGATTTAGAAAAAGTTACAGGCGGATAAATTATAGAAAATCACGACCTGTAACTTGTATCCAACTGAAACTTTTTTGCGAGTATTTAATCAAATCAGTCCTTTTAGGAAAAATAATCTACATATCCTGAGCTTTTGTTTGCTGCAAAATTAATTAAATCGGTTTTGAATTAAAAAGTTGTGGACCAAAATTTAGTGTATGTACATATTGATGTCCCTTTATCATGACAATGTTTTACCAACGTGGTTAAATGGGAAAATCTTTCAATTTATAATGTATTTGTTATGGATTCGAAAATTTTTCTTTTCTATTATTTTTAAAATTTTAGAAAGAAGGCAAACAATTAATTTCATCAATGGTTTTGGTTATTCAAAGAAATATTTCTTTATTGGGAGAATTTCTATATCCAATTTTGGAATTAATTGGTGAAAATGATGAAAATGATTGGACAATTGAAAGAGAACAAAAACCAATTTCTGTTTTGGCTGAGATTAAAAGATTTTAAATTAAAAATTGTTTGTTTGTAATTTTTATCGACTTAGTTATGTCAAGGGGTTGCTCAAGGTAATAGGGTAATGTCAAGGGTAATTCCCGACTCCCAAGTCGGGCAATTTGGCGGGGACCAACCCTAGTTGTCTTTGTAGGGACTGGACGTTCGGTAGATGGACCTAGAGGATCAAGCCTTTTCGAAGATTTTTTGTTTCGAAACAGCATTGCTGGGGGGTTTTCCTGGGAGCCTATTCCCTTTACACGACATTTCGACAAATGGTTGATATTTGTTGAATGGAATTTGTAGTCGCTGTCGCTTTGTGTAATAGGTTTCAAGATTCAGCCAATCTCAATAAAACCAAATCTAGGCTCAGACTTGTTTAAAAAACTCGAATAATCAAATTGAAAATTAATTTATTAAAAAAATAAATTATTTATTAGAATAAATCTATCTTATTATTGACGTCTAAAAACTGCTGAACGTGTAGGACACGGACAGTAGGCTGAAAAATATTTTTTAGTTTTAAAATTTTTTACAAAATAATTATATACCAGCATCACTTCCAGGCAATCCATTTGACCCGGGCGCGCCAACCTTTCCTGGTATTCCAGGTAATCCTGGAGCTCCAAGCTGACCCGGAGTGCCTGCAGGGCCTGTCTCTCCATTTTTACCTGAAAAATTTAATAAAAAAATTTGTTTACTAATTAATTATACCATTTTCTCCGGGTGCTCCATCTTTGCCTGGCTGACCTGGGCCTCCTGGAAGACCCTTCGGACCGGGCTGAAAAGATTTTTTAAAGATAACTTTAAAATAATTTCTTTTACCAATGCCGGACTGTGTTCTGCATCACTTCCAGGCGTCCCCGGCGTTCCTGGATTTCCTTTTTCGCCGGGAGGGCCTTGATCTCCTGGAGGGCCTTGTTCTCCAGGCTTTCCTTGAGGTGCAGGTGGGCCTGCTGCTCCAGCTTCTCCTGTTTGACCTGACGAGCCTAACGGTCCGATTGGACCTTTAAGAGTATTTTTAGATATTTTTTCATTTTTATTGGCAACCTTGTTCGCCAGGTGGCCCAGCTGGACATTCAATACATTTTGACACATCCGGCGCCTCGCATTTTACTTGTGGGTAAACCTGTGTATTATCTTCTCCATTAGGTCCAGGCTCTCCAGGCGGGCCGTCTGTGCCTGGTTCGCCGGGAGGACCTTCTGGTCCTGGAGGGCATTCGGGTTTGATGGGTTCACATTGGCACCTGGTTAATATTAAAATTAGTTATTAGTGAACAAATATTAATTGAGATGTTCTCTTCACACTACAGAGAAGTTCCCTTCACTCTATAATCTTCACATTACCAAGCAGGCAATTTTCCATAATTTTGTCGTTTTGCCCTTTGAAAAATACTTTCAAAAGGATTTTCTTCTCTAACATTAACAGATTGAGGTTTATGACGTATTTGTATATCAATTAATAAATTCCAAGCAGAATCAGTTTCAACTTTAAATATTTCAACTCCCCCTTTTACTTCATTCAATAAATTTGTTGTTTCAAAATAAATTTGTGGAAAAATAAAAATACAAGCCAAAATTGACAAAATACTTGCAAAGGTTGAACAATAAACTAGCAATTGGATATTCTTTATATTTGTGGGCATATTTAAAATACCAAGAGAATTTCTTCAAATCCTCTTAAAAGCAAACAAAAATGAAATATCTACTTAATATCTACTAATTTTATATTCAAATTTTTTTTCTTTTCTCGGCTTCCTTTTTTCTTTTAATCTTTCCAGTTTTTTTTCGGAATGATTTATTTTTGAGATAATTAAAAGTTATTTGAACACTAACTTTAAACACTTTAACTTATACGGTTACAACTTTAAATAGAATATCTTATCATATAAATTTTTAACTAAAATAATCCTAATATTTAGAACTTTCGAATAATATAATAATTATTTAAACCGATTAAGAATCAAAAAAATTCTGACCTAAAATATGGGCTTGAGACCCTGTTTCCTTACTTGGGATTTATGTAAATATTATTCTATATTTATTTATATTTTTTCTTTTTTTTTCGAGTAAATAACTCGTTATTTTTTTAATAAGATAAAATCTTTGTTTTGTAAAAAGCAAGGGAAATAAATAATTTAATAATAAAAAAAAAGTAAAAATTAATTTGAGTAAAACAAATTAGGTATGTATTTATTGTTAAAAATGTAATAAATAAATAAAGCAAAAAAATTTGTTGTTAACTGAAACCTGAAAAAGTTTTTCTAAAAATTTTAAATTAATTTTATGTTATTTTTTATATGTAGATATACATACTAGTGTTCGGCAAATGACCTTTTCCGGTATTCGGTATCGGTATACCGAAAAAATACCGATACCGAAAAATACCGTTTTTTACAAAAATTGACCGGTACGGTATCGGTATCGGTATACCGGAAAAATACCGATACCGGAAAATACCGTCTCAACATTTTCGGTATACCGGCCGGTATTCGGTATTTTTTAAAAATTTTATTTTTGAGAAAAACTTGAGTCAGTGCTAGGTATTGGGTTGACAGTGATGCAGGGGATCATCATCCAAATCCCATTTATTTTCTTAATCCGCCTATATCCCTCTTAATCCGACAAAATTCCATGATACGCCCATGATCAATCTCCGGGCTCCGGGTAGAAAATGAATGGATAATATTATTTCGGGGATTTGTGTAGGTTATGCGGATACGAGTGAGAGGCGAGATCCGTAGTTAGATCACGAGATCCGTAGCTCTATCCCTCTCTTTTCGCTCCGCTGGCTTAAATTTTGAGAATTTCTGAAGGCCAAGAGGTTTCTGAAGGCCAGAATTTCTGAAGGCCAATTTGAGAATTTCTGAAAGTCTTCGTTTTCAGCGCCGCAGGCGAAAATTTTGAGAAATTTGGAAGGCCAAAGACAGAATTTCTTCCTTTTTCAGCGCCGCAGGCGAAAATTTTGAGAAATTTGGAAGGCCAAAGACAAAATTTCTTCCTTTTTCAGCGCCGCAGGCGAAAATTTTGAGAAATTTGGAAGGCCAAAGACAAAATTTCTTCCTTTTTCAGCGCCGCAGGCGAAAATTTTGAGAAATTTGGAAGATCCTTAAGCCAAAAATCTTCCTTATTGCGCGGTATTTTTTCGAGGACCGGTACGGTTTCGGTATCGGTATACCGAAAAAATACCGATACCGAAAAATACCGTTTTTTTCAAAATTTGACCGGTACGGTTTCGGTATCGGTATACCGGAAAAAAATACCGCGGTATACCGGGAAAAATACCGCGGTATACCGTACCGTGCCGAACACTAATACATACTAGCTTTGCTGAACAAAACTTAACGTCAACAAATGTCGTCCCTTATTGTGTGTTTCTAAATGTCGTCCTTGTTTGTTTATTCACAAACGTCGTTCCTTGCTTGTTGTCCGCAAAAGTCAAATAAAATCCGCAAGAATTGTAAAAACCTTTTTAAACCTTTTAAACTCATTTTTAACAACTTTTTAATTTTTAAAAAAATATTTTCAAGTATTTCAGCCTCATTATTTTCTTTTTTTCTTTTAATGGATTGAAAAGCTTGTTAATGTTTTTTGACAATTTCGCGCAACAGACAAATGGAATTTATTTTTTTGTGTCATTCAATCATTTTTTAATACAAGGAGGCGTTCTTATATTGCCTGTAATTGAATGCAATAGAGCGGAATAAAAATAAATATATAAATTGGTTAAATAATAAATAAGCTTAGTTAAGGGATTTTTAATAGGAAAACAAGTCCGGAAATAATTTTGTCCGCAAATGGAAAATTAGATTAGTATCCATTAACATAAGCGGACATCCCAAAAAGTGTTAAGGCCGGACCTCTTTATAAGATACCCCCAAGATACCCCTATTAAGGGGGCTCATTTTAAGGTTTATCTATACAGATGTTTTGTTGTGTTTTTAAAAGATACTTTGTAATCTCCTCCTTTTCTAGATGTCTAATAACAACACAAAAACTAACGATAAACTAAAGAATATCCAATTGCTAGTTTATTGTTCAACCTTTGCAAGTATTTTGTCAATTTTGGCTTGTATTTTTATTTTTCCACAAATTTATTTTGAAACAACAAATTTATTGAATGAAGTAAAAGGGGGAGTTGAAATATTTAAAGTTGAAACTGATTCTGCTTGGAATTTATTAATTGATATACAACTACGTCATAAACCTCAATCTGTTAATGTTAGAGAAGAAAATCCTTTTGAAAGTATTTTTCAAAGGGCAAAACGACAAAATTATGGAAAATTGCCTGCTTGGTAATGTGAAGATTATATGTAGAGTGAAGGGAACACCCCGTAGTGTTTGTAGTGTGAACACGATGTCCTCTACACCTTGTAGTGTGAAGGGAACATTCTGTAGTGTGAATGGAACTACAGAATGGAACTTCTCTGTAGTGTAAGGCCATGGCCATGCCAGTCATATAGTATGAAGGGAACATTTAGTAATGCGAAGGGAACTTCCTAAATCCAACTATTTGTTCCTTAAAATTATTTGTACTCTATAACATTTCTGCTATATTTGAGAATATATAGCTTAAACTCGGGTTCTACTATTCTGGGGACTTGTATTAGACTGAATTACATTATTTAAATATTTATTCATTCATTCACTTTATGCTCCATATAAAATGGGATACAATAATAAAGGAGAGAATTGGCTAGGCCAAAACTTCTGATAATGAGGAAACGGCTGGGGTATTTATAGAGACAATTTAAGGGTCAAAATATAAACAGAAAGTGAATAACAAAAATAAGATAAGGAACGAGAATTGGATGATAACGTCGGGAGACCTTTTATATAGAAATAGGTCAAAATATATTTGCATGTG
This sequence comes from Meloidogyne incognita, assembly GCA_036172945.1. Taxonomy (NCBI): domain Eukaryota; kingdom Metazoa; phylum Nematoda; class Chromadorea; order Rhabditida; family Meloidogynidae; genus Meloidogyne; species Meloidogyne incognita. The sequence continues at coordinate 4,824,844 of JARQAC010000002.1, forward strand.
AAAATGCAAATTGTTTATTTGATTAAGCGAATGCAGCATTCCTTCCCTCTTCGAAAAGAACGTCCACGTTCTAATATTTAGGGAGATTTGTTTAGGCTGTTTTTTTTTAAACTAAATTTTTCCGTTTGAACGGGAGGCACTTTTATATTTTTTTTTAAATTTACATTCTCGTCTTATTCTCATGACGGAATTTTCAATAATTAATATACTTTGTATTTTAATGCTTTCGCTTATCAACCTTCATTTGGGTTTAAAAATCTTTTTTCTTGTCAGTAAATATTTTCTGCTTTTGGTGATTTAACTCCATATTCTCCGACTTCAATAAATTTTAGAGAGAATTACTGAATGGGGCAGATTACATAATTTTGAAAGGGTTAAAAATGAAAAATTACAAACAAGGGAATTAAGGAAAAATTGGTTTACAAAAATTTTAAAAATTAATTAGATTGACAAGAACTTATGGAGTTTTCTTTCACAGCCTAGTTGAGTTTGGTGCATCATTTCTTTCCAGTGTTGTCCAATTGCAATCAGATGATGAGTGCCATGTATCATTTTGCATCCAGAGTTGATCAGTCATGTATTTTTTTTGTTGTCCCTTATCATTAATTGTTGAGGCATAGTTGCATTGTTGTTGTACTTCGCTGACGTCTAATTGAGTTTCTCCGTTGTAAAAAAACGGGCGAACTATTAAATTTTTAATAAACATTCTCTATTTAAAAATTTTCTTATCCTGCACTTTTTTTTGAAAAATTCTTAGAATACTTTTTTCCTTTTCTTCAATAAAAAATCGTCTTGTTTTTGCTTGTCTTCCACAGCTATCACTGCTTAAAGATTAGGTTTAGATCCATTCTCGGTTTTATTTGCTGCGCACCCGCGTCTTATGCATTATAGCCAGGCACCTAGCCCGCACCAAGCTTCGGCTATTTAATTATGTACCACAGAAAGTTCTTTTCCGCTTCTGTCTTCAGTGCTAACTTTTCAGATCATTACATCTTCAAGACGTTTTTTTAAATCCTACAATTTCAAAATTTTCATTTCCTAGAATTTTTCAATTTTTCTCACATCAGGCTATGCCATTATCTTATTTGTGGATGCTTTTTGAATTTTTTTTTAATTTCTAGCTATCTCGGCTCATAACTGGCATTTTAATTCATTCAGTTTTTCTCGAATATTTTCTTCCATCGGATCAATGCCCGGTAATTTTAATTTTTAGTCCTCTCAGAATAGCCCGGGACATGTGGCACCAATTGCTATATTTGAGAATATATAGCTTAAACTCGGGTTCTACTATTCTGGGGACTTGTATTAGACTGAATTACATTATTTAAATATTTATTCATTCATTCACTTTATGCTCCATATAAAATGGGATACAATAATAAAGGAGAGAATTGGCTAGGCCAAAACTTCTGATAATGAGGAAACGGCTGGGGTATTTATAGAGACAATTTAAGGGTCAAAATATAAACAGAAAGTGAATAACAAAAATAAGATAAGGAACGAGAATTGGATGATAACGTCGGGAGACCTTTTATATAGAAATAGGTCAAAATATATTTGCATGTGAAAATGCAAATTGTTTATTTGATTAAGCGAATGCAGCAATTTCATACAACTTAAAAGGTGTCAATGTGAACCAACCAAACCAAAATGCCCTCCTGGACCTCCAGGCCCTCCAGGCGAACCAGGACAGAACGGAGAACCAGGACAACCTGGCCCTGCAGGAAAGGACAATACAAAGGCTTATTCTCAAGTTTCGTGTCCCAAACCCAGCACAGCTTGTATTAAATGCCCTGCAGGCCCTCAAGGACCTCAGGGACCTGTTGGACCTGAAGGTAAACCTGGCCAAGCTGGAAAGCCAGGAACTCCCGGAAGCAAGGCTAAAAATGGACAGGCTGGTCCTAGAGGTTTGTTTTGAGATTCTTTTCTTTTAGTCTTCCAAAATTCCGCGAGATTTTTGCGGCTAGGAATTGCGGACTTTCGTTAGCAGAAAGGAAAAGTTAATATCCAAAACTTATCTTTTTTTAATGTCAGGACCACCTGGTGATGCTGGTCAAGCTGGGAAGCCTGGAAACACAGGAAAACCTGGACAGCCAGGAAAAGAAGTTAAATAATTTTAAATAATAAAATTTATTTATTTTAAAGGGTACTAAAGGCATCCCTGGCGCTCCTGGACCGAAAGGACCTAAAGGCCCGACTGGACCAAAAGGACAGGCGGGCAATAAAGGAGCTAATGGAACACCGGGAACGGTAAGTCATTGAAAGTTTTTCTTACTAAATATGTCCGCAAAATTTTGCGGACATATTTTCACAAAAGAAGTCCGCAAAAAATATCCGCAGAGATTCATTACTCAAAAAATCTTTCTTTTCTCAAAAACAGCCCGGCCCTCAAGGCCCACCAGGAAAAGCAGGCAAGCCAGGCTCGAATGGAACACCTGGAAAGGGAGGAGTTAAAGGCTCCCCAGGAATTCCTGGCTCAGATGCTGGTAAAATTAAAAAATTAATTTTTAAAATAAATTTTTTCAGCTTATTGTCCTTGTCCTAAACGTTCATCAGTTTTTGTTAGTCGCTACACAAATTAAAAGAAAAAGTTTGTAAAGAAACAATAAAATTAAAACATTTTAATTTTAAATTCGAAAATACACAGAAAATACATATATTATTTGACAAAATAAATGAAAAATACGAAGAAAATACAAAAATATAAAACTTGTTTTGGATAAAAAATACAAGGACGGATGGAGAATAAAGTTTTGTGTTTTGTTCAAGTTTAATTGTATTTTTTTATATAGGCAAAATTTATTAGTTAAGTTGGTAAACTTAATGTTTGTATTTTCAAGTTTATTTATTAAGTTGGTTATTAAAGTCAAAAAAATAAACTTGAAATACACAAAAACACAAAGTTGATAATTAAAGTTTGTGTGTTTTCAAGTTTATTTTTAGTTCGTGTTTTCTTAAAAGTTTGTATTTTTTCAAGTTAGAGTAGGAAAAGTCTCGGTCTAAAGTGGTCATCCAGTAAATACAAAGAGGCTAGCACATCAACACTATTCAACTGAAAATATTTTTTAAAAATTTAATTAAATTCCTTTCCAACCTCCAGCCAATGATAACGCTGGGGAGCATTTATTTGTGCCCTCATTGCAGACTTTCTGTGCCTACAAATTAATCGAAGACGAATTCCATGTCGGACGGAAGACTGTGGAGAGGGTAAACACCAAATTGCCGTTACCGCCTCAGGCAATTCTAAAACAGAATGTCCATCGGTTAAAACGTGTCGATAGACTTTGGAGAGTACTGAGGGTAGGAAGAATTCAAAGCCGAATTCAACTGAAAATTGGCAAAATATGGGGGTTTTAAAAATTTGAAAGTTTTCAAAACCAGCAGGAAAAGCATCCGGCAAACTCAATTCATCCAGTAATTGTCTTTGGTCTTTAATGCATTTGTGAACTAAACACTCGAGGGAACGAGGAGAATGTTGAGGAGGTTTAGTCAATTGTGGACAGTTGGCAGCCATTTCCTTTGGTTGTCTAACATCCCTCACAATAACAAATTCAGCAAAAAGGCCTGGTTGCGCCTCGTCTTTACACAAAATTGGGGACCAAGAAGAAATTGATTTTGGAAGGGAAGACACTCTCCAAGTGTAAAAACGCTCGGCCTGGTGAAGAATTTCAAAAAAATCACGACAACGTAATTGTAGAGGACATGGCTTTCGTCTAATTAGAGCAAGTGGATGCCAGCCTGCACCTAACGATCTTTTAAAAGAAATTTATTTTAAAAGAAAAGAAATTATAAAGTTTTGTTTAGATTCTTGCGAATAATTGGTACGCGTTTAGTTTAAGCTTAAATTAATAAAAGGGCATATTCAAACATAAATTAAAGTTTGAACTTAAACTTATGTTTAAACTTAAGTCTGAACTTAACCTTACAACATTCCCATTTATTCGCAAGAATTAAAGCTTTGCAAAACTGAGTTAAGTTTTACTTCTCTTTTTTTCAAAGCAAAACTTACTCCTGATCCGGTTCTTTTTTTAAATTATCAGTTGTAGGGTTAACAGCAAATGCAAGTCTATACCACCCCGATCCTCTAACTTCACAACACAGCAAACTTTGTACTTCACATTCTAAGCCCGTCTCTTCTCGCAATTCTCTTTTTACTGCATCCTTTAAGTTTATTAACTTTTAATCTTTTAAGTGCGCGCCCCATTTATTCGCAAGGTAATGGGTGCGAATAAATGGGGTCCATAAAAATCTTATTTTGAGCTCGCCACACATTTTACCATCTTTTGCCAATAAACTTTTTGGAAAAACGTGGATTTTAGTCTAATTGACAAAAAATGTTTTGGCAAAATATAACAGGGCCATCTAAATCTAAAAATATCACTTCAATAGTCTCTCCAGGTTCAACATGTCCAGCAGGTATATACCACTTTCCACGGCATTTTTCTTTTGCCTCGCGCATAAGCAAAACTTCTCTGCCTTCTTTTCCTTCACGCAGAGCTATCGCCGCAACAATGTATGTTACCTAGATTTTTATTTAAATTTAAAAAAGAGCAAATATATTTTTACATTGTCATAAACACGCACCCATGGACATTCTGCAAACAAGGAAATTTTAAACTTTTTAAAAGCCTGTTACCCCATTTATTCGCAAAACATATTACTGTATGCAAGGCTTTTTTATGCTTGAGCCAAACTGGACGATTTTTATGTTGTCATTAGAAAGCTTTTGATGAACGGAATCTTTTATTCAACTAGACTAAAATCCCATTATTCCCTAAAAAGTTCCCTCTGTTATAGGTGAATGGGAAGCATTTTTGTTTGGTAAAGATTAGTTAGTTTTAATAGTTAATCTTCACCTTCCTACTACCTCTATTATGGGTAATCGGATTTCCTCAGTCCGGGTGATTAAAAGATTCCGCTCATCAAGAGCTTTCGAAAATATAAAAAAGTTATGGCCTTGTATACTTTAATATGCCTTGCGAATAAATGGGACTTAAAAGGCTTAAGATATCCAAAAATACACAACAACTAACTTCCCATTTGCATATCTGGCGCTCTCCTAGCAGGATTTGTAGTTACTGAACATTTAGACCCTCCCGCAGAGGAAGAAGCCGAGGCAGAAGTTGTAGAGGACGGGGAAATGACAGAAGATATAGTTGAATTAGTCATTATTGGATCCTCTGTTTGTTGCTGTTCTGTTGAAGAATTTGGAGAAGAAGAAGAGGAAAATGAGGAAGAAGAAAGTAAGGGAGAAAGTTGTTGGTGAGGGTGGTGGTGGTGGAGGGGATGGTCTTGTTGTTGTTGTGAATTATTAAATGGATTTATTTGTTCTATTGGAGGGGGAGGAGGGATGGTGGTGGTGGTGGAGGACATTTTGAAGAGGGAAAAGATGAAAACGGAAGGAGAAGATTAATTTATAATTTTAAACCCGTTTAAGAATAAACTAAAAAATTTATAAGAAAAAATTAAAATTTATAAAGTCCCGACATTTAGACAATGTACAAATTGTCATTAAACAATTGGACAGAAGACATTTGGCCAGAAAACATACCTATATGTATGAACAATCGAAATATGGGGATATAGTCACAGTAAAAAAGTTACCATAATGACATTTTAAAATAAAAAAAAATTTTTTATAGAAAAGGTCTTTAAATTGGCTTAAAAGCGTTCAACAACAAGAAAAATTCAAAAAATTTTTGGCGTTTAAATTGGGCCAAAATTCTCAAAGGAATTTTTTAAGTTTTGGACAGATAAAAAGGAAAATATTAAAAAAAAAAGAAAAATATAAAAATGAAAAGCTAACTAATCTTTACCAAACAAAAATGCTTCCCATTCATCCCCTCTTCCTTTAAAACCATATGACGTAAAAAATAGCCTAGGGAGAAAATGGGGGAAAGAAAAGTTTTTGACAAAAAGAAGGGAAAAATAAAAAGAAAATAAACTTTTAAAAGAAGTTTTAACGAGAGAAGATTTTGGAAGAAGAAAAGATAAAACTTTTTTTTACCAATAAAGTTGGAAGGAAATAATTTATATTATATTGGATATCATTTAAATGTTTTATTGGTAAAGTAATTAAATAAAAGAAAACACAAATAAACTTTGCCAAGTTTATTTAATTGCCCAAGTTTTATTTAGGCATTTGAAAAATACAAAAATAATAAAAGAAAACAAACAAGTTTAACTTGATTGTTAAAACTTTGTTTGGTTAAAAACACAAATAAATAAACTTGGATAAGTTTATTTACTATTTGTTTATAATCAAAGTTTTTAAACAAGTTTTACAAACAAAGTTTTGTGTTTTTCGTCAAACAAAGTTTTATAAATAAAGTTTAAACTTGTTTGTGTTTTATTTTCTATTTTTGTATTTTTTCATAAAAACAAGTTTATTTTCCGGAAGTTTGTATTTTTATTAATCAAGTTTATTTTGTGAGAGCGACATTTGCGAAACGACATTTGTGCAGTTATTTTAAGTAAATCTAGAAGAATACATAATTTTAAAATAATATTTTTAATTAAAATTTAAACAAAAAAATAGTTTTTTTTGAAGGAGTCTGACTTCCTTTATGAAAAATAATGAAGAGAAATGAAGAAAAAAACGGCTTAAAAATAAAGGAAAGGGCAATGTCCTTTAAAAATTTTCTTCTCTCAATTGTCCTAGTTTAAATAAATTCTTTGGGGACGCGCCTGACTGACTTGAATTTTTATTTATTTATTTGAAGGGCACGTCTGGTGGATTTATGAAAGAATAAATGTTTGGACTAAAAAAGCTTGGGAGTTTGGGCGCGAGAAGAAGGGACCTGGGGGGGGGGGGGAGGGGAAGAAATAAGGGGGGGGGGAGGGAGGGAGGAGGGGAGGTAATTAAAATAATTTTGGTACTATCTTGTTATCGGCCCTCATTCTGTTTTTTCCCTTTCTCCAATAAAGTACACATGGATCAAAGACTGTTATAGGATTAAATTAATACATGTGAGTGAATGCCGATAAGTACCATCAGATTTTAACTTTGAGTGAGTCTAATTCAAACCACAAAATTGGTACTAATTACTGAAAACGTTGACTCCCGACAAAGATTTTTGTAAATAAAGCAAAAAAAAGGAGAAGAAATAAAATGAGAGCCGATAACAGGATAGCGCCAAAAAATTTTTGAAGGGGTAGGAGAGCTAAGGAAATAAAGAGGGAAATTGATAAAAAATAGAAAAAACCGCCAAAATTTCTGCGCCTTAATTACCCTCCCAAAAGAAGAATTTAGGCATAAAAGTAGAGGAAATAAGTGAAAAATAAATATAATTCAAAATGTTTTTAGTCAAAACCAGAAGTGTCCCCGTCCCTTCCAAGAAAATATTTATTTTGACAAATGGAAAAATGAACGTTTATTTGTTAATTAAATGTAAAAAAGGAATGTTTATTTTGAATAAATTTTTTAAAAAGAAAAATAAACGAAGAGATTAATGTGATAATTTTTAAATAAAAAGAAAATTGACAGTTCTATCAAAAAAATTTTTCCGAAAAATGGAAATTGGTGATATTATAGAAAATTTAAAGAGCTTTCAGAAAAATATAAAATAAAAATTTAAATCAGCATATAAAGGGTAGAAAATATTTTTTTAAGGCGTTTACCCCCCGGTTTTCCGTTGATTTTCGGGTTTTCATAACTCGATGATGGGAGTATATTAAATATCAATAGATATGTTGGCACTATATGAAATTAGGTTGGGAATTGTTTTTTTTTCATCACTTTTTTCATTACTTTTTTCCTCCCTTGACATGACATAATGGTCAGCATTTTCTTCCTTGTTCAATTCCATTAAATTTGCCTGTGGCATAATCAAATGAGTGATGATAGAGGAAAGGATTATTTTTAAATATTTTTTCCTCTTCGTCCGTGTTTTGTCCGTCCTTCGTCCGTGTCTGTCCTTCGTCCGTCTTTTTTTCTGTCGGTCTTCGTCCGTGTTTTGTCTGTCCGTGTCCGTCCTTGTTTTGTCTGTCAGTGTGTGTGGTGTGTGTGTGTGTTTTTCTCTCCTCATTTGATTATGCCACAGGCAAATTTAATGGAGTTGAACAAGGAAGAAAATGCTGACCATTATGCCATGTCAAGGGAGGAAAAAAGTAATGAAAAAAGTGATGAAAAAAAACGATTCCCAACCTAATTTCATATAGGGCCGATATGTTTAGAGGAATTTTTGAAGATTTTTCAAACCGCCCCTAATGTAGAAACTGGGGTAGTCTTATAAATATTTGCCAACAAACATGAGGGACGGACTAAGGGATGAATGACATTTGTCAGAATGGTCCTAGAAAAATGTACGTGATGTTGGGAGTTTGTTCCAATTTCAAATTCAACTTATACAAATATAATTAGTTAATAAAGTGTATAAATTCAATTGTAGTATTTTTAAAAAATATTAAAAAGTAAATAGAAGAGAAGAGAGAGAGGAGTACATAAACATTTGTAAAATTAATATAAATAAAATGAAAAGAAAATAAAATTTTTTATAGCGCAAAATTGTGCATTGAGGCGTTTTTTAAATTTAAAATAATTTTTTAAAGTAAAAAATAAATAAAAATTTAACGGTGACAAAAATAGGCGACTAAATATAAAATAAAGAAAAGAAAATATTTTGGTTGGGTTCCCGTCAGTAAAAATATTTTATTGTGTGTGAAGAGAAAATAGAAAAAATACAAAGGACACGGCTATTTTTTAAATAAAATTATTATGTATGTATTTTTGCCTCAAAAATAAGGAAAAATACAAAAGAAATACAAAAGTAATTCCGAAAAATAAACTTGGTTTTGTGAAAAACACAAAAACAATTAATAAAACACAAACATTTTAAAATTATTAAAACTTTGTTTGAATAAAAACATAAATTAAAGTTGAATATTATTTATTAAACTTTAAAATAAACTTGATAGTTTATATTAAGATCAACAGTTGGAAGGATAAATCTAGTTCCCTATCAGGGTTGATCGAAATAAAAATATTTTTATTTGAATCGAAACTAAATATTTAAAAAATATTCATTTTTCAGTTCAAAAAAGGTTTTAATTGTTATTTAAATATGCCCCCAAAAGCTAGAAATTCGTGATAAAAGCATCTCTCAACGCCAAAGTGGATCTACGAATATCCCCATTAATCACTTTAAATTGACATATATCCGCCTCAATCCACTTTAAGTATACCACTAGGGTATATAGAGGGATATATTAAGAGATTAATAAAACACAAACATTTTAAAATAAATCTTCCATATCCCTTGAAATCACGATTAATCCCCTTATAAACTCCTCCTTAATCGCACCAAATCCGGTGATGTCACCGTTAATAACACAAATTCCTCGATCTCTTTTAACCCCCCCCCCCCAAGTAGTAGGATTTATTGATTTGTTTACTGACAGATTGTCCGATCACTAATTTTCCACCGGATTTTACCCTTGAGGATTGTCCAATGACGGATCGTTCGGACACGGCCTATCTCCAGCCTATTTCGTTTCGAAACAAAATTTCGATTAGCCCTGTTTCCCATTAAAATTTTACAAAAATAAATGTTGAAGAATAACCTAAAAATAAACTGCTGCTAAAATTTGTATTACTCAACCAAAAATATCCTTTCCATATTGTGTAGAAAGGATGACGCAAATAAAGAGTAAACACAGCCCCCCCCCCAACTACACGCCTGTCTTTATTTTTTCTATTTTCTACTACAATCAATTTTATTTGAAGGATTTACTAAAAATAAATTTTAAGATTTTTTTCCCTTTATCCCCCAAAAAAAATTATTTTTTAAACCATCTTAATTTAAATTTAAAAAACTTTATCCCATAAAAGGGCAATTAAATCAGAAAAGTAACAGTATAAAATTTGAAAAAAATTAAAATTTAAGTCAAAAGTATAAACAGAAAAACCTTATTATAAGACACAACTTTTTAAGGGCGAAAAATAGTATATTTTAGTGAAGGGAGTGTTAAATGGAAGGTATTGCCCATCCATTCCTCAACCAAAAAAGTATTATTTTAAATTGAAGTTTAGCTAATATTAATTGAGGGTATCTTAAAATGAAGGGGGTATTCAAGGTAACACACTTAAGAAGCCCTCTCCTCCACAGGCCACCAAAATTTTAAAATTAAGAAAGGATGAGGGTGATCTCCTTTCTTCACATAAATAGAGGACTGAGGGATATCTTATAAACTGCGGGGTATCTTATAATGAGGTTAAATTGTATATAGAAATTGTAGGAACAAACACAACAAGAATTAAAAATAAATTCATTAAAGTCTTTCAAAAAAAATTATTTATTTTGATAATTTCCAAAACTAGCTAATCCAGCCAGTACAGCAACAGCTTCTGCCTCAGCAGCGCTAAGTCGATTGTTTTGTGCAGCAATTTGTTTTTCAATAAAATCAAAATCTACAAAATCAATTCCCTCTTCTTCTCCTTCAATTTCTGATGAAGAAATTTGGTAGTTGAAAGGAGGAGGGGGGGGGTCTGAAGGAATTGAAGAGAAACAAGCATTAGAAGATGGAGAATCACACGAGGAAGAAGAAGAACACCCGTTAATAGAGCCGGTTATCTTTAAAATTTAAATTTGAAAGACAAAGTTGATAAAGAAAAACTAACAGAATTGACAGATGGTGTAGGTGGAGGAGGACAATAAATATTATTGTTGTTGTTGTTAACAGGAATTGTTTGTTGTAATAAATTGTTTGTAGTTCCCTGAGGAATATTATAATGGTTATTTTGATGTTGTTGTTGTTCACGTTGTAAATTACCTAAAGAATTAATTAGAGTTTAAAAAATAAAATTTCTACCCAAATGTGTCAATAATTGACTACGTTGAGCCAAAAGTGCCAAATTCTGTTGACTTTGGGTAGCACTTAGAAGCTAGAAAAATAAAATTAAATTTGAAATTCTTTTCCCTATTACCTCAAAAATTTCTTTTTTTATAGCTGTTTCCATAATAGCCAATTGTTGGACGGCTATCTGTTGTTGTTGTTGCTGTTGAGCTTGTGCTAAAGCTGCAAGTAAAAGAGGATTGTTTTGATAATATTTTAATTGTTGTTCATTTTGTTGTTGGTTTAAAATTAAATGTTTTTGTTGTTGTTGTGTTGAGGGTGTTGAGGAATTGTTGTTGTTTGTTGCTTCCAATAATTGAAGCCAATCAAAAATTGTTGTTGTCCCAACTTGAGGGGGAAGAATAACATTTTGAGGAGATGAAATTGAAGAGGAAGATGAAGGGGATGAAGAAGGAAAGTGATGAAAAGATGGTAAAGAAACAACAATTGGTTGTGGTGAGTGAGTAGTTGTTGTTGTTGATGTTTGTGCTAATTGTTGTTGTTGGAAATGATGAATGTTTGGGACTGTAAAAACATCAAAGTTTTAATAAAATATAAACTTATACAAGTAAATATAAACTTAGGTTTCTCGGAAAGTTGTGTTTTTGTTAACGCTATTTTTACAATTTTGTTTTACAAACTTGTTTTTACAACTTGTTTGTAAAATAAATATTTAATGGTTCATTCGAGAGCTCATTGAGCTAGATCATCCGATCATTCTGAACAAAATTATGATCAATTGTATTTTCGCTAGAATAACTGTTTTTGTGACATCACTTGGAGTAGGTTCGCATTTAAAGGTTGATAATTGAAATAAAATAGGTTTATGTTACTGGTGGAAAACCTAGCGACCGTTGACTTCCGGGAGGAAAAAATCGAGTCTGGCAGTTTCATAATTATCCAATTTATTCCAAATTTTCTTAGTATTTTTAAATTTAAATAAAAATTCTGGTTTTTATAAAATATTAAAAACAAACATTGTTGCTGAAAAGCATTTAATGTATTTAAATCATTTAAAAAGCCATCAAATAGTCCAAAAGATTTATTATTTGTAGATTTAAGGTATGGATGGATAACCATTTTTTAGGTTAATTTTTTTTTTAATTTTTAAAAATAAATTTTAGGAACAAATCTAAAAAAGGAAGGGATTAAAAAATAAATAATGAGAGAAAATTGATCTTTACTTTTTTTAGATTACGCGAGATATATGAGAAAATGAACAAAGATTAGAAAAAAATAAATATAAAAAGAAGGGTCGAAGAATTTTTATAAAATATTGAAAAAGAAAAAATGTGCGGGAAATTACTTAACATATAAATTTTAAAGTAAAAAAGAGAAAAAAATTGGAAAGGCAAAGGTGGGTTGAAATATAAAAAGAGAAAAAAAATAAATAAAACATCAAAATCCACCTTTATTTACTTTCGAAACACAACCTTTTTATGTTTTGCTAAACATGTGGAAAATACAGGGTGCGGCAAATTGGCCGCCCCTTTTGTTTTTGCCATAACTTTTTTCAATGTCATCCAAAATGGATAATTCTTTTTTTATTTTATTCCCAACACTCTAGGAAAATTTTTGATACTAAAATTTGTTTTAAATTTTATGGTTTAGTCTGCTTAATTTTCCTTCAAAGTTAAAGTAAAATTTTTTTGATAAAAGTTGGCCTGGGCTCAATGTTAAGATTTTGATATTTGAAAACTTTATGTCATTCGAATAAGCTCTTCAAACTGATTCGAATAATGGTTAAACAAAACTCTTATCTGGTCCATGAGCTGAGATATGAATTTTTAAAGGATAGATTAGAATATAGGTGTTAATTTTAATTTTTTAGGTGAAATTTTCAAAAATGTTTTTCTGGAATATTTCGATGCTCCTCCCTGAGATAAGTCGATTGGTACCAAAATTAGTAAGATTGGACGACTTTGAGCAAAGTTATGACAGTGTAAACTTTGTCATAAAAAATGTTTTTTTGCGCGCTTAAATGTTCGGACGGGTATATCTTTACTAAAACTTAATGCTTGGTACCAAAAATTTTCCTAGAGTGTTGGGAATAAAATAAAAAAAGAATTATCCATTTTGGTTGACTTTGAAAAAAGTTATGGCAAAAACAAAAGAGGCGGCCAATTTGCCGCACCCTGTACTTAAATTTGAAAAATAAAAACAAGTTTTTCCACAAAACACGTTTTAAAGATTGAAAAGAAAAAGAGAAAAAAAGTTGGAAATGTTTGGAAAGAAGTGAAATGTTTTGAGAAAAAAGTTGGAGAAACTTTTTATAAGAACAAAAACAGCAAAAATAACCTTTTTAACTTAAAAATAAGCAAAGTTGAAGAAGGGCAAAAAATGTCGATAGGGAAACAGAAAAAAGAAAAATGCAATTTTTCTATGTGAAGGCCATTTTCCCCCCAACATTTACTACATACTATTCGCCATTTGGGTAGCTGCAATGGATGTTAGGCTTTCTCTTTAAGGCAGAGACTATTGATTTTAGTTTAGAGGGCACGGGAATGCCAAAGCAAGGTCTGCGAATGAAATAACGACCTCGAAAATCAACGTAGAATAGGGGTAAAAAACTTCAGAAAATATTTTTGACCCCTTATGGGTTGTTTAGAATTTTGATTTTGGACTCATTCGAAAGCCCTGGAAAATTGCTACAAAATAGCAGTAGTTTTATTTTATATAAAAAATTCCATAGTGAGATACAGGCCGTTAATCTTTCGATGCATGCAAGTGTCACATAAAATAAAGATTATTTAAATAAATGTTTTTAAATGAAAAACAAGTTGGAAAAACAATTTAGAAAAAAAGTTGAGAAAAACAAATTGGAAATATTTTTTATAGTTTAAAATGAAGGGGGAAAAATAATATTTTAAAAATAAACTTAAAAATAACTTTATTTTGCACTTTTATGAGGCCACAAGGGCTGTCTCTAGTACACTTTTATGTTTGCTTGCCAAATTTTTTCTTCCCATTTTTAAGATAAAAACCCTAACCAATGATCAGTTAATATTAAATTTTCTCTCTCACTATTTTAGTAAAAAATAAAATGACGAGAGTCATATGTTTTTAGTAAAAATTCTGAAAAATAGAAGAAAGAAAAAATTTTGTTTGTGACCAATAAGTATTTAAAAATTGTGATTAATTATAAAAATACAAAAATCGATTGACTCCAATTTTTTTTGAAAAAAGTTTAAATTTTTTATTTGTTTTAGGGAAAATAGAGGAAGAAGAAAAAAAATAATTGACCCCAAAATTTCTCTTATCTTCTTTAATCCCTTCAGATCCTCTGATTAAACTCGTAAAGAAATAATTAAAAAATGGTGTTGATCAAAAAATCGTAGGTCTTCTGGGTCAAAATAAAATTAAAAAGAAACACAAACAATTATTGTTTACGTGCTGGAAGACAAGTTCGAATTCTTAAGAATTTGAATACAACAAGTTTGTTTGTTGAAAAACAAGTTGGAAATGTTTGAGAATGTTCGGAAAATAATGTTTTTAATGTTTCTCAACAATAAACTTGTTGGAAAACATGTTGGAAGTTTCGAAATAAAACACAAGTTTGAGTGATGGAAAACAAGTTGGAAATCTTTAAAAATTAAAAATGCTTGATGTTTGAGGATTTTTTTGATATTAAAATGTTATAGTGCACAAAAGGCCCAAAATAAAAAAAATATAAAGTAAAAACGTAAACAAAAAGAAGATAAATATGTATGTAGTGTTTCTAAAAATATTTACAGAAATATAAAAATAATAGTCTAGAAAATCACATGCCCTGTTTTTTTTTAGGTTTTTAAATACATAATAAAATGTGCAGAAGGAGAGAAGGGAAGGAAGGGAAAGATGGTGGTGGTTACCTTAGAAACAAGAATTTAAAAAATATTTTTTTCAAATACTAAATAAAAAGGTATAAAAAATACTTTTATAAAAAAAATGAAGGAAAAATCAATTTTAGTATTAAGCAGGCACCCAAAAGACTTGTTTAGACTGTACTTTAGTATAATTATGACGCGTACACTATAGTGATGAATGGCGTGGATACACAGGTAAATAATCTGCTTCTAGAAAAATTCATCCCTTAGGTCTTGATCAATTAGGTTATGTTCAACGTACAGTTGAACAAAAGATTGAAGCATTTTAAAATATTTTGAGATTTGGAATGTTGCGTAAGTTAACATATCATTAGTTTTTCTCTCTTAATCATTCCCCATCAACCCCCAACTTTTAAAATTAATGAAGAAAAAAATTAAAGCATACATATTTTAGTTTAAAAAAAGGATATTTAAATACATTTAAAAAACTCAAAGTATTTTGATCGTTGGTCCAAAATAACTAATATACTACAAAACTATTTAAATGTTCTATTTTCAGTAATATTAATTAGGTAGATCTTTCTAGAGATAAGAAAAAGAGAGAGAAGAAATCAGAATTTATTTAAAAATGTTTAGATAAAATTCTGAAAGAAATTAAAAAGAAATCAGAATTAAAACAAGTCTACAGAAACCAGAATTTAATAAAATCAGAATTTAATTTTGTATAACTTTTCCCTTAAAATACATTTCAGAAAAATAAGAGAAGGAAATCAGAATTTACACGAAATTTGTATTTTCCCATAAAACCAGAATTTTTTTTTAATTTAAAAACACAAGTTTAATTAAAATTCTGAAAGTTTGCAATTTCTCCTTTGTATAGCGCCCCATATACAGTGGCGGCAATATGTTTAGAAAGCCCATAAAATTTGCTACAAAATAGTCAAGGCTTGATTTTTCTAAAAATATGTCTATTTGAGGTAGATCTACTTTCACATTTCATGTTATCATTTTTGGGGTATTTTAAGGGATTTTTGACAATTTTTATGCGAAAGTGGATGTAAGTCGAACAACTATTTTTTGGAATAAATGCGACCTACACTATTTTGTAGCAAATTTTATGGGCTTTCAAATGAGCCCAAAAGAATTTTTTAAATTTAAGATCTAGGGGGTTAAAATAATTTTTAAAGTACTGTACCCCCAATTCCCGTTGATTTTCGAGATTCGAGATCTCAACGAGGAAAGAAGGTACAGACTTCGTTCTTTTTACTTTTACACTCAGTATTGACGGAAATGTCCACAGAAATTTTTTTAGAATTTTGGCTGCAGTTAATGTTGGAAAACTAAAAGTGTTTCTAAACTTTTTTCCAACAAAAATACGACTTAGCCGACTTTAATTGGAAATATCTAAAAATAAAAAATTTGTATGGAACTAAAATTTCTTGTAATAGATACACCATAAAAAATGCTACAAAAAAGACCAAGCATTTTTTTCAACTCTTTTATTTTGCCAAGTTATAAGCCCTCAAAATTTTACAACACTAGTGTTTCTAAACATATTGCCGCCACTGTATACGCAACCTCTTTCTTCTCCTTTTTTAAAAAATAATTTCCCCTACCTCTAACGTCATCATTGTCAACAACAATTTTTTGTTCATCATTTTCATTACTTTTAGTGCTTCCACTATTCCCCCTCCTCCCTTCTTCCATTACTTTATTCCAAACACTTTCAATAGTTTGATCAATGTGTTGTCTTTCTTCTTCTCCTTCTCTCTCCTCTTTTTTGTCAAAAATCAGTCGATGATTATTATTTTCCTCTTTTTTAGCAATAAATTTTTGTTTGTGTTGACGACGTCGTTGATTGGCGAATAGTTTGTTCACCTTTTAGGGGGAATATTATGAAATTTATTAGATTTTTTTAATCATTATTTTATTAATGCAATTTATCGTCAAAATGGTTTATAACAAGAAAATCAAAATTTCCCAAGTAGGGTTATACTAATTTCCTAACACACTGTATAGTCTACTATCAAATAGACTCACTATAGGATATTGGGATATACTTTAGTCTAGCGGACGCGGAAAAAATACATAAAACTGGTACCATTCGATTTGTCTCACCGAGCTGAGTCGAATGGTACCACTCTCCATCTGTGGAAATGCCTACGAGCCGAGATATAGGTCCCCGAAAATCGAAAAACCATAGGGGGGAGTAAGCTCAATTTTGGGGTAAAAAAATGATAGCTCATTCGAAAGAGCTCATCGAGCTGAGTCCAATGACACCAAAATCAGCTCGAGATCTTGATTCTGAGCCAAGATAAACAGGCTCAAAATGGTCAACGTAAACCTATGGGGCGTAGGCGAGGCGCTTGTGCAAAACTCCGCGCTTCGCGCGGAGTTTTGCGACACGCGCCTCGCGGGGAGTCAACGGGCACTGGGTCTGGGCTCGTAACATAAATCTGTTCCTATCTCACTTGCTCTGGACGTATTTGGGGCCTCCGTAGCAGCAAAAATCTCCACAGATGCCATAGGTAAGGAGTTAAAATAAAAGATCATAACTTTGTCCAATCAAGTCGGATTTCATTAATTTTGGTGTCATTCGACTCAGCTCGCGGAGCTCTTTCGAATGAGCTATCAATCAAAAAATCGATTTTTTCACCCAAAAATTGAGCTTACTCCCTCCTATTGTTTTTCGATTTTCGGGGACCTATATCTCGGGTCGTAGGCATTTCCGCAGATGGAGAGTGGTACCATTTGACTCAGCTCGGTGAGACAACTCGAATGGTACCAGTTTTATGTATTTTTTCCGCGTCCGCTAGACTAAAGTACAGCCGGATATTGAAATTGTACCTTATGAGATGTCTTAAAACTCACCCAAATAGAACCCACCCTCCTAACTAAAAAATTAGTAACAGAGTCAGACTTTAAATGTCATCTATAAATGAAGTCTGACCTCCTCAAATTTCTTTTAAAAACCCCTCACACACCTTCCCGTAACTCGTTCCCATTTCTTCTGCCAAACGTTCCTTCTGTTCCCTACTTGGATACAAATTTCCATTTTGATTTAACCACAAAAGAAAATGCCGTTTTTGCCTTTGTTCTTCTTGTTGTTCTTTATAACGATCCAAATCTACAGGTTGAACTCCAGTAGCTTGAAATTGAGTTTCTGCTGCTTTAGCTAATAATTCTGCTACAACCTGCAAATTTTAAATATTTTTGGAAAGAAGAAAGTAAAGGAAGATTTGCTTAGCCTTCCTATAAGACCCGTTTTTAATTCCCAAGCCGAAATCCCCTTGAGTGAAAACTCAATTGTTTAAATCCCCCCCCCCCCCCCATTTATTCGCAAGGCACAGACACCCATAGATTTCTCCTTGGATTTTGGTACCGAAGAACTGTTTTTTGGAAGTCTTCGAATACTCGGATTCGAATAACTGATAACTCCGCGGGGTTTTTTGGCTGGCAACAGAGGAATAAATCAAATAATATCTCAAGCATATTCACCTGTTCTGTACTCGGCGTCTGTAAAAACCCCAATTGTTCTTGGTGTTGTTTTTGTTGTTGTGATTCCTTCCAAGAGGAAATGTTTGAAATTAGCCGTTTATGGGGTGTTGAAGCAGAAGACGATGAAACCATTTTTTAGAACATACAAAAGAAATTTTTTTATAATTTTTCAGTAAGTCTCTAGGAAAAATAATTTTAAAAAATATTTATTTTATAAAAATGTGCACACAAAAATACTTGTGTATATCTACGTGTGTGTATTGTTGAATTGATGGATGGATGATTCATGCCGAAAAAAACTGTTTTTATTTTGTTGTTTTGATAAGAGAAAAAAGGGGGGAGAAAGAAGATACAAATAATGTAGGAGAGAGAGAAAGAAGAGTTTAATAAAAAAAATTTCCACAAAAGAATAAAAAAACTATGGATCGGCCGAACACGTCGAAGAAATGTCGAAAAGTTTTAAAAATCCAAAAAGAAAAAAAAATTGAATAAAAAAATCTTCAAATAATTAAAAGAACATTTAAGTTCGAGTCCAGGTTAAGTCCAGGTAAACAACACCTTCAATGGCGGTACGACAATTGCGGATACGCACGTGCGGATGCGACGATTGCGGATATAAAATTTTTAAAAGGTTTAAGATTTTTTAAAGTTTTCGGTGCCACATCTGTCTAAAAATGATTCGGAAACCGTCAGAAGTCTGAAGCTGACAGCCGGGACAAAAAAACGGAATATCATTTCAATCATTTTTAAAATTAAAAAAAAATTTTTAATCCGCAATTGTCACATCCGCACGTGCGTATCCGCAATTGTCGTAACACCCCTTCAATAGCAACACAAAAAATAAAAGAAAGAGATCAATCATAAAAAGGATTGGAAGCTTATACACAAAAGGGTTAGGGGGATTATTTTAGTTTAAACAAAATTTTGGAAAAATTGTAGGAATGTTTAATTAATTTAAATAAATTAAAAAGGAAAAAAATACAAAATTAATATCGAACGATTATTAAAAGAATGGAACGATTATAAGAAAAAAAGAAAAAGAAATTCAATATATATAAACAATAATGAAATAAACCACAAAAGAAAAGTAACAATAAATAAATAAAATTATTGTTGAAGAATAATTTTTTATAATAAAAAATAAATGCGTGGCAATTGGGGTTGGCTAAATAATAAATATACAAGGGTGACAAGGAAATTTTAGGACACACTATTTATTACTTAACTTTATTCAAATAAAAGATAATGAGATCAAATAAAGCTTATATGATAGAGAATTAAACAAGGAACAGATAAAATTAAGAATTTTCTATGTGCACTCCATTTGTTTGGATATAGAGTCGAAGGCGCGTGAAAAAATTTTGGGTAAAAGTTCGCACCACATTTTGTGATGGTGGTTCGCCTTGAAAGAGAATTAAATGGGCTACAAAATTAGTATAAAAAATTAAAAGATATAGGTAGATGGGAAAAAAGTTATGGCCTAATGTTAGAAACACGAAAATTTGACTTATAATTTCTTAACACCTTTTTTGAGGAAAAGCCATTATAAAAATGAGAGAGTTAAAATTAATCTTAGATTTTTTGTATATAATGTCTTATTTACATAACAATATTGATGTAAAAATTTCAAATAAAATCGATGATTGAAACATTGAGAAATATAAAAAATCTAGGTGCGCTTATAATTTCTTACCACACCATAGTAAAGAAATATTAAAACAAAAGGTGTGGTAAAAATATGTATAAATATCCAATACATATAAGGAAAGGACACATTTTTATTGGCTCCCGGAGATTTGGGGAGTGAACATTTGGGGAGTGGACAATTGGGGAGTGGATATTTGGGGAGTGAGCGGACATTTAGGGAGTGGACAATTGTGGAGTAGACATTTGGGGAGTGAGGATTAAAAAAATAATTTAAAATTAGATTTTTTGGACAATAAAAATAATTTATACACTCGTGAAGGTGATTTTGTGCAGTTTCAAAGATTGTAAGGATATTTTGATGTCTGTAACATCTTCGTTTCTGCGATTGGGGTCGTACTGGTAATAGTGTACTGCTGTTGAATGCCGGCATGTTGTGTATGCCGGTTGAGTAACCCATAAAAGTAGGGTACCTACCCTTCAGGAGCGGATGTGTCGGGAATCGGGGTTTGCCATGGAAGGCATGTAGGGGTTCGGAGTCGGGATTGACTTTTCGGTCGGGGTTTCACTAGAAATTCTTAAATTTAAATTTCAGTGACACAAACGAAATTTTTTGATTAATAGGTGCAGTAAGCATTTTTCAATACGTTGAGGAAGGAAAAATGAGGGGGGAATTGAATTTTACCATTTGAAACTCCATAAAAACACATTCACGATTGTATAAATTATTTTTATTGTCCAAAAAATCTATTTTTGAATTATTTTTTAAATCCTCACTCCCCAAATGTCTACTCCACAATTGTCCACTCCCCAAATGTCGCTCACTCCCCAAATTTCCACTCCCCAATTGTCCACTCCCCAAATGTCCACTCCCTAAATTTCCGGACACGTTTTTATTACATATTAGTTGAAAAAGGTGTGCAAATAAATGTATGAAAAATTCATAACACATAATATAAAGAAATGTGTGTGTTTGTAGCAGAGAGTATCAAACCTTTCAATCACTTTTTAGGGATGAAGGACGACCGACGTTTTAAGCGAACCACACCACCATAACAACCAAATACCTTTTCCTATCCAGCGTAGTTACTCTCTCAACCTTCCCGTCTCTCCACAATTTAAGTAATCTTTCTCTCTTTAAAAAATTTTTTTCGTTGAATCTCTGTTTATCTAAGCGGACAATGAAGGAAAAATATGTACATATACAGATCGCTGCCCTTCCTCTATTTTACAGCTTCTCACTAATCTATTATACATATGTACATATTACAATGTAAAAGAGGGCCTTTGTCAACTACTAAACTAACTTACTTAGTGAAAGACAAAACTTTTTACATTGAAAAAAGTCAGGCAAATGATCCTAATATCAACTGGCTACTACATACATTACTCCTACTTTACAAATAATTGGGAAAAAGGATATGGATTAGAAAATAGATTGAGAAAAACGGATAGAAAGAAAAAATATTATAAAAAAAGTCGTAAAAATGTGGAAAGATTTTACAAGTGTACACTCCGTTCCAAAAGTATATAGCCACCTAATTTTTTTTCTAAATCTCCAGCTAATTAAATTTTTAAATGGGTTATGATTAATTTGAAATATTTTTTAGACCCATTTTAAAGATCTGATAATGTTATTTTATGCGTTATGAAACTTTACGAATAGAAATTAGGGGATATTTGATTTTACTCAAAATTAATGCGTTCCAAAAGTATATAGCCACCTTTGTTTTATAGGTTTCTAATAGAGGAAAAATCTACAAAAATTTTTGTGAACTTATCTATCAATATAGATAATAAATACAAAAGAAATGAAGTTCTAATGTACTCGCATCATCGAGATCTTGAAACCCGAAAATCAACAGAAAACCGGGGTAGACGTCTTTAGAAAATATTTTCGACCCCTTACAGGTAAAATAAAAATTTCATTTTGGGCTCATTTGAAAGCCCTTGAAATTTGCTACAAGATAGTTTCCATCTTTTAATCCAGAAAAAATTTTTCTTTGAGAAATAATGAGTTTAGTTTATAAGTTACATTTTTTCAAATTTTTGGGGGGCGTTTGAGTGATTTTTATGACCTGAAAGTTTATCACATTAGGTCTTACAGTTGAATTTTTTTCGAAAAATAAAATTCATGCTATCTTGTAGCAAATTTCAAGGGCTTTCAAATGAGCCCAAAATTAAATTTTTATTTTACCTGTAAGGGGTCGAAAATATTTTCTAAAGACGTCTACCCCGGTTTTCTGTTGATTTTCGGGTTTCAAGATCTCGATGATGCGAGTACATTAGAACTTCATTTCTTTTGTATTTATTATCTATATTGATAGATAAGTTCACAAAAATTTTTGTAGATTTTTCCTCTATTAGAAACCTATAAAACAAAGGTGGCTATATACTTTTGGAACGCATTAATTTTGAGTAAAATCAAATATCCCCTAATTTCTATTCGTAAAGTTTCATAACGCATAAAATAACATTATCAGATCTTTAAAATGGGTCTAAAAAATATTTCAAATTAATCATAACCCATTTAAAAATTTAATTAGCTGGAGATTTAGAAAAAAAATTAGGTGGCTATATACTTTTGGAACGGAGTGTATACGTAGATAGTCATCATATGCTTATATAGAAACAACCAAATAAGTATATATTAAGCGCATGCTTTTAAATAATCTGCATGACATGTTTTCACCCCTTTTGAGCTTTTCTTTTCTCACAATGAGAGACGCTCGCCAAAAAAAATTTTTTTGTCTACGGATTGAGGCGGAGAGTGTGGATGTGTGGGGATGTGAAGGATAAATGTTAAAGGATGTTTGAGAGGATGTTGTTAGAGAAGGAAATATGGGTGTGCGTGTGTGTATGTGACACACGAAAAAGTAGTAAATAGAAATTATTGACAGGCGCAAGCACTTGATGAGCGAGCGAGACGCGTTTTAAAAGCTTTAAAAAATGCATAAAAATGTGTACAAAATACCCAAAATAAAAATTTTTAACAAAAATGTCCTCAAAAGTTATCACTTGAGATTTTAAATAAAATTAAAATCTTTCTCATTTTCTCGACAATTCGGTCCAAAGCATATTTAAACGAGATTCGACTGTATTTTAAAAAATGAAAGGATGGAAATTTTGCCAAATAGAAACCAAAACTTTTTTTCTAAAAATTAATCCAAAAGAAATAATCGATCCTTTCTTCCGTGACTATATACCAGGGATGGATCGGGTTGAGAAAAAAGTCGGGTTTCGGGTCGAAAAAAAACAAAGGGTTTCGGGTATCCCGACCCAACCCTGCTGTATACATATGTGTATAAAGAATAGAATTTCCAGAAAAATGATTTTTAATATCTTAAAAACAATAAATAAATAAATAAACAATATCTGAATAAAAAATTAGAAGAATAAATAAGAAAAAACTTTTTAACGCAATTTTTTGCAGACGCGTGAAGGAAATCTTTTCCTTTTTTCCTTCTTTAATAATGTCTGGAGCTTATTTACATCAATAATGTAAAAAATATTATTTTTCTTTCTTCCTTTCTGACAAAAAATATTTCCAAAAAATATTTTCACCTTTATCCAAATTTAAAAAAAAATGAGAGAACAAAGTAAAAGTCGCGCAAATTAAGGAAAAAATTTAATGAAAAAAATTTGTTGTTTGAGGCTGGTACTACCAGGCAGAAAAAATAGAAAATATTAAAATTTATATAGTAATGTTGTTGAAGAAAAATAGAAAAGAGATTTTTTGCAAGAAAAAATGTGGGGTCCCCCAACACACCTTCTGGAGATTTCAAAACACAAAAAACCAAATCCTGGTTCGAGAAAAATAAGTTTTCAAGCGCTTAGTAATTCCAAAAGTTAAGCCATAGTTCTAATTCAAAGAAACTTCTTTAAAGCCCGGGACTAAAAATAAAGCACCCAAGGCACTTACGACAAATAAATCTATAAGAAATTTCAAGCCAACTAAAAACATTTATTTAAAAAAATTTGTCGCCTACCACAAAAAAACAAAACACATTCAACAACAATTTAGGTAATATAATTTTTTCAGAAATTTTTAGAGAAAAATTTCTTGCTAAATTTTACAAATTTTTCTTTTCTAAATTTATGTTGCTTTGTTGTTATTTCGTCTAATGGTCAGCACTATAACCATATGGATAATAGCTTTAAAAAGATTTTTTAATAAAAAAAAATCATACAAATTTCCCCAGAAAAATTTTACAAATATTTTTTGAAAAATTCCAAGGCTGCCCCAAAACCCCAGTCACACACAACAAATCCACTTTCATTGTTAGAATAAAAATTATTGAATCCTAGACAAGTTAATATAACTCAATTTAACTAACCGAGACATCTCAAAATATTCCTTTTCAATTTTTCAACTCAATTCATTATTGGAGAAGGGAAATTTGGAGACGTCAGTAAGTAGGAAGGGTCTGGGGAAGATGATTAGGAAAGGATTAGGCAAGATTTAAAGGAAGTGAATTGGAGACGATTTTGTTCCAAGAAATTATTATTTAAAAATACTTGAGCTTCATCCAAGAAATTTCATCTTTGAACCATTTTGGACGAAATTGAGCTTTAGGATCGTATTCTTTAAAGTATTTGGCATCCTCCTTACGCTGCAAACGGCCATATGCAAGTGCACCCTTTTAAATAAAAAAATCGTTTTAATTGTAAAATTTAAAAAACCTCAGCACTGTGTATAGCGTGATTAAGTTGGTCACGCTGTGCATGCACTTTAGATGAATTCACTAAAATAGAAGAAAAATTAATTTGGGTAACTTCCTAGTACCCATTCTTCTTCTTTAGGATCCTCCCCAATGTCAAGTTCACAATCAGATCATTAACACAATCCCAGAGTCCATGATCATAAAAAAATTTTAACTTTTTAAAAAAATTCTCTTTCGTATACTCCAGGCCAGGGAGTATACGAAAGAATATACTCAAGACCAAATTCAGAGTTAAGAATCAAAAAATTAATAGGGGAGAGATCCTCAAGTATAAAATTTATAAAAAAAATTGAAAACAAACATGAACTCATCAAATATATTGGAAGAATGAGACAATGACCAAATACAATAGCTCTAAATATAGGCATAAATTTCCAATAATGTCGATATGGAAGCATCCGAATGAGTTCGGGAAAAGTATCTGGGAAAGCAGGCATTCTAAAAAATTTTAATAAAATTTAAATTTTGGAAACTTGTCGGCTTTGTGTCCGCTGAAAATGGTCGGAAAATTTTTATTCTTTTTATGGACAGTTTATTCAGCATTCGAAAGAGACACCTCTTGGTTAGAGAATGTTATGACTATCCGTGTGTTAACTCCTGAAAATAAAAAGGCCCTAGAATTCGGTCCGGAGTTGAATAGAAACTTTGATTTCTCCTAAATCTAGAATCAAGATCAAGGCATTTTTTATTGTTACTTAAATTTTCATTGATTCAAAGTCAAACTTAACTAGAATCAAGGTTTTTTAAATTTCCGATTTCTAGAGACTCGAGAAGTTTTTTGGACAATTTTCAGAAGAAACAAAGTCGACAAGTATCCAAATTCTTTAAAAAAAATAAAAACCTTGGATGAACATCAGTTTTAGGTATTGGAGTACTTGGATTGAGAGCAAGCTTACCAGCTCCAATAAAATAACAACCAGTGTTTTTACCAAACTTCCAAAGACGTGAAACAACAGCCATAATTTATAATAACAATAAACAAATACTAAAAATTAAAAAAATATATAAGGGAGGTTAACGAAGAATTGGAACAAATTTAGGGAAAAGGTTAAAAAACTACTGGCAAATCTGAACAATATCAAAAGAGCACTTTTTTCTAGGACCGTAAACGTTACCTTTACCCGATTAAGAATAGGATAACTAATACTCCCCAAGTATTCGATATTGACCTTACGAATAGCAGAATCGATGTCTAAAAATGAAAAAACCTCCAAAATAAAAAAAGAGGGCAAATAAATTCCTTTCATTTCCTAACCTTTTAATTACAACACATCTCTCGTATTACAGTAGAAAAATCAAATAAATGGACGCTTCAATGCAAAAGAGTCGTTGTGGAGCGACAAAATGGCAAGGGAAAAAATGTAAAAACGACAAAATATACCCATGGGGGCACGACAAAATGTTCACATCCTAGTGAAGCGACAAAATGATATGATCAAAAAAGAATTAGGTACTCGATTATTTTAAAGAACAAAACTTCCGGTTGAGTTCCGTTTCCTTATCCTAATATACTCGTATATTGGAGTTATTTCTTTTTATTTCTTCTAACCAGTCTATTTTGTATAAAATTTTATCTACCTTTAAAATTTTGCTTGTTTACTACATAGACCTGTTTTTGGATTATAAAAAATATATATATAAATGTGTAGGTATATTACAACCGAAACCAAAAATATAAAAACATTATAAACTACAACCACCCACATAAAATAAACATTAGAAAATGAAAAAAAAATTGAAGAAGTAAATTTGTAAAATAAGGAGTAAAATGCCCCTATAATGAGTGTTGTTGCGCATTCCTTATTTCCTTATTTTTTGTTTACAATCTGCTTTATTTTTTTATAAAAAATTCTTTTTAATTTTTAAAAAATTTTAAGAACAAAATTTTTTCGATAAAATACATACATATACGCATTTGTATTAGTGTTCGGCAAGCCCCGATACCGAAAAGTACCGAAGAAAATTTTCGGGAGTACCGCGGTATTTCGGTACTGACGAAAAAATGAAATAATATCTCAAATATTACTGTTTAAACGTTTTCTCATTAAATTAAATCGATAAAAAATTTAAAAATGTACATAATACATATTATGAGATACTCAGTATGCTTTGTAACAGTAATCTTGCTAGTAGTTCTGAAGGATATCGTGGGATTATCATCGATTAAGTGGGATATAGTTAAATTTGGAAGTATATCGTTGGAAGGATAATGTATAAGATATTGTAAAGCATATAGCTATTTAATTCCTAAGGCTGAGCAGTAGGCGGCGCGGTGTAATGGCTAACACATCAGTCCGGTCTACTGAAGATGCTGGTTCGCTCCCAGCCGCCGAATAATCTTTTGCACTAGCTAAAGGAGAGAAATAGCTATAGCCCAGCTGCTTTACTATATCTAGGAATTTGAAGATATATCGAGGGGTTTAGAGGATAAAGGACTATAGTGGATATCGGTGTGTTAAATTGGCTGGATTAAGGAGGATATCGTTCGATATTCAAAATCTTCTCATATCCCCGTTATCCCTCAAATCTTCTGATATTTCTTCAAATTTTTCATATCCCCTAAATCCCACAAATATCCTGATCCGCTTCAACACTTAAATCGGGGATAAAAGGAGATTTTAGGGATGGCAGAAGATTTGAAGGGGAATTTTTGAGATTTTTTTTACAATATTTATTAGTTTTACTAGCAATATTTTCCATTTTTTTCTTCAAATTTCTCCAGTAGCGAAAAATCGGGAGTACCGCGGTAGTAGAACTCTGTTCGGTACGGTTCCGGTACCGGGAGTTTTTTGTCTAAAATATCGAAATTTTCGGTTTTAAAGCCGGTCGAGAACAACCAACCCTTAGTTTATAACGTTAATCTCCCAATAATTTTCTCATCTTTTCTTTCTCTGTTTTTTTACTTCCATTGTTTTAATCACTTTTTAATCTCTCCTCTATTATTTTTCTTAAAGAATGACCAATTGTCTCTCAAATATAAAAAATTTTTTTTAAACAACATTTTTTTCTTCTTCTTTTTTCCCTCTTTTTCACACACAAATAATTTTAACCAAAAAATTATATATCGTTCCTTTACTTGATTATTTTATACATTTTCTCTCTTTAAACTCTTAAAAATTAAACAAACTTCAAATAATTATCAATATTTTAGACACCAAATTTAGACTAATTTTTAGCCAAAAAATTGGAAAAAATTTTTCCTTCTCATTTTTTAGACTGATTGATTGATGGATATGATCGTTTATATATTTTTTTATTTAAAGAATTTTATTTTTACGTTAAGTAAAAAATATTTAATATGCCTTTTCTTTTTCTTATATTAATTATTTAACTAAATAAACTTGAAAAAGAATTTACAGATAGGCTTTTATAGTAAACTTAAAACTTGAATTCTTTTATAGAAAATAAACCTGGAATATTAAAACTTAAGTTTGAAATTAAAATAAGTTTTAATAAGTAAAATTTTAATTAAGCTTGGACTTGAAACTTGAATTAAGCCTGAGCTTTTATATTAAATTTCATAACTTTAAAATAAACTTGGAATATTAAAACTTGATTTAAATTTAAGCTTATTTAAGCACACCCAATTTTATTTAAGTATTTAATGTAAAATGAGAATTAATGTGTATCTATTTTTAGAATATATCTTTCTTTCTTCTCATTTTCTTCCTTCAAAAATTTTTAAACTTTTTTTAAATCTCAAATTTCCCTTCCTTTTTTAAAATAAACTTTATTTTTGTGTCCAGCCATTCCAATCCTTAGGCCAATTTCAAACCACACAACTTTTTCTTTAATTTTTGGCCGATTTGAATAATTTATATATCCATCGAAAGCTCTGGATTTGTAGATTATTTTACCTAAAAGGATTGTTCCGCTCAGATCATCACAAAAAAAGTTACAGCCGGATAAGTGAGCGTAATCGTAATTTTCGATAATTATCCGGTTGTAACTTTTTTGTGATGATCTGAACAGATAAATCTGGATCGAGAATGATCTCTATAACCATAGCTTTCGACCGATATAAGATTTTTTAAACCGGCTGAACAGTAAAAAGTTTATTGTAATGTAGGTCTTTAAAACTGAAATGTCTGGAATTGAAGCGGCAAACTCTCCCTTCTCCCACCCCCTCCCCTTCCCCCTCCCCTCCACATTTAAGCGGTTCTTTCATTTTAAAGTTTAAGTCTATAAATACTTAAATATTAAATTCCTCCTTTCCTTTCCAAAAATCTGCTCTTTTTTAGTGTCAGTCATATGATTTTTTAGCCGCACAAAACAAATTTTGTTTCTTCATCCCAACTGCTGTTTTACTCTCCCTCATCAAAACTGACAAGTTTTGAGTAAAAATGATCGAGAAAGCTGATATTATTATTTTATTACTTTTATTTTTAACAATTTTTGTTTCCAAAATTATATTTTAAAATATTTTTAAAAGAATTCTTCTCTCTCTTTTTTTTAAATTATATATTAATACCTAAATTATTTTTGAATTAAAGGGTAGAGTGAAGGGAACAATAATTAGAGTAGTACCGAACACTAAACTTGAGTAGAGTGAGGGGAAGGTGTGTAGAAAAAGAGTTTTTTTTTAATAATTTTTTTCATTAATAACTTTTTCGACATTTTTTCTATAAATTTTTCTCAGCTTATTATTAATTCCCAAAATTTCCATTTTCATCAAATTCTTGGCATCTCTCTCTTTCCCTCTCATTTTTCAATAAAAATAACCAATAAAATTTTAAAAAATGGGCATATAAAAATACAAGAACGAATATTTTATTTATAAAATTTTTATCCGGCGCCGAAACGACCCCCTTTTTCCTTAAATAAAAAGCGGCAAACACTTCTCGAATAAAAATAAAAAAAATATTTTTTACGGAAACCAAACTTATTTTTATATTTATTTTTTATTTTACTTAGGGTGTAACATAAGTTTTGATACCCGAGCATTGTTTTTCGATGAATACTTTATGGATATGGATGTTCTATATACCATTCGAAAGCTTAATTCGTATCTCGTTTGACATGTTTCAGCGTTTTTTAAAAAAATTTAAAACTTCTTAGATATACACTGATAAATGGGATATAGTCGGATATGCCAAATCCGGATCCGGCTAAATAAATTTTTTACAAAAGATCTAACATAAAATGATTATTCACAATTATTTTATAAGCCAGAATCAAAAAAAATCAGGGACAAATCTTTTTCCTAACCCAAGATATGAATTTTTAAAAAACGGGAATTTTTCACTTTTTTGTAAAATTATTTGGTCGCTAAGAGCAATTTTTCTCATTTTGTCACATTTTTGACAAAAATGTTAAAAAATATGTGATTTTCAAAAAATCATATCTCTGCTCAGACACAAAATTTTTAAATTTTGTTTTTTTATCCCAACTCAGAAAAATCCACGGAATAGTAATAAATTAATACATCTTTTGTAAAAAATTTATTTAGCCGGATCCGGATTTGGCATATCCGACTATATCCCATTTATCAGTGTATATCTAAGAAGTTTTAAATTTTTTTAAAAAACGCTGAAACATGTCAAACGAGATACGAATTAAGCTTTCGAATGGTATATAGAACATCCATATCCATAAAGTATTCATCGAAAAACAATGCTCGGGTATCAAAACTTATGTTACACCCTAAGTATATCTTAAAAAGCAACAATAAAATAATAAAATTATTAAGGTATTTAATTGGAAAATTAATTTTTAATGGGGGGGGGTGTGCAGAAAAAGAATTTTTTTTGCAAAGAATAATAATGGGAAAGAATGGAGGGAAATGGCTATAAAAATACCTACTAAAACACTATTTTCCTTGTGGAAATAATTAATAGCTAGAAATTGTTTTTTTAGAATTTTTTCAGAAATGGCAGGCATTTATTTAAAATTAATTTTTATTTTCTTTTTATTAATTTTTCTTTACACCTTTTACAGCTGTAAATTACCCCCTTCCCCTCCAAACTACCCCTTCCCTCCTCCATCATTCCTTTCAATTTGTCACCTTTAGTTTTTGAAGGCGCGAAAAAATCGCCGACTTCTATAATTTATATATCGGTTGGAGAAAATCTGGACATTTCGGCGCAATCGTTAAAGGGCTTAAATAGCCCGTATTTTGTTGAGAAATAATACATATGTATTTAATACCAAAAATTAAAAATGTGTCAAATTTTATAATGTGAAGGATTTTGAAAGGTTAAACCAGTAAATCACCTCCCCCCTCCCCTCTACTTTTCTCCGCAATTATTTAAATTAATTTTTCTGCGCCTAAATGTTTATAATTAAAAGAATTTAAAAGGGGAGGGGGGATTCTTTTTCCTTATTTTATTGTCTTTATTTTCTCTCCCCCCCCCCCTTCTCCCTTCTCCTTCTTTTCCCCGGTCTTCCACTTTTAGTCATCTAAACTAAAATTGTTCCACCTCTTCATCAATTTAAAGAAAAACTGGTTAATTGTGAAAAAATTCTTTTATTATTTTAGTCCTTTCAATCCATTTATCTCCTCCCTCCCCTTCCCCTCTCTCACCGTTAATTTTTTGAATAACGGAGAGATTATTTTGTGAAAAAATGAGTGTTAATTGTAGTTTATTTTAAAATATATTTTTAATTGTTTTAGGTAAATTACTGGGTATTTTATATTTATTTATTTTTGCTTAAAAACTTTCCGGAAAGAAATCAGAATTTACAAACTTAAGTTAAACAAAAAATTCTTTCCGGAAATTTTATTTAAAAATATTCAAAATTCTGACAATTTTACAATTCCTCCTTTTTTATTTTAATTAATTTTGTCATTTCTCCAAATTACTTTTTTTACAAAAAAATGATGAACGGAAAAAATTACATAAATTTTCTAAAAATAAAAAAATTAAACTCGTTCCCCCGTTATTTCCCTCTTTTTAAATTATCAATAAAAATTACTTTTTAAAATTTTAAAGTTTTTTTATTCACAATGGGGAATAAAAATTCATTAGTAACAGAAAATTGTCCCCAAAATTATTCTTCCCCCAATTTTACAACAAAAATTGGACAACAAAATGGATTATCCCCAAAACAACAACAGAATGGCTGGAGAAAGAAGAAAATTACAACAACAAATAATGACGAATATAATTGTTATTATTTAAATGGAAATAATAATTTTAGGTAAACTTGAGTAATAAAAAATAAAACACTAGAAAAACACTATAAATTCAGAGAAAATATCAGAATTAACCAAATTAAATTTAAATAAACATTTACAGACTTTTTTTTTAAAAACACTAGAAAAACCACTCCGGAAAGAAAACCAGAATTTTACAAACTTTAATTTAGACAATTTATAAACTCAACAAAAAAATCTCAAGAATTTCCAAATTTTTTATTTAAAACTAAAAATTCCTGAAAACACTAAAACTTTTTTCAGTCATTCACCAACAATAGCACATTCCTCAGGAGCATCCACATCATCTTCTGGATGTCCAAATAATAACAATAATATTAGCAGTAATGGCTTTACACGTGTAATGGTTAACGGGAATGCCAGTGCTCCATGCACCCCTAGAGGGGAAGTGTCCAGAAAAGGAGGGGGAGGAGGGGGAGGATTTTTGGCAAATTTGTTTCACGGAGCTGGAGGGACTTTAGGGAGGAGAACAGATAAAAAGGTGTGAAAATAAATATTTTTTTAAAATATTTTTGTGTTTAGTCAATTCCCTCAATTAACAACAACAATTCCCCCCTTTCCCCCAAAACACAACAAAAGAACAACAACGTATCAAAGAAATGGACTCCTTCCTCCCCAATCTCCCCAATCATGCCCCCACCTTCAAATCTTGAACAGTTCCAATTACTTCCCGATCGACCAGCAATTCGTTTAGATTCGCGTCTAGTTTGTAAATATGAAGTACTTTCTGTTGTTGGAAAGGGGTCTTTCTCTCAAGTATTGCGTGTTCAGGATAGAAGTGAGTAGTTTATTTGTTTAATTCTGACAATTTGGAAAAAGTAAAGAAATAAGTTACAAATTTTCTGGAAGTAAATCAGAATTCTTACAAAATTAAAATTAAACTTTTTTGCTAATTCCGGAATAAGTCTTCCTGAAGAAATCAAATTTAAAAGTCTTCTCCCCCTTTTTTACAGTCACTAAACGTTACTATGCTGTCAAACTTGTAAACACGGATCAAGATTTTGGGGCCGTAAACAACGAATTAACTATATTAGGCCGTGTAAAACACCCCTTTGTTATTCGATTGGAAGAAGTTTTTCGAAGTCCCACAAAGCTTTTTATTGTAATGGAAATGGCTTCGGGAGGGGAAATGTTTGATAGAGTTGTGGTAATCAAAAAAATAATTTTACTTATTTTATTTAAAATTTTCTTAGGCAAAAGGACGATATACAGAATGTGAAGCACGTTTAGCAATTAAAATGTTATTAACTGGCCTAGATTATTTACACAGAAATTTAATTACACATAGAGACTTAAAACCCGAAAATTTGCTTTATAGGCAAGTTTTGAATTGAAAAACAAAATTTTTTAAAATATTTTTTAGCGATACTAGACCTGATGCCCGTCTTTTAATTACTGATTTTGGACTTGCAGTGAGTAGAAAAATTAAATAAAAATTAAATTTTTTCTGTTAAGAAGCAAACAAAGAGTCAAGATGAAAGAATGACAGAAACTTGTGGTACTCCAGAATATATTGCCCCAGAAATTTTATTGAGAATTCCATACATGAATAAAGTTGATTGTTGGGCTGTTGGGGTTATTGGTAAATTTTTGAAAGTTTTAACCAGAAAAAAATAATTTAGCATATATTTTAATGAGTGGAATAATGCCCTTTGATGATGATTGCCGTTCCCGTTTATATACCCACATTGTAATAATATTTAAAATTTATTAACTAAAAATGTTTTTTTGTTATAGATAACAGCTAATTATATTTATTACCCTCAATTTTGGAGTGGATCAGAACAAGCAAAACATTTTGTCGATTCTCTATTAGGTAGGAAAATTTAGAAAAAAAATTACAAATATCCGGAAAGAAAAAAGAATTTACAAACAAAGTTAAACCAGAAAACAGAATATAACACTTAAACAATAATTTACAAACCTTCCGTAAACAAAAAGAATTTTTAACACCATCAGGAAAGAACCAGAATTTGCAGACATTAAGTTAAATTTATAAATTCAGAATTGTTAACATTCCGGAAAGAAAGAGTTTACAAATGGTTACAAAATCATCTACAAACATTCCGGAAAAAAATCAGAATTTATTTCTTTCTGAAAACAAAAATTTACAAACAAAATCAGAATAAATATTTTCAGAAACAAGTCCAGATTTTCGTCCTTCAGCACAAGAAGCTTTACATCATCACTGGGTTACCGGTGAAAGATTAATTCCAATTAACAACACATCACTGGGAAGAAAACAAATAAACCAAATTGATATTAGAAAGGATTGGATAGACGAAAAAGAAAGGGATATATTAGATGGAGGAGACATTACAGATTACGAGACTAATGAAAATGGAGGAGGAACTGGAGGAGGGGCTATGCAAAGGGTAAATTATTTACAGACTTTCCGGAAAGAATCCGGAATTAAAAAAAAATAAAATTAAATCTTTTCTCCAATTTTAAGACAAAATCAAGTCGATCAGTTCGAAGCGTTACCAGAAGCGACCACGGCCATAGAGTTGACCCAAGAGAAGTTGAACAATTAGCAGAAGACCTTCAAAGGCTCGCTAAACAACAAAAACAACCTCTTCCCCCACCTCACCATCAAAAACACAATTCTTCTTCCTCATCCTCTCACCACCAACAACAACAACAGCAAAACAGACAAAAACATTCAACAAGTCAAAATCGTAGTGGTGTTGGTCGACTTCATCCTCAAACCAATGGAAATAGCCAAAAAACTAAAAACTACGGGATAATTTGAGTTTTTTGTTGGTCAAAAAACTTCTTTTTGCCTTTTTTTTTTTATTATCGAGCTTTCTTCCAAAAACTATCCAAAGAAACGAAGAAAACATTTTATTTAAAATTATATATTTAGACTCTTCTCCCTCAGAAAGTTGGAGGATACTCAAAATTCCCTCATTCTGATGAATATTCCTGTCTTCTATTTAGACTTTCCGATATTGAAGAGGCATTTGATCGTGGTTAACACTTTTTCGAATGGTCAATTTTTCGATTACTTTCCCTGTTGTTGGAAACCCCCCCCCCCCCTCCCTCTCGTTCTTGGAACCTTTCCCAGCACCCTTACAGTTACCGGGTCTCGCGCCTGAACCCTTATAGGACACGTCAAAAATTTTTTTCACATTTTATCGACCCAACCCTCAATTAATCTTCGATCAGATGCCAGTTTAATATATTCCCAAATTTTATTTCCTCAAAGTTGTTTCCACCTCTTGAGCTCAATCAAATATTACCCAGTAAAAAATCTAAATATTCTGACACCAACATCCCTTTTTTTAATTTTACTTCTAAAATATAATATTACTCGGCCTTGCATTATTCATAATTTAGTTTATATTGCTCATTTTTTTAACAAATACTCGATTTTTTGAAATTTAATTAATGACAAAAAATATACCAAAGAGAAATAAATAAAGCAAATTATTAGAGGAAAAAAAGTTGAGAATTAATATGTAGAATATAAAGACAAGTTCTTATTTTACAAAACTAGCAACTTAAAAACTTATTGTTAGCATGTAACACTAGAGATTAGTTTTACAATCTACTAAGGTTAGTGGGATGTGAAACTTTTTATTGAAATTTCCTTCCCCACCAAAGCTGCTTCGAAACAAAATTTTTTTCGAAAATCGGAAATTGAAACAGCTCAGTTCCCCCACCTCAACCAGATGCTCTGCCGCATAGTTACAACATCCCCCTTATTAGTTAGAGTTTCCAAGCCTATCCCAACAAAACTCGAAAATCACAATTTTTAACCCTTGATTAGTTAATAATAACATTAATCACAACACTCCGCCCCCCCCCCAGAAAGTCAATTTTTAAAAAATTATTTAAAAACAAAACAAACACTCATTTCTTTATTCGCTACCGGATTTAAATTTTACAAAATTTACTTTAAAAAAAGCGAGAAATGGATCAGTACATATAACAGTTGGATTTAAAGATAGAATTTTTTAGAAAATAAAGTTTGCAGATAATAATCGTCAAAATTATTATCTTCAAAATATTTCAAAAATATTTTAAAAATTAAATCTTTAAATCCAACCATTAAAAAATTAGAGACCGGACTGGGAGGGTCGTATAAAAATCGAGGTGTGAACATATCGGGATTGCTGTATGAAAAATGTCCTCTTGCGTGCTTACGCCGGTTCTATTAGGTTGTGTCATAAATAATTAGCCCCCCTTAAATCATTAAAGTTTGAAAATGTTTATCTCAATGTTCAGATCTCCAATCTGTTTAATTTTTTTGACATTTATTCACAATAATGCCTTCTTCATTTTCTGAAAGATTTGAAATTTTTTCTTTATTTAAAATTTTTTTATGAATTTTTAAAGTTTAAGGCAAAATTATGAAATTAGCGTCCAGTTCAAATATGATATTGAACTTGGACATTCGGAAAAGGAATCATGGCGCAAAATATGCATAGCGAAGTATGAGGATGTTATCTCGTATTCCACAGAAAAAAGTTGGCTCTCCAAATAAAAGAAAGGTAGAGAGGAGCTGAAAGACAAAAAACATCTTGGATGCCAACCAACGATAGATAAGAATGCCGTTCTCCCTTGAATCAAAGCCAATCCAAAAAATAAAATGTGTATATTGGGGCAGGCACTCACCTGCTCACTTACAAAAATTACCATAATTTTACTTGAAACGGGAAACAAGTTAAGAAGGGTCGATTGATACACCGTGAATTGTCGCAAAATCAACTGATTTCATAGTTTTGCCTTAAATTTTAAAAAATCGTAAAAAATTTGTAAGTAGAGGAAAAATTTCAAATCTTTCAGAAAATGAAGAAGACATCGTTGAGAATATATGTCAAAAAAATTAAACAGATTGGTTTTCAGAACAGTGAGATATGAATTTTCAAACTTACATTGTTTAAGGGGGGCTAATTATTTATGACACAACCTAATAAAACATAAAAACTCCTTTCTTCAATAGGACAAAGTACAGGCCAAGACCAAGTGGCTGTAGGTCCCGAAATCAGGAGCAGAAACCCCGAAATAGTTACCCCTGTTAAACAGATAATTAATCAAGAGGGGGCAATTATTGAGAGTGCCTAATTATTCGAGTATAAGGTAACTGGGATTTCTTGTTGTAGATTTCGTCTCTGTCCGATCTCTAATTAAAACCTAAAGAGAAAAAATAGACCCCACCCCTTGAATCGATTTTTTGAATTTTTTAAAATTTAATTTTTAGTCCAAACACTTCCCATGGGTTTTACAAGGAATAAAAGAAGGAAAAAAAGCTTAATAGGAAAACTAGAAAAAAATTAATATCACTTTAAAAGACTATTAACAACCGCATTTGCATTTAAATTACGAAGGTCATGGTAAGTTTGCCCAGTTCCAACAAAAACAATTGGCTGTCCAGTTATATAAGTCATTGAAACAGCCGCTCCAACCTTTGGGAAAAAAACTATTAAAAGCAAAAACTAAAAATATTATATAACAATAGAAGGATTGGAGGGAAAGGGGAGAGACTTTACTTACCTTTTTTCTGAATTTCTCTCATTCTGTCAATGGCATCAGAAATTTTTTTGAAAAAAATGTTCGAATGCGGGAATCAAAGGAAAAATAATGACGAAAATCCCAAATTTTGAAACAGCTATGGTTGAACTCCCTCAATAAAGGAATTCCCTCACAAATTGAGTGTCAAAAATAAAAGGGAAAACACACCTGGGAAAGAATATTTTAAAAAATAAAAAGTAGGTCTTCAGATCCCCCCCCCCCCTCCCCCTTCAAAATAGGGCCCGAAATATAAATAAAAAAACCTTATCATCAATCGTATCAAACTTTGTCAAAACAATTCCATCAATTAAACGTGCCTTATCACCAACAGAAGAATGGTCAGCTAATGCTTGATTAAATTTTGTAAGTTGATCAACTGCTTCATTACCAACTAAAGCTTCACCAACAAAAAGAACCAAATCAGGATTGTTAACGTTAATTAACTAAAAGAAATTAAAAATTTTTTTATTAAGTGAGAGATCAGGGAGATAATGTTTGGCGTTGGCGCACACCCCCATTTTTAGCCCCCTTGAAATCCGGCTACGCCCTTGATAGGCACTAGGGCTGTTGGTGACCGGCTAATTTTTGCCTGTGGCGCACAAATGGAGTGAAAATAGCAAAAGTGAATCAACAACCCTAATAGGCAACCCATTTAGCATTCTATCCAGTGTGTGAGTGAGCCTATACTGGAGAAGATGTATTAGTCATTGCCTTAGAAAATAATATTTCTGGGAGGGCTCATATTTATTAAAATTTGAAAAAAAACTTTTTTTAACCTTGCTAAGAGCACGCATTAAAGGTTCATTATCTTGCATACGCCCAGCTGTATCAACCAAAACAACCTCAATATTACGTTCAGTTGCCAAATTTATAGCTGCCTGTGCAATTGACGCAGGATCTTTTCCATAGCCTTGTTCAAAAAGTGTTACAGACTTAAAAAAAATTTTTTTTGCAAAGAAAAAACTGTTATGCTGAAGTAATATCAAACGTCGAAATAATAAACCCCTAAAAGACACGAAGAAATACCAAAATGTGGATTGCTATAACAAGATCGGCTAATGTTCGACTTTGGCAGTCAAATAGAGAATAAAAGAGCTACACTTTGGTTGAAACAACGTTTCACATTTGGGTATTTTCGCAGCTTTTGGAGGTTTGGTAGTTCAACGTTTGGTATTACGGCGCTCTCCAAAAAACTCTTTCTCTCTCACATCGAGATGTAAAGCATTAAGATGGTGTACATGTGTACGAAGTTGTTCTACAGCACCAGCACGAAAAGTATCGCCAGCAGCGATTAAAACACGATGTCCATTTTCATTTAACCAAAAAGTAATCTATCAAAAGTTAAAAATTTCCAAGTAGAAAAATTTCTTTCTAAAAAAACCTTTGCTAAATTTGTTGATTTTCCAACTCCATTTACTCCGCAAAAGACAATTACATATGGACGATTTTCATTTTTGGCATCAACAATATCACGTAGAATGTTGACACGACGTTTTGGTGTGAGTAACTATAATAGAATGTTTCGGAGAATTGCCCTAGTATTCCAAAATATGGATATTTGACTGAAAAGAAATGACGGGATTGGGGTGCACCCTACCCCTAGTTGAGTTGGACCACATTATAAGACGACCTTTTGGTCTAAAAAATTGTAACTTATAATGAAAGTATATTAAATAGAAAGTAAAGCAGTAACCCAGCAGCTAACCAATTTTACTCGTATCAAAAGATTGACATGAGTATCTAATTATGGATGTATATATCTAAAAAATAAAAAACCAAACCTGAACAAGAATTTCTCGAACAGCATCTTGAACAATTGAAGTAACCCGATTAAATGTCCCAACAACTTTTCCTTCTAATTTAGCACCCACAGATTCACAAATTTTTTGTGCAGGTTCCGAAGCTACATTTTTGGCTGGAAAGAAAAAATTTTGATTTGAATAAAAAAAATGAGACAAGATGCAGAAAAAAACTCAAGAGATAAAATGTCATAAACAAATGTCAGTGACATTTGTTATAAGACAAAATGTCAAATATAAAAACCCCAAAAAATAAATTAAAAAAAAAACAAACTAATAAGAATTTCATTCATCTTTTCCAAAGCAGGTTTAATATCATCAGCAGTAAGTTGTTTGTTGCCCACCAAAGATTTAAATGCAGAAAACCATCCTTGATTAGATGCTAATTTTGTGCTAAATTAAAAAATAGATATTGAAAAAGAATTAAAAAACTTTTTAGTAGCTCCAGCATTTTTCTCAAATTCAACAACCTCATCTAAACCTGGAAGATCACCATGTAGCTTTCCAATAAATTTTTTCTTAAAAGAATAAAATTAGAGAAACGTTTAAAAATCCTTCTATTTAAGTATGAGTTTACAAAAATAAATAAACCCTAAAGCTCGAATAATTACCCGAAGTAATTATTGTTTCAACCTCTCACTGGAGGGGGTAATTATTTGAGAGGGGGCAATTATTCGAGCATCTACGGTGGTAATAATTCATTTGATACACCCCAGCCGACTTACAGAGATGGATAAATTCTTGAACCCGATCTGTTTGGAAATTTCGATTTCTAAAGTTTTTTCTTGCGGCTTCCAATTTTAGTGATTTTTTCAATTCTCTATTCCAGATTCGAAGATTTTTTATTTCGAAATTGCTGATTGGAACAAATGAAGAAAATAAGTTAGCTACCCAGTTTTATATTTATTTCAAAAAATAAAATTTCTAATTTGCGGAAAAATTTTGCGGAATTTGCTCGACATAATTAACCGAAAAAATGTTTAATATAAAAATAACCAAAAAAATTACATTTTCGTCATAAATTTTGCTTGTTTCCACATTATTAT
Organism: Meloidogyne incognita; assembly: GCA_036172945.1. Lineage (NCBI taxonomy): Eukaryota > Metazoa > Nematoda > Chromadorea > Rhabditida > Meloidogynidae > Meloidogyne > Meloidogyne incognita. The sequence continues at coordinate 4,864,867 of JARQAC010000002.1, forward strand.
TGTTACTTTCACCGCCATTTTTTACATCCTCAACAGCACTATAATCCAATAATTGAGCATCTTTTTGTGTTCCAGCCAAATCCCATTTACGCTCTTTTTTACCTTTTTTCTTTCCAGCATCGTTGTTAATATTTTCTTTATTGGCTCTGAATTTGGGAGTTTTAATCAAATTTTTAAAGTTTTTGTCTTTTAAGCAACCAAAAATCCGCAAGACATACTAATTGTAAGTTTGTGAAAAATAGTTTCTTTTAGACAGCAGCCTAACCCGATAAATTATAATGAAATCTAAGCTCAGTTTTCTGGAAAATAATTTTAAATGCAAAATTTAAATATACTTTTTCTCTCCTTTTCCCTTCATTTTTTGAAGAAAAGCATTTTTATTTCGCAAAATTTCTTCATCTTCATCGACCTTATTTTGAATTGAACCTAAATCAGTAGACAAACCATTCTGCACTGGGAGTGATTGTTCTCTAAAGAAGAAAAAATTTTAAAAACAAATTTAATTTTTATAAACATATTTTCTTCTTCATCTTTCCCAGCCTTCTTTTGTTGTTCACCACACTTTTTATCACGTTTTTGTGGTTTGGAATCTTTTGAATTTTCAATAAGTGAAGCCACTGTCTTTTTTGACTTTTCAGTTTCCTAAAAATTAGTTTATTAAAGAATAATATTGACTTAAAATTTTTGGAATAATTTCGGAATACTAAACAGACTCCGATTGGGACAAATTATATGTCATTCGATTCAGCTCGCCGAGCTGAGTTGAATGGCATCAAAAAATCGATTGGGACGTAACTATGGGCCGAGATACAGGGCTCGAAATGGTCAAAATCCATAGGGACCAAGCACTTTTTTGGGATGAAAAATTCGAAAATGCAAATTATACCTCATTCGAAAGAGCTCATCGAGCTGAGTCGAATGACACCAAAATCACCGGGATTGAACAAGTTTAAACAAAGTTACAACACAAAAAACAAGCAACATAAACCTATGGGGCGTCGGCGAGGCGCTTGTGCAAAACCCTGCGCTTCGCGCAGGGTTTTGCGGCACGCGCCTCGCGGGGAGTCTACGGGTGCTGGGTCTGGGCTCGTAACATAAACCTATTCCTATCTCCCTTGCTCTGGACGTATTTGGGGCCTCCGTAGCAGCAAAAATCTCCACAGATGCCATAAGTAAGGAGCTAAAATAAAAGATCATAACTTTGTCCAATCAAGTTAGATTTCGTTGATTTTGGTGTCAATCGACTCAGCTCGATGAGCTCTTTCGAATGAGGTATAATTTGCATTTTCGAATTTTTCACCCCAAAAAAGTGCTTGGTCCCCCCTATGGTTTTTGACCATTTCGAGCCCTGTATCTCGGCCCATAGTTACGTCCCAATCGATTTTTTTATGTCATTCGACTCAGCTCGCCGAGCTGAATCGAATGACATATAATTTGTCCCAATCGGAGTCTGTTTAGTATTCCGAAATTATACCAAAATTTTTAATCGAGAACGGTCTCACAGGGTAACATTCTTAAAATTTTGGAGCTTAAAAACAGACAGAAATAGGATTTATGGAAAAGTGGAAAAATCTTTTATCTGTTCTGAGGATCATGAGATGCTATAAATAGATCTAAACAGACAAGAAAGCTTACCACGGTTGATTACAGCTAGCGTTAAAGGGACTTGAGAAATCCCCGAATCCGATATTCGAATAACTAATACGCCAACTCTAATCACAGCCACCGTTTTGCAAATCTAAACAAGATTACATAGTAAAAAAAAACCAAAAAAATAAAAGCGGAAACAGAAGAACGATTATTTTGAATATACCCAAATTTAAAAACAAAAATAACCTGGAAAGTTCTCGGCTTTTTAACTTCAACATGAAGTTGAGAAGACTTGACATTATTTAAAATACTTTAAAAAATAAATTAATAAAAATAAAAAGATTTTAAAAGAAACCTTAAATATTCATTCGAAAACGAAGCAAAAAGTTTAGGCCCTTTTTCAAAATATATATTAGCATTAGAAAGTACATTTTTATACAAATCTCGGAAGCGTAAATGTACTTCTGTTAGCAACTTGTCTGCATAGGCTAATTGAACAACGCTTTGATAAACAATCTAAATAAAATTTAAAAAAAGGAAAAAATTCAGCTTTATCGAGATACACAACCAGCCAGATCGGACGGGTACTCCCAGCAAACAACTTGGTGAAAGGGTGTTTTGCTTGTTTTAAGTAGTTATAATATCGAAACAAAATCGTCCTGGTCATAAAAACATGTTTAAGATTTGTCAGTTACATCCTGGCTGTATATTCCCACCGAGATCGGAACTCGAGTTATATACCATTCGATTCGTCTCGCCGAACTGAGTTCAGATACTCGCTGATGTGAGATATAGGCCCTCGAAAATCGAAAAACCATAGGGGGGAGTAAACACCTTTTTGGGGTGCCATCGGGCAGTCACCTAAACATCTTCCAAAAAATTTAAAAACTCTACACAATTTGAACTTTCCTTCCCTCCAACTAAAACAACTTCTAAAAAACAAAAAATATGTAGCCTACCAAAAGTATCAGATCAAATTCATTATCCATCTTGTATTTAATCGTTTGACCACCACGAGAATAATTATTAACACTTCTCTGTTGAACAACCACATTTTGTATAAACTCGTTTACAGTCGAATTTAATACTTCCTGTCCTTCATTAAAACACCACAGAACAAAACCTCCTTTGCCGAATATTGTAAATAATTGTATCATACTTTTAAAAAAACTCTAAAAATTGAAAAGAAAATTAAAAATACATATTATCGAAAAAAAGAAATGAAATTTATGTATTTTTCATGAAACAGAATTAGTAAGTTTGTTAAGAGCAAAGGTGATATTTTACAATTCTATTTTCTTTTTGAGGAAGAAAAACGGGTGGCATGACTTTTCGTCAATAGAATTTCCGTCAATGGACTTTCCGTCAATACTTTTCGTCAATGGATGTCAGCGGACGTCAATGCGTCAGCGCCTTACGTCAGCGGGCTCTAGTCAATAAATTTTAGAAAAATTCTACAATAACAGAACATGTGGAATATTGGAAGAAGTGTTCGGCAAATTGATTTTTTCGGTATCGGTACCGGGATTACCGAGAAATCCCGATAACGAAAAGTACCGAATGTCAAAATAACTAGAGGAAGTCTGGATCCAGGCCGAAGTTTCATCACATGTAACTTTTTGTAGAGTGCTCGTTGTCAGATCATTTCGGTAAAAGATTTCGGTAAAAGAAGTGTGGAAATTCCTGTTCATTACAAGACCCTTTCGATCAAAAATAACTGAAAAAATTAATTTTATTTAAATTTTTTACAGTTAAAAAAATGACAATTTTACACAAATCTGCAGGTATTTTTATTGTCAGTGCAAAGCGTTGTGCATTTGGCGCTTTTGGAAAAACATTAAAAAACTATACGGCGACAGACTTGGCAGAAATTGTATCAAAAGCAGCGTTAAAAGCTTCTTCAATTTCTGCAGAAAATATTGACCACGTTATTTTTGGTTTATTTTTTTTGTTAAAAATTTTGTCAAATTATTCTTTTTAAAGGTAATGTTATACAATCATCCAAAGATGCTGCTTATCTTGCTCGACATGTCGGTCTTCGTGTGGAAATTCCTGTTCATGTTCCTGCCGTGACAGTGAATCGACTTTGCGGTTCTGGATTTGAAGCGATTGTGCAGGCCGCTCAGGTTTTTGTTTAACAATTAAATTACGCTTTTGTTGGGGCATAGGTTTATCCCCGATTTGTTGAATTAGTCAGATTTTTTCATTTTTCAACGTAGCACAATTTTGTAACTTTTAAGGAGAAAAGGAAATGAACGAGAGGGGATAGCCCAGAACTTGTGTGGCTATGTATAACTTTGGTCCTACATGTTTAAAAATCAATTCTGCTCTAATAGCCCTCCTTATGTTAGAATATTTCCATATATGGGGGCCCTGGTGGCCACCATATAATCCCTTGTTTCATGTCCACCAAATGGATATTCAAAAGTTGAAAAAATTTATATTAAATTATAGCAAATTATTTCTGGCGATTCTAAAGTTGTTTTGGCTGGTGGGACAGAATCTATGAGTCAAGCTCCTTTTGCTGTTCGAAATATAAGATTTGGTTCACAGCTTGGAGTTAATTATGAGGTTATCTTTTTTTTTTAATTTATGCTAAAAACTTTTTTTTAGTTTGAAGACGTTCTTTGGCAAGGATTGATTGATCAACAAATAAAAACGCCAATGGGAATTACTGCTGAAAATTTGGGTGAAAAGTATAAAATAACACGTCAGGAAGCTGATGAATATGCTGCCAAGTCACAACAGAGATGGCGACTAGGTTTTGGATTTTTCGTAGCTGGGATGTGGGTCTTTATCAGAGATCTAGATTAGAGTTGGGGGGGGGGGGGGGGGGGCAAAATATTCATATCGGAAAGGTCTGGATATCTGGAACTTTTTGGTTCGGATATCGGATCTAATATCCGGGGATTTCCCAGAATCCGCTAACCAAATGATGGCAAAAGGCATTTTTCGAATTCAGAAATCAAGAATGCCTGGAATTGTTTTTTAGGAATTGACTTATTTACCTACTGATAAATATTATTTTCAATTTTTAGCAAATAATGCAGGCTATTTCAAATCAGAAATTGAGCCAATTAAAATCAAAGGGAAAAAGGGTGCTGAAACATTATTTGAAGTTGACGAACATCCACGGGAGGTTTCTGCTGAACAACTTGCCAAATTGCCACCAGTTTTTAAGGTTTATGCTTTTCCAAAAATTATAACTCTTGGGTAATACCCTTCCTTTTTTGCTTGAAGTACTGAACATGGTCAGGCTTCCTTCCTCAACTTCACTCTTTTTCTCTATGGCATTCAAGCAGTCAATAAAAAGAGTTTATCTGACAATTTTTAATATTTAAGTATAATTGCACGAGGTCGTGATTTTCGCCCATTTTTCAATATCAATCTTGGTTAGATCCGGCCCCTGTACTCGCTAACATAAACACATCGCCGAGGACCGTGGCCATTCGGAGCTAAACCTCGATCTCTTGCAACTCTACTTTGAGGAAAAGCGAGAGGGGCAAAATTGAATATCACAGAAACCTTTTAAAAATTTTTTTAGAAAAATGGACTTGTCAATGCTGGAAATGCTTCGGTTTATATTTTTTAATTTTTTTAATTTATTCTTTTTTTAAAAAGGGTGTTTGTGATGGTGCAGCTGCTGTTATTGTGGCCGATGAAGAATCTGTCGAGAAACATCATTTAACTCCACTTGTTCGTATTTTGGGTTGGCAAAGTGTTGGATGTGATCCAACAATTATGGGGATTGGACCAGTCGAAGCAATTCGTATTCTTTGCAAAAAGTCTGGAGTTGAATTGAATAAAATTGATTTAATTGAGGTTTTTTCTTGAGAATTTTTTATTAACTAATGGGGAATTTTGAGGGGTTTCCTTTCTTCCGTTGCTGTCTTATCCATTTTTGTTGTTTTTTCTTTAATGTTTCTAAAATCACCAATTTTGGCTCTTGTCCAGTTTAGGCGTCCAAAACCACTTTTATACGTCCATACAACTTTTTATACTCCAAAGAAAAGTTTATAAATTTAAACAAATATTTATGCTTCCAATCTATGGCCAGTTTATGGTTATGCGTTTTAAGAACGATCCGGTATAATGCTTGTGTACCATATACCTAGGTGAGAGGAGCTCTATTTCCATTGATTTTATGGTACTATTGTGGACCTATCTTAAATAGAAGTGGTACACATACTGAATGTGGCACATACTGAATGTGGCTTATCGCCATTGATTGGATGCACAAAAGTCGTATGGACGCCTAATCTGGACACTAACAATTATATCTGCAATTTATATATTTTTATTTGGGGGCTTAAAGGATTATTTTCAACTACCGTAAAATCTTTAATAAAATGCCCATCCATTTTATTTTTCAATCATCTCCAAAAGTCTATTAGAAATTTTACGGTATATTTATAGTAGCAAAGAGTAAGTTGATTCTATACACTCTTAAAAAGGCTTGCAGATATAAGTTTGCTTGTTTTAGAAACATTAAAGAATATCCTTGCAAAACATTTTTGAAGTTTTTATATTTTTTATTATCAAAAATGTGAATGAATGAATTGAGAAGAAAAATAGGGTTGGTGGTTCCTGGAAAATTATTGGATATTCGAACCTTTTTTGAATCCGAATAGAAGTCTTGATGCGAAAAGAAATTTTTCCTTTTAAAGGTAAACGAAGCATTTGCTCCGCAAGTTTTATCTGTTCAACGCGAATTAGGAATAGATTTGGATCGTCTAAATGTTAATGGGGGTGCAATTGCTTTAGGACATCCATTGGCAGCAAGTGGTGCTCGTATAACTGCTCATTTAGCTTATGAATTAAAGTTAGTTTTTAAATTATTTTTGGTTTAATTTTAAGAAAGAGAGGGGTAAAAGGTTTGGCCACGGGTAGGCATCGACCTTCCAACCTTTCCTGGCAGTTATTTCTATGGGCTTTTGTGCTTTCAAATCTTTTCTTTTTTAATATTATATAAGAGTTTTGAATACTTTATAGCAAGGGCGTATTCAAGGGGATTAGCCCCCCCCCCCTCGAAATCAACCTCCTGGCTATGCCCTTGCTTGCTAGCTGGATCTCCATTATTCCTTAAGATCTTAATTTTTATGAAAAATTTTTTTGTAGAAGAAGAAATGTTCGTTATGGAATTGGTTCTGCTTGTATTGGAGGTGGTCAAGGAATTGCTTTGTTATTTGAAAATGTTCAATAATGAAAAAGGGAGAGTTATTGGAATACATGTATTTTTAAAAAAATATTTTAATCAAAAAATATTTTTAAATAATCTAAATTTTTGAAAAATTGCTCCAATAAAATTTTTTAAATTTTTTTCTGGTATAAAGTAATAATAGCCCCCCCCCCCTCTGAAATCGACCCCTGGCTATGCCCTTGATACTGATAATACCCCCGTCCGTACTTTTTAAGTATTCCAAAAAATAGTATTTTTCCCACACATTTTTCTGTTGCAAAATATGATGTATGTACTTTTTATCTTTCTAATTTGTCAAAAAATTATTTTCTCGCAAAATAAACAACAAAAAACCTGTCCAATTTCTGTCCAATATTATTGATTAGAAAAAAGACCCGAAAAATTTTTTTGTTGCAGGAAAAAAAGGAAGAAGATCATTTGGGACTTTGGGGGCTGTAAAAGTGTGTGTGTTGTTTAATAGGTAAAGTAGAAAGGTGAAAAGAGGAGAACTTTTTATATTTACTTAAAAGCTTGAGAGTATCTTTGTTAAAAATGAGAAAAGGAGGATCATATTACTTTATCCTAAAAAAATATTTTTTTCGCTTATGGCCTATTGATTAATCATGAAGAAAAACCGGAGCTTTCCTTTGTTTATTTTAAACCAAAAACACTTGCCGTGTTGAACTTCGAGATTGTCCCTTATATATTTTTGTACATTCATTTGAATAGAAGATGAAGGCACTGTTGTGTTGTAGTGTTTAACGCGTCTGAGTGCCTATGGGGGCTGGATTTGCTTGGAGATTTTTATTGTTTTTTTAAATTTAAGTACCAGGCTCTAAAAAATATTTAGATAAATGTCCCTAATATTCCCTACTTTTTTATTATTTTTATTCCCTTTAATTACTTTTACATTGGCTGATTCTGCCCTCAAAAGTTTTTTTTGTTTAATTATTCTAAAATAATTTTTATTTTATTGTTTTTAGACCGTTGTTACAGTTGTGCATCTGAAAATATGAAAGAAGTAAATTAGAAAATGAAATAAAAAAATTTTATACATTAGAACCTCACTATCAGTTCTGGGTATTGGGTATTTTGTGGCTCAAGCTCCGACCTTTTTCAAATTCTTGGCTCCAAAGCCGGTGATTTTCGGAAATGCTCATGGTGGCTTCGGACAATTGAAAATTAAAAAAAAACCCTTAATCAATGAGTACTATTTCATCGTGGGGGGGGGGGGGGTACCAAGGGACTAAGGGGAAGTAAAGGCCTGACTTTATTTATTTAATTTAAAGGATTTCATTTCACGTGATCGAGGTCCGCCTGGACGTGTTAAAGAACCTAAACTTTATGATTCGGTTAAATGTTTTAAATTTTTTAATAAAATAATTCTTTTTAGATGTGTGATTTAGATTCTTGGTTAATAAGAGATAAAAGTTCGGTTGATTGTAATGGACCTTGTTTTAAATGGCAACAAATTTTAAATAATTCTGGAGTTTTATCGTATTCTACAATACGTGATTGTTATGAAAGGGTGAGGGAGAAAAGGAAAATAATACACCGTAAATGTCTTAATAGAAGCCCCTCTCTAATAGAAGCCTATTCAATATTGAAAGCCCACTCAATGGGAACTATTGAAAAATAACCGCCCAGGGCACCTCTATTGGGACAAATATATGGATTAAAATTCACTTTTCTTTCAAAAATAACAGAGTAGGAGGAAATTTTTTGAATTTTTTTCCTTAAAATTCCTCTAGAAATGTCATTTTATGGTGTGTGTATACCCCCAAAAACCACGAAACTTAAAATGGTAGGGGAATGGGGTTTTCGAATTCTTTCGAGTTTGGGATAAATGGGAAAAATCGTTCGGTTTTTTCTTACACTCCCCCTCCACTCCACATTTAAGTGCATAAATTAACCTTTGTGGTGAATTTAATTACACCAAATTAACACATTACAAGATTTTTAATTACACACTTTAAGAAAATTTTTTTTAGCTTTTTGACCAAACAAACAATCGCCCAACCCCATCAACTTCAATTCCAAATTATACCACACAATGTAAACATTCTATTCGAGAATTAGATTGTTTGGATAAAACAAGTGTTGAAGAACATACTTGTTTTTGTTCTGGTGATTTTTGTAATTTTGCAAGGAGGGAAGAATTTAAAAATTTGGTGGTCATTTATTTTGCAATTATGCTCATTTTAAAAATAATTTTAATTAATTAATTAATTAGCTTTGTGACATTCGTGACAGGAACAGGAAATTAATCACTCCGCCCTTTCTATAGGGGAATCCAACCAAGCATTCCCCACTACTCTAAAATTCCCGGTGGAAATTGTTATGCACTGCTGGGGTTAATCTGTTTTATGTCCATTTAAGCTGCCTTTCGACTGAGTTTTACTTTTCGAATTTAATTTGAAAATGTCGGCACAGCTACTAATATTTTTTTATTATATTTGATCTCTATATTTTGATAAACCTACTATATTTTTTATTGGAGTTTTTACGATAACTCGCTCCAAAGTTGCCCTTTTTCCTAATTTTAATACGATCCAGTGATGAAAACAAACAAAATTATGAGAGTTTTCATGTGTTATTTTGATTTACTCCTTAAGTATTCGGGAAGGTTCCCTAACGTTTCGTCACTGAACCTTTCGTCACCGAACCTTTCGTCAAAACCTTTCGTCACTGAACCTTCCGTCACCAAACCTTTCGTCACTGAACCTTTCGTCACCAAGACTTTATTTTTAAAAATCAAATAAGAAGTTGTCAAAAATGACAAATTGATCATAATCGGTAATTTAGTTATATTTACTGTGTTGCTAAATGATAGGAGACAGTACGTAGGTACCAATTGGGTCATTAGCTCGCTGAGCAAATTCAGCAAATATTTGTTGCAAATTTTGATCTTGAATGACATAAACCGACTTCCGCTTAAGTCCCTTTCCTCGGATACCGTTTGCCGGTGCATTATTATTAGGGTTGCCGTTTTCGAGTCGGGCCGACGGTCGAGGCATTTTTTTTCGGGCTTGTTTTTATCGAGTCGGGCCGGTACGAGTCTTTTTCGGGCCTAACTTTATCGAGTCGGGCCGATACGAGTCTTTTTCGGGCCTAAATTTATCGAGTCGGGCCGGAACGAGTCACTTTCGGGCCTGACTTTATCGAGTCGGGCACCGAGACATTTTCGAGTCTTTTTTTTAAAAGATTTATTTAAAAATAATTAGTGGATTTGGAGGGATATCTCTGAATTAAAAGGTATATCGATGGATCAGGAGGGTAAAGGAAGGGCTGAAGAGAATTGAAATGGATATCAGTGGATTTGAGGGATTAAGGTGATTTAAATTATCGGAGGATTGATGTGAGATATTGCTAGATTTGGTTTTATTAAAGGAGATCAGATGATTAAGGGGTTCAGGATCGTATATCAGATGATTAAGGTGATATATTGTAATGGGATTTAGAAGGAATGAGGAGATTTGAAGGGATATCGGGACAGTAGAAAGGAAGAAATCTGGCCACTTAGTCTTCCAAAAGTCTTAAACTTTTCGACTCCGGCGGTGAAAAGGATGAAATCACTGATATACCTCCAAATTACTGGTGCCACTTAAATCCACACTTAATCCCTCAAACCACCTTATATCCTCAGATTACCCCTTATATCCCGGATGGTGGAATGGTGGACTGCGGGTTGCCTAAGATTGCGTGTTTTTTGACTTGTAGATTTAAGATTGCGATTGTGGATTTTAATGTTAGAATTGCTGACTGCGGAAACTTCCAGACTCTCAAAGATTGAGTTTCAAAAGTTCAAATGGGACGGGATCCCGCGGGATATATCCCGTAAATCCCAATAATCCAGCTTGCCACTTAAAGCCAGTAAGTTCGAGATGTGAAGCAAAATATGGAGCTAAAAATTCTTCCTTTCAGCGCCGCAGGCGAAAATTTTTCGAATTTTGGATGGCCAAAGAGCCAGATTTCTTCAATTTTTGACCATCGAGTCTTATTCGAGTCGGGCCGACTTTTTCCGAGAATTTTTTTCGGGCCTGTTTTTATCGAGTCGGGCCGTTACGAGTCTTTTTCGGGCCTAACTTTATCGAGTCGGGCCGTTACGAGTCTTTTTCGGGCCCAAATTTATCGAGTCGGGCCGGTACGAGACTTTTTCGGGCCAAACATCGAGGCATGACTCGATCTTTCGGTCCGAGTCGGTCCATTTTGGCAACCCTAATTATTATAGTCAGCAATTATTCGTTCCCATCTTGCAAATTCTTTGATCATTCGCTTTACAAATTTACTTAACAACGGATTTTGTTCAAGTAATGAGCCCCATGCATTGTGCCATCCCTCCAACTAATTGTTGGTTCTGGATAGACCAATATGAAGACGTTCGCTTAGATTCCACAACTAAGATAACGAAGTTAAGCAAAAGTTTAGCCAGGAATCGAACCTGTATCGGAAAAAGTGCATCTCGATGTGCAATCTGTTCGTGGTTTATCTGTTCGTGGTTATAAATCTGTTCGTGGTTATAAGTGGCCTCCTCATCATCGCCAGGCAATATTTCTGGATGAGCAACTACATATGATGGGCCAATATATGTGAGAACGAAATATTTTAGAAGTTCCTATATTGTGTATAAATACAACTACTCAATGTTATATTACCAAAACTTCATCTGCAGGAGGACCCATTAGCACGTCCATTAAAATACACATAAATGTGTAAACCTCATTAATAGGCACAAATGCCAGAGCCTAGGAAAGAAACTCTAATGAATTGGAGGAAATACGGTAGATACCTGAAGTGATCGGAGCAAGTTTTTATCATTGTTATTATTTCTATAACGAGCAGATAAACCAGGCAGTGCTTGTATATGCTTGTATAACGCATTTCCAAGATGAAAAACACATCCTCAAAAAATTTTCTAGAGCTAGTTTTTCCTAAGATTTACGGGTAATAGTCGCATGAGGGAAGACTTGGCGCACAGCTGATATCTCAGATTGTTCAAAATCACACATGACACGTTCTGGAGCCCAGTCTTGAATGCGATTTTGAATTGCTCGGAAAACGTTAATATATCCTTGAACGTGTTTCGTGGGTAGACAAGCAAAGATGCAAGGTACGTACTGTCTCCTATCATTTAGCAACACAGTAAATATAACTAAATTACCGATTATGATCAATTTGTCATTTTTGACAACTTCTTATTTGATTTTTAAAAATAAAGTCTTGGTGACGAAAGGTTCAGTGACGAAAGGTTTGGTGACGGAAGGTTCAGTGACGAAAGGTTTTGACGAAAGGTTCGGTGACGAAAAGTTTAGTGACGAAACGTTCGGCCACCTTCGGGAATAGCTCTACTAATTTTGTCTCTCAATTTTGTATGAAATTTATAGACAGATTTTAAAATAAATTTCAAAGCCGGTAACCCTAAAACGTAATCGAGAGTGCTGATGGCATTCATCTGACACTTTTTTAAAAGAAGTCGACATTTTAACCCATTTTGGCCGTATCGATATTTTATCAATTTTTCGTCGATATTTTAATTTGCGAGATTTTAACTAATCGATATTTTGTACCACCATTTTACTCGTTGCGAGACGGTTAGATTTCCTGTTTAACCCGCCGTGTACCCATAGCGCTTTTATTTCATTTACTCTAAAATTTTGTTATTTTTTGCTTAATTTTCTCTTTGTTCTTTTATTTTACTTTAAACTTAAATTTTAGACTTTAAAAATAAAATGTGTTCTATTCCTGATGGAACTTATGAAATAAAAATTGGTGAAACTTTTCTTAGAGGTGATAAAAACAATAAATCCTCCAAGGCTGAGTTCAACACTTTGAGATGTAAGTTAATTTTTAATTTGATAGAAATAGCGTGATAAATTGAGAGGTTGTTAGAGATCGATATTGACTAAATTGCTCGTTTGGACTTGATAGTTGTAGGAAAAATCAAATATTTTTTGGATGAAAGTAGTCGTTAATTTGAAAAGTTGTAAAAGGGTTAACATTTATAAAAGTTTAAAAATGGTCAATTTTGTGTTAAAAATATTTTGGGATGAAATCCTTTAGATTTTGGCTTAGTCAGAGGAAAACCTGATTTCTTTGTAGCCTCACATGGTTTTTTTTATTTTTAAGTTGATTTTAAACCTGCTTCTATCACTGATGGCTCAGAGGCTTTTCTTGCAATTTCTTCAGGCGAAAATAACGGAGTTCAGGTTCTTTTTTTTTAAATTTTTTTAACTAAAGGAAATCTTTTCTTTAAAAAAAGGTTATTGTTCCCGGAGAAACAAAAAAGTCAACAATTTTCCACGGTTCAAAAAAACCTTTGAAAGGAGACAAGGAATGCTTATTAATTTTTGATCAAAATACTTGTCAACTTCGTTTGGAGAAACTTTCGGCTAATATTAATGTAAAAAAGAGCAGGTTTTTTAATATTTTGTTTGTCAAGAAAATTGAGAAATTTTATGAGGAATTTAGTGTCATTCGACTCAACTCGACGATCGCTTTCGAATGAGCTATAATTTTCTTATTCGAATTTTTGACCAAAAATGAGTTTGGTCCCACTATGGTTTTTCGATTTTCAGGAATCTGTTACAAAATCCAATATCAGATTCGTGAACAGCATTGTCGGATTACCGGCAATCCCGGAGAATTGGGGTCCCTGCGGAAAAAAATCTTAAAAATAAGGAAAAGGACTTTTCTAGGGTAAAAAATTATGCTGATTACGAATCCGAGCTCAGATTTTGAAAAAGTCGAATCCCGAACCCGAATTCGGACTTTTGATCCCGAACATGACTTTTGACCCCGAACATTATCAGACATTGTATAAAATGGCCAGTCTTTCAACTGAATCATAGAACTCATCAAGCTGCATCGAATGACACCAAAATCGATGAAATCCGACCGGATTGAACCGAGATACAGACCCCGGAATATTGAAAAACCATAGGGGTGATTTTTTGGAGTAAAAAAAAAGTTTAGGCAAATGATACCTCATTCGAAAGAGCTCGTTGAGCTGAGTCGAATGACACCAAAATTACCGTGATTGATCAAGTTTTGACAAAGTTATGACATAAGTCGCCGACTCCTACAGTACTCCCATAGGTATACTTTATGTCATAACTTAGTCTAAACAGGTCCAATCACGCTGATTTTGGTGTCATTCGATGCAGTTCGACGAGCTCTTTTGAACGAACTATCATTTGCTTATTCGAAATCCGGGTTCAGGGTTCGAAATTCGGTTCGGGTTCGGGATTCGACTTTTTCAAAATCTGAGCTCAGATTCGTAATCAGCATAATTTTTTACCCTAGAAAAGTCCTTTTCCTTATTTTTAAGATTTTTTTCCGCAGGGACCCCAATTCTCCGGGATTGCCGGATTACCTATATTAATTCACAAAAAATAATTTTTAAGGGGTCTTCCAGATTCGACCCTATACGCAAATAAGGGGATATTCGTTTTTTCGGGCCCCAGATTCTGGGGACCTTTTTTGGGTTTTGAGGACTTATGGATTTGCGGATTCTTTTTGTGGACTTTCTTTCCTATTTCACTCGTTCATTCTTTAGCCTTTCAATTAACGAAATACGTGAAGCACCAACCATTCTAGTGTTATTTAGATTTATTTCAGGGATGAGACGGTATTGAGAAAAAAAAGTCTGGGTCTGGTTTCGGACCGGGCTTCGGATTTCCTGGGATAGGATTCGGGTAGCCTGTCGTCCAGTCGAATACTCATTTCATCCCTGAATATTAGTTATGGGACGCCTCGGCTAATATAGTAATTACTCACTCACATAAGAGTCCGCAAAATGATTAAATATTTAAATTTAAGAGACGCAAAATTGTCAAATGATGTAGAAGAACAAATTGAAAAAATGATGAAATTAAAAGCGCCTCCACCCTCTCCAATTAAAATTAAAGAAGAAATAAAAAAAGAAAGATTATTTTCTACATCTTCAAATTCAATGAATGAGGAGGAAGAAGAGGATGATGATGAAGATATGTTTGATGTTGATGAAGAAGCTTCTGCTTTGGAACAGATGATGGTTTTCTTTCTAAAATTTTATTTTATGAAGACTGGGATAAGTGGAAGCTAGGACATAGACAGGGGAGATTTTAGGGGTTGGTTCCCTATTAATTCGTCAATAATGAGTTCGTCAATGATTAGTACCTAACCTTTTTTTCACCCCGACCCATTCCTGCTGTGAAACGCACAACTGCTCTATCTTGATAATTCAAATCTAGTAATTTCTGATTGCTCGTATTTTTAATTTGATTGGGGCAAATGATGTTGCCCTACCCCCCCCTCTATTTAAGATACACCTCATTATAATCTCCTAAAAAATTTTTAGGCTCCAAAACAGTCAAATTCGCATATTTCTGTAGCTGAACAACCATTATTAAATTCAATAAAAGTCGAACAATCATCAATACAAATAGAGGCAATTTCACCACAAAAAATGGCAAATAATGAACAAAATTTAACAGAAAATATCAAAAAATCGCCTTCAAAAAATAATAAAAAAAGTATTTTACATGAAGATTTGGAATTAAGTGAAAGTAGTTCAAGTGAAGAAAGTGATGGTGAAGGGGAGGAAGAAAGTGATTAGAAAGAAAGGAAAAGAAATTAATTTTTGTTTGGAAAATTTGTGGATATTTTTTCTGTTTACTAATTTTGAAGGTTTATCTTTTTTTATTTTTCTTATTAATTTAAAAAAAAGTTTTTTTAATTAAAAAATTAATTTTGGAGGGGGTTCTTAATAAATATGTAAATATATATTTAGTAAAAAGGGGGGGGGTGATTTTGGAACGCAATTTACTCCCCAAACCATCATTTCTTAGATAACAGTCTATTCACCTTACAATTTTTTGTGATAAAATTTTTATTGGTCAATAAAAAAAATCCAAAGTAAAAATATTTTAACATAAAAATACATAAATAGGTATATACTTTTTGCCTAAAAAAATTTCTCTGAATCCCCTAAAAATCATTTTTTTCTAAAAATTTTTCCCGTGGAATGTTTACACGCAAAGAGAATCCCCAAGAGAGATTAATGTTTGTATTTGTTGTTTGTCCCATTGATTTATTTTTTTGTTGAAAAAAATCCAAAAAAAAGAAAGAAGCAACCGGATAATGACACTTCCCTCAAAGATTTTTTTCTTTTTTTTTGACACGCTAAGAAAGAAAAGAAAATTTTTTTTCTGTTTTTTAAGCCAAGTATTTTTGTTATTTTTATGTTATTTTTAAGTCTCTTCCCTTTTTCTCGATTTATTCATTTTCTTTTTTGTTGTTAGTAAAGTTATATTTATAATAAAAAAGAAATCCAAATCGCGGGCAGGCAATAAATGATGCTGGAAACAAAAAAAGTGTTCAGGTTCGAAAAGAAATTGAACTCTGCCCTCAGAATTTAAAACTTATCCACTTAACCACAAAGTCCAACAGAATCTAAGCGTTGAGAAATCCTCACAATTTTTAAAACTCTCCCGGAGGGAATGTGTCTAAAAATCACTGCTAAAAACAAATTTCAGGCACAGATAAAATGTTCAGTCCTGACCGAAATAAAACTCTGCCCCCAAAAACGAAAGAATACTCACTTCCAGTTGTCCATTACCCAAAGTGTCGTTAACCAAATGTCCCATATTTATCGATTTGATCTTTTGAAATTTTTAGGAAAAAATTTCAAAATGTCGAATTTTTAAAATATCTAATTTATCAAATTTGTAAATTTGCTTTCATCATTTCCGGTTTTTTTGTAATTTTTTTTCAATTTTCAGAATTTAATTTTTAGAAATATTCAAGTTAAGATTTTTGGGCATTTTTGTTTTGTTTAATTTCTGCTGCCTTTCATTCTCCAATTAATTAAATTTACTTCTCAATTAGGTTTTGATTAAAATTAGTCAAATAGAGCGGAAATTTTTTTTCTTTCTTTTTTCTTTAGTGTTAAACAACAAACAAATTAAGCGAAACTTTTTTTGAAAATGATTTTTTCTTTGACTTTTGAAGGACGAAAATTAATTTTTCTTTGTTAAAATTTGGTGTTTTGGTTACAAAATATAATTTTTGGAATTAATTAAGTAGGTTTGTTTTTGATTTTTTTTTCTTTAAAAATTTATTCATCCTTTTGGCTCTACCCTTGTTTTTAATATTTGCATTTTCCTCAATTATTTTTTAAATTAACCTGCTTTCTTTTTGGTTTGATCCCTTTAATTAATTTTGCCATTAATTCTACACTTACATAAAAATCGCTTTGTGACAAGACAAGGAGAGTTGCTGGTGCGACAATATAGAAGCGTTTTGTCGTCGAGAATCTTTCGCAAGACACTTGGTGATTTTTATATAAGTGTAGTGTTATGTAACAAATTCAAAATGTTTTTCCTCAATTTTCTTTATATAAATTAATAACTTTGCTTTGCAATTTTTAAGTTAACTTCTTCTTTTTTTCTCTTCAAAATTATCTTCTCTTACGTTGAGCGTAATAACGAATTCAGGTTAAATTCAAAAAAAATATCAAAAATTTTTTAATTAAATGCTTTAGCCATGCCTACTTGAAAAGAGTTGGTGGAGGTACTTCGCATCGCTTGGCGAGTGGTGGTGGAGGGGGTGGACATTTATTTAGCCGACGACTTTACGACGTTAACAAAGGGGTTTGTTGTGGTCCTTTTTTGGCGTATTTTTTTGCTGCTTGCTTTTTGCTTAACGATTTTTACTTAATTCCCATACCTCTAATTTAAGGCCGAAACCAATTTCCAAATCCATAGACATTGTTAGTACTGGATTTCAGGGAAACACTAAAGAATTGGCAGGATACAATATATCGAGTTTTTTCGATCAGAAATTGGAAATCATAATTTTTAATTGCACTGTATTTCCACTCTTTCAGAATTTAAATTTTTATCTAAAATTTTTTTTCTAGGACGAATCGTCTCTCTGTGATTTACTTTTAGACACAGATTCTGGGGGTCAATCACTTTGTGGTAGCAGTACAGGTTTTTTCTTCAATTTTTGTTATTAAAATTTAAAAGATGCCATTAGATCCCATTTTCCACAAAATATTTTTTGCACATTATGGGATCAAATGTCTTCTTTTTAAAAAATTTTTTTAATTAAAATTATTTTTTATTTAAAGGCAGCAGTCTAAGTGCTCATCATCGTCGTCGGGCTTCAACCCATTATCCTTATCAAAAGACCCCTCGTATTCATCGATATAATAAACATCAAAATCATAAAACCAATAAAGAATGGCAAACTGAATTTGAGGAATTTAAAGGTTTTTTTTTAAATATTTTTAGAGGGAAGGACTATTTAAAAAAGCTTTCTGCTCTTTTAATTTTTGACAAAAAAAGAAATTTTCAACTCCGCAAAAGAGTGTCTGCAAAATTACTGACTCTAGTCTAGTTTATGAGAGTCCAATTAACCTGTTAGTTAAATGAAAAGTTATGATCCCGAAAAGATTTTTAAGAGTGGCAAAGCTTGATAGGACTCATAAATTAGATTAGAGTCAAATTACTATACCCAATTTTTCTTAAAGATTCGGTTCCTTTTATTTTCTTTGAAAAGAAAAACTGACAACGGGTCAATCAATTTTATTGCTGATAGTACATATCTATTAAAAAGAATAAGTCATAAACATGACCTACTAAAAGTGTCCGCAAAAAGTAAAAAAAAATTTTTTGAAATTTTTTCTTAAGCAAAACCAAAACTTGTTCCATTTGAACATTTAACAACATTAGAAAATTACAATAAAAATTTATATTTACCTCAAAAACACTCTCAATTAGTAATTATTGGAAAAGACGGGCAAATGAAGTCTACAACATTTTCTGATAAAGATTTAGAAAAGGGAGAAGTTCAAATTAATGGAAGGGAAACGGGAGGAGGAGGAGGTTTCTTTTTGAATATTTTTTGGGTTAAGATAAGGTTAAAAATTTCTATAAAGGGTTTTTTGTTATTTTTTGCGTAAAGTTTGCAACTTTAGTCCGCATATTTTTTATTGGATATCGGTTTTTGAAAGAAAATTGTAATTTTCTTCAAAAAGTTGCGGACTTTGTGTGAATAAATAACTGACATTGCCTTCTTCTCAAACTTAAAATCTATATTTTTAAGTTTAAATTTGATTGTCTCTAAATCAATTTTTTAGTCAAATATTTGTCCAAAAATCTCCAAAAATTATTTTCGTAAACAAAAAATAAAAAATTTATTTTTTTTTATTTCAGTAAATACAAATAATGACCAAAGACCAGTAACAACCCCTTCCTCCTCTTCTCCCCAATTTGAAGTAATTATTAAAGGAAAACAATCAAATACAAATAAAGTTCAATTAAATAATAATAAAATATCTCCAAATTTGATTTTACAAAAAGAAGAAAAAATTGGTAAAAATGGAAGAAGATGGAGAGGACATCAAGGAAGGAATAGAGTATTTTGTGATGGAAGGTTTTTTAGTTTTTTGATTTTTTTTTGTTTTTTTTAAATATTTGGCACAAAAACGTATACTTGGATATTTTGTGATTTTTAATTAGCCAAAAAGGATAAGACCGTTTCCGACTAAATTGGATCGAATCCTCAACCCTTAAAAACGCTCTTATTCTTTGCAAACAACCCTAAATTACAATAAAAATTATATTTTTCCCCATAAATGATTTTATGGGAATAACTGTAGACTTTTTTTGCCACATATGTAATTAAAAAGAACTAACAATAAGAAAAAATTTTCTTTTTTAAAGGTTTATTATGGCTCGTCAAAGTTCAGTTTTCGTGTTAACCTTTCTACTTATAATTTTTACTATGACCCTTTTTTGTATTTTTGAGTTTGTTTTTTTTATTTAATTAAAAAAATTATTTTTTATCAAAATTTTAAGTTTAAAACAAAATTGGACTGTTTACCCCTAAAAGAGTTCGAACCTTCAACCACATCAGGGCGTAGCTAGGGGGTCGATTTCAGGGGGCTAAAATTGGGTCGCCAAAATTTTGCCCAATTATCTCAAACTTTATGTCTCAAAATTGAGAATCTTGTTTAATTTTGACAGTATTTATGGCTCCAAAAAGCTTTTTTAGAAAATTTTACTTGCGGACAAAAAGTTACGACTTTTGTGGGAAATTAACCGAAAATCTTCAAAAATTAAATTTAAAAAAGGAATAAAATTTTTTCATATTTTCTAGTTTACCATTCTTAACTCAAAAAGTATCAATTGCAATTCCAATAGTTTCTAGTTCACTTTTTCTTTTGGTTATTTCTTCTCTTTTACGTGCAGCTTTTACTGATCCAGGTATTATACCTCGTGCTACTCCTAGAGAAGTTCTTGAATGGGAGAAACAATGCCAAGAATCTGGTTTTTTTTTATTTTTTTATTTTCTGTCCGCAATTTTTGTCCGCAAAAAATTTTTTAATTTTGCGGATATAAATTGCGGACAAAAAATCTTTTCATTTTTTTAAAATTTTTAATTAAAAAAAGATCCATTCTTCCAACGTGATGAATGGCTTCAACCTAGAACTCGAATAGTTAATATTCGTGGCCAGCAAGTTAAATTAAAATATTGCTTTACTTGTTGTATTTTCAGACCTCCTAGATCTTCGTTAGTTTTATTTTAATTAATTTATAATTTTTCCAATCCGCAACTTTTACCGAAAGTTTCGTGGAAATATTTTTGACCAAAACTTTTTTGATTCTTAACCTATTTAAACAATTATTATATCAACCGAAAGCTCTGAATCTGTAGATTATTTTACCTGACAGGATTCATTTAATCGGATCATCCGACTAAAAGTCTTTAGATAAAATAATCCTCACGTCATGAGCTTTCGATTTATATAATAATTGTCTAAATAGGTTACGAATCAGAAAAGTTTTTTCTTAATTTTTTAAATTCCAAAAATTAGGCCTCGAAACTTGCGGACTTTTTTTAAGAAGGGGGGAAGAACTTCAACATTTTTATTATTAATACTGTAATTATTAAAAACCTTTATTTCCCCTCCAGGCATTGTTCAATTTGTGATAATTGTGTTTTAAATTTTGATCATCATTGCCCTTGGCTAGGAAATTGTATTGGTTTACGCAATTATAGACATTTCTTTATGTTTGTTACATCGCTTTGGATATTAGATGCTTTTATGGGTATTTGTGTTGGATTACATTTTTATTTGTGTAAGAGGAATTTGTTTTTAATTTATTTTAAAAAAACAAAAAAAAGTCCGTCAGAAATGCCTGCATGTCGATATTTTTTGCGGACTTTTTTTTCTTCATTTTCTTCCATGATTGTATCTAGGCTGTTCAAAAATTTTTGGATGGGAGAGAGAATAGAGCCGTTATAGATATTTAGGTTTAAAAAATCCGCAAAAAATGTCCGCAAATATAAACTTTTTTTTTAATTTTTTTCTTTTTTATATACACAGTGAGTATTGAAAAAGGCACATTTATGGATGCTTTGAAGGAAACACCACCTTCATTACTAACAGGTTTTCAAAATTTTATATTTTTTCAACAATTTTTAGGTGTAATTAACATAATTTCAATTTGGTCAGTGTTGGGTCTTTCTGGTTTTCACATTTATTTATTAGCTCTTGGACAAACTACAAACGAAGATATTAAAGGAACTTTTAGTCAAAAATTACATCCTCAAGTTAAAAATCCTTATAATTCTGGAAATTGTTTTAAAAATATTTTGAATGCTATTTGTGTTCCTGAATATCCGAGGTTTTTTTTGTAAATTTATTTTTCTACATTCTTTCCTAGGGGTAATATATTGTTGTTCAGGTCCGTTATCCATCCCATTTTATTTTTTAATCCCTCCAAGTTATTCCCAAAAGTCCGAAAAAAAATCCCCAAATAAATTTTCTTCGCCTTTTTTTAAATCTAAAAATTTTTTTTTCTTTTCCAGTCTACTCAATTTGAGAGGTTATTTGCCACCGGAGGAAGGCCCAAGTATTTTTGTAAACTCAGAAATACTTGATAGAATGGCATTAAAACGTCAACAACAACAAAATTATGGAACAACAAATGAAAGGAAAGGAAGACAAAAAATTGTGGTGGAAGAAGGTGGAGGACGTTCTAGTGATGGTGGAGGAGGTGTTGCTTCTTGTCCTTGTAAGTTGGACAAAAAAATTTTTTGCGGACAAAACTTGCGGATTTTTTTAAATTAATTTTTGGAATTGATATTGATAAGTAATCCCAAAAGTTTGCAAGTTGTTCTGATTCTTGATGAATTTTAAAGATTTTGCAGATAAACATTTTCCCAATTTTTAACAGACTTTTTTCATTATTCCCCTAAAATATATCCTAAATTAATTTCAAAAATATTTATTATTTTTTCAAAGCATCTCCACCTAGACAACGACGTATTAAAGGTTTTTAAACATTTTTTAAATTAAAAAGAATTTTTTTCCAAAAAGGAAAACTTCAAAATTCATCAACGGGTTCACTCGATCGAAATCACCAAAATAAAACAAGAATATGCCATAGCAGTAATTTAATTGCCCCAATTGAATTAAATAAAGAACAGCAAAAACGTTCAAAACAAATTAGCAGTAATAATAGAGAAATTAATGAAAATAATAATTAATAAATAAATTTATTGAAGAAGAAAAATTAATTAAAAGTTGCCATTTTTGTTGTAATTAGTCAAAAAAATTTTAGTGATCGGACTTTACATTACTAACGACAGTATTTTTAGGTATTTACGGATCTTTTTAAATTTGAGGACATAAAAATTTTAAAAATTTTTTGAAGTTTATACATAGATATTTTTTAGTATTACTGTCAGGTGCAAAATTCTGATCACTATAAAAAATTTATTACCTGCCCGAATTATTAACTACTTAAATAGAAATTAATTCCTTTTTCTCTTTTTTAAAGCATAAAAATTTATTTTAATAAAAATTTAAAAAGCTCTCTTCAAATCTACAGGAATTCCCTAATCATCCACAGAAATTACGCTTATTTCTCTTTTAAATTAAACATTTCAAACTCAACAAAATCGTTCTTTACATAAACAAATCCAATCAATAAAAGCATTAAACAACCGACAAAAACATGGGTAAATTGAGAAGAAAAGGTTATTTGCCAGTAGAAAAACTTGAAGAAAAAAATTTAAAAAATTGTTTAAGAAATTTTTACATATGAAGAAGTAAAAAGAGCAATCCACGCTGTAAGAAGTGTCATTAATCTAAAAAAGATTTTTTAAATATTTAATGTTCTAGAATATTTATTTACTAATTAGAAAAAATTAATTTTCCATGGAAGGATTCGAACCTTCGACCCCTAAGTTTAAGAGTGGTTAGCGCCCTTATCCATTTGACCAAAACTATATTTTTTCTAATTTACTGTTCTGCTGCCGATAGATCCGAGATCGATATCGGTTTGATCTCTAGCTTATCTAAATATTCAAACCTCACTATAAGATACACCACAAACTAGATACACCTCGTTATAAAGTTCGATTCTATTAGATTTTGTTTGGCTACTTGGTTGAGGCTGCACAAACGATACCCCCTCACCTCTCGTTATTATGTTTTACCAGTCTCAAAGGGTTTATCGTATAATGAGGTTACTGTAATAAAACAAAAAAATTTCTTACAAATTTTTGCTAGGTAACATTTTCATCCACTTGTCCCCCTTTTTTACAGCAACACAAATAAACCTCCAATTAAACCAAATTCTAGCCAAATAATTCAAAATATTTGCAATTATAAAGCCTTTAACACCCAAATAATTTGACAAAAAATAATTCAAAAAAAGATGAACAAAAACAGAAAATGAAAAAAATTTTGCATGAAGTAAAACCTTAAAAAATTAAATTCTAATTAATTTTTTTTAAATTAAACCTCATTATAAGATACCCTTTAGTCGAAAAACATTCCCCATGAAGACTTCCTGACGACGGGCAGAAACTAGATTCTCAAGTCTTTGCGGGCATAAAAATTTAAAAAAAGACCAAATTTCAAGGATTTTGGATATCTTATAGTTAGGTTTGGAGGGAAATACCTTTTTAGCATTTAATTGAGCAAAAACAAAACATTCAAAAAGACCATTTACAGCTATTATAGGCAAATAAATTGAATATAGAGAAAGTAGTTGATCAGCTAAAAAAATTTTTTTTGATTAGAAAAATTTAAAAAAGAATTTTAATTTTCTGTCTATCAAAGGAGCCTTTCAGAATGTATCCAAAAATTTTTAAATAATTAAAATTTTTAAATCCGCAAAAAAAATAATAATTAAAAAATACCATTATTCTCCATAAATAATTTCCCTCCATACAAAAAAGCAGCCAATCTAGCATAGGAAAAACCAAAAGGAAAAATTATCAATCCAAAAATAAAAATTAATTTTGTAAAAATTAAAAATGTTTCCAAAACATTTTTAGGCAATTTTTTATTTTCCTCGTTTTCTTCCTCTCTTTTTAAATTTATTGAAAAATAAATTGATGCAGATTCTTCAAATGGTTGCAAAATTAAACGAACAAATAAACTTGCTAAACGATCAACTGCATCATAAACAGCTAAAAATAAATTTTAAAATCCGCAAAAAATTTGCCGACGAAACCGTAAATTTTTAAGGTTTTTTTTACTATGATATGATGTAAAATCCGCAAAAAGCTGCGGATTTATCATCAATTTTTTACGGATTTTTTAAAAAAAATTTAAAAAAACCTTGTATTTTAAGGGGAACAGAGCCTGAGAAAACCATCAAAAAATTAGCTCCGTCCGTCAGAAATTGTTTTAAAATTGAATGAAAAAGATAAACTTTAAGTAATTGTAAACGTCCTTCATCAAATCTCTTCAGATTGAAAAATTGCAAAATTGAGGTTTTGTAAATTTTGAATATATTTTTTTTGTTATCACGGATAAAAAGGTAAAAATAGACGAGAGAGGCGATTAACTGAAAAATTAAAAAGAAAAATCGGTAATAGTGTCGTTTCCCGGCCCCATTTTTTCCTCCCCAATTTTTTACCCTATATTTGTAAGGAATGGTCAAATTTTCCCCTTTCTTTCATCAAATTTGCACTTCCATATTTTGCCTAAAAACAATCAAAAAGATTAATTTGTGATCTTTAAAAAAGTATTAGAGTAATGAGAAGAATCATTTTCCCAATTAATAAAAATGAAAGAATTCCGTACAAATATAGGGTAGAAAATTGGGGAGGAAAAAATGGGGCCGGGAAACGACACTATTACCGAAAAATCAGTATTCAAATCCGCAAAAAATTTGCGGACGATCCTCAAATTCTTAAAGTGGGTAAGATCCCGGGATTGGAGTCTATAAAAATCTAGGCCCAAAAGGTCCACAAAAGCAAGAACCTCAATTTTTGCAAGTACCAAAACGAGGCACTAAAAAATCAGAAAGCCCAAAAACTGATTGGATGAGAACCAAAGGCAGACCCAACTCGTCCAAGGCATAAGAAAAAACCTGAGAAAGGCTAAAAGCGACCAAAGGATTAATTTTAAACAAAAGCAAAACAATCGTCAAAAATTTATGAAGCAATAACAAAATTGCGCCATTAAATACATAATTCCTTGTTCTGAAAAATAAAAATTTTAAGCACTTGTGAAGGCTTGGGTATTGTGACTTATAGGGGGTTTTTTTGGCTGGACCGATTTGGACAAATGAGGTGTCATTCGAAAGAGCTCGCCGAGCTGAGTCGATCGCGGGCAGAGAGAAGTCGATCCGACAATCAGGGACCGAGATATAGACCCCTGAAATTTGAAAAAGAGAAGGGGGGAGTAAGCTCATTTTGGAGTGAAAAATTCGAAAATGCAAATAATAGCTTATTCGACTCAGCTCATCGATCTGAGTCGAATGACACCAAAATCACCGAAATCCGACTTGATTTGACAAAGTTATGATCGTTTGTTTTAGCTCCTTACCTATGGTCATTGTTGAGGTTTTTGCTGCTACGGAGGCCCCAAGTACGTCCAGAACAAGGGAGATAGGAATAGGTTTATGTTACTGACCCAGACCCAGCGACCGTTAGCTCCCCGCGAGGCGCGTGCCGCGAAACCCCGCGCGAAGCGCGGGGTTTCGCACAAGCGCCTCGCCGACGCTCCATAGGTTTATGTTGACCATTTTGAACCTGTTTATCTTGGCTCAGAATCAAGATATCGAGCTGATTTTGATGCCATTCGACTCAGATCGATGAGCTGAGTCGAATGAGCTATTATTTGCATTTTCGAATTTTTCACTCCAAAATGAGCTTACTCCCCCCTTCTCTTTTTCAAAATTCAGGTGCCTGTATCTCGGTCCCTGATTGTCGGATCGACTTCTCTCTGCCCGCGATCGACTCGGCTCGGCGAGCTCTTTCGAATGACACCTCATTTGTCCAAATCGGTCCAGCCAAAAAAACCCCCTATAAGTCACAACATTCGAAGGCTTTTTTGAAGACAAAAAAATTCGTAAAAAAATCCGCAAAAAATTGTCCGCAAAAATAAAGTCAAAAGTCTGCAAAGAGAAAGTTAAATAGAAAAATCCGCAAAATAAAAAATTTAAAATAAAAAAAACCTTCCAGATTTAAGCTGTTCTATAATAATTGGTTCGGCAAGAAGTTCTATACAAACAGAAAAACTAAACACCAAAAGTATAAGAAGATATGATCTGTTACTAATTGAAAGTTCATCAAATCCAGTCCAAAATAAAAACCAAATAGTACAACAAAAAGTAGAAGTAAAAATGGCGATTAATGAACTAAATTGGATTGAAATTATAAAAAAAGAGGGCAAGCCTCTGATAGGATTCTGCGTCGTATAAAAATTTTTGAGTCTCAAAAATAATATCTGCGTCCAAAGAGGAAAAATAAATTTGGTAGTTGGACGCATATATTTATTCAAAGACGCATAAACAGCCTAACACTTAGACGTCAAAAAAAGGATTTCGACAAAAAAAGAAAAATTAGAGAAGGGCTAGTCCAACTAAACAAAAACTTTAGATTCGAACCAAGGCCAAACTACCCGCGAGCCCAGAACTATACCACTACAACAAAACGCCTTCCTTTTATATAAAAAAACATCTAAAAAGTTCAGAAAGAAAAAAGAAAAATATTGAGAGACTGGATTCGAACAAAACCTAAACTGCCTACAAACACAGAATATACCACTAAACCACAACTACATGTTATAAGCAAAACCTGAAAATAGAATATATTCCAACCTCAGTCAAGGAAAAATCAGAACTTAAACATAATTTTCTCACAGGTTCTCGAGAAAGGAATCCAACAGTATTGTAAATTAGATTAATCCTTTAAAAAATAATAAAAAAAAGAATTAAAAAAAACAAACCTGACATTAAAGAAACCCAAAATTGAAGGATCTGTAAATCTTAAAAGGGCAAAATTGCAAAGAAAAGAGAATAAACGCAACAGAAATTGGCCACCAAACAAATCTTTTGAAATTTCAACAAAGGAGGATGACATTTTTAGGCTAAATTAAGAAGAAGACTATCCAGAATTGACTTTTTCCCTTATTGGGACGAATCCGCGTTGGGACGAATTAGAGGGGGAAGAATCCGTGTCAGCGCAATTTTCTCTTAGCTCTCATTCGTCGACAATCAATTGTCCTGTTTAATATTCTGTCAGAAACATATTTCGCCAATAAGGGTAATATACACGTTTTGCCAACAAACTTATTGGCAAAACTTGGATTTACCCTTATTGGCAAAATATGATTTTAGCAAAAATGTTTGTTTATGCCAAAAACTAAACAAACTTTAAAAAAATTTTTTGCTAGGTTACGTTGAGTTTTTTTCGTTTTAATCTTCTACTATATTTTATCCTTTTTTTAGCGAAACAAATTTAATTTAAAGACAAAAAAACAAGAAATGGGAATCGACATTGACCACAAATATGATCGAAAAGTTCGACGCACAGCGCCAAAAAGTGATGATCCTTATTTGCGTGTTTTGGTCAAGCTTTATCGTTATTTGACTAAACGTGTGGATACTAAAAAGCGTTTTAATGCTGTTGTGCTTAAACGTCTTTATATGTCTAAACGTAATCGGCCACCTCTTTCAATTTCTCGTATTGTGCGTAACTTTAAACGTCCAGGTTTGTATTTATAAATTTAAAATTAGAGGATTTTAAATGATTGGAGTTTCTAGCGATCCTCATACTCGGTTAGAGGGCTTAAGTTGGTTACTGAAAGTTGACTAGATTGACTTTCACGAATGGCCTTGATACCGGTTAAATGACTTGTTATCTGTGTGATTCGGCAGAGATTTAGCTGAGGCTGGGTAAAAGAATGGGCCTGAAGTTTTCCTTGAGAACATTTTATGGCCTCATGATTGCTATCTTATCTAAGCGTAATTGGGTTACCAAAGTTGACTAGATTATACACAATTTAGTTCATCCAAGGCTTTCCCTTTTTCAAAAAAATCTTTTTAGGAAATGAGAAGAAAATAGTTGTTTGTGTTGGAACTGTGACGGACGACAAACGAATTTATAAAGTTCCAGCAATGACTGTTTGTGCTTTGCGTTTTACTACAGCAGCTCGAGCTCGTATAATTAAAGCTGGTGGTGAGACTATAACTTTCGATCAATTGGCTTTGAGAGCTCCAAAAGGGGAAAATACTATGCTTTTGCAAGGACCGAGAAAGTCGCGAGAGGCTGAGAAGGTTTTTTTAAAGATTTTAAGTTTTTGTTAAATTTTGATTTTAGCACTTTGGACCTCCTCCTGGCGTTCCTGGTAGCCATGCAAAACCGTTGGTTCGTTCTAAAGGTTTGTTGAGTTTTTTGACAATAAGAGTTTATACTTATCGTTAGCCTTTTTCGAACTGATTAATCACGTTTCTTTCCTCTCCCTATTTTCAAAAAAGACTGGCAGGATTTAAGCGTCAAAAAGAAGGGGGTTATCAAAAACTGAAGTTCCTGACATTAGAAAGTTATCGGTTGATAACTAGGTCTGTCGCCTGTTGGAAAATCTTAGGATATCCGTAACAGAATCGGGGGATCGGACTCAAAATCCTATGAGCTCCCGGTTTGGTTTCAAACCAACAAAATCCCTCTTGTAAATATTCGAATGCAATTCCTGTCAACTTTTTTTCGTACATTTTCTCGCGGACAAACTTTTGCGGACTTTTTCCACGTATTCTCCTCGTCTTTCTGTCTATTTTCATTATCCAACGCTAAAAATCAATTTTTTTAATTTTGTAGGTCGTAAATTTGAACGCGCTCGTGGTCGTCGTGCATCGCGTGGTTATCGAAATTGAGGTGGAAATTGTTAGAGAAGAAAAAAGGTTTTTGACTATATTGGAAATAATTTGTTGCTTTTTGTTGTGTTAAAATTTAACGAAAGAAAATTTTTTTGTTTTTTTTTTCATTTTGGAATATTCCATGAAATATTTTTTTTGTATATTAGATTTTCATTTATTACAAGATTATGTTAGAGGTTAGTTTAATCTCCAAAAATGCGTGGTGAATTCCTAGTGGGTTTCCCGGTTTCTGACCCTTTCGAACCTAAATATAAATGTGTTTTACGTTCCGAAACTGGAAAGGACATTCGGACTTTATTCGCGTCTCTAGGCCAAAAGTGTAGCCACCAGGGTCGTACCAGTGAACCTTTGAAATCACTGGTCATTTATCACAGCTAGAACGGCTACCAGGTCCGGTTCATCCATTAAGCTATCTACCCAAATATTTAGATAGAATTTTTTAGAAAATATTTTTGATTAAAAATTTTTTCCTATGACTTCAAATTTGTCATTTGCAATTGATTTAGAACAGGTTTCTTTAACGATGAAATTTTCAAAATAAATTCAATTAAAGTTGGAAAAAGAAATTCAACAAAGCGAACAATTAGAAGGAAGCAAACAATTAAAATCTGCAGACTTGAGTGGAAATATTGGTGGAAGAAATGATTCAAAAAAAGTTTTGGGGAACACTGTTCAGTTTGATTGCGAGTTTGATACTTTGGATGAAAGCATTCGAGACACTTTGGTATTTTTTTACTTTTTTAGTTTTTTTGGGTAGGGCTGTTTAGAAACAAAAAAGATTTATCGTTTAGGGTTTTCTAGAACTATAGGAATTAACAGGGTGGCGCTTTTAATTTTTTGAAGTTCTTCCATTAACTTAAGGGTACATCTTTGGTTTGTCACAAGAACTCCTGACTCTTTTTCGGATAGGCTAGCCAATGTTATTAATAAAAAGAATTCTCTTTCTTGTTTTTCATGCTAAATCCAAATAGCTCGCACTAACAAATTCCTTTTTTCATTAATTTTTTTTTTAATTTTAGAATCGAGACTTGAAAATCCTTTATGAAAAATTTTCTCAAGTTCTATTTCCTCAGAAGAATGAAATGAATGTACTTGCTGATTGGGATCTTTGGGGTCCTTTATTTATTTGTGTGCTTCTTTCACTGTAAATTTCAAAGAAATTTTTTTTAAGTTTCTTCAAAATTTTCAGTTTATTGCAAGGAGCTGAGAAGGGAGCACAATTTACCCAAATATTTTCTTTGGCATTTTTTGGGTCGCTTGTGGTTACGCTTAATGCTAAATTGCTTGGAGGGAAAATGTAAATTTTAAAATTGAGATTTTATGTTTACAAAAATCCGTTAATTTTGTTCGTTATACTAATTTAAAAAAAGTACACGGTATTGCAAAAGTACACTTGATAAAATTTATTTCAATACAGTAAAACTCTTAAAGCCTTTTCATTTATTTTAATTTGATTGGCCACCGGAGAGGGAGTAGGTTCCTAACCCTCCGATTTAAGTAGATTTCATACCATTTTAAATGACGTCACAACACCTCAAATTTAAGATTGCGGACAAAAGTTGCGGACTTTTTGTGAACATAAAAAACTAACCAAAATTTTTAAATATTTTTTCAGTTCATTTTTCCAATCTCTCTGTGTTATTGGATATTGTCTACTTCCATTTGTTTTTTCTTCTATTGGAATTAAATCTGTTCAATTATTACTTATAAATAAAATGAAAATTAATTTAATTGTAAGGCTTGTTTTAACTGTTATTGGACTTGGATGGGCTTATTATGGTTGGTTATAAATCTTTTTAATTTTTGGGAGAAGGGGGGGGGGGTGTTTTTGGTTCTGGTGTAGATCTTTTTTTAAACAAGGTTAGGTTGAATTGGAATCCGCAAAATTTTTGCGGACTATTTTAAATTAAGGTGATTAGGCTTGTGCTTAACTCTTCTAAGAACTGCAAAAACTCTACAAGTGGCAAAAACTAAGAATTATAATAAAAATAAATTCGGGTCCCATACTATCCTACTGATCTGATGAGAGAAAATCATGATTCCTAACAATTTTTGGATCACGAGATTAGTGAATGAGAAATTAACGAGAATTAGCTGTTGGGAATGGAAATTTTCTGTCCATTGGATTTTGAAAAATGCCAAAAAATTTTTTTGTCCGCAAAAAATCTTTTGTTCGTAAATGTTTTTTAATCAAATATTCTAAATTTTATTTGAGAGAAATCCCTGTTACCTGTTATTTAACTAATTTTTAATATTCCTTTTTTAAAGCTTCAACAAAATTTATGTCTGGATCCCAACCGCCAAAGAGAAAAATTCTTTCATATTACCCTCTTATGCTTTTTTATTTTGTTTTTGCTTGGCTTGTAATTTCTTATGCATAAAGAAAATAATTTTTTGAATTTAATTAATTAAATATATTTACTGTGATAAATGAATGAAAAAATTAAAAATTTTAAAATTTTTATTTGTTTGAAGATTCAATTTATTTTTAATTTTTTTTCTATTTTGACAGAAAAATTTAATTTTTTTAAATGGATGCTAAACGTCAAGGTTATGTTAAACCAGATTATGGATTGGATAAAGAAAGGGAGAGGAAATTGACACACGTTGCTACAAGGTTTGGATTTTTAAGTGGATAAGGTTACGGGTCTGGAAACATTAAATATCTGGAAGGTCGGAAAATGGTGTATATTTATATAGAGTAAATCGATCTAGAACACAGCAACATAAAATAGGCAAAGGCTGCAACCAGCCACTTAGAGTCTTAGTTAGAGTCTTAGCAGTTTTGGCCTAACTACAGTTTCCGGATCAGGCTCAGAATTGGACGATTTATATGTCATTCGAAAGAGCTCGTCGAGCTGAGTCGAATGGCACCAAAATTTTTCCGCGGAAAAAATTCGGAGCCGAGATATAGGGCTCGAAATGGTCAAAAACCATAGGGGGGAGTAAGCTCATTTTTGGGATGAAAAATTCGATTTTACAATTAATAGCTCATTCGAAAGAGCTCTTCGAGCTGAGTCGAATGACACCAAAGTCAGCCTGATTGGACGATTATGAACAAAGTTACAATACAAAAACTACCAACATAAACCTATGGAGCGTCGGCGAGGCGCTTGTGCAAAACCCCTCGCTTCGCGCGGGGTTTTGCGGCACGCGCCTCGCGGGGAGTCTACGGGGGCTGGGTCTGGGCTCGTAACATAAACCTATTCATATCTCCCTTGCTCTGGACGTATTTGTGGCCTCCGTAGCAGCAAAAATCTCCACAGATGCCATAGGTAAGGAGCTAAAACAAACGGTCATAACTTTGTCAAATCAAGTCGGATCTCATTGATTTTGGTGTCATTCGACTCAGCTCGACGAGCTCTTTCAAATGAGGTATAATTTGCATTTTCAAATTTTTCACCCCAAAAAAGTGCTTGGTCCCCCCTATGGTTTTTTGAACTTTAGGGGCCTGTAACTCGGCTCAGAATTTTTTCCGCTGAATAATTTTGGTGTCGTTCGACTCAGCTCGCCGAGCTCTTTCGAATGACATATAAATCATCCAATTCTGTTCCTGATCCGGAAACTGTAGTTTAGCCGCAGTTTTGAAGCGAAAGAAAGAAAGGCATGTATCTCGGTCCAAATTCATTTCTGAGAATACAGTTTGGTACAAATCGACTCGACGAGACGAATCAATTGATGTATAAATCGAAAGATTTTATAACCGGCTACCTGCTAAAATAAACCTAAAAGCGTTTAATACAAAAGTGATGATTATAAAGTGAAATACTGATTTTTTTTGGGATTTTCTTTTTTAAAAGAATCTTTACGGTATTATCTATGATATTGGTAGACAGATTTTTAAATATATTACGATTTATCGAGATAAAGCTTCTCAAAGATGGCACATAAAAAATGACCGTATCCTTATAAAAATAGCACGCGAAATAAATAGAACGAAAAGAAAAAGAGAAAAATTCAGTCTGCACTGAAACGGGGCTTGGTTGCAGGTTATGTTGCTGTGTAGAATGGTCTTATTCAGGGGTTCGATCTCGAATTTTTAAAAATCCGCAATATTGATCCAAAAAATCCGCATTCTATATCAAAAATCCGCAAAAATTTTTAAACACAAAATTAAATTAAAATCACTTTATATGTTAGTATATTTTTTAACTCCAACAATTGAATTAAGTAATTTCTTATTACTAATGATAATCTTATGAAAATACGAACAATTAAATTTAAAATTACACTTGAATTTTTGTCGCCGAAGATGTCAAAAATTTTTATTTCTTCCTTTTTCAGCGCCGCAGGCGAAAATTTTTTGAATTTTGGAAGTCCAAGAAGCCAGATTTCTTTTATTTTCAGCGCCGCAGGCGAAAATTTTGAGGATTTTAGAAGGTCTTAGCAGAAAAATAATGCCATTTTATGCTAAAAACCACAAGAAAATATAAAAAATCCTCATAATCTTCAAGAGACCACAAAAATCCGCAAATCCGCATTTTTAAAAATAATCCTCATTGACATATCAAAAAACCACAAAATGAGGAAAAATCCGCAGAAATCGAAGCCCTGGTCTTATTGGGTTGCCTCAAAAACAACAAATTTTTGGCCTTCCATTGAATTTTTCATCATTGTCTCTTGCGCTCCCATGATATTCCGTAATTAACCAGTTCAATAACTTCTGTGTTCGGGACTTTGATTAGTTGGCTTTATCTTTACAAATTTAGGTTGGATAGGTAGTTTTTTTAATTTCCAAAAAAATTTTTCTCCGCAAATTTTGTCCGCAAAAAAATAATTTTAGAGGTGTAACCCAATTATTCAATGCAGTAACTGAACGCCAAGCATTTTGTAAGGAAAAACTTGAAGAAATGGCTGGAAAACCGATGAAGGAAAGAAAAAGAATTTTGGAAGAATTGAAGGAATATAATTTTAATAATTCGATAAATAAATCATTAAAGAAGGCAAAAATTAAATTAGAGACAAAAAAAGAAGAGGAGGAAGAAGAAGAAACAGATGTGGGAGCTATTTCATCAGGGGTTGAAGACACTGATATTGAAATTAAAGAGGAGGATGAAGAAGAAATTGATTGAATTTTATAAAAAAAAATTTTTTTTTGAATTTTTTTTGTCTTAAAAAATTTTGTTTGCAAGTTTTGTCCTTAAAATTTTTTGTCCGCGGTTTTTAACCAGTTGTTACCTATTTTATTTTTTTAATTATTATTTTAAACATTAAATTTTAGAAAAATGGTTCAATTGGAAAATGTCGATCCGAATTCGCCTTTGTCCGTTAGAATCGGCGTGGAAACTCCAAGGTATGTATAAAATGAATTTTTTTTTGGAAAAATGAAAAAGGGTTCAGTGCATAAAAATTTAAATTCTGCTTTGAGTGAGGGGTGGATTAATGGGGCTAGGCATCCTAACACTAAGAAAAATATAATTTTTGTAAGAATTAGCAGAATTTTTTCCGCAAATGTTTTTAAAATTCAGGGCAGATCCAACTCCAAAAAAGTCTAAAATATTTTTTTATTTTCAGATTATCAAAATTGGAGAAAGAATGTTTTGGCCAAAAACCAATTCAAATTATTGGGGAAACCTCTTGTTGTGAAACAATTTATTTTTTAGTTAAACTGGAAGATAAAACTTATGCTGTGCTTTTGCCGTTTGATGAAGTGAAGAATAAATATCCAAAATTGTTAGAAAATTATGTGAAATAAAAGGTTTTTAATTTTTTTGGATTTTTGGGTAATTTATAATTTTAAATAAATGAATAAAAAAAGTGTTAGGGTGGCGTTTGTTAAGATAAAAGGGCACCCACAACCTTTTAGTAGTTGTGGTTGCTATTTGTTCAATACCAACAGAAAGACTTCAAACAAATAAAAGAATAAGCAAGACTATGTATGCGCTTCTTTGGATTAAGATGGATTTGTTTAGATTAAATGTACTTATTTACTACCCCTCCCTCCCCAGTCAATTTTTTCAGTAAATATGTAAAAAATGGTCAGTCTGTTATCAGATTATAGAATTTGTCGAGTTGTATCGAATGACACCAAAATCAACCCGCGATCTTAACTTTGGGCTGAGATTAAAACTTCGATCTTAATCTTAACTTTATTATCTTAACTTTAATACAGACAAAAACCTCGCCGATGCCAATAGGATTACTTTTATATCATAACTTTGTCAAATCTTGTTCAATTACGTTGATTTTGACATCTCCCTATGCTTTTTCGATTTTCAGGAACCTATACCTCGGTCCATAGGCATCTCCGGAAAACAAAGAGTGGCACCGTTCGACTCAGTTCGTTGAGACGAATCGAATGACATGTTTTGACCCGGATTGGAGCGGGCCCTCGACTAAACTATATCCAGACTTATTGTAAGTAGAGCTAGTGGTATACACACCAAATTTTCATTTTTAAATTGAAAGTTTTCTGAACAAAAAATTTGTTTTCGAGATGGTTAAGAGTTTGTGTTATATTTGTGCTTTTTTCAAATGGTTATTTTTATGCGGTTTTTTATTAGAAAAATTTTTTTCAATTTTATTTTTTTAATTTACATTTGAAAAATTGAAAGAATATGAGGTAAATTAAAGTAATTGTTTTTTAAAAATTATCAACCTATTTTGTTATAGCTGATGAAAAGGCTTCTTGATTAATAAAAGAAGAATAAACTTCATTAGAAATTAATTTTGAAGGAATTTCTTCTCCTTGAATTCCTCCTTCTCTATTTTCAATATAATAATTTAATGCTGTGTGTAATTCTTCAAAATTCATACGAGAAAGAAAAGTTGCGCGGAGCTTTAAAAAATTTATTCAAAAAAATTTTTTTGTCAAGTTTAGCCCAAGTTCTATGGAGATATGACCTCTCATGGACATTAAATGCGTGGAACTCTAGCTTAAAAATATTTTTGGTTTTTTAGGTAAGTAATATTGTAAATTTGCGGACAAAAAAATTTACAGACTTGGTCGATCTGTTGGGTTATTTGGGGATTTTTTAATAAATTTTAAAAAAGTTAAAAAAACCTGAAGTTCAGCATTACTAATAGTTTTTGGATTGAGAAAACGAGCTAAAATTGTTTCGCTAGCATAAAGTTGAACAATAGAATTAATTGCACTTTCTATTTTATTCTAAAAAAATTTTATTTTATTTACCTAAATTTTTGGTAATTTTCCAAAAATCCGCAACTTTTTATCCGCAAGTTGAACATTTATTTTTTTCTCAAGATTTTTAAGGGCATAAAATAAACGTTATTACTAAAATATATTATACATAAAGACTCGTCGCTAGAACAGATTTTGGGGGCTTGACTTTTGTGCGTTTTGTTTTACGGCTGTTTAGCATTACGGAGTCACAGGAAATCCTTTATGCCTTCAAAACCTTTTTGAAAAATTAAATAAGAATTGCGGACAAAAAAATGCGGACAAAATTGAGCACTTTCAGGAACATATCCCGAAAAACCCAAAAATTTTAAAAATAAAAAAATTTGTACCGAAAATTCATCCAAAACTTTCCCAATTTTCATCCCAAAAAGTGAAATAGCCACAATATTTGCACCAATTTCTGGTTTTGGTCTTTTCTTTGGATCAATACAAAGCATTTGATGAATAACTTGTTTTATTGGGTTAATTAAACGAGTAGGTAAAGGAGGCAAATCTGATTCTTTATATGTTGCACTGCTCAAAACTGCATAAAATGGATTCCTCCTACAAAAGGACAAATTTTCTGTTACTTGTCTAAATGAGTAGAATTGTTACGTGGGAGGGGAGAATTCGATTTAGTCAAATTCGGGTTCGGGGTTCGAAATAAACAAAATTTAAGCTCATATTCGGCACTCGATTACCGAATATCGAAAGAGCATTTTTTGTTCATTTTTTCCTTCCCAACCCCTTAACCCTCAATACTTTCCTTTTTTTCAAAAATCTTGATTACCTTTTCCCCTTCCCCAATTTTCTCATATTTTAACAAACCTTGTAAAAATTTCAAAAGCAAGCGTTCCCGCAGCCCAAGTATCTGCCATTTCATAATTAACCCATGAATTCAACCCTGGACGTATTCTACGTATTTCTGGTGCTCTCAAAGCTAAATTTCCACCCAAATCGCTGAATTCCCCATCACTAGAACTGTGTAAAGTCCATTCACCATTAGATAATGCTGAGCCAAAATCACTAAGAACCAAATGTGGCACTTCATCTTTAAAAAAATTTTTGGATTTTGTCCAGACTACGCGTCCAATCAAATTTTTGTACATCCAATCAATGGTGATAAGTACCCGGTTTTTCACTTTAGTACTTGACAATGAGTTATGGTATAGATTCTAACAAACAGAACCGGGTACTTATCGCCTTAGATCGCTTGTATAAAAATTTGTTTGGACGCATAAAACCTTCATTGGACGCGGAAAAGTGCGATTGGACGTGTAATCTGGACAAGAGTCAAAAAATTTTTTCACTAAGTTTTGTTCGCATTTGGCGCGAATTTGCGGATCTGATTTTTGCGAACCCGAAATTTGAGAACCGACACTTGAGTAAAGATAAAATTAAAAAATTTTATTTTTCGACGATCCGGCAGAGTTTACTGATTCCGTACCGGTCTCAAAATTCTTTCCGAATTTTTGCAAAAAAATTTTTTTAATTTTTTGTGTTGAAATTTTTCAGGAATTCAATAAGCGAAAAAAATCTTTAAAAATATCATTTAACGCCGCAGACCTAAATTCTTAAAATTTCCAAAGTCCAAGAGACTCAAGTGTCGGGTCCAAGAATTTCTGGTCCGCAAATCTCGCTTCGAAAAATTCGGATCTGCAATTTGCGGGTTTCAAAAGTTCGGATCCGCAAAATTCGGGGTGATTTTTACTTGCGCATGTTTGGAAGAATAAACGCCCAAAAGCTTCTAAAAATTGAAAAAAACCTTCAAAATCAAAATCCAAAAGAATATTATCAGACTTCATGTCCTAAAAAATAAATTTGAGGCCAAAATCTTTTTTTAAAGTTTACTCGATGACAAATTATATTTTTGTGAAGAAAAACAATTGCTTCCAACAATTGACCAAACATAATTCTTGCTTGCAAATAATTTCTTTTATGAGATTTTAGATAAGTTTGTAGAGTCATTCGATATCTTAAAAATAATTTTGTTTAGATTAAAAATGAAGAAAAGAAAAGTCCGCAAAATAAGTCTGCAAAAAAATTTAAAAAATTTTTGGAAGCGATCAGTGTTGGAAGCGGTGGATGTACTCTTTTCGTTAATGTTTTTCTCTACCGGGTAGGCTAACACTAAATCAAGATCAGTATTTGGAAGCTCTCATCAAAAGTAAAAAATGCCCCCCCCCCCAACTTCGAAAGACCAAAAAGAATTTTTGAAAGTCGAGGGACTAGAGAAGTCGAAAAACAAAAATTCAACAAAACTACATTCGCGGTTATTTCAAATTAAAAATAAATTGCAAACCTTTTCATAACAACATAAAGTGTTTTTGCTTCATTAAAATCCTCTAAACAATTTTGTAAATTAAAACGACGATTTTGTAGTTTATTAATCAAAATTTTTTCAGCTTCAGGTAATGAAGAAAATTTATCCGTAAAGGCTGTATATACTTTGATTATATTTGGATGTGAACGAGAAATTGTTTTTATTCTTTAAATTAAAAATATTTAAAGAGGCATTAGCAAAGAAAGGGGGGAGGGGGAGGGGTACTTTTCCATTCTGCCACCTCCCCTAGATGAATGCTCAAAATACCATAGGGTAATAAAAGGTGCTGAATCGATCAGTACCAATGTTTTTTGCTGGAGATGTCTGTTGACCGACATATGTGTCCTTGAAAATTGAAAAACCACAGGGGGGAGTAATTTCATTTTTGGGATAAATAGGGGAGTGACAGAATGGAAAAGTACCGAAATGAGTATAATTTTACTGATTTTAATTTTGATCTTAAAAAATCCGCCATAAAAATTCAGCAAAAAAGTCGCCAAGAAAAGGTCCACAAGAAAGTCAGTAAGAAAATTCCGCAAAAAACCAAGCAAAACGGGTACTTATTTAGTTCCCCCCCCAGTCAGTTTTTTTGAAAAATATGTAAAAATGGTCAGTCTGAATAACAATTGTAGAACCCATCGAGCTGTGTCGAATGACACCAAAATCAATAAAATCCGACTTGATTGGACCGAAATACAGACCCCTGAAAATTGAACAACCACAGGGGTGATTTTTTGAAATTAAAAAAATTAAAGCAAATGATAGCTCATTCGAAAGAGCTCGTCGAGCTGAGTCGAATGACACTAAAATCGACGTGATCCGACTTGATTTGACAAAGTTATGACATTATTAAGACCTACCGGAGTCGATGATTCTCTTTCGAATGAGAGAGAGAGAGAGAATCATCTTTCGAATGAGCTATCATTTGTATGAATTCTCGTCCATAAGATTTTACGCCCCAGTGGTTCAGGGGTCTGTATTTCGGTCAAATCAAGTCGGATTTTGTTGATTTTGGTGTCATTCGACACAGCTCGATGGGTTCTACAATTGTTGTTCAGACTGACCATTTTTACATAATTTTCGAAAAAACTGACTGGGGGGGGGGGGGGGGAAACTAAATAAGTACCGCAAAACGAGACTGACAACAATAATTAAAATTACCTCGCAAATTTTCCATCACAAACTGTCTTTGGGAGCCTAACAAGTGGAATAAGTTCTGACCCCATTTCATTCCAAATAAACCGCTCTTGTGTTAATCCATCAATAAATAAAACTTTTAGTGCCAAAGGATATAACTGAAATGAGTGAAATGTTTAAAAAATTAAGTAATAAAAATTCCTGGTTTAAAAGTCCGCTAAATCCGAAAAAGAAAAGTTGGTAAAAAATTTCCTCAAAAATGTCCTCAAACACAAATATACAGAGTAGAAGAACTTGCTTTGTAGGGATGATCAAATCGAGATTCATCAATATTATTATTAACTAATTCTTGTTTAAGACGAAGTTGAAAGACAGCGCCGTTACAGCCAGAGGCAATGTACTTGCCTAAAATATTTCTGAAATTTTGTTCAAATGTTGGATAGATTATCTCAAAGAGAAATTGTATAAATAACGGCTATAAAGTGATCAAAAAGGGTACTCTCCCCATTTTTTAATTATTAAAAAAATAAATTTTATCATACTGGCCGAACCCACGTCGGGAGTTTGGTGTTCTGGGTTCGAATCCGCATGGGAAAATTTATTTTTTAAATAATTAAAAAAAGGCGAAGAGCACCCTTTTTAATTACTTTTATAGAATGTTATTTACAAAAAAAATCTATTTAAATTTTAACCAATTTCATAAGCATCCAAATTGTTGGGCATTTCAGTTGAAGATAGTCCACGATTATAACGAGCATTTGTACCAAATAAGTGCTTAAATTCTCCTCGATATTTAACCAAAATTAAAAAAATACCCTAACAAGATGGAGAACGTCTCTTTTAGGTTTATTGTCTTTAATGAGATTGAAACCATTCAATCTTTGATTTAATTGATTTTGATGTCGGAAATGGAGAGAAGCAAAAGGTCTACAAAGTTGAGCTGGTTGTCTGGCTACAACTCGAAACTAAAAATTTAACAAGAAAAAATTTAAAAATTGAGCAGGAGGGGCAATCTAGCTCAATCAAATATAAATTACGGAATTCCAATCCAAAAAATTAATTTGTGAGATTTGTAGGAATTTTTGAGGATATCAGGGAAATGTGAGCTTTTTCTATGAGTAAAACGAAAAAAAAAGAAAAAAAACTAACTCCTCTAAGGACAGTTCGACGTAAATTCAAACGATTGTGCTTCAAAATCTTCAATCCAACTTTTCCAAAATTATTTAAAGTATTTGTATTTTTAAATCTTTGAATCATCTAAAAATTAAATTAAAAAAATTAAAAAAAAAAGTTTTTAAAAAATAAAACCTCCAAAACAACTTGAAAAGCAATCCGGTTTAATCTTCTAAGGGACATTTTTAAGAAAAACAAACTTTTAATTTAAATATTCAAAAATAAAAATTGTCTGAAGATTTATCTAAAAAAATTTAAAAAAAAAAAAATTCCTATGTCGCTTAAAAGTGGTTGTTAATCAAATGTCGAGATTGACATTTTCATTAGAGTGGGACAAAACCGTTTAGCTAAACGGTAAACGGTATACGATAAACGGTATTTTTGCTAAAATTAAACGAAACGATAAACGGGTCCCAGATAAACGGCATAAACGGTAAACGGTCCCTCTAAACGGCGTTTAATTCGTTTAATTTTTTCTTAAAATTGGTGGCTTAAAACGTGAATTTTTGCCGTCTGACACACTAAAATCAAAAAATTTTCGCCTGCGGCGCAAAAGAGGGAGGAAATCTAGTTTATAGGCCTCCACAATTATAAAAATTTTCGCCCGAGGCGCAAAAAATGGAAGAAATCTGGCTTAAGGACATCCAAAATTCTCAAAATTTTCGCCTGCGGCGCTGAAAAAGGAAGATCCGATATCCCAACTCAATCCTCCTATATATATTCAAATCCTCCAAATCTCCAAAACCACTGATATCACTCTTAATCATTAGGCCGCCTTAATCCTCTGATCTCTTCAGCCCTTCCTTTACCCTCTAAATCCATCGACATGATGAATTTATTGTTGAATTATAAATTTTATAAAGAGGGATGAACAAAATTAATGATTTTTCATAGATTTTTGTGAATTATGAATTGATTTTAAAAAATTTTAAAAATAAACGGTAAACGGTCGTTTAAACGGGTTTTTAAAAATAAACGAAACGGTATACGGGTATCAGATAAACGGCATAAACGGTATACGGTTTTTTCAAAATTAAACGGTTTTGTCCCACCCTAATTTTCATTTTAAATCTTAATGGAACACGATTGGAATGTGGGACAGCCCAAAACAACGCGCGGCCATAACTTGCTGAAAAATTTTTGGCCCTTATCAATTTTGGTACAAATCTCTTTAGTTCGATGAGTGAAATCGTTTAATACTAAATTTGTTAAGATTTGAGAATTTTGAGGCAAGTTATGGCTTCGTGTTGTTATGGCCGTGCGTTGTTTTGGGCGTGTCCTGCCCAAATCGGCGCAAGGTCAAAACGGCACACACATCTGCACAAAGTGATAGAGGGATTAATCGTGTCAAATGATCAACCGTGAGAGTGATCAATTGATCTTGAGTGGTCAACCTGTTTGTGATCGATTTGACCTTAGTGATCGATCAAAAATCTCTAACCCCCTATACGGATCCTTCGAATTAATAATTAAATTGTCCAATAAATTTGTGCGCGCAACGAGAAATTTGTTCCAACATTAACAAATGTTGCTCCATGATTTTTAAATTTACATATTTTTTTTTCAACGGGACTACAATTCGACACAATTGCCATTTTTCTAGACTTTTATATTTTATTTTTTAGGAATTCTTTGATTTTTCTTAAATTTTATTTTTTCAATTACACACACATATTTTTTTTTGAAAATGGCTCATTCAAAGGATGTCGATCCAAAGCAAGAAATGTCAGAATTGATTAGACGCCGTTCTGAAGTTTTGGTTTGTTTATTTTTTAATTTTTTGGCTTGACATTTGGGGAAGATTGTTGTTACTTTTGCGGACTTTTCCCTCAAATTTAAATACCTTTTATAAATTTTTAATATAAATCATCAAAAAATTAATCATTTTAAGCAAAAATTGTCCAATTTGGAAAAACAAATTTACAATTTTGAGACTACTTATCTTGAAGAATCTTCTGAAAATGGGAATATTATTAAAGGTTTTTTTGAAATTTTTAAACAAAATTAAATTTTCTTTTTAGGTTTCAACAAATTATTGGAATCTGCAGTTGCTGGAATTTCTTCAGGCGCAGCATTAAATTTAGTTTCTGGGCATTCTAAAGGCAGAAGGCCTCCAAAGCGACATTTTGAAGAAACTGACAGATTTTTTTCTTTGTCTTCGGTTACTTCGCCTGTTTCGCTTAGTTTAAATTTAAATGCTTCTGCTGATGGTTTGGTTAACGAATCTTCTCAAAATGGAATTTTACATAAGGTTATTTTTATTGAGTTTGGGATTTAAATTAAATTAGGTGGGTGTATATAGACAAAACTTTTTATCGGGGAAAAAGAAAAGAATGGGTGAAAATTCAAGATAACGGAAAGTTTTTTGTTAATCGTTTTTTTGGAGTTAACTTGGATAATCTATTTTTTGTTTGATTGGCAATCACAAATAAAACCTTATTGTTATTACTGAATTTTTAACGGCGTTTTTATTAAAATTCTGGTAATAAATTCCCGTGAATTTTTTAAATTTTAGAATATTCTTACAAA
Source organism: Meloidogyne incognita (assembly GCA_036172945.1). NCBI lineage: Eukaryota > Metazoa > Nematoda > Chromadorea > Rhabditida > Meloidogynidae > Meloidogyne > Meloidogyne incognita. The sequence continues at coordinate 4,908,093 of JARQAC010000002.1, forward strand.
CGGAGACAAACAATTTACCAAAAACAATCCAAATACTCGATCACACGATCAAAATTGTGACAATATTGCAAAATCTGCATTAATTGATGCTGAACAGCAGAATGTTGGTGGTGGGGGTGGTTTGGTTTCGACATCTACTCTTAAACGGGCTCGCCGTGTTAATGAATGAATTTTGTTTTTTTTTGGACGGATGGTTTTGACTTTAAAAAATATTTTATTTTATTGCTACACATACTATACACAAAACTCTCTTTTGTTTTTACCGTTACACTTTTTAACTCAATTTTTAGTAAAAAAATTTTGAGAATTTTTTTAATTTTGTTGGTGGAAAGTACCTTTAATTTATTTTCTCTTTTATTTTTGATTCTTTTCCTTTAATGCATTTAGAGTTTGGAAGTTGGGTATGGGATTTTTTTCCAGCATTATTACCTCCAAATTTAATTCTCTTTTTTCTCTTATGGTGAAGGTATTCCTAATTTTGGCGGTTCCGTATATCTGAAACCGAAAAAGCGAATTTTCGGTTCGGATACTAGTTCCGGTTATGGGTACCCGAAGATTTCCAGGGACCGCCAGCCCTAAATATTCCTTTCTCGATAAAATTGCGGATAGAATCTCGTTTTAATCATTTTCTCAATTTTTAGCATTATTTCTCTTTAAAAAATGAGAAAAAATTTCAATTATGTATTTAGCTCAGAAATTAATGTGCCTTTAAGAATCCGACTGGTCTCACTTTCTGGTTATTTAACGAGTCATGGAGATATGCAAAGATATGCAACACCTTCTGGTTGTATGTTCGTTCGTTTGACGGTTTGTTTAGTTTTTAAATAAATTTTTGAAAATGGGTGGGGGAGGTCTGGGGCATTCTCAAAAAATTCCTAAATTCTTTTTGAGTACGCTAGTTAAAACTAACGCCCAATAAATACAGAAAAATTTCTTAAAATTTACTTTCCAAAAATTTCCGCTCGTATTTTATACTCATCCTATAAGGGGTATTTTTCGTTAGGATCAGTGCGGTTAACAACTGCATTGGACTGCTCTCATGATCAAATTCCCTCAAATCTTTGCATTTTTTCTGGGATGGTTTCGGCAGCTTTACTCTAATATTCTTTAGTTAAACATATTTTTCTAAAGATTTATTGTAATGGAAGAATTATTGGAAGAAGTGTTCAAAGTTCTTTTCGACAATATTTACCTAGTGGGACATCTTCTATTCGAGATATTCAAAAATTTGATGAATGGATAAACCTTCCTGTTAATTATTCTGACTTAAACAGGGATGCTTTGCTACATGTAACTTTATGGGATGTTGGAACTACTGTTGAACCGGTTTTTATTTTTTTAAAAATATTTTAAGAAAATTTTGGTTATTCTCTTGAAAAATTTTTGCACCTTTCTTTTATGCAAATTCTAACCCAATCTTTCCGTTTTCAAAAGGTAAAATGATTATGAATAATTAAAATTAGTGATCGGACAGTACGGTACTACGGCCGTATTTTTCGTTATTTCGTAGGTACGGAAAAAATAAAAATTACGGTACGGAATACGGTACCGATGAAAAATTATTTTACTTTATTTTCAGGTTTTAATCGCTCAATGTGCCAAAAAATTATTTTCTAAACATTCAATATTTCGTTCGGGTATTTTGGATTTAAAATTAGAACAAGTAATTGGGAAATCTGACAAGACTAAATTGATAAATGAAAATTCAAATTTGGATTTGATGAATATTCCAACACCCGCAAAACAAGCAGAATCATCAGAAGATGCCAGAGATTCAACACCTTTACTTAAAAATAATGATGAAAATTTAAATAGACAATTGAAATGCGGAATTCCCTTAAATGATTTGTTAAAAAAAGAAAAACTTTATAATCAAAAATTTATTGATAGAGTTGATTGGTTGGATAAAATTACTTTTGCAAAATTGGAGGAAATTAAACAAGAGGTTTTTTTTATTATTTTCTTCTGTTAATATTTGCAAGGGATGGGGCTGGACCTCGACCATGTCTAAACCCAGTCCCCAAATCAAGACATTTTTTTTGCAGAATCCGAAAGATTAGGATGATTTTCCTCCCAACTTTTTTCGGACTTTCATTTTTGCATATTTTGTTTCATTTTTTAATTTGGGCAAAATCCTCTGGCTGCCGATTTTAAAAAAATTAAAATTTTCAACCAATTTGTTTCATCAATTTGGGTCACAGTGTGTAAACGATACATAAATATTTATTTGAAGAAAAAAATCCGCAAAAAAGTTCTCGCAAATGTTTGCAATATTTTTTAAAGGCAAAATCTGACGATCGTTCTCTCTTTCTAACAATTGAATTTCCAATTGTTCAAGATTCAGATGATCTAACAATTTATTCGATAATTTATTTTGCTGGAGAAGCTCCTTCTTCTACTGACCACCACCACCATTCTCAACAATTTGAAAATGATTTGGATGTTGATCCTTTATTGCCCAAACCTCGAAATGAAAGACAAACTGACCCAGAATTGGATATGGAAAATTTGAGCGAAATAAAGCATCATATGATGACTAGAAATGCGAGGGCTATGGATATTGATAGACGTTTACAACCAAATCCAACAATTAGAGACACGCTTGAGGCTATTATTAAGGTTTTCTTTTGTTTAAATTAAAATAAAATTTTTTGCCCTTTAACTTTGAAATATGGCTTTTTAATGGGTTCTTTTAACCTACAAGTTAAAACTGTCACGAACTGTCACCAAAAATTTTGAACTTTTTTGCATTATCGTGCAAGGGCGTAGCCAGCCCCCCCCCTTGAAAAGGGGAAAGGGGGAACGCCAAAGTAAACGCCAGATTTTTGCGTAAAAATTTTTTTCTAGTCAGCAAGTTGTCAAGCAATGTTAATGGAAGAGCGTGATTTAATATGGAAATTTCGTTTTTGGTTAAAATCAAACCCTAAAGCTTTAACAAAATTTATTCGTTCTGTTAATTGGCAAGAAAAGTTGGAAGTTCGACAAGCAATTCAAGTCATTCTGTACGTGAACTTTTTGGGGGGATTTTGGGGACCAGTTTAATAAGTGAAACTAGGGAGGAAATAAAAAGGGGACCTACACAGTTCAAAATTTCCTTGTTAAGTTTGCCTTTTGAAAGAAATAATTTGTCAGATCCAGGACTCAAAACTTGCGGACAAACATTGTCCGCAAATTTTTTGTGGACTCCGCAAGTATTTGCCGCAAACATTTTATTGTTAGTCCGCTTATTTTTTGCAGACTCCACAATATTTGCCGCAAACATCTTTGTACGTAAATTTTTATTGTCATTTGTGGTTTCCGCAAATGTTTGTCCACAAATTTTTTGCGGACTTTTTTGACCGCAAACATTTTTTTGTGGACTTCGCAAGTGTATGTCCGCAAGAATTTTTTACAAAAAATTTTTTTAATTAAAAAGTGAGTGGGAACCAATTGATGCCTGTGATGCTTTGGAACTTCTTTCTCCAAATTTTTCTCATCCTTTTGTACGTCGTTATGCGGTTTCACGCCTACAAAGCACTACAAATGCAAATATTCTTTTATTTTTGCCTCAATTAGTTCAAGCACTTCGTTACGAACCCTCACAACAAGATTTACTTGCGAGTGTAGAAGAAGATTTGTTGGTTGTTACACAAAATGAAAATGCTAGTGGGACTTCTACTATTGTTGCAACATCTTCAAGTTTATTTTTTTAATAAATTTTTTAGTGGGAGAATCTCTTTATTTTTAGAACATTAGATAAAATTTTAAAAGTAGTTACCGGTGAGTAAGACAAATCCTTATTGTCCGTACCAGGGATGTTACGGGTTATCCGATAATTGCACGGACTTTTTTCGACCCTAAATATTATCCAGAAATTTTTTTGAAAATCCGGTACTTTATGGATATGTCACCCCCCCCCCCTCTCTCTCCTATTTTGAGTCTCAGAGTTTTCCTTATACGTAGAAAATGGTCAGAGATTATTTTCTTCTCCGTGTCAAACATTTTTTTCTTCTTCAAATATTTTGCTTGTTTATTTTGCCTTTTCACATATTTTGTACTTTCATTTCACTCATTTCGTTTCTACATTTAATCACATTTCACTTATTTTGCTTGAAGAAAAAAAAATGATTGAGATGGAAAAGAAAATAATCTCTGACCATTTTCTACATATGTATAAGGAAAACTCTGATTGAGACTCAAAATAGGAGGGGGTGACATATCCATAAAGTACCGAAAATCCAATCTGGCTTTCTCATCCCGTGACAACCTTTTCATTCCCCAACGCTCGATGCGGAAAGAAGGAAACATATTGAGAGGGCATACGGCCTTCCAAAATTTTCCTCTAGTGATCCTTTTAAGCCTATTTCTTTTTTATGCAATTTTTTGTCAATTTTTAAAGATTCTGTTCATCCAAGAATGGCCTCAAGTCGACAATCAACAAATTCAGACATCCCTCTCGATTATTTCGAAGGCCATGAATCTATGGATTTGGCTACTTTTCTTATTAAAATTGCTTGTCAAAATAGTCCTATCGCTATTTTTCTTTATTGGTTTCTTTTCTAAATTTTTATTTTTTTTTAAAATTATTTTTAAAAGGTATTTAAAAGTTGAAGTTGAAGCAAATTTTGGAAATAAACAAATTTCAGAATTTTATTCATCTGTTATTTTAAAACTTCAACAGGCACTTTCAAGTGGTAATAGTGCCTGCAAACAAACATTGGCTACAATTTCTTCTCAAAAGGTAGGTAGAAAGTAGCAGGTTTTTATAAAGAATAATTTCTATTTAAAAATAACTTTTTGTTGCCAATATGATTGTGTTTTTGGCAAGGTTTTATTGACATATATAGTAAATAAACCTCCGTTTGGAGAATCGTGAATTCCCGATAAAATTTTATGTTCCGCAAGGGAATCTGGTCAGTAGACCCTTGGTTTTGGCTTGTTAAAACGAGTACTATTAAAGGATTCCTCATAGTACCATTAAAGGATTTTCCAAATTAAGTTTCGCCGTTTCCATTATAACAACAAAAATTTTCAAAAATATTTTTTGTTACTTTTTGTTTGGGCTCATAAACTTTCATTGGACTACTAAACTGTACTAGACCCTAACTTTTATTTTTTTTACTACAAAATAACCTTTATTTTTTTCAGAAATTTGTAGACACTTTAGTTGATATAGCAAAATCTGTTGCTGATTCAAGCGGAAGTCGTTCAAAAAAATTGGAGTTGTTAAAGAAAAAATTGATTGAAAATAATGATTTGATTGATTTGAAGGTTTTTCTTTAACTTAAAAAAGATTTTTTAAACAATTTTCTAAAGGGGATGAGCCTTCCTTTGGATCCTTCAGTTCATGTAAAATCTGTTCAGCCAGAATCGACAACTTTATTTTCGAGTAATTTGATGCCAATGAGGTTAACGTTTTCTACTGTTAGAGGGAATATTACACCTTATGAATGTGCTGAAGCTTATACTACAATATTTAAACGTGGAGATGATTTGAGACAAGATCAACTTGTGTTGCAAATGATTAGATTAATGGATTCTTTGTTGAAAGAAGACAAGTTAGTTGATGTGTTATTAATTGGGAGGGGATTTTTTGGGAAGTTCCCAGGTCGATATTAGGCTTTTTAGTTGAAGGGGGAATTCTAAAATACAAAATTGGCCGTATTTTAATTTAACCATTTTTACAATAAATCGAAATAAAAGGGGAGACAGCCTGAACGGGTAAACACGACATTGAAAGTTTATTGAAAATGTCACGGTACCATGGTCAAATCAATTACTACCAATTATATAATTATATACAATCGGGTGCAAAAGTAATGTTTTAAACGTTGTAAAAGTTTGCAAGTCCAATATAAATTTGCGGGCATTACTTTTGCACCATGAAAAGTTTAGTCAAAATGTTTAAAATTTTCAAAAAATATTTTTTATAATTTTTTCATCCTAAAGTTTGTAGTCATATTAAAGCCCATAAAAAATAGTTTCTTTTAAGACAAATAAAAAAATTTTAAAGAGAAAACGAATCGCTGACAAGTTGCAATCAAAAACTTATATGTAGCGGGCATTACTTTCGCACCCAACTGTAAAAGACGATAAAAATTTTCTTAAATAATCAAAATTAAATAATCCCAATTTTTTAAACTTGAATTTTTTAAAGACTTGATTTATGTTTAACTCCATATGCTGTTCTCGCAACTTCTTGTTCCGAAGGTTTTGTCCAATTTGTAAGAGGCGCTACACCTTTGGCTGATATAAAAAGCATTCAGGTTTTTTTGAAATTGTTTTTTCTTAAATTTATTATTTTTAAAGGACACACTTCGTACGTTTAGACCTTCATCTTCTGCCCCATATGGTTTTTTTTAATTTGAAAAAAAACTTTTTCAAAAATTTTATTTTTAGGTATTGAAGCAGACGTTCTTAATAATTATGTCAAATCATGTGCTGGTTATTCTATAATTTGTTATATTCTTGGAATTGGTGATCGACATTTACATAATTTGTTGCTTTGTGAAAACGGTTTTTTTCTCCTTCCTATTGCCCAACTATTCGATGAATCTTTTTTTCCTCCATGCTCACAAAAAAGCCCGCAAGCTTCCGTCTTAAAATTATTTTGTTTCATAAAACTGATTAGCTTCACAAGTTTGTTTCCCTTGAAGAAGTCCAAGCCCTCCGAGCCAAATATCGAAATCTCCGAAAGTTTTTTGGAACTTACGGAAACTTGCGGATGGAGTTTGTCTTATTGTTAGAATAAGGGAAAAAAGGAAGGAAAAAGCTCAAAAATGGTCAGGGAGATTGGAAGGAAATTTTTTGGAACTTGCGGACAAATCTTGCGGACTTTTTTGGGAGGAAAAATTTGTTTTTATTTATTTTCAGGTAAAATGTTTCACGTAGATTTTGGATTTATTTTGGGAAGAGATCCAAAACCAATGCCTCCTCCAATGAAATTAACGTCTGAAATGATTAATGCAATGGGAGGCCAAAATAGGTTTTCTTTTTTATTTTTTTAATGTTGAAAAAAATGATTTTCAAGTGAACATTTTCGCGCTTTTGTTAATTATTGTACAATTGCTTTTTGCATTTTAAGACGACATGCAAATTTAATAACAAATTTATTTTCGTTAATGTTGGATGCTGGAATTCCTGATATTTCTATTGAACGAGATAAGGCTGTAATGAAGGTTTGCAATTTTTAAATTCATTTTTTTTATTTTTCTATTGGGAAATTGTTTAATTTTTTGGAACCGGGACATTGAACCTTTTGTTTATTCTAAATTTTTACTTAATCTGGGAAATATTTGGATATATTTGGAGTGTGAAATCAATTTTTGGATTTTGAATTAATTCTGAATTTAGAATCCAGTAGGGGTGCAAGGGTGTAGCCAGGGTCTTCAGGGGGTAAAGAAAAGAACTGACACACCCCCGCCCTTGCAGGGGTGTGCCAGTTCCGTCTTTCTCTTTCTAAACCAGTTTTAAGTAATACATGTGTCCCCTTTTTTCTCCTCAGGTTTTTTCCTATATTTGTACAGAATTGCCTACGAATACAGTGCGGTAATAAATTATAAAACCACCTAGTAATCAAAAACGATTAATTTTTACTCATTCCCATCGCTGGTTGGGATGAAAGAGAAGTCAAATCATTCTGTACATATATAAGAACAAAACGTGGATGAAAATGAGGGACTGGAAACGACACTATTCCAGTTTTTGCATACCTCTTATTCTCATAAATTACAAAAAATCCAAATTCCGGATCCGAAGTAATCCAGCCGGATTTTCGATCAAATTTTCCTCAAAAAATAAATCAAAATTTTTAAAGGTTTTGGAACGTTTTCATTTACAACTATCAGACGAAGCTGTATGTCAATTAGTTGTACGTCTTATAGAATCTAGTCTTTCTGCAAAAATGCCGTTAATTGTTGATTTTGTTCATAATGTTCGTCAATATATGTCTAACTAACTATAAACATGTACTCCCCTCACCCCTCAATTGAATTTTTGATATTTTTCGAAACATTTTTTTAATTAGTAAGATAGTAAATTGTAAATAATTTGAAAAAATACTGAATTAATATACATTTCCCCCCCCCCCCCCCCCCCATTTGGTAAACAATCTCTATAAATAGCTTGTGTAATCTTTTTCGTTAATTTTCTAAAAAATGAAAAAGAATGATGAAATACATATTGATAAATTTATTTAAAAATACAAGGTCTCGAGTTCATAGTTCTTCTACCCTCCATTTTTGTTCCTCGCAAGTCTTTTTTTCCTTTTCCAATTTCACTCTTGTTTCCTTACTCTAATTTAACCCAATCGGATCTCGGTTCTTTTTGTCAGGATTCTGGCTCCAACGAAACTAATAATCGACGAAGCCCTGATGTACAGCAAAAAATTTGTTAACAAAAAAATGACGTGAATAAATTTTTTATGATTATTGATCACGGGTGCTTTTTTTATTTGACTTATGATATACACGTGTTCAAATTGTAAAAAAAAAAGAAGAATTGTTAAGTAATTAGAGAAATCAAAATGAAAGTTTTTTTTCTCTCAATTTGTTTTAAAGAAAGACTATTACAGACATGGAAGAGATAAAAGAAAAAGGAGTAAAGAACACTTATTTGACAAATGAGTCTAGCTTAATTTATCAAAGTAAGACATTACTGCAAGGGACAAAAGATGCTGGGCAGAAGGAGGAGCAAGTAAAAAACTGGGGGATCCTAAACCTTTGGGGCCTATGACTCGGTCCACGGTACTGCGCAGCGAAAATGGTGAAGTAGGGTATGATCTATCTGTCTACCAAATCTCATCCCGAAGTCCCACGGACCATTTTGAGCTTTTTTGCTTGATCTATAATTTATCATATACATATTAAGAGCTCTTCGAACTGGGTCGAATGATACCATAATCTGTTAGATTTGGCCATTCTAAACAACATCATTCGGCTGTCAACAACATTATGAAGGTGAATTTTTGTATCGCTGCAAGTGAGTAAAACAAACGGTCATAACTAGGGATTTTTCCTTAATTAAGTATAAAAGATTTGCTTGTGGTCACAATCATTCACTCGCCTTCCTTCAATAACTTCCTTTTTTTATTTGTTTTTCTGGTCGGACGGTGTTTTGTCCCAACGCCAGAATAATGTGTGTTAGAGAATTAGAGGATGAAATAAAAAAGAAGAGAAAGAAAAATTGTACATATTTAGAGAGCAAACAGCAAATATCGACTGTCATTCGGCTGTCATTCTTTTTTGCTTACAAATTATTGATTTATCTATGTTAATAAAGAAAATACTAAATACGTCTGTCAGGAGATTCTGTATCTCATTTACACAACTTTGCTTGTTTCGTAGACAGAAAGAGATAAAAAACCGGAGAGTAAAAAGAGCGAAAAAAGAATATAATTTTTTCTCTTTTTTTGGGGAACTAGCTCCTCTGAATAAAGAGTAAAAAGTAGTTAGAAATAATATGGACAAAATGCCAAAGGACAAAATGCCAGGTTACTCAGAAAGAACCCATATTCTTTGGAATTTTGTCTGATTTGCCTTTGTTCGAGTTTACCTTTTGTTCGCATTTTGTCTATTTCTCCCGTTAATCCCCTCATTGGCATTTCGAGTTGGCATCTTGTCAGATTTTCTCATGGGCATTTTGTCTTCGAAGAATTTTGAAGCAAAAGAATAAATAAAAAAGGTGTAGGGAAAGAAAGAGAAGAGGGGGAGGGGTTGGTACGCACGTACACTGACTCTGACTGACAGGGGGGTTGGTTGAATGAATTTTCTCCTCGTTCAGCAGTCATCGACTACTAGTACGGAGAAATAGAGCCGGCCCAGTCTCTGTTGCGGGAAAATTTTCCATTTATATATTTTTGCTATCATTATTTTTCACCCTCTAACATAATCTTGACTAAACTTGTGGGAATAAATTTATTTTAAAGAATCATTCCTACCGAGTGAAATCGAAAATTCTGAAAAACTTTTGTGAAATTTTCCAAAGGTAAGCTAAAAATTTTGGCATTTTTGTTGGACTTTTTTTTTGCAATTTGGGGGATTATTGTGTTATGTGTTTGACGCAAGCATTTTATTTGTTATATGTACATACATAGGTGCTATTTTAAGAAAATGAAAAATTTGCATAAGCTGACAATTTTCTTTTATCATTAAAGCTAAGAAATCTGTGTTGTGTTTGTAAGAATTAGTGTCTGTTAATCAATCAATGCGAAGGCCGCGTTAGTTTTTCCGGTTATTCGTATTCCGTTCCTCTGTCCTTACAGAACCGGTTACTTGTAAACTACAGTGTAATCTCTATATAACGACACCCCTTGAGCCGAATTTCGTAGTTTTAGGAAGAAAAGCGGGCTCTTGTCCAGATTACAGGTCCAATCACACCTTTACGCGTCGAATTAAAAGCTCAGCATCCAAACAAATATGCGTCCAATGAACCGTTTATGCGTCCAATCAATTTTTATACGTTCAACTGCTTGCGGTTGAACGTTGAAGAACCAGGTACCTATGTACCTGGTTCTTCAATTTAGTGTGAAATCTGAACGAAAGAAAGCTCATCTCACTCAACGTTATGATTAGAGTCCGACATTTTAGGTTCCAACCAACCTTGTAATATTTAATAGAGCCCAAAAAACACTTACATATTTGGCACGGCTACTGCACTTTACCGGGCGATTTTAGATTTGAACAATCTATGTGTCATTCGAAAGAGCTCGACGAGCTGAGTCGAAAGACACAAAAATTATTCTGCGGAAATAACTGTCGACCGAGATATAGGTCCCTTGAAAAACTAGGGGGAATAAGCTAATTTTGGGGTCAAAAATTTAAATAAGCAAAAGCACAGAATAATCGTCAACGAGCTAATTTTGGGCTAATTTTGGGGTTTGAAGTGTGTAGTTCTATGAAAGACAAACTCTGTCAGAGAAAGTTTTTATCGACAATTTTAATTTTTCGACCTTTCTGACCAAAACATGTTTTGATATTTTGTAATATTTTTCTGTGCTATTTAAACACAAATCGTTATCTTTTTTCTCTTTCCCAATTTATTGCTTATTCTCGCCAACAACCCATTTTAGTAGGTATTTCTTTTATTTTATTTGTCATCATCTTTTTTGGGGGAGGTTGTTGGTCTTTTTTTGTAATAATTTTTCTGTACACATTTTTTCGTATCAAAAATTTATTTTTGTAAACATATTTTGCGTGTCATTCTAGAGAGAAAAGTTCATTTTTGAGAAAATACCAACTCTCTATTCTCATCAATTTTCGTTTGGTTTTTTTACCGTTTCGGCGCTAGAGTAAATTTTCCAACTCTCTCGAGGTAAAGATGTGTTCAGGTGTTTTGAACTTTCGAAAATTCTTTGTGCCCCTCCCAATAAATTTTTCTTGCACCGAGACGGTTTCTACGAAACGTTCTTGACTTTTATTTATCATCAATTTTTGCCCATTTTGTTGCTAGGTCAATTTGTCACAAGCGTATATCCCCCCTCCCCTATTAAGAAATTTATTTCGTTTTGACTAGGATGCACATTTTTCTTCATAACAAGTATCCCGAACAGGCCAAACAAAATATCGAAAAGACCTTCCTTTCAAAAGATACGAGTCTGCGACAAGATGGGATTGCGCCTAAATTACCCCCTAATTTTTCTTTTTTTTCAGTTCTCTAATTCAACTTCAACTCATATCCTTTCCAAATCTTTTTTTGTTATTCGTCTCGGTGTGCAAAATATGGAGAATCAACAGCAACCACCTCAAAACACTCCTTTGTGTCGTGGCAATTGTGGATTCTATGGGTCTTCAGCAACAGAGGATTTGTGTTCAAAGTGCTTCAAAGACATGATCCAAAGGAAACAGGAGACTGGAACGACGACTACAACAAGTAGTAATAATAATAGTGCTAATAATTCTGCTCAGCGACTTGCTTCTTCTGTCTCAGGTTTTTTGTTTGATTTTTACCTCAAGGATAAGGGTCTTCCATGGGTTTATGATTTTTTGGTTTTACACGTTGGATGATCTTTCTTCGGTAATAGTTATTATCAGTGGACCCTAGAAAAAATGAGTACAAGGTGCTCTTTTGGTATTTTTGAGGTTTATCAGGAGGTGATCGCTGTGCTGAGTCCGATTATGAGCTTTTGTCCCGGAACCGAATTTGACCAAGTTGAGTCCGGGGTAAAAATTTGAAATAAAAATTTTGGACTAATCTATCCTGTATTTTCGAGCTGACGCAAATGACATCAAAATTATAAAGTTTCAACAACTCTACTTCGCTTAGAGTTGCTGAAACTTTAATTTTGTTGTCATCCGCCTCAACTTGAAGATACCGGGTCAGATTGGCCATAAAATTTTAAGTTCGAATAAACAAATTTTAAGCTCAGATTCGGACTCATGTCAGGACACTCGGTTACCTTCTGACAAGTCTTAAAATATAGAAAAAGCATTTTTTGCTCTTTTTTCTCGAGACCAATGATCTTCACTATTACCCTTTATTCGGGCATTGGGAGTGTTGTACGTTAACCTGATTGTGAGACTGCTGGGCTTTTAGGCGCAACATTTGCACAATTCCGATTCCAGCTTCAGAATAGAATTGGCGTATCCAAAAAAGTAGATATCCACAAATTTTCTAGTTGAATATTGAATCGGGTTATCCTAAACTTCTGAACATTTGTTCTTCCTCCATTATTATTACCTCCATTTTCCAAAGAAAACACAATTTGTTGAAATTTAAATTTTTCAGGTAATAATATGGGCGCTTCAGACGCTTCTACTTCAATCCCTGAAGAATCAGAAAGTGGAGCAGCTGATGCGTCGACTGATAAGGTTGAGGCGGAATATATCGATGACAGTCATACTGGGACTAAAGTTGATGCCAAATACACTGACGAGTCTGGGTATTTTTTAATTTTTGCTTCATTAGTAGATCATTGGGTAATTGGGTCGTCCGTGTCGAGTGTCCGTTGGAGTACTATTTGCGTCTTAAGTTTTCTATGGATTGGATTTTCTTCGGGGTTTCTAAAATAATTTTTTCAAAAACAATAAAACGCTCAAAACTTTATTTCGACCCACAGTCAATTTTTTATTAAATTTGTTAAAATGGTCAGTCTGTTAACAGGTTATAGAATTCGTCGAGCTGTGTCGAATGACACAAAAATCAACCCCGATCTTAACTTGGGCTAAGTAAGACACCCGAAAATTGAAAAATCATAGGGTCGGTAAGGCTAGATTTTGGGGTCAAAAATTCGATTATACTCATTCGAAAGATACATAGTTAATAAAAAAAATGACTGGGGGAGGGTGGGGACCGAACAAGTACACTTTATTTTCTCATTTCCTTTCAGTAAGAGACCTGTGGATCTGGAGACCGCTTCACAAGCTACATTGACATCTGACGAAACTCCTGATAATCCTAGCCAGCAAAAGAAGACTAAAAATAGATGCCAAGTTTGTAGTAAACGGGTTGGACTTACAGGTTGTTTATTTTATATTTAATTAAATTTCTACAAATATTTTTAAGGATTCGACTGCCGATGCGGTGGATTGTTCTGTGCTACTCATCGGTATTAAATTTTACATAAATGATTGGTATTTGGATAAAGGGTTCGATTTCACCCATTTTTGGAAGGTTTTCTCGTAGGTGAAAATTCGGTGGTTCGAAAATTTTCGAGTCAGGTTAAGCGTTTAACTCTTTTACAAGTACTTCACTCTAAAAGTATCGAAAAATTTAAAGAAATCCTACTTTTAAATAGCTATGACAACGCTCATTCGTGTACGTACGACTATAAAACTGTCGGCAGGGAGCAGTTGCGTAAAAGCAACCCACAGGTTTTTAAAGAAATTTTTAAACAAATTTTCCAAAAAATTTTTTCTTTGAAGGTAGTGTCCGAAAAGATTCAACCAATCTGAAATGGCTCTATCTTTGTGCTCTTGGATTCTCTCGGTTTCTTGGCTTAAAAAAGACTTGTGTGAATAATATCTCTCTCTGTTTTGGATATATAAGGCTTGTTGGCAACAAATCACACCAATCATTTTTTATATAAATATACAACCACAAAAATATATCCTTGAAGAATTGTAAAAGAGCTAAAAGTACTTGGTTTTTTTTTTAATTTTAAAAAGAATTGAGAATCGGATTACAATCTTATTAATTAATGAATTAAAAAACAAGTACTTGATGAGAAAACGGTCCTTTTGTAGTTTACGTCCCCTGCATATTTTCCTTGTTTTATTCTTATAGAGGATGAAAAAGGAGCATGCAAACGGCTTCGGCAATTATAGAACCTACAGTGGCGGAAATTTACTTAGGAACACCAATCTCTGTGAAACACCAATGTAGGAAAATCTGAAATTCTTGGGATCTTCCCTAGAAATGTGATGAACAATGGATTAACTGTATTCCAATGTTTATTTGTCCAAACTATTTTTTAATCCACTGCCCATTTATGCCCATATTATGGAATGCAAACTACACAAGTACCAGAAAAAGTTTCTCAATCTCTTTATCTCTCCATGTGTTTTGTTTCCCTCCCTACCTTCAAAAATATTATTTTTCTTCTATATGTTCAACATTTTTTTGTTCCAATGTATGATCGACCTTTTATTTTTTTGCTTTGGCTCCTTTTTTTTAAATAAGTACACAAACACCGAACCAATCACGCACATAAAAAATAAAAAATACTTCAAATGTCAGAAATTTGTGGATTTGTCTTACATTACATTTTTTTCTTTTAAATAAAAAAATTTATAAATGATTGATCGATAGGGAAATTGAATCTTTTATTTTATTTTTTAGAAATAAAAAATGGCCTAACTGCACTTTACCGGGGGATTTTAGATTTGAACAATTTATATGTCAATCGAAAGAGCTCGGCGAGCTGAGTCGAATGACACCAAAATTTTTCCGCGGAAAAAATTCTGAGCCGAGTTATAGACCCTCAAAGTTCGAAAAACCAAAGGGGGGACCAAGCACTTTTTTGGGGGTGAAAAATTCGAATATGCAAATTATACCTCATTCGAAAGAGCTCGTTGAGCTGAGTCGAATGACACAAAAATCAGCCCGATTGGATGATTTTGAACGAAGTTATGACCAACAGAATCTTCGCTGGAAAAACTGTTTTTGTGCTGCTACGGAGGGTAGGCCGGGCATGGTCTTCGCTACACGATGGCCGTGCTTCGCTGCGGTCGTGCTCGCTTCGCTCGCGGCGACCGTAGCGAAGCGGCGGCCGTCGTTCCGCTCGACATGCCCGGCTTCCTCCGCAGCGGCAAAAACTTTTTTCCGCGAAAACCTTGTGGAAGGGGTAAAAACAAACGGTCATAACTTTGTCAAATCAAGTCAGATTTTGTTGATTTTGGTGTCATTCGACTCAGCTCGACGAGCTCTTTCGAATGAGGTATAATTTGCATATTCGAATTTTTCACCCCCAAAAAAGTGCTTGGTCCCCCCTGTTTTTTCGATTTTTGAGGACCCATATCTCGGTCCATAGTTGAGTCCGCGGACTAATTTTGGTGTCATTCGACTCAGCTTGATGAGCTCTTTCGATTGACATATAAATCATAAAAATCTAAAATCCCCCGGTAAAATGCAGTTTAGCCTAAAAAATTGTTACTCGGTTGGTGAAAGAGCTGGAGATGGACAGAAACGAAGAAGAAAAGGTTAGGGTCATGCGAGCCGGGCTAAACTACAGCTTCCATTCCAGGCTTCAAATTGGACGATTTATATGTCATTCGAAAGAGCTCGTCGAGCTGGGGCGGACTCAATTGTGAGCCGAGATACAGCACCCTAAAGTTCGAAAAACCATAGGAGGGACCAAGACTTTTGGGGTGAAAAATTCGAATATGTAATAGCTTATTCGAAAGAGCTCCTCGAGTTGAATCGAATGACACCAAAATCAACGAAATCCGACCTGATTTGACAAAGTTATGCTCGTTTGTTTAAGCTCCTTCCGAATTTTTGACCCTGAAATCCCCTCTATGGTTTTCGAGCTGTTCAATCAAACTGATTTTGGTGTCATCGACTCAACTCGAGGATCTCTTTCGAATGAGCTTTTATTTGCATATTCGAATTTTTCACAACAAAATCGAGCTTACTCCAATACCGGTTTTTTAAATACCGGTTTTTTAAATTTCTATACCGGTTTATCTTCAATGTATTTTTTTATACCGGTTTTTTCCTCTACCGCCTAGGTCTTACGTAGGAACTTTAAAAAAAATTCACAATAATTACTTAAAAAAACAAAAATAATTTAAAAATAATTATTTCATTTTAAAAAATAAAAAGGGATGTTTTTTTAGTCTTTAATCTATTCCTCCTCTTTAAGGCCCCCTTTGATCTTGACCGGTGCTACCAATTGAGTTTATGCTTCTATGGGGCCTTTATACTAATGTCAAATCCCAGGTGGGGCAGGCTCCTGGATTAGACCAGAAGGTTGATCAGGTCTTCGAGTCGTCACCTAAGTGCCCTAGAATAAATTAAAGACTAAATATTCATTTAAGTATTTATTAACTTAAATAATTATTAAAACAATTAAAACATTCAATTATAAAATTATTAAAAGAAAGAACAATTAAAAGCGCTATTGATTTACAAGCATTCTCTTTACATAAACATAAGTTAGCTAACTGACTGCATGAATAATTGATTTTCTAAGCTAATGAAAAGTATATGGGCGGGGCCTAGATATGCTTTACACTATATCCGAAGCGAGCACGACCGCAGCGAAGCACAGCCATCGTGTAGCGAAAACCATGCCCGGCCTACCCTCCGTAGCAGCACAAAAACAGTTTTTCCTGCAAAGATTCAGTTCGTCATAACTTTGTTCAGAATTTTGAACATTGGCTCATTTTGAATTTTGGCCATTAGAAAGCCCTAGAAGTTTTCTACAAGATAAGGGGGAACAAACTGATTTTTAGGGTCGAAAATTCGGTTGTAAAAATGATAGATCATTCAAAAGAGCTGATCAAAATCTCCGTGTAACTTAATGGTGATTTAGTACTATTCGACTCAAGTCGAAACAAATCGAGTGACATAAGTATGTCCCTTTCAGAACTTTTATCCGATACACTACACTACAGCCCCATATTTTTCTATTATAAGCCTCCTAATATCAATAATATTAACTCTAAAAATATATACAACAACAAATATATACAAGTGATCGAATAAGAAAAGATCACACAATTATTAATTATATATATTTTCTCTTTCTAATATTTTTTCCTTCCTCTAATCCCCACCTGAGCTTTCATCTTCATCATCATCTTTAGTATCAGGCGTATCAGGGTCATCTTTCTTGATGCCATACACTTCCTCCATTACACTGCTGCTCATATCTGATTTTGTTCCTTCGGCTTCTTTCATCTTGGAACTCGTTGAGGAACTTGCAGACTTTGTTTTACTCACATCGTCACATAAGTAGAGCAAATTGCCTGCCTCGTTTATTTTGGCAACTAAGAAATTGGGATGATGGAAGAATTTGGCGAGGAAAATATTAATTTATTCCCCAATCCAGAATATTCCTTGGGATTAGATCAAACCAAAAAACTCAGACCAGGAGCTGTCCTCATCTAAAAGTCCTCAATCAGCAGTTGCGGACTGCCTCTTAAGTTCTTAAAGCCCCGGAACAATCCTCAAGGTACATGCCTAATCCCCAGCCAGAAATGTCCCGTCAATCCCCGTCAAGTCTTCCACGAAAAATCATAAATCCGCCCACAAAAAAAACTTTACCGTGTCCAGCTTTAGGATTTCGAGTAGTATATCTGTATGCAGGCGTGTCGAAGATATGAATAGGTGAGAACGCAACAGCCAAATGTCCTTCTGCCCTCTTTTCAATATGGTTGTCCACATTCCCCATTGGATTCCCCGGCGGTGGCCCTTTCCTTCCTGTATAAGCAAGCATCTTTTTGGTGGCAGCAATTTTCTCTTCAATCGTCTTAAATCGCTTTTGAGATATTCCTACCTTCATCTTAGTCTTTTCCGTTGATTGACTTTGCATGTCGTTTGGTGCTCCAACCATAATACTGGAAATAAAAATTTTTAAGAGAAAAAATTCAAAAAAAATTTCGGACCTCAATTTTAGATACCCCCTTGAAATTAAAAAGTATATATCTTATAATGAGATTATCTCAAATATAGGTTTATTTAATTTTGAGGGTATCTAAAAGTGAGGTTCAACCCGTATCACCTTCTTGCGAAACTAGCGCCAGTAGTACTCGTTGTTGGTTTAGAAACCATACTTCTAGCAGTAGCATCCTCTTCTTTTCCAGAACTCTTTCGAAGCTTCATCTTTGGGAAAATGGATTTTTTCCCTCCTCCTCCAACATTTTTTCCTTCCTCCATTGTAACAGCAGTATGCAATCCATCAAAGCTAGACTTGAATACCGATTTTTTAGTATTACTTGGAGCTTCCTTTGAAGACTTCTTCTTCCCTTTTTCTTCCACCTTTTCATCGCTTTTCTTTCTTGATCCAGAAAATGCTTCTTTGGAGCGTTGCTTCTTTGGAGTTTTACGAAGAGCAGACTTTTTTGAAGCACCGCCACCGCCACCACCACCGCCTTCTTCCTTCTTTGACCCACAACAAGTTGATGAAATAAGTGGAGGAGTGATCATCAAGATTATTAAGAAGATGAAAAGATGCAGCATTTGGAGTTGGTGGGCTGAAATTTGAGGGATTAAGTGAAGGAAGGGAGACTTCCAAAGATCAAGGACTAAGTATACCTTGAAAAACAAACAGCCCCATGGCTTTGGACGACGACAACAATTGAGTTTAGTGATAGGTGAAGTGTGAAAAATGTGGGTACTTTTATAATACAGTATTTAAAGCTGCGATAAACCTTTCATAATTAAAATGGCGACAAAACGGACTATTTTAAAAAATCATCAAAAAGTTGCGCGAGAGCGAATTAGAGAAGGAGAGAAAACGAGAGACTGCATTTAGTTTCTAAACTTTTACTTCGTATCTCTAAATTCTGCCAATACATATTTTGCCAATAAGGCTAAAACTCCACATTTTGCCAACTGACTTTGTTGGCAAAATGTGTGATTTTGGCATTGTTGGCAGAATATAGGCGAGTCTTGTTGCTTTTGTTTTTTTAATTTTTGTTTTGTTTGTTGGTTTGTGGAATGGAGCGTTGTATTTTTTGTGGTAGGTTCTTTAAAAACTTTACATTTTCATTTTTTTTCATTATTTATTTTAGGTTCAACTCGTAAAACGGCTCCAAATCGTCGATTTTTTGGAATTCCTCGAGAACCTGGTTTCTAACCTTTTTTTACTTTTCAATTTTATAGGTCTAAAACGAATTCAATGGCTTTATGTTCTTGGGGATAGAGATGTTGGCCCTAAAGATCGAGTAAATAATAAATAATTTTTTGTATCTATTTTTTTGTTTTTATGTCTGTGCCATTCATTTTCGACAAGGAAAGCCATCTAACGATCCGTCGCATGAAGGTGAGGGCTATTCTACGGATTTATCTGTATGTATGGCGGGGGTTGTTAGGAATTTAGTGTGGAGCGGCGTTGGAGAAAAGCATGGCTATCCCCCATAGAAGTTTGTGCCCTCCTTCGTAGCTACAAAAGGGGTTTCAAAAAACAAATTTGTGGATAGACAGATGAATGTATTCGTGTCAGGCTAACTCAAGGAACGGACAAGACAAGGAACGACAAGTCAAGGAAAAGACAAGCCAAGGAACGACCAACTCATGAATATTTTTAAAAATCAGAATTTTTCAGAATTTTTGTTTTTTAAATTATTCTAATTTTCTTAGAATATTTATTTTTTGAGAATATTCAGATTTTTCAAGAAATTCCGATTTTTAAAATATTCCATGAGTTGGTCATTCCTTGAGCTGGCCGTTCCTTGACCTGTCTTTTCCTTGGTTTGTCAGTTCCTTGAGTTGGTGTGTCCTTGAGTTGGTCATTCCTTGATTTGTCTTTTCCTTGACTTGTCCGTTCCGTGATTTGGAATTCCTTGAGTTGCCCCTCACCCAATGTATTAAACTTTGTAAGATTGTTTTTTATTTTTGAGTGCTTTTCTCTTAATTTGCTCATATGTTCTAATTAGAGACCAGACTGGACAAGTCGATATCTCAGAAAATTTCGATTCTCGATGGGCGTGGTTTTTGTTTGAGTTTTCTTAGTCGAGTCTCACGTCCTCATACAATCATTTTTGTATAAAATTAACTTTTTTAGACTATGTGCCCAATTTGTTAATGAATTCAAACAACGGTGAAAGTTCACTTGAATTTCTTGATTCGATCGAATCTGCGAATCTGGGCCTGCAATCAAAAATAAAGTTGCCTTCAATTTTACAAAAACGGAAACGAAAAGAGGATGACAAGGTTTCTTAAAATTACTTTTTTTGTTTTAAGTAAATTTTTAATTTAGCTTCCAAATTCTTTGAGAGCATCCTCAACATTAATTCCACTTCCTGCTTGTTTAACTGAAGGCTTAAAGCTGGTTGAAGGTCAGAAGGTTGTTATCAAAAGAATTCTTTTGGCAAAGGCGGATTAATTAATTTTTTCTTCTTTGGGTTTTTGTGCTTTTAAAAATCGGGGGTATTCAATATTATTTTTAGTTTTGTGAGTCCTCTGCCACTTGGTGACTTTTTATGTCCTCCCCCCTTTTTTACTGCGGACTTTTTTAGGGCCCAGAGCCTTTATTAGGACATTAAAAATAAATCTGAAGCTACATTTGAAATTAGAGAAAAACTGGCTTTTTGTGAAATTCTTCAGCAAGTGGTGGTCGAGGACATATATTTATTATTTTGGTTTTAGGAATAAAATTTTTGAAAGACTTTATCGATTTTTTATATTTTAATCACGTTTTTATTCACGTTTAACTTTACTTTTATTGTCCTAATACGTTTTTAACACATTGTTAAGAGATTATATAGAAAATGCCGACTATTGAATTGAGAACTATTACTCAGCAAAGCTTTGAGTTGGAAGTTGAGAATTCTGAAACGGTTTGTTTTTTTTCTTTAATCTTTTTTGGTTGCGTCAAAAATAGGGATTCGCCAAAAACTGGATGTCCATGATATCTTTCAAATTTTAAGAACTGAATCCAAAGTTTTATTTTTAAATCAAATTTTTTTAGATCCTCCAATTGAAGCAGAAAATTGCTGAAAATAAAGGCGGTAAAGATTTTCCTGTTGATGGCCAAAAGCTTATTTACAACGGGAAGGTGTTGGAAGACAACAAGACGATCGGAGAAGTCAACGTTGCAGCTGGGAAATTTATTGTTGTGATGGTTGTAAAGGTTTGAGCTTTAAATTTTTTTCAAAATCTATTGGATTTTTAGAAGGCGGCTCCAAAAGCTAGCGTTACTGAAGCAACAACTACTTCGGAAGAGAAAAAATCTACTACAGCAGAAGTAAAAAAAGAGGAGACACCAACAAGTGACAAAAAGGAGGAAGGAGGTTAGGGATACCTTTTGATTTTGGGGTTTTCTCAATTTTATTCATAGGAGTACTTGGAAATAGCCAGAGGAACATCTTTTTGTCCTTTAAGTTACTTGAGCACTAAGGATTAAGTCCCTTGGTTCAAGGGCGTAGCCAAGGGGGGGGGGGCTTCTGGGGCTAAAGCCCCCCCCGAAATGGGGAAAAGGGAAAAATTTGGGGAAGGCGTTGGGCAAAAAAGTGAATTTTTTTGGCCTACGGCCTTCGAATTTTAAAAAATTTTCGCCTGCGGCGCTGAAAAAGGAAGAAATCTGGCCTTTTGAGCTCCAGAATTCAAAAAATTTTCGCCTGCGGCGCTGAAAATCAAAATTTTTGGCGCCTGCGACGCCGAAAAAGTGAAGTTTTTTCGCCTACAACCTCAAATTTAAAAAAATTTTCGCCTGCGGCGCAAAAAATGGAAGAAATCTGGCTTCTTGAGCTCCAAAATCCTCAAAATTTTCGCCTGCGGCGCTAAAATCTGTTTTTAAATCTGTTGCGGCGCTAAAATCTGTTCTAATCTGTTTTTTAATTCTTATTTTCTAAAAATATTAAGATTTCTCAAGAAATTTCGATTTTTAAAATATTCCATGAGTTGGTCATTCCTTGACTTGTCTGTTCCTTGACCTGTCTTTTCCTTGACTTGTCTGTTCCTTGAGTTGGTATGTTCCTTGAGTTGGTCATTCCTTGATTTGTCTTTTCCTTGACTTGTCGTTCCTTGATTTGTCTTTTCCTTGACTTGTCGTTCCTTGATTTGTCGTTCCTTGACTTGTCCGTTCCTTGAGTTAGCCCGACACGCAAAAATAGAGAGAAATGTATAGGGAGATTACCCATATTAAGGAATATGGAAAGAAATTTGATTTGGGTTCAACGACGGGGGATTTTTTAAGTCCAAGTTTTGGAAATCGGGTTTCGGTATTCTATTACGATTAAAAAACAAGGGTTTTTTTTTTAATTTTTTACACTTTTTTAGTTCCCGCTGAGCATCAAAAAACTCTCGATAATATTACTTCAATGGGTTATCCACGTGATGAAGTCATTCGTGCGCTTAAAGCAGCATTTTATAATGCTGATCGTGCTGTTGAATATCTGTGCAATGGAATACCTGAAGGAGTTAATTTGGTTCAAGGAGCTGCAGCAGGTTTATTTTTGAAAAAAAATTTTTAAACTTCAAAAAATTTAAAGGGGAAGCTAGTGGTGATGAGAGTGGTGGGGAAGCAAATGTTGTTGCTGGTGAGGGGGGTGCTGGTGGTCTTGATTTTTTGGCTAATCTCCCTCAATTTGCTATGTTGCGTGAAATGGTATATTTGTCAATTTTAAATTTTTTGATTATATTGGAGCGTTCTCATAAAAGAGAAAATTTTAAATTATGTTACTAGCTTACAAGGGCGTAGCCAGGGGGTCGATTTCGGGGGGGGGGCTAACACTGGGTGGGCGCCAAATTTTTGGCGTTTACCTTGGCGTTCCGGACGCAAATTTTTTTGTTCATAAATTTTCATCTTTTCTGCGCCACAGGCGAAAATTTTTTGAATTTTAGAAGGCCGTAGGCCAAAAAAATTCACTTTTTTAGCGCCGCAGGCGAAAATTTTGAGGATTTTGGAGCTCAAGAAGCCAGATTTCTTCCATTTTTTGCGCCGCAGGCGAAAATTTTTTTAAATTTGAGGTTGTAGGCGAAAAAACTTCACTTTTTCGGCGTCGCAGGCGCCAAAAATTTTGATTTTCAGCGCCGCAGGCGAAAATTTTTTGAATTCTGGAGCTCAAAAGGCCAGATTTCTTCCTTTTTCAGCGCCGCAGGCGAAAATTTTTTAAAATTCGAAGGCCGTAGGCCAAAAAAATTCACTTTTTTGCCCAACGCCTTCCCCAAATTTTTCCCTTTTCCCCATTTCGGGGGGGGGGGGGGCTTTAGCCCCAGAAGCCCCCCCCCTTGGCTACGCCCTTGCTAGCTTACATCAAAAAATTTTCTTAAAAATTTTTCTTTCAGCGTAAGGATAGTGTTGGTCATCTAACCAATAACCACATTTCATATATTGCGGGCCCGTACAGGTATTGAACCTGTAATCCATCTATTAAGATTCTCAGCATCCGTTTACCTCCTCCCAACATTACAAAAGTCTGATAACAAAAATTTTAATTTTTTAGATTCGTAATGATCCATCGGCCTTGCCTCAAATTATGCAAGAAATTGCTGAAACGAGACCGGAGTTGATGCAAATGATACGCGATAATCAAGTTTTTTTTGTAAATTAAGTTCTTTAAAAAATTTTAAGGACCAATTTTTGGCGCTCTTAAATGCGGAAGGTGGTGGTGCTGGAGGGGCTGCTAATCCAATTGCTGCTGCTCTTGGGGGAGCTGCTGGAGCAGGTGGAGGAGGACCTCAAGCGGTTACAATTCCTGTAACGGCAAATGATCGAGAAGCAATTGATCGACTTTGTGGAATGGGATTTCCTGAGCAATTAGTTATTGAAGGTTTTTATATTTTCTTTTAATTATTTATTTGCTTCTTTTGTGCTCAAAAATGTTGCGTAAATTGCGAGAATTTTTTTGACTGCGATTTTTGATTTTTACGCAATTTTAATACAATTTATCGCAATTTAAGCACCATGAAAGAAAATTCTGGCTCATTGGCTCTCCTAAATTCTCAAAATCGGCGCTAATCCCTCGTACATTTATGCTTTAATTTAGATTAATTGAGATAATAGCATCCTTTTTTACCTCATTTAAAAGCTATAGAAAGATTAAGAGGGATATCGGTGGATGGGATATTACGTGTACCAATCAAGGGCGTAGCCAGGGGGTCGATTTCGGGGGGGGGGGGGGGGGGGGGGGCTAACACTGGGTGGGCGCCAAATTTTTGGCGTTTACCTTGGCGTTCCGGATGCAAATTTTTTTGTTCATAAATTTTCATATTTTCTGCGCCGCAGGCGAAAATTTTTTGAATTTTAGAAGGCCGTAGGTTAAAAAAATTCACTTTTTTAGCGCCGCAGGCGAAAATTTTGAGGATTTTGGAGCTCAAGAAGCCAGATTTCTTCCATTTTTTGCGCCGCAGGCGAAAATTTTTTTAAATTTGAGGTTGTAGGCGAAGAAATTTCACTTTTTCGGCGCCGCAGGCGAAAATTTTTTAAAATTCGAAGGCCGTAGGCCAAAAAAATTCACTTTTTTGCCCAACGCCTTCCCCAAATTTTTCCCTTTTCCCCATTTCGGGGGGGGGGCTTTAGCCCCAGAAGCCCCCCCCCCCTTGGCTACGCCCTTGGTACCAATTAAAATACCTTAGGAAATGGGATTTAAAGGCTTATATTTAAGTACGAGACCAAAAATAGGGCTTGACGAGTACGAGTAAATTTCAAAATTCCAAACAGCGTATTCAAAAATATAATTTTATGTCTGTTTGAGCATATAGAAAAGGTCCATCACCTATTTATTGTCTACACAGTGAATGCGTACTGACCCTGAACCCCTACCCCTACACTCCTAGTCATTTAATTCTTTTTTTAATATACCTAATTTTTAATAGCTTATTTGGCTTGTGACAAGAATGAGGCTTTAGCTGTTAATTATATTTTGCAGAGAATGGAGGAGAATTATGGGGGAGGGAATTAATAAAAAAAATTAAAGTAAAAATAAAAATTTGTTTTTCTGATATAAAATCTGTTTTTTCTATATATTTAAACAATATAAAATATTATTAATTGGTACTTTGTTTATACACTTCTCTCCTAGGTTTGGTCCCCGTTCCCGAAAGTCGGGGAATTTGAGAGACTTATTTTCTAGTTATTTTCGTTTTTAGTTTCATGAGAACGAATTTAAACTTTATGTATTTACTTTCAAAAATTTTTCAAAGGCGCATTGCAAATAACTAAATTTTTCTCCTATGGCTTCCAAAATTCTCAAAATTTTCGCTTGGTGCGCAAAAAAGGGAAAAAATCTGACTTAATGACCTCCAAAATTCTCAAAAAAAAATTTTGATTCACCGAAATTTCCCCGTAAAAATTTGTTCCCCGTCCCTTCCCCCCCCCCCCCTCCCCGTAAAAAAAAAGAAATTTTTCCCGCCATATCAATTCTTCATTTTCTTGGAAAATTGATAGTGAATTAAAAGCACTACACAACATACCTAAAAATCAGAATTTTTGACTGATTAGTAAAAAAAGTTATGATCTAAGAGCCAGCTTTTTCAAAAAAATGTTATTTTTGGCGGCACTTTATCGATCAGTCAAGAATTTTGATTTTTTTGGAAACTTGAAGGGTGTTTAATGCTCTATCCTTTGGTACCAAAAACAACATTGAGAAGTGACCATCTAGTAATAGGTGCCGGGACTGACCGAACAAAGTACCTTTAAAAAATAAATTGTGCTCTTTTTTTAATTAAAATAAGAATAAAATGAAGGAATATTGTGTTCTTTTTAGAAATTTTTTTAAAAGTTATTTCAAACTTTCTGGCATATTTAACTTTACTATAATAAATGTAAATACTATTACCCAGGAAAGCTGGGTAATAGTATTTGTTAGTTAAGTAAGTACATTATGTTAGTTAAGTACATTATTTTTAAAAAGCATATAAAACCAATTGTTGATGTTTTATTTGCTTTGTTAAATTCTTTAAAAAATCAATTAAAGATTGTCTCCTCATTGTTAAAAAATTTTTGTTAACAATTAAAAGTGGGGGTTGTATGTACCTCGTCCCGCACCTGTCAGTTCGAGGTTTACCCCAAGATAGAAATCGAGATGGGCATTGGTCAACGATTTCCTATCCACCGAGGATTTTCCAAGTTTTTTCTAAGGACAGGCTTTTTACTGTATGCAGAGTCCAGGCCGAGACATGTTTCAGGGCTTCTAATTTTTTCTGGACTACAGGTTCATGATCCAAATGAGGCCAATGTCTTAGCCAAGGATTAGTGTATCTCTCCAGACTTTTTTAAAATCTTTGTTACTATCCCAGCGTTGTCACGAGACTCTCGTTAGTGAAAGATCCTGGGGGGGGGGGGGGGGTTGACCAATGTCCAGTTCCAAACAAGAAAATACCTATGTACCTTACTCTTTTAATTTTATTTCACTAACAACAAATAAAAACCTTTAAAAATATTTCTCTCTTTCAAAATTTATTTTTTCAATTTTCCAAACTACTATTAAGGACATTATTTTTATTTAGTATATATACTGAATTGTCGCCATTTTTCGTTTAAGGGCAACAATGGCAAAAATAAAACTTTTTTTTATTTTTTCGAGAGGCGCATTTTCCCCTCTTTTATCTTTCCTTCCTCCCTTTTTATCCTATCTTTATCCCCCTTTTTTTGTGCAAATGGCAAATGAGGCATGTGGTGTGGTGTGCTGCCACTCAATTGTGTGCTAAAAAATAAAACTACTGGAGAGAAAGTTTTGAGGGAAAAAGTTTTTAAAAGAACATAAGCCTCTCCTCCTTCCCTTCAACCACCACCCTCTCTTCCTGAAAAAAGCCTTTTATCTATTGTCTGAATAGAATGAAACTGACTGGGGCTCTTTTTAGGGCCTCGTTATCGACCCATTCATTCGTCGCTTTTTAAAAACGCTGCTTTTCCTTTTTCCTCTTCCAAAAAAAAGTTTTTTAAACACAACTCCCAGCGCTTTCAAAAATTTTTTTTTGGGGAGAGGGGAAAAATACTTTTCGATTTTATATATCTCTCGACCATTGCTTCCGCCCCCGTTGCTTCCAAAAAAGAGAAGAAGAAAGGAAAGAAGAAAAGCTGCCAAGACACTCAAAAAGGCGACTTTCACTACTTTTCTCTCCTTTTAAAGCTTTTTAAAAACATTTTTTTGTGAATGAATGTACATTTTTTGATAGAAAATTTTTTATTTGTAAAAATGGCTAAAAGAGAAAATTAATTTGCTGCAAAAAATTTTTTTGAAAAAATTATAATTAAAAATTAAAATTTTTTACGGAGTGGTTCAGTTGAGTTCCGGTCCTATAACTCATAAAGGAGCGGATGATTTTTAATGTTCTTATGTTAGTATGATTTAATATGATTTTTCTTTAATATATAATTTATAATTTTTCGGCAGCACTTTTCGAGAATTTTTATTTTTTGGTATTTTATAGAGTATTTATTTCTCTATCCATTGGGTACAAAAACATTTAAAATTATCCCCCCCCTTTAGTAAGTTATAGGGGTTGGAACTCGTTTGTCTCATTTTTCTAACAATTTTTCTTAAATTTTAGAGAGGAGAAAGAGTATAAATCTCGTTTTGGCACCTTATTATTTTTTATTTAAACAACTTTTATGCTAATAGAGCATTAGTGTGATAAATAGGCAATCTTGTTTTGTGGATATCTATGGTGGGTTTGATTTTTGTTAATTAACTATAACAAAAAGAAGTTAGGTCAAATGACAGTCGGGGCCTCCTCTCCTGAGATTTTAGATAAATATTGTAAGTAGGGTTGCCGTTTTCGAGTCGGGCCGACGGTCGAGTCATTTTTTTCGGGCTTCATTTTTATCGAGCCGGGTCAAACGAGTCTTTTTCGGGCCTCATTTTTATCGAGCCGGGTCAAACGAGTCTTTTTCGGGCCAAATATCCTAGGCCCGACTCGATCTTTCGGTCCGAGTCGGGCCATTTTGGCAACCCTAATTGTAAGGCATTGAATTCTTTGAAGTTATTAAATGGAATATTTTGTAAAAAGGAGATAAGGGATTCGATAGAAAAAATCCAAAATTTAATCATTGCCATTTTGTCGGGACATAAAGAAAAATTGTAGGAAGATTAAAATATTTCTTTACAATATTTATTTAATTAGAAATAATCAATTGTCTGTAAAAGGATTCGAACCCACGACCCGAAGTTTTTGGAGATTTTGTAGTTAGCGTTTTATCCACTTAACCAAAATTTCTGTATTTCTGCCTGCCGTCGACTATAAAATTATTTTTTGGCATTGTGTCACTTTAAATTTTTCAAAATTTCTTTCAGAATTTCTTTTAAAAGTTTTTTAAAAAGGTGGATGGCAACTATTTTGTTTCTCCAAAAGTACAGAAGACTCTTAAAATCACAACATTTTTTATCATTATTTTACAACATTTTTCCGTTTAAAATTTGTCGAAAAAGAATTAAAATTGTTTGTTTATTAAATAAAACAACAAAACAAAAAAGGATTCCTTCATTTTGTTGTCTCAATTTTGGCAACGCCTTTTTGATTTTTGAGCAGGCGGTAGTCGCCGAATGCCGTAAGAATAAAAGAAATTTTTGAAGAATTTGAAAAGTCCGCAAAAAAATTTATTTAAACTTGCGGACTTTGAAAAGAAAAATTTGTAAATTTTTATTTTTATTTTTAAAGCTGCGATTGCGGGTTTTTCTGCCTTTTCACAGAAAGAAGGAGGCACATTGAAGTCCTTTGGCGTAAACGATTATTGGTATGGAAAATTAATTTATTTATGCAGTGCTCCACGGGGGGGGGGGTGTTCTGAAAGTGATTTTAAAAAGAGATCTCGTCGACGAGATCTTGAAAAAGAGACGAGTTCTCGATTCTCGTACGACCCTCCCAGTCCGGTACATAAGGGTCATTGATGTTACTTTGTAGTGTAGTGGTAAAGTGGCAGGTTGAATTCCTTTGGTGAGATGACGGGTTTTGAATCTATCCCTTTAGAGAGTACATATTTTGTTTTTAGTTTTTCTGGAAATTAAATAAATTTTTAGTTAAAAAATTAATTTTTTAAAAGGTCACAGACGACGAGCGTCGGGCAAAGCGCCGATTCCTCACACTCATGCGTGGATTTGACACAGAAGATTTGGAAATACTTCGAAGGGTTTCTTATTTAATTTTTTTAGATAATTTTTTTAAACTTAAAGGCAGTCGAGTCTGTTGGGATTGATATTAAACAATGTGCCCCCGGCCCTCCAATGGACCTTATTGAGGAGAGGGAAAGCAGCACAAGTGAGGATGAAGAGGAATTGGAACCTGAGGCAGTTCCTGGATGCTCAACAACTGTTTTGAGTACAAGGCCTAGACATTCAATGAGGTTTTTTTTAAAAAAGGGGAGGGAGAGGGAGGAGGATAGAAGATATACTTTATTTCCCTCACTTTTTTCCATTAGAAAAATTCCATCATATATCCCATACTCCTATTCAGATAATTTCAGTCATTAACGAAAATACCAAAATTAAGCCCCTGCTTCAATTGTGTGGGAGAGGAAATAAGCTAAAATTATTTTAATTTAATGGGAAATATGACGAGAGTTTACCAAAATAATAGTTTTGCGGATTTCTTTTGCGGACTTTTTTCGGCCCTCTGATTTTTAAAAATATTTTTTTAAAGGCAAATGGAGAGGGATCGAATACTTTTTCAACGTCAAAGAGTTTCCACCGTAGCAGAAATCCAACCACAAGGAGGAATTGGAACATTAATAACAACACAACAAATAGACAATAAACAATTGGGGAATTATCAAAGAAGATATTCAACAAATAGTAGATATAATAATAGAAAAATTAGCAATTATAGCAGTGGAAGGTTTGTTGTGAATTAAATAAATAATTTTTTTGGGTAAGATTGAGGGGGGGGGGTGGGGTGGGGATGTTGCGGACTTTTCCCAAATAAAATTTTTTTGTTGACGTTTTCTAATGGAATTTTCAAAGGATTTTTTGGAGCCCCCTTTGCGGACATTTTTTGCGGATTTTTCTTGCAAACTCCTCATCTCACAAAGGAGAGGCTGTGAGGTGTCCGTGGGACTTCGAGATGAAATTTGGCAGAAAGATAGATCATACCCTACTTCTTGCGAAATTTTCACCATTTTCGCTGGGGGGTACCAAGGACCGAGTTATAAGCCCCCAAAGTTTTAGCATCCCCACATATAAACAATTTCTTTGTGGACACAAATTGTTATTCGGTGGTGCAGTAGTCACGTTCTTGTATATAATTTTTCCCCAAGGTTCGAGTGAATTAATTTATTTTAACATAATTTTAGTCTTTTATTACTTTTGGTATTTTTATCCGAATGTTTTTAGCCAAAATTTTTTTAAGAACTTTTTTGTAATTTCTTAAATATTTATTTCTTCCCCTTTTTCATTCTTAGGATGTTCCAGAAAAAGCCTTGTGGTTATTTCTTTCTTTGAAGAGTGTTTTCGAAAAATTTTAAGAAAATTTCGAAAAAAAATGTTAAAATAAATTAATTTCCACCGTCAGGATTCGAACTTCGGGGAGAAAACTTACTTCAAGAACGCTAACACTGCACCACCGCGGAACACATTTGTATCTAAAAGGAAATTGTTTTTATGTAGAAAGGAAACTGAGGGGAAGGCTAAAACTTTGGAGGCTTATAACTCGGTCCTTGGTACCCCGCAGTGAAAATGGTCCAAATTTCATAACTAAAGTAGGGTATAATCTATCTGTGACACCTCACAGCCTCTCCTTTGTCAGTTTAATTTAATATTTTTTTAATTTTAAGACGTTGTGCAGTGTTAAATAGTCCGTTAAACGAAGAAAATGTGAAAGAAGAATTAAACATTTCTTCAAAAACAAAAAATTCCTCTATTAAAAATGAACAAGAACAACAAAAACAACAATTTAGTAGTAAAACAGTCAACGCCCCTCCACCCCCAGATTCTATAGCGACAGATGCAGAAACACAAAAATTACTTCCTTTGCCTCCAGAAACTCCTGGAGGTGTTGACAGTGGCCTTATACCTCAGATTGATAAGTAAGAAACATTTTTTTTGTTTATCTCCCCATACTATGTCCACATTCGCGGACATATGGGGGGAGATGTCTGCAAAACCAATTTTTTGGTTAACAAAAGGGTTCTCCAAAAATAAAATAAATTTTTATTTAAAAATTAGGCCAATGTCTATGCCTTATCTTTGTTGTAAAATGTGGCGTTGGAAGGATTTGCAAGTAGATGCTGCTTTACACAGACTTGACCCTCTGCCTTGGTGTAGATTTGGGAGAGGTTTTTCTTTTTTAAAAAAATTCTGAAAGAAAATTTTTTCAAAAATTTAAGTAACTATAAACAATGCAACTGTTTCCTGTTGTAATCCCTACCATTATGCTCTGTGGATAAGACGTAAAAATTAATTTATATTATAGGGAAACCTCTTAGGATATTACTAAAATAGATAAAACTAGTTAAGATACGGGGGATGGGTGGGGGGGGGGGGGGGGGGTTGTCTAAAAATTTAAGTTAAAAAGACTTTTCCAGCCCTAAGGGGGTATATTATAGTGAGATTATTTTTTGATTGAAAAAAAATTTTTTAAGCTGAAACAATATCCTCAGACGAGCAAAGTATCAGTTCAGGTGTTCTAGCAAATGGGGGTGGTGGTGCTACTGCGAGACTGTCAAGTAAAAAATTTTACTATGGAAAAATTCCATCCGGAAACCGATTCAGACAAACGATAGCCCATCCGAAAGAGCTCACCGAGTTGAGTGAGTCGATCGACACCAAAATTAGCGGATTTTGTTGATATTCAGGGACCTATATCTCAGTACATAAGTGAGTCCCTAAGCTAATTTTGATGTCGATCGACTCAGCTTGGTTAGCTCTCTCGAATGGCCTATCGTTTGTATTAATCGGTTTC
Organism: Meloidogyne incognita; assembly: GCA_036172945.1. Taxonomy (NCBI): domain Eukaryota; kingdom Metazoa; phylum Nematoda; class Chromadorea; order Rhabditida; family Meloidogynidae; genus Meloidogyne; species Meloidogyne incognita. The sequence continues at coordinate 4,940,010 of JARQAC010000002.1, forward strand.
CGGAACATTTGACGGAATTTTTCTATAATATTTGCTGAAGATCTGAGTTAAAAAAATTTTATTTTAGATGAAGCAGCAGATGCCACAATAGGTCATGTACGGACAGCATTCCAACATTCCTTAAAATCAGAAGCAAAAAATATTTTATTAAAACAACAACAACAAAATGATTCTTCTTCTAAACCTCCCCCAGAACCTTCACAACAACATCAACTAATATTAGATGAAATTCAAATGGGAAATCATTTGCCTTTAGCTTTAAGCGCTAAAAGGAGAATTTCGCATAGTGTACATCATCAAGCAATGTGTCAGTTTTTTTTTGTTAAATTTTTAAGGATTTTTAATTAGAAAAAAATGGTAAAAGCATAGGAGCCGTAATTTATTTCTTAACAGATTTTAATAATTTTTGTACCAATCAAAAACTCTAAATGTACTACTGATCATTTTTCCCAACAGGATTTATTTGTTTAAATTAGCACAAAAAAGTTAAAAGCTGATAAGTACGCGCAATCGTCATTTTCGCTCTGTTAGCCTATAACTTTTCTTTTCATGATATTATCAAATTGATCCTGTTGAGTAAAATAATCTGCAGATCGAGAGCTTTCCATTTATATAAATATTATTCAAATCGATTAAGAATTAAAAAAGTTATTATTCAAAATAGATCACAAGGGAAAGGACCCCACATTTTTTTAATACGAGCTTTTTACCCGCAGCATTGGTTTTATGGTTAACAAAGCTCCTCCAAAAATTTTGCCGATTAATATTTTTTTTACTTTGATTTACAGCTTGGGGCAGAATGGCAAGATGGCAATTTAACGAAAGAGTTGGAGATGTAATTACTCTTATTGGTCAATTTGCTTTAATTGGTCAACTTGCCGGTACTGTATTTGACGGCCAAGATGTAAAATGTCCTTGGGATTTGGACAATTTCACTTCTTTTGCTTTAATTAGACAACCATCAGATGAATCTTCAGAAATTTTTGATGAAGTTTGGCTTTATAATAGGTAATAATTATATTTTGTATCTTCTTTTTGGTACATTGTTAACAGGGCTGTGCGCCATAAAGTTTTTCCTACATCCTCTCTAAATTCTCAAAATTTTCGCAGCGACGCTGAAAAGGATGAAACTCTATTTGCTTTTTAAATTTATTAACCAGCCAGCGATTAAATTTCTTAAATTTTTGGCGTTGCGTTTTGGCGTCATTTTTGGCCGATTTTAGTGTTCTGGTGTTTGGCGCGTTTTAAGAATTTGAAAATTTGACGTTTTGCATTTGACGCGCCATGAAATAATTCTGGCGCACAGCGCTGGTCATCAAGCAGAGTACATATTTAAAATATTTAAAGGAGGTTTATCTTATTTTTGACTTTATATTTTTTCAGCAGTAATCAACCTTTATTTGTTTGTATTTCCAAAAATGCAGTCAGGGCAACATCATCAACTAGTGAAGCTCCAAACATTCGTAGACTATCACCCGGTTATTGTATTCGTGTACATCGAGTATCTTCTTCAACAAATATTAATACAACAAATTTATCATCATCATCCCCTCCTCTTCGTTGTTCACCTCACAAAACAATTATTGCCAATGATATTTCTCCACAACATTTTGTAGGGGAGACTACAACAACAACACAACAACAAATTTCTTCTTCTTTACCTGTTTCAATGTTAACAATAAGTATAGGTTCGGGTTGGGGTGCAAATTATGATCAAAAATCTGTTTCAAACCTTGAATGTCGTTATGAAGTGATTTTTACTTGAAAGAAAAATTTTTTTGTTTGTTTTTTTGGAGGAGGGGACAGTTCATCGGTTTTTACGACAAGGGGTGGACATTACATATTTTTATATGTTGGACATTTTGCTAAACTATTCTTCAATAATTCCCCTTTGAACTGTCTCACAATTTATACAATAGAATGTTTCTATTATGTCTCCCTTTACTGTCATTTCCTTCATACCTCGATCTCAAAGGGGTGACATTTTAGAGAGATGATTCCACTGAACATTTAAAATTTTTTTAAGTTTTCTGTCCTAAGTACAATTTCACTAAAAACACTTAAAAATCAACAAATCTAAGCCAAAAATATGTCAAAATATTTTCTCTTTTTATATAAAAATATATCATTAAATTATATTTTTATAGTATTTTATCCTCCGTCCAACTTTTATTTAAGATCTCAATGCTTCACTCATTTTTTCATTCATTTGTTTAATTCATTTTATTACATAATAAATATATTTATTGTTTATTTGTTTTGAATTTTTACAGGATTGGACATTTAAATAAATTATCCTTATTGGATATTTCGAGAATTTACTCTGATTGGACATTTTTGATGGATCTCCTTATTAGGTTTCTTTAAAAAATTCCAACTGGGCGTTTTTCGAATTTACCTTGAAATGACTTTCGAAAAATTTGCCATAAGACATTTTCCAAAATTTAGCCCTATTGGGCGTTTTGCAATTTGACTGAAGATTCAGTATCCGCCAATTCAGTATATGGCCATAACTTTCCTGATATTCGACCGATTCGAATAATTCTCACATCATCCGAAAGGTCTCGAGATTCGACATCTTTTTCTTAATTGGCCCGATATCAGCGATAACTTTTTGTAAAATGATCAGATCAGGGCAGTCCAATTATGAAAAATATGAAGCACCCCGTTGCCTATCAAATCATATATAAAGATTTCTATAATACTGATTTAACAAAAAGTTATGGCCAAAAAGCCCAAATACTGAATCGTCCTTATGCGTGATATTTTAGTCACTTTTTCTTTTTTTCTCTAATATACGTTCTCTCTGCGCTTTTTTATTCTCTAATTTCAACTTTTACAAATTTCACAATGTAAAATAAGGAAGACAATGTTATTATGAAACTATACTTTCTGTGGTGGATGGTATTGGATGGCACGGGCAAACAAAACCTTTTTTTAATTGTTGAAAAACATTCTTATTATTTTATGTTTCTTAATAACTTTTAAATGTAATCTCAAAAAGATGATAACTCAACTAGTTTTGAACTTATTTCGAAGAATTTTATTTATTTTTATCATCAACATTATTTTAATTTCGGCAAATCAAAATCCTTGTCATCCTATTGAAAAATCATTTTCCGAGTTGGATGGAGCAAGTCCGGTTGGTTTTTTGGGGAGATTTTTTAATTTAATTCTGGTCTTGGACTCGGGTTGGTATACATATATTGACTTGGCTGGCCTGGTAATTATTTGAGGTCCTCCAGTCTTCGAGAACTTCTCTTTGGGAAAAGCATGGGAAACTCAGAAATGTCTATGAACTCTAAATACAAGAAAACTCCAGGCTATGAGTTCAGTATTTGTCTACAGCCTTGAGTCTCTACAGCCTTTTTTGGTTCTTTATCCCTTCATATTAACTTAAGCTTTCCTTTCGTTTTTTGATTGACAAAACAAGGAATCGTTTCCCTGTGATTATTAATAAAGGATAAAAGAGGAGTCTGAGGGTGTTTTATAAAGAAAAATACCCAGTTTCTCTATTTTTTACCCTTTTTCCAGGTCTGTCAATGTTCTCTGTCCAACGATGTTTCACAAAATTTATCAAACAAAATTTGGATTGGATGTACTAATCAAAAAATGCCTGCTATTTTTCGAGCTCTTTTTTCATTAAACGATACACAAATTGATCATTTACACGTTTGGAATGCTTTAATCAACATTTTGCCGAAAGATATGTTCTCTAAAATTAAATTGGATAAATTAACGATTGAGGATTCTAGTGTTGGAATTATTCGAAAGGAGGCTTTTTCTAATGTTGAGAATACTCTTAAAGGTTTTTTTTTGAATTTTATATTTTTTGTTGGCTTTATAAAGATAAGGAGAGGGGGGGGGTTGCAATTCCTGAGAAGAACTTTTCCAGGCATCCAATTTTGGTGCTATTTCTTTTAAGAATATTATCGAAAATCGAGGTCGTAGCCACCAAGGGCGTAGCCAGGGGGTCGATTTCGGGGGGGGGGGGGGGGCTAACACTGGGTGGGCGCCAAATTTTTGGCGTTTACCTTGGCGTTCCGGACGCAAATTTTTTTGTTCATAAATTTTCATCTTTTCTGCTCCACAGGCGAAAATTTTTTGAATTTTAGAAGGCCGTAGGCCAAAAAAATTCACTTTTTTAGCGCCGCAGGCGAAAATTTTGAGGATTTTGGAGCTCAAGAAGCCAGATTTCTTCCATTTTTTGCGCCGCAGGCGAAAATTTTTTAAAATTCGAAGGCCGTAGGCCAAAAAAATTCACTTTTTTGCCCAACGCCTTCCCCAAATTTTTCCCTTTTCCCCATTTCGGGGGGGGGGGCTTTAGCCCCAGAAGCCCCCCCCCTTGGCTACGCCCTTGGTAGCCACAAAAAATTTTTGGAGATGGGGCAATCTTTTTTAGCGCCGAAAGCGAAAGTGTTTGAGAAATCTAGTCTGTAATTTAACACCCCCTGGCTACGGGCTTGGCGAGATAGTAGTGGTGTATTAGTAGAGTTGTCGATTATGACAGCTTTCTTTTGAGGTTAGTTCTTTTCCTCTTTGTGATTTTTTATCCCTTTTTATCTGGAAGTGTCCGCAAAAAATAAATTTCCTCAAAATTCTACTCTTTATTTTTAGAATTAAGTCTTCGTAATAATATAATGAAATCAATTGACGAAAAAATATTTTTAAACTTGGCTTCGCTAAAATATTTGGATCTCAGCGGCAATAAATTGAGTCAACTTAAAGACAGCCTTTTTTCTAAACTTGTTAATTTGGAGACTCTTTTGTTGGATAATAATCAAATTAATTCGTTTGTTTTTTTTTCTCCTCTAGTTTTTTTAAGTTTGTTTTGGGGCAATTTTTGGGGATATTCTAAAGATTGCAAGAAGAAGAGCTTCCCCGGGTAGGGCTTCCCCCCGTACTCAGGGTAGAAACTTATTCAACAAATTTTTTTCTTTAATTTTAATTTAATTTTTAGTCTTGATGACGGCATTTTCAATTCATTAACCAAATTGAAAACCCTAACTATTTCCAACAACCGCTTGAAGAAAATTACAAAGTTTGCCATTCAATTTTAATTTTTGAAATTTTTAAAAATTTTTAGAAATGTTTTTAAGAATTTACAAAATTTGGAATCTTTAAATTTACAAAGTTTGTTTTTTTTAATTTATTTAATTTAAAAAAAAATTTAATTTTTTAGACAACTTTATTGAGTCTATCGATGATGAAGCTTTTTCTTATCTTTTGTCCCTCAAGCATTTGGATATTTCGAATAACAGGATTGGGAAGGTTTTTAAAAATTATTTTTTAATTTTCTAAACGTCTAAAAACGGGTTTGAATCCCCTTCCTCCCTCATCGTGAATAATAACTTATCCAATAAATTTTTTTGGAAAGAGTCCCGAGGTTTTCTATTTTTGACCAAAACTTTTTTGATTCTTATCCATTTTGAATAATTTTTGTATCATTCGAAAGCTCTGAATATGCAGATTATTTTACCTAACAGGATTGATTTGATCAGGCAAGTTACAGAAAAATACAAAATCATGATTTTTCGCATTTTATACCTTTAACTTTTCTTGAGATAATCTGATCAGAATAACCTTTTTAGGTAAAATACTCCCCGTAATTTAAGCTTTCGATTGATATAAAAATTATTTAAATTGGTTCAGTAGTCAAAAATTTTGGACAGAAAAGCACTTTCCCCTCCCTCCCTCATCACCTTTTCATTTTTTCAGTTAAAAATTACTCATCTTCCTCAACTCGAAATTCTTTTCCTCTCAAATAATTTATTTGAACAAATCGAAGACATAAATTTACAAAATTTGTCCAATTTAAATACTTTACATTTGGAAAACAACAAAATTTTTAAAATTTCAAATGAAGATTTTAAATTTTTGAAAAAAAGTCAAAAACTTTATTCTTTAATTTTGGATGGAAATAACATTTCTTGGATTGATTGTTTTGCTTTTGAACCAATAAAATTGAGTTTGACAGTTTTGTCTTTACAAAAAAATAAAATTGCTTCATTTTCGTGTTCCTCAACTAACGATCCTTCACGTAAGGAAAAAAGTTTTTTTAATTTAAAAAATAGGGGAGGAGAGGGGTTAATAAACCTAATTAGCTAATTAATTAACGATCAAAATTTAAAAAAAATTAAAGAGAACTTTTGGATAATCTTTATATCAATCAAAAGCTCCAAATATGTGAATTATTCTTGCTAACAGAGGGCCGATAAAATTACAGGAAAACTTAATTGTGATATTTACAAGCCTGTAACTTTTCTTTTGATGATCTGATTGTTAGCTAAGATAATTTACACATTTAAGAGATTTGTTGATTTAAAAATTATTTAAATTGGTTAAGAAAGACACAGTGAGCGTCAGTCAGAGACGGTGAGCGTCAGTCCCCAGCCAAAAAATAAAATTATTTTAATTTCATTTTCTTCAACTAAATATCCCTTCATTATAATAAAAGAAAGATTTTCTCATTAAAAAATTATGTTACACATAGCGTATTCAAACCTTCCCCTTTTTACATAAAATTTTCCCACTTAACCAAAGAATCAATTTGGGTATATTTTGGGCTTTCGGGGAAAGATTTTTGTTTTAAAGTCCAAATTTAATTTACCTATTTTAACATTAAATTGAATTAAAAATTTTTTTATTTTTTTTCTAGCATCAAATATTTATTTGGACCGTTCAGTATTTGAATTATTAACATCACTCAAAAAATTATTTCTTTCATATAATTTAATTAATTCAATAAATGAAGGAGATTTAAACGGATTATTATCGTTACAAGAATTAAATTTGGATCACAACAAAATAATTAAAATTTCAAGTAAAAGTTTTGAGGAAGTCAAAAATTTGAAAAAATTATTTTTAAATAATAATTTGCTTTATTATTTACCTAAAGGAGTTTTTGACAATTTAAATATTTCCAATTTAATTGCTGTGGATATTTCTGAGGTATTTTTGTTTATATATAACTCTACATCTACGGATTATTTTAAATGCTAGACCGATATGACAGACGATTCTCTTAAAAAGTTCTAGACTAATAAGTAATGGAAATAACGATTATAAGGACTTAGCAGTTTGTAACTTTTTTAGGGAATCAACGGATATGATTATACCCGTTATAAATAAAAAATACTTCAATTTCATTCAGATTATTCGAAACGATATATATTCCCCAAAGAGAGTTCTCCCTTAATTGCCTGGATTATTTAAAAAAAAACTTTTTTTTTCAGAATAAATGGGAATGTATTTGTGAACAGGAATGGATAGGTTCTTGGCTTTCTTCAATTGGACAAGCAAATACTCCTTCAGGCACTTTAGGCTGTTTAATTGGAAAATGTGAAAATATTCCTCAACAACAAGACAACAAAAATAATTTAGAAATAATTAAAAAAGAAGAAGAAAACAACAATTTAATTTATTGGATACGTTTAATTGCTTGTATTTTAGCTATTTCAGCAATTTTCTTTTTAATAATTGCTGGTTATGTTTATGTTCAAGAAAATCGTTTAATTCCTCTTTTACAATTTTCATCGTCAGATACAGTTCAATTAATTCCATCAAGTAAAAACAAAACAACAATTTTCTCATTCCCAAATCCTTTAAATAAAAATTCAAAATTTAATAATAATGAAGAAGAAAAAGAAGAAAATAATTTTAATTATTATTTTCCACCATCATTGTCTATTCAGGCTAAAGCTGGAAAAGTTGTTATTGCTAAAGAAGAAGAGGGTAATAAGGAGGGTAAAAAAGAAAAGAAAGTTGTTAGATTTTGTGAGAAATGAAGAAGAAAAAGTTTATGTAGGTATGTATGTGCAATCTCTGTCTATTATTTCGTAATTTAATTTTATTTTTCACTAATTTATATGCAATCTTAAAAGAATAAATCTCAAAAAAAATACTTCAATTTCGTTTTCCGGGTTATCCCTCTTTTTTAAAAAAATTGATAAAATCTATACATGCGCTCAAAAGTATTGCACCAAACAAATTAAAAATTATATTTTTTACGTTAATTTTCAGAGCATCAAGATCTCGACACTAAAATGGGATACCGTAAATGCTGAAATAATGTCTCTCTCAAATAATTACCCCAGCCCTATTAATCACCCCCTACAGCCAGAGATCGAAAAATAATTACCCCTTTTAAAAATAGTTATAATTAGCTTGTCTGAAAAAAGCTCAAATAGGTAATTGCCCTCTCCCTTTTAATTACCCCTTCCAGCGTGAGGTTGAAACAATAATTACCCTGGGTAATTATTTTAGCAAATACGGTATGGGCTTTAGGGCTCTACTTTAGGACATACGTCCCATGAACGTCCCATCGGAATACAGTAAGGTGCAAAAGTTTGGAACATTTTATTATAAATTATTAAATCAATAATTTTTCTTTCAATTTTCAACAAATGAGCTCGATTAAATTTTTAAAAATTAAATTGACAATAAAAGTTTTCATATATCATCACATATTTTTATATTTTATCCCTAAAATATTTTATACCTAAAAAATAAGGAGTGCAAAAGTTTGGAACATTTTTTATTTAATTTTATTCTGATGCCAAAATCCAACCAAAAAATCTACAAAAATTTTATCGAATATATATATTGATATTATAATAAAATAAAAAGAAACCTGGCCCCTATCTTTACTCTAAGCCGAGATCCTGAAACCTCAAAAGTCAACGTAAAACAGGGATATATCTCTTTAAAAATATTTTCGACCTCTTATGAGTCGGTTTGAATTTTTATTTTTAGCTTATCTTAAAGCCCTTGAAATTTGCTACAGGATGGGAATAATTTTATTTTTCAAAAAAATCCAATCGGCAGAAAAGGACCGTTAGTTTTTCGAAAGGGCATTTTATGGGGCATTTAGGCATTTTTGTTGCGTTCGAATGATAAACGGTCCTTATCTCGTTATCAAATTTTTGTGGAAAAATGAGATTAATGCTTTCTTGTAGCTAATTTCAAGGGCTTTCAGATAAGCCCTAAATGAAAATTCAGAACTATCCATAAGGGGTCGAAAATATTTTTTGAATATGAAAAACCCGGTTTTACGTTGATTTTCAGGGTAGCGAGATCTCGACAGTGAAATGAAATATGGGCTTAGTTCTTTTTTATTTTCCCTTAATATCGATCGTAATGCCTGCTTGAATTTTTATAATTTTTTTTGTTTAGATTTTGACATCAAAATATAGTCAAATCAAAAATGTTCGAAACTTTTGCTCCCCTTAATTTTTAGGTATAAAATATAATAAGGGTAAAATATAAAAAAATGCGAAACTAATTCGAAACAATTAGTGTCATTATATAGAGGACACTTACAGTTAATTTAAAAAATTTCAATTTAGGCCGTTCGCTGAAAAATTAAAGAAAAACTATCGATTTAGCAATTTAAAGCAAAGTGTTCCAAACTTTTGCACCTTACTGTATATACGTCCCAAAAATTGTGTACCCTTAGAAACGTCAAATATTCAAGTGCGTCTATCATTTCTGACATTCGATTTTCAAAAAATTGGACATAAACTTAGACGCAGTGTATTCTGATGCGACGCTTATACATTGATGTGGCGCATAAAAGTTTATGGGATACATGTCCTAAAGCAAAGCCAGGAAAAGTACATACAAAGATTGTTCTAACAATGGAAAGTTGCACAAATAATTTTTAATTTTAAAAAATTTTTGAAAAATATTTTAATAAAGCGATATTTTTTTCATAACATTTTTAAATTCGTTCGGAGTAACTTGGCCTTTTATGGAACATTCTGCTAATGAAATCATCTCCTTAAAATTAAATTTTAATTAAAATATATCTCTCCTTTCTTCCTCAACGTTGCCTAAAAGGATTATAAGAAACGATTTTTCAGTCCCAATGGTGTAACTTATAGTGAGGTTAATTAAACTATAAAATTAAAAACCTTAAATTCGTCTTCATTCAATTCCTCCCCCAATTCTTTTGCAACTCTTTTCAAATCTTCAACATTAATAAATCCTTTTTCATTAGAGTCAAAAAGTTGAAAAGCAGTTTGAATTTCATCACCAATTTTGTCAATTTTTAAACGATCAGAAAGTATATTGGCTAATTCTTGGGCAGTAAATGCTTCTAAAATAAATTTTTTGAGACTAAAAATAGCAAGTTTTGTCAATTTATTATATAAATAAAAAGTTCGGAAATTTGTTAAATTTGTTCATTTTACATATTTAAATGTTTAAAAAGTCAAAAATAAGGCAGATAGCGCAAAAAGTCTCGGACCACAGACCCCCAAATTTGTTACATAAACCAGAATGGGTACAATTAAATGCTGAGGAACAGGTTACCAAAAATTTCTAATGAAAATTCAAAAAACCTCGGTTAACAGAACGAGCTACAGAATCCTCCAACATTCGATCCATTAATTTGTTTACCTTTAAAAACAATTTGAATTTATTCTCAAAAAAGTAAAAAAAACCTCTTCTTGTCTTGGTTCTAATCCAAGTGCTCTCATTACAATCTGAAAAAAACAAATGAAAGAAAAGAGATTAACAAAACATACAATCAAAAAGGGAAATACAAACCACATCACGCCAAAAAAAAAAGTAAAAACAAATCTTTAAAAAATGTAAAAAATAAGTATTGGATAGTTAATAAAGGGTCCGTTTAAAATTAAAAACATGGACAGGGCATCTAACCACAGGACAACATTTACTATAATCGAAAACGTTACCACTAAACCAATAACTTAGTCATTAATTGCGCAATTCGTAGCTCTAGTTGCGAGAAAAATTAAAAATTCTTCGGGTTTCATTGTCAACAATCAAAAAAAAACAAGGATAACAACCAAACACTGAAAACTTTAAAAAACAAAAAGACAAACCTTCAACTTTTTGATGTTAATAAATCCACTTCCAGACTTGTCACAATCAGCAAATACTTGTCCAATCATTTCCTTTGTAATATCGTCTTTTTGTTCCTTCTGTACTACCACAATTGAGGAAGAGCAAGAAGTACTGCTTAAGCTCATAATAATTTTTAAGTATAAGCAATGGAATAAAAGCTTAAAAAAGAATTTTGTGGGTTCTTCACAAAATTGCGGACTAGGTCAGCAACTACTTATCAATACAAAAAACATGTTTTTGGTATCTTAAAAAATAAGAGCAGACCAATTGTCTCTATAAAAATACTCAAAACGGGCAACCATTACTTTTTAAAATTCTCCAAGCGGCTTCGAACCTTCGACACAAAATTTTTATATTTTTGGATGCGGAATCATGAGAAATCTTCTCGTCTTTTAAGATACTAAAAAACGAGCTTTTTACACCCTTGTGAGAAAATAAAATTGAGATTTGCGGACTTTTGTAAAACACACAACAGAAAAGAACCTAAAAAACTCTAGCAAAAAACCCCCCAAAATTTTTTTTCAAAAATAAATTATATCTTTGGTATAGCCAAAACAAACAACAAAAAATACAAACAAGCAAACGTAGTAATGATAATTATAATAATATATATATACTAATAGAATTCCTTCAAAACAACTCTATACATATATATACTCGCATTTTTTGTGTTAACGAGAGAGAAAGAGGGAAAAAATACAATTAATAATAATAAAATTCTTTTTTTTTATTTAAAAGGTTAAGGAGTTTTTTTTGTTGCTGTTTTTTAATAAATAAATTAATTTTTTCCTCCCATTTTTCCTTTTTTTAATCCAATAAATACTATATAATTATATTTTTGCTTTGTTGTTGAGATCAAAATTAATTAACGGCTAGTACCAGCATCACCACCACTACCAGCACCCTCACGAAAGCGGGAGCGTTTCTCTTAAAATTTTTTGAAATATTTTAATTGAGGAGGGGTGAGGGGAGAAGAGCGTTGGGTAATTCTTCGGTTTAGACCCCCCGCCATTTTTCTGATACCTGACCATTTTGAGCTTTCTTGCATACTTTAGCACATATCATTCGAAAGATCTCTTTGAGCTGGGTAGAATGATACAAATATCGGGTAGACTGATATATTTCTCCCTCATATACCTAGCAAAATTAAGAAGCTGGATCTTGTCTGTGAAGGCTTTTTGTTCCTCTGCAAGGGATTAAAACACGTGATCATAACTTTGTTCAGTAAAGTCGGACTGCATTTATTTTATTCCATTCGACTCAGCTCGAAAAGCTCTTTCGAATGATATATAATTATCCTTAACAAAATAACAGATGCCGCAAAGGGATTCAGGAAAATGATGGGGGGTCTAAACCGAAGAATCACCGAGCGTTGGAATAATAATCCTTGTGGAATGTTCTTTCCAAGAGTCCGGAAAATTTTGTCCTCAAATATTTATTATATTGAATAAAAAGCGTCAGCCTTTCAAAATTAGAGGGTTGGTGACCCCCAGGAAATTTTCGGATATACGGATCAGAAACAAAAATTTCCAAATATCCAGTCTTTTTTGGGACAGGGATACACCAACCTTAATCAAAATTATTGCGGACTCGGTCATTTTTGTAGGATTTTGAGAACAAAGCAAAAAAACATAACTCAGTACTACAAGGAAAGCCAGATAAATACCCCAATTTTAAAAAAACTAACCATCATATTCCCTACTTTCACGCCATTCCGTATCCAAAATAAGCGTGCCAAAATGATGTTGAACCATTTGAACAGCATAAAAATTTCCAACAACGCGAACGGCAGCTTCGACAGAATTCTTGTCCTGTTGATTGAGATCTTCTGGTACTTTAATGTTCGCCCCTAAAATTAAAAAAATTTTTAGAATATATAAAAGAAATCCCAAAATACAAACCGCTTTTCAATTGAAGTCGCTTAACCTAAAAATTAAAAATATTTCTGTAAACATGCTAACAGCCATACATTTTGTCCATTCTTCCCAATAATTCGCCCAACAACCTTGCTTGGCACAATTGCCTCACAAGTGAGAACGAGATCCTCAACACGAAAATTCTGACTGTCTGCGACCCTAAAAATCAAAAAATCGATAAGAAAACCCTCACAGAGTCGCAAGTGTTGAACAAATAAAAAAACAACTTACTTCTTGAATACCCAAAAGAGCGCCTTAATAAGGACAAAAATTAAATCGTAAATTAAATGAAAAGCAAACCCGAGAAACTTGAAAGTCATATCCAGAAATGAAGACTCCTCGTTGATCTGGACTTGGTGGATGTCCAGCAACGATATTATTCTTTTTGTGTCCACCATTGACATGACCTGTAATAGTGGCCTCTTCACAAGTTTCCAAAGAATCAACAGCTGCAGGCGCCACAATCGGACCATTCGAAGTTTTATCACCAGCATTATCATCAACCTCTTGAGAATGATGATCACTAGTAATAACAGAAGGATCTTCAACACAAGTAGTTGTACTCTTGCTGTTGTTATTGTAACTATTTTCTTGGCTGGCAGCGACAGAATTATTCGTGTTTTGATGAACCGAAGAGGAAGATGGAGTCGGATCACGATCACCTTCAATCCTTATAATGGCACTAAAATAAAAAACAAAGCATTAAGATTCACAAAAAATAAAAACCTGCATTCCGCTATAACACTCTTGATTGTCTGACCCTTAAAAGAAAAATATCATTAAACAAACAATAAATTGACGTTCACTAGCTTGTTTTAAGCAGATAAAATCATATATGGGAAAACAGTGTACTAGAAACCTGGCCCCTATTGTCACAAAAACTATCGCTCTTTAAGAAACGAAAATAACCTTAGTTCCGATAAGAATACCGACAATTTGATTTGGCACATATACACGCGTTTTGATATGAACGGGGCTAGGCATTGAATTCTGTGGCACCAAAGAGAAGTTATGTGCAGAAGCATACTGATGACCCGTAGTATTTTGAAAGCCAGTAATCGACGCTGGATTTTGAATGTAGAGAGATTGCGGACCCAAAGGAATTGCAGTATTATAGGCAGTTGAATAAGCCTGAAAGCCTTGAGTCGTAATGTATTGACCAAAATTATCCAATGGATTTACAAGCATTCCTTGAGAGGCGTAGTATTGCTAAAAAAGATTAATAAAAGGGCTTGAAATTTTTAAAATAAACCTTATCTGAATACTCAAAGTTGGATAATGGTGGATCATATGCAACCATACTGCGACGAAAACCGGAACGTTTCTCTGAAAATTTGAAATATTTTAATTAAGGAGGGTGAGGGGAGAAGAACGTTGAAATCATTTTGGAATGTTGGTAATAGTTCGGATGAGACCCCTCTCCTTTTTCCTTTCTAAAAGTATTAAAAAATGGTCGGTCACAGTCTTAGGTTATAGAACTCGTCGAGCTGTATCGAATGACACCAAAATCAAACCATGGTCTTAACTTTGGGCCGAGACACAGACCCCCGAAAATTGAAAAATAACGGTGGACCAAGCTCATTTTTTGGGCTAAAAATTTGATTAAACTAATAATAGCTCATTCGAAAGAGCTTGTCGAGCTGATTTGAATGACATCAAAATCTACATAATTGAACAAGATTTGACAAAGTTATGACATAAAGTAATACTATTGTAGTCGTGAGACGCTTTTGCAAAATCTCTCTTTGCACAGATTCTTTGCCTGTATCTCGGCCCAAAGTTAAGACCAGGGGTTGATTTAGTTGTCATTCGACACAGCTCGACGAGTTCTATAACCTAAGTCTGACTGACCATTTTTTAATACTTTTAGAAAAGAAAAAGGAGGGGGTCTCATCCGAATATTACCGGAATGTTCTTTCCAAGAGTCCGGAAAATTTTGTCCTCAAATATTTATTATATTGAATAAAAAGCGTCAGCCTTTCAAAATTAGAGGGTTGGTGACCCCCAGGAAATTTTCGGATATACGGATCAGAAACAAAAATTTCCAAATATCCAGTCTTTTTTGGGACAGGGATACACCAACCTTAATCAAAATTATTGCGGACTCGGTCATTTTTGTAGGATTTTGAGAACAAAGCAAAAAAACATAACTCAGTACTACAAGGAAAGCCAGATAAATACCCCAATTTTAAAAAAACTAACCATCATATTCCCTACTTTCACGCCATTCCGTATCCAAAATAAGCGTGCCAAAATGATGTTGAACCATTTGAACAGCATAAAAATTTCCAACAACGCGAACGGCAGCTTCGACAGAATTCTTGTCCTGTTGATTGAGATCTTCTGGTACTTTAATGTTCGCCCCTAAAATTAAAAAAATTTTTAGAATATATAAAAGAAATCCCAAAATACAAACCGCTTTTCAATTGAAGTCGCTTAACCTAAAAATTAAAAATATTTCTGTAAACATGCTAACAGCCATACATTTTGTCCATTCTTCCCAATAATTCGCCCAACAACCTTGCTTGGCACAATTGCCTCACAAGTGAGAACGAGATCCTCAACACGAAAATTCTGACTGTCTGCGACCCTAAAAATCAAAAAATCGATAAGAAAACCCTCACAGAGTCGCAAGTGTTGAACAAATAAAAAAACAACTTACTTCTTGAATACCCAAAAGAGCGCCTTAATAAGGACAAAAATTAAATCGTAAATTAAATGAAAAGCAAACCCGAGAAACTTGAAAGTCATATCCAGAAATGAAGACTCCTCGTTGATCTGGACTTGGTGGATGTCCAGCAACGATATTATTCTTTTTGTGTCCACCATTGACATGACCTGTAATAGTGGCCTCTTCACAAGTTTCCAAAGAATCAACAGCTGCAGGCGCCACAATCGGACCATTCGAAGTTTTATCACCAGCATTATCATCAACCTCTTGAGAATGATGATCACTAGTAATAACAGAAGGATCTTCAACACAAGTAGTTGTACTCTTGCTGTTGTTATTGTAACTATTTTCTTGGCTGGCAGCGACAGAATTATTCGTGTTTTGATGAACCGAAGAGGAAGATGGAGTCGGATCACGATCACCTTCAATCCTTATAATGGCACTAAAATAAAAAACAAAGCATTAAGATTCACAAAAAATAAAAACCTGCATTCCGCTATAACACTCTTGATTGTCTGACCCTTAAAAGAAAAATATCATTAAACAAACAATAAATTGACGTTCACTAGCTTGTTTTAAGCAGATAAAATCATATATGGGAAAACAGTGTACTAGAAACCTGGCCCCTATTGTCACAAAAACTATCGCTCTTTAAGAAACGAAAATAACCTTAGTTCCGATAAGAATACCGACAATTTGATTTGGCACATATACACGCGTTTTGATATGAACGGGGCTAGGCATTGAATTCTGTGGCACCAAAGAGAAGTTATGTGCAGAAGCATACTGATGACCCGTAGTATTTTGAAAGCCAGTAATCGACGCTGGATTTTGAATGTAGAGAGATTGCGGACCCAAAGGAATTGCAGTATTATAGGCAGTTGAATAAGCCTGAAAGCCTTGAGTCGTAATGTATTGACCAAAATTATCCAATGGATTTACAAGCATTCCTTGAGAGGCGTAGTATTGCTAAAAAAGATTAATAAAAGGGCTTGAAATTTTTAAAATAAACCTTATCTGAATACTCAAAGTTGGATAATGGTGGATCATATGCAACCATACTGCGACGAAAACCGGAACGTTTCTCTGAAAATTTGAAATATTTTAATTAAGGAGGGTGAGGGGAGAAGAACGTTGAAATCATTTTGGAATGTTGGTAATAGTTCGGATGAGACCCCTCTCCTTTTTCCTTTCTAAAAGTATTAAAAAATGGTCGGTCACAGTCTTAGGTTATAGAACTCGTCGAGCTGTATCGAATGACACCAAAATCAAACCATGGTCTTAACTTTGGGCCGAGACACAGACCCCCGAAAATTGAAAAATAACGGTGGACCAAGCTCATTTTTTGGGCTAAAAATTTGATTAAACTAATAATAGCTCATTCGAAAGAGCTTGTCGAGCTGATTTGAATGACATCAAAATCTACATAATTGAACAAGATTTGACAAAGTTATGACATAAAGTAATACTATTGTAGTCGTGAGACGCTTTTGCAAAATCTCTCTTTGCACAGATTCTTTGCCTGTATCTCGGCCCAAAGTTAAGACCAGGGGTTGATTTAGTTGTCATTCGACACAGCTCGACGAGTTCTATAACCTAAGTCTGACTGACCATTTTTTAATACTTTTAGAAAAGAAAAAGGAGGGGGTCTCATCCGAATATTACCGGAATGTTCTTTCCAAGAGTCCGGAAAATTTTGTCCTCAAATATTTATTATATTGAATAAAAAGCGTCAGCCTTTCAAAATTAGAGGGTTGGTGACCCCCAGGAAATTTTCGGATATACGGATCAGAAACAAAAATTTCCAAATATCCAGTCTTTTTTGGGACAGGGATACACCAACCTTAATCAAAATTATTGCGGACTCGGTCATTTTTGTAGGATTTTGAGAACAAAGCAAAAAAACATAACTCAGTACTACAAGGAAAGCCAGATAAATACCCCAATTTTAAAAAAACTAACCATCATATTCCCTACTTTCACGCCATTCCGTATCCAAAATAAGCGTGCCAAAATGATGTTGAACCATTTGAACAGCATAAAAATTTCCAACAACGCGAACGGCAGCTTCGACAGAATTCTTGTCCTGTTGATTGAGATCTTCTGGTACTTTAATGTTCGCCCCTAAAATTAAAAAAATTTTTAGAATATATAAAAGAAATCCCAAAATACAAACCGCTTTTCAATTGAAGTCGCTTAACCTAAAAATTAAAAATATTTCTGTAAACATGCTAACAGCCATACATTTTGTCCATTCTTCCCAATAATTCGCCCAACAACCTTGCTTGGCACAATTGCCTCACAAGTGAGAACGAGATCCTCAACACGAAAATTCTGACTGTCTGCGACCCTAAAAATCAAAAAATCGATAAGAAAACCCTCACAGAGTCGCAAGTGTTGAACAAATAAAAAAACAACTTACTTCTTGAATACCCAAAAGAGCGCCTTAATAAGGACAAAAATTAAATCGTAAATTAAATGAAAAGCAAACCCGAGAAACTTGAAAGTCATATCCAGAAATGAAGACTCCTCGTTGATCTGGACTTGGTGGATGTCCAGCAACGATATTATTCTTTTTGTGTCCACCATTGACATGACCTGTAATAGTGGCCTCTTCACAAGTTTCCAAAGAATCAACAGCTGCAGGCGCCACAATCGGACCATTCGAAGTTTTATCACCAGCATTATCATCAACCTCTTGAGAATGATGATCACTAGTAATAACAGAAGGATCTTCAACACAAGTAGTTGTACTCTTGCTGTTGTTATTGTAACTATTTTCTTGGCTGGCAGCGACAGAATTATTCGTGTTTTGATGAACCGAAGAGGAAGATGGAGTCGGATCACGATCACCTTCAATCCTTATAATGGCACTAAAATGAAATTGTCGTCAAAATCCTTAAAAAACAAAAACCCGCATTCCGCTATAACACTCTTGATTGTCTGACCCTTAAAAGCAAAATTTTAAAATGAAGAATGTACCCCCACCCTATGGTTTTTCGATTTACGGAGACCCATATCCCGGTCTACAGGCATCTCCTGAAAAAATGTGGACCGTTAGACTCAGCACGTCGAGAGGAATCGAATGGTATGGGTCCTTCCTTTCAAAACCATAGTAGAAAATAAAAATAACCTTAGTCCCAATAAGAATACCAACAATCTGATTTGGCACATATACCCGCGTTTTGATATGAATCGGAGTGGGCAACGAATTTTGCGGCACCAAAGAAAAGTTGTGTGGAGAGGCAAATTGATGATGACCCGTAGTAACCGAAGCTGGATTTTGAATGTAGAGAGGCTGCGGATTTATGCCCAATGGAATTGTAGCATTATATGCAGTTGGATAATTTCCATCCCGAGAAAGAATTGAAGCGCCTTGTGTAGTAATGTACGAACCGATATTGTCCATCGGATTGACGATCATCCCTTGGACAGTGTAGTATTGCTGCTAAATGAGAAAAGAAATAGTATATTTGTTAAGAACCTAAAAAACATAAGAATTTAGAGGAAGAAAAATTAAAATTAAACATTTTACCAATTATTCACGAAAAAAAAAGAAAAGAAAACCGAAATTAACCTATGAAAAATAAGAAAATAAAAATCTCGCCTGACAAAACGTGTCTTTAACGTCTAAAACTAAAAACAGAAGAGAAATAGTGTTTTGGCATTTCGCTTTTATACTTTATTTAAAACTGCTACAGTATATTTGGGACACGCCCACTTAGTCGCGCGGCCACTTAGTCGCAGAGCCATAACTTGCTAAAAAATTTCTGGCCCTTATCAATTTTGGTACCAATCTCGGGGTCACTTTAGTACGTGGGTGCAGGCTTTAAATTACAAATGTTATATCATTTGAAAGAGCTAGTCGAGCTGAGTCGAATGCCACCAAAATTAGCTCTAGGAAAAATTTTTGAACCGAGATACAGGCGATTGAAAATCGAAAAACCATAGGGGGGACCAAACACTTTTTTGGGGTGAAAAATTCGAAAATGCAAATTATACCTCATTCGAAAGAGCTCGTCGAGCTGAGTCGAATAAAACCAAAATCAACGGAATCCGACTTGAATGAACCGAGATATAGACTCCTAAAAATCGAAGGTCCAAAAGGGCGATTTTTGGAATAAAAAATTTTTTATACAAATAATACCTCATTCGAAAGAGCTCGACGAGCTGTGTCGAATGACACCAAAATCACCGTGATTGGACAAGATTAGACAAAGTTATGACACAAAAAATAAACAAAAAACCTAAACCTATGGAGCGTCGGCGAGGCGCTTGTGCAAAACCCCGCGCTTCGCGCGGGGTTTTGCGGCACGCGCCTCGCGGGGAGTCTACGGGCGATGGGTCTGGGTTCGTAACATAAACCTATTCCTATCTCCCTTGCTCTGGACGTATTTGGGGCCTCCGTAGCAGCAAAAATCTCCACAGATGCCATAGGTAAGGAGCTAAAATAAAAGATCATAACTTTGTCTAATCAAGTCGGATTTCGTTGATTTTGGTGTTATTCGACTCAGCTCGAGGAGCTCTTTCGAATGAGTTATCATTTGCATTTTCGAATTTTTCATCCCAAAAAAGTGCTTGGTCCCCCCTATGGTTTTTCGATTTTCAATCGCCTGTATCTCGGTTCAAAAATTTTTCCTAGAGCTAATTTTGATGGCATTCGACTCAGCTCGACTAGCTCTTTCAAATGATATAACATTTGTAATTTAAAGCCTGCACCCACGTACTAAAGTACAGCCGCGGGATTTTCAAAAAATCGTTGAAATTATCAATATCTATTGAAAAAATCAATTTCCTAATCATTAACGAGTTCTTATCGGGTTCTTAACTGTATCATACTTCGTACCAAATTACGAGTACAAGTTGGTACAAACGATAAGCACTTATACCGGGTCCCCAATTATCAAAAATATCATAAAGGGCAAGCTCATACATATTCGTCGGAAAATTCGAGTATACAAATTAGAATAGCTTGAGCTGAAACAAATGTAATCGATCAATCATCTTGATCAACAATTTTGACAATTCTGTTTCGATGAAATAAAGATATGGGCGGCAGGCGAAAATTTTGGAAGGCCAGGTATTCATATTCCTTCCTTTTTCTGCGCCGCAGGCAAAAATATCGAGATTTTAGGAAGGCCAGCGAGCCAAAATTCTTGTTTTTCTAGCGCCGCAGGCGAAAATTTTTTTTAGTTTATAAGGTTCGGAGTAAAAATTCTCCATTTTCCAAAATCTCGCAAAATTCAAAAAAATTTGCGGGAAAAATTTGCGGGATTTTTTAAAAAAATCTTTGCGGGACGGGATCCCGCGGGAAAAACCCCGCAAAATCCCGCATCCCGCAAAATCCCGCAAATCGAAAAAAGTGCGGGATTGCGGGAGCGGGACCCCGCAAAATCCCGCGCGGGATCCCGTCCCGCGCCGGTCTCTAATTTAAATATACTGGGTACGGCCCACTTAGTCGCGCGGCCACTTAGTCGCAGAGCCATAACTTCCTTCAAGTTTTCCGAATCTTACCAAATTTAGTATTAAACGGTTCCTCTCATCGAGCTAAAGAGATTGGGGCTGTACTTTAGTACGTGGGTGCAGGCTTTAAATTACAAATGTTATATCATTTGAAAGAGCTAGTCGAGCTGAGTCGAATGCCATCAAAATTAGCTCTAGGAAAAATTTTTGAACCGAGATACAGGCGATTGAAAATCGAAAAACCATAGGGGGGACCAAGCACTTTTTTGGGATGAAAAATTCGAAAATGCAAATGATAACTCATTCGAAAGAGCTCCTCGAGCTGAGTCGAATAACACCAAAATCAACGAAATCCGACTTGATTAGACAAAGTTATGATCTTTTATTTTAGCTCCTTACCTATGGCATCTGTGGAGATTTTTGCTGCTACGGAGGCCCCAAATACGTCCAGAGCAAGGGAGATAGGAATAGGTTTATGTTACGAACCCAGACCCATCGCCCGTAGACTCCCCGCGAGGCGCGTGCCGCAAAACCCCGCGCGAAGCGCGGGGTTTTGCACAAGCGCCTCGCCGACGCTCCATAGGTTTAGGTTTTTTGTTTATTTTTTGTGTCATAACTTTGTCTAATCTTGTCCAATCACGGTGATTTTGGTGTCATTCGACACAGCTCGTCGAGCTCTTTCGAATGAGGTATTATTTGTATAAAAAATTTTTTATTCCAAAAATCGCCCTTTTGGACCTTCGATTTTTAGGAGTCTATATCTCGGTTCATTCAAGTCGGATTCCGTTGATTTTGGTTTTATTCGACTCAGCTCGACGAGCTCTTTCGAATGAGGTATAATTTGCATTTTCGAATTTTTCACCCCAAAAAAGTGTTTGGTCCCCCCTATGGTTTTTCGATTTTCAATCGCCTGTATCTCGGTTCAAAAATTTTTCCTAGAGCTAATTTTGGTGGCATTCGACTCAGCTCGACTAGCTCTTTCAAATGATATAACATTTGTAATTTAAAGCCTGCACCCACGTACTAAAGTGACCCCAATCCCGCAATCCCGCGCGGGATCCCGCAAATTTAAATTGCGGGATTTTGCGGGATGCGGGATTTTTCCCGCGGGATCCCGTCCCGCAAAGATTTTTTTAAAAAATCCCGCATGCGGGTTCCCGCAAACACGATTTTGCCGGTCTCTAATTTAAATCAGAATTACAAATTGTAATTTTTTATTCAAAATATTACAAATTTTAATTCTGATTAAGTTGTAATCTAAATTATGTATGTATATCAGGGGTGTTAAGAAAGTCAATTTAAAAAGCGAAAGGCGAAAGATGAAGGTCCAAAAACGGCGAAAATCAGCGAAAGACGAAAAGCGAAATTTTTCAGTCTTTCCGCTACTATGAGGACTTCTCCCCTTTCTCTGGGTACACGACTAATAGGCGCGGCCGAATAGGCGCCGACGAATAGGCGCCATTTTTTCGGCGCAGCATGTTTTTGGCGTTTAAGCCAAAAAATTTAAATATACAAATAATAACTCATTTGCATGAGTTAGACGAGCAGAGTCGAGTGATACTGAACCCAGCTTGATTCTTAATTATGAACAAAGTTATGATCAGCGGAATCTTCGCTGGAAAAACTGTTTTTGTGCTGCTACGGAGGGTAGGCCGGGCATGGTCTTCGCTACACGATGGCCGTGCTTCGCTGCGGTCGTGCTCGCTTCGCTCGCGGCGACCGTAGCGAAGCGGCGGCCGTCGTTCCGCTCGACATGCCCGGCTTCCTCCGCAGCGGCAAAAACTTTTTTCCGCGTAAATTGATGTGCTTGTGTGTTTTTGCCTTAAACGCCAAAAATAGGCTGCGCCGAAAAAATGGCGCCTATTCGTCCGCGCCTATTCGTCCTGCTCCGCTTTCTCTAGACTTCTCCTTTTGTTGGCTGTGAATAAGGTTGGCGAATCTTTGAAAATCTCTGGATACCCGGATCCCGAATCGAAATCTTTATTAAAGTCGTCGAGATTTTCCGGTGACAGCTTAGGAATAATTTTCGTGGAGGCAATGCCACTGTGCTGGAAACTTTGAGAATTTTGGAAGGAGCCAAATTTCTTCCTTTTACATATGAACTTTCGAGTCCGCAAAGTTAAAAAAATTGTATGTAGTGTCTTATTCACCGTCTAGACAGATCACCGACCGAACTCAATAAAGAGATATATTTTATTATTCGACTACGAAAAAACCTAACAGATTTTTTTTCAAATTTTTTTAAAAATTTCTATAAATTCTCGCTTTTTCTTGTTATATCTAAGTTCAAAGTTTTATATTAAATTGTTTTTATTTTTTTTTCAATATTTTATTTGTTTCAAGCTTGTTTATTTTTCAGACATTCTTTTCTTTCCTCATTGTTGTCAATGATTCATTTTCATTATTTTTATTTAACATCGAAAAAAAACTTAACTTTTTTCCCTTTCATGAAAATTATTTGAATTATACTTTTAGAGACGAACATCTGTCCCTTACCTAAATAAATACACACCTTATGTTTAATTTGTGTGTACTTCTTCCATATTTATTTTTCTTCTCCTTTTAAATTTAAAATTGATCTGAAATGCTCTAACAACTAATTTTTTTAAAGAAGCAGCCGTGTTGTGTTTATAAAGCCGCCTACTCCATTCTTGAGAAAAAAGGAAAGGACAGCTGTCTCTTTTTACCAACATTTCCTCTTTTAAATATTGAGAGCTTGATTTAGAGAGAGAGAGAGTCTGAAAATTATATACTGATCAGGGTGTGCGCCAAAGAAATTTTTTACAACACAAAAATCACAAACTTAAGTTTTTGGCGTTAAACACATTTGTAAAAATACACACAGCTAATAATTTTGGTCAGAAATTTTTTCTCACAGCATTTTTCTAAATTAAAGAGAAGAACAAGAGAAAGAAAAGAAATATTTTCTCTTCTGATTTCTTCTCTCTAACTTTTAAAAACTTTGTTTCATTTCCGGGATGCTAGTTTCTACTCTTTAGCTTTTATATACTAGACACATTTTGCGCTCTCTTTTACCCTTTCTTCTTTCTTAAATTCTTTCAATCAGCTTCTTCTTACCAACAAAAATCTTTCTAGTGCTAAAAGATTTAACGATTTTGACTCACTTTTTTTATTCTTATTTACTAATTTTTATATCTTCTTTCTTAGCCATTTTGCTTAATAATATATCCATCCACTTGAAAAAGTTGTCTTAGAGCTCAAAAAGAGATAAAAAGTCTTCCTCTCTTGCTTCCACCTTTTTATTTGTGTTGTTTGTTGTATACATAAATACATACATACTCTCTCTCTCTTTTAAAGTTATCTCCACAGTTTTGTTTCTAAATAATTGTTTTATTTACCTTCTTTAAAAATGCCATCCCAAACTGGTAAAAAATGACAATTTTTTTAAAATTAATTTTATTATTTTTTTCAGAGATTAAGGAAATTTTCAATCTATACGATGAGGGTGAGTTAAACAACATTTTTTAAATATACATATGTACATATTTAGTCATAGTTAAACAATAATAATAAAAGGTTAGAGAATCAGACAAAAACTTGAAAACTTGGGTTACAAACTTGAAAACTTAAAACCAAAATTAAACTTAATTTAAGCTAGCAAATAAATACAAGTTTGAAAATTACAAACTTGAATCTTAAAACTTAAAAATCTGACTGTCTTAAAACTTTTGACTTCAAACTTGAAAAATCAGAATTGAGCTTAATTTAAGCTTGGTCGATAAAATTAAAACTTGTAATCAGAATTAAGTCAGAATAAACTTTTCACCTTGTAGTATATCTCCTCATCCTCAGACTTAAGTCTACATTTATAGCTGGTCCT
This sequence comes from Meloidogyne incognita, assembly GCA_036172945.1. NCBI lineage: Eukaryota > Metazoa > Nematoda > Chromadorea > Rhabditida > Meloidogynidae > Meloidogyne > Meloidogyne incognita. The sequence goes on from JARQAC010000002.1 coordinate 4,964,773, forward strand.
TATTATAAATCAGTTATAGCCTACAGCCCCTCTCTACCTTAAGCCTGTGTGATTATTGTAAGACCTATCTAAGATCCCCCAGAATTCCCTCCTATCTCTACTATGTAGTAATTCTCCCAAATAAAATTTAAAATATTTTTTCCTTTTAAAAGAATTGGACGGCAAAATTGACGGTATTCAAATAGGAGAAGTTGTTCGTGCCTGTGGTTTAAAACCAACAAATGCAATGGTTTGGAAAGCTGCCGGGCAAGAATACAAACGCAAAGGTGAAAAACGTTTAACATTTGAAGAATGGCTACCAATTTTTGACCAACTTTCCAAAGAAAAAGAAGTTGGAAGTTATGCAGATTTTATGGAAGGACTTAAAGTTTTTGATAAAGATGAAAGTGGAAAAATTATGGCAGCTGAATTGAGGCATGTATTGTTGGCGTTGGGAGAGCGTCTTAATACTGAAGAAGTTGATGAACTTTTACAAGGAGTTGAAGATGGAGAGGGAATGGTCAATTATGATCGTGGGTTTTTCTTTAAATTTATTGGATCAAGTACTCAAAATCTTGTAGTCGAAATCAATGCTTATAAAATTTGCGGACAAACTAGTACATATATAGCTATTGTAAGGATGATTCACCTAGAGCATTTAAAACGCTTAGGCGAGGGTTAAACGATTTAAGAAGATAAAAGATAAAGCCTTAGTCGTCTGCCCCGGTAGCTCAGTGGTAGAGCACCTGCATTTGTGTGAGCAAGGATAAAAAAATTTATAAGCATTGATTGCAAGCACTGTCAGCGTTGTCGCAGGTCGAATCCTGCCTGGTGGTTAAATTTTACTAAACTCTATTTAATTCCTAAGGCTATGCAAAATAGGCGGCGTGGTGTAATGAATAACACATCAGTTCGGTCTACTGAAGTCCCAGCCGCTGAATAACCTTTTGCACTATGTAGCTAAGGGAGAGAAGTAGCTATAGCCTAGCTCTGCTTTACTCTAGTAGTGCCCGCAAATATCGTCCTCAAGAAAAACTAAATGTTAGCCCAATTTTTGGAACCTACACTAATATGGTGATTAGAGGGTAAATTCGAGAACTAAAAATTAATCAAAAAAGCCCTTCAATTACCCTATCGATTTTAAACAAAACATATATCCGAATTGATCGAGTATTGATCAATTCTTCCAATTTCCAATCAAAAGTACACAGTCGAACCTCACTACAAGATACACCCAGTGTTCTACTTAAGACACCTTTTATATTTTGGTTGGCCATTGAATGGGCCTAAGGGATGCTCTCTATTTAATAACCTCTTTTCAGTCAACCTCTATTTAAGATATCCTTCAATAATTTTTCAACAAGGGTGTCTCTCATTCTCTCACTAAATTTAACTTTTTCAGAGTTTATCAAGAAAGTGTTGGCTGGACCATACCCTGAAGGAGACTAGAAAATGGAAGAAAAATAATGGGAAATTTTCTTGAAAAAAAATTTACAAAAAAAACAAACAAAATTTACCCACCCACCACACCCAAAAAGCCCATTTTTAAAGTTCTTCCAAAAGAATTTTATATTAATTACTTTAAAATATATTCGATAAAGCTAATAAATTGATTTAAAAACCAACAGAAAAGTTTCAACTGTTTTTTAACCTCTTTTTACATTCTGCATAAATACTAGTCAAATCGAGTGCCAAAACAATGTTTTGCTTAAAAAAAATTTTTTTTAATTTAAAAATTAAAAAAAAATTTTTTCCGGAATAATGTGGTTATCCGCCCATATTTATTTTTTTCTATGTTTTATCCTTTTCTACTTTCTCATTATCAAAAATATCAAAAAATTTTGTCCTTAAAAATTACATATTAATTTAATGAGACACTGATTCTCCTTAAAATACTAGGTGTTAAGTGTCAGGACTTTAAAACACCTTTGTTGACAACTTTGGACAATTAACTCCCCTAACATGAGAAAGAAGAAAATTAAAGTGCAAACGGATAACCACAAAAAAATCTTTTTTTAAAAAAACCTCAGTAAAAACAAATGGAATAGCCTTTCCATTTGTACCAATTAAAGGTCTTCTTTCTGTTTGTATTCCTCCTTTAAAACAAGAAAATGTAGGAAGTTGTCTACTTGTAGCACTACAATTAATTCTAAAATGTTCTGCTTCTTTTGGAAATCTCCCCACGTCCAATTTACCTTCAAAGAAATTTTAAGTACTTTCCTTTAAATTTTTAAAAAGCATCTGCAAATTTTTGTGGGCAAAACTTGCAGACATCCTCAAGTTTTATTTGCAGATATCGGCAAATTTTTTGTAGACAAAACAATTGATGTCCGCAAATCCTTTGCTGACATCAGGAAAAAACTTGCAGAAATGCAAAAAATTTGCGGACATCCGTAATAAATTCACAACTTCCTTACCAAATCGTAGGTTTGGCAAAGTAAACCTTTAAAAAATATTTAAAATAAAATTTTTTTCAAATAAACTTTTCACTCAAAGCATTAAATACAGGCCTAACATAACGACATTCTGGACTCCACGTTGAGAAGAATTCAATAATCCAAACTATTGATTTGTCTTCTTGAAGTGTATTCTAATAATTAAAAAATGTTTTAAACTCCGAAAAGACTCTAAACTTTATTTCGGTTCATTTTAGAGAAAGTCTGACTGAAACTTTTGCGAGCAAAAATCCGCAAGTTTTATTTTAATTTTCTCAGAAGAATTATTTTTGGAAAAAGCTATTTTAAATACAGCTACCACTAGAGATTGGCCGGGTGAGAATTTTTTATTTTTTCGGCTTTTTTTATTTAGTTTAATTAGAAAATAATCATTCTAAGCCTACAAATACTTATTTTAAAGAAAATTTAAAAATATTCTTTCTGACAAAAATTTTGCGGACTTTGAGACTGCCCGAAAAGAATGTCCGCAAAAGTTCCTTGCGGACATCCACGTCTTTTGCGGATAAAAAATATTAAAAAACAAACCTTAAGCTCTTCTCCATTAAAAAATCTAATTTTTTCAGAATCTGGAGGTAAAGGTTCATCTACCAAAATATACAAAGTAATAACCACAACACAATAAAAAAGACCATAAATTGGTTTAACACGAAAGAATAATAAAGCATTTGCCAATTTAGAGTAAAGATAAATTGTTGAAAAAGTATGCAAATAACTTGAAGATTTTCGGCATTTGAAAATGACGACAACAATAAGAAAAATTAAAATTTCATTTTCTCTCTGAAAAGAAAAAAAGATTTTTAAAAAGTGTTTAAACTTTTTATTTTTACAGACAAATTTTGCGGACAAAAAAAATTCCTAGAGACATTCAACTCCAAAAACTTTCCTAAACTCAAAACTAATATCTATCCCACAAGAGTTAACGTCAAAAATTTAGAAGACAACAAGACAATTATATTTTGGAGACCCACAGAGCAAATTTTTGATTTTAAACAAAGGCAAAAATTCTGAGCTAGAAACAGACTTTTACAAAAAATAGGGGCAAATTTTGTAAAAATTGAATGAGGCATGAGTCCGCACACTCCTTTAAGTCCACAGATTTTCTAAAAATTCGAAATCTTCTAGATACCCGCAAAAACTCGTTAAAAACAATTTAAAAATAAAAAAAAATAAACCGTGTCAATATTTCTGTTTTCCATTCCAAAAAGCATTTCAGAAATTTTTGGAGTCAGTTTAGCAAATGGAAAAGCAATAGAAAGCATAAAATTGAGCAAATGATAGACGTTGCAAATGCTTGAGAATTCGTTTCTTCTCTTACGCAATTCTTCCAACATTTTCTAATTTATTAATTTTAGAAAATAAATAAAAATAATTTTAAATCTGAAAGAGAATATAAATTTTAATTATTTAAAATCACAGCTTCATAAAAAAGAAAAATAAACTAAAATAGCAGGGAAATATACTCGAACCCCCACAACTTTACCTTATAACTAGGGCTGTCAAAATGGACCGAAAAATTAAGTCGGCCCGAAAAACTCTTGCATGGTCCGTCTCGATAAGGTTAAGACGAAAGTGACTCGGCAGGCCTAACTACTTGTGCCTGACAAACACACTACCACTTGTCCAACAATAACACAACAAATCCTTCAATTGTTAATTAAAAAGCCTTGTTAACCCTTTAAAATGCACAAATAAATGGTTGCTTTTAACAGCTTTTATTTTTTAATAAAAATTATTGAAATAGAAAAAAACAACTTTATTGAAAAAAACATTGCAAAAATATAATCATCCTTTTAGTCAATTTTAATTTCATCAAAAATTAAATTCATCACCAAAGAACGCTAAAAAGTGACAATTGAGGAATTTCTCCATTTGGAAGTGGATCAGCACCATTCCGCATTCCTAAGAAAATTTTTTTAGATTGATCGATCCATATATCTTTATTTTTCTTGTACAAGAGTTGAGATCAAGGCGCTTTTCGGATTTACTTGATAAACCAAGAATCTAATCAAGGACAACCTAAACCAATTCAAGAATCAAGCTCAAGGCCCACCCCCATCACAAATAAAAAAAACTCCTTCCCTCCCCACAAACCTAAGAAAAATACCAAAATTAAAAAAAATTTAATAAAAAAATAAACCCAAATAAATAACAGTCGGCACAAATCCCCATTGCAAATATTTTGTAAGAACATGAGCAGAAATTGTGAACAAGTGCTTTGCTAAAGACGGAGATTCCCATTTACTAACATCCTTTTCTGAAACATCAGCACCCATAAATTCCATTTTTTCTTTCACTTTTTTAAAATTAAAAATCTGTTGAAAGTTTGATTAAACAAAAAATAAAATTAATTAAATAATTTAATTGAAATAACAAATAAAATAAAAAAAAACAATTTGGTTATTTTTCCCAAAAAAGCTCAGAAAAATTAAAAATGGTCAAAATTCGCGTTTTTGAATTTTTGAGAGAATGACAAGTCAACCTGGGGCCAGGGATGGAAAATCCGATACCCGACCCTACTTCCTTCTCATCCCGTGACATGTGGTAGATATGGGAATTAACCCAAATTATTTAATTTTGACCATTTTTAAAATTTCTGAGAAAGAAAAATATGGGCAGATAACCAAATGGTAACTAAAAAACAAAAAAATAATTAAACCTTTAATATTAAAAAATAAGATTAAAAAAATTCTTTTTTCTATTCAGCAAACATATCAACAGTTGCTTCTTTTGCCGTATTATTTTCATCAGCTTTAGGTTCTAATTCTTCAACCATTTTCTTAATTTTTACTGGAGAAAGTTGATAAGCTTCCATATGGCCAAGAGAAATTAATGAATCTGCGAGGGATGTTAATTCAGCAATTTTATTTTGAATTGAATCATTTTGAACAGGTAAAGAAGAATTCCCCGCCTTTTTGGCTGCCCAACGCTTTTTGCGTTCCTCTGAAGCACTGAGACCTAAAAAAATAAATTTTACTTAAGGGATAAATTTCCTCTGTAAAGTATATGCTGGGGAGGCTGGAGCTTTCCTATCCGAAATGGAGAAAATGGGAACCCTTAAAATTAGAGTCTATATACGCACCTGTTTCTCTGAGGAATTCACATCTATAGAAACAACTTACAACCTCCCCAGCATATACTTTACAGAAACAACTTTTTTTTTTACTTATAGGATGAATATAATTGAGTAAAAAGCATAAAGGTGGAGTATAATTGAAAAAATTTAAAACCTTTCTGGCTGTTTAATTTCTTTAAAGCTCCATCAATAGTTTCCCCAACTCCAAGTAATTCAAGTAATTTTGAATAAATTGTTTTTAATTCCAAATCGTCTTCCTTCTCATTTATTTTTTCATCATCGTTTAACTAAAAAAATTTGAAAACAAAAAATTAAAAAAACCTTTCCCCATTTTTCCCCAGCAGCGTCCTTTGCTTTATCCCATTCAATATTATCTAGCCAAGCATCTTTTATAGCTGCCTCTTTTTTATTATAAATAAAAGTACCAAAAGCGTCAAAATGACCTTCTTCTAAATCATCATTCATATTAAAGGGCATTATTTTTATTTCTCCTTCATATTCTTGTGTTGCATCTTCCTGGCCCTCTACCTAAAAATTTGATAAAAAATTTTTTAGAAATTTGATTGAAAATAATGTAGTTAAGGGGGTATTTAACAATATGAGCGCCTATCAACAATCAGAAAACAGATTCTGAATAACTCAAGTCCTTTTCGGAACACAACTAGAAAAACTGAAAAAACATTCAAAACCATAGAGTAAAAAATCGAAAACCACAAAGGGGCAGGCTAGCCTCAACTCAGGACGAAAGATTCGTTTTTTGATAAATTCTGACGATTAATCGAAAATAACTTTGCTAAGAGTTTTTCAATTGCTTTCGATTATTTACAAAAAAAACACTAGAAAGCCCATACCCCTCTTGCGTAGCTTTATAAAAATTTTTTTAAAAATATTCAAAAAATAACTAACTTTTTTCATATCCAACCTCTCATATTCATTACCATTGTCTTCCTCATCTGAATCTAAAGTATGCTTTTTATCAGCTTTGGAAGTTCCAGGTAATTCAAATTCGTCGTTATCCTCATTCTCATCATTGTCTCTTTCAAACCTATTTCTTTTAACTCGTCGTTGTGTTGCCTCTTGATCTTTTGAATCTTCTGCAAATTGTACTCGTCTTTTCATCTAAAATTAAGAAAATTCAAAATGAAAAAACGAAAAATAAGAAAAAAAGTGAAAAACTTTTGAAAAAAATTACCGAAATTAGACAAACGAAATTTTACAAAGATTAGGTATACTGTAATTTATTAGTTTTGAAACGAATTGTAAGGAAATTAGAGTCAAAGCGAAACGACTATACTCAAATAAGACTAAACTGTCAAAAATTATTAATGTCTTACCTAATTTCTTCTTACACTTTTAATTTTTATTTTTCTCTAACAATGAAGAAAAATATGTCAGCCATATAATTTAGTCAATTTTATTTAACCAAATTTTAATTCGTCACTGCGAATTATAACGAAGTTATTTCTTCTAGTTGGTTAAATGAAAAAAGGACGTGTATTTTTCTTGATAGTTTTGTTGGAACATTTTTTGAGGTTTTTTTATCAGTAAAGACTTTTCTTTAACTTTGAGAATGAGTCATTTTTTGTTTAAAATTTTTATTTTTCAGCAGCTTTTATTTCTCCGAAAAGATTATTATTTTTGTTTTATTTAAAATTCAAATTTTTGACCAAATCTTAAAATAATGGGAAATGTTTTTACAAATTTGTTTAAAGGATTGTTTGGGAAAAAGGTTTATATTTTTTATTTAAATAATCTTTACTTTTTGATCCAAAGGAAATGCGTATTTTGATGGTTGGACTTGACGCTGCTGGTAAAACGACAATTTTGTACAAGCTTAAACTTGGAGAAATTGTTACTACTATTCCGACTATAGGTTATTTTACTTAATTTTTAAGAGAATAGATGTTAGCATAAAGGTTTATGTTAGCAGCGAATGGGATTTTTGAAAAAAACCGTTTGACCCGGACCGTTTTTTGGGAATTTTTCCTGAGTTTTTTCATTGGCTGGGAAAAACCCAAAGAGCTCAAAAAATGTTTAGGTCAGAATACAGGAGGCCCCAGATCACAAGATATACTCCTTGGCCAGGCTTGAGTTAGTAAGGATCGAGATTTTTAAAAGATTACTGTTTCTAAGTTTCTTCATTGACTGGAAAGACGCGGGTCCTGGTCCAGATTATTCTCGATTACATATGTCAGCTAGAACCTTCTAGATTAAATTTAAACTTTCCTTAATCACATGGAAGTTGTTCATAACCAGCGCGGTTCTGAGATTTTGTTACCTCCGTATTACTAGACTGGTCTAGTCTGAAAATAAAATAAATAATAAAATCTATGAAATAACCTCATTTAAACCTTTACAGGATTCAACGTCGAGACTGTCGAATACAGGAATATTGTAAGTTTGGAAAATAAAGTTGTGTTAAAGACTTTATGAAAAAATTTTTTGTTTCTCTCTAGTCATTTACTGTTTGGGACGTTGGCGGTCAAGACAAAATTCGTCCACTTTGGAGGCACTATTTCCAAAATACTCAAGGTTTTTTTAACTTATTGTTTGTTCAAAATTATTTTTAAAGGTCTTATATTTGTTGTTGATAGCAATGACCGTGAAAGAGCTGGAGAGGCACGCGAAGAATTAATGCGAATGTTGGCTGAGGACGAACTTCGCGATGCTGTACTTTTGGTTTTTGCTAACAAACAGGTTTTTAATATATTAGAAAATAGATCCATGGTCTTGATTCAAAGGATAGACTTGATCTCATGGCCTTGTGTCAAAGAGGAATCAAGGAAAATGAACAAAAAACGCTGAAAATGAGCTTAATCACTTGAACTTCAGTGGTTCCAATTAGAAAAAATTCAAAGGTCTGGATTCCTTGAATCCAGGCCGATCTTTACAGTCTTATCTCCAAACAGTCATTCCTTCCCCTGTCTTTCTGCATTTTTCTCTTCTTTTAAGCCTCCTAAAATTTGTCTGATCGTTCGACGTTTATTATTCTTACCCTTTGGATTGCTCCCACATCCTTTAGGATGTTTTATTTTTTTTATTTTTTTCACATCCTTTAGGATGCTCCCCACATCCTCCCACTTTTCATGAAAAAAATTAAACCTTTAGGACTTAAATGATAAAACTTGACCTAAAGACAATGAGATGGTATATACCTAAAATTTAAATTTTTTCAAGGATCTTCCAAATGCTATGAATGCTGCTGAAGTGACAGACAAATTAGGACTTCACACTGTAAAAATATTTTTTAAATTGTTTCCAAGTAAACAAATCTTTCAAGCTTCGCAATCGTAACTGGTATATCCAGGCAACATGCGCAACTTCTGGGGATGGCCTCTATGAAGGACTTGACTGGCTTAGCAATCAACTTAAGAACCGAGGCTAAGTGGAGAGGAAAGCTGTTAAAAAGAAAAATTTTTTTGGTTGTTAAAAAAGGTGATGGGAAAAAATGATAAGACTATTATTATTATATTCTTTTAAAAAAGGTCAAAAATTTTCAACTGTCTTTTAAAATGTCTATAAAGGTAATCTTTTTAAATTATTTTCGGGTCGTTATTAAATTAAATTTTAAGTCAAACTGAAATTTTTTTGAAAAAAACCTCGCTATAAGATACTCCCAGAATTAAACACTCCTATAGTTTATGATACGTTTTTCTAAAATTTGGTGGGCCATAGGAAAAAGGGAGCTGTCAGCGACACCGCAGGTATGTCACCGATGGGTGTGGTGTTTGCGGACTCGAAACTGCGGAGCCGAATTTTGCTGCCCAGAAACTTACGGACCAACTAATGAGTCTTCTGAAATAATTACACAAGTCCCCAGCTTTTGGGTCGAAAAAAGTTTGGAATACGAGTAGCCGTTGACATCCCTCTAATCATACTTATAGTGGAGGTCTCAAAAAATTATTATTTTTAATGAAATTTACACTATCAGATTACCTTTTTTCAAAAATAATAAACACAAAAAAACTGTTTTTGGATTTTATTTTCCCCTTATTTTACTCTATAATCTATCTATATCCTTTTAAAAAATGCTTCTTTTAAAAAATGTGAACAGCAACAACAAAACATATTTATTTTGATTGACCTTTATTTTTTCTTGTAAAAATAAAAATTTGGTAAAAAACTTTGATTTTTATTCTAGGGAGCTATTAAAATAGTTTTCCTCCCAAATCCATGTGGCGCTTGCTATACATCCTCCCCCCTCCCCCCTTCCCCCCTCTTCCAATAATAACTATTTAAATTTCTGCAATCGAAAGATTAATTTCAATCATTGCTTTATAAAAGTTTTCTTCAGTGTTTTGTACAAAAACAATTCTGTCTGTGTTGATTGCTTTAAGAGAAGATAATAAAGCATATCCTTAAAATAAAATTGGAAAGTTAATTTTTAAAAAGGTAAATCTTTTTATTAAAAAAACCTAAAGCAGTTCCTCTAGCTTCAATAAAAGAATAATTTCCAACAATAATAAAGCCAATTGGTGGTTGTCTTAAATTTATTTTAAAATAAATTTAAAAAAAGGCCTTTTTTCCTTTTTACTCCCAAAAAATCTGCAAGTTTTGTCCGCAATTTAAAAATTATTGGTAAAATAAACTTTTGCGGACTTTCCTGAACTTCTTTTTGGATCAGTAAAGTGCCTAAATAATTTTAAAAAATTCCCAACCTCGTATCATCAATTTTTTCTTTTTCTTCCTCGATAATCAAACATTCCTTTAATCCATTTTTTTCTTCTTCAATTTTCTTTTTCCTCTTTTTCCTCTCTTTTTTTCTTTTATTTCTCAATGTTTTTAATTCTTTTTTATTTAAATTTTGGGGAAATAAATTTTTTAAATTTATTTGTTTATCAAAAGGTTTATTTTCCAATTCATTACTAAAAATTCCATTAGACAAATTTTCTTCCAAAAGTGGTAAAAAGCCGCCAACAATTTCTTTTTTATTTTTGTATCCATTCTTAAAATAAAGAAAGCTCTGGTATAGTTTATTAGTCCACTTTTAATTATATAAACTTTTGTTGGGACTCATAAAGCTTTAATGGATTTATAAATTATGCCAGAATCAAAAAAAGTAGAGGTATGTATTTGTGTTAGTGATAAAAACAATTTTAGTCCAAATTCAATTTCAGTCTTTTGCTGAAAAAATTCAATTTGGCCGATTAACTTCGTCTTTTTAATATTATTTTTCTTGGCTTTCAAAAATTGTTTTTTGGGTTCCGTAATAAATTTTTTTCTCAGAGACCTATGGTTGTCCACTTTTGGTAATTTTAGAAACATCACTGTAAGTATCCAAAATTTATATGAATAGGCCAGCCCCAGGGGTAATATTGAAGCGTTTTTGTTTGATTGTAGGCAAAAATTAGAAAGGCAAATTGGATGGAAGAAAGGAAAAAGCCTGACCATTTTCTAAAAATACAGGGGGAAAATTGGGGAGAAAAAAGGGGGTCTGTACGCTTCAATATTACCGCCCCAGGTCCCAGTTAGCCTTAAATTAAAGGATTGTCCCAAATCTTACAAATAATCTTCATATAGAACCTAACTTTGAAAAGCAAAAATAAATTTAATTTGACCGACCAACCTCCACCCCCCCCCTCTCCCTTCCAAAAAAATTCAAAAACCTGTTCCAATAAAAATTCTCCTTCAATTTTCTCCTCCTCATTTTCAATTTCTTTAAATTTTTTAATATTTTCAGATTCTTTTTTCAAAATATAATTGTCAGTTGTATAAATTAATGAAAATTTTTTTGGAATGCCTTTTGACAACATTTTTAGACAAATTGGTACAAAACAGTGTTTACAATTGTTTAAAATTTCTAAAATTAATTTTTTTAAAGAAAATACTCAAATTTGGTGAAATGGCAAAACTACAAAATCCAGCATGTTGGAGTAATTCATTAAAAACTCCTTGAGGGAGTAATTCAATCGTGATCAAAAAAATCAGAAAAAAATGTTAAGGGGAAACTGCACCGGTCATTAATTAAAGGCCAACTTTTAAAAACGAATTGGGTTATAAGGGGGGTAAACCTCGAAACTTCAAATGGAAATAAGAGATTATCCAACACTGCTAGGTAAGTACCCCCCCCCCTCCTCTACCTCTCATTTTTAGTAGTATATTCTACCACTTGCAAATAACTAACGACGTTCACAACCCCAAAATTGTTCCCAAAATTAATTTAAAAAAAAAGAAAACCTTCTTCATTTATCCATTCATCATCATTTATTCTTCTTCTTTCTCTATTTTTTAGCCAATAATCAATTTGTTTAAGTAATAATCTTTCTTTTAATACAAACAAATTATTATCCATTAAATTAATTAATTTTAAACATTTTTGTAATTTGATAAAAGCAAGTTTACATTTGTGAGATTTTTTGGAATTTTTCTGTTTAAAAATTAAATTTTAATAGGAAAACAATTAAATTTAACACAAAAATAAAATTTGGCTATAACCTTACTTAAAAGCCATAGATTTAAAAAGAAGACTAACCAGCTAATAAATAATTAGGAAAATCTTTCCAAAAATTATGAAAAAATTTTTCCATTCCCTGCCCTCGGGGAATTTTGGACAAAAAATAAAGTTAAAAAATATAACAAAAAAACCTCAATTAATTCAATTTCTTCTTTTAATTTTCTTTTACCAGCAAAAGAATCTACAAATTCATTTGGAAAATTTACCAAACCATTTTCAAAATTTAAATGTTCCCAATTTTTTAATCCAATTGCTCGACATTTTGCAAATTGAAAAGCTAACCAAAAATCATAACTAACTTGTGTTGGACATAAAAAATCAACTCGAAATCCTCCAAGAGAATTTTTACATTTTTGGGGTAAGTGAAGGATAAGGATTATTGGAACCTAAAAAAATTAACAATCAAACCTCGCTATAAGAGACACCCTTGGGGCTGAAAAAATTGTACCTTATAATTAAATGGATTTAAATTGGGGGTTTATCCTAGGCAGCTCCCCATCCAGAGGCAAACCAAATTTAAAAACGCCTCTTAATTTGCGGGTATCTACATATTATTGGGTATATCTTCTTATAATGAAGTAGGGGGTATCGCTTAGGCTCCTTATCAAATGGCCAAAAAATAAAACGTATCTTAAATAGAGGTGTGTCTAGTATTGGAAGTATCTTACAATGAGGTCTTTACCAAGCCCCTTCTCTCGAACACGGGATGTTTGCCTCTCGATAGACTGACAAGGAGGGGGTTGTGGGTTCGAGTCCGCATAGAGAAATTTTTTTAAATTTGTTGAAGAGTTCGTTAAATAAGCACGTAAATATACCAAGAGAATAAAAAAAGAAAAATAAATAAAATTCTGAAAATTAAAAAGAAAAACCTTAAAATCTGTCCGGCTAGGCAAAACCAATTTTCCAACACAAATCTTTTCAAAATCAGAATTTGTCAATCTTCTTGGAAGCATTTCATCTTCAAACTCTTTCCAATTCCATAAATTTATTTTTAAATTTTTTGAATTATTTGAAGGAGGTAAAGGAATATTTGAATAATTACTTTCATTATTTTCTTCAATAAATTTATTATTTAAAGAACGTTGAGCACGAAATAAACGCGGATCTTCTACAAGTAAATTAATTAAAGTGCCAGATTGAAGAGAAGAATTTGTGACTATTTTAGTTGAAAATAAACGCCACCAATTGTGAATATCTCTTCAAAAAAATTTTCTTTTTTTAATTTTGTGGAATAAATTAAAGACAAAATTTGTGGGATAAAACTTTGTGGATAAAATTTGCAACGCTGAGGAAAAATGAAGAGAAAAAGGAAAAGGCATTGGAGAGAAATTACTCAAATCTATAACGGAGTATCAGAAGCCCCATAACTTTTTAGTTTTATATTCCTATCCAAAAAACCCAAAAAGTTTCTAGAGTAAATCGATGATGCTCTATCTATTGTTACCAAAAATAAGCAAAAAGTTTTGATTTACAGTTCAATAGGTTCCCCTGTGAGAGGGCTGAAATTTAAAAAGAAAAAGGAAAACCCAACCTGTAACCAGAACAATCCAAATTATCCAATTCTTTATCCAAAACAAGTTTAAAAACACAATTTAAATAAATTAAAGATTTTGGCCCAATTAATTGAAATCGACTAATTTTATTTTTTAAAACATTCAACTTAAAAAAAATTTTTTTCTTAATTAAAAAAAATAAAAAAACCTCAACAGAAGCCTCAAGCTTCTCTGCTGTATTGTTACAATATTTTGAAGGAGAAATAATTTTAATTTCATTTAATAAAGAAATTTCTTTTAAAAAATCAAGTTCAATTGAAGGGTGAATCCATAAATTTAATTTACTAAAATTAATAATTAAAAAAATAAAAAATTCTTGTCCGAAGTTTAAAAAACCGCAATTTGCTGATAAAAAATTTTTAATTTGTTTTGTATCCTTTCCCCGCCTAAACCCTCTTTTTTGGCAACCCTATACAAGTATAGCCAACAACATATCCACTTAAAAATTTGAGGTTGAGGGTTCGAACCTTCTTGGCCCCAAAAAAAAAGATTTTAATCCAGAAAAATTAAAAAAAAAACAAACTTAGGTAAAAACCAAGAAAATCGACAAGGACCAATAAATTCATTAAAATCATCACCAGGTTTAAAAAGAAGCAAAAATGTTTCGAAATTACCAGAAAGAGCAAATAAATTAAGAAAAGTTGGAGAACATTTCTTTAAAATAATTTTTAAAAATACAATTATATTTTTTGGCCAAGTGTCCAAAAAATTTTTTCAGAAAAAATTTTTTGGAGACTCGAAACCGATAAGTACATATTAAAAAACAAACCTTTCGACAAAATTTTGATAATAAATTTGAAATAAATGAAATTGAAGTATTTTTAATTAAAGTGAATTGCAAACATGTTAAATAACTTCGATCAGTTATACTTTAAAAATAAATTGAAATATTAGAAAAAAATTTCAGTAAATCTGGGAAAAATGAAATGGTGGTCAGAAAGAATTTTTCGATGACTCTCAAAAGCTTATGTTAACACTTGTCAAATTTTTACACGCCAATTTAATGTCCCCTTCCATATACATAAATTTCAAATTAACAACAAAATGGCCCTTGAATGCAGCTCGTCTCACCCAATGGCCAATCAAATTATAAAATTAAAAAATACATTGAAGAAGAAAGCGAAGAACGATAATTTGGTCTAAAAGTTTTTTGACAACATTTAACAGCTAATTTAAATCCCCAAATTGCTCTAAAAATTTAAAAATAAAATTAAAAAAAATATTTTTATTTTACTCCATATGAAATCGTTTGGCATGCCATATATGTGTAGATAACCAGCGAGGTTTTGAATTCTCTACCATGCTACGCTAAAATAATTTTATAAAATTGTGGAGTAAAAAATAGTTGGAGATAAGATACATTCATGGATCATCTCTTATAATGAGGTGTACACTAAATTGAAGATGTACACTAAACTCTCTACAATCAAAACTAATTTTTAAATAACCCTCAACTGAAACATATATTAAAAAAGAGATGCATCTTAAATAGAGAGTACGCGTAGGAGCCCAGCTATCCGACAAGCGTTACCTCCAATTTTATGGACGCAAAAAGTATATGTAAAACGGAGGTGCACGTAAAATTGGAGGTAACGCTTGGACAGATCCTCTCACCCAGTGGCCAATCAACCTTAAAAAATGTTCCTACAACAGAGTGTACATAAACCTGGATGAATGTAAAATCAAAATCCAACTGTATTAGGGGCATCTTTGGGTGCTCCCAGATGTATTGAGAGCACCCAAAAAAAAACAAAATTAAAAACAAACTCTAATAAGCCTAGAAGCTCTTCTCCTCCAAATACGGCTAGGCATCTTTTTCTTCTTTTTCTTATTTAAATTAACAGAAATGGGTCTAAAAAGCCTTGGCAAACGTTTTACATTGTGTGACATTGCTCTTCTCCTCATATGTCTCGGTAATCTTTGAAAAAGTGTTCTGGGTGCAGATGTGCTTTCATCACCGCCAGCATTGCTACTTACAACCTTTTATAAAATTTTTAAAGGAAACTGACTTAAAAACAAGGGGAAAAAAGCAGGAAAACATCCAAAGGGAACAACGCGACCTCTTATCAATTATTGCTAGGAGCTTCGCCTACACGTTAAGGTCCGGTAATTTTGAACATGACATACCCCACATTCTCCTCTCTATTTTTTTTCCATGTTTTGTTTGATGGCAAAATATTTATAGGAAAAAATTAGGGAGGAAAAAATGGGGCCTTGCAAGTTCAAAATTACCTCAGTTCCTTTTTTGTTATCTTTCCGACTAACATGAAAGCTACCGCAGCTTCGTCCAATTTCCTTTGTCTGAGCATTCAAATTCTACCCTAATCTTCTCTTCCCTACAAACCGGATTTGAAAATTCTTAACTGTTTTTTCTCTGACCTGTTAGTGAAGACCGGGGATGGAATTGACTGCTAGTCCTATAAATAAAATAAAAAAAAACCTCTAACAATTCAGCAATTTGATCTAATCTTGCTTTCACATATTCAGTAGTGTCTATTAAACGAGGCCGAAATACTTCCTCACTTAACTCCATCTAATTGAAAGCAAAAAATTAATAAAAAAATTTTAAAACTAAAGAAATCAAAAATTGAGAAAATAGCTAGTGTAGTAAAAATAAAAAAATTTTCATAAATAAATTTATCCAAAGTTTATCAAATTTTAGAAAAATCAAAAAACACCATTGGTCCTTTTCCTTTAGCTTCCAAAAGTACACAAGCAATTGGGGATTATTTGGATAAGATATGGATAAAACCTGCGAACAAAAAAATTTGCTTACTTTAGGAAATATAAACAAAAAAATAACCACAACTAAATAATTAAAAAGAACTTGTCTCAATTTTCATCATTTTTCAACAAATTCAATCTTTGCCTTATTCTTTGCTTAATTAAACTTCTCTTCTTGTCATAGGAGAGTGTTTTCTTTAAATTAAAAAAAATTTAAAAATTAAAAAAAAACAAACCTCAGCTAATGGCTCATTATAAACTTCTTCAACAAGCTGTTTTCGAATATTCATTTCATCCTCATAAATTCCTTCAAAGTTACGTTTCTAAAAATAAAATTTTATTAAATTTAAGGAAAAACGACGAAAGAGTTATTTTTGGAGTCATCAAGACTACAGAATTTTCCACTGAAAATTTCCCAAAAAAATTTTTTTCAAATGGTTGATGCGTCAAAAAAACAACATCAGGTTCTGTTGGAGAATTTTTTAAAGAAAATATTGGGAATTTTTGAAAGTTTTTGGGAAATTCGAAAAATCACATTCACTAATACTACTGTAGATCCCCATTAAATACTTTATCAACATTTAGAAGTTGGTGCCAAAATTCTGTGGGGGTGGAGGGGGGAGCAAGCGCATTTTTCATATTTATGGGACCGAAATTTCCAATGGAGATTTTCCAGAGAAAATTTTTGAATTGACGAAAGATTAATCAAAATACTGTTTTAATTTACTCACAAAAAGAGCGAGTATGTATTAAGCAAAAAAACCTTGCTGAGAAGATCCACACGTGCTCCATGTTCAAAAACAACTTTTTCAATCAAATAGGGGACTGTTGAAGCAATCCTTTTCTCTTCAGGAAGTTTGCGAATAATAACAACATCACCCAATTTGCATTTTTCTTCAGGATCCAAAGCCCAATAAAGCTCAAATGTTCGATAAAAAATCCGAGTGACTTCAACACACCTTAAAAATAAATTTGTAAGGCGAAACTAGGTTCTTTTCCTGTATGCCCCGAAAAGTTAACAGTTTGCTATTTAAATGGCTTTACAGAAAAATTCACAAATATACCCAAGAAAACCTCCCCCTCCCTAACAAAACATACGTATATAAAGGCACTCTAACATGAAGACACGGAATTTTTTCAAGGCCAATACGACTCAAAACTTTAACTTTTCCAAGTAAAAGCTCTCTAGAAATTTTCAATTCCCAAGGTAGAGGATTAGGTTTAATTTGTCGACCATCTCTAATGATTACAGGAGGTCGACGTGACTTTGGAATAAGCATTTCTATAAAATCTAGAAATTATTTTAAAAAAACAATTGAACTTCATTATAAGATAAACCCTTGCAACTGAAAAATCGTATCTTATTATGAGGTGTATCTTAAATTAAAAGACTTATGAGAGTTAAAAATATACTTATAATTTACTGCGATCATTTCTAATGGCCAACCAAAAGTTAAAAAAGCGTGTCCTAAATAGAGGTGTATCTTGTTTAGGAGGTGTATGTTATAGTGTCTGACTGCATAAGATACCCTCAATACTATAACACCTCATTTTAAGGTTCGATTTTTAGCCCCAAGGAGGTTCTTTTAAAGAGGTTCGAAGCGAGAAAAAAAATCAAAAATTGCACAAGCATTTAAAAGGTAAAAATATCAGTAAAAACTGTAACTTTAGAAAAAAAATTTAGTGCGACATAAAAGCTTTATTATTTTTTAAACGTTAAAATTTTGAGAGATATATTTACTAATTTAGAGTTGTTTAGAAAGATTTACTTTTTACAACTAAAAAAATAACAAAGAGAAAACTCTAAAAATTAGTAGTCTATCAAGAAAAAAACGTGCATATTTTGATAAAGAGAATTCGAAAAATTTTTTTTGGAAGATTGTCTCAAAACAAAAATTGTTGGTATATTCTAGGATTGTTGGCGACTGGATATTAACCGGTGGTACCCAACACAGTTTTCGGTTAAAACAAGTCCCCAACAAACACTTATATATTTCAATTCGGAATCGGAAAGGAAAAATAAAGAAAATAGTAGCGGACAAATAAAAGGGGACAATTAAATTTACTATATGGAATATTTTTTAGAATTAGACCAGAGCTTTTGTAATCCTCGTACAAACCGCGAAAGAATTTCTCTCAAAATTTAATAAATCTAGCAGGTAAAAAAAAGGTTCATAAAAAATTTCAAAAAATCATATAAAAATTGAAAGATATTTCCCGGTAATTTTCAAAAAAAAACTAATTTTAAAGTAATAAACCTTTTATTTTTTTATTCTTTTTGAAAAACATCGTTGGCGAGTATATAAAATTTCTGACAAAAGCTCTGGTATTTAGATTCGCCTAAAAGGGACTATTCAAACACATTTTTGTAAGCAAAGCACCATTTTTTCTTTCCAAATTTATCGAGACTGGATATTTGAACTTTGATATATTCGATGTCCATATATATTTTTATTCTTTTAACGACATTCCCAAACTTTGACAGTTGTATCAACACTAGAAGTCACCTTAAAAGACAATTCTAAACAAAAATTATAAACAAACAACAAACCACAAATGGTAGTTTTTGGTGAAAATCTGAAAAAAAATAATTATTTTAAAATTGCTCGAGCAAATTTAAAACGCTGTCATTCAAAGTAGGCCCGTAACCAGGGCCCGTAGAATAAATTCGGGGTAAAATAACCGGTTGAATAACCGGGTTAAATAACCCTGGGTTAAATAACCCTGAGTTCCGAGTAAAATTGGTAGAATAAATTCCGTAGAATAAATTCGCATTTTTACTCCAAACTTGAGGTTACTGTAACTCGCGAGTAACTCTCTTTAATTTTATTCCTATATTGAGCTTTCATTAAAAAGCTTTAATTTTTTAATAAAATCATTAGAGTTAGAAGTTTTGAAAATGCCGGATCCGGTTTCCGGGTTTTTATATTTTTTCTCATCCGAATCGGACTTTCCAGATCAAAATCCGGATTTGTTAGACACGGATCCAAACCTGGATTTTCAAAAAAATTTTTTTCATAAATATTTTTTCATTTTTTGAATATAAAATTTTTTTTCAAAATTTTGAGAACTTAATATATTTTGGAAAAGAGCAATCGAGACGCGTTTTACCCTGTTACACTGCCCCCGACCAGTGTAGCAATTTTACCCTTAGCTGAGGGTTATTTGACTCGAGTAAATAATTTATTCTACCAATGTGAAAAGCTACTCGGGGTTTTGGGTTAAACTACCGGGTTATTTAACCCTGAACTCAGAGTAGGAATTTATGCTGCGGGTTGCGAGTTATTTGACCCTCGGGTAGGGGTTAAATAACCCTTACCCCGAATTTATTCTACGGGCCCAGGGGGTAGAGGAAGGGGGGTATTTGGAGGATAAAACATATCCTGCGAATATACATATTCACAAGATATGCTTCTATTATTTTCTTTATTTACACAGAATGGCCAAACTTCCTTCTCTCCTCAATTTCACTTAATTTTTCGTGTCACGTTTAAGAGACATTAATGACGAAAAGATATATGAGGGGAGGGGTGTGACAGAACCGAAAAGCCTTTTAGTATCAGCCCGAAAAACTTGCAGCAAAACTTAAACCCAACAGATCAAAAAAATTTTCTAAAAAAACTAACCAACTGAAGTAATAAATTGTTCATGCGCCTGTTGTATAGTTTTAATACAGCGTCGATGTTCTAATGACCAAACACGAATAGTTTTATCATCACTAACAGAAACAACAAGTTTCCCGTTTGGATGTAATTTAATTCCAGTAACCCAATTATCGTGTCCAATTAATGAAAAAAGACAAGTTCCAGCAAAAACATCCCAGAATTTAATTGAACGATCACGAGAAGCAGAAATGAGCAATAAAACTGTTTGTTCAGATTTTCCATTAACTCCTGTTTTAAAAGGAAAATATCTAAAGAAAGAACAAAACACCTCACATACACAATTATGTATGAGAAAGTACTTACGCAATTCGTGACAGAAATAAATACGCCCTCCCTCATTATTATTTGAGTCTTATAATTAGAGTTGTCAGTTTACACAATTATTCGGTTAACCGAAAAATGAACAAAAATTCCAGACAAGAAATTTCGGTAGTAAAACGAATTCGGAACCATCGGTTAAACGAACCGACAAACAAAAAAAGACTTTGATTTTTCAATATCAGTTTGATGAAAAAAAAATTTCCCAATGGAAAAATAAGGACACAAATAGGGGAACGGAAAATAAGGCCGACATGAATTGATAAGGTCCAAAAATTTTTTAATTACAAAAGAACTGAACATTAACCTATAGGAGAACAAAGTTAAATATCAGAAAGTCATCTAATTTTTAAAATAAAAACCTTCCATAGTAGACTGTTCAGAAGAAAGGATCTGTCCGCAATTCTTTTCAGGAACCCAATGGAGTGCCTCAACAACATGTTCATGTCCAATTAATGTAGCTTTAGGTGTCTTTGTTGCAAGACACCAAACAATAATTGACTTTAAAAATTTTTTTTCAGAAAAAATTTGAAAAAAAACCTTATCACTACTGCAAGATGCAAAATAAGTCCCTTCTTCATTCACAAGAACAACACGAACCCATTCAGTATGCTTTGAAAAATTTTGGACGCAATAACCATTTGTAACATCCCAAAGTTTTATTAATTTGTCACGTGAACCGGAAAGGATAAAATCGCTGTTTGGAAGAAATGCTATAGAAGAAATATTATGTTCATGTCTAAAGGTAGAGAAAGGATTAAAAAAGAATAAAATTAACAATTTATTACCCTTTCAACGTTTTTAAGCATTCATAGGTAGTGACAAAATCCCATATTTTAATACTCATATCAGCAGAACATGAAGCTAGAAAATTATTAAAATTGACATAAATAATCGGTAATTCTGAACCTGCCTCCTTTTTTCCTAATTTTTTTCTTGCTTAAGAAAAAAATCTACCTCTCTCCTACTATGTATACCCTAATAGAAGTCCAACACAAATACATAATAGAATCATAATTATTGAGATAAATGGGAAAAACGGTAATACTTCGGGACCCCCTTTTTTCCTGTTTCCCTGACCATCTAGAGACTATGCTGACTTAAGACAAATTTCAATGATTTTATTGCCATTCGATTTATTGTCAGCTCGAAGAGCTCTTTCAAATGCTATATAATTTGTCCTAAAAAATGAAAAAATAACGGAAAAAAGGCGGGGCGTCAGGCCGCAGTATTACCAAATAAACTGACAGGGCTTCTATTAGAATATCAGTTAATGTGAGTACTCTAACACTAAAAATTATACCTAGCAATTTTCCAGATGAGTTGAAAACGATATCCTGAACAGTGTCTGTATGCCCTTTTAGTGTTCTTTCAAATTCGCCACTTTCAAAGTCCCAAACCTTAAATATAATGGTAATTCGAAATTTTGTCCTATTTTCCACTTTCTCAAAAGTTCATAATGTCAGACTTCCTAAATGTTACACTATTTCACAAAGAAAACTTTATTTTAAACATAGATAGGTAAAACATGAGTAAAAAGAAAACTAGGATAAGGGGCGAAACTCGGAATTAGTCAATAATGTAAAAAAGAAAAAATCGAAAAAATTTTTTTAGAAAAATAAACTAAAGAAGAAATTAAAAAAAACCTTTATAGTGCAATCCTCACTAGAAGAAGCAACAAGATTGAAAAGTGGGTGGAAAATCACTTTAGTAACAGGCAATCGATGACCAGTAAGTTGATATCTTTCAGGAGGGCGAGGAATCCAATCCTCCTGAACTCTTCGATTATCTCTTAAAAAGATTAAAATTTTAGAAAATTTAAGAAAAATAACCTAGATATAGTACTTCCTCCATAAACGGCCTCTTTTTCCACTTGTTTCAATTTTTCTTCTAAATTTAATATTTTTTGTTGAAGGCGAATAGTAAGTGTCCATTTCTTTTCAAGCAATCCAGCCGATTGTGCTTTACGTGCGGGATCAGCATTTTCATCCTTTTTAAAAAATTTTAAATGGAAATTTGAAAGTCAAAAAAGTCCGCAAAAAACTTGCGAACTTGTAGTATATATTGAAAAAACTTGAAAAAAACGAGTGATCTCTTATAGGGATTGTTTAATAGGGAAGAAATTGTAAAAAAGTGAAGTTAGAAAGCGTAGGCATCCATTATGAATACTTAAAATGACTGATAGTTACGTTATTGACAAGTTTTGAACTTGATCTGGGCAAAAATTAGAAGTAAATACTTAGTCTATGAGGCTTATTACTTAGTCACGAGGCTTATTCCTCACCGGTAATAGTGAAGAATCTCCCCAATTCTTCACTTTACCGGAGGAGCTACGGCATAAGTAATGTCCACCGTTAGAACCTAACATAAGTGAAAAAAGGTTTTCAAGCAAAACACACCCTCCTCTCCTCACAAATCAGAAAAAAATTATAAAGAAATTTTTAAAGCATACAACATTAGCCTCCTGCCTAAAAACTGAAGCAGTTTGATTATAACCATGAGATTCTAAATAATCGACTATAGCCTGATTCCTAAAATTGATAATTTTATTAAAAACCCCAATTAAATTAAAAAAACCATACATATCTTCACGTTGCTTTGAAGGCATTACCATTTTGAGATTTATCTTTTATTTCGCTCAAATCCTCTAAAGTATAATTATGTTTAAATTCTTTGGAACGAGATTCAAAATATTTCTTCGATTCAGAAATCTTCAAAAAAAATAGGGCAACAACAAAGCCAACTGAAACAGCAGTTCGAAGTGGTGTAAAACGAGGAATTTTGAATGATAAATTTGCTGAAATTTATATGCTAAGAAATTTTTTGAAAAATTCAAAGTTAAAAATCGATACAAAATTTTATAAAAATATCGTATTTTTCGGGTAGGGGACGTTTGAGAATAGCCGTTTGAGAATGGCCGTTTGGGTATGGCCGTTTGGGAATTGGCCGTTTGAGTATAGCCGTTTTTTGGCCATAACTTTTGTTATAGCTGATCTTTCAGAAAAATTTATATATGTTTCGATAGATCTCGAGGTGCTTCATCTTTTTTATAATTGGACTTATCTGATCTGATCACTCTACAAAAAGTTATCATTGATAAATTCAAAGTTAAAAATCGATACAAAATTTTATAAAAATATCGTATTTTTCGGGTAGGGGACGTTTGAAAAATTCCAGAAAAAAACGGTTTTCAGAAAAAAACGGTTTTTCGTCTGTAACTTTTTTTGTGATGATCAGATCAGATCGGTCCAATTATGAAAGAGATGCCGCATTACGAGACCTTTCGAATGATATGAGAATTATCAGAATCGGACGAATATAAAGAGAGTTATAGCCATAGACCGAAACGGCCAATTCTCAAACGGCCATACCCAAACGGCTATTCTC
Source organism: Meloidogyne incognita (assembly GCA_036172945.1). NCBI lineage: Eukaryota > Metazoa > Nematoda > Chromadorea > Rhabditida > Meloidogynidae > Meloidogyne > Meloidogyne incognita. Next base: position 4,988,382 of record JARQAC010000002.1, read on the forward strand.
AAACGGTTCCCTATTAGTTCGTCAATGATGAGTTCGTCAATGATCAGTGCGTCAAAATCAGTTCGTCAATGACTTTCGTCAATGATTAGTCCGTCAATAAAATAGTGCCAAATTTAAATTGTTTCAGTTCGTCAATGTTGAATAGAAAGAAATAGGAGTAAATATTCTTTTCAATTTGAAAGGAATAGGAAATAAATTGTTAGTTTACATTTGTTAACTTAAGTTAACACCTTTATCAATATTCGTATTGTAAAATATATGAAAAGATAAAAGAATAAATAATTTTTGAAAAGATAATGATCTAAGAAGATGATAGATGTAGATATAGAGCACCATTTGGCCCAAAATTCATTAATCTGATAGTAATTTTAATCAGTCCTCCACTGATGGTGAATATTTTTCTAATAATTCTGCTAACGAAATGGAAAACCCTGGACCAGTTCAATTGCTTGAAGTTAAGTCTAAACGTGATGCTTCTTTGTTGATAAGAAATGGTCCTTCAAAACCAGAGACAATTTTTTATTGTGATAGGATTGTAACAGATTACAGATACCTGGAAATGGTATAAACTTGGGAGAAACGCTATACATATATCTTCGTCAAGATAGTAATCTTCAATAGTTAGTTGCAGAATTTGAAGATCAGCTGTCGATCCTGTTCGTTATCTACGAACAATTTCTTATCATTTAGCTGAGGGAGCAGGCCAATGTACCGCAGCCCAATGTACCGCTGCCCAATGTACCGCGCCCAATGTACCGCCGCCCAGTGTACCGCGAGCCCAATGTACCGCGAGCCCAGTGTACCGCCGCCCAGTGTACCGCAGCCCAATGTACCGCGAGCCCAATGTACCGCACGCCCAATGTACCGCCGAAATTAAAGATCAATAACGGTTTTGTAAAACATTCTGAATTATTTGTAACTTTTATTAACAGAATCTATAATGTACAGCGGAATTTTATCGAAGCAAAACAGAGAAAAATTCTCACATGACGGGTATATTTATGTAATGGATAAACCGAGTGCTGATGGTGAGAAAATTTTTTGGCGCTGCGACACGCGTAGAACAACAGCATGTGCTGGACGCATCCACACAACAGCTGATGAAGAGCGTCGTTTTCTAAAAATGATCACCGAACATAGTTGCTCAGGATTAGGTGATCCAGCTAGAGTTGGTGCTCAAAAGGTAGATTTTAATTATGTAAATTTTTCTTTAATTCCATTTTTGAGGTGATGAGCGTGATTCGACAAAGAGGCGCATCAACAATGGAAAAACCTGCTCAAATTCGTGCAGCAGCAGTTCAAAATTTGCCTTTAGCAATTATGGGTATTTTTTTAAGTAAATAGGAATGTAACACAATAATTTTTAGGACAAATGCCTAGTACGAGTGCCAGCCGAAAGCAAGTTCAACGACAAAGAAGGAAAGAGAATAATGCACTTGCAAGCCCACCAACACGTGCTGAAATTGTGTTTACTGAACAGTACATGAATCGTGAAGTAAGATTGAGTTTTTTTGTAAAAATCTTAAATAAAATTTCTAGTTCAACGGTCATCAAGAACGTTTTTTACTCGCAGATAGTGGTGGGGAAGAGCGAATTCTTATTTTTGGTAGTGAAGCAAGTGCAGGATGGTCAAATCAAATGGAACATATTTTTATGGATGGAACTTTTTCTGGTAATTTTAAGTAAACCTGCCCTAGATTTTTGTTTTTTTCAGTTTGCCCTTCTTTGTTTCATCAACTCTTTATAATTCTTTCGAAGCGTGGAGGCTTCGTCTTTCCGGTGCTTTTTTGCTTGTTGCCTGACAAAACAGAACAAACATACACCCGTCTTTTCACTCTTATCAAGGAAATTTGGCCAATGTTCAACCCAACTTCAATATCCTGCGATTTTGAACGTGCAATTCATAATTCTATTCGCACTTGCTTCCCCGAATCTTCTATTTTTTGTTGTTTCTTCCACCTCCGTCAAAATCTCAGAAAACATATATCTCAATCTAATCTTTTGAACCTCTATAATAATGATCCCGACTTCGCTTTAAAATGTAAAATGATTATTTCCCTAGCTTTTGTTCCCGAAAACGATGTTATTAATGCACTCAATGTTTTAGAAAATGAATTAGATGATCGCTTTGAGCCTCTCATTTCTTGGTTTGTATCTACCTATATAGGCCGAATTCGCTGTAATGGCACTCGTGCAAATCCTATTTTTTCTATACCACTTTGGAATGTTCACACTCGTACTATTCTTAATATTCATCGCACAAATAATTACTCCGAAGCTTGTAATCGCAAAATTAAACGTGCACTTGGTATGTCCCACCCCTCACTTTGGTTGTTTTTGCACTCACTTAAAAATTTTTTGGCACTTATTGACACTGATATTGAGTTACATGTTGCTGGTCATGAACCGCCTCGCAAACGTGCAAAATACATAGAATGTGATGAAAGAATTTTAAGAATTTGCAACAATTATGACTTTGATACAATTTTGGATTTTTTACGTGGAATATCCCACAATTTTAACATTGATTAAATTTTTATTTCTATTTGCTTTTATTTTTTAAATGTTGTATTGTCAGCTTTGTTTTTTTAGTATAGTCATTGATTTTTAATTTCGGCGGTACATTGGGCGTGCGGTACATTGGGCTCGCGGTACATTGGGCTGCGGTACACTGGGCGGCGGTACACTGGGCTCGCGGTACACTGGGCGGCGGTACATTGGGCTCGCGGTACACTGGGCGGCGGTACATTGGGCGCGGTACATTGGGCAGCGGTACATTGGGCTGCGGTACATCGGGGTGTACCCTTTAGCTGAGAATTAGCATTTTTCTGAAAATTACTATTTCACAATATATTTTTAATAAGTTCTTAGCATTGACGAACTGAGTCAATTTAAATTTGGCACTATTTTATTGACGGACTAATCATTGACGAAAGTCATTGACGAACTGATTTTGACGGACTAATCATTGTCGAACTCATCATTGACGAAATGATCAGTCACCTTCTCAAACGGCTATACCCAAACGGGCTTTACCAGTATTTTTCGGTTAAGACGATTCAGTATCGCCGATTCAGTATAGCCGATTCAGTATCCGCCGATACAGTATATGGCCATAACTTTCCTGATATTCGACCGATTTGAATAATTCTCATATCATTCGAAAGGTCTCGAGATTCGACATCTTTTTCATAACTGGCCCGATCTGATCTGATGATCACAAAAAAAGTTACAGCGTGAAAACCGATTTTTTATGCCTGTGACATCGTTTATCAGTGATAACTTTTTGTAGAATGATCAGATAATGTCAGTCCAATTATGAAAAAGACGCAACACCCCGAGACCTATCAAATCATATATAATACTTCCTAAAATATTGATTGAGCAAAAAGTTATGGCCAAAAAGCCCAAATACTGAATCGTCCAATACTGAATCGGCAATACTGAATTGGCGATACTGAATCGTCCCCTACCCGATTTTTTAAGTGGGATGAAATGTCATTTTTAAGTTGACAAATTGATATTTTGGGGCGGTTGGGGGTCACTAGAGTGCCGCCACTAGAGTCTGTATCTGAGGATACTGAATCATTCCCTACCCCGAATTTTGCCTTGGTTTTCCCTAAAATTTCTATGATTTTTAAAAATTTATTTTTGATTGTTGTAGGCTGAATTTTTCTATTTTTTTGTTATAATCTATCATAAATGACTTCAACTGAACAAACTTCACATAAAATATTATCAGATAAAGCAGCATTAATTCCATCATTTTTAAAAACAAAAGGACTTTTCAATCAGGTTTTTTATTTTTAATTAGGGTTTGAACCCGAGCTGGGCCCATGACCGGGGTTTCAGGTTCTTCTTCTAAACTATCCTGCCGTGTATTTAGGGTTAAAACCACGAAACTCCTGGAAACCCGGATTTTATTAAATTTCTGATTTCTGAGCAGTTTAATTTAAAAAAACTTGGATACGGGCCTGGCAGTCTGAAAAGTTCGAACTCTAATCTTAATAAATATTTTAGTTTATTTTTTTATTTTAGCACATTGCAAGTTTCAATTATTTTGTTGATGTTGAAATCAAAAATATTGTAAAGGCAAACGATAAAATTACAAGTGATGCAAATCCAGTCTTTTATCTCAAGTAATTTTTCTTTTTGTTTTAAAAACGACATTTACTGATAAAATAAATTTTTCCCTTTTTGTTTTTTGGTTTCCAGACATTTTGCGGACAAACCACAAATTTGCGGACAAACTTAAGTCATTTTAAAGATATAACGACATTAACGTTGGAATGCCATCAAGCGAAGAAGGATTTAACATAATCAACGAAAAAATAACTCCACACGAATGTAGACTTCGAGATATGACATATTCTGCCCCAATATACGTTAATGTAGAATATACAAGAGGAAATCAGCGAGTTGTAAGCAAAAATATTGTTATTGGAAGAATGCCTATAATGTTACGTTCTTCTCGTTGTGTTCTTTCAAAACTTTCTACTGAAGAGGAAATGGCTCATGCGAGTGAATGCCCTTATGATCCTGGCGGTTATTTTGTTGTGAGGGGTTCGGAGAAAGTTGGTATGAATTTTATTTTTTAGTTTTTGTATTATTTTTGAATGGGGTTGTCAGTTCATAGAAATCCAACAGATATCCAGAATGAACTGAAAAATTCTTCATCTTTTGGTTCGGATCTGGTTCGACAACCCTTTTTTCTTATCCAAAAAATTTTTCGTAGAAAGTTAAAGACTTTCTTCCTTTTGACTTCTTTTTGTAGTTGATCACGATGGGCGGACATTCATGCCAGGCCCGTAGCCAGGATTTTTTTCGGGGGGGGGGGCAAGGGGGGGGGGATTTTTTGGGCCAAATTTTTGGCGCCGAAGGCGCCAAAATTTTGATTTTCAGCGCCGCAGGCGAAAATTTTTTGAATTTTGGACCTCAAGAAGCCAGATTTCTTCCTTTTTTAGCGCCGCAGGCGAAAATTTTTTAAATTTCAGAGGCCTTAGGCCAAAAAAATTCACTTTTTTTGTCCCAGCCCTTCCCCAAATTTTTTCCTTTACCCCATTTCGGGGGAATTCCTCCCCCTACCCCCCCTGGCTACGGGCCTGATTCATGCATATTGATAGTTTTTCTTTTTGACGACCGTTCTGAGCTCTTAACAATTATTAAAATTTTACCTTTTAAAATCTTACTCAATTTCCGCCAAATCGTCAAGTTACAAAATGTTTTTTGCTCACAATGAGTTTCTTCCCTATGACCTTTTTGAGCCTGTAACAATTTTTAAAATTTTACATTTTAGAATTCTACCATTTTTAACTTTTTCATTCCCAGTTTTAATGCATGAACAAATCTCAAGAAATCGAATAATGATTAATAGAAATTCAAAAAAAGAACTTATTTGTGAAGTTTTAAGTACTAGTCAGGACAGAAAAAGCAAAACTTATATTATTGGAAAGAAGGGACGTTATTACTTAAAACACAATCAACTGGCAGATGATATACCTGTTGTTATTGTTTTTAAGGTTAATTTTTTATTTTTATGATGGTTTCTGCAAGAACGTTTTGAGCTCTCGACAATTTTTATTTTTTTTCGAATTGCTATTAATATTTTAAGTAGGATTGTAAAAATTATATTTTGACGAGTTCATCGAAGCTTTGTGTGTCCAAGGAATCTTTTTGGTCCAAATAAGCTTTATAACTTTTTTATTGGACTCGTAAACTTGACCAGAGCCAAAAAATCATTTCAGGCAATGGGATATGAATCTGATCATTTAATTGCAACAACTGTTGGAATCGAAGAAGAATACATCGCAGCAATAGGTCCAACAATTGATGAATGTGCTCTTCTCAATATAATTTCTCGTGCCGATGCTATAAAATATTTAATTCCACGAATAAGAAGAAAAACGTTTGGCTCTATTGGAGTTCGAGTTTCTCAAGAACATGACGTTCTAGATTTTTTAAGTAATTCAATGATATGTCATATTCTTTCGCCTGAGGGGAATATGAAAATGAAAGCAATTTATATTGGATTGATGATAAGGAGGTTTCTTTAAAAAATTGTTTTTTTTTCAAAAATTAAAAAAAAATTTTTTGAAGACTTATACAAGCAGAAAAAGGCATTTGTGATGCTGATGATCGTGATTTTTATGGTAACAAAAGAATAGAACTTGCTGGTTCTCTTTTGGCTTTATTATTTGAAGATTTGTTTAAAAGGCTAATTTTTGTTTTGTTTTTTCAAATTTTTAACGCTTGTAGTGAAAAAATTTTTACGGACAATTTTTGCGGATTTTTCTACATTTAATCGAAAATCCGCAAAAATTTTTCAATTAAAATTTTTTAGATTTAATGGTGAATTGAAACGAATAACAGATAGCCATTTGGGTAAAAATTTGGCAGCTCCTCTTGATATTGTTAGACACATGAGACAAGTAATTTTTTAATTTTAATGACGGTTCGATATGTCATAGTTAAGAAAAATTATTTAACGCCCATTTTTAATGCCCCATAAAACACGAGAAAGAACCGGCCAAATTGGTTCATTCGCCCAATCTCAAGTCCGACCAAAAGTTGGCCGGTTCCTTCTCCCTTATATTTTATTAATATATTTGTTAAATAAAAGTTTAAAAAGAAAGCTTTCCTTTTAATTGGTGGATCGGCGCGCCCCAAGGGTGGGTTACCACTCTTGGGGCCCAACGCCGACTAACTCCCTGAAAAAGGGGTTAGGATAATAATACGATAATTGCTGACATAAAATTTAAAAAAATAAAAATTTATTTAAGTTTTAGCACTGAAACTATCCAGATTTAGCGCATCTGGAAATTGTTTTGATTCGAAAACAGTTAGCCGGAACTAAAAAAAATAGTCTTTAATTTCAGTAATTTTTAAAATTTAAAAAAATTTATATCCGCAATTTTAACACCTTTTTAATTACTTTATTTTAATATTAAAGGATTTAATTACAAATGGATTAATAAATGCTTTAGCAACTGGAAATTGGACTATTAGACGTTTTGGGTATTTTTTAAAATTTTTGTTTGTTAATTTTTTTTAAAAGAATGGAACGCCAAGGTGTTACTCAAGTTCTAAGCCGTCTTTCCTACATTAGTGTTTTGGGTATGATGACAAGAATAAATTCTACATTTGAAAAGACAAGAAAAGTTTCTGGACCTCGTTCACTTCAGTCTTCACAATGGGTTTATTTTTTTTAATTTTTGATAAAAATTAATTTTAGGGAATAATTTGTCCAGCAGATACGCCCGAAGGAGAATCTTGTGGTTTAGTAAAGAATTTGGCACTTTTAAGTCATATAACTACAGATAGCGATGAAACGGTTAGTTTACGTTTTGATTGTATTTTGAGGAGAAAGGAAGTATGAAATAAAAGGACAATAATGGATTGTAGTAGCAGGAAAAGGAATAAGTCTAATAGATTTGGATTTCACGAATAGTATGGAAAATTTTTTGCTTTTGATTTATTTTCAGTTTCCTTGGGGTATTTGGTTTTGTTTTAGAGGTAAATTGTGGGAGGGGTTGCCAAAAATTTTTTAAACTTTTTCAAAATTTTTTAATTACACAATTTAAAGTAAAGGTTGGTCATAATGTAGTTTTCAATTTTTTTATATTTCCGTCCTTTCTTTCTTTAGAGTTCAAAATTTTTTTAAATTTCCGACCGCCAGCATTTGGTCCTTTTACGATTTCTGGCACCTCCGACTATTCTTATAGCTTTAAAAGATTATCAAAAAATATATTTTATCTATTATTTTAGCCGATACTTGGTTTATTATATAATTGTGGAGTTCAAGATTTGCGTTCATTAAAATTTAATGTTATTCATAATCCGTAAGTTTTTTCGAATTAAAAACTTTTTTTCGATTTTTTTAAAGAGCTTATAGTCTTATATTTTTAAATGGTTCTGTTGTTGGAATAACTGATGATATTGAAAATATTTTGTCTACAATTAAAATGATGAGAAGAAAAGGATTTTTAAATCCATTTGTTTCTGTCAGCAAAAATGCAAATTCAATTTATTTGGCTTCTGACGGAAGTAGATTGTGTCGACCTTATATAATTGTTGAAAATGGAGTTCCTTTACTTAAACAATCACAAATTGAGGTTTTTTTTAATTTATATTCGATTTTTTAGTTTTTATAAGGATTGGGGTTTTGTTTTTCTCTCAACTTTTTAATGAAAATATTTTTACTTTTCAGGCTGTAAAAGATGGAACAAAAACTTTCGACAATTTAATATCCGAAGGTGTTTTAGAATTTTTAGATGTAAATGAAATTAATAATGCTAGAATTTCCGTTTATGAGCATCAAATTATTTCACAGACAACACACCTTGAGGTAAAAAATTTTTTTTGAAAATTTTTTTGAAATTTTTTAGATTGAGCCTTTCACTTTATTGGGGGTTGTGGCAGGCCTTATTCCATATCCACACCACAATCAAAGTCCAAGAAATACATATCAATGCGCTATGGGTAAACAAGCAATGGGAAGTTGTGGCTATAACCAACAGAAAAGGATTGATACGGTTTGGATTTTTTTACAAAAATTTTTTTTGGGAGGGAATGTTTGAGGACATTTATTTTTTCCCTTCCCTTCCAACTAGAGGCTTCACATAGTTTCCAAATTTTATTTTAAATTTTATACAGTTAATGTATTTATTGGTATATCCTCACAAACCTTTAGTCAAAACCAAAACACTTGAATTATCCAATTTTGAAAAATTACCAGCTGGTCAAAATGCTATTGTTGCTGTAATGTCTTTTAGTGGTTACGACATTGAGGATGCATTGGTTTTAAATAAATCCTCTCTTGATAGAGGATTTGGACGTTGTATGGTTTATCGTTTTGCTAAAGGAAATGCTAGAAAATATCCAAATCAAACTTATGTAAAGATTTTTTTTTAAAAATTTTGAAAAATTGTTCTTTTCTTTTTTAGGACAAATTTATGGGCCCTTCACTAGATGCTGTAAGCAGAAAACCAATTTTTAGGCATTCAGTTCTAGATAATGAAGGAATTGTTTTTACTGGTGCAAAAGTTATGCCAAGACAGGTTTATTTTGTTAGAATTTTTGACAATAACAGTTTCATTCCCGAGTAACTCCCGCCCTTTTTTTAGCTAAAACTCCTACCCAGAACGATTTTGTCAAATCGGATCCAGACGCTCGCAACCCCGATCCTAAACTTTTCAACCCCGAACTGTCTGTGTCCAACCATAAAGTGTCGTTTTTAGATTTTCTATCTTTGGTTGGTTTCGGGATTTACAGTAATGGAGTACGTTTGTTTTTAGTGCATTACTTGGGATTTGCTTTATGAGTCCCTCGAATGTTACAAAATGCCACATATTACTGATATATATTACCAATAATATCTCATGAAATTTACACAGATATTTCTTTTTAAAGGTTCTAATTAACAAATATATGCCTGTAGTTCAAAGCGATACAATACCTACGGCGGGTGCTACTGGTTTCAACCATAATTTTGAGACTAAAGATGTATCAATCCAATATCGTGGAAGTATGAATGCAGTTATTGAAAGAGTTCTTTTGACATGTAATGAAGAAGAACAATATTTAGTTAAAGTATTGATTGCCCAATGCAGGTTCGTGGGTTTGAGAATTTTTTTTTCTGAAAATTGAAAAAAAAATTTTTTTTAGAAGACCAGAATTGGGTGATAAATTTAGCAGTCGCCACGGTCAAAAGGGAGTTTGTGGACTTATTTCGCCACAACAAGACATGCCTTTTGATCAGAATGGAACTGTCCCAGATTTAATTATGAATCCTCATGGGTAAATATTTTTAATCATCTTAAAGGAAGTAATAGGTTATTTTAGAAATTTGAGCTTTAAAGAAGGGATTCTTTCAATTAAAATTGGCAAGGAATTTGTTATGTAGGATGCGACCTTTCGGGGCGGGGATTGATTTTATGGGAATTTGGAATGTTGAACTACGGGAGACGGGGACTCTGGGGTAAGACTTTTTCCTGTTTCCCTGGGAATTCCCTTCCTCATGGACGGGGTCTAACCTTATTGTTAGTTTAGATTTATTCTAATCTCGTTCCCACATCCCCCTTTTTGTTATGAACTGAAATAATTCAGCCCCATCTTCCCGCAACTCTTTTCACATAAATTGTTGACAAGACCAATTAAAAAATTTTTTTAAAGTTATCCAAGTCGTATGACTGTTGGTAAATTAATGGAATTATTAAGTGGAAAGAATGCTTTAATGGGAGAGCCACGTCAATGGCGTTTACATTATGGAACAGCTTTTGGTGGTGATGATGTAAGGAAAGAAATTTTTTTAATAAAATTTAAAAAAAATCTTTAGGTAAAATCTGTAAGCCAAAACCTTGCAAATTTTGGTTATAATTTTCTTGGAAAAGATATGTTAACATCTGGAATTACTGGTCAACAAATGTCTGCATATATCTATTTTGGGCCAATTTATTATCAAAAATTAAAGCATATGGTGATAGATAAAATGCATGCTAGATCGAAAGGACCAAGGTTTGATGGATAAAAGAAATTTTGAAAAATATTTTGTTGAAATATTTTGAAAATTGTTTGAGAGTGGTAAAAGTCTTTAGCCCCGGGCAGTTATTGACCTCTCTTTGTAGTTATTACTAGGCATATTCGCTTGCCATTTACAAGTTTTTTACCGCCATCGGGGTGTGCTCTGCTTTTAACTTCTCTTTTAATATATTTTAAACCCCGCTTAATAAATTTTATATGCTACGCGATCTCCCCTTCATCCTCATAATTTTCTTTTAAAGAGCAGTTCTTACAAGACAACCAACTGAAGGAAGGGCGAGAGAAGGCGGTTTACGACTTGGTGAAATGGAACGCGATTGTTTAATTGCTTATGGATCTTCAATGTTATTAACTGAAAGATTAATGGTTTCTTCAGATCAATTTGCGGTAGAAAAATTTTTTAAATATTTTTTGGGGAACCGGGTTAAACGTGAGTCTAGAAGGGTTTAGGCCTTAACTTTTGATGAATTTAAGAACTAGATGGGGTTTTATTATGATAATTGGTCCATTTATCTGTAAAACTGTTATGGTTAAACGACATTTACGAATCGACATTTCGGACTCGTATTTGCGGACTAGCACTTGAGGACTGTGTTTTTCCCCGACAAATAATTAAAATTTTTTAGGTCGAAGTCTGTACAGAATGTGGATTAATGGGTTATGATGGTTGGTGTCAATATTGCAAAAAATCTTCAGCTTCTATGGCTAAAATTAAAATTCCATATGCATGTAAATTGCTATTTCAAGAGCTTCAAAGTATGAATATTGTGCCTCGTCTACAAACAGCTAAATATACGGATATAATACAAACATAGGGGAGAGAGATGGAAAATGTTGTTTTGAATATTTTTTAAAATTTTAGATTTTAGGAAAGATTTTTCAGATGTGGTATCTCTTTATTACGTCATCACAATTTGGGGTGTTCCTGACGTAGGAAGGGAATTGGGTAGGTGAGGGTCTCTATTAAGTTATCTCTCGGGGCCTTTTGATGACACAAGAGGGGAAGTGACGGCCAAATTCCTAGAGACCGAATTAAGTCAACGTATGGTTGGAAATGATTGGGAGACGATGATGACGTTATGGAGAACTCCCACTTTATTAAAAAAAATTTTTTGCCTTAAATTTGTTACATGTTTAATAAATTAAGCTGTTGATTATTTTAATAAAAAGTGAAGTAAGAAATACAGAGACTCTTCTCAAATGATTCATTAGGGTATTAAATGGTTCATTGATTAACAATCATTAAAGCTGTCCCATGTTCCTACGCGACTAAATGGGGTTGTTACGACCCGAGGTGTCCGGGATTTCACTAATGCCAACGAGCACAATAATAACACTTTATCACGAAGAGAAATAAACAAAGTAGGCGAAGGGAATAGGACAGACGAAGGAGATCAGTGACTAGCCCCGCTAGTATGATCCGAATAGACTGACGCTTTCACTGGCTTTTATACTAAACACTTTAAGGGCTGACGCCCATACACAACACCTCCCCCCTTGAAAAAAAGGTTCGGCTTTCACTTAAAGCCGAAGCTTTACAACTTTAACATTCACTATAGCTTCCATGCTATCAATACAATCAAAACTAAGCCAGAGCGTCTAGTCTCTCACTAACACTCAATTCACAACAAAATACAAGAAATGTGGGATGACAAAAGGGCAAACAACAAATTAAATTACAATACAAAAATTACAAAATCACAAAATTTGTCATCTTATTCCACATTTTATTTTTCTTCTTGCAGCGGTCATCTACAGTGCATACAGCAGCTCACAACAAGGCAAATCGCACGTCCTGATTTGGGGTCACACTTGTTGATCACTGCTTGTCCATAAGCATTTCACTTTTATTTTTCACTTTTCCTCACTAATCACTTTTTATTTCACTTTTTATTTTTCACACTTTCTATTGCGGCACTCCATTTACTTTTCAACACTATGCCCAATAACTTCACTGAATTGCATCACTAACACTATTTAATGACTTAATGAAGTCAAACACCACAACACTAACATTTAGTTAGTGTGCAGTTCGGTGCCGTTTTCCCGTGTACTTTTAGGATGGCTCGTGGTTTGAATACTAACACTTGAATACTACTACTAACTAACCACTCAAAGGATGCCTGTTACATCCTGCCTCTGTCAAAGACTCAGGTACCGCAACACTTCACTGAACTTACACTATGTGTAGTCTGGGTTGCTTCACTCACTTGCGCTGGTCTAATACTTCAATCACTAATAATATTCACTCCTCAGCGCCTTGACTCACTGCAATTCACTTCACTACTTTTCATTTTCAAACTTCATTATTTGGTCTTACCCACCCTTCTTGGCTGCCAAATTTTAACTTTTTTCACTTCATTATTTGGTCTTACCCACCCTTTAGGCTGCCAAATTTAACTTTTTTACACTTTTCACTTTTCTCAATTTCTGGACTTACATTCTCATGAATGCCAGACACTTCAAAACTTGATCGGCAAAATCTGCGCACTTCCAGGACCACTAGGCATTTCAGCCTTAAACTTCGACCATTGGCACTCTCACTAAGTCCTTTTTCAGGTCACTACTCACTAACAGGTCCATGCGCACTAACAATTCACTCAATTCACTTCCGACTCATGCCGATCACTAAATTACGACGTCTGTCCACTCACAATCAAAACAATCACTTTCACTAATTGCCAAAGCAATTCACTACACTTCGCCACACTTCACTTTTTGTCGACCGCGCCATTGTTACGACCCGAGGTGTCCGGGATTTCACTAATGCCAACGAGCACAATAATAACACTTTATCACGAAGAGAAATAAACAAAGTAGGCGAAGGGAATAGGACAGACGAAGGAGATCAGTGACTAGCCCCGCTAGTATGATCCGAATAGACTGACGCTTTCACTGGCTTTTATACTAAACACTTTAAGGGCTGACGCCCATACACAACAGGGGTGACTAAGATTTTAGATAAAAAATAGTTTGTAAAATGAGGATAGACTGAGTGGAAAAAGTAAGGGAAGTATTTACATTTTTATATAGGTAATTTATTTTGTTTTTGATAAAAATTGAATGATGTTTTTGTTGATTTTTTTAAACGTTCTGAGCCATTATTTAATTTTTTTAATTAAAAAATCTATTAATTTTAAGAAAAAAAAATTTAAAATGAGTCAAGATGTTAGTACCGGCAATAATAATATACAACGACAAAAACCTGAAGATGATTCAACTGTTCAATCATCGAGTACTAATGTAGAACCCAATGATGAGAATTCGCCAGGGGACAATAACAATGAAAGTACAAATCATGTAGAGCAAGAAGATAATAGGCAAAAAGAAGATACAAATTCAAGGTTTTTGATTTTCATTTATTTTGTCGGTGTCAAAAGCTCGGTATTCATGTTAGTGATCCTTGTGTGAAGATAAGCGGTGTGCCGTGCCAATTCTCGCAATTCGGTATTTGGCACATTTTTATTAGTTTTTAACTTTACAGACCCCATTTTTTCTGCTTGACACACTTTCTTTTATTTTTACAAATGCATTAGAATCTCCTGTCTTAACTTCTCGGCCCAAAGTTAAGACATGGGGTTGATTTTAGTGTCATTCGACATAGCTCGACGACCATTTTTTCACATATTTACCAAAAAATTGTGGGGGGGGGGGGTAAATAAGTACCCAAACTTCTGGAGTTGGGGTGGTTGCTATTATTTAAACTCCAATAACCTTCTTTTGATTTTAATTTAAATTTGTGTTCCTTTACAGATTTGAATGTAACATTTGTTTGGAAATGGCTAAAGATGCGGTTTATTTTTCTTTTGACTTTTTTAAAATCAATTTCATATTAAAAGGTTGTCTCAATGTGTGGACATTTATTTTGCTGGCCATGTCTTCACCAGTGGTTAGATACTCGACCAAATCGACAGCTTTGTCCCGTTTGCAAATCTGCAATTAGTAAAGAACGGGTATTTTTTTTAATATTTTTTTCAACTTGGAAGAGGCCATTATTGTTCTTTTTCGATTATCTTCCCAAATCAGAGCCGTCCGCAATTGAAGAAAAAGTTTTCGCAGCTGCAATTTTAATTTTAACCTCGTTTTTATTCCCCCTTGTTATAGGGTTTGCAGATCTGAAAATGTCCGGACCTAAATCTTCTTTTCGGATATCGAATCCGGGAATTTCCCAAGCCAACCCTACACCTTATGCTTTACATAATTTTAAAAACAAGGTATGCGAATACAAAGTTTCGGACTTTAAGAATAGTTAAACGGAACCCTACTCTTTTCTATTAAAAAATGAAAAATCTGTTAGCCTAACCCTATGCCAGATGATTTGGTGTTCCAAGCAAGGGCGTAGCCAGAGGGGGGGCTTTTGCCCCCCCCCCTGAAATTGGGAAAATGAAAAAAATTTGAATTTTTTACGCCTACAACCTCCAAAATTCTCAAAATTTTCGCCTGCGGCGCTGAAAATGTAAGAAATTCGGCTTCTTGGCCTTCTAAGATCAAAAATTTTCGACTGCGGCCCTGAAAAAGTGATTTTTTGGCCTACGGCCTTCTAAGATTCTCAAACTTTTTGCCTGCGGCGCTGAAAAAATGAAAATATATGTACAAAAAAATTTGCGTTCGTAACGCCAAAGTAAACGCCAAAATTTTGGCACATACCATTTTAGCCCCCCCCCTGAAATCGACCTCCTGACTACGCCCTTGGTTCCAAGATTAAATGCACTATAAACCTTTTTTAATTTAATTTTTTGAAGGTAATTCCACTTTATGGACGAGGAGGTGGTGACACCGATCCTCGCACAAAAGTTCCACCACGTCCACAAGGACAACGAACAGAAGAAACCCCTCAGGTTTTTAAAAAAAAATTTTTTTAATTTAAATAAATTCTTTTGAAGTCTTTCCCTGGAATGTTTCAATGGGGAGGAGATAATGGCCATGGAGGTGTTCAATTTTCTTTGGGAATAGGCGTTTTTCCTATCTCCTTTTTTGCATCCTTTTTCAATACCGGAGGTGCTGATAGACGAAATGAAGCTAATCGTCAGTTTATTTTTTATTTATTAAAATTTGGGTCGTTCACGGTTGGTTAATTGAAAACCATTTTATTCCCTATTTCATCCAATGAATTTTTAAACCGACAACCCTACATCCATATAATTGTTAATCTTTAAAAGCTTTTCAGGTAATCCTCAACAAGCAGAAGAACAATTTTTGTCCAACATGTTTATGTACATTGGACTTCTTATTTTGGCATGGCTTTTGCTTTTTTGAAAGAAATTTATTGAATTAAAAAAGTATATCATAAAATCCTTAAATATAAAATACAAAAATTCTACTCGAGGTCGGTAAAATCGCATTTCCGGGATTGTTTAATGTGATTTTTTTCAAAGTGTCGTACATGATGGGATCTGCAGGATTAGTACCGGCTATCCCGTTTGTCGCTGAAACAGCGTGATTTCGGATGGGATTCCTAAAAGCTTTACGTGATCATATCCCGTGCCGACTTCTATTTCTCCTCTTCTCCTGGGTACACCTCTTTCAGTCCCAGCTCCTCTAACTTATGAAGGGACGGATAATTTTTAGCGTTCTTGATACTTCTGGATAGAGAATTAAACACACTATTAAAGAATAAAAATTTTCGATTGATTGATAAAAAGTTATAAAGTGCCAAAAAATCACTTTTCTTTGAAAAGTTAGTTTTTATACATATCATAACTTTTTTTTCTATCAATCGGTCGAAAATTCTGATTTTTTGTTATGGTAGGCTTTTTAATTCTCTATTCAAAGGTACCAAGAACATGAAGAACTGAACTGCTCCGTCTGCTCCCACTCCTCCATGTTTGAGTTCCTGGAACTTCTTTTTAAAAAGAAGTCAAATTTTCTTATGTGTATAAGAACGGGAGATATATACATACATTAAAAAATTTTTTAAACATTCTATAAAAATATTTTTCTAAAATTATATTAATTTTTAGTTCATCTTTTAAAAAATAAATATATAAATTTCTATTTTAGTTTATATATTTTTAAAGAAAAACAATTTAATTGACCATGTATTTGGTCAAAAATTTCTGCAAATTTTATTTTTTATCGAAAATAGAGCCAATTTTAGAGAGCTAAAAAATAGAGGCTAATCAGTCCTGGTTGATAAAGCAAAAATGAAACCACATAGTAATTTTGCAGAGCTATTGGAAATTCCTTAATATAATCATGGTAACTAGGGTTCGGTTTCGAATATCCGAAGAATTTCCAGTAACCGACAACCTAATGGTAACCCCAAAAAATTTTTTGGGTTTTCTAGAGTCCGGACCTAGAGGAGATCTCGAACAAGAATCTCAATAAGCGAGGTTTTTTGAGGCATCTTGGGTTCTACTTTAGGACATGCGTCCCATGAGCTTTTAGGCGTTCCATAAACTATCTAGTATTTAACCCTTCCATTAATTGATTTATTCTTGAGAATATTTAATTTTTAATATTTCCAACTCATATAACTTATATTTTAACTGAAGAGTTGATAAAAATTTTTAGGGAGGGCTTTAAAAGACTTCTAGTTTAAATTCTTTTTAAAAAATGAGAGTTAAAAAAATCTGGTAATTAAAAAAATGTGCCCTTTAAATTTCTTTATTTAAAAACAATACAGCCTCCTTTAAAAATTTTGATCAACGCCTCAGTCAAAATATAGGGTAGTCAAAATATAGGTCTCTCCGCAACAACAACAAAATATTATTTTATTAAATTTAATCATATTTTTTTACATTCATTTATTCATTCATCTCCTCTCCCTTTAAAAATAAACTCCTCCCCTTTAAAAAACTATTTTTTCCTTTACTCTTTTTTCAAAGATGGGGCAGGAAAAATATTAAAATAAAAAAAACGAGAATGCCATTTTCTCAAAAAAAATAAAAAATGTTGGAAAGAATGAGGTATTTTTATATACGGGGTGCGGCAAATTTAGCGCCGACTTTATTTTTTGAATAACTTTCTTCAATCTCAATGAAAATCGATAATTCTTTTTTTATTTGATTCCCAACACTCTAGCAAACTTTTTGATACAAAAATATTCTATATATTTTATAAATTAATTTGAGAATTTTTTCTTAAAGTTTTGGCAAAAATTTTTGAACCAAAAGTCTTCTGATTTAAAAACCGCGTGTCTGATATTCAGGATGTTTATATCATTCGAATAAGCTCTTTTGTCTGATTCGATTGATGTAAGAACTAAACGATTATCATGTTGTTGAGCTGAGATATGGGCCTTTGAATGATAAATTTGGAACTTGATGTTAAATTTGACTTTTTTAGGTGAAATTTTCAAAAATCTAATTATAGACTATTTCGATGCTCCTCGTCGAGACGAGTCGATTGGTACCAAAATTAGGGAGATTGGATGACTTTAAACGAAGTTATGGTAAAGTAAACTTTGGCATAAAAATATATTTCTTGATGCGATTTATAGACTATTTCGGGCATATATTATCTGTAAACCAAATTTCTAATATTTGGTATCAAAAAGTTTGCTAAAGTGTTGGGAATCAAATAAAAAAAGAATTATCAATTTTCATTGAGTTTCAAGAAAGTTATTCAAAAAATAAAGTCGGCGCTAAATTTGCCGCACCCTGTAAACTTTTTTTACCACTCCATACTTTACTGGTTATTTTTCATTATTTTTGTCTTTTTTTAAAGCCTTCCTAAAAAAATTTTTTTATCAACGCTTCTGTAAAAATATGGGGTAGATGAGTCAAGGATGTCACAGGTTGAGAAAAGTCGGGTCGGTTTTGGAAAATTTCTCGGGTCGGGTATCGGATCGAAAAAAGCCGAGTATTGGGTAGTGAAAGGACCTTAAAGGGTCCGGGTTGGGTAACCCGTAACATCCGTTTGAGTAGTCCATTTTTAAATCAAAAATCTAAATGAGAACGGGGAATTTGAAAAAAAAATTAGAATTAAGAAGGAAATCATTGTCCATCCTGTGCTTAATTCCCGTCTCATTGACTTTGGGATGAAATGTCACTTTTTCACTATAAAATTCCATTTTTTCTAGGTTGAATTAAAATTAAATGTGTTTGTTTTTCACAGAGATTTCCGGTGATTATCTTTACTCGTTCTTACGCTTTTTTTCTTTCAGTAATTTTTTTAAAGTTGGGATTAAATGTCACCTCTTTCTAATAATCATTCTTTTAGTAAATAAACATGCATATTTCCTAAAATAAAGTCCCGTGAGGCTCTATTTTTCAACTATCCTCCAAAGTTTTGTATCTACCCAACTCATCTACCCTATGTTTCACCTTAAGTGTTGATGGCCCTATCCCGAAAGAAGGGTCGAATCGTTTTTTTTTCATTACTTTTTATTACTTTATAAAAAGGGTCAATTTTCCTTAAAGTTGATGTATGTTGATGTTTGCCTTAAGGAAAAATAGAGAAGGACAGACAATGACAGAAAAACATGGACGGACAGACAAAACACGGACAGACAAGGTCGTACTCGTATCCGTCCGTTTCGTCCGTGTTTTGTCTGTCTGTGTCCGTCCGTGTTTTGTCTGTCCGTGTTCGTCCGTGTTTTGTCTGTCCGTGTTTGTACGTGTTTTGTCTGTCCGTGTTCGTCCGTGTTCTGTCTGTCTGTGTCCGTCCGGACGAAACGGACGGACACAGACAGACAGAACACGGGCGGATACGAGTCCGACCTTGTCTGTCCGTCCATGTTTTTCTGTCATTGTCTGTCCTTCTCTATTTTTCCTTAAGGCAAACATCAACATACATCAACTTTAAGGAAAATTGACCCTTTTTATAAAGTAATAAAAAGTAATGAAAAAAAACGATTCGACCCTTCTTTCGGGATAGGGTCGTGTTGATTAAAAAATTTTCTGTGATTTTTCTTTGGGAAATAAAAATTATCCCTTACAGCTTTATTTAGCAAGATTTTTTAAAATAAATGTTGCACTTGAAAAAAGGTTTATTAGGGATTTTTTCAATAAAGATGAAAGACCAAAAGAGACAGGGAACGGCACAGATTTTATTGTCTCTTTTTGCACAAATTTGTTTTCTCATTTTATTTTTAAAAGTTTTTTTTTATTTTATTTCTATTTCCTATCCATTTTCACACTATGCCAATAGGTAAATAAAAATAGGATATTTCGGCTTGTATGTATAAAACTGGGGTTTTTGAAGGCTGGGGAATAGTCAATTCGACGACTTGTTTTATTGAGGGTAGATGAGGTGGGTATATACACGGATATTATAAAAATCAACGTCTCGTATCTCGTATTCATGAACGAGAAACTTAATTTTTGTGTTTGAAATTTTTTAAATTTTTTAAAATGGCAAAAAATAATTAAAAACAATTTCAAACACCCCAAAACGTCCATTTAACTAAACGCCCATGAAAGGGCAACTTGTATATATTAAATCCCCAAAAGGGTACCCATTTTTTAAAGATGAAAAATGGGTATATTTTTTCGTCATTCCTTCTTTCCAATAGTAAAAGTAGTCAGCGTTTTTCCCCCTAAATCCTTGTCCTTTTATTTTTAAACCTCCAAATATTTCAAAAAATATTTTTCCTTTTCAATCACTTTAAGCCTTTTTTTATTTTTTAAAGTAAAATTTAAGCTTTTCCTTGACTTTTTTTAATTCGTTTTTGAAATTGGAGGAGATAGACTTGACCCTTTAAAGGAATTTAAAAAAGAATAGAAGAGTGGAGAGGAGAGGAGGTGTTTGGCAAAAATAAAAGAAAAAAGGGGTCTTTTTTGGGGGGTAGATGAGTGTTGGGTGGGGGTATATTCTTCTTTAAGTCCTTTTAATTTTTTTTGTTTTCGTTTTTTTGACAATCAAAAATTGGTGAGTAAATTATTTTAAAAATATTTTTATTTTTGAAATTTTTAATTAAAAATTTTAGATTTTTTTTGGATAGATGAGTTTGGTAGGATCTTTCTTTGTGACTAGTTTTACAAATTACCTTAAATTAACTAGTTTTATAAGCTTTTTTTATTTTTTTTAACCTTAGATGTGTCGTTGGTGTAGTGGTTAGTATATGATGGCTTTATGGGTACCCCCGGATGGTGTCGAGCATTTTTTAACCATCCATATTTGGTCTTTAAACAATTCTAAAAAAATTTTTTTAATAACCCCCTAAGTTTTTAAAATTTTAATTTTCAGTTCTTAAATAATTTTTCCCCTCATTTTTTTAAATTAATTTTACATGTTTCTTCTTCCTTTTCTTCACCCAATAAATGCCTTCTTTAATAACAAAAATAAAAACAACAGCAGCAGATGAACAACAACACCGAAACATTAATAATAACAACACAAACAACAACAACAATTTATTTAAATTTAGCTTGGTCTGAAATTCTTTTAGTTCTTTTAATGGCCGTTATTTCTGCTGTAACTGTTGTTGGTAATTTGGTTGTTTTACTTTCATTTTTACTTGACCGACAAATTCGACAACCTAGCAACTTTTTTATTTTTTCTTTGGCTGTTTCCGATTTGGTAAGTAACAAAAATAAATTGGGAATTTTTATGGTAATTTTGAAAAAAAAAAGTTTATCAACGTTTTTCCCCTAAGACTTGGAGTAGATGAGTGTTGGGTGTTGTGGTATAGTTTTGATTGAATTTTCTAACTACTAATTCAATTTTTGGATGCCCAAATCGGTCCTGAGCTTTGGCACTTTATTTGGCACACAAAAAAGCCCTTCTTTCTTCCCCCTTATTCCCTCTTCTTCATTTCCGTTCTTTTCGTTTATGTGGAATATTAAGTCAATTTGCTTGTGACATTTTTTTCTCCTTTCCTCAGAAGTATTTTTCTAAGAGAAGATTAAATTTGATTTTGTATGACAAAAAATGAGGGGAGAAAAATGGTTAAAAATATGAGGGGACTAAAGTAGTAAGGGAGGAAAGGAGATGTTAAAAGGATTTTAGGGGAAAGGGAGGGGGGAAAGTATGTAGTAAGGAGGGGGGGGGGGAAATATTTAAAAAAATATTATTCTTTTGTGTAGTGGGGTAGGTGAATAAATTGATTATGTTTAGGGGTTGGCAATAATTTAAGAAAAAGGAGGGGAAGCCTGGTTATGGATTCAAAGGATTAACCCAAATATTTGAAGAGGGTATTTTGACCTTTTGAGAGTTAAAACTTTAGGGCCATTTTCATTTTGTATGACAAAATGAGGGGAGGGGGGAAGTAGATATTAAAAGGGAGTTGAGGGTGTTGTTGACCATCTTGACCCCCTTTCACAATTGGGGTAGTTTGGTGTGTTAGAGTTGGGGGTACCTCTTTAGGCTCCCGGAAAATGCGTCAGAGGAAAATGCGTCAGTGGAAAATGCGTCAGTACCCGGAAAATGCGTCAGTGGAAAATGAGTCAGTAGAAAATGCTTCAGTATAGCACTATTTTAAAAAACCTAAGTAATGCTAAAGTTGAATAATTATGATTAGTGACCGGCAAAATCATTTTTTCGGGTCCGGAATTTGGATTTCACATTGATACCGGACCTCATTCACACCCATGCCGGACCGGATTTTTCCGGATTACCACGGTCTGGTCTTAATCCGGTAAGAATAATTTCCGGAGTCTGGCAGAATTTGCCGGGATTTCGGACCGGATGAATCCTGGGGGTTTTTCCGAATTTTTAAAAAATTTTAATCTTTAATGTTAAAATGTTGTTAGAAGTATGGGATTAGATTAATTAATAGGGGTATTATGTGGGATATAACGGTATTACATAGGAATAGGTCGTATAACGGTGATACCTGGAGATTTGGACGGATATCGGGGATTTGGAAAAATATCGTTGGATATTTGAGGATTTGCTGGAATTTCGAAATCCCCTTTAATCCTTTAAAATCATCTTATAACCTCCGAATTCACTGTTATCCTCCTTATCTGCCTTTAATTCCTTTTAATCTTATTAAACTACAGTGACTCACTTGAGGTGTACACAGGGAGAACTGTTCCGAGAACGGGAGACTTGTTCAGAGAACGGGATAAGACCGAGGTTCAAAAATCCTCTTTTTTCTAATAAAAATAGGTAATTCCCAGAACCCGAACAAATCCCAAATCATGTACAATAGATTTGCCGGATTCGGATTCCGGATTTGTAATAGAGCCGTCTCCTTCATTACCGACTGTTAAAAATGTAGTACAAAAAATTTTTTCGTGTAAAATCATCACATCATGAGTTTCATAAATCTTACATATATTATTCAACTTTAGCATTACTTAGGTTTTTTAAAATAGTGCTATACTGAAGCATTTTCTACTGACTCATTTTCCACTGACGCATTTTCCGGGTACTGACCAGTGCTTCGAAGCTCGTACCAAAATTCGTACTCGTACCTCGTACTCGTACTCGTACCTGGTACGAAGTACGAGTACGAGTACGAGCAAAAAAATGGGGCAGGTACGAAGTACGAGTACGAGGCCAAAAAAAGTGAAAAGTACGAGGTACGAGGCCTAAGTACGAGCTCGTACTTCTCGTACTTGGTGTTAATAGAAAAATTAAAGAAATATATTTAATTCCTTTCCTTCGCCATTATATGAGCGAGTGGCCGAGTGGTGAAGGTGCTTGGCTGCACCAAGGTCTATAATGATTTAATATTGGGTTCGCTTCCTATTCACTGACAAGGAATTTTAATAATTTTCTTTTCATACATAACTTATTTTGTAAGTTTAATTTTGTTTTAAAAATTATTCTATTTTACATGGAGAAATTATGGGTTTTTGGCCCTCTAAAATTCTTAAAATTTTTTATTGTACCACTAAAAAGTGAGTTTTTTCGCCTATGGCCTTCCGAAATTTTCAAAATTTTCGCCTGCGGCGCTGAAAAATAAGAAAATTGGCTTATTGGCTTCCAAATGCTAAAATTTTCGCCTCCGGCGGTGAAAAATGGAAGAAATCTGGCTTCATGGCCTTCAAAATTTTTTTAAATTTTCGTCTGCGGCGCGAAAAATAGAAGAAATCTGACTTAAGGACATCCTAAATTCTCAAAATTTTTGAAAGAAAGGGATTTGAGATTAAGAGGGATATCAGGAGATTAAAATGTGAAAAGTTCCGTGGAAAAGATATAAATTCCATGTAAGAAGATGGAAATCGAATGAAAAAATGTCGGATTTCGAGTAGCCCGACCCATCTTGGAGGAAATATTTCTCCATTGCACTCCAAAATGCTCAAAAATTTCGCCTGCCGCGCAGCAAATTGATGAAATTGGAGGATTTATAACTTTAAAGCCTTCCAAGATTCAAAAATTAACACATACAACGCTTAAAATTTAAAAATAGGCCCCTGAGCTCCAAAAAATCATAAAAATTTTCGATTTTTTGCTTTTTTCTTAAGTACGAGTAAGTACGAGGTACGAGTACGAGGTACGAGGCCAAAAATAAGGGTGGTACGAGGTACGAGTACGAGTACGAGCAAAAAAATAGGGGTGGTACGAGGTACGAGTACGAGTACGAGGCCAAAAAAAGAGGTGGTACGAAGTACGAGTACGAGTACGAGCAAAAAAATAGGGGTGGTACGAGGTACGAGTACGAGTACGAGGCCAAAAAAAGAGGTGGTACGAAGTACGAGTACGAGTACGAGCAAATTTGAAATTTCGAAGCACTGGTACTGACGCATTTTCCACTGACTCATTTTCCACTGACGCATTTTCCTCTGACGCATTTTCCGGACACGCCTCTTTATTTCCCTTTTTGTTTAAATTTTTTGATCAATTCCTCGGTTGAAATTTTGAGTAGATAAGTTGGGTAATAAGTTTATAAAGCCCGAAATTTAGTCAATTTTTGCGGTAAATACTTTTTATTGTTTTTTTTTCACGCAGCGCGAAAAATAAAAACAAAAGAACTTGGAGGAAGGAGAGAACAGAGAAAAGAAAAGATTATGCAAAAATAAGAGAGACCAATATTAAAAAAACATCGATTGTCCTCAAAGGGATGGGCAATTAATTCCAAAGCTTTTTAAGTATTCTCTTGAGAGATGTTTAAGAGACGACAAAAAATTTTTATGGAAGATTTTTTTAAGTTGAGGGAATGAGAAAAATATATATATGGGGGGATTTTTATATGTGACGAGTAAAAAGCTGGACTGGGAGAGGGGGAAGGGGGGGATGAAAAAATTTTTTTGTTTTTATGTTGCAGAAAACTGAGAAGGTTTTTTAAATAAATTTATTGTAGTTAGGAGTTAAAAGAGTTTAAGTCCAAATTCAATTTGGCCGGCCAAATTGAATTAATTTTCTAAAAAATAAACGATTTTGATCAACGCTTCCGTTAAAACATAGAAAGGGGGGGGGGGGGGTAGATGAGTTGGGAGGGGGGGGGGCAAACAGCCCCCAAAGATGTTCTTCTTCAGGAATACAAAACAATATCTCCAAACCCCCCAAACATTATCTTAGGCCGGCAAAAATTGAATTTAGACGCCTCTAAATAAATAAAAATTAAGAAAAATATCTTCCTTTCCCTTTATTAAAAAAATTTTTCTTTCTTTTTTTCATCAAACAAACAAAAATATATTTATTTATTCATTCAACAACTTTTTTTTATCTCCCAAAAGAATTAAAAATAAAAATTCTGTTCTTTTTCTGACCTTTTATTTTTTAAATCAGAATTTATATTTTTATTTCCGTCCATTTTTATATCCCAAGGGGAATTTTTGGAATTTTTTTAGCAATCAGTTTTTGACCCAAAAAAGTTTTTTTTGTTAAAAAATAAAAATACAAGCAACAAATTGGAAAAAGGAAAGAAGAAAAATATGTGTATAATTTAATTTATTAAAAAAATTTTTTTTGTTGAGAAAAAAAATGATGTAAAAATTTGGGGTAGATGAGTGTTGGGTGGATATATATATTTTTATTGAGAATTACTTTTTGTTTGTTGTTGGACTTAAATTAAATTAGGCATTATAAAATTTAATTTTTATTATTTTTTAATTAAAAAAGATAATTGGATTAGAAGGAATACCTGTATACACTTATTTTTTAATTAACGGACAACGTTGGCCTTTTGGAGCTTTTCTTTGTGATTTATGGCTTTCTGTAGATTATGCTTGTTGTTTAGCTTCAATTTATACTGTTTTGGGTATTACTGCTGATAGGTAGGTACAATTAAACGATTTATAAAAAATAAAAAAGAAAAAAATTTGGTCAACGCTTGCTGTAAAATTTAGGGTAAATAAGTTGGGTGTTAGGGGGGTTTAGGATGTTAATTAATTTAATTAAATTTTAGGGTGTTAAAATTTGATTAACGAAAAACGATCAAAAATTGACAAGAAACTAGTAACCTTACAATCTTTTTTAGTCTTGGGCCAATACACAGCCCACATTGAGACTAGATTTTATAAACCCGAATCTAAGCTTTCTGTGATTTTTTAGACTGGCTTGTGATACTTAAAAAGCTTCGTTTATTACACTTCCGCAGTTCCCCTCCACCAAACAACCTTGCATTCTTTTTTCTCTTATAAAGACATCTCTAACCCCCTCCTAAGCCTTATCAACGTTTTTAAGAACACGATAAGAAAGAAAAAGTAAGAGAGTGATCAACTCCTCAGTTATAATTTGGGATATTTTGATTTAAAAATTCTTAAAAATAATATTTATTTAAAGATATCTTTCTGTAAAATACCCTGCTGCTTATCGTAATTGGAGAACTAAAGGCCGAGTACTTTTAATTATTGCCGCTATTTGGGTATTGCCTTCAGTGCTTTTTTCAATATCAATTTTTGGATATGGATGGTTTTCGGGAAAAGGACGTATTTTGAGGGAAGACGAATGTTATGTACAATTTATGACTAATCCTTATTTGAATGCTGGAATGTAAGTAAAAATAAACTGTCGATATAAGATACCCCCAATATTACTTACTTTTAATATACGCCGGGGGTGGCACTAGTTCCACAAAATACAAGACACGAGATTTCACGAGATACGAGACTAACGCCACTCCTGGTTTATAGCTATAATAATGCGAAAATATTAGTTGGGGCTATAATTATGGCGCGTGCCCTATAAAATATTCAAAAAATTTTTAAAAATTTTTTCCAAAAATTAATCCCAAAGAATCACCTACCTACATATATTTCCAAGACGTAATCAAATGTGTTAATTTATTTTCACTAAGCTTTTAGGTATCTTTCATATTACTGGTCAACATTAATATTAATGCTTTATCTTTATTATGGTATTTACTCTGCTGCAAAACAATTAGCGTCTAAATCAGATCAAAAACAAAAAAGATTAGCTATTTTGGCTGAAATGAGGGGAGGAGAGGGTGGGGGACATGAAGTAGCTATTAGGCCAGATTCTAGAGATGAACAATCACTTGGCCCTGTGCTCTCTGAAGCTCTTGGAACTTTGGATTCTTCTGAAACGTGAGTTTGGATTGATTTTTGAAAACGTTAGGTGCCTGTTTTATCTGCAAAAGTTCACTTTATTCCCGTAATTGAATAGGGAGCTTTACTCACGTAGAGTTGTGGTCAATACGCACAATATCATACCATAGGTTCTATAATGCAGAGCTGGGTATTTATTGCCATAGCTTAGTTCAGGGCTCGGATAACTGCGTATTTTTTTATCTTTTTATATTTTCTTTTAGATTTAGAATAAAATATCATTTTTTTCTCTCACGGCCTTCCTTTTCTCTTTTCCCTCAAATAATTACCCTCCCTCAAATATTACCTCCTTCAGCGACCATACCATAACATCAATGCTTCCGTCCTATGATATACATATAAAGTATGGATGATTCGCAGATAGGGGAAATAATTTATATTCCTCTAATCCGAAAGTGTGGTTTTTCGGGTTTTCGAGCATTTACGGTGAACCGCCAATTGGGCATTTACCGAGGTAGTGTCCTGCAGCAGACGGATCTGTCCAAAAACATTAACCTCCCATCTCTCTTAAAAAATGTTCAAAAATTCATTCAAAAAATGTTTCCTTTTTCAGAAAACCATTTAGAAAAGCATCAACTCGATTGTTAAACGCAATACAAAATGGCCGACTTTTATCACTTAGGACAAAAAATGCCGTAAATTCTTCAACAAGTGATGGTGCTAGTTCTAAAGCTGACAGCCTTAATACAAAAGAAAAATGTCCCAAAAAACTATCAATTAATGCTAATAATAAAGAACAAAATATTATTGAACCTAATAAGTGAGGAAAATTTTTTAAATTATTACTTGGATAGGGATGTTCTATTGACTGTTACTTAATTGACAGAGGAGCTTTGCTAACCATGTATTTCAAGTGTCCTACTGACTGAGCTACTGAAGCGATGACTTTGCCTTCTCTTTTATCGAGCTTAATAATGATCATGGATCTCTGGATCTCACAAAATATAAGATAGCCCAATCGATAGACTAGATACACCTCTATTTAAGATTTAATTTTTAAAAATAATTGGCCTTCTAAAGTGTTGGGAGCGTTTGAATGATACCCTCTATTTAAGGCACACCTTACTTCTAGTCCCATTTCTTCTAGTCCCCAAGAGGTATCTTACATTTAGGTTTGTCTATAATATATAAATTACTTGTCTTCAAAGATTTTTTAATTTTCCAACAGATCAACTTCTCTAACTTTACTTGGTCCAAACAACGAAACATCTAATAGTTTAGAACAACAGCAATCACAATCCTTATCCCCACATAAAGAAGGAATTCTGGAAAAAAGAGAAAATTCAAGTGAGGGAGGTGATGGTGCATTTTCGCCTGATTTTGGGGATCGAGTGCCTTTTATTGACGAATCAGCACAGTCATCAGCTATGTCTACACCTAAAGACCTTAGAGAGGAGGAAGAAAAAGAAAATAAAATTCCAACTAGAGTTGGCCCAAATTCTTTCCGGTCACACTCTGTGCCGTCTTCCAATCAACATAAAGATGAAAAAACATTTATTCCAATAGATTGCAATAATGGATTAAATGGAGGGTGTAATAACCAAACAAATGTTGATAATTTAATGAAGGTACATAAGAGGTACTTTTCTGTTATGGGGCCGCAGATAAATTTTTAAAAATGTTATGAATGTGGACAAATTATATTTCATTCGAAAGAGCTCGTCGAGCTGAGTTGAATTACACCAAACTCCGCGAATTATGACTTGATAGGGCCGAGTTACAGGTCTGTTGACTCAGCTCGTCGTTCGCTTTCGAATGATTTATAATTTGTCCATATCTATGAAGTTTTTAAACATTTTTATGTGCGGCCCTTTAACGGAAAAGTATCAGGTAGGCAAACCTGATACCCCCTAAATTTTTACAATTTTGAAATATTTTTTATCTTTACAATACAGGAAGAAAAAGCTCTACCAATTTTTGACAAAATTCCTCCTCAACTTCAAATTCGTCCATCAGTAATAACAGTTACACAATTAAATATACATAGAGAAATAACTGCAAATTTTACTGAAGGAATTGGTGGATTAAGAAAATGGGTAGATGCTGCTAGGGGTGGTGGAAGAAATGTAAGAACACAAAGTGAAAAGAAAAGAAAACAACAAAAACAAAAAGGACAACCACACAATAGAAAGTTTTCTAAGGTAGTCTATTAAAGGAGGTGGAGGTTAAAAGGGACGCCTCGATACCCGCTCGATTCATTTTGGTGAGAGCTAAATACATAAGTTGAATGATACCTCACTACTATGTGAGGAGATGCTTGTGAAAAAAATAAAAAGTTGATTTTTTTGAAATATTTTACTCCCAAGAGATAAATCAGAAGAGACAGAGCTACTCCTTTAGCTCTGTCAATAAGGCATTTGAACGCATGGTTAGCTGAGCTCCTAGCCTTTCCCTTACTTAAGTCGAGTACAAATACGTGTAACTCCTCATATTTATCTCTCTCCAACTCTTTTAATCTTTTATTATTTAATAATTTAAAGGGTTCTTCATCCCGCTCTGAAAATCGCGCAAGAAAAGCCTTGAGAACAATTACCGTTATTTTGGGTACATTCACTTTATTTTGGACTCCTTTTTATGTTTTGGCTACAATTTATGGATTTTGTGAACGTTGTAGTAGTTCTGCTGGTAATTTAATTTTGTTTAAGAAAAAAAATATTTTTTCAAAGGTTTCCAAGCTTTATATACAGTTAGTTATATTCTTTGTTATATGAATTCTCCAATAAACCCACTTTGTTATGCTGCTGCCAATCAACAATTTAAGCGCACTTTTAAAAGAATTTTGAGGGGGGATTTACATAGAAATTAAATATTTCTTCGAACCTCATTTATGTGGGGAATGTACCTGGTACGAGGTTTGATAGTAATTATTTTCACTTGCCATATTTTAATTCTTGTCATCCAAATACTTTTTAATTACATTAAATGCTCTAATAAATACCCTCTCTCTCTCTAATAAACTACAAAAATATTTTTAAAAGGGTTGTTTAATATTTTACAGTATTTAATTATAAAATAATTTTCCAAAAAAGGGTTTCGAATCCGCAACCCCTCAAGCTTATCGGCACCAAACTATAAACTCTATTAGCATTTACCTATGTTATATTTATATATATATTGCTCACACATAAAATTTAAATAAAATTATATTTAAATTAATTTAAAATTTTTTTATTTTTTAAAAATATTTTTTAATTTTATTATATACAACTACTGGTTTAAGAATTAAGGAAGGCCAATTGCAAGGTTAAGTAAACGCCAAACAAATTTAATCGACTATAACTTTCTTTGCTCCAATCAGACTAAATCTTATATCAATCAAAAGTATTTTATAAGCAGTATCTTTTTTCCAAAACTTGGACAGTACACACCATTTGGCCCATTTCGCGGTTTTAAAAGAAATTTAAAATGAATAAAATAAAAAAATTAAAATTTTAAAAATTCTTCAATTTTCAAAATTTATTTCCGCCGACAAAAAACACAACGTATAACGCTAAGCAAAATCAAAGAAGCAATCAAAACGCCAACAGCTACGAGTAGAACAAAAGCCCATGTTTGTAATTTGAGGCAACATTCTAAAACAAGTAAAAAGAATTAATTTATAAGGTCATTTTTAGTATTATAAACCCTTATAAAAATTAGAAGGAAGTCTAAAATATTTTTTAAATGTTTATTTTATGTTTTAAAATATATATTTAATTAGAAAAAATTAATTTTCATGAAAGGATTCGAACCCATGACCTTTAAAGATTTTGTAGTCAGCGCTCTTATCCACTTGACCAAAGATTTCAATTTTGCTTTTCTACTGTAGATTGAGGTCCGAGAGCGTTATCGGTACAATCTCTGGCTTATAAACTTCACTATAAGATACATCCGCGATACCAGATACCCTCTATTTAAGATACATCTAATTATAAAATACATTTCAGTCGAGGGGTATTAACAATTGAGATTTGACTGTAGAAAGGGAAAAAACGATATCCTCTATTTTGTACTGTAAAAAATATAAATTTTAATCTCTCAATTTACCATTATTCAAAGTCCCACAGCAACGGAAGTAATGGAAGACAGAGCTGTCAGGGCAACGAGTGCCCACAGCCGGCACGGGACACCAAATCTGACCTCCCTAAAAAATATTTTTAAATTTATTTTTCTCCCTATTTTACCTCAGTTTTAGACAATTTATTAACTGTTTCACTAACATCCTGTCCAAATTCATCAACTTTCCTTCCAACTTTCGAAAGGCCGTCCTCAGCATCTCCAGCCAAAACAATTCCAAAAAGTGTTAGAAAAATAATAAATATTTTCATTTTTTGTGGAGATTTTGGTTGGTACTATTAATTTATAAAGGACTTTTTTTTGGCTGGACCGATTCTGTCAAATTATGTATATGTCATTCGAAAGAGCTCGGAAAACTGAGTTGGTCGATGTCGATTGAAAATCGAAAAACGATAGGGGGGATTCCCATTTTTGTATCGTATATCGTCCAAACTTGTTTGGTGTCATTCGACTCAGCTCGTCGAGTCCTTTCGAATGAGCCATTACATGAAAAAAAACCGTGACTTTCTACACTTTTTGACCTTTTCGAGCCCTGTATCTTGATTCACCACTCATTCGACTCAACTCGTCGAGCTGAGTCGAATGACACTTTATAAGTAGTTACCCTCCCGTAACCGTAACAAAGGAAAAAGCCGCCAACCTATTGAAGGGTCTGGTTGGGGGAGGGGTCCGCCCCTATAAACGTCAGCCTATTGAAGGGTTTGGCGCGCGATGGGGGAGGGGGTAAGGGGGAAATCCAATCCTAATGGGGTGTTTTGAATTAATTAGGGGGAGGGGGCAAGGGAAAACAATTTGTTCTACTAATTGGTCGGGGTTGGGTGTAAGGGGATTTTAAGGTGTTAATTAGTTGACTAATTGACTGGGGAGGGGGTAAGGGGGAACTTTTATTACCAAGAGTTGCTAATTGTTTAACTAATTTTTGAGCAGGGGGCATATGGAAACAATTTGTAAAACAAATTGGTTTGAGGTAAGGGGTAAGGGAAATTTTTAAGGTGTTAATGAGTGAGTGCGCGAAAATTTGGTTGATGATGGACAAATGGTGTTGGTCTACAAAACCCAAAATGCTCTCTTTAGAGCAACAAATTTAATAAGTGAAACGAGACAATGACTAATTTTTCTTGTATAAACTTTTGTATTTTTTCTTTTAATTTCTTTTTTATTAATAATTCACACTCGGTAGGATAACCCAGAAGATCACCCACTGAATTTGTAATATTTTAGAGTTGATCTTCTGGGTTGTCTTTTTGGTAGCTTTTTCTTTTCTAAACATTTAATAGAGCTGTATAGAGAACAAAAGGAAGTTGCGTAAAAATAAATTTTGGATAAAAATAAAGTGAAAAGGACCTGGAAACATATGTTTTTGTGAAAAACTGTGATTATGACAGTTATATGTTATTATAACTAAAAATAATTTGTCACGTTAACCCTTTAAATTTTTGATTTTGTTCTGATTTTTTAGGTTTTAAATAAATAAATAAATAAATAAATAAATAAATAATGATTTGGGTTGAAACGAACTGTTCATGCCCGGCAAAACTCAAATGTTTAAGGCCTGGTCCTTACTCCAAGCCGACTTTTTGTTTACCGGAAGTTATCTCCCCGGTAGATTTCGAGCAATATGTTTCCAATCCGTTACAATTTCTGACAAAAAATTGTTCAAATGCAACTATTCTCTATACTCTTATATTCCTTATTTTGGTTTCACTGATTTTCCAAGTAAATTTCTCTAAATTTTCTCTCACTTAACTGAGGAGAGGATTGTTACTCTCTAAAAAAGTTTACCCCATTTTTTAGCTAATACCCCTCTGTTGGTTAAGTGTTATACAGGGACTACACTAAATTTATAATTAATTATATAATATTTAGCTGGCATCGTTTGCCTTTATGATTATGAAAAAACGTAGTCGTCCTATGACTACGCGTCAATTTGCTGCTGGGCCTCGTCAACTTTTGGTGCCTACCGTACAGCCGACACCTTTGGTTGTCGACTGCCGAGTAATTATTTTAATTAATTAATTTGTTAATAAGTATAATAGACAAGAGCTGGGCTATAGCTTTCCCTAAGCTAGTGCAAAAGGTTACTGGTGGCTGGGAGTGAATAAGCATCTTTAGTTTTCCGGGTGAATTTTTATCCTTTACACAACGCCGCCTCCTTCATAGATTTAGGAACTAAATAATTAATAAATTAAAAAAATTAATATAATGAAAATATTTTTATCAGAAGAAGCGTACTCCGGCAACGGAGATGAAGCTTTTCTCGTCTTCCCGAAAGGAGGCTACTCTTGAGAAGATGAGCAAATTGGTAGCCAAGGAGGCTCATCATTCATCATTATAGATGAAGAAGAAGAAAATGAAGAAAATTTATAGATTTAGAAAATAAAATTAAAAAGTAATAGATAATAAAAAATTAATTTGTATTCGACATTTAAAGTAAAGTAAATATTATGAAATATGTTTTTAAATTTTTCTTGCAAAAATTAGATAGGAAGTAGAATGAATTATAAGCTAGATTAGTAAATATTTGTTTTTTAGAGAGACAATAGTAGTTAGATAGATGAGAGAGAGAGGGGAGAGGGAGAGAGAGAGGGGAAAG
This sequence comes from Meloidogyne incognita, assembly GCA_036172945.1. NCBI lineage: Eukaryota > Metazoa > Nematoda > Chromadorea > Rhabditida > Meloidogynidae > Meloidogyne > Meloidogyne incognita. The sequence continues at coordinate 5,021,913 of JARQAC010000002.1, forward strand.
AGATAGAGAGGAGAGAGAGGAGAGAGAGAGAGGAGAGTGAGGGATAGAGAGAGAGACCAGATGCAACCAGATTCAAAGGACCGCATCTGTTTAGGTTTTTTGGGTTCCTATTTTTTAAGCAAAATATCCAAATTCTATTTTTAATTTTTATTTTTTACTCAACATTTAAAGTTACAATGAAATTTTTCAAGCATTTAAAGTTATCGATCGTTTTTTCTTAAATGAATGTCAGTTTTCCCCTTCACTCTGCTTTTCTTTTGGTACCAATCTTTTTGTATGGTGCCAAAACATCTGTAGCAATGCTATTAGCTTTGACACAGTTGTCGCATAATCCTATCTTCACAGTAACACAAGAAGGATTCTCTTCAAATTTATCTTTTGAATGAAATAATTTGTTTTGGCAGTCTAAAATTTTAATTTTCGAATAAAATTTAATATTTTATTACCTTGACATAGGTAGAATGTAATTAAGAATTTTCCGCGAATTAGTTTCCACAGAAGTTGTTTTTTAACAACTTGTTCTTCAACAATTTTTATTTTATTTAGATCCACGGGAGGATTAGTAATAGTTGACTCTAAAAATTTGTATGGTAATAATTATTTTATTATTAAACCTAAAGAGTTTTTCGATTCCTTCTTTTTTTCTAATTTCACAGGTTTTGTAAAGGAAATTTCCTTGTTTTGCTCACAATCCACATCTTTTGATATAGAAACGTTAATAAATTTTTATAAGAAAATTTACCAGTCTTCTCAGTGGATGAGTTATTTTTTTCCATATTTAAAATATTAAAAGATTAAATTTATAGAACAATTTGTTGTAAATTATATAGAATGATCTTAAGAATAAAAGATTATTGACTTATTAGTAAAAAGTGGGCGTGGCTTAATATCGATTTTTTAAAAATGGCTTGGCTTCATTTTTAATTAGGCTTGGCTTCATTTTTTCAAAATTATGTCTGCTTCATTCTTTAAAATAGTGCAGATAAAGTTGAGAGATACTGTAGGGTAGAGAGTATAGACACCTACGGGAGCGAGAGAAGGGTATATAAACTCAAAAATTTAAACAAATCTAATTAATTTGAGAAAAATTTTAATAAAATGGCCCTCAACATGAATGACAAGAAGTCTTTATTCACCCAGATTATCCCTGAAGTCGACTTCAACGTAACTACTAATGGGATAACCATTACTAGTGAACGAATCACCACTCCGCGTTTCATTCCTTTTGAACACGGGGGTCGGTGCCGGGAATGTAAAAGCACAGAAGTAGAATTAGACTTTATTGTTACAAAGGAGGGAGTGACAATTTATTGTACTCGCCTGTCAACTCCTCGTTTAGTGCCTTTTGATTGCATTTATGACCTTCCGGGTCATTGTTTCTTTAAGGTCATTTTCCTAAAATATTTTCGGACGAAATATAAATTTTAGATCAAAAACAAAGGCCGGGTCTTGAATATACCATATGGTTCACAAGATGTCCGCTCGGTTGAGAATGGGAATTCTCGCAAACGTGAAGCTACTACTCAACTCTCGCCTCTACAATCTCCTCCACATGAGCCTCTCCAAGAGGTAGTAGATCCACCATTGATTGAAGATGATAAAAATATTGAACAACCTAACACTATTATGACCGAGACATCTGTTAATGATTTAGATGTTATGAAACGACCCAATGAAGATGATGCCGTCATTATGGAATTTTTCGATTCGATGCAAGCTGTCACTATGGGCATGTCTTCGGAGGTAGAGGTTAAGAATGAAGTAATAGCTAAGATGGAAGACATTAATTTACAACCACCTCTTTAAATCACAAAGTATTTAAGTTAATTAATTTCTTATGTTCCATTAATTTTCCTATCATTTATTATGGAGGCGTTAACTTTTTCAAATAAAGATTTAAAATTAAAATTACCCTTCGGTATGATTGTCTCAGGCCCTAGTTCTAGTGGCAAGAGTACTTTTCTACTCAAATTTATATCAGAGGCAGAAGAGTTAATTGAACCAAAACCAAAGAGTATACTTTATTGCTTTGGCGAAATGAGTAGTATTGTACCAATACTTCAAAAATCTGGTGTCAATGTGTTTGTCGGAGCCCCGCCTGAAGACTTAATAAAAACACTACCCAAGCCACTTCTACTAATTTTGGATGACCTTCTTTTATCAATAGATGAAAAATATCTATCTGAACTTTTTACTAAAAAGTCACACCATCAAAATTTTTCTGTTATATTTGTTACACAAAATTTGTTCGACCGAAAAATTAAAGTCGCTCGTCAAAATGCTCAATATATTGTACTAATGCGTTCACCTAATTCTGCTCTCGCAGTAAGAAATATAGGAGTCCAACTCTTCCCTGGAAGGCTAGATTATTTCCTCGACGCCTACAATCAATCAACAAACCAACCTTATGGATATTTATTGATTGACATGCATGCCTCTTCTGACCCAACCTTAAGGCTTAGGACTGGAATATTTAAGGAGGATGAAAAAATTATTTTCACTCCAAAAAGTGGCATTTAAAATGGTCGGTCATTTAATTAGTGAAAATTCAAATTTTCTAAATACTCTGTGTTATACAAAATCTCAAAGAAAAATTCGTCGTCTTTTACGACTTGCTAGTAATAATCAACTTTTAACACTAGTAGAAATTTGTCTTAATATTGTTAAATCGAGGTTTCAATTGACAACTCGTCAAAAGAAACGTTTATTGCCTTATGCCTGTTTTGTTCGAAAAGTAAGTAGGGCTCGAAGCGAAAGGGGAGCAAGACATGCGTTACAGAAGGGAAATGGCGTTGGTGCGTTTGCCGCTCTCCTTACGCCCATACTCATTGAACTGGCGCGCTCTATAAAAAGCGGGAATTAATGTAATCAATCACTTAATTATTCAATTATGGCTAATAAATTTATTCTCGTTCCTCAAGAAATTTATCGGGGTCTCACAACATTCGATACTGGAGAACCAAATCTTGATGATGTGAGGCGTACACTTGATAGAACTCAGAAAGGAAAAGAACACCCAAGTGCTAAAAACATTCATTATAATCAGGAATTACGGCGTTACTTACACTTACGCAATGAGAGTCAAAATCGACCAGTTAGAGTTGAAATGGTCGCTTCACCCAAGGGGGCTATTATGAGTAATGAACAAACGCGTCCATCTACAGCCGATATTGATGATGATATGTGGATGAGCGATGATGTCTCATTCTCAGCTTACACTAGAGAACCTCCAAGTAACGCTTACAATGTTGTGCCGCCTCTCTCTGAATCTTCGTACCACCCGTCTTTACCTTCCATAGCTAAAAATAAAAACGTTCAAAGAGAAAGAGTATCCCCAACTCCACCGACTCCGCGACAACTTGTAAAAAGAAAAGAGAAAATAAATCTAAATGGTACAAAAAGGATGAAGACCACTAAAGAAATTAAAAAGTCTAAAATTCCTGTTAAAAAGAAACAAAAGAAGAGGGTAACGGCAAGTCTCCCGTTACCCTCAACTTCAGCAGTTGAATCAATTAATAAAACAGATACCATTATCGAATCACAAAATGCCCCATTAATGGATTCTAATCCTGTAGCATTAAAAAGAGACCAAGATTCCAGTAATATTGAAGCGTCCAAGAGAAGTAAAAATACATATGAAAATAAGGAAGTTAGGTTAAGTCAACAAATTGCAAAAACTCAAAAGAAGAAGGAGCTATTAAGAAGAAGAAAAACTTCCCAAAATGTCAAAGTCCCTCTTGATCATAGTGTAATGCAACAAATACGTCGAGATGAGGAGGCAGAAGTTTTAGATAGAGCTAAAAGATCTCGTCGTCGTCGAGGAGTATTGAGAGAAGGTAGATCCCCTTCTCCTTCAATACTACGTGAGCGCTCAAAAAGAAAATTAGAAATTCCCGAAGGGACCAAGTTGTTACATTATAAAAGGATAAAAAGACCTGTTTCGAAGAAAAAATCAGAACGTTTATCAAAGGCATGGATGGAAAAATTAAATATAATAAAAGGGCGTGCGAGTGGAAAATACAAATGGGCAACGAAGAAGCCGACCCAAGAAGATATAAGTTCTCGACATATCGGTGTAAAAGGGCGATTAATTGGAAAGAAATGGGCTGTAAAGAAGCCTTCTCAACAGGATATAAATAGATTTAAACCATCTTTATGGTGAAAAATGGCAGATTATACAAAACTTTTGCAACATCTGTATAATGACCCAGATTCCCCTGCAGCCTTTTCAGGAGTTGATAGATTATGGTATGAAGCCCGCAAAGTTCTTAAAAATTTACCTAGAAGCGTTGTACAAGATTTTCTTGAGGGACATCGGACTTATACTCTTATGCGTCCTAAGAGAATTCATTTTCCTCGCAGCAAAACTGTAGCCTCGGGTTTTATGACAGATGTTCAAGTAGACTTGGCGGATTTTCAAACACTTTCTAGACATAATAAAGGAAATAGATATTTACTCTTGGGAATTGATGTTCTATCTAAGCGTGTTTTTGGAGTAGCTGTAAAATCAAAGAAAGCCGAAGATATTTTAGAGGCATTTAAACAATTAATCGAGCAGATGCCTATGAAACCACATAGAATTTTCTCTGATAGAGGTCTAGAATTTAAAAATAGGCAAATAAAAGAATTTTTTGAAAAAGAAGAAATTGAAAAGTTTGAAGCTACCCATTCAACAGTCAAAGCTTCGCTTGCGGAGCGTTCAATTAGAAATGTTAAGCAACGATTATATAGATATTTTGCTCATTATAAAACACTTAATTGGATAGAAATTTTACCAAAAATTTTGGACGGGATTAATATGGCAAGGAGTCGGGTTCACGGAATGCGTCCTATTGATGTAAACTTTGCGAATGCACAAGAGGTATGGGAGAAGATTTATGGAGACGTATTCTCTACTAGAATTAAAAAATCCAAGCCAAAATTTAACAAAGGAGATTTTGTTCGTATGAGTATAAATAAAGGAACGTTTGAAAAGGGATATATTCCAAACTGGGGTGACGTAATAGCTGAGGTTGACAAAGTCAAAGATCAATCAAGACCCGTTCGTTACAAATTAGTAGATGACAAAGGAGATAAATACAAGGGATCGTATTACAATGAGGAACTAACTAAAGTGAAAAAAGATGCGGGGACCGAGTACAGAATTGAGAAGGTGTATCAAAAAAGAAAACGACCAGATGGTGCATATGAACTACTTGTAAAATATATAGGTTACCCAGAGAGAGAATGGATACACGAGAATCAATTAGTATAAAAGTCATTTATTTTCACATTGTATAATTTTATTTGAGATAAAAATGTCAAACAGTTTTTACGTTTGTTTACTAAGTAATACAACGGATTATCCCGATAATCAGCCTAATAAGTTTCGAGTTCATCTCCCGAAACCAATTTATTTTTCTGGAGACTGGGTATGTGGTTTACATAGCATTTCATACCCCTATTCATGGCCTTCAACGATTGGTACACTTGACGAACAATGGATTGCTATTCACTGTACAGATTTCAAAGGAATGGCTAAAATAATAAGAGTACCTGTACCAAGAGGCTCACACAATAAACCGGAAGATTTACTAAAATTTTTAACATCTACTTTACAACACCAGAGTGGATCGCTTGAAGAATCTCCTCAAAATAAAACTGATAGTTTTGTCAATAGACCAACTCTAATTTCACCTCCAAGAGTTGGACGCCCAAAACGAAGCTTGGAGGAGACTCTTCCATCGCCTCCAAGGATACAACCTTCTCCTCCGCGATGGGTTGATCCTGCGAAACCATCTTCACCTACTCCGCCAGTAAAGAAACCTGTGCCTCTGCCTCAAGAAAATGAGAAATCTTCAACTCCTTCTAAAAAACTTCCCTCGCCTCCTAGACTACCACAACCTCCTACAACACAACCTCAAATACCTGCTACACCTCCTCAACCACCTCCTCCCACTACTCAAAAATCTCCTACTCTACAACCACCTCCTCCCACTACTCAAAAACCTACTCCACAACCACCTCCTACTACTCAAAAACCTCCTACTCCACAACCACCTCCTACTACTCAAAAACCTCCTACTCCACAACCACTTCCTCCTACTACTCAAAAACCTCCTACTCCACAACCACCTCCTCCTACTACTCAAAAACCTCCTACTCCACAACCACCTCCTGCCCACAAACCTCCTCCTCCACAACCACCTCCTGCCCACAAACCTCCTACTCCACAATCACCTCTTCCTGCTCACAAAACCCCTACTACACAACCACCTCCTACTCAAAAACCTCCTACTACACAACCACCTCCAACTCCGCAACCACCTCCCACTACTCAAAAACCTACTACTCCACAACCACCTCCTCCTACTACTCAAAAACCTCCTACTCCACAACCACCTCTTCCTACTACTCAAAAACCTCCTACTCCACAACCACTTCCTGCACACAAACCTCTTACTCCACAACCACCTCCTGCCTACAAACCTCCTACTCCACAACCACCTCCTCCTACTCAAAAACCACGTATTCCTTCACCTTCTCAAAAACTTACTACACCTCCACCACCTCCTGCTCAAAAACCTCATCCCACTACACAACCACCCCCTCCTACTCAGATTCTTTCAACACCACAAAAACCACAACTTCCCTTGCCCGAAAAACTACCGTCTTCACCTCCTCAAATTTTGCCCACGCAACCGGCTCATCAAAAATTACTTCCTCTCCCAAAACCTACTACTACAACCCCTCAAAAAACTCAAACACTACCCCATCCTATACAAACTCTTCCTCCACTCCCTGAAGCTCTTCCATTAAAACAAAATAAATCAGTCGTTCAACAAAAAATAAAATGGACTGATGATATGGAAAGAGTTCTTACCCACGTACTAGGAAAACCCCCTACTGATTTTCAAAGAGAAAGTTATTTACCAATGATAGAAGGGCTTTTAAAAAAATACAGTTATCTAAGAAAAGATAAAATAGATGCTACTGTCCAGAAACAAATTATAGATTCTATTTCTCTGTCCTTTCACAAAGATTTTAAACGTTTTAAAATGGAATATTCTCACCCAAATATTAAATATCTATCGTTTTCTCCTCAGCTTGGATATGTGCTGGGCTTTGAAAACTCGAATATGGTTATGAATAATGAGATTGCAAAATATGGAAGTGACTTGAGAGGAGGTTTCTCAAGTTTTGCTGTTTACTCAAAAGGACTAACCGAGAATATGATAGTTGGAAATTCTCTAAGTTCTCTACTGAGAGTTGTTTCTGTTTCTGGAGCAACACCTGGAGAATATCATGAAAAAATCTATGACTCGCCAATCTATATTCGTGTGCTTCCTAAGGAAATTAATGAGATTGAAATCGAATTAAGAACGATGGATGGAGGAAGACTTGTTCCATTTGCATTTGGAACAGTGATGATTGTTTTAATCTTTAAGAAAGTCATTAATTTTTAATGTTCACGTGTCGTGTCTATATAAATACCCTCAAAATTGTAATTTTATTTAATTTTTGAAGTAAAATTTTCTAAAATGGTGCATATTGTTTTTGATACAAGATCAGTCGGTTATGAAGAATTTGTTCCCTCTATTATGAAAGGAGGTGGAATATCCGATGAATACAATTATTTCAAGGGTTCTTCACCCTTTCAAAGAGGTTTCGGTAATTCCCAAAAAGGTGCAGGAATAGGAGATGTAATGAGAGGACTTTGGCGTTTTTTCCTACCAATTATTAAACAAGCGGGTACTACTGTAGCCGGAGAAGCATTAAATACCGGACAGCGAGTGTTAGAGAGAGTAAACCAAGGAGAACCTCTTAAAGCAGCACTCAAAGAAGAAGGAAGAAAAGGTATAGACACCGTATTGGAGAAAGGGGGATTACCAAAACAATTTGGGAGTGGTCGTAAAAAGGGTATAAAAAGGAATGCAATGCCTGCACATCAAACATTTATTGGAAAAAAAGTTAAAAAAAGATTAAGATCAGACGCTTTTGGTCTCTATTAAAATGGCTTTTCAAAAAATTGATAATGAAAGCATAAATTCAATAACTAGTGCACTTGACTTCTTTCAAATTCCTCCGACCAATGTTACAGTAACCTCTTCTAAAGTATTTGAAATTCTCCCCAGCAATCCTCTTACAGATACTCCCTACCATTTTAAAATCCATTCAAGTCAAAATTATATTGACTTGTCAAAGTGCTACCTTTTTACTGAACTTAGAATAAGAAAAGAGAATGAAAACGGTTATTTGGTAAATCTTGCACCCACGGACAATATTGCACCTATTCAGCTTATTGGTCAAACTTTTATTAATAATATGAAAATTGGTATTAATGGACGCGAAATTTATAATTCAAATTCTCTATACGCTTACAAAACATACTTGTCTTATGAGCTATCGTATTCTCAAGGAGCAAAAAGTTCACATCTTAATGCAGCAGGATATTACTTTGGTTCAGATGTAAATTTAGAAAGCGGTGTAGGATACGAAGCAAGGAAAAGATTATTTTCAAATAGCAATACGGCTCAGTTTATTGCAAAACTTGATGCTGATATTTTTAATCAGCCTCTTTATCTAATTAATCAATGCGAAATTGACATTGAAATCTTACCCAATGAAGCAAAATTTGTTTTAGTTGCCCCTCCAGTCCTTGGTATAGCCCAATCTACACGTTACCATTTTGAAGTTTTGAATTGTAAACTTTATGTAAAAAAGATGGATCTAATGGATGGATTAGCTTTGGACATTGCTCGAAAACTTGACACTAAACCAGCGCGCTATGCAATAAGGAAAACTATGATGAAACCTCTCTTTATTAGCATGGGGAGATATGAATTTAACGCTAACCTTTTTATGGACCAAATACCTAGACGAATAACTCTTGGACTTGTATCTAACTCTGACTATGTTGGACATTTAGGACGCAGTCCTTTCAATTTTCAACACTTTAATGTCCGCGAAATTACGATAATAGCGAACGGACGAAGTTATCCCCAGGCTCTTTACGATTTAGACTATGAAAATGGAAAGTATGTTCGTGCATTTAATGATATGAATGAAGCCATCGGTCTAGCAACTTCTTCTGAAAGTAATGGAATTACTTATCAACAGTATGGGACAACACATTGTATATACATATTTAATTTGACAAATAGTGGCGATGATCAAGGAGGACTTTTTGATTTAATAAAGAATGGAACAACCGCTGTGAACATTAAATTTAGTCAACCTGTACCCGAAGGAGGAATTATGCTAGTGGCCATGGGCGAAGCAGACTCGCTAATTATTTTAGATAAAAACAGAACTATTGCCAGTGACACTACTATATAAACTCAATTTCATTGTATATTTTCAATAATATTTTAAAATGAATAAATTTTCAATTGTTATTTTTCTTATTCGTATTTTTTCTCCTCTTGTTGAATCACTAAGTATAGATGATAGTTCAAAAGTGGAAAATCTACCCGAATATTCTGAATATTTGGGTAAGAGAACTACGACAACTGAAACTACTATCCCCTTAAATTTTCCAAATTTTCCTACAATTCAACTTTGCAAAGAAAGTCCAGGAGAGAACAATATATATGGACATATTTTTTGTTGGGGAATGATAGTCTTATACATTTTGTTTATTATCAGTCTACTTATTTTTCAATTTCGCTCAATACTTTGGTTCAAAGTAGTATTACCGAGAAAAAAAGCAAAAGAGTTTGAAGGTAAATTGAGTTAACATTTAAAATTATTTTTAAATTAGCAATCGATGAACGGGCACAAAATAACCCAGATATTGAACTCGAATCAAAAGACAAGGCAGATTTTTCAGGGATGCTTCCCGTGTGATTTAATTCCAAAGAATGATTTCAAGAAATCCGTTTATATTGTCAATTTAGATCCAGGAGGAAAGAAGGGATCTCATTGGATAACAATTTATATAAATTTTAATAAAATATATTATTTTGATAGTCTGGCCTTACCTACCAGCCATTGTATTTTTAATTCTATTCTTAAAAATTATCCTTATATTAAACGAAATGTTAAACCCTATCAATCCCCTTTATCTAAAACTTGCGCCCATCATTGTATCTCTCTCACTTATTTCCTATCTCAAGGTCTATCTTTTGAAGAATATTTAAAATTATTGCACACAAAACAAAATCCAGATTTATTTGTAGTTAAAATAGTTAATAAACTTTTACAATAAATTAGTGTCAAATTACAAAGGAGTTGTGGCAAAAAGTGCACAATCAGTGCAAAGCCAAAATGAATAAAAAAATAAGTTGTTAGTTATTGGTATAAATGTTTTTCGTTGTTTCTTCATAAGATTGAACTTCAGACATTCTTCACACCAGTGAAACCCCAAAAAATAATGATAAATAAAACTGCAACGAGCACCCTTATCAAGCTTTTCCCCATTCTTCAGAGATGAATTTAGAGCTGTAAGATAGCCGTGGCGTAAACAGGATTTGTATTGACAAAATCCCTTTAATTATATTTTTAATTTAAAATTAAAAAATTTTTTAGGGCTACCTCTATTTCAAAATATTTGGTCCCTTCTTCTTGTGACATTTTAGCTAGTTAAAAAATTTATCTGAAAAAATTACGGTATTTGAAGAAATATGGTATAAAAGAAAAAATAAAACACGCGAGGGAAATGGAAAGGAAATTAATAAAAAGGGATACTAATTAAATATGCATGCAGCGTCTGTTTGAATAAAAACAAAAGAAAAAGAGACGGTGGCTGGTAGCTGGCAAATTTATAAAGCGAGTAAAAGAAAACTAAGATGAAAGGAAGAGTGACCTTGGCGAGAATAAAGAATGAAAACATAAAATCGGGAAGACTGAAAGATTTTCAAATTTTTGGTTCTTATAAAGTGCCGCGCAAACGCCAGATGGTCTATTAAAAACTGGAAGGAACACTAAATTCAAATATAAATTGGCATCCTTTTTTAAACCCTGTATTTTTCTAGTTTCTCCTCATTTGAATATTTTTGATATTTTTTTCATTGTTAAATAATTTTTTGTATTATATTAAAAGATGGATGATCAACCGCCGAAAAAGTATACTCGATTTACTATCGAGAATTTATTAGGACTTCAGTCCTTATTTTCTATTTTTCAATCTGGAAGTGGCATGAAGAAGAAACCCGAGGAGTATGTCGAACGCCTTGAGAACGACATTACCCACAATTCTAAATTCAATTTTGTTAAGGCCCACTCAAAGTTTTCAATAAAAGAATTGCCTGAGGACCCGGAAGAGTTATTAAAAGGTAAATTTATTTTAATTAAGTAAATTGATTCATTTTAGGAATTTTTCAATTGTTAATTGATGAAGCTGTGGAGGAGAGTCGCAAACGCGGCTTTGAACCGGAGCAAATAGGATGTGTAGTTAGCAGCCCGTTATTGGATCATGATATATGGGTACCAGTGAGGTTGGCTTAGATTTTTTAAAAATATTTTCAATAAAATTGTGATTTTTCAGAGATAGAAATGAAAATACGGTTGAGGCAATCCTCAACCGTTTTCTACTTGTGGCCCAGAGCTTCAGACAGAAAGATGTAACTCTCTGGGGACAACCATTTACAGTTACAATTACAACTGTCAACAAAAGTAAACTTCCGAAACAACGACAACTTCCTGGGGCCGGGCGAAATCTTCCACCTGTTCACCATCGAGTCAATGAGCAGTCATTGATAAAGGCCAGTTTATCAAGTTTATAAACAATTATGAGATTAAAAAATAAAATTTCTAATATAAATATCTTAAGATTGATAAATTAAAGTGGGAAGATTAAAGTGGGAAATATAAGTGTCGGGTATAAACACAATGTTATACTAATTTATTTATTTTAGGTTCAAAATCAAGACAGTTTCTGTCTTTTCTATGCTTTAACTGCAACGTTGATGCATGGAATATCTAAATGGTACAGAGTGAAGTTTTCTCGCTACCTCCGTAGTGAGCGGGGAATGACAAATCGATTTAAAGAGGACACTATTGAGTTAATGGAACAAATCGGAGCACCAGATTCACAACAAGAATACAACGCAGAGGAATGGGTGCCTATTGTGGTAGACTACTGGAACAACAAGTATAGAGGGCAATATAAGTTCAAAGTATTTGTATTCGGCTCCCTTGGTCACTACAAACCACTCTTCAAGTATGGACCAAATGATTTTGATACTCCCATCATCCTTTATTACAACAACAAGCATTTTGATGGCGTAAAGAGTGCTTCGGGAATATTTGGAAGGCTATATTGTTTGTCTTGTGAAAAGGTATACGACAAGCCAACCAATCATTCAATTAGCTGCAAGTCCAGGTGCAACAAATGCTCAAGAGTTGGACCTAATTTCCCCTGCATCATCATAGATGGCTTTCGAAAACTATGTCAAGTATGCAACAAAATCTTCTTCAACAATAACTGTTATCAACATCACCTTCAATCTGGATTCTGCAATAAATCGAAACAATGTGAGAAGTGTGGAGTTATATGGAATGTAAAGGATAACAACAAGAGAGGTCGTCAGGGCCATGTATGCGGCGAACGACATTGTTCTACCTGTAATGATTATCATATCCCAAAGAGAGGATGTTTCATCAAGCCTCTAGATCCCAAGGACAACAAGAATTATCGCATCGTTGCATTTGATCTAGAAACAATGCAACATCGACCTTCTGGTAATGGAAAACAACATGAACCCAACTTCATATGTGCTAAAGTTACTTGCCCTGAATGTATTTTGGACGTAGGTTTTAAATTCAAAACTTATAATTTTTATTTTTTTTTAGGAGAAGGAATGTAAAGTTTGTGGGGATAGAAGGACTATTACCTTTTCCCATAAACCCTTTACGAAAACAGCAGTTGACAAAATGGTGGTAACTTCAGACCCGTTGGGAGCTTTTGTTGAATGGATACTTAATGATCTCCCTCAAGAATATGATACGTTTGCTTTTTCACATTTTGGCGGACGTTTCGACATGGTACTTGTTTTCAAAGAAATATTTTTGAGAGGTGAATTTATATTTAGTAAAAAATAGAAAAAATTCTTCAGGTTTCACGCCTGAGATGTTGAAAAAGGGTAATAAAATGTATGAAATGAAGCTCATTTCTCGTGGTAAGAACAAAGGGAGCATCATTTTCCGTGACTCCTTCAATTTAATGCCAATGTCCTTGGCTGCTCTTGTTCCGGCATTTGCTCTTCAAGTGGAGGAAAAACCATTCTTCCCCCACTTGGCTAACCACCCGAACAACTACGGCAAGGAGATCTTCCCATCCCCATCAGACTATATAGCAGATGGAATGATGCCTGATAAAAGGAAATTATTTGATGAATGGTATCAACAACATCGCCATGAGCCTTTCAACCTGGAGGAGTCCCTCGCGGCGTATTGTACCAACGACGTAGAAATTTTAATGGCCGCTCTCATTGCGTTCCGCAATGAATTCATTGAAGTAAATTAGTTTAAAATATTAAATATTTTATTTTAAGGTTTCAAAGCGTGAAGCTGGACAACGACCAGCATCGGACAAGGGACATGATTTTATTAAAAAGAAAAAATTTTTCCCAAAATTTATCTAATTTTGAGAAAAATTTTCATGGTTAAGTGGTATACTGTTGGGGGTTTTAAGAGCAAGGTTCGAACCCTTGGTGGTGTATAGTTTTTAAACCTCACGAGAAGAAATGGTAGAGCGCTTGTTGTAATGTGCAAGTCGTGAAGCCTCAGCAACAATTTGCAAGGACAGATCAGAGTCCTTATAATAATAAAAATAGCTTAAAGAAAATGTTAAAAATAAATTTTTTGATTAAAATTAATCGAAATATCTTAATTCTGGGAAAATTTTTCATGGTTAAGTGGAATACATGTGGACTTTTTAGGTGGGAGGTTCGAACCCTTTAGTTGTCAATAATTTTTAAAAACTAAATGAAAATAATATAATTTACCTTTATTTTCCAAAGGTTGTAGATTTTCCAGATCCAGACGTTCCAATAATCAAAAATTGTTGAAATAAATATTTAGAAGAAATTAATTTAAAAAATTTTTTCAACAAATTTTTAAAAACCTTAAAAATATAAAATATTAAGTTTACAATTTTTATAAAAAAGTTTAAAAAATCTGGAAAAATTAATAAAATGACGATAAAAATTTTTATTTATTATTATTTATGCAATCAATCGAAGGGGAGAAGAAAAGTACTCTGAGAAAAACGCTTGGCGTCCTTTCTCAGAGTACTTTTTTTCTCCCTTTTTCTCTTCTTCTACTTAAACATAGAAAGAATTATTTAAATTATTTTTATGTTTAAGTAGAATAAAATTTTTCGCGCACAATTTAACACCTTAAAATTTTCCTTTACCCCTCACACAATCATTTTGTTAACAATTAGTACATTAAAAATTCCCCCCGTACCCCCTCCCTCAGACCAATTTGTAAAACATTTAATTTTTTAATCTTCCCCTTTGCACCCAGCCCCGATCAATTAACCAACTTTTAACACCTTAAAATCCCCTTACACCCAACCCCGAACAATTAGTAGAACAAATTGTTTTCCCTTGCCCCCTCCCCCTAATTAATTCAAAACACCCCATTAGGATTGGATTTCCCCCTTACCCCCTCCCCCATCGCGCGCCAAACCCTTCAATAGGCTGACGTTTATAGGGGCGGACCCCTCCCCCAACCAGACCCTTCAATAGGTTGGCGGCTTTTTCCTTTGTTACGGTTACGGGAGGGTAACTACTTTTATAAGTCCATATCCGTTCACAAAAAAGTCCCCTATATGTTAAAATTTTCAAGATTTTTAAAAAATGAAGGAAAAAGTTTTAATTTTAAAATAAAATTTAAAAAAATTTTAGTTGGTTAAAAATTGAAGGGATTAAATAAATGCTTAAGGGGAATGCTGGAAATAAGATTTAAAGAAGGGGAGGGGAGAGAGAGAGAGAGAGAGAAGAAGTAACGAGAAGGATAAGAATAAAAAAGAGATTGGCAGGCAGAAATTTTAGAAAAGATTTGCCAAAAACGTTATACCCAACTTATCACCATCACTAAACCCAGCTTATCACCATTACGTATCCAAAAAGGTGCGCAGTCAATTTACCTGATTTTATGTGTCTCAAGAATGGATCTTAACCGATGGATTAGCTTTTGTTATATTTTGGAGGACAGGGTCTGCGCTAACCAATACAAAAGTTTGGAGTCGCTTCGGCAATCACTCGCTCGGGAATGGGAGAAAATCACCAAAGGAGATGCGAACTTTTATCCAAAATTTTTCCACGTGCTTTCAACTCTGTATCCGAGCAGAAAGTGGGTACTTCAAAAATTCTTAATTATATATTTGTTCCTTATTTTATTCTCTATCACTTAAGCTTTATTTGATCTAATTATCTTTATTTTGGATAAAGTTATGTCATAAATTAGCTGCCCAGTCTCTTTCTGGTCACCCTCCCTGTTCATACCAAACTCATCACTACTAAAGTTAATAATTTAGTGTGATTAAATGGGATAATCTTAAGAAGCTGGCAATAAAATACTAAGAAAAATAAGAGAATGTTAGAGAAATATACAAAAAAAATATAACAGTCAGAGAAAATAAAAAATAAACTATTTTGGATTTATTATTTAAAAAATAAATTGAGAGAGAGGGAGAGAATGCCTCGCAACCATTTTAACGTCTTTTTTGGTTATTTATTGTCTCCAAGGACAACCATTTATTCCTTTAAGGAAAATAAAAAAGGGCATTTTTATATCATTTTATTTTTTTATATTTTTTGACGTTCATTTTTCATCAAAATGAAAACAAAAAAAATGCCAAATTTTTGAAAAACAAAAATAGAAAATGAAGAAATTCTGGAAAATAAAAAAAATCATTAGGACAGTTTACCGAATGACAATTCGGATAAATGGACAATTTACCGAAAGAAACATACGGTGAATTGTCTTGTTGGTGAACTGGGTACTTTTCCGTTTTGTTACACCCCCCTATATTAATTCTCAAAATGTCACATATGGGGTAATTAAAGGTGCTGAGTCGAACGGTACCCTTCTTTTTCCTAGGAGATGTCTGTGAACCAAGATAAAGGGCTCGAAATGGTCAAAAACCATTGGGCCATTTTGGGGTAAAAAATTCGAATGTGCACATAATAACTCATTCGAAAGAGCTCGACGAGCTGAGTTGAATGACACCAAAATCACCGTCTTCGAACAAGTTTGGACCGAGTTACGATACAAAAAATTGTGTGGTTCTTCAATTTTCAGGGACCTGAATCTCGGTCAAATCAAATCAGATTTCGTTGGACTTGGTGTCTTTCGACTCAGCTCCATGAGCTCTTTCGAATGGGGTATTATTTGTATATTCGAATTTTTACCCCAAAAATTAACTTACTCCCCCATATGGTTTTTGACCATTTTGAGCCCTATATCTCGGTCCACAGACATCTCCTGAGAAAAAGAAAAGTACCGTTCGACTCAGCACCTTTTATTACCTTATATGTGACATTTTGAGCATTAATATAGGGGGGTGTAACAAAACGGAAAAGTACCGTGAACTGTCCTGCTACTCAAAAATATTAAAAAAAATTTAGCTTAAAGTGGAATCCCGTTAATACGTCACCCCAGCCATACCTAATACGAGAGGTGTGTTTTGGCCTGATATGGCTACTGATCACACATTGATTTCAATTATACGTCGGTATAATTGAGAATACCGAGGGTGACATATTAACGAGATTCTATTGTGAATATTTAAATTTTAGGGGAAATAAAAATATATTTTTTTGACTAATTTTTTAAAACTAATTTTTTATTATTTTTTTTTCTAATTTTTTATTTTGTAATTTTAGATAATTGATGGAAGGAAAAAAAGAGAAATTTTTTTTATTTGTCAATTTTTATTTAAAATTAAAAAGAAAATAAAAAAATTAATGGGACAAATATGGCAACAAGAATTTACCTAAAAATTAAAACAAAAGGTCAAAGAAAAAGAAAATAGCGTAGAAAAATAAGAGAGTGTTAGAGAAAATATATTTAATTCTAATCTAGATCAATTAAAGGATTAAATTTTATATAGGTATTTTTATCTTAAGAACAAAAATTTACAAAAATTATTTTAGGAAGGATTTAAGCATTGGGGGCAAAAATTAGATATTCATTAAAGAATTTAATTATTTTTTAAAAGCTTTTAAATTAAACTTAATACACCGGAAATGGGGTTTTAATGTGTTACAATCGGACCTCAGTACACTTCAATCCCTTTATTACAGTCCCATATTTTGGAACATTAGGACAATTTCACCAAAAAACAACTCACAGAATGGATAATTTTCACCGAAAAAGCAATATACGGTGAATTGTCTAAATGGTAAACTGTCCTGAAACTAAAAGAGTTTCTTTAAATTTTTTAAATAAAAAAAATAAAAATCATTATTCCCCCAATTAAAGGCAAATTTCTTCTCCTCAAAGCAAAAGAAGACGAATAAAAAGAATTTTCCCCACGTCTTGTCACCATCCATCCATCTCTTCCTTCCATTTCTTTATAAGGAAAGGAAGTTGTCGTTGGCTGGGGGGGAAATTTTTTTGAAATTTTTTTTCTTTTTTCTTTTTGTGTTTTTTCGTTTCCTTTAAATTTTTGTTTTGTTGAAGTGCTTATTTTTGGCTCTTCAAAATTTTCTTCGTGGACAGCAGAGAGAGGGCGACGCCATGATTCTGCTTAAATTAATTAAAAATTTTAATGTTTTTTTGGAAATTTTAGAAAATAATTTAAAGAAATTAGAGTGTGAATGAGAAGAGAAAAGGAGGAAATTTTTAGAAAAAAGTACAGAAAAAATAGAGGGAAGATATAAATAGTGTAGAAAAATGAGAGAGCGTTAGAGAGAAAAAATATAACGGGCTGAGAAAATAAAATAGTAATTTTGTAAATAATTTTACTGAAAGTTATTTAAGTAAAATAGTTTATAAAATTTAATGGGATTAAAAAGACTACTATCTACTATTGCACCTCCATAGTGGCCATTTACTATCCTTCTTGTGTAACTGACTCATTTCCTTCCCACATTCGCAAAAACGTGTGGTCCAAATTAATTTTCTTTCCCTAAGCCATTCCAAGAACTCTTCATCTGACTTACCAATTAAACGAAATAAATCGTGTATATTAAAATTTCTAAGATCTTCCATATCTTTAATAAATTAAACAAAGTTAAAAAATTAATGCCTCCGCTTTAATAAATTTATTTGCTAATTAAAAGTAAATGAGGAAGAGTGAGGCTGAAAAAGGGCGTGGTGTAGTGCAGTTGATTGATGAAAAGGAAAAATGATTGATGAGGAAAATGAAAAAGGGCGTGGCTTAAAAAAGCGTACCTAAACCATACAAGTTCCAAGAATTAAATAAAAAAATTGTTTTGATTTTAATTTTTAATTATTTAAAACATCTAAAAATAAATTTTAGTTCCCTAGAATATTTCAGTTTTTGAACAATAAACGAAGACGTACATACAATTAAAAACCTATTTGCCATCAAAAGGGATCGAACTCTCTTCCCTTTTCCCTAGAAATTGAAAAATTATCCCACTACACCAAGGGGACCAACTTTCTTTGAAGGGTTGTTATTGACTGGGTTTTGACGGCAAATTAAAATTAATTTTTTAAAAATTTTCTACCAAATTTTTCCAGATTTGTACTCATTGTATTAGTCTCTTCCGGCCCAATAAAGTGTTGTGTTTGTCCATAAATTGGGGGATTATTATTTTGATTTATTTCTCTAACATTCTTTTCTTCTTCCTTAGTTTCATCATCTTCATATAATTCTTCTTCTTCTTCGTCTTCCATTTCTTCTTCATTATTTAAAGAAGTATATATTGGGGTTGTTGTTAATATATTTTGGTCTTTAAATAATTAATTAATTAAAGAGCGGGTCCCGTCAATGAATTAAAAGTTAAAGCGGCAAAATCCGATTTAAAGACAGCCAAATTCTTAAAAACAATTACACACGGAGTTAAATTTAAAAAATTGGGTGCCTGATTTACAGAATATTTCAATGAGGTGTGTAAAATATGAATTGGATACAATAAATGCTCCAAACTCTCTGAAAGAAGCACCCTCTTTCTCTCATATAACCACACTCTACGAGAGGATAAAATAAAAAAAAACATGTGGTTCTATTAGAACATTTACGGTATTCTGGATAAAAAACCCAGTTGAACACCCCTACTCATAACCTATTATATTATGTACCCCGTCTGGTCAAACACAAATTTTTTACCAATAGCCTGTTCACATTGAGGTCCCTCAAACATTCCAATTAAACAAATACATTTATGTACTTCCGGTTTTTTAACCAAAAAAGAGCAAACCCCTCCATTTAAACAATTCAAATTGCATTTGGATTGGTCTGATAAAAATGCCCATTTTGCCCAAGAATTGTTTAAAATAATTAAAAATAAAATTGAAAAATAAATAAATTTTGAAGACATTTTTAAAAAAATATTCTGAAAATTGGAAAAAAAATTAATTTTCCAAAGAAGGATTAGAACCCATGACCCATAAGTCTAAGGAGATTCTGTAGTCAGGGCTCTTATCCACCTAACCAATAATTTCAATTTTGCTTTTCTAGTTGATTGATATCAGTCCAATCTCTTGCTTACCTATACATTCAAATCTCATTATAAGATACCCTCAATACTAAATACACCTCTATTTAACGTACAACTCATTATAGAAAACGATTTTTTCTGCCCAGTGAAGCCTGATTGATTTTTAAAGTCTTTATTTAAACTTAGCAAAAGAAAAGTTTTTTTTAAATTATTTTTATAAATTCGATTTTTATATGAAAAAGACGGATATAAAGACCAAAAGAATAAATTTTGTCAAAAGCATAAAAATTTCCAAAGGGAGTGGACATTAAAAGTGGACAAGAAAAAATAAGTATTAGTAGATTTTGTTGCGAAAAAAAACAATTTTGGGGCTAATTGACTGAAAACACAATTGACCGAAAATGAAATAAAGATAATGCGGGGAATAATGGTTTTTGGATACTAATTTGTTCAGGGACTTATTTCAATTGCCCGCAGATGCTGTATTTTGTGGAAAATCTGCGGAATCAGTGGAATGTTTGTTTTAATTAAATTATGTCCACAAATCCTGTAGGCCCCAGGGATGACCGAAATTTCGTTTCAGTGAGACGTCTCCGAATTTTTTTTAGAAAATTCCCTTCCTCGTAGGAACAGACGCCTCTCAAGAAGTTTTGTGCTTCGTAAACAGAGACTTGCGGTAAAAGCCCTCAGTTCCCAATCAATCTGTCAAAAGTCTTTTCGGCAAAATGTCCCAATAAAAGATCTTTCTTTATGAAAAGGTGTGGAAATAATAAATAGGAAAATTTTTTAATATAAAAACAGTTTTTTGTGTTTCCTTTTTATTTTTTGCAAACACTTGCTTAAGAGTGTTGAAAAACCAAGGAAAGAGAGGAGATGCTTTTCTCGCCCCCGCTACTTAGATAAATTTTATTTTTGCACGTGTGAAGGGATAAAACATGCTAAAACTAAAGAAGTGTTTGAAGATTTTATTTTTTTGATTTGGGGATGATTGGGCAAAATTGTACATATGTATTTATAAAGAAAAGTCATTATAAGGAGTCCTCACTCCGAGTGAGATAATGACTTTTCATTCAGTATCCCACTCGGATTCGAACCCACGACCTCCTTGAGTTAGCTAGACATGACCCGCATCACTTCGCACTAGGAAGTCGAATACCAAGTTTTTGTATACAATATTCGATGTTCCCTTGTTAGTAAAAATTAAGCATTAAGTTAATCTACCCGCGCAGAAATCGAACCTACTACCACCTAATTGCTATGTAGGAGCTTCGCTAACCATGGAGTTCAAATGTTCTACTGGCTGAGCTTCTCCTTATATATAAAAATTAAATTAGAAATATGTATGTATGTACAAATTTCCTATAGCTTCGAAGAAAAAAATTAATTTTCTAAAATTTTCTGACTAATCAAAAAAAAAGAAAGAAAAAGTATTAAGAAGAATTAAGAAGAATTAGTGTAGATTTATTAATGTTATGAGGGAAATTGGACAATTTTAATAGGAAAAGAAACAACACCGCAAGAAGGGAAAAAGGTGTATCTATGTATGTATAACAACTGACACTTTGAATATAAAAAAGTTTTTTGTAGAGAAATGATCGAAAAGCTTTTGGAGGGCTTTAGTATTTCTTTTTTGCTTTAAAGATTTTATGTACTTACATTTATTTGGATAAATTTGGAAAATAAAGAAGCTTTTAGGGGATGTTTTATAAAAACTCGTAATTTGTTATGGATTCTAAAGTTTAGATTAAAAATCAAGGATCATTTTTGAATGGTAATATTATTGCCAATTTGTCACTTATACACATGTTGGAATTTTGTCGTTTATTCACTTTTTGACATTTTGTCGTTTATGTCCTTATTGGCAATCTGTCGCTTATGCCTTTATTGGCAATTTGTCGTTAACCGGCCCGTTCTGTTTTTTGTTGATTAAATAATTTTTTGCAGGTTTAAATTATTTTTTTTTTATTTTTTAGAATAATTCCAGCCATAAAAATGAGTGGTTTCTCAGAATCTACAATGCGTGAAAGACTTATGAAGTTAACAAACACAACACATTCAATACAAACATTATCAATGTGGATATTACATCATCAGAAAAAGAATGCTGATGCTATTTTGGATACTTGGTTAAAGGTTTCTTTCTGAGATTGCGTAGAAGGGGGCTTTTTAGGGATTTTGGTAAAATATATATATACCCCCTCCTTTTTATATACCCCCTCCTTTTTCCAGCCTCAAAATGTTTAAAAATGGTCAGTCTGTTATCAGGTTATAGAACTCGTCGAGCTGTGTCGAATGACACCAAAATCAACCCCCGTTCTTAACTCTGGGCCGAGATACAGACCCACGAAAATTGAAAAATAGAAGGGTGGACAAAGCTAATTTTTTTGGGCTAAAAATTCGATTAAACAAATTATAGCTCATTCGAAAGAGCTTGTCGAGCTGATTTGAATGACATCAAAATCAACGAAATTGAAAAGGATTTGACAAAGTTATGACATAAAGTAATCCTTTTGTGTTGGCGAGACGCTTGTGCAAAACCCTTGCTTTGTGCAGGGTTTTTGTCTGTATCTCGGCCCAGAGTTAAGAACGGGGGTTGAATTTGATGTCATTCGACACAGCTCGACGAGTTCTATAATCTGATAACAGACTGACCATTTTTAAACATTTTGAGGATGGAAAAAGGAGGGGATATACGAAATTCAATTTTACCGGGATTTTTTTTCTTGCGGATTTTCTGCAGATTATTTTTTTGCGGAGACTTTTTGGTGCAAATAAAATTCCGCAAAAAAGCCTCAGCCCGACAGGTGCCAAAATTATATTTAATTTTTTAAATTTAAATAGGAAGTTAGAAGTATTACAGACAGTGAACGCCTTTTAAGTTTAATGAATTTGGCAAATGATGTTATTCAAAATGCCAGAAAAAAAGCCCCAGCTTTTATGAACGCTTTTTACGAAGTTCTTCAACCTGCTGTTAGGTTGGGGTTTTAATTTTTTGATCAGAAAGTCTTTCTAACAATATATCTTCTGGCTGGGTGGTTTAATGCACCGACTAGGAATAAAATAGGTGAGAGGTTCGATCCTTTTTCAGCACCTGCAGGCGAAAATTTTGGGGGTTGCAGGCGAAAAAAAATTCATTTTTTTATCATTTCCCTCCCAAAATTTTGCATTTTCTCATTTCAGGGAGCTTCAGCCCTCCCCCTGGCTACGCTATTGCTCGAAGCCTGGGGTTTTTCGACCTGTAACCGAGACCCGATCCGAAGAAAATTTATAAACCTGACCCGAAACCCGATCCTCCAACTTTTTTTTCAAATCGTTCCATCTTCGTTCAGAATTATGATATAACTTTTGCGGATAAAATCTGCGGACTTCTAAAAAATTTTTTATTTTCAGTCATATTTCAAAAAATGCCGATCAATACCACAGACAATTGTTGGAAAGGATTTTGTCTGTTTGGAGAGAAAGGGGAATTTATTCAACTGAAAATTTGGATTTACTAGTTAATTGCCTTCAAGAAACGTCCATTTCAACACCAAATCTTATTTCTGATCCAGAAAGTCCAATTCGGACTGATTCTCCTTTGTTACCTTCAGGCTCTCCAGGAAGTTCCTTGGACAATTCTAAGGTTTGTTGTTGACAATGAGACGGCTCTTGTCCGGTTTATGCGTCCAATCGACTTTTATGCGTCCAATCAACAAAAAATTGGATTTTTCATGGTGTTACAAAGTAAGGGTATGGTTCCAAAGCATTTATTCATGTTCGGGTCCTACGCCCACTGGGTCTGGGACCGTTCCTTACCCTATCCCTCGAAATTTCGGAAGTTATAATTGTTTTTCCGAAATTTCTAAAAATTGGCTTTAACTTTCCGAAATTTCGAGGTATAGGGTAAGTAACGGTCCCAACCCCAGTGGACGTAGGTCCCGAACATGAATAAATGTTAAAGAACCCAACCCCAACTCCAAAATATAAAGAAAAATCCAATTTTTTGTTGATTGGACGCATAAACTGGACAAGAGCCTATGAGACTTGGTCAGGGGAGGGAGCATTCCTTTATTTTTTTATTATTATTTTTTTCATTTTTAGAAAATCAAAGAAGAATTTCATGCATTTTCTAGCCTCAGTACAAATATGGTTTTTGTTTTTAAATTATTTAAAAAATTATTTTTTCACAGATTAACCTCCTTAGACGCTTAGAAGACCCCGCATCGGCAGACGTAAAAATTAGGTTTAATTTATATTTATAAATTCTTTAAAAAATTATTTTCTAGACAAATAATTGCTGCATATCCTGAAGCCATAGCTAACCCTCTCCTTCTTAAAGAAATTAAAACTTCAGAGGGAGTAGCTGCTTTAATGGCTAAAACTGTGGAGGCCGTGCCGGGTAAATACTTTTTTTTGAGACTAATGGGAATTAAAATTTGTTGCCTATGTATGGCTTGGTTTAACGGTTTAGTTCTTTGTTTGGTGGGTTATTGTGGTCATGGTCTTTGGTGGTGTAGTGTTTGATCCTTTGTTCTTAATTTGAATTACATCGAGTAAATTACTGGGTATAAAATTACATTTTTAATGAAAAATTGTTGGTGAAATTGCCCCTTTTTATTCTGTTGTTTTTATTTTTTTTGAAAACTCTGTAGTGAACCTTTTTTTTATTAAATTTTAGTTGTCGATGCATATTGCACTAGATTACAAGACGAACTTAAAGAACGTCAAAATCTTCAATATCTTATGGCAGATTATATAAAAGCTTTGGACCAAGCAAATGAACGAAATAAAGCACTACTTGATTCTGTTAAAAAGGGAATTTCAAGGTTGGATGCTGAGAAAAAAGAGGTTTTTGAAAATTATTTTTTTTTTTGAAATCTTTAAAATAAAATTCTAGTTGGCAAAACACATTGATTCTTTGCCAGGTTATTTTGATTAATTCTTTAAACTTTTTGGGCATGTTTCCTTAATTTTCAGCCGATTTGAATAGTTCACTTGTCGTTTTTGGAATATTTCGATATGGGGATGGGGTTTTTTATTAAATTGGGCCGATATTGCTTGAATCCGAATTTCGAGACTCCTTGAAAAAAGAAGAGGAGGAAAGAAGGAGGAGAACCTTTCTTACTTTCCTTTAAGTCAGAAAAAGGGAATTTTTCTGAATCATTCCTTAACTTTTGTATCTTTAAAATTGAGGGGTTCTTTTAATTTCTGTTTGAATTATCTAATTTTTTTTTACTTTATTTAGATCTTTCACAAATCGCTGGAAGTACAATATTACCACCTTTAGGTGAACTTTTTACTTCGTCTTGAAGGATCTTTCTTTAAAAGTTTGTCACATTTTAAATTTGTTTTCTCCTTTTCTCTTTTCGAGTGTGTACATTTTAATAATAATAATAAAAAATAACAATTTAATACATCACCTTTTTATATTCTTTTTTAAAACTATTCACTCTTAAATATTTCTTTTATAAAATTTCTAACATTCTTTTTAGTTCAATAACTAATTGCCAATCAGCCTTTGTCAAGTCATCACGAAAATATGTTTTACAAACATCAATAGATTCTCGAGTTATCTTGAAAATATATTTTATGTTAAAGATTTAATTCTAAGTTTTCTCAAGTTTTTCTGAACGTTCTTTTAAGAATAAAAAACTAAGAATAAGTCGGATACTCACTAGGTAGAGGCTTTTGCTATCATAATCTCATATATTGACAGTATGGTCCGACTAACGAGGGCACTCCCGAATAAGGTTGGCTGATACGAAAAAGACCGGATATCCGAAAATTTCCAACTACCTGCCAACCTTACTCGCGAATATGGTTGGCAGTTTCGGATATCCTGAAATTTCCCAGAACCGCCAACCTTACTCCCTAACTTTAAGTATCAATTTCGTATTCTTTGAGGATCATTCGATAGAGCATGGTCGATAATCTACCTATTGTCAATTTTTAGTTTTTTTCAAAAAATAACAAAAAAATACGAAATTTACACTTGCAGTTCGGGAGGTTCCCTCGTAAAACTATCCTACAATTTGATTAGCCTCAAGAAGAAAAAGAAAGAAACTTTTTCAAACCTTGCTAATAAGAATATCTTCATGAGTAAAATGCCTTCCATAAAGCTTTGGTGCATCTCCCGTTGTGTTCTCTATTTTTATACAAACTTCATCACCAGCTTTAGCCATCTCTACTTGTTCATGATTTTTTTCTATTGAAGAAATTGTTCCAAGGAATACAGGCTTAAAAATTTCAAAAAATTTAAACTTAAAATCAAAATAAACCCCTTCTTTAGTTTTTGCAGTAACAGGAGTTCCTTTCTTTAATTGCCCAGCATCAACAGAAACGCCACAAACAATTGGATTTCTTGCATTAAAAATATGTTGTGGTAAAACACGTAATTTATAAGGAAAAATAGCCAAATGTTCATTTTCTTTACGTCGTTTAAGAGCTAATTCTTTTCTTAAAAAGAAATTTTTTTAGAAATTAATAATTCAGTTAGATGTTATGTACGGAGATTTAAGGAAAGATTAATCAAAGAATTAAACTCAAGACTGCCGACCCGTTTTTCGAAAATTGTGGATAGTCTTCATTCAGTATAAATCGCTAGTCCAGGCCCATGCCCAAAAGTAAAAAATTTATTCGATCTATCGTAAGTCCATCTAACACAGAATCAGACGTAAAATTCTTAGAACGGATCATATTTTGATATAATATCTGCCGCATTTTAAAAAATTAAAACTAACCTATAATTCAAAAAGCTTTCTTCCAAATGATAAATAATATTTGCTTGGAATATTCTCACTCCTTCTTTGTCAGCCAACAATTGAACCTCTCGATCCACTGGAACATCAAAAGCGAGAATACAGGCAAATTCAGAATTATGTTCAAGCATTGCTGCTGCTTTTTGTACATCTCTTTTATGAACTGGTCCAATATTTACATTTGAATACTTTAAATAGAAAATTAAAAATTTTATGGTCGAACATCATTATAAGATAATCTAAAAGTAAGAGATACCTCTCACAAGGGAACATCGGCTACTTGTACAAAAATTTGGTGATTTTTTGGGTATCAATCGATAGAGGACCATCGACCTCCTATTGCGAAGTTGTCCTTTTTCTTGCAAAATCACATTGGGCCGAACTATGGCCGTTCAAATTTGGACCGCTAGTCTGGAGCTAAGGGTAAATGAGCAACTTCTGTCTCCATTTTCATTCTCAAAAACACCTTTTTCATCCCACATTCGCCCATTTAAGTGATTTTGCACGAAAACCCGTATCACTTGCAATAGGAAGTCGATTGGTATCAAAAAATTACCAAATTTTTGTACACAGTAGCCGATGTTCCCTTGTTAGTTTAAGATACTCTCAGTAAAAATACTTCTTGGTTTAAGATACGTTTCTTATTTTTGTTTTAGCCAAGAGGAGGAAGTCTAACAATAAACGATACCTTTAATTTAAACTACACCTTTTTACAAGGTACAATTTTTCAGTCCCGAGGAGTTAGAGTGTAATAAACAACAAGGTTAGAGTGTAATAAAATTTAAAAAAACCCATACCGGAATTTTTTGTGCTCTCAAAAACTCTAAAAGCGCTTCTAAAGACCCTAAAGTACTTGCTTGAACATAAACTCCTTCAGGTTTCTTTTTTATTGCCATAAGAGCATTTTTTAATTGATCTTCAGCATCCATTCTATAAAGAAAGAAAAAAATAATTTTTCTTTAAAATTTTATTAAAATTAAACCTCAAAACTTCAAGTTCATCTTCGCGATGTGCAACAAATAAAGGAAGACCGGCAATTACTTTCTCTAAATTTTTTGCCAAAATTTTAATTCCTTGTGCGCCATTAATTTCTTTGTAATGCTCATAATCGGCTTTTACACGAATTTCTTTTAAAGGCTTAAAGAAACAAATATTTTTGGAAATAGTTTTTGATTTCCACTAAAAGGGATCGACATCCTTCCATAAGAATTCTTTATTTTGCCTCGCCTTAGCCAAACATGTCATATTCAATGGATGTGAGTCACACGACGGGAATACAGGTTTTTACAAGCGGTTCGGTACTATCGCGATACTACCGGTCAGCACCGGACCAGGACTTTTCGGTACCACCATTACCGGAAAAATCCATTTGCCTAAGACTAGTTTTTACGAGATTCAGTTCCGAAATCCTTAGTTCTAGATGACAAAGGGATTGCCGGAATTGATCCAAGCGAAATCAAGTTCGACATTTTGAACCTCACCTCTGTTAAGGATCCTTAATTTGTGACTTAACACATCCTTATAAATTTTAGAATTTTACTTTAGACATTACCAGACTTGAAAATTAGATCACGAAACGTCAAAATTAATAAACCTGAGGCATTAAAAGGTCCCTAATAGGCGTTACAATAGGTCCATCACTTCCTGTCAGAACAATAATATCGTTAATACGCAAAGTACCATTAATTAAAATAACATCAATTGTTGTGCCCAAACCAGGAAGAGAACGAACCTAAAAAATTTTTAATGAGAAAACTTGTAAATAAAATTAATTTTTATGGTCCGTAGAACCTGTAAAGCTATTCAAACTTTTGTGCTAAATTTATTCTAGATTCAACTAAACAAACCTCCATCACAATACAATCCAACTCTTCAGAAAAAGCAAGTTTTTCAAGATATCTATTTTGACATTGGTCTACAATATGTGCCATTAAATTCCCAATTCCATCACCCAAAAAAGCAGAAGTTGGGACAACACTTATATATTCATCAAAATTTGTGTTTTTATTTGCCAATTCTATATTTATTCCCTTAAAAATAAGAGAAACAAAAAATTTTTTTCAAATTAAAAAATTAAACTTGTTCAGAAAATTCTCCAACAAGTTTATTAAAACGCTCTCTAAATTCTAATTGTGTATTTGTTGGTTGTGTATTCATATGTTGCCAAATATCTTTTCTTGGATTTGATTCATATTTGTAAAGTCTGTCAACCTGAAACAAAAAATTTTTTAATTAAAAAAAATTTTGTTTAAATTACATATAAATCTTAATTTTCTCAAACAAAAATTTGAAAAAATTTTACCAAGCAGGAATCGAACCTGCAACCTCTCGCCAATTTTTAGCTTACCAAATTAAGTCGCTTAGTTCGAAAAAGGAATCGAACACACCAACTCAGACAATTTTTGGTAATAGTCGGTTTCGTACCCCCCCCCCTTTTTTCCTTTCTAAAAGTATTAAAAAATGGTCAGTCAGTCTTAGTTTATAGAACTCGTCGAGCTGTGTCGAATGACACCAGAATGAACCCCTGGTCTTAACTTTGGGCCGAGATACAGACAAAAACCCTTAGAAAGATTAAGGTTTTACAAAAGCGTCTCACGACTTCAATAGGATTACTTTATGTCATAACTTTGTCAAATCTTGTTCAATTATGTTGATTTTAATGTCTTTAGAATCAGCTCGACAAGCTCCTTCGAATGAGCTATTATTTGTTTATAAATGAGCGTGGTCCAAAAAAATGAGCTTGGTCCACCCTTTTATTTTTTTTAATTTTGGGGGTCTGTATCTCGACCCAATGTTAAGACCAGGGGTTGATTTTGGTATTATTCGACACAGCTCGACGAGTTCTATAAACTAAGGCTGACTGACCATTTTTTAATACTTTTAGGAAGGAAAAAGGAGGGGGGTACGAAACCGACTATTACCCAATTTTTTTGTTTACTAAATTCAAGTACTCTAACGATTCAACTGCCGAGTGACTAAATCATTTTCTTTCCTTACAGGCTCAAACTTCAACCTTAACCATTTTAAGTTAGGTTAATAGATTAACACTAAATAATTCAAAAAAAGTACACAACCTTATTCAACGCAACAACAAAAGGCGTCTTTCTTTTAATTAACAATTTTAACGATTCAATTGTTTGTTGTTCAAGGCCATGCATAATATCAACAACTAAAATAGCAAAATCACATAAAGAAGAGCCACGAGATCGCATATTCCTTTAAAAATAAAATTTAGATTTACTAAATAATCCAAAAAAAACTACGCAAAGCTTTCGTGTCCAGGAGTGTCGATAATTAAAAATCCTGGAATTTTCATTGAATCACCGGAAAACTAAAAATGAAAAAATAAATTTAATAAAAAATTTTAAATTACATTTTTGAGCATTTTACACCGTTCTTTAATAGCCAAGTCTGGTACCCGAGTAGCACCAATTTGTTGTGTAATACCTCCAGCTTCACCTTCTTGAACATTGGTTCGACGAATCTAACAAAAATAAAGGAGATTAATAAAAAAGAAGTTTGGGGATCTATAAATTTAAAAAAAAATTCAAAACCGTGTCAAGCATTTTAGTCTTCCCAGTATCAACATGTCCCAAAACACAAATAATTGGAGAACGTAAAATATCTGCAGTCTTCTTTTCTTTTGCTAATTTGCTTCTTTCCTAATAAAAAAGAGAATTCAAAAAAAATTCTTCAAAAAATTCACAAACAGCAAAACGGAGTCTAATTTTAGCTACAAGTTCTTCTCTAGTTTCTTTTGAAATTGTTGGAATTGAAGATTCAGAAGCATAACTTTCATCATCATCAGAAGATGAGTCTGAACTTTCTTCGTCCAAATTTCGATTTAATTCAAAAGTTGTTGAAGGAATATTATTTGGTTGTTGTTTAGTTGAAAGTTTTGGAATTAATTCTTCTTTAATTATTTTTAATTTATCTGGAATGTTAATTTCTCGACCAGAATCAACAATTGTTTCCCAGTCGTCAACAACCTAGAAATTTTGTTTAATTAATAAGTCGAATAGGAATAAATGGGATATACATAGTATGTACTAAAAGTCGTATAAAATATTAGGTTGTAACATATTTAGTTTCGTTTTTTTTCAAGAGGGCATAAGTGCATAACATTCGTATCGTAATTGAATGTTCTATATACCATTTTGAAGCCCAGGATCTGCTCTCTAATCTCACATATGGTCTTTTCAAGTTTCATGTATTAAACTCGTTTTAGAACCTCTAGAATACCCCTAACTCGGAAAGCAATTTTTTAGCTTTAGCGGAAAATTTTATAATAAAAACAGAAATAAACCAATCCAAGTGAAATTTTTCATATATGTTCATCATGGGTTTGTCTATCAAATTATTAAATTTTAGATTTTTTGGTTAGGTATTTCAGAAGTTATGGTCGAAAAAGTCGAATCTGGCATATTTTACAAATTTCAAATTTTCTTGAAAAATTTTTAAAATTCATATGACTTGTAATATACCATTCGAAAGCCCTTTCTGAGTTACACAAGATAGTATTAACAAAATTTTATAAAATTTTTAAATTAAGAGTTAAATTTACCAAAAACCCTAATGTCAAGTAAGGGAAAAAACGAGTAGACATTCCCCCAAAAACTCAAAATTTCGAACTTTTCGTAAAGTTATCCGATTTGGATAATTCAAACGGTATTAAGAAGCCCTCGAAGTTCTATATGAGAAATTAACCCGAAAATACTTTTTTGGCCCTAGAAATAGGGTCTAACACAGGGGTCGAAATTTCGACTTTTTTTCTCGTTCGAATTTTTAAAATTTTCTTTTTTTCGCTAGTTAGAGCATTTGAAGAGCTTTCGATTGATATATCACATGCCCCAATAGTTTTCGAGATATTTCGATATATTTGCTAAAAATCGGTAATTTGACTACCCCGAATTTTTCGACCATAACTCTTAAAATTCTTAACAAAAAATTTTAAAATTTTAGAGGCTGTTAGAGGAAAGTCTAATGAATATATGTACAAAAATTCATGATCATAGACTTTAAATCCATAAAAATTCAGACCCGAACTAAAAACGAAACTAAATATGTTACAACCTAATAACTAAAAAACCTCTTCTTCGTCACCCAAATCTTCTTTTTCTTCGTTCTTTTCTTCCACAACTTTTTCTTCTTCAGGAACACTTTGTTGTTGTTTTACATCCTCAACAACTTCACTCGTTTTCTTAGCACCTCGTTTTCTAGCAAAAATAGGCTTCTTTGGTTTTTCCTCATCATCTCTATTCAACTCTGGGACAACATGACCTAAACTTTTCAAATTCAAATCTAAAAATTAATTTTAAAAACCTTGACTTTCAAGTAACTGTCTAGCCTTTGCAGCAGCTTGTTTTTGCTTTTTTGTCAAAAAAGTTCCTTCACGTTTCTGCTTTTGGATTAATTCTTCTTTTCTACGCTTTGCCTCCTCTTTGCGCTGTTGAGCTAATTTCTCCTAAAAATTGGAATGATTTGATCAACATTGTCCTTATTATTATTTCAAGTTTCTATCAGACAATAAAGCCAGTCAAGGACTCTGAAATGGATACGAATCCATAACACTCTCACTACTAACGACTAAATAATACTCGTTCAACAACTTTAGAATTAAGACGAATCTCCTGATAATGATGATTGTTATGCTTCTAAATCTTCAATTCCAACTATCGGGTCCAGATTGGTAGATTCGAATCCTTTTCATTCTTTTTCCAAACTTTTATGAAAATTCCAATCCCTTGTAAACACGAAACACATTCAAAAAAACCCATAAAGATACCAAACCTGTTCCTCCTTCTGCCGTTCAAGTTCTGCAAGTCGTCTCTCTTCCTCTTCCCTAGCTCTCTTTTCTTCTTCTTCCTGCTCCTGTTTTCTTCTTAATAATTCTTTGATAAGTTCAGCTTGCTGAAAAATTAAAAATAAATCTTCTCGAATAAAAATTTAAAAGAAAAACCTTATTCTTCTTTTTTCCATCTTTACCCGCTTCTTTTTCTTTTTCCTTATCTTTTTTAGCCTTTTCCTTCTTCTTTTCTTTCTCCTTTTCCTTCTTTTTTCGAGCCTTTTCTTCTTTTTCGTCAAGAATTTTAACCTCAGGTTGTTCCATTTTTCTCAAAAATAAATTTTTTTAATTCTTAAAATTAACTAAAAAAGTGAGTGAATCGACGAAAAATTGAGTGAATCGTGGCAACAAGCCGTCCATTTTTATGTTTGGAAAAAGTGTGTAAATTTAAGAGAGACGTCAGACAATGAGTTTTCTTTTTAATTTAATACGTTTCAGTGCCTACTTTTTATTGTGTGCTGAAATTGACATTAGAGTAAATACCCGTTTGTTCTAATCAAAAGTTATCTTTTAACAAATTCGATCAACAAACAAAAATAAATTTTTTCAAACATCAGTTTTATTCAATAAAAAAATGTTTTAAAAAATATATATAATAGAATAATTGACCATTTTATAAAATAGAGATTTAATAGTGGAAGCTTTAAAAATTTAAATTTAAAAAAATACACATTTATTAACAGAAATTAAATAGTATTTTAGAAAAAAAATTAAATAATTCTAGGAAAATATTTAAATAATGAAAAAAAATAAATTTTTCTATTTCCTAGTTTTTTAAGAGGTTCTTTCATTTGTCGCGCGAAAGTGTGAAAAAATATGTATAATATATTTAATAAAAATAGCAGAGTGGGTGGGTAGGTTAATGAGCAAAAAATGTCGTTGAAGAAAAAATCCTAGCGAGTAAAAAAAACAATTTAGATATACAGTCAAATCTCGTTATATAAGGTACATCACTTGATGTCGAATAATAGTCGCCTATAATGAGGTGTAAACTAATTAGAGGTTAGGGAGGGGAAGGTATCTTATAACATTCAAGTTCGATTGCGTTAATAACTTTTTAAATATTCTTTTAAAATCATCATAATTTTTATTTGCAAAAAATATTTTCTTTTGTTTAACAACAAAAGGAAAAAAATAAAAAAATATACTGTGTAAAATTAAATGAAAAAATGCACTAACAAATACTACTTTTCATTAAAAAATTTTTTTCTTCAATTACTGCCAGACATCGCTATAAGATACCCCCTCCCCTCCCAATTTAAGATACCATCACTATAAGACACTACCTAGATACCCTCTATTTAAGGTACAACTCATTATAAGAGACGATTTTTTTCAACCCACAAGGAGTATCTTATAATAAGGTGTTTGACTGTGTATATTTAAAAAAAATAAATTTTTCAGCCATCTTAAATAATTTAATAAACAATTATTTAAAAAAAAGAACAAAAAGACTATTTGAAGAATAATGAATAGTTGTTGGTAGCATTATTTAAAAAAATAATAGTTTGAATTTTAATATATTAACAATTAAAAAGACAAAAAAAAATATGAAGAAAATAGAGAGAAAATAAAACTAGTGATTTTTAGTGAGAAAGAGAGGTGTTTAATTAAAATTAAAAATAATATTTTTATGTGGGATTATTTCTTTGTTGTGAAGGCGATTGTGTTGAATGAGGAATTTGTTGTTGTGATTGTAACCATTGTTGTTGTTGTTGGGTAGAAGACGGAGGTGAATTAAATTGTGAAATACTTGTACCCCCATTTTGTTGTTGTTGTTGATGCCCTCCTCCTCTTCCTCCGCCTTGAAAATATTGTTGTTGTGGTTGTCCTTGTCTTTGAATAAATTGTTGTTGGGAGGTGGAGGATGTTGATGATTCCAAAGGATGCCTCATTTGTTGTAAAATATGTTGACCTTCTGGGCCTTCCCTTTTTGTCATTTTTAAAAAAGCATTAAATAAATGAGGAGTTTTTCTGAGATCTTTAAATATTGCTTCCTTATCTTCTGGAGAAGTTGCTGTTTTAAACCTTTCAAAAATTAGGTGAAATTGTTGTTGTTGCTGCTGCTGTTCTGGTAATGGATGGCCTAAATACAAAAATTTGTTTTTTTTTTAATTTGTGATAATTAAATCTTAAAAAATTACAATCGGATATCACCTTGGAAGCAAAAAAATCATCTCTTATAATGAGGTGTATTTTAAAAAGAGTGTATAGTCTAGAAAGCCTTCGCCCAATTAGTGGTCAATCAATCTTAATAAACGTATCTTAAAATAGTTTATTCTTGAGTGAAGAAAAAAAGTGAAGAAACTTCTTCACCGTTAAAGGCGAAACTTCTTGAAAGTTTGTAAATCCTCTGAAATCCCTTCAATTCCCAAGATATCCCCAATATCCATCCAAATACCATTATATCCCCCTAATTTTGGAGGTCAATATGCCAGATTTTCCTTTTCAGCGCCACAGGAAAATTTTGAGGATTTTGGAAGGATCGAAGTTAGATTTTTCCAATATTTAGCGCCCGGCTCCATCCCAGTTACTCCAAAAACAGGAAAATACCGTATTTCCTCTAATAGAGCGGCCGCCTCCATTTGAACGGCCGCCCCTAATAGAGCGGCCCTTTGAGACGGGATTGAAAAATAGAGCGGCCGGCCGTTCAATTAGAGGGCGAAAATTTTTTGAATTTCTTATTGCCAAGAAGCGTGAATTCGTCATTTTTGGCGCCAAAAATTCAAATTTTTGCAAAAATTCGAAAATCGAAAATATTTCCAAAAGGTCGAAATCGAAATTTCGAAACAGCTCTAATCGACGGTGAACGAAATACTAGACAAAAGACAATAAAAAAATTTGGTTAGGTGGTTAATGGCGCTAACTACAAATCCCTTAATTAAAAATAGGTTTCGGGTTTCAAATCCATTCATGGAAAATTAATTTTTTCTAATTAAATATTAAAAGATAATCATGTAAAACATTAATTGTTCTATCAAAAATTATTTCAAAAATATTCCTTCGTCTTCTCACCTCCTCCTCCACGCTGCTGTGAATGTTGAAATCTATGTTGCTGTTGAGGTCTATGTTGCTGTCCCATTTGTTGTTGTTGCTGTTGAACAAAAGACAAATTTTGTTGTTGGCTTGGACTTGGACGAATGCCATAAGAAGGAGGATTTATTTGTTGTTGTTGAGAGATTAATTGGTGTTGTTGTTGATGAATTGTACCAGCTGAGGGAACTCGATGAATACTCGCTCCTCCTCCTACACCCTAAAAATAAATTTTGAAAAATTAAAAAACATTTTTTTCAATTTCCAGGACCGGTGGCATTTGATGAGGATGGGAATTTGGCCCTCCAATTATTTGATGATGATAACTACTTCCAGATTGTTGCTGTTGGCCACCAATAGGAGGAGAGTTAACCATACGATTTTGTAATTGATTTTGAATATCTAAAAAGATGAATATGTATGTGAAAAATAAGCTGATAATTAGACATGTCAAAGACAAAAATTTTTTAGAAAATAAAGACCAAAAAGACGAAAAAATATAAGCTTGGGAATTTTCCCAAAATCATTGGAAAAACAGAAATGCTAAAATGGTTCGACAATCAACCCGAAAAAACTGAGATAAAAGAAGACAAAAAAATTTTTTTCATACGATGGAATTCTGCTGGACCATTTAAACGCAAATGTGATTGTTGTTGCATATTTGATGGAATAACTTGGTTAGATTGAATTCCTCCTCCTATATGTTGTTGTTGTTGTATATGTGAAGAGCCATAAACAGGTTGATGACCTCCCATAAGAGAAGGTGATTGTGAAGGAGGCTGAACCCATCCACCACCCATTTGAGGTCCTCCACCTCCTTGTGATGTTGATATATTGCTTGAAGGAATAGCTACTCCACCACCCCCAACACCACTTCCATTCATTCCACCACCACCACCTCCTGAACTTTGTAATTTCATCATTCTTCTTTGCATCATTCTTTCAGCTTGACGATTTTGAGATCGTTTTTGTTCTTGCAATTTTTGTCGAATTTGTTGGCAGAATGGAACCTAAATTAAATTTAAAAATCAAGTCAAACGCCTCTATATTAAAGTCAACCTCTTTATCCCTTCGAAAGTCCCTCCCCTTAAATTGAGGTGTGTGTACTTAATATCGAGAATATATAAGATGTTTTAACTTAGAGGAGCCCAATAATGAGTGTATTTAAAAACGAGGTTTTTGTTCAATTCAAGTACCTGGCATTTTGGCTGTGTGCAATGTTTTGCATGATAACAACAAAGAGCAATCAATTGTTTACAAACAGCACAATTTGCCCCAGCAGCTGCTCTTCTTTTGCACGCCTTTGTGTGCGCAATAACCCTTTTCATTTTGTGACAAGTTCCACGACGACAATTAACATCCCGGCATGTGCAGGCATGAACAAGAGAAGTGATACATCTCTTTATAGATTCATTTCTTGAAACGGCGGATGCATCAGAAGATGCTTTTTCTTCAACAAGTGATAATTTTTCCATATCGTGAGGATGGTCAATTTTGGTTTTGCAGGATTCACAGAGGTCGTAATCCTTTAAAACAAAAAAATTTAAATACAAACAGAATTCATTGTAAGATACTCCAAGAAGCTTAAAAAATTGTCTCTTATAAAATTATATTAGCTTATGCTATAGGTAACCAACAGGGGTGTGGTGATATTTTATATAACTCTGATACTAAATGTAATACCCAAAAAGTGGAAAGGATTTATGGAAATGCAAACTGGAAGAATAATAACATTTGAAGTTATTTCTCAGAGTTTATGTAGAGGAAAATGATGGGTACGTTTTAGAAGGAATTATGTTCTTGCTCAGGGAAATTATGCTTTTGCTCATTGGAATGGGATAGAGGGGAAATAAAGAATCAAAAAATTTTCCGCAGTAAAAAGTCAGCAAAAAATGGTTGGGTGGTATCTTATAATGGGGATACCCCCTCTCTCCTCCCCAAAAAGGTGAGAGAGAAGGGGGGGGGGGAGGTATCTTATATTGAAGTCTGATTGTATTAAACAACAAAATTAAAAAATCTTACATCGCAAGTATTGCAATGATAAGAAGCTGATTGTTCACAAACATTGCAGGTATAACTTAACCCTTTGCTTTCTTGTTCTTGTGTATGTAAAGTATAACAAAAGTTGAGAGTTGACCATTTTGCTCTTCTTAATTGACTAAATTCCCAATGTTCATCTCTCGATTTTGCCAAAAAATTATCTCTAGTATCCATCAATTCACAACTAATTAAAGGATCCGGATCTTCAATTCTCGGTTTTTGTCCAATAATAATTTGTTCATCATGGACAGAGAATAAACGAATAGTAAAGAAAACGTCGCGATGCTTCTCCAATTGTTGAAATAAACGATCGACAACAGGATTGCCTGTTGTTACACATCCCTTCTTTTTTGTATTTTGCGCTGATTTTTTAAGGTTACTCTTTTTCTTATGATTATTATTATTTGTCTTTTGTTGCTGTTGTTTTTTAACTGGTAATCCATCATCTGTTTGGAATGTGTCGTCATCTGAAAAGAAGGATTTCTTTGGTTAAGGGAGGTCCGACCTTATATGATTTTTTAATTTTGAATTTCGCATTTTTCCTCCCAAAATAAGGAAAAGGAAAAGTTTGAGTCTCAAGACCATATTTTTGGCCATAACTTTTTTGTTTCCTAACTGATTTAAATAATTATTATAACAATTGAAAGGATTGAATATAAGGATTATTTTATCAAATGGAATCGGTCTGATCAGATAACACTACAAAAATTTGTATATTGATAATAGCGCGCAATAGTGGTTTTCAATAATTATTCGCCTCTATAACTTTTGATAAAATGATTTGATCAAAACAATCCTCTAGCCAAAATAATCCTCATATTTAAAGCTTTCAATTGGTACAAAAATTATTTAAATCGGGTAAGAAACAAAAAAGTTATAGTGCAAAATGCTTTTTGAAAGAAGCTTTATACCCGAAAGGTTTGACGAATCTTCCGTTTGTGCTTGTTGTAAAGCTTTTCTTTTATCAATTTCTTCATCTTTTTCTGCACTTTGTATACATTCATCTATTATTCTAGGCCAATAATCTCCTTCAAAATATGGTAATTTCGTTGGTGTGTCAAGTCCATCATCTTTTGCTTGATTAAATATATCTTTATAGCTATAAACTGTTCCTTCTTCATTTCCATTATTTAACATTGTTTTGTACCAATCTTGTAATCTTTTAGGTTTTGGAATTTTTTGTTCAGTTGGATGACAATGAAATATATAATCGTCGCCTTCTGAAGGAGGACATGCCCAAATATGTGCCATTGTATAACCAAGACGTTTGACATACTTAAAACAAAATTAAGATTAAATTAAGGGATGGGAAGAGTCGAGAAAAAAGTTCGGGTTAGTTTCGATCGAGTTTCCAAAATTTT
Organism: Meloidogyne incognita; assembly: GCA_036172945.1. Classification (NCBI taxonomy): domain Eukaryota; kingdom Metazoa; phylum Nematoda; class Chromadorea; order Rhabditida; family Meloidogynidae; genus Meloidogyne; species Meloidogyne incognita. The sequence goes on from JARQAC010000002.1 coordinate 5,060,491, forward strand.
TCTAAGATTTCGGATTTTGAGTTGAAAAGAAAATGGGGTTCGGCTTTCGAGTTAATCTTAAATTTCTTAATTTTCTCAGCTTTTAAAATTACAAATGGAAAAGGAAAAAATTAAATTAATTTAGAAAAGCAGTCAAGAAACCATTATTTTCTCGTTTTCCATCTGTAACTACTTATATAGATTTTATTTTTTACCATTTTAGCCTTTTGTAATTTTTCTATGAAAAGAATGTTAGCGGGCAATCCCCAAACAGTCCCAGAAAAAAAAAACAAAATAAATTCCTCAACCTGCAAATATCCCAAAAGAATCTCATAATAAACAGAAGTTCTCAAATGCCTCGGTTGAAAGAAATGAACAGAATCTAGATAAGCTATATAAACACGTCTTTGATTTGGTTGAGCACAATTGGTTCCATATTCTTGGACATACAAACCAAAGAAACAAACTTCTGTTGAAATACCAGTATCCGGATCTTTCAAAACTTCAAATGCAAAAATGGCTTTTGACCGGTAAGCAAAACGTTCAGGATAGCCAGAGGCTCCATATCTTCAAGAGAATAATTTTTTAATTTATAAAAACCTCCTTTATAAATACCCCTTAGGATTTAAAATATCGTAGCTTATAATGAGGGTGTATCTTAAACTGAAGGTATCGCTCATGAAGCTTGCCCAAACAGTGAGCACTAAAAATAGAGTGAGCTCTCGAATGATTCCTCCTAGATTTTTAAAGTTGTTGAATAAAGTTATTCAGTGTTAAATCATTTCCGTTATTGTTTTAGCGCCGCAGGCGAAAATCTTTAAAATTTTGGAAAAGGAGGGGGGGCTTCAGCCCTCTGGCTACGCACCTGAGGTGTAGCTAATATTGAGGGTATTTACAAATTAGGTTCGACAACTAAATAGATAAATAATTTTAAACACAAACTTTTTCAACATTTGAGGTTTAACTTCAACTTCCTTATCAGAACTTGAAAGAACACGAATTATAACTTCAATTTCAGGATCATTTTCATCTAGTTTTTGTCTCAAAAAGTTGTTAACTCTATCTTCAATATAACGACTAATTTGGCAATGTGGCAATTCTAAAAAAAGAAAATTTCAAAAAAAATTTCTTAAAAATCAAAAAAATTTTTCCATACTTTTGGCAGTAAATTTATTTTCTGGGCGTGGTCTGCTTTTTTCAACACGACATTGTTCACAAATAAATCCTTCAGGATTTATTTTACGATTATTTAATGCACATATTCGATGCCATTTTCTATCACAAATTAAACAATTATCAAAAGGTTCCATATCAACTTGATCATTTTTCATTTTTTGAAACATTGTTTTTGGTATCCAACTGAAAAAAAAGAAAAGAATAAAAATTAAAAAAGGCCAGACTCCCCTACAAATAAATATAAATTCAGTTAGTAAGTTAACTGAACTAGGGTTGGTAAAGATTTGGACTTTTTCTGTTTTAAAAATGTTGTTTTGTTAAGACTCGGGGCAATTATTTAATGCAGTTAGATTTTTTATCTGTTTGAGTTTGCTTGAGATTTATCGATTTTTCTTAAAAAATTTATTTTTGAAAAAAGCGAACTTTTTATGAACCGACCTAGTAAAAAAATAATAAAAAACAAAAACAAACTTTGGAGGATCAGAAGTATTTTCATTCAAATTAATTCCCTTTTCAGGCAAAGCTTCAAAACATTTAACACAATAAATATATTTTTCAGCAACAGTAACACCAAAACCGCTAGAACTACATTCATACATAAAATATGGTTGATCTCTAGCAATAACACAAGCAGCATTATTTTTAGTTATTCCAAAACAAAATTGAACTAATGGAGTAAATGAAAGTTTCTGTCCACAACAATAACCCATTTGTCTCATTACTGGATTAATTTCTTCAATAAATATTTCGCTTAAACGAGTACACCATTTGTGGACCTTTAAAAAGAATTTTTTGTAATTTTTAATTAATTTAGAAGAAAGTCAAGCCTCATGATAAGATACCACCTTTGAGGCTAAAAATTGCTTTAATAACGAGATGTACCTTAAATAGGAAGGTTCAAGATCTCGTTCGGTTCAGTCTCTAGTCAGGATATAAATTCAAGAACCAAATTTGAAAAACTTATCTTAAATAAAGGTGTACTTAATTCTGCAGGTAACTTATGATGGTCTCTAATAAGGAGAGTATCTTAAATTGGAGGTAGCGCTTACTTATTGTTAGCTATGTTCTCCGACACAGAGGCACCCAAAATTTAAAAAACGTCTCTTAAATAGATGTGTACCTAATATTGAGGTTTCTTAAAATGAGGTTTGAATGAATTAATAAAAATAAAATGGTTAAAAATATACTTTTGTGTTTTTACGATTGTAGAGCCAAGCATTTTCAAACATTAGCCACATGTGATCACAAACCTCCCACGGATTTTTATATTTTCCTTGATCTAGCCCATCTTTTATTGTTTTAAGATCCATTGGATTTTTAACAATATCAAAGTAATCCTGAAAAAAATTATTTTTTTAATTTAACAAAGAACAATTTTAAGGCTGAAGAGGGTTCAAAATTGCAGTTGCAACACCCAAATCTCTCAAGGGTCTTACAAAAATAAAACAAATTTCAAAATTTTCCCGATTACCACAACTAAAAGTGGTATTTGTCAAACAGAATATTTTTTATTATAAAAACTACCTTGATGATTAAAAAATCTCAAGTCCGAAGGGGCTTCCGAGTTTCTGTCTTTTTTTCGAAATAAAAATTCTCAAAATCCTTTTAAAGGTCCAAGAAATATAAAAAACTGAACCCCAGAAGTAAACATAAAATTTAATTTTACAATAAAAATATAAATAACTTACCGGAATGTTTAACTGCTCCGGATCTACAGGTAAACGGAAAGGGATACATTCAGGTTCAGTATCCCACAATTTTTGCCATACTGGTAATAAATGGCTTCTCAATTCGTTAGCACTAAATATTTTTGGATCACGAATTATAGGTTCCGGAGGAGCAGTTGAAGTGCTTGGCTTGGATTCTTTAGGTGTTGTAGGACGCCTATTATTAGTAATAGTTGAGGCAGATTCTGAAGAAGATGATGGAAATATGTTGGTGTTAGTATTATTAGTTAATTCCATTTTAATTGATGTTGATAGTTCTGAGGTTGATGGAATATCTGAAAAAAATTAATGATTAAAGAACTTATAAATAAATCATAGGGATTGACACTATTTGCCTCGCCTAGATTTGTTAGGGCCTAAATCGGGAAGCCCACACCATAATGGAGTGTAACAAATCGGTAGGTCTGTTACCCCCCCCCCCCCCCCCCGAAAACTAGAAGATAATAAATTTAATTATAGTATATATCTAATCAAGTCGGATTCCACAACACTTCCCTGAACACGAAATAAAATAAAAATTAAATTTTCCCTTACCAGGTTCCTCAATTTTTGGACGTTTATTAGGTATTTGATCAACAAAATTTAACATTGGTTGATTCCCTTGAGGTTGTTGTTGTTCACCTTTTGATTCTTGCTTTATTTCTCTAATATGTACTGATTGTTGGTGTATCAATGCTTGATGATGTTGTTGTAAATCTGTCTGTTGTTGTAATTGTCCACCTCCAAGTTGTTGATTTTGTTGTTCATTTAATCTTCGATTTTTCTTTTCTTGCAATTCTTTTTGAATTTTGTAAATTTTTTCTGCTAACATATGATAATAAGCTTCTTTATCTGGTGCTTGTTCAAACATGTCTTTTTCGACCTTTCGAGCATATGTGATTAAATCACGAATGCGTTGGTCATGAATTGCAGCAGGATCGGGTGATGGAAAAATGGCCTTTAATACATAAGATATTTGTGTAGTTTTACGAGTGATTTTAAAAGAAAAAAATGTCTGCCAAAACACTTCACAAATGTGGATACAATTGTGTTTATTGTTAGCTTTGCTTGAAATACAACCCTAAAAATCACACCTCCTGCAATAAACTCAGGTTCGTTGTCGGGTCTCCCACACTTGTAAGTGCATAACAGTGATAGCATGGAGGGGGGGGGGTCTAACCTAAAAAGTCAAACCACATACTAACAAACTCATGTCAGGTCCGATACGTGACATCACCAATGAAAAAATAGTTTTTGGTTTTAATTACACCAGAAAATTGAATTAAACAAAAACTTGGAGCTAACAGCAAGATCAGCTAACACATGATATTACACGTATCAGCTATACCTATCAGCTTATATTCAAAATTTAATTTGTAAAAAATTTAAAAAATAGAAACCTTAACCAATTTTCCAACCAAATGATTTCTCAAATCAGGAGTTATGGAAACATGCCAATCTCTAGCAGTTGCTGGCGGTTCAGGAAGAGGCATTCCATCATTTGATGAAAATTGTTGTTGTCCACTACCTTGACCACCAGTTTTGTTTGGAGGATTTGTTGAACGGAAAGGATTTCTAGAAAAAAAATTTTAGACTGCGGATTATTTTAAACCCAAACGGATTGTATCCATCCAATAAAGTATTGACCGTTGTTGCTTGAGATGGTGGTGATCCAAACATTAGTTGTTGGGAAGAAACTTGACTTTGAGGTTGTGATGGTATTGATGAGCAAGAAGGACCACCACCAGAAGCAGTTGATGATGATTGCTGTAACATTGGACCTCCTCCAACAAAGTTTGAAGGATTTAATATCATATCACCTAAATAATTAAAGATTTAAAAATAGGCATTGAAGCAGTAACTAGAGCAGGGTGATAAAGTGATACAATGAGGGCCATAGAACCATTGAATGAGGGTGAAGGATTCACATAAACTATAAGTCCGAAGGCCGGATAACCCCAGAACGGGCCATTAAATCAAATGAGGGCCAGAGAAGATTAAATGAGGACCAGGGATTTAATAGGTGTAGGGGTTTCGATAAAAATAACAAAAAAAATTTTTTATCATTTCTATAAAAATAACAAAAAAACTCCAAAAATTCCAAAGAAAAAATTTTTAAAAACCTTGTTTATGTTCACCACCAGCAACACCTTGTTGATGTGTATATTTTTTAACAGGATTACACACAGGACAATCTTCTTTAGTACAATTTTTCCAATGGGAAATTATTTGGCGAGAAGAAGCACAATGAGCAAATTGACATTGACGTCCATATGTACATTTTACCATGTGTTCCAAAACACCTTTCATTATACTACAATAGGGAAGATTGCAGTTGCTACGATTTAGCGGCTCCACCTATTTAGGAAAAAAATTTTTAAAGAAAAATCAACAAAAAAAACCTTGTCTCGTTGTTGACATTTATGTGCATGCAACAAAAGTACTAACTGTTGTTGAATTAATTTTCGTTTTTCAGGATCTTGTGGCTGTGTACTACCCACTAGTTGTTGTGATGGTGGTGGGGGGTGTTGTGGTGGTCCGCCACCACCACTTGGACCAAGTTGATTACGCATTGGTTGTTGTTGGCCAGGATCGTTCATCTAAAAAATATTTAAAGTTACAAGAATTAAAAAGAAGTTTGAAGTAATAGAAGTGAAAAAATAATAAATGGACAAATGGGTAGTGAGACAAATAAAGAAGAAAATTGGGCAAAAGACATAAGAACTGAAACCAATAGGACAACGAAATGTGGTTAAGTGGTTCGCGGTGGGAGTAGCAACAAGGCTTAGGTTCAGATACTCACGGGTATAATACATACTTTTCTATCAGCATTTCTTTTCCAAAACATTGAAAAAATCGCAATAAGATTTTTTTCAAATTAAAAAAACAAAGTTTTGAAGTACTGTCTACAATTCACTAACACCAACTTTAACCTAGAGATCGGACCGGGATCGGGACCCGGTCCCGGTTTCCCGGTCCTTTTTCCCGGCTTTTTTGAAGATGCCGGGATGAAACCGGGATCGGGAATTCCCGGTTTTCCCGGTCCGGGTCCCGGCCGGTTAATTTTCATTTCCCGTTTCCCGTTCCCGATCCCGGCTTTTTTTGGACCGGGAAACCGGGAAAAATTCTAGCAGCTAATTTTAGATATTTTTGCTTGGCGTTTTGATTTTTGACTTAAAAATATTGGAGATTTCACAAAAATTCTCAAAATTTTCGCCTGCGGCGCTGAAAATGGAAGAAATTTGGCCGTTTGGCCTTCCAAAATTCTCAAAATTTTCGCGGAAGAATTTGGAACGGAGAAATTTGGAGGTATTATTGGAGGAAAAGTTGAGGGAAATTAGTGTATAGTAGTGATGTTCGGGAGTGAAAAAATGCCGAGAGTCGAGAGCCGAGACCGAGACCGGGAATCGACCCCGAGACCGAGTCTCGAGTCGAGACCGAGAGTCGAGACGAGAGATTAGGAGGCTTATCACTTGATATACCTCCTAATCCCCAAAAATCCCTATATACCTATCCTTCATAATCACTCAAATCCCTTAAATCCGCAAATCCACAATATACCATTACTCCTAAATCTACCGATATCAGTCTTAATCCACTGATATTCACATTAATCGCTTATAATCCCCTTATATCCCTCGATATCTCTCCAAATCGAACGATTTATTTATCCTTAAACAATTTTCTCCAACAATTTTCTGCGCCGCAGGCGAAAATTTTGGAAAATTTATGACTACATTTAAATTTGGTAAAGGTCAAGAATATGTACCACTCACCAATCTAAACGAATTATATGTCATTTGAAAGAGCTCGGCGAGAGGAGTCGAATGACATCAAAATCAACTGGCGGTCTCGATTCCGAGCTGAGATATAGGCCCCCGAAAATCGAAAAACCATAGGGGGGAGTAAGCTCAATTTTGGGGTGAAAATTTCGAATATGCAAATAATAGCTCATTCGAAAAAGCTCGTCGAGATGAGTCGAATGACACCAAAATCAACGAAATCTAACTTGATTTGACAAAGTTATGACCGTTTGTTTTGGCTCCTTACATATGGTCTCCGTGGAGATTTTTGTTGCTGCGGAGGAAGCCGGGCATGCCCACCTCGTCGATGATAGGAATAGGTTTATGTTACGAGCCCAGACCCATCACCCGTAGACTCCCCGCGAGGCGCGTGCCGCAAAACCCCGCGCGAAGCGCGGGGTTTTGCACAAGCGCCTTGCCTATGCTCCATAGGTTTATGTTGACCATTTTGAGCCTGTTTATCTCGTCTCAAAATTAAGATTTCGAGCTGATTTTGGCGTCATTCGACTCAGCTCGAGGAGCTCTTTCAGATGAGCTATCATTTCTATAATATCATTTCTAATAGTATTTGATAGATATTTTTGACCATTTTGAACCCCTGTATCTCAGCTTAGAGTTGAGACCGCCGATTGATTTTAGTGTCATTCGACTCCTCTCGTCGAGCTCTTTCAAATGACATATGATTTGTCCATATTGGTGAGGGTACGTATTCTTGACCTTTTCCTTAAATTTTTAACGTTTTTTCAAGTTTAAAAATTTTAAAAATAAGTTTACAGATTTAAAATCAAAGATTAAAAACACTAACTTTTGAAAAGAAGTATTTTTCAGCTTATTTCCAGTCCTAGAGTCGAACCCATTCCTATCAAAATATTTAAGTGTGTGAAATCAATCAACCTAACCACTCAACCATCGACCAACAAAATGACCAGGGAGAAAATATAAATATTTCTTTCCCTTTTCCTTAAAAAAATTTATTTCAAAGTACACAAGGTACAAGTAAAATTCCAGAAATTTCCGTCATTAGGGGTGTAAATTTAGTCTCGTTTTCCGAGACTAAAACACCGAGACCGAGATCGAGACCGAGAGCTCAAAAAACCCGGGAAATTTCCCGACTCGGGAACCGAGACCGAGAGTCTCGAACATCACTAGTGTATAGGCAATTTTATCAAGGGACCTGGTGATTAAGCCATCTTTATCCCTCTAAATCCATTAGATCTGCCTTAATCATCTGATATCATTGCCTTCCAATTGAAGGAATTTGAATAGATATCAGGTGATATAGATGGTTGGAGGTCTTTCTCCACAATCTTTCTTAATCCTACCCAACAAATACTTGAATCTCTCGATATCTCTTTTAATCCCTGATATCACTATTGCACGGAGTAGATCAGAGTGGATTTGGAGGGATTAAATAAAAATTAAATTAAATAAAAATAAAGTCAGCATCAAGATGGATTAGGAGGGATTAAAAGGAATTAGATGAGGGATATAGGAGATAAAAAAATTTGAGGAGGCTATCGGGAGATCTTCAACTCCAAAATCTCCTAATATATTACAATCCTTCTCTAGCCTTTCAAATCCCTCCGTAATTTATTGATTTATTTACTGAATTCATTGATTTATTTTACTGATTTATTAAAATCTTCTATTTATAAATCAGATTTTTCAAAAAATAACTACTCCCATAACTTTTTAAAATTTTTAAATGAATTTAAAAAAATTTTTTAATTTCCCGGTTTCCCGGTCCGGGTCCCGGTCATTTTTGACCGGGATGAAACCGGGAACGGGAATTCCCGGTTTTCCCGGTCCGGGTCCCTCCCGGTTGACCTTCAGAACCCGTTTCCCGGTTCCCGATCCCGGTTTTTTCAAAATTCCGATCTCTACTTTAACCTATATCTTCTGTTCTTATATTAAAACACAAAAAATGTTTAATTGTCAAGAAAACAAAAAAACAGAAAATTTTCACGTACCATTATTCCACCTTGAACTTGAGAAATAATTCCATGTTGAGATTGTGTTGGAGGAACAGAACAGACTGGTTGTCTAGGTCCTCCTTGTATTGCTTGATTTCCATTTACCATTACAGGTTGAGAATTTGGGCCAGAATGAATTTGTTGTTGCATAGGACCGCCACCAATCATTGCAGATGATTCTACTGGACCACAAGGACCAGACATTATCTAGAAAATGAGTTGTCTCTAGAATAAATTTTAATCGTTCCTCGACATATACTAGTAAGGTTAACAGACTGAAATTAGGTAGAAACTGTCCTAATCTGAATCTTAATTTTTGGACTTTTCTACTGGATTCAAAAAACCAAAGTATTTTAGTCATTGTAAAAGTTTACAATATTTGATTCATTTAGTCAGATGCCTTATTTTACGGGGTCAGAAAAGTCAGAAAAATTTGTGTCATGAATGTCGTCAAAACAACATCGATAAAATGTTTTGATTGAATCGGCTGTTCAGAAATGATGTTTAATTCTAAACCTATAAACATTACTCGCCATAAACCTTCCCTCCCTCAAATTACAAAAATAACCTGATGTCCATTAGAACCAAACCCGGGCGGATGAGGCATTCTATGTTGTGGCCCTATTTGTTGCTGACCAGCATTCATAAAAGAAGGCATTTGTTGATGTGAAGATGTACTTATCATTTGCCCTCCTTGTATAATATATCCATTATTTGATTCAGACAGAGGTAATCTTTGATGTGGCCCTCCTCCAGGCATTGGTTGGAATTGTTGTTGATGATGATTCCCCCCATCAAAAGAGTTATGACCAACCATATTTTGATTCATTATCATTGTTGTTGCTCTTCCTTGAGTTGGAGGGGTTGGGACATTTGACATTACAGCACCTATCGAAGAGGAATAAGATTGAGTGCTTTTCCCTAATCTAAAAATCGAACAGTTCCTTAATGACTGTTCTGACTTTAGGCCAGAGACACCTTCGACGCATGTGTCTCAGCGCCGAAAAAGTGAAAGACAAAAATGGCACAACCCTGTTCCGGAAACTTTCGTTACTATACGGTCCCAAAAGTTTTGTTAGGGTTATATTACATATTATAAGTAGGATATGCCATTAGCTAAAACGCTCAGAAAAGGTGTTTTTACATAGGTACGAAATTAGGAACCGGGTTCCTATAGCATATTTTTGCATATTTCGGTATTCTCCTGCATATTTTTGGAAATTTTACATATTTTAACCTAAATTTGTGCATCTTTTGGCATTTTTTGAGAAATTTTAGTAAAAATCGGGCAAATTTTTCAAAATTTTGGAAGTTTCTGGGCAAAAAATTTTTTAATAAAAATTTGCTGAAAATTTTTTTGTCGAAAAATTTTTCTGGCTGTATTTTAAGTTCATAAAATCTTTTAGAAGTGCTCATAAACTGCAATTTAAATGCTAAATTAGTATTTTTTAATTCAAATATTACTTTTTAAAGCAAATTTCGGTGTATATTTTGGGCTTTTTCGGTACACATATTTTGCGATTTTCCGTGCATATTTTGCCACTCCCTAATTATAAGTTACACGAACTGTGAGGAAAAGAAAGAAAAATTTTTTTAACATAAAAACCTGGGTGGGGATTTTGTTGACGAACAATGTCTTTCATAATTTGTTGTGACCCTGACATATTCGGAGGGAATCCATGTCTAATAGTTTGTTGAGGTAAGGCACCACCATGAGCTAATCTAACAGAATTGGCCCCGTACATATTTTGTCTTGGATGCCTTCAAAATTAAAAAAAAATCAAAAAAAAAAAATTTGAAAAAAAAACTGTGGAAAAGCAGAAAATTGTTGCTGATTGTGAGGTGGAGGAGGACCAGCCATGATTTGTTGTCCTTGTATATAACTTCCTGGAGGCATTGAACTTGAAGGTTGACCGCCAATATTTGGGTCAAACCCTGGTGGCATTGGTTGGCGCATTTGTTGCTGTGCTGCTGAAAGCCGTTGCTGAGCCATGCTTATATTTGAGGATTGAGAACTTGGTGCAGACATTGAGGGAGGCATTGGGCTTCTTAAAAAATTTTTTGGTAATTGAAAAGTATCCTCACGATTTTATAACTATCAGGATAGAATTAAGGGTGTAACCTGAGGTTAATAGAGATGTGGTCCTTTGGCCTGGCCCGTAGCCCCCCCCCCCGCCACACGAAAAAAATCTTGGTGCAGACATTGAGGGAGGCATTGGGCTTCTTAAAAAAGATATTTGAGGATTGAGAACTTGGTGCAGACATTGAGGGAGGCATTGGGCTTCTTAAAAATTTTTTTTGGGTAATTGAAAAGTATCCTCACGATTTTATAACTATCAGGATAGAATTATGGGTGTAACCTGAGGGGTTAATAGAGATGTGGTCCTTTGGACAGGCCCGTAGCCTCCCCCCCCCCCCGCACGAAAAGAATCCTGGCTAATGGCCTAAATGACAAAAGTGGACAAAAGATACCAACACCCTCAAACAAAAGTCAAACCCTTCTTTACTTGTTTGGGTAATTTCCAGCTGATGAGTAAGACTGCTGCCTAGGACTATTATTTATATTAGAAGAGGCACTAGAAGATTGGTTGTTTAAAAGAAGTTCCAACACAGCACTTGACGGTTGTTGCTGCGGGACTTGACCTACTGAATTTGGTCCATGTTGACTATTTAGTCGTTGCTGAGGTGGAGGTTGTGAGGAAGGATGGCCAATTGAAGGAGATGCTGTTGTGAGACCGTTTAACATCTTTAAAAAGATTAAAAATAAACGGGGAAAGTGGCAGAAGATTAATAAGTTGGAGGCACGCGGAGCGTTAGTTGTTCGACTTTTGGGATTCGGAGCTCGAAAAATTTTTAGAATCAACTCGGAGTATTTTTTCTTCCCAAACTTTTATTATGGAAGGGCTTACGCAGTGTTCTCTTGCTTCTAAAAATCGGGAAAGGTATGTGCTTTAAACTTTTCAGAGGTTGAAGGCTCCACATTCAACTTTTCTTCGAGGGCCTCCAAATTTGCTACGTTTCTGGACAGTGAAAAAAAGAGGGGAAGCTTAGCCCAAGGGCATAACTCGCACCTTAATGTCATTGTTTTTGATGGAAACGATGAATAAACTAAACAAAACATTTCCTATCCACCCCCGCTATGTTCATGTCAGAAGGAGAAATTTCTGCTTCGCTATTGTTCTGGGGACTTTCTTAACTTTATTTTTTTAATATTACTTTTTTTATTTATTTTATTTCAGAATGTTACCCCTATACCCTTTTTCATCCATCTTTAATTTCTCTCTCAAAGCCCTCAGAGAGAAGAGAAATCCCCCCTCAACTAGGATTGTTGGTTCTTGGAAAATCCTCAGATATCCGGAACCACACCGAAAAATCCTCGGTTCTTCTGCTACGAACCGACCCCCTACCCCCAACAAACAAACCTTTCGAGTGATTCCCCTTAAACAATTAAAAATAAAATACCGGTCCATTATGAACAGGATTACTAGTAGAACTACACGATGGAGCAGAAGACTGAACAGAATGGGAAGATTGTTGTGTTGATTGTTGTTGTGAATCGACAGGATCAAGCTTGTCAAGTTCACTAAACCCATCCAAATCCATTTCATCGTCAAAGCTTGGTTGCGAAGCCATTTTTCTTTTACGTTCAGTAGAATGTTCTTCCATCGTTTTATCTTCACTTGAAGTCATTTTAACACAAGTTTACAATTTAAAATATAAGAAAATGCTTTTGCAGCGCATGTGCAAAAAGTGGATGATAGGCACTAACACTCCTTCAACTCTTTCTTTGTAAAATATTTTTAACTATGAAAGAAAAGTTGTTAGAAAATGTTCATACAATCAAAGAGAACCCACGTCTTAAGTTTTTCTTGAATACAGTAACCGATCGATTTTCAAGAGGTATACGGTAACTGATCGATTTTCGGTACAAACTAAAGTTGAAACGTCGAGTAGTCTGCAATCTCTAGCTATACCAGATTCAGAAAGATCAGAATCAGAAAAACAAAAAAATTTTCTGAACCCTAAGAAAATCAGACCAAAAAAAATCTAGGCCAGCAAGACAAGAGAATCTCGAAAAAAAAATATAACCGTAATGGCGCCCATGCAAAGACTAGAAAGGGAAAATGATTTTTAATGAGAGAATGCAATGAATATGAAGGATGAGGGAAATAAGAAGAGAGATATATAGTGGGGAGTGTGTGTACACCACGCGAAAAGAAGCTTTCTCTCTCTTTTTATTTTTCTCTGTTATTTAACGTTAAAATTTTGCACATCAATATAGTGTTACTGTATAGCCGCCTTTTTAAACATTTTTTGAGTGGAACTTTTTTTTTCAACTCATTTGAGTTTTTTAAAATGAAGTTTGAAAATTTTTTTGAAAATTTGAAAAAATTAAAAATTTTCAAAAATTTTTTGAGGTTTAAAATTCAGGTTCAACAAATGGACTTTTTGTTTAAAAAATTAAATCTAACCTTAAAATTTTCAAAATTTTCGCCTGTAGCGCAAAAAAGGTGAATTCAATGGACTAAAGAAAGAAATAATCTTGATGTCAAGACAGTCAAAGCATTGTTGCTTGTAACTGTTAATTTTAACTTGACTTGCTTATTATTAGACATGCACAAAATTCTCACTCAGTGGAAACAATAAACAAATCCACTGATATTCCACTCAAGCCTTCCAACCCCTCGATTTGATTTCTTCACAGATTCTTCCTTCTTTGCCCTGCAGGCAAAATTTTTTAGAATTTTGAATATCCGGATCAGGGATGAGCGCAAGAGACAATCTCAAAAAACGCAAAACGCAACGCAAGGCCAAAATTTAACGCAAATAACGCAAAACGCAACAACGCAAAATTGGGAAAAAAAATTTTTAAATTAAGTATCAGACATTTTTCAGTAAAAAATTGGTGTATTACTATAAATCAGCGAGTCCTAATTGATTTAGTGATACATGTAAGTTGGATGGGTAATGTTTTGGAGAGAGATAAAGGATCTAGAGGGATTATGAAGGATATAAGAGAATTTAGAAGGATCAAGGGGTTTAACGAAGTGGTGGGGGATTACGGAGATTTCATGTAATTTGGAGCGATCAAGGAAATTTAAAAAAATACCATGGGATTACTGAAGGAGATCGGGGGAGTTAGGGAGATAACGGAGGATAAAGGACTATCTGTATTTGTAAATTGATTCCGGGGATATCAGGTGATTTGGAGGATAACTTAAGATCTGAGCTCCAGATACTGAACCGATATTTTCTGAAAAACAGGTATTTAAATACCCTACTTTTAGCGCCGCAGGCAAAAATTTTGAGAATTTTGGAAAGCGAAGCTAGATTTCTTCCAATTTTTGCCCTCAGATTAGAAGGATAACAGGGATTTGAGCATATAGTAGGTATAACAGTTGAAGAGATACAGCAGGATATCTCTACAAACCCCCGATATCTTTTTAAATCAACCTTAATCACAATAAATCGACCGATAGTCTTCTATCCTCTCAGTTCCGCCGATATTTCCCACTTAGCCACTTTATCCCTCTTCCATTTTCAGCGCCACAGGCGAAAATTTTAAGAATTTTGGAAGGCTAAGTAGCCAGATTTCTTCCTTTTTCTGCGCCGCATGCGAAAATTTTGAGAAATTTGGAAAGATAAGAAGCCAGATTTTTCCAATTTTGTCCTCAGATTGGGTATATTTTTTGCGTTAATTTCATCGAAAATAACGCAAAACGCAAAAAATAGCCAAAATTTAACGCAAATAACGCAAAACGCAAAACGCAATGCGCTCACCCCTGATCCGGATCCATATCCGAACTTAAAATTTCTGGATATCCAGCCTTTTTTCGGATCCAAATATCCGAATCCGATAACCCTATTGGTTACTTTACCGGCAACCGAGTTCTCATGATACGTGCCCAGTGGCCACCCTGTTGAATTCTTCCCTTTTTACTCCTAATAAAAAATAAATTTAGGGAGAAAAGTGTTGTCGTTTTATTGAAAATCTTCAAATTTCCAATATTTTCATTATAAGATACCCTCAATATAAGATACATCTCTAGTTAAGATACACCTCACTAAATATAAGGTACGATTTTCAGACCTAAGGGTGTATCTTATAATGGAGGTTTTTAATTTTTTAAGACAAACAAAAATATTTTAATTTTTTTGGATTTTCTTCCCTTTTTCCTGTAATCTTTCTTCTTTAGATATTTTCTTTTTATTCCAAGCATTTGCATAAATTTGCCAAGTCTTTAAAAGCAAAAAAAATTAAGATTAAAAATAAATAAATGAAGGATAGTGTGTATTTATTTATGTACATCTTTTTGGCATTTTGGAAAAAAGAAAAGAATTTTTGAGAAAATATTTTCTCTTTATTTAATGGATATTGGGGATATCCCCCCCTCCCCTAAGGCGAAAAATTGACTCTTTAAATAGAGGTATTTTAAATAGAGGTAATGTAACTGAGAAGGTATTTACCCTCTATATAAGATAACCTTCACATCCAATGACCACACAAAATTTTAAAACGTCTCTTAAATGGAGGGTGTATTTAGTATTGAGGGTATCTTATAATAAGATCCCAAAATACTCTCCTTTTTAGATAACCTCTATTTAAAATACGTTTTATTAAAATTTGAAGGAGGGGGGAAGCTGTTTAAATTTTACTTGTCTACTTTTGTTGGCCACCATCGTTCGTACATATGTAAATCCTTTTTGTTTTTTAAATTTAAATCAGATTTGAATAAACAAAACGCCTTTATATTTGGGTTTATTTTATTAAATTTTTAAGGCTTTTTAAAATTTTCATTTCTTTTATTCGTGTGAGGGAGGGGGAGGCCTCTTCCCATCGTTTTCGGAATCCCAATTTCCAAAATGGGAATTTTATAATTTATGACGGCATTAACCACTGCGTAACAAAAAGACTGGAAGGATACCCCTGTTTTTTCAGTGCCCATTTCAGTTAAGACTTTTTCAATGAGTTATGTCGAAAAAACAGGGTGCCTTATATAAAATTGGGGCTGAAAAATTTTGTATATAAAATGAGGTGTATATAAAATCGAGGGGTATCACTCTCCCCAATACCACACAAAAAGTATGCTAAACTGTGTTGGGATTCGATATTTTATAGTATAAATGCATATCAGAATTAAGTCAAGTTTAGAACCTGAATTTAAATCAGAATTATTTTATTTCAGAATTTAATCGAAATCTATGTCAATGTTGTAAAATTGGCTGACGCTTACTTAGCCGCGCTCAGTTAACCCCAACCTCTTTGACTATAGAACTTGATCTTTTTTTGATATATATCCCCCCCCCCATTTTCATTTCTATATTAATGACTTTTTTTAATAACTTTTTAAATAGTCAATTTTATGTTTCTTCTCTTTTTTCAATTTTTACCTCTCGCTTTTAATACTTAAAAAAATATTTTTAGCTTTCCCCCTCTTTTCTTCTTCATTTTCTCCCCTTTAGGCTTTTCCCCCCTTTTCGCAACAAATAAAAAAAAAAAGAAGATTAAAAATAATAAAAAAAACTACTCAAATTTCCCAACAAATTTTTGTGTTTTTCACTTTTTTAAAAAATATTTTTTAATAAAATATATTCTCAAGTATGCCAATCAATCTCTCTCTTTTTTTGAAAGGGATTTTAAAAAGATTTTTTAATCCTTTTTAAATTCTCTTTTTTCGCACTCAATTCAATTAATCATAATCCTCTACTTTCAACAACTAGATACCTATGTAGTAGAACATACAACTTGTATTTTAAATCAGAATTATTTAAATATCAGAATTTAAACAAAAATTTCAAACCAGAATTATTTTTTTAATTTTAATTAATATCAGAAAAAATCAGAATTATATGTATTTATACACATCAATATTTAAGTCAAAATTATAGTAAGTTTAATTTAAATCAGAATTTATTTCAGAATTATTTAATTATTTTTTAATCCAATGAAGTATAAATTCTGAAATAATTTTTATTTAAATTAAAGTTGGTAACCTTCATTTAAATTATGCTATTTATATAATTTTGGTGGTATCACGACTTTTGCGCCGAGAACATTTGCGCCGCGACTTATGCGCCGCGACTTTTGCGCCGCGACTTCTGCGCCGGGACTTTTGCGCCGCGACATTTGCGCCGCCATTATTTTAAAAAAATAAAATAATAACTACAATCGGACCTTACCCCTTGGGTTTAAAAAATTATACAGGAAATGAAGGAAGTTCAGGAAGTACAATGGTGGTACGGTATCTGCTGAATTAGGTCTGGGTCATAAAAGTAGGATGCACTATAGTGTAGGGTAGTCGGATACGGATATCCGAAGATTTCCAATTATCCTCAACCCTAGTATAGTGAGGTCTGGCTGTAGTTATTCATATATTTTTAATAATAGTGGCGGCGCAAAAGTCGCCCGGCGCAATAGTCGCGGCGCAAAAGTCCCCCGGCGCAAAAGTCGCTCGGCGCATAAGTCGCGGCGCAAAAGTCGCGGCGCAAGAGTCGCGGCGCAAATGTTCTCGGCGCAAAAGTCACGTAACCATTTTGGTTTACCTAAATTCAATTTCTAATTCTGATTTAATTTCTTTAAATTTTCACTCATACATTAATGTATTTCTATGTATTTCCTTTTAATTACCCTCGAAATTAAATTATATATTTTATTTAAAAAATTTAAACTTTTATTTTTAAATTTATTGTTGTTTAAAGATTTATTTGTCTGTTTATCTTTTCCCATCTAATTTTAAATAACAATTAAAAACTTTGTTATTGAAGTAAATTGGATGTGTTAATGTTTAGGCAGGTCTCCCCCTAAATATCAACTTTTATAGAGAAGAATTACCTCAGAGACATTTATTTTATTAAAAACGTTTCTGTGCCTTTAAACTTGAATTTTATTTTAGACCCGCCCGTGTGCATATTTTATATATTTCAGAATACAAGATTATTTTATTTCAGAATTTAAACTCGAATTTTAAATCAGAATTTATATTTTAGAATTATTATCGTCAAAAATATTTGAATCAGAATTATTTTTCAGAATTAAAAGGATTAGTTAAACATTTATTGTTTTCTTCTTTAATTTTTAATTTAATTCCACAATTATTCCAGCAATTATTTTTATTAAGCCAAAATATCTCAGAAAAATTCTTTTTTCAGCGCCAGAACAGCCCCAAATTACTTTGTTTTAAAGTCCAAATTCTTCTAAAATTTATGGAAGCTTTTCGCTTTTCGTAAAAAATAAAACAATTGTCAAATAAATACTTTAGAAAATCTTCCAAAAAAAATATTTTTTTATTTTATTTATTTATTTCTCTCTCACAAATCACTCTTTTCTCGCTTTTAACATTTTTAACCCCCACAAACAAACAAAATTTTTTTTTATTTTTTAAATGACTGCCGGTCCACATTTTTTCTAACAAATAAATATTCTCATTATTTTTCTAAAATTTTAATCTTTTCTTTTAATTTTTTTGTTATTTTTCATTGTTTTCGTTCTCTCGTTAATAAAAACATTTTTTTGTTTAAATTAATTTCTGGTTTATATATTTAATTTAAACTTGAATTTTTGTTTAAATGTTTAAATCAGAATTAAAATTTATTTAATAATTTATATTTCAGAATTTAAACCTAAATTTTATATCAGAAAAACCAGAATTATATATCAGAATTTAAGTCAGAGGTTGATTTTGATCTGATTTTATATCAGAATTAAATACAAGTTTAAGTTAAACTTTGAATTTAAACCGGAATTTATTTAGTAGAACAATCCACCCACTAACCCCTAACCCCTTTAATATTTTAAATTTCTATTTTTCTTTAATTCTTTTTTTTGAATAAAAATGTTTAAATAATTACTATTTAATTGCTTTTATCTTTTAATTTTTTAAAATTTTATTCTTTGTATTTTTAAACAATAATTTCAAAAAATATAAAATATTATATAATTGTCCTTTATTCAAATAAAATTTTTTAATTTTTAGTGATTTCAAACGAAAATTAATTTTTTAATTTTTTTCCTATTAATTGTTTTTTAAATACAAAAATATTTTTAATTATTATTTTTCTTATTTCTTACTTTAATAACATTAATTTTATTTTTTTGGCTATTTTAACAATAAAAATATTCTTTGCCGTTTTAACTTTTATTTTTTTAAATGTCTCTAGGGATTTAAAGATTTAAAAAAATCAAAAAATTTTCTAATGCCAATTTAAAAAACTATTAATTTTTACCTTAAGTCCATATACCTTAAATATATTATACATATAATATAAATCTCCGGTATCTCCAAAAAATTTTTTATGTCATTTAATTTAAAAAAAATCTTAATTTTTGGCAATAAAATTAACTACTTCCAAAATATCACCACTAATATGTAGTGGTGATCTTTAGGGTTTTATTGAGAAATGCTCTAATTTAAATCAGAATTTAAACTTTAATTCTAAATCAGATATCAAAAATTCTAGTATAACCCTAAAGATCACCACTAACTGGAAAATATTTTTGGTGTGTTTTACCTTTATTTTTAACCAAAAATTAAAAATTTTAATTTAAAGATTTTTAAATTTTTAAATTGATTATTTTTAATGATTTTTGAAAATATTTTTGATGTAAAGGAAAAAATAAATTTAATTAAAAAATTATTTCCTTTAAAAATATTTAACGAATAGATTGCCTCTAGCAATTTAAAGAGGACAACAAAGCCTCTTGAGGGTAGGACGTGGGAAGTGTTTTGTTTCTTTTTTTTTCTTATTTTTATTTTATTTGTTAGTAAAAGTTTTAGCTCTTCATTTATTTTTATTTTTTTATTTTTTTCAATATAAAACAAAATATCCCAATTTTTTTATTAATTATTTTTTAATTATCTTTCCGTCTTTCCGTTTTAAATTTATTTTTACACTTTGGTGATTCCCTCTGCCTTATTATTTTTGTTTTTTTAAATTTATATCAAAATATGACATAATGTCCCAATTAATTTTTAAAATTATTTTTCTTTCTAAAGGCGTGGTTTTAAGACGTATAAATATAATGGAAGAAAGGGGAGAAGCTACTCGACTATAAAGTCTATTAATTAATTTTAAAAAGGTATGCTGATGAAAGTCATCGCCCCAGTAACAACTCTCAGTCGATAGGCATTTGAATCTTGTAATAACTGCCAGAACCCTGAACTTTTGATAATTCATTTGGATATAGAACCTACATACATAAATCCTTTTCAGCCTCTATAATAAAAAAACGCCAAAAAGGGAAATTTTGCAAAAGAATTCAACGAAATGCGAAAAAGATTTGTGAATAGGCTAACTATCAATTAAATACCTAATGGCCATATTTCTCAAATAGAGGTTTAAGTGCTAAATAAACTTCCTCATGTATACCCTTTAAAAAGACAAAGGAACGATATTTTCCCTAAATTTAAACACTCCTTCAATTATATTTTAAATAAAAAAATTTTTTTTAAAGATTTTATCTTCAAAAAAAGGAAATTGCTTTTAAAAGGAATTTAAGGGCAATGCCGAGAATTTTACAAAAAAAAGTTTTCTTTACTTCTTCTATAATAACTCCTGCTGAGATTAACTTTAAAATAAATGTAAAAATAGGCAAAAAAGTTCTGTGACTTTTGCCGGAATTTGGCAATTATCTTTGAAAAATAAAATATCCTTTTTTAGAAAATTGAATAAAAAGAGCAATTTTGTGTTGTTTGAACACAAAATTGCTTATTTTAATATTTTTTAAGAAATGTATTTATTTATTTAAAGATTGTCTAATGCTACGGTTACATAAAAATCGCGCGCGTCTTGCGACAGAAAAGATAATGGAAAAAGAGGAGACAAAATCGCGCGCGATTTTGTCTCTCATCATTTTGCATGCTATTTTCTGTCGCAAAACGCAAAGCGACTTTTATGTAACCACAGCATAAGTGTGTTAAATTAGTGGAGAATTTAAAAAATATATAGTGAGGAATAAAAAAATATTTGAAATTGTCCCTCTTATATTTGCGTAGTTACACTCCTTCAATTATATTTTGAAATTGTCCCGTTTTAAGTTTTAATTATTATTTTACAAACAACAAGCTTATAAAAATCACATTTTGATTTTACACTCTTATGCCGCGCTTACATAAAAAGCGTCTTGCGTTTTGCGGGAGAAAATAGTAGGGAAAAATAAGAGAGAAAAAACGCCGGTTTTTTTTCTCTCTTATTTTTCCCTACTATTTTCTCCCGCAAAACGCAAGACGCTTTTTATGTAAGCGCGGCATTACATCATATTTTTCCGGAAAGTTTATTTCCGTATTTTAACAGTTAACTAGTAACTACCCAAATATAAGAGGGACAATTTCAAATATTTTTTTTTATTCTTCACTACATATTTTTTAATTCTCTACTAATTTAACACACAAAGTTCAAAAATTCTTTTTTCTTTGTTTACTTTAATTGTTTAAATATTTACTAAATAGTAACATTTTTGCAAGGCTTTTTCCAATTTTAAATCTTTTTTTATTTGTTTAAAAGCTATAAAATAAATTCTTTTTTTTTCGTTCATTTATTTTCTCATTCAACAAAAAGATTCTCTTTTCTTTTTTAATTTCCGTTTGAGAAATTTATTTTATTTTTTTTTGATTATTTTTTAAATAAAATTAAGATTAAAAATTGAGAGCTTAAAATTAAAAAAAAAGGGGGGGGGGGAATTTTAATTTTAAATTTTCCGGATTTTTAATAGAATCCAAAGATTTCCAACTATCCGCCAACCTGACTAAAGAATTCTCTTATTTTTAAATATTATTTTTCCGGAAAAAGTTTCCGGAATTTGTCAGACAAATTGGAGAGACAATAAAATTATGAGAAACAATAATAACTTAATAGAGATACAATTAATTAAATATTTTTTCGGGAAGTGTATTTTCCAGTTAATCTCTCTTATAGTAAACCTACAAATATACTTGGACAGAAATAATACATATACATAATTATTTTTTGAAGCCATAAATTAAAAAATTTAATAAAAAATATTTTTCTTTTTCTTACCAAACTTTTTTATAAAAATTTAAAAATATTATTTTTTTAATTTTTGGCTTTAAATAATAATTATTTTTACATTTTTTTAGATTTATTTTTTGTGACTCATTTTTCTTTTGTCCTTTTAAAATAAAATTTTTTAGAATTCTTTTTCCTTTTTATTTAAAAAATTAATTTTAAAAATTTTTACATTTAAAATTAAAAAAAAAGAATTTTCACTACAGTCATCCACAATTGTGAATATTGTACAATCTCGATAGCAAATCTCCTAATAGCGCTTCTTATTCTTTACTACGTCTGCGCAATTCGGTCCCAAACTAAAAGTCGTGATATCGAGATTGACTGTACTCCTTCAGGGTCCAAAAATCTTATCTTAAATGAGGTATGATTTTAAATCGGGGATATCTTTAAGATTGCTATCCTTCCCATCAGTCAAAACCAACTTTTAAAACACTTGTTTGTTAGACAGCTCCCCTCTCCCAATGGCCAATCAAATTTAAATGAGTGTACGTACAATAGATATTTTTATACAGAACGTTGACTTTAAAATATTTTATTTATTAAAAGAAAGTATCATTTCCATCATAAAATGTCCTTAATTCAACAAATATAAATGTCAATTTACCCTTTAATAATTTTGTTTATTGCCAAAATGCCAATCTTTTTTATGTTTATTTTTCACTTTTTTTGCTTTTCAACTTGACAAAAAAATTTTTTCTAAACAATTTAATAAACCTCTCCACACCCCTTAAAAGCCATTTTTAATATTTCCTCTTAGAAAATTTTCCGCTTTTTGATTTTCTCAAAAACTTTTTAAATGGACACCCTCCTGTGATTTTCTCTCTTTTTTTCTCTTTCAATTTCCCCACATTCTCTCAGGATAAACCACCGTCCTGACAAAACACCCCATATCGATAGTACGGTATGAAATTTCGATCACTAGTAAAATACACCGTCCAGTTTTGCTTAGAACAAATTTTAAAATAAAATTTAAAGGGTTGAAGTATTGTCTGTAAAGCTTATAGCTATTTAATTCCTAAAGCTATGCATGAGGCGGAATGGTGTCTCAACGGTATTTTGTCGGACGGTGTCTACAAGAATTATAAGTACTCCCACCCCCCTCCCCTTTTTAAAAACCAATTTACATATTTCCCCCTTACATATTTTTTAATATCCATAACAACTTGTATATTTCCTCAATTTATTTTTTTGCCATTTTTCAATTTATTTTTATGGCTATTAAATTTTCGGAAAATATTTTTTTATTAGATTAACACCTTATTTCGTCTTATATTTTTATTTATTTTCTCCAAAAAATTTTTAAAGAAAGTTTTTGAGGCACATAAATACTTGTCCTTTTATTTTTGTTGTTGCTTTTTCCCGGTATTTCTTTCAATAATTATTTATTTTTCTCGTCCTTTTATTTCCTTCTCGCTTTTCATATATGCGCGAAAAATGCAACAAATATATGCTAAATAAATTTTAATAAATTAGAGAAATAAATAATAGAGAGTATTATTAGATATTACCTAATAAAAATTACAAAACTTTCCGGAAGAAAAATCCGGAAAATACAAACAAAATAAGTAGTTTCTGGAAAAGAGATTAGGTATGTATAACCAACCTGATAATAGAGAATATCTTTCCGGAAACTACAAGTACATTTCCAAAAAGTTGCTTATTTAATTATACTAATATTTAAATATATAGATGTAGATGTATGTATTTTCCGAAAAGTAAAAATACTTTGTACTTATGTATATATATTGTATACTAAATATAATATAGTCAAGAATGTTACGAATTATTTAAATTATTAATTATAAAAATATAAACAATAAAAATTTACATACATAAATCTATTCAATGCTTTGTTCTTCATACTTGGTCGCATCCACAGTTCCAAATGTACTAATAAACCCTTGTTAGTTAAACAAAAGGGAGTCTCTTTTATTTTTATTTCTCTTGAAGGGAAAGACATTTTGATGATTTTGGTTATTCTTTTACCTTTGTAAAAATTGTTATATTAATTACAATATTACATAGGTATTTTTATTTATATTCGCTATCACTTAATATAAAATAAAAATATTGTCTCTATTAAAAACATTAGTCTCTCATTATATATTTCCGGAAATAAAACCGATCATCTTTTTACTCTCCTTTCCGATTGACTATTTTTTATTTATTTTTAGTCTCTCTTATTAATATACAGTCTCTCGCTATTTTTCCGGAAATATATCTTCCGGTTGTTTATTTTTATTTTTCTCTTTTCCGGTTTTCTCTCTTATTATTTGCACTATTTAAGTGCATTTCTTTTCCTTGTCATTCATTTTTAATTAATTATTTGTTGCATTTTATGCGCGAATGTAAAAGAATGTAAAGAGAGTGTGAATATTTCAAACAAATATTTCAACAACATTCAGCTTTGTCAGTATATATTGTTTTAAATAAAAACACAAACAAATTATATATATAAGAGGATTTAAATTTAAGATAAAAACTAAACTAACTCCACCTTCTGACCTTTTTTGAAACTTGGGTTTGTTCAAAAATCTAGTAGTACTCCAAGATCTTACAATTAGACTCTACTTAATATACAACAAAATATATGCAACACATCAATGTATTGCTTGGAGGATGTTTATGATTTTGGACGTTGGATGGTCTTTTCTAACCTTCTATAACAGTTCAGATCTCAATTTCTATTGTACTTTTAAAGTTGATTAGCCGTTGGGTGAGGAGATTTGTCTAGGCGTTACTTTCAATTTTATGTACACCTTTTAGTTTTACGCACAATTTTCATTCCCAAGGGTGTACGCACAATCGAGGTTCGACCAACTAACCACTCCATTAATTAATATATTTATCATATGTTTAAATTTTCCTTTTATGGCATTAAAAAATTTACACATTTTTTATAAAATTATGCCAATTAAATATTTGACATTCCTTCCACTCCTTTCTTTCCTCTATTTCCGCTTATTTCATTATTATTTTTTGTTCGCAACTCTTCCTATCTTTCCCCCCCCCCCCCCTCCCCCCAACTTCACACCTTCCCCCTATTTTTTTACTTTTTCAACTCGTCATTTGTTATTGGCACAAAATCAATATACCCACAAGAGTTGGCTTCATTTGTATTTTATATACCCGAGAGTGATGGCAGCTGTTTCGCGCCTCCCTTCCTTTCATATATCCCTTCCTTTTGAGGGGCGCGACATTTGCGATCCTGACATTTGTGAAACAAGGGGAAGTGAAAATTAAAATTTCAAAAGATTTTTATTTTAGGAACTTTGAATCTCGGACAGACAGACAGACTTGACCCTTTTTAAATTTTTTGATTTTTGACCCTTTTTAAATTCGGTCAAGACAGTTTGTTTGCAAATGACTGTGCTCATTTGTCGTTCTCTTCTCTCCCTCTTTCCCCTAACTTTCCTATCTCCCTTTCCTTTCCTCTTCACGTCCCTTTCCTCTTCCTAATACCCAACTCCTCTTCCAACTCTTCTTCCAATTCCCCTTCAAAAACTCCCCCCCCCTTCCCCCTTATTGTCAGCCAACTTTCAAAAAATATGAAATAGGGGCATTCCCCTCTTCCCTTTTTTTACTCTTTTTTCTTTAGGCGTTCCTTTTTGGCGGCGCGCATTTTACCCCAAAAAGAAAGAAAAAAAAGAGAAAGGTACTAAAAAGTATCCGATAATCCGCCGGCTGTCCATTGCACGCATACAAACAATTAATTTGTCAGTATCTCCAATCCCTTTTTTTATAAAAAAAAATTATTGGCTTAAGAAAATGCCAAACAAGAAAAAATACCACATATTGTTTGCATAATTTTTTTTTATAAAATAATTATTTTTATTTTATTATTTAAATTTCCCTCAAGGAAATGCTTGCTCTGATTTTAATTGTTTTTTTCTTTTTTTTTTGAAGCTATTTTTGACATTTTAATTTTTAAAGGGTTAATAAACATATGAGGGCCTAACACCCTTAGGGCTGAAGAATCCAATCTTATAATGAGGTGTATTGTAATTAGAGTGTATATTTACTTTGGAAGCTCCCCTCCAAACTTTTTAAAAATAGAGGTGTATCTACTATTGGGGGTATCTTATAGTGAGGTTCGTATATCCAAACCAGTCAGACGTCTGGAAGTTTACAAATTAGACGAACTCGCTGACAAAAAGTGGATAAATTTTTTTAATGAACTACAACTCAAATATTACTCCCCTCGATAAATCAAAAACGAACTCACCAATCACTCCGACAAATTTACTGTAGATGCTTCCCTCTGTATACTTTTTTGTAAAAGATTTTTAGCTTAGCTTAGGTCCCCCCCCCTCCCCCTCCAAATTAATTAATTAATTCCCTCTCTAATTTTTCTACAAAAATAAATTATTAAAATCCCAGCACATATTTATTTGACATATTAACGATCTCCCTCTCCCTCTCCCCCCCCCCTCCCCTCCAATCCTTGCAACCCCCAAAAATCTTTTTTTGGTCTTATTATCTAGTTAATTCCCTTAGGCATTCATTGTCGCGTATTGAAATCATCTTTGGCCTTTTTTTAAATTTCTAAATTTAGGTTGTTCTCTAAACTTTTTTGTAAAAAATTTATTTTATTTTTTTAATGTTCTTTTATTTAAATAAATAAAAAAAAGAAATTCATCAAATGAGACAACGACCACCCCCATATTTACAACAACAAAACAAAGATAATTATGAGGATATGTTGCTTCCCTCTGTATATTCAACAGATATGTCGGTGGTTGAGGCAAGTAAATGAAAGGAAATATAATCGGTCCCCACTATAAGATACCACCCAATACAGTGGACCTCATTATAAGAGACTCCAATACAGACTCGGATCTCGATTGTACATTCACCCGAAGTTGACTGGTGCTGGTAGTAACAATGCTAACTATCTGCATATAAATCGCTAGCTGCAAATAAAAAAATCCGTAGCTGCAGCTACCTATCCTTAGCATTGTTACTACGGATTTTATCTGCAGATTTTTTTATCTGCAGCTATGTCGCTACGGATTAAAATCCTTAGCATTGTTACTACCAGCATAGGTGAGGGGAGCTATACAATCTACCGACTGTAATTACACCTCTATTTTTGTTTGGCCACTAGCTTTTTACCCCATATTTACACCTCCTCATTATTTGATTTTCATGTCTAAGGTTGTATATCCTATAGTGAGGTCTAACTGCAATTTTTATTTTCATATTTCTCCTATAAGTAACTTAACAATAAATATATATTTTTCCTTAAAAATATATTTTGTATTTATTCCCTCCCCTTTTTAAGCAGCAGAAAAATTCTTTTTCCAATTAAATAGCTTAAAGACACGAAAAAAAAAGAATTTATTTTAAAAATTAGAAAAGTAGTTGTTATTATTGATGACCTTTCAATTTTAATTAAGAGAAGATGAAAGTTTTTCCAAGAAAAAAAAGTAAAAGGAAGTGGAGAAAATTAAAAAAATAGGAAAAAATAAAAATAAATTTCCTTTTTAAAGTAGACAATAAAATAAAAATATTTTTTTTTCAATTTCTCGAATAATTCTCTCTTATAAAAACACCAAAAACCCCTTCTTTGGATTCGGACTTCCCTACTTTTCCATTCAAGCTAAACACACTACCAACTTAACCACAAACAGCATTACACTCTTTTTTCAAGTTTATTTAATTAATTAAAACACGCAAAACAATTTTGAATAAAATAAATTTAAACTAAAATTTGTGAGGGAATTGTTGTTGTTGTTGTATGTGTGTGTGTTTGTTTGTTTGATTAAGTTGGTAGTATGTACTCTTGGGGGTATTCAATGGAAAAAATAATTTCCTCAATTATTAACTTTTTAAAATGATTTATTAAACATTTCCTTCTTTTAAACTAAAAATTTTTCCTCAAATCATTTTTACGTCAATCACTCAAAACCACAAATCAAGGAATTTTTTTAAAAAGTTTTTTGATCTTTTAAATAAATTATTTTTAATTTTTTTTTATTTCATTTTAAAAATTTGGAAAATTTAAAAAAAATTTTAATTTAATAAAATTTCCTTCTTTTTTCCGCAAAATTTATTTCGGCTCTTGTCTATGTATATTACGCGTCTGATGAAAAGTTTATGCGGTAATAGTTCGGCTGCCCCCCCCCTTTTTTTACGTTTTCCTTGACCATTTTGAATATTGGAAACTTTTTTTGGACGCGTAATCTGGACAAGAGCCTTTAATTTTTATTTGCAAAAAATTTTTTGTTCTATTGTATTCTAATAACCCTCTCTTATTCTCTTTTAACTTTTCTTTTTTTTCAGAAATTCATCTATTCCCCACCAACAACATTATCTTCATTAAACAATTTTGGTTCTTCTTCCCATTTATTTTCCCCTTTTTTGGCTATGGCCGAACCCGAACCTTTGGGTTTATGGCCTGGTTTGGCTATTGGCTCTTTACTTTTTGTGCTTATACTTTTGTGTGTTCTTGGGAATCTGTTGGTTATTTTGGCTATTTTGATAGAGAGGGATTTGAGGTCTAGGCCCCAATATTATTTGATATTTTCTTTGGCTGTGGCTGATTTAATGGTCTGTTTTTAAATTTAAATAAAGTAAAACCTCATTATAAAATACCTCCTTTGGTCTGAAAAATCGTAATTTAAATTGGAGGTATCGCCTAGACAGCCTCCCCTAATCCAGTTCCCCCCCCCCCCTATCTATAAATTTTTTACCATAAGCTGGTTAAAACCTTATTCCTATTTTTATAAGATTTCCCGACTTAACCACAAAAAATACCAATAATGGGTGTCTAGTATTGGGAGTACCCTATATAATTAGGTCGATATACCCAATATTAGTTCATTATAAGGTACAATCTTTTAATTCCCAAGGGTGTATATATTGTAGTGAGCTCTTTCTCTTTAATTATTTTAATTCTTATTTATTTTTAAGGTTGGTCTTTTAATTACCCCTCTTGGTGCTTGGACAACTTTAAGGCAAAAATGGGAAATGGGTGTTACTGTCTGTGATTTTTGGATTAGTGTAGATGGTAGGGGTTTTTTGTCTTTTGATTCTAATCGTCGAGCCAGAGTAGGGCAGTTTTGAGGGTATATTTTGAGGCATAACTTTCTTGATTCTTAATCGATTTAAATAATTATTATATCATTCGAAAGCTCTGAATGTGTGGATTATTTTAACTAACAGGATTGATTTGATCAGGACATCCTACTAAAAGTTACAGCCAGATATGTAAGTGCGCGTAATCGTGTTTTTTGTTCCTTATTTGACTACAATTTTTGTAAGATTGTCTGATAAATCAAATCTGTCAGATAAAATAATCCCCACATCCAGGGCTTTCGATTGATATAAAAATTATTTAAATCCGTTTTGAATCAAAAAATTGTGTATATATATATAGCCTCGAGAAAAATATAACCTCGAGACTGCATGTAATGGAATAATAAAAAATATAATTTAAAGTATTGGTTTGTACTTCTTCAATTCTTCATTTGGTAGCTATAGCTTTAGATCGTTATTGGTCTATAACAAATATTTATTATACTCAAAATCGAACTCCACAACGAATATTTACAATGTTATTTGTTATTTGGGTATTTTCTTTGCTTATTTCTTTAGCACCACAATTTAAATTTTTACATTTGAAAGGTAAATAATTGAATATTTTTTTGATTAAATTTTTCTTTTAAATTTAAGATAAAGGCTTTGTTTCTCGTGTTGAAAACCAAAAAATTTGTCTTATTTCACAGGATATTGCTTATCAGGTGTGATTCTTTTGTCATTTTAACTCATTTCGTTATATTCCTGGGAAATGATCTCCATGGTTAAGTGGAAAAGTTGTTTATAAAAATAGGAGTAAGGTTCGATCCCGTTCAGGGTAGAATAATTTTTTGTTTTCCTAGATGTTTTTGCCACGATTTAAAAAAAAATTATTTCTGTGGTTAAGTGGAAAATTTTTTATAAAATAGGGTGAGAGTTCGAATCCACTCATGGTAGAATAATTTTTTATGAGTTCTCTTTTCCTGTTTTTAATTTCTCGTTCAAATTAAAATATCCTTAGGTATTTTCAACTTCAACTGCCTTTTATATTCCTCTTTGTGCCATAATAATTATTTACTACAAAATTATGAGAGCGGCCAAAAAGCGCTTCCGACGCGAAAGAGATAGAAGAACATTAAATAGAGGAGTGGTTGATGATTCTTCTGTGCCATTAAAAACAAGCAAACAAATGGATTTTGAAGAACAAAATGTTTGTTTTATTTTGAAATTTTATTTTCTTTGGTTAAGTGGGAAAATACTATAAAATAGGGGGAAGGTTCGAATCCGCTTAGGGTAAAATAATTTTTTATTGTTTACTTTCTCAGTTGGAACTGGAGAGGTGAAAACATAGTGAGGTCCTACTTTATTTAATTTTTTATTTTGGAATTTTCGTTTTTTCCTTAAATTGAAAATAGGGAACGTTTCAGTCCCTGGGTCTTATTTTTGAAACACAACTCTTTTAATTCTTGACCGGTCTGACTAATTTTTATATTTATCGAAAGCTCTGAATATGAGGATTATTTTTCTAGCAGGATTGTTCTGATCGAATCATCAAGAAAAGTTACAGCCAGATAAGTGCTGCAAAGGTGATTTTCGATGTTTATCTGCTGTAACTCTTCAAGTGATGATGCTATCGAAATAATCCTGTTAGAAATTCAGATATTTCGATTGGTTTAAAAATTTTACAAATCGGTCAAGAATTAAAAAAGTTATGGTTGAAAATCAGACGTAACTCTTTCTTGTATTTTAGTCTTCACCAACTACACAAAAATATATTGCTACATCGGGTGAAAAAAACAACAATAATTATCCGACAAATTGTTCTTCTCCTATTCTTAATAAACAACAAAATGGAAGACAGTTTTCAGAAAGTAATAACAAGGTAAATTTTAGGAGTATTACCGAATGAGTGGCCCTTTCCGTTATTTTCGCGTTTTTTTATTTAAAAATAGGCATACTGTAACCAGAATAAAATGTCGATTAAGAGGGAATAAATACAAATTTAAAATGACAAAAGAGTAAAAAGAAAATATGACAAAATGTCTGATTTAAAAAAATTTTTAGTCAATCCATGAAACTTCACCAAATAACAACAACAATCCTCCAGAAAAAACAAAAAAGCTTTATTCAAATATAGCAAGTCTAGATATAGAAGAAACAGAATTTAAGGCAAACGAAAATTTTAAAAATGGAATAAATAACAATAAAGTGGAAGAATCTAAACAACAATTAATTAATTTTCCAAAACATTTAAAAAATATTGCAGAGAAGGGAAGGAAAAAAAGAAGTGGGAAAAAAGAATCTGTTGAGACTAGAAGGGAAAGAAAAGCTTGGAGGACGTTGGCTATTATTACTGTAGGTTTTTTGTTTGTATATTTTGGAAGACACTCCGATCCTCCACTCCAATTTTTGAAACAAAATTTAATAATTCTTCAAAGGGAACATTCTTTTGTTGTTGGACTCCTTTCTTTGTTCTTTCCCTCTACCGTCCATTCTGTATAAATTTAACTGGAGAAAGTGAATGTAGACATATACCCCCTTTAATGGAACAAATATTTAATTGGCTAGGTATTTAATTTTAAATTAATTAATTAATTTAAAATCTTTTTAAAAAAGGTTATTTAAATTCTGCATTAAATCCAATTATTTATACAATATTTTCTCTTGATTTTAGAATGGCTTTTAAAAGAATTTTAAAGAAGGCGCTATTTTTTTCTAAACGATAAATTTTTAAAAATTTAAAAAATAAACGGGTTATTCTAATACAAAAATAAAAGAAATACAGTCAAAACATCATTAAAAGGTATCACTCTTAAGGCAGAAAATATACCACCTATACATATAATATAAATACTTTTCAAAGCTTTTGAAAATTTTTAAACCAAACCACCTCTATTAAAGATACGTTTCTTAAATTTGGTTGATCGGGCACTTAGAATTTAAACAGCCTCTCAAGGGTGTTTTGACTGTATTTCTAGATATATTATTTATATAAATTGCTAATCAATGCCAATACTTAAAAACAGATTTTTATTTTATTTGCATAAATTTTTATTTAAAAATTTTACAAAATTTTGGTATTTTAATATTTACAAATATATTAAATATACCCGAAAAATTGGTCAGAAAAATGCTAGAGCGATCCCAGAAAAATTTTTAAGAAGTTTTGGGGGTAATTTTTATTCAGTTTTTTTTTAAATTTCTCTTGGTATCGCTCTTAAAAATACAGTCTGACAATCAGATGTACAAAACCCCCCATGCAGAAAAATTCACTCGTACAACACCCATCTTCGTTCAGAAAAAAATTAACGTTAAGCGAGATTTACTTAAAAATGAGGTTTAATCTCGCTTGAAAAAGACTATCGTTAAGGTGAATTGTACAAGCGCGGCTAAACAATATGTAAAATACTAGATACTATATGATTGCTGGAATAAAATAATAAATTTTTTAGGATTTTTGTTTGTTTGTTTGTGGCACTTTGAAAATTATAAATATATAAAATGTCAATTTATAAAATTTTTTGTCTTTCACGTGTCGGTAACTGTACCATTATTATTATCAGAAGGTTGAGGAGAATTAATTAAAGGCGAATCAATGCTGTCGTTTATTTCCTAAAAAATTTTTTTACTTTTCAATTAGACACTTTTTCTTTCATGTTAGGACAAACACACTGTCCATATATTATAGTAAAAAAGAAATACCGTCAATTTCGCTTGGAGAAAACAAATTCTTAAATAAAATTTTTAGGCATAGGGGTACTAACCAAGACCTAATATAGCCTTCTAGTCTAAAGACATTAAGACAAAACAATACCGACATAAATCGAATTTATTATCTCTAAAAGTGGACGGTGTTTTACTCTACTCCCCTGACGGTATTAGATCGGACGGTGTTTTGCCCCAATCCTCTTCCGAATTTGGCAATTTTCCGGTTCTTTTTTATTAAAAAATCTTTAATTCACTAAATTCAATCTTTCGCCCAGGCCAAAACTTCTTTTTAATTTAAGAAAAAACACACCTGTGCCATTCTCCTGCATTGCCTCACAACCACAAAACCAATAATCAGAGAAAAACAAAAACTTCCAAAAAGTAACAGAACCCAACCAAAAATATAAGCATAAAAAATAATTTTAATTGGAATTTGAAGTTGTTCTCTTGTTTTAGAGTCAATAATTGCACTTTCATTAATCCAAATAATTGGAACTATTAAATCACGCATATTACGAGTTATGCTGTTAAAAAAATATTTTTTATTGAATGTAAATTTAAAAAAATTATTTGCCCTGCTCGAGGTAAAATATTTTTTTCAGATGTTTGTGCCATGAGAAAACGATTTCTGTAGTTAAGTGGGAAAATTTTTAAAAATAAGGTGAAAGTTCGGACCAGCGAGAGGTAAAATGATTTTTTTCTTGTGTATTTCCCACTTTTAATTAAAGAGGTGACACTCTGTAGCCGTTAATTTTTTATTGTGAAATTCCAAATTTTTGCCTCTAAGTTAAGGATAGTGCACGTTTCAGTCCCTAAGTCTTAATTATTTAAATCAGTTAAATGATTTAAATAATTAAATATGACCCAAAATACGGCCTCAAGACTGAAACGACTCTATACTGAAATTGCCTCTAGCCTAAGCGAGAGTCCCTCCAGAATTTGACAGATATGAAAAAACTTTGAAAATTTTTAAAAAATTAAATTAAAAAAACCTCAAATCCCCTCTAAGCATTCCCAAATTTAATTGAGATTTTTGTTGTACCCCAACAACAACACCAGTAATTGGTTCAATATCAAAATAAGAATAATCATTTTTAATTGAAGGTAAATTCATTCCTTCAAGTAAAAGAGCTGAAGGAGCATTCAAAAAATGAGAATTTGACCATAAAATGCGTGGTTGACCTGGCAGACAAGTTGACATTTCGAGTAATCCTGAAGGGGCACATCCACCTATTTTTTAAAAAAGAAAATTTTTAAAACCAAAGTCTGGCCTGTATCCTTCCTAAATTTGTTAAAAAAAAGTTTTTTTACTTAAATTTAATTTAAACTAATTGTTAGAACAAAAATTAAATTTAACAAACTTTTTTGAATTGAACTATTGTGGAAGTAATCAGCAGCATTTGGATTACAAAATCCTTGTATTTGTTGTGTTTCAACATCCAAAAAATTTTTAGGTTGTGAATAACGAAAAACAGGAATTCCAGAAGTGAAGGCTGTGCTTTGCTTTTCAATGTCGAATGATCTAAAATTGAAAGAAAATTTTCCTATAAAAAATAAATTTGCGGACATTTTTTAAATTTGCGGATTTTGAAATTTTCTTTAAATCTAAAATTCAAGAATTGTTAAATAACCCAAAAAAACTATCAAAATTTATTTTTAATAAATGTCTTTTTAAAAAATTCCAAACAAAAACATTTTTTAATTAAAAAAATCAAACCTGCAAAGCTGTCCGATAAATCTGCAAAAAAATTTTATTTTTAAAACAAAAAAAAAATAAAATTTTTTACATTTCCAATTTTTCACTGTTATAAAGGCTAGGTTTAAAAAGTTCAGCATCTAAAAATTAAAAAAAACTTTTTTGAAACAAATATAGACGACCTAACTTTACTTACTGTAAAATACCCTTGGGTAAAAATCGTACCTTATAATGAGGCAATGTCCCTCTAAGCAATGTCCCTCTAAATAATTATCTTCTCCAGCGAGAGGTTGAAACAATAATTACCCTGGGTAAGTATTTTAGCATTTACGGTATCTTAAATTGTACTCATAGGCCACCAAATGTTAGAAAAATCTATCATAAACTGACAAGGGAAAATTGTTTACTGAAACTGCGAATTTGATAATTTTTTTGATAACATTCGATAGAGGACCCTCGACTTTTTATTGCGAAGTGATATCCGTTTTCTTGAAAAATAACTTTTGGCCGAGTTAGACCACTCAAAGTTTGAGTCCTAGTGAGTGGATGAGTATAAGAAAAAAATTCCCCGACTTTTGGGGACGGGGACCAACCTAATTTGTAAGTTCAACTCCTTTCTATGTAAAATTAAATAAAGAAACCTGTTCCATTAATCATTCTAGCCTGTTCTCCATACCAAAAATTATTTTTCAATTTTCCTTTCAATCCATTCCAAGAATATACTTTATCTAATAAATTAATATTGTGTAAACCGGTGTCAACCTTTAAAAAACAAAAAAATTAGCCAAATTTTTTTTAAAACCTCATAAAGTCCATCATCTGTTCCGTTTTGCTGAAAAATAAAAAAAAATTAATTTATAAAAATTTAAACATTATTTAGAAAATAAAATTAATTTTTAAGAAAAAAATATAAAGTAAAAATCTCCAAATCTGGGAAAACTCAAAAATCGAAAGACGAAAAAAAAATATTACAAAATTTCCAAACGGGGAAAAATTTTTAATGAGAAAAACTCTAAATTCGGAAAACCCTCAAAAAGTCGAGATTAAAAAAATCTCAAAATCATCTTAATAAAATCGAAAGCACAATTAGAATAAAAGATTATTTTCCATCATGTAATATTCATCACACAAAAAACAGATAATTTCATTCAAAACCCAATCCACTACCCACTCAATCACAAACTCATTTACGCCCACAAATAAATAAATTAATATACATAGTATGTAACCTACCCCATAAAATAACCCAATCCTTTCAGGAACATTTAAAACTTTACAAATTGTCGGAACCAGAGAACAAACATTTTTAATTAATTCATCTTCATATCCATCAAATAATAATTCTGCTACTGTTACATTAATAAATATTTTCTCTTTATTTCGAATGAAGAATTCAATTGTTTTTCTAATTGGATAGGAAAGTCCAGTTGTTATATCGATTATTTTCTTTAGAAAAGAAATAATTTTTTCAGAATTATTAAAGGGGCTCCCAATAGATAAAGGAAAAGAAATCAGGAAAGAAGGAAAAAGGGGGACTGTCAGCCAAAGTATGCCAATTTTTTATCTGGTTTACTTAATAATTTTTCTGACATCCCCATTTAGCTGGAAGTGGCATTTTATCGCAAACTGATGTCTCGTATAAA
The DNA here is from genome assembly GCA_036172945.1 of Meloidogyne incognita. Classification (NCBI taxonomy): domain Eukaryota; kingdom Metazoa; phylum Nematoda; class Chromadorea; order Rhabditida; family Meloidogynidae; genus Meloidogyne; species Meloidogyne incognita. The sequence continues at coordinate 5,096,221 of JARQAC010000002.1, forward strand.
ATAATTTTTTTTCCATTTTGTATAATTTTTAGCAAATCCAAAATTTTGTAAGGTATCACTAATATCCAAAATAGACTGACTTTTCAAAGGATTATAAGGTCTGCAACTAAAATAGCCTTACAGATTAACTATACTTTTTTTACCAAAAAAATCCCAAACCCTCTTAAAAAATAATAAACCAAAAAAACCTGAAAAAGTATATTCGGAACAAAAACTCGATCAGACAAACTACAATTAGCACACGATTCATTAGCATTAAAAAAATATCTTTTTTGGTTGCGAAAGAATAAACGAGTGTCATTTGAAGAAAAATTAACGTCTGTTTTGTGCATTAAAACACTTTAAAAAAATAATAAAATTAAGTTACAAAAAATAAAATTTAGAGGAATTTTTTAGGGACACACTTTTTTCCTTGTTTTAGGGTACATAATAGGACTGCTATCTGTGGGGAGGGGGTATCTAAACGAGTAAACAAAGTCAGAAAACAAGTTGGGATATACTATGATAACTTCGGATAAAATGGAAAGAAAATCGTCTCTTCGCCTGCCCACAGATAAACGTGGACGAATAAAACACCCTCTTCCTTTAAATTTTCACGAAAAAATATGCATGAGAAACAAGTGCTTCACGTAGTGTAACTAGCCGAACCTAATAAGTATTTAGTTGAAGGGGTAAGCAAGAGAAAATAGAAAAAAAAGAGAATGGACCCCGTAAAGCTAAAATCTCCAAAATTTAAATAAAAAATAAAATTAAAAAAACCTAAAAGTATAAGGTCCTTTTTCTTCAAGAATCGGCCTTTTTCCTCTATTAATTACGTCATCAACATTTTGAGTAGAAAATGTCCAAATTTGAAGTTTAATGTCATAAGGAGGATCGCGGAAATTTTTTAAAACAATATTATCTGTCCCATTTTGTTCTTTTCCCAAAAACGTTTTCTAAAAAATTTAAAAGAAAGTTTAGAAATTATTAAACTTTACTTATGTCAGCAAAAAAGATTTTAAAAAGTCCGGACGGGAATCAAACCTCTGACCTTTCAAATGTCAGCTAGACTTTTACTTAAATGTTTACAGGTGCTCTTACACTGCTACCTGGATGACTTTTGCTTTATCTTTTGTCATTATGAGCGTCTAACCCGCCTCCTAAATTTTTTTCATTTTCCCACATTTAAGGTGAGGCTTTAGCCCCATAAGCCCTCCCTGGCTACTAAGATACTCTAAATTTAAAATACATCCAATTATAAGATGATTTTCAGGGACTAGAGTGCACCTCATAGCGAAATAAATAAGACTATCTTTTAGCAAAAGACTCCCCTCCCCCCCCCCCTTCCCAATACTTATTAAAAAATTTAAAAAATAAACCTCTTTAACTTGACAGCCAATAAATTTCGGAACAAAAATAAATGACAAGAATCCCAAAACAGCAGAAATAAGTCCAACAACAGCCAAAATAATAAATAAACAAAGATGCATTGAGCAAAAACCCATCTGCAAATTTAAATATATTTTTACGAGAAAAGGGGAAGGCGAATGCCCAACACCCAAATATACCTGAAAAATTAGGAAAAAATTAACTAAAAATATAAAATTTTTATTTTAAAGGAAATCCTTATAAACAAAAAAGGCGAATCATATTTAAAATCATTCTCTTTTAATTAAAAAAAATAATCACATTTTTAAAGAAGCAACAAGTATAAAAATTAAAAAAAAATAAATGAGACATAAGACAATTTAAGTAAAATTTAGAAAAAAAAGAAATTAGTCATTCCTTTTATGACAAAGAAAAGTTGTGTTGAGTTGTTTTTTTAATGTTTCATTAAAAATTAAGAATCTAACAAAAAATTAAAAAAATAAAGTCTAAAAAATATAGGCGATCGAAACTCGAATTAAATATCATTCGATTCTTCTCGCCTAGCTGAGTTCAAATATGCAACTTCTAAGACTCAAGACTAAAAATTAACGACTCAAGACAATTTTTTGTTCCCATAGGGCAAATTTTTGGTCGATTTTCTGTCTTCGACACGAGCCATATAAATTTCGAAAACTTTATATGAAATAAAATAAAAATTTGAAAAAAATACTGGGACTTTTTTCAGCTCGAAGAGTTCTTCGAACTAAGCTCGGGAGAGGAATCGATTGACTTATATTTCGAATCTAGGTCTCGGGTCCCAAGTCCCTATCCCCCAATGTTTTTTAATTAAGTTCTAAAAAAATTAAGAGTATTTTTGAGCGACAAGACAAATGGAAACGATTAAAAACATAAATACTTAAAAAAACGTCAAAAACTAGATTGGACAAATGTTTGATGTCCATTTGGAATAGCTAACGGAGTTGGAGAAATAATGGCACGTCCATTTGAAAGATGCCTTTTAGTGGATTTGCTACGACGGCATTTCTAGAAAATAATTTTTTATATAACACCTCATCATAAGCCCTCAAAAAAAGCCTCAAGTAGTTAAAGCAAGTTAAAGCTTGCTTTAAGCTTTTTAATTTAAAGTTAAAGCCCTCAAGTAGCTTCCTCAAACCTAGTGGAAAGACACAGTAAAAAACGTATTTTAAATAGAGGTGTATCTATTCTTGAAGTATTACCTCGTATAAGATATCCCTAATATCAGATAAACTAGTAATTATTGGTTATTTGAATAAAAATAATTTTTGCGGTTAATATGGGCAAATTTTATAAAAATGGTTAAGGTTCCAACCCGCTAATGGTAAAATAATTTTTGGCTGTAGTTACTGCTCAACCTCCTCCTTTCGTAACCTCTTATAATAAGGTTCAAAATTAAAAAATGTTTTTAAAAAACCCTGTAAAAAACAAAAGCCAAAACAGCAGATATCACCATCAACGAAATAGCCATAAAACAGATTGAACCAACTTGAGCTGACTTTTCTACCAAAAGAAGTTTTGTTTTTATCAAATCGAGACTGTCATCATCAACATGAATCTTTAAAAAAATTATTTTTTTTAAATAATTTTAATTAAAAATCAAACATATTCATCAATTTCAAGCACAGGAACTACGCTGCTACGAAAATTGACAAGTTCGCTTGAAAAAAATTTTTTTAATTAATCAAAATAATTTTTGAGTTTCAGCTACACTCTTGCCAACAAGCATTTCTCTTTTTTATAAAAGACGATAGAGAACCCCATCCCCCAACTTCTTAGTGGCTTTTTATTCTACAGTGGGGTGCAAAAGTAATGCCCGCTACATATAAATTTTTGATTTCAACCTGTCAACGGTTTATTTTCTCTTTAAAAATTTTTTTGTTTATCTTAAAATAAACTATTTTTTATGGGCTTTAATATGACTATAAACTTTAGGATGAAAAAATTATTAAAAATATTTTTTGAAAATTTTAAAGATTTTGACTAAATTTTTCAGGGTGCAAAAGTAATGCCCGCTTTTTATTTTCGACAGAAAAAATAAAAATAGGTAAATATTTTTGTTTAATTTTTATTAATTATAGAATATTAAGTAAAAATAAACAGAAATGACATTAAAAAAGCAATAGGGAATTCAGAAGACCGATGTAAAACTCAGAGGCATTTTGGGGGGCCACAAGGGGGAGGTACGTTTGGGGCCATAACCAACTGAAGGATGCTAGCCAGGTCCTGAAACTTTACCATTTGCTAGCTAGGAGGCCTGCCAAGAAACCCACTAGGTATGAACTATATCGAGCTTTGCGCCTTCAAAAGGTGGTTCAAGATCAACACCAGTCCGTGGAGCAGTTATGAGGGTGTTACGGAGCAAAGAAAATCTTTTAAATTTTCCCAATTCTGATGGGGGAAATTACATTCAGGGGCTTCGACACGATCGTTATTATCCAAAAAATATGAAAAATGCTGGTGGAGGAGTCTTCGAATAGGTTAATTGACACTTCATATTTTGGGTCAATTTATTTTCGTTTCCAAGATGCCTTTCTTGCAATGGCTTTAGTCCGTATGTATAAGTTTCTGGTAATACAAATGCTCCTATGTACCACAACATTCTGCTGAACAAAATGATACTTCACAATCGGAAAAAACTAGGACATTGTTGGAAATATATCCGCGAATATGCACCCTCCCCCTTGTGGCCCCCCAAAATGCCTCTGAGTTTTACATCGGTCTTCTGAATTCCCTATTGCTTTTTTAATGTCATTTCTGTTTATTTTTACTTAATATTCTATAATTAATAAAAATTAAACAAAAATATTTACCTATTTTTATTTTTTCTGTCGAAAATAAAAAGCGGGCATTACTTTTGCACCCTGAAAAATTTAGTCAAAATCTTTAAAATTTTCAAAAAATATTTTTAATAATTTTTTCATCCTAAAGTTTATAGTCATATTAAAGCCCATAAAAAATAGTTTATTTTAAGATAAACAAAAAAAATTTTTAAAGAGAAAATAAACCGTTGACAGGTTGAAATCAAAAATTTATATGTAGCGGGCATTACTTTTGCACCCCACTGTATTACTTGTAGTAAGAGTTCCCAAATTTATTAAATAAACGTTTTTTAGACTCACATTCATCCTCCCTTATGAGGGTATTTGTTCTCACACTTATGGGAGAACATTTGTCAAAAAACACAAGAGGAAACTTGTGTGGCCACAGGCCACAAAACACAAGAGAGAACAATGGTCTTAAGAAAAGGCATTATGAAAATTTGTATTTTTACTTTTTTTTTAATTGGATCATTTAATTTTGATTAAACGCATAAATTAGACCAAAGTCAAATTTAAAAAAAAACCTCAAAGAAAGATTAGCTCCTTTCCACATAGATATACTTATCAAAAATCTTCGATGTGCTTGAATTATTGTACCCAATCTAGGCTCTACATCAATCTCAATTTGGTCACGTTCTTGAATTGGTGGGAATTGAATGCCTTCAATAGATTGTTGAACATAATTTGGAGAATAAAGAAAATTTGGTTGAGAGATAACAATTGGAGGTTCTCCTTTAAAAATATTTAATTGTAAAAAAATTATTCTCCTCTTGTAAATTTCCTGGTTAGCTGATGTGAGAAATGCCAGAATACTTCAATCCATTTATAATATCACAACCCCCCCCCTCCCCCAATTCCAGATAGAAAAACTTTCTAAAACTTACCCGAATATACACACCCTTTGAGAAAGGTTAACAAATCAGGGTATTCATTAAGATCATTGGTCCCTAGAAAAAAATGATTAAAAGATGCTCTTTCATATTTTTGAGGCCTGCCAGTAGGTAATCGAGTGTGCTGTGTCCGAATCTTTGCTCATGTCAGTCAGAATTTACTTATTTCAAACCGCGGACCCGAATTAGACCAGGTCGAATTTTGGTCTGAGGTTCGAACTAATTGTAAATTCTGAGCAAAGATTCGGACTCAGCACACTCAATTACCTACTGGCAGGTCTCAAAAATATTAAAAAGCATTGTTGACAATTTCTTTCTAGGGACCAATGATCTTAAGGATTACCCAAATCAGTACAACCTTAAGGTAAATACTACTATGTATATTATAAGAAAACTAACCAATTTGACATCTACTAACATCCAACATTCCAACAGGTAAACAATCAGAATTTTGTTCTTTAAATATTCTCTTTCCTGTTTTTGATTTACAAAATCCCTTATTTGACGGCAAATTCCAATCCCATGCATCTTTTGGCATTATAAAGCGATAGAGAGGTACCCCAGCATATTCAACTTCCTTTTGAAAAACCAAATCGATTGTTCTTAAAATTAAACAAAATTAAATTAAAAGAAAAAACCTGCACAATTCAGCTACAAAAACTGGTATTACATCAGTTTTGCTTACATATGGAGGCATTAAAGTTCCATCAGTTCCTTCAATTCGAAGTGACTGTGGCGATTCCCACCAACTTTCAGGCTACAGGTTTAAACATTTAGTTCAAAGAAGTGATAGAGGGGGGTCGCCCGAAACCCGGACTCTTTCCTATCTTTAAACAATTTTTAGAGTAGAATCTCAGTCAGGCCTTTTCATCTAACCAATCAACCCGAAACGCCGATCCAGTCTACCCAAATATGCGGCCCGTTCTGTGGACTTGCCAAGGACGGACACGAGAGACTAGTTCGGATCTACGGGTAGAGCAGTCAGAGATTTTACAAAATTATTAATTTCAAAGAGTTTAGAGGAGGATAGTTACTAAAATGGAAAAACTCAGATCCCAATATTAGCTCAAAAAATGCCCAAGTCCTAAAACCTTCGTCAAAGCCAAAAAGAATTTCCCACAAAAAATTAATAATTAACCAAAGATGTCCCGTTGTTCCATGTAATTATTCTTCCCAAACTCTCTCCATTATCTTTGTGTCCATCTTCCACTTCAAAAACACCGGTTGACGTACCATTTTTCTATGTCATTAAAAAAAGTTCAAAGTTAACACAACAAAATAAAAACCTTATAAAAAAGACCAATTCTGTCAGGCAATTCAAGTATTTGTTCACAAACAAAATTAACAAACGGCAATGAACAAACTTGATCAATAAAAGGGTCAGCATATCCGTCAAATATTAGTTCCCCAACTTCAACTTCCAAAAAAGGAGTTTGGACAAGTAAAGCTGCTATTGCCGGCTTGAAAATAAAAAATATAAAATTTTTGTTGACCAAACATTTATTGACTATGTGACAGAAAATGTTCAGGTTTACATTTTGAAAGAATTAAATAATCAAAAGATCAAAAACCCAAATTTTTCCTAAAAAATTTTTTGGCTGCTTTTTTTTTAGCCAGCTCGGAATCCGAATGAGCTTTTTGTTATAAAATCAAAACTCATTATAAGATACCCCCAACACTAGATACACCTCAATTTAATATACGATTCTTCGATACCCCACCCCCCTTATTTATAAGTAATACTTGGGGAAAACCATTATAAAAAGCTATTTTTAAGCCCCAGGGGCCCCACGATTATATATTTTCAGCTTCCCGATTATTTTAGTTTTTACCCTCATAGCCGGTTTTGATGCCGCATCGACAAATTTTTGATAAACTAAATTAGGTATCCATATTCTGTTGTAGAGTGAACATTCTTTACAGGAAGCTTCTTCCTGAAATTGAAATTTCAAAAAGACAAATCTTTCTCCTTACATTAAACTTGTAATATTGAAATGTCTCGTAAATAACAGATCCATTCCCCCTTGAATGAATTCTTCGTTTTTGTGTTTGATCAAAGACATAAGGGCCTAATTTTGTTACATTTGGAATTGTCCCTTTAGTGACTTAAAAAAAGAAAACAAATAAAAAATATTTAAGAAAACTCTCTACCTTCATCAGGGTTTTTAACTGAGAATGTGTACATATTTGAACGATAAAAATATTGAGGATTTGACCATTTGTCGAGCAATATTGTCCCTGTATCCAAATTAGATGTCTGAAATTTTTAGATAATTTTATTTTAGAATTTTAAAGTTGGGGGGGGGGGAGGGGTCGTCAGAGACCAACCGAAACTAATTTTAAGAAGCGGAAGACGAAACATCAAAGAAGACGAAATGCGAAAAGTTTATACAAATGATAGCTCATTCGAAAGAGCTCGTCGAGATGAGTCGAATAACACCAAAATTGCAGTGATTGGACAAGATTTGACAAAGTTATCCGACTCCCACAGAACTCCCATAGGTTTCTTTGTCATAACTTTGTCAAAACATATCCAATCACGTTGATTTTGGTGTCATTCGATGCAGCTCGACGAGCTCTTTCGAATGAACTATCATTTGCATATTCGAAATTAAGTTCAGGTTAGGGATTCGACTTTTTCAAAATCAGAGCTTCGGATTCGTAATCAGTTATTTTTTTACCCTAGAAAAATCCTTTTTCTTATTTTCAAAATTTTTTCCGCAGAGACCCCAATTCTCCAGGATTGCCGTATATGTATTATAAAATATCTCCTTCTAAACCTTCCTACTATATAATTTACCTGTCTAATATTAAATTCAATCATTGTTTGAAGAAAAATAAAAGTTGCAAAAGAAATCACAAAAATAATTAAAGAAATTACGAAAGCAGAGAAAGTGAATAAATGCCATCTTTTAGTATTTTCCGGCAAATATTTATAAATTTTCTTTCCTTCCATTTGAAGAAAAAAAATTTTTTGCTAAAAAATTTAAAAATGTAAAAGGGAGAAGAAAAAATTTTTTTAAAGAACATTAATCAATTAATAAAAATGGGCGTGGGGGGAGACTGCGCGAAAAATGATTGAATGAAAAAAGAGGAATAAAGAAGGAAAAATAAGGAAGAGAAAGAAACTTTCCGGAATTATTCCGGAACAAATAATTAATTCGTTTTCAGAATTTAGACAAATATTTAAGAAATATTAGAGACTTCAGAGAAATAAAGAAAATCCCTTCCGGAATGTTTAAATATTAAAATTCTGATTTTTTCCGGAAAACTTAGCATTTAATTAAATTCTGATTTTTTTAAATAAAATTAATTCTGATTTTCCCTTTCTGAAAAACGAATTAAAATAATTTCAGAATTTCTTTTTCTAGAACATCAATCAATCAATGAGGAAAGAATAAAAGGGGAAAAAAGCGCGGATAAATGAAGTGCGTGAAAAAGGGGAAAACAAGCAGACAAATAAGAATAATGGGAATATTTTAAAGAATAAATCGAATGTGCCCATATACATAGTGCCCATATACATTGCCTGGACCTGTTTGATCAAACTCTGGAGTTTGATTCTTGACCTGGACTGGATCCTTGGCCTGTAGTCCAGGAAAAACCCAGGAAGGTCAAAAAATACCTGGACCTGGACTCTGGGTACAGGAAAAACCCAGGCCTTGGTCCAGGTCCAGCTCGATCTCTAATACATACTATTGAGGATTTTTATTTTTTAGTTAAAAGGGAAAAAAGAAGAATTTATTTTGTCTTCTCTCCTGTTCGGCCTTTTCAGAGCCTTATTTAAAAAAAATAAATTTTAAATTATTTATTGAATTTAATTAAGTAAAATGAGTAATTCCGAGCATAACTAATAAAAAATAAAATCGGAAAAAAATTTTCAAAATTTAGAAAAAAAATTTTTTCGAAAAATTTTGGTACTTTTCCGTTCTGCCCCCTCCCCTACATTAAAATATGAACCAAGTGAACCTCTATGGGAGTTCATTTTTGATCATAACTTTGTCAACAATTGCTCAATCACGGTAATTTTAGTGTCATTCGACTCAGCTCGAAGAGCTGAGTCGAATGATTGAATTTTTTACCCAAAAAAGAGATTACTCCCCCTCTATGGTTTTTCGATTTTCGAGGACCTATCCACAGGCATCCCGGAAAAAAGAGTATACCGTTCGATCATCACCTTTTATTACCCCATATATGATATTTTGAGTATTAATGTAGAGGAGGTGGCAGAACGGAAAAGTACCAAAATTCCAAAAAAAAATTTTTCATAGCTAAAAATTTTTTTATTTTTTTAATTTTTAAAATATTTTTTCAAATAATTTAAAAGGCCCCAAATTTTAGTAGTTCCACCCGCAATTTATTTTTAAATTTTAACTGGTTTCCCGCGCATTTGATAGAAATGGCCGTCATCGTTATACAAAAAATACTTTCACACATTTACTATAGAAAATTGATTGGGCGTAAAAACTAATTTTTTTATTTTAAAATATTTTTTTAAAAAAATAAACAAAAAATTGTTCTAAAAATTAGGTCAGTTTAGGTGGGAAAAATACTAAATTAAATAATTAAAGAACAATAAAAAGGACGCATTTGAGAATTGTGGAAGTTTACAATGAGGAATTGCAAATAAATAATTCGAAATTTACTCGAAGTTTCTCAATTTAAAGTTTTCCTTATTTCAAAATTATTTTCCAAATAATTTTTGAAATTTCTTAAAAATTTCAGTTTAGCATAACTCAAACGGAAACAATACATTTGCAAATAATTTTTTAATTTTGGATTGAAAGATCTTTGGTTTTTGACAAAAATATTTTTTCAAAAATTTTTTTTATTTTTTAATTCAATAATAAATTACAAAAATAGTATGTAGTAAACAACTAGTACATAAATATTAAAATCAAAATAAAATTTAAAAAGAATTTTTTTGTTCTCTCTCTCAAAAACAATAAAAAATGTAACAAAATAATTATCAAATTGTTGTTAATTACGTAGTAAAAAATATCTTTAACTTTAAAAAATACTAGAGTTGTACCCCGACCCCGTACCCCGAACCCCGTTCCCGAACGATTTTTTCACGATTCCCCCCGACCCGAACCCCGCCCCGAAACAATTCGAAAACCCCGTACCCCGACACGAAAAGTTTCGGGGTTATCGGGGTTTTATATACCCAAAAAATGTCGTTTTTGGGAGAATTTTAAGAGAAAAATTTTAAAAATTTCCTCTGAATTTACTTTGCCTTTATTATTTTTGAAAGAAAAATGAATGAAATATCAAAATTTTCTTTCACTATTTATTAAGAGACTTGTGGTTGAGTGGCTTAGTTGTTGGTTTTAGCCTATATTTCATTAATATAGGATTGGTTTCGGATCCATATAAGGATAACTCTTTTGTTTTTATATTTCTTCACAAAAACATATTATTAACGAGTTAAATTTTAATTTTAAAATATTAGTTTTATTTTTAACTGATATCCCTCTAACCCTTAATCCTTCAAACCCCTTGTATCACCAGTAAGGGGTTCCCAAACATAACAGCTGGAAAACTATCGAGGTCCTGTTAACGGGAATCAGAGATATAAAGGGATTTGTAGGATATCGAAGAATTAAGGAGTTAAAGGGATTTAAATGGATATAATGTGCAGATTACAATGGATTTGAAAGTATTACGTGAATTTAGCGGATATATGTAGATGAATTAGCAATATTTCGTGGGAGATTTAAGGATTAATCCGAGATATTTCCTGATATCAGTCCAAATACCCTTATCCGCAATACTTCAATATCCTTATGAATCACTGATATCCCTTGAACCAACAAAAATCACTCCAGATCACCTTACATCCCTATATATACCATTTAATCCCTAAAAATCCCACTTAATCCCTCCAGATACACTCATTCCCAAGTTATACACTCTAACCGCTTAAATATCCTCTAATTTCTCCAAATCCTACTTAATTTTTGAATAAATTAGCGAAAATATACCGAAATCTGATTATTTTTGAGCATTTTTTTCATTAAAAATTTTTTCCTGAAAACCCCGTACCCCGACCCGAACCCCGGCCATATTTTGCTCCCCCGACCCGAACCCCGCCCCGAAACAATTGGAAAACCCCGTACCCCGACATACCCGCCCCCGAACGTTCGGGGTACAACCCTAAAAAATACTTTGCCGACTTTTTAATATAAAATTAAGACAAAACTTGAAGAGCCAGGCAAAAATAAATTTTCCTCTCAAAGAGACAAAAATGAAAAAAAAACTTGGGTCTAGCGAGCCGGCAACCCTACATAGCTATATTGTCTCACAATTTTACTGTGGCCAGCCAGCTTTCAATTTTCAAATGGCTAAACACCCCTCCTCTCTTACTAGAGTTGTCGATTTTTGGGAAAGCTTCGGATATCTGGAACCGAAAAATCCTCGGTTCGGTTCCAGAACAACACTCATTATTTAGCGTCCTTGATAATTAAAAAAAACTAATTTAAAATTGAAAAAAAAAGTTTTTTAATCAAATTTAAAAAAAATTCCCAAATAAAAAATAATATTAATTATTACGTTTTATTGTTATTGAATATTAGGGGGATCGGATTTTTAGGAATCATTTTTCTTAAAATAATCTTAAATAATAATTCAAAATCTTTTATATAAGGACAAGGAAGGATGGGGAAAATGACAGAATAAAAAATTGTCAAAAAAATAACAAATATATATTCTCTGTGATTAATAATTTAGGAAAAATGCAAGAATATGTTAAAAATATAAAACTGTGATTCACAAAAATATCGGTATATTTTCTTGAATAATTACTCTGGGTGCGAGAGAAGGGTAATTGAGAAGGGTACCGCATTCCTCTAAAAGAAGCCTAGAGGGAATACGGTACATACGGCAAGGATCTTAAACAAAAATGTTATAGAGCTAGAAAATGGACTGGGAGGGTCTTATAAGAATCAAGATTGATACCCTTGAAAAATATCGATTTACAAGGAAGAAAACTTATCCCTGTCCGATCTCTAGTAAATAGTGTGAGAAGCATAAAAAAGTTTATCGCTTAAGGGACCTATTGTCATCTATTTTTGTAACTTGCATTTAGATATGTTTTTACAACTTAAAAATCCGATCCCTAATTTAAAATAGTAGAAGGAAGGAAAACACGTATACATATATATCACAGTATTAAACAACAATAAAAGTGAAGAGAACAATAATACACATACGTGATGGGCAAAAATATTAAAAAAAGAATATATGTATTTATTGAAATAATTTTGCAAAAAAGGAAAAAATTTTGATTCAGGTTCCCAAATAAATTTTTTAGAGCCTACAGTTATGGGAAGAATGACTTTGAATAAAAATTTAACTAAATTAAAAAGCAAACCCAAGAAAACCAAAAAATCAGGTAATCTCAGTATCGCTATCTTCTTTTCGCAAGGGGCTCATAATGGTCAGACAAATATAGTTAGATTTGTTATTAAAAAAATAAAGTTTTCATGATAATAATAATATTATAAAAGAGGCCTAAAATTTATTTTTTAATGTATTCAAGTTTGCCTTTCTCAAGTTTAAAGTTTGCAAGTTTATTTTTCCCAAGTTTTAAAGTTTATAACCGGAAAAGTTTCAGGTTTTTAAATTTCTTTTTCAAGTTTAATTCTCCCGTTTATTTTCCAAAAGTTTTTAATTTTTCTCTTTTTGCATAAAAACAAAGTTGGAATGAATTTTTTATGTTCTTTTATATAGAGATAAAAAAAATTGAAAGAAAGAAATAAATTATTAGGCAAAAAGTGCGGCAAAAAATAAAAGAAAAAAAGTTTTTATATTGTGCATTTTATATTCTTTAAAAGGTTAAAAAGTTTTTATAGAAAAAAATTTTATATAGGTAAAATTGGGCTTTAGAAAATGGAGAGAGGTGCTTTTAAAGTTCTGCCATTCCCCAAATGTTAATTTCTATTTTGGTGAAATTGTAAAGAAAAATTAATCTTTTCTTTATCTCTTTGAATATGAAACAGGGAAGATTGAATTGAATGAAATTGAGAGAGTGACATTTCTGTACGAATTAAGGAAAAATAGAAAATAAATCCTGCGAATATATGGGGGGGGGGGCAGGGGGGGGGGGGGCAGAACTAAAAAGCACTAAATGGGCAAACAATCGAACCTCAGTTTTACGTATTCTTCTCTCGGAACATAAAAAATTGTATCTTATAATGAGGTGTATTTAAATTGGCTAACCAAATTTTAGAGGATGTCGTCTAGTATTTAGTGTATGTTAAATCGAGGTGTCGTAAAATTGAGGTTCGACCGTAACCATTTGAAACAAAAAAATTTTTTAGGCCCAAACAAAAGTTAGGAAAAAAACATTTTTATAGGTAGAGAAAAGAATGAAAGGAGAAAGAGTAAAAATAAGTAAAAATAAATATTTTGTGTATTCGTTTCTGTATTAAAAATATATTTATTTATTATGGAATGAAATTTTCCGATTTTAAATATGTATTTAAGGAGCACCCCTCACCTTACCGCTACCTTCCCCGCTTTACTACAAAGACTAAATCATGTTAAACGCCCCAGATATACATTAATTGATGTCAAAAACTAAAAACGTCCAGTCTCGAGTCTTAGAAATTTTCGGTTATGGCCCTCTCTCTATTAGAAAGGACCACTTTGGTTAATTTTTAAAAAAGCCTCTAATTGTGTAAAGCGAGTATAACCTCCACAGTGAGGGATATCCTTAAAATTATTATGCTTTTGAAGAAATAAATTAGGTATGTATATAAATTATTTTTAAAAAAAAAGCCAACAAATCGTGCATTATTTCTCACCTTTCTCAAAGCCCCTTATTATTTTTAGACTCCCCTTTGTATTCCTTAAATGTCCAATGTTGATAAAGATTGGAGGTGTCACAATTATTCATTAACAATTTACTTGCATCTTTACCCATTTCCAAACATTTTCCAGAAACGACATGCAGTAATTGATGTTTCTAAAAAATATTCTTTTTAATCTAGGAAACACAGTATTTCGGTGTCAATGAAATTTTAATCACCAAAATATAAAAATTAAGAGATTTGAGAATCTATAATCGCAAGTTGGTCTAAGCTAAGGAACCAGGGGAAATCTAAAAGTTATAAAATCGTTTCGCCCAAGTTTGCTTCGATCTATTAAAAATAAGCAGCGCTCATGTGTGGTGGTGGTGACACGTGTTGGCTATTATCGAGCCTACTAATTTTTAAATTTATTTTTATAAACTAACATCATGATCGTAGCGCCATTCTTGATTTCCTTTCTACAAAAAAAAATTTTTTTTTAATTTAAATTTATAAAAAGAAAAAACCGAGAAAAGGATTTATAAAAAAACCGAGAAAAGGACTACTAATCTTTAATGATTAGACTAAAAAACTTAAAATTTATGCGCATAAATTGTATTTTTCTTTCATATTTTCGTTAATATTTTGGCATTTTTTAATGTATAAAAATCCCCTCTCTTTTATAAAAAACAGACCATGCTATGGCAAGGAAAGATTATAACATCCTTTCCAGCATAATCAATACAAGACTCGTCTCTACGAATTTCTCCATCTTTACTTAGCATCCAATACTTAAAATAAATAAAATTGTGAGTTTAATTGAAAATTAAATAATAAGAGTTTGGGTTCTAATTGAAAAATCAAAACATCCGGAAAAATTTTCGGTACGAATACCGGTTCCGGACGTTTAATAAGGAACATGGAGAGGAAAAGAGAAGTCTAAGATCGATCGAGAAATGTATTTGCAAAATTCATGATTTAGTCTCGGAACTTACCAAGGAAGGCCGAGTTGAGAAAAAAGTACGGGTCGATGTTTCAAAATTTTCTTTTGATTGATTTCGGGTCGGAAAAAAGTTGAGGGGATTCGGGTAATATTTCTATTTAACCTTTACAATTTTTTTAAAAACCTTCATCTCTCTCTCGTAGCAAAAGCTTTATATATAAACACTTGCCTTTTTTCTTTTACTAATTTCCAAAAAATCACTACAAAAAACCTGATTTCCCCCTTGATTATGACACCAATAAAGTCCCAATTTTCGAGTATGTCGTCTTTTATTTGCCCAATCAAGACATATTTTTGAACCTCCTCCAGCACACCGAACCTATTTTTTTTATTTTTTCAAATTATTCAACAAATTCTACAAAAATTTTTTTGAAAAAAGCAAGCGACGAATATAAAGCTTTTGCTATCCACCATTATTTTTTTAAATAAAAAATATCTCCCAAGCAAATATTTTCAATTAATTGACACACTCTTTTCCTAAAAAATCTTTTACAGGCATTTCTCCTCCAACATAACCATATTCAAAGAGAAATATTTAGAATAAAAATCTCGTTTATGGTGTGGTTTGCGTCTTGCGACACAAAAGATAATGGGAAAACAGGAGATTCCCTCGCAATCGATACGCAAATCGACTTTTTTAAAAGTAACCCTACAATAAGCCAAACCTTAGAATACTTAAAGACATAACAATTCCCCCCCCCCCCCCCTCCCTCTCTCTGTTTTTTACCTGATTCCCTCCTTGCTCATGGCAAGGATAAGGCACAACAGGTTTATCGCCGGCATCCTCCCCAACAGCAGAATCAACACAAGATTGAGGAGGATTACCCCCACCACCTTCCAAGGCACTATTACCAACCCCATTTCGAATCTGAAAAAATACAAAAAAATACAAACTTGATTCCCGCCTTGATTGTGACAAGGCCATAAATTTATTGGCTTGTCCTTCTCGTGTCTTCCTATCGCACAATCGAGGCAACGCGCATTGTTTTCTATTGCGGCATTTCGAATCTAGAAAAATAAAAAAAACAAAGCTAAAAATAAAAGAAGCCTCGACTGTGAATTTTTTAAAAAATTTGAAGCAAAAATTTTTTGAATTTTTTTCAAATGTCAAAAAATCAAAATGTCGGAAATATTAAAAAAGCCTGCAAAATCTAAAAACAGCAAAAAATAATAAAAAACTATTACAAAACACCAAAAGCTTGCAATAAAACGAAAACTTATTTACTAAGAAAACTCGAGAAGAATTCAAGCGAAAAAACAATTTTAAGCGCAAAGCATTCAAATTTTTTTTTGAATTTATATAAAAACGAACCTCTCCTTTGGCAATAGCTTCACCAGGAATAAATAATTCTGGGAAAATGTTGTCCAAATACCATTTGAATGTTTTACATTGTAATTTCTTAAAAAATAGAAATACTATTTTAAATGGATTCCCCCTCCCCCCAAAAATTTAATTTTTCAAAAACTTTAAATTAAAAAAACCTCTCTAAGTTGTTTCCGACTAGAAATATCTCCAAAATCCCCCAATTGATTATTAATCCTTTCATAATAATATTCTTTATATTCATCTAACCAAACTTCTGCCAATCTTATAGAATTTCTTTTAAGAACATTTACTCCAGTTCTCCATTTATAAGGTGATCGTTTTCTAAAAATGTGTCCAACATGTGAACATGGAACAATTTCAAGACGTCCACCACACATCCAAATCTTTTAAATTATTTTTTAAAGATACGAACTTCACTATAAGATAACCCTTGGAAGGAATGAGATCTATATTAAATAGAGGGTATCGCTTTGGAAGCACCTCCAAACAATGGTCAATCAAATTAAAAGAACCTCTTAGATTGAAGTGTATATAATATTGAGAATTGATCTTACAGTGAGGTTTGAATGTATAGGTAAGCTAGAGATTAGACCGAAATACATTACGGATTTCGATCGGCATCACGAACAGTAAAATAGACATTGGACTTAGGGGTCGTAGGTTCGAATCCTTTCGTGGATGGGATTCCTCCCCTCCCCCCCACCAATGGCCAACTACGATTTTTTAGAACTATGTAAGGAGTAATTTCTAGTGAAGCTTGACTTTAATAAAGTAAAAAAACCTTAAAAGAAAGTTCCAAATTTTCACCACCCCAAATATCAAAACCATCATCATAAGTTCCAAGTTTTTCAAAATAAGCTCGATCAATAGAAAACAACCCTCCAGCCTTGAGAAAATTATTTTTTAGTTTCTTTGAATTTTTTAAAAACATTTTCATTGAAAAAACTTTTAAATTTTATCTTTCTTTTTTCTTCAAATTTTCTCCCTTTTTTTCTTCCAAATAATATTTATTTTTTCTTACTAAAATTAAATTTAAAATTTAATAAAAAATTAAAGGCTAAATCTGGATAGGGTCCGAGGGCGCAATAACAAAACGCAGAAATACCGACACCCAAACGCCGCTGAAATACCAAAACCAAAAAATACCAAAAATATAGTTACAGTGGTGCCATAAGTATTGCAACACCCTTGTTTCATTTTTTGTCGCATCATAACTTTTTTTAAAAATAAAATAACTTTATTCAGAATAAAATTACTTTTAATAAGCATTTTAAAAAAAAGTTATGATGCGACAAAAAATGAAACAAGGGTGTTGCAATACTTATGGCCACCACTGTATGCCTCAAAAACGAGAAAAGTTGTTCTATTAATATAAAATGCTCAAAACTCTAACCCGGTCCATTTAAAAATCAACAAAATATCAAACCATTGTTGGAGAACGAACAGGATCAATATTTCGTCGATTTTTGCGGTCTCTTTCAGGAATAGGATGCCAATTAAACTGCAAAGACCAATCAAAACCTTTTTTTAAAGAAAATATATTTTTTTAATTTTTCAAAAAAAAACCTCCAACATTAGTAAAGAACGCTTTAGAATAATGATATTCAAATGTATTATCATCTATTACATCAATAACTGGACAAACTACAGTTGTTGGATCTTTTTTTATTCGTGCAAGAAGTGGTTCTAGCCATCCTAAAGGAAGAAGAAAAAAATTATTTTCGGATACATACTCCTCTCTTTGGGTCAGAGCTGTCTCGAAATCTCCTATTTCGAAGATTTTTTGTGATGAAACGGCTCTGTTTGGGAGAAAGGATGTATAAGAAAGACAGGGTAAATGTAGGCTTGGGAAACACACAATTGTCCCTCCCCTCTCTAAAAAATCCGGTTCTGTATTTGGATTCTATATTTGGCAGGAGGGAGACCAAGAGAAAAAGAGTGAGGACTACAATTCGAGGAAATGCAACAACACATGCCAAGACTCCCATCTTTTTAGCTAAATATAAACTCGGATGTCGATTGGGGATGCTATTTTTGTTTCCCTAATTCAACTTTAAAAAATTCCCAAACCTTCCATACACTCGCAATGGCTGTCCAAATAGGTTATAACCTTTCCATTTGCTTTAGTAGCACCACGAAGACGGGCTCTAATCAAACCTTCCCTCTTCTCCAAGCGCATAATTTTGACCTAAAAATTTCAAAAAAAATTTTGTAAAAAAACAAACTTTTGGAAATTGTGCCATATATTCCTCCAAAGGTTTTTTCAAGTGTTCCATATCAGAAAAATCATCTACCAGCACAACATCTTTTAACAATTTGTCTGGGGTTCGTTCAATAACGCTGTGTACTGTTCTCAACAAAACAGACCAAGCCTCATTATGAAAACAAATTACAACAGAAGAATCAGGCAAATCTTCCGGATATTTTTCTGTTTTACAACTTAATAATTTTTTTTAAATTTCCAAAAAAAAATTAAAAAAAAACTCTTCATCAGCCGTAGGTGGAAGCGAACGATGAACTGAGATCAAATCAGAAGCGTATTGGTTAAAAGCATTATTGACAAATCCAACGTCATATTTCTTCTTTTCTTCAGGAGTTAATTTCTAAAAGAAAAAAAGAAAATAAAAGAAAAAAATATTCAGACAGATTTTGTGAAAAAAGACCAGTTTTAGCTTTATCTTGACTCCTCTTTTCTCCATGAGTCTATTTATAGTTCCTCTATTTTTAATCTACTCAATTTTCCCCTTTTCTTTTTTTTGAATTTCTTTCTCAACTTTCCCCTTTTTAAAATTGCGGACAGATTTTCACAAGAAAAAAACCCGCAAATTTTGTCCGCAAACATTTTTTCAGAAAAATAAACAAAATTTAACCTCTTTATCAATTTTAACAGCCTTTCCTCCCTCTCCTTCCTGATTTGGATCCCCCTTCTTGTATATTGGAGATTGAGGATCGAAGAATACTTTCCTCGGTTTTGGGATATTGCCAACCTAAAAAAGAATTTTTTTTTAATTTTTAAAATTAAAAAAACGTCTTGATTTCCACTCTTTTCTTCATCCTCTTTATTTTCCGATTTTTCCTTAATATCATCTTTAACGGCCAAAGGAGGACCAAAACTTTAAAAAATTTTTGTTATTTTAAAAATCAAATCCAACAAACCCTCTAATTTGTTGAATATTTTCTTTAATTTTTTTATATTCTTCCTTAGCTTCATCAACATGCAACCTCTTAATTGGCTTATCATCGACTATTTGCTTAAATATTTTTTAATTAAAATTTTTTAATTTGCGGTTAATTTTTGCGGACAAATTTTAGGAAGGAAAAAATCAGCAAAAATTAAAAAAATTTTGTAAATAGATTTTAGGAAAATAAAATATCCGAAAAATCTAAAATATCTTTTTGCGGACAGAATATCAAGAAGAAAAAAACGTCCGCAAAAATTGAAAATTAAAAAAAACAAAATTTACCACATTAGGTTTATTTAAAAACACAACAAAAAGTAGCCATACAACAGGAATTAAAATTAACAATTTAAATATTGTAGATCGACGCCTAATAGTTATTATTTTCATTGGAATATTGCCCAAAAATTATTTACAAAAAAAAGTAAATTAAAATAAATAATCTAATAAATCTACTGAAAAAAAGAAAAAAATTAATTGAAAAGCTAATTAAATAAAAATTAAAAAAATTTTTTAAATTAAAATTTAAAAAATTTACGGACAATATTTGCGGACAGATTTTGTGAAGAAAAAAGTCCGCAAAATAATTTCGCAAAAATTGATTATTTCGTTGTCATATTGACAGGCAAAAAATTTAAAAAAAGGACGGGCTCATTTATTGGAGTACATATACCACAATTTCTAGAAAATTTATTGAAACGTGTCTCAGCTTGCCTTTTTGATTTGTTTATAAAATTTTTAAAAATAAAAAAATCGACCTAAAATTGGGTTGGATCATTCTGGCGCCAAGACGTTTGGGCGCGCATCTCAGAATTAAACTTAACCTCCTTTTTAACATCCCAGCTAACTCCTACAAAATTTTCATCAAATATTTTAAAAGTTAGTATCGATAAATCTCGAAAAACTAGGGCATTTTCGGTAAATCAACACATTTTTGGCCATAATTTCTGAAATTCTGGTCCAAAAATTCTGAAATTTTTGGAGGACGTAGATAAACATAAAAGGGGGTTATTATTCCAAAAATTTTATCATTCAAAATAATCAACTGATTATTTTATAAGCTCGCGCTAGCTTGGACCCGCGCCAGAATGTCCTGGTCCCCCATTGAAAAAGGCCCACCAACTCTTCTAACTAGCTATAAAAACATTTTTATAAATGAAAAGCTTTAAAAAATATATTTATTACTCAATCCACGTTAAACAAAAATTATTAAAAAAGGCAAAAGAAAAATATTATTTAATACAGGGATACAAATACACGTTGCAACCCAGTCATTAAAAAATAAAAAAATTTTAAAAACATTTTTAACACCTTTTAAATTTGCACAAAAAATAAATAGAACAACAATTTCTAAAATAATTAATTTTTTAACAAAACAATTTTTTCTTTACAAAATACTACTTTGGATTTAAAAAAAAATGTTTTTTTCTCTATTATTTATTTAAAAGAAAAACAAAAAAAAATCTTTTTCTTTATGAGAGAGAAGAATATGCTTGTTGCTTCATTTTTGGCAAACAAAAAATTGTTTTTTATGTAAATTTTTTTCCTCTTTTTTACTGCTAATTTAATGCATATCAGGGTTGCCGCGGGTACAAAAAATTTTCGGGTACGGGTTTCGGGTTGGAGCGTTTTCATTTCGGGTCACGGGTTTCGGGTTGGCAAAAATATCGGGTACGGGTTTCGGGTTATAAAATTTTCATTTCGGGTATCGGGTTTCGGGTTGGCAAAAATTTCGGGTACGGGTTTCGGGTTTGGCGAAAAATTCGGGTTATTTTCGGGTGTTCGGCTATTGGTGAACTAAATTGTAAGGAGGCAAGCTATATTGCATAATAGGATTTTGGGTGATATAGAGAGAAGCAAATTTGAAGAGATTAAAACATTGTGGGATTTGGGGATTAAGAGGGATATCATGGTAAAATCCCACTATATTGGTAAAATCCCACCTTGATAAAATCCCACTATGTGCTATTATCCCTCCGCCTTATCTCCATAAAAGCCTCCAAATTTCTCCCGTTTTTAGCGCCGCAGGCGAAAATTTTGAGAATTTTGGAGGTCCTTAAGCCAGATTTCTTTCATTTTTTGCGCCGCAGGCGAAAATTTTGAGAATTTTGATGATCCTTAAGCTAGATTTCTAGCTTTTTCACCGCCGGAGGCGAAAATTTTGAGAATTTTTTAAGGTCTTAGGTGAAAGAATTCAATTGTCAGAACCGCAGGCAAAAATTTTAATTTAAGTTTAATTGATCATGAACCTAGAACTCTTAATTTTTTGCGCCGCAGGCGAAAATTTTGCAAAATTCATGACTAAATTAAAATTTTTAATGCTCTTTCAAGCTTAAAATATTAAAAAAATAAATTTAAAAATCTAAAATGAAAATCAAAGTTTAAAGGCATTCATTTTTGAAAAGAAAAATTTTTTAGACCTTATTTCCAGCCCTGGACTCGAACCCACCCCCTAGAAAATATCGAGCCAGTCGCCTTTCACACTCAACCACCGATTAACATAATGAAAAATTAAAGAAATTATGAATATTTCTTTCCCTTTTCCTTCTTTCTCTTTCTATAAATTTATTTTAAAAAATCGGGTAAGGCTAAGTTTTCGGGTATAAATTTCGGGTTTTAACCAATTTCGGGTCACGGGTTTCGGGTTGAAAAAAATATCGGGTACGGGTATCGGGTTTCGGGTTGG
Organism: Meloidogyne incognita; assembly: GCA_036172945.1. Lineage (NCBI taxonomy): Eukaryota > Metazoa > Nematoda > Chromadorea > Rhabditida > Meloidogynidae > Meloidogyne > Meloidogyne incognita. The sequence continues at coordinate 5,118,303 of JARQAC010000002.1, forward strand.
AAAATTTTCAATTCGGGTATCGGGTTTCGGGTACAAAAAAAGGCCGGGTTTCGGGTTTCGGGTTTCGGGCGGCAACCCTGATGCATATTCCCTTAAATTTTTTGTTTTTAAAATATTTTTATTAGAACTAAAAAATCAATTTATATAGAAACGGTCAAATATCCATAAAAGGTAACCCTTGGGATCGAATTGAATCGACTTCCTTACGGAAGTGATGTGAAATCGAGTTTAAATTGTAACTGATATTTCTTCCATTATAATGAAAAGGAATATCTTCAATTTACCCCACTCTCACCTTTTTAAAAATTATTTTTTAAGAAATCCAAAGTACCTACTATTACCTCCTCAAAAGTCAACAACAACAACAAAAATTAAATTAATTATCCAAATAAAAATAATCTCCAGATTTTTTCTGTTCTGTATCAAGTTGAGAATCTTTTTTATTTATTCTCGGTCTATGGCTTTCCGCATCCCGTCTAAATGTAATATTTAATTGACTTAAAAATTGATTCATTCCAGTAACTAGATTTTGAGGACTGAAAATTTTAAAAGAAAAGTTTAAAAAATTTTTTAATGTAAAGGAAACGTCCACAAAGTTGCCCCCTCTATCACTATAATACATTATGGTTGAATGAATAAAAAAAGTCTATTTTCACATTCGAACCCAACCCTATGCCAAAAGCTTAACCACTTACAATTAGCTACTCAACTACACATCCCTCATTGAGTGGGCTTCTAATCGGGCATGGGCTTCTATTATGATATTTACGGCATTTTACCTTTATTAATTTTGAGGAAAATATTCAAAAATATATTTTGGAGATTCAAATGTTCGAAAAAATCCCAAAAATTTCATCTTAGAGGTGAATGTTTTACCCCGACTCTGGGGTTGTGTCAGGAATCGGGATTTGTCGGGGTAGAGGCTTTGGGTTCGGGTCGGGGTTTATTTCAAAAAAAAATCGTCGGGGACGGAGTGTTACCCTATTTTATAGTAAGGCCCGCCCTTAATCTCTTCCCATTACCCAAGAAATAAAAAAATAAAATTCCAAACGAATTTGCTCTCGCTTTAATTGCCGGCTGTCCATCAAAAACAATTACTCTATCTGCCAAATATGTACTCATAATAAAATCGTGTTCAACAACAAAAGCTGTCTTTTTTGCATGAAGTACAAATCTTTTTTAAAATTAATTTTTTTTAATCAATTTAAATTAAAAAAACCTTTTAATAACTTTAGCAGCGTGTAAACGCTGTTCCGAGTCCAAATAAGCACTTGGTTCGTCAATTAAATAAACATCTGCTGGGGTTCCCAGGCAAAGGGTTAATGCTTTAAAAATAAAGAATTTCTAGTAAAAGATTTGCCTCGCGCTAGTGTATTATAGTTTTTAAGTGTAATTCCTAAAATAGGATTTAATCGCAACACACACTATGCTGGGGATGGGTTAGGAATCAGGTCTAGTTTGTTAAGAGAGAGGTAAACTATGCAATCACCAAATTAACACAACTACATGTGTGCCCTACCCAAACTTATTTTTAGATTTGAAGTATCCCAAAAAATCTCCAGTTGAGAAATAATTAAGTGACAGCCGAGCCGAACAAACAAAATTTTTAAAAAAATTACACAAACCTACACGTTGAAGTTCACCACCAGAAAGATTTTGGACCTTAAAAATAAATTCCAAAAAATTTTAAAAATTTAAAAAAAAACCTCAAAGTCAATAATATTGTCAATATTTAAAGGATTTAAAACATCAGTTTTAAATGCTGGATGATTAAAAAGTCCTGGTATTTTTGTTAGAAATAAATCTCTAACTGTTCCTTCAAATTTTGGAGCAATTTTTTGAGGTTTATAAGATATTGAAAGTTCAGGAATTTCTCCTTTAGATGCTGTTGGTTTTATTTGTCCAGCTAGAAGACTTAAAGAAAAAAATTAATTATAAAGGATCTGGGAAATATCTGGATAGTAACCTAAAAATTCGAAAAAAAATCTAAAATCCCTTTTCGGATCCGGATATGCATATCCAACAACTCTAACCACGAAACACAGAAAGTTTACTGCAGTTAATAATTAAGTTCATAAAAGCTAACAATAAGCAGTCAAGAATAGCTGAATGAATTTCTATGTCACTTTTACGTTTATTTATGGCCTTGCAGCAGACAGGTTTGGAGTTAACTGCTTTCTCGGGTAATGGTACCAAGTGACGTTAGTGAACACTTTTAAAAATATATCCCTATTCCCCTCATAATCAAAAAATCCCACCCATTTCCTTTAAAAACATTAAATGTATACCGAATAAATGTTGTTTTTCCCGTTCCATTTTCTCCAAGTAAAACAATAATTTCAGAATCAGTAAAATCACCCTTTTGAATTGTCAATTCAAATTTTTTAGTTTGCCCAACTTCATACGTCATATCGGGATAAACATAACTAGTTGTTCTTTTTATATCTTCACGTTCTTCTGATACTTTAAATGAAAGGGAAGAATCTCTAAAAAAGTGAAAAATGTATTTAATTTTTAAATAGTTGACTCTCACTAAAAGATACACCCCTGCCCCCCTTGGAGTTGAAAAAATCGTACCTTATAATGAGGTGTATATTAGATAGAGAGGTATCGTTTAACTAGCTCCCCCACCCAACTAATGACTAACCAAGTTTAAAAAAACTGTTAAATAGAGGTTTATCTTGGAGAGTCGAACCTCGATTATACGTACACTTATGGGCATGAAAAAATATACGTAAAATTGAGGTATACACAAAATTAGAAACTAATAATGAAATATAACTATATTTTTATTTTTTACCGAAAACGCATATTTTCAGATGCAATAAATCCTAAAATTTTAAAAATAAAAAATAATTTTTTAAATTCCAAACCATCCAAAAATTGATTAATTCCTTCCCGAACACCAGAAGGATGTGTTACAACACCATAAGCACCAGGAAATCCATATAATAAACAAATATGGTCAGAAAGATAATCCAAAACTGCCAAATCGTGTTCAACAACAATTATATAACTTGAAAAATAAAAATTAATAATTTTGTTTTTGTACAAAAGAAAATGTTTGCAAATTGCAAATGTATGGAAATGAACTTTTTATTTTGTCATCTCTCACCAAAGGAAAACGGTCAGGAATGTGCTCTTCCATATTTTTAAAAATAAAAAACAAAAAAAGGAAAAATCAAAAAGATAGGAACCAAAGCAGCTTGATTTGATGATTTTGAATAAGGTTACAAGCAACGCTGGCGCCCATCAGGGACGCCCATGTTTGCTTTGACCATTTTGAGCCCCTTTGTCTCGGCTCATATCAGACTTGTCTAACATGTCTAAAATCTCCCGGTAAAATTCTTGGTAATTCTTCGGTTCGTATTCCCCCTCCTTTTTTCTGACCATTTTTTCATTTTTCCTTCTCCTTCTCACTTATTTTTCATGAGGCAAGTATCAGAAAGAATTTATGAGAAATATTTATTTCGTTTTTTTTGAAGGATAAAAAAGAAACATGATACAAAAATTATAAAAAACTTTAGAAATATCACCAAATCGTTTTCGACACAGAAATTCAGGAAAATATTTGGGTACGTAAATATATGTTGGTATTGTTACCTGCATATTTACCATGAAGAAGTCCAAGGCTTTGAGCCAAGCATAGAAATCGTTGTCGCTTAGTAGTCGCAATTTGTCACCCAAATCAATCATTTTAAAATTTTTTAGTTGCTCCATATTCGATTATTGAATGGTGTTAATGAACTTTTCCAGAACTTTTCTCATGTATATGTACATTCATAATCCTTTTTGATACTTGCCTCATGAGAAATAAGTGAGAAAAGGAAGGAAAGTGAAAAAATGGTCAGAAAAAGGGAGGGGGAATACGAACCGAAGAATTACCAAATTCTTGGGATGGGTAGCTCACGAAAAAAGTCCCGAAAAATGATCGGGAGACTATACTATACAATGTTACAAGGAGAAATTTTAAGCTGGACCATTAAAAAAATAAACAAACTTTTGATCTGTCAACAATTCCCTAATTACTCTTGCAGCCGTTAAACGTTGTCTAACATCCAAATAACTGGATGGCTCGTCAAACATATAAATATCTGCTTTTTGTATTGCTGCTACTGAAATAGCAAATCGTTGCAATTCACCTCCAGAGAGTTGATTGACTTCTCGGTCAAGTAAATGGGTTAATTCTGAAAAGGAAATTAATTCTATTTCTTATTTAAAAAATTTTTTTCGAAGAAACCCCCAATTCTCCGGGATTGACGACCTACTCTCCATGCAAAATTGGAGAGTTTCGCGAATAAACAAGTCGTTCTGCGAATAAATGGGTTTCTCGGTCTATGTCCTGTCTGCCAATAGAGTTAACCCTCTGTACATTATTGAAATTAGCTTATTGAACTTATTAAAAAAAGGAAAAAATATTGTTGGAATTCTTATTTATATTCTTGAAAGCGAGCAACGCCGAGAACGGAGCCATTTTTGTCACGGCGAAGTGGAGAGTCTTGAGAAATTCTGGCAAAAAACAGAGTGCTCACTTCTTTTGTCCTGGCACAAGTTAACAATAAGAAGGAAACAACCTCTTAAAAGAGTAAAACTCGAAATTTCCTAAGATTTTTTAAAACTTTTTTGATTATTTAAATACCGACCTTTTCAAAACTTTAAATTGCCGACCGCGATTATTCCAAATAGACGAGATAATCTTTTACTCGTCTATGCCCCCATAAAATTAAAATACAAACTCACCCATATCCTCAATTATTTTGTCCAAATTGTCACGTTCAGCTCGTCCCTTCAACAAATCAATAACCTTTTTCTGTGGGGACTTTTCCAAATATCTTTTTAAAAAAATAAATTTTTCCTTAAAAATTAAAAAAACCTCGGAATTTGGTCAACATATTGAGGCTTAATAATTGCCTTAAATTTTTCTTCTAATAATTTAATAAAATAATTTTGAAGTTCAGAGCCTCTAAAATATGTTAAAATTGACGGCCAATCTGGCGGACTCTAAAAATTAAAAAGAACTTTTTTTCGAAATTTTAACAAAAAACCTTGAAATTACCCAAGTTAGGCTTTAATTTGCTTGCCAAAATATTTAAAGCAGTCGATTTCCCAATACCGTTAGTCCCTACAAGTCCCAAAACTGAACCTAATCTAGGCATTGGTAAACGATGAAGTTTGAAGGAATTTGCGCTGTAACGATGAGTTGTTTCCTTTTCTAAATTGCTTGGAAGATTGATGATTTGAATTGCACCATATGGACATTTCTTGTTAAAAATAAAAGTTTTAACATTATAGAGATTAAATTTAACTAGTAAATATATTAGTAAATCAATTTTCGAGACGATCCCTGATCATCTTTTAGAGAAAGGAGCCATTTAAAGCAAAACAAAACCGTCATTTTTTATTTCCCTGGACATTTAAAAAAAACCTTCACACAAATTCCACATCCAATGCAAAGAATTTCGGATATCTCAGCAATTTTTGATGTTGGCTCAACCACAATGCATTGTTTACCTATTTAAGAGTAATTTCAAAAAAGAAACAAAAAAAAACCTGTCCTAACAACTGGACAATTCTTTTTACAAGGCTGACCACAATTCTTTGGTTTACAACGATCTGGATTAACAATAGCTATTCGAGTTTGACCTGATTGTACATCTGGTTTCCCTTTCTTCATTTTCTTAACTAAAAAAATCTTAACATAAAAATTTTTATCAGCAAATAGTAGAGATCAGTCTGGATCTGGATCCAGCCTTGATTTTTCTTAAGATCAAGACACTTTTTTTATTTTTCCTTGAGTCAAGTCCTAAACCAAAATCAGTGTTTTAAATTTCTAATCCGTAGAAAATAATGACAGAAAAAAATAGTGACATAGGAAGATTTTCTCGGTACACCTCAATTGAGTCCTCACGATTGAGTCCGCACGATTGAGTCCTCACGATTGAGTCCCCACAATTGAGTCCCCACGATTGAGTCCCCACGGCGGGTTAAAGTGGAAATCTGGTGGCGTTGTGTATTTTTATTTTTTAAACTACGCCAAAATAGCGTTAACACTATTTCTCACTTCTCATGCTCTCTTTCCCAAAAAACGCAAGCCGTTTCAGTGCCGATTGAGTGCCAACTTCATCGCAGAGTTTGAGTGTCAACTGTCATTTAGAGGGGGAATTGGTTAAATCCTATATCTTTTGGCCCTCCCAACCGAATTTTTTCAAATTTTGTAATTTTATAGGCCTAAGGTGGATAAACGATCCTGTAAATTTTGAGAAGCTAATATGCATTTTTACCGAAGTTATGAAGTTTTAAAGATTGCTAAAATTCGTCCTATTTTGGGCCATAACTTTCTCCAAAGCTGTCCTTTTTCGCTAATTTTTGTTTTATGCGAATCAGGGATGAAAAACGAACAAAAACTATGTAAATCTTGCACATGTTATATTGACTTATTACTTAGGTTGACCAACCGGTTACCCTACTACCTATAACTAATGAACCCCTGGTCAAAATTTCTTCAAAATTTGCCAAGTTGTAGACCTACAGTTGATATACAATCTTGCAAAATTTGAGCGGAAAATATGCATTTTTGGCTAAGTTATGAAATTTCGAAAATCAGTAAAAATCCACACACATTTGGCCATATCTCAGCCTAAATTGGCTTTTTAAACTCAAATTTGGCAAGATTCGACGTATCTTGTCGAGCTCGATCGGATGGTACCAAAAGTATGATGCTTTTGGTCGAAAAAATAACCAAATCATCATCAAAAATAAACCAAAATTTGTTAATGCGTAAATTTTACGAAAAATGCGTGAATTTTTCCAATTTTTTCTTCAAATGATTTTTTAAATCGTATTCTAACATATTGTTAGACAAAATCAAAATCTGTTAGAAAAAAACGGAGATATGGGTTTTCAAAGTCGGAACCCTAAAACGTGAACGAGAGTAACGCTTAAAACGAGAGAGTAAATAAATGAAAGAGAGGAAAAACGAGAGAGTGTGACGAGACGGTTAGATTTCCAGTTTAACCCACCGTGAGTCCCCCTTGTATATACCTCAATTGAGTCCCCGTGGATTTAATTATATTAAAAATTCATATCCGGCATGCGGGATTATTACAAAAATGTTGTGGGACGTAGTTAGTTGACAGTATCAGCTTGCAATACATGTTTCCTTACATCAGCATTGAGATTAAACAAGTTTTTTTAATTTTTTGAATTTTTAAAAATTTTTTGAAATTTCTAATTTTTTAAAAATAAATGTCGGCAAATTGGTCCTGAGATCTTACAGCTGGTACGGGTACAACGGCCATCAATGTGGAAGAACAAAGCTTCAGCGCGGAACATCTGTCGGATAGCATTGATGACTCGCAGCGGGGCATCACGTCGATAAATATGTGCCAGCCGAAGACGAACCAGTGGGGGCGTCGATTCGCGCCGTGAACTTCATTAAATTGCAAGGGAGACCATCAGTAACGAGGATAATGTAGTGCTAGGAGAGGAAGAAAAAAATCCACAAATCCATCCAAATTCTTAATATCTACCTTAATACACCGATATCCCCCTTAAACGTTTAAATTTGCATTAAATCCCTCCATATCCACCGATATCAAACTTGATCCCTCGATGTCGAATACAAGTCCCCTTATGTTCACTTTAATCTCTAAAAATCCCCCGATATCCCTCTTAATCCTTTTTAATATAATTAAATCCACGGGGACTCAATTGAGGTATATACAAGGGGGACTCAATCGTGCGGACTCAATCGTGCCGGGACTCAATTGTGCCGGGACTCAATCGTGGGGACTCAATCGTGCGGACTCAGTTGAACTGCTCCGAGATTTTCTGTCTCAAAAGTGACAGAAAATCCCAAAATACTTTAAAAACAGAATGCCAAAAAACCGAAAACAGCTTTATTTAAAAAACGAAATTCAAAACTCAAACGCAACTAATTCCCGACAAAAATAAAATTCACGAGCCAAGAAGATAAGGGGATTAAAGGATCAAGAGTGACCAAGAGATACTTAAATTCGCAGATATCCACCTTAATTCTCTGATATATGTACCTAGCAAATCTCTCTATATAAATACCAAGTAAAAAGCTGGAAAAAATTATTATTATTAAAAAGCTGGGCCATGGATCTCCTGGGTCTTAACCTTCTGGGTTTTGATCTTTTGGGCTGGACCCGTATTAGCATCACAAATTTTAACATGTTATATCTTTCAAAAAGATACATAAAAACTAGGGAAAAGGAGAAAAATGCCATATGTAGTTTAAGAAATCCTACCAATAATGTAGTTATTATAGGTGGATGGTCAAGAAAATTTTTGGTAAAGATTTATTACCATATTGGATCTGCAAAAATACGTTTGGTACAAGTCTTGGATCAGTTCCTTATTTAGGCCATTTTTAATATATATTTATAAAAAAAGTTGCTTTGCCTATAAAAGTATTGGTAGTTTAGCTACGGGACTTTCAAAAACCTAGAACTTTTTACCGAGTTGAGATAATGGGCTGAAAGTTTGACATGTCCGGGGTCAAATCTTATGGGGCATCTGGGAAAAATACGGATTTTGCAATCGAATTAACCGCTGGTACCTAAATCGCTTAGGTACCGAGGATATCTCGGGACTGGATAGAGATATCAAAGAAGTTCCGCTGGGAGGGCACTCCGGCTCTATATGGAGATAACGATAAAAAAAATTCAAAGTCGAAATTCGAATTCAAAATCAGTTACAGGTGAGCAACTGACGCAGATTCGGTGAATTTTCAACTTTGTCGGAAATGACGATTTCCTGGGGGCAAATCTTTTAGGTGAGAGAGAAATTGTGATTGATAGGTGGAATTTGAAGCAGCAGCAAAAAACCTGAAGTAGAAGCAAATTATAGTTGAAACAACAAAAACTGCTTCAAAGTTGAAACAAATTTTGCTTCAAATTTCAAATTTTGCTTTTGAAACAAAATTTGCTTCAACTTAGCTTCAAAGTTGCAACAAATCTTCAAAGTTGAAACAAATTTTGTTTTCTCAAATTAGAAGCTAAATTGGCTTCAACTTTCTAAATTTAAAAGTTGAAACAAATTCTGTTTCAAATTTGAAATTTTGATTTGGAAGCAGAATAGCTACGAAATCCTGGGGGCATATCTTATAGGTGAGAGAGAAATTGTGATTGGCAGGTGAAATTTCGAGTTAAAGAAATGTAAAGTCAAAACTGAAGCAAGTTTCGAGTTGAAGCAGGGAGGTTGAAGCAGGTTTCGAGGGGTTGAACTTCGGGATCCGGGTTTTTCGGTATTTTTAGGGATTTTGGAATATGGTCGAATGAGTAGTCATTCGAAAGCGGATAATGAAGGGAGTTGAATGGGATAAATGATAAAGCCGAAAGTCTAAGTTCATAGTTCGAACTTCGAAATCCGGGATTTAGGGGAGTGGGAACTATGGGGCATGAGGGTAGTCATTCAAGAGGGGATGATCAGTGAAGTTTAATTGTATTAAGGATAAAGTCGAAAGGCGAAGTTCGGTGTGCGATCTTCGAAATCCGGCATGTTCGGGATTTGGGGATATGGGCAAGTGGGTAGTTATTCAAGAGGGGATAATGAGGGATGTCTAATGGGATAAAGGATAAAGTCGTAAGTCGAAGTTCGGAGTTCGAACTTCGAAATCCGGGAATTTTGGGATTTGAGACTGAAGTGGATATGGGTGAATGAATAGTCTTTCAAGAGGGGATAATGAGGGGAGTTCAATCGGATTACTAAAAATTTCGAATTTCGAAGTTTTTATTAGGGATCCGGGATTTGTGTCTGGGACTGATATGGTTTTCAGACTCTAACTTTGTTGAAAAAATTTTTAGAATTTTTTCGACAACAGATTCGTACTCAGCATGTATGAATACACTATACAACACGTTTTTTGTGTCAAAAATAAAAATTTTTGACCCCTCGAATTTTTCAAAAGGAGTACGTACCCCTTTTGGGGGATTTTCGGGATTTTTTAAAACGCAATAACTTTGGAAGGGATAGGGATTTTTGAATGGAGTTTGCTTTATAAAATTGAGCAAAAAATTAGAAATTTTTTGAGGTAAAAAAATTTCGAAAAAAGACTGAACTGACCCCATAGGGGTCAATTTTCGAAAAACCCAAAATTTTCGGTTTTTTGAAAATTTTTCGGGATTTTTGCCATGGTTCGGGCCGAATGTATTTTTCCTTGATTGAGCAGATTTTTCTGCATCGGATAAGATTTAAAAATTTTCAAAAAAGGTTAACTTTAAGCAAGTTATGATTTTTTGAAAATTTTAGTGATTTTTTTCGACCGAAATTTCCGGCCAAAAAATTATAATTTCAAAAACCAAGATGGATATAGCGAATGATATTTTATTCGAAAGCTCTCATCGTGCTAAGTTTAAAAATATTTTTTTCGAATTTTTTAGGTACATTTTGACGAAAATACAGAGGTTCGAAAATTTGTTGTGTGGAGTACCGTATCCGGAGAATTATTGTAGGTAGAGAGAAAAAATGATTGACAGGTGAAGTTGTGGCAGAGAGGCGAAATTTTTCTCCGTCTCTGACAATGCCGGGCAAACCGGCGAAGAACTTAAATGTGAATTTAGTATATCTGTAGAAGATTTTTGGAGGTATAAGCTGGATCCTGTTATGGATCCGAAGCAGAAGCATGCTTCTGCTTTTGAAGCATTTTTTTTGCTTGATTTTGAAACTGAAGCAAATTTGCTTCAATTTTTAAATTTAATTTTTTAAAGCAAAATTTGTTTCAGCTTTTTAAAATTTTGTTTTCAGTGGACCAAAGTGGAAAGATGAGTCCCAGCTTAGGGAACACGAGGGCCGAAGGCCCGAAGTGAATTTTAAGTGAAAGGATGAGTCCCAACTGAGGGAGCACGAGGGCCGAAGGCCCGAAGATCGAATTGTTTTAGCTCCTTACCAATACCATGGTCTAAGTGGAAGGATGAGTCCCAATGGAGGGAACACGAGGGACGAAGGCCCGAAGTGACTTTAAGTGAAAGGACTGTGTTTATGATTCCAATCACAGTTTATGAGTCGAATCTGAGCTCCTTTTTATGAGGAGCTCAGATCAGTTTATGAGTCCAATCTGAGCTCCTTACCATTACCATGGTGAAGTTTTTGATGCTGCGGAGGAAGCCAGTCATGCACTCCTCAACGTTATAGGAATAGGATCATGTTACGAGCCCAGAACCCAGCGACCGTTGACTCCCCGCGAGGCGCGTGCCGCAAAACCCGCGCGAAGCGCGGGGTTTTGCACAAGCGCCTCGCATACGCTCCATAGGTTTACGTTAACCATTTCTAATATAAAAGGGGTCGCGAGGGCCGAAGGCCCGAGCGCACACCCCATTTAAATGGAATTGCGAGGGCCGAAGGCCCGAGCTAATGCCGAAGTGACTCTAATTGAAAGGATGAGTCCAAACTGTGGGGGGACACGAGGGCCGAAGGCCTGATTAGTCCTAATGGGGGAAAGACGAGGCCGAAGGTCCGAAGTGACTCTAAGTGGAAGGATTAGTCCTAATGGAGTAAAGACAAGTGCCGAAGGCCCGAAGTAAAATCCAACTAAAAGGGAATGCGAGGGCCGAAGGCGAAAGCTGACACCCATCTAAAAAGGGAGGGCGAGGGCCGAAGTGACTCTAAGTGGAAGGATTAGTCCTAATGGAGTAAAGACGAGGGCCGAAGGCCCGAAGTAAAATCCAACTAAAAGGGAATGCGAGGGCCGAAGGCGCGAGCTGACACCCATCTAAAAATGAGGGCGAGGGTCGAATGCCCGAGATGACACTCATCTAAAAGGAAGGGCGAGGGCCGAAGGCCCGAGCTGACACCCATCTAAAAGGGGGAGCGAGGGCCGAAGGCCCGAAGTGACTCTAAGTGGAAGGATGTCTAAAAGGAAGGGCCGAAGGCCCGAGCTGACACCCATTAAATGGGGGAGCGAGGGCCGAAGGCCCGAAACAATGCAAAGGCAGTCTAAACTCTTCTCGCAAGCATCCAAACTTTCTAGCAGCGCGCGAAGCGCGCCCCAAAGCCGATAGGCTTTCCAACGGGCACAGCAGAATAAACCGCCAGAGTATCCTAATAGGCACCCAGCTATCCGCCGCCATCAGTGGTCAAACCCACAGCTAGTTTAAAATTAAATTTTACAAAAAATTAAAAGCCTTTATTTTAAAACAAAAGAAATATCAAAAGGGTGCATCAAATTTTTATTTTTTTATTATTAAATTTCAATCATTACCCATTTCTTGAACTGCATAAGCAATTAACTCTTCGTTTCCTGCTTCTTCTTTGACACGTTTTCCTGAAAATATTTAAAAGTAAATAGTACTTTGGAAATATGTTGAATATAGTAATTACACCTCAATTTAAGATACGTTTTAGTTGACATTGGGTGGGGGAGATGTTCAATCGAACCTCTCAATTTAAGATACACCCTCAGTCTAGAGATACGATTTTCTAACACCAAAGGGTTTTCTATAAGTAAGGTATATGGTGTAGCTATATAAGTATTCCAGAAGAGATCAAACAAACTTTGGACAAAAGGGGGGGGGGGACTGTCTAAACAACACCTTCCAATTTAACAAACATTACAGTAAGTTACCCCCACAATTGGATACACTTATTTAGGTAACGTCTATTAAATCCCCCAAAGGAGTGTATATACTTATAATGTCCAAATATTCCAGAACAAAACCCAAACAAAAAAAACCAACTTATCAATTGAATAATAGCTTTATTTGTTCTTTTATCAAGTTTGTCCAATTTCTCTTTAATTCCTCTTCTCAAGTCCCAATCAACTTTTCTTGGAGCCAAAGTATTAATATCTAAAGACTCCCCAATTTTTGCATCCTTCCCAGCTTCTAATTGCCCTTCAATTTTTTCTTTCAATAAATTAATTTCTTCTCTTGGTGGTTCTGATGGTGATGATTGTTGCTGCACATTGACTGGTTTATATGATCGAAATTGAATTGGAAAACTTGAAAAAAAGTTAAATTTTTAAAAAAGTATAGGCAAGGAAAATTCCCACTCTTCAGGTCAATCAACTATTTGGAATCCGTCCGACAACTAAATCTTCCTTTGCGGATAATTGGCAGTGGAAAAATCTTAGAAACAAAAAACCCAAAAAATCTTTTGGTACCCGAACATATGGTTTTTACATGGTTCACCCAAAATCAGTATTAAAACTAGAGGTCGGCGCGGGAGGGATCCCGACGGGATTTTCCGGGATCCCGAAATCCCGGATTTTTTTTGATTTTCGGGATCATTCGGGATCCGGGATTTTTTCGGGATCCCGTCCCGGCATCGGGTAAGAAAAAAAAATCTCGACTCGGGATCCCGGACATTTTTTATAATCTTAGGGATTTTTAATTTCCGAGATTTTTGGAAGACTTTTGGCTTAACGATCTTCCAAATTTCTCAAAGTTTTCGCCTGCGGCTGAGAATGAAGACTTATGTGTATATCGGAGGATTTGAATGGAGTTAGGTGGATTTTAGTGATATCCGGACATTTCAAGGGATCTAAAAGAATAGCGAGGGATCTTTATTCATAAAAAGTTTAAATGTTTTATTTTGAAAAAAATCCCGAATCCCGAATCGGATCCCGGATAATTATTTCCGGGATTTTTGAAATTCGGGATTTTTTCGGGAATTATCCCCAAATTAGGATTTTCAGGGTTTTAATCCGACAAACTCAACCCGGGTCAGTTTAAATGAAATTACTGCCCAGCAATGTAAACAGTTCAAACTCTGATTAAAACAACGCCCCAATGCAGCGATTTTAACATCAATGTCACCTTGATAGGAAAATAAAAACAAACAAACCGTTCTACTCCACAATTCTGCTCACTATCAACATCTCCATTTCCTTGATTCCTTCCAACAAACCTTTTTCTCATTTCCAATAAATGCTGTCTTCTAGAAATCGCATTTTTCTCCAATTCTGTTAATATTCTTTCTTCTTCAATTATTGCTTCTTCTGAATTTGTAGTTGTAACCATTTTTCCTTTCCTTTTTTTTTGAAAATTATTCACAATAAAATTAAAGTAAAATATATTCGGAATAAAAACCAGAATTTAAAAAAAAATTTAAAAAAACTTTTTCAATTATACCGACAAAGTCCTCAATTTTTCTAATCCGCAAATTAAAAATGGTTCTTTATTTCCTTCACAGGATTATTTTTTTCTTATTTAAAAAAAGGATTATTATTTTGAATACCCTTCCCATTCAAAATAAATTTTTTTTATAATTCCGGACATAAAAAAGTTGCGGATTCTGTCCGCAAAATTGAAAAAGTACCAAAAACTTTTCTCTTATTTCCTTTATAATATCATTAACAAAAAAATTTTCTTTTTTTTTCAAAATATTTAAATTGAATATTTAAAATCTCTAGAACGTAAATAAGCATAATAATCCTGCATTTTCTCCCATCCATCTGGATCGGGTTCGCGCCCTTTAAATGTTGGAGGTTCTCCTTCTTCGAGTCTAACAAAAATATTTATGTAACGATGACGAAGAGGATGCCATGCCTAAAAATTTAAAAAAATTTTGATCAAGTTTTTGTGGTTTTATTTGTTGTGCCTAAATCTGCCTAATCGATATCCTTCTATTTAAGATAACCTCATTAACTATTTTTAAACCCCAATCGGGTATATCTATTGTGAAGTGGAAGGATGGGATACTTGAATCCCAATATCCCATCTTATATTCGACCGAAATTCGATCCAAAGAAAATTTTTGAAAAATCGACATCCGAACATTTTTCTCGACCCGTCCTATAACCGGTGAGGTGTGACATTCCTAACTCTTGCTGACGAAAATTCCGAAACCCCCAAAGAGATTATTCCCTCAAGGAAAAAAATATAAAAATAATTAACCCCTCTAGCATGTCTTCTAGCCGATTTAAGTATTTTACATTGAATACCAAAAGCTTCAGCAACAAACATGTTTTCCAACGGATTGTCAATTTTAAATTCATCAGCAGCCCTTTCAACAGCTTCTTCAATTGTTTCGGCTAACAATAAAGTTGGCTAAAATTTTTGAAAAAATTCTTTTCTTTCAAAAAAATTAAAAAAACCTTGGTTATTTTATGTCGTAATTGTTTTATTGCTTCATTTGCCATTAAATTTTGGGCAAAAAAGCAAGAAGGGAAAATCCTTTAAATTTTGAAATTTATTGAGAGAAAAAATTGAATTGACAGTAAAAAAATAATATCCCAAAAATAAAATTTTTCATTAGCTTAACTCAAATGCGAGGTCTCCCCTTACAAACGATTTCTTAAAAAATTGAAAATTCTTAGTAATCTTTCAAATAATTCTGCTTGGGAGTTCTAAAAAAGTAAGTTGAAAAAATCAAAATTTAAATTTAAAATTAGAACGTTAAAAGGAAATAACAAATAAAAGTAGGTCAGTCCAATCCTTGACACTCCCCCCCCCACTTCTTTAATAAAAAAATTTTTAACAAACTTTTTAGGATGAAGATGAACAGATTCTAGAAAAATTTTGAAATTAAAATTAAAGAAAAAACAAATAAAAAACCTTTAACATGAAAAACTTCGCGAGCTTTAGGCTTCCCAGTTTCAGGCACAACATAATTTGGAGGCCAAACAACTTTATTTAAATATTCCCATTTTTCTGGGGTAACACCTAAAGATTAAAAATATTTCTTTAAAAGGAACACTAAATTTTTAAATATTGATTAAAAAGATAGAGCAGGAGTCGAGACGATAAGAAAAAATAAATTTTATTAATTTTCAGGAATTAGGCATCACTTGTTTGAATTTTAATATTCTCTATTATGTTCTTCAGAAATGTATATTTGGAAAAAATGCCCACACAAACTTTCATTCCCAAATCCCCATCCAAAAATTTAAAATAAACCATAATTATTCATTGGAGAATATTTATCCAAATTTCCATCTCTCCGCCCAGATTTATCCAATCTCCATTCTGGGGCATAATAAATTCTTGGAGTAGGCTTCTCAAAACGTTGAATTGGTCCATAACCAGAAACTGCAGGAAGAAAGCGTTTCATTTTCTTAAAAAATTTTATAAGAAAAAAAAATTATTTTAAATAAATTAAATAAATTTTCTTGATTTTTAACAAATAAAAAAATTTTAAAAATTTATATTTTGAGAAAATTATTTGTCACAATATCAACAATAAATTTATCCGATTATAAGTTTAGTCTGGATTCTAAATTAATTTGACTTGCGACTGAACATTAATGATTCTAATTTCAAGCCTCGGAAATCCTAGAGACATTTTAAGGGGCCTATTCCATTAAGCGACATTTCGACAAATGTCAATAACAACTGCCTATTAATTGAATATCATGGCATGTCAATGTCGCGGTTGACATTTGTCGATTGAAATTTGAAGTCATTGTCGCTTTGTAGAATATGCCTCAAGGATAGGGAAGGCAATTGTTAAGAAATCCAGACCATACAATAATATACACAGACCATGTGATATACTTATTAAAAATTAGAACAGGAATAAGAAAATCTAGTCATTTTTTAGAGAAATTTTAGAAAATTTTCCCTCAGTTAATTAGTTATAATTTATGGCATTTATTTTAAATTATAATAAATTTTTAATAATTTTTCTCATAGAAAACTTTGTTTCTTTTAAAGCTTTTAATTCAATTGTTAATCCAACAAAACCATAACAAAAAGAAAAACCAGCCATTAATGTAAGTGTAAATCTGACTAGTGCTACCTTTAAAAAATAACACAAATTACAAGTAACTCTACTCTATGAATTCTTTAGTCCTCCCATATATTAAGGTTTGGTTCCGGAAATTTCATAGGAACTGCCAACCCTCCTCCCTATCTAACATAAGCATTTTAATAGCTCGGTTCGTGAAAAAAAGCATTTTGCTATCAATTATTTTTTAAGTGACAACTATTTTTATCAGATTTTGTTTTTATCTCATTTTTAGCCCAAAGTCTTAGCTTTATAATGATATCAGAAACTTTATCCCCTTTAAGATTCCCTCTCCCTCTCAAAAATAAAAAAAAGTTCTCCTTACAAAAGCAAAGGCAAAAGGAACATTTAAATCCAATTTTGTCGTTGCTACAATTAAAATTATAAATAAAACACACAAAGCTAAAAATAAACGTCTATCCCATAAAACTCTAATTTCAGCTTCTTCAATTATTTTTAATGATTTTGTTAAAATTTGTTTTTCTATGGAAAGTTGTCGAAGTTGTTGAGAGCCTGTATCTATTTGGTTTTCTAAAGAAAAATTTTTTTTTCAGATTTTGTTTTATCTTTTATCCCTTTGGTTTCAGTTTCTTTGGTTAAACAGAGTTTGGCTGGCAGTTATAGGTGCTTTCGAACATATTTTTTTTACTTTTTTCACTTTTAAATGCCTCCTGTAACTGAAAAAATCAACTCTTACTTAAATATAAGGGGGGGACTTAAATCAGTTGTATCTTAAAGTCAGGCCAAAAAATTATTAAAAATAAAAGAATAAACCTTTTTTAATTTCAAATTTAGCAGAAACCCCAAGATGGTCAGAATAATTCAAATCACTTTCAGGAATTTTATCAAAACAATATTCACAATTTAAAAGTTTAATTTCAGCTGAAAAGGAAAAAAATTTATAAGAAAAATTAATTTTAAATTTTTTACTTTTTTCACTTCTATACATTAAATAATCCAATCTTTTTCCATCAGGAAAAGATTTTAATAAACACTTTGATGTATAACAATTATCAGGTCTTTCACAAGTTGTGCCATTTTCGTATAAAGGGTCAACGGCATTCTTTAAAAAGAAAAAATTTCTTTGAGAGAAAAATATTTGGGGCTCTTATTCAGTTTAAGCGTCCCATAGAGGTTGCATAACTAAATATTAGATTCCCTTTGGTTTCAGTTTCTTTGATTAAACAGAGTTTGGCTGGAAGTTATAGGTGCTTTCGCCCATCATGAAGGATGCCCTACCGACTGATAGCTATCAGGGACTGCTTTACCTTTTCTTTTTAAATCATCCCCCTTCTTCCTTGCAATGAATTAATTTTGGCAAGTTACAATCATTTTTAAAAATTTCAAAAAAAACCCCATTAACAGCACAAAAATTATGTGAATAATATAAAGGATTGTCCTAGACCTGTTTATTAGCTATAGGATCCGAGCCAAAAAAAAGACCCGAACCTTAAAAAATAAAAAATATATACATCTCAATGGGTCGCATAAAATTAAAAAAAAACTTTAAAAACTAAACAAACCGGTCTACATTCCCAAGCATCATTTAACGGAACCAAATTTTTAATTAATTGAAACCCCAAATTTGTCGGCTCCAAATTAAAATCCCCAACAAGAATAACAAAATCTGCACCCCCACAAGTATGTCGAATAAATTGAGACATTTCAAAACATTGAGAAATTCGGTGAGGTAAATACAAATCATTTTCTTTGTTATATTCTGCATGTAAATGGGTCGTGTAAAAACAAATTTTGTAAGAATCAAATAGAATTTCTGCCATTCCGACAATTTTGCCTCCAAACCAGTCACCTCTAAAAAATACGAAAAAAGGATCTTTAAAGCTCTGTGAGGAAACCTGTGTATATGATGAGGAAATCCATTTAAAGAATATCTGTGAAGCAAAGTAGAAATAATTGGATATCTGCTAAGAATACAAGTTCCACTTCCAGTAAATCCACTATGAAAATAATGTGAATAAGGAAACTTTTCTTTTAAATTGTGGACCATCTCAATAAAAACTTTCTCACTCCAAATCTGTAAAGAAAAATTGATTGGTTTCCTCTGTGCTTCCAAAAGTCCCAAGTTTTATCCGCAAGTCTAAACAAAGCCAGGGGGCAATTTCAGGGGACCAAGGTGGAAATTTTAACATTAAAAAACCTCTTGTAACGCCACAATATCAAATTTTGACACAGCCAAAGCACTAATCAACATTTGAATTCTAAAAGTTTTGTGTTTACTACCAATAGGCCAAGGATGAGGAAGAAGCCTAAAAATTGAAAAATAGAAAATTTTATTTTATAAATTTCTTACCAACAATTTAATGTTGCCACCCGCAACATTTTAATTGCTAGAATCTATAGAAAATTGAAAATTAAAAAAAAATTTTAGGGACAGAAAAGGGGTACAGCCCGTTTAGGCGCGGGCCGGTTAGGCGCGACCGGTTAGGCGCGACCGGTTAGGCGCGGCCGGTTAGGCGCCGGCCGGTTAGGCGCCAACCTTTTATTTAAATATTCTATTATAATCAATTAGAATGGTCTCATCGATCATCAAATGGGACAATTCTGAATTATAAAACAAAAATTTTACGAAAAAAATTTTCCAAAATTAAAAAACCGGCCTAGTTTACGTACCAGACTCAAAATCAGCTGGATGATTATGAACAAAGTTATGACCAACAGAATCTTCGCTGGAAAAACTGTTTTTGTGCTGCTACGGAGGGTAGGCCGGGCATGGTCTTCGCTACACGATGGCCGTGCTTCGCTGCGGTCGTGCTCGCTTCGCTCGCGGCGACCGTAGCGAAGCGGCGGCCGTCGTTCCGCTCGACATGCCCGGCTTCCTCTGCAGCGGCAAAAACTTTTTTCCGCGAAAGCCTTATGTGAGAGTGGTGTATTTGTCCGGGATTATCAGAATCTATCTATTTTGAGGATTTGGAGGAGCATTTCGTTCAATATTTAATTAAAGGCTTGGCGCCTAACCGGCCGGCGCCTAACCGGCCGGCGCCTAATCGGTCGCGCCTAACCGGTCGCGCCTAACCGGCCCGCGCCTAAACGGGCGTGTCCCACAGAAAAGGGAGTAGTACAGCCCAAAAGGGCGCGCGGCCATAACAGCGCAAAGCCATAACTTGCTCGAAAATTTCCGCCCCTTTTCAAATTTGGTATCAATTTCTTTAGCTCGATAAGTAGAATCGTTTAATACTAAATTTTGTAAGATTCTGGAATCTGGAATCTGGAAGCAAGTTATGGCATTGCGCCGTTTAGGCGTGTCCGCAGAAAAACTAAACAGAAAAATCACCAGAGTCCCCTTTCCTGGTTTTTTTTGAAGCAACCGGGGTGAAACGGGGAAAAGGAATTCCCGGTTTTCCCAGTCCGGGTACGCGACCGGCTGGTATTCAACTGGCGGTACTCAACTAAACCGGCGGTATTCAACTAAAGCTTGAGGCAATTTAGTTTGCTATTGAAAATTTTTTGAAATTTTTAAATTTATCCATTGAAAAATACAATGCCCTCCCCCCCCCCAACAAAATGGCCGGGAATTCTGTTAGAGATTTTTAGTTTTACTCTCACTTACATATTTTTATATTTAAGTTTCCGTTAAAATACAAAATTTAATTTTTATTTAATGGCACTTTGTGCAGCAATTTTTGACAAAAAGGACATTCTTCTATTTATTAAAATAAAAGAAAAAGGAATTAATTCAGAAACGTCAACAGAAATATCCCGCTTTCTCTACAATTCTTTTGATATAATTTTGGACAAAATTAATTATCCTGGTGCTAAAGCTACTCAAGATTTGTATATTGGGTCGTTATTGATTAATTCTTCGTTCAGGGTTTGTTGAAAAAAATTCATTTTTAAGTGGGGAAAGGGGAACGGGAATTCCCGGTTTTGTTATTTTATGTTTTTACTTTAAAAAATTCTGTTTTTTTTAACTTAATTCGAGCCCCTTCGGGGAAATTAATTTTTTAATCTTTAAAAAAAAGTAGAACTAAAAAATTTTTTTCAGTCTTTTGGTTATTTAACAAATACAAACACAAAATTCCTGCTTGTAACAGACGTCGAAAACAATTTATTAAAAGACCACGAAATTAGATTATTTTTTAAAAAATTACATTCAAAATATTTTTGTGCCATAGCCAATCCATTTTACGTTTTTGGAAATTTAATAAAATCAAAGTAAATATATATTTTTTTTAAATTAAATTAATTTTATTTTTTAAAGGCATATAGACAATGTTGTGCAGGAATTTATTGATTGTTTTTAAATAAAAAGAGAAGTTTTGTTTTTGTAAAAATAAACTTTTATTTAAATTTTGTTTTGTTCTGATTGTAAAAATATATAAACTTTGACAACAGAAAAACAATAAAAACAAAGTTATGAACTTTGTTTTGTTTGTTAAACTTTCAACAAACTTTGTTTTTGTTTTGATGTTTTTATTTTAAAAAAACTTGTTTTTCTTTTTTGTATTTATTATTAAATTAAACTTGAATTTGAATTTTATTAAATTGTGAACTTGAATTATTTCTTTAATTTAAAAATATTTTTTTTATTCTAATTTATTAAAATTATTTTTAGTATTTTAAAAAATAAATAAAATGTCAGTAAATACAAGAGAAGCAACAACAACAAAAACATCCAAAGGAATTGTTAGACTTTCAAACACTTCAGATTTCGTCGAACCTAGTCAAGTTTGTTTTAATCATTTAAAACTTGAATTATTTAAAATAAAACATGTTTTGGTAAATAAAAACAAGTTTTAATAAACTTTGTTTTAAAGAAAATAATTGAAGTTTTAGGTTGATTATTAAACTTGTTTTGATACATAATACAAACTTGTTTTAATAAATTAATAAAAACTTTTGTTTGTAAATATTTTTACTATTTGTTGGGAACTTGAAAAATAAAATTTTAAAATATTTTTTAAATAGAAATGTATATTACCAATACAAAATGCAGTTAAAAAGAAAAATGATGGCTTAGTTTCACTTCACTCAAAAAATTCCCAAAATTTAATAAAAAAGAAAGTTAGAATAACTTTACAAGATTGTCTTGCTTGTAGTGGATGTGTTACAACAACAGAAAATAATATTTCTATATTAGAAAGTTTTTGAAATTTTTGTAGAAATATTTATATATTTATTATAAAATTAATAAAACTTGAATTTTATTAAAACTTATTAAAAAAAACTTGTTTTGATTTTTAGAACTTGAATTTTTAAAAAGACAATTTAAGTTTTAAAACTTGTTTTAATAAATTTAGAACTTGTAAAAATATTTATAAAAATTATTCAAAATAAAAATGCCTTTAAATATTTTTTTTTGGAATTTCTTTCCCATCTTTCCACAAAAATGTTTCGGTTTCCGTAAAAAGCGCAGGTTTATTAGAAAATAAATGAGGAAAATTACAACAATAACCGTTATTAATTTATTCGATTTTTGTAAATACTAAATAAATTGAATGAGGATATTAATATTTTTGCTTATAATTTTTTGGTAATAAATCTTTCAAAGATTTTGTTTTTAAAAAAGAAAATTGTTTTTATCTTCGAATGAGTCAGAATGTTTATTTGCTTTTTAAAAAATAAAACAAAAAATAAAACTTTAAAAACAACAAGTTTATTTTTAATTTAATGTTTAACAAACAAGTTTTACAACAAAGTTTAATTAAAGTTTGCAACAAAAAATAAACTTGAAAAACAATTAAATTATTGAGTAAATAAATTAATTGTTGTTAATTGAAGCATAAAAGAATTTTTGAACATTTTTCTTTAAATATATGTATATTCTTTTGAATTTAAAAGGAGTGGTTTTAAAGAATTTTATTTAAATTAAGAGTAGGGTTCCGCGAGGTCGAGTTTAAACTCTTCTAAAATATCAAAAGTTTTCCTCTGCGGCTTTGAAAAAGGAAGATAATCAGGCTTCGTTCCAAATTTGACCTTTGACCTCGATCAAGGCTTTTTCAGCCTTGGTGATTCTCGTTCTCGGTTTTTTCGAAAACTCGACCTCGCGTAACTCTAATTAAGAATGATTAATATTTTCTTATTTATTTTTTATTAAAAAAATTTTTTTAATTAATAAATTTTGTTTTTATAAATTATAAGCTTTGTTACAAGTTTATTTATTAAGAATACCTGCTTCAAGTTTAAATAATGTTCGTTTATAATTAAAACTTGTTAATAATTTACAACTTTGTTCAATGTTCCCTTTTTACATTCAATAATTGTTTTTATTAAAATCAACGTTATATTTTTTTATTTTTCTTCCACCTTAATTCTATAAAAACCATTAAAAGTTTTCTTTAAATTTTGGTGTGGCCGAAATGAATTGGCAGTACAAATAAGGTAAAAAGGAATGGAAAATGAGGGAAAAAAGGGATGATTTGGATGGTTAACTGGAGAGGAGAAAAATGGACGTCGATCGTTTAAAAGAAGAAGAAGAAACTCCTTCCAAACATTTTTATGTATTATTTTTATCCGTTTGTTGATTTTTATTTCTTTTCTTTTTTATTTCCTTTAAATATTTACATATTTTTCTCCGTTCAAATTTAGTATGTATTTATTTTGTTAATCAAAACAGGCGTAAAACATTTAAAATCTGAAGCTGCTAGTATAATTAAACTTGGATACTTAAACTAGAATATTTAATATTAAACTTGAAACATATTGGATAAATAAACTTTGAGTACTTAAGTTTAAATAAACCTAAGTATATTAAACTTGAATAATTGAACTTAAATATTATAAACTTGAAGAAACTTTAAGAACTTGTATAAACTTGAATACTTACAATTAATATTAAATAAACTTGAATATATTAGACTTGAAACTAACAAGCATTTTCTTTTTTATATTAAATCTTTTATACAACACAAAATTACTTTTAACTCCTAAACTCATTCCACAAACATTATTTCATCTTCTTGTTGTGTTTATTTTTAACTCTTTGTGCGTGCTATCACTTTACAGCCGTGCGAATTTATATATTTTTCATCGCCCGCACACACATTTACACAAACAAAACAACAAAATGTTCTTATTCTTCTTTTTTTCTTAACACTGAAGACGAAAAATAAAATAAGAAAACCAAAACCGCCGTTAGCAATTACTCTATTAAATAATTATTTGCGTCTCTCGACATGTTTTTAATGATTTCGCGCAACTTTTATTTAAACCAGCTGTTAATTAAATGTTTTAATAAAATAATCATTTTTATTTATTTTCTATAAATCAGCCTTAATTTACTTAAATAATTGTTATTTTTTATACTTGCTTCAAGTTTTAAGTATTTTATATATGTTTTGTTTGTTTCAAATTGTTTTATGTTTGTTTCAATGTTTGTTTCAATTTGTTTTTATGTTTTCAAGTTTTAATTCTTAAGTTTGCCAATTTTTGTTTGAAACTTGTTATTTTTATTCAAGTTTGTTTTTTTTTATTTTTGTTTCAAGCTTATATTTTATTCCTTTTATGTACATTTGCTTCTAGTTTATTTTGTATTTTGCTTTTAGTTTATTTTTCATCATTTCCCTTCAAATTCTAATTTTTAATGAATGGATAAAAGTTAAAATAAAATGTGGTGGCCTTCATTTTTTCCTAATTTTTCCTTTCGGTGATTGACGTTGTGCCACTCCCGAAGTCCGTCTAAATGGCGAGAAAAGAAAATGCATCAGCGCGGATAGTCGGCGGTGTTTGGCGACACTAATTGACCTTCTAGCGCTTCCTTTCCTCTCACCGCAATTAAAATCAAATTGTTTTGGTTTAGAATTACAGCCTTTCCAGCAAACGTGAGACATTTTAATCAATCGACTCTCGATATATTTAATTATTTATTTTATATCTAAATTAATCTAATATTTTTGAAATATTTTGAGATTTTTATTAATAATTAAATTGATTTGGAAATTAAATAAAAATTAAATTTAAATTTTTTAAGTTGTTTTTATAATTTTAAGTTTATAATTTTATAATTCAAGTTTTTAAGTTTATAATTCAAGCTTAATTATAAAATTCAAGTTTATGCTTATACCTTAAGTTTATATTTTATAATTCAAGTTTGAATAATATTTTTCGGTAAAATTAAACTTTGTCCCCCCTCCTCCCCACCTCCCTTCTGTTTTTCTTTCCTCAAACCATTAAAATGATCAGACTTAAAATGTGGTACAAAATTTACTATATGGCTATAAGTACCCTTCTGCTTTTAAGAACAATGTCAATTTTAGGTGCGTGTTCCACTGCCTCTATTTTAAATATCCACACTCTTCTAAAAATTTTTTTATTTGGATAAAAAGCACTAATCACCCTGGATTATGGTATACACGCATAATAAAAAATCTAAAAATCAGAACGGGTACTTATATTTAGTCGCAAAGTAATACATTTTTAAGTCTGACAATTTCATTATATTGAGGGGGAGGGGTAACAAAGTTCAACTTTACCTATTTTTCCCTTATAATGATTAAATTCTTAATTGAATTTATTTAATTATAATTATCAAAAAAAACTAATCTCGACATAAAAATATATAATCCTGCAATATCCTCTCAAAATACCTTTGCCTAATTTTTTATGTACTTAAAGCTCTTTAGTTCTCTCTTTTTTTTCTAAATATTCTTTTTGCTTTTTTCCCTTCTGTGCGCATTTACTTCTTCTACCTTCTACAAATATATTTATTTATTTATTTGAACACAACACAGAACACACAGAATAACATAGAGACACTTGAGCTGGCAAAAGCAACAAAGAGGAGAAGTATTTAGATGATTAAACAAATGAAGTAGTTAGTACATCCTTTTGCTTTAAGCTTGATCCAACTTTCGCCAATTTTTAGGTCGTGGGCGAATAGCTGAACTTTTTAAAAAAAAGTTTTCAAGTTTATAATTTACCTTTTAGTCTATGCTTTTTTTAAAGTTTTATTTTTCTAAGTTTTTATTTTAAGTTTATTTTTTAAAAGTTTATTTATTTTCAAAACCTTAATTATTCAAACCTTAATTTTATTTCTGAGTAACTCTCCAATTAAACTTGGATTTTTTAAGTACAAACTTAAATTATTTAAAAACTTGAATTATTTAAGAATAAACTTGTATTATTTAATTAGACTTAAATTAATTAAACTTGGTTTTTAAGCTTAAATTGTTTAATTAGACTTGAATTATTCAAGTTCCAACTTGAATTAAATTATTCAATAATATATGTAAACTTGAAGCAAGTTTATTAAAAGCAAGTTTATTATTTCATCTCTTTTGAAGCATTTTCTTGAATTATTTCATTAAGGTTTATTTATGTATTTTTAAATTTCTGTTTCAATTTATTTTTGTTTCAAATTTAATTTCAACTTTAATATTGCTTGTGTACACTCACTCTTCTCTCACGTTAATTTTTAAAAATTTAATTTTGTCATATGACTTTAAAATTTTATTTTGAATTCTTTAAACAATTTTTTCACTATCAATTAATCAGTTAAACTGCAACACAACTATTTTTATTTTCTATTTATTTTTTCACTCGCGCAAGTCTTTCCCCAAACCCCCCCCCCTCCCTTCCCTCTCCACAAATTCCATGCCTTCTTCAAAAACTTCTCTTTTTTTCTCCTTCACGTAAACTGAAGCTAGCTACTAAAGATGCTCTTGTTTGAGGAATTCTACTCTTGGGACTTTGTTATTTTTTTTCTCCTCTTTTAAACAACTAAAATGTTCGTCGTTTCCGCAATTTTCTCTTTTATTTATTTTTATTAATTTTTTTCTTCTCTTTCCTCATTTGCAGCAGCGCATGAAGGAAAGAGGGAAAAATTTTTTTCTTTTAATTTGATCACTTTCTTTTGATTTTTTATGTACATAAATAGGTATGTATAAGAACATACCATTTCTATTATTTAAAAATCGTTTTAAGTGTTATTTTCCTGGATGAAATTAAAGTAGTTTGTTTTGCTGGTTTGTTTTTATATGACACTAATAAATTTAAGCTTAGATAAAATAATGTGAACAACTTGAAACATTTAATTAATTAAACTTAAATTATTTAAGTTCAAACATGAATTATATAATTAAACCTGAATGAGTACATTTACTTAAATTGAAAAATTACTTAAGTTCAAACTTACTAATTACACGAATTATTTAAGCTTAGACTTAAATCAATTAAACTTGACGGAGTTAAGTTTTATTGATTAAACCTGAATTACTCAAGTTCTAACTCGAATTATTTAACTTGATTTAAATAAACTTGAATTAACTAAGTTCAAACTTGAATTCTTTAATTAAACTTGAATTAAATAATTCAATAATATCAAACTTGAAGCAAATCTCTTGAAATTAACGTGTATTTAATTCTTTTTAAGAATTCTTTAAAGTATTTCCGTTTTAATTTAATTAGTCAATTTCCGTCTAATTTTTTCTCCTTTTTTAATATGTTCCGTCAAAATACCTTATTTTTCTTCCATTAATTTTCTACTTTTTCTTCCCTAAACCTTTATAATTTTTAATTTAAACCCCCAACAACAACTAAAAAAACTTCCTTCCCCCCTCTTACTCTCCAATCTTCCCGTCACTATTGGCGATCGCCTAAGGGCCCATCACCGCCATCACCACAACTCCCTCCACAATCATCAACACAGTTCCAAACCTTTTCTTTCTTCTTTCCCTTTTTCTTCTCAATATTTTTACTAAAAAATTTTCTTCTTCTTTACTTCCCTCATTCTTCAAATCAAAAAATTCTTCTTCCATTAAAGGCTCTCCGGTGTACAAAAATGGCAAATGAATTGTAAA
This sequence comes from Meloidogyne incognita, assembly GCA_036172945.1. Taxonomy (NCBI): domain Eukaryota; kingdom Metazoa; phylum Nematoda; class Chromadorea; order Rhabditida; family Meloidogynidae; genus Meloidogyne; species Meloidogyne incognita. The sequence continues at coordinate 5,145,746 of JARQAC010000002.1, forward strand.
AGAGAGAAGAATCAACCACCCATATTATATTAAAAAGTAAAGGGCCTCCACAACAACAACGGAGGGTGTTTAGAGGAAGGGAGACCTCCTTTCTCTTCTCTTCCCTTTTTCCAATCTGTCCAGTCTCGTTAATTTTTTTTTAATTTTAAAATTCCTGTTTGATTATTTTTTGTAGTAAATATTAATAAAATAATATTTTATTTTTATCGAAATTTAATTTTATTAAATCTCAGAATTATAAAAAACGACCGCTTAAGCATAATTTTGATTTTTTATTTAGGTTTGTTTTATTCGAATTCAGGTTGTAATTCGGTAATCCTTTAGTTTATTAGTCTCCCTAGTAAAAAATTGGCAAAAAGGGGGCTCTTTCAATTTTTGAAGTTTACCAGTAGGTAATCGAGTGTGCTGAGTCTGAGAGAATAAGCATAAAAGCGCCTAAGCGGGTAATACAAAAATTTCAGTTTTTTTAAATCGTTCATCCATTTAAATTTTTTTTATATTTTTTAATTTTAGAAAAATGGCTCCAACATCTGCGGGCCTTTTTTCTGTCCTCAGATTAAATAAATTTCCAAATAATTTTCATTTAAAAATTTTTATTTTCCTTCTTGCCTTATTTACTACTTTAAATTGTTCTGTAAATGTTGCAAAATTTAATGCTCGTCTTTCATTATTTAGCAGTGATTTTGAAAGTAAAATATAATATCTTTAAAAAATTTAATTAAAAAATATTTTTTAATAATTATTTAATTAGAAAAAATTAATTTTCTTGAAAGTATTCGAACCCGCGACCTATTTTTAAGGGTAATTTTGTAGTGTGTCACTGTGTGCCAAAATTTTCAAAAGGCTACAATTTTTCACATTTTTAAGACTCGTCAAATGCAAAGTGTCAAAATCGGTCCATTAACGGACGCCAGTGGGGGGCTATCTAGGAGATACCCTCTATTTAACATACACCCCATTATAAGGAAGGAATTTTTTAGCCTAAAATGGGAGGATTTTAGAAATAATTTTTACATATATTTAAAGCATTACAACAAAGGCATAAGAGGGCAACAACGGAATCTTTACTAACAGTAGAATGGGAAGGGATTCAAAGTGGTGACCATCCAGATTCTTCTATTAGAGGTTTTATTGTTGAATATAAAGCTGAAGGTGAAAATCAATGGAATGTGCATTCTGGGATTATACCTTACAAAGGACCTAATCATCAATACAGAGTACAGGCATGTGGAAATTTTGAAAAAGTTTTAAATACCTTAAGGTTGTCTGAGGTAAAAAAGGAGGTTTTGGGGAATAAACGAAAAATAGAAAATTATAAATAGGGGATGTCGGTAATCCTTTGGTTAACTTAAATCGAGACGAGAAATCGGATCTGGGTTTCGTTTCGGCCCGAAAACAATACCAACCTAACCAACGCCTAACCTTAAATTCTCTTCACGTTAATCCTCCTTCTATGTATTCTCAACAATTTTTTTTGTTTTTTTCAGATACCCAAATTACCAACAGGAATATCATACTTTGTTCGCATAAAAGTTTTGGGTTCCAAAGGAGAAGTTTTGGTTGAAACGCCAGAAATTCGTGCCAAAAATGAAATTGTTTCGATACATTGTGAACCTGAAGAAATTACTTCTCCAAACAATATTAAAATTAAAGAACAATCAAAATTTAGTATAGCAATTACTTGGCAGCCCCCAGAGTGTGGGTCTATTGGTAAAAATAATTTTTTTTAATTCCCTGCCTCTCTATTAGAGAGTGGCGAGAATGATGTCAAAGAAAGAGAGTAAATATCCTACTAAAATTACAAATTTCCGAAAAAAAACAATTTCCGGAAAATATGTTTAATTTCGAAATAACCCGAGAGAGGCCGAATTTTTTCATTAGATGCCAAAATGTTTTTTGACTAAAAAATTACGCAGAATTTCTTCTACTGAATAGCAGAAGATACTGACATTTAATACATTTGTATTTAATTTTTTTAAAGGGGAATATCAACTAGAATTGAAAGGATTGAATTTACAGAGTTTTGATGTTCATAGACAAACAGTTTCACAACCACAAGCATCCATTAGTGGATTGATTTCTGGAACTGAATATTCTTTGAGGATTAGAGCTATTGATAGGGCTAGAATTGTTGGACCGTGGAGTGAGGAGGTAATAGAAATATACCCTAATTATAAGATACCCTCGTTATTAGAGAAACCTCTATTTAAGATACTCTAAATTTTGGTTGGTCATTGGGTGGGGGAGTTATTTAAAAGCATACTCCCTATTTAATATACACCTTTTTTAAGGTAAGGTTTTCAAACTCGAGAGTGTATCTAAATATATGTGAGAGGTCTGAGTGCAGAATTAAATTTTCCAGAAATTTTTTGAAAAAAAAAAATAATTTAAAAATTCACATTTAAAGCTAATAACTGTGAGTACAAAAGGAGAATTACCAGAACAACTATCTGACGCACAATTAGAATATATTAGCGATAAAGAAGTTAGAATAAGTTGGACACCTCTAGACCATCCAAGATTACAACATTATGAGGTAAACAAACATATAAAAGACTTGAACATATTTTAAAAATAAACTTGTTTTGGAAATAAAAATATCTATAATAAACTTTAAAATCAAGTTTTAAATATAGTTTTATTACAAAAACAAGTTTAATTATATAAACTTGTTTTTATAAACAGGTTGTAATAAGTTCTGAACAAACAAGTTTTATTTATGTATATGTATGTTTATAATTAAGATTTAATTAAACTTGTTTTATTATAACAAAAACAAGTTATTTATAAATTTGTTTATAGAAAACAAGTTTTGTTACAAACTTGTTTTTATAAAAGCAAGTTTTGTTACATACTTGTTTTATTATAAACGTGTTTATAAAAACAAGTTACATTATAAAAACTTTTTTAATAAACATTAAACTTTAAAACATTTTCTGTGGCCTTAATAAGACGTTAAAATTAAAGATTGTTTTGACTGAAATAATTAATTCAAAACAAAAAAACACAAAACAACACAAAGAGGAAGAAGATGATGGAGAAAAAGTCGAAAGAACTCGTGTTGCCCCAGCACAAACAAATGTTTATTTTGGTGATCTTAAGCCTGATACTGAATATAAAATTGGTGTTTTGGCATATATGTATGTGGAGTTTTTTTTTGAAAAATTTTTTGGGAAATTAATTTTAAAAAAGTAAAAAAGATTTTTGTTTGGAATTTTTTTGAATTTTAAGAAAAATTTATTTTTATTTAAATTTAAAGTGATCACGAGCCTGTTAGACTTCAACGCTTAACTTTGCGAACAAATGTTGAACATCCAATATCAAGCCAAAAGCCTATGGTTTTACAATTAGAAAGTGGGGAATATGAAGTAAGAGATTTAATTAGTTTGATTAAAATATTATGAAGAGGAGAATCGTCAAAATTCTGAAAGTCGGAATTTTTAATCCGGATGGTCAAGGAGGACATGGATATGGATTTTCCTGGACAATTTTGGCCTTTCCGCTTCTGTCTTCCGTTTTTTAACCGCGTGCAGGGCCCTGCTGCTTGGCACGGTTTTCCTGTACTTGCCCAGAGTCTTTCAAAGTCATCGAAGTAACTAGTCAGTCCAGACAACAATTTTTTACTTGTTTTTTTCCTCGATTTTGAACAATTCTTTAAAAAATAATTTCCAAAATCTTTTTTTCAGGTTCATTGGAAGCCTCAACCAGAACTTCAATATAGCCAATATATTTTAGAATATAAACTAGGAAATGAAACAAAATGGTATTTATTAACAAAAAAAGAAGAAACAAATCAACAACAACAACAAAGTTATTCAATAAAAACAACAAAATTGGATGATGCAATTTCTGTTCGTTTATTATTTATTGGAGAAAAAGAAGAGAAAAAGAAGCCAATTTTAATAGCAAAAACAGAAGAATCTTTAGTTGGACACAAATCTATTGGAAATTCCTGTGAAAGAGTAGCTAGTGGAGAACCTAAATTTTTGGAAGAAAAAGAAGGAGAAGAAGAAGTAAAGAAGAAAAATGATAAAATTGTGATAATACCTGAAACTATTAAATTTAAATGGGAACAAGTTAAATGTGAGGGACATATTGAAGGGTGGGAATATATGGTAATAAATTAATTTTTAAATTTGAAAAATAAAACTATGTAGGTGTGTATTTCTTGGTTATTGGGAATATAAAGGGATTATATAGCTAATCAGAAATCCGGTGGTCTTATTTTATAGCTGCTCAAAACCGAAAAGTTTCCAATGCCAAGACCGGAAAAATCCAAGGGGGATTCTTAGAGCAAGGCTTTAGACTGACTGAAGCTGCTATGGAGTCTAATCCTGATAAAACGTCAAGCTCGTTATCCAATTTAGACATCGAGATTCGACAGCAATCTTAATAGATAGACTTTAATTAATTGTCCATTAATTTTATTTTAAAAGATTTGGCCAGCAGAAGATGGTCATCAACCATTAGAGGGATCTGTTCCAGAATTTACTAGCCACCCCCAAGTTTTACTTCAAGGACTTGAACCATCCACAGAATATCGTTTTAAAGTAAGGCATAGATTGCCCCATGGAGGACACGGACCTTGGAGTCCAACAGCTAGTGGACGTACAAAAATTAGTAAAAAAGGAGAAGAAGAAAAAGAGGAAGGAGGGGAAACATCTGAAAATATTTATAGATTAAGAATTGCTTTAGTACCTCCACGCTCTTTTCTAGTTTGGACACCTTTGCCTGAACATGCTAAAAGAATAAATAGATTTAAGTAAGTTTGGAATTAATTTTGGAATTTAAAACAGAATTAATTAATTAAATATTAAATCAGAATTTATTTTAATCAGAATACACTAATATAAACCAAAAGTTAGAATTTAAACAGTGTTAAAATTCGAATTCAAATCAGAATATTAAATCAGTATCAACTCAATGAAATTACCTACATATTTCTGAATTTATATTAAAGGGAAATATTTCAGAATTATGTAAAAGTCAGAATTATTTCAGAATTTAGATCAGAATTATAAAACAGAATTTTCAGAATTACCTATCTAATTAAAATTTTGTTTATTCAGAGTTTCTCACAAACCGACGGCACCAACACTCGCCGATGGCGTCACTGTTGAAGGCCCAACAGAACAATTTGTTGCCTGCCCACCGGGCATCTCACAACCCGGAGTTGATTTTTGTTTAGACCTTCGAGGGCTTGAATTGGGGAGACAATATTCTGCAGAAATTCTGTATCAACTCGATGGGCCAACTGGAAAGTGGAGTAAAAGGGGGCTCCTCTCTTCTTTATTTTGGTTGATGAAGATGTTAATAAAGAAGAAAAAGGGCCACAACAACAACAACTAAATATTGGGCAAATAAGTATTGAACAATTAGAAGGAAAACCAAAATCTGTCGTTCATTGGACAGCCGAAGGTCCTATGTTGGATCAAATACGTGCCTACCAAGTGGGTTTAAAAAATGTTATAAATCAGAATTTAAAATCAGAAATAACAACAATCTCCCTATAAAATACCCCGAAATACACCTTAATTCAAGCAATACCCATATTTAGGATAAATCTCATTATAAGACACGATTTTTTCAGCTATATGTATTTTATAATTTGACTCCTTTATTAATTGATTTTTGTCAATTAAAAATTAAAAAAGGTTGAAATTCGTGGTGGCCCTCAACAAATATGGCGTCCAATTAGTGGATATGTTGCTGCTGTGCGGCCCGGTCAAAAACAATTTAGGGTTGAAATTGATAGTGCTTTATTGGCTGGGCAAGCTGAAATTCGTTTAAAAGCTTTGGGCTCTGATGGGAAACCTGTAGTGGAAAGTTTACCGCTTGGAACTGGAAAGCCTTGTGAACGTAGGGAATTTATTAAATATACATATATATTTATTAATTAATTAAAATCAGAATTAATTAAATATTAAATCAGAATTATTATTTAATCAGAATTATACTTGAATAAAAAATCAGAATTTAGTAACGGGTGCGGCAAATTTAGCGCCGACTTTATTTTTTGAATAACTTTCTTCAATCTCAATGAAAATTGATAATTCTTTTTTATTTGATTCTCAACACTCTAGCAAACTTTTTGATACAAAAATATTCTCTAAATTTTATAAATTAATTTGAGAATTTTTTCTTAAAGTTTTGGCAAAAATTTTTGAACCAAAAGTCTTCTGATTTAAAAACCGCGTGTCTGATATTCAGGATGTTTATATCATTCGAATAAGCTCTTTTGTCTGATTCGATTGATGTAAGAACTAAACGATTATCATGTTGTTGAGCTGAGATATGGGCCTTTGAATGATAAATTTGGAACTTGATGTTAAATTTGACTTTTTTAGGTGAAATTTTCAAAAATCTAATTATAGACTATTTCGATGCTCCTCGTCGAGACGAGTCGATTGGTACCAAAATTAGGGAGATTGGATGACATTAAACGAAGTTATGGTAAAGTAAACTTTGGCATAAAAATATATTTCTTGATGCGATTTATAGACTATTTCGGGCATATCTTTATTATCTGTAAACCAAATTTCTAATATTTGGTATCAAAAAGTTTGCTAGAGTGTTGGGAATCAAATAAAAAAAGAATTATCAATTTTCATTGAGTCTCAAGAAAGTTATTCAAAAAATAAAGTCGGCGCTAAATTTGCCGCACCCTGTACATTTCTGAATTAATTAACAAACAGAATTTATTTCAGAATTAATGGATTTAAATATAAGTCAGAATTTAAATATATCAGAAAATTAATCAGAATATAAGTCTAAACCAGAATTATATATTAGGTATATCAGAATTGAAGTCAGGACCAGAATTTAAATTTAAGTTAAAACTTGACTGTTTGAGTAGTTACACATTTTATTAGTTGGATATTAAATTTAATTAAAAAAATTTTTTCTTGAAAAATAATTTTAAAGTCAATATTTTCTAGCAATAACACAATCTCCCAAAGACGTAATTTTAACAAACGAAAGAAGTAGTTATTTAATAATTCGATGGACATTCCCCCAACCTAAAGACTCTAAAGAAATTGAGCGTTGCCATTTCCATTTTTTGGTTGGAGGAATATTAAATGGGGCAGCTTTACAAAGAACTGTTGATGGAAATTTGAGAGAATTAAAATTAGAAATTGAAGAAAAAATTAAAGGAAGACTACTTTCTCCTCAAAATATTCGTTTAAGTGTACACGCAGTTAATAGATTGGGGGCTGGTCCTGCTTCTATTCCTGTTTCTGTTGTTGGTGGAGGAGTGGAACATATGGCTACATTACCTGAAAAAAGTAGGGAAAAGGAAATTTGTAATTCTAAATAAAAAAATTTTTAAGCCCTAAAAATGTGGGAATTAAAGAGAAATAATGGGGGGAGGGGGGAGGGAGGGGGGGATATATTCTTATATATTTTTGGTGGTGGATCTTTTGGTGAAGGGTGTCTCTAAAAATTATTTTCTTTAAATATAGTCGAATCTTTATTCTAATTACACACTCCTCATATATATTTTTCTAAATTTGGTTGTCACTGTCTGGAGAAGCTGCTTACGATAAGCTCCGTCTCAGTTTCGAGGCCATATTTTGGGTTTTTTTGATTTTAATTGACTTAAATAATTCTCTATTATGAATAATAAATAATCTTTACATTCAGAGTTAATACAAAAATAATTTAAATCGGTTAAAATTAAAAGAAAAGTTACTATTTTAGTTTTCGGCCTTAATAGTCTATGTAAAGTTGAGGCTGATGAAATTTAAATAAAAAAATTTAAAAATAAAAACCTGCCCATTTTGAATTATTTTCTACCATTTTTCTTTTTTTTTCCTTTAATTTTTCTTTGTCTTTTATTTATTTTTGCTTGTTATTAAATGACAGAGCTGAATAAAAAAAACCGAGAAGATTTTTTGTGTCCAGCAATTAAAATAAAATTAAAATTTAAAAGCCAGCTCTGCCTCAATTTTTAAATTAAATATTTATTTATTTTCGGCCCTTTTCTAAGCCCCCAGCCTTTCAGCTAACAACCAAAACCAACACAAACGTTTTCGACGCAAAATATGTGACCCGAGAACTGATTTTTGGTGTCGTGAAGAATCTTTTAATGTTAATGATGGTTTGCTTCAAGAAAAAGGTTTTTGAATTTATATTTGCTGTGTTTGTTTGTTTTTTAATATAAATATTTGGGGTATAATTATATTTGAGAATTAATTAAAAGAAAACAAAGCTACCTATAAACATTCAGAATTTCCACACATATTAAATGGAAGAAGGAGGGTAGTAGTTAGTCACCGGTCAGTGTCGCGGCTTGTAATCCCTTGTAAACATGTACCTTTACATCAATGTCGCGGGGGGAGGAGGGGTCCGACAAAACCAAAAGGAAGAGGGCATGTCGGGAGTCGCGCGGCAAAAAATCAAAAGGGAGTGGGCATATCAGCACTGTCGCGGGTCAGACAAAAGAAAAGACTATAGGAAAAACCTAAAGGAGTGGCATATCTGCACTGTCGGGGGTGAGACAAAAGAGAGAGAGTATAATGGGAAAAACCAAAAGGAGTGGACACAACGGCACTGTCGGGGGGTCAGACAAAAGAAATAGTTTGCAAACCCAAATGTAGTGGACATATCAGCAATGATGTGTGGTAGTAGTAGTCTGAAAAAGGAAGTATGTAATTAGTGAAAAAACATGTGTAACAATTTGTAAGTCACCAACTTCATGTGTAATCTTGTCATGTTTTTGTGTTTTATGTAAATTATTTAAAAAACATGTGATTTTGAAATAGTCGATTTTAGGGAGAAAAGTGCATAATTAAGAATACAATGTGCAAAGTTTAGAGTTTGAAATAGTTGATTTTAGGGAGAAAAGTGCATAATTAGAGTGAAAAAAGTTGCAAAAAAGCATAGTTTGAAGTTTGAAATTGTTGATTTTAGGGAGAAAAGTGCATATTTTGCAAAAGAAAATGCAATTTTTGAATTTTTATGAAAATTTACGCATTTTGGGTATGTGCGCGTGTTTCATGGGTGTGCGCATGTTTCAGGGGCGTGCGCGTGTTTTATGTATGCATGTGTTTTTAGGAGCTACATGTGTAATCTTGTCATGTTTGTGTTTATTGGTTGATCGGAGTAATTTGTACCTACAATCATGTAATCATATACCAATTAATCAACAAGTGATGACTCAGATGTCTCTTCCTCCATTACCTATTAGTTAATCAATCAAGAAATGTTTGTTTGTGTCAATATTATAGTTTGAGTATTTTTTGAACTCTTGTTATTGTTTGTAAGGACAAATTTCATAATCTTTGTCTAATCGATCTGGTTAAATAAAATTTTACCTTTTCCCCAAAATCGGCGTTTCTTAATTAATCTTTTGACTCGCGCCGCTCTCTTCCCTTTTATTTCCTTTTCTTTATTTTACAGCCGGTTGGCTTTCTCTTTGTCCTGACTGCCGACGATTATTTTCAAATCCCTTTCTTCTCTTTCTCAGCAGTCGATGATTTTATTTGGATTTGCCGACAAAAGAAAATTTTAATTTTTTCCTCTTAATCTTTTCTTCTTTTTTATTATCGACAGTCGATACTTTCATATTTCTCGACTGGTGCTACTTTTATTCCCTCTTTATCCTTTTTTCTGGCTCTCTGCCAATCCTTTAAATGTCAATATTTGAATAAAAAAGCAACGCTGAATTTGAATAAAATAAAAACGCTAGCTTATTGATTTATATCGAAGCGAAAGGGCGAGTATAAAAACGAGGAAAAAATCCATATTCATTTCATTCTTCTACATTTTTAAAAAATATAAATATAATTTTTATTTTTAATTTTAAAAAATCCCTTAAAGCTTTTCACTCACGTGAAAACTTTTTTTATTAATTTATTTTATTTTTAAATTTAATTTTTACTTTAAAAGTTTTTAAGCTTTTTGCTCTTTAATTTTAATTAATTTTTTATTTTTATAATTTAAACTTTTTTTTAAACTTTTTTTAATAATTTTAATTTTTTATTAACTTTAATTAGGTTTCAAAATTTTAATTAATTCTTTAAATTTAATTTTTCTCTATTTAAAATATTCAATTATTATTCCATTCTTCTGAATCAATATTTATTTATTGATTCATAATCCAAATTTTCACATTTTAAAAAATTTTTACAACTTTTAATTAGTTTAAATCTTTTCCTTCGTTTCACTTTTTCCTTTTTGAATCAATATATGGATATTGATTCTTTCTTCTATTCATAGGTCTTTTTTAAATTTTATTTTAAATTTTTTCCGTTAAATTATGGATTATTGTCCACCAACAAAACGCGCAAGAGCGTTCTTCATCGACAACCTCCTCTCTATTAATCAATCAGGAGGAGAAGCTGCTCCACAGCAATACATTGAGCAGCTTGAAAATACAACAAAATTCATCAGCAAATTCAAAATCACCAAAAACTACTCCAAATTTTTAATAAGTAATATCCCGGCCGACCCTGAGGCCTTATTATCAGGGATATTCCAGCATTGCTTCAATGAAGCTACAAACAACGCCAAAAATAATGGGCTTGTTCCGGAGGAGCTGGGTTGCACTCTATCAAGTGAGTTATTAGATTCAGATATATGGATCCCCCTCAGGCCCACCTCCCAAAACACCTTCAATACCCTGCTTAACCAGTTTAATAAGGTTTCACAGAGTAAAAAGCAGGCGGGAGTGACCCTTTGGGGAAAACCTTTTTCAGTTAATGTGATGGTTGTGGATAAGAGCAATTTGGCCAACGAAAACAACATTATTGGGGGAGCTCCACGCAGAATTGCTCCTGTCCATCATCAGATCAAGGAGAAGAACCTGATCAAAATTAACAACAATGATGGATATTGCTTATTTTATTCATTATTAGCATCACGTGTGCGACTTATTGGAAACATGTCCCGATCACAATTCTACAACTTTGTCCACGGGAGGTATGGATCAAATGGACAATTTGAGCAGCAGACCTTGGAGCTAATGGAGCAAGTTGGCGCTCCTCCTGGGCGGGAGGAGTACAATGCTGAAGAGTTACAATTAGAAAGTGGGGAATATGAAGTAAGAGATTTAATTAGTTTGATTAAAATATTATGAAGAGGAGAATCGTCAAAATTCTGAAAGTCGGAATTTTTAATCCGGATGGTCAAGGAGGACATGGATATGGATTTTCCTGGACAATTTTGGCCTTTCCGCTTCTGTCTTCCGTTTTTTAACCGCGTGCAGGGCCCTGCTGCTTGGCACGGTTTTCCTGTACTTGCCCAGAGTCTTTCAAAGTCATCGAAGTAACTAGTCAGTCCAGACAACAATTTTTTACTTGTTTTTTTCCTCGATTTTGAACAATTCTTTAAAAAATAATTTCCAAAATCTTTTTTTCAGGTTCATTGGAAGCCTCAACCAGAACTTCAATATAGCCAATATATTTTAGAATATAAACTAGGAAATGAAACAAAATGGTATTTATTAACAAAAAAAGAAGAAACAAATCAACAACAACAACAAAGTTATTCAATAAAAACAACAAAATTGGATGATGCAATTTCTGTTCGTTTATTATTTATTGGAGAAAAAGAAGAGAAAAAGAAGCCAATTTTAATAGCAAAAACAGAAGAATCTTTAGTTGGACACAAATCTATTGGAAATTCCTGTGAAAGAGTAGCTAGTGGAGAACCTAAATTTTTGGAAGAAAAAGAAGGAGAAGAAGAAGTAAAGAAGAAAAATGATAAAATTGTGATAATACCTGAAACTATTAAATTTAAATGGGAACAAGTTAAATGTGAGGGACATATTGAAGGGTGGGAATATATGGTAATAAATTAATTTTTAAATTTGAAAAATAAAACTATGTAGGTGTGTATTTCTTGGTTATTGGGAATATAAAGGGATTATATAGCTAATCAGAAATCCGGTGGTCTTATTTTATAGCTGCTCAAAACCGAAAAGTTTCCAATGCCAAGACCGGAAAAATCCAAGGGGGATTCTTAGAGCAAGGCTTTAGACTGACTGAAGCTGCTATGGAGTCTAATCCTGATAAAACGTCAAGCTCGTTATCCAATTTAGACATCGAGATTCGACAGCAATCTTAATAGATAGACTTTAATTAATTGTCCATTAATTTTATTTTAAAAGATTTGGCCAGCAGAAGATGGTCATCAACCATTAGAGGGATCTGTTCCAGAATTTACTAGCCACCCCCAAGTTTTACTTCAAGGACTTGAACCATCCACAGAATATCGTTTTAAAGTAAGGCATAGATTGCCCCATGGAGGACACGGACCTTGGAGTCCAACAGCTAGTGGACGTACAAAAATTAGTAAAAAAGGAGAAGAAGAAAAAGAGGAAGGAGGGGAAACATCTGAAAATATTTATAGATTAAGAATTGCTTTAGTACCTCCACGCTCTTTTCTAGTTTGGACACCTTTGCCTGAACATGCTAAAAGAATAAATAGATTTAAGTAAGTTTGGAATTAATTTTGGAATTTAAAACAGAATTAATTAATTAAATATTAAATCAGAATTTATTTTAATCAGAATACACTAATATAAACCAAAAGTTAGAATTTAAACAGTGTTAAAATTCGAATTCAAATCAGAATATTAAATCAGTATCAACTCAATGAAATTACCTACATATTTCTGAATTTATATTAAAGGGAAATATTTCAGAATTATGTAAAAGTCAGAATTATTTCAGAATTTAGATCAGAATTATAAAACAGAATTTTCAGAATTACCTATCTAATTAAAATTTTGTTTATTCAGAGTTTCTCACAAACCGACGGCACCAACACTCGCCGATGGCGTCACTGTTGAAGGCCCAACAGAACAATTTGTTGCCTGCCCACCGGGCATCTCACAACCCGGAGTTGATTTTTGTTTAGACCTTCGAGGGCTTGAATTGGGGAGACAATATTCTGCAGAAATTCTGTATCAACTCGATGGGCCAACTGGAAAGTGGAGTAAAAAGGGGGCTCCTCTCTTCTTTATTTTGGTTGATGAAGATGTTAATAAAGAAGAAAAAGGGCCACAACAACAACAACTAAATATTGGGCAAATAAGTATTGAACAATTAGAAGGAAAACCAAAATCTGTCGTTCATTGGACAGCCGAAGGTCCTATGTTGGATCAAATACGTGCCTACCAAGTGGGTTTAAAAAATGTTATAAATCAGAATTTAAAATCAGAAATAACAACAATCTCCCTATAAAATACCCCGAAATACACCTTAATTCAAGCAATACCCATATTTAGGATAAATCTCATTATAAGACACGATTTTTTCAGCTATATGTATTTTATAATTTGACTCCTTTATTAATTGATTTTTGTCAATTAAAAATTAAAAAAGGTTGAAATTCGTGGTGGCCCTCAACAAATATGGCGTCCAATTAGTGGATATGTTGCTGCTGTGCGGCCCGGTCAAAAACAATTTAGGGTTGAAATTGATAGTGCTTTATTGGCTGGGCAAGCTGAAATTCGTTTAAAAGCTTTGGGCTCTGATGGGAAACCTGTAGTGGAAAGTTTACCGCTTGGAACTGGAAAGCCTTGTGAACGTAGGGAATTTATTAAATATACATATATATTTATTAATTAATTAAAATCAGAATTAATTAAATATTAAATCAGAATTATTATTTAATCAGAATTATACTTGAATAAAAAATCAGAATTTAGTAACGGGTGCGGCAAATTTAGCGCCGACTTTATTTTTTGAATAACTTTCTTCAATCTCAATGAAAATTGATAATTCTTTTTTTATTTGATTCTCAACACTCTAGCAAACTTTTTGATACAAAAATATTCTCTAAATTTTATAAATTAATTTGAGAATTTTTTCTTAAAGTTTTGGCAAAAATTTTTGAACCAAAAGTCTTCTGATTTAAAAACCGCGTGTCTGATATTCAGGATGTTTATATCATTCGAATAAGCTCTTTTGTCTGATTCGATTGATGTAAGAACTAAACGATTATCATGTTGTTGAGCTGAGATATGGGCCTTTGAATGATAAATTTGGAACTTGATGTTAAATTTGACTTTTTTAGGTGAAATTTTCAAAAATCTAATTATAGACTATTTCGATGCTCCTCGTCGAGACGAGTCGATTGGTACCAAAATTAGGGAGATTGGATGACATTAAACGAAGTTATGGTAAAGTAAACTTTGGCATAAAAATATATTTCTTGATGCGATTTATAGACTATTTCGGGCATATCTTTATTATCTGTAAACCAAATTTCTAATATTTGGTATCAAAAAGTTTGCTAGAGTGTTGGGAATCAAATAAAAAAGAATTATCAATTTTCATTGAGTCTCAAGAAAGTTATTCAAAAAATAAAGTCGGCGCTAAATTTGCCGCACCCTGTACATTTCTGAATTAATTAACAAACAGAATTTATTTCAGAATTAATGGATTTAAATATAAGTCAGAATTTAAATATATCAGAAAATTAATCAGAATATAAGTCTAAACCAGAATTATATATTAGGTATATCAGAATTGAAGTCAGGACCAGAATTTAAATTTAAGTTAAAACTTGACTGTTTGAGTAGTTACACATTTTATTAGTTGGATATTAAATTTAATTAAAAAAATTTTTTCTTGAAAAATAATTTTAAAGTCAATATTTTCTAGCAATAACACAATCTCCCAAAGACGTAATTTTAACAAACGAAAGAAGTAGTTATTTAATAATTCGATGGACATTCCCCCAACCTAAAGACTCTAAAGAAATTGAGCGTTGCCATTTCCATTTTTTGGTTGGAGGAATATTAAATGGGGCAGCTTTACAAAGAACTGTTGATGGAAATTTGAGAGAATTAAAATTAGAAATTGAAGAAAAAATTAAAGGAAGACTACTTTCTCCTCAAAATATTCGTTTAAGTGTACACGCAGTTAATAGATTGGGGGCTGGTCCTGCTTCTATTCCTGTTTCTGTTGTTGGTGGAGGAGTGGAACATATGGCTACATTACCTGAAAAAAGTAGGGAAAAGGAAATTTGTAATTCTAAATAAAAAAATTTTTAAGCCCTAAAAATGTGGGAATTAAAGAGAAATAATGGGGGGAGGGGGGAGGGGGGGGGATATATTCTTATATATTTTTGGTGGTGGATCTTTTGGTGAAGGGTGTCTCTAAAAATTATTTTCTTTAAATATAGTCGAATCTTTATTCTAATTACACACTCCTCATATATATTTTTCTAAATTTGGTTGTCACTGTCTGGAGAAGCTGCTTACGATAAGCTCCGTCTCAGTTTCGAGGCCATATTTTGGGTTTTTTTGATTTTAATTGACTTAAATAATTCTCTATTATGAATAATAAATAATCTTTACATTCAGAGTTAATACAAAAATAATTTAAATCGGTTAAAATTAAAAGAAAAGTTACTATTTTAGTTTTCGGCCTTAATAGTCTATGTAAAGTTGAGGCTGATGAAATTTAAATAAAAAAATTTAAAAATAAAAACCTGCCCATTTTGAATTATTTTCTACCATTTTTCTTTTTTTTTCCTTTAATTTTTCTTTGTCTTTTATTTATTTTTGCTTGTTATTAAATGACAGAGCTGAATAAAAAAAACCGAGAAGATTTTTTGTGTCCAGCAATTAAAATAAAATTAAAATTTAAAAGCCAGCTCTGCCTCAATTTTTAAATTAAATATTTATTTATTTTCGGCCCTTTTCTAAGCCCCCAGCCTTTCAGCTAACAACCAAAACCAACACAAACGTTTTCGACGCAAAATATGTGACCCGAGAACTGATTTTTGGTGTCGTGAAGAATCTTTTAATGTTAATGATGGTTTGCTTCAAGAAAAAGGTTTTTGAATTTATATTTGCTGTGTTTGTTTGTTTTTTAATATAAATATTTGGGGTATAATTATATTTGAGAATTAATTAAAAGAAAACAAAGCTACCTATAAACATTCAGAATTTCCACACATATTAAATGGAAGAAGGAGGGTAGTAGTTAGTCACCGGTCAGTGTCGCGGCTTGTAATCCCTTGTAAACATGTACCTTTACATCAATGTCGCGGGGGGAGGAGGGGTCCGACAAAACCAAAAGGAAGAGGGCATGTCGGGAGTCGCGCGGCAAAAAATCAAAAGGGAGTGGGCATATCAGCACTGTCGCGGGTCAGACAAAAGAAAAGACTATAGGAAAAACCTAAAGGAGTGGCATATCTGCACTGTCGGGGGTGAGACAAAAGAGAGAGAGTATAATGGGAAAAACCAAAAGGAGTGGACACAACGGCACTGTCGGGGGGTCAGACAAAAGAAATAGTTTGCAAACCCAAATGTAGTGGACATATCAGCAATGATGTGTGGTAGTAGTAGTCTGAAAAAAGGAAGTATGTAATTAGTGAAAAAACATGTGTAACAATTTGTAAGTCACCAACTTCATGTGTAATCTTGTCATGTTTTTGTGTTTTATGTAAATTATTTAAAAAACATGTGATTTTGAAATAGTCGATTTTAGGGAGAAAAGTGCATAATTAAGAATACAATGTGCAAAGTTTAGAGTTTGAAATAGTTGATTTTAGGGAGAAAAGTGCATAATTAGAGTGAAAAAAGTTGCAAAAAAGCATAGTTTGAAGTTTGAAATTGTTGATTTTAGGGAGAAAAGTGCATATTTTGCAAAAGAAAATGCAATTTTTGAATTTTTATGAAAATTTACGCATTTTGGGTATGTGCGCGTGTTTCATGGGTGTGCGCATGTTTCAGGGGCGTGCGCGTGTTTTATGTATGCATGTGTTTTTAGGAGCTACATGTGTAATCTTGTCATGTTTGTGTTTATTGGTTGATCGGAGTAATTTGTACCTACAATCATGTAATCATATACCAATTAATCAACAAGTGATGACTCAGATGTCTCTTCCTCCATTACCTATTAGTTAATCAATCAAGAAATGTTTGTTTGTGTCAATATTATAGTTTGAGTATTTTTTGAACTCTTGTTATTGTTTGTAAGGACAAATTTCATAATCTTTGTCTAATCGATCTGGTTAAATAAAATTTTACCTTTTCCCCAAAATCGGCGTTTCTTAATTAATCTTTTGACTCGCGCCGCTCTCTTCCCTTTTATTTCCTTTTCTTTATTTTACAGCCGGTTGGCTTTCTCTTTGTCCTGACTGCCGACGATTATTTTCAAATCCCTTTCTTCTCTTTCTCAGCAGTCGATGATTTTATTTGGATTTGCCGACAAAAGAAAATTTTAATTTTTCCTCTTAATCTTTTCTTCTTTTTTATTATCGACAGTCGATACTTTCATATTTCTCGACTGGTGCTACTTTTATTCCCTCTTTATCCTTTTTTCTGGCTCTCTGCCAATCCTTTAAATGTCAATATTTGAATAAAAAAGCAACGCTGAATTTGAATAAAATAAAAACGCTAGCTTATTGATTTATATCGAAGCGAAAGGGCGAGTATAAAAACGAGGAAAAAATCCATATTCATTTCATTCTTCTACATTTTTAAAAAATATAAATATAATTTTTATTTTTAATTTTAAAAAATCCCTTAAAGCTTTTCACTCACGTGAAAACTTTTTTTATTAATTTATTTTATTTTTAAATTTAATTTTTACTTTAAAAGTTTTTAAGCTTTTTGCTCTTTAATTTTAATTAATTTTTTATTTTTATAATTTAAACTTTTTTTTAAACTTTTTTTAATAATTTTAATTTTTTATTAACTTTAATTAGGTTTCAAAATTTTAATTAATTCTTTAAATTTAATTTTTCTCTATTTAAAATATTCAATTATTATTCCATTCTTCTGAATCAATATTTATTTATTGATTCATAATCCAAATTTTCACATTTTAAAAAATTTTTACAACTTTTAATTAGTTTAAATCTTTTCCTTCGTTTCACTTTTCCTTTTTGAATCAATATATGGATATTGATTCTTTCTTCTATTCATAGGTCTTTTTTAAATTTTATTTTAAATTTTTTCCGTTAAATTATGGATTATTGTCCACCAACAAAACGCGCAAGAGCGTTCTTCATCGACAACCTCCTCTCTATTAATCAATCAGGAGGAGAAGCTGCTCCACAGCAATACATTGAGCAGCTTGAAAATACAACAAAATTCATCAGCAAATTCAAAATCACCAAAAACTACTCCAAATTTTTAATAAGTAATATCCCGGCCGACCCTGAGGCCTTATTATCAGGGATATTCCAGCATTGCTTCAATGAAGCTACAAACAACGCCAAAAATAATGGGCTTGTTCCGGAGGAGCTGGGTTGCACTCTATCAAGTGAGTTATTAGATTCAGATATATGGATCCCCCTCAGGCCCACCTCCCAAAACACCTTCAATACCCTGCTTAACCAGTTTAATAAGGTTTCACAGAGTAAAAAGCAGGCGGGAGTGACCCTTTGGGGAAAACCTTTTTCAGTTAATGTGATGGTTGTGGATAAGAGCAATTTGGCCAACGAAAACAACATTATTGGGGGAGCTCCACGCAGAATTGCTCCTGTCCATCATCAGATCAAGGAGAAGAACCTGATCAAAATTAACAACAATGATGGATATTGCTTATTTTATTCATTATTAGCATCACGTGTGCGACTTATTGGAAACATGTCCCGATCACAATTCTACAACTTTGTCCACGGGAGGTATGGATCAAATGGACAATTTGAGCAGCAGACCTTGGAGCTAATGGAGCAAGTTGGCGCTCCTCCTGGGCGGGAGGAGTACAATGCTGAAGAGTGGGTACCTCCCGTGGTTGACTTTTGGAATGAGATGTATGCAGGCCAGTTTTGTTTTAAAGTTTTTATTTTCGATTGCCTGGGGCACTATAAACCCTGTTTTAAATATGGGCCCGAAAATTATAATTCTCCCCTACTTCTCTATTTTGATGGGTCCCATTTTAATGGTGTAACGAGTACAGGGGGGCTTTTTGGGCAGCCTTATTGTTTGGAGTGTGAGACAGTGTATGAACGCCCTCAACGTCATTCTGCGTCCTGCCGTGCCCACTGTCTCAATTGTTCCCGTGTTGGCCCCCTGTTCCCTTGTCCCCCTAGAGATAACTTTTCTAAAAAATGTGGTGGGTGTTCTAAGAGTTTTAACAATGAGGATTGCTTCAAAAATCACCTCGACTCAGGAGTTTGCAGGCGCTCTAAGAAGTGTGAAAAGTGTGGGGTAATCTGGGATACGACGGTAAACAGTAAAAATGGAAGGAGTGGCCATGTTTGTAATGAAAGATATTGTTCAATCTGTAATGGTTATCACGACCCAAAGCGCGGCTGTTTTATTAAGCCACTGGAGTCCAAAGTTCAAAAGCCTTACCGATTCGTGGCTTTTGATCTTGAAACCATGCAACATGTCTCTTCTGGTAACAAAAGGAATCATCAGGCAAACTTCATCGCAGCAAGAGTAACCTGTCCGAAATGTATCGAGGAGGAGGATGAGCAGTGTAAAGTTTGTGGAACCAATAGATTAGTCACCTTTTCTGAGCGGCCTTTTTCCAAAACGCGCGTGGATCTTCAAAAAGTTACAGAGGATCCAATAGTCTCATTTGTAAAATGGATAATTGAGTTAACAAATGAGTACGACACAATAGCGTTTTCACATTTCGGAGGAAGATTTGATATGGTAATTGTTTTTAGAGAGCTGTTTCTTCTGGGTTTTACTCCTGAAATGTTGAAAAGAGGGAACAAAATGTATGAGATGAAGGTCAAAGTTGGAAAGAAGAGTATGCTGATCTTCAGGGACAGCTTCAACCTGATGCCGATGTCTTTGGCATCTCTTGTCCCGGCCTTTGCGCTTGAGGTCGAGGATAAGCCCTTTTTCCCTCACCTCATCAATCAGCCTAAAAATTATGGAAAGGAAGTATTCCCTGTCCCTTCTGACTACTTTGCAGATGGGATGATGCCTGAGAAGAGGAAAGAATTTGATCAATGGTATTCAGAGCACAAACAGCAACCATTCTTCTTGGACGAGGAGTTGGCTTCTTATTGTACCAATGACGTGGAGATTCTTCTAGCAGCACTTATTGCTTTTAGGCGCGAATTTCTCGACGTAACAAAGAGGGGACCCTGTCAGAGAGCCGCTTCAAATAAGGCTCACAATGGTATTGATGTTCTGAGGGAGTCAATGACTATTGCGTCTGCGTGTATGAATCACTTTAAGACAAACCACTTGAAAGAAAACCACCTGGCTCTGGTTCCCGAGAAAGGGTACGACAATGTGGATAATCAGAGCCGACTCGCCCTCAAATTTATGAAATGGTATGAGGAAGAACATGGGGTTAAGATTCAGACAGCTCATTCAGATGGAGGAGAGAAAAAGTTGGGAACTACAAGTTGGATGGTTGGATTGAAGAAGAGAAATTGGGGATTGAGGTAAATGGTTGTGTATGGCATGGGTGTGAGAGATGTTATTCTGAAGACAATGCAGTTCTCCCTAACGGTTTGACAGCAGGGAAGCAACGAGAGAAGGACGCAAGAAGGCTGGAGTACATTAGGAGTCAGGGTGTAAAAGTTCAAGTCTTTTGGGAGTGTGAGATTAGGGGTATGCTGGACAAAGATCGTGAAATGAGGAGCAGCTTTAAAAAATATCTGGATGATGGCCCAATTGATTTGCGCGCGTGCTTTTTGGTGGACGAACTGGGCCACTCTCCCTCTTCTACAAACCAGCTGAGGGAGAGAAAATTTCATATTATGACGTGACCTCCCTCTATCCGTTTATAAATGTTTCTACAAAATATCCTGTGGGACACCCAAAGGTCCACATCCTCAATCAAGATGTTCGTTGGAGTAGGTCAGAGGACAACAACTTTGAATTGGCAATCCTCAAAGTTTTTGTGATCCCACCAAGAAGTATTGACATACCTGTTCTCCCAATGAAAGTTGGAGAAGATGATGAGAGGCTTCTATTTCCACTTTGTTCACTGTGTGCTACGGAAAATCCTGAAGGAGGTGTGAATGAGAATTACTCCTGTCCACACTCAGATCAACAACGTGGATGGGTGAGTACCTGCACTTCACTTGAATTGAATGCGGCACTGGAAGAAGGCTATGTTGTGACAAAAGTTTTCAGGGTCTTGGAGTATGATAGTTCAGACGATCAATTGTTTGCCCCCTATATTAGTGAATTCATGGCAGCAAAAATACACTCATCAGGATTCGATAATTGTATGAAGGGAAACTTTGAAAAGGAGGAAGAGTTCATAAAAGAGTGTAAGGAAAAGTTTGGAATCAATATAGATAGGAGTAAAATGGGACCAAATAAGGGGAAGCGGACTCAAGCCAAATTAATGCTGAACAATTTATGGGGAAGATTTTCTTTAAGGAACTTTGGTCTTTCACAATGTGCAATCACCGATAACCCAGCCGAACTTCACAAATTCTACAACGACAAGTCAATTGAAATAACTGGTCTGGATGAACTTACAGATGAAATTTTGCTCATCACATACATCAAAAAGAAAGATTGGATCGAGGAGCACAACTGCTCCAATGTTGTCATCTCTTTATGGACAACGTCAGCAGCACGAATTCATTTGCTTCGTGCCATGCAGAAAGTGGTGCGTTCTGATGGTTGCAAACTACTCTACACAGACACTGACTCCTTGATTTTTGCACATCCAATCAACAACTGTCCACTACAACTTGGACCTCATCTGGGTGAGCTGACTGATGAGTACCCATCACACAACATTTTGGAATATTGCTGTGGAGGAGCGAAGCAATATGGTCTCAAGCTTCAACGGAAGAACCAACATGGAGATGGTCATGAATATGTTCTGAAAGTGCGTGGAATGACGTTGAACTGGGACGTGCTCAACAACCAAGGTCTGCAATACAACACTTTCAAAGAACAGGTACTTTCTTTTGCAAAAACTGGAGAAAATAAACCAATAGATATTATTTATCCCAATTTTTTGCGACCATCGATTAAAGATGGTCGTGTCACTTCCCAATCCCAGCATAAATTGTACAAACCTGTCGTCAGTAAGGGAATTATTCGCCCTTCTGACTTTTCAATACTTAATTTTGGTTTTGTTAATAATCGGCACCCACGTATTTCTCCTCCATAATTTTTTTGTTCACTTATAATGTCAATTTGTCCCAATAACTCTTGGAGCCGGAAAGTAGTCAGGGGTACTCCTTATCTTCTCTATACCAACCATTGTTTCGATGAATATCAAGTGTGCCATTCACACTTTGTGAGGTCGTCCTCTCATTGTTTACGATGAATATCAACATGTGCCATTCACATGTTGTGAGGCATACCTCTCATTGAAATACAGTGGTAGCGGACTGAGTAAATTATTACATCCCTGGTTGAGTTGGATAAAGGAGTCGAATGGCGAAGCCGGTCTCCTACCCCTTTCTTCTATTTTCACAACTTTTATTATTTTAATTGCAATTTTAATTGTTTTATTTTTACTTTGAAATAAATTTTTTATGAAAAAACTTGCAATTTTATTGTTAAAAATTAGTTGATTTTAGGGGTAAAAGTGCACAATTAAGAAACTAATGAGCAAAGTTTAGTGTTTGAAATAGGCGATTTTAGGGAGAAAAGTGCATAATTTAAGTGAAAAAGTTGCAAAAAAGCAAAGTTTGCAATTTTAAATAGCTGATTTTAGGGGTAAAAGTGCATATTTTGACAAAATAAAATGCAATTTTTATTTTTTATTAAAATTCAATCATTTTAGGCATGCGCGTTTTTGACATGCGCGCGTAATTTTAGAGGGTGCGTGTGTTTTTGGCACAAATACAAGATTTGAAGATTGTAAAATATTTATTAAAAAATAAATTATACATTTAAAGAGTTAATTTTTTCATAGAATTATCTTACGCTGACCCACTTATCACTTTAGTCAGTTTGTTATTTCAGTGAAGAGTATCAACTTCCGTTTCAGATGTTATTAATATAGCAAATTCATATGTTGTGAGGTTTCTTTAAGTGAAAATCAAGGTTTCTCATCAAATGCGTACCTAGACTGCTACTACATGTTTCACCAGACAACCACTTCACCCATTAAAATTTTTTATAGTTTATCAATCAGGTTTGTTTGAGTACATGATTTTAGGGAGAACAGTGTATTTTAAGCTTCAGGAAATACAATAAGGTAAAATTAAAGTTAGAAGTAGTTGATTTTTTTGGCGAAAAGTGCACAATTAAGCAATAAAGGTTGTAAAAAAGTATATATGCGCATGTGTTTTAGAGTGTGCATGAATTTTTAGAGGGTACGCATGTTTTATAATATACACAAACTGTTAAAAAAATTAATTAAAATTTTTCGTAAATATCCATTTTTATTTATAAGAATCCAAAGGACAAATCGGTGCATGCACATATCTGAGTCTTCATCTCTCTATGTCATATAGAGTGCACATGTCCTACAATTTTAAGGTTATAACACGTATCCACGTGTTATAGGACCAGATAATTTTACACTATTTTTGTGAAGGGTCAAAAACCTTTAAAAATATGTAATACTTCTAAGACCCCTAATAACCTTAATAGATATATCATACATATCTACATATCCTAGACATCTAATTTAATAGCATCAATTATATCTCATATACCTAAATTCAAATATATTCAAGATCTAAATACCTAAAAATATTATTATCATCTACTTATCTCTCGTCCTTATATAAATTTTTTATGAGACTAGTCTATCCTATGGTTTCCTACATATCTCCTGTAAACTTTCATATCTTATATGCGTATTTAATGTAACAGCTTACATCAGATAACCTATAGCATAAAATTCAATTCTTTACTAAATGAATTGAATTTACCCCCTACCCATTTTTTGTCCCCTACATATTTTTAAAGGTTTTTGACCCTTCACAAAAATAGTGTAAAATTATCTGGTCCTATAACACGTGGATACGTGTTATAACCTTAAAATTGTAGGACATGTGCACTCTATATGACATAGAGAGATGAAGACTCAGATATGTGCATGCACCGATTTGTCCTTTGGATTCTTATAAATAAAAATGGATATTTACGAAAAATTTTAATTAATTTTTTTAACAGTTTGTGTATATTATAAAACATGCGTACCCTCTAAAAATTCATGCACACTCTAAAACACATGCGCATATATACTTTTTTACAACCTTTATTGCTTAATTGTGCACTTTTCGCCAAAAAAATCAACTACTTCTAACTTTAATTTTACCTTATTGTATTTCCTGAAGCTTAAAATACACTGTTCTCCCTAAAATCATGTACTCAAACAAACCTGATTGATAAACTATAAAAAATTTTAATGGGTGAAGTGGTTGTCTGGTGAAACATGTAGTAGCAGTCTAGGTACGCATTTGATGAGAAACCTTGATTTTCACTTAAAGAAACCTCACAACATATGAATTTGCTATATTAATAACATCTGAAACGGAAGTTGATACTCTTCACTGAAATAACAAACTGACTAAAGTGATAAGTGGGTCAGCGTAAGATAATTCTATGAAAAAATTAACTCTTTAAATGTATAATTTATTTTTTAATAAATATTTTACAATCTTCAAATCTTGTATTTGTGCCAAAAACACACGCACCCTCTAAAATTACGCGCGCATGTCAAAAACGCGCATGCCTAAAATGATTGAATTTTAATAAAAAATAAAAATTGCATTTTATTTTGTCAAAATATGCACTTTTACCCCTAAAATCAGCTATTTAAAATTGCAAACTTTGCTTTTTTGCAACTTTTTTCACTTAAATTATGCACTTTTCTCCCTAAAATCGCCTATTTCAAACACTAAACTTTGCTCATTAGTTTCTTAATTGTGCACTTTTACCCCTAAAATCAACTAATTTTTAACAATAAAATTGCAAGTTTTTTCATAAAAAATTTATTTCAAAGTAAAAATAAAACAATTAAAATTGCAATTAAAATAATAAAAGTTGTGAAAATAGAAGAAAGGGGTAGGAGACCGGCTTCGCCATTCGACTCCTTTATCCAACTCAACCAGGGATGTAATAATTTACTCAGTCCGCTACCACTGTATTTCAATGAGAGGTATGCCTCACAACATGTGAATGGCACATGTTGATATTCATCGTAAACAATGAGAGGACGACCTCACAAAGTGTGAATGGCACACTTGATATTCATCGAAACAATGGTTGGTATAGAGAAGATAAGGAGTACCCCTGACTACTTTCCGGCTCCAAGAGTTATTGGGACAAATTGACATTATAAGTGAACAAAAAAATTATGGAGGAGAAATACGTGGGTGCCGATTATTAACAAAACCAAAATTAAGTATTGAAAAGTCAGAAGGGCGAATAATTCCCTTACTGACGACAGGTTTGTACAATTTATGCTGGGATTGGGAAGTGACACGACCATCTTTAATCGATGGTCGCAAAAAATTGGGATAAATAATATCTATTGGTTTATTTTCTCCAGTTTTTGCAAAAGAAAGTACCTGTTCTTTGAAAGTGTTGTATTGCAGACCTTGGTTGTTGAGCACGTCCCAGTTCAACGTCATTCCACGCACTTTCAGAACATATTCATGACCATCTCCATGTTGGTTCTTCCGTTGAAGCTTGAGACCATATTGCTTCGCTCCTCCACAGCAATATTCCAAAATGTTGTGTGATGGGTACTCATCAGTCAGCTCACCCAGATGAGGTCCAAGTTGTAGTGGACAGTTGTTGATTGGATGTGCAAAAATCAAGGAGTCAGTGTCTGTGTAGAGTAGTTTGCAACCATCAGAACGCACCACTTTCTGCATGGCACGAAGCAAATGAATTCGTGCTGCTGACGTTGTCCATAAAGAGATGACAACATTGGAGCAGTTGTGCTCCTCGATCCAATCTTTCTTTTTGATGTATGTGATGAGCAAAATTTCATCTGTAAGTTCATCCAGACCAGTTATTTCAATTGACTTGTCGTTGTAGAATTTGTGAAGTTCGGCTGGGTTATCGGTGATTGCACATTGTGAAAGACCAAAGTTCCTTAAAGAAAATCTTCCCCATAAATTGTTCAGCATTAATTTGGCTTGAGTCCGCTTCCCCTTATTTGGTCCCATTTTACTCCTATCTATATTGATTCCAAACTTTTCCTTACACTCTTTTATGAACTCTTCCTCCTTTTCAAAGTTTCCCTTCATACAATTATCGAATCCTGATGAGTGTATTTTTGCTGCCATGAATTCACTAATATAGGGGGCAAACAATTGATCGTCTGAACTATCATACTCCAAGACCCTGAAAACTTTTGTCACAACATAGCCTTCTTCCAGTGCCGCATTCAATTCAAGTGAAGTGCAGGTACTCACCCATCCACGTTGTTGATCTGAGTGTGGACAGGAGTAATTCTCATTCACACCTCCTTCAGGATTTTCCGTAGCACACAGTGAACAAAGTGGAAATAGAAGCCTCTCATCATCTTCTCCAACTTTCATTGGGAGAACAGGTATGTCAATACTTCTTGGTGGGATCACAAAAACTTTGAGGATTGCCAATTCAAAGTTGTTGTCCTCTGACCTACTCCAACGAACATCTTGATTGAGGATGTGGACCTTTGGGTGTCCCACAGGATATTTTGTAGAAACATTTATAAACGGATAGAGGGAGGTCACGTCATAATATGAAATTTTCTCTCCCTCAGCTGGTTTGTAGAAGAGGGAGAGTGGCCCAGTTCGTCCACCAAAAAGCACGCGCGCAAATCAATTGGGCCATCATCCAGATATTTTTTAAAGCTGCTCCTCATTTCACGATCTTTGTCCAGCATACCCCTAATCTCACACTCCCAAAAGACTTGAACTTTTACACCCTGACTCCTAATGTACTCCAGCCTTCTTGCGTCCTTCTCTCGTTGCTTCCCTGCTGTCAAACCGTTAGGGAGAACTGCATTGTCTTCAGAATAACATCTCTCACACCCATGCCATACACAACCATTTACCTCAATCCCCAATTTCTCTTCTTCAATCCAACCATCCAACTTGTAGTTCCCAACTTTTTCTCTCCTCCATCTGAATGAGCTGTCTGAATCTTAACCCCATGTTCTTCCTCATACCATTTCATAAATTTGAGGGCGAGTCGGCTCTGATTATCCACATTGTCGTACCCTTTCTCGGGAACCAGAGCCAGGTGGTTTTCTTTCAAGTGGTTTGTCTTAAAGTGATTCATACACGCAGACGCAATAGTCATTGACTCCCTCAGAACATCAATACCATTGTGAGCCTTATTTGAAGCGGCTCTCTGACAGGGTCCCCTCTTTGTTACGTCGAGAAATTCGCGCCTAAAAGCAATAAGTGCTGCTAGAAGAATCTCCACGTCATTGGTACAATAAGAAGCCAACTCCTCGTCCAAGAAGAATGGTTGCTGTTTGTGCTCTGAATACCATTGATCAAATTCTTTCCTCTTCTCAGGCATCATCCCATCTGCAAAGTAGTCAGAAGGGACAGGGAATACTTCCTTTCCATAATTTTTAGGCTGATTGATGAGGTGAGGGAAAAAGGGCTTATCCTCGACCTCAAGCGCAAAGGCCGGGACAAGAGATGCCAAAGACATCGGCATCAGGTTGAAGCTGTCCCTGAAGATCAGCATACTCTTCTTTCCAACTTTGACCTTCATCTCATACATTTTGTTCCCTCTTTTCAACATTTCAGGAGTAAAACCCAGAAGAAACAGCTCTCTAAAAACAATTACCATATCAAATCTTCCTCCGAAATGTGAAAACGCTATTGTGTCGTACTCATTTGTTAACTCAATTATCCATTTTACAAATGAGACTATTGGATCCTCTGTAACTTTTTGAAGATCCACGCGCGTTTTGGAAAAAGGCCGCTCAGAAAAGGTGACTAATCTATTGGTTCCACAAACTTTACACTGCTCATCCTCCTCCTCGATACATTTCGGACAGGTTACTCTTGCTGCGATGAAGTTTGCCTGATGATTCCTTTTGTTACCAGAAGAGACATGTTGCATGGTTTCAAGATCAAAAGCCACGAATCGGTAAGGCTTTTGAACTTTGGACTCCAGTGGCTTAATAAAACAGCCGCGCTTTGGGTCGTGATAACCATTACAGATTGAACAATATCTTTCATTACAAACATGGCCACTCCTTCCATTTTTACTGTTTACCGTCGTATCCCAGATTACCCCACACTTTTCACACTTCTTGGAGCGCCTGCAAACTCATGAGTCGAGGTGATTTTTGAAGCAATCCTCATTGTTAAAACTCTTAGAACACCCACCACATTTTTTAGAAAAGTTATCTCTAGGGGGACAAGGGAACAGGGGGCCAACACGGGAACAATTGAGACAGTGGGCACGGCAGGACGCAGAATGACGTTGAGGGCGTTCATACACTGTCTCACACTCCAAACAATAAGGCTGCCCAAAAAGCCCCCCTGTACTCGTTACACCATTAAAATGGGACCCATCAAAATAGAGAAGTAGGGGAGAATTATAATTTTCGGGCCCATATTTAAAACAGGGTTTATAGTGCCCCAGGCAATCGAAAATAAAAACTTTAAAACAAAACTGGCCTGCATACATCTCATTCCAAAAGTCAACCACGGGAGGTACCCACTCTTCAGCATTGTACTCCTCCCGCCCAGGAGGAGCGCCAACTTGCTCCATTAGCTCCAAGGTCTGCTGCTCAAATTGTCCATTTGATCCATACCTCCCGTGGACAAAGTTGTAGAATTGTGATCGGGACATGTTTCCAATAAGTCGCACACGTGATGCTAATAATGAATAAAATAAGCAATATCCATCATTGTTGTTAATTTTGATCAGGTTCTTCTCCTTGATCTGATGATGGACAGGAGCAATTCTGCGTGGAGCTCCCCCAATAATGTTGTTTTCGTTGGCCAAATTGCTCTTATCCACAACCATCACATTAACTGAAAAAGGTTTTCCCCAAAGGGTCACTCCCGCCTGCTTTTTACTCTGTGAAACCTTATTAAACTGGTTAAGCAGGGTATTGAAGGTGTTTTGGGAGGTGGGCCTGAGGGGGATCCATATATCTGAATCTAATAACTCACTTGATAGAGTGCAACCCAGCTCCTCCGGAACAAGCCCATTATTTTTGGCGTTGTTTGTAGCTTCATTGAAGCAATGCTGGAATATCCCTGATAATAAGGCCTCAGGGTCGGCCGGGATATTACTTATTAAAAATTTGGAGTAGTTTTTGGTGATTTTGAATTTGCTGATGAATTTTGTTGTATTTTCAAGCTGCTCAATGTATTGCTGTGGAGCAGCTTCTCCTCCTGATTGATTAATAGAGAGGAGGTTGTCGATGAAGAACGCTCTTGCGCGTTTTGTTGGTGGACAATAATCCATAATTTAACGGAAAAAATTTAAAATAAAATTTAAAAAAGACCTATGAATAGAAGAAAGAATCAATATCCATATATTGATTCAAAAAGGAAAAGTGAAACGAAGGAAAAAATTTAAACTAATTAAAAGTTGTAAAAATTTTTTAAAATGTGAAAATTTGGATTATGAATCAATAAATAAATATTGATTCAGAAGAATGGAATAATAATTGAATATTTTAAATAGAGAAAAATTAAATTTAAAGAATTAATTAAAATTTTGAAACCTAATTAAAGTTAACAAAAAATTAAAATTATTAAAAAAAGTTTAAAAAAAAGTTTAAATTATAAAAATAAAAAATTAATTAAAATTAAAGAGCAAAAAGCTTAAAAACTTTTAAAGTAAAAATTAAATTTAAAAATAAAATAAATTAATAAAAAAAGTTTTCACGTGAGTGAAAAGCTTTAAGGGATTTTTTAAAATTAAAAATAAAAATTATATTTATATTTTTTAAAAATGTAGAAGAATGAAATGAATATGGATTTTTTCCTCGTTTTTATACTCGCCCTTTCGCTTCGATATAAATCAATAAGCTAGCGTTTTTATTTTATTCAAATTCAGCGTTGCTTTTTTATTCAAATATTGACATTTAAAGGATTGGCAGAGAGCCAGAAAAAAGGATAAAGAGGGAATAAAAGTAGCACCAGTCGAGAAATATGAAAGTATCGACTGTCGATAATAAAAAAGAAGAAAAGATTAAGAGGAAAAAATTAAAATTTTCTTTTGTCGGCAAATCCAAATAAAATCATCGACTGCTGAGAAAGAGAAGAAAGGGATTTGAAAATAATCGTCGGCAGTCAGGACAAAGAGAAAGCCAACCGGCTGTAAAATAAAGAAAAGGAAATAAAAGGGAAGAGAGCGGCGCGAGTCAAAAGATTAATTAAGAAACGCCGATTTTGGGGAAAAGGTAAAATTTTATTTAACCAGATCGATTAGACAAAGATTATGAAATTTGTCCTTACAAACAATAACAAGAGTTCAAAAAATACTCAAACTATAATATTGACACAAACAAACATTTCTTGATTGATTAACTAATAGGTAATGGAGGAAGAGACATCTGAGTCATCACTTGTTGATTAATTGGTATATGATTACATGATTGTAGGTACAAATTACTCCGATCAACCAATAAACACAAACATGACAAGATTACACATGTAGCTCCTAAAAACACATGCATACATAAAACACGCGCACGCCCCTGAAACATGCGCACACCCATGAAACACGCGCACATACCCAAAATGCGTAAATTTTCATAAAAATTCAAAAATTGCATTTTCTTTTGCAAAATATGCACTTTTCTCCCTAAAATCAACAATTTCAAACTTCAAACTATGCTTTTTTGCAACTTTTTTCACTCTAATTATGCACTTTTCTCCCTAAAATCAACTATTTCAAACTCTAAACTTTGCACATTGTATTCTTAATTATGCACTTTTCTCCCTAAAATCGACTATTTCAAAATCACATGTTTTTTAAATAATTTACATAAAACACAAAAACATGACAAGATTACACATGAAGTTGGTGACTTACAAATTGTTACACATGTTTTTTCACTAATTACATACTTCCTTTTTTCAGACTACTACTACCACACATCATTGCTGATATGTCCACTACATTTGGGTTTGCAAACTATTTCTTTTGTCTGACCCCCCGACAGTGCCGTTGTGTCCACTCCTTTTGGTTTTTCCCATTATACTCTCTCTCTTTTGTCTCACCCCCGACAGTGCAGATATGCCACTCCTTTAGGTTTTTCCTATAGTCTTTTCTTTTGTCTGACCCGCGACAGTGCTGATATGCCCACTCCCTTTTGATTTTTTGCCGCGCGACTCCCGACATGCCCTCTTCCTTTTGGTTTTGTCGGACCCCTCCTCCCCCCGCGACATTGATGTAAAGGTACATGTTTACAAGGGATTACAAGCCGCGACACTGACCGGTGACTAACTACTGAGGGTCTATTTTAAATTCCCCTCTACACAACTTTTTGAGATTAATTGAAGAAAAGTAAAGTATCTTATAATTGAAATATAATTTTAAATTATTTTGATTGAAGTATGTACATTAATTACCCCTCTCTGCCTTTTTTATATCTTTTGATGTGTTCAAATCTTAACTTTTTAATTCTTTTTTGCTTTATGCTCTGCTTTTTTAACAATTAAATAATTACTAAATCCTTTTCTCTTCTTTCTTTAATATTTTCTCTATTATTTTTATTATTCCCTTATATTTTTCTTTACCTTTTTAAAATTAAAAAGCCCAAATGCTTATTTTGCTCTTTATCCTTTGAAGTAATTTTTAATTTTTTTCCTTCTTATTTTTAGCTTTAATTTCACCTCCAACAGTCTCAACCTCACCAGAAGGTTCTCTACAAGTTAAATGGCGTTCTAAAGGGCCGGGACGTGGAGTTTTTGGTTATCGAGTGCTTTATAGATATCCGGGTGGTGGTTGGAACCCTTACGGGTAGTTACCTATTTTGTTATTAAATTGATTGAGGTTATAGTAGTGGACCTTTCAAGAGACTCGGGGCTTTGGCACTATCCCTTTAGATTTGAAATCTAATGTAATAAAATACGGGTGAACCTTATTTTAAGATCACTTTTGTGGATGAAAAAAATCATAACTATAATGAGGTTTATCTTAAATAGAGGGTAGCGCTTACCCATATAGAGAGAGGTATATATGTAGTGTTATCTAAAGAGAAGTTTCGACAACCCAGGCTTCCTGCTAACAGTATCAAAAATTAATCTTTTCTCGATTGGAAATTTACAAAATTTATTCAATTTTAAATCAATTTTATTTTTCTAGTCAAATAGTTCCTTATACCGGAGATGATGAGGACTACAATTTGGCATTGACCGGACTTTCTCCAGGAGTTCCTTACGAATTAAAAATCCAAACACTCGACAGAAACTCTTATGTTTTGTTTACTTCACAAGATGTTCGTTCATCTTCTACATGTCTTCCACCA
Source organism: Meloidogyne incognita (assembly GCA_036172945.1). NCBI lineage: Eukaryota > Metazoa > Nematoda > Chromadorea > Rhabditida > Meloidogynidae > Meloidogyne > Meloidogyne incognita. The sequence goes on from JARQAC010000002.1 coordinate 5,178,019, forward strand.
ACACAGCCACCTTCTCAATTAGCTATTGATGCACCTGATGCTCGACATGTTCGAGTTACTTGGGTGCCGGTGGTGCAAAGTGCTTGGAAATGTTCGGAAGCTAAAGTGGAATTACAAGTGTGTGATTTTCTGTTTTTTTAACGAAAAATTCTGACTCTTTCCATAATTTTCCCTCATTATAAAATTTATATTAAAAAATTAGATCGACGAACCACGCGGAAAACCACCAGTTTTTCTAGATGCAAGACAAAGCAGTCATGTATTTGATGCATTGCCTGCTCAGCGCATGGCAAGAGATTTCTCAAAGATATTTTTAATAAAAAAAATAATTTTTAAAGACAATTCGTGCTCGAACCACAAACGAAGCCGGCCATTCACCTTGGTCTTCATCCGTCTCAGTTTCGACTCTCTCTTCTGCCCAATCACTCGCCGAACCAATTGACGGTCCTTTCGTTTCTCTAGTTCATGGAATGCCTCGACTAAGTTGGAAAGGCCGTGACGGCTCTACAACCGACCCGGAATTGGTCGACCATTTTATTATTGAATGGAGAACGAGAACAGAACAACGCTGGAATCAATTGCCACAACGTATTCAATTCACAGGGTGGCAAAGGCCGTATAATGTTGAGTTGGATCAACTGCCTGCTGGGCATTTATATGGTAAAATCTAGCTGGTGAAGAGATCTTCTTTTGATATCCACCGAGCGGTATTGAATCTGCGACCTCTTGGAATCTATTTCAATTCTCGCAGATTCTGTCCACAAATAACAGAATAACAAAAATTTTTTTCAACGAGATACAAAAATATGTGGGCAATCGAAACAGGACACTAGCAGTTTTATTATGTAGGAGCTCCACGATTTTTAATTGCTTTACTTACTGAGCTGCTAGGGTCGATTTTTTTCTTACAATTAGTGCCCTCCTCCAAACAGTTTTTTCCTTCCTTCAGAGTTTTATTTTTTTCATTCTCTGCTATAATTTTACTTAATAATTCTCTCTCATTCATTTTATCTAGAAGTTCGCATTCGAGCACTCGATCACAATTTGGGTACAGCATTTCTTTCTGGAACGGTATGTATCTTGTTGAAATCATTAAAATCTTTAAAAATAAGGTCACAGTCCAAGCCCAAGCTCAATGCCGACCACCCCATTTGTCGCCAAGAAATTTGGAGATAACCCCTCTGGGTCCAAACCAACTCCGTTTGAGTTGGCATCCTTTGCCCGAAACGGAATGGAATTGTGATCAGCTTTGGTACGTGGTCAAGTATTCCAGCACTGAACAACAGGTATCAGCAGAAGTCAATTTCAATAAAAAATTTCTTTCAGGGCTTCCGTAATTTAAGCAATAGTGATATCAGTACAATCTTTGACTCAGCACCATTCACTCAATGGCACTTCCAAATTCAAGCTGCAAACCCTGCCGGTGCCGGTCCTTGGAGCTCACCTTTAGATGGACAAACTTTAGGAACTGCACCAGGTCCAGTTGGGGATTTCTCTGCACAAACTCTAACACCCGATGCTGTTCAACTTTCATGGCGTCCCCCACAAATTCCAAATGGTCAAATAACAGGCTATGAGGTTGGCCTAGAGGTAAACGTTTGAGGGAAGGAAATTTGATCTATAAAGGTGACTTATCAGCTGATCTCACGAGGAATGTGCCAAAATGGACAGAATGTTGCAGGAAGTGACGCTGCTGGAGGAGGAGGGGAGCAACAACAACCAGCTGCTACTACGCTCCTTTCAGATAAATCATCCTTCACTCTCCAACAGCTACACCCACATTCACGCTATAGAATTGGAGTGGCAGCACGGACAGACACGGGCGCTGGAGAGAGAGTAACAAGAGAAGTTCAGGTGAGGAACTAGTAAGTGGATCTCACTTATAGATACCCCCTTAAGACTGCAAAAATTTCTATCTTATAATGAGGTATCTTAAATAGGGAGTATCGCTTAGGCCGCCCTTTGTCTAATATTGGGGGTACTTATAGTGAGGTCTGACTATACAGTGATTTTTGTTTTAAACTTTTAGAAAAAAAACTTTTTTTAAAAAAACTTTAAAAACTTTTAAAAAACTTTTTACTTTAAACTTATTTTTGTTTTAAACTTTTTAAACTTACTTTTATCGTATTATCAACAGACTGATCAGTCAGTGCCAACAGCCCCTCCAGCCAATTTTCGTGTTGACAACATAGGAGAAAATAATGCCGAGTTGAGCTGGCATGCACCTCCATGCGTGCACACAAATGGTGATATAACTGAATATGAGGTGCTTTTTTGAAAACATTTTCTCTATTAAAATCCAAAAAAAATTTTTTTTACAGTACGAAATCGCTGCTGCGGACAGACTTTCTGCACAAATTCCACGCGTTACAGACGTTACTCGTTCCACACGTGTTCACTTAACCGGCTTGGTTCCGTCTACTTCTTACTCAGCCCGCGTGAGAGCTTTTACTGCGCGTGGTCCAGGACCTTGGTCGCCGGAATTACGATTCCAAACGAGGCCTTCAGCATTGCGAGAGCCAATGCCACAACCGAGAGTTTATGCTACAGGAAATAATGAAGCTCAGTTGGTATGGCAAACAACTCAAGGGCAGTCTGGATATTGGGACAAGTTTGCATGTCAATGGGCACCTACTGGCACTCAAAAATACAAGGAAGAACGTGTTGTCCCTGCCTATAATCCATGTTCTGCTGATTTGGTCCGTCGCTATCAACTTCCACCCAGCACCACACAGCTACAGACCCATTGCACAGCTTTGCCTGTTCGACAAGATCCATCAGCACTTGACTATCGAGTACGTGCCAAACCTCAAGGACAGCCATGGACACAGTGGAGTCCTCCACAAAGACCTGTTGTTGTACAACCGCCACCACCTCCTCCCCCACGCCCTCCTCCTCAACAACCACGCCCAGCAATTGTTGATGATTGTATACAATTGCTAGCATTGCACAAACAAGGAGGATCTGCAAATACTTTGAGATTTGCTTGGTCTGTTCGACCATCAGGTAGACTAAAGGGGAAAATTTTCTAGAGATTTTTTCTAAAGATTTGTTGCGTTGTGCTGCTTTTATTGTATCCGTGACACCAAGAGATGGTAGAGAACCTGCTCGCCAATTCCGAGTTGATTCTAGCACAAACCAATACACTGCAGATTCGTTAAGGCCTGGGACGGTCTATGCAGTTAGTGTTCAGCCTGTAGTGAATGAACGACCCTGTCCTGGAATGACTGTTGACATGACTACTGATGTGGTATGCGAATGGGAAAGACAAATTTTTCAAAAACAAAAACAAAACAACAAAGACAAAAGACAAAGACAAAAAGACAAATTTTTTGGTACCAATTAATTTTTTATTTTAAAGGAACCTCTCTTCCAACTGGACCAACGACCACGAATCGTCGAAGAAAGGGCCACCTCAATCACAATTGCTTGGGACGTCCCTTCATCCATTCAATGCTCATCCTTCATTGTTGAATACCGCCTTGAAACGGGTCCTTGGCAACAAATGCAGCAAAGGGTTCCTTGTCAGCCTGGCAGAACAACATATACAGCTACAGTACCAGGACTTCCTACAAATAGTGCTGTTGATTTCCGTGTTAGAGCTATTTCATTGCAAAACCAACCAAGCAATCCAAGCCCTGAGGTAATTAGGGAAATTTTATATAGACCACAGTCCGCAATCCAAGTTGCGGACGGCATTGTGTCGTAACTTTATAGTCTGCAATGAAATGAAGAATAATTTATTTATTCTTTAGGTCCGAGGCCACACAAAATGTTCACCTCCAGACTCTCCCCTCATGGTTTACGTCTTGATTCCCCTACACAAAACGAAGTAAGGCTCAGTTGGGCACGTCTTTCAAAACTCAGTTGGAACTGTGACGAGCTTCAAATTGATATAGGCTACAGAACGGCTGATCAGCCCGAACGAATATTGACTGTCCCGGCAGACAAAGTCGAACATATTTTCTCCTCAGAACCTAACACCCGTTGGACAGTTAGACTACGAGCTACAAACCAAGCAGGAAGTAGCCCTTGGGGACCGGAACAAACACTCGTTACAAGGCAAGGAGCGCCTGGACATGTACTAAATATGCAATTAACACCTCTATCTCCAAACGAAATAAAAGTTAGATGGTCACCTCCAACCGTTCAAAGAGGAACTATTGTGGGTTATGACATCTCTTATAGACTAAAGCATAGATTGGCTTGTCCAGAAGAAGAGCCACGTGATGTTAGCAGAGATTTTGTTACAATCTATAATCATAAGGTGAGAGGGCAGAATTTTTGGTTTTCAGTGTCATTTGTGAACTGACATTTGCATATGACTTTTGGATCTGGTCACTATCGTTGTCTAGGCATACAGTAATATTTTTGTGATATATGTATTTAGTACTTATCACAAGAATAAAGAGCTTCCAGCATATCCGCAAATGTTAGGTTCGCAAATCTCACTCCACCATTTCTGGCGGAGTGCCATTTAAGGAAGACTTCGTTATTATGGCGGAGTGTTAGCAATTAACTAGAAAATTTTTTTGTCTTCTTCACAGGATACCGAATATATCTTAACCGGTCTTCTTCCAAATTCATTATATGAAGTCAAAGTCCAAGCAAGAACAACACAACTAGGCCCAGAAGAAACCCGAGAGGGAGCAACCTTTCAACAACCTCCAAGTGCTCCTCCTCTAAATCTTCAATTGACTTATGCCTTAGAACGTTCTCTATCTTTCCAATGGGAACCTGTGGAATGTTCACAAAGGCATGGACAAATAATTGCTTATGAATACGAAATTGTTGGACAGGATGATTGGGCAAAGTTGGAAAGACAAATTGCTAATATATCTCAACAACGTGTAACTATTGATGGTCTTACACCTTATACTAAGGTGACCTCTTAAAAGTTTTTTTGAAGCACAATTGACCTCATTATAAGAACTCTCAGAATTAGATACAACTCGTCTAAGATACATTTTTAAAATTTGGTTGGCCACTGGAGTAGGGGACCATTAAATATTACCCTCTATTTAAGATACACCTCATTATAAGATACAATTTTTTTGCCTTAAAGGGGGGGGGTATCTTATAGAGAGGCCAAACTATCTATTTTTCTAAAATATTTTAAGTACGTTTTCCGAGTTCGTGCCTACAACGGCGTTGGCGGAGGACCTGCTACCGAAAATTTGGATGTAATGACAGCCAAAGCGAATGCCCCACTTCCTCCCCAAGACCTTGTGGTCACTCAGGAGGGTGTTTCTTGGTAGATTAAAAAATATTGTAAAGTAATTTCAAAATCTTGTCAAGGTTCACAGTTTCTTGGCTTCCACCTTATCCTCCTTATGGACCACACGATCGTTATAAACTTCAATATCAACATTTGAGTTCATCACCAAATGATTGGAAAAGTATTGAGGTTGATTCAAGAAGCAGAGAGTTGGAATGCCCAGTCAGTTTAAAAATTTTATTTTCATTAAAAATGGACAGGGCTCAAAATGGCCAAGAAGTGATAAATCGGTTTTATGATATTGATGTATCTGTCATGCTCCCAATATTTTTAAACGTTTATAGGTACCCGGTCCACGTCTTTGCTACAATATTACCGGTCTTGATCAAGGACAGCAATACCGAGTCAAAGTAGCTGCCCATATTGAAGGAGGCAATTACGGTCCTTTCTCCCAGATTGGTAAAAGTTCTTTTTCAGGTTTAAAATATTTTTAAATTATTTTAAGTTATTGCAAACACACTCAGAGTTGTTCCTGGAGCTCCTGCTTCCATTGATTTGATAGCCAAAACTGACCATTCCTTGCATGTTGGGTGGAAACCTCCATATGACCAATTAGGACAAATTACTGAGTTGGCATTTTGTCTTTTTAAAATAAATTTTTGATAAAAACGTTATTCAAAGGTATCGCCTATCTTGGCAATCTCTTGCCCATCCAAATGCTCGAAGTCAGTCTACAATGGTTGACCACCCTAAAATGGATCATTTAATTGATGGACTTGAACCAGAGACTTATTATAACATTTCTCTCTCAGCCGGCACTCCACACGGTTTTGGGCCGGAAATTTGGGCTCAGTTCAGGACAGACTCGTTCCGAACACCGTCTGTTCTACAAGCACCTATATTGACGCCTGAGGGAGCACATACAATACATGTGGAATGGACGGGTGTTGTAGACACTCAAAATAGAGTGGCTGGATATATTGTTGAAAGTAGAACTAGTGATGCTCCTCAATGGATTGAATCGAGTAGTGTGGTGAGTTTTGATTGGAATGAAGAATTGTAGTCGGATCTCACTTTTAAATATATACCCTTTTGTGTGTAAGAATATCACATCTTATAATAAGTGGTATCTCATATTGGGGGGGGGGGGTGGTATCTTTGAGTGAGGTCTGAATAGAATTATTCAAAATACTAATTAATTGTCCCAAAACCAATTAATTGGTTTACAAAAAATTAATTTTATCCATACAAAGGTTCCGCATGAGCCAGGAAGGCGTCAATACAAAACTAGATTGGACGGTCTTGAACCTGATACTCTCTACTTTGTCCGTATCAAAGTAGTTGACAATCGCCAACGTGTAAGTGAAGCCTCTCCAGAAGCACATGCGCGTACGGGTTGTGCCCCTCCAACTTCACCACCCACAAGTGTTGCTTTACACGGTTCAAGTGATTGGCGTCAAGTTAGAGTTTCTTGGCAACCACCAAATAAACAAAGCTGGCTTTGTTCAACAATAAGTTATGAATTGGAATATCACAATGGATCGGTGCCTTCGAGATTAGTTGACGTTCCTAGGTATAGTTTTCTAAAGGGGAATACTTAGGAATACCGTTAAATGATAGAAATGACCCAGTTTTATTGACAAGTTTCAAAAATAATGATGAAAAATTCTGAAAGAGTCAAGGATGTTAAATTTGAGAAAATTTTTCTTGAAATTATGTTTAGGCCAAAACAACTCCAACCCAGCATAGTCTTTTCCCCATCAATTAATTTCTTTGTAACATGAATTCCACAAAATAGCTAATCCTTATATAACTGAAACTTCCTTTCTTTCAAAAATCATCTTTATTAATTTCCAGCGGCTACACAGACCACAGTTTACCCTCAGGACCAGGGACAGCTTGGAGAGTCCGTGTTCGAACTAAGGTCAGAAATTACTTCTACCTACCTCCAACTTCTAAAAAATTTTAAAGAATCCCGCTGGTGTCTCTCCTTGGTCACCAGAAGTTGAATTGAGAACAGGAGGTAGACCGCCTGGAGAAGTAACCGATCTCCGAGCAGATGCGACAGGTCCAGACAGCGTTTCCTCTACTTGGTCACCCCCTGAATCTGACGATGAAATAACTGGATATACTCTAGTCTACACATTAAAATCGATTGGGGAATGCGGGCCGAGTTCAGCATCTAGACCTATTACGAGGGAAACAACAGAACCTAATTTGGATTTGCAAGGATTGTTGCCTGACTCTACTTATGATATTACTGTTACTGCACATACTGCTACTCAAGAAGGAAAACGGTCTAAAGTTGTTACTGTGAGGACTGAGGAAGCTCGTATGTTTATTTTTTGGGTATATACATATACTAAATTAGTGTTCACTTGTCCAAAAATTTGACCTGATACAGGATAGTGCGCCAAAAAAATGTAGAACCTCATTGCGCTAAACCGCCTGACCGAAATTCCAGGGAACCCGTAGCGTATAAATAAAAAATTCCTCACAAAATTTGAAATTCATTTTTCAGTCCCGGACTGAAATAAGACCATCAGACTGAACACTATTAAAAACAATCCTCAAAAACATTAGAAGAGTAGCCCGACTTCCAGAAAATATTTACTTTTACAAAAATAAACATGAGTTATTATCAAGTATACAAACAACAAGGGTTGGCAGATCTGGGAAATTTTCGGATATCCGGATCCAAAATAGTTATATATTGATCAGCCAACCCCAAATACAACACAAAACAAATATATTTATAGGGAGTTCTTTTATTCATCCCAAACAATTCCGACTTGTCCTAACTCCATCCATAGCCCGGTCCACGAATGAGCACTGATGATCACATAGTAAGCGATAGTGCCGACAATAGTTTGCTGCCATATCGCAGATCATATTTCTTTAAAATAAGTTTTTTAAGGTGAAGTGGGGATAGATCCCAAGGGTCCCAAGGAGACCCTTGGGGATAGAAAATTGCATCTAGTAATGAGGTGTTTCTTAAATAGAGGTACCTTATAATAAGGTTCCCCCGCCCAATAGCCAACCCACTCTTAAAAACGTATCCTAAACTGCACAAAAGATAGAGGTTTCTCTTATAACGAGGTCTGTCTAACAAAAAACACCTTCCGAGTTGATCCATCGAATTTAACCAATCTGCCACACGCCAAACAAATCCAGCTGTTGAGACAAGGAAGAAGTGCAGAGGCGGCCAAATCCATCCAGTCAAAGCAGCAATTAGAGAAGCAATCATTGGCTGTAAAAGACCCAAACAAATGTAGAAGGCAATTGCTGCTAATGGATAGGCTAACACCTTTAAGGGAGGAAAAAATAATTTTTGAAAAAAATAATTGGAAGGACCTCATGCTCTGCAGCATAATTTCCAAGCCTAATCAACAAAGCTGTCAATTTGACCAATCCATCCCAAATGTGTGAACAACAGTCGGAACCATCATCATTACTCTGCATTGAACTGGAAATAAAGAAAATTATTTGGTGTAAAGTTAATCAGTTAATCTTATCACATCCTTCGAGATTGTCCTAGATGGACTAAGTGATAGTGTAAAAGATTTAGGGGATGTGATAATCCAAAAGATGTGGGTGGGTGATGCGATAAGCGATTAGGCATTGAGGAAGTCAGAGATTTTATTTGAGATTTAAGAAAAAAACTTACACAGAGAACGACACATAAGATGAATCCAAATCTGATCCTTCCAGCAGCACATCAGAATTCACTCGGACCAACTCTGGATTAGAACAAACTCCATTCGGATTTACTCGCTTCATCAAAGCGACATGAACTTCACGTCTAATGTGATTTGTATCTTGCGAGGATTTACTGCTGCTGCTACCACTATATTGAATAGCAGAACTTGGAGATGATTGAATAGTTTGAGTTGAAGCACTACTGTGAGAATGTTTAGCGCGTTGTTGAAAGACTCCTCCTTTCTTTTCCCGTCCTTGACCGTCACAAATGTTTTTAAAGATATCCCTGAAAAAAGTGGGGAATTAAATGTTATTTTGTTAAAAATATAATCAAGTAGATACAGTCAAACCCCGCTTGTAGGCAAATACACCTATGGGGTTGAAAAATGGTCTCTTATAATGAGGTAGAGGGGGGTATCACTCTCCTCATAGAGGGTATCACTCTCCCATTCAGTCTCTTGTATTGGGGGTATCTTACAGAGGTTCGACTGTACTGTCTAAACTCACAATCTATGATGTCCTTTATCTGTCAGGGAAAGAGTACTTGCCTCCCCAAAAGTCTCCTCATTGAATAGATCATCTGGCAATGGGCAGGGTACGTCATCAATGCGCTCCCTTGCATTTCTGAAAAATGAGAAGATTTTTACTGTCAAAAATTCCCTCCCTCCACTCACTTTTTTTGCTTCTTTCCAATGATTGATTGTCGCCTTCGTTGTATCTGTTTATTCTTCTTCTGGACAGAACGATTGCGCGGTTTGTGCGAACTATTTGAAATTATCAACGTCATTTTGTTTTGATTGGTTTGTTGTTGTTTTTGTGTTGACGTTCTTGTGGTGTAGGAGAAGCTTGATGTTTAAGCCACCAAAGAACGGAACAGAATGAGAGCGACGCGCCTGCGAATGATTTTGTAGTGTGTTGAAAACTTTGAAGCTTTATTGCTTTTATATTAACTTTTTAAGCTAGAGAGGGTGGATTAGGATCTATTAAAAAGAGAAGGCTGTAAACAGGACTTTGGTAGCTTAGTCGTTAGAGCACCTGAATATGTATACGAGTTGAGAGAAAGCCCCTAGCATTAATTGCTGAGAAAAAATGCCTGTCCGGGTTAAATTCTCTCTTACTCTTATTAAATTTAACATTGTTTTGTGTTGTACATATTATCTCCAGGATACTATAAGGAAAATTAAATTTTTCATTTGGGATTTGTTTTTGGAAACTAGAAAATTTAAAGAATTCTCAGTTAAATTTTCATTTCATTCCTTTCTTAATTCTTCTTTTCCTTCTTCTCCTAACCAAAATATACTACATATGTACATATACTTTTAATTAATTAAAGCACCAACTGGTCATCCAAAGAATTTGCGTGTAACCTCAGTCACCTCAACTCGAGCAGAATTACTTTGGAATGAAATTGAATGTGAACTTCGTCATGGACGTATTATCGGTTATGAATATGAATTGGATGATACAAGCGGGGAAAGTCAAAATATAAGTGAACAATCAACGGCTAGAAGAGTTTCTTTGGATGGATTGATACCTTTTACTGAATATAGAGCTAGAGTGAGAGGAAAAAATTCTAAAGGGGAAGGGCCGTTTTCTGAATATGTTGCTTTTAGAACTTTGCCTTCTGGTACATTTGCTCATTTTTTAAATTTAAAATTAGCTCGTGAGAGCATATGAAACAATTAAAAACCTAAAATCCTTACAATCCCCCCATTTTTTTTATTATTCAGCACCTCCTCCACCCACCGATCTTCGCATTGAAGAACAACTTGCTCATGCATTAGAGATATCCTTCTTGCCCCCACACCCACCTAATGGAATTTTGGACCAATACAGAATTAGATGGACTCCTCACAAAAAGTTTAATTATCGCGATCAAAAAGTGCCAGCATATCAATTGGAATGTTCAACACCTCAAATGAGAGGAAGGCTATGTTATAGAATTACTGGATTGGAACCGGAACAAGAATACGAAATACAAGTAATTATACTACCACTATAAGATACCTCCTCAAAACTGAAAAAATCGTCTATCTAATTCTGAGGGTATCTTATAATGATGTCCTAGCTATAAGTAAATCCAATTCTTGTTATTGTACACATTTTACTTTTTTTTAAATTGGATTGGTCACAGGGTGGGAGGGCTTCCTAAGCGATACCCTCTGTTTAGGACACAAACTTTTTCAGATACATCTAAATTATAAGTTAGTACAATTGTCCAGCCATATTTTATAACGGTCCGCCGGTTATATATAATTAATTTGCTATTTAATCTTTAAAGGCTGCAGCACACACTGAACACGGAGATTGGGGAGAATGGAGTGAACCTTTGATTACTCCCACAGGAATACAAAGTAAAGAGAAAGGAAATAATTTGTATTAAATTCCAATTATAAATTAATTTCAGTAATTCCCGTGTTAGAAGCGCCTTTAGAACTTGATTTTGTCCATTCAACAAGTATCGGTGTCAGGTGGCGTGGTCTAGAAGAAAAAGACGCTGAACATATTGTTGGCTATATTCTCGAATATAAATCAGAAGATGACACAGATTGGACTGAATGGAATGGAGTTGTTAGACATCGATCTAGACAACCTGAATATAAGGCAACTGTTAAAGGATTGATTGAATCTACTGAATATTTCTTTCGATTGAGGGTAGGCATTTTAGTACATATTTGTGTAGATTAGGGATCTTTTTTGCGGATTATTTTTGCAGTTTTTTTTTGCGGAATTTTTTAAATAAAAAAATAATTTTTTAAAGGTTGTTGGAAAAGGGGACAAACGTGGTGGACCTGGACCTGAATTGAAAGCAATCACAAAATGTGGAAGTAAACAAAAAAATTTTCTTTTAAAAATAGTTAAACAATTTTAGAACCAGAACAACCCCCAGGAAATGTCCGTATTGAACCTGTTGATTTCCAACAAGTTAAAATTGTTTGGGAACCTCCAGACGAGACAACATGGAAATGTGATGAAGTAAAATTGACTCTTCAATATACAAATGCAAGTGGCCAACAAAGGACTATGACATTTCCTCCAGATGGACCTAAAGAGGTATTTTGATGGGAATTTTCTGAAAGTTTTTTTCATATTTTGAGGACTTTTTCTGCGGACATTTTTAAAATTTAATTTAAAAGGTTTTGTTCGACTCTGTCCCCGGCACTCGTTGGGAGGCAAAAATGCGCACAGAAACTGTTGAACCTGGAGAAGAACCAAAACATTCTGGATGGAGTAACCGAGCAGTTCTCGTCACAAAGGCACCCCCTTCCGAAATATTCCTTAAAACAAACGCTCTTGGTCCAACACAGGGAGAGGCATTTTGGGGACTTCCGGCTGAATATGCGGACTGGCCTTGGGGTGTAGATTTACAATATAGGCTGCTTCAATTGGGTGGTTGCAAAAAACTAGACAAATCAATGACTCAACCCGTTGTTCTTGAAAATGTTCAGGACAAACACGTGAGGGAATTTTGTATAGTAAACCTCACTATAAGATAATCCCAGAATTAAATACACCTCGATTTAAGATATAATCTTAAATATTTGGTCGGTCACTTGATATACTCTCCATTTAGAATACCCTCATTTAGGGTAACTCCTTTTCAGTTTATAAATCTTATAGTGAGGTTCAAATTTATTTTCTCGACTCGTTTTTTAACTAAAGTCCCTTCAATTTCAGGTTTTATTAGACAATCTATACCCCGGTTCTGAATACGAAGTGACCGTCACATTGCGTCAACCACCAGGCTATGACAGAAGAATTCCACCTAAAAAAGCTGTCCAACGGTTCAAAACCGAAGATCAACCCCCAACTGGAGCCCCTCACAAATTACGAGTTGAAAGCCGGCAAGACACAAAATTGGGCTTTGGTTGGGAACCACCAGAATGTTTGGAACAGAACGGAGAAATTAGTCAATACGAGTATGAATTGGTTGGTCTAGAAGATTGGAATCAAGGAACTCGTGAAGGGGTTAGCCCTAGAACGCGTGCAGATATTGGAGAATTACAACCTGGATCTCTTTATCGTTTTCGTGTTAGAGCATTTACTTCAGCTGGCCCTGGACCTTGGAGTGAACCTATTGATGCTAGAACTACTGGTGATAAATTTTTAATTGTTTTAATTTGAACTGACTTAGGTATCAGAGTGAAACTTGAAAAAAAAGGTTAGCAAACGTTGAGCTAGCGGGCATGAATTGTCTTCCTATATGTATTAAAGTTCAAGTTTTCTTCAGCTAATGCAAAAGTCAATTTAGCTGATGTTGTTATCCATCACAACACGCCGCCTCCTCTATACGCCTCCTCTCCTTTTATAACTTAAACCTTTCTTATTTGTATTTTTAAAGGTTCCGAAATTGGCCCCCCACGTGATTTAACTGCTCTAAAAACAGCCGATACATTTGTGGAGCTAGCTTGGCTTCCTCCACATCCAGAAACATCGACTATTACTGCATATAGAGTTCGCTATGGACCTTCAGCTGATACTTCGAGAACTCAGGAGATTATTTTACGGGTATGGCAATAGAAGGAGATTAATGCAGCCAAACCTCATTTAAAAATATATCCAAAATATTATATACACCTCCATACAGAATTTTAAATTTGGTTACCAACTGGGTGGAAGCTGCCTAGGCGATATCCCCAATTTAAGATACCCCTCATTATAAGCCACGTTTTTCTGTTCCAAAGAGGTATTTCAAGTGAGGTTTGACTGTAAATATTTTTTAACAAAAAACTTTCATTGTTCTCTTAAGGGTGATGAACTAACCTGTTCTGGTTATGAAGGCTCTTCAGCCATACTAACAACCGGTGATCGTCTTTGTACAACAGTAACTGGACTAAAACAGCTGAGTACCTACCGATTCGCAGTCCAAGCCCAAGCATCATCAGGAAATTGGGGGCCTTTTACGCCCGACATTTTTGCAACAACAAGTTCACCTATAGTTGGAGAACTCTATGAAGGGGGAAATATAAAATTGCTCTCAGCTGGACACGACAATTTAAAAATTAAATGGACACCGCCAGGAATTCTTGCCCCAACAATTGATAGATATGAATTATTAATTGCAATGGCTGCTCCTTTGGAAACGGCAAAAAGATATGATACTCCTGGCTCTCAGACTGATTATCATTTTAAGGGATTAAATCCTATTACTTTGTGAGTGAAATATTTTTATTTAATATACAGTGGAGCTCTCATTATTAGAACCTCTTGGGGTCTCCTATAACGATGTTTATCTTAAATAGAGAGTATCGTACTCATTGGGACAGAAAAAAATCATATCTTATAATGATATATCTTAAATAGAGAGTATTGCTTAGAAAGCTTCTCTATTCACAATTGCTATCTTAAATGGTCGTTTCTCTGTTATGGGAGTATATTATAGTGAGGTTCTACTATATTTTTCTTTAAGATACAATATAACTGTGAGAGGATTGCAAGACAACAAATCAAAGTGGACGATATCTGGTACATTTGCCACTACTGATAAAACGTAAAGATTTATTTTTAATGATTCTTTTAGACTAGTGCTTTCCGAATTTCTAAGTATTGGACATTCTCCGGTTGTCTGGCCAACCAGAGACTGTCCCGCCTTCAGACAATTCGTCCGCCTTCAGACAATTCAGACAGACCTCGGTTTAGGGATATAGAAAACATCTCTTTAGGCTTTAATTTCGGGTCCTAAAAAGAACATTAGAGTCTGAAGAATGTTGACTCCACAATATTCGAAATTTTGGCTCTGGTCTAGTTGGCTCTGGCCCATCACCCCTCCAAATATCCTGATATCCTTTAATCCATCGATATCCCTCATAATCCCCCCAAATCCATCGATATCCCCTTAGTCCTTTCAGATCCCTTATTAAACTTGTAAAGAAATATTTAAAAAAATTTGTGTTGATCAAAATGTTGTATTTTTCCTAGTCAGTATGGCTTCAGGGTATAGGTCTTCAGGGTTGACCCCTTTAAAATTGAATCATAAATGTTCATTGGACACATAAACTAGACCAGCGACAAAATTTTTTGCCTCATTTCTAGCGAACCTACAGAACTTGATTGGCTTGGACCTCCCACAGATCTTCGTCTAATCGAGAAATCTGACACTATGCTTCACGTTACATGGACACCTCCAGATATATTTGAGCCAGAATATCGAGATCTGTTAACACACTATCGTGTCACTATTGCTCCTGTCGATGAATATACAATGAAAATGGGGCCTAGAAAGAATTACACTGTTATGGGTTGGTGGTTAATAATATATAGATAGATAGAGAGAGATTTTTAAAAAGTATTGGATTATATGCCAAACGTAAAATGCCAAAATCGGTCAAAAATGGACGCCAAACGCCAGGGCGCATTGCCCTGTTGGACTGGGCTTGGATTTAATGGGGTAAATTATTTGGTCTGGAAAGATCTTGGGCTTTGATCCCAAGAAGACCGAAAGTCTAGGAAAGACCTAGGCCTAAGAAACCTCAGGGAGGCTAAAAATGCCTGGGACTGGACCAGGGATGGGTTGGGTTTCAAGTTGAAGCAATTCTGTGCTTCGGGTGGCCAGTTGGATCTCTATTTAGTGTTTAATTGTATTTTTAAATCTCAATTTATACATTTAAGTGCCAGGAAATTCCATCAAGTTTACGGAGCTACAGCCTGAAACTATTTACAATATAACAGTGCAAGGTGGCACAGATGTAGGCTATGGACAAATGATTTGGGGGGCGTGGGCAACGTTGCCTACTGGGAAGACATGGATATTACGATTGAAGGACAGAACACCGAACACTTTGACTGTTGAATGGGAACCTATTTGGGGATTCTCCCATCGTGGGTATATTGTAAGTTTGTTTAGAGAATCTATTTATTAACTGACCTCTTTATAAGATACTCCCAATATTAGAATGAATAAAGCGAACCCCTCTATTTTTGTTACCTCTATTCAATATATGTACGTCCCATTATAAGATACAATTTTTGGCGTATCTTATAATGAGGTCCGACTCTATTATTAATTGAACAGTTATCAATTTGTCAAATTTTCCAGTTGACAGCTAAATCTCTCCATTCAATCTACCCCCATGTCCGTGTGGGTGGAGTCAAGTCCTTCGACGTCAGCCCAACAGCAACCGAATTTACAATTACCGGATTGGAACCTGCGTCTACCTACAATGTTACTCTAACTCTTAAAGACCAAATGGATGGAGCTTGGGGGGTTTACTCAACATTGCCTCCGGGATGGTACTTGCCGAGAAATTTGAAGCATTGTGACCAGACTCCTTTTGCTACCTCGTTGAGGCTAGTTGATATTTTTAGTTTAGTAGGAAAATGCTTAGATTTATACTGCAATGGACAAAGGTTCAAATCGCACTCGAGGAAAATGATTTTATTTGAGTAAATATAAACAAATAAATAAATAAATAAAATATCAACATTTAATTTATTTAAAAAAATTTTTCTTCCAGCTGGGAACCTGTCGAAGCTAACATGGCATCAGAATATCAAGTTCGCTATATTCACCTACACTCTTCCCGCACTCTATGGAAGGAAGAGGAAGCCAAATTCAGCAAATATCTGCTTTGTCCAAAAGACCCCTGTGGACGTCATTGCTATTTAGTCTTTAACTTGGACCACAATCCAGACGATTATGCCTTTATGGTCCGGGCAAAAGTGGACGGGATTTGGAACAACTGGAAATTGGCTGGACGTCCAACAATTGCTGACCAACCAGATGTCAAAGAACGTTGTTGTATCGTTCCTCCACCTTACAAAGTTGAAAGTATTGGACACGATGGAACTCATTGGGATGTCCCTATAGCTCCCTCACCTACCGACCACAATATTACTCGTTATTATGTTGTTGTGGATGAAAGAGACCCTCCTGGAGATACAAACTGGACAATGTTGACAGACAAAGTAACGGCACATCGTCTACATATTCCTTATTATGTAACGGCTTCTTATTCTACACAAACTTTGGAATCCCATACAAATGTGAGGATTGGGAATGGATCGGTTATTGGTGGATATTTGAACTATCCGTTACAGAAAGGGAAGACTTACCATTATGAGGTGAATTTCAATGAATGTTAAGAAATAATATTTTGAACCAGAGTTGTTGAAAATATTCAAAAATCGGAATTGAAATTTCGAAATAACTTTTTTATTCGAACCTCAATTTTACTTACACTCTTTGGATACCCGAAACCCCCCGGTTCTTTTTCTCAAGCAGACCATCTCTTAAACTTCGAGGTATCGCCTTACAACCAAATTCGAAAAATATATGTACCTTAACTTGAGATTTACCTAAGAATTGAGATCTAAATGTTTACATATTAGTTTTATTGACATTAAACCGGAATGGGCAACTTTGAAGATTGATTTTGAAACTACATTTTTTTGAATTTTGGGGATTAATCCTGCAAGATTTACTCCTTTAAACATTCTGTATTCCCTCAATTTTGTCCTACTAAAAAACTAAAAAATATTTTTAACTGTTCCATTTTGTATTCAAAAAATTTATTTTTTTTTCTCTTTAAGATAGGGTGAGGGGTAAAACGAGGAATTCCAAAACACGGAACAGACAGAACACGGAACGACAAAACGCGGTCTTACCAAAACGAGGAACGACCAAAATACGGACCATACCAAAACGAGGAACAGATAGAACACGGACTTACCAAAACACGGAACGGCCAAAAGGAGGAACGACCAAAACACGGTCCAGGGAAATAATAATTCTTTATGATTTTAACATACCTATTTTAAATTTATCAAAAAAATTTTTAAAATAATGGGTTTATAAATCAGAAATATTCTTAAAACCAGAATTTTTTTAAATCAGAATATTTCTTTAAATCAGAATTTTTTTAAATCAGAATATTTTAAAAATTTATAAAAAAATTCTGAAAAATTCTGATTTTTACTAATATTTTGATTTAAAAAATTTTATCATTTTTGAATAATCATTTTTCATAATATTAAAAATATTTTAAAATCATAAAGAATTATTATTTCCCTGGACCGTGTTTTGGTCGTTCCTCCTTTTGGCCGTTCCGTGTTTTGGTAAGTCCGTGTTCTATCTGTTCCTCGTTTTGGTATGGTCCGTATTTTGGTCGTTCCGTGTTTTGGTAATT
The DNA here is from genome assembly GCA_036172945.1 of Meloidogyne incognita. Taxonomy (NCBI): domain Eukaryota; kingdom Metazoa; phylum Nematoda; class Chromadorea; order Rhabditida; family Meloidogynidae; genus Meloidogyne; species Meloidogyne incognita. The sequence goes on from JARQAC010000002.1 coordinate 5,196,061, forward strand.
CCTCGTTTTGTCCGACCGCGTTTTGTCGTTCCGTGTTTTGTCCGTTCCTCGTTTTAGCCCGATACGTTAAGATATATACAAAATGGATGATGCATGGTGATCAGCCTGTCATTGCACGACAAAGACGTAAATTTATTTTTATTTAAAATTGAAGCTAATTTTTGTGTCAAAAAATGTGTGTAAACTAAAAATATATTTTGTATATTCCAAAAAATAATTCTTTAAAATTCTTTAAAAATGTCCACCTTTTTATCAGGAAATCGTCCAGATGGTATTTAAATTAATTTTAAGTTTAAATAAAGTCGAAACTCCTTAATGATATCGATCAAAGGAGATCAAACCCCCCTCCCTCCTCCACCTTTCCCCTACCAATATAGCCAAAACAAATAAGTTCTCTAAAATTTGGTTGGCCGGGGAATTTTGTCTAAACAATAAATACCTTTTATTTAAGATATACTCATTTAAGATACGCTGAAATAAAATAAAAAAATAAAATTCTTATAATCCGACTGTATTTATTGAATTTAAGTTACCCTTTATTATAAGCCAATATTTTTCGGTCACCCAAGTTTTATGAGGTTTTCAATATTTTCCTCCAAAACTTTCAAAAAATATTTTTTGTTTAAATTAAAGCTATACTACCCCCATGGCATCGCCAAAATGCTCAAAGAGCAGTTGTAATATTTATTCCAATTGTAATCCTTTTGGTTGTTGTAATAGGCTGTTTTTGGTTTAAACCGTAAGTGGATAAGTGAAAGTGTTTTTGTTGTTGTTTTTGTTGTTCTACCCAACTTTCCTTCTCCCATTTTCTTCCCAAAATTTTCTCCTTTTTCCTTGTTTTCTTAACAAATTTTCCTCATAATTTTTTAGCAGAAGCATTCCTAGCAGCTGGTTGGCCGTGGTGGTGGTTGTTACTTTTATTATTGTTGTTGCTTCTTTTGTGTCTCTTGCTCTCAGTTCTGCTATTTTGGCTGTTGAAAAAGTTTAAAAAATAATTTTTTAGACAAAAAAGATTAGCTAGCTAGCCTCTTTTACCTTACTATTTTTCACTTTACTCCTTGATTAAAAGGAATATATTTCAGTAACTCTACTCTATCCCAAAAAGACTAACTAACAACTGCCATAAAGACGTCCAGGACTCAATCTTGGGTTTTGACTTAAACCTTTTATTGAATTTCTTCTGTCCTCGGGCTGAAATTTTGGTCCTTAATTTCGAATTTTTCGGTTTTGGATGTCCATAATCATCTCAACAAAATTTTCTGCAACCCGAGCATACCTAAATAGCAACTTTCTAACTTAATATCCCCATCAAGGGTGGACGCAAGAAAAGGGTTCAAAGTACCCAAAATATATTTTGCTCCCCACTAATCCCCATATCCCTTACATAATAGTGAAGACTAAAATTTTTATTTTTTTTAAACAACTACCCGTTTAATTAATTCATTTCTCCAAATATTTAACACTTAATTAATTTATTATTTATTGAATTAAAAAAAAATTAATTTTCAAGGTGTGGTAAAAAACACTACAGAAATGGCCAACACGAACCTCTTATCAAAGAAAAATATGAGAGATATGAACATACTAGAGGCAACTTTGAAGATGGGTATTCACAAGGATATCGTGCTGGGAGAGGTGGAAGGCGTGTTGAAGAAGATTGGAGGGGAAGGGATGAGGCGTTTAGAGTAAGGGAAAATTCTAATTTAAAATACAGACAAATTATAAGATACCCAGATACCTCCAATTATAAAAATTTGACCAATTTTTACTAAAATTTGCCAAAATATACACAAATATGCACAATGCATTAAGAAACGGGTCCTCGGACCTATGTAAAACACCATTTTTGTGAAAACACCATGAAAACACCATTCTCATTATAAGATGTGATTTTTTCAGCCCTAATGGGTATATGAGACTTTGACTTATTAAAATTTACTTTAAAATTTATAAAAAAATTTAAAAAATTTTCTTAGGAGGGTTATGCAAAAGGTCTTCGCGATACAGGTGATAGAGGTATGAGCACCTCAATGGCCAATTTAGCACAGCGTCCAACTCAACGGCTGGGTTACTCTTCGGGTTATATGCAAGGCTTTAGAGATGGATCTTCAGGTAATTAGTAGATTTTGTCAGTTTTGTAAAGAGTAAAGTGCTCATTTCTGTTGAAGAAGATTGGAAAAAATCGTCGTCAATGGAGCGAGCATTCCCTCTTTACAAGGACCATAAAATTAGAAAATAATTTTTAAATTTAGGCGTCTTCGGTGACAGAATAACCGAAAGTTTGTTAAAACGATTGGAAGAGCAATACCCAGATAATGAGGAATTCCGTACCGGATATATTGACGGATTTAAAGATGGGGTTGGGGGAGGGCGTTTTGAAGATTCTCGAAGAATACAACAAAGCTTGACAGAATTAACAGAAAGGTTAACTACAATAGAAAAAACTGTGGAAAAGGGGGATGAAATACATTCTACAAAAATATATCATGTTTACAATCAATCACCTGAAATGCTGGCACAAGGGCAACAATTAGTTAGCGAGTTGGAAGAGGTAATATGTAGAGAATGTTGTTTTTTAAGTTTAAAAAGCCTGAACAAGCCAGTCTACCAATGAGTCATAAATTATTTTTGCGGACATTTTTTGCGGACTTTTTATATACATAGTCTTTATTGCGGACTTTTATTTACGGATTTTTATTGCGGTCATTTTTACTACGACCTTTTCTACGGATTTTTTTTAAATGTCATAGCAAGTCTTTTTGGGTACCTTCCTACTCGGTTACCGTAAAGCATACCAGATTTGCCTAAATCAGACTGCCATAAACTTAATTATATAAGACTTGCGGTAGATCGGGTTGCGGTATACGACTAATACCTTTTGAATTAAAAATAATTTTTTAGTTGGCTTCCGGCTCTAAACGAAGTACTTTACGTCGTCATTACACACCTGGCGATTATTTGCGTTATGATGAGGCTAGCGGGGAATATAACAGCCTTGGGAGAAGTAGGCGTTCAATGAGTGCTACAGCACTTGGACGGGGTGGTGGAGGTGAGGAAATTAATTTTTTGAGCTATTTCTTGAGTAAAATTAATAACTAATATGTACAGTTTTGGCCTGACTATAAGATAGTTATAAATCGTCTTTTATAATTTGTATCTTAAATACGGGGATATCGCTTAGACATTCTCCCCTCCCCTCAATTTTGAGAGTATCTTATAGTGAGGTTCTCAGGTAGTTGATTAATTTTTAATATTTGTGTGAGCAAACTTATTTTGAGTGGCCAACAAAAAATTTCTTTTTGAAAAAATTTTATTTTTTATTTATTGTGTTTTTCAGTGTGTTATTTGCTTTTTTAATTTTCTGTTTTTTTGCATCTTAGATGCTTATGCCGTTCTATATGACCGTGAACGTCACCATTCTGGCTCTATTGAAGGCCAGGACATTTCCGCAACTGCAGGACGTTCAGCAACAACAACAAACGCTGCTCGTTACGGCCAATATAGAAGCCGTTCTGAATTGGCAGGGATGGGGGGGACAAGCCCTCCGAGGCGCTATGCCTCCCAAACTTTGTTAGACGGAGCGAGACCCGGTCCAACAACAGGTCCAACAGCTGCCACAACAGCCCATTCAAGAAGAGACGCTCTGTACGAATTACAAAGAGAATTGGACTCGTTAGCAAGTAGATCCCCTGCAAGCGGAGGGGATTTTGTTGGAACTACAAGACAACAACAAATATTGCCTGGAAGGTGGGATACAGCTGTGAGTAGTGGAAGCAGTATTTTTGCTTCTGCTGCTGCACAACAGCAACAACAACGAAATTATGAGTTTGGTAGGAAGGAATTTATTTTTAATTTTTTTGTTTATTTGAAGTTTGTTTTTAATATTTTTTAGTTTTTCTGTTGTTTTTTTAAAGAATTTTTGCTCGTTTCGGTTATGTTCTAAAAAATCCGCAAATTTTTATCCGCAATTCGTTATTCAAATTTTACTAAAAATAGATTATTTTAGGAAGGGGGGGGGGGGTTAAGGAGGAAAAGAAAATGAAAGTGAGATCTAGTTCAAAAGCTAGGTTATCGAGATCGATATTTTTTGAGACAACTATTTTGATTAATCCTTAAGTTTTTTCCCTTATATATTTTGTCTATTCCCCTACTTATCTATTTAGAACAACAACAAACTTCAGCAATCACAACAACCCACCAATGGCCAGAAGATTTAATTGAAATTGTGCATGAACCAATGGGACAGACTTTGGACAGAATGCGGCGTTTCAGTACTTCTCTATCCAATGTAGAGAGGACAGAAAGAGGAGCAGCTGAAACAGAAAAAGTAGATCATCAAGAAAAATATAAACGAACATATAGAGAGGTAATTTAGTAAATAAATAAATTAATTGGAGAAAAATATTTTCTTTAAGGAATACTCGTAAATATGTTTGAGTGCAAACTATAAAAGAATTGAATGCTAAAAACTTTACTCAAAACACCTATTTAGAGTTTAATGTTTTTAAATGTTTTGATGTTGTTCTCTTGTTTTTTTTATTTTTATAGTATAGCAACTGCTAACAATAAGTTGCTAAACAAGTTTTTAAAAACAAGTTGCAGTTTTCAAACATGTTAGACAACTATTTATACCAACTTCAATGTTTTTAGGAAAATTTTCAGGAATGTTTTTGTGGAAGTTTTACTAAACATTTACTTGGAAATTATTTAAACATGAGTAAACAACATCTAAACAAACTTTAATTTTCGCTCAAACATGTTGGCGCATTTACTGCCTTTATTAATTCTCACTTTTATATATTTTTTTCTCGATCGCTGCCATTTTCCCTCCTTGTTCCTTTAATTAAAATTTTTAATTTTTTTCCTCCAGTCAAAATATTTTTTAAAATATACTTGACTATTTTTGCATTTAAAAAATACAGTTAAACCTCCCTATAGGATATCTCCTCTATTTAAGATACACCTCATTTATAAGAGAATTTTTTAGCCCCAAGAAGGTATTGAGGTTTGATTGTATATGTGGATTGCTCACCCTTCCTTTCATTTTTTATTGTTTATTTTTTAATAGCCCATTTATGTATTAAGTTGTGGTAAATAAATAAATTTTTATTTTTTTCAATAAAATTTAAAAAATTTTAGTTAAAAAATTAATATTTTTTAAAGTTGTGGCCATTAATAAATAAATAAATAAATAAATAAATAAATATACTCTCCCTAATTATTTTTAAATTAATTTTATTTAGCAAAAAGAGAAAAGAAAAAACCTGTATAAAAACATGAAAGGAAAATTTAAATAAAATAAACTTTCTACACACTAGTTGGCCTTGGAAGGAAGGAGGAATAATTTAAATATTAAATAAAAAAAACTGGAAAGTTTGGACGTAATAAAAAATGTGACGTTGTATTGCCCAAATTGACCTAAGTATGTGGCCTAAACAAAACTTTGTTTTATAAATTATGTGTAAACTTGTAAGAATAGTATAAAAACATTGAGCATCAAAAATAGATGTTTATATTGCTGTTTTATGTTTTAATAGATGTTTTTAATAAATGTTTTTATAATTGTTTTTCACAATGTTTTTTTAATATATTTATAGACGTTTTAGATTGTTTTTGATATGTTTTGTTGTATGTTTAATGTTTTTACAATGTTTTTCTGTTAAATTGATGTTTTTAAAATATTCAAATATATTAAGTATTAACTAACCAGACCCGCACCTGGATAGGATAATATGTATCTGTAATATCCACTGATAACTCCGAATACGGACGGATATGGATACTGTTACGCGGATATGATGCTTTAACATTCGTTAATAATTTTTTCTCTTCCAAAATTAAAAAAATTTTGAAGTCCGGGAAGAAATTGGCCAGGAAGATCTCTAGTTCCTACCGAACTTCTGGTATGTTTCCAAATTTTCTAAAAATTTTACAAAGAATAAATACATTCTAAATTCTAACTTTGTTTTTGTTAATGTTTAAACTGTTTTTGTCTATTAAATATGTATGTTTGGAAATGTTTAGGCAATATTTAAAAATGTTTATAAGTTTATTTGTTTTATAAACAACCTATTATTTACTGTTTAAATCTTCAATGTCTATCGAATTTTTTAAATTCAAAATATGCACAAACAAAGCTTTCTTTTGCTAAATTCCCAAGGAAGAAAAAAATTATTTTTTATGGATTAAAAAAGTCAAAAAAAATTTTTTTTGATTTTTTTAATATTAGCTATAAAGAAGACTGGCTATATTTAAATATTTTTCTCACATCCCTGCGCAGAGCAACAATCATTTAAAACAACGAAAATAGGGAACCTGAGACGTTCTTTTTTCTTCCATTTTTTTCTTCCTTTTTTTCTTCCTTTTTTTATTCTTCTACATTTTTTTTTAATTTTTACCTTCACCCTGTCTCTTTCCCTTTACCCTTTCCCAATTCAGCCAATTTTTTATATATTTATTTTTTGAGTAAAGGGCCGGGACCGGTCTTCAATGAAAAACTGTAAAATAGTAAGAAATATATCTCTCCGGAAAATATAGAGATTGATGACGATCTCTGATGGAGAAAAAATTTTTAGAGAGAAAATGAGAGCGGCAACAAGGTAATAATAATAAAATAAAGAAAAAAAGGTGTTGAGGGCACTGATCGGAGAATTTGTTAGAAAAAAGTGGGAGGGGCAAAAACAACCGGGGAGAGCTTTAATATATAAAAGCAAAAGAAAATTTTTGGGGAGACTTAAAGACGGCGAAGTTGCGCAGCCAACATACAACTATTTGTTTATATAGTATTGTTTGTTGGGCTGTTTGTTTGCCGTTGTTTTCCTTTCCCTAAAAATGAACTTGTTTTTGTTGTTATTACATGTTTTGCAACATGTTTTGATGTTGTTTATTTTATTAGCTGCCCACCTTGTTTTATTACACCAAATTTTAAATGTTTGTTTGGAAAGAAGAAAAATTAAAACAACATTGTTTTTAACATTTTTTGTTGTTGTTTGTTTATTTATTGAATTAATGGAGAGGAGAATTTATTGTTTCGGAGCACCTTTAAATTATAAACAAAAATTTAAAACAAATTTAATTCTACATGAAGAAGCTGATAAAAAAATGGTTTTGGTCTGTTTTTAATTTTTTGATTAAAGTGAATCTTTTAAATTAATCTTTTATTTAATTTTTTTATTTTTATTATTTTTGTTTATCTTTTATTTAATGTTTTATTTATTTTTATGTTTATTATTTTTTAATTAACGTTTTATTTTTTAGGTTAACAATGTTTTTATTTGACTAAGTTTTATTTGTTTTTCAAAGTTTTGCTTTATTCAATGTTTTTAACATGTTGTTTAAACAATGTTTTAATAGATGTTTTAATGAAATAAAATCACCTTTTTTCCCACATATTCAATATTTAATTATTAATTTAAATATTTTTAGAAATATTTAAATGAGTTTGGACATCTTCGAACACCAATTCCAACACCAACAGAATTACGTTCTGCTATAAAAACATTTCAAGATATGGCTGGTTTACCATTAAGTGGCGAACTTGATTTTGAAACGCTTGAACAAATAAAAATGCCTAGATGTGGAAATGACGATATTGGGAGAATTAATGAAAGAAGGAAAAGATTTGGTAATTTTTTCTAAAAATTAATTGTTATTAACCCAAAAAAGCTTAGTATGATTTTGGAGATATGTAAACATTTGAACGCCCTAGTTTTATATAATTTATTGAGAAATGTGATTGTGATTGTCTTATAAATAAATAAAAATAAAATAAGGAAGTACATATATAATCCCTAATTGTAAATGAGATTTAAACATAAAAACAATATATTTTTCATAAAATTTTATCATGTTTTAGTTTATGTTTTTAAAACATTAATCAATAATTTTTATAATTGTAAGAGGTCTTAGCTTATTTGATGTTTTGTTTATGTTTGTTTGATGTTTTTGATCCATGCTGTTTTCCATTTTTGCTTTATTTTTTGTTTTTTAAATTAGAGTAGCAACCCGACACCCGAAACTCCGACCCCGACGATTTTTTTTGGCAAAAACCCCCTACTCGATCCCCGAACTACTAGTGTTTTAGTAAATATTTTAATCATTTTCTCTATGTTTTGCTAAGTTTTGGTAAACATGTTTTGCTTATGTTTTTCGTTGGTTTGTATAACACACAGATTTAGTTTATTTTAAATGTTTAAATAATGTTTTGATAACTTTTAATTGATGTTTGTATTTTATGTCATGTTTTGTTTGAAATATTTTCTTTGTCTCTTTATTCCGCTTTTTGTTTGTTTTTAATATTTTAGTTAAATTTTTAAATATTTGTTTTATACTAAAATATTTCCAATTTTAGTGTATATTTCTCGATGGGAGGGAAAGTTGAAGGACGGAGAGCTACGACTAAAATGGTTTTTGCATAACTATACACCTGATATTCCACGTGATGAAATTAGGTATTTAAATATGTACATAGTACATTTACTTCTTTTAATATTTTTTAGAAGAACAGTAAATAAAGCATTTAATCTGTGGTCATCACAGATAACTTTAAAGTCTGTTGAGGTAACTAAAAAAATTCTTTACATTTTTAAAGCCTTTTTTTTTATTAATTTTCAGAGTTTATCGCTTCATTTTGAAGAAGCTGAAAGTGAAGAAAATGCAGATATTACAATACTTTGGGCAGAGGGAGACCATGGGGATGCACATATGGTTAATAAAAAATTAAAAATTAATTTTTTATTTTTTAAAATTAGTTTGACGGTCCAGGGGAAGATGGCAGCAATATTCTAGCTCATACGTTTTATCCTAACTATCAATCGAAAGGTACTTTAAATGGAGATATTCATCTTGATGATTATGAAAAATGGCATGTTGGAGTAGGCAAGGAGGGGGCTAGTTTCCCTCATGTTTTGGTTTGTATATTTTGTTTTTATATTTTTAAAATATAACAAGGGAAAATATAATGTTTTTAAATTTATATGTTTTGGTGTGTGTTTTGTTACCACGTTTTAGTATTTTAATTTTAACATATGTTTTTACCCGTGTTTTATTAAAGCAAATAAAAGATTAATTTAGAATAGAGTTACATAAAGCATTGATTAAACACGAAAAACGTGACAAGACACAAAAAATATATTTTATTAAAACAAAACATCAAACTAATTAAAACATTGACTAACATTCTTTTAATGTTTTAAACGTCTTTTAATTAAAAATTGACAAACATCTAAAAACAAGTTTTATTATTAGATGTTTCAGTTATTCTAAACATTTTCCCTTCATGTTAGGTACACGAGATTGGCCACACTTTAGGATTGGGTCATTCCAAAAAGCGTGAAGCAATAATGTTTCCAATTTATCGAAAAGAACAACTTGACAGAATGCAATTAGATATGGACGATAAATGTGCTGTTAATTGGAGTTATATTGGTCCTAGTGATTTATGTCTCTATATGTGGTTATTAGCTGAAGTTTTGCCTAAAAAAGTGGCGCCTATAAAAAATGATGAAAAAGATTATGAAGAAGAAAGTGAATTAAAAAATGAAAATAATGTTAATTGGTGGGCTGAGGAACAAAGGGGGATTATTACTAAAATGCCAACTAAATCAAATTGTTAGTTGCAAGTTTAATTACTTTGTTATTAAAATGTTTTATTTTGTATTTGTTTTGTTTTTAATGTTTTTGTGCTTTGTTTGTCTCTTAAAAGTTTTTAAACATCTGAAAACATGTTAAAAATAAACAAAACATATAAAAACAAGTTTTAATCTTAAATAAAAGAAAGTTAAAAACTTGAATAAAATAAAACATCTAAAAACATGTTCAAACATCCAAAATTAAAAAACTATATTTTTTAGTATTTTAGTTATTATGAAAGAACAAAATAACCGTGAAAATTTACAATTAACCAATGAATTGCTGCCTGATTGTGGTCCTTACAATTCTAATATTGGAGATATTGGAAATGAACAGAACAACAACAATAATAATTATTATAGTAAAGTGCGATTTCAATTATCACAAGTTTTGAGACGAAGACTTGGATTCCCTAAAGAAATGGCTTTTTCTTATGGTTTTTATTTTTATTAAAAACATTGGACTGAAAATTGAAAATAACACCGAATAAAACATTTAAGTAAAACATTAATTACACCATTGGCTAAAACATATTAAAATAATTGAAACATTGACTTAAACTTTAATTAAAACATCCAACTAAAACATTCGATTAAAACATCTTAAAATTGAATAAAATTTTAATTAAAACATGAACTTTTGAATGTTTTTAAACAACCAATTTTAAAAACATTTTCAGTTAATGTTCTTTGTCGATTTTTTGATGGTCTTAGACAACATTTGGGATTATCTAAAAATAATAATTTTTCATCAAATAATAATAATCATTCATTTGGAATTAAACCGTTTGGTGTCCACAATTATTGGCAAAATAATGAAGAATATAGTTTTCAATTATTGGCGGATAATTTGGAACGTGAAAGTAAAAGAAATTTTGATTCAAAATTTTTTAATAAATTATTAAATATTTTTGAAGGTAATAATAAATATGTTAATATAAAATTAGGCGAAATTTAAATGAGAAAATTTTTGCTAAAAATTATTTACATATCACAACTCATAATTATCCCAACAAATGCTGGTTCTACATATTAAAAACAATAAATTAATGATTGGAACATTAAAACATCGTCTAAAAACATTAATTAAAACATTTAACCAAAACATTGACTTCAAAATTTTCTTGAACCAGCATTACCTATTTAGCATTCAAAGACAAAATACGTGTATTATTTATTATTTTTAATGATTTTTAAGATTATTAATTTATTGTTAATTCCCACTACTCATTTTATGTGCAATAATCTTAACTCTTAATTTTTTTGTTTTTATATTTTAATTTAATTTTGTTATTATCATTTTAATTTATTTTTTTAAATAAATTCTTAGAGTTGTTCTGGTATTTCTCAAAACATTAGAAACAAACATATTCAAACAAACATTCAAACACTAATTGTTTGAACAATAAACAAAACTTTAAATATTTTTTATTTATTAAAACATTTAGTTAAAACATTCAAAATCTATTTTTTCAAACATCATTAAAGATAAATAGAACTTTATTTAAAACAATAACTAAATATTAATTAAAACATTAAATCAAAACAAAATCATTACAAACAAATACATCTAAACATCATAGGTCAAACTTTAAAAACATTGTCTAAAAACATCTAACTAAAACAATGTTTTAATATTTAGTTCAAACATCTATCTTTTCCCAATGTTTTTTTGACAGCGCTTTATTGTTGGCGTATATTTTCTTCCTCATTTTTTATCTGCCAAGGTCGTCTACCTATTTTTGAAGTTTTTATTCTGGTAAAATATACTAAAAAGGACATTTCTTGTCTAAAATAAATAAATAAATATACATTAAATTGTGTTAAATTATTAATATTTTTTTACATTTTTCGCCCACGCGCCCAGTTCTTTTAATATTTTCCAGTCAAGGTCAAGGTAAAAAGTATTTTTAATTAAAAAATTGTAAGGGAAAAACGAGGATAGTATAAAAATGTTTAAATTAATAATAATAATAAAGTTAAAAATTATGTAAAATTTTTTTTAATTTTTACTGAGACAATTGAAAAAATCTTTTAACAATCTAAAATTAATTTTAAAATCAGTAAATAAAATAAAACCACAATCTACACCATCCGGAAATAAAATTTAGCTTTCAACCGAGGAGGGGGGGTGTCAACTCTCGGTTAACCCTCCCCCCCCCCCCAATATAAATCGAAAATAAATGAATCTCTGATCAAGTCTGCAGTTGCGGCAACTCTCGGTTAACCCACTCCCACGGCTGCGCCCGGAAATGTCCTACCCCGAAAATGTCCTTCTGAACAAAAACCCCGAAAATGTCCTAAAGAACAAAAACCCCGAAAATGTCCTCCCCGAAAATGTCCTGTCCCGAAAATGTCCTAATGAATAAAAACCCCGAAAATGTCCTAAAGAACAAAAACCCCGAAAATGTCCTCCCCGAAAATGTCCTGTCCCGAAAATGTCCTAATGAATAAAAACCCCGAAAATGTCCTAAAGAACAAAAACCCCGAAAATGTCCTCCCCGAAAATGTCCTGTCCCGAAAATGTCCTAATGAATAAAAACCCCGAAAATGTCCTAAAGAACAAAAACCCCGAAAATGTCCTGCCCCAAAAATGTCCGATCTCAAAATGTCCAACTGGGTATATATACTCAATCCGTCGAACTGCAAATTAAAAACCGTAACTAAATCTATGTGAGTCGGCGATTTATGTCATAACTTTGTCAAATTAGGTTCATTCACGTTGATTTTGGTGTCATTCGATGCAGCTCGACGAGCTCTTTCGAACGAGCTATCATTTGCATATTCGAAATTCGGTTCGGGATTCGAAATTCGATTTAGGTTCGGGATTCGACTTTTTCAAAATCTTAGGTCAGATTCGTAATCAGCACATTTTTTTACACTAGAAAATTCATTTTTCCTATTTTTAAAATTTTTCTCGAGGAAACCCTCTCCGGGCAAACCCTTCTCTCCGGGTTTGCCCAAGTTTTTGTTCAATGGGACATTTTTAGTATGGGACATTTTCGGGGAGGACATTTTCGGGGTTTTTATTCATTAGGACATTTTCGGGTAGGACATTTTCGGGGAGGACATTTTCGGGGTAGGACATTTTCGGGGCGCGCCCACTCCCACAACGCTTTCAGTCAAAAATTTCAAATCAGAAATTTTAAATTAATTTTTTGATAAAGAAATTTAAGGGTAAATAAACTAACTGTGCGGTCTTTAATTTATTTCCAAAAATAAAAAGGAAACAAATTTATCAAATAAAATAAATTTTAAATTACTAATATTTTAAAAACATATGATTTTAATTAAAAAATAACCAATAATCATTTTTAAATATTTTTTTGTTCAAAGGTCACAGTTTTAAAAGAGGAATAAAATTTTTAAACACCACGAGTTTTTTTTGTTTGTCGAGTAAAAGTACAAAAAAAAATTTTTTTTATAATTTTTATATCGAGTTTAAATGGTAAGGAAGTCAGTTGTTACCTTAGTTTTCCAGGCTCTGAGTTGGTTTGGTTTAATGCATTGCAGTTATTAATTCATTATTTACTCAATTTTAAATAAAGTTGACTATTTTGAAAATTTTGGTCAGAATGGCCATTTTGAAAATAAACGGATATAGAATAAAAGGAGAACTCAAAAGTTGCACGGATATAAATGGATATGGATACAAAAATCGTTGTCCATGTGCAGGTCTACTATAAACATTTATTTATATATCATTGTTTTGAGTCATAATTCAAAACCTAACTTGGGGTTTTCCACTTTTAGACTTTGTGTAAAGACTTGGTCTTCTGAAAAATTTTCTTTGATAATTTAAATTATTTATTAAAATAAATTTAAAAAATTAAAAATAAAATTTTAAAAATTATTTTCAACACAAATCCCCATTTCTTTATTCAATACAAATCCAGAACAACAAGTTTGGTGACATTCTTCTTGTATTATTTTTTGTTTTTGACAACGAATACCTTTTAACAACGAGAGCAAGCCTTGGCATTCCCCCTCCTCCGAAATGGGTTTGGAGCAGAGCCCTACAAAAAATTTTGGAATGAAAAAATTTTTCTCTGAAAGAGTTGATGAACCTCAATTATAAATACCTATAAAATTAGCTACATATGGGACCTCAATATAGTATACGATCAATCTAAAATACGTTCTAAATTTATTAGTTAAGGGGTTGTCTAAGCTATTCCTTATCGTATTACGGTACAGAAAAAATAAAAAATTTTCCGCACTGTAAATACGATACGATGAAAATTAACTGTATTTTTCGGCATTACGGCCCGTAATACGGTACGGTAAAACTTTGAAGTTCGACGGGTTTATTAATCCAAAATTAAAATTAATTCATACCGGGGCACGGTTCGCGTGCGCAAACTTGCGTTTCGGTGTCAACACCTCTGAAATTAAATTAAAAATTATTTTTTAAATAAAAAAGCTCTCTTACATCACAGCAAAAATTATTTTTAAAAAATACACGGCAAATTGGGTTTTAAAATTAAAAATAATTCTGGTCCTTTTGTTAGGCCCTCGAAATAATTTCCTATTTATTAATCAGTTTTTTCGTTTATTTAATCGTAATGTAAGTTTGAGGACTTGTATCTCGAATCAGCACATAGGTAAGGGTACCATTTGACTTGCCTAAAGCATAAATAGCTTGCCCTTAACTAAATATCCGAAAATTCCTTTTCTTAAAAAATCACAGCAAAACCAACAAGCAAATTAATTCATCGTCTTCATTTCCATTATTATTTTGTCCATTTTCATCATAATTTGTTTTTGTATTATTTATTTCTTTAAGACATTTTCGACTTCTTCTTTTCAACCCACAACCACCACAAGTAGCACTACATTCTGTCCATTCCCCCCACTCACTCCATTGGTTTCTTGATGGATTTATTGCTTTAGCTTTTGCTTGGAAACCACGTCCACCACGATAGAATGAACGGAAGAGAACAAGTAAATCGTTTGTGGCTGAATGTACTGGGGATGTTGGTGTTCCATAACAGCAATAACTTGAGATAAAAAATATTTTTTTTAATTTTTAAAAATTCTAATGAATTTTTATTGAGGCTGATTTGGTTTTTTGTTGTTTATTTTTAAATATTTATCAAATAAAAATTGTTCCCCATCAAGGGGATTCGAACCTTTGACATTACACCATAGAAACAATTTTCTTCGGGTAGATGAAATAGGAGGGAAAATGTTGTGTTTGTGTTTGTTTGTATTACTTTTTAATTTATTAAAATTAAAGAATACCGCATTCCGGTATTAGCAAAATCAGTACTGTTCCTCACTTCAACATAGTCCATGCAAAGAGAATGGCGAACCTAAATGGATAGAAATAAAACATTAGTAAAAGGCATGTTTATTTTGAAATTTCTAGACGGTTCAAACATTCTATTTTCAAAAACAAATATGTATACAAATAAAATAAACATTAAAACAAGTTTTTGAATATTTTTAAATAACAAAACATTTCTTAAATTAGAAAAAAAAGTTTTAAACATGTAACTTAACAAATAAAATTTGTAAACCCAAAAACATTTTATTCTAAAACATTTTTGTTTTATTCCAATAAAAACATCTTCATTTTATTCTACTGAAAACATGTTTGTCTAATTTTTATAAAAACATGTTTTTGTGCATATTTAGAAATGTCAAGTTCACTAGAAACAAACTTAGTTTATTAAAACATGTTGTTTTATTAAATTTCTCTCAAGTGTTCAAAACATTTTATAAAAACAAAAACACCTTACAAACATATTCAACACACGGTTTTCAATTTAATTTACTATAAAAACATACCTGAATTTAATACAATGATTTAACATTTAGTGTATAAAACTGCCCCAACCTTGCAGTACCTTTTAGACAGATTAAAATATTTTCTATAAAATTTATTTAACTAAAAAACCTACATTTCGAATTCACCAAAGAATTGTCTAAAAATTGTTTTTAATAATTTTATAAATTTTTTCTTACAATTGTACTCTCTGTCCAACAGGAGCAACTAACAGCCACGAACATTCCTGTCCTTCCCTAAATTCCCCTGGGTAATTTGGACTTGAAATTTTCGTCCAACTTTGTCCCACTTCTATACGGCCACCACATTCTGCTCCATAACCGGGCATTACCTTTATTTTTTATTTTTTTAATACAACAAAAAAAACTTCATTATAAGATACACCCCCCTTCTATAAGAATCGTAGCTTACATATAAAAAGTTGTGTTTTGAATAGAGAGTGTCGATTAGAAAGCCCCCTCCGCGCCCAATGGCTAACCAAATTTTAGAGAAGGTATCTTAAACTGAAAGTATTTAGTATTGGGAGTATCTTATAGAGATGTCGAATTTAAGAGAAGAACTTGTTCACAAACTGCCCCAGTAAATCCATCAGGACAACGACAACTTTAAAAATTAAATTTAAAAAAAAAAGTTTTTTAATAAATTAATTTACCGTTCACAATGTCTAGGGTCTGTATATCCACCTTTTTAAAGAATTAAAAAAATTAATTTATTTATTTAATTTAAGGTTCAAACCCCTCTGGCATGGAAGTTGTTTGGGGCAGACTTGACGGCAATAAATTTCTAAATAAAATTATATTATATTACTAGTTAAAAAAGTTTTTTTTCTAAAGAATCCTTTTATTTGCCAGAATTGTACTATTACACTTTAAGCTGTTCAAGCCGAAAATTTTCCCAAATTCAAGACTAATAAAACTTTTACCCTACTTTCTAAAAAGCCTCAAAAAATCGAGACTAACAATAAGTCCAAAACAGAAAGAAAAGTATTGAGTCAATACACAAGACAGAGTTTTGGACAGCCATAATCTCAACCCCCACCAAAACTCTCAAAAATCCCTTTAATTCAACTTTCAATAACACATCATCAATTTATCCCAAAGATGTTGTATTTTTAGCAGTATTACGCTAGAAAAAAGTGCCGTCCCAATTCCTCAAATCGGAAATCGGAAATACATATAGATTGTAGTAATAGAAGATTGTAGTAATCGGAAATACTACAATCTTTAGGCCTTTTTAATTTAATTTAAACTTCCCAACCATTCATTAATCTAATATCATTAAAACTAAGTTGATCTCTCTGTCCAATAGTTCTTTGATAATCTACAATAAATGTCCCAATAGTAAATAAATCATCCAATTTAGCAAAAGCTTTGGATCTATAATGCATTATACTTCCATAATCGTAGGGAACTCCAGAATTGTCTACATCTGATGGCTTTTGATTTGATAAATAAATTTATTTTTTAAGTTAAATAGCTTTTTAATTTATAATTATGGACTCATCACTTTTTGAATTTTCTCGGGTTTTTTGATGCTCGATTTGGATGGAAATTTAAGGTCAAGTAATAATCGAATCTCACTATAGAATACAACCTTAGGACAAGAAAAATCGTATCTTGTAATTGAATTTTCTTAAATAGAGGTTTATTTAAGATTACCCCAATATCGGTCCCGAATCTCGATCGACAGCACCTCGTAGTGAAATTTATTTACTAGTAGGTGCTCTACAAATTTTGAGGAGTCTACCAATTATTAATCAAAGCCTATAAAAAATACCTGTTCTTTTAAGAATTGACCTAAAAATAAAATAAAATAATTAATTAAAATTATTTAAATTTATCCACCTTTACTGTCTCTATCAATATTATCCCATTGTACTTGCACCCATAAATCTCTGTCTGGTCTGCTTTGTTCATGCCAAAAACCTAAAGCATGAGCTACTTCGTGTGCAATAACGCCTAACTTAAATTAATTTTATTTTTCGATTTAAAAGCCTTCCCAGAGACCGAACTGGTAGGGCAGTAATCTAGATTCTAAATAATCTAGATTTTTGTTCGAGATTTCATCTCATCTCCGCACTCTCTGTGTATCCGCCATTTCTGAAATTTCTAGTCCGGACTATAGTTTTTGGATCTGAGAGAGAGAGAAACCCGTATATGAAAACATTAGGATATACGGAAATTTTCGGATTGGATACCGGCAAAGAATACGGATATCCATTGGTTTTCCAGGATCCGCCAACTCTATTCCCTACTTCCCATGGCATTGTCTTCTCTAAATTTTCCGAGGCCCTCCTCCCCCAACAACCCTACTCGCTGTAACCAGTCTCCTCCATGTACATACTTTATATAAATAACATAAAAATAACTAATTTAAAAAATTACTCGAATACATTCAGGTGCTAAAGAGACAAATTGAGGTTCTCCCAAAGGATGCCTATAAATTAAAAAATTACATTTCTTCCTCCCCCTCTTCTCCCCTACCTTCCAACGTTAGAAGCACACCCATCAACATCAGTAAATACAATTCTAGAACCTTTAGGCTCATCGTCTTTCCTTTCAAAATTTAGACAAGTAATATTATGCCAATGTTCTAATGCTAATTCTATCACTCTTTGTTCTCTTAATGCTTTTTTTTAATTAGAAAAAATTTTTTTAAATATTTATTTACTATGTGAACCATCAAAACTATAAATTATAGGCTTTGTAGAATCCCATCGTCGAATCTAAAAAATGAAGTTTTATAAATGCGCGACTTGCTAAAGCCTAAATACATCCAAATAGAAGCCCTTGTATTTATTACGGATATGATATGTTTTTAGAATTAATGGTCCTTAAAATCAGGGTTGTCCATAAGTAAGAAATGCGGACTGTGTTAAATTGTGTTAAATTGCTTTGGTTTATTTTTATGTGTGAATAAAAAATTCGGCTCGAGTTCAAATCGTTCTATTCGAATTTAATGTTTAAAAGGATTACTGACAGTCCTGATCAACACTCTACAAAATTCTTAAACGGAGGTCCGCAAATATCAATCCGCAAAAGTCGCCAACTTTTCTAAAGACTTACATTTGAACCAATAAATTTTCTTTTAATTCTTTTGTGTTGATTATTTTTATTATTTTTAATATTTTCAAACAATTTATTTGCTTGTTTTTCATTCAAAATTATATCCCCTTCAAAATGCTGTCTATTTTCTTCTAGCCATTCCTTCTTTAAATTTACTAATTTATTTTTATTATTATTATCGTCGTTATTCATTCTTCTTTCTTTCCAAGCTTTTAATTCTGACATTTCCTCGGCTGTCTAAAATTTTACAAAAAAAATAATTTTTTAGGAATATTTAGGTTACCAAATTCTTCTTTGCTTTTTCTGTCGTTGAATTTTCAGTTACTAATTTCTCAACTTTTTCGTTTTTCATTAATTCATTTATTTGCCTCAATAAATTCTGGATTCTGAACAAAATTTATTATAGGAGGTTTAGCCTACTTCTTAATTCGAACGGGAATAGAAAGATTTTAGCCTGTTTCTTAGGCAAAATGTACTCTTCGGCGTCCGAACTACTTCCTACAAGGGTTCGTGTCCGGACATTTGGGGAGTGGACAATTGGATATTGGATGGGGAGTGGATTATTTAATCATAATTCATTCACTGCTCCACTGCCCCATTGTCCGTTTAATCCCCAAATGTCCGGCAGCCCAAGGGATGGGTCGGGTTATTCGAAACACGGACCCAAAATCCCGACTTTTTTTCTCAGTCCTGTCCATCCCTACTTCCTAACGTAGCATTTTCTTTTTGGTCTTCTTCCTAATAAGAATGGAGCATATTCAATCTCTAACACGTTCTGGAAATGGGGGGGGGGGGGGCATTTTTGGGAGACATTATTTTAGAATGATTAGAGGGTAGTAATTCAGGGCTCGGATCTTTGCGGATTTTTCCGCTTTTTGATGTTTTTTGGAAGATCGATGCGGATTTATTTTTTAAATGCGGAAAAATCCGCATTTGATGTCTTTGAGGAAATTTTGCGGAATTTTTTGATTTTCTTGATGTTTTTTCGCTTTTTTGGTCCTCATAATTACTCAAAATTCAAAATCTTCAAAATTTTCGCCTGCGGCGCAGAAAAAGATAGAAATTTGCTTAGGGATCTTCCTAAATCCTCAAAATTTTCGCCTGCGGCGCAGAAAAAGGAAGAAATTTGGCTTAGGGATCTTCCAAAATCCACAAAATTTTCGCCTGCGGCGCAAAAAAGTGGATTTTTTGGTGTTGAAGGCGCCAAAAAAGTGTTTGCGGATTTTTGAGTAAAATGCGGATTTTTTAGCTCAAAATTGCGGATTTTTAAAAATTTGAGATCCGAGCCCTGTAGTAATTTATTTAACTTGCCTATTTAATTCTTCATCACTTTTACCCCATTTTAAAGCTTTATTGTGCCATCTATCCTTCCATTCATTAATTTCTCTTTTCCTCCTTTCCTGCCCATTTTCTTCTTCTTCTTTAATTTCTTCCTCTTCCTCCCCTTCTTCAATTTTACTTTTATTTGTTGTTTCCCCTCTTAATCTTCTTCTTCCCTCATCTCTAGCATTTGTCCATTCTTCCAAATCTGTATCATCCCCTCCATTAGGCAAATGTTCATCGTGAAGAATAACTCTATTATTTCGAATTACTGCTTCATTAAATTGAGGAAACAATAAAAAAAGAATCCAAAACCTTTCGAATAAAAAAGATAATTTTTTTATTTTTTTTTTGAATAGGAGGGAAAAGGGGGGGGAAGACGTTCAAAAAGCTCGTTGCTTCAGTCTTGAGCCATACTTTGTTTTATAACTTTTTTGATTTTTAACCTATTTAAATAATTTTTATATCAATCGAAAGCTCTGGATATGAGGATTATTTTAGTGTGCGCAATCGTGATTATATAAATTTTCCTTTAGTCAAGGGTGCACTAAAACGAATTCGAGTTTCACATTTAGAGAGACACACTCAGTACTACACAGGATCTAATGGATCCATAAATTGTCAAACCCATTCAGCTCGTTTTTGTACGATTTTTTCAACCTCAAAGGCATATAACGAGATTCAGCTTTATGAAAATTTTGATAACTCGGAATATTTAAACATTTAAAAATTCCTCTAGAAAAACCCTCCCTTTTCCTTTCCTTTTCTTTTTTAATATCCCACAATTGTTTAATTTTAAATTTATTTTTAAAAATAATTTTTTTCAAATTAAATATTTACACCTACCTCCATAAAGGTAATTTTCCCATTAAATTCCTTGCCTTTCCGAGAAGAAGAAAATTTTTTAGATAAAATTTAAATAATTTAGGTATATTATAATCTTAGCGGCAAAATATAAAAAAATATTTCTGATTAATTTTACAACAACTAATCTTGTGTTTGTGTTGTTGTTGTTGTAAACCCAAGCCGGTTTTTGGGGGCTTTTTTATATTATTGTTGTTATTAATCGACTTTTAGCCCTTAATTATGTTAAAAAATATTTTTTTATAAAAAAAGGTGAAAGAAAAAAAATTATTTTTAACCCTGTTTATTTTTACAAAAAAATTATCGCGGCAAAAACGAAAAAATTGGGTGGATTTTGGATATATATATATCTTTTAATTACGCTAGTAAAAGTCAGCAACTTTTTATCCGCAAGTTACCTATAATATTTATTTTGTTATAAATAAATTTTTAGACACCCTCTAAATAGAATAAACCTCATTTTTATATACTTAAAAATACTTCCTTTATAAGCGACACCTTCTATTTAAGAGACGCCTCATTATAAGGGACGATTTTTAGATTTAAGGGTTATCTAATAGTCAAGTACGGGATAGTATGTACCAGGGGCCGAAAGTGATTTTAAAAAGCGAAAGACGAAAGGATCTGTAAATTTTCTGGAAAAAATCTCTGGAAATTTTAAAAAAATCTCTGGCCTAAAGTTATTTTTATCCTTGAGAGAATAATCTTGAATCGAAAATATTTTTTCCTGATTTGCGGATAATAAAATGCTGACTTTTAATTAAAATTAAAAAAAACTTGAAATTTTCAGTTAATTATAAATTAAATTTAAAAAATCAATTTATTTATTTATTTGTTACCCCTAAATAAGTTCTACAAGTGAAGTAATTCGGCGGAAAAAAATTATAAAATAAATTTATTTAATCACTCCAAAAATGTAGAAGAAAATACTTGCGCGTCTCCTCTCTTTTAATTAAATAAACCGTTCAAAAATTGATAAAAAAAAGGAAAGAAAATATATTTTTAGGGGTTCCACTTTTATTTTTTTTGTAAATTAAATTCTCCCTAAAATTTTTTTTATAAAATTTTCAATTAAATATTTAAGAATTCTAAAGAATTTTCTCTTTTTGTTGAATTTTTTGAGCTGTCGAATGGTATAGATAATGCCCAGAAAGGACTCAATAATAAGATTACTCGGAGGTCTCTTTAAAAGAGAAAAAAGCTTTAAATTTCTTTAAAAAATTAATAAAAACCTTGAGAATTTTTTGACGGAAAGGATAAATATTTTATTTTATTTTAAACAATTGTGAAGCCTTCTTCTTTTTTTTTACTTTTTATCTGACCAGCGGTCAATCGACTAAAATTTGACGGTCATTTCAGAGAAGAGAGAGAAAGATTGGATGGATGGATATTTAAATGAGGGAATAAATCTTTTTCTCTTTTAATAAATTCACGCGAAGCAAACAAAAAATATTTTTTCGTAAAATCTAGACTCTTTAACCTCAATTAAATGGATTATAAACTAGACAAGTATGTGTTGGCTATTTTTAAAAAAATATAGTCTAAATAATGAGTAAATTGTGAATGTATTGAGAGCTGAAAGTGATTTTAAAAAAGCGAAAGTTGAAAAACCAAAAAAGACGAAATTGATTGAGAGGTGAAAGAAAGACAAAACTGACACATTTCTGTGCGGATTCTTTAAAAAATTTCGGACTTCAGATGAGAAAAAATATTTTTTCTAAGCGGAAAGAATTAATTTAAAAAATATTTAATTAAAAAAAAAATAAATTACAAAAGCTTCAAATATATACTAAATATAATGCACATAAAAAATAAAAAAAGGCTGAAAAAACTTCTAAAAAATTCTTTGAAATATTTCTCCAAATTTTAAATAAATATTAAGTAATTGTTGTTGCTGAATTATTTAATAATTGTTCAAGCGTTTCTGCAGGAATTCCACCAACAGTACGGCTCTTTAAAATTAAGACTTTAAATTTAATTTAATTAATTGTTAATTAAATGGTGAGGCGGAACCAAATTTAAAGTCAAAATTTTTGATAATAAATGGAAGTATAGGGAAAGTTAGATGTCGTATATGTGATTTTTATTCTCCTGATATAACGAAGTATTTAAAATTTTGAGGTAAAAATTTGAAAAAAAACAGAATTTAGAAATTTATTATCAAAATAACTAATCAACCCTCCCTCACACTATAAGAGATATCCCCTTGTGATAGAAAAAATCGTCTTTTATATAACTAAATTTATCTCTAAATTGCGGGTGTCCCTTAGTATCTAATTTTGAATGTATCTTATATGGAGGTTTTACCTGTACTTTTTTGTTATTCGGAATTGGAATAACTTGTTGACATTTTCCACTTTTATATTCCTCTACGAATTCACGAAGAACATCCTCACTAACATCAGGTTTGTCACAAATAGCTAAATGTCCAGCAAGTACATCACAAATTAATAAAAGAGGTAAATCTGCATTTTCTTGTCCAAGATTTTCCAAAACCTTTTTTCGAAAAAAAATTATATTTTTTTAAATTTCAGAACAAATTTTTAAGGCGCCCATATATGTAAAATAAAAGCTCAGTTTCGGTATTTTACAGAATAGAAAGCTTGAAAGATTGTTGTTATACCCCCTCCCTCTAAACAATAATTCAAGACTAGCACTTAAAGTGTCTCGGAACTAATGTACAGTTCCTCCATAAGGGTCAATAAATATTTTCATTTACTCAGTTAAAGGAAATTCGAAATGTTTGAGATGTCGAATCTCGATAAAATTGTAAACTTTTAAAATTAAAAAAATTCTTCTCACATCATCACAAATAGGGTCCTCGCCAGTATAAAAAAATTGTAAAGGATCATTTCCCAAAGAATTTGCATTTTCAGAATTGAGCGAGCTTAAAAAAATAAATTTTTTAAAAATCAAAAAAAATTTCTACATTAAATCTCCTTTTAAAATATTTTTAGATTCATTTTGCTCTTCTTTTTGTTCTCCTTTCAATAAATTATCAATACATGTAGTTAACAATTGAATAGAAAATTCAGTGTCTTCTGGTGAACCATCTAAATAAAATTATTTTTTTTAAAGTTTAATACTATTAAGGGATCTAGGCAACATAAAAAGTAAATTCCCGATTTTATAAATCAGAATTCACAATCTAAAAAATGTTGGGAATTTTTTTAGTTTTCGGAATCGGATTAGTTTAATGAATAGAGTCGGTTAGATTTCTGATGTTTTTAAATGTCCCTTTAAATCTGAAAAAATCTAAAGAGAGGTATATAATTGGGGGATTTGTGATTAGGCAGCTCCTTCCAAATTAAAAAAAAAGTATTTAATTGATGTCTGACTTTGTGTTAACAAGAGAGCATTAAAAATCTGTCGCTACGAACCAAGGATGGGCGGTTACACGAACAGGAAACTCAACCTTGACTTTATTTTCTTAACCTTT
Organism: Meloidogyne incognita; assembly: GCA_036172945.1. Lineage (NCBI taxonomy): Eukaryota > Metazoa > Nematoda > Chromadorea > Rhabditida > Meloidogynidae > Meloidogyne > Meloidogyne incognita. Next base: position 5,220,169 of record JARQAC010000002.1, read on the forward strand.
TAGATCCCTGCCACGAACCAGGGATTACGCCGACCAGATTTCCGATTTCCGTAAATTAAGAATTTGTTTCTGCTACACTCTCCCCTCCCTCACCCCAAATAATATTAAAATTTTACCAGTAAATAAAATCAAAGAAGCCATTTCCGACAATTGATGGACTGTATGTTCAGTTAATTCATACAAAGATTTTCTTTCCCAAGGATAGCCTAAAGGGTCAGAAAGTAAAACATTTCTTCCATTGCGTGAAATTAGTGAAAAGTCTTCATTTAAGAGTAAAAATGTTGGAATTCCTTTAAATTATTTAGAAAAATTTTATGAAAATTAAACAAAGAAACGAATAAGTTCCCGTAAAAGTTAGGGGTTTCGCGGATTTTTTTCTCTCATTGGTACTTTTCCGTTCTGCCACCTCCCCCTAAATTGGTACCAAAAATGTCATATATAGGGTAATAAGAGGTGCTGAGTCGAACGGTACCAATCTCTTTTTCCGGAGATGTCTGTGGACTGAAATATAGAGCTCGAAATGGTCAAAAGCCATGGGGGATTTTAGGATCAAAAAAGTTTAACATACAAATGATAGCTCATTCGAAAGAGCTCGACAAGCTGAGTCAAATGACATCAAAATCATGAAAAAAATTATGAACAAGTTAACTGAGAATTGATAAAAAGGAATAGGTTTATGTTACTGGTGAAGAACCCAGCGACCGTTGGCTCCCTGCGAGGCGCGTGCTGCAAAACTCCGCGCGAAGCGCGGAGTTTTGCACAAGCGTCTCGCTGATGCCCCATAGGTTTAGGTTGACCATTTTGAGCCTCATTATTTCGGCTGCATGTTGAGACTGAGAACTGATTTTGATGTCATTTGACTCAGCTTGTCGAGCTCTTTCGAATGAGCTATCATTTGTATGTTAAACTTTTTTGATCCTAAAATCCCCCATGGCTTTTGACCATTTCGAGCTCTATATCTCAGTCCACAGACATCTCCGGAAAAAGAGATTGGTACCGTTCGACTCAGCACCTCTTATTACCCTATATATGACATTTTTGGTACCAATTTAGGGGGAGGTGGCAGAACGGAAAAGTACCCTCTCATTTCGTTCTTAATATATTTAGCTGTTTTAAGTAGATAAAAACCCCAACCTTAAAAAAGTCCATCCCCATTTCAAAATTATTGTATATTAATTCACATCCCCCTCTGCCTCTCCCCAACCCCTTTTTGGTATTATTTTATTCACCAAAACTTAAATAACCCATCCAAAAAAAATAAAAATTTAAAAAAACCTTGAACATCAAAAGCATTAGCCAAGGCTTTTTCAGATTTATAAGGTAAAGAAAGCCAAGGCATTCCTTTAAAATGTTCTTTAAAAGAATCCTCAGAACGATCATAAGAACAAAAAATAATTTCAAAAGAAGGATGCGATTCTTTGATTTTTGGATATATTTCAGATAATTGTTTAGACATTTGTTTACTTGGAGGACACTAAGAATAGTTAAAAAAATTTTAAAAATTTTTAGTAAAATTTTAACAAAAGTCCGCAAAATCTTGCGGACCTATTATACTTTAATTTCTATTATATTATATCTATTATACTTCACGACACAAAAAAAATATTTATAAAAACCCATTCCCTTACAAAAAAAAATTAAAATTCAAAAAATACCCATTTAGCACCAAAGAAAATTCCTTTAACTCCATTCCCAATTTTATCAAATTCAACATTTTCATTCAAACCACCATCACCACAATTTTTTAACAACTTCATTCCTTTCAAAAGTTCACGTGAAGAAACAAATTGCCAAGGAAAATTTTCACAATTTTGATCATCAATTAAAGAATTATAAGCTTGCGAAATTATTTTAAGTTCAGAACAGTCAAGTATAAAAAGTGAAGGAGCTGTGACAAAATTGAGTGATCTCAAGAGACGAGACTGTTTTTTGGGAAAATTTTTTAGAAAATTTTAAAAAATTTTAGACGTCTGACCCTGTAAAGAAGGTACTAAAAACGATAATAGTACAAAATTAGGCTTTGTATTTTTTGCGGATTTTTTAATTTACCTAAAAAGCTTTATAAATTTTTTTCGAATCTCTTGTAGAAAAATCTAGGTCATTACTTTAAAAATAAAAAAAAATCCAAACCTTATACAAATAATTTTGTGAAGGAAAGTAGAATAATTCAAAATCATTAAACGAAAAAAGATTTCCTTCATTTAAATTAAATTCAATATCAACAACAATTACTTTAATTTCTGTAAAATTTAAAGAAACATTTTCTGTGCTACATTTTTTTCCAAGTCCAAAAAGCCTTTTTAATTTAGCTGGAGAACTTTTAAAAAAATTCAAAAAAATATATTATAATATTTTTGGGGGTTGTTAAGACTGAATGGAGGGGAGGGTGGGGGGTTTAAATGACATTTTTGCAGACAAGATTACTTAATTCAAAATTATTTTGTGATCTACTCGTTCCAAAATTGCATGTTTCCGTTTCTAATTTTTGACAGTCAATTCCGTTCCCGAGGGAAAATTTCCAAAAATTTTGACCATTTCGGTAGTCTACAAATTTTTTTATTTGGAACCGTCAGAAACTAGAAAACGTTAAACCGTCAAAAATGAGAAAGGAACAGAAATTGTCAGAAGTAAAGCCACAACTCTATTTATGTCTTTACTTTGTAGCTAAGAATTGAAAAGAATAACGGAAAGTCCCCAAAATTCCCAAAAATCCCCAACACAAAATGTCCGAAAAAAACTCTCCCTTTCCTCCTTTCAGTCTACACAAATACCCCCCATTTATTTAATTTTTAAAAAATCCACAAACCTTTTAGAAATTTTCTTTTTACCAACATCTTTATTTCTACTAAGAACAAGTCTTTCCAATGCTTGTAAAAACAAAGGATTTTGTTGATTTAAATTACTAAAAACATAAAATAATAAATAATTGCAAGATTTAATTAATTCTCCAAAAGAAAAAATTTCTTGTTTTGTTGTTTGTTGTAAAGTCTGTTTATTTGTTGTTGTTGATAAATATTTGACAACAATGGCACGTTCAAAAGAACAAATATTAAACATTTCTATTATTTAATAATGTAAGGCAGAAAGCTATGTATAGCCCAGCAACTTTACTTTAAGTAGCTAGAAATCCAAAAAAAGAATTAAAATATGGAAAAAGGGTTAAAAGGCGTAACCAATTTAAATCGTAAAGTAATAAGTAGGGCCCGGATTTTTAGGTTGTAAAAACCTTGAAATAGGTACCTAAATAGGTTGTAAAAAATGCCAAAATAGGTGTCAAAAACTCGAAAATAGGTGACAAAAATGGAAAATAGGTTGCAAAAAAAGGTCGACATATGGGGCAAAAAATGGAAAAATGCTAAATATTTTCTATTGACCGTTCATAAATTTTATTGGTGTAATAAAAATTGTAAAAAATTACCATTTTTTAAAATTTTCAGAGGGAAATATTAATAAAGAAAAAATTTTTTGAAAAAAATTTAAAAAAATTTTCGGATGCTAAGAAAAATTGACAAAATTTTTAAAAAATTGTAAATTTTTTCGAAAAATTTTGAAAATTTGTGTTAAAAAATTTAATTTTTACGAAAAATACCAAAAATAGGTGACAAAAAACACAAAAACTTCAAAATAGGTTACAACCTATTTTAGGTTTCAAAACCCCAAAATAGGTTTGAATAGGTGATAATAAGTCTGCGTAAACGTTAGATAATCAAAAAATAACAACGGATTTGAGCTCAATTCATCATAACTATTTCGCAGAAAAAATAGGTTATAACCTAAAAATCCGAGCCCTAGTAATAACAGATAAAAAATTTGAGTTGATCAAAAAGTTGTAGGTCTTCAGGGTTAACCCCTCACAAGTACTCCAAAAAACGATAAATAAATCTAGACATGAGGAAAAATTGAGGAAAAAAAGAAAAATGAAAAAAAATCGGCAAGGAAAAAACCAAATATTAAATATTAATTTCTTTTAAAGATTTATAATAAAAATATAAATAATTAACAGACTACAAATAATTTAATCATTACCAACAAGAATTTGTATAATTTTCCTAGAATCAACAGAAAATATTAAAAGCATATGGAAAAGCTTATTTGGAATATAAATATTATAAAATTCATATTCAACAAATTTATAAAATTTTCCGTTTTCTTCTTTTAAAACTTCATCACCACCATTATCAATTTTCTTACATCCATCACAATTTTCTCCGCTACATTCTTTCCCTTCCTTAATATTTTGGCAGTGTTTAATAAATTTTTCTTCGTCTTTTATTATCTCCCCTCTCAAAATTCCTTCTTAAATTTTGTTTTGAAAAATTTTAATTAATTTTTGGAAAAATGCCAAAGAAAATGGAGAGGAGGGTCCTGGGAATAACTTTCAATCATAAATGAGTTCTACATAAGAAGATCGGCAAGGGAAAGGATTTTACAGTATCTCGTCCCAGAATCCCAATTTTGGGATTATTGGACTTCCTTTTTGGAATTTCCTTTCCGGAACATCCAACCCTTGTGGGGACACAAAAATTAAAAATTTTAACCTGTGTCATCAAAATAAAATCCTTTAGGTTCAAATATCTTCAAATGATGATAAATAAATTCAAAAGTAGCATTTAAATATCCACCAAAAAGATAAAAATATTTTGTATAAAATTGAAGAGAAGGAGAACCATCAAAAAGTAAATTAATTATTTTTGGATTAAATATAGCTTGTTTAATTTTAATATTTTCAAAATAACATGAAGATAATTGTTCAAGCCAGTAACGAACAAAAAATAATTCTTCAATATTTTTTGGATAACGTTTTAATTGTAAATGGAGAATTTTTGGTGATTTAACGTCATCTATTTTTAAAGAAAAATTAAAGTTTAAAGGATTTCAGAAAATGAAAGGTTAAGGTACTCCCAAATATGTCTACTACTCTCGGTGTCAGACATTTTAGGTCCAAAAAATCGAGAAAAAGGCTCGTATTTTAGGTTTTTATGTGTCAAAATAATCTATCAACTTTAATGCCAATTTCGGGTTTTTTGACCCCGACGAAACAAAAACAAATAAAAATTAAACCTTTATAATTAAACAAAATAAACAAATTCATAGCTTCATCAAATTCATCTTCATGACTTTCTTTAGGTTGATTAAAAAATAACGGAATACGTTGCTTTAATGCATCATTCCACTAAAAAAAAATAAATTTTTTTTTGGAAATTTTAAAGCAAAAACCTTTGCTTTAATATCAGCACTTAATTGTAAATGTAAACTTTTAGATGAACATTTAACCTGATTACAAACATCTAAATAAATTTAAAAATAATTTAATTATGTAAACATAAATTTTGCTAGGCGTAAGCAAAAACTCATTTTAGAAGGGGTTTAAAGTTCATAGGATGCATGCCCCATAGCAGAACTTCAGTTTCTACTTTCTTCGTTTTTAAGTTTCTGGGTGGGAGCTGAAGGGCATTAGAACTAAAATGTAATTTATTGCCCTAAGGTTGACGACTTAAAATAAACGGACTCGAAAAAGCCCGGATTCCGGTCACACAAAATCCATTGATATTCCCTTTTGATATTCCTTTTCAGAAGTTGTAGGTCTTCAACTCTAAAATTCTACATATTTAAATCAATAAAAAACTCACAATATTTCCAATTAATCTCCAAAGCAAATACTTCCTTCCTAGCCAATTCTGTTTTATAACGGTCAACAATTCCACAAAAAGATTTATTTGTTTGTTGAATAACATTTAATTGGTTAAAATTTAGATATTTAAAAATATCAAGTTTAACTTCATTTGAAAGATTTTTCATTTTTTTACTAAAATTTATAGAAAAAAAAACTATAAACTTGAAAAATAAACAAAGAAATTAATAAATTAAAATTTAAATATTTCTCTCTTCTTAAAGTTTTGGCGAAATGTTTTTAAATTAACAAAATCGTCTTTCCTCAGAATGTCCTATTACATTTCGTCCCACAGTCAAAAATATCCATTTAGTCACAAATTGTGTTACAAATTTAACCGTTTTTGCCTGTATTTGAAATTTAAAAACTACACTTAGTTCCAATTTTTTTCATCTTTTCTTTATTCAATCATAAATTTTCTAGAGAAAATGAAAAATCTTTCAAATGAAGTTAAACTAGATATTTTTAAATATTTAAATTTTAACCAATTAAATGTTATTCAACAAACAAATAAATCTTTGAATGAAATTGTTGACCGTAGCAAGCCTGAATTGGCTAGGAAGGAGGTTTATTCTATGGAGATTGAATGGAAATATTGTAAGTTTTCTTTAAAAAAATTTTTGAAAAATTTTTTTAACATTTGGCTAAAGGGAATTGTTTTCCTAAAAAGAGTATATTTAAATAGGTTCAGACTATTCTGGTTTCCATAGCTTTAAATCAGCACATTTATGTTTCTTCTCCTGATATAATAACCCTTCGATTTTGTATATCTTTTCTCTTAAATGCTATTATAGAATATTCCTAAATGTAGTTAATTTGTCAGAACAGGAAAAGGGAAAAGTAACTAAAAGTTGCTCAACTAAAATTTTGAACGTACCCCGAACCCGTCAATTTTTTAGTAAAAACCCCGACCCGAGCCCCGAAGGCTCTAACCCGGGAAGCCTTATACTAGTTATAAATTTACATCTTTGCTTTTAACTTGTAAGATGGTAATTTGGGCACTCATTTTTAAATGAAGGGAAGAAACAGAATAAAATATGCAAATTTTATCAGTTTTATTTGGTTTTTAGATGTGTGTAAACAAGTTAAATGTGAATCTAAAGGATGTCATGTTAAATTAGATGAGGATATTAAAGCGAAGGTTTTTATTTAAAAAATATTTAAATCGGTAAATGATTTGGGGAGAATAAAGAGGGCAAAGTTAATACAAAATTAATTTTTTAAAAACTTTTTTCCTTTTTATTTTTAGTGGAATGAAGCGATAAAGAAACGTATTCCTTTGTTTTTTAATCAGCCTGGAGACACTGAAGTCAAAGAAAAATGTAATCATGGTGGTAATTGCTGTAGTCATTTCTACAATAACAAAAATAGGTCTGATATGGAAAAGTTTGGATATAAATTGGATGAAGCTATTAATTTGTTTGTTTTGTTTAAAAATACAGGTTTTTGTTTTAAAAATATTTTTTGGTTAGGATATTCCAATTCCCTTTTTTTATATTTTTTGACAAATTCTTCAAAAATTTCGAAAATATGTATAAATGAAAAGGGAATAGGGGCCAATTTACTACGAGTCGAGTCTACGTTGAACCATAACCTAGCGAAAAAATGATTTATTAGAAATTCGACTTTGGTATCAACCGACGCATTTCGACAAGACACATAATTATACCAAAATTGTCTAGATCCGACTTTCTCCAGTCTAGCAATAAGGTAGACTGGCAGAGAGCTTGAAAGAAGGGGGGGGGGGGGACTCTTAACCTTTCATTTTCTGAAATCCTTTAAACTTTAATTTTTCTTTAAAAATAGATGACGTTAAATCACCAAAAATTCTCCATTTACAATTAAAACGTTATCCAAAAAATATTGAAGAATTATTTTTTGTTCGTTACTGGCTTGAACAATTATCTTCATGTTATTTTGAAAATATTAAAATTAAACAAGCTATATTTAATCCAAAAATTATTAATTTACTTTTTGATGGTTCTCCTTCTCTTCAATTTTATACAAAATATTTTTATCTTTTTGGTGGATATTTAAATGCTACTTTTGAATTTATTTATCATCATTTGAAGATATTTGAACCTAAAGGATTTTATTTTGAAAATACGGAGAAGAAAATGAAAGGAGAAAAAACGATGGATCTTGAGACTTTTGTTAAACATTCAGATTCTTTCTCGGATGATGAAGAAGAGGGAAATGAAGGGGAAAATAATAATAATAATGAGGAAGAGGAGGAGTGGGGGGAAGGTGAAGGAGGAGAACGTGCAAAAATTGTTGAATATATATTTGAGGGTATTGAAGATGTTGAACGACGTTATCATGTACTTTTAGTATTTCCTATTGGCTCTAAAGAAATTGATCATATTTTTGTTAATGGATAAATTATATTTAGGTAATTTGTTGTTAATTGTTTAGGAAGTAATTGTAGTTTTGTTGTAATAAACAGAAAAATATTTTTTTGTTCTTTAATGTATTATTTTACATTACTACCTATGTATATTTTTTTAATTTTTAATGTTGATTTTGTGAGTTTAATTTACCCCTCTGGGTCCATAACTTGACTCTTTATTTCGGTTATCGTTACCTTGACTATTTTCTTGTATCAGGGAAGAATCATGGCCAGGAAAAATCAAAATCTGGATCCAGATTCAGGCCCCAATTTCTACCAAAAGATCAAAAGTTAAGTGAATGGATTAATGATCCATAAAGTGTAGGAGGATCTTTTATAAGGAGCTCTTGATGTTTTTTCTTTGTTTTGACCCTTAGGTACAGTAAGGTGCAAAAGTTTATGCCGCTACACCTCGCACGCAGAAAATTCGATATATCTCAGGATGAAAAGGGACTTAAATTAAATCGATTATATATTAATTAAATATAGTTCATCTGTTTATAATATCCATAAAAAAATTTTTTTAATAACCACATTATTCAAAATTTATTCGGTCATAACTTATTTACCTCACATTTTGGGTGAGCAAAAGTTTATGCCGCTTGTAGGAAAAAAATTTTTTTTGGTTCCAAAACAAGACGAAAAAAATTACAAATTTTTTTATAAATATTTCCATTGATAATGAATGGAAAAAGAGAAAAAATGAAGTCTGTACTCGCGTTACTCATTGAGACCCCAAACCTCAAAAATCAACGGGAAATGAGGTTGAAGTACTTTAAAAAATATTTTAGCTCCCTAGGGTCTGTATTAAAAATTCTTTTTAGGCTCATTAGAAAGCCCATAAAATTTGCTACAAAATACACTTGGTCTCATATGTGTGAAAATTTTTAGCTTCGAGATAGGGTGGCATGAATTCACTATGTTGTCAAAACCACTCAAAATACCCTATAAAATGCTCATTTTTATTTCTTCGGTAATTAAAGTCACCCTACCTCGGAGTGTAAATTTTTCAAAAATAGGAGACCAAGCGTATTTTGTAGTAAATTTTATGGGCTTTCAAATGAGCCTAAAACAAAAATTTAAAAAAATGAATAAGAGCCCGAAAAAATTTTTTCAATTACTGTACCCCGGTTTTACGTTGATTTCTGATATTTTTGATCTTGATGAAAAAATTATTTATCGAATTCATTCTTTTTGCTCTTTCATTCATTATCAATCTAGATGTTTATAAAAAATTTTTGAACTTTTTTCAACTTGTTTTAGAACCAAAAAAATTTTTTTTCTAAAAGCGGCATAAACTTTTGCTCCCCCAAAATTGGAGGTAGGTAGGGTTTTCCGCCTATAATTTTTGATTAAAATTGGTATGAGAAATTTTTTTTATAAATTTTACAAATAGAAGGCCTACTCTTAAAAAATATATAATCGATTTTATTTTTGTCCCTTCTTTTCTCGGGTTATATTGACTTTTTCCTATGCGAAGTACAGCTGCATAAACTTTTGCACCTTACTGTATGAGGTTAAAATTGCTTGGGTTAGATAACCCGTAACGGAATTTTTGTTGCGGGCCTCCACATATTTGTTGATTTTCTGGGTCTACCACGTTTTTATTTTCAAGTTTAAACATGTACTTAAAATAATTTCTGAAAAAAATTTCTGAAAAAATTATCTGTCAATTAAAAAAATCAACTGAAAAAATAGCAATAAAGAAAGCCTTTTCTTACCTTTATTTTTCTCTAACATTTTTATTAAAGTCTAGGCCGTCACGAAAGGACACATTTGTGTTCTACATATTTTCATGTCTGTCATTTTCTTCTTTATTTTGTTTTCTCAAAAAAATTTTTCCCTGCCTTTTTAGTCATTTTCTCTGTCAGATTACACTATTAGAAAAAAATGGCAGTTGCTTTAAGAACATTCGCAAGTACTTCAAAAATTGGCTGGAGTAAATTGTTTATTCAACAAACTGTCAAAATGAGCACTGAAAATTTTCGAATTGAACGAGATACTTTTGGAGAATTAAAGTTTTTCTTTAAATTTCTAATAATAATTTTTATTAAATATTTAGGGTACCCAATGATCGTTATTATGGTGCGCAGACTGCTCGGTAATTTTATTTAAAAATTTTTTATTAAGAAGTATCTAAATTTGTTGGGTATTTAATTGTTCGTTTTTTGGAGTTAATTTGTCATTCAAAATTTTTCAATTTAGATCCATGCAATTTTTCAAAATTGGTGGGCCAGAAGAGCGTATGCCGCTACCTATTATTCGTGCTTTTGGTTATTTAAAGAAAGCTGCTGCTTCTGTCAATCAGGAATTTGGACTTGATTCTAAATTAGTTGTTGCTATTTGTCAGGCTGCAGGTTTTTAATTGAAATTTTTTTTCACAAAATTTTTCGTTTTTTAGATGAAGTGATTTCTGGTAAATTAGATGAACATTTTCCTTTGGTTGTTTGGCAAACTGGAAGTGGGACACAGTCTAATATGAATGTTAATGAAGTTATTGCAAATAGAGCTATTGAAATACTTGGGGGTGTTCTTGGATCGAAGGTTTTTCTTTTTTTTTCTTGGAGAATTTATAGTCCTCCCTTTAATTATCAGATCAAGTTTTTTGGATCTTATCGTTTTTCTAGCGTTATGAGTCTGTCCCTTTTTTTTAATTTTACTTACAAATCCCAAATCGACCCAATCGATATTGGGTTTACAAAGCTCATCTCAAAACATAGCGTTCTTACAGTTCTTAGAGATAGGCGTGGACATAACGGAGAAGGATAAATGATCAGATGCCACTTCTTACCCAGAAATGCAAGAAAAGTGCGCATTCTCTTTGCGGACGACACCAACCTGACATTTATCTGATTTCGACCTTTAGTTCCTTTTAAATCCGCTCGTATACGGTTTTTAACATTTTCAATTTTTTCAGTCTCCTGTTCATCCAAATGATCATGTTAATATGTCACAATCTTCAAATGACACCTTCCCTACTGCAATGCATGTAGCTACTGCACTGGAAATAAATGATCGACTTTTGCCTGCTTTGAAATATTTTCACGACGAATTGGGAAAGAAAGCTAAAGAATTTGAACATATTATTAAAATTGGTAGAACTCACACACAAGATGCTGTTCCTTTAACTTTGGGACAAGAATTTAGTGGTTATGTTGTTCAGGTTTTTTTTACTTTTTTAACATTATTTCAAATAAGAAATCCTCTCATTTAACTTTTGTGGGACGAATTTCGAGTTTCTGAACCTATATTTTTATTTTTAAGCGCCGCAGGTGAAGATTTTTTGAATTTGGATGGTCTTTGGCGGAAAAAAGTAACTTTTTCGATCATCCTCGCTATTTTTCCTGGACTCCAGGAGTAAATAAGCCTAAATCAAGTTTAATAAGGGGTGTTGATTAGCTTCTCAATTTTAATTATATTAAAATTTCGTTAGGTTGCCAATGGAATTGAACGAATTAAGTCAACATTGCCTCGTTTATATGAATTGGCTGCTGGTGGAACTGCTGTTGGAACTGGATTAAATACACGAAAAGGATTTGCTGAAAAAATTGCTAGGTTTTTTAGATAATTTTATTTTTGTAAATGACATTTGAAAAGAATGAAACGTTTTCTCCGGGATTATTCCTTCTAGTTTAATTTTTGGTTTTCAGTAATCTTACTCATAGAAAACCGCAGAATGGAATGGCTTTTCGTGTACCTAAGAAAAAATTGCAGAGTTCAAAAGACCAGACTTGGGCATTTGGCTTTTTTGAGCCTGTCCCAGTAATTTTTGGTGGAAAAAACTTTTGGGTTCTTTTTGAATATCTTTATTTGTTTTTAAGTAACGTTTTTTCTGTGAAAATGTCTGCACAAACAAAGCTTCATTCTTTTTTAAATTCCCCTTTTTAATTTTTTTTTCAGTAAACTTTCCCAACTTACAAATCTTCCATTGGTTACAGCTCCAAATAAATTTGAAGCTTTAGCGGCACATGATGCTTTAGTTGAGGTTTTTTCTTTAATTTTTTTCAAAAATTTTTTAAATTTATTTTTTAAAGGTTCATGGTGCTTTAAATGTTATTGCAACTTCTTTTATGAAAATAGCTAATGATATTCGGTTTTTGGGTTCTGGACCTCGTTGTGGATTGGGAGAATTGTCTTTGCCTGAAAATGAGCCGGGTTCTTCTATTATGCCTGGGAAAGTTAATCCAACACAATGTGAGGCTTTGACGATGATTGCTGCTCAAGTTATGGGAAATCAAGTAAGGAGATTTTTCTAACTTTTTTTTGTGTATTATTGAGCATCAGTGACAGACTCTTCTGCTTTCCCCAGCATTCCGTTTTTTGATCTTTCTTTCGTGTTCCCTCTGCCACTATTTATTTTGTTTTGTCTTTCGCTTTCGGCCTTCAGCTTTTAAAATGTGGCAAGATCCATACGAGAGTTGTACATGCATTTTTAAAAATGCCATTTTTAAAATAAAAATAGCAGTCGAATTTAAAACAAAATGCGTTGGTTACCTACATTTGTGTTGGATCTCTAATTGTTAGGTTTTAAAATGAGGGTAAATTTACTTCCATGATTAACGATTTTATCTGACTAGTTTTCTCCGAGGAATTTGTCTTGCTTTAATTCTACTGGTTCCTTTCCTCCCTAAAGTCCGCAATTTTGTCATCAAATTTTTTTCTTCTCAAGAAATAAATATCAATCTCGCGCACTCCGCAATTTTATACAGAGAAGAAGCTCCAAGGAATGGGACTAATTATATTATATAATTCTTATTAAAAGAAAAAATTTTTAAATTAAAGGTAGCAGTAACAATTGGTGGTTCTAATGGACATTTTGAATTAAATGTATTTAAACCTTTAATTGTCCGTAATGTTTTACAATCAATTCGTTTATTATCTGATGGAGCAGAATCATTTACAAAAAATTGTGTTATTGGAATAATAGCAAATGAAGCAAATATTTCAAAAATTTTAAACGAATCTTTAATGTTAGTAACAGCATTAAATCCCCATATTGGCTATGATAATTCTGCTAAAATTGCTAAAACAGCGCACAAAAATGGGACAACATTAAAGGAAGAAGCAATAAAATCTGGATTATTAAATGCTGAACAATTTGATGAATGGGTTAAACCAAAAGAAATGATTGGACCAAAATAAACAATATAAAATTATATTTAGCTTATAAGAGAAATTTTGTAATCATAATAAAATATAGGTAATAAATAGAAGTTTTGAGGGGTTCGAAATAAGTAAATTCTAAGCTTAGATTTAGGCTCATGTCAGCACACTCGATTACCAACTGGCAGACCTAAAAAACAGCGAACAATTTTTCCTGGTATTTTAGAGACCAGTAAACTCCACATTTACCGGAATTTTTAAAAATTTTTTGATATAAGAACATTTTTAAAGAATTATTTTGACACTTAATTTTTTTAAATTAAAGCTTTTCTTGATATAAATAAAATAAAAAATTTATGTTAATAAAAAAAATTGGAGGTAATTATTCATTGTAAAAGCATATAAAACATCAAAAATTCAAAACAATATTATGAGCATCTTGATTATCTGATAAATTTTTAGTTTTTAAACATTTTAGTCTTAATGGAAGAGAAACCCGGGAGTCAAGTCTAGTTAAAACAATGAAAATAAACTTTTAATAAACTCTCCGAAAAAGTCTTCTAAGTTTTTAATGGGCCAAAAACCTTGAAAAAACCAAAAAAATTCAAAAAAATCAGTTTTCCCTCCGATTTAAACAAAAAACCAATCTTTAGAATTAAAAAATTACCATTTATCAATTTCTGCAATCAATTTCTCCAATAAACGATGTGTTAAACATGGAAAGGTTGATTTTAAATTCTTCCATCCTTCATCTTTCTTTAAAAATTCTTCCCTGTTTGCCACAATATATTTAACACAAGCCTAAAAATATTACAATAAAAATATATTATTTCCTCCAAAATGCCCCTTTGGAAGGTGATTGAAAAATAGAATGCCCGGGCATTCTATTAGGGGAAATACGGGAGTCTAACCCCTCTACTAAACATTCGACTTTCAGATACACCCAATACTATCTAATCTCAATTTTAGCAATCTAAGGAATACAATCTAAGATACACCTCATTAGAAGGTTAGGTTCTTTTATTGCCCTAAGAAGAGTCATTTTATCCGTAGTAAATTAAAATTTTTTTTTAATTTTCAATCACTCCCCCCCAGATATAAAAAATCATTCCATCTCTTTATTAAATATAAAAAAATATTTATTACCTCTTCCAAAATTGAAGAACCATAAAGTTCAATAATTCTACAATATTGTACAAAATTATCCTTATCTGTTTAAATAAATAAAACAATTATTTCCCTCAAAATAATAGTTTACCAATCGTTGACGCCATAAATTGTTCGCATTTAATTTTTAAATTGGTAATTTGATATTTGTGGGAAATTGCAAATATATCAACACATAAGTCTTCCATCGTAGCTTAAAATTAATAAAATATTCATTTAATTAAGGAAGAAATAAGGGATATTTAGGCTGACAAAGGGAGTTCTGGTGTAGCAGTTAAGACACTAGACATCACCTAATGGGGAAATGGGGCCAGGGTTATTCACGACTCCACGTTAGTACGGAAAGAAGTCAATTCTTGTTTTTTTACACCAAAAATGTCTTAAAGAAAATACTAATTTAAATAAAAATATTAAAACATTACATTCGGAAACATTGCCAGTATAACAAAATTCAAGCATTCCTTTAAAAGTTTCTGAAGAACAATCACTAATTTTTACAATTCCCTAAAATTTTAGAAAAATTTTTAAATTTAACTTTGTTATTTAATTAAAAAATAGCTTTTAAACCTACAGTTTGAGCTTCACTCATGTCATTTTGCTCAAACATTAAATTAAAAACTTCACTGTTTTCAACTAAAACACACCGATGAGCTTTAATTAAATTACTTCCTATCTGAAAAGTTAAATAGGGGAAAATTCGTGTTTTGTGTTAGTCCATAAAAGAAAATTATATCTAAATTCAATTTGGCCGACCAAATTCATTTTTTTAAACATTCGTTTTTGTTTATTTTTCAAAGTTAGCAGTCGGATTTCTCATGCTAAATTCACAACATAAAAATCACGCGCTCTTTTGACAGAATGGAAAGGGAAGAAAAGTTGTGCGTGATTTTTTTTTCAGAAAAAGGGCTTTCTAAAGACAAATTGAATTTGGCCGAGACAAATTCAACGAGGAAATATTCATTAACCTGAATAACACAATCTGGAAATTTTTCTTTCAACAAAATATTTTTGTAAATATTTATAATATAAGAATCATCATTTTCATTACAATCCATTTTTTCAGGTAACAGGTATTCTACTTCACAAATAATTTTTATTGAACCTGAAAATGTTTTTAAAATTGTCTGAAATAGAGCCTAATATATTTTGATCAACAATTAATATTGTCCAATCAGATGTTTGGAACAAAATCTAGCAATAGATTTTTTTCGGGTTCTAATATCTGAAAAATCACTCGACAACCCTCCTCCAAAATATAGTCTCTCTAGACCATCAACTTAAATAATTATCTTCCGTCACACTGTCCTCCTACTGCCCCCTCTCAGTCCGCCTTTTCCAAATAAAAAATTTAATTACCATCAGCTAAGAGAGAATTAAGCATATTTATATTTATATTCAATCTAATAGATTCACTCATATTCTTAAAATCCTCAGTAAATCTTAAAATTAAATTTAAAAAATTTAAATAAAAGAAAATATTCTTTATTGCCTTCCAATTTCTTTATTTATTCCACTAGTTTGTAAAGCATTAAAATAATAAGAAGCTCTAACTACACATTCATCTTCATTTTTCAATCCAACTCTAATTAGTGAAATATAAACATCTTCAAAAATAAATTTAAAAATAAAAATTTATATCCAAACATATTTAAATATATACAGCAACCCTCATTAAGTAAATGCTGAAATAATTACCCTGGGTAATTATTGTTTCAATCTCTCGCTGGAGGGGGTAATTATTAGAGAGGATGTGCTGGATTTAGGGTATATCTTAATCCAATTGAGGCGAAATTGTTTTAATTTTTGATATTGAATCTTAAAATGTTCCAATAATTAAATTTGAGTATTTCTTTAAATATTTTTAAAGTTTGAGTAAAATAACTAAGGGGTAATTATTTGAGAGAGGGTAATTATTTCAGCATTTACGGTACACCTTTAGGGCAGAAAAATATTGGTACTTTTAATATATTGTATCTTAAATATAGCTTAGACAACTAAACCAAAATTTAACCAAAATTAAAAAAAATTTAAAAACCGTATCTTAAATAGAGCTTATTTAATTTTAGGGGTACTTTATAAGTGTAATTTAAGAAAAAAGAATTTAAAAAATAATTTTAATTTCACCTCCAGGAGACACACCATGGTAACCATTAGGGTATATTCGTAGTTTCCAAATGGTAGAAGGCATTTTCGAACTGAAAAAGGCGCAACCTAAAATTGAGAAAAATATTTTTAATAAAAATTTTTGGTATAAGTTTTATTTCAAAATTTTTGGTCATAGCGAGCTAGTGTTGTAAAACAATAATGTTTGAGGTCAAGAGTTCGATACCGAGCGGGGAAATTATTTTTTATTTACTGAAAAACAAAAAACATATCTTTCTATCAATTTTATAGAAATGTTTAGACTCTCCACTTTTTTAAATAAAAATAATTAAATTGGTAATAGTTAAGATTACTGGTCCTTGGGAAAAAGTAAAGTGCTTTTTTGATATTTCTTATGCTTACAATTAGGTAATCAAATGTGCTGAGCAGGGGACTGCGGATCGCGTAAATTGCATGGGTTTTTTGCTTACGGACTGCAGATTGTGGCTGCGGATTTTTAAGATTTTTACGCAATTTTTCGTAATTTTACATTCGAAAGAGCTCGTTGAGCCAAGTCGAATGACACCAAAATAGGCGAAGACAAAATTATAGCCTGTAAAGATCACTGGTCCTTGGACACTCAACCAACTACTGGCAAACTTGAAAAATATCGACAGAGCAGGGGGACCAATAAATTCAAAGAAAAAAATTGACAAAATTTAAACAAAAACCTACTAGACTTATAATCTCCACATCTCGTAAGTTTTGTAAGTTTGTTGATATTATTTATTTTCCAAACAATTTTTGAATTAATAACTTCTATCTAAATATAAAAATAAAAAATTTGAATAATTTAAATTTACATCAGTTGTGTCAGCAAACATTATTAATTGAAAATGTTGAAATAATTAAATAATATTTTTGTGTATTTTCTTAAAATCTAAAAAAGAATATGTATAAATATTTAAGTAGATTAGAATTGAGAATTTTAAAAATAATTAGAATGGGAAGTGAAGCTGGAAAATACTTTTAAGGAACAAAGAAAACTAAAAAATCTCTTCCGAGCAAAAATCCATTTAGAATTTTTAATACATAGAAAAACTTGACTTTTTATTATTCTGAGTATATTCCTGGGCCCGAGTAACCCCGGGATTGAGGGGGCTTATACTTTGATGAGACGCATAAAAGCTCAAAAGCTCACGCATAAAAGCTCATTTCATCTAAATAATCATTTCATCTAAATAAATCATTTCATCTAAATAATCATTAACGCAAAATTTCGAGAATTTTGGAAATCCAAGAAGCTAGATCCAAGCCAAGAAGGCGGTCTACAAATTTATTTAGAGATTACTAGAATGATAGGGCAGACAATAATAAAATCTTTTAAATCTACAAAAAATTAAAGGAAAGTTAAAAGAAAAAATAATAGAAATATAAATTTGAAAAGAAAAAACAAAAGCCGATAATTCCTTTCTATTTCTATATTATCTATAAAATAAATATACTTACACTATGCCAAAAATTAAATATACAAATTTCAAACGAATTCAAAATTTAAAATGTCTACAAGAGGAAGGATTACAATTTTTGTAATCTGTTAAATTTATTTTTAGGAATTTCTAAATAAATTTAGGAATTTCTAATTAAAAAAACTTTAAAGTTGGTTGTGTGATTAATTCAATAGTCAATTGGATAATAAAGTGCTTATTTACTTTATTTTAGGTAATCTCTTTATTGAAGACATTTTATTTTGTACATTTTTTGTTTAAATATACATATACAGCAAACCTCATTAAAAGATACCCCTTTTAGGGCATAAAAAGATTGATACTCTTAATGTATTGTATCTTAAACATTAATCTTTAGGATTTTCAGATGGATAAGAATCCAGATTTTCTTCTATTTTTGCGCTTAGGCATTTTTGAGAATATAAGGTGCCAAAAGTATGGAAAATTAACCTTTTTTTCATTGCCGCATATGAAAATTTTGAGTTTTTAAATGTCAAAGAATTGATGCAATTTAAATTCCGAATTCATGAAAATTTTGTAAAAGTTAAAAAAACGGGCGCCGATCGCTGCCACCACTCCGATATACATATCTATTTTTCAATTTCATGAAACACCTTCCATCTAACACCTTCCCTATCAACTCAAATTTTGAGTGTTTTTTCTGCTATAAATTAATTATTTACTAACTCTTCTTTTTATTTAAAAATTCCCTCTATTTTCCAGTAAAAATAAAAAATTTTCAAGTTTTATTTTCCCAATTTTTGTCTTTTTATTTAAAAGAAGCATTGAAGAAGATTAATTTTATTGAAGCGTCGAAAGGTCAAAACTGCCGCCATTTCCTTTTTCCTTTTTTCTATTGTTTGTCACTTTTATAGTCAATTGCTTTTATCAAGCTCTTCATTTGTGGTAATAAAATAAAAAAGGAAAAACATGGAAATATAGCAAAAGCAAATAAAAAAGCCTTCCTCCCCCCCCCTTCCCCTTCCCCATTTTATTAGTAAAACTATCAAATTGCTCTTTTTATATTCCCTAAAGTAGTTTTTGGAGGGAAATTCCATTTTATATATTAGCAAAGGTTTAAACTAGAAAATACCACACAGAGGCTTTAAAAAATTAAATGTCAAATTAAAAGGACAAAGCGAAGAAGAGCTTGAAGACTCGATTCAATAGAAAACATTAAGGGTTGTTATAAGTTGAGGCTGTCCAGCCCTGAGATTTGGTGGGTGGGGTTGCGAGGTTTTCGAAATTAGACATTCGAAACAATTTTAAGGCTTTCTTTCTTTTCTACCGAATCGAACTTTCAAGTAATTCTAGTCAAATATGCGATATTTAACTCAATCCTTTTGGGGCCATTTAACAGCCCTAGAGGTAAAGAGCGGGTTCTAAGTATTTACTTAAGTATCTGCCAATAATAATCATTTATTTTTAAACCATCATTCCAAAATAAGGATTAATTAAATTTAAATTTGTTGAAGACATTTGGTTATTTTGTTTTTTATTATTTAGTTCTTTCCTCCCTTCATTTATTTTATTATTATTATTTTTTTGTGTTTTTTCTTCTTCAGAAAATTCATCTCCTCCTCCTCCTCTTCTCCCTCCTCCACCTTCACCACCTTTTATTGAAATTCTTTGTTTTTTGTTTTGATAACCAATATTATTTAAATTCCCTTCAATATCTTCATCTTCCTCATCTTCTTCATCAACTACTTTTTCCAAATGAGCAGCTGCTTCTATACTCTTTTTATGCATCCCTTTTTGAAAAAATAATTTTTTTTAATTTATTTTTGAATTAGTTGACATCATTTTAGATGTCGATATTGGGCTGCAAAAGAATATTATTTTATAATGAAGATATTAAATAGAAGTGTTGAAAAAGTGAGTAAAATGCCTAATTAGGTTTCAGAATTAAAAAAAATTTCTTTTCCGGAACAGATCTTCCTGTTAAAAATCCGGGGAATCCGGACAACCATATCCGGAAAATCCGGTCCGGGTTTCTATTAAATAGAGGTATCATCGGGTAATTTCCCTCACCCAGTGGTCAGTTTTATTTTAAAAGAAAGTATTTTATTGTGTTTTGTGTGTATTTTTACCTAATAACCAAGGTGCAACAGATCCATCAGGATCGTTTTGACACTTTGTTATTGTTTCCGGAAGAGGTAGTTGATGTCTAACCATTGCACCATACAAGCCGTATCTTTAATTGGGAGGATTTAAAAAATCCAAAAATATTTACTCTGCCATTGTTGTACACGGCCCCCAAGTTTTATCAATCTTTCGACGTTTTGCTCTTCTATTTTGAAACCATACCTGTTTTTAGAGGATTAAATAGCAAATTTAAAATATTAATTTAACTTGTATTCTGTCTTCGGAAAGTTTTGTTCTTTGAGAAAGTTCTTCCCTCATCGGAACATTTGGATAACGATGAACGGCGAAAAGACTTTCCAATTCAACTTAAAAAAGATTTTTTATATCTGACTTCGTTATATGTATGGTCCTGAATTCTGATAATGAGGTTATATCTTGCAAAGAGGGTATTGCTTAAGCAGCCCCCTCCCACCCAGATATCAACTAAATTTTAGAAAACTTAAATTGAGGTTGTTTATCTACATTATTAGGTGGGGATCTCACTTTTGCGACACTCTCCACATTAAAAACATTTTTTCTTCTCAAAAGGTGATATTTAAATAGGGGGAAGTTGACCCGAAATTTAACAACATTTTTCTCTGCAAATAGGTGTCGTTTAAATAAAATCTAATCATTGTGTGCCTAACTGTATCTACATAAATTAATTTTATTTTAAATTCTGATCGCTGTTTTTAAATACTTTTAATTTTAGATGTTATTTTTAAAACAATCTTTAAATATCTAAGGATATTTCTACTAAATTCGACAACATTTCTCTAAATATTCCCTTTACTATTCCTCAATATCTTTCTTACTTACATATTTGTTCTTGAGAGAAAATTGTACGGTGCCTTCTCTTCCTTTTCTTTTTAACACAAATTCCCTGTGTTTCATGTAAATTATTTGTTGTTAATTTATTAATGTGTTTTTTAACATCATTTGATGATTTTGAATATTTTTGTTGTGTTCTACTTCCAAAGAAAATATTTTGGGTTGTTGAGGTTGTGGTTGTTGATAATTGATTTGATCCAAAACAAGCAATATTATCCTCGTTGTTATAAATTGATTGTTGTTGGGGAGGGTAAAAACTTCGTAAAAATGGAATTCCGTTTCCATCTGTTAAATTTATTTTCTAGTTTTTATTTGTTTAGTTTCTAAAAACAAATGGGCGTTTAACTTTCAACTTTCGAAATTTTCGTTTTCGATTATACAGTGCTGGTCAAAAGTATAGCCGCACCTGAAAAAACGGTGTAACTCCGGACAGAGTTAGCCAATTGTTTTCAAATTTCGCAAAAAAATATTAGATTTAATTAGAAACATGATAACATTAAAAGTTTTTGAAATTATTCGAAGGAATTCAAAAAAAATCAAAATTTTCAAAAAATGCCAGAATTTTTACTGGTCAAAAGTATAGCCGCACCTTGGATTTTCATGTTTCTAATTTTAGGAAAAATCTACAAAAATTTCACATAACATATCTATCGATACTAAGAGAAAATAAAAAAGAACTAGGCCCATATCTCGTTTCAACTTCGAGATCTCGATACCCTGAAAATCAACGTAAATCAGGGGTAAGGCTCTTTAAAAAATATTTTCGACCCCTTATGGATAATTTTAAAATTTTATTTTAGGCTTATCTGAAAGCCCTTGAAATTTGCTACATGGTACCAGAAATACTATTTTTCAGAAAAAATATTTCTGTTGGTTAATAAGAGTTAAATTTCTATGTCACCAAAAAACGCCTAAATGCCCCATAAAATGTCCTTTCAAGTCACTTCGGAAATTTAACTGGCTGTATCTCTAATTGGAATTTTTTCTGAAAAATAGTATTTCTGGTACCATGTAGCAAATTTCAAGGGCTTTCAGATAAGCCTAAAATAAAATTTTAAAATTATCCATAAGGGGTCGAAAATATTTTTTAAAGAGCCTTACCCCTGATTTACGTTGATTTTCAGGGTATCGAGATCTCGAAGTTGAAACGAGATATGGGCCTAGTTCTTTTTTATTTTCTCTTAGTATCGATAGATATGTTATGTGAAATTTTTGTAGATTTTTCCTAAAATTAGAAACATGAAAATCCAAGGTGCGGCTATACTTTTGACCAGTAAAAATTCTGGCATTTTTTGAAAATTTTGATTTTTTTTGAATTCCTTCGAATAATTTCAAAAACTTTTAATGTTATCATGTTTCTAATTAAATCTAATATTTTTTTGCGAAATTTGAAAACAATTGGCTAACTCTGTCCGGAGTTACACCGTTTTTTCAGGTGCGGCTATACTTTTGACCAGCACTGTATAACTAAACTCAGTTTTATGTGCCCCTCAATTTAGAATTTGTTTTTTAAAATACAGTTGAATCACTCATGACGACACTCCTATAGCAATATATTTTTCGTCGTAAGAAGGAGGGAGTGACGTTATAGAGGGAGATAAATTAATCAAAATAAAATTTTTTTAAAGAAATTACAGTTTTCCTCTCCCCCAACATTTCCGCCACCTCCTCCCCCACCAAATAACAAACATCCAGCAGCATAATCTACAGCCCCATTAAATTCCTGCATTCCAGGCATTAATTCTAACCCTTGAAAAAGGGCGTTATTTTGTTGTTGGTCAAGAAAAGCTGATGATTGGCAATAAAGAGTTGATGAAGTTGTTGAGGGAAAGGGAAGAAAACAGCTACTATTAGTAGTTGCTGATGTTGTTGTTGATGAGGAGGAGGAATTTTGGATTTGATTGGTATTGAGTGGCTTAATTAAATAGTCAAAACTTATTTATAGATAATCTTAAAATTGAGTAAGTATACCTTTACTTAAGTATTTCCTCTAATAGAACGACATGTCGTTTTATTTTTCCTAGACTGTCGTTCTAATAGGGGGTGTCTTTCAAATAGAGGCTGTCGTTCTATTAGAGGAAATACGGTATATACTTTTCTAAACTGTTTAGTCACTAGTTGGGGGAGTTTACCCTCATTATTATTATACCCCTTATTTAAATACATCCAACTTAAGATATCCCCCCCCCCCCCCCCTTCCCCCTCATGATGAGATTTTCTTTTCATTACTGGGTATTTGTATAAAAATGTGATCTGTCTATAAAAAGATAAATAAAATAAAAATTTACGTCACAATTTGTCGCAACCAAGCCTAACAATTCATGTATGGCAAAAGGAGTACGGGCAGCAGCATAGCCATTAAGCATGAATTGCTGAGCTGCTACCATTGCTGCATCGTTTTGCTGCTTTGAATTGTTTAAATTAAATTCTGAATTCTGATATTTAAAGAAATAAATATAAAAAACCATTAATTTATTAAAACCTCCGGAATGCTTTCCGGAATTTAACTACTAATTTATTCCAACTTTTCCAAGTTTAGAGAATTACTATAAAAACATATATTTAAATAATAATTACATTATTAGCTTCAACTTCTGTTTGTTGCTCCTCTTGTCGGCCAACAATCAAAGATGAGGAATTTGTTGTTTCTCTGTTTATGTTTTGTGAAGTAAAGTGAAATCTGTTATTTGTTAACATTTTTGAAAAATTTTTTTTTCAGAAAAACAAATTTAATTTCCTTTCAAGTAAATATTTTTTTGTAAATATTTTTGAGGTTTTGAGGGGGTAATTTAATTTTAAGGGGAATGATTGAAAAAAATATTCTTTTAATTATCTTAAAAATTAAAAACTTTTTGGTTAACTTTAATTAATTAGATTGGCACTTATTTGGATATTAAAACCTCCTCCTTTTTTTGATTAAAAAAAGGATTAAAATGGTCAAAGAAAGATACTAAGAAGAGGGTTTATGCAGGGGACAGATTTTTATTAAAAATTCTTAATTATTTAAGTTGTCATTTAGCCGATTAATAATCACCTCTAATAATAAAAATAAAAATTTATACATAACAGAATTACAGTACAAAAAAGGAAGAAATAAATTAACAAAAAAATTTAATAAAGCTACTACATATTTATCCTTAAATGGACACAAGTAAATTGGCAAGAAAATATATACATAAATAAATACTAACTAAATTCATTGTTCTTTTCCTCGATACAGTAAAAAAAGGGAGGGACTTGTGTAAAAAGAAAAACAGGCCTGAAAATTGAGGCAATTGAGGAAAAAAGAGAGGTCGTCAAAACAAAAATGTTTTAGAAAATTAGCTAAATTTGGAAAAAAAATATATAATTTTTTTTGACTTTGCGGTAATTTGGAGGAGAGACCGGACATTTTTTAAAGAAAATTGTTTGGGAAATTTAATTGTATAACGGTTAAAAATAATTATTTTTTAAAATAAATTAGTTAAATTACATATTTAATTCATCAGAAAATATATAATTAAATTTTTAATTAAATATGTATATCTAAAATTATTCAAATATTTATATACTTTATTTTCGCTAAAATTATTAAAATTGAATCTCTCACGGTTGACACTAGTTACGGATCGGTACTTTTCAGTACTATCGGTACCATTGAGAGTAGTGTTCGGCAATGGTACCGATAGTACCGAAAAGTACAGATACGTTACTAGTGTCAACCGTGCCAAACAGGGGTGAGCGCATTGCGTTTTGCGTTTTTTGAGATTGTCTCTTGCGCTCACCCCTGGTGCCGAAGACTATTTGAGACTCCTCTGGCCACACTGTATTATGCCAGAGATTCCATTTTATAGAACATTTTCTCTGATATGTGCTCCATTCACAATGGTTATAGGCTTGAAAGAACATGTTTATTGTTAGTACATACTTGTAGGAAGTAACCATATATCGTTTGTATGTCAGATATATATGATAAGTACAAAATCCAGTTATCAAACACACGTTCAATATTTTTTAAATTAAAATAATTATTTTACATTATTTTTGAAATACATATTTATGAAGAAAAATTTTTCGAGAATGAAATAATGCCTCCTCACTCTAAAATAATGCCCCTCCTCCCACCACCCCTCTCTAAAAATAAAATTATATTTAATATCCACATACATAGCTTTATTAAGAATCCTGTAAATAATTAATATTTAATTTTTGTCATCATTTTCCTCTTCTTTTTTGCTGTGATTAGATCAAATTAATTTTTGTATTAAGAGGGGTGGAGGGAGGAGGGGAAGAAAGAGGAAGAGGAGGTAAATTTAGTGGGAGAAAACAAAATGGCCAAAATAAATTCCCGTCCACGCAATCATTTCTCTAAAAAATGCAACCTAATATTCTTCTTCTTTTCTTTTTCCCCTTAACCCCAACCTCCTAATCTGAAACCTACAACAAAATTAAATCGAAAAAAAGAACAATGGGAGAAAGCGAGAAATTGATGAAATAACCAAAAAAAGAATATTTTATTTTTAATTAATTATAAATAAATGTTTTTAGGTTATGAAGAAGATTTTAAAAGAATCCAAGTTATTTATTCGGGAAAGATGTTGAGAAAAATTTGAAAATATTTTGGACAAAAACTTGACCCCAACAAGGGGTAATTAATGCTGTGCCCAACAAAAAGGAATTTTGTCAAAGGAAAACTTTTAGGCGCGGTATTTTGAGCGGTGGTACTTTACTATTTTTGTGAGCATAATTAAAAAAAATTTAAATTATTGGTTATTCAAGTTGATTTTGGTTGTAAAATTATTTTTTTTAAAAGCGTTTACTTCCCAAATCATTCACTCGCCCAATTCACCACTACCTACACGGCACCCTTTGTATATCAATATTTTACCTATTGTGATTTAACAAAATTTAATTTAAAAAACATTTAAATTTTGTATTGACCTCGTCTTACTATTTTTAATTTTTCCCTTCTTTTCTACATAATTTTTCAATTCCTTATTGTCATTCCAAATAATGGAGAAACCAATTGCGCATGCCGTTGCATTTATTAAGAGGAAAATAATAATATAATGAAAGACATATCCACAATATAATAAAATAAAATTGTTGACCTTTAAGCTCTCTCGAGGACAAGAGAAGAAGATTAAAAATAAGGAAACAATAAAAAAATTTTAAAATAAAATGAAGTAAATAAAATTGAATATTTTTATATTTTAATTGTTAATTAATTGACTGTGAAAAATAAATTTACGAGCAAAGCTGTTTTAAAATTTCGATTTTCGAATTTTCGAGAAAATTTGATTTTTTGGCTTCAAAATTATCAAAATTTTTGTCTGCAGCGTTGAGAAAGGAAGGAACTTTGATTGTAAAAGTTCGAGTAAAAGTTCCAATGGAGATTTACATGACAAAAATCTGCAAATTATTTAACAATTTTTTAATTTTCCTTTCGATCTCGAAATTTTTGTTTCGATATTTTTGATTTTTTTCGATTTACAAAGATTTTTTAGTTTCGAAACAGCTATGTCGACGAGATACGCCAAAAATATCAAAATCGATTATTTTCGACAATTTTTTACAATTTTGAAATTGTAGCCTAGCGGTAAAGTAAATAAATATACTCGCCTATGTAAAGTTTTTAGAGCT
Organism: Meloidogyne incognita; assembly: GCA_036172945.1. Taxonomy (NCBI): domain Eukaryota; kingdom Metazoa; phylum Nematoda; class Chromadorea; order Rhabditida; family Meloidogynidae; genus Meloidogyne; species Meloidogyne incognita. The sequence goes on from JARQAC010000002.1 coordinate 5,246,666, forward strand.
GCCCTTGAAAACTTAGAACGGCCGGCCGCTCAAGTAGAAAAATATGTTATTCCATTTCGTAAGCAAAATGAAAAATTTTCTCGGGTTGGACGAAATACAAATTGAACATTTTTATAAAATTTAAATTTTTATTTGACACAAAATTTCTTCGGTTAAGGACGATTCAGTATCCGCAGATTCAGTATATGGCCATAACTTTCCTGATATTCGACCGATTTGAATAATTCTCATATCATTCGAAAGGTCTCGAGATTCGACATCTTTTTCATAATTGGCCCGATCTGATCTGATGATCACAAAAAAACTTACAGCGTGAAAACCGATTTTTTATGCCTGTGACGTCATTTATCAGTGATAACTTTTTGTAGAGTGATCAGATCAGGTCAGTCCAATTATGAAAAAGATGCAGCACCCCGAGACGTCTCAAATCATATATAATAATTCCTACAATATTGATCGAGCAAAAAGTTATGGCCAAAAAGCCCAAATACTGAATCGGCCAATACTGAATCGGCGGTACTGAATCGTCCCCTACCCAAATTTCTTGGACAGTTACTTTTTTTTTTGTTTAATTTTTAAAGTTTTTATTTTAAAATTTCTTTTTATTTAGTAAATGGAAACAAAAAAAGAAGTAGCATTCTCTTTAGATTCAGAATTTGCCCAAGAATTTATTCAAGAAAATCCAGATTTTGTTAATATTGTTTGCTCCTTGGCTACAAATCAAACATATTTAGAATTATTTAGTCAATTAATTTTGGAAGTAAATAAATTAATTGAATTAAATAGGAATAAACAAGAAGAAATTAAATTGTGTCGGTTTGGGGATTTGGAATTAAATGAAAAAATAACGAGAAAGAGAATGAATTTGCCTTCTTGCTGCTATCCTTATTTTAAAGATTTTAATGGAATGGTTTGTCTTTTGTAATTAATTTGTAATTATAATACAGTCATAGAGTTTGAATTCTCTCATTTTAAATATACCTTAATAATTAGGATTTTGTGGGGGGGGGGGGGGGGGGGGGGTTTGGAAACTAACTAGAGTTGCCGTTTTCGAATCGGGCCTCATTTTTATTGTGACGGACCGGTCGAGTTTTTTCGATCTTTCAAACCGGGCCGGCAACCCTAATCCTAACCAGCCCGAAGAAATAAACCGAAAAACTTTGGTTCTGTTTCGAACGAAAAAACCCCCCCCCCCCCCCCCCAAGTTTATTCCCCCTCAATTTTAAATGCCCTCATTCTCATCTACAACTTTTTTTCATTTCCAAGGTTTATATTCAAGTTTCTGAATGTATTTCCCTTGATGCGTCTTCCCTAATTGTTTCTTATTAAGGCACTGCCCCTTGTTGAATTTTCATATAAACCCCAGGGGACATATAAACCTCTAACTTTCAACTTTCCCTTTGTCCTTATTTTCTGCCTTACAATTTTTTTGTTTTAACATATCCCTAAATTTCTCTTAAATTTTTATTTTTATTTTAGTCTGCTGGTCTAAATGCCGAAGCTTTAGCAATTAAAGAACTTTCTGTTGATCCATTAATGGAGGAAGGGCGGCGATGTATTTTTTTCAATTTCAAAAAAAATTATTTTTTTTTAATTTTCAGGGAATTATTATGAAATTAATTTGTTACGTATTTCTGTCTGTTCTTCACTTAAAGATGGAAAAATTGGAATTATTAATTTAGGGTTTTTTTTAATTTTTTAAATTAAAAAATAATTTTTTAAAGAAAAGAAATTGTTATAAATAAATTAAATGCTGCGGGTGTTGAAATAACTATAAGACAAAAACAGAAATGGATTGGTGAAATTGAACGTGCAAACAAACAAATTGCCAGAATTCGGTTTATTTTTCAGTTTATTTTCTTTATGGGTTTTATTTTTTATTTTATTTTTTTATTTTTTTCTTTATTTTTTTTCTTGTTCCAAAAGAAATTAAATTGGGATATTTTGCCAAATTACAAATTTTAGAATTTTATGGGGCATAAGGAAAAAATGGTGACATTTTGTCCCAAGTTGTTGCAACTTCGCAGCGGGTAATTGACAGACAGGCTATTATTTTTAAGCAATAACCCTACAATGATTTACATTAAACTATTTATAAATAATTTTTAATTATTTTTGCAGTGCCCAGCCAATAAATACTTTTCTTCAAAAAAATTTTGATTATTCTACTGTCGATTGGGCTAGAATCTCTGCTAGTGATGTAAAAACAAAAATTAATTTTCAAAAAAAAATACTTTTTTTTTCTTTTAAAGTTTAAAGGACTTCGTTCAATTTCCCAACTTCGCCAAAAATGGGATAACCAATTATGTCCAAATTTAAGCAAAACAAAATGGACACAAGAAGAAGATAAACAATTAATTGATTTGTCCAAAAAATTTTCTAATTGGAATTTTATATCTGAAAATATGGGAAATTCTCGATCGGCATTTCAATGCTTTCAACGATTTATTTATTTGAAACAAAATGGTGGAGAGCCAAAGTTTTTATTTTTTAATTTAAAATAGTATGCATAGTGTAAACCAGTCCAAAAAATTAGTGGGGGGGGGGGACAGAGGGATCATTATCGGCGCCGAATTCCCCCCTACCCCCTGGTTACGGCCTGGTGTAATCTTCCTACATATAGCGATTCCTCTCTTCCTCTTCACCTTTTTTCGTTCGCTCAAATTTAGTCCCAGGATTCGAAAACAGACCGGATGTCTGAAATTTTAGTTTCGGATATTGGATCTGGATATCCGGGGGATACGCCAATCCTAGTTACGAGAGGACTCCTCTTCCTCTGTCATTTTCCTTCTTACGTAAATAAAATTAAGTGCCCGAGAGGTGTCGTTATATAAAGATTCCACGGGGTTTGATAATAAATAGTTAAAATTTTTAAATTTATTTTAGTCTTTGGAAGCCTAAAGAAGATAGAAAGTTGCTTAAATTAATTAAGTTGCATAGACTTGGAGATGAAATTCTTTGGGCTAAAAGTTTGTTTTTGTTTTAATTTGATGTTTTTCCCTTATACACTCAAACCTCATACCCCAAATAGGAGATAAACCTCAATTTAAGATACTTTTAAATGTGTGTATAAGCGATACCCTCTATTTAATATACAGGGTGTTTCAGCTGAAAAGCGCTATTTGAAACATCAATAACTTTTTACTGCATGGATAGATTTTAATGATATTTGGTATTTTATTTCTATATTTTATGGCATTTTTTTTGACATAAAAATTATGTCGAAATTCGAACCCTAACCCGAGATAATTTCGTACTCTACCGTTCTGTTTTTCCCTTTTTCCCCACATGCATTCTTACTTCCCTTTATTTGTTGCGAGTGGAGATAGACACTAGAGTAAACAATAGGCGATAGACACTACAACTTGAAGAAAAGTGGGCGGGGCCTCTTCTCTTCGCCGCTCGCAGGAAAATAAATGAAGTAAGATAGCGCGCACTGAAAAAAGAAAGAAAAGAGAACGGTTGAGTACGGATTTGAAATACAGGGTTAGGGTTCGAATTTCGACATAATTTTTATGTCAAAAAAAATGCCATAAAATATAGATATAAAATACCAAATATCATTAAAATCTATCCATGCAGTAAAAAGTTATTGATGTTTCAAATAGCGCTTTTCAGCTGAAACACCCTGTACTTTCATCATAAGGTATAAATCTTCATATGTTCAAGTCCTACCGTATTTTATTCTTTTTTCAATTTTTTAGTTGCTGGTTACATGCCTGGTAGAACTAAAATGAGTTGTGAATATCGTTATTCACGTACTTTAGCTGAAGAAATACATAGAGGTCGTTGGACTGAAATTGAAGATTTTGTTTGTTTCTTTTCTTTAAATTTTAATATTTAAAAAATTAAATTTAAGAAACTTTTGGAGGCTGTTGATAAATATGGAGCTAGAAATTGGATTAAGGTTTCTGAATGCGTTCAGGGTCGATCAGCTCTTCAATGTAGAAATAGGTTTTAAATTTAATTAAAAATGTTTTCCTTAAATGCTGTCCAAGCCCAAGGCCTTTAAATTCCTCTACCCTGAAATGTAAAAAAACACTGTCAAGTAGGATGTCACGGGTTACTCTGAAAGCTTTAACTTTTTCGACCCGACTTTTACATCAACTTTTGACATCCCTGCTGCCAGGTCTTTTAAACTTTAATGGCAAGTCACATCGAATTAGTATTTACCACAAACCTGAATTAGACACCACTTTATCACTTTAATTTAAAGGTGGGTACATGTACTCGATCCTAAACGCCGTGACCGGCCATGGACATTGGAAGAGCATATAAGATTGTTTTATTTTATTCGTCTTTTTGGCCGTGATAAATGTGCTAAAATTGCAAAATTTCTGCCCGGAAGGAATAATATGGATGTTCATATGCGGATTAGATTTTTGATTAAATTACATATTGAGGTTTCTATTTTTTTTATTTTTTTTTAAAAACAGAAACTCGTTATAAGATTCATCCTTGAGCTAAATATCATACCTTATAATGAGGTAGAATTGTTGCTCTTAGATAGCACCTCCACCCAATGTCCAATTAAATTTTAAAAACCGTTCCTTAAATAGAGGTTTATTTAATATTGGGTGTACCTCAAATAGAGGAATATCTTAAAATAAGGTTCGACTTTTAGAAAAATTCTGAAGAAAAATCTCCTGTTTTTCGTCATTTTGCCTACAATTATATTCATTATAAAACCCGTCGTAAAACTATTATGGATAACTTTGGCAAATATTTGAAGATTAAACAGAATGACAAAAAGACATTCATGGAAAAAAGACTTGGATTTGGTTCATTTATAGGTTTGAATTTTTGGAGCGAAGAATTTTTTATTTTTTTTTTTAGAAAATAATATTAAAAAGTCACAATCTTCTGAACAAGTTAATGAATGGAGTGTTATTGGATCTGGTAGATGGACTAGACTTCAACAGAGAAATCCGAATGAGCAGGATCACGAGGAAAGAAAAAAGGAACTTGAACTGCTTCCAGATGACCAACGTGCAGAGGTTCTTTTTAATTTTTAATAAAATCAGACAATGTAAGCCTATAAAAATATGGAATACATACAACAAATGAATATGGACAAAATATATCATTCGAAAGAGCTCGTTGAGCTAGGTCAAACGACACCAAAATCTCTTGATTTAATCATTCTGAACAAATTTTTTTTGTGCTGATACCTAGGGGGTAGGTCCATTTCAAAGCTGAAAATAGGTAAAAAGGGCTAGGTTTATGTTTTTTGCCTATTTTGAGCTGCTGTGCTGTCTGTATTTACAATTACAAAAATAATATTTAAAAGGTATTTTTATGGTTGGAAAAGTCTGATGCTAGATTAGAAGCTGAACAAGAATGTGAAAAACAAATACCTGAAGATCCTGAACTTGCTGTAAAATTTTATGAAAAAATGTTTACTAAAGAGAGAATTGAAGAATTATTTAAATTAATTGAAGAATTAATTCCGCCAAAACAAAAGTTTTTTTTTTAAAATTTATTTATAATTTCATTTCTTTTTTTAAAGGGATATTACTTATTTTGAAAATCAGCAAAATCGTTGTAAGAGTGTTGGCCGGTCTAAAAGTCTTGTTTCTCGTTGCAAAAGTGTCGGGGCTATAAAACTGGAGTCCGGAAAAAATGAAGAAGAAGATGAGGATAAAGAAGAAAGTTCGGCAAAAAACAAGAGAAATAATAAAAATAAGAAGGAAATAGTGAAGAAAGAAAAGAAGAGAAATATTATTGGAAGAATTAATGAAAAAAAGAAGATTAAATCAACGAAGAATACTAAAAAAGAAGAAAATATAAATAAAAATTTAATTGAATTAGAAGAAGAGGAAAAGGAAAATAAAAAAATAAAAAAAGAAATAATCTTAGTTGGAAACAATCAAAGAAAAGCAAAAGTTAAGGCAAAAGAACGTATTGAAAATGATACTAAAGTTTTAAATAAAACAAAGTCTTTAATTAATATTGGAGGAAAGAGACGCAAACTTGAATGGTAAGCTTGAAAAAAAAAGAAGAAGATTAGTATTTACTTTATTTGGATCTTTTTATAATTATTCTGATTAGTTATATTTATTTATTTAATATATTCTGATTCTCTTATTCCGGTTATATTTTTTATAGTTATTCTGGTTATATTAAATATTTGTCCTGATACTCTATATCTCAGTGTGTTAAGAAATTATAAATCCACCTAATTTTTTCAGTCTTTCAAGGTTCCCATTGACCAATTAATCTGAAATTTTTATAGGACATTTATATTAGAAATATCTAAAAAAATCTAAAAAAATCTTTACCCAATCGGTTTTTATGGAGTTTTTTCCTTAAAAATGGGTGTTAAGAAATAAATTATAAGTAACTCCATTTGAAAAATTTTTGATTTTCATATTTGACATTGTTGTTAACTCGTTTCCCAGAACAGATTCTCCACAAAGTAGAAAAGGATTAAATTTGAAATGCTAATAATGAGCATTTTTAGGGCATTTTGTTGTATTTGAATTTTCTAATTTTCATCTCCGGTAGAAAATTCTTACATATTTGAACTCAGTTCGGCGAGACGAATCGAATGGTATTTTGAGTTCCGATCTCGGTGGACCTATACTTATAGTACAGCCCTTATATAATTTCCTATAAAAATTTCAGATTAATTTTTAAATGGGAACCTTGAAAGACTGAAAAGAACAGGTGGAGTTATAATTTCTTAGCACACTGTATCAGGGATGGGTGGGTCGAGTTTCGGATCGGATTTTAAAAATTTTTCTTCAGACCGAGTTTTGGGTTCAAAAAAGACCGGGTTTCGGTTCTCGGGTTTCGGATAACCCGGCCTATCCCTGATATCTATTGTATTTTATGTTTTTTGTTGTATTTTCTTTTTATTCTGCTTTCCGGAAAATATTTATTTTATCTCTTTTATTTTCTATTCCGGAAATTACTTTGTGTTTCTGCTTTAAAAATGTTTCCGGAAAAACGTTTTTATGTTTTTTTGTGGTTGGTTCGGTGTATCATATTTAAATTATTGTATTTATAAATATTGGATTTTTTTAAATTTTTTTTGTTTGGAATGAATTAATAATTTAATTCTTAAAATTACCTACTAAATGTATTTACATATTTTTAATCAACTAATTTTTATCTATTTTTATTTTAGCAATCCAAATTGAGTACTTTGGTGTTTCCGCTGGGCGAACACCATCCAAACCGTCATATAATGCTGACCTGCTTATTTATACGTGTACTTTATACGTATTCTATTTGCGTGTATTTAATTACGTTATGATAGAAATTGCTTCTTAATATTGATTTATATAAATCGAAAGAAAATTATTTCCAGCTTTATTTTATCCTTAGTAGCTGAGAAAATAAATAATTTTAAAATAACTTTTCAGTCTACTCAATTCTGTTAATTTTTCAAATAAATGGGAATTTTATTAAATTTAATGGTTAATGTTTAAACCAGGGTTTCGATCTCGAATTTTTAAAAATCCGCAAAATTGATCGAAAAAATCCGCATTTTATATCAAAAATCCGCAAAAAATTATTAAACCCAAAAATTTAATTAAAATCACTTTATGCATGGTATTTTTCGTCTTCTACAATTGAATTAAGCAATTTTTTTATTACTAATGATCATCTTATGAAAATCTAACAACTATCTGAAAAATCACACTTGCATTTTTGTCGCGGAAGATGTCGCAAATTTTTATTTCTTAATTTTCAGCGCCGCAGGCGAAAATTTTGAGGATTTTTGAGGTCTTTGCGGAAAAATAATGACATTTTATGCTAAAAACCACAAGAAAATATAAAAAATCCTCATAATCTTCAAAAGACCACAAAAATCCGCAAATCCGCATTTTTAAAAATAATCCTCATCGCCCTATCAAAAAACCACAAAATGAGGAAAAATCCGCAGATATCGAAACCCTGGTTTAAACAGTGTTTATCTCACTCCGTTATTGACAAAAATTAATTTTGTCTGAAATATTTTATAGTTTGAGTGAAACTTCGATTAAGCTTAATAACTATAATTTAAATTGAAACAATATGGCTATGGTTTAAATTTTAATATTTTCTAACTCAATGAAATCAGACTAAAAACTTAAAAGTTATGACCATTTATTTTAATCTCTTGCACCAGACAAAAAGACTACCCAACGAGCGTTAATCTTCATTTTTTGGGACTGGATCCCCGCATCTAAAAATAAGCGGGAGTCCGTCCCCCACCAATCTAATGATTTTCATATAACTTCCCTTATGTTGAATAATTATTTTCTTTTTACATTTATTTTTCTAATTTTTTAAACATTTTTCAGGTCAATGTATTTAATTTCTATTTTTCTTCTTTATTTTTATATTTTTCAAAATTTTGTAAATTCTGATTTATTTACTTCTTCTGTGGACCTTCAACAATTAACTTATGCAGAAAAGGATATTCCTAAATTAATTACTAATTATATACAACTTGAGACTGAACGTTTAGAGCATTTAAAAAGGTTTATTTTAATTAAAAAAATTTTTTTTTAATTTTGTGACTTGTATGGAAGGGCTGGGCTTTTTTGTGAACTTTTTCTCTAATAAGGATTTTTGGCAATTTAATAGAATTTTTAAATGTTAAATTTATTTCTGATTTCTTGAAGGACAAGTACCTCACAGTTATTTGGCCGGGAGTCCGCAAATTCTGTCCGCAAGTCATATACTATGTACTATCTAGAGCAACAGGGAAAAAGTCGCGAAATCCTTCCCGGCTTCTCTTTACAATTATAAAAATATTTTTTGAAATTTAAATTTTTCAATTTTAAAGCATCGCTGAAAAATATCAACAAAACAACGAGGAAATGCAAACAAATTTATTAAGCGTCTCAAACCCAATTAATGCTTTCAGGTTGATTAAAAAATTAGCACAAACATGGAAAGATTTGCAAGCTGAAATGCGTTCAGATATTGCTGGAAGTTATTTACAGAATATTTCAATTCAGAAAGGTTCTAGATTTCCGACAGATGTTTGTCTTTTTGATAAATTTTCGATGAAAATGTGTTTAATTTAAGGAAGATTTGAATGGGGCAGCTGTTGGATTGCTTCGATTACAGGACACTTATCGTCTTGATACTGGAGATTTGGCTAATGGAGTTGTTAAAAATGTTAAAATTGGAAATGGAATGAGTGGTTGGGAATTAATTTTTTTATTTTTGAAATTTTTAATTTTTGGATATACCGCCCCCCCCCCTCCCTAGTTTGAGTAGCAGTTCTTCTTTCCTTCATTTTTGGTTATATACTTGGCCAAGCAATAACATTAATTTTTTTAAGTGCATTTCACGTTTGAGGAAAATATATGACGGGCATGATGAAGTAAGGAATAACTGATACTCAAACTAGGAGGGGGCGGCATATCCAGAAAGTACCTTCTAATGATACCCAGTTTATACTTTTTTGCTCTCAAAAGTTTGCAAGTATATCTTTGCGAGTTCCTTTGGAGAAAAGATGCAAAATGCCGATGGGTTGATGTCAAAACATTTTTCTTTTTTTAATAAATGTCATGACTCGCGGACAGACTTGCGGACTTTTGGGAACATGAAAAGACGTTAATTAATTTCCTTTTAGTTACTGGCTACGACCCTGTTTTTTATATTTAAATTTATTTTTCATAAACTATCTTTTAAAATCCCTTTAAATTAAAAAGTAAATTTTTAGCTTTTGATTGTTTTGAAATTGGCCGAATTGCTTACAACGAAGAGGTTTTTTTAATTTAAATATTTTTAATTTAATTTCTTCAATATAAAGGATTATTTTCATTCTCTTTTATGGATGCAAGAAGCTTTGGATAGAGTAAAACGTGAAATGCCTCCTTCAATTGCTGAATCTGAAATTCTTGGTTTTTTTAAATTTTTTTTGAATCTTTGCTTATTTTTAGAATATTTGGCTTTTGCTCTTTTCAAACAAGGAAATATAAAGCATGCATTGATTACAACTGACAGACTTTATGAAATTGGTTTTTTTGAATTTTTTAGAATTTATTTAAATATAATTTTATAGCTCCTTCTCACCCACGAGCTAAAGGAAATATAAAATGGTTTGTGATTAAATTTGTATTTTGTGAACAAAGTATTTCTATCAGGGACGTCACAGGTTATATACAACCCTAACTTTTTTCAGCCTGTGACATCCACGATCTCTATTTTCCTAAATTTTTTGATTTTATGCCTTCTAATTAACTTTTAAAAAATTTTTATTTAAAAAAAATTTTTATTTAAAATTTTTTAAAAAAGGTATGAAGACCAAATGAAAGCTGATGGAATAAAACCAATAGATATGCGACGTAATATTCCCCCAATTGTGAATCCGAGAGCTGGCGATTCTTTGGGCAATTCTGAAAGAGATATTTACGAGGCCCTTTGTCGAGATGAAGTTCCTGTGGTTTGTTTTTTTAATTTTTTAAAAGAAATTTTTTGGCCAGATTCTTTTAAATAATATTTCCATTTTATTTTTTTATTTCACATTTTAAACTTGGGATCGGAATTTTTAAAAAGGGCTTGCACTCCAGGCTTGGACTCCTTGTTTGATTTATGAACCAGGGCCGGCCCACAGGCGAAAATTTTTGAGAATTTTGCAGAGCCGTAGGCCATAAAAATTCTACTCACTGGCACCGGGCCTGATACTAGTAGTCTAGAAGAAACCCAGGAGACTTGAGAGAGTCTGGGTCTGTATTCTGTTCCCACCTTGTCTTAGCCAATCTCACTCTTTTTATCTTTTTAGAGTCAAAAACAAACATCAAAACTTTATTGTTATTACAAAAAGGATAGGCCTTTTCTCCTTTTGGCCCCTTTTAAAGTTGAAATTATGCGTTTCAATCCTTTGGCTGTTCTTTTTCGAGATATAATAAATGATGAAGAAATTGAACAAATACAAGAATTAGCCAAACCAAAATTAGCCAGAGCAACAGTCCAAAATAGTCAAACCGGGAAATTGGAAACTGCTTCTTATCGAATTAGTAAAAGGTTTTTTTGTTAAATTTTGAAGAAATGGGTATTTATTTTAATATTTTTAGTGCTTGGCTAAAAGGAACAGATCACCCAATTGTTGAAAGAGTTAATCGACGATTAAATTTAATGACTAATTTGGAAATGGAAACCGCTGAAGAATTACAAGTTTGTTATTTTAAAGTGGAATTTTTTGGTTTTCCTTTTGTTTACACTTTTTAAAAGACTCGAAAGTTCTTGGAGTACTTGTAGTATTCGTCAATTAGGTCGAAACTATCGAGGACATAGTGAGTCGGGCTACGAGAACATTTCTTTCAACACGAAACCAGGCTCTAAGTATAATCTAATATTCAAATAAAACATATTAACTCGTCCTTTCACATAATGTTAGTCCATCGAGACTCTTTAACCTTATATGTAGAGATTTAAAGAAATTTTTCTTTAAAAATTTTTTAAATTTAGATTGCAAATTATGGAATTGGTGGTCATTATGACCCTCATTATGATTTTGCAAGGGTTTGCTTTTGTTTTTTTTAATTGTTAAATTGTTCATTTTAGAAGGAAGAAACCAAAGCATTTAGTGATTTGGGGACTGGAAATAGAATTGCTACAGCACTTTTCTATCTATCAAAACCAGATGAAGGTGGATTTACGGTGAGAGGAATTTGTTTTCTGATTTTATTAAGGGAATTATTTGTGGAGGTTGGAGAGCGGACTGGGAGGGTCGAATGGGAATCGATATCCTGAAAAATATTGGTTTAAATAACAGAAAATTTTGTTCGAGATCTCCTTTTTTCTCATATTCTTTTATAATTTTTTTAATCTTCAGGTATTTACTGATTTAAAGTCAGCAATGAAACCAAGTAAATATGATTGTCTTTTTTGGTATAATTTGTTGAGAAGTGGTGAAGGGGACCTTCGAACACGGTTTGTATTATTAAAGTGGATCACACTTTTGGATACACCCAGGAATTAAATAAATCTTCATTTTTTGTTTGGTCACATGGTGGGAGAGCTGTTTAAGCGATACCCTCTAAATACACCTCAACTTAATATACATTTTTCGGTCCCAGGAAATGTCCCAGGGAATTTTTTATTCTATTTAATAATTACAAGTGAGGTCCAGCTGTATTAAAAAGAATTAATTTTATTTTCTTCTTTTTTCAAGTCATGCTGCTTGCCCAGTACTTTTAGGTACCAAATGGATTGCTAATAAATGGATACACGAAAAGAAACAAGAATTTTTACGTCCTTGTGCATTAACGCCTTCAGTACAAGAACGCTATGTTGGCGATTTGGGAGGCCCAGAACCTCGTTTTTATCCAAATATTTCGCCTTATTGTAAAAAGGGTGCTTATTGTGAATAAATTGTGGGAAGAGGAGAGTGAGGGGGAAATAATTAAAAAAAATTTCTTTTAGATGGTAAAGTTTTCTTTATTAATATTGATTAATTTTTTAAAATTTATTTAATAATTATTTTTTATAATTCTTTTTACCCAAAATAACCGCCATTTCTGCTCATTTTTCTTAAATACACTTCCAAATTATTCTGTTATTATGTCGGACCTCATTAATGGATATCCCACTTTGAGACGAAAATTTGTCTATTATAATGAGGTGTATCTTAAATAGAAGGTCTAGCATATATAGTCCTCAACCCAGTGGATGTTCTAATTATCTTAACTAGAGTTTTATTTTGGATATTTTATAGTGAGGAGGTCCGATTGTGTATATTTTAATTCTTTTTTTAAGCATAATAATAATTTATACTACCTATTTAATAATTTCTTTTATCCTATATTTCACGGGAATTATCACTGCGCAACAACTTAACTAAATCAAGTATCTTTCATTATTTTTTTAGAGCCTCAAAAATTCTGAACAAAAGTTAAGTTGTTGTTGGCCCCCCCTTCCCCCCACTCTTGCCAAATACTTCAAAACATTTTAAATTTCTTTAAATTAATAATTTATGTGATTTTGTTATGTTTTTAATGTTGCATTTTTAAAAGTATAAATTGGTGCATAATACATAAAATATAACAAAATATTCAGATTTTTTAAAATTATTATAAATAATAATTAATATATTTAATAATCTCTTTTCTTTTGAATTGACATTAAATTGTTAATTAATTACTAGTGACCGTCAAAATTGATTTTTCCTGGGTTGGATCCGGATTCTTGATTTGAAGCTAGAGCCGGAACGAATTCAGGCAGATTTTTCTGGATTACTCCGGTCCTGAAAGAATCCGGAGGTCGCGAAAAAAAATCCGGATACAAGGGTTGGATTAGTGTTTGACCCCTCGTTCTCTGGAAAGTGAATTCCTCGAGGAACGGAAGGTGGTCTCCCCCAGAGCCCCGTTCTCTCTTCCCCACTTTATTTTTAAAATACCTTCTTAAACTTTAAAAATATATCAGTAAACTAGAAGATTACCCTAAAAATTATATTTTTATTTAAAAATTTTAAAAGTAAAATATGAAACTATTTTTGTAAAACAGACTTTTCTTCCCTTCCCTAATAACATTTTTTAATTTCTCTTCCTAATTTTTTTCCTTTCAAAGTTCATCGTGTCTACGCATTAAATCTGGTTCAATATTTTCAATAAACCAATCAAATGGTTTACATTGAAGTTTTTCTTTGAGTTTGAATCTTTCTGTTAAATCTCCAGGGTCAATTCTTTTGGCAGATGGGCGAGCAGGAAGGAATTGTTTCTAAAATAATTTAAAATTTCCATTCTAATAGACGCCCATAGACTAGTTCTTAAATGGGCGTTTATTAGAATAAATAGATGGGCGTCTATTAGAATAAAATATATTTAAGAATTCATTCTCTCCCAATTACCTCGTAATATTCACCAAGCCAAACTTTAGCAGTCCTCAAAGCATTATAGAGAGATGTGTCTAGTCCACGTTTTCCTTTATAAGGTCGTCTTGTACGGAAAACATGTCCTACACGGCTACAAGGGGCTACTAAAACTTCTCCTCCACATAGCCAAACCTTTAAAAATGATTGAAATGGAATTGCGTAGAACCTCACTTTAAGATACCTTTGGAGCTTAAAATCGTACCTTATAATGAGGTGTATCTTGAATAGAAGGCTTCGTTTTCAAAAAATTTTGGGTTATCATGCATGTCTGATTGCAGGTAACCCCTCCACAAAGTAACCAACAAAATTTTAAAAAGCGTATCTTAAATATAGGGATATTGGAGGTATCTTATAGCAAGGTTCTACTGTATTTTATATCAAAATTTTAAAAGTACCCTAAGCGAAAGTTCAATATTTTCTCCTCCCCAAATTTCCATTCCAACATCATATTCACCAATTTCCCGAAAATATTCTGTAGAAATTGCCAATAAACCTCCACTCATTGTAGGTGTTTTGTATGGTTTTATATTATTTTCTTCATTATTAAAGTAAGACCAATCAAAATAATCCCATCTATAATGCAATCCCCAATCAAATGTTCCTTTAGCCACCATTGCCTTTTTTGTTGAAAAAATATTATTACTTTGATATTATTAAAAATTAAATGAATTGAGGGGAATTTTGAAATATTTAAAAACACAACTTTTTTGGATTGTGTATTCTCAAATTGGAAATAAAAATTTTCTCGGGAATTATCTATTACATATTTTGGTGGTATCTTTAAAAAGGGTGTAATATTGGTCTACAAAAATCATTTGAACATTTGTGGATCAAGATAGGAAAAAAACTAATTAGTTTAAACCCCCAAAATAACAAGCTTATTTAAAGTCAGAAAACCCCTTTAAAAACCCTCCCCTCTTTATTTATTTACCTTTTCATAACCAAACAAATTAGCATTAATTAAATCAACTACTGGCAAAACAATTCTTAAAAATTAAAGATTTTAAAATAATATTTTTAAATTTAATAATTGAACCTTTTTTTATTTTCCTGAATAGTTGATAGTAAAGGTTCCAACCAACGGGGAGTGACCTTTTTTTTAATAAAATTAGAAAAAAGAAAAATTTTTTTTAATTGTCGGATCTTCCTATAAGATGTCCCTTTGGACCTGAAAAAGCGTGTCTTATAAAGAAGTGTGTCTTAAATAGAGGGTATTGCTTAGGCAGAACCCCATCCCAGAAAGCAACAAAATTTTAGAAGAAGTATTTTAAATAGAAGTTTATCTAATATTTGGGTTTATCTTTATCTTTTTTTATCTTTATAGTCAGGAGATGTCTCTAATAATGAGAGTATTTTACTGTAAAGTCCCCCTTATATATTAAATAAAAATTACTTCACAATGGCTATCCAAAAATACAATAACATCACCAGAAGCCTCTCTAGAAGCAAAAACCTTTTCAAAATTTAAAAATAATTTTAAAAATAAAATCTCTCTCATTCCTTACTTTAGCTCTAATCAATCCCTGTCTTTCTTCAGTTTTAAAAAATTTAACTAATTCCCCCCAATTCCCTCCTTTTAATTTAGAATATTCTTTTAATTGTGTTTCAATAGAAGAATGGGATTCTGAAGCATCATCATATAAAATAATTTCTTTTAAAAGTTTTGAAGGGGTATAACGAAATAATCCATTAATCATTCGAACGAGAACAGAAAAAGCTTCGTTGTGATAAACAATTACCTTTTTTGGATTAAATTATTTTTAAATAAATTAAAGACAAACAATGCTTGTTTTTAAATTAACATGAGAATAATCTATTTCTGAACACCTTTAAATTAATTAAGAGGGGATTAAATGAATTGAATATTTATTTTTACTTTTCGTGTGCCTGTATTTCTATTTCTCGTTCTGGTCCAATTTTGTCGCTAACCCAAGCATTAAAGTAATGCCTGAAATTATAATTTTAAGAAAAAAATGCTGGAATAATATTCTGATGTAAAAAAATAAATTTTAAAATACATTTTAAATAATAATCGTCAGAATTCTGATTTTTAAAGATTTCTGAAATAAAAATAAATTCTGAAATGCAGTTCTGATTTTTTATTTTTAACTTCTAATAATATTCTGATAATTTCCCATCTAATTCTGATTTTTAATTATTTTACCTGTGTATTCCCTTATCATAAAGTTCACGTTCTTCACTACCTTCTTCAGGTATTTCTTTAGTAACATTACATTTTTGTGGATATACAGCTAAATTAGCCCATTTATTTAAATCTTTAGAGGGGTCAATAAATGGACATTCTGGTAGTTCAGAAGGGGAATTTGTTAAAATTGAAGTGAAAAATATAGAAAAAAATAAAAATAAGTGGGCGATAAAATACATTTGCCCTAAAGTATATTTAATTAATTAAAAAGTTTTAAACCGTAAAATACAAATAAACAATTTTAAGAAAATTAATTTATTTAAGAGTGTTCTGAATTAAATTAAATAAACACAAATTAATAATCTGATTTTTAATTTCAGAAAAAACAGAAAGAACACAAATTAAATTCTTTTAAAATTAGATTCTGAAATTAAACTGAAAAACACATAGATTAAAAAATCAGAATTTTAAATGTTTAAACATTTCGGAATAAATAAATTCTGATTAAATTCTGATTTAAATTTCTTTTACCGAAATAATATAAAGACTTATTGATTAAAATATTTTTATTCCATTTTTGGTTAATTTAAAGCAACGTGTAAATATAGTTGCAGTAAAGAAAATTCTAGAAAAATATATTCAATCAAAAATATTTATTGACCGCGCAAATTTATTTTTGTCCTTCAAGGAAAGCAACTAAAAGGGAGAGGAATGAATAAAATAAATTAATGGTGATCGACGGGTTTTGCTACGTTTGCTCGGCTTTTTTTTTCGTTGCATAACTGTGACCAAACTAGTAATTATAGCCAGAATTTAAGGTGTTATTTAGCTGTCTAAAACACATTTTAGAATATAAATAAATTCTGAAAAAAATAGAAAGAAAAGGAATTCTGGAATTTTAAAAATAAAAAGGGAAATATAAAAACACACTTCTGAAACACATTTTTTGCTAATGTTTTCTCCTTGTAAAAAAATTCTGACAGAAATTCTGAAATATGTAAAACACATCTGTATATATCTAAAACACATTACTGGAATAAATTCCGAAAAAATAATTCTCAACTGCTTTCCTAACTAATAAAACTCAAACTAAGAAAAACACAAATTCTGAAATAACCAAAAAAACACAAAATTAGAAATATTCATTATTTAAAGTTTTCAATAAAATCACAATACAAAACAGAAGGGAAGAGATAAAAAACTTAGAGAAACATGAAAAAAGGAGGGAGGAGCTCAAATGCTTCTTGTTTAGTTTAATTAATACAAATTTTGTTACAATGTTTTTATGGGGGGGGGGTGTAATTAAATGGATATATTTAATTGGTTAATTTATTTTTTTTCTGAAAAAACCTCAATTATGTTTACAGATAATTGAGTATAAATTCTGAAAAAAATTCGAAAAATTCTGTAACAAATTTTTCGATCAGATACACATAAGTAAGGTATAACTGTCCTTAAATCAATTTATTTTTAATTAATTAACCAATTAATTTTTAAAAATCCGATCCCGTACATTTTGTGTTTCTAATCAGTTTCGGTCACTTATTTATGAAAAAAAGAAAATAGTAAATATCTAATAAAGGGGACAGGAAAAAGAAAGAAAAATTAAAAATATGCTGAAAATATTTTAAAATACATATTTTTTTCAGCATTTACAAAGAAGTCTATGTATTTTTAAAAGAAATTTAAGCCGGATCTCGATTATACGACAACCAAAATTTATTCAAACTCTCTATTGTACGTACAAAATTTTTAGGTTGATTGGCCAATAAGTAGGGGAGGGGAGCTATTTAAACGATACCTCTCAGTTTTTTGTAATTCCCAAAAAGGCGTGTATGTATAATCGAGACTTGACTGTATCTAAACAAACACTCATTTTAGCTAATAAAACTGGCCAATAATTTTTATTTATAAAATTTTAATTTGTGCTCTCACCGAGAGGAAGAAATTTACAAGGAATAGAAACGTTAGGGCAAACAGAAAAATTTAAAATTTGAAGCAAAGAAAAAAGAAATAAATTTATTTGTTTGTAGATTTAATTAGTGGGGGGGGGGGCTAAACACTCAACCAGAAAAAATTAACAAAAGATTGGGCTCTACTCCAGTTTATGCGTCCAATCAAACTTTATGAGTCCAATCAAAGAACAATTGGATTTTTCTTGATGTTGCAAAGTTGGGGTATGGGTCCAAAATATTTCTTCGTGTTCGGGACCTACGCCCACTGGGTCTGGGACCAGTCCTTACCTTATACCACGAAATTTCGAAAAGTTATTGGCGATTTTTAAAAATTTCGGAAAAACAATTATAACTTTCCGAAACTTCGAGGGATAGGGCAAGGACTGGTCCCAGACCCAGTGGGCGTAGGTCCCGAACACGAAGAAATGTTTTGGTACCATACCCCAACTTTGCAATACCAAGAAAAATCCAATTGTTTTTTTATTGGACTCATAAAGTTTGATTGGACGCATAAACTGGAGTAGAGCCAAAGATTGTATGGTTTTTAGAGCCTCCCAAACTGAGGATGTTCGGAGCCACATTTGAGAGTATGCTAGGCAGTTTTTGCTCTATCTAAGAGGAAGTTTCTCTTGCAGAATCAGTCAATGATTTCCCCGGCAAAAGAAAAAAAAGTTGAAAACCATTCCCCGACATACCCATACCGATTGTTCGAGGTACAAGACTAATTGAACAAAGGAATCGACAAGGAACGATATTTAAATATAAGAACGATATAACAAAGGAACGATATTTGGGTGGTTAATTAGCTATGTCATAAATTCGGGGCAGGGTTAAGGAGTGATTTTTTATTATTAAATGCCCTAACGTTTTCAACAATACATATATATTTTATAAGGGGATTACTTAAATAAACCTATTTCTCTTTTATTTATTCTTTTATATAACTAATAATATATAAAATCTATAATTATATTCAAAGTATACTATAAACTTTTTTATATTCGAAGGAAATAGCTACTTTTCAGGAACATTCTTTCGTGTTCGTAACCTAAAGCCACATGCTCTGTTAGTTCATAAATTTCAAATAGTTCCAAATATTTTTAAAATTTTCAGAAAAACCATCAGAGTTATTCAATTTTATATTAATAAGATAACAAGGAATTGGATGTATGCGGATTTTGGGGAAATCCCCGGATATCCTGATCTGATATCCGAACCGAAAAGATTCGAATAACGACTTTTCAGATTCGGATATCCATAACCGCCAACTGCAGGTCTTGAATTTCAGACCCCCCCCCCCAAACTTATACCCATTTCCTACAAAATAATTCCTAAAAGTAGCTATTTCCGCTAAATATTATTTCCCTAAAATATTAATAAATGAAGAAATTACACCGGGAAATAAAAATGTTTTTTAGAAGTTGGGAAAATTAAAATATAAAATATATTTTTAAAATTAATTTTTTAGGAGGGGACTACACCGCTTTATTTCCTTTTTTTAGCCTAAAATATTTATTTATTTAATTTTCTCTAAATTTTTTAATTTCCTGAATTCCTAGCTAAGGCTTTCCACCAAATTTTTGATTTTGTGTTGTTGACTGTATTTGACCACCAACATGATGATGAAGTGTTGTTGTTGGAACATTTGTTGAGAAAATTTGGGGAGGAGGAGGTTGAATTGAAGTGTGGGATGAATGGTGTTGGTGTTGATTAAATGCATGATGATGGTGGGCTGCTGAATTTGCTGCTGAAAAATCGGCGGAGGCAGCCAAAGAATTTAATTGGTTGGCATACACCTAAGAGAATTTTTTAAAAAAAGAGTCTGAAGTTTAAATTTAGTTTTCTTTAGGGAAACGGAAAAGTCTACTTTCGGTTGAAAAATCGAAAGGTTCCACAACTTTCGGTTTTTGACTGTTCCAAGTTTTTAATAATTTTTGTGGTTCTGGTCCCAGAAATCAGTTTTGAAACTACTGAAAGTACGAAATTATTTTTACTGGTTGGTCGGACAAGGATCACAAAATGGAAGGAAGCTGCCTTCTACTAAGATGGCCAAAAGTTTATGCGTTTTTATGATGTCTTAAAAAAGCAAAAATTTTCGGATATTCAAAACCGGACTGAAGAACCTAACCGAAAAATCCAAAGTTTTCGGTTTATGTCGGTTCCGAAAGACAACACTAAAATAAGGTAGGCGTATTAGAGGTTCAACGATCTCTTCCCAGGCCAAAATTCTAAAACTATCAAGTCAAGCCATAAATGTTCGTCTCCAAGTATACAAAATACATTCTTTAAATCATTTTCCAAAACCTATCCAGATTTAAAAAATTTTCCCCTACCATCGCAGCTTCATATACAGCCTGTTGTTGTGCAACCAACTGTGCAGCAGCCAAATCTCTCGGATTAATAGGTCCCCCACCAGCATTATTTCCTCCTAGTTGTCCTCCTCTATTTCCAGTATTATTATTTCCTCCAGACCCTCCCAAAGCAAAATGGCTAGTAACTTGTTGTTGGGGATGGTGTTGTTGTTGATGGGCAAACCCATTCCCATGAAATTGAATACCCGTTGCTGCTGGACCAATTCTTAACAAATCTACGCCTTGGGGTAAATCTGCACAAGAAACTCCTCCATTTCCATGTTGAGGGTGGTGGTGATGATGTCCATATATACCGGCTGCTGCCGCTGCTGTTAACGCTGCTGTCATTGCGTGATTGTGGTGGTGGTGAGAGGGGGGAGCTGGAGGAGGGCCGTAAGCAGGCAGCCGAGGAATAAAAGAAGCATAAGCTAGCAATTGTTCTGGTGCTAAACCATAGAGATTACGAGCTGCGGCAGCACGGGTTTTGTTTAGTTGGAGAGGTAGCATGACTTCTTTTGGCTGGGCCTTTTGAAAAAAAAATATTTTTTTCATTAGACCTAAGGGGAATTTTGGGAGAAAAGGAGAGGAAACTTCAAATTTCAACCGCCTCAACATTTCTTCAAAAAAATAACTAACTCCAAATACCTTTTTGCATTCAACCATCTTTCCATTAATTTCATGAAAATGTATTTCGCAAACTTTGTCGCTAACTTCATCATCATCAAATGTAATAAAACCAAAACCTTTTAAATTTAAAAGAAATAAATTTGAGAATTAAAAGCTTGTTTAAATGGAATAGAACAAAAACCTCTTTATAAACAGTGTTTGGAATTTTGAAATTTGCTCGTATTCGTACTCGTACAAGCCCTATTTTTGGCCTCGTTCCTTCTCGTACTTGAGAAATATGCAAAAAATTGAAAATTTTTATGGGTTTTGATATCAGGGACATTAAATTCTAAATTTTTAAGGCCGTAGACGATATTTTTTTTTGAAGCCATAATCCTCCTATTTTATCAATTTGCTCAATTTAGAGTTCATTGAGCAATAACACAGGTACGAGTACGAATTTTGGTACGAGCTTCTAAACACTGCTTATAAATACTCCTCTGAGCCTGAAAAAAACCACTTATATTGAAGGGGCTATCTTAAATTGGAGGGCATCGTTTAGACCTCGGTTGTGGACTAATTTTTAAAATCATGCATCTTAAATAGAGATGTACCTAATATAGCGGGTATCTTATAAAGAGGCGTGACCCCTCCACTCCAAAAAAATAATTAGGTACATATCAAAAAACAACACCTCTGTGCCGTTGAGTAGTTTTATCAAACATTAACATTGCATCTTCAATATTCCCGTATTGTGAAAAATATTGTTTAAGATCCTCTATCTATTAAATTTTTATATTTAAAAAATAATTATTTTAATAACCCCAAACTTTACTTATGTAAGTATAATACACCAATGGTTAAAAAATCGCATCTTATAATGAGGTGTCGCTTAAGCGAATCCCCAACCCAGTAACCACCCAAATTTTATAAACCCGTATCTTAAATAGAAGTGTGTCTAGTATTGGGAGTATCTTAAAATTAGGTCTAAATTATTAAAAATAATTACAGTAGAATTAGAAGACAATCCACCAATAAAAACTTTTTTTGTTTTTACAACTAATTTTGGTTGTTGTTTTTTAGGAAAAGCTATTTTAGGGTCTATTCGTTTTCCATCTAATTCATGTATTTCGACAGCTAACACTTTTTCTACAGAAATTGGGTCTACAAAAGTAATAAATCCAAAGCCTCTAGCACGTTTGGTGGTTGGATCTCGCATAACCATACATTCGTTAACTTCTCCAAATTTGCAAAAATAATCTCGAAGACCTTCTAAAAAAGAAAAGAAATTTAGAGATGAAGGGGGGATTAATTACTATATTCCCCTCCTAGTGACCAAACAACTTTTAGGAAAAAATATTTTTAATTGAGGTATGTCAACGAGATAAAGCTGTAATCTTTAAACATTTCCAGCTTTAGGGACTGCCAAAGTTTCTCCGTAAAAATTTAAATGTTGTTGAAGACCAAAAATTATCTTGGTTGATTACAAGTTAGAAATTAATCGTAAAATTTAAATAAGGGTTGCTAAAATGCGCTGACTGAGGTAAAAAAAGTTTCTAACAAAACACTTCAAATCAAAAATATCCACATTCTTCCCATTTTTCATTAATCAAAAGATAAATAAAATTGTCAGATTTTCCTCATTTTGGACTGAAATAATAGGCTAATCAAAAAGGAGAATCAAAAATTAATCCCTTCAACCCTTCTCTATAAACAAAAAATTTCTTTTTCCAAACCTGCAGTAGTTTGCCAACTAAGGCCACCAACAAACATTTTTCTTAAAAAAATTTTTAATTAAAAAAAGACAATTCCTTTTCCTTCCTTCCTTACCCAGGTTCATTATTTCCCCCACCAATTTCCCCATCCACACTTTCATCCAAATTTGTTGTTGTTGCTTGTGATTCAGCATCTTCTGTTAAAGCAGCAGAACAAGCAGAAGAACCCCCAGCAACATTTGTTGTTATTAATTTTTGTTTTTGTTGTTGATGACTACTACTTCCTCCCCCTCCACCATTTTCTTCTTTTCCTTCTTTTTCTTTCTCACCTTCTTCAATCTTCAATTGAACAACTCCATCTTCTTTTTCAGGCTCTCCCATAAGTTGCTACCTTTAAGCTTAAATTTTCTTCGTCTTTTTTCTTTTTTCGTTGTTTTTATCCAAAAACTTTTTTATTTAATTGCAAATTATTGAAGAAAAGGGAAGAAGAAGAAAGGAAAGGAAAAGAGAAGAATATTTTTTAATAAAAGATTAATTTTTTTTAATTTAATAATTAATTTAATAACACAACGTTTTCATTCTATTAATTGTTTTATACTCTACTCTAAAAACAGCTCTAGGCCGGACGGACAGAGTAGGGAAAGAAGCGGAAATTGATGGTGATGTGGTGGTGGTGGGTGGTGATGGGAAGCGGTGAAACTCTGAAAAATTAAATAAAAAAATTTTTTTTGAAATTACAGTTAAATCTAGATTATAATCAACTCGAAAGGAGAGAGAGGAGTTGGTTAAATCAAGAGATATTTTTTTTCGACAAGATGGTTTGAGATTTCGAGAAGTTCAATAATGAGAATCGACTACAACTAATTTATTAATAGAAAATGCAGAAATGGACTTCCATCGACTTTTAAAGATGGAGGCTAGAAAAAGAGAGAGATCGAGATTAAAAAAGCCTGGGGTGATCCTCATTTTTTCTTAACTAAAAAGGTGCATAATGGTTAGACCTACCCAAAAACGTAAAGCTTTCCTCGTTTCTTATTTTAAAAATCAAATTTCCACTCTTCCATTGCCAGACTGAAAATCAAAAAGTTTGACCATTATGTACATTTTGAGAAAAATTAGGGAATGAAATTAAAGATTATTAGGCCTAGATTAATTTAAATGAACTCTAATCTAACCCGCAAACTTGGGTGAATACTAAGCAGCTTCAGGAAACCCCCAGATCGTTTCCAAGATCGATCTCTAAGTATGATTTAACGGTTTGACTATAATATGCAAAAAGGATAAATAAAAGATAAGAAAATAAAGAATTAAAAATTCCAAGTCTTGAAAGGGAAATAAATAAGAGATTAAAAAATTGGTAGTCGAGAGTTGGGGACATTTTTTGAAATACAAAAGGAAGAAGGCATCGGCATTGAGGGAATACCGGTTTATTTGTTATACAATCTTTCAAATTTTTTTATTTAAAAAGGTTTAGGCGCGCATGGAACGGAACCTAAAAAGAATTGTTTTGTTGTTGTTGATTGCGCAGAAGTGAAAGGAAAAGGTAATTTCTTGCTGATTTGAGGGGATTGAAGGGATGGAAAGTAAAAAAAAGATGGGGAGATAGAAAGAGTGGGGGGGGGGGGGGGGGGACAACGACGTTAAAACGATCGATTGACGATTTATGTGAATGGTCTGGGGCTGACAAAACTCTCCTTCCTACCTTCCCCCCCCTTTCTCTTCTCTCGTGCGCGAAGGCTTTAAAAATATATAGTTGGCCAGCCGAGGGCCGAAAATAATTTTGAAAAGGCAAAGGAGAGAGGATTAGACAGCTGCTCGGTTTCATAAAAACGAGAAAAAAATTATAATCAACGTTGAAAAATTCAAAGTTTTGTGAATGTCGAAATTCGAAGCCTTTACTGACTAAATAAATCAAAGGCTTGTTTCAATTCCCCCACATGAAAACGCGGCTCATTCTGAATTGAAACAGACAAGATAATTCACTAATAAAAAATACTAATCAGTCAACAACCCTCTTTCTGTAAAAATAAATATTTACATATTTTAGATTAAATATCATTCCTAAACCAAACTTCTGAATTTAATGTTGAAAAACAACCTTTTAAATTGGATTTAAAAACCCAGAAAAGCAACTGGAAAATCCAAAATAAAAATCAGAAAATTCACAATTGCCAAAGTCATTCACTCTCGTAAAGATCGACAATTTGGGAATGTAAAAAAGAGATTATGATATTTTCAATGAATAAACGGAGGCTTTGACTAATTTTTTGTTTTATTAAATTATATCCTTTCTTATAAATGCTACTAAAATGATAGACAAAAATTTTGTTAAAAAAATAATTAATGAATATATGATTTTGGGGCAGGCAGACATTTGAGGACGGACATATGAGGACGGACATCTGAGGACGGACATATGAGGACGGACATATGAGGATACAAAATTATATACAAATCGGCAAAATCTTAACAAAAAATGTCAAAAATTAGTGAAATATTGAAATAAATTATGATTTATTTGTAACATAAAATGAAAAAGAGCTTAATTTTAGTAAAAAAAACTTTATTTTGCTTGAAACCAGAGAAAATCGTCATTTCAGGACAGAAAATTAAGGAAAAGGTATCTTGTGCAATTTCGGATGGACATAAGACATTTTGGGAATGCTTAGTGGATTTTGAGATTTTTTCAGTGGAAGGTTTTGAGGGCTTATGTTCAGAGGGTGTTTCGAGGCATATTATGTATGTTTATAGCTCGACGAATTGAGTATTTTACTCTGTTGGACATTTTGAGATTAGGCAAAAGATGGGATGTTTTAAGGGTTTGCTCATTTTCGGGTTTATTCATTGGGACATTTTTTCTTACTTTAAATAAGCTAGGACTTCCCCTTTTCAGCGGCGCAGGCTAAAATTTTGGAAATTTCTGAGGACAATCGCCAAATTTTTTCCACTTTTTTCTGAAAATTTATGAAAATTCACAAAATTTTGGCAAAAATTTGCAACAATATTGAAATAACGGGAAAATTGGCTAATTTTGTAGTTATTTTTTATTTTTTCCATATATCCGTCCTCAAATGTCCGTCCTCATATGTCCGTCCTCATATGTCCGTCCTCATATGTCCGTCCTCATATGTCCGTCCTCATATGTCTGTCCTCAAAAGTCCGTCCTCAAATGTCTCACCACCGATTTTGGTTGTTGTTTGTTGTTGTTTTTAGAGAGAAGGGGAAGGGAGGGAGGGAGAAATGTTTATTCCACGCATAGCAACGTTTTTGTAATTATTTTTATTTATATTTTTATCAAGTCTCGTCCACTTTTTTTTCTAATCAATCAAAAATAGTCAATAAATAGTGCAAAATAAGAGAAAATAAAAATTAATAAAATGATAAGAATTGAAAAAATAAATAAATTGGGAATTTAAAATAAATAAAATTATGTGATTAAAGATAACAAAAATATTAGAGAATTAGGCAAAGATCAGCATATATTCTGTTGTTTTAATTAAAGAAACAGAAACCAACAAGTATGAAAAACAAAAAAAAACAAAAAATTCATAGAAAATCAGAATAAAATCAGAATTAAGAATGAATATTGAAATCAGAACAGAATCAGATTAAAATTAGAACAAAATCAGAATTAAATCTCAGAACAAAAAAGATCAGAATTAAAAATAATATTTAATTCTGTTAATGAAAATTTATCAGTTTTTATACGAGTAACTAAAAGTAAAAATATCCCCAAAAATAAACAAAATGTTTACTATACAAAATTCATGGTATTTTAGTCAATAAATTTTGTAATTTCCAGAATTCTGCAAAAAAATGAATTTTATTTTCTAGAGGATTAAAAAAACTATTTTACTCTATTTATTGTTTTGTGTTGTGTTTGTATTTTTAGTTAATTTAAAAGTAGAAGGGAGGGGGGAATACATAGATAGCAGCAGCAGTCCTCATTTTCACTTAAACTTTTTGGAAATCAGCTTGTGAGAAGTATAAAAAGGGAAAAAGTTAAAAAACCGATGGGGAAATAGAGCGTTGCCAACTAATAAAAGTAAAAAAAGAGTTAGGGAAAAAACGCGGCACGACTGGCTCGATGAAAAGACAAAAACGGCATGCACCCAACAACAACAACCATCACTCCCTTTTCTTTTCTTTAACTGCCAGCTTTTTTAAATTCTCTCTAATACTCTCTATTCACTAACTTTGTTACTATTGCCAGCCTCTGTTCTCTATGGTTTTTAGTCTGGAAAGATTTGCAAACCCGACAAAACCCCCCAACCGACAAAATGGCAATACACTATTTTTCTGTCCTTGTAGGCCTAAATAGAATTTCGAATCCGAAGTTTAGGGTTCGAGACCTGGGACCAATTTTTGAAAACAAATAAAAAATTTTAAGGACAAGAATGAGTGAAATTTATAAAATAAATCCAAAATGTCCTTTACCATTTTGTCGGGACTTTAAAAAATTCACTAACTCATTCTCTCGTTTTCTACTTATATTTACTTTTTTCGTCCATGTCTATCTCTTCTAACTCTCACCAGCTTGACCCCTCTAATCTTTTTTTCTTTAGTTTAGAAAGTAGAGAATTGGATATGTTAAAAAGAGAGGAACTGAGGGACATATTGAAGGATATTTTGAAGAGAACATTGAGTAAAAAAAGCAAAAGAAAATAAAAATACACGTAATAAATGTTCAGTCAGCGAATTTTGGAAGGGTGAAGAATAAAAAAAGGAAGAGAGGAAATCGAAGAAGGGCAGCCGGCCGGCCGTTCTGAAAGAAAAAAGGGAGATATTTTCTTTCATCCGTTCCTTTTTATTTAGTGAAAAAATTGATTAACTAAAAAAGCTAAATAATAGTGAAAAGATTAAATATTTAGAATAAAAGAATAAATTGAAATGGTTTTTGGGGGGAGAATGAACGAATAAATGAAAAAAGTTTTAAGATTAATATTATTTTGATGAAAAATATATGTACACTGTTCTTGCGTCGGAACCGCAAATTTGGCCAGAACCTGAGCTGATTATGACAGGATTCGGATCTAATTTTTTGGTTCCGATCCGGAACATTGTTCAAAAAATTTTTAATAAAAATTTTTACTGTAAATCATTCAGTATAATTTTAAATATGGTGCAAAGATCAGTGTACATATACTAATTGTTTCTTTGCATTTCTTTAAGTCTCGTCCTCCGAAGGTAGAAAAGATACGTTTCGTCAGGACTGCACGCAATTGCGGATTTTAAAAAAATTGCGATTTACGGTTTCTTAAGATTATGCAATTTTCACGCAATTTTTCGAAATTTCCCTCACAATAAATGGAAAAAATCTGGTTTCTTGATCTTCCAAAATTTTCGCCTGCGGCGCTAAAAATGGAAGACTGATATTCCTTAAATCCCCCTTATCAATTCAGAACCTCTTTTATCGCCCGATATCAATCACTTATATCCTTCAGATCCTTTTATACTCCACTCCCTAATCCACATACTATATCATTTAATCAACGACAAATTCTACTGCCGGACTCGTAGCAAATGATTAGAAAGAGTTTATTACCTGAAAGTCTCGAAATGTTATTGATATAGTTTGAAGTGATTAAATTTCATTATCTCCATTTTCAAAATTTGCGGATTGCGAGTTGCGGAAATTGCGGGGGTTTTTTGCAATTGCGAGTTGTGGATTGCGTTTGCGGATTTTCAAAAAAATTGCGAGTTGCGGAATCTTTTTTTCAATTGCGTGCAGCCCCGGTTCCGATTCTACCGAACTTGGTGTAGCGGCTTTGTTTTTGCCATTTTTTGAAAAGTTGGTGCAAAAATAAGTTTTATCCCTCCAAAAAACAAGTGGCTAATCTTCTGCTTCATTGTTCCCCAGAAAAGAATGAGGAAAAAGTGCTCGTTCGAACACTTTTGATGCTGACAATGAGTCGAATGGTATCAAAATTATTATGTTTCGATAATTTTAGACGAAGCTATGGTGTCTGATTTTGTATACGGAATTCTAACCAATCGTATATTCAAAGGATTATAACTTTTCGAGGTCTCCTGATCTCAACCTTATTTACACCCCTCCCTAAAATAAGCCTCACTCGTTATCAATTTATTACTCTATTGCTTTGCGAAGTTATGGGTTGGCGCCGTTTTGGCCTTGCGCCTTTACGGCTTGCGCTTTTTCTGTCGCACTTCTTTAGGGGCTGAGCTGAATGACACCAAAATCAGCTCGATTGAACGATTTTTGACAAAGTTATGACCAACTGAATCTTCGCTGGAAAAACTGTTTTTGTGCTGCTACGGAAGGTAGGCCGGGCATGGTCTTCGCTACACGATGGCCGTGCTTCGCTGCGGTCGTGCTCGCTTCGCTCGCGGCGACCGTAGCGAAGCGGCGGCCGTCGTTCCGCTCGACATGCCCGGCTTCCTCCGCAGCGGCAAAAACTTTTTTCCGCGAAAACCTTGTGGTAGAGGGGTGTTAATTAAAAAGCCTGGCGGCAAGTCGGCCGGCGACAAGTCGGCCGGCGGCAAGTCGGTCGCGACAAGTCGGCCCGCGGCAAGTCGGGCGTGTCCCCTTCTTTAGGCGTGCCCGGATTTACAAAAAACGTTTTTATGGTTTGTTTTTGGATGGAAATTATGTTGAGTAAACAGTATCAATTATAAATAGCTACTAAACTGTCATTTAACCAATTAAGAGCTTAATATTTAGCTTATTACTTTTTAATTATAAGCCCCACATTTTCTTTATAATTAACGCTATAATTTATATTTTTCTAAGGAAATAATTTTTAATGGGAGATTCATCAACTTTATCAGCTTCAAAGGAAAAGGAAAAATCCAAACCTCAACCTTCTTCTACACAAATTCCTAATTTAGAAGGCGGTTTTCCTACTCTTTTAGTTTTTGTGATACTTGGATTGGCTTGGCTAGTTGGTTTTGCTTCTAGACTTTTTGCTATTGTTCGGTTCGAATCGATAATTCATGAATTTGATCCTTGGTTAATTTTAAAGTTTAAAAAATTTTTTTTTAAATTTTATAGGTTTAATTATCGTTCAACTCAATACATGGTGGAGAACGGATTTTATAATTTTCTGAATTGGTTTGATGGTTTGTTTGTGATTTATTTAAATGAGAATGTAGAGACTAGCGGGGCTGAAAGATTTCTCTTAAATGTTATTCACGTTCGGTTACTTTTCTCCTGAGGCGGCTCAAATGTCCCTTAAATTCTCCATTTGAACCACCACATGCGAAAATTAACCCGTCATGAACTACTCTAAATGTTACCTATTTTAAATAAAAAGTATCGCTTTGGAAACTCCCCACCCATTAGCCATCCAAAGATTTAAATGTAGTTTTGGGAGTATCTTTTAGTGATACCCGACTTAAAAATTAATTTTTAGAAAGAGCTTGGTATCCACTTGGACGTATTGTTGGTGGTACTATTTATCCTGGATTGATGTTAACAAGTGGTTATATTCACTATTTACTTTCTTGTTTGAATATACCTGTCCATATACGAGATATTTGTGTTTTCCTTGCCCCAACATTTAGGTAAGTTAAAGAATTTTTTAGAATAAATTTTATTTAGCGGTCTTACTGCAATTGCTACTTATCTTCTAACAAAAGAACTTTGGTCAACAGGTGCTGGACTTTTTGCTGCTTGTTTTATTGCAATTTCTCCTGGATATACAAGGTTTTTTTTAAAATATTTTTTATTCTGAGAATTTTTTTTTAGTCGTTCTGTTGCTGGTTCTTATGATAATGAGGGAATTGCCATTTTTGCTCTTCAATTCACTTATTTTCTTTGGGTTCGTTCTGTTAAGACTGGATCTGTTTTTTGGGCGGTTCTCACTGCTTTGTCTTATTTTTACATGGTTTCAGCATGGGGCGGTTATGTTTTTATGTAATTAGCTTGTTTTTTAAATTTTTTTTATAAATACTCTTTTTTAAGTATTAATTTAATTCCTCTTCATGTTCTTGTTTTGGTTATTAGTGGAAATTACACAAACAAGGTATATTTTTGTTTTAAAAATATATCTAAAGTTATTCACATTTATTTGGTTTTTATATTTTCTAAAAGTATGAATTCCCAAATCATGAAAAACCTTTGACGAAAATGATCAAGAAATGACAGTTTTGCTTGTGGCTCTCTAAAATTCCTTAAAGTCAATTCTCACTTCTTGTCCATCTTGCCCCTGTTTTGGGCTGTTTTGTTTTCATAAACGTCTTTTCCCTTCATCCTTAATTTCCATTAAATTCTTCACCTTATTCTCTTATTTTTAATTTGCCTTTTATATTTTTATTAACCAGATAAACTAATTTTTAGATTTACATTGCTTACACAACTTTTTATATTCTTGGCCAACTTATGGCAATGCAAGTCCCTTTTGTCGGCTTCCAACCAGTTAAGACTAGTGAACATATGGCTGCTTTTGGAATTTTTGGTTTATTACAGGTTTGTTTTTCTTTTTATTTTTAAAAAATTCTTTTCAGTTGGTTGGTGCTTTAAAATTTGTCCAAGGACGTTTAACTCAAAAACAATTTTTTGCTTTATTTGCCGGTGTTATTCTTTTTACCTTTTCTATTGGAATTTTGATTTTAATGCTTTTAACATATGCTGGTTATTTTAAAATCTTTTGAGAAAAATAATGAAATTTTATTTTTTAAGGTTATGTTGCTCCTTGGACGGGTCGTTTTTATTCACTTTGGGACACTGGTTATGCCAAAATACATATTCCTATAATTGCTAGTGTTAGCGAACATCAACCTACGTGAGAATTAATATTATAAAAATATCTGATGTGGGATTCTTGAGTCCACTTAGAATGCCAGGATTAATTCTCAAACACTGACCTGTTCCGGATCATGCCAGGATGAACCCTGAAACTTAGAAATACTCATGTTTTGGCCAAGGCCCAGCTCTATCTCTATTTTAAATTAAAATTACATTAAATACTTTTTAGAACTTGGGTCTCTTTCTTTTTTGATTTGCATATTACCGCAGCTGTCTTTCCTGCTGGACTTTG
Organism: Meloidogyne incognita; assembly: GCA_036172945.1. Lineage (NCBI taxonomy): Eukaryota > Metazoa > Nematoda > Chromadorea > Rhabditida > Meloidogynidae > Meloidogyne > Meloidogyne incognita. The sequence continues at coordinate 5,278,260 of JARQAC010000002.1, forward strand.
GTTTTGTGTTAAAAATGTTAATAGTGAACGTCTTTTTGGTTTATTTTTATTAGTTTTATTTACATTATATTAATTTTTAAGTTATTCTTTATGCTGTTACTGCCGTTTATTTTGCTGGTGTAATGGTCAGGTTAATGCTTACTCTAACTCCAGTTGTTTGTGTCCTTTCTGGCATAGCTTTTTCTTGTATTTTTGAAAAATATATGCTTGAAGATGTTGAACAGAAGAAAGCTGGTGAAGGAAAGGATTTGAAAGATGGGATGGGAGGTTTGCTTGCTTTTAATTTTGTCGTTAGTTGGCTTTGTTTTATACTCTAGAATTTTTTGCTAAAATTCGTTTCTAAATTTATACAAGATTCTTCAGATAGACGACTTTATGATAAAGCAACAGCTAAAATTGGAAAGCAACAAAAAGCTGCTCAAACAGCTGCAGCTTCATTTAGTCCAGCAATTGGTACTTCTGATGTTACTGATCATATTGGAATGAATACGAGGTTTCTAAAAAAAGTAGAAAAAAATAAGAATATCCGTTCCAGATGGGGGAACTTTGTCGAAATTCTACTTTTAATTTTAATATTTTTTAGATCCATTGTTCTCGTAGCTATGTTATTCATTCTACTAATGTATGTTGCACATTGTACTTATGTAACTAGCAATGCATACTCGCACCCGAGCGTTGTTCTACAATCTCATACAAGCGACGGGTTTTATTTTTATATTTTTTTATTTTTTAAATTTTAGTGGACGTATAATTATGGACGACTTTCGAGAAGCTTATTATTGGCTTAGAAAGAACACTCCAGATGATGCTAGAATAATGTCATGGTGGGATTATGGTTATCAGATTGCTGGAATGGCAAATCGAACAACTCTTGTTGATAATAATACTTGGAATAATTCACATATTGCTTTGGTTGGAATGGCAATGTCAAGCAATGAATCTTTTGCTTATGAAATTATGAGGGATTTAGATGTTAATTATGTTTTAGGTTTGTATTAATTTAATTTTGAGAATAATTTCGCAGATTGTTAACTCCTATTGTTATTTTTTGGTGCTTATTTCTTAAACGGAGCTTTTTTAATCGGGACTTTCTTTAATTTAATTTTTCCATTTTTAGTAATCTTTGGTGGGGTAATTGGTTACAGTGGTGATGATATAAACAAATTTTTGTGGATGGTTCGAATTGCTGAAGGTGAACACCCAAAAATTGTAAGTTTTGTTTTTTTTATTTAAAATATTCTTTCTATTTAGATACGTGAAGGTGACTATTTTACCGAATCTGGAGAGTACAGTGTTGGAGCACAGGCATCTAGAACAATGCTGGATTCGATTATGTATAAAATGTCTTATTATCGATTTGGCGAATTAAGAGTATTTTTATTTTTTAATTTTTTCTAAAGTAAGTCGAACTTTGCTATAAGATACCCCCAGAATTAGATATACCTTAATTTAAGATACGTTTTTAAATTTTGTTGGAGATTAGGTGAGTGAAACTGCCTAATAAGAAATATCCCAATTTATGATATACCTCATCATAAGATAGGATTTTTTCAGCTCCAAGAGGTGTATCTTTTAGTGAGGTTCATTTTAATTTTTTAATTTTTTTTATTAAGATTGGCTACAATCAACCTCCAGGTTTTGACCGAACAAGAGGTTATCCAATTGGAAGAAAAGATTTTGGATTAGAAAAGTTGGAAGAGGCATACACTACAGAGAATTGGCTAGTTCGTATATATAAAGTTGTTGATCCACCAAATCGTCCATCAATAAAATATAAAGATAGACAAATTAAGGGAAAGAAATTTGTTAGTAAAAAGGTTTGGTTTTTTTTGTTTAAAAATAATTTTTAAAATTTTATTTTTAAGACAAAATCCAACAAAAAGGGAACTATTCGACCATTAACAGCAATAAACACAAAAACTGAACAATCTAACAACAATAAACAAAAAGTTGTTGAGAAGAAGAAATGAGAAAATTTTATTCTTTTATCAGAAATGAAAGTTGTGATTAAATTTTAATAAGACAAAAAAATATTTTAAAGAGGTAAAATATATTCTAGTTTTTGTAGTTCCGAACTTTCACGGGACGGTTGAATTAAAGTCTCTTCCAATATTTTTGAAATCCTTCTTTTAATGTTTGGAACATAAGAAAGGATTTTTAAAAGATTGTTGTCAGGAACAAGTGTGTACCCATGACACAACTTTGCCACCAATTATCGATAGATTATTTTTACTCCAAAAGTGGAGGCACAATAATCCCAAAATAAAAAGGAAATAAATATGTGGATAATATCACAGGTATAATGGCGCTAAAGTCTGGAAATCCATGATAGTTCTATTTCATTTCTAGTCCAAAACATAAACATTTCAGTAATCAAGCTAATCAACTAGAATAGTTTTATCTTATTTTGTTGGTGTTTTAATTATTATCTTTTAATATTTTTTTTGTTTGTTTTCGGTTTTTTTTGTTTTGTTTTTTTCTCTTCATTCTTTCAATTATTTTTCTTTTTGAACTGTCTATATACTAAAAATTTAATTTTTTTTGATCTTGTCTTTATTTTTATATAATTTCACCTCTTACCAGGGAAAATCAAAGAGAGACGATATTTAAAATTTACCTATTTAAAAAGACAAAAATTGCTTATTTATTTTTTAAATATTTAATTATTTTTGTTGTTAAAAATCATCGAAATAAATTAATAAAAAATGTTATGTAAATTATTTTTCTAAGTTTAAAAATTTTTCTTTTATTATTTTTTTAGAAAATGAATTTTTTGAGTTGTTCTAAATTATTTTTTAGATCGTTTTCTTCTATAATGACTAAAACTGCTCTAATTATCGGATCTGATGGATCTGAAGATATTGAATTAATTGTGACTAGTGATATTTTACGTAGAGCTGGTTTGTTTTTGATTTTTTTTATAATTTTGGTCCTAGGCTCGATATCTGTCTGTGGCTAAACTTTCATACTCTTATTTTAACTTTTCCTTTCTCAATTTCTAAAATTTTGCTGTTTTCGGAATTGATGTGACTATTGCTGGTTTACAAGACGAGAAACACATCACGCTAGCTCGTAAAGCAATACTTCAGGTTGATGCTTTATTTAAGGATGTGGCAGAAAAGGAATTTGATGCTGTTATTTTACCTGGAGGTTTTTAAATAGTTTTAGAAAATTTGAAAAAAATTTTTCACAGGCCAACCTGGATCGGACAATCTTGCAAAAGTAAATTTGAATCTTATCTCTAAATTAACAATAAATTAAAATTTTCTGGTTATCTAAAAAGCAAAATTAACTATTTAGTGATCAGACTGTACTTTACTAACAGTATTTTTCTATGTTTATCTGTATTCAGTATCGCTATTACGGTACGGAATATGTTACTGTACGAAATTCCGATCACTACAATAAACAAAATTCGAGATTTGCTTTTCTTTTATTCCACAAAAAGGGTTTAGATGTTGTATTACTTATAAAAAAGTGAGCAGTCAGACCTCATTATAAGACGGATTAACACCGTCTCATTACACGGATTAAAAACCGTGTAATGAGATGCATATTAAATTGGAAGTAACGCCTAGGTTAACCAAAATTCTAAAAACGTAGCTTTATATCTAATATTGGAGGTATTCGAGGCTTTTAAAATAAACTATTTTGAGGATGAACGTGTTGGCAAACTTCTTCAACGTCACGAAAAAGAAGGTAAAATTGTTGCTGCAATTTGTGCTGCCCCGATTGCTTTAGTCAGTCATGGAATTGCCAAAAAAGAAGGAGGAGGAGGGACTTTAACTTCATATCCGTCAGTTAAAGAAAAAATAATTAATGGAGGTTATAATTATTCTGAGGACAAAGTTTGTGTTTGGAAGAATATTGTTACAAGCCGTGGACCTGGAACTGCTTTTCTTTTTAGTTTAAAATTGGTTGAAATGTTGACTGACTTGGAGAAGTCTGAAACTGTAAAGAAGGCTTTGCTTTATAATATTTAAATAAGAAAATATTTTTTTGATAAAAAAATTAAAATATTTATCTTAAAATTATTTATTGGAAAAATTTTAGGAAGTAATTTTATATGAATATTTTTTTTAAATTATAAAGTATTTGGATTTTGATTTTTTTGTTATTTTCATTTTGTATATCGAATCCTCATATTTTCTTAATTTTAATTTTTTTGAATTAAAATTTTTTATTTAAAAAAATCTTGATATTTTTTAATAATTTTTTATGTCTTCAACAATTCCCAGAATTATTCAACTTTCACAAAATGTTGTAGACAAAATTGCTGCCGGAGAAGGTTTTTTTTATTTTCTTAAAAATTGACGATTATCTTATTATTAAATTCAATAGGAGGAGTTTTTGGTCTTGGGATGTCCGATGCTTGGTCTTTATTCCTTGTGATTTTATAGCTAATGTAATGAAGTTGTAATAAGGGAGGAGTTAATGGCTTTTATAATTTTCCTTTCAGAATTTTCATTTTCCTCCATTTCAGGGGGGGGGGGGCTTTAGCCCCAGAAGCCCTCCCTCCCTCTGACTACGCCCTTTGTATGTAGCGAGCGATACTTGATTTTTCGGCACCTATTTAATTCCTGAGACTTTACTGGGCGGCGTGGTGTAATGGATAACAAACACATCAGTCCGGTCTACTGAAGATGCTGGTTAGCACCCAGCCGCTGAGTAACCTTTTGCACTAGCTGAAGGAAAGAAATAGTTGTAGCCCAGCTGCTTTACTTTATAAAGAGTTGGGATTCTGCGGTTTTTCTTAGCTTTTGAATTTTTGGAAACCTTTAGAAAATTAAATAGTGAAAAAGTCTACAGTAAAAAGCACTCCTTTCTGTTGATAAATACTTTCCCAAAGCTTCCTAAAAATCATTTTCAAACTTAAAAAATAAAATCTTTTTTTATCCTTTAAGTTGTTATTCGCCCAGTGAATGCTGTAAAAGAACTTGTTGAAAATAGTTTGGATGCTGGGGCTACCGGTTTTTTTGTGATTTATTTGTATTTTTAAAAAAATTAATTTTTAGAAATTAATGTTTCGATTCGTGCTGGAGGATTGGAATTAATTAAAATTCAAGTATTTTTTAAATTTTATTAGGTTTCTACTCAGGTACTGAAAGTTGGGGAATTCGACATTTTCTGAAAATAAGAACCCCCTTCCGTGTCGATTTTCTTCTCTTGCCAACTTTATATATTCCCGTGGCTCTGCCTTCCCAAAAAATTTTTTTTCGAGGCCTTCCCCAGCTCTATCCATTAATTAATTTATTTAATATTTCTTTTTAGGATAATGGGCACGGAATTAATAGAGAAGAATTGTCAATTGCTTGTTGTCGCTTTACAACTTCAAAATTGCGTGAATTTGAGGATTTACAAAAAATTCAAACTTTTGGTTTTCGTGGAGAGGCTTTAGCTTCGATTTCTTTGGTTTCTAATTTAATTATTACATCAAGGACAGCAAATGAAATTTGTGCTTCGAAAGCTTGTTATAGAGGTTTTTTTGTAAATATTTTTTGAAATTTTTTTTGAAGTCTTTTTTTTCTAAATTGAGCCCGGATAGTTCGTACTACCGACTTTTCAGTATTACATAATGTGTATTCTGTAGAGAAAAATAAGGGAAGAAATAAAATAGGGGGCTCCTACTTCAAAATTCGAAAATTTCTCACAAAATTTTTTAGAGGGAAAATTAATTGGACAAATTGAACGGTCAGCAGGTCTTTTAGGAACAACAATTTGTGTTGAAAAACTTTTCCAAAATATGCCTTCGAGATTAGCTGCTTTTCGGCAACCAAATGAAGAAGCTCACAGAATTGCCGATATTTTAGTTTGGTTTTTTTTGAGAAAAAATTTGTTTATTTTAAAATTTCTAGATTCGATATTCTATTCATTATCCAAAAATTTCTTTTTCTTATCGTCGTCTAGATGGAAATGGCTATGATTTTAGAACATCTGGGGATGGGGTAAGCATTTTGATTTTTTTAAAATTATTTAATATATTTTTTAGGATCAACATAGCACAATAAAAAGGCTTCTTCATGAAAAAGCATCTAATGTTAGTTTTTGGGGTTTTCTTCACTAAAAGTCCGCAAATTTTGACTGCAAAATATATAGAAATAATACATAAACAGTCTCCGACATCGGACTTGACCAGGCCGAATTTTTCCGAAGTCCAGGCCCCAAATCCCCGACTGAATTATTTCCGGACCTGATTAGTCCAGAAAAATCCGTTTCGAAAAATTTATTTGCCAATCACTAATAAATAGAATGATTTGCGGACTTTTTTTGCGGAACCTAAATCTTCCTTATTATTTTAAATTTAACTTTTAGGGATTGACAAATTTAGAATTTAACAATTCTTCTCTACACTTCTCTGCCAAAATTTGTTTAGCTACACCCGTGGCTATTTTTACTTCAAAAGCAGTCCAAACACGAAATGTATAGTTAAAAAATATTTTTTTGGTTTCTAATATTTTTAAATTTTAGGACAAAATAAAAATCTTCCACCTGTGAGTTTTAAATGTTCCTTTCCTTGTAGGAATTGAAAACCCTTTAAGATTTTGTGTAATTAATAATACTACTAACCAATGATAACTTTTTGTGGAAAATAATACTTTTCCCTTCCTTTACCTATTTATTTGTCAGTATTTCAACGTCTTTTATTCACTAAAACATTTTTTTAATTTTTTCTAGTTTTGTAAATGGCCGTTCAGTGGAATCTTTTAGACTTCAAAAATCTTTTGATTCAATTTTTACTTCAAGAGATTTACTTTGCCCTTTTGCCAGTTTTTCTTTATTAATTGATCCTCAACGTGTTGATGTAAATATACACCCTACAAAGAAATTAGTTTATTTTTTATGTGAAGATGGTTAGTAGTAGAAGATTATTTGTTTTTAATTTTTATTTTTTTAAAGATATTATTGAATTTATTGGAAAGGTAAAAAAATATTTTTTTAATTTAATTAATTTATTGAAGGGAAGGAAAGGTAGAGAGAGTCCATCTACTAACATTTAAGAAGTTTACTGGACAGAAATTTTTTAAAAAAGGATCCGGTAATTCAGGTAAAGCATCTCTCTACGTGTTAAGGGAAAAGTGCATAATTGCCATTAATTCAGCCAGTTCTAATTTTTTACCTCCCTCTCTCTCTCCCACTTATCCTTTCAAGTACCTTGTTCTTAATTGTCAACGGTCATTTTGCCAAATTTGGTTGTTAATTAAAATTTTGTTATTTTCTAGCAAATAGAAAAATTTGTCAATGAAACCCAATCTCGACAATCAATACAAATTAACAATTTAAATGAAGAATTAAAAGAAGATTGTTCTAAGAAAAGCAATAAAAATAATCGAAAAAGAAAAGCTGAAAATGAAAAAGAAATTATTTTTGAGGAAAATGAAAAAAATTTAAATAATTTAAATTGTTCTCTTCCTTCTTCTAAAAGTTCTTTTTTAAATGTTTCTTCAAAAATTCAATCAAATTCGTCAAAAGTTGCACCGAAAAATGTAAATTTTTCTTAAATAAATTTTGCCTAAAAATTAATTTAAATCGAACCTTCACCTATAAATACATATGTACATTTTTGGGGTAAAAACGGGGAAATTGTTTTTAAATTTTAGAGGGCCGAGAAGTTGTGTATTTCTCCGTTTTCCGACGAGAAGAATAAAATAACCGATATCCGGTTGAAATTTTTGAATATTCAAACTAAACCAAAAAATCCTTGTTTTTTTCTTACCAGTAAAATACGAGGGGGAAATTCTTACTTTATTTTTTTTCAGAAAATTCGTGTAGATTTTTTAAATCGAAGTTTGGATGAATTTGTTTTGACAAATGAAGATTTAAATTTACGTCCAAATTCTTCTGTTAGGCTTTCTCTTTTAAAAAAAGTTGCTTTTGAAGAAGAAAATAATGAAGAAGGGGGTTCGAATATAAATCCAATTGAAATAAATGAAATTGAAAGGGAAAATGAAGAAAATTTTGGTGGAAAAACAAATAATAAGGTGGGGGAAATAAAGGAAATTTTAAAATAATATTCCTCAATTATTTCTTTCGAGTTGTTTCCACGTTGAAAAGGGGAGGGGGCAATCCAAAGAGGGGGGGGGGATCCACAAAGTTCGTCAATTAGAACGGTATAACTGCATTAAAAATTGTCGAATCCGGGACGCCTTAGTATTGTCGAGCACCTCGACAAGCTGAATCGAACCATACAAGAACGTCCCAGATTTGACAGTTTTGAACGAAGTTACATTAGGCCTTCTCCCATTAGAAAAAATAATTTAAAAAAATTTTTTCAAAGGTAGATTGTTGTATTCCAAGAGAATTTTCTTTTAATTCTCTTGTTGATTTGAGAAAAGAAATTTGTCAAAAAGCAGATAATAAATTAGTTGAATTATTTAAAAAACATTTATTAATTGGATTTTTTGATTCAGAAAATGCTCTTATTCAGTCAGAAAATAATGTTTTTTTAATTAATAATAATGAAATTCTTCGACAGTTTTTCTATCAGGTAATTTTTTGATTAAGGAATTGCTAGGGAAAACATTTCTTTTTCAATTTGTAGATTTGAGTAATTCGATAGAGGGAAGCACTAAATCTCTAAAGCACTTCCTAGTGTAGCGGGGGGAAAACGAGCAGTTTGGCCCCGGAGTACTCTAGCTCGCTCTAACTTTAATTTTCATTTGAGGCCTTTGTTTACTTGTTTAAGTTTGATCTCTAAATATTTTTTTTCTTTTATTACTATTTACTATTCTTCAAAAAGTTTAAAACTTCTCTTTTTTTCTAGTTAATTATCTTTTCTTTTGGAAATATGGGCGCCTATGATTTAATAATTCAATCAGAAAATTCTTCAACAAAAAATCTTTCAATTTACCAATTACTTTTATTAGAAGAGGAGGAAAATGAGAAGAAAGTTGCCAATTTATGTCAAATTCTTGTTAAAAATAGAGAAATTCTTTGGGATTTTTTCTCAATTAAAATAATTTTAAATTCAATTAATGAAGGTTTTAAATTAATATTTTCTTAAATTCTAAGCATTTTTAGATGCTGTTTTGGTAGCAATTCCTTGCCTTATTAACGGTTATTTGCCTGAAATGGAGGGATTGCCTTTACTTTTATATAAATTGGCCAATGTTAACTATGAAGATGTGAGTTTGAGTTCGAAGGGAAAAGGAAATTGTGGCTTATAATGAGGTGTCACATAAATAGGGGGCTCCCCAAGCTATTATTTTGAAGAATTTAAGTGTCTGGACAAATTCCACAAACTCAATACTGGATAATAGAGATGTCCGAGACCGAAATTTTTCCAAGACTCAAGACCCAAGACAAAATTTTTTCCAAGACCAAGACTCAAGACCAAGACCAAAACTCCAAGACTCAAGACCAAAAATAATACAAAACTCGAGACAATTTTTAGGTCCCATAGGTCAAATTTTTGGTTTATTTTTTGTTATTTTGACACGATCACAGTCAACTTTTTGCACAATCACCTATAATTTCGAAAAATCTGTGCGAAATTCAAAGAATTTTGGGGAATTTATCCGAGTGGAAGATCAATCCGGGGTGAAAAAAATACGGGTGGAAAATTGCGCCGCAGGCGCAAATATTTACAATTTTGAGGAATTTTAAGCCAAAAATTTTCAAATCCCAGCGCCGCAGGCGAAAATTTTGGGAATTATGAAGGCCAAGAAGCTAAAAATTTTCCTTTTCCTGCGCCGCAGGCGAAAATTTTGAGAATTTTAGAAGGCCGTAGGCCTTCTAAAATTTCACTTTTTCAGCGCCGCAGGCGAAAATTTTTGAATTTTGGAGCTCAAAAGGCCAGATTTCCTCCCTTTTCTGCGCCGCAGGCGAAAATTTTGAGGATTTTCGATGGCCAAGCACTAGGTCCAAAAAGTCCAAAAAACCAAGACCAAAAAATAAAACCAAGACAAGACCAAGACAAACACCCCAAGACCAAGACCGAAAAAAAACCAAGAAAAGTCTTGGTTCCAAGACCAAGACCAAGAGTCTCGGACATCTCTACTGGATAACCCCTATTTGTGATGGGTTTTTAAATTTTGTGGTCAATGTGTAGGGGGGGGTCGACCCGTAATTAAACGATAACATCTATTTAAGATACCTAATTATAAGTTACAATTTTCCGGGGTCCTACTGTATTTTAAGGACGGGGAAGGTTTGCTCCCCTCCCCCCCTCCCCAATTTACCAAAAATAATTTAGGAAAAAAGTTGTTATTCTGAAATTTCTCTTGCTCTTGCTGATTTTCATCTTCCCTCGATAAGCGAAGAAGATTATGAAAATTTAAATGAAGAACAACAAAATATTTTTAAAAAACAAAATTTGAGGGTTGAGAGAACTCTTCGTTCTTTGATTTTTCCAGCTTTACGAAACAGATTTTTGCCTAGTTCGGAATTAGAAGAATATATTAAAGAATTAACATCAACTGCTAAAGCTTTTAAACATTTTGGACGTTGTTAATTTATTTTTTGTTTTTAATAAACAGTTGATGATTTTTACTACTAACTTTTTAAATTTAGGATTTATTTTTTAAACTGAAGGCGTTTATCGGTAAATGTGGAGTTTACTGATCCCTAGAAAAAAATGAGGAAAAACTAATTGTTCCATATTTTTGAGGTTTACCATTAGGTAATCAAAAACACTTGTTTATTTTAAATATTTATTCGACTAACTTGTAAATATAAGTTTTTTTAATTCAAAAATATGGACAAAACGTGGAAAATTCTTGGCAAAATATCAAATTAAAGAATTAAGATGGATTCTTCTATATGAATTTGGATAATTGGAAAAATAAAATTGATTGAGTAGATCCATCTGAGAATCAAAAAATTGTTCCGGGTTGTAAAGAAAGAAAAATTGTTCTTAAACATTATGACCTCATTTGTAAATAATCCCCAATACTTCGAGTTAAGAAGATAGCTTTAAAATTTTGATTAGCTAGTAAGTGTGGGTGCTACCCAACCTAAACACCCAATCTAAGTTCCAACATTCTCCCAAAGTATATCCTACAAGTGAGGTCTTTGACAATAATTGACAAGAATAAACACAACCCCCACCCCTCCCCCCATTCTTTAAGTAATTTTCATTGTTTCACAACAGTCACAGTATCCTCCAATTCACGCTTTCTTTGCCTTCTCTGAGCATCACGCATAGCATTATGCGCTTTCCTCTGTTCACTTGTCATCTTCTTTGATGAATATTAGTAAAAAAGTTTAAAAAAAATAAAACTCACTTGATATTTAACACGGGCAGCTTCTGCTCTTTTGGCTCTACGCAATCTGGCTTGTTCAATAGCATTGCGAAGACTCTAAAAATTGCAAGATTTTGAAGTAAATAATTATTTCAAATGGAACTCGTTATAAGATAAACCCTTTTGGGTTTATAGCTGTCCTTATGAGGTGTAGTATCTTAAACTCCCTCAGCCAATAGCCAACTAAAGTTGATGTGATCTATTACCAGTGTATCTTATAGTAAGATTCTATTGTAATAGTACATAGATACTGGGAACTCCCTAATCGACTCCTCATTTAGCGTGTTATGGATTTAGGTAGTAAAACCTAAGATTTTCCAAAAACCAACAACTCCACTCATTAACTAATGTCATTTCCCAAAAATTCTAATCTTTCAGCTCTCGCCACCTCCAAACTTTAAAAAAAATAAAAAACAAACATCTTCGGGTTCTTGTCCTTTTGTATTCATATCATCACCCAAACGACACAATTCTTCCTAAAAATGTTAACAATTTTTAAAAAATTTAAAATAAAACTTACATCCCTCAGTCTTGCCATTTTTAATGAAAGTGCTCTTTTAGCATTAAATTCATGACGTGCTTCAGCAGACATTTCATGATATCTTTAAAATATTATCTCAACTTTATCAACATCAATTTTTATTTTTTATTGTCTACAACCTTCTCCTTGCACGTTCTGCACGTTTAGCCTTTTGCAATAACAATTTTTGATCGTTTGAATTATGAGGGTCCATAACACGTTGTTTAGACGATGACATACCTATAAAGAGGAAGACATTTTTAGTCGCTTTTAGATTGATTGGGGGAGGGGGGGGGTCAACTCCCAGTCTAAATCTAAACTTCTTATATACTCACCAGAAGAAATAGAAGAACGACTAGCAATAATTGGATGATGTTCAATTTTTGGAATTATAAAAGTTTGTTGTTGTTGATTTTGTTGTAATGGATTGCTAGTATAATGACGACGTGAAGATGCTAACGAAGATGAAGAACTAGCAGCTAATAAAGTTGTAGATGAACCACTTGCTGTCGACGTATGTTGACCACCAAAATTATTTGTATTATTTGTTGTTATTATTGTTGGTTGAACAATTTCAATTCGTGTCGGAGGATTTAAATGATGATGATGATCTATTGTTGAAGTTGTAATATGATGACGTTGTTGTTGATGTGGTGGTGGTGGTTCATGGTGAATTATAGAAACTGGATAATAATTACTTGTTCCACTACTACTTGGGCCGGCATCGAATTTTGAGGTTGAGGCTTCTTGAATCTTTTTTTGTGATAAAAAGATAAAATAAAAAGGAAGAAAAAAACCACTGTATAAGATTGTGGCGCTGACGTTTGAATTCCACCATCTGTATGAACTTGAACAAATTTATTGTCAGCGATGATAAAGCCGTTTGGAACACTTCGTGCAGGTACCTGAAAAATAAATATATTAAGAATAGGATTGGATATAGGGCAAGGGCGTAGCCAAGGTTGGATTTCAGGGGACTAAAATGGGGTGTGTGCTAAAATTTTGGCGCTACTTTGGCGTTCCTATTTTGGAGGAAAAGTCCACAAAAATCTTGCAATAAAACCAACAACAAATCTCCTACTTTTCGAACCACCCCCCTTCCCTCTCCCATTCTTTTATTAAATTACAAAAATTTAAACCTGAACATATTGAACAACATTTCCTCCAGAAAGTTGCTGTTGAGTAATATTTATAGGTGACTGAACTATAGTATGAGTTGTTCCTCCTCCTCTATCTGGAACCACAAAATGATGTTGTTTGTCGTCTAAAGTGCCAACAGTTTCCTCTTTTTTCAATTCATTTTGTTGCATTTTTAATAAAGTTTGTCGTGCTTCTTCTGTCTTTCTGACAACATCACGTTCGATTGTATCCAAAATTTGATCTTAAAAATTCTTTTTAAATCAGGAATTTTGAATTTTATAGGCCCCATCTTCCTGGAATAAAAATTCGTTATACATAAATGTAGAATTTAAACAAATATCTCGTAGATCTATTAAAATTAGGGAAAATATAATATGTCCCATACTCTGATTCAGACAACAATAAACATGTGGAAGCCGAACGACAATAAAATTAAGTTTCGGTCTCAATTGTAAACTTAATTAGAGTCGACGGTAGTAAAAAAGGTGAATGAAAAAAGTTGATTTTTGTTGCCAAAAATTCGACAAAACAAAGGAGAATGGATAAAAATACACAAAATCTAAAAAAACCTAAATTCGGCTCAGCTGACTCATTTGTAATTTCAGTTTTTGGTTTTCGTTGTCTTCTTGGCACAACACCTCTTTCTTGTTGCTTTCTTTGATATCTCAAACGTGCTTGTTCTGCTCTTTTTGCATTTCTTAGCATTATACTTTGCGCTTTTTCCAAAGCTTCCGGTGTAATCTGCCCTGCTGGCGTTGAAAGTAATTTCTCTTCTTCAACACGCCGCTTTCGGAAAGATTCAGTCCGTCTTCTATTATAAATTTTTCTTTCATCAGCAGTCTACAAAAGTAAAAAATTTAGATTAATCAGTTGTTGCTACGTAAGTTTATATCAGAGGAATTCCCTGATCATCGGGAATTCCTCATTTCTTCAAAAATAGGGAATTCCCTGTGATTTAAGGGTAGGGAATTGCCGATTCATAAAAATAAGGAAAGGGGTCGTCAGAATCCTTTCAATGTGTTAATCATTCCATATAATGGAGAACGTTTATTATCCATATAGAAACGGAACATTTAATAAAAAAAACTTTAGTTAAATTTTTCTTCAAGATCAACCAATTTTAAATTTAAAGCCTTTCTGATGAAAAAAAGAGTTCGATACCAAACTTATTTGCAAAATAACAAAATAAATACCATTCGATGATACCGTTGACGTGCCGCCTCAGCCTTTCTAGCATTAACTTCATTAATATGCCTTTTTATTTGTTCCAATTTTTGTCGTGGAACTTCTTCAATATTTTCGGGCAATCCAAGCTGTTTAAGCCTTCTTTTTTGGTTATATTCACGTCTCTCGTCAATCGACATAGTTTGATAACGACTTAATCTTGCACGTTTTCTTTGCAATGATTGTTCGTCTAAAAGCACCAAATCATCTGTTATATCTAAAAATTTGAAAAATAAATTTTAAAAAAATATGTAAGATTAAAAGATAATTTGACGTTATGCACATATGTCAGGACAATTAGGGGAACCGGCTGGATCTCCAGACTATTTCTGAACCGACCTGATTACAAAATTCAAAACCCAATTTTCGGGACTGAATAAATTTACTGAAATTTAATTTAGGACAAAAGGCCCATTTTACATTATTTAAAAATTTAAAACCATTAGTTGCACGAAGAATTGCCTCCAACTCTTCCATTTCTCGTTCTTTTTGTTTTTTTCGCTGACGCATAATAATGCGACGTTCAGTAAATATTCTTTTTTCGTCGTCACTGAGAAGAGCATAACGATTTCTTGCTGCTTCGGATAATTTTTGACGACGAAGTCTAAATTAAATATAAGTAAATGTTATAAGCCCATCCATCCCTAATAGTAAGCCCAGGCTATCTCTCTATCTTCCTTCCATATTGTTAGAAATACAAATTTTTAACTAAAGACAAACTTTTCTTGCATTGAAAGATTAGCATCATTTTTAGTCATAATCACAACATGTCTCTCTCCACTCCCCGTTGTAAATTCTTCTACAATTCCGTCGTCATCATCGTTAGATTGATCGTTGCCAATATAAGTATAAAATTCATGGCTATTACCCAAAGAAGTTGGGTCAAACTTGAAAATAAAATAAAGATTATATATTTATTCTTTAATTTTAAAAATCATCGGAACATGGAAGCGACACTCTCTGGATTGCCCAAAACCGGAAACGTGAAGTGCCACAATTTCGGAACCATTTGGAACAGAGACCGTTCATCGATATACGAGACAAGATCGCAGTCAAATGACAGGAACAACTTCCTACAGCACGATCTCAACCTCTACCAAACCCACCCCTGGTACCCACCAAATCTAATTCTATTTCAAATTTTAAGAGCTCCCAAAGGTTAATTTAATTTATTAAAAATTTAAACAACCTTAGTTTCACAATTTGGACAAGCACAACCAGGAGGATGATAACCAACATTTCCAATAGGAATATTTCTAAACTGATTATCTCCAGAAACAACCACCACTTGATTTGCATTTCCTCTAACTTGAGGAGTATTACTTAGCATTACTGGAGAAGAAGCAGCAGAAGTCCCAACAAGGCTAACTCTTGGTGATCGGTTAGAATAATAAAGCTGTTGTTGACGTTGAGAACTCTGTTCTGAAGTACTCATTACTTTAAACAAAAATTTATTTAATTTAAAAAAATAAAAAAAAACATTAGAAAATATTTCGAGTTATTTAAAAAACTCTTGAAAAAAAAATGTTTTAAAAAGTCATCAACTTTTATCAAAAATTCATTTTATAATGAGACAAAAAAATAAAATAGTTAATAATACGACAAACTTCCCATTTTAAGCATGAAGACTAATAAACGAGAAGAACAAAAACTTTTAATATTTAAAACAGCCCTTTCACGCATGTGTTAATGGAGGTGTCCTATGCGAAATATAATGATGTTGTTGTTGTTGTGGTGGTGGTAATTGTTGTTGGGATGGTTGTTGGGGCTGTTGCTGTTGTTGACCACGCTGACGAAGCAAAATTTGATGTGCTTGTTGAGTACGCCTTAAAACGTCACGTTCAAGAGAAGAAAGAGCATCATATTCTTCTTCATCGTCAGATTTTTCAATTTTTAAATCTGGATCAACATCTGCCAAAATAACTTCCATTATTTGACGTTTACGTTTAGGAGTGTAACGTTTTTGGTTGTAAGCCCTTCGCTGTTCAGGTGTCTAAAAACGAATAAATCTTTTAATCTATTTAAACAAAATAGAGATTTGACGTTCAAATTCTTGCAATATTATACCTCAAACTTAAAAATTAAAAATAACGAAAGGACAAATTAAACCTTCCTTTAATGGACGACAAAAATGGGAAAGTTCCAGAGCCGAAAAGAATTAAAAAAAATTTCTAGAAAAATAAGGAAACTATTAGTTAAAGAGTAGGTAATAATAATCCCTTTCTATAAGACAAATTACCTAATTTAAAAAAAATAAATTTAAACCATTCTTTGATAACGAAGCCGAGCAGCTTCAGCACGCTTAGCATTTCGAATAACAATTTGTTGTGCTCTATCAAGTGCCTCTCCATTAATTCTTCCAATAGGCATAGCCAAAAGAGTTTCTTCTTCCATCCTTCTACGTCGAAATGCTTCAGTCCTTCGCTGATTATACAATTTCTTTTCGTCATAAGTCTATAATAGAAAATTTTTCGTTAAATAAATTAAAAAAAAAGATAAAAATGCGATCTTTTAATGGAATTGAGGCTGTTAAAAATATAAATTTATTTAATTGGGCAATTGAGAGTAAGGTTTTCTTGGAGTCGCTGACAATTAAACTTGATTTTAAATAATAAAAGTTTCTAAAAAATTATTTACAGGAAAGAAAGCTAACAATAAACTTTATTATGGTGTACATTATAATGTGGTTCAATTTTTTTTAAAAAACAAAAGAATTTTTGATTTTTAAAGAGCCCCAATCCCCAAAGATCACACCGATAAAAAAACCATTCGATGATAACGGAGTCTAGCAGCTTCAGCCTTCCTCGCATTTTGTTCTTTAATTCTTTTATTAGCCTCCCCACCCAAATTTCCACCACTTTTATCTTCATTTTTTACAGAAACTTGTTGTTTAATTCGCCTTTTCATATTATGAGATTTCCTTTCTTCATCAGTCATTCTAAAAATTTTTTAAAAATTTTTTAAAGTAGAAATATCTTTTTAACCAACGACCTGTGATATCTATTACGAGCAGCCTCAGCCCATTTTGCACGCATTCTCTTTTCTCTAAGTTGTTCCAAAACTTCTGGATCGTCATAAATATCTCCACTAGCACGCAGTATTGCTTCTAATTGAGCCATTTCTTTTTCTCGTTGTTTTTTTCTTTTTTGTGCTAATGTCCTTTTGAGGTTTAAAGCTTTTTTCTCGTCTGGTGTTAAACGGTGATAACTTTAAAAAATAAAAAAAAAATTTTAAACCGTAGACGAGCAGCTAATGTAGCTCTGTTAGGACCCATAAATTAAAAATTTCGCAAATCGAAACGTTAAAACGGATCCTTAATAATCTTTGGAAGCTATGACTCTTCAGTTTACCTAACCTACTATAAAAAATTTTCACAAAATAAAAAATTAGAAAAAAAACCGTAGACGAGCAGCTTCAGCCTGTCGAGCACGCTTAACGGCTTCCTTCTCACTTTTTTCATTCCTTTTATTATCGTCTGAAGTTCTCGATATAAGTTCTTGTCGATTATCCAGAGATGTTGAGTGATGAATGGATGTGACAAACTTAAAAATTGAGTTTTGTGAGGGCAGTTTAAATTAAATAAGGAATAAAACGATTTAATATGTGAGGAAAAAACTAAAATTGGAGGTGACATTTCCGTGCTCAAAAAACGGAAAATTCTTTTAAATAGTTTAACCCCTATAATCTTTTATTCAAAAATTTTAAAATCAGAAAAAGAACTACTAGAGTTCGAATCCGAGTCAAACCAGGGTTTCGAAGCTTGGTAGTCCGAAAAGCTCGGGTCTTATAAGAAAAACTCGGTTCAGTTCCAATTCCTCTAATAACCCTCCCCCCCCCCCATATTTAAAATAAACTCTGGAATAATTACCACATGTCTCTCTCCATTTTCTGTTGTGAATTCCTGTACAATTCCATCAGTATTTCCTGAAGGATCATTTGCAATTGAATAAGTGTAAATCTCGTGTCGGTTGTCTAAAGAAGTAGAGTGTCCAATGGGTGGCACATACTAGAATATTTAAAAGTTTTTAAAGAACTATTTAAGGATTACTAAAAAATACCTTAGTTTCACAATTTGGACAAGCACAACCAGGAGGATGATAACCAACGCTTCCAATAGGAATACTTCTAAACTGATTATCCCCAGAAACAACCACAACTTGATTTGTATTTCCTCTAACTTGAGGAGTATTACTTAGCATTACTGGAGAAGAAGCAGCAGAAGTCCCAACAAGGCTAACTCTTGGTGATCGGTTAGAATAATAAAGTTGTTGTTGACGTTGAGAAATGTGCTCCGAAGTACTACTCATTTTTGAATTAAATGACTAAAATTATTTTTTGTAAATATGTATATTTTTAAAAGCAACGAGAAAACAAATAATTTAAATTTGTATTTGAACAACAGAAGAGTTAATAAGCCGCAAAAGAGAAATTAATTAAAGAAGGAAACAAAATGATAAAGAAATTCTGAAACGAGGATCAAGACTTGTAAGAATATAAAAACAACACAGTTTCAAATAAAAGAAAAGAGATGAGAAACACGGAAAGATATGAAGCAAAACAAATGGAAGCAGATGAAAATTGTCACCAATATCAGAATGTAAATGAATCCTCCAAAGATGGAACAAGATTTTCCCCAAAGTTAAAGGCCAAACACTAACCAACATGTTAAGCTTCGACTTGTCAAATCGAGCAATCTACTTGTTTTTATTTACGTGCTAGAATCAACTATCAATAAATAGCTTAAAAATTCACTCAAAACCTTTTTTGTCCAAAATCATTTTATCTTTTCTAGATCAACTCTCAAAAGATCAGCTTACTGTATCTCATTTGTTTTTCATACCCTTGTAAATTATATTTTAATTCCCCTTTCCGAGATATACTCTAACCTCTCCTTATAAGAGAAGAAAAAAGGTTGGAGAACTTATACAGGCTTATATTAGAGTTCATATAAAGATAGAGAAGTGGATCAAGGAAAGAGGAGAAAAGAGTATAAAATGTACTAGAAAAGAATGCGAGGAGAAGGGAAAAACTACAAATCTCGAAGAAATTGTGTTGTTGAGAAAATGAAAAAAATGGGGGGGAATAATGTAGAATTGTGTGGGGGGAGAAATAAAAGAAATATAAAAATAGTGTTTTTGTAGCGTTTTTAGAGGAGAAGATGGTGAATGAATGTGTGTATATATTTTATTTTTATTCCTGAGCAGATTGGTCGGGTAAAAATGAATGTGAATGTGTGGGGAGACGATGAAAGTATTTTTTTAAAAGATGGGGAAGGAATGAAGAAGATGAAAGTTGAGTGGAAAAAAGAGGGAATATATTTGGGAGGATTGTATACAATTGTGAAAATATAATATTTGTTTAAATGTGGAAAGCAAAAGAAAATGTTAGTTTGTAGGGAAGGAAGGCTATTTTACACAACTAAAAAGAAGTGGAGAGAAGGAAGGCAGGCAAAAATGAAAACCCGATGGAGAAGAGGAAGAAGAATGTAAATACATATATAGCGCTATTCCAAAATGGTTTTAGACAAAATGGTACTTGGACAAAATGGTATTTAAGGCATCCGGGTACAACACTAGTCGAGATGACCAAGAAATTAGAAAACCTAAGAGATACCGATAGAAACTCCACTAGAAATCTTCCAAAGAATCCTCAAAACTTACATAAAAACAGGACCTGTAAGGAACCGTCTTGTCCAAGTACCATTTTGTCTGGTTAGTCAACACACATTGAGTTTTTATGCTGGTTGCCTTGTGACGAAAGACAAGACAGAATAAATGGGCTGACTAGCAATGTATACATAAAACCTTACTGACACGACGACCAGAGAAGCTATACAATATTGATTGTGTATAGCAATGCTAGAAAAAGGCGAAAAATTAGTTGATTTGTGGAAAGAAAAGGGCACGATGAATGTTGAGAAATGGATGGAGAAAAATCCTTTTTTATTTACGGAAGGGGCTAAAAAAGAGAAAAAATAGAAAAGAAAATATGTATGTAAAGGAGAATAAACACAATAGAAAACGAGAAAAGGTGAAAATTTATTGTTGCGCTACTAGGGAAATAAAGGATATCTGAGAAAATCTATATATAAAAATAACAACTTTATCAGTTAATTTAACAATTATCTTTTCGGATATAAAGCCATGCTTGATCAATTCCTTTCCCTTCTGTTGAAGTCGTTTTCCAACATTCTTCTTCGGGTTGCAAGGGAAAACGGCATAAAATCAGCCCTGCTCCGTCTTTCATTTCCAGCAATTTTGGCCTAACTTGGGGAACCTTAAAAACAAAAAAAAATTTAAAAATCAATTTTAGATTACAATAGTTTCAGTTCCAAACAGCACAACAACGTCATAATCTTCCAAACAAGTTTTGAAAATATCAGCTTTTACAAATTTCACTTTTTTGGTTCCTTCTCGAAAACTTTTCCAACGCGAATACAAAACCAATAAACTGTTTAATTCAACACCTGTAGAATTAGTGTAGCCAGCCTTTGAGAGTTGTAATACCTAAAAAATAAATTTTGAAGATTAAATTAATTGAAAGAAAGTACAAACAAATAAATGGTTCAGATTTTGAGGTTTTTTTTAAATTTTTTTAAAGAAATTTTAAAGTCCAAAAATAATGAATTTATTAATTAATATTCAATCGTCATTATAAAATACAAGCATATTTTTTGTTGGATAAAGTCAAGCGTTTTTATTTTTATTTTCTTAAATTTATTGGATAAATATTTTGATTAGAAAAATGACTTTATCCAAGCAATCTTATTTAAATAAGACTAGGAAAAATTTAAAAAAATCATTGCAATTTTATAAAAAATAAAGGAATGTATTGAAAAACTTTTAAAAAATTCTTAAAGCGTTTAAACAAAAACCGGTATAAATATAATACAGAAAAGTATGATGAGACTCTGAAAAACTATTTAAAAAATCAAGTCTAACTTATTAAATTCGAGATAATTACAAAAAAAAATTTTGGAGGTGAAGATATAAACATACATGAGAGGGAATTATGAAAATACAATCTCGTATAGCTTTCTTTTAAAAGACTTTAAAACATTGTTATGGTAGATTTATAAAAACGATTTCGATCCTAGATTTTAGTTAAGGACATTTATCAGAAGATTCTTAGCTTTGAATCAAGGAAGATGTAAAGACAAGGAATTTTAAGGGGAGGGGGAGAGAGGGGGACTAGATTTCTTCTCTAAATGGAATTATTTAATTTTTAAAAATACATCTTCCTTGATTCAAATAACCTATCTTTAAAAAGGCTATAAAAACTGTCATCCAAACAGTTTACCTATTATTGTCTACTTTCAACTAAAATTGGATGCGTATGTGCATGTGGAAAATTCGGAGCTATCGGTAAACTAATTCTAGTCAGTCTATTCTTTTTTAAAATTTGTTTCTTTTCACGCGCTGCTTTTTTCTGTTTTTTAACTCTTTCACGCAAATCTTGTCCTCTATGTGTAACACCATCAGGATTGTCCATTTTTGCAAGTAAAGATTCTAAATCACCTTTTCGTATAGGTTTAACTGTAATATCTCTAACTGCTCGAAATTGTCCTTAAAAAATTTTTTTTCAAACCTTTTCTAAATAAATCTTTTCTAACCACAATTGTTTACATGCTCATTCTCCAATCGAAAATAGTTCCAAATAAATCTAGAAATAAAAAAAAATTATTTTTTTTTACAAAAGCATAAGGAGACACATTGCACTAATTTTATGGGATGTAGAAAATTTTAATTTTGATGCGAACCTGAAGATAAAATTTTATTGGGGGGAGGGGGGGGGGGTAAAGTCAATTTTGTCCTCTTGAATCTATTGTTAGAAACAAGAATAGTTCATGACTGTATATATGTTTTGTTTTGAGGGAAATCTTTAAAAAATCACTCATGAAATTAAATTTACAGTTTAAGTTAAATACCCCCCATTAACATAAAGGTATCACGACTTTTGCGCCGAGAACATTTGCGCCGCGACTTATGCGCCGGGCGACCTTTGCGCCACGATTTTTGCGCCGCGACTTTTGCGCCGGGCGACTTATGCGCCGCGACATTTGCGCCGCCATAATTTTAACAATATATCTACAGTCGGACCTAATTATAGTGTACTCCTTAAAAAATGGTGTCCAGGAGCTGAAGGAATTTCAGGAAGTATAATATTTCGGGAAGTACAATAGCCCCCACTAATAAACCGTCCCCCTAGAGGAAGGTTGAAAAATAAACCGCCCCCTAGAGGGGTCATCTTCAAAGAACTTGACTTTCAAATCAGTATATTTGGTTTGCTACCCCTGTCCAGGCATGATTTTCTGCCAAAAGAGGGCGCACTATAGTGTAGATTTGTCGGGTCAAGATATCCGGGTCTGAAAAAGGCCGGATAGCCGAAAATTTTAGGTCGGATATCGGATCCTGATCTTGATATCCGAAGATTTCCAACTATCCTACATCTTCTATAGTGAGGTCCGGCCGTAGTTTTTCATAATTATTAATGATAGTGGCGGCGCAAAAGTCGCGGCGCAAAAGTCCCCCGGCGCAAAAGTCACTCGGCGCATAAGTCGCGGCGCAAAAGTCGCGGCGCAAATGTTCTCGGCGCAAAAGTCACGGAACCAACATAAATACACCCATGTCTCCCACATTAAATTAAAAAAAAATTCCAAACCTCCTAATTACTTCCAAAGGAGCCAATATACAAACAAGCAAATCTCCTTGTAACATCCTTTAAAAATTGAAATAATAAAGTTAAAAAATATTTAAAAAACCATGCTTCAGCTAACGAAACGTTCATTACCCAAGTTAATCGTAAAATAAAATCTTCAGCAATTGCAAAATAATAATACCATTTACTTCCATAAATCATTTCTTCCCGTAGAAGTGGAGCTTCTTTGGGTGCTCTCGGATCAATTAATCCCCAATCCATAAATACGTCCCACTTAAAAAAATCAAATTATAAAAATCAAATATCGCACCCCAAAGAGTAAAAAATTTCCCTGTTTTATTAGCCTTGCCAAAAAATAATAAAAACCAACCAAAAATGTGTATGTAAAGCTAAAAATATAAGAAGCCACCCAAAGATAAAAGAAAATAGAAGTATCATCTGACCACCATTTACTTAATAAATTACTTCCAACAACCAAAAAAGTAGTTGCATATTTGCATGCATTAACCAAATGTGGATGCCAAGTTCGAGTATCACGATAACGACGAATACATTGCAAAAAACGAACGAGAGCGGGAACAACTGATACGAGAGATCGAATTCCAGAAGAAGCAACACACATATCTTGGCCAGTATTGATATCGACATAACCCCAGGGAACGGGGCCTTCGGTTATGTTGAGGGTACGAACTTGGAATTGAGCATCAGAAAAGTCAACTTCTGTTGCATAGAAACAAATAAAATATTGGAGATCCAAAAAACAAATTCTGAAAAAAAATTTTTTATCAAGTGAGCGATCGTTACAATAAAATTTTTAAAAAATATATTTAACATGAGGAAAGGGGGGGGGGCTGAGAAATAACATTGGAGTCATACGGATACTAAAGAAAAATATATTTTGACCAAAATTAATTTTCCCGATAAGAATTATTTAAAATATTTAAATTACTCACGCAAGAGAATTCATTTGATCGCCTAGCCAGAAATCCGAAAATGTAACATAATGAAAAGGAGCCGTCAAACAATTAAAGCAATGTTTAAGAAGCCAGAAACGAGAATTTCGATGAAAGAAATGTTCTGGGTGTTTAAAACTAAAAAAATTAAAATAATTTAAAATTAAAAAAAAATTACGGGTTAAAAAGATAAGCAACACAAATTAACATTAAAGCCATTGGAAAGAGAAAAGGAGGTAAATGAAGCCAAGAAGCGTATAAATATCCAAGTACAGACATTGCCCAAAGCATTAACATAAAAGAAGAGATTTGCATAACCTTAAAATTTTTTAAATAGAATTTCTGAGGTTTTTCAACAAAGTATTACGGAACAAATTTTAAAAGGTCTGAATTTTAAAATGGCATTTGAGTAGTGTCTTATTGACAGAAAAGAAATTAGAAAAAGTGAAAAGTCGCGTGCGATTTTGTCTACCCTTATGTTGAATATTTCCTGAAGCAGGAGCAGCGATTTTTTATGTACACATAGCACAAGTAAAAGTAAATTGGTGGGATTACCACCAGTGGTTTTTAATCCTACTTAAAATTAGTTAAAAAACTGTTGTAAGGATAAAATTAAAATATTAATTTAAAAAACCGTTTGATAAGTTAAATGGTTGCGAGGATCTACTTCAAAAATGAGAACATGATTAACACCTGCAGCTGCCCAACCATACCTTGAAAATATAAAATTTTATAAATATTTGTTTTTAAAATAAAAAAAAACATGTTAAGTCCGCAAAGCCACATTGAAAGGAAAAAAAGAAAAAATCCACGAAATAGGCGAACAGCAACCCATTTTGGTTCATTTACTTGTTGTTCCAAGCCAAACCATGAAAGAATTATTGCGACAGCCAAAACTATAAATATACCCATAAACATGCCTAGCGAGAATGTTGTTCCAGCATTTTGTTTTTCGCTTAGTGGAGGAACCTGATGAGATATTTAAAGAATATAAATTAAAATAATTTGGAAATTTTGAACTTATGTTAGTCAGAAATCCCGCCCCCTCCCCACTTTAATCTTTCCCTATTATTTTCGTGTATATAACAAGTATAAGGATGTGTATCACATTTTCATTTTTGATTTAAACAAAAAGTATGTTAGAATGACACATACGACTCAAAAGTCGAGGCCGAAAATTTATCCTCCTAAACAAATCAGAAGTAGAACAAAGGGAAAATAAGGGGAAAATGGAAATAGGTCTAAAGTTCGAAAAAATCTAAAAAAAACCTTAAGTCGTTTCATCCCCGCCTGTCTATTGCCACCTTCCAGTTCATTAATGACGGTCGATTCAACATTGTTAATTAAGGATTCAATGTCAGAATTGAGAAAAAATGAAGATTTTTCAACCCGATTTATCCGCCAATCCATTCCAGCATCATTCATCATTAATTTGTCATGTTTTTTGAAAATTTTACGAAACCCGGTAGCATTTAGTTGCTAAAATTGACAAGATATAACAAACAAAAAAATAATTTTAAAAACCTGATAATTTTGTAAAAGTACAAGATTTAAGTAGAATTCACTAAAAATAAAGAAAAATTAAAATTTTGATGATCAGCCCGTAGCCAGATTAACTAAAAAAATTTATTTTTTAAATCAACAAACCTAAAAGCCAATTTAAGCTGTTGTGCAGTTTTTGACTGTTCTTTTTGCAATTTATTAAGAGAAAGTTTTGCTCCAGCAAAGCGTAAACGAACATTTTTTCTCTGAGCAATTGGAGTTTGCCTTGATTCGATTGAATCTTTAAAAGTATTTAATTCTGCAGTTAATTCGTGATATTTTCCTTGAGCTTCAGCTATTTTTTGACTGAAGAATAAATTAATTTTGACAAGTTCTTTTTCACATTCAGCAAAAAATGTTTCATCCATTTGAGAAATATATCTTTAAAAAAGAGAAAAAATTGGATAAAATTATTCGGAAAATTTGAGGAAATACATACGAGTCATGAGAAGAAAAAAAGAAAAATGTTTAAAAAATTTTCTAAAATCCAAATTTTAAAAGGCAAGAGATTTATAAAAAAATAACCGTAAATTTTAACGTCCAAAATATTCTAACTATCCACAACTATAGTAAACTTAACTCGATTTTCAGTTACCCTATTTTTTCTTGACGAGGAACCAAGAATCTGACAAGATTCTTCAGAATTCCCCCAATCTCTAAGAATTCTCCCAACTCATTCCTTAACTAATTTAGTCCACTCCCCAGAAATTTCAAGCCCTCAAAAATCCAAAAAAAAAACAAAACTGGTCTCTCGCATCTGCTTCAGTAGGCGCTTCCAACATAATATCATACAAAAGGGTTTTAAGTTCTTCATAACGGATATATTGCTTTCTCCATTCTGGTGTTAAATGACTTGCTAATTGTTCACCAAATTTCATTTCACAATTTTATTTAAATATTTATACAACAAAAAAATCTTTCTTTTTAATTTTCTAGTCTCTCCTCAACCAATTCAAAATCTGAACCAAAAAAAAAATAAAAATAAATTTACTTACAACTCTTCCATCTCCACTGCCCAAATCAATTATTTTTAGCCCTCTTGTGGCGGGGTTTGCATTTTTGTATTGATCCATCAATTTAACAACATTTTCGATTTGTTTAACAGTAGCCGGCACATAAGGTATACAAACACGTCGAAAAGCAGGAAGGACAAAAGGGAGTGTGGCTGCACTCAAACCAAGTGCGCCTGCCCCGATTGCGCATGTTATTGTTAAGCCTAAACCTCCCATCTATATATATCGCTCTCCTGAAAGGGCGCAATTTTGGCCAAATTTTTTTTTGAAAAAATATTTTTAAAGATTGTGGGTTTTAGATAATGTTAGTTAGTGTTGATTTGACACCTACATATTCTATCTGAAAAGCCTGTTTTAATTGTCCAAAGATTCTATGCACTGTGAAAAATCTGAACTTGTCAGGCTTCGTTAATGCTCGCGAGAGAGGCGAGGAGGATTATCAAATTTAATTGATTTTGGTATCACTCGATGAGCTATTTCTAACCAGTAAGTATCCGAAAATCTTAGAAATTTGTGGATCGCAAAGCCTGAAGTCGACGTTTTTTCTAGGGAGATATGTGAAATACCTACTAAAACAATCTTTGGTTGTGTACAGAATCTGTGAACAATAAACAGGCCTTTGATAAAAAATAATTTCTCGAGAACACCCCCAACAAACCCCGCCATTCTACCTTTAAATTAATTAAAATAAATAAATACCTTTTAAATAATTTCCAGTCAATTGAAAATGAGAAAAGAAAAATGCAAAAATATATGTATAAAATCAAAAATTGCAATCCAAAATATGCAAAGAATACTTTTTAAAAAACGACTAAAATTAAAAAAAGGATTTACATTAAAATAAATTATGTATAAGAAACTGAAGATCAGTTTTTTTTAAAGTTGAAGAAAGCAATACATAAATACTAATTTCTAAATTTAAAAAGATGAAAAAATAATAATTTAATATGTACGAATTTGGCATCATACATATCCTAGTGTGCGGAAAAATTGCAAGCACGGAATCCCGTAAAGGGATTTTTTCCAAAATATTGACGGAACGGGCCTGTTGAGCGTGGCCGATCGAGCTCAACTGTTCTCACGCTCAATCGGCCACGCTCAAATGACCTAACTGAAAGATTAACGTGATAATCCAGTTCGTCGCTACGCGGCCCTACAAATGAACCTTATATTGTGAAAAACAATAATTTGTTTAACAATAAATTTGACAAAAATATGAACATTTTAGGGAAGAGGAGAAATATGCAATCATAAAACACAAACCAATCATGTACTTGAAATTATTGGATGTGGAAGAAAAAATTGTGGTAGCAATGTATTACCATATTGAATCTGCCAAAAATTCATTTGGTACAGGATTTGGCAATAACGGCTTCTTAAATGTTCGGATGGGATTTAATGATGGTTGCTTGGAAAAAGATGACATTACTTTTGGTGTCCACTTGTATAATTGAAAAATAATTAATGAACTTGATAATTAGTCTAGCCAAAATATGTTTCGAAATATGAAAAACATGTACATATTAAGAACTAGGTTCTATAAACCATGTTTTTGAGTTTTATTCTTCATAACAAATCAACATACAAAACTTTTACGTTTTCTGCTTACCTTATATGTATTTATAAAATAATAATTTTGCGTTTATTTGTTGAAACAAAAGAAACTAACAAAATAATGAAACGAAACATTTCGTCAAGGCTTGGTCCCAATTCCCGAAATCGGAAAGGAATTTATTTTTCATATTGTCGGGATCCCTTACATATATCTATAACCGGATTTATTTATTCAATTTCTTTCTTTTCTCATTTTTATTTTACAATTTCCAACTTTCCCGAACTTTTTCTCATTTTTCAGCGATCACCACCTTTTTTATTGTTTTATTCCCTTCCTTTTTTTATTGCTTAGTGAACGTTGAGCAATTGTTTTATCTTTGAAATTTTATTTTTATTTTGTCCGGCCTCGACCGAAATTTCATGAATTCTTTCTTTCCTTCTTTCATTATTTTCACAACATTTTCGTCATTAAATCACTATTATATATGTATATACTTTTTAATAAACAAAAAATGCCGACATTTTCATTTACCTTTTCTTTTTATAGATCATCCTAAAAATTCTTTTTATTTCCCTCGTTCATTCTCTGGGGTATATTCCGCTTGAATAAACTTAATTTTTGGAAGGAGGAAATGAAGGTTACCTATTGAAAACAAAGCCTAAAATAATTCATCATTAAATACTTTTAAATATACAGTCGAACCTCTCTCTTAAAATATTACTTCCCCAAATACACCTCCATTTAAGATACGTTTTTTTAATTTGATTAACCATTTGGTGGGAGAAGGTCTAATATACTTCACATAGAAACCGATCTGCGACTTGCGACCAGGGCTGTCCGCAATTGCGGATTGCGTAAATTGCGTTTTTTGACGCGGATTTTTTTGAGTTCCGACTGCAAAAATGGTAAAAGATAGATTTCGCCAAAGTTTTTCCAATCAAAATAAAAATTTGGATTTATTATTAGAAAATTCATTTTTTCCAAGAATGAATCTTTAAATTTTCATTAGCATTATTTAACCTACCTTTAATTTTTTCATTTTCAATATCCAAATTTCTTTTTCTTTTTTTATTTTACTTGGTTTCAGTTTTATTTCTTTTTTACGTTCCTTCAAAATTAATCCTCTCTTCCCTCATCTCTTTTATCTCCATAAAATTTTCTCTTCATTTTCGAACACGCTTTGAGAGGAGGAAGGATTTAAAAATAAAAGAGAGTTCATCTTTCCAAACAAATTTCCTCTCCAAAATCCTTTTTTCCCCCTCATCTCCCCCCAAATTCACCCCTTCCTTCCTCTTTCATCGCTTCCATCACTAAAATTACCTTTTTTCTTCTCACATTGCGTAGAAATGGACTTGGAATGACCAAATAAATTTTTGAAGAGAAAAGAGGATTTTTAGTGAATTAATGGATATAATGTGGTGGTGGTGGATAGTTTATGAAATTTTTTATTACCAAACAATTAACAAAATATACAGTTATTTGGATTTGAAAAAGTTTTTTGTTTAATATTTAATATTATCTAACATTAATTTTAGATAATTCTGTTTCTAAATGAGAAATATTTTAAATAAGAATAAATTTAATAGAGAAAGTATGTGTCATAAACCCAGATTGCTTTGACCAAAAATCCGACCTGAAGAAAATTTTGATCATCAACATGTGACATCCCCAAAGAGAGGAGGACTATATTAGAAGGAATTAACATTAGCAGGACTGATACATAGTCAAAAAATCCCTTCGTAATTTTAAAAATTTTCGAAACACAATTTTTTAACGGTCATAAAGCCAGAATATTTTATATAAAATCTCCTCAGAATTGGATACGGATCAGACGCGGCAAAACATTTCGTTTCGTTGTTTCGTAGGATTTTATGTTATCGTTTTGGAGGATCTTATTGGAAAAATTTAAATAATAAACGAAGCCCTATTTGCGTAGACTTTATCTATAAAAATTTCTTAATTCAGAAAGAAATATTGGTCATACACAGCATTATTAGTACTTAATAATGATTGGTATAAGCGGGATCTCGTAGCTTTTTCAATTATTTATTTACGGGATTTTGCAGTCCAACCCACAAAATTAGCAATAATTCCAGAAATTGGGGACAGATAGTTGGGGACAACTTGTTGATTAAAATTATTATTTATTTTTAAGACAATACATATATAAACTACTATTTCTATTTTCAAGCTTTCTTTTTTCTTTTTTTTATTGCCGCTTTCATTCTCGTCCCATCATCCATCCATTCTCTCTCTTCCTTTTAAATAAAAATATATCCAATCCCATGCTATTCAACCATATTTCACACCAAACAATTTTATTTATTTTTATTTTTTTTCGGCCTTCACTCCCCCTATAAACATCTTCTGCTCTTTCCTTTTTTCCGTTTTTCTTCCGTTTTTGCCAGCGGAGAAGGAAAAAAGAAAAAGCTTGGCCGACGTTTGTATATGCTTCCTGCTGCCCTATAATTACGGTTGGGCAGGACTAGATAATTGCCTATTGCCGGAAGGAGGAAAAAAAAGAAGCGGGGAAGGGAATGTGAATGAGAAGAATGAAAATGAAGAAAAGGAAAGGTGGAAGAAATGTAAAAAGACGTGAAAGAAGAAGTGACAATTCACCGTCCTGACAATTCACTGATAGTTCTTATTTTTAGTTAACTTTTGTCGAAAACTAGATAGCAGCTCTCTCTTATTTAAATATTTTCTACTTAACAAATAATTAATTTTCATTAGTTGGACCTCATACCCTTACTTTTAGATACCTATTGTTGTTGAAATACATTATGGTGTGTTTCTCGTTGAGGAAAACTCACATTCTAAAGAGATGACCTGACACTGTATATATTAAAATTGCCAGAAGAAATTAAGAAAAGCTAAGAGAATTATGGCCCTAGGGACATTAAGTGAGGACAATCCTTTGTTTGTGGGGGGAAATAAAAAGAATTTAGGTAACGAGAAAATTAAAAAGGAAATGGGCAATTATTGTTTAATATGCTTTTCTAAAACATTGCTGAAGGCCGTTGCACATAAAATAATGATGATGAGAAGCAAAAGATGTTGAAAGGCTTAAAGCAAAGAAATTGTGTGTGTTGTTTATTTATTAGAAAACAATAGAAAAAATAAAATTATTTACATATTTAGTTTTTATTAAATAAAAAAATCTGTTAATTTTGCTAAAAGAAGGAAGACATTTTTTGTGTGATCTGTATATGGGGCGGCTATTCACTTGTATAATTTTAGTTAACTCAAATGTCCCTAACACAAAAAATGACGCGGAATCCAAAACAAAAACTCGAAGAAAATATTTTCTCTAATAAAACTTCAAGTTTTTCTTGAAAATAATATTTCAGTCAACAAAAATTTAAAAGTGTCGTTTTAATTGAAATTTTGGGATTTGAAATGCATTTTAGCTAAATTAAAAAAAATTTTTGTTTTTTATTCAAAAAATTTTTTTTCAAAAACCTTCCCCCCCTCCCCCTCCAAACCTTTCTCTCTTTTTTTCAAACACAAAATCATTTGTTCAACATATAAATCTCCCGCAGAGAAATTATTCCCGTTGGGCACAAACCTCTGGATGTTGGCTTGCTTCTTTTCTTCATATGTACACCTTTCTGTATATTTGAGAAAAAATTATGAGATGAGGAAATAAAAGATAATAAATAATTTTTTTGAATTTTTAAAAATTAATTTTATTTCTTTTTTACGACTTTCCACGTGTATTTTTCATTGTAGGAAACTTATTTCTGACTTTATCTTGAATATAAAAAATCAAAAATCCTCAAGCCGAACTCCATTAGCTTTTGAGTGTTAAAAAGTCATTGTAGTTAATTAATAGGTACTTAAATTGTGATCTACTCCTTTTACTTAAAAATAAATTTTTAAATAAAATAAAAATTAATTTTAAACTAAAATCCCTCCACAAATCCTCTACTACATATATTAAATTTATATATTTATTTATTGCCCTTTTGCCGCCGTAAATAAAAAAATTCTTCCACTCACTAGCTCCTTTTTTGAAGAGTAGTAGATCAAATAAAAATATATTTATTTATTTTCTCTTCTTTTTTCTGACACCTTATTTTTTAAGAGAAAAGACCGGATTGATTCTGAGGGAAAAATGTTTGGTTGGTTAGAAGGGCCTTGGAAGGGGGGAAAAGAAGAAAATCCGGTTGAATCATCAGATGAGTGAATCCATGAAGATTTTATAGACTTGGTAATTTTCTCAGCTACCTGACTGACTGGCTATTCCTTCTCTCTTTTTTCTTCACATCTTCCTTCCTTTTCGGCTAAAAATATTTGCGTCTTTTTGCCGCCAATGAAAAAAAAGTAAGTTATTTCGGCGCAGCCTTTTTGACGCCTCCCTAATTTCTCTCGGCGCCAAACTTTTCGCGACGAAAGATCTTTTGTTGAAAGGTGAACAACAAAACACAAAAACAATTAATTCTTTTTTATTCCTTCCCAACATCTGCATCTACCTTTTTCTTCTTTATTTTTATATTCTTTTTATCTTTCTATTTTATCCGTATGTTTTAAATAGACTCGCCGAAAACATCACTTTTTTAGGTTTTTTATATTTGTCCGAAACTCCTTCCCCCTTATATACACACCTTTACACGGCAGTAAATTGCGGGGCTTTGTTCACAATAACAAATTCACGCCGATTCATTAGGTAGAAGAGGGGAGGGGGGGGGGGAAGAAAATTTAGGTTGTGAGGGAATTTTATATAAAAAAGAGGGGGGGAGGGGAATTAACAAAAGAATAGACCAAGTGAAAAGTATTTTTGGGAAGAGGGGAAGGAGGGGGGGGGGGGGGGGAGGGAATTGAAAAAAATTGAATGAACAACAATAGCGACACCTACGGGTTGTGACGGACTGTCGAGACGAGAGGAAATGAATAGAAAAAAAATATTTTTATTACTGTAGGGGAATGTTTGTTTGAAGGAATTATTTGGGTGAAAAAGTGAGGGGATTTGTGGAAGAGAAGGAAGGGATTAGAATGTTGGGGGGAGAATGAAGAAGAAATTGTTGCTTGAAGGAAGAATCCGGAAAATTGTGAAAAATTGAAGACAATACAGACTTTAAATCCCTTGAAGCTTTAATTAATTGAAGTCACAGATCTCACAATCACAGATTTTTCGAGATTAATGGCCATTTTATAAAATATCGTCTCGATCTAGTAAATACAATGTTGTGTCCTACTTGAAGAAATATGTATAAATAAATAAAGATAATTATCGAGTATGATGGTACATGGTTTCGGCTGTGCTTTGACACATTCCATGATTCTGAGTTCATCCCATTGTATTCTTACATCCAGGAAATTTTTTGCCCAGCATAAACATTACACAATAAGTCAAATACATATAAATTTAAAATTAAATTAGTTAAATAGTGATAGGCCTTGAGTTCTATTTTGAAACAAAAGAATTAATATTTATTTAATAAAAAAATGTAGTAAGTGTTGGTAGAGGAAGTGTACAGTTAATATACATATGTTTATTAAAAAAAAGATTCTGCTTTGATTAAATAAAAACCCTAAGATTGCCTCTGTTCAGCGCAGTCTCAAATAA
Organism: Meloidogyne incognita; assembly: GCA_036172945.1. NCBI lineage: Eukaryota > Metazoa > Nematoda > Chromadorea > Rhabditida > Meloidogynidae > Meloidogyne > Meloidogyne incognita. The sequence continues at coordinate 5,311,674 of JARQAC010000002.1, forward strand.
GGTTTTGGTTCTTGGAAAATCTCCGGATCTCCATAATCTAAGTCCAAAGGTATCAAATTTATAAAAAATTTTTTTGAAAAAACAGAAAAAAAATAATTTTCTTTTCCCTCACATACATACATAACAATTGTTTTAAAAAAAAAATATATATTTATTTTTTGAGAGAAGAAAAGTCGAGTGTATGTATATACATATTCTCTCAAATATCTCCTTGACTTTTTTCTTCTTCTTCAATTTATTTTTTATTTGCTTGTTTTAACCCTCAATTTTCTTTCCACACAATGCATGCTCATTTCTTTATTCTTTTTAATAGCCCCGCCTTTTTTCTATTTTTTACTGTTTCCCCCTTTTTTTATTTTATTTTAAACCAATAGGCGTTAATACCTCTTTCCCCCGCCTTTTTGCTTCAACGACTTTTTCTCTTCTTTTCTGTATATTTTTATGAATAAGGGGGGAAGAGCTAAGCTATCTTTAGAGAAGCTTCTTTCCCTCTTAAATTGTTCGGTTAAGTTTTTTTTCTTTAAATGTTTATTTAAATATTTATCCGTTCCTTCTAAAAATTAAAAACAAATTTACCTTTTCTCCAAATATTGCCGCGTTCTCCTTCTCTTTTTCTTTTCTAATTGCCAACCCCCTTCTCTTTTTAAAAATAATATTTAATTATTAGCTTGTATTATAATCACTTTTCCCCTTCTTTTTAGAAAATAATTGGGCTTTGCCGACTAATTACCGCCCATTCCTTCTTCTTCTCTTCTAAATTTCTCCAGCAGCGATCAATTTTGTTTTGTTGCCATCTAATGCAACAATAATTAATTTGAAGGAGAATGTCTACAACAACATCATTACAAGCTTCAGAAAATTCCCAAGCAATTCCCCCTCAATTCTTGACAGAAGCTATCGACACTAAACCTCCCCCTTCATTTCTTTTAATTGACCAAAAGCCTAGAGAAGATTTATTATTATCCCAACAACAACAACAAACTTCTAATTTTATTGAAAATAAATTTCAAGATTCTAAAAATGTTACGGCTACAAGAAATGCTTTATTTGGTGTTGAACAGAGTCCAAATAATAATTTTTTAATTAATAAGTAAATTTTAACTTTTTTGGAAATTTTAAAAATTTGTTTTTTAAAACTGTCTTTGGTTCTTTATATTTTTTAAAATTATCTCTCTATTCTAAATAAAAATTAAAAAAGGGAGTTTTTCTCCTTGTTATTTCGAGTACACCCCTAGAGTGCCGCAGAGCTATAACTTCGTTAAAAATTTTCGAATCTCAGTCCGTTGATATTGGAGCTACTTAAATCTGGTACCCTCATAAACTCCAACATGCATATTAACTAACTTACCCAGGGAGATTTTTTTTATTTTTAATCGATCAAAAGCTATATTATTTCCCTAAACAAGACTTTTGATCAGATCATCATTTAAAATTTACACTCTGATAACCGCTTATCCACCCATATCTTTACATAAAATCAAATTAATTTTTCGAGAAAAAACAACTAGAACATTCATAGCTTCAGATTGAATGATTCGAATTTTGTTGAGAATTAAAAAAACTTCTGTTCCAAAAATAGGGCATAGGATTTCCTCTTTCCTTTAACTTAATTAATAATAAAATTCTTTCCTTAATTTTCTAAAAATCTTTCCTTTTAAAAGTTCCCCTTCTTGTTCATTATCTTCCGCCCCAACAACCTATTATTCAAATGGAAGTAATGGATATAATACAAATTTTTATAATTCAACAACACATTTTGGACATTCACAATTAGTAGCTGAATTATATCAACAACAACAACAACCACATTTTCTTTATACAAGTCAACCAGCTAGTTCTCCCGAAGGTAAAAAGAATAAAGAGAAAAAAATTTTCAAAATAATTTTTAAAAATAATTTCTTTTCTAAATCTGTTGAATATGTACTACTACATAGTATCTCTTTTCTTAATAATATCTTTTTGTTTCTTCTACATATTCACGTTTCTTTAAATTTTCATTCTGTCTATTCCAATAATGTTCTCAGATCCTTTTAGGAGAACAGGCCCATTTTAGCCATAAAGAATCCAAAGCTATAAAGAACCAACTCTATTAATTAGGTAATTATTGTTTTTATTGTTCAACCTTTTTGTAATTTTGTTCCTACCTGTCGGTGAAATTACCTCGGTATAGGCGGGGTAATTATTTGAGGGGGGGGGGGGGGGAATTAATAGAGTATATACGGTACCTTGTATATACTCCGTATTGTAATAGAAAACTTTAGATCAGCTCCTACTCATACCTCCTCTATTTTTGACTTTGTAGTTCTTAACATTTCAATTTTCGCAATTCTTAATTGTACCGAGTATGAGCGTCCAACTACCGATTAAGGCAGTCCTACTTCCCACACTTGGCTTTCTCCAGTTTTTGAAATCGAACGGTCGTGATTATTGGAATCACAAAAACACACACCTTTCATTCTCCTTAAAGTATCCAACAAATAGGGTTCTCGGTTTCACCAAATTCTTCGGTTAACCGAAACAGAACCGACAATCCTTTCCAACAATATCTACAACAAATCAAATTGCCCCCCCCGTGAGACCAAAAAAATTTGTTTTGAGACATTTAAATTTTCGGTCTTGAACCGCTCCGATATTTTTACTTATTTTAAATTTAAAACAAATTAATTTGACAAATAATTTTATTTTAAAATTTCAATATTTTTCTCAAAATCAATCATTTTTTTGTTCTTATTTTTAAAAATTATAGCTAATTTTTAAATATTTTGAGAGAAAATTTCTTTTGAAAATAATTAGCTTTCATTATTTTTCGAGTAAATCTAAAAAGAAATTCCTTTTTCTTTTTTTATTAAAAAAAGTTTTTTTTAGAATTTAAGGAATAATAAAAATAAAAAGTAAATTTATAAAAATATTTATTAAATCTCACTTTCTCAGAAATATATCAACTAAGTTTGGCACATTTGAGTAAATCCCCGGATATCTGGATTCGATATTCTACGATCAAACTCTTTTGATTTAAAAACAGTCACACAATTTTCGGTTTTTTTCGGTTTACAAAAAATTCTTTTATTGTTAAAAATAGACAATCTAATTTTTATATTTATTGAACAAGTACACTTAAAGTTTATCAAAATCCAATACATTTTTCATTAACAAAAACAAGTCATTATTAAAAAAATATTTTTTAAAAAGGTTTTCCAAATGACCGGCCTCCTTCAAGTGGTTCTGGCAGAGAAAGTGCCCAAGGCCCATGTACACGTATTATTGAAGGCAGCGAAGTACATATTAACGCAAAGGGGAAAAAGACAAGAAAACCTCGGACAATTTATTCTTCACAACAATTACAGGCACTTAATGAAGCGTAGGTTTTTTTGTTGAAATTTAAAAGCGAAGAATTAGGGCAAGAATTGGACTTAGACCTCTACCAAAACTAAAAAATTTTTGATCGCAACGCTGAAAAAGGAAGAAATCTGTCTTCTAGTCCCCAAAAATCCTCAAAAATGATGGGCTTTGAAAGGATATCGGGGATTAATCAGCAAATCCCTCGATATCTCTCTTAATCCCCCAACCCCTAGCTTTTAATCCACTGAACTTGAACGCAAAAAATACCCGATGTCTCTATTAATTCCCCAAAATCACTCAATCCTCACATGCCCTTAGATTATCCTAAATTCCCTCGATAAGTGTTAATTTCCCAAATCCATTGGTAATGATGGATTTGGGTTCTTAATCCCTCTATGTCCTCCATTGGAGGGATAAAACTCGACTCGAATCGTCGAGTTGGTCGGTCGAATGATGTTAGTTTCAAAAAAAGGATGGGTATTGATCTACCGTATTTACTCGATTAATTCCCCTGGGGAATTATTTTTTCACCCCATCCGTGGCATGGGGAATTATTCAAGGCAGGGGAATTATTCGAGTTTTGAAATTTGAACGTGTAGTAGGGTATTTGGGGGAGGGGGATTATTGTTTCAACTCATCCGTAGCAGGGGGAATTATTCGAGGGAGGGGAATTAATCGAGTAAATACGGTAGTTATGATCGATCAAATTTGCTCAATTTAATTCGTGACAACCATTTAATTGACAGCCAATTAACTAACCCAAAATTGAAATAAGCTAACGAAACACGTGTCCTAATCCAGTCATTCTAATTTTAATCTTTTAATTTTGCCTTTTTCTAGATTTAAACAGCATCAATACCTAGCATTACCACAAAGAGCAGAACTGGCAGAAATGCTAATGTTATCACAAACACAGGTAAAAATACTATATTCTTTATTGGAATAAAAATAAAAAATTCTCTGATCGAAATCAAAAAATATTTGATAAGGCATGAGAAAACACTCAATGATTTCCCCTTAAGCAAAAAATATTTTAATTTTCCCTTTTCTTATCTATTCAGGCAATCTTTCTTTCTTTAAAAAATCTCTCCATTTTTCTCAGGCACGCGCACCTGTCATTGCTTAAAAAGGGATTTTCTGTCATCTTAGCCAAAGTAATTCATTCCATGGTTTCTTTACATGCTTTACCCCCCAAAAATTTTTTTCTTCCTTTCGCCCACCTGTTCTCTTTAAATATCTCTCGTTTCTTCTTCTTCTTCCTAATCCACTCCCTTGTGAACAAAAAAATACATCAACAAATGCCAAAATGAACAAAAATAAAAATACCTCCATCAAATAAAATTTTTTTATTAAAGAAAAGAGGAAATAAAAAAGCGAAGGAGGGGGAATGATTTGACTTGTTTAAGGGAGGATATATAAAAATGGGGACACAACAAAGAAAAAGGAAGGGGCTACTAATCCCCTCATTGACAAGACAATTGGTTTTTTCTTAATATACTTTCTAAAAACATTTTATGAAAAATACAATTGGCATCTGACTTATAAATACACCCTTGGAGTTGAGAAAAATTATATCTTGTGTTGGGGGTATTTTAAATAGAGGATACTAAGTAGCTTCCCTTCACCCAGAAGGCTGCCAAAATTTAAAAAAACGTATAGATCATGATGTACCTTAAAGTGAGATTTAACTGAAATTTTTTTATTTTTTAGGTAAAAATTTGGTTCCAGAATCGGAGGAGTAAAAGCAAAAAACAGGTAAATTATTCAAATATTAAATCTTTTTCCTTATGTATAAATATTTAAATTCAAGAAAAATTGGCCTCAGAAAATATGAGTCCCATTAAAATGTCACATAATCCGTAATTCCATTATGTTTACATAATTGGGAATACAGACGAATCTCAATAAGACGTCGTGGCCAGAATTGAGGGATGAAGGGAAGGGAAGTTAGTAGGGGATATCGAAATTTGATTGTAATCCATCCAAAGTCTGAATAAAAAGTGAAAAGTGTTTCTAGTATAAATGATCCATTATTAACCTCTGACATGAAAAAAAGAAACAATTTACGTAATCTCTAAATAAAACATTAATTTATCTCCCCTTTCCATTCAAGCGTCATTACGGACATAACAACAGCAACACCAACAGTATATGTAATGGACAACAGAATTCAACAGAAATGAGATTAACGGAAGAAGAAGAAGAAGAAAATGATGAATTAAGTGAAACAAAAACATTAATAGAAGGAAGAGGAGGGGGAGGAGGAGGGAATGACTCCTCAACATTATTAATTAATTCAACAACAACTCCATGTCAATCATTACCAGGAACTTCTTCTTCTTGTACTCCCCAACAACAAATAAAAAATAAAGAAATAACAGAAGAAATAACAAAAATAATAAATGAACAACAACAAAAACAACAACAAACAAATAAACAACAATTTAATAATTTACCTCAAGATTCTTTAATAAATCAAAATAATTGTTGGGATAATAATTCTGTTGCTAATTTGGGGTTAACAACTGCTGGAATGAATAATAATAATATTGCTGCTTCTATACATGGTTAGTTAAAGGGGGGAATGTAGTATTTTTAATTGAATTTTAAAACTTTTGTTTGAATAAAGGGAAAAGGAGGAAGGCTTCGGGGAGGGTTAATTGTGATAAAAAAAATTTTTGGTCCTTGCAGCCTCCCCGTACAAAATTATATAAAATGAGTGTAGACATTTGGACAGGGAGCAGTTAACTTTGATTTTTAAAAACATGTTAACTAATTAAAAACATTCAAAAATTTATGCCCCTATCAAGTATTGCTGAGCTTTATGGGTATTATTTTATATATTTTGGGGTCTGTAACATATTTTGGTTACATAACCTATGATTACTGTTCAGAAAATATCCGTCGACTAATTCATATAAATTTTGGTATTGATTTAATATAATACCCGTAAAAATATATTCAGCCTTTTAACATTTCTATCGCTACTTACATATTCTCCGTACTAAGAAGCCCTTCCCACAAACTTTTTACAAAAATAAATTCAAAAACTTTTTCAGGTTATATGCCACCCCCTTTCCATTACCCTCCAACAATCCCCCCCAACAACAGCAATTTAATAGATCCATCCCCTTCAATTGCAGATTTTCCCCTACCTGGGAACTTCCCTACAGCAATTCCATATTTCCAAACTTCTCTAAATATCGACCAACAAACTTCAAAATTAGACCAATCAACAGCTACGGCAATTTCTTTATATCCTTATGATCATTCTATAGCTGCTAATTATTGCCCTGCAACACTTTATGCAACACAACAATTTTTTGCTTCTAATAATTCTAACCCTTATAATATTGGAAATAGCCAACATTTTCATTAAAAAATACAGTCGGACCTTTCTTTACACCCTTGAGAATGAAAAAAATTTATTTTAAATTGGGGGTATTGCTTAGGCAGCTTGGGGAGGAAGAACAATTTTTTGTATAAAATAGAGAGGGTGTATAGTGAAGTTTGATTGTAAAATTAAAAACTCTCTCTGTCTTCTCAACTATTTCGTTAAAAATAATTTTAAAATTTTATCAATCCCAGGAAAAGATTTTTTGTAAATAAAAGTTTTTATCTTTGTTTTTAAAATTGTAATTTTATTTGACAATGAGACAGAGAACAAAAAGCTTGATTAATTAATTAATTGTTCCCCTTTTTTATCCTGTAAATTTAAAATTCTGGACAAATTTCGAGTTTAGGGGAAAACTATAATAAATAACTTTTGTCCTGAATTTTAATTTAATCAACACCTCAGTGATTATCGACAAAGTCACACACACACATAAATGTATTAAATCATCAGAATTCTTTTTTTAAATAGATAAAATTTTATAAATTTATTTTTAATTTGGCAGCCTTTTAATTATTTCTAGCAGCGGCGATCTTTAAATTGAGTTTTGCCGAGTCTACTTTCGGGCGCGCTGTTGTTTCGTCCCCCTTTTGTTTCGTCCCCCTGAACAAAACTTTTGTTTCGTCCCAATGTTTAAAACTTTTGTTTCGTCCCCTTTTGTTTCGGCCCCTTTTGTTTCGTCCCCCTGAACAAAAACTTTTGTTTCGTCCCCTTTTGTTTCGTCCCCTCTCAAAATGTCCAACCGAGTAAAAATACTCACTTTGTCGAACTAAAAATTAAAAATGTGGAAATCATACCTGAACATCTTCAGATATTAAAAATATCTTATCGAATCATCCACAGAAATTAAAAAAATTACAAAACAAAAAATTTCTTAAACAAAAAATTTATCAAAAAAGTTTTAAAAAGCCATAGTCTCGTTTCACTTATTAAAATTGTGGCCCTAAGGAGGGCCATTTGGGTTTGGTTTTTTAAACAGAACAACAGCTCCGGTGAATCAAAAAGGCGTGAAGGATCCGCCACTAGAAGTCAAACTAACAGAAAAAAAATTAAAAATAAAAAATTTAAAAACCCTTAGGTTTATTCAAGTTTTCTTGCTGTCGATAGTGCTGCCAATTTGTCCACAGAGTAAAAATACTGCTGCCAATACCTCAGCAGCATGTATTCGCCATATTGAATTGCCAAACATGTTCACTTTGAATGAAATAAAAAATAAAAACTGAAAAATAAATAAAATCTAGAAAAATAAGCAAAAAATTAGGTCGATTTAAGCTCTTGATAAATTTAAAATTAGTTTTGAATCATTTAATCTCTAAAGATATAAATAAAAAGATAATACATAACGGGAAAAAGCACAAAAGATTGATTAGTAACTTAGTGGGACGAAACAAAAGTTTTTGTTCAAGGGGACGAAACAAAAGGTGACGAAACAAAAGTTTTGTACATTGGGACGAAACAAAAGTTTTGTTCAGGGGGACGAAACAAAAGGGGGACGAAACAAAAGGGGCCGAAACAAAAGGGGACGAAACAAAGCGTAGCCCTACTTTCGTATTCATCTACCTTTTGTTGGGGCACGCCTTCTCCTCCTTCTCGCCTTTGTCTCAAATCATCATTATTGGCAAGATTTGAATATTTGGCGAATTATTGAAATTTAAAAAAAGTTATTCTATATGAAAGTAAATTTATTCTTTACGGCTTTGAATCAGTCACTAATGGCGCAGTGGTGTTGGGAATGATGGATGCAGAAGCATTAGATAAAATCGGTTAGACACGATTCCGTGCACACGATTCCGTGCGCACGTTTCCGTGCAAGCACGATTCCGTGCACACGATTCCGTGCCCGTTATAAAAAACACGTTTCCGTGCCCAATTATTTAAATATTTTTATTTTTTTAAATTTTTATAAAATTTTAAATATTCTAATCCTTCTATATCCTACATGTGGAGGATATTATTAGTCAGATCCTCAACTCTTGAGGATCTGCTTGAGGATCAAAAGTCAAATCCTCAAGTGTCGTGCCACGGGATCAGCAAAGGTTGGATCATCAAAAGTCTCCACAAAATTCGGGTTTTTGCATTAGGAAGTGGTAATATTTCATTTAGCTCACTGAGATGGATCCTTAGCTTGTTTTTCAGGCTAAACTTACCATTTTCGAATTTTTTCAAAATTTTAAAAAATCCCGCAATCCCGCGCGGGATCCCGCAAATTTAGAATGCGGGATTTTGCGGGATGCGGGATTTTTGCGGGATTTATCCCGCAAATCCTGTCCCGCAAAAATTCTGGAACAAAATCCCGCATGCGGGATCCCGCAAACACGATTTTGCCGGTCTCTAGTTCAAACCCTTGATGATGTTTTAAAGGAAGTCTGCTTCTCTGTATTCGCCTATCTGCTCCCTTTCAAACACGTACAAAAATCCGTTATGTGGAATTTTTTGCCTACTACGTTTAGTCAAAATTTGAGCCATTTTTAAAGAATTTTCAAGTAGATTAAACAGATCTGAAAATTAAATAGATTGAAAAAAAATTAAATATAAGTAGATTGACTAAACAGATTTAAAAATATTTAAAATTCTATAAAAATTTAAAAAAATAAAAATATTTAAATAATTGGGCACGGAAACGTGTTTTTTATAACGGGCACGGAATCGTGTGCACGGAAACGTGTGCACGGAATCGTGTGCACGGAAACGTGCGCACGGAATCGTGTGCACGGAATCATACCCCACCGAGATAAAATGGGTGGAACCGCCTTAGGAGATTTGCACGAAATGTTTCAATTACACTGCACTCGGATTCGTCCCACCGCAGATTTGTCCCACTAAGTTAATGTTCAACAAACAAACTCCAATAAATTCCGGATATGACTTCGGAGGCTTTTCTCCAATAGATTCCATTCTTGAATGGACTGCTGAGGTTATTGAATAACTCTCGCCTGCAAGAAGAGTGAAACATTTATTTATTTAAATGTCTTAATCTTCTACGGGTTCTGTAGTTTTTTTTTAATTTCTTGTTTAGAAATTTTTTGTAAATATTTAGGTCTCTAAAGATGTTTTGATGAGATATTTTTAATATTATTATCTGAAGAACTTATGTTCAGTTATGATTAGTTGGACAAAGTGGAGTATTTTTACTCTGCTGAACATTTTGAAATGGGACGAATCCGAGGTGGGACGAATCCAAAGCGCGCCTTTCAATTATTCTGCAAACTCAACAGTCGACAAAACAACAAAAAAACTAAAAGAAAAGTTAAAATGTATAACTGTATAAATTTTTCATTATGTCTATTCTATTTGTGTTTGTTCAAAAGATACTCCACAAATTGCCAATACCAAAAATTGCCAATAAGGACAAAAACGAATGTTTTGACAATATGGGGTAAAATTTTAAAAAGCATCTTTCGATTGTTTAAAGGAGTTTTAATGTTTTTGTTTAAATTTTGTCTTAATCTTCTTCTTTTTGTTTTAGCTAAATTAATTTAGTTTTACAAAATTCAAAGATAAAAAAAAACATTTATTTATTTAAATGCTCGCAAGAAAAAGAAGAAATTTGAAAGATGAGTATGTTCAATTTCTTTCAACTCCAGTCGAAAAGAGACTAAAAGCTAATCAATTTTATGAGAACTTGCGTCACTTTTATAGAAGAAAATGGTAAGTTTAAATTTTTATTTTTTATCTTTTATTATTTTTTGTTGTTAATTTAAAATTTGCGGACAAATGAATATTTTTCGGACAGATTTTTCTCTTTTGTGACTTTCTTGTGCATTTTTGGAAAATATTGTTTTTAATTTTTATGTCGTTTTATATATAGTAAATTCAGAATTTAATGGACACAGATCTAATAAAACAATTTGTCCTCAAATTTTTGAGAATTATCCGCAAAATTTTTTACTCAATTTAGGGGATGTTCTCTTCGTATACCTTATGCAAATGGGAAGGAGTTGGATCTTTATGAGCTTTATGATGCTGTTATTTCTCTTGGTGGATGGCAGAAAGTGACTAATTTTGATCGATGGGGGGAAGGTTTTTTAATTTAAATTATTTTTTTAATGGTTATTGGGCAATGGAGATCGAGCTGATTGTGAGGGGATTTCCTAGGCATGGGATCTCCTATAATTTGAGTTCAAACCCTGGTATTTTCTTGGATTTTAAGTCCAGGGAAACTTAAATCTCGATATTTAGTTATCTGCTCGGCTTTAAATGTCTAGCTAAAGATCACATATTCTCTCGGTTAAAGACATTTTCTTTATTTTTACTCTTTTATTTTTTCAAAAGTGTGGGCACTTTTGATAAAATAAGAGACCTCTCTTTTACTAATAAATCTTAAGTCAACTAGTAACTTTTTTAAATTTTCCCTTTCTTTTCAATAAAACACAATTTTTCAAAAAATTTTTTTTGTAAAATTTAGTTCTCCAGAAATTGTCAATTTCTGAAAATATTCAAATGGCTGAACATGCTGTTCGTATTATTTATATGCAATATTTATGTAAATTTGAACAAAATGAAAGTGGAGGAGATATTGTTGAAGAACACGAAAATGAATTGATTGGAATTAGATCTGCTCGATTGAAAGGAATGATAGCAATGCCTTCTTATAGTGAACCGCCAATGAGTGTTTTTAGATCTTCTGGTAATTTTAAAAATTTTATTTTTAAATAATTAAAAGCTAATATAGTCTTTTTATTTCCCTTTTTCCTTCTCTCCGAAATTTCACAAATCATTCTTTTCATTAAGCAAGTATTAATTTTCTGATACGTTTTGTAATAATTTAAGTAACTTTGAAGACAATTTTTATATTATTGAGCTAACGTCTTCGTCCCTTGGCCCAGTGGGTGGAGGTTATCGAGCTCTGAAAGTTACTGAGCTAACGTCGAACTAATTTTTAATGGATAGCGAAAATAAAAAAGTCTAGACAAGGATAAACTGGAAAAAAACGACAATTTATCAAAATTAACTTTTTCTAGATAATTTCCCTCCTCTCGATTTCCACAAATTAGTTTTTTCTCTCCTCAGTGGATTACCAAATGAAGTTGTTTTTGCATTAAATGTTCTTACAATAATGTCACATCCAGGTTTTTTTTTGGATTTTTTTAATTTATAAATAAATCATTTTCTTTAAAGGTCCATTTGTCTTAAATTTCGAGAATTGCCCAAATATTATTGATTTGTTAGTTTCACTTATTGGCATTAAAGTTGATTTGCTAGGTTTTTATTATTATAAAATTATTTATTTATTGTTAGCATAGACATATCAAGGTGAATTAATCCCCTTTCCTTTAATGGGGAAAAATTTCAAGATTTTATAGGTCGGCAAACGAAAATTTTCATTCCTAATCATTCTCCTCTCACCACCTTTAATTCAGATTAGATATGTTAATTTTTCGATTAACAACGCTTATTATTTTTTTTAATTTTTTAAAATCAATTAAGGTGCTGCTCCATCAAATTTGTTTAAATGGTGGAAAGAAACAAGCAATTACGATTTTACAAAATTTTGGAAATATTCTGGAATTGATGAAGGAATTTTTAATTGTTGGATTTTTAGTTCAGAACAAGAAAATTTGAAATTGTCTTCTCTGTCTGAAATATACAAAGATGATAATTTTGATCTCTCAAAACCGACAAATTGGCGTGTTTTTAGCATTCTTGGTATTTTACACAATCTTTCTTTCGAAGAAAATAATTTGTTGACAATGGGCGAAAATAAAGCTTTATTAAGGTTTTTTTTAATTTTAAGGGATTTTAACGTGTATTACTCGTATAGCAACTTCCTCTATATTAAACTCTTTCAAATACCCCGACTGATAAAAAGTTTTTTCTGCAATTCTTAATGGTTAACTTTTTCATAAATTAAATTAAAAAACAATAAAAAGGTAAAATACAGAACTCCACTTCTTTAAAACCAATCTTCTATATAATAATTTTTTTTAGGTTACTACTCATTTGTTGTAACTGTCGATGGCAATTACTTAAACGTATAGCTTGTGAAACACTTAGCAATATTTCAAAAAATGTAATTTTTTAAAGATTAATTTTGAGTAAAAATACAGACATCAATACATATAATATATCTATATACTAGATACACCTCTATTTAAGATGTGTTTCTTTAAATTTATCTTAAATTCACTCATGTAAGTGTATAAATTCAACCTTTTTAGTAGAGTATCTTATACTAAATTGAATTTAAATTTTATTTGTTTAAAATTCCAGATAAACTTAATTTCAATTGAAGACCCTCTAACTGGTTCTGCTTTTTTCAAATCAATACAAAGTGGTTTAAATTCTAATGACCGATTTGAAATACTTCGATTTATTGAAATAATAGGAGGATTATGTCAAACAACTTTAAATGAACCTATTTTGTGTGATTTTCTTGATAAAACGGTTTTTTTATTTAAAAAATATTTTTTTAATATTTTCAGAATTTTTTCCCTCGTATTTTCACTCTTTTAACTCTCAAAGATATTTTGATTTGTATTATTTCATTGGAAACAATTTTGCAATTGTCCGAATTGGGAAGAAATGCTTGTGAATTAATTAGTGGTTGTAATAAATCTGTTGAACGTTTGTTTTTTTAATGTAAAATTTGTTAATTTATTTTTAGAATTAATTGGAATGTTAACAACAGATGCAGCTTCTTTTGGACAGGCTGGTCTGTCTGGAATTAAAGTTGTTGAAATTAATGGACACCATGTACAGCCTTATGTTAATGTATCTATTTTATTTTTAAAATTTATTTTTTCGTTTGGGTATTAATGAGAATTAGGACTTTTAAGATTTTTGTTTATCCAAAATTTTGATGATGAAAGTTTTTAATGACGACAGTTTTTTGGGTACTTTTGTTTTACATGCCCACATTTTCCTTTTTCCCGAATTTATCGGCTATAACTTTTTTATGCTTAATGTTAGTCCAATCCGAATGAACCAGTCAAAAAAAGCAAACACGGGAATAAAAATAGATCTTGCTCACCAAAAAAATTTCATGGCCATTTCTTTTTTACTTGGTAATCAAAATTCTACTGACCGCTGCATTTAATTTCAGACCTCGATTATTAATTAATTAAATCTTTTCTAGCCAAACAAAAAGAAACTTCATTCATTAAATCAATCAAACCAACATTCAAAAACAACAACACAGCAACAACAACAACCAATAATAACTAATACAACAACACCAATAAATAATCATTTACCTCCTATAACAAATAATAATTTTTCGGAATTAGACAAATCTATTAATAATATAGCAACAAAAACAAAATCAAAAAATAATTCTAATAAAAAGTGTGTTGAAGCACAAATGCCGCAACATATGTGTGAATGGATGATGATGGCTTTAGATGATACTAATGAAGAAATTGAACCCTGTTCAAGGTTTTTTATTTTAAAAATCAAGGCATTTTTCATTTATCTGCTTCTCTAGAATATTGTAGATGGTCTTAATGGTAAAGAGTTAAATTTGTTTTAGAAAAAGCTGTCAGTATGAGAGAATCGTATTTCCTGATTCATTTACCTTTATAATATTTTAGAGAAGTGAGATAAGACATGAAAAGTAAGGAAAGAAGCGAGGCAAGGAAGGGTAGGGGAAAAAGGGAATTGAGAGCAGATAATCAGAAAAAAATTTAAATAAAAAAAAAATAATTCTTTATAGATTCTTTTCTACTCCCTCGCAACTTCTTTTCCATATTTACGAAGATCATCTCAAAGCACTTGTTCAATCGCACGCAAGTTCAGCTGCTAAAAACCCAGACAATGTTTGTATGATTAGATGTAGATGGCCTATGTGCGACAGTACACCTCGTACTTTGTGGTCAATGACTACACATTTACAGGTTTCTTAAAACTTATTTAAGGATATCCATCTGATACTAAAATAATTGAATAGTAAAAAGATATTAACTTGTATGGTATTATCCCCCGGTTGTGGTTAAAAAGCTTTTAATTTTTGGCTCTCGATTCTTACACTAGATGATGATCTTATATTTTTAAATTCTTTAATTTAGGCCCATCTTTTTTAGAAATCCACTCGAGGAAACCTATTGGAAATTAAACTCCCTCTGAAACTCAGAGACCAATTAAAAAATTGGAACCCATATTAAATTCCTCTACTTCTAACAATAAGCATTTAAAATGATTATTTTATTTTTATTTATTAAAAGGATGTTCATTGCACAGAACAGAGTTTAGAAATAAATTTACAAAAAAGAAATGAATTTGGTCTTGATGGTTATTTAAAATTATTTTCTCTTAATAAATAATTTTTTAAAGATTATATAAATCAAATTAGACAACTTTTTAAACAAAATAGAGAACAAGGACAGCAACCAGGTTATGCACCTTTTGCTGCATATGAAGCAATTAGACGGCATGCTCTTACAAATTTGAAGAAAGATTTGACGGTTTTTTTAAATTTATTTTTGGTGATTAGGGGAGATTATTGAGAGAATTTTAACTTTAGGTACTAAAAACCAATTTTTCATTTTAAAGGATGACAATGAAGGCCCAGTAACTCGCAACATCAGACTTACATCAGCAATAATTTTACGAAATTTGTCAAAACACTCAACATTGGCGAGGAGAAAATTGCAAAGATTTGAAGGATTTTTAAGGTAAGTTGTTAATAATTTATCGAACTTCATTTTTATAATATTTAAAATCTGGTTAGCCATTATATGGGGGGGGGGGGGCTTTTACTCGATTTAGTCAACCCTAAGAGTATATCATAGTGAGGTTCGATTATATTTTTAAACTACTGTGAAATTTGTGTTAAACTAAGGGAGATTTGATGTTCAATTTGAAATTACTTTCTCCCATCCTTGTGTGTTTCGATCAAGCGATCGACCAATTTCCACTAACTACACCCCGTTCACATATCCACATCTATTCCCCATTCTTTTAAATAGGCAAGTCCTCTTAATTATTTTTACTAATTATTAAAATGTCAAAAACCAATAAAAATTTAGTTGGTTATCTTTATCAAAATTGGAATCATCAAGAACACTTTCCCAATGCCTTTTTGAAATAATTACACAATCTCCCATTGACAACAATAATAATGAACAATTAAAACCTACAGAAGAAGAATAATTTAAAATATAATAATTATTTTTTAAAATTTATTTTGGAATTATTTACACATTCCTTTTCTCTTAATTATTTTTTTTTATTTTAAAAAATATTTGTATGAAAACATGTCTGAAAAATAAAAGAAATGAATTAGATTTTGTTAAAAATTGAGCCTAAACAATAGAAAAGCTCAATGAGTAGCCTTAAACACGTTTTTATACCTTAAACAGGTATAAAAACGTGGATGTCCAATCGACTTAATACTTGATAAGCCCAATATATATTTAAAATTACAATTTAATCAAATAAATTTTTATTTAATAATATACAAAATATTTTTTAAATTTCATTTTTTGATTTTCCTAAGAAATTTTCAGTTTCTTCTTCTATTTCACCTTCTTTTTCCACATTTTCTTCTTTATTTTCCACTTCTACCTTTTTCTTTTCTCCATAAATTTTTAAAAATAAATTTCTGACAGGTCTAATTATAGAGCAGTCCAAAACAAAAGAAAATAAAAAAGAACAAACAAAAATTCCAATAAAAGAAAGCAAAGAAGATAAAGGGGTTGTGTGTACTGGACGATGTAATGAAGCGAATAAAGATAAAGCTATTGGTTCTGATAATAATAAAACTATCAAAACTAATTTGGATAATGGACGAAATACACGCCAACATAATAATTTTGCCAAAACTTTGAAAAATTAAAAAGAAAAATTATTTATTGAATATTCGACATTTGCGGACATTTTTGGATTTTTGGAGACTATTTGGGTAATGTTAAGGTGCCGTGTGATTTGGGCAGTGGTGAATTGGGCAGTGAGTGATATGGGCAGTGAGTGATTTGGGCAGTAAACGTTTTTTAAAAAAATAATTTTACACGCAAAAACAATTTGAGTAACGTTAGAAGAATAATTTTGAGTGATTTGGGCAGTAACTTATAATTTTTAAATTATTTACAAAAAAATTCAAAGTACCGCACCCCTTTTTAATTTTGATAACGTTGTAGTTACAACATTACCCTTTGTTGAAATCGTCTTGGTCTCAATTTTGACGTTTCCCTAAGTGATAAGTAGATTTAAGGTATGAAAAATTGAGAAATAATTCCTATTTTAAGTTTTTAGGTCTCAAGATAGGTCCAAAATATCTGAAAAAGGTCAAAATAGTTTTGGAAAAATATGTTCAAACTTTGGATTTACTTTAATTTCCGGAATTTTTCTTATCAATTTTAAATAATTTAAAAATTATAAGTTACTGCCCAAATCACTCAAAATTATTCTTCTAACGTTACTCAAATTGTTTTTGCGTGTAAAATTATTTTTTGAAAAACGTTTACTGCCCAAATCACTCACTGCCCAAATTACTCATTGCCCAATTCACCACTGCCGTTTTCACCTGACACGAATGTTAAAGGTTTATTACTTAAGTATTGGTATATAAAATTATATATTTTATATTGGTATAATATCCTTTACGAAAGTCGGGCAAATTCTCAATATTTTCTAATTCTTTATGGTTCCCAAAATCTGATTCTTGTATTGTAAAGTTAACAGAATACCCAACTAAACTTTGCCTTATTCCAAAAAGAGATTGAAGGGGAAAAATAACAAAAGAAGTAACTACATAACACAAACTTACCACTTCCCTTTAAATTAGCTTCCAAAAACCCCAAAAAACAGAAAAGCAAAAACGACCAAAAAGGTCTGTGTATAGTCCCATAAATTAAAGAAATAATTGAATCATTAAATATCCAAAAAGGTGCCCACAATATAAACATCATTAAAAATAAAGTTGTTAATAAACCAATTAATGATAGAGCCTTTTTTAAGAAGAAAATTTAAATTTTTTAATTTCAGTCGTTCCTCATTCACTATAAGATAAACCCAATATTCGACACAAATGTGTCGAATATTGGGTTTATCTTATAGTATATTCGACACAAATGTATATTCGACACAAATGTTAAAGTATTTTTTAGGTTAGTTTGTCAGTGGGTGGTCTAATCCTTTTATTTCTCTTTATAAGATACAATATTTTCAGCCTCAAACAATATTTTCAGCCTCTGGTGTGAGATAACCCACAAGTACCGGGGTATTTTATAATGAAAAGTTCGACATTCCTTTTCGAAAATATATTTAATGAAATTAAAATACTTTAACTAAATGTTGCCATTCATCCCATTTTTGCAGTAAAAATAAAGCAAATAAAAGGCCAATAATTGGAGAACTAGCTCTAGCAAAGGGTGTAATCTTTAATTAGAAACAATTTTTTTGTTTTGTTTAAGTAAAATGACTAAAAACACAAAATCCCCCCGTTAAATGCTATTCTGGCGTGTTAATTATTTTAGAAAAATTAAAAAGAAAAAAGTGTAAGTAAAACTGAAATTTAAGTTTGAAATAACGGTTAAGAAGTTCCCCTCCCTACACACTGGTCATTTAATTTTAGAAAAAATTTGTTTATGTAAAATAAAGTTTATTTAAAGTACTATAGAAGCGAGTAAAGAAGTTACCTAAAAAAACACCCTCCTATCTACATATACTAAAAAACACAGACTTATTTTTCAACCCGGACTCCAATCCGAAAAATCTAGTCAAAAGAAAACCCCGATCTTATCCCCTTATTTAAGCTGAGGTGAATTAATTAATTTAAACACAAATTACCAAAAAATTAGCAAAAGGTGCAAAATCTTCAATTTCCATTCTCAAATGTGGAATAAGTGTTGGAGGAAATTTAAATAAAAATCCAAAAAATAAAAATAATAAATTGCTTAGAATTAATCCAGAAATTAACAAAATTAAAATTGAGCGTTTATATCCAATTGAAATTAAATAGAAAATTGGAAGAAATAAAAATAAAATAAATTGGGCTTCTAATGATATTAAATGGCCAAAATTTAAACACTAAAAATTAGTAGAATTAATTTAAAAATAAAATTGGAACATATAATTTAAATTAAATCAGTTAAATTTCATATAATTTTAAGTTAAAGTCTCCGACTTTATATTTAATAGAAACTTACAGTATGAGAATATCCCAACAAATTTTGTATCTTAAAAATTAAAAAAGAAAAAATTATTTAAAATAAAATTTTTACAAAAAATATATTTTCTGGCCAATTATTTGAACATCTTTTAGCTATATCAGTTCTAGACCACATTGGCCCTTCACCCAAATGGGCAAATACAAAAGCCATTGAAAGCGTTATTAATGCGTATATTGGCCAAATTCTTTTTAAATAATTAATTTTTATAAAAATATATACTCGGACATAATTTGTAAATAATTTAAATTTAAAGGGTTTATTTAATCAATTCCCACATCCAGTGGATAATCAAAGTTTAAAAAAAGTTTCTTAAACAAAGCCTTTTATTGGGGGTATCTTATAGTAAGGAGGTTTTGACAATAATTTATCTAAACCTAATCCACACTTCTCTTCTATTCACCAACCTAAGAAATCTTCTCCAAACAATTTGAATTAATGAACGTTTAGGACGTCGTTTACTTTCATTTACCGCTAACTGAAATAAATCTAAAGCTAAAAGAGTGTCTGCCAATAAAGTTGGGTTTAAGGCAATTTGTGCCGGCCATTTTTCCAATAAAGCGTAATGATGGCCAGTATTTTCTTTGAAAAAAATTTTAAAAAATAATTAAAAATTAATTTTAAATTACCCAAATAAGGAAGGACAAGTACTTGAGCTTGGCCTAAAACCAATAAAGAAGCAGCAATAACCTTTAAATTATAAATGTTAATTGTGTGTGTTTGGTGTAGTTGGTAAAGGCTAAGATTACTAATCTTTGAGGGAGGGGGTTCGAGTCCGTTTAGGGACGAGGGAGGTTTTTCTCGATTTTACTTAACAAAATGTCCTTTTTTATTAAAAAAAAATTTCTAAAAATTTTTTTTACTTGAATTCCATGAATTGATTGAAAACGTTGATTGTCTTTTGGTTGTGTTGTCCTAAGAGAATGTCTTAGATGTATTTGAAGACAAAAAGCATCAAATATCGGAGGAAATTGTAAATGATGAAACCAACGAAAAGCAGAAACAAACAACAAAACAGACAACCAAAGAAGTAAAATTCCAACTAAAATAATACCGACAAGGGGCCATTGCCCGGGTGGTTGACAATTTACTTGAATTGGGTGATGCTCGGCAACATCTATGGATTTTAGAGGAAAATATATATATAGCTAAAGCTTGTTTAGTTTAGTGTGTTTGGTAATTAAATGTGGTTGGCCATGGTTGGGATTGCCTACATTTTGCGTTATCAACACATCCACTCTTAATTTACAACTAGATTTAGTGTATTCCCCCCACCCCTTAAAAACACTTTAAACACTGAATTATTTTAGGGAGAAAATTTTGTTTTCCACTTTTCTCTCTTATAATTTTTAATATTAAAAAATTAAAAACATTCAACAAGTCCTTGAGTTTCTTCTGTTGAACAATTTGCAGGTAAACAAATTCCAAGCACAACTTCTAATGGATCTGTTCCCTTTTCAGGACACTGTTCAGGTCGAATAACCGCTCCAGGTACGTGGAATTCAAGTAAGCAATAACGGCCGTTGAACAAACCTTGACTGAAAAGAAAAAAATTTTTTAAATTAAATTTTAACACTTTTTCTTCAAATCTAATTTAGTAAGAACCCCCCCCCCCCCTTTCCCCTGTATACAACAGAAAATAAAGATTTTTCTTGCTGTGTACTGGATATTTTTATTTTATTCCGCTTTTTATAAAATTAAAATTTTTCCAGTTCTGCTGTGTACGTACCTCAGAACCGGGAATGTTTTCTTCTCTTATTTTAAGTAAAATTCGGATTAAAATCAAAAATTTTCAATTTTATGTCTACTCTAACTTGTCTCTTCGAGCTGAGTCGAATAGTATCAAAATTATTATGTTTCGACAACTCATAACGAAGTTACGGTGCTGATTTGTAGACGGGAGTCTACACAGACGTATATTATCATTAAGAATTGTCGAAACATAATAATTTTGATGTTATTCCTCCCACAACCACTGCTTCCTCTCCCCAATAAAAACCCTTATTATCCTCAACATACATACCTTTTAAGCCTTTGACACTGCTCATAATCTCCTAGCCAATGATAATTTCCATCACTAATTCCCGATGGCATTTTCCCAACAGAATCTACCCAAGTCATAATCCATTTATTAACATTGTAAAGACGCTCATTTTCTTTTCGACATTTAACACATTGTTCTTTATTTTCTTGTCCAGGGCATTCCTCAGCCTTTAAGGAAGCTACAAAGCCCGTTAATGAACAGAATAAATGAGCGACTTCTGAACGGCATTCTGGTGATATTGTGGATAACCTTAATGTATACATTATATTCCTCTCATTTATGTACTTCCTCTCTCAAATAATTAACCCCTTTCGATTAATTACCTCTTTTAGCGGGAAGTTGAAACAATTATTTGGGCAATACATTATTCGATTTTTGAAGTTGGTTGGGTAATGGGAAAATGCTTGAAAAGTGCTTGATTTTCCGGAGGTATACATACATACATATGTGAGAGAAAACATCTTTTGAATATTTCTTTAAAGCAAAAATCACCTAGATCCATTTTGACAAAGCCATTCAATTGTTTCCGACGTTCTAATTAATTTCTGAATGGATGGCACACGAAATTGATCCAACGGTTTAGGCCTAGCGGGGATATGTAAAGGACATAGAAGACAACAATAGGAATTGCTTGGTATATACAACAAAAGAAAGGCAAATAAAAATAGTCTTCTTCAAATAAATTATTTTAATAAAGTTATTAACTCAAAACAAGATCGAAAAATAAAGGGGAGATCACATAAACATCGAAAATCTATGGGAAGGGGGATGTTCATTTAAGAAGGGATGTTCATTGAGAGATAACTTTAAGAAGAATATCACTTATATATACCTAAACCTGGTATTAAAATGAAGAGTAGATTCAGATCTTTATGATGGTTAATAAGGAAAAAATATTTGTAAAATAACACCCCTAAAAATTTAATCGAAAAAAAGCGACACTAATTATGACCCAAACTTTAAAGAAACTCAAGTTTGTAGAAACAAAAGAGTAAACAAGACAAAGAACCTTTTATTTTCTCGATCTTGTCAAAAATTAATTAATTTACCTAATATTTAAATATTCTTCAAAAAGTTGCATTATTTTGACGAATTAAAAGGTTGTTAAAAAGCCTAGAGCATTATACAGGTGCAAATTTCAAGTCGATAAATGGAAGCAAAAAGGAGAAGAAGGGGGGAAGGGAATGAATGGAGTGAGTGATTGTAGAAGGATTGAATGCTAAAAATGTTCTCGATTTTCTCGTTTATTTTATTACTTTTCTTTTTTTTCATTTAGGTCCAATAAAAATTTATTTTTTTTCTTTTTTAATTGATAATGACAGGGACACACAATCTCTCTTTTGAAAATAAGGGGAAGGAGGGAGGAGGAGAAGGGAGGAAAGATGAACTCATTTATCTTTTATTTCTGTCTTTTCTAGTAGTCATATTTTACCTTTTCTTTGTTTTTATAAATTTTATTAGAAAAGTGATAAAATGTGATAAATATAAAAGAGAATTTCTAATTAATTTAAAATAAAGAAACATGCTTAAATTTAGGGATAATTTAGGAAAAAGTCAATTAACCGACAAAAGTTATTTTTGAATGAATTTTTAAAAGAAATAAATAGCCATAAATTCGTTACAGACAAACATTGGTTTAAAATCATCCTTGGGACTGAGTTATAATTAAAAATATGAGGTACCTTAAACAGTAGGTATCGCTTAGGTTGCTTCCTTTAGCTAACTGGGCTGTACTTAGTACTGAGAGTCTCTTATAAAGAGGTCAGTATATTAATTTCAAATAAGTTAAGTAGATAGATGATGTTTTTTCGGTGAATTGTGAACTGTAAACTTTAAAATGACGGGGATTAAAAATTTTGCAAATAACAAATAAATCAAAAAACTAATACATATTGAATTGTGTATAATAAACTTACATTAATATGTATATTTTCGTCGAATTTTTTTAAAAAGATTACTTAATATTTATAAATTTCTTTATCTATATTTTTATTCATCGATAAAAATATTTTTTTTTAATTTATCATGAATACAATTAATATGTGTCAGAGGAAAAATGTTCAAGAAATTATAGCTCCTTTTTCTAGGAGAATACTAATGTAAATAAATTTTGTGTTAATTGTCAGTTAGAGCAATTGTCCATTGTGTGTGTGTGTGTGTGCAAATGTGTCGTTTAACCGATTAAACATTTAAACTTGAAAATATTTGGCATTATGTTTTTTAATTTTCGATATTGAATGTCGCGGTTTGAGTGCCATCGATTTAGTGTTAAGTCATTAAGCTTTTAAGGTTTAATTAAAAAAAATTTTTTTTAATTCCATTAAATGAATATAAAATAATTTTAAAGAATAAATGCAGTCCAAAACACCCTTAAACTCAAACACTCAAAAATCTTTATTTCTTACACTCTATTTTTGGCATTCAAAAGTCCCATACAATTTTTTCGGAAAAGGACGATTCAGTATCCTTCGATTCAGCATATGGCCATAACTTTCTTGATTTTCGTCAGGTTCGAGTAATTCTCGTATCGTTCAAAAGGTCTCATAATCAAGCATCTTTTTCATAATTGGGCCGATCTGATCTGGTCATTATAAAAAATGTTACAGACGGAAAACTGATTTTTCTGTCTGTGATGTCTTCAGTGATAACTTTTTGTAGAATGAACAGATCAGTCCAATTATGAAGCATAACTCCGAGACCTATCAAATCATATATAAAAATTTCTATAATTTTGATCAAACAAAAAGTTACTGAGTCGTCCCCTACACCAATTTTTTTAATTTTTTCCCTAATTAATTAGCTAATTATCAGCTGGCTATCTAATTATTTACTAAATTAAATTAAATTTGTTTTTTAAGATTTGGACATTTTATCTATACAAATTAAATGAATTATTTATAAATAATGCGCTTTACAAGGAAATGTTTTTCTTCAATTTTTGGTACTGCAATATGTAATAAATTAGAGCAATATAGTCAATATAGACCTTCTTCCCTAACTATTCAACAAGTTTAATTTTTAATTTAAAAAAATATTTTTTTTTAAAGTATCTCGATTTTGGACTACATGGAACAGCAAAAACGTCTTTTTCTTTTCTAAAAACGGAGCTTCTGGTTCGTCTCGCCAACATTATGAAGGTAAAAAGACTTCTTTCACGCTCACACTTGTTCTTATTGGTTGTACTTTAGTATAGGCCCACCGAGATCGGAACTTGTGGTATATACCATTCGATTCGTCTCGCCGAGCTGAGTTCAAATATGCAAGAATTTTCTGCGGGAGACGAAAACTCGCAGAGATACAGGCCCCCGAAAATTGAAAAACCATAGGGGGGACCAAGCACTTTTTTGGGGTGAAAAATTCGAAAATGCAAATTATACCTCATTCGAAAGAGCTCATCGAGCTGAGTCGAATGACACCAAAATCAACGAAATCCGACTTGATTGGACAAAGTTATGATCTTTTCTTTTAGCTCCTTACCTATGGCATCTGTGGAGATTTTTGCTGCTACGGAGGCCCCAAATACGTCCAGAGCAAGGGAGATAGGAATAGGTTTATGTTACGAGCCCAGACCCATCGCCCGTAGACTCCCCGCGAGGCGCGTGCCGCAAAACCCCGCGCGAAGCGCGGGGTTTTGCACAAGCGCCTCGCCGACGTTCCATAGGTTTAGGTTTTTTGTGTTATAACTTTGTCTAATCTTGTTCAATCACGGTGATTTTGGTGTCATTCGACTCAGCTCGTCGAGCTCTTTCGAATGAGGTATTATTTGTATAAAAAAAATTTTATTCCAAAAATCGCCCCTTTGGATCTTCGGTTTTTAGGTGCCTATTTCTCGGTCCAATCAAGTCGGATTTCGTTGATTTTGGTGTCATTCGACTCAGCTCGAGGAGCTCTTTCGAATGAGGTATAATTTGCATATTCGAATTTTTCACCTATGGTTTTTCAATTTTCGGAGGCCTGTATCTCTGCGAGTTTTCGTCTCCCGCAGAAAATTCTTGCATATTTGAACTCAGCTCGGCGAGACGAATCGAATGGTATATACCACAAGTTCCGATCTCGGTGGGCCTATACTAAAGCGACCCCTTCTTATTTTCTGATTTGGGGTTTTGTTAGTTGAATGGGATACCTATTTTATTTTGTTCCCGACGGGAGGGAGGCAGGCACATAGCCACTATTCCTTCCCCGACTGTGCGGGGAAGACTGGAAATTTTTATGAATTTTTGCCGTCAAAATTCAAAGTTTTTCCGTAAAAAAGTTTTAAAGATAAATTTCGGGGACATGCCCAAATACAACACGACAGTGTATAACCTTATTGTGACAGTACAATTTGCCTTTTTTTACATCTTTTTATAGGAGATTGAATTGCTTCCCCCATCGCTGCTTAACACTTCGAGGTTCTAGTTAACCCAACTATTCAAATTATTTTTTAAACCTTTTCAGTGCTCGTCAAGTGTCAGAATGGTACCGGAGATCCTTTCAGGAATTGCTTTGCTTTGAAAGTTCAAAAGGGGATGATCAGGATATATTTAAGTGTGAAGCGGTCTCCTAATAAAGGGTACTACAATTATTGTTGCAGATTCAACGATCAACTCCAAATCATTTTGAAACGACACAGCAATGTTGTTCAGGTTTGTTTAAATGCCAAAAAATATATTTTCGGACCTAAGGGGTTTTCGCTAACTTTTTTTACTCTGACAAGGCAAGTGGCAAAATTTTTGCCAGAATTTCTTATAAAATTCATTTTTCGATTTAAATTTTTCTGTCATAAATTCAAAATTTCAGTGGAATTAGAGACGTTCTATTCAAATTTTCCTTCCTTTTGGGGTTTCCCTATTAAAATTCTGGCAATGGTCATAGTCAGCTTATTTTTGAAAAATACCCCCAAGTTTTCCAAAAAAAAGTTTTTACCCTTTTTCCAATCAAAAAGACAATGGCAGAGGGTTTAATAGAACTAAAATCATCTGGCGGTGTTGACATTGGAAGTGAACAAAGCATTCAATATTTCCTTGATCGTTTCTATTTGAATCGAATCTCCATTCGAATGCTTCAATATCAACATTTGGTTGTCTTTGGCTCAGTTTTACCAGAATCTCCTAACCATGTTGGATGTATAGATCCAGTTTGTGATGTAACTTCTGTTGTTCAAGATGCCTATGAAAATGCTCGATTTCTTTGTGATCGTTATTATTTGAATGCACCACAATTGGAATTGGATTGCTTAAACGCTCTTTCGCCGGGTAAAAAATTATCTGTAGTAATTGTGCCATCACATCTTTACCACATTATGTTTGAATTATTTAAGGTTTGTTATATTTAATGAAGAGGTTTTTCTTTAATTTTTTTATATTAGCTAGTAATATCCCCCATTCTTCTTGTTTCTTTTTGCTTATCTCCTCTGAAAGACAAATGGTTAAGGACTTATAATAGTTAAACGTTTAAGGAAAAATTTAAAAAAATGCTCACTATTGTGACTTGGACGTTGAATTTTTCAGTGAATAAATGAAAAAAAGTAGCAAAAGACGAAATCGGAGAGTGGGGGAAATAATAGGAGGATGGTAATTTCCTTAACATTTTTAGCATTAATTTTACTTCTAAAATATATTTTTTAATTTTTAAAGAATGCAATGCGTGCAACGGTGGAACACATTGGAATGGATGAGGATTTACCTCCTATAAAAGTTAGAGTAGTTCGAGGTAATGAGGATCTCTCAATAAAGGTTCTTTAAATGGAATTTTCTAAAAAAAATTTTTTTATTTTAAAGCTAAGTGATAAAGGTGGTGGAGTCCCTAGAAGTATTATAAGTCGATTATTCGATTATATGTATAGCACAGCACCACCCCCTCCAAGAGATGGAAGTCAAGCACCTCTTGTATGTTTTTCTACTTTTAAAGAATATTTTAAATTAATTTTTTTAGGCTGGTTATGGGTATGGATTGCCCTTGTCTAGGCTTTATGCACGATATTTTCATGGAGATATGTTTCTCGTTTCGATGGAAGGATATGGAACTGACGGTTTTTTACTTAAAACATTGACTTTCATTCGTGTTGACTTTCATTCGTGTTTCGTCGTAGGTTAAAGCCTCCACTTGATCGAAACTTATGGAATTTATTGATCCCGGTTTCTGCCAAATTTTTGGTTCATGTGGAACTAATTATTATTCTAATCTTTTGGCTTCGTCATTCTGTTTATTTTTCCATTTTTAGCTTGTGTCTATCTAAAAGCAGTTTCTGTAGAAGCACAAGAAGTACTTCCTATCTTTTCGGCATCTTCTAAACAGCAATTGACACGTGGACCTTTAATTGGTGATTGGACGGGTACAACACATCACCATTTTGGGCCTAGACTATAAAAAAGTAATGAAAATTCGATCCTTTTTTTGAATAATCTAAGCTCTTCCCCTTAGTTTTTTTGGTGCTACTTTAAATTTGTAATAATAATTTTCTGACTTTAATTATAATTGATATTTTTATTTGGAGACTTAAAAGTGTTTTAAAAATTCTAAAATTTAGTCAGAAAATGACCACATCCTCTTAAGTATTAAATTTAAAAAAGGCCCGGACTCTGGTCAAAATTTGTATTTTTTGGTTTTGTCCTAATAAAAATTTATTCATTGTATTTAATAGTCCCAATTTTCGATATTAACAAATTTTGGAACTTTAAATGGTTTTATAAAAATAGGACAGATCTTGTTAGATTTTATTCTACATTTTAAAGAATACCTAAACATTTTAGAGGTTAAACTAAAATTCCAGATTATAACCACAACAAAGTTCCAACGTTTCTATATATATAATTTAAATGTTTTTATTGTAGATACTCTTGTTTAATTAACTCAAATATTTAAGTAATATTTTTAAATAAATTTTTTTGTGGGATGAAGTTCCCTAAACTATTTTTTGCAATTAAAATAATTGTATGAAATAACACAAGTAAATAATTAGTAAGAACTTTTTAACAAACTACTTATTTTCTTTAACCTTTTTTCAGATAAAAAGGATTTTTTATGTAAAGATTATTTTCCATAACAGAATTGAGAACTAAAAAAGTTGTGACCTCGAGACTGTTCGACATTTATCAAGGTTGATCTGATCAGATCAACATACTAAAAGTCAGCCCAGTAAAGATCAAAAATCACGATTGCGCACACTTATCTAGATGTAATTTGATAATCAATTTAATTAGCAAAAATAATCCTCACATCCAGGGCTTTCGAATGATAATCATTTTTGTTATAAAAAGGATTTTGACCTTTAGCCTTCCGAAAATTCAAAAGTTTTCGCCTGCGGTGCTAAAAAGTGATGAATTCTAGTTTATCGGGTTTTTAAAATTTTCACAATTATTGCCTAGTGCAAGTGAAAACAAATACCCAACGTATTTGTAAAATCCTTGTAAAAAACCCCCACCAAAAAGTCCTAAATCCAGAAAAATTCCGCCGGATCCTGCCCGGTATGAGCACGAAATCCGAAATCTGGTTTTCGGGCGAAAATATAATTTTGCCGAAAAATGATTTTAATTTGTCGCTATTTAAATTAAATGACAAAATATCCCACCCAATAATTTAATGAGTAATTTTAGGAATTTTTTTAGTTAATTGTTCTCTTTAATTTTATTTTTTAGATTGTAATTATTTACTAATTGTAATTAGACTTCAAAAAAAGAAATTATAATATGGTTAATTAATTTAATTTTATTATTTATTTTATATAATTTTAAGGGAGCAACTACATCTTCGCAATTAGAAAAGGACCTTGGAGCAGATCAGGCTTTAGCTAATGAACATTTTTATGGACTTGTTAATGTTTGTTTTTTCTTTAATATTTGTTTATTTTTAACATTTCTTATTTATATTAAACCCTTTAATTTTTACGTGTCTGCGGGGATTTTCTTGAAAATACGTGTATAGACAAATTTAACAATAGATTCCTTTCGGTAAAATTATAGACTGGTCTGCAACAAATTTTCAAGGAAGAATTTTAGAAAATTTTTTTATTGCCAACGCCTTATTCATTGATTGCCTCGTCAAAATTTTCTAGCATTATACAAATATTACTTTTCCTCTACCCTTGTTTCGGAACCCAGTTAGTCCTGTTCTGTTAATAAGGACAGTAATGATATTAATTAAATATAAAGTTAAGGATTTATTGGGTTTATTAAAAATTAATATTTTTTAGTTTGGCAATACCTGCTATGCAAATTCTGTCATCCAAGCTTTATATTTCTGCAAGCCTTTTCGTGAAAAGATTTTAGCTTATAGACAATCCCATAAAAAATCAGGTTAATTTTTTAAAATTATTTTTATTAAAATATTTTTTAAAGGAATTCAAAAAGAGAATTTACTTACCTGTTTAGCCGACCTTTTCTCTAACATTTCTAGTCAAAAGAGACGAGTTGGAACAATTGCCCCAAAAAGATTTGTGACAAAATTGAAACGAGAAAATGGTTTGTGTATTTTTTATTTTTCCCTAGTTTCCTTTGTTTTATCTCTGAAACTAAATAATCAAAAGTGATTAATTTTTGTAGTTTGTTCCTGAAGCTGTTTCAAAATTTCGATTTCCAATTTTCGAAGATTTTTTTGTTTCGAGACAGCTTTGGTTGTTCCACATATATCAAGGGTTTGTTATATGTGGTTGTATTTTGTTCCACATATCCATCTTATGTTAGCCCCCTGAAATCCGATCCTTGTTTCGCCCTTGCAGTACAGATTTATGAAAATTTCGTTTTCCGTGAAGATTTCACGTTCGAGCCGAGCTTCGAAATCATTATTCAAACAGCTCTTCACGAAAAATAAAAAGATTAATTAATCCGTTTTGAGCAATTTACAGATAAAACAATTAGAAAATAAGGCTAAAGAATTAAAAATTGACTTCATAAAGTTTAAAAATTTTCAAAAAATTTCTTTAATTACAGAACTATTTGACAATTTTATGCAACAAGACGCCCATGAATTTTTTAATTTTTTGTTAAATGCAATATCTGAAGTTTTGGCAGAAGAAAAAAGGAAAGAGCACACAAATGGAAATATTAGTAGCAGAACTGCTAATGGACTAACAAAACGTTCAAATTTAGTAACGGCAAATGTTCATGATTATTCTGCTAGGTTTTTTTAAATATTTTTTAAAAATCAAAAAAATCATTTTTAGAAGCGCAGATGGTGTTAGACAAGACTTGACTTGGATCCATGAAATCTTTCAAGGAACACTTACAAATGAGACTAGATGTTTAAATTGTGAGACAGTTAGTAGTAAGGATGAAGATTTTCTTGATTTGAGTGTTGATATTGAACAGGTTTTTTTTAATTATATTTTTCATTGATAAGTAAACAAAATGAACAATAAGTTTATTTTGTTGGTACTGTCTGGAATTGGTTGGGACTATTCGGACTTTTTAAACCTTACTTTTTTTTACTTATCATGCCTTTGTTCATTTTATTCTCATGCAAAAATTAGTTTATTAATTAATTGAATCCCAAATAAAACGAGGAGAATCGAACAATGATATATTTTTTTAGCTCTTGGTTATTAATATTGTTGAAAACGGCAAAATTATTCTTTAAAAGATAAAATTAATAAAAATTTTTTAAATTTTTATTATTACCAACATAAAATTTTAATTTAATTACTAGTAATTTTTTTTAAATTTAGGATGTTTCTATTAGTAATTGTTTGCGTAATTTTTCTAATATGGAGACCCTTTGCGGTGATCAAAAATATTTATGTGAAACTTGTGGAAGCAAACAGGTTAATTTTTAAAAATAAATTCTAAATTTTTATAAAATTAATTTTAAGGAAGCCCAAAAACGAATGCGAATAGGAAAATTACCAAAATTGTTGGCATTGCATTTGAAACGATTTAAATATGTTGAGACTTTAAATAGACACACAAAGCTTTCTTATAGAGTTCTTTTTCCTATGGAGCTTAGATTACCTAATGTTGTAAGTTTTTTAAATTAAAATTAATTTTGGATTTTTTAAGTCAGTTCTCATTATTAGAATAAATACCCCAATATTGGATTTAGATATGTTCTTTTATTTGGGTGGCCATTGGATAAGGGAGCTGTCTAACAATAAGCGATACTTATTATTTAAGATAACCTCATTATAATAACGAGAGAGGGAGATTTAGTCATTACAATAATATCAAACTTTGAAGGCCCTCATAAATCCCTTCTAAAACATTTTTTTGACTTTCAAGAAATCTAAAAATTTTATTTTTGTATATTTATTTTAAAGAAAAGCACCAATGGTGATGCTGATAAAATTTTTGATTTGGTTGCTGTTGTTGTTCATTGTGGTTCAACTCCAAATCGAGGACATTATATAACTTTGGTTAAATCTCATTATTATTGGTTACTTTTTGACGACGACATTGTTGATGTAAATTTTTTTAAATATTTAAAAAAATTAGTTTTACAATTTGTTAATTTTTGGAGCTCATATAATAATTTGTTTATTAAGAGAAATTTTTTAAAATAATTTTCTGATATAGTTATTCTAATTTGAATTTTTTGATCAAAAAGATTAAGCTCTTAAACTCTTAATTTTTTAGAAATTAGAGGAATCTTCTATTGAAGATTTTTTTGGATTGGCTGAATCAAATGTGCAAAAGAATTCAGAATCTGCATATATTCTCTTCTATCAACAAAGAAATGAGACTTGAATTAATTTTAAAAAATTCTAACCGCTCATTTGTTTTTTGTTTATTAAAAAATTAATTAAATATATATATTTTTAGGTCCTCGAAAGAAATTTATATAAATATATTTAATATATGTTTATTATTAGTTTATTTATGTATATATTATATTTAATGATTTTTTCTTAATTAAAATCGAAAGTAATTAAAGAACAAAAAATATTTTTTTTGGCTAGACTTCGGCTCATGAACACAACAGAACTTATGTTTTTCTTGTATAAAAAGGTGTGGGAAGATAAAATATCAGTATAAAGGTGCTCAAAATGGTCCTCTTTTGTATTTTTCCCGGATTTTCAGACCCCTGAAAATCCGGAAAGCATAGGGGGGACCAAGCTGAATTTTGGGGCCAAAAATTCGAATATGCAAATTATACCTCATTCGAAAGAGCTCGCCGAGCTGAGTCGAATGACACCAAAATCAGCTCGATTGGATGATTTTTGACAAAGTTATGACCGTTTGTTTTTACCCCTTCCACAAGGTTTTCGCGGAAAAAAGTTTTTGCCGCTGCGGAGGAAGCCGGGCATGTCGAGCGGAACGACGGCCGCCGCTTCGCTACGGTCGCCGCGAGCGAAGCGAGCACGACCGCAGCGAAGCACGGCCATCGTGTAGCGAAGACCATGCCCGGCCTACCCTCCGTAGCAGCACAAAAACAGTTTTTCCAGCGAAGATTCTGTTGGTCATAACTTTGTCAAAAATCATCTAATCGAGCTGATTTTGGTGTCATTCAACTCAGCTCGTCGAGCCCTTTCGAATGAGCTATTATTTGCATATTCGAATTTTTGACCCAAAAAAACAGCTTACTCCCCCCTATGGTACCCGGATTTTCAGGGGTCTGAAAATCCGGGAAAAATGCACAAGAGGACCATTTTGAGTACTTTTATACTGATATTTTACCTTTTTACACAATTTTAGACAAGAAAAACATAAGTTCTGTTGTGTTCATGAGCCGAAGTCTTACCTTTTTTTTATCAAAAAAGCCCAAAACGGTCAAAACCATTTATCTAGCTCTATGACTGAAAAAATGTCTTATAATGGCGAAAACATTAAACAGCCAAATGTTGGATGGTTTTTCTCAAGAAAATATATAACAGAAAACGATGCTTATTTATTTGATAAACAAATAGCTACAATTTGTGCAAATTATGGAAAAATCGGATTTTCTTTTATTACTTACCCAATTGGGGGTATTTATCGGTATAATTGTCAAATTAATAAAAATAGAAATGCTCGGCCTATTCACCTTCCAGGTTTTTTTTGAAAACAATTATTTTATAATGTTATTTGTTAGATTTGCAAATGGGGATTCAATTTTGGCAAAAATATGTTAATTGTGCATTGTCTAGTTGGATTGTAGGTTTTTTTTTAAATAAAATAAGTTTTTTTAAATTGGGAAGGAATTTTGTTTTTATTTTTTTCTATTATACATTAATTATTTGATTCTTCCCTTCCCTAAGGAAAAAATTTTCCTTTTAGGATCCAGATTCTCCAGATAAGTGGATTGCTGATTTCTCTGCACAAGAATTTAAAAAAGTTTTTTTTCGCAAAATTTTTTTTTCGTAAAAAAAATAATTTAGGAAATGGATTATGCTAGATATTTAGGAATTAATAATGTTTTGATTGAATTGAAACACTCAGAATCTCCAAAATTGGCAAAATTAATTAATAATTTTTTGGATTCTTTTAATTGTGAATTGAGGTTATTTTCTTTAATTTTTTTATTTTTATAATTTTTTAAAAGTTTTTGGATTCTTCTCCCAACAAATTCAACTCTTTTTATTAACGAAGATTGTTGGCTTGTTTGGAGAAAGTTTCGAACACTTTGTAATAATTGTAAAAATTTATTTGTTGGGTTGGCTTTTACTGAGGATTTGGGGGATGAATTTGCATCTTATAAACAAATACAAAGATGGAGAGCTGAACCGGTAAAAGAATATTTTTTTGTATTTTAAATGTGGGGAATTTATAATGGATGAGATTTTGAGGTCTTTGTAACTTTTATGGATTAAAAAATTTTTTTTAATTCTTTGAAAAACAATTGACTATTTTTGGGGACTACTATAATTCATTTCCTTCCTATTTTTCGCTTATCCGTTAATTTTTTCCTTTTTTTTTTCACAAAATATTCTATAAACAACGAAAATTAAAATAATAATTGTTTTAATCTAATTTTTAAGCTTTCCTTTATTCGAATTGACTACTCACTTTTTGTTCGAGGAAATGGATCAGAATTAAAACTTACAGAGTAAATTTAATTTTAAAAATCCAAAAATTAATATTTTTAAGTGTCCATTCAAAATTGCTCAAAAATTTATTTTTTAATAATCAATGTCAACATTTACTTTTATCTTCACTTAATTATGATGAATTAAATGAATTAGTTTTTGAAGAAATGTTAAATGGATCTCTTGATTGTATAAAAGAAAATAATTGTAAAAGAGTAATTGAAGAAGAATTTTTGGATGAATATATGGATGTTTTGCAGGTTTAATTTTTATTCGATTTTTGTTTTTAGTGTTAGCGGTCTTTAGTCGAAAAATAAGAACTGACTCTCTCGTGTTACGCGGTTACCACAGTGACATCAGTGTCGAATGTTTTCTCGATTGTCAAGTATTATATGACTTTAAAATAAAAATACTTGATATTCAACGCTCAACACTCGCCACGGGTGTGAAAAGTCTTAGGGTTTTAATATCGTTAACAATAAGATTTTTACTACCCCTTTAATATTTTTACTACTACCCGCCTTCTCCTTTACTCCATCTTCCCTTAATATCAACCAGTAAGGAAAACTGACTAACAATAAGAAAGGAAAGAAATTTAAAGAATGATTCAGATAAGGCCAAAATTTCTTCTTAAGCTAAAAATAAATTTGAGAACAGTAATCTCTCTAATACTCTTGAAAATGTGAAAAAACCCGAAGGTGGTAGAAGGATTCCATCCACTTCAATATTTTAATTCTAGATTCCCCTTCAACCATTATCTAATAGCCTCGATTCTTCTGTTTACAATACTTTTGAACAAGACAAACCAAAATATTTACAATACCAAAAAGCAATCAAAACTGCATTAGAAGACCTTTTATTACAAAATTTAGAAAATATAATTTTAATTGTTTTGGGTGCTGGAAGAGGACCTTTAGTGAATGCTTCTCTTTCAGCTATTGCCGAAGCTAGAAAAACTTTTAAATATCAAAAAGAATTTTCTGTAAAAATTTATGCTGTAGAGAAAAATCCTAATGCTATAATTTCTTTACAATATTGCAATGAGGAAAGGTAATTAAATTGTTTTTATGATAGGTTTAAGAGGGAGGAATAATAGATTACATTTAATCAAGAAAAATTCTTTTATTTTTATTAATTGGAAATTTAGCGTGTTCTTGGTGAACTTTCTAGATTTTTGAAAAAATATTTTTGTTATAATCTCTCCTAAACGAAAACCCCCTAATAAACATTTCCATGTTCATTCACCGCCATCTTGGTCCTTTTCCTACTTTTCGTTTATTTTGTTCTCTGGTTGTCGGACCTTTGGGAATCTGGATATACGGCGACTTTGGTATCCTTTCCGAAATTATCCTATCAACAATCTGCTCTTTTTATATATTTTACTATTTTTAGATGGAAGAATTCTGTTTCCATAATTCAAAGTGATATGCGTTCCCTAACTTTATTTTTGGAATCAAAAGAAATTGAAAACCCAGATATTGTTAGTTTAATTATTTTTTAAATTAATTAATTTAAAAAAAGATTATTAGTGAATTATTGGGATCTTTTGGAGATAATGAACTTTGCCCTGAATGTTTGGATGGAGTTAATAATATTTTGAAAGAGAATACAATTTGTATACCTTCTTCTTATAGAAACTTTTTGAGTGAGGGATTTTTAGAAATTTTGAATATTTTAATTTTTTATAGCGCCAATTCAATCTTTACGTTTATATCAAAATATTAGAGATTTGAAAAATAATAATAATTGCAATCGAGTTAACGAAATGCAAGTTTATATTTTATTTAAAATATTAAATTGGGTTCCTTAACGATCCAGTTGCTAGTCAATCAAAATTAGCTGACATTAGTATTGACTCCAACCCTTTTCCTCTTGTTTTTTAAATAAAAAATTAGTGTACATAATTCTTTAAAATATTTTTCATTTTTCAGAAAAGAATGTTCAGAATTATCAGACAATTTATATGTTGTTTGTTTAGGCCAATTCTGTTATTTAGACAAAACAAAACATTGTTTTGAATTTTTACATCCAAATTTAACAAATTCTTCAAATTTTCGAGAAGCTTCCTTAACTTTTAAAATTCCAAAAAATTCAGAGGTTTTTGAGGGAAAAAATATTAAAAAGATTTTTTAGTTAATGGGATTTGCTGCTCATTTTGAAGTTGTTTTGTATAAAAATATTATTTTAAGTACTCATCCAGAAAGGCATACAGAAAATCTTTTTTCTTGGTGAGTAAAATATTTAATTTTTTAATCATTAATTATCCACCCCCTCCTTTTGGAAAAAATAACAGTAAAAGAAAGAGAAGGAATTGGCAGAGTGGAGGGATTAACTTTTAAGGAATTATTTTTTAACAAAATGGACGACCCCTTTTCTGTTTGCTATTTTCATTAAAATAAATTCCACATTTTATTTAATTGTGATGAAGTTGGTTGCGGTAGAAGGGATGTAGTGAATGAAGGAAGATTGATATTAAAATTTAATTTTTTTAAAGGTTTCCCGGTCTTTTTCCTCTTCGCAAACTTTTCTATTGTCCAAATGAATGTAATATTGTATTTAATATTAAAAGAAAATTTGATAAAGAAAAAGTTTGGTATGAATGGTTTATTGAATATGAGGTAATTATTAAATTTTATTTAAAAAAATTTTAAAAAATTTAAAAGGAAAATGGAGAATTAATTAAAAGTGAATTGCAAAATGAAAATGGGGAGAGTCAATCAATGAATTTGTCCTAACAATTATTTTTTATAAAATTTTTTCTGATACTTTTAACAATTATGCTTTTTTTGATTTTTAATACTTAAAAACGTATGAAGATTGGAATTAAATAAAATTTAATTTATTTATCGAATTAATTTAGAAAATAAAGGAAATACACAAACTTGTAATTATACATTTGATATAAATAATTTAAAAATCAAAGCTTTACATTGCCTTTAAGCTTAAATAATGACTCCCAAAATTGAATGTACGATCCCTGACCAAATCGACAGGTATCGAATCAAAGAATCTAGAAGCCCTAGAAAATTCAGACTTAAGTCTAATCCGGATCCCTTTAAGTATTTACCATCTTCAAGTAAATAATGAGTCTATTCACATTAAAAAACTTATTTCGGACTTTTTGAACCTATTTTAGGGTTTTTGACAAAATTTTTCCGGAACCGGAACCAAAAAACGCCGGAAATTTCTAGAACGGGAACTTCCAGTTTAACTCTAGATTTTATATAATACCCAATTACCACAATCTAGGAGAAAAAATGTGTAACAGTTTTTTACTTTTAAACCCATAAATATAATTCTATAAATAAAAATATTTAAATAACTTAACAATTTAAAAACAATTTTTGTTGATTAATCCAAACAGATAATTTTTCAACAGATTCACTAACCGATAATTTCAATTCATTTATGTGTAACAACTTAAAATTAAAAGAAATATTAACAACAACAAACCCCCCCTTTCTCAACTTACCAAAAGTTGAATAGCTGAAACAAAGTTTTGACTAACATTTGATGTTCCGTTGAATGTTGAGTGTTTTGTTGTTTGAATAAAAAGCCAATTTACTTTAAAAATAATTTAAAAAATTAAAAAAAAATTTATTTACAAATTCGTTCAAGTTCTGAATCTTTTGAAATAGACATAATTGCTGCTGATGCTAAAGCTCTAATTGAATAAGCAGGAATATAGAGAAGTAATAATAACTAAGAAAAAGAAGAAAAAATTTTGAAAAAAATATTCTCTAATTACCAAATTAGGCAAAAATGGCTGCAAAGAATAGTGAAAATCATCATTTAAACTTGAAATATGAGGTCGAAGATGAGTTAAAGTAATAAGTAAAGGAAATGAAAGAAATAAATGTTTACATCCAAATTGAGGAATTTTGTTATTTTTTTCAGCAAGTCCATCAGATATATAAGCCATTTGTGAAAGGAAAAATTCATACAAAGATGGATATCTTTTTTAAAAAATTAAATACCTTACTTGAAAAAGTACACTTTTGGAAATAAAGGAATTTGTCTTATAAAGAAGGGACCCTAAGGGCTTGGTCCCCACTATGGTTTTCCGATTTTCAAGTGACCAATCTCGATCCCTAGGTACCTGATCGACTCCGACTACTCCTTAGTTTGATTCAGTTTCATAACATTTTTGAAAGTTTTTTTCACTTTTTTTAATTACCTGGTAGTTCCCAAATTAAAAAGTATCATGAATTGGGGGTATTTCTTATAGCAAAGTCCGACTCTTTAAAAAACAAAGTCGTTATTCCATTCAATCTCTCTACCAGGGCTGGGCGATTTCGCATTTTCGCGTTTCGCATCTTTCGCATTTTTCACATTTTTGAGCGCGAAAAGTTTCGCATTCCGCATTTCGCTTTTTGGTCCAAATGCGAAATTTGTTTCGCATCCTCATTTAGTATTTTTTAGATATTTTGACATAAAATTTTTTAAAGGAAAAGTGAAGAAATATTTATAATCTATCCCAGAATTACTTTTGTTGGTCTATTGTGTAGTGGTTAAGGTGTAGTGGTTAAGTTTACTGACTTCGCTCACTTTTATGTTTTTGGGGCCTGGTTCGAATCCAGACATGGGAAATAAAATAAAACAATTTTTCCTTCCAAAAATAAATCTTTTTGGACTGAAAAATTTAAAAAATTTTGATGTAGTAATGAATTTTCCAAAATTTTCACCGGCTGCGCAGAAAATAAAAGAAATCTGACTTAAGGACCTCCGAAATTCTCAAAATTTTCGCCTGCGGTGCAAGAAAGGATTTGAGATTAGGAGGGATATCTGGAGATTAAGATGTGAAAAGTTCGATGGAAAAGGGAGTCCCTTTTGATCCCTTTATATCTCGACCAAATCCCTCAACATTTCCGTTAAGTTCTAATCACAGATTTCTTTATTTACAGGACTGCAGGCGAAAATTTTGAAAAATATTTGGAAGGATTAGAATTTTTAACAAATTTCGCATTTTCGCGTTTCGCATCTTTCGCATTTTTTGGCGCGAAAAGTTTCGCATTCCGCATTTCGCTTTTTATTTTTTTTAAAAAAGTTTCGCATTCCGCATTTCGCTTTTTATTTTTTGATTTCGCCCAGCCCTGCTCTCTACCTTTTAAAAAATTCATTTGATGTTTGTTTACAACGAGTTTCAATGTGTAAAGTTCGTCTCTCTACTGCTGGTGTTCCAAAAATACGTTTAATAAGGGCAGCAAAAAGTTGAGTATGTGCATTTCTAACCTGCCAAATTTCTGAAGATGATCCATTAATTGTAAGACGGAATGCACATTCAATATGAGGAAGAACAAGCTCAGCAAATTTTGAATGCATGAAAAGAAGGCGGAGAACGTTGATGCAATGGATTCTGAAGGGAGAAAAATAATTAAATATTAATACCCTCTGATACACCCCAATATAAGATGATGCACTCCAAGTGTGTATTTTATAGGGATGTTGCGGAGTGAGAAAAAAGCCGAGTCGGGTTTAGGGTAATCCGTGACATCCCTGGCATCTTATACTGAGGTCTCTGCCCTGCTCACTCTAATTCAGAATTTTGTCGTTCACTGCAAGCTAAAAGTTGCCTCATTGTTTGATGAAATAAACCTTGTTCATCATTCAACTCATTTATTGGAGCATTTTCTAAAAGTGAGGCAATTAAATGAGGCAATCCAGCACTTCTCCTTGTAACACAAAGTTTTTGACTGTCTTTAAATGGAAAAAAGAAACTGAAAATATAAAGAAATTTGTTTTTTGACACTTTTATAAATACACCTATTTGGAATGAAAAAAATGTATATAAAATCGAGTGTATTCAATTATTGAGGGTATCTGTTAGGCGGTTTTCCTGTCCAGTTGCCTCGTGTAATTAGGGTTGACGGGTTCCGTGACTTTTGCGCCGCGACTTTTGCGCCGGGGAACCTTTGCGCCGCCACTATCATTAAAAATATATCAATAACTACAGCCGGACCTCACTTTAGTAGGGTTGTCGGATGTTGGAAATCTTCGGATATCCGGATCCGATATCCGAACTGAAAATTTTGGATATCCGGCATTTTTCGGATCCGGATTTTTTAAACAATGGCGGCGCAAATGTCGCGGCGCATAAGTCGCCCGGCGCAAAAGTCGCGGCGCATAGGTCGCGGCGCAAATGTTCTCGGCGCAAAAGTCGTGATACCGGTTGACGATACCTGGGAAAGCTTCTGATACCCGAAACTGAACTGAAAATTTCCGGATACCTGGACTTTTTTTGGTTCAGGATACCCTGTATAGCAAATCCTAGTATCTACTATTGAGTGTGTATAAAATAAAGGAGAGCCTATATTTTATAAATATACCATCCTTCCCCGTTAATGCATCCAAAATTTGTTTTAACCATTGCCTTGGACTATAAGGGAAAAATGTTGTTTTGTTGTAGCTTTCAATTTGAAATTCTTCAGCACAGAGTGCCCAAAGGCGAGGGCATACAACAGTAGTAAATTCATTAGAAGCAGCTTCAAAAGCCCCACGGTGTCTACATTCTGTCAATTTTTGCCAAAAATAAAAAGCAATTTGAGAAAGAAAAAAATTAAAATCATTTTTTGAGAAACGTGAAGAAAAAATTGGTGAAGTTAAGTATTGAATGAAAATATATGAAATAATTCCGCTAATTGATTTGTGTGCACGAAAACAAGTTCTTGATAGTTGTTGAGCATAAATATTGTAATCTGACAATGATAAGAAGATGAAAATTTTTAGTCAGAAAAACACAGCTTAGAAAGGAACCAAAATTAATTTTTTTTATTGATGTGGGGGTTACGTTCTTTATTTATTTCCCAATATCTATAGAATTAAAAATTTGTTTGTCCTCAACGGACTTGAACCTTCAACCCTTTAGGGATCCCCTCTCACTACACCAAAGTTGCAACTTGGAGTTGTTAAGCACCGTTTTACTTCGGTTAATCGAAACAAACAAAAAACGGTTTTTTTAGTTTGAAATTGACAGCCCTAACTTTAAATAATAAGATAATCTAATACCTTTAACACATAGGGAAGCATCATTTATGCTAGGCATAAATCCTTCAGGAGATAATGAATAAACAACGGGAGAAATGATTTTATCAACATCAAGGCATAATGAATAAATTCTTTTTATAAATAATAAATCTTTAAATAAAATTGAATTAAAATTAAATAAATTTTAATTATCAAACCATTATCCAAAATTTCAAACTTCACAAATGGAAGGGAGACGTGTAAAGCGTTAATCAAAGCATGTAAAGTCCGTTCCAAAATAGGTTGACACCCCCTAATTTTTCCGATAAGTCAACTTAGGTTTGTCCAATTTTTATAATTTCTTTAAATATTGATTTAGCAGCAAAAATTACCCTATTTTACAAAAAATTTTAGAAAAGCAAAAATTTTAACAAAAGTTATGAAAAATTTTCAGAAAATGAGGTGTTCCAAAATACATTGAACAGTTTGTAAAACCTAATAAAAAAGCCCTTAAGCAATTACTAAAAATGAAATAAAAAATTCTATGAACATTTCTATTGATATTGAGTTAAAAAGAAAAAAGAACGAAGTCTATAACTGTTTTCTTCATCGAGATCTCAAATCTCGAAAATCAACGGGAAACCGGGGTACAGTACTTCAAAAAATATTTTAACCCCTTTAGGGCATATATAAAAATTTTCTTTTAGGCCTATCTGAAAGCCCATAAAATTTGCTATAAAATAGTCCTGGCCTTAGTGTTTCTAAAATATATCTGTTTGAAGTATGCCCACTTAATGCTCAAAACCCTCCAAAATACCCCAAAAATGATCACTTAATGATTCCACGAACAATATCTCCATGTGTTCTTTATTGTGAAATTTAAGCTTGCTCTATTTTGTAGCAAATTTTATGGGCTTTCAGATAGGCCTAAAAGAAAATTTTTATATATGCCCTAAAGGGGTTAAAATATTTTTTGAAGTACTGTACCCCGGTTTCCCGTTGATTTTCGAGATTTGAGATCTCGATGAAGAAAACAGTTATAGACTTCGTTCTTTTTTCTTTTTAACTCAATATCAATAGAAATGTTCATAGAATTTTTTATTTCATTTTTAGTAATTGCTTAAGGGCTTTTTTATTAGGTTTTACAAACTGTTCAATGTATTTTGGAACACCTCATTTTCTGAAAATTTTTCATAACTTTTGTTAAAATTTTTGCTTTTCTAAAATTTTTTGTAAAATAGGGTAATTTTTGCTGCTGAATCAATATTTAAAGAAATTATAAAAATTGGACAAACCTAAGTTGACTTATCGGAAAAATTAGGGGGTGTCAACCTATTTTGGAACAGACTTTAATTGAGGTGGATCCAAAAAACCTTCCAAAAAATAATTTTCTTCGCCTTTACTTGCCTTTGTGACATTAGAACAACTATTTTCAGTCAAAGTTAATAAAGTCTCGATAAAATTAAGTTGAGATTTAAGCTCCATTCGAGGAAGAATAAATTGTAGCCTGTTAAAGAATGGAAGATATTAAAGTCGAAGTTAAAGGAGGGCAAGATGGAGAAAGCCCAATCAAAAAAATAGAAAAAGGAAAAAATATATGGAGAAAAACGATTTTAAAAAATAATAATTTGTTGGCTATAATTTTTTTAAATTAAAATTTATAAATTTTACAGTCTTCCAAAACCTTTCCCCTTAAAAAATACTAGAGAAAATATAATATTAATTGTAAGTTAAAATATACCTATATTTAATTGCTTGTTGGTGTCGAGGCATGTTAGGTCTCACACTTAAAAATAACCACTCTTCGTCAGAAATTTGTGAATAAAAATTTTGTTGAAGCCAGCCAATAGCCTCAAAATGATTTAACAAATTCAAAGCAATTTTCTAAAAATTATTGAAATTTTAAATGTTTTAAACTTTATTTTTAAACCTGACAAGCTTCAAATTGATCATCTAATGAAAAAAATAATTTTTGTTGCTCTTCCTTTCCAATCCAATGTTTTAAATCCAAAAATGTTGAAAATGGATCTGATTCAAGAGGAATAGAGGGATTGAAAATAAGTGAAATAAGAGTTAAAGCTGATATTCTTGTTGAAAAAGGAGTGGCATTTTCTTCTTCTTCATAATCATCATCAAACTCATTCTCTTCAGTGTTTTCATCTCTGATTCCTAAAATAAAATAAAATTCTCTCAAAATAGTATACATTTTCAATTTAAGTATGTCTTTCATTTAGTTTTTTTTCACTATGGGAGAAATATCTAAATAATTACCCCTAATTTAAGGTATACACATTATAAGGTAGATTCTTTCAGCCAAAAATGGGGCTATCTAAAAATGAGCTTCGGAAGTAATTCATAAAAATTACAGATGAAATTTAAATTTATCACCATTTGTTAAACTAAATTCGGAAAGTTCATCCCCAACATTTTTTATATTTGAATTCAAAGTTAAACTTTCCATTAATTTTTTGTGCCAATCAGGATCAGCTATAAGAAAAATAAATAATTTTTTAAAATTTTTTTAAAAACAAACATATAAATTCAAAAGCAAGTTTGCAAAGCCAAAACAAAAACTCTTTGTAAATTTTAAGTTGAATATTATCTTCAGAGTTATTTTGTAGCATTTTTAGTAAAAATTTGGAGTGTTCCCTAATACGCGAAATAAGCTAAATAAAAATAGAAAATCTTTCAAAAAATAATTCTAAAATACATAAATACCTTTCCCAATTGACAAAAAATTGCCTGACGTTTAGCCGGCGTTTTTAAATCCATAGCACCAGAAACCAAAAATTTCTTTGCCAACTCAATTTCTAATAAAAAATAATTCTAAAAATTTTTTTCTAATCTCCTAAACTTGCCTGTTTGAGAAACTGGCTGCGAGCCCTTTGGATGAGAACAGAGCAATGACCAAGCAGCTAAACGTGTCTGCATAAACAAAAAATTTTGAAAAAAAATTTTTAACGCCAAAAAATAACCTCAAAATCTTTATCCATTAATGCATCAAACATTTCCTTGTCTGCTTGCTCCTCGCCAACATGTCTTAATAATAATTCTTTCCAGTCCATAGTCTGACCATTTTGAATTTCATATAAGTGAACAATTGCCAAGCGAAGCAAAACACAAAGTGCACGTTTTGAGTGAGCGGAAGAACGTGAAAAATCTGGAAAGTATATTCGTAGTTAAACAATCAAACCACACTTTAAGATACCCCCACCCCCCCCCACTTGTAGCTGAAAAAATACCATTGGGGCCATCGTTCTGGCAGTTTCACACAACCTGGGGGAGGCTACAATTTTAGATACTCAATCTGTGAATGAAAAACGATCCAATAATGAGGGGTACTTTATATCGGGAGCGACGCTTGGGCCTCCTTCTCACAATCAGTGAAAAAATATATCTTGATTGTATAAAAATACCTCACCAATAAACATTGAAAATTCATCAAAAAACCAATTCCTCGTCTCTGGAGAGCGTAATAATTTAGGTAACAATTTATTCTCCATTGACTGTCGAGATCGGGGCTGAAATAACTTTTTTAAAAAATATAAATAATTTAAAAAAACGTGAATGTCCTCGTTAATAAAAAGAATTTTTATCCAATTTAAATGCAAATCCAAACGAGTTTTTAGCCTTTCCCTTTTCTCAGATTTATTAGACGTAATGAGTGAAACACAAATATCATCTACTATTAAATTACAAATCTAAAAAGTTATTTAAATTATAGTTGAACCTCTTCACTTTTAGGTACTACATCC
This sequence comes from Meloidogyne incognita, assembly GCA_036172945.1. Lineage (NCBI taxonomy): Eukaryota > Metazoa > Nematoda > Chromadorea > Rhabditida > Meloidogynidae > Meloidogyne > Meloidogyne incognita. Next base: position 5,356,186 of record JARQAC010000002.1, read on the forward strand.
TCGTTTGTCTCATGATGAGTGTACCTTAAGGAAGTATCGTCAACAAAACTTTATGTAACATTACTTTAAGGTGAGTGTAGTACCTACAAGTGAAGTTAGTTTAAAAAAACCTGAACAGTTGGAGGGTCATTCCTCATTTGTTTATAGATTTTAATTAAAAAATCGTCAGAAAATATTTGTTGTCTCAAGTCAGGATGTAATTTAAGTAAACAATTCTAGCAAAATAAAAATTTATTTTTAATGATTGGAGATACAATCCATCTTTTTCAAAAAAAAAGCAGAAAAGGTTCGGAAAGGAAGAAAATTCAACAGGAATAATTCTTCGATTTCTCAATTCACAAAAATTTCTCTTTTAATAAATTTTTAAATAAAAAATACCAATAACATAGCTCGTTGTTTGGTAAAAGAATAATTTTTAGAATCATCATATTCTCCAACTCTTTGACCAAAATTTAATAAAAAATCACAAAAAGGTATAGAAATTCTTTTTGAACATAAAATTTGTTTTGTGGGATTAACAACATCTATAAAGTATAAAAAAATTGAAAAAAATTGAAAAAGAAAACCTTTACAACAACAAAAATTCCTATGAATTTCCAAAAGATTTTGAAGAATTGAAATAGCTTGAAAATTAATTGCATCACAAAAAGGAAAATCCAAAATGTAAAAACAAAAATCCACAAGTTGATGAAAATGATGGGAAGGCAATGAAATAGAAAATTCACTTAAAAATTTTGATAAAGTCGAACATTTTTAGACACACCAAATACCTCAATTCAAAATTTCCCTCTTTACTTTCATTCCCCTCTTTAATAAAAAATGAGAGGGCCCATAACTGTCCATAAATGGCGCCGCAGCCAAAAAATGGCAATAGATTATCGACTATGCACCAGAAAATACTAAATTTATACTTAAAGTCCGGGGAGAGGAAGGGGAGGGGAGAGGGGTCCCTTGTAAGATACACTTGAAATCCAGATCCCATAATGAGGTCAGACTAGTATATTCCATCATTTAAATTTAAAAAATAACCACAAAATTGCTGAGAATCTGCAGAGTATTTTTGAACATTTAATTAAATTAAAAGTATCATTTGACCTCTGGCAAACTTCATTTAAAATTAATTTCAAGCAATGACCAACCAAAAAACCTGAAAATAAAATTAAAATTTTTCCTTAAATTTTAATATTTTACCTTTTTCCCAATGTTCCTCAATATTACAACAAGGTTCTAACCATTTAAAATCAGCTCGTAAGGAAAGAAAGTTCAAATCATTAACAGAATTCACAGCAGAACAATCCATTATTTAATTAATTTTATTTGGAATTATATGGAAAATAAAAATTAACAAATATTAAATATAAAATTTGATTTAAAATTTGAAAAATTTTCCAAGTCAATCAAATTGAAATTATAATCTATATAATTTAAATAATTTATTTATCACATTTAAAAAATTAGAAATATTTAAATAATTTTAAGGTAGAAAAAAAATATAAAATTTTAAAATTTTCAAAGCATCTATTAGAGATTGGCATAAAGCAGGCATAAAGCAAATCACTTTTCCAAATTATGTAAACCAACGGGATTCCATTTTGTTCAAAATTTTTAACCCAATCCCGTTTCGAATCCCAGGATTGTTCTACCAATCTCTAATATCAATAAATATTAAAAAATTGTAACATCAACTCTATGCCAAGCATTATGTAAAAGTCCACGTACATTCCAAATTCCACAAGCATCTTCCGGTTGTGTGTTGTAACCTCTATCTGTTGCTTTACAAATTAATTCAAAATGTCCATTCTCTTTTGCTTTTTCTGGAATTTCTATTTCCAACCTCCAAAGTGTCCAAGCCCACATATGTTCAGAATCTTGACCTTTAGCTTGTTCCAATTCAGCACATTTCCAGTTTTCTCCACCATCAACTGATACTTCAACTCTAATAATTCCTTAAAATATTTAATTAAGTAGCAAAAAAATTCGTTAAGGGAAATTTGAATTTAGAAGAAAAAGCTTTTGTTTTTTCATTCAATTTTTGTCATTGGAATCGAAACTAAACTGTTTTTTTTATTTAACTGTTTAAAAGAAAATTTTGACAGATAAATTTCCCAGGATACGTTCTAGCTGACATGAGCCAGACATCAAATCCTTTTATTCGTGTGATCAAAAGATTTGTTAAATCCTAAAATTTAAAAATTTAACAAAAAAACCTCTTCCTCCTCCACTCCATGCATATCCTTCAACCACAATATTTTCGGTATCTCTAGAAATTTTTGTATTTGGAGTAGGAACACAAATAGCACTTTGAACAGGATATTCCTTAAATAATATTTTGATATTCATTAAAAAATTTAAAAAAAACCTGAATAGAAGGAACAGAATCAAAAGGTAAAGGATCGCCAATATTTATATTTGAAGGCATTGCCTAAAAATTAAAAGAAAATTTTTAAAAATTAATTTCTTAAAAACTTTATAATCTTTCCTTTGCCAATGACTTGTACTCTCTTCCTCACTTGTTTTGATACAAGTTAACCATTTGACTTGGCGGGCACCAACAATTCCAGGGGCAATTATTCTAAGAGGATATCCATGATCACGAGGTAGTGGTTCACCGTTCATTTCGTAAGCTAAAATTTTTCGAATAAAAAATATTTTCATTAGCAATTCAAAAAATCAACTGGTGTAAAAGGAAGCAAAGAAAGAGAAGATTAGACACAAGGATTCGAACCTGGCTGGTCACAGCTCAAAACAATAACTACCGCACTGAACATACGAGTGGTGCTTGTTACAAGACCACCCAATTATTTCAAATAACTATTAAACGAACCAATTAATACTTCTGGACTCATTGCTTTATCAAAAGGAATAGACGCTCCATATTTATTGGCTAAAATTAAAATTAAAGAAAAAACTTTTAAATTATAACCAGTCATGTCCATATCAGCACCCTCAAATTGAACATGTTTTATTTCTTTATCGTTAGGGTTAATTCCAGCACTAATTAAAACATCCTAAAAAACTTAAAACAATTTTCTTTAATTAATTTCAAGTTTCTATTTATCCAACTATAATTAAAAACGGTGGAAAGGTCCGAAAATATATAGAGAAAAAAACGGAATAGGAAAATATCAGAATCTAGTATACTCGCTAAAACTTATGATAGTGAAAGTAAATTTACTTCCACCAGAGCTATTTCAAAGTCTGATTTCCTCTAAACCCCCCCCCTCCCCCTATTTCGCTCTAAAAATTAAAAAAAACAAACCCTCAATCGACAACCAGTCCATTCAGCATTTGAAATTGCCGTTCCTGTCCACATCAATCCTTGAACTTTTTTAAATTTATTCATATCATTACGCCGATTCCCTGCACTAAAATAAAAAAAATTTCATTTACAAATATTTAAAAAAAACCATTGAATTGTTGATGTTATTTTAACTGGTTCAAATTTATTTTTCAAATCATTAACAGATAAATTAATTCCTCTCTTAATTCCAAGGCCATTAACTTCTAAAAAATGTTTTCTTTCATCCAACTAAATTAAAAAAAATAATTTTTCCAAAAATTTTACGAATTTAATACATTAGGAACAGGCATATGATTACGAACAAAGAAAAGATCATTTGGAGTTTTAAAATTGTCAATAAGCAATTGAGATGGAGTTTCTGCATTGAAAGGTTTTTGAGAATTAATTAAAAGTGCTGGATGTCGTGGAGGGTCAATTCCAAAAGGATCATTGGGTGAAGGCTAAAAACATAAAAATGTTTTATTTTGATTTTAAAAGCTATAAAGATTTAATCAACCTCTTTAGAATTCTGAAAATATAATCAAAAAGTATGGTCAACTAGACCAGAATCAAAATTATAACGTTTTAATTAAACAACCCTATCAAAAAAATTGCATTAAATTTTAATTTTAAACAAACCTTTCCCAATTCAGAATCCTTCAATTCATCTTTAGATAAACTCCCAATCCTCAATTCTTCAAGTAATTCCAAAACTTCATCAGTTTTGTGTTGGGCATAAATTAACCAATATGGCTCCTACAAATTTAATTGTTAAAAAAATTTTCAAGAAGGATTACAATTGAATTCCCTGCAGCCAAAAGTATTTTATCACCTCCAGGATGGGACTGAATAAAGTCAGTAATGTCATAAACACCCTTTAAAAAATAAAAAAAAATTAATTTAAAATTAAAAAAAAACTTGTTTGTAAGTAACCCAAATTCGATTAGCATCTTTTCCGTGTTGTTTAACCTCCTCAAAAGTAAATATTGGCAAATCTTTCCTTTCTGGAGGTTTAAGATTTTCTTTTAAAAGACACTTTTTGAAGGGAAGATAATCATTAAAGTTAAATATTCCAAAAATTCCTCCTCCAAAAGCAGCAAATATAAAATAATTATTAAATTTTGATCTTTGATGATATTTTGAGTTGAAATAATCAAAATTTAACGTATTTTTATTCCTTATTCGAGTAGAATAAAAATCATCTAAAGAAATGATTTTTTAAAGAAACCTTTTATTTTTGAAAATTTTCGGCTTTGTGAGGCCCAATATTTTATTTCCTCGCTATTTTCAGGCTTGAGGAGCTTGGGACTTGTCCAAAATAAATGTAGAGGTCAAATAGTATATATGCGCAGTGGTAAAAATATCAAATTAATTTTTGGTGATTTAGAGTTTGCAGTTTTTTTCAAAGGAGAATAGGAAAAATTAGAATTCATGGACATTTTCGATTATTTGGAAGCAAACCAAAAAATAATTGATCTCTCAGCTCATTTCCCAACTTAGAACGAACAGTTTAAAAATTAAAACCCAAATCCTTCTCTCAATTAATTTTATATTAAAAAATCCATTCTTACTTTTGTAATTCCGAAGTTTAGCTCCATTTTGACAATAATTGATTAAAAATGTAATAAAGTTCTTGTGTTGTTTTTTAAATAAATAATTCATATTTAAAATAACAAAAAATATTTTTAAGGATTTTAAAAATAAATTTTAAAATATTTAATCAAATAAGTAATAAATAAGACAAAAAAATTTAAAAGAATTTTTTAATTTTATTTATACAAAATTCAATTTTTAAACATATAAAAGTCAAATATAGTCTATGAATTATTAAAAAAATATATATTTAAATATGTATATAAGCATGCATTAATTATAATTCTTTTTTAAAGTTTAAAAAAATTTTTATAACGTCTTATCTCGATATTTGTTTGGAAGCTTTGAAAGGTCCGATTTGGCATATTTCTTTATAATGACTAGGCCTGAAAATATTTAAAATTTTTGGAATCTTGAATGGAAAAAACTGCCTTCTCATTACTTGAGATTTAAATTACAAATACTTGGGAGTTCAGAAAATTGATATTAATCCTTCTTAATTTTTATACATATAACGTTATTTTTTACGAACAGTGGAAACAAATAAAAAATAGGAAAAACCCATCCAAATCGGGAAACCTATCACTTTTAATTAAGAAGGATCATACATATTTAAAAAAACTAACCCAAAGTAACAGAATTTCCAATAAAAATAATTGCAAACATAATAGCCAAAACAATTACTTGCCATTCACGAGAACAATCTTTATGTAAATAAATGTCAAAAAGTCTGTAGGAACAATAGCCTTGGAAAGCCTTCAAAAAAATTTTTTGAAAATTATTTAAAATAAAAAACAAACATATCCAACAATTAAAAAAGGTAGAAGAAAAGTCTAAAAAATATTTAAAAAATTATTTAAAAAAATTCTTTTTTAAATTACCAATCCTTTAAACATCCAACTACTAAAGCCTAAAAATTTAATTTAAAACGTAATTATTTTATTAAAACCTTCTAAAGTTACATCCATACAGTGACGTTGTCCCAATGCATCTAAAAAAAATTTTTTTAATTCTAATTTAAGAAAATTTAAGATTGGAAAAATAAGTTTTTATTAACAGAAATGGATTTTAAATTTTTTTCAGTTAAATGAGAAAATAAAAAAGTCTATTGCCTTTTTTACTTGAAAGGAAATAAAAATCACAAAAAGGATAAAATGTGTGAATTAAAAAAAAAAATAAATGTGTGAATTAAAAAAAAAAAATAAATTTTCTTAAAATAATCTAATCGCCCCCCCTCCCCCCCCCCATTATAATTTAATTTATAAACTTACGTAATCGTCGCAAACAACCAGTCTGGTATTTATATCTAAAAATTTATATAAAATATTTTTAATATTTATTATTATAAATATAATAGAGATCAAGCAAAAGGGAAATTTTGATTTTGTAAAGTCCAATCCGCAATTAAAAAAATAAAAAAACAAACTGAATTATCTGGACAGAGCCAATATAACAAACAAAATAAATAAAAACATGTCTAAATTGATCATAACAATCTCCATCTCTCCAAGTTAAAGTAATTCCACAAAGTACACAAGAAATGTAATGATGCAAAACCTTTTTAAAAATAATTTTTAAATTTAGATTTTTTTTAAATAAAAACTTACCCACCAACCTTTAATACGAGATCCATTTAGACGAAGAATTGATTCACGGATGGTCTAAAAAATAAATTTAAAATAAAAAAATATTTAGATTAGGGAGCACTAAATAGATAACATCCCCCAATTATTTCAAAAGGCTCAAGTTTGGTTAAATAATTTTTAATTTGTTATTACATTTATTTTTGCGGATATTCTGATAATAGCGGCCAATTAAAAGAAAGTGAAATTTCATATGGAAAATTGTACTAATTTGCAGAGGTCTAGTCTGCTTTTAATCATAATTAAAATGAGAAAGAATGTCAGAAAATAACTATTATTATCAATTAAATAATCCTTTAATGCTCACAAAAATTTAAAAAATATCAACTAACTAAAGTGCAATAATACCAAACAAGGAGAAAATTACAGAGTGCATCAATTATCCTAAACGGCGGCAGAATATAAGCCAAAACAAAAACTGCGAGAATCTAAAATTTTAAATAAAATTTAAAAAAAAAAATTAAAAAATTTACCACAAAAGTAACAGACAATTTGAAAGATTCATATTCCTTTTTGTATTTGTACCTTTCATCAGAATTTAAAAGAGAAATGTTTAAATTGCTGCCAAGGATAGTTGAAAGATAGAAACTAAACAGACAATGTAAATATAGTAAAACTAAAAAAAAACTTTAAAATACCCATTCTCCCGTATCGGAAGTTCCCTCTGCATTTCAGCTAATTTTGAAGTATATTGGTCGATACTCGCCTTCTTTTCAGTCAAAATATATTTTTCCTCCTCATTCAGATTAGATTCTTGTAAACTAAAGTAAAATATATTTTTAAAATAAAAATAACAAAAAAACCTTTTAAAGTCTTTTCGCAGTTGCTTAAAAAGATAGGAAAGATGTTTTTGATTTTTAACGCAATTTTCTTGACTTTGAGTCATTTGCTTATAAAGTCGAAGATATTCTAATTGTTCTTGCTAAAAAATTAAAAAAAGAGAAAGATCAACATATTTATCAAATCGTCAATTTTGGTATGTTTTCATGCAACTCGATGAGCATCGACGGATGGTATAAAACAATCTGCTCTAGACATTTTACGTTAAGTAATACATAGAGCTGAAGTAAACTGACTTCCAATAATTTTTCAAAAATGCTTTCAGCCAAATTAAGAAAAAATAATTCTGCTTCCCTAAACCGCCTCAACTACCAAAAATGTCAGCAAAGATATCAGCAAAAGTAAGCTATTTAAAAAATAAACCTCAGCCTTTTCAAAATCAGAAATAAAAGTCCCATAATCCTTGTTAAATTCTTCCATTAATATATCAATTTAATTAGATAAAATGCAAAAAATCTGTCCGTGATTAATAAAAACTCTATTAAAAATAAAAAAAAGTATTTATAAAATAAAAAGATCTTACAAAATTAATAAAACAAAATTCTTTTAAATTTATATTTATTAAATTTAAGTTTTTTAAATATTCTTGAGGTTAAAGACTATTTCTGGGATGAGAATTATATATTGGAAAGATTTACAAAATCGATGTTTAATTAATATCGAAAAATTTTTAAAGTTGAAAAAAATAGAATAAGACAAGACAAAACAATTTACCCTAAAAAAGAGAATTTTCTTCAGAAAACACAAGTTGGAATATTACTTAAAATTAAAAAAATTTTTTTTAATAAAAACGTTCCGAAAACCAAAGTTTCAAATTTTCAACCTATTCCCAAAATTCATTCCAAAATTTTTTTCTGTAAATTGTCCTATAATAATTAAATTAAATATTGTTTTGTGTCTTAATTTTGAGCATTTAAAAATTAAAAAATTCCTTTTTTCTTTCCTTTTTCTAAATTATTGTTTCCTTTTCTTCAGGAAATGATTTTTTAGAAATAATTTTGTCAAAATCTTCATGTTGTGGATATATTCCTGTACCAAAAGGTTTATTATAACGGTCAATAAATTGCTCCAGAGAACCATTATTCTTAAAAATATTTTTGAAAAAATTAAAAATAATTAAAAAAACATACTCCAACATTTTTATAGATTTTGCTAGATGGAGGTATCATTAATTTTCTGGCTTCAGGAATTTGTAATGGATAAAGTTCAGCCCTGTGAATAGCTAATGCTGGACCCCAATCATCAGCTGGACACAAAAGTTCACGAATTCGCTGAAAATTGATTATAAAAATAAATAAAATGTATGAAAAAAAGTAAGAGTTGAAGAATATTTAACAATTAGGCAGGAATACCTTACAATTACTCGCTAAGCGCTTACGTTCACTAACTTTATCGTTTATAGATCCAAGACACAAACCTATGCGTTTTTAATATTAGGCAGTTAGATGTACTTCTACACTTAATAAAAATGCATAAAATCTAATCGGTAAAATTAAAAAATCCCAGCCGTATGCATAACATTAAAAATCTCATTTAAATTTTCTCAAATTAAAAAAAAACCTGAGAAAAAGATCCACTACTTTGTATAAAATAAAAGAAAATTGTTGTAAATATAATAAATACTGGAGATAAAGAAATTGTCCAACCAAGAATTATTGACCATTGAGGAAAAACAAAAAAGTTATATTCAATTGAATAATTATTAGTCCAAATTAATGAAAGAAGTAGCTTTGAAAAAGAAATAATTTTAATTTAAAAATGAATTATTTTACCAATAATATAAATGGACAAATAAATTTCCAAAGAATTTTCCAAGCCAAATAAAATGGAGGGTAGAATCCAATCTAAAAATAAAAATTCTTTTAAATTAAAAAATTTTTGTGATCGATTTTTGCGGCCAATTTACACAAATTATCTTAAGAAATAATTGAATTTATATATAAAAAACCCTGATTAAATAAGAATTGAAAAATAGGGGATATACAATTGTTGAATAATCGAGTGCAAAATCTAGTTTTTTTCAACTAGAATTTCAATTAATGTGTAAGTTCAATGTGTTTAACCTACCCAAAATAAGTATTTTCGAATGAAAACTTTTTTGGGTATTTGAATGATTTGCCGAAAATTGCCCACAAAAAAGTCGTCCGTAAAAGATATTCAAAAAAACCTAACCATCCATTTAACATTGTCCAAAAAATTGTCAACGCCTTAAAGAAATAATTTACAATATTTTTTAGAAAAATCTAAAAGAAAAACCATAAATCCAACAAACAGTCATAACTTCAAAAAATCCAATAATAATTAAAGGCCAAGTAACACCAAAATGTTCAAATAAAATAATCCAATAAATACCAGCCTAAATAAATTAATAAAAAATAATTTAAAAATATTAAATAAAAATTACGGCAGAACAAAGTGGAATACCCAAAACAAAAAAAGTAAAGATTGTAAATGTAAGCACATGTCTGTGACTTCGCCTAGAAAATTAATTTATAAAAATATTCCTAATTAATATTTGATTTTTTGAATCCTCTGGGTTTGAAGCCTTTGATGTACATAGAATTAAAAAAGTACCTAATTACTTGCTTGGTTAAGTCATTATTTATTATTTTTTTAGATACACTTCCGAAATTGTGCGAAAGTTTATTTAAAAGACAGGGATCGAACCTGCAACATTCTATAGGTTACATATTACAGACCGTCTCGTTAACCACATTCAAGGGTGCTATATCAAATGATCCTCCGAGAGAGATGACTCCCTGCACCCCTCCGACAACCCTCGCTTTTATTTCCCTATAAAAATTTTTAAATATAAAAATACCTTAAACGTTCAGGAAACAAATCACAAATTGAAGAGACCTTTATAATAAAGTTTAAAAAATTAAACAAAATCTTCCTACTATTGTCTCAACAACAAATAACTAAAAAAATAGAAAAATATAAACAAAATAAATTAAAAAAACCTCTGTATTAAAAATAACTAAAGCAACCATTGTAAAAAAGAAAAGAGAATAAATTTGAGCGACAGGCACTTTAGAAAGAGTATCCGAGAAAAAAACAAAAATCATTTGAAGACCTTCTTGAAGTTGAAATTTAGTTAGTTCAATATCCCTTTCATGACAAACAAAGCCAACAGCAGCAAATAATAGAGAAGACATTAAAATAGAAGCAAGAAAGTCGAATAAACTAATTAGCTTAAAAATTGACATTTTATTTAAGAAAAATAAATCCTTAAAAAGAACATCGCTTTAATTTTGGATGTAGGCGTTGGAACTTTAAGCTTTAAATTTATAATCTATTTTTCATTTAATAAAGTATGGACACGATTTTACGCATAATTTTATTTCACGATTTTACACACACTCTTAATTACGTAAACCATCGATTTTAGGTAAAATTTTTTAAATATCGTTAGACAATTGGTGAAGGGACACCAGAACTGTGTACATCTTAATTTCAACTAGAAATTTTCCAGCCCTAAGGGTGTACGCCAAATCGAACAATCAAAAAAATTTAAAAAATTACCCAAATATCAGCGAACACATTATTGTGAAATTTATTATAACTAGACAAAGTAATTAACCCTCCAGTGCATGTTGAAAGTGAATAAAACACTTGAATAGCAGCATTAGCCCAAACTTTTAAATCTCTAATAATTTCAATATTTGGCTTCATAAAAAACAAAAATCCATTGAAAGAACCCGGAAGTGTAAAGAAACGAATCAGTAGAACAATCAGAATAATATAAGGGAATAAAACGGTGACATAAACTGCCTGAAAAAGAAAACTTAAAAATAAAATTTCTAAATTTAAAAAACCTTCCCACTTGTTTTTATTCCCTTAAAGGAGCATAAAAAAACAAATAACCAGGCAACGAGTAAACAACTAAAAAAAGTATTTAATACGCATATATAAATTACTAACATAGCCAATTGCCAGTTAATCGTTTCAAAATCAAGAATTCCCGAAGAGATCATCAAAACTTGATTGCTTAAAGATCGAAATAAAAAAAATATAAAAAAAATTTTAACTGAAAATATTCAATTCCTGTCATAGTTTTGTTATTTGAATCCAAAACAAGAATTGAATTATTATTGCTAGGATCAATATTATTAAAATCAACACAAGTTCCATTAGAAAGAAATGAACCATTTAAATGTCGACAAGCGTTAATTGACCCCTTATTCCAAACAAAACAATCTTTAAAAGAAAAAATTAATTTAAAATTTTTTTAAAAATACTTTCACTATTCCATTCATTTCCACATGTTGTCCAAGGTAAAGAGAATTTAAGCGAATTAATCATATAATATAATGCCCAGGCAGTAATTAAATTGTAATAAATAGCAATTAAAATAGAAACAAAAAGCATAGAAATTCCAATACCTAAAAAAGGATTAAATGATTGAAAAGAATGTGTAATGGAAAAATTGCAAGAAAATTAAGGAGACTCAAAAACACTGATAAAAGATTTCAAAAAAATTTGAAGAGATTTTTGATCTTGAACCAAGGAAAAATTATAGTGAAGGAAAAATCAGAGCACCCTCAAAATTTTTTGTCTGGATCCTGGGAAAGCAAGGTGTGAATTCAAATTCCAGGCAATCCATAAGAAAATATGGATCATTAAATCAAAAAATGAAACCTTTAAAAAGAGGTGCCAATTTCCAAACAGAAGCTGGTCCCAAACTGACAAATTGTCCCAGTGAAATCTCCTAAAATTATGTAAAATAATTTAAACATATAAAATGTTAAATAACCATAAAAAGAATTGGAAGAGCACCAACAAAAAATAAAATTGTGTAAGGAATTAAATAAGCAATTCTAAAATTAATTTAAAAAATTTTTGTAAAAGAAAAAAATACCCTCCATTAATTCCAAAATGATAAGGAAAGCGCCATAAATTTCCTAATGCAAAAGTATAACCAAAAATTGAGAATAAATAATCCAATTTTAAACTCCAATTTCCTCTAATTCTATTTTCATCACCAGATCCACCAGTTTCCTCAAAAGGATATTCTATGCCAAAATCTGACTCTTCATAATTCATTTCCCTTAAGTTTTTAACTAAATTAGTATGTTTGGGGGAGTGAAAAATAAAAAATCAATAAAAGGAAATAATATTTTTATCTCATTAATGAATTGCTGCAGACCTGGGTACCATCCTTTACTAGCGATATCCAGATAAACTAGAGCAACACTAAGCGAAAGTCAAAAAACGAGATAAATTCATAAAACATCGAAATACGCAAAGGAAAAAGGAGTAAGCCAACTTGGGCCAACCCAGAAGGTCAAAACCCAGATGGACAAGTTACCCAAAAGGTAAAAACAAATTTTGGGAGATAAAGGTGACTCGTGCTCAAGAATATGCTTGCCTGCTTCCTTTTGCATTATCCGACAGTTGCACGAGAGTATTTCTAGTCCTATTTCCTTTAATCCGACCAAATCCGTCGATATCCTCCTTAATACCCACAATCCTAATATACACAAATCTTCCTTACCCGCCTAAAATCTGTATTTGACCTTTTGGGTAATTTGTCGATCTGGGTTTTGAATTTCTGGGTTGATCCCTTAAAGTTAAGATGAAAAAGTTGGCCGAATCAAGGCTCTCAATCGCTTAGAAATGATCTTATATTAGTGATTGAACGACCTAAACAAAAGAATATTCAACAAAAGATATTAAATTAGCCTAAGACAAAATTCAAGTCTCAAACTTACATAAGTATGAAAAGTTACTCGAAAAAAGACACACAATTTATAATAAAAACAAACAAAGAACAATTTTTAATTAAATCTATATTTTCTAGAGGAATTCAACCTATCCTCCTTTTTCAAAACTTTATTTAACAAATCTATTCTCTATTGCTTGGCCAGTTCCTCTGCCTTTTTGTGGACATCATCTATATCTCCCTGCATATAAAATGCCACCTCTGGGATGTGATCCATCTCTCCTAAAAATTGTTTAAATTAAAATAAATAAAATCTAAAAAACCTCTCAAAATCTTCTCAAATCCATCAATAGTCTGTTCAAGACTGACGAATTTACCCTTATGTCCAGTAAAGACTTCAGCAACTTGGAAGGGCTGAGAAAGATAACGTTGAATCTTCCGAGCACGCGAGACAGTCAATTTATCGTCTTCAGAAAGTTCATCCATTCCAAGGATGGCAATAATGTCCTGAAGCGACTTGTAGTCTTGCAGAATCTTCTGAACACCACGAGCAACATCTAATGGAAAAAATATATTTTAAATATTCAAATAATCAAAAATTAACCATAATGACGATTTCCAACAATATTAGGATCCATAATTCGAGAAGTAGAGTCCAACGGGTCAACAGCAGGATAAATTCCCAATTCAGCAATACCACGAGAAAGTACAGTTGTAGCATCCAAGTGAGCAAAGGTTGTTGCAGGTGCAGGGTCAGTCAGGTCGTCAGCAGGAACATAAATAGCTTGCACAGAAGTAATTGAACCCTTTTTAGTTGTTGTAATTCGTTCCTGCATACTCCCCATGTCGGTAGCCAAAGTAGGTTGATAACCAACAGCAGAAGGAATACGTCCAAGCAAAGCCGAGACCTCAGAACCAGCTTGAGTGAATCGGAAAATATTGTCGATGAAAAGCAACACATCTTGTCCTTCCTTGTCACGGAAATACTCGGCAACAGTCAAACCAGTTAAGCAGACACGAGCACGAGCGCCTTAAGAAAAAAAGTAATTTAGCCCGTCTGTTAGTTAAAAAAGAAAACCTGGAGGTTCGTTCATTTGTCCATATACAAGCGACACCTTAGAACTGTTTCCCTTTAAATCAATAACACCGCCCTCAATCATTTCGTGATAAAGATCATTTCCCTCACGAGTTCTCTCGCCAACACCAGCAAAGACAGAAAATCCACCATGAGCCTTAGCCACGTTGTTAATCAGTTCCATAATAAGCACAGTTTTTCCGACACCAGCACCACCAAAGAGACCTAAATATTTAAAAATCAAAACACAAGAAAAAAGCCAATTTAAACCAATTTTTCCTCCTTTGGAATAAGGAGCAAGAAGATCAACAACTTTAATGCCAGTCACCAAAATCTCCTGTTCAACGTTCATTTCCACAAATTCGGGAGCCTCAGCGTGAATTGGAGCAAAGTTCTTTGCAGCGATAGGACCTCGCTCATCGATTGGTTCACCAATAACATTCATAATACGACCAAGAGTTTCAGGTCCAACAGGAATCTTAATAGGATCACCAGTATCGATAACTTCCTGCCCTCGAATGAGTCCTTCTGTCCCGTCCATAGCAATAGTACGAACAACATTGTCACCTTAAAAAGTTTGAGAAATTAATAAAAGTAAAAAAATACCCAAATGCTGAGAAACTTCTAAAATTAATTTTGATCCTTTTCGACCCTGAACTTCCAAAGAATTCAAAATTGGTGGCAACCCTTCATCAAATTGAACGTCCACAACAGCACCAATTACAGCTACAATTCGTCCTTTCGATCCTTTAGTAGTCTGTGTTGGAGTCGGAGGTTTTTCAGCAGTTGCAGCAGCGGCCGCTAAGTTACTTGCTGAAGAATGAAGAGGCCTAACAATGCCGAAGTGATGATTTCGAGCTTAAAATAAATTTTTAGTAAATTTGGATAAAAAATATATTTAAAAACCTGCTAAAATCGTATTTGTAGATCGGTGACTAAAATACCGAAGTTTGCTTGCGATCCTTGCAAAAGTCCGCGAAGCCATTAATGCTCAAAATAAATATTGGGTAAACAAACAATTAAACTAAAAATGATGATACTAAATTACAATTACTTGAGACAAATTACGATAGAAATTTATAAATTTAAAGCATTTCTATTGCTAGTTAACCTAAAAATTCTTACAAAAATGACCTGTTCAAGAAAATTTAGCCTCATCGACTTACAGTAAGAATTAATAGAAAAAATCCAGAATTTCGTTGCGGAAATATTTGAAAGGATATTTTAAATTTATGTCTACTTGAGTATTGATTTGAGTTTCAAGTTTCAATTCCTTGTCGGCAAAATCATGTTTTTTAATCCCTTAAATAAAAAAAAGTGTAGGATTTAGACTGAATCCCGCCTCCATTATGCATTCTTAAATACAAATTTTTTAACATTTTTAGATTTTGTTATGACATCAACATCTGTGGAAAACGAAAATGAAAGATTATTTCAGCTTTATCCTCTTCATTATTTAATTTTTAATAATGACATTGAAGCATTAAAATCAAAATTAGAAATATCAGAAGATTTAAAAGAATATATTAATAAATTAGATATTCATGGACGGACTCCTTTAATGCTTGCAACAATGCTTGGACATATTGAATGTGCAGAATTACTTTTAGACAATGGAGCAGAGGCAAATACACAAAATAAGCGTATAGATTTTATAAGAATTTTTTAATATTAAAATAAATTTTTCAGAAATGTGGAATTTGTCACACGAAGCTATTTTGCTAAAAAATGTTAATTTTCTTCAGAAAGTTCTTGCTACTCGTGATTATGAACGGTATCTTGAAACTAGTCGAATTTTGAAGCAAATTCGGAACAGTTTTAAGGTAAGAGTTTTTTAAATTTTTAGTAATGGATAATTCAATTTTTTCACTTCTAATTTTTGGTTACTTTTGGACTGCTTTTTATTTAGTTTTGAAATCTGGCTACGATCTTTGATAATTTCTGTGGTTTTTTGATTTGAACTTTTTAAAATTTGAATAAACCCTTATGTATAAACTAAAAAAACCAGTAAATTAACGAATGGTCAATGATTCTGCTGCCATAGGCCCCGAAACCATACATTATTAGCGAATCTAAGTGATCATGATAAGGCATTAATTACTAATTTTCTTTAGACGATTAATAAATTTTTATTTTTAAGGATTCCTCTGACTTTTATGTTGAGATGTAAGTCTCTAATTTATATTTTTGTGAAAATTAGTCCTATTAAGGACGTGGGAGTTCGCTTCATGGCTTCCTTTTGTTAAGAATATGTGTCCTTCTGACACTTATAAAGTTAATTTTTTAAATAATTTCCTCTCTTAAAATTTTTTTTGCAGATTTACAAACACGGGAATAGCATTAGAATAGATGCAAATCTTCTCGAAATATCGAATGATCAAACTTTAGATAAAACAAGAGGGAATCAATCTTTCATTTTTCGATTTGGAGATTCTGAATCTGCTGAAATATTATTTATTGACAGGGACGAGAAAACAGTAAAAAAAATTTTTAATTAAAAAATTGGAACATAAACGGTTTTGCTATGTTTTTTTTCCATTTTTCTTGTTTATCCGTTAGTTGGGTCCATCTATACAAGAAAAATAAGCATGGATAGTATATTCAAGCAAACCGCGGAACTTATGCAGTTTGGGTATGCTTTTTTTTAGCCACGCCCCCTTTTCTCTTTCCACCATCAATCAACCTTATTTTGTACACAATGGTCAGCCTTTCCTTCTCCCTTTTCTTCCCCACATCAATTTAGCCGAGTCGTAATTTTTAATTTTTCCAATTTCTTTGTATTAGTAGATGAGGAAGAGGGCGAGTAGATGAGGAAATTAGATGAGGAAGAGGGCATGATGTAGTGTGTTTGATTGATGTGGAGAAGAAAAAGAGAGAAGGAAAGGCTGACCATTGTGTACAAAATAAGGTTTATTGAGAGTATAAAGAGAAAAGGGGGCGTGGCTAAAAAAAGCATACCCAAACTGCATAAGTTCCCAAACCGCAATACTTTTAAATTGTGATTATTTACTGGGTGGATTTCTGTACTAATTTGAGTTTCCATTTTTATTACAGTTAGCAAACCCATTTTTTTATAAACTCATATGTTTTCCTTTTACTTTAAAAAGTGTAGTTTTCAAACAAAACATTAAAATAAGAACATACCAAACCATATAAGTTTCTTAAATTATCATTATTTTAGGCTTATTCGCAAAATTTTGATTTGTCTTCTTTGCCAAAAATTGATAAATTTATTTCTTCAACTGCTGCTGTAGAAGAAAAATTAAAATCTCCAATAACTGTAACCTATGTTGATGTCGATAATATTGGCTTTGAACCTTCTAAAAAGAATTCTCGTTTATTTTCTTGGATTGGTTCTAGTGATAAAGAGGAAGAAGTTGAAGGTTATACTTGTAGAGTTTTTTCTGCATCTAATGTTGAGGTCGTTACAAAAACATGTTTTTGTCATTTATCAGAAGAGGAGAAGGAATTATCGATGAAAGAGGTTTAAAAATTTATTTGTTTCATTAATCCCGATTTACCGCATCCCGGTCTACCGCAGTGATCATAGCTTTTGTTTTTGGAGTAGGGTCTAAACAATTTTGTTATGCTCTCATCGAAACGTATAAAAATAGCCCTAATCTAGAATTTTGTGTTTATTGGTTCTGCGTTAGACTAGGCTCGTTGTGAATATATGGATTTGTTAAAATTTCCTATAGACTATTACTTGTCATTGTAACCTGTTTTATTTATTTTTAAAGAATCCAAACAAATCAGTCGCCCTTCTTTTAAGCCTTTTTGAAAAACGTAAAGTTGATGTAAATGGAAGTCCAGACCAAACTGATGTTTACAATGGTTTAAATGTTGTTGAGTATCTAACAAAACCTTCAGAAAATGGAAAGGCAAATATTGGTTTCTTTTATATTTTTAATTAAAAAAAATAATTTTAAAGGAATATCTAGAGATGAACATTTTAAATCAAATTCATTTAATGCAAGTTTATGGCTTTCAGAAAGTTTTCCTTTAAATTTGAGAGAACAAATATTTAATGTTATTGACTTGGTTTTTTCTTTTAAATTAATTTTAAAAATTTTGGGTAAAAGTTAAAATATCCTCCATCATAACATTTGAATCGATATTTTAACTCTTATTTATTTCATTCAGTTAAAAAACGATAAGTACCAAGGGCGTAGCCAAGGGGGGGGGGCTTCTGGGGCTAAAGCCCCCCCCCGAAATGGGGAAAAGGGAAAAATTTGGAGAAGGCGTTGGGCAAAAAAGTGAATTTTTTTGGCCTACGGCCTTCGAATTTTAAAAAATTTTCGCCTGCGGCGCTGAAAATCAAAATTTTCGGCGCCTGCGGCGCCGAAAAAGTGAAATTTTTTCGCCTACAACCTCAAATTAAAAAAAATTTTCGCCTGCGGCGCAAAAAATGGAAGAAATCTGGCTTCTTGAGCTCCAAAATCCTCAAAATTTTCGCCTGCGGCGCTAAAAAAGTGAATTTTTTTGGCCTACGGCCTTCTAAAATTCAAAAAATTTTCGCCTGCGGCGCAGAAAAGATGAAAATTTATGAACAAAAAAATTTGCGTCCGGAACGCCAAGGTAAACGCCAAAAAATTGGCGCCCACCCAGTGTTAGCCCCCCCCCCCCCCCCGAAATCGACCCCCTGGCTACGCCCTTGATAAGTACCCGGTTCTGCGTTTTGGAACTAATGTCCGGTGTTTTGCGTTTGATTAGGTAATGGGCAAATAGAGGGGAAGTTAGGGAGAGACGAAAAAAATAAGAAAAGGGGGGATCTTAACTTTTAACAAATTTTATATTTATTTTTTAGTTGGCTGTTCGTAATGCAAAATTTTTGCGTTTGAAACGATTTATTGAACTACAAATGCCTGCTGGATTTCCTATTAGAATTAAAATTCCTGTAAATTTTTTTGAAATAAATTATTTTTAATTTTAAGAAAATAAAAAAGTGTTTTTGGTTATTTTTTCCTTAAATTTCCTTTCACGGAGACACGCGGGGACATATGTTTAGTGTTAGTATATCAAGCCTTTGACATTTACTTTGCCATCCGAATGCTGTTTTTTCCTACTTTTTTTAAAATTTTTTCCTCTAGATTTTTCACTTGATTAACGCTCAAATCACTTTTCACAATATCAATGAACCAGGAATTGAAGATATCGATCAATCAGCTAATGATGATGAATGTCCAGAATTCCGACTAAAGGACTCACTTTTCCAAATTCCTGACGGTTATCAGATATACAAAATGGCTGGGAATATGCTTTTTAATAGATTTGATGAAATTGAATATGTTAGACATGGTCAAGATTTTGGATGTGAGTTTTTTGAGAGAAAATTATTTAGGATGATGGGTGTTTTCTTCTAGAATTAAATTACTAAAAATCCGTTTAGTGCCCAAGAAGATGTTGAAACCACGTTATCGTGAGAAAAAATGTGAACAAACTCATTTTTAATATTTTACGAAATGTCAGTTCTAAAACAAGCCCATTAAATATCAAGGGCGTATCCAGGGGGGGGGGCTAGAGCCCCCCCCCCCCCCGAAATGGGGAAAAGGAAAAAATTTGGGGAAGGGCTGGGGCAAAAAAAGTGAATTTTTTTGGCCTACGGCCTCTGAAATTTAAAAAATTTTCGCCTGCGGCGCTGAAAAGATAAAAATTTATGTACAAAAAAATTTGCGTTCAGAACGCCAAAGTGAACGCCAAAATTTTGGCGCACGCCCAATGTTAGACCCCCGAAACCGACCCCCTGGATACGCCCTTGTTAAATATTGGTGCTTCCCCTCAAGCACCAATATATACGATCCAAGTCACTCTCATAAGTGGCAGACCGAAAGTGTGTTTTGTCGCCTTCGTATCCACTGAATTCATTTACTTTTTTATTTTCTAGCAAGAGATGTATGGACTAGAGACATTGAAGATGGAGACGAATACTATTGTTTAATTGAACGCTTTATTGATGGGGAATCCTCTAAAACTCCTACCTATGAACGTCATTTACAACAAGCTATTGAGGAAAGTTTGGAAGCAACTAGAAAATATAATCAACCTCAAATATCTGAAGTTGGTGGGCAACAAAGTAGTGCTCATGAAATTAATGAGGAGGAGGTAAAAAATATTTTTAAAATTTGGGGTGTGTGACAATTTAGGTCAAAAGTTTAGTCTTGGGAGCATTTGATTCACAGGTTCCATTACTGTTTGATAGCTAAACTTTAACGCTCGTTAAATTTTTTATAATTTTCGTTTTTAAGATCGATACAGAATTACTCAATGCTTTAAAACTTTCTAAAGAAGAAGAAGAATTGAGAGCAAAACAATTAGAGGAAGAAGAAGAGCAATATAAAGAAGCATTGGAACGTTCAATGCTTGATAAATAAATAAAAAAAAATATTTTTATATATAAAATGTACGAAATGGAAATTTTTGACTTAAAAAAAGGTGTAACTTGAAGGAAAAAATATTTTTAATAGTTATACTTATTTTTTCTTTTAAAGTTATACATGTGACGATATACTAATACACATAATTTATGATTTGAAATCCCAAAGCTTTTTAAATAAAATTTATTAAATTTACTTTTTGTTTTAAATTTTTAATAGTTTTAAATCAATTTATTTTTTTAAATTTAATTCTATTCCTCAGGATTTCTTTTAAAAAATAAGATGGAAGCTGTTGTTAATTCTGGCCAATTTCGAAATCCTCCTGGTACGACTCGCGAGGTATTTTCTTAAAATTATTTTTATGAGTAATAAATATTTGATAAGGTTCCAGTGAACCGTGAGTAAGGCAAGTAAGCCGTGAGTCAAAACAAGTCCCAAGTCAAGCATTCTTTCAGTTTGTCACTTAAGACATTTCTCATTTCATCCATAAATGGTTATCAATAGCTTTTTATTCTCCATCAAACATCTGAAAAGAGGAAATTTTAAAATCTTTTTACTTCTTTTGTTAAGCAAATTTAGATTTTATTTTTAAATTAGGAATGGAATAAATGGAACAAATTATCCTTCAATGAAATGGATGGAACGTTTTGTATACAACAATGGATTCAACAATGCATTTTTGCTGATTTTAGAGATGTTGATTTAATTTTAGATTGTCCATCTGGTGTAGATGAAGGAGTTTGGAAATATGAACATTTACGTCAATTTTGTTCTGATTTGAATGGATTGGCTGTTCTTTTACAGGTTTTCTCTTAATATGTAAAAGATTTTTTAAATTAAATTTGAAGGATGAATGTACACCAGAAACTTGTAATCAAATGACGGCTACAGATCAATGGATTTTTCTTTGTGCTGCTCATAAAAATCCAAAAGAGGTTCATACTCTAGAATTTTTATTTTTGGGTTTCCTTTTGCTTTTTATTTCACCTTTAACCCCACACTCAAATTACTCATTTTGTTTTTTTAATTTAAAAGAACTAAAAGTTATAATTCTGGAACACTTGCCCAAGCACTTACACTTTCTTTGGTAATTTTGCCCTAATCCCTTAAATATTTTTGGTATATTTTTTTATGGAACGGGTTTTTTTAAAGATATTTTTTAATTGAAATGTTAAAATCCTTGTCGAATTTTTTGAGTGTGAACCATTGGACCTTTTTTAAACCCTTAAAATTACAAAAATTTTAAGTGTTCTGCAATTGATTATACTCGACATACACTAGATGGGGCTGCTGCTCTTTTAAATAGCAATCGTTACTTTCCAAGTAGAATTACCATAAAAGAGTCTTCAATAGCAAAAATTGGATCAGTCTGTCGTAGAATTTATCGAATATTTTCTCACGCTTATTTTCATCATCGGGCATTGTTTGACTTATTTGAGGTTTTTTTAATTAAAAATTTTTTTAAATAATTTTTTCTTAAGGAAGAAACTTTTCTTTGTAAACGATTTACAAAATTTGTTTTAAAATATCAATTGATGGCTAATGACAATTTAATTGTTCCGATTTCGTAATTGAATAGATTAATTTGAAGTAAAAATGAAGAAGTAAAAGAGGAATTTTTTGTTTTTTTTTACAATTTAAATCTAATTCTTTTGAATTTTTAATTTATGTACGCAGTGGGTTTGGCGCTTGTTTTGATTTAATTTTAAAATTTAGACTAAATTTGTGTTAAACAAAGAATAGGCTACTTTCGGTTATTTTCGCCTTCCAAACTCTAAAATACGGAGGGCCTAGTTACAAAATGAATTTAAAATTTAGGTTTGACAAAAGATCTACCAAAATAGTTTTTTAGAATTTTTTGGTAAACTTTTCACACAAATTTAACCTTTTTCAAGCCTTATTGCCAAACACTCTTTTGGGCATATATTAATTAATAGTTAATTGTAGGTATAATCATTAATCTTTACTTTTTAATGTTAAATTAAAATATCTCATTTATATGTTTGTAAAACCTTAAGTTTTTTAAAGTCTTTTCTTGTAAAGTAAAAAGTTAATTTTGTGTTCCTTATTTTTATTTTTTATTGAAAAATATATTTATTTTTAAAAATATTTTTCTACATTTAATTCTTTTTTCTGTTTTGACATAAAATGTGTATCTTATAAATAGACTAGACTGTGATTAAAATTTTAATATATCAATGAACAATAATTCAACAAGAAAAGAAGAAGAACAATTATTAGAAGAAACAGCATTAAATTGGTTTAAAAGATTAAATTTTGATGGATTACTTTTTCAAACAGGACATAAATTATTTGATGATTTAAAAATGATTTCGAGTGGAGAAATTGTTGAAATTGTTGGCTGTGATGCTTCGGGAAAGATGCAAGTATTTTTTTAAATTTTACTTTTTAAAAAATAATTCAAGTTAGGAATGACTTTAATTGCTGAATTATTACTGTCAGAATCGAAAAGGGACAGACAAGTGATTGTTATTGATTTTAATGGATCCTTTCGTATTGGAAGGTTGGAACGAATTTTGATGCATAAAATGAGGTTATTTTTAGAAAAACAATTTTGAAAAAATATAGTCGAACTCACTACGATAGTTAATGAAATGTACTCATTATTGGGTATTGCTCATTTAGCTCCGCTGTCAACTAAATTTCTAAAAAACGAATCTTAAATGAGGTGTATATAATTTTAGGGTATCCTATAGTATCTGGGTACCAGAGTATGTTAGGTAGGGAATTGGGATAGAGAGGGGAAGGGTGAATTTTGTCTCCTTATATTTTAAATCTTTTTTGAAAATTAATTTTTAAAGAATAAAAACTTTTATTATTTTTTTAAGATCTTCTAATAATAATACCTCTTCCAAATTTAATATTAATGATTTATTAAAAAGAGTAAGTTATGGAATGGCTAAATATTCTGGAGAATTAAGATCTAGATTACTTGAAATTGAGGTTTATTTTTAATTTTTTATTTAAATTTTTTAAAGTTTGGATTAAAAAATTCTTCTTCTGTTCCTGTTATTTTTATTAATAAAATTGGTTCTATTTTATTTGACGCTGTAGCGAAGGAAAACAATGACGGTTTTTATTTTTAAAAATTTTAATGTCCAATTTTTTCTTTCCCTTTTACTATAATAAATTAACTCTAATTATTTAAACATTGTCGAAAATAAATTGTGTTTCTATGTTCCTTTTCACAAGAGCTTAGAGTGGGATTAAATGTCTCATTTTATTACAATTAATAGTTGGAACTTTCCGTTACCTCTACTTGCGGGCGTTAAAAAGGAAAAAATGTTGCCGATTCTAAAAAATCCCCAAAATCAGGGAAAGGAAGAATTTTTTAATTAAATTATTAAAGGACAAATCCAAAAACAAATACTCTTAACATTAAATGAATTCTGCCATAAATTTGGAGCAACTATAATAATAACAAATCATTTGGTTAGTTGGAGGAATATTTCAAAACCTGCTTTAGGCAAAATCTGGATTAAAGGAATTTCCAAAAGAATATTTTTACAAAAAGAAAATAATTGTTTTTATGTAGAAGCTAAAATTGATGGAAAAGTATATTTTTTTATTTAAATTAATTTTAAAAAATTTTTAAGACTCATGGAAGTCGTGTTAATTATTCTCTATCTGAGGCTGGATTTATTGTTTAAATTTTGAAATATTTTTGTTATTTATATGAGACAATACAAAGAATCTCTTCTCTTTTACTTTATTTATTGTTATATTTTCTTGTAATTTAAGATACTTTTTTTTTAAATTGGTGAGCGATATCCTCCATTTAAGATACCAAAATAAATTTTTTCAGATTAAGGGGTACTTTAAAATGATGTCAGATTGTATTTGTGCCTATTTATTTAATAAAAATTTTGAATAAATAAAATTTTTCTTGTATTGCTTAAAATTTGTGTGTTTTGTATAATATAAATATCTAAATATTTTTTTTTAAATTTTTGTTAAATTTTTAAACAAATTTCAAAGAGATTCGAGAAAAAATGGAAAATAATAATCATAATAATACTGAAAAAGAAGGAAATGAAGATATTGATCAATGTTTACCAAGTCCATTAAGACAAGAAAATGAAGTATCTGAAGAATCGTCTATGGAAGAAGATGGAAAAAGTGAAAGAGAAGAAGGGGAAGAAGAAGAAGGGAATGAAGAAATAAATAATTTAAATAAAATTCCATTAAATGAAAAAGCTTATTTGACACATGAAGAAGCTGTAATTAATGTTTTGGAGAAGGGAATTGCTCCAAATGATTTTTTAAAAAGTTGGAGTAATGAAGACTTGATGGGTGTTATAATTCAATTAACAAAGCATAATATAGACGATGAAGGTGTTAAACAAATTGCAAAACATTTTAAGGATACAACTCATGAAGAGGTAGTTTTTTAAAAAGGAAAAATGAAATTTTAATTTTATTAAAATTAAAAAAAAGTTCCTTCAAACAAAATCATGACAAAAGGAAACGAGAGGAGGAACTGGTTTTCATTAATGGGTGAAAGTAAGTTATAGTTCCCCGAAATTCTGGATTAATCTCTACCTCGTTTCTTAGTTAAAACTATCTGTCCCTTTTAGAATAGGGCTTTTGAACCGAAACTAGGAACAAAATAGACCAAAACTTAATAGCTATAATTTTAGAAAATTTTAAGATTGTTGATTGTATAAATCAATGCAAATCAATTAATAAATTAGCAGAACAAGGAAGATATCGTTTAGAAGAAATGAGCAAACCAGAAGTTGAATTAATAAATAATAATCAAAATCCGAAAATTTATTCAAATTGGTTGTCTTTGGTCGACAAAATGAAAAAATTTAAAAGTGTTGGAGATTGTTCTGGAGATGTAATTTCTACATTTTTAACTGAATGTTCTGACGAAGCTGGGACTAGTTTACCCGGAGCGCCTAATTATAAAAGAATTTATTTTTGTCTTTCACAACTTGTCAAAGGATATTCTATGAAGAATGCTAGAATGTAAATTTTTAAATTATAGGGGGGGGGGGGGGAATTTAGAAGTGTTGAGGAAGTTATTAGAAGTGTCCTTAATCTAAATTCTCCACAAATTTGCTCCTTTTTAATTATTAAAAATTATTAAATTCAAGGTTAGATGAAGCAGTAATTCTAGACATTTTTGAGAATATTGAAAAAGAAATTGATTCAAGGCCTGACATAACTAGATTCCTCAGAAAAGTATTTAGAGATGCTCAATATTTGACTGAACAAGATTTTAGGTTAGATGAAATGAATGAAAATAATTTGGAAAAACTTTTTAATATTTTTAATTTCCCATTTGATAAAATCAAATTTGTTCCATAAAAATTTTGAATAAAGTACATAAATTTGTTTTTCTTATAATCATTAGATATGTATTTAGTCCTCAATCGTGAGGACTCAGTTATACTTCTCCGGTTTTGGAATGCCAATAAAGAAAAATTCATTCTCTTCAGCGCTGTAGGCGAAAATTTTTGAATTTCATAAAGATTTGGATCGAAAATCCCGAAACTATTTTTCCCGAAACTGTAAGTTGTACTCTTGACCGGATTTGAGACCCTCCGGCCCGGCGGTGGGTTTTTTCAAAATTCCAAAGTTCTTTTCAAATTCCATTCCAACAGTTCCAGTCCGGCGCCGGAACTGTTGGGATAACTTTCCCCGTTGTTGGAACAACTTCCCCTCACTGGAACAACATCCTAACATTCCCCTCTTTTGGAACAATTTTCCACGTTGTAATTTAAATTTAAAATTATTGGCACTCTATGGCCCCGCCCTCTAGTGGCAGCACTCTAGTGGCCCGTTCCGCTTTTCAAAAAATTTCAATAAACTGAATGCCAAGTAAAACTTTGTTAAAAAATCGTTAAAAATTTTTTAGCCGTGAAATCTTTAAATTTTTTGATAATTTTGCTTTTATTTTTAGTTTTTAGCTATTTTATTTTCTCGAAATGTCAAAAAGAGGACGTGGAGGAGCTTCTGGCGCGAAGTTTCGTATTTCTTTGGGTCTTCCAGTTGGAGCTGTTTGTTTTTTTTTTTGAAAATATTTTATTAACTTTTCATTTTTTAGGTAATTAATTGTGCTGACAATACTGGAGCCAAAAATCTTTTTGTTATCGCTGTTTATGGAATTCGTGGTCGACTCAATCGTATGCCTAGTGCTGCAGTTGGCGACATGTTTGTGTGTTCTGTTAAGAAAGGAAAGCCGGAGCTGAGAAAGAAAGGTTTTCGTATTTTAAATAAGGACTAGTAAAGGTGGCCTTTCTTTTCCCCATCCCCGCAAAATCCTCAAGTTGATTAAAAACCCTCCTTTTTATTACCCAATTTTAACTTTAAACAAAATTTAGTTCTGCAAGCTGTAGTTGTTCGACAGCGTAAACAGTTTCGTCGAAAGGATGGGACTTTTATTTATTTTGAAGATAATGCTGGGGTTATAGTTAACAATAAAGGAGAAATGAAAGGTTCTGCTATAACCGGTCCAGTTGCTAAAGAATGTGCGGAACTTTGGCCGAGAATAGCTTCAAATGCTAGTTCGATTGCTTAAAAATTGAAAGTTGATTTGTTAATTGGATTATTTGTTAAAGAATAAAAATATTTTTTGTTAATTTTTTCTTTGAAAATTTTTTTTTAAAAAGAAAATAAGTTATTAACTTTAAATTTATTAGAAATTGTGAAAGATCGTTTAATTTTCTTTTTAGATTTTTCTCCTTGATGGCATTTCCCCCCAATTATTTGTATATTTTAGTTTTGTTGACTGGTTTGTTTTGGAATTTTTGTTTGTAATTGCTTAATTTTAGCTTTTTCTCTATGGGCTTTCCATTTTTGGTTTATTTCGAATTTATTTGAAAATGTTCGCTTCTTTTCTCATCTTTCCGATTTTGAACGTGAAATGACTTACAGAACTGAAATGGTTAGTAATTTTTGATTAATAAATTCATCTGAACATTTTGACAATTGTGTGCATTCACCACCGCGGTTCCAATTTTTTATAGGCTTGAAAAAATGTTTTTTCTTTCAGTTTTTAAGGGATACTTGATACTTTTTGAATTAATTTTACTTTTCGAAATTCTAGTTATTTTATCTTGAATTTTGTAGAATTTTAAGTACTACTTTACATTAACATTTAATGTAATTTTTTTAGCAAATGTTTTTAAGGGATTTTATTTTGCTTTTTACAAAACCCTTGTTTCTATGCCTTTTTCTGATGGCCTTGTTCATTTAATGAAAGACAATACAACTGAATTTGGCAATACAATAAATGCTTTACACAGATTTAATCTTTATCCAGAAGTTTGTTTTTGAAATTATTTTTTAAATTATTTTCTTTTAAAGTTAATTCTTTCTTCACTTTTTTCTCTTTTTCGAAGATTTTCGGATTATTTTGAATGGAAAACTATTGGTTGATTTTTAATTTGTGAATTTTTTAAAGATTATTTTTAGTTTGTTGGAGAGTAAATAGAGGAGGGGGAATGGCGCCAATAGAAAGTTGTGAAGGTTTGTATTTTCTTTTTTAACTTTTATCAATTTTTAAAGTTTAAATCTTAACTTAGTCAATATTTAATTCATTTCACTAGTTTGTTAAAATTTAAAATTAAATCTAGAATTAAAAATCGTTAACTCTGACAGGAAATCAATTTTTTGGTCGTAATTGCTATAAATTCCTTAGAGTTATTACTTTTATCAGACATTGGCCTAGGCCCAGATCTCTATATCTTGTTAAAATCAACATTTGTCTACATTTTAAAATAATTCCCTTCTATTTTTAGGTTTAGGCAATTATCATTATTTTTATATTTATGGAGCATTTCTTGTTGCAAGCAGTGTTATTTTTTCCTTATTTATTGGTGGATTTTCTTTAAGGTATTTTTAATGAAAATATTTTCTTTTAATTTGAAAAAAAATTAAATTTAGTCAAAGCTTTTTTGGTGGAATTTTGGCTTCAATTTCTTTTATGTTTAATCATGGTTATTTTATTTTGAATAAAAAATTTAATTTCTTTTTAGGAGAAGCAACAAGAGCACAATGGACACCGCCTTTACGTGAATCTTTTGGTTACCCAATATTTTTACTTCAAACTATTTTGACTGGTTATATTTTGAGAAAAGGAAAAATAAATTCAATTTGTGGGGTTTTACATGTCTTTCTAACGGTTGCTTTCTGTTGTTTTTGGCAGGTTTTTTATTGTTATTTTTTTATTAATATTGAGGTTTTTTATTTAAAAATTTTCCATTTTCCGATTTTATTGTTAATTTGGATGGATTTGAATTCCGAGATAGAATTTTAGAAATTATGTTATTCATATATTAAGAATGTTTTTCCTTACTAAAAAATCAAACTGTTCTTATTCCATGGTGAAAAACTTTGACCCCAGACTCTCCGTACTCGCATTAGTTCCAATTCCACTCTTCGTTTTGATCATTTCATTGGTTGGGGCTTATATTTTTTCTTTTAAAATTTCCCTTGCCCAAAATTCTTACCCCCCCCCTTGCCCAAAATTCCTACATGGACATGCTCTCTCTTTTATTTTTTATCTGTTTTTAAAATTAATTAATTTTTTTTCAAATTTTAGTTAAGTCAATTTATAATTGGTACTCAACTTGGAACGGTTTTTCAAATTTTTTTTAAATAAATTTTTATTTAATTTTAGCTTGTTCTTCTTTTTTCTTTTGAATTAATTTCTTTTCCATTATTATTTTCTTTATGGAAATTATTTTTGGTTGGTTCTTTACTTACTATTAGAGTTAGAAATTTGAAAATATCTGATCTGGTTTCGGGATCTAGAAATTTTTTTTCTCGGATCATCCCGAAAATCCGGATTTTGTTAGACACGGATTTGGATTTAAAAAAATTTTTCTTTATATCGCAAAAATATGCGAGTTATTTAAAATTGAGTAAGTTAAGCACGATTAAAACAAAGGTTGTTAAGGGCATCAAGAGGGATAATCGTTGGATTTGGAGAAATATCAAGGGCTATAAGATGATTTTAAGGGATTAAGATGGATTATTAGAGATATATCAGGGATATCACCCTCACTATCAGACCCGGTCAAATAGTGAGGGGATTGTTATTTTTAATTAATTTTTATTTTTTAGATTTCTTATTGTTTATCAATTTCTTTACTTTTTGGCAATTTATTAATTTTAAATTCCTTCTTTTCAAGTTCACTTATTTCAATTTTAATTATTTTTATAATTCACAACAAAATTTTAAATTATTTAAAATTACGTCCTTTATTTATATTTTTAAATTTATTTATTTATTTTTTGGCTACAATAAGTATTAAATTGTTTTTAAATAAATTATTTGATTTGAAGGATGACAATAATGTATGTTTATTTTTTGTTAATTTAGTTGAGTGGGGGGTTTTTTTCGAATTTATTATTCGAATAAGAGATTTTCATTTATTTTAAAATCAGTTATATAGGTCCCAAAACGAAGTAAGTTTTGTACAAAAAAGCTCTTCTTGCCTATTTAAATATGTAAGAACAATGAAAAAGATTCCTATTTAATCTTAAAATTTAGAATTCTTCCTTATTTTAATATTCCCTAATTTTTGGAGACAGGTTAAACGGTTGTCAAATTTTTAAAATTTTTGGCCTTCTTTGTTGGCCATTAAATCTCATTAATTTTAAACTAAAAATAATTTTTTTCACTTCAACTTTTTCATTTTTAAAGGTTTTCGAATTGTTAAAAGCAAAATTATTTCCAAATTATGCAAATTTCCATACTCTCTTATATACTTGTGCCCCAGAATTTGATTTTTTGCAATTTGAGGTTATATTTTAAATTAATTTTAACTCTCGATACCCTAATATTAGGTACACCTCTATTTAAGAGACGTTATTTTTAGTGTCTACTGGGTAAGAAGGTGTCTAAACTTAATTTAGTTTTTACCCCAAAAACTATACAAAACAAACCTAAAAATAAGGTTATTTTTTTGTTTTTAAAGACAATTTCAAAATTAATTTCAACTTGGTTATTACCTTTAAATTGTTTGGTTATTTGTTTTTTGGTTGTTTTATTTTATCGTTTTGAATTGGCTAATGGAAAGTGGCTTTGGCGGTCTGATAGAATTAATAGATTTTCTCCTGAGGTTTTTTTAAATTTTATAATTTGGTCAGGCATAATTTAGTTGATAGTTTTAAAGAAAATTTAAACAAAACTTTAGAATATAGAAAGTTGATGGTGTATCGAATACTACTTATAAAATTTAAAATATTCTTCTGGGCCATTCCCCCTGTGGAAAACATTTTTGATCAAGTGCCCTCCCAACAATCCAGTTTTAAGTGTACCATTTCTTTAGAATTTTATAATTAGAGAGTGTCAAATCATGCAGATGCATATTTTGCATGCAGATATTTCATTAGCTGAAACGCTAAAAATGGTGGTTTTACGTCTGTATGAACATTAGGGACCCGGTTCCTATAGCATATTTTTGCATGTTTCGGCATTCTTGTGCATAATTTTAATCATTTTTCTATTTATCATTTTTTTCTCCATTCTACTTAAAACTTTTTTCAATTCATTTTTCTTTTTAATTTTTAGATAGCCTATCATTCAATTCAATTATTTATTTTTGTAATTTTGGCTTTACTTTTTATGCGTCTAAAATTATTTGCAACTCCCCATTTATGTCTTTATTTATCTTTATTAGCTTCTAACAAAATTTGGATAAAAATTGGAAATAATTTAAAATTAATTAAATTAATTTTTGTTGGAATTATTTTGGCTGGAATGTCAAATAAAGGAATTGAAAATATTCAAAATCAATTGGAAATGAGAGGAGAATATAATAATCCTGAACAGGAAAATTTATTTATTTGGATTAATGAAAATACTTTGAAAGGTTAGGAAACTGGTAGTTTTAAATACACAAGTGATTCTGCCGTCTCGATTTCCCGAAATCGGGAATTTTGGTTTTTTGTCGGCAGGTTCTCTAAAATACACCCTCTCCCCCCTCTTAGGGCTTTAAAGATTTTATCTTATAATGAAGGTACATTAAATTGGGGTCGGTTATACCTTAGTTGGCTCCTTCTGATCCCTAAAAATTGAGTTATCGGGAATGTCCATTTTCGCCGTTTTTTTGTCTTTCGCTTTTAGTTTTGTCCACATATTTTAGTTTATCTACTACTTAGTTTTTGGGGAGGTATTTAATGTTGGAAGTCGATTGTATTGTATTTAGATTCTGTTTTTGCTGGAACTATGGCTTTAATGGCAAATTTAAAATTAAGTACTCTTCGGCCTATTATTAATCATCCGCATTATGAAAATGAAGAAATTAGGTAAAAATATTAAATAAAAATATTAAATTAATTTTATTTTTTATAGAAGGCGTACACTTCGTGTTTATTCTCTTTATAGTAGAAAATCTGTTGAAGAAGTATTTTAACAATAAATATTTTTTTAAATTAAAAAAAACACACAACTAGCCCGCTTCGCGGGCTAGTTGTGTGTTTTTCATCTGCTCTATAAGATTTACGTATGCTTTATAAGAGGTATGTAAGGCCTTGGCGGTAGAGTGCGTAACCCTATGGGTGTTGGAACCTAAGCCTTGCCCGTTAGGGCCTTCGGCCCAAACTTCGTCCGCTCCGCGGCCGAATGGGCGCTGCGCGCCCATGGCGGGTTTAGTTACGAGCTTTGCCTTCCGGGGCTTTCTCTAGCCGCTACGCGGTCTCAAAAATATAAATTGCAAAATATTAAATTCTCTTCTGTGTTAAACAAGTTTACTCTATGCCTTTAATTCTTTCTTCTTTATTATGCCCCCATCCCCGCTCCGCGGTACCTTAAATCCAAAAGGTTTGATTTTTTGCATTTCAAATCTTTTCTAAAAACACCAATTCTATAGCCTATCGAAAGAGTACTAAATTTGAAATTATCAGACTCAAATGACCGACTATAAAAATATACTTAAAATGCTTTGCAACCACCCACATGGCCGCTCCGCGGTACCCCTCATGCATACAATTAATTCTGGAAAAAAATTTTTCCGAGACTCAAATGACCCTAAAATATTTTTATTAAACTCCACTCCTTGAGTCCTATCGAACGACACCTCACTCGCCATGTTTGAACCTTTGAGAAAATTTTCACTTTCGAGACTCAAGTGACCCTTATTCCCATAATTCGTCCCAAAGCCTCCCCAACAGAGTCACAATATTCCCCAACCCTGCCTATACCTTAAAAACACTTTCTCTTAAAAATTTTTTCTGAGACTCAAGTGACCCCCTCAAAAATATTTTTATTAAACTCCCCTCCTTGAGTCCTATTGAACGACACCTCACTCGCCCAGTTTGAACCCTTTTGAAAATTTTCACTTTCGAGACTCAAGTGACCCTTGTTCCCATAATTCCTCCCAAAGCCTCCCCAACAGAGTCACAATACTCCCCAACCATCCCTATCCCCTAAAAACTATTTCCCTTAAAAATTTTTTCTGAGACTCAAATGACCCCCGAAAATATTTTTATACAACTCCCCTCCCTTAGACCTATCGAACGATACCATACTCGACCGGTATCCCGAAACTTTTATTTTCCTTGATTTTTTGCCATTTCGTCGAACGGGGAAAGATTTTGAATTTTGTACGGACCCTAACTACCCCGAAAGTCGACCGAATCGGAAAATTTCTTCGGCCATTATATCCGGCCATGTCTAACTTAGGTTTCGACTGAAGAAAATCCGGGCTCCAACTTGTACTTTTTTCGAAAAGTCGAAAAAACGGTTTTTCTCATTTCGTCGAACGGGGAAAATTTTAAAATTTTGTACGGACCATAACTACCCTTAAAGTCGACCGATTCGGGAAATTTCTTTTTTTAATAGGTCCGGTCGGGCCTAACTTAGGTTTCATTAAGCAAACACTTTTTGCTCCGGGTTCTACTTTTCGAGATATTTCGAAATTGGCAAAGTGTCGGATTTTTCGAATTCGATTTTCGACCCTTTGTCGAACCAAATTTCGACTTTTCCGATTTTTCCCAAATACTACACCGGTGCCTCTATATAACAAAAAAACATTCACGAACCTATCTCAATTTTGAATACCAAATCTTGATTTTTTAAGATGAACCCCCCTACTTTCTTTATATATATATAAAAATGTTTTCTTTAAAAAATAGGTTTATTTTGATTTAAAGAAAATGGGTGTTCAATTTTATGTATTTCAACCACAACAATGTTTACAAGAACACCCTAAGAAAGAATGTAGTTATTTGGCTATGTGGGATTTACAAGACCACAAAAATAGGTAAATTATTGTTTTTAAATTTGATTTTTTGAATAATTAATGTTTAAGAAGTTGGACTCACTATAGGATAAGGACGTATTTAGGGGTATAATTTAATGAGCTATAATTGGAAGTTCGTCAGAACTCAAAAGGGGGAAATCGAAGATTTTAGAGGACTAATAGGGATATCGAGAGATTAAAAGATTTTGGGAGGATATTGATGGAGTTGTGATGATTAGGGCGAATTATCTCTCCCAAACTATTGGGGCATTTTGGGGTCTGATTATAATTTTCAAAAAATTTTTTTCAGGAAACGTCTGTCACTCTGTCATCAGTTAATTTTTATTTATTTTTTTTTGAAATTTTTTAAATTTTCAATAGATTGTGGAATGGTATAATAAATTCTAATCAATCTCTTTTGGGTTCTTTTTTGCCTGTTTATATTTCTGAAAGTTATGTTGTCTTGAAAATTGAAAAATGAGAAGGAAAACTCTAAAAAATTTTTTTATATTCTCATTAATTTTTTAAAATTAATTCTCAATCTTTTATATTATCTAAACATTTTTAATTTGATTATCATAAATATAAAAAGTAAGAAAAATTATTATAAAATTATAAAAAATAAAACCCCCCCCCCCCCCCCCCACCTCATTGTTTTTATATATTTTAAAGTTTTCATTATTAAATCTCCTCCTCCCGACTTAATTCTCAGTCCTGACGTCTTAACAAGTTTCAACTTATTTGATTTTTTAATAAAAAAAATTCTATTTTTTTTCAAAAGAAATTTAAAAAAAGTGACAAATTAATTAATTGACAGCCTTGAAAATATTTTCTCTTTTTTTGTTTAAAAGATTCAAAAGAACAAAAGCGAAAAATGTGTTTGTGTGTTATAATTGGGCGGGACAAAAATAAATAAAAAATAGGAAAAGCTGTGAATTTTGAATAACTTTTTTTTTATTTTTTTCCAGCTGGTCAGTTCTTTCTCTTTTATTTTATTTTTTCCCCCAGATATTTAATTTTCTTTTTTTTAATACTTTGTTTTTTCAATTTAATCCGCCGCCCACATTCTGGGCCAGAAATTTTATTTATTCAAAATATTTTTTCTTTTAAATTTAATTTTTACATATAATCGTTCCTCCTCCTTTCTCCTCTTCCTCCTCCTCTTTTTATTTAATTTCTAAAGAAAATATTACTTTCAAATATTAAAAGAATATTTATTTAAATGTTTAATATTTTTAATTTATTTTTAAGTGGATTCTTAATAAATATTTTTGGTAAGTAAAAAATGTTTCTAATTAAATATTTTTTTAAATGGGAGAAGAGAGGGGGGAATTTAAAATATAAACATTCGAAACTGAAAATTTTTAAAACTTTAAACCAAAATCAAAACCGAACCAAAAGACTAAGAAAAAACTTCCCACAAGTTGTCTTTACTTCAAACCAATGTCTCGGAAAAAAAACTCCCAAAACTCTCTCTTTTAATTGTAAAAATGAGATTCTTTTAAATAAATTTAAAATAATTTAAATAAAAATTGAAAAAAAAACTTAATTTTTGGAGAGAAAATCTTCTCCATACTTTTAGTAAAATTTTAGTTATTATTTTCAAACATTTTTTGATTTTTACTCTTTTAATAAAAAAATATTATTATTTAATGCACTCAAGCATTTTGTATATATAATTTTGAGAACCATCCAACTCTTCTCTCCAAAAATTTAATCTTCCTGAATGGCCATCTAAAATATTTTAAAAATATCCAAAAAAGCTAAAAACTCATTTGCGGTAAGCAAATCATTTGTGAAAAAGGGAAGGGAAGGAAGGATAAAACGGTTTTAGAGGGAAATACCCTAGAGAGAAATATTTTGAAAGGAAGGGGGGAGGAGGAGGGGGAAGGATAGCCTTTAATAATAGATATATCCTCTTCCTTTCTCTTTATTTTCCCCCAAAAATCTGCAAAAATAAAAGGACCTTCTGGCAGAAAAGAAGAAGCTATAAATGTTTTAAATTGTCAGGCATTTATGCAAATAATTCAATTTTTTAGAAGAAAATAAACATTTTAAGGAAAAGAGGGAAGGGAAGGGGGACAGGAGAGGGGGAAAGGTTTTTGAATATTTTTAATTTTTTTTGAATTTGACAAAGCGGAAGAAATAGGAGAATTATTAAAAAATAAAATAAAAATTTTGAATTTATTTTGGGTAAATTTAATTGTCTCTCAAAATTAAAAAAATTTAGGGGGAAATTAATATCTTTTTTAATGACAAAAACAAATAATATGTACATTTAAAAGTTACAATCATTCTTGTAAAAAAAGACTAAAATAAATATAAAATCCAAAATGTAAACATTTACTAAATTAATTTAAAAATAAGAGAAAGAAAGATAAAAAATAATAAAACTTATTGAAAATAATAAAACTATTTAAATAATAAAACTTATTGAGGAAATCTAGCACCATGGCCAACCTAAATCGTCAAAATTTTCAGCGCCGCAGGCGCTGAAAATGAGGACTTCGCAATAGTACTGGGTATTGGGCTTTTGTCGGCTCCGGGGTTTTCAAAATCCTAGCCCCGGCTCCGGATCCTCCGGAGCCGGCTACGAGGCTAGCTCCCGGAGCCATGCCCAGCACTGCTTAGCGATTCAGAAATTTTATAAATGCTTGGAAAAAGTATGGAGTCTAATAAAAAGTACGGAAATGTTCCGGATATGCGGAGCCGCTAACCCTACTTACACAGTCTCGAGAGCTTTTGTAGGATAATATATAACTGCCAGGATCTATACCTGGTTGACCGGGGCTAACTGCTAACTTCTTTCCGATTCAAATTACTTTTTTAAGGAAATATCTCTTTTTCATCATCATCAACAACAACAACTAATCATCATCAATTGTCAATTTCTGAATGTCTTCGTCTTGAACAAACATTTAATAATCACCAAAATAAAAATAAAAAATCTCAAATAATTTCTGTAATTGAAGGAATGCCTGCTTATTTTCACTGTCCCCGTTTATTTAAAGAAAATGAAGAAGAAAATAATTTAAAAGTTTTTTTCTGATAAATATCTTTAAATAAATTAAAATTTAGATAGCTTGGACAAGAATTAGAGATATGGCTTTACTCGCTGTTGGGGCTAGTAGTTTTACTGCTGATTTTAGATTTCAAGTATCCAAACCTCG
The DNA here is from genome assembly GCA_036172945.1 of Meloidogyne incognita. NCBI lineage: Eukaryota > Metazoa > Nematoda > Chromadorea > Rhabditida > Meloidogynidae > Meloidogyne > Meloidogyne incognita. Next base: position 5,393,049 of record JARQAC010000002.1, read on the forward strand.
TGACAAATATTCGGATTGGGTGCTGATTTTGAGGAGAACTGAGTTTGTGCTTTGTTTTTTTACATTTTTGTTTGTAGAAAAACCTAATACCCCTAATACCCCTACATTACCCCTAATACCCCTACATTCCTAACCTTTCCCAATATATTTAATAACAAGTTATTAGTCATCTTTTTTGGAAATTAAATTACTTTTCAACATAATCCCCCAAATATTGGACACCAAAACTCTCTCTATAACGTCACCCCCTCCCCCGTCACTTCTCCTCTTACACCGGCAAAATTCGACCCGATAAGTGGCGTAATAAGAAGATTCTATTTCTTTTTAATCTCTAAGATTAGGAAAAAAATTTTTAAATTAAATAATTAAAAAATTATTTTTTAAAGATTAGATGATAAAGGTTGCTATATTTGTGGTATTTTCTTATTTAAAAATTAATTAAATTAATTAATTTGAAAAAAGAAATAAATACAGAGCCAAGCAGTATTGTTATTCCAATATATTTAAAAGTTATTAAATTAGGTAAAATAATTTATTTTTAAAAAATATTTTTATTTTTTAAAAAAAGGTGAAGAAAAAAGAATGGAAAAACAAAAATTAATTAAAAAACAAAATAAAGGTATTAATTAATTTAAATAAATATTGATGTAGTAGACAAAGAAATTAATAGTTTTTCTTTAGAAAAAGAAATATATATTTTTTTTTAAATTTAATAAAGATTTTTAAATAAAATTTAGAGATTAAACTTGAGGAAATGCAAAATTGTTATTTTTAGGGCTCTTGTCCAGATTACGCGTCCAATGAAAAGTCTGAACAGGAGCCAAATCTTGATTCTGATAATCGGATTTTAGAATAAAATATTGTCTCATTTCTATAGCATTCATTTACTTATTATGATTATCTGGTAATAATTAGAAAAAGGGGAGGGGTGTTTAGATGGTAGTTTAGGGGGAAATAAATTTAATATTCCTGATACTAGGTTGTTTGGTTAGGTAACCTCCTCTTCCTCCTCCTCAGCGGTAGGGAGGTAGCAAAAATACTTGTTAGCACAGGTGGGTCGGAACAGTCAGAGGTGTCGGAAATCGGAACTCGGAATTCTGACCCACCTCTGCTTGTTAGGAAGTTTTGTATTTAGTGGCTAGCTAAACTTTTGATTAATTCTTATAAATTTTTTTTAATTTTAAAGAATACAAAGCAAAATTAGAATCAAGAATAGAAGGTTTTTAAATTTAAATTTTAAAAATTATTTTTTAATTTAAAAAAAAGAAGGAACAATTTTATTATTAAATTGTACAATTGAAAGAATTAAAGAAAATAATAATGAAAATTATTTTAATGTTAATTTAATTAATTCTACAGAAGAAAAAGAAGAAAATTCTTCTTTTTTCTGGCCAAATATAGTTTGGAGGAAAGATGAGAAATTGTTGGATGTGGAGGAAAATGAAAATAAAAGTAATTTTTAATTAATTGGAGGGGGAGGGGGTGACATTTTGTCCCATTTAATTTTAAATTTATGTTAATTAATTAATTTGGGTTAATGTCTGTATTTAATTAGTCCAAACCTTTGTTAGGTATGTGTGGGTCTAGTATAAAAGGAGTCGTTAGAGATCAGTCTTGGTCGACACCTGGGTCGACCGGCGCCGTCTGTCCTTCGTCATTCATGCCTTTTGCCACCTTCACTATTATTGTATTTTACCATTCGGATAAACGTTATATTCTATTCCTGTGTTATTCTGTTAGTATCGGACACAACCGCAAGTCGATACATAACAGTGGCGCGGTCGCAGTAGTGAATCATTCGATTCACAATTCGGACATTATTCGGATTATTCAAATTCGGGGGAAGTATTCGGATTATTCGGAGATTCGCAGAGCACATCAGATTCTTATTCAGAGGAGACGGCGTCAGTTGAAGTGTGGCAGGCATTCAAGCCGATCGAATTCATCTATTCGACAAGGCCTAGCAAACCTTAGTCAATTCTAGTCGGACCAATTCGAGATTTGAAAAGTTGTGATTATTGTGATTATTCGGTCCAGAAATTTAGTATTTTGGTTATAAGATTATTCGATGAATTCGAGCTTGATCATCAGGAGCAGAGTGAAGGAGCAAGTTGTATTCAGTATTTTGATTATATGAGGAACCGCAGTCATGGGCAAGATGTAAGTCCCGATTATTTGTTTATTCAAGGCCGCAATGAGTAAGACGGTCAAGTGGACGTAAGACGGTCAAGTATTATTCAAGTCTGAGTCAATTATTTAGTCGCTCAGAGAAGTGTTAGATAAAATTTTATTATTCGCTCCATTGATGAATTCATATGGCATTATTCAGTTTGATAGAGAGATTATTCAGTTATTCAAAAGATAATGAGATTATTCAAATGCCATGTTTAGTTTTCGCCCAAGTATTAGAAAATAGGGCAGTATTATTCAGGGTTAGTAAAAATCCCTTACCCAGCCGGGTTTATTCAGATTATTCGATGTGCTTCTGCTTTGTTTGGATGTTTAGAAGATAGATGTTGATGTGAGGTTTTTATGGGACATTTGTGATAATTGTGATTTTTTTGTTTGTTGTAAATTTTTTGTTTTGTTTTCCCCCACTGTTTGTAAATTTTGTCCCATTTGTATTCAAGACGGTGTTATTCAGTCATTCAATTCGAGAAGTTATTCAATTCGGACCCAACCTAACAATTCTATTCAGTAGCAAATTATTCAAGTTAGTCCCTAACTTTTTTAAAGGAGGGAGATGTTAGGTATGTGTGGGTCTAGTATAAAAGGAGTCGTTAGAGATCAGTCTTGGTCGACACCTGGGTCGACCGGCGCCGTCTGTCCTTCGTCATTCATGCCTTTTGCCACCTTCACTATTATTGTATTTTACCATTCGGATAAACGTTATATTCTATTCCTGTGTTATTCTGTTAGTATCGGACACAACCGCAAGTCGATACATAACAACCTTCCCGGTCTAGACTTCTTCAGAATGCCGGTAAAGGAGTTTGGGGATTGAGTACATAGAGAGCTCTTCCACTGCAACACCCAGAAAAAAAAACAATTTTCACCCCCAAAAGTTTATTTAAAATTGGGACTATTTATGTAGTTATAATTTAATTATTTTAATTAAAAAAAAGAATATTCAACAAATATAAACTTTATCAACAATAACCACAATTCAGCAATATATACATTAAGAATTAAATATTTAAATTCAAAAGATAATGGAATATACAAATGTGAAGGTGATAGAATAATTAAATCAGAACAAATAGTTTATTTACCTTTATTAAATAATAATTCTTCTTTTAAAACAAAATTTAATTTTTATTTTTATTTATTTCTGTATTTATTTTTAAATTTAATTTTTAATTAAAAATTATATTTTTACACCCTTTTTATTTTTGATTAGCCATTGGGTCGAGAGGAAGGAAGCTTCAAAAACGATACTCTCCAAATGTTAGCTAAACTCTACATACATACAAACACACCTTCTTTATTCATTTTTAAGGGATATTTGTAAAATTGAGATTTGACTGTAACTCAGACAGTATAGAAAGGGTCAAGAAGCTGATAAGGGTTAGGTAGTCACCGATCCACAACAATTAATGTTTTTGTTTTCCCAGAAAATTAGTCGATAAAATAACTTTGGGTAATAAACCTTGGAATTATTTTTAAAGGTTTATTTGACACACATAACAACAATCTACTGCTGTACTTGCATTTTTAAATAATTAGTTAGGGGGGGGGGGGGAGGTGACTAAAATTTTTTTATAAAAATAATTATAAATTTTGTGGAATTTTGGCTAAGAAATTCTAAAAAAAGTGAAAACAAATAGAAAACCCCCTCTAGGCATATCCACGCGTATTTAATTAATTAATATCCAACCAAATGGGTCATTACATATTTTTTTATTATTAACCGGAGAGAAAATACTAAAAAATAATTTGAGAGGAGAGAACGCAACTGGAAAGCGCAGCAAAAGAAAAATAGAAAATTGTTGTCATTTAAACAGAAAAATATTTTTTTAAATAAAAATTTATTTTTATTTTTTTATTTAAATACCTAACAATTAAAACAAAATATATTTTTGTTAGAAACTGACACCGAAACTTTAAAAAAATTTTTAGTATTTTGGATGTCCCTTCTTTATAACCATAAAAGCCCCATTATTTTCCAGCCCCATTAAGAAATTTCAAATAAAAATTTTAAAAATATGCCTTAAACCTCCCTAGTAGATACCCCCCCCACTTTTAATAGAAATTCATCCCGAAGAGAAGCTCATGCCATAAAAAGAAATTGAGGTTCAATGAGACCTTAATTTATTATAAAGAATTTAACGAAGTCTCGATATAACGACACTTTGAAATCAAATTGAAGTCAATTGTGTAGATTTAATTATATCTAGAAGAGTAGGTCGAGGTCGAGGCCTCGCCGAGGCCGAGGCCGAGGTCCTCGCCCATTTTTAAACCTCGACCTCGATTTTGCTGATCTCGGGCCTCGGAACCTCGGTCTCGGTCCTCGGCCAAAACCTCGGCGAGGATCGAGGCTAAATATACACCTCTAAAGATTGACTTTTTCACCAGAAATAGAAGAATTTTGGCCTTTTTCCTTCAAGAAATTCTCAAAATTTTCGCCTGCGGTGCTGAAATGAGAAAGTGTCTCATATTATGAAGGTTAATCCAGAAAAATACGGCCGGCTCCGTTCCAGCTTTACGTATAAATCAGGGAGCGAGCCGTCCCGATTCCCGAAAATCGGAAAGTCACGACGTTTTTCTGTGTCGGGATCCTGATTTCCCGAAATCAGAAATTAAAATTTCATCGGGAATTCCCGTTCCCGATTCCCGAAATTTTTTTGAAAAATCGAAAATTTTTAAAACTATATCTGGTAACTTGGGCTTGTAAATTCAAAAAATTTTCGCCTGCGGCGCATAAAAGCAGGAAATCATGTGAATGGTCTTCCAAAATTTTCAAAAGAAGTACTAACTTTGATATTCTGTGGGACTGGGTTCGAATCCATGATTTTTTCTTCCAAAAATAAGAATTTTTAACTTTGATTTTGATTTTAAATGTGTAACTTTATTTTTTCAAAATTTTAAACTTGAAAAAACTTAAAAAATTTTAATTTAGTCATGAATTTCGCTAAATTTTCGCATGCGGCTCAGAAAATTGAAGAGTTCCGGCTTCATAACCATCTAACCTTCAAAAAATTTTTGCCTCTCGGTCTAACACTTGAATTTTTCAATTTAGGCCTTCCAGAATGCTTAAAATTTTAGCCTTCGGCGCAGAAATTGATAAAATTAGGTAAATTTATTTAAATTTTGAAGTTATATAAAAATTTTTAAAAACCTCGGTTATCCTCGAACCTCGACCTCGGACCTCGGCCAAAATTTGCCCCTCGACCTCGATCTCGGCTTTTTCAGCCTCGATGATCCTCGGTCTCGGTTTTTTCAAAAAACCTCGACCTCGACCTACTCTAATATCTACTACACTTGTATTTTAGTTTAAATTAAAAAATGTATTTTCTTTTATTTATTTTTCAATTTTATATTTCAATACAAAAATCATTAACATTCGAATATATACCAGAAAATGATTTAGCTAAAAGTTTTTTTTCTTTAATTAAATAACCCCTAATTTTCTCTTTCAAAGTTTGTAGACCAGTTAATAGGCCCATTGATTTGTTGGTAATTTTTTTAAAAATTAATTTTTAAATTTAAATTTAAAAAAAAAAGTTTTTGTTGGACGGTTCTGGTTCTGTTGGAGGAAATACTTTCCAAACACAAATGGAAATTTTAGACAAATTAATTGATATTTTGGAAATTGGGCCGGGACAAAATCAATCACAATTGGCTGTTATGCAGTGAGAGTTTTTTCTTTCAATTTAATTTTGTTTTGTTTGCTTCAACAAAATAAGGATCAGACGAAAAGGAGGGAGAAGGGGGAGAATTTATTTTTTGTGTAGAGATGTGTAAATTAAACCCTTGAGGATAATAAATATATTTGTATATATGCTTATATATTTATTTTTTAAAATTATTTCACATTGCTTTAGTATTCCCCTAAAATTTTAAATTAAAATTTATTTTTTATCCCCCTTTTATTAAAGTTTATTTTACCTAATTTAGATATGCCACCTACAGTTTTGTAGAATTTCCTTTCAATGCCCACAGGGCAAGTTTTTATTTTTTAAAATTTAAATTTAATTTTCAAAAAAAAAAGAATAAAAGCCAATTACGCCAAGCTCTTCAAAGAATTAGACACAAATCGGGAACAACAAAAACTGGGAAAGCTTTGGAAAAAGCAATTCAATTATATAAAGACAAATCTTCTGGGGCACGTTTTGGTAATGTAGCTAAAGTTGTTGTGGTTGTTAGTGATGGAAGGAGTTTAGATGATCCCGTAATTATTTTTTTATATTTTGTTTAGTTAATGGTTTATAGAATTAAAAAAAAGAGGGACATTGGTTATATGTATTTATTTAGATTTCGTTATAAGTATTTTTTTGGGGAGTGAATGAGTGGTTTCCAATAGTCAGGAAATTGTGGGGATATCCATTAAACTAAAATTTAAGTTTTTAGTTTTCTGTTTTATGGACATTTAAATTGTAAACAGACTTTTCTTTTATGTATGCTAAGGAAGCTATAGCCGAAGTTTATAAATATGTCTGTGTGTCCGTTTTAATTTTTCCGAATTCGAATTGAGATCACTAATTTGAAACTAAAGCTAGTCTAGATTGTTTTTACGAGAGTAATCCTGTCCGGATCGGATATCGGGCAAGTGGGAAACCACTGCTAGACACGGAAGAAGGATATTAAAAGTCTGTTTAGGGGTAATTGTTTTTTAAATCGAAGGAGGGCTTGTAGGGAAGTAACTAACTATTATTTATCTTTTACAAAATTAAAGACAAATTTTTCAATAAATTTAAAAGGTGCCTACAGCAATAAGACTACGTCAAACTGGTAAAAATGTAAAATTAATTTTAAATTTATTTTTTCTTTTAAAAAGGTGTATTTCTAATTTCTCTGGGTATTGGGACACATGTAAATTTGGCAGAACTTTTACAAATGAGCGGGGACTCAGAAATGGTTTTTGATGAACAAACAGAAAATAAATCTGTTGAAAGAGTTGCTTTTAAAGATTTTTAATAAAAATTACATATTTTTTAATAGTTCACAGATTTGTTTAAACGTTTATCTACTGCCGAAGCTTGGTAAGTTAATTTGTATTTTGTATTTTTATATAAATAATTTAAATAAAAAATAAACTCTCTAGTTAATAAGAGTTAAGAAAAAGGACGATGCAATTGTTTTTAATCTTTTAGTGAATTTGTACGTGGAGGTAATGGGGCAGATATTCGTTGTGGTTCTTCAGTAATTGAAGTCTTAACAACAACAAAAACAAAATTTAGAGGTCTTTTCTATGTACAAGGACATTGGTTAGAACCTGAATGTATTGGAATGAATGACGAAAATGAAGGAAATGGAACTGAATTAGGTAGGTTGGGTGGGGGAGAGGAGGGGAGGGAGGGAGGGGGGGGGCGGGGAGGATGAGGGGGGAAGGGGAGTGAGAGGGTTTTGAAGTTTTTGAAAAAGAATATTTTTCTTTAAAGTTTTACGAATTCCATTGGGGAAATGTGGCTTAGAAAAACAATTCTCTACAAATCCAAAGGGTTATTTCTTTCGTGGTACTGCAATACTTCAATTCCATCCAAACTTTCGAACTGGAACAGACAAAATATGGAAGGTAAAGGAAGTTTAGTTTTTGGAAGGTAAATGAAGGAAGTGAATTTGTACGTGGACTTTAAACTCTCTCGTACTTTAAAAATTTAAATTGGACGTTAAAATACTTTAAAATACAAATGTTTGAATAAAAATAAAGATTTTGGGTTCTTAGCCATTTGCAAAAAACTTAAATGTAACTTTGCTTTTTGTTTAATCAAAGTCCTGTTTTAAAGTCACCAAAAAAAGGCAAACCAAAATAATTTTATTTTTTAACAGATTTTGTGTTTTTATCGAGACCACTCTTCCAACGAACCTGGGCGTGGAGAAGACTCAGAAATTGAATGGCAGTTAATTAGAGACCACACACAACGTAAAGATCGTCGTCCCACTCAAATGCCCTGTAGTTATCGTTTACTTGCTGCCGAACATATGGAACAAATGTCAAGGCCACCTTGGGGGAATAATGCGGCAACTGGTGCAGCAGAGTGCCTTACTCGAACAATTCCACTAATTTTGGGACAAAATGTCATTCATAGTTGGGAATGCAATTCTGGTAATTTACAGCGTCCCTTTTACAGTTACAGACTTCAATTATAAATACTCAAAACTAGATAACGTGAATTAAGTTGAGTTTTGTAAATTTTGATTGATCAGTTGGTTGGGGAACCTGTCTAAGGCGTTATCCAACATTTAAAATAACCTCATTATAAGCTCCAACTTTTCAGTCCCAAAAGTGTATCTTATAATGAAGTGTAATTACCGTAATCGTACTACTAGAAGCCCCCATACTCTCTCAGAAGCCTTCTCAAGTAGACCCATTTATTTATCCAGGGCTTCTATCAAAACATTTAAGATAGTTTGTAATTTTCTTTTTTTTCTGAAAAGATCATTTCGATGTTTACCAATCATTTTTGATCAATTCATGTTTTTTGGAACCTTCAAAGAATAATGAGATATCAACACAAATGCTGATAGACAAAAATGGGTTTAAAAAAATTTAAAAAATTTTCTTTAAAAAATTCCCTTCCCCTCCCCCAAGATGTTCAACAGAACCAACATTAATAGAAACCCCTCAATATGTAAATCAATTAAAAGCTTTTGCAAGAGGAGTAGCTATAAGAGGTATTGGTAATGAAACATCTTTAAGATTGCGTTGTAGTCTTAAATTTTGTGATAGATTAATGGGGGAATGTGAAGAAATTTTGGTAAAAAGAAAGAGAAATTTTTTGATAAAATTTTGTAAATTTTATAGCCACCAAAATGTGGAAAAGAGGATTTTAAAATAACAACTACTCAAATAAATAGTACAAAAGAAGAAGAAGAAGAAAATAAAAATAATAACGAGAATAATAATACTGTTATTAATAAAAGGAGAAGGAGAAAACAGGTAAAATAAATACTAGGGATAATAAAATAGATCCAAGTACGAGTAGGAACAAATTTAAAAATTCCAAACACTGGCCCAGAACTCGGAAGCGGAAAAATTATTTCATAATTTCAATAAGTCAAAAAATTCTTTAAAGAAATCATTACTAGATGGCCATTTCATAAGGCCAAGAAGCCAGAATTGATCCATTTAACGCCGCAGACTTAAATTTTTGAAAGTTCCGAAGCCTCAATTGTTTCTGGTCCGCGAATTTCTGGTCCGCAAATCAGATACGCAAAATTCGGGTCCGAAATTAGTGTAAAATTGTTGTTCTTTTAATGGTATTTTATTTTAATTAAATTTTTCTTTAAGTCAGGCTTCCCAGTTTTGATTAGACCGTTAAATGGTGATGGTCCTGCACCTCCTCTAGTTATGTTTACTAGTAAGTTTATTAAAAACCTAACGCTTTTTTTAAAAAAACTTGGTTGGTTGTTGGGGGTTGAGGGGGGAGGGGGGGGAGCTACATAAATAAATAAATAACCCCGACACTCAATTTAAAATCCAAGGGTATAATCCTTAAATGGTGATAATCCCGAACCAGTATACCTGAAAATGTGGTCTACAAATTTTTAGAATCATCTTCAAAAAGAAGAAGGCCGACACAAATTGATAAAAGAAATTTTATTGTAAAAGACGAATTAATTAAAAATGAAAAAGAAAAAATTGTAAAAAGCTTCGAAACTACAGTAAAAACAACTTTGCTAGAAAATAAAAAACGAAATAGTATAGAAACAACAATAGAGACAACAACAACAACAACAAAACCTTTAATTACTACTAATTCTTTATCAACATCTTTTGATGAATTAATTAAAGATAGGTATATTTTTAAGTAAAAATGTTTGTTTGTGTTCCTTTTGCTCTACTACTAGGCTGGGAGGAACAGTTTGGAAATTTAATATTTTTTCTAAGGGAAGTTACAGTTAAAAAACATCATAATTTTGCATTAGGTGCTTCCATCCTTTTGGAAATAACTCTAAAAGTATGTAAAAGATAAGTTTGTGCCCCTCTCTTTTTCGCATTTCTTCCCAAACTTATTGAACTAGTGATCGTTCCTGTTTGGTTGATGAGGGAATTTATAAATCTCGTCATCAATAACACTTTTCTCTTTAAATTTCAGCAAATCAAATATCCAAGAATTAACAACAACATTTCCACCACCTCCACAATTAATAGAAGAAGATTCAATAATTACTAAACAAACAAAAAATGAAAATAAAAAATTTAATTATAAACGAAATGAAATAATATCAACAGAAGAAGTTACTGGAAAAGCAGATCCATTCCAAGAAGAAAATGATATTGTTCAAAATGAGGGAAATTTAATAAAAGAAGTAAAAGAAAAGAGAAAGTAGGAGAAGGAGGAGGAAGAGGAGCGAGGGAAACTTCCTTCCTTCTACTTTTTCTCATCAGGCATAGGGAGTGGGTGTGTTTTCTTGGTTCCCAAAACTTAAAAATTTGTCAAAGTTGGAGTCATCAGGAACGCGGAACAATTCAATTCTTGGAACCGGGAAAAGCACTAACGGGGATTTTTGGGCGCTGATTAATAAAATCATTTTAAATAACATTGACCAAATTCCTTATAAATTTCAAAATTTTAACAAAAAAACGTTCCAAAAGTTCTCGATTTTTTGACAAATATTAATTAAACAAAAAATATTTCTAAGCGCCCAAACATTTCCATTAAATGGAGTACAGCGCAAAAGGGCCGTCCTTTTGGGCATGTCCCCCTTAGATGTTCTTTTAAATTTTTTTTAATTTTTAGGAAATTAATTTGGACCCAGAATTACTAACTGGATTAAATGAAAATGAAATTATTGTAATTTCACAACAAGTAGAAATTAGAGAAACTGAAGAACAAGAAGGAGGAACTAATAATTCTCAATGTAGCAGAAAAAAGAGAACAACAACGACAACAAATATATTAAATGGGGAAGGGAAATTTTATTGAAAAAATAATTTTTAAAAAAGGGGAAAATATTTCTTTTAACCTCATCAGTATTGCATGCAAATTTCTGTCCCAAAGGGAGCTAACATACATAAATGAGATCTAATCATCAATTTTTTATTAAAATAGAACATTCATTAGAGTGATTTTTTGAAGAAATTAAAATAGGGAGGGGGACATTCAATCTCCACAAAAAATTTGGAATATAGGCAAAAATTATATATTTTTAGAAATTATTTTATTAAGATTTACCTTTATAAATTTATTATATTTATGTATTTTGTCTAAAATAATAATTTTTAAAAAATTGGAAATCGAATCAAAAATTAGGACAAATCATTAAAAAGTTGAGAATTTCACCAAAAAAGCTATTTATTTTTAAATGTTTTGTCCAAAAAATTTTTTTTTAATTTTACAAAATTATTAAATTAAAGAAAAGTCAATTTAAAAAAAGGCAAATATTTTTTTAATTTTAATTAATTTAATTAACCACATTTACATTTCTTTCTTTGTTGTTGCCTTCCCCCATTTCTGTCAACAGTTATAGCTCCACTACGCGAGTCATTTCCACCCCCAGGATTTTGAGCAATTGAACGCAATTTTGTATCCAAAACTAATTCTGTTATACATTGAAACATCTAAAAAATTATAAAAAAATAAATTTGGAAAAAATCAAAAGTAAAGGAGAGATGGCTTCTGGTACAAGGAGAGGGGCCGTAACCAGGGGGAATTGTAAGTATGAGTCTGTGATTATTTGAGGATATCAAAAATTTTCAAAAATTTCAACATGATTTAGCTTGACGGATGCAAGAAAATTTTTTGGTATCCTCAATTAAAAATCTCAAAATCATAGACTATTCATTTCCCCCTCAAAATAATTTATAACAGACCTGTTCAACATTTAAATTCTCTTTGGCTGAAGTCTCAAAATAATTAATCTAAAAATTAAAAATATCAAAATTTTTAATAATCAAAAAACCTTAATAGAATCAGCAAAACGTCTTGCATCCACTTCAGGAACAACTCTCCTTGTCGGTTCGTCCAATTTATTCCCTACTATAAATAAACTTTAGAGAGTTTATTCTTTATAAAAAATAAACACCAAGAATTCTTTGAACATTTTCACAATTTGTTTCAATTTCGTGAAGCCAACGTTTTACATTAGCAAAAGAGTCTTGTGTAGTTACATCATAAACGACAACAACTCCATGAGTCCCTTCAAAATAAAAATTAAAAAAAGTTTTTTTCAGAGCAAAAAACCTCTATAATAAGTTGAAGTAATTGTTCTAAATCTTTCTTGTCCAGCTGTGTCCCAAATTTGTAATTTTACTTTATAACCTTTTACAGTAATTGTCCGGATTTTAAAGTCAACTCCGATTGTGGTAATATAATTTGCTAAAGAAGATTAATTTTATGGAGATTAAATAAAAATAATAGGAGATCCTATGTAGGTTGGTCAACCGAAATAAAAAATCTTTACTGAAAAATAAGAAAATGAGAATGTCCGCAAAAGTTGTCCGTAAATTATAAAAAATTTTTAAAATTAAATTATTAAAATTCACACAAAGTCTCAAAAGAAAATTTTAAAATTTTTATAAAAGATAAAAAGAAATTACCGGAAAATGTATTGTCAGAGAAACGCAATAATAAACTACTTTTACCAACACCGCTGTCACCAATTATAAGTAACTTAATTTTTAGAAATTATTATAATTTAAATTTAAAAAAACCTTGAATAAAAAGTCATAATCTCTCGATGGGGTTGTAGCCTGAGAATTTCTCATATAAATAGTCTAGAATAATACCCCTTAAAATTTGTAAGAAATGAGGAAATATAAGGAAAAATGACTCTGTTGCTCCGATTAATAAAATAAAACAGAACGCCAAAATTAATTAAATTCTTTAAAAATTTTTTGAAAAAGAATTTTGAGTCTTTGGTAAATTTTGGAATGGTCTTAAAAGTTTTGCTGAATGATTCTAGAAGAACTAACTCATTCTAATTATTTCTTAACTGATTTTATTTTCATTTTTTAAATTTTCTTTCAGATCTTTCATAATTCTTTTAATATAATGGCGGCCTATAATAGTTTTGTAAGAGTTCAAAAAGAATTTAAAGAAATTATTTTATGTAAAGAGGTTTATTTAATTAATTTTATTTTTAATTATTATACTTTTATATTTCAGCTTCAAGATATGGGAATTACTGTCGAGCCTGTTAATGAAAATATGAGTGAAATTATTGGAAGGATTAGAGGACCACCAGGTTATTTTTATTTTTATCATCTTTTTTCCATAACGTTGAATGTTATAGTTTACCTTTTTTCAACATCACAATTCTTTTTTTTTACTGGCCATAGGAAAAAAGGGGGAAATGAATAAGCGGAACCATTAAGTTAAAAATTTCGTTTTTTTTTTGTCCATTTATATGAATCTCTTTTTTATAAATATGAATCAATCTTTCCTTTATTTTTTCCAAAACTTGACACATTCTTGGAATTATTTTAGACTAAATTTCCTTCTCTTTTTTAGATAGTCCTTACTCTGATGGGACGTTTGTTTTGGTATTTTTTAGTGTTTTAATAAAAATAAATTTTATTTTAAAGGACATTCGGCTACCTAATGATTATCCATTTCAACCACCAAAAGTACATATTCTTTGTTCATTTTCATTCCCTTTTATTTTTAGGTTAAATTTATTACAAGAATATGGCATCCAAATATTAGTTCTCAAACTGGTGCTATTTGTTTAGACATTCTTAAAGACCAATGGTAAATTTATTTTTTAAAAATATTTTTCTGTTTTTTGGGGACAATTTTTTGGTTCATATTTGTTTATTTTTAAGGTTCGTATTGTTATTTTTAAGCCTTTTGGCCCATTTTCTTAAAAAACTTTCGAGAATTATTTTAATTTTAAGGGCCGCTTCATTAACACTTCGAACAGGTTTTTTTGTTTTTATATGTATTAGGGTTGTGGTTTTTGGGTCGGGCCGAAGTTCGAGTCATTTTTTTCGGGCCTCATTTTTATCCGACCGGCCGGATCGAGTCTTTTTTATGCCAAAATTCGATGTCAGACTCGACCTTTCAGACCTGACCGGCCCCACAACCCTGGTATTTATTAAATGCTTATTTTATTTTTAAAGTTTTGCTGAGTGTTCAAAATTTGTTGGCATCTCCTGAACCTAAAGACCCGCAAGATGCTATTGTGGCTAAGCAATATATGGCCAATATTGAACTTTACAATGTATTATTTTAAATTATTTTTTAACTAATACAAAACGTTAATTGAAGGGTTAGTTCTCACAGACATGAAATTTTATTACATATTACGTATTAACGGTCAAAATTTGTTCGACTGAACTTTTATTTTTTAAAACGTCAAAAGCTTACAATTTACTTTTCATTTTCGAATTTTCTGTTTTTAATTCCAAAAATTAATTATAAATTTTAAAAATAATTCTTTTTTCCCAAAAATATTTTTTAAGAAAACTGCAAGATATTGGACACAACATTATGCTAATGCACCTGGGGAAAAAGATAAGGAAATGGTTAATTTAGTAAATAAATTGCAAGAAATGGGTGTAGCACAGGTTTTTGTTTAATTAAAAAATTTTAAAAATTAAAAAAAAAAGGATTTTTCAATTTCTTCGTTGAGCGGTCATGAATGGAATCTTTCAAAGGCAACAGAATCAATTTTTGATTAAATGGGGGGATTTTCTAAATATATAAATTAATTTACATGTGAAATTTAATTCCTGTAACAATTATAAACGTTTATTTTAAAAATTCTTTTTTTAAAAATGGTTTTTTGTACATTTTATCTTTTTAATTTTACATTTATCTGCGAGGGAAGGGTTCTCCCGAAGATTTTTTCAAATGAAATTCTCTCAGAGGCTTTCCATTTCCGATTTAAGCAATCAGAGAATTTCCAATCCCCAAAAGTGTAGGGAATTTTAATTATTTTATTTTTTCTTAAATTTAGGACAGTTTCTTAAAATAAATTAATTTTTTGTTAAAAAAGCTATAATGAAGGGCTAGGTTAAATTTTTGATGGTTTTGTATAAACAATTCGTAAAAAGCTGACATGAATAGAAAATGTCACAAATATTTGTATGTCACAATTATTTGTTGGGGTTTTATGAATAAAAATAGGATATTTGTTCCTATCAAAAAATAAATTTTTAAATTTTATTTTTTAGAGAAAAAGAAATTATAATTTAAATTAAAAAAATATAAATAAATAAAATTTTAATTAATTAAAAAATGTCTTCTTCTAATCAAAATACAACACAAACAACAACAACAAAAGAAAAAGAAGAAAATACCAAAAAAGTATTACGACCTTGTTGTGTTTGTAAAGAAACGAGAATGGTTATAATTTTAAATAATTGGAAAAATTAAAGAAAAAAAAAATCTTTTTAAAGGTACGTGATGAATGTATAATATTAAATGGAGAAGAAAGCTGTGGGGCATTAATTGAGGCACATAAAAAATGTTTAAAAGAATATGGTTTTGAAATGTGAAAAGTTTAATTTGAAAGTTTGTTTAGAAAAATGAAAATTTAGAATAGCCGCCAGAAGACTTTATTTTTTGTTTAATAAAAAACAAAATTTATTTTTTTGAATAATATTTTTTTATGTTTGAATGTTTAAAAACAATTTTTTACAAAAAAATCTTAATTCGGAATATTTTTTTTAAAAATTCTGTTTTTGTCGTTCCGTGTTTTATCTGATCTGTGCTTTGGAACTCCTCATTTTTCCCCTCACCCAAAAAAGTTTAATTTTTTGAAACAAAACAACTCCAAAACAAAGTTTTTCTACACTATACTATTGGAGTTTTGATACAATTTAATTAGAAATTAACAAGAATACACACATGTATATCTATATACAAACAAAAGAATCTTTGTACATTTTTTAATTATCCTCTTTTCATTTCTTTATTCACCACTTTTTACTTCTTTGAGGTAAACACACTTTTACTAGCTGTAGGTGCTTTACTAGGATAGGAAACTTTCGATTGTGATTCACTGCTACTATCTTCATCATCACTATCGTCATCTTTCGTTGTCCCTCGGGTGGATGTTGCACTAGATGATCCTTCTTTGCTGCTGCTAGCACCGGTTAGGAACTCAAACTTTGGCAAAGCTGGCATATTTCCCAATCGAACCTAAAAATTTTAACGATCAACTAGTGTGATAAGTTTGAGAGGGTAAAATATTCAGATTTGTTTTTAGGCCATGTGTGCTTCCAAGACTATCTCAGTCCCAGGACATCGAATCTATTTTACAATCCCCTTCGACTCGGCTACAGGTCTCTTCCGAATTCATCGTACTTGACTAATTATTCTGCCCTTAATGTGTAATATAACTTGCCTGATAGATCGTATCACCCTTTCCGTCCTTCGATTCCACAGTAGAAGCGCTCCTTTCACTTCCTGTTGAGGCAGTCGCGTCTTTCTCCCTTTAAAAACAATTTTTAACAAAAATTTTATCCAAAAAAATTCAAAACTTACTTTTTGGAAGACTTCTTCCCACTTCTTTTCTTCTTCCTCTTCGATTTTTTCTCACTCTTCTTATCCTTTTTACTCGACTCCGTTTCCTCCTTTTCGCTTTTGTCTCCAACCATCATTACTGGCAAAATTTGGATATGTGGCGAATTACTGAAATTTTAAAGAATTATTTTTTTAATCAAATTAAGATTTTGAAAACTTACGGTTTTGAATCAGTCTCCGCCGACACTGGCGTTGGAGGTGGCGGTGGAGGAGGTTCCGGAGATGTTGGCGGCGGTGGAGGCGGCGGTGTTGTCTCTTGTGGAGGTGGAAGCGTCGGCTGTGGCATTGTCATCTGAGGAGGTGGTGGCTCAGGAAGAAGCTGTGGTGGAAGCGGATCAGACGGCTGTTGAACAGGATATGGCGGCGTTTGCTGAAGAATAGGATAAGGCGTCGGCTGAACAGGATACGGTGGTTGAGGCGCTGGTGGCGGCTCCTTCTGTTTTTCCATCTCTTCCTTCTTACGACGAGTTGACTTCAGCTCCTTCAGCAACATAAGTGACAGCATTTTGTCAACTTTATCTCTGAAAATTGGAATATTTTTAAGAATAGTTTAGAGAAACAAACTTTTTCTCAGGAGCTGGTGGGGGCGGAGGAGGAGGAGGTGGTGGTGGCGGAG
The DNA here is from genome assembly GCA_036172945.1 of Meloidogyne incognita. Lineage (NCBI taxonomy): Eukaryota > Metazoa > Nematoda > Chromadorea > Rhabditida > Meloidogynidae > Meloidogyne > Meloidogyne incognita. The sequence goes on from JARQAC010000002.1 coordinate 5,410,302, forward strand.
GAGGTGGTGGTGCTGGTGGAGAGGGTTTTCGCCAACTCCTCCTTAATGAAGATGAAGTCTTTGATGGCGGAGATGCTGGTGTTGGAACATATACAATTTTTGTAATTGTCCTCGGGCTCTCCACCGTTACTTCAGGCTTCTTTTCCTCTCGTTTCTTCATGCAACAAGCAATGCAACAATTGAAGAGAAAAATGAAAAAGAAAAGCGCAAGCACACCAATCCCTGCTAGCAAAGCCCAAACTGGCCAAAAGAAGCATTTGTTGTTGACGAATTCGTCGTAGTGATCCATAAAAGTCTCCCATTTTTCCTGCAGTCCTGAAATAAAAAATGGACGTAAAAACGTTTAATAATAAAGACGATTAGAAAGTAGGTAAAATAACTAACCATTCATCTTTGATTTAGCAGAAGCGCGTAAAACAATGATGATTTAACTAAGGATAAAGTCAGAGGTATAAATTAAGTACTTTTATAGTAAAGTGCTTTTAGTGTGAATCGAGTTAGGCATAGGTCCCGTCATTTTAATCTTGAGATAGCTTCATCCTACCTCCCATCATCATTAAACACAAAATTTCGGTTCCATTTTCCATTTACTGTATCTCAAATTTCGCAAAAATTCGAGCTAAAGTATCCTTTTGTTATTTCGCGATGAACTGACCACCTACAGTATACCCTGCAAAAGAATTTCCAACGTTTTTTATTTTTTCAGTTTTTCAGCTCCCGTTTTTCAGGAAATGGCTAATACTAACAATATAATTGAATCAAATCGTCGAAGAGAAAAGTTAAAAAACGATGGATTTCTTTATGTTTTTGACAGAGTAAATGCAACAAAAACAATTAAATTTTGGAGATGTGAATTAAAAGATGAATGTAGAGGGAGAATTCATACAGATATGGAAAATAATTTTCTTAAAATAATTACTGAACATACACACGAAGCTAATATTTCAAAGGTTGAAGCATTAAAAATTGTTACTGCAGTAAGAAGACGTGCTATTGGTTATCAAGAACCTCCTGCACAAATTCGTGCTAATGTTATTACAAATTCTTGTATATCTTCGCCGGTTCTTGCACAATTGCCGAGTGCAAATAGCATCAAAAAGGTTTTCTTATGTTTAATTTAAAAAATTGTATTGTTAACGACCGCAAATAACTTGTAGATCTGTCAACGATCGAATATATCTAAACAAGCCTTGATCAAATATAATTTTATTTAAGTTCTAGCCTTGTTTGGAATTTTTTGATTTCCTGTTTAGAATTTTCCGTGAAATTAAAGAAAGAGGGAAAAAAGATATATTTTTGCAGATAATCAAACGCGCACGTAAAGAAAAAACAGAAATTCCTTCTAAACCAGTAATTAAACAATCTATGAGTGAAATGATAATTGATGCTGAATATCAAGCATATCAGCAATTAGGTGCTTCTGATGGAGATAATTTTCTTGGTGATGCTAATTTTCATCATAATGCTCAACCACAAGAATTGTTTTTAATTTAATTTAAATTTATTTTTAAAATAAATTTTTTTAAAGAGACCATTCATACCCAGCTACGTCAACTTCAAAAGCAACTCCAAAACGTCCAAAGAAGGAAAAACTTTCGATGAAATTTTCTATGAGTCATTGTTTCGAAGATGGTATAGCTTTTATTTAAATTGGGATTATCTAAGGAATTCTAACTTTAAAAAGACCCGTTTCACTTAAATACAAAATTCACTTTGCCCTTTCCACACATCAAATTATATTGGGACGATAATTTTAAATATTTAAAATTTTTGGAGCCTAAGAAATTTCTTGTTTAATTTGTAAACTTGTGATCTTCCGATTTTCCTATATGGAATCCCCTTTCCTATATGGAATCCCCTTGAATTTTTCAATAACTGCTAAAATTTATTTTTTCTTAAAAAATTATTGAAAAAATCTGCCCACTTTCCTCATTCCTCAAATTTTTTACTTATATTAACTAAATGTATTTATATTTTTTCAGAACCGGATTCTAAACTTTTATCAAAACGTAAAAAAGAAAAATTAGAAATTAATGGATTTATTTACATCTTCGAAAAAAACAATGCAATCGACACAATTAAATTTTGGAGATGTGAAAGAAAAAATGAATGTCGTGGAAGAATTCATACTGATCCAGACAATAATTTTATAAAAACGGTTACAGAACATACACATGAGGCTATTTCTATGGTTGAAGCTAAAAGAAATAAACAAATAAAAAATGATTCTGATGATCAATTGGAAGTTGGGGATTTGGGAGATATTTCTGAAACTAAAAAGGTAAAAGTTTTGTTTTTTTGCACAAATTCCCTTTCAAAAAAATTAAAATAAAATTCCTAACCGAAAATAGTTAAATGTTTTGAATAAATATTTATTAGAAATGTGAAAAAATATTCCTCCCAGTCCGGGAATCGAACCCGGGTCTCGCACGTGACAGGCGCGGATACTAACCACTATACTAACTGGGAACTGAAAGACAATGAGAAAGAAACCTTTATGTAGTTAATATTTTGTTTTGAATTTTAGTGATACTTTGATTTTTTCTCATTTTCTATATGTTTTTATTATTATATGTTCGGGTTTTATAAAATATTTATTTTTAGTCAATTAGAAGAGTTCGTAAACGAACAAAACCGCTCCCATCTGTTCCAAATGCTGTTGAAGAGCTTGAAATTCCAAAAGAATTTCAATTTTATATTCGAGGTGAAGGATGTGAATTTGAAAAATTTCTTCTTGCTGATTCTGGAATGTTTAAATTAGAAAATGATCCAACAAAAGAACACAGGTTTTTTTGTAAAAAATATTTTTTAAAATGATTTTTTAGGATTTTAATATTTTCAAAAGCTTCTAATGTAACTTGGGCTAATTCAATGTATGAAGTATTTGCTGATGGTTCTTTTGCTGTTGCTGTAGTTCCTCCACCTTTTGTTCAAGTTTATGCTTTACTTACTAGGTTATTTTATAAATTTATATCTTAAAATATTTAACAGGGCGACATTAATATTTTATATTATGGTTTAAATATTAGGTTGGAAATCTGTTTGGGATATATTTATTATTGATTATTAATTACAATCGGAGTTTACGTGTATAAACCTCTGGGTTTTTGAAGTACATAATAGAAGGAAAAACGAATTGTATCCATTATTTGTGGGTATCGGTTAGGCAGCTTCCCATATATTTAATGTTCAATCTAAAAATTTATCCCAAATTAAAGATTATATCTAATACTATTGAGATATCTAATTGTAAGCGGGGTCCGACAGCATTTATTGGGAATAAGTACTAGATCGTTTTTGAATAATTTTATTGACACAAATAAGCAAAAACTTTGTTTCTAAAATAAATGTTTTGTTTTTCTTTCAGTTTCCCCTTTTTTGCTTAAAAATACATAATTTTACAAAAAAAATTTTTAAATATTAATAAAAAATTGTTTTAAAGGAGAGGCAAATGGATATTTCCTATTGCCTATTGTCTTCTGACGGGCAAAACTCGTGGTATTTATGAGAAAATGTTTCAAATGATTATAACTGAATGGCCTGATTTTAATCCAACATTGATGTCATTAGATTTTGATCAACCAATTATTGATGCTGTTAAAACAATTTTTCCAAATATTCGACTTAATGGATGTCTTTTCCATCTTTTTCGTAATATTCGAAAACGTCTTGCAGAGGAAGATTTAATTCAGGTTAAAAAATTTTTTTTTTGTTTTTGAAATTATTGTTTTTTAAAGAAATATCGAAGTGATCCTGTTTTTGCTGAATGTGTAAGAATGTTTACTGGACTTGCTTTTGTTCCTGTTCCACATTTAACTAACGCAATTCAACATTTGAATGCTGCTATATTGCCTGAACTAGACCAATTTATTGGATGGTATATTTTAATATTTTTTGAATAAAAAGTATTATGAATTTATGTCTCTCCTTGAGTTTTCTTACATTAGAATAGTTCCTTATAAAAATTTTTCAAGCTATTTCCGCTATATTTCTGACTGGAATAATCGTTTTAAAACCGATTACTTGGGTATCTAACATTGGTTTGAACTTCTCTATTCAGAACCCTCATCACAAACTCTCAATTTACCTGGGGAGATATTTTTATTAGTTAACGATAAGAACCTTGTAATCCTTTAAACTATTATTAAAATTTATTTAAGGTTTTTGCTCAATTATACTGGTGTGCCACTTCCTGATGGAACTTTGACTCGTGCAAAATTTCCAATAGAATTTTGGAATGTTTATGATAGACTTATTTATGATGTTGAATATATAAATGTTGAATCAGCATATCGCCGTTTACATACAATATTTAGTTGTGCAAATCCAAATATTTGGCGATTTATTGAAGTACTTCGAACTGAGCAGCGTGGAAGAGACGCTGATTTTGAACGTTCTTTAATGGGAGAAGACCCTCCACCAAAAAAGAAAAGATATATTATTACAGAAAGACGAATAATGAATTTAATTGAAAGGTTTGATCCAAGAAATATTACTGAATTTTTGAGAGGTATTGCTCAAAGTACAGTGGATCAATAATGACACAAGTTGAAATATTTTTTAAATAAAATTCTAAATAATCCTTTACTGACAGTTAACTGTGTGAACCCATGGGATAAAATGTCTATATTTTCATTTTGACTTAAAGTTCATTTTTTAATTTTTACTTAATGCTAAATGAATATTCTTTTTTTAGATAAATTAAGTTTTTCCTATTAAACTAATAAATTTTTCTGAAAGGATTAGAACAATTAGTGGTTTCCTAAACTTTATTTAGCTTTGGATTTTTTCTACTACTCTTTAAACTTTTAAAAATATTCTATTGTACATTTACTACATCCAAACTTTAGTATATTATGCTTTTTAATATAAATTTATTTTTTTTTATTTGTTTTGATTAGACTTATTTACTTTTATTTTTATGTATATATACAACTTTTTTAAATATTTGTTAGTTCAAAAATCAAATTAAGATGAATTCAGAAAATGAAGAAGATTTAACCCTTTCTCCCGAGACATGTGCAATCCTTAATGAATTTATTGCAAAGAAAAGGATGGAAGATGTGGATGTAAATATCAGCGAAGATTGGCAGGTTTATTAAGTTTTTTTAAATAAAAGATTTGTTTTTCGAAAACCTGAAGGGTTATTGTGTAACTAAATGTTTACAGTTTATTTTTGGTTCTGGACAAAAGGGACATATCGTCCATTTTTTAAAGTTAATTTTTATCTAGCTAAGTCAGTTCTGGTATACAAATGAAACATCCATTAATATTGTCAGTGAATGCCTTGGTTCGTTAGAATTTGAAATTAAGAAAAGAATTGCTTGTATTTCATGCCCTTCTTTGATTGCACCTTTTATGGAGGCCGAGGTAATTTTTACGTTGGATATAATGAGAGCTTACCTCAATCGCGAAGGATTAATTACCAAAAATATTTTAAATTTTACAGCAATTTAAACAAGATCAGATTGAAGTTAAATTATTTGAATACGATAATCGTTTCCAACGAAGATATCCAACTTCGTTTATTCACTATGATTACAGAAACCCTCTAAATATTGACAATCAATTTAATGAATATTTTGATTTTATTATTGCCGATCCTCCATTCCTCTCAGATGAATGTTTTATTAAAGTTGCTCAAACAATTCGAAAATTGGCAAAACCAAATTTTAAATTAATTTTTTGTACGGGAACAATTATGGAAGATTTATTAAAAAGACTTTTTAATTTGAAAAAAGCAAATAATTTTAAACCTGAACATAAAAATAATCTAGCTAATGATTTTTCAATTTTTTTAAATTATGAATCGAAAAATATTTTTTAATGAATAAATAATTTATTAATTTAAAAAAAAAAATTTTTTGTAATTGTTTTTAATTCATTTTTTATACTTTATTTGATTTTAATTTCGATTTTACTTTAATTCTTTAGTTTTGCAAAAATGTATCCTGCATGTGGCCAACCTCAGTGGTCTGAATTGCTATGTTGTTTAAAATGTAAAACTGTAAGTTTGAAATTTTTTTGATTTTGTCGTAAGGTTTAACTTACTATGGACTAAAATGTTCGATTTATACAAGTCTAGATTCTAAATTTACAGATTTTCTCTAATGATGCTCTTCCGGTCAATCTTGGATGTGGCCATCTAATGTGTTTGAGATGCACTAAAACAAAAAATATCGTCTGTCCTCTAGATAAGGTTTTACTTTTTATTTTCTAAATTTGTGTATTCTACAAATCAAATTTTTTATTTGTTTAAAACGTTTTAATTCTCTTTAAAATTTAGAGTTTGGTAGCCTCTTCTGCAAAATTCCATTACATAAATGGACCAATACTTTCTATCATCTCCGGTCTAAAAAGAAATGATTTTGACTGGCTAAATGACACATTAAAATCATTTAATGGCAAAAAAGGATTTACCAATCTAAATGAAATTGAAATAATACTTTACTCTTTGGCTGAATATTTGTATAAAGTCAATTCAGAGAAAGGTGCAACAGTTTCATCCAATCGAATATCACGAACTATTCAAAGAAAATTACTCTCACTTCTCTGTGCAAATTTGTTGAAAGAAGAAGGAAGAGAACAAATAATCCAAACAATTCGCTCTATGAGCGAAAGAATTATTTCTGAATTAGTTTTGCATATTCAAAATAATTCAAATTTGTCTTCAAGTTTGTGGAGTGCTGTTAGATCTAGAGGTTGTCAATTTCTTGGACCAGGTTTTTCTTATTTTATTTTTTTTCTAAATATTTTTATTTTAGGATTGCAGGAAGATGTTTTGAAGTTGGTACGACATGCATTGTTGAATGGGGAGAAAATTGCAAGAAAAACGTAAAATTTTTATGACTAATAAAAAATGATTAGTGTGATGGTTATCATCTATCTGATTTGATGTCTGTCACTCTTTCAAATTTTTGGTTTTTACGTGTCGATTTCAAGGGCGTAGCCAGGGGGGGCTTCTGGGGCTAAAGCCTCCCCTCCTCGAAATGGGGAAAAGGGAAAAATTTGGGGAAGGGTTTGGGTAAAAAAGTGATTTTTTTGGCCTACGGCCTTTGAAATTTAAAAAATTTTCGCCTGCGGCGCTGGAAAAGTGAATTTTTTGGCCTACGACCTACTAAAATTCTCAAAATTTTCGCCTGCGGCGCTGAAAAAATAAAAATATAGTCACAAAATTGCGTTAATAACGCCAGAGTAAACGCCGAAATTTTGGCGCACACCCAACTTTAGCCCCCTGAAATCGACCCCCTAGCTACGCCCTTGGTCGATTTGTTCTATAACGAAAATTTATTTTAATGATGGGTTGTTTTATCAAACTTATTAGACTTTCACCTCATTGTCTGTATTTTTCTCTCTCCGATTTTCCAAACAATTTTCCGCCTTTGGCATTTGAATTGGTGGAGAATGTATTTGAAGAATTAATGTTTAAAATCTTTCAGACTTGTTCTCTTTGTTGTTGATACATTAATACATGAATATCCAACAATTTCCAAAACTTGTGTTGGGCATGGTGAGCAGGAAAATTTCTTTTCTTTACCTTTATAAAATTTAATAAACAAAACATCCTTTCTTCCGGATTAACAAAAAAATTTTTTTATTAAAGTTGTTCAACTTCTTTATCGGGCTAGTTGTTTCAATGTAATTAAAAGAGATGGTCAATCCTCTTTGATGAATCTTAAAGATCAATTTCGTGATTATGAAGCATTACGTGCTGAACATGATGCACAGATTGTTCAAATTGCAATGGAGGCAGGTTTGAGGATTTCTCCAGATCAATGGTCTTCTTTACTTTATGGTTATATTTTAATTTAATTATTTTTCTTTAAAATATTTTTTTAATTAGGTGATTCTCGACATCGAGCACATATGCGTATGTTTTTAAAAATTATTTTTCGTCTCAAAATAAATTTTCTAGAATCAATATGTGATCGTTTAAGTCAGAATTCTTTGACTCATGCAGTTGAAGAATTGCGAAAATTGGTCAGCCAACAGCCAAAAGAAAAAGATTTGTTTGATATTATAAATATCTTTGGACATTTTGATGAGTTGTCTGCGTTGTTAGATATTAAAAGTTTGTTTATATTTACAAATTATTTTTTATTGAAATCTTAACAGGTCCAGATTTTGGCAATATGGAAAAGTCACTAGGACATTTAAATTCTATTCTATTGATTTATTCGAAATTTGTTCAGAGGTTTGAATTATTAATTAGATTTGCGTTCTGAAATTTCCACTCTTTTTTTTACTTGGAAGTATTCTTTGGGTTTTTAATAATTTTTTAAAGATTACTAACAACGAAAGAAAATCTGTCATTAACTTTTTTTAAATCTATTTAAATAGATAGATCTTTTTAAAATATCATTTTAGTCGAAATTTGGGACGGGAACGACGACTTGAATTGGTCAGCAATGAAAATCGGCAATATAATGGTGATAATACCAATCGACCATTGCAACCTTTTTTGAATTTTCGTCCTCCACGACTTTGGAGCCCTGCTGCATCAATTGAAGTTGATTGTCGTCCACAACCTCCACCTATGCCGATTATGTCACAACCACCCAGTTTGGCTAATTATTTGGTTGAATCAGCTTTTGCAATGCCAATGGGTTCACCTCCAAATTTTATTTCTCCTCCGTTGGCACCTCCACTTAATTTATCTCCAAATGGTTTATTTCCGATTGGGGCAATGAGATGTGGAGAAGGGAATTGTTTGGTTGGTTCTCCACAACGGGATTCTATTGGTAATAATCTTTTTATAATTTTTTTCTATTTTTTTAAGAAAATTTACCAGCGACATTTCTTCCCGTCTTGCCTGTTCCTCAAAGAGTATTTTTCTTTTTTTAGCAATTTAAATTTATTTTTTAAAATTAGATTGATTCATCCGAGCCTCTTCCAGTTTCGAATACACCATTCATTTTAAATCAATCAAGCAGTCCAACATTGTACAATGGGAGTGGACCGTCAATTATTGTCTTTAACGGAAATTCAAATTCAGAATACACGGTTTGAAATTATTTTTAAAGAGACCCCTTAATCTTTAAAAATTAATCCAACATTCACAAATTATATTAAAATTTTTTGACTATTTAGCTTGATAACAATCCTTCAACACAAACATTCAATAATCAAACAGTTAACAACAATGGAACTAATGGAGGAGGAGGAGTATTATTGTCTTCATCTCCACCAACATATCATTTGGGTTCAAATAATCTTGTTCAAGTTCCTCCTCCGTCACAATTTTCTATTCCAATTCAACAACCACAATCGCTAATTCTTTACGGGTCAACTCCACCTAATCCTTCTGCTTTTGGTTCACCACCACTTTTATTTCCACATTGGTTTTTTTTGTTTAAATATTTGTAAAAAAAAATCTTTTAAGGGTTATGCAAATGGGAACAACAATGCAAATGGGAACAACAACAAATGGAAATATTACTGGATTATTTAGTTTTAATAATAATTCTACAAATACTGCTGGAATTACTTCTGCACATTGTCAACAATTGGATGAACCTTTTGAGCTAGAAGAGGGGGGAAGCCGTAAAAGCTCTGATGAAAAATTGTAAATTTTTTTTGTTTATTTGAAAGGGAAAAATAATTGTAGGGAGTTATGAATTAATTTAAAGCTAGGTTTTTGACAATAACCATTTTTAATGTATTAGACTTCTCTCAAAATTTGCTAGAAATTATTTAACCTAAAATAGAATAGAGCCACATGCTGGATTAGACCCCTACTTCAGAAGTACTTGAAAAATAGTCCTTTCCTGAGGAATAAAAATTAATTTTCTTTGTAGAAGACGTCGATATCCATCTCGCTCAATTTCTAATACATTGGACGATGACGACAACAACGCGGAATGGTAATTCTATTTTTTAAAGAAACTTACAAAATTCGTTTTCAGACTCAACAAAATGTCTCCAATGGAAGACAAATAATCTTCAATTTCTTTTTTTCCTTTTTTTTTAAATAAAATATAATCACCTTTACCTACATATATTCCTCTTTTTTATTTACCTTTTTCTCTTATAGCTCTCTATACTTATTTATATTAGTCACATCTTTTTTAAAAAATTTTATTAATTTTTTAATATTCGTATCGAATATTACAATTAAATATTTTATTCGTATCGAATAAAAACATCAAAGATAAATAAATATTTTTTCGCTAATATTCCTTTTAATATGAAAATTATTTAAAATTATTCTTGAAAAAATATGTACTATTTTTTAACTAAAAATTTTCTTTTTTTCCAGCCATGTTGCCTTTACTGTGGCCACAAGTGTGTTAAGTCTTTCCTATCCTTCTTCAACAACATTTTCTCCTTCAAATTCTCAATTAAATTCTTCACAACAACAAAAACTACAAACACAACAACGACCAAAACTTTCCAACTTTTTTCAAAAAATTCCAACTACTAAATTGACGGAAAATGGGAGAGGAGGAGAGAAAGGAAATTTAGAAGAACCATTTTCTTCTGATGAATTGTAAAAAAAATTACCTAATTACAATTATGTATTAACTGTTATTTTTTTTATAATATATACTTGAGGGAATATAGAGGAATATATTTATGTATATAGTCAAATCTCACTATAAGGCACACCACTAAAATTAGATAATCTCAGTTTAAAATAAGTTTTTTAATTTCACGGGGTAGGGTGAGGACTTTTTTAGCGATACCGATTATTTACCTCATAAGATATTCAATGAGTCAACAAGATATTGATGTTGAAATTTGAAACTTCTGCTCAAAATCTTTTGTTCATATACATACTATATTCCCTTGTTATTCTAATCATATCGAAAAAATATGTTAAAGTAAATGTCCAGCTCGAGTGACACATGTCCGCAAAAGCTTCTGCATTCAACATCTTCCTCTCTCCTTTAATTTTCCTCAGGTAATCAAATAATAGGTTGACAGTTTTGCGCAAATAATAAAGGAAGTAAAAGTTATTATTGAATTTTCATTAATTTTCAAGCTTTATTACTGTTTTAAAATTTAAATTTGACGAATTTCCTAATAATTTTCATCATCTGGCGATGAAAATTTTCACGATTTTTTTTTAATTTTTACATTTTCACGATCATCTGGCGATTTATTTAACTGTTAATCAGCTTATTATCAAAATGTTAGGTTGACAGTTTTCATCTATGAAAGCTTCCAATTTCAAAATCTGTTACTTGCTTTATTATTTGCGTCAAAATGTCAACCTACCATTAGATTACCTAAGGCAAATTAAAGGAGAGTGGATTAGATGTTGAATGCAGAAATTTTTGCGGAATGGCTTTTGCGGACATGTGTTCCTAGAACTGGACATTTACCATTAATTATATTCTAATAATTGTTTTAATATATTAATTCTTTTAGAATTAAAAAGATATTTTAATTCTCTATGTGTGACACTTGAGAGTTGATTTTCGGGTCCGCAAAGTTCGCGCCACGGCTTTTTTTTGGTGCGCCAAACTCCTCATACACCCGAAAGAAGAAAACTTGTCGAATTTTTTTTTACAAAAAAACTTGTCAAAATTCATATAAATAACTACATTTATATTTTCTAAATTCATTTTGGTTCTATCGAATATAAGATATGCGTTCTGGTCCAGCAAACAACTCTCAACATACTTTATTGACTAGAGCCCAATTAGAAGAACAACAACAAGCTTTATTACTTAGAGAATTGGGATTAAATTGGCCAGTGCAATCTTTACTACAAAGTACTAGTCGTGGAAATTTCCAACAGCAACAGTCAGATTTTGTTAAACAATTTTTAAAGCCACAACACCCACAAAGTTCTTTCACAAATATTCAGCAACAACAGGTTTCTTTTTTTTATTTTACAAACTTTAGCCACTTCGAGTCGGGTTATTTTAGTGGTTTTAATGAAGTTTTTGTTTGTAGTTTGGCAGTTCTGATCGTTAACAATATTTAAAAAGGTCTCGAATTTTATTTTTCAAGTTTTTATTGTTATTGGCGACCTTATACACTTTTGGGTCAAAAATTCTATCTTAAATTTTTTGTCCATTATAAAAATTAACTTTTTTTATCGATAATTCAATTAAAAAATCTTTTTTCTAGCGTGAATTAACACCAAAAAGGCCGTCCTTAATTCAAGATTTTGGAAGTAATATGCCGCAAAATTCTCGTTATTCTTTAATTCAACCTCATCTTCAACAAGCACAAATTCAATCTAACAAAACTGGAATTTCTCCATCCTCTGATACTTCGTATTTGACAGAAGAAGAAGAAAAATGTAAACGTTTTTTATTTGAAAAGCTTGAAAAAATTGATCGAGAAAAAACTCAGTCAGCTGCAATGCAGAAAAATGCTGAAAAAAAGGCAAAAGCTTGTGAAAGATTGTTGGCTAAAGCTTCTCAAGAACCTTCTTTTATGGCTGCAATGGATAATGATGAAAATGATGACAATTGTTTGTTTTTTTCGTAAAATACTTTAATAATTTTGGGGTTAAAGTTTTTTCCAAAGGCTAAACTTTCGCTCATGAACTCTATATAGAACGTCTCAAATTCAAAAAAATATCAAAATAAATTTTTAAGCTTTCAAAGATAATTTACTAATGTTTTATAATTTTTTAAAGATGAAAGTCGAGATGGGCAGTCTTCTACTGATGCTCTTATTAATCGAATTTATGCTGAAAATAGGAGAAAGGCGGCAGCAGCGAATCCAATTCCTCCGTTAATTTCTGCAGAAGAAGTTTGTTTTGTTTCTGTTTTTGATTAGAAAATTTTTATTTTTTTAACGTCAGAATCGTCAATTAATGAAAGAAGACACTATTCGATTAAAAGAAGAATATGAACGTGGACTTCAACTTTTGCCTGATTTAATTAAAGCAATGCGAATTCAAAGAGATAAACGTCAAGATATTGTGGAACAGAAAAAGATAGTTTACGAGGAACAATTGACTATTTGGGAGAAGAAAGTGAATGCCCATGAAAAAAATAAAAAGAAATTGGTTAGGGATGGTAAACATCGAGAGGTTTGTAATTTTTGATATTTTAGTTTGATATATAGGAGTTATTTCATCTAATTAATAATTATAACCCAATTATTCGTTTTTAAGTTTATTTTAAACTTGAAATTTTAGGGGGTTAAAAATTTTTTTGCATTGCTTTATGAAAAGGGGTTGAATGTCGGTTTATCTGTTACGTGAACCCGCTGTTTTTTGTTGTTATCTATATCATTCTATTTACTGAGGGGGCGTCCAACCTAGGGGTATACTATAAATAGTTAATATCTTCTTGTTTTTGAAATTCGGTGAAATGCCCATAGATTCTAAACGGAATAATTTAATCTTTTTTAAAGATTTTCGAAAAGACGTTTGTTGAACTTCGAAAAATGCGTGAAGAAAAGGAGCGAAGTAATCGCGGAGTTGAACGTATTCGATTTTCTTTGACTCAAGGAGGAATTGCAAATATTCCCCCATTAACTTCTTCACTGTTTGTTGAAACACAAAATGCCACACAAATGGGGGAAGAGCAAATGGAGATTGATCAAGATGAAGACAAACAAGAAGTTTAATTTTTTTATGTTTTTTTTTAATTTTTTAATTTTCAAGACATGTGGCAATAAACAATCAGAAATTGATGAAAAAGTGGTTGCTAGTTGTGTTGTGCCTCCAGTCTATACAAACCGTCCAAGACGATTTTTTGACAACAGGTTTGCTAATTTAGTTTACAGATTTTTTTTATGATATCTGTGGTCTTCTGGATATACTTACATTAGAAAGGCATACTCTAGTCGCATAGAAAACACTGATGAGTTGGGGAATTTTATCAAGATTTTAGTAAATAATTCTTTGTATTAAGTTAACCCTTTAAGTTTAACCGTCTCTGTTTTCTGAATTTCTAAAGCGGAAAATTATTAATTACGTGGTTGGATAATATTAGAAGTTTGTCTTTATTTAAAATTGTAGGAATGGAATTGTTGAAAATGCACTTTCTGACTCTCGTGCCCAATTAGAAGCTTTTCAAATTGCTTGGTCTGATTCTGAAAAGGCTGTTTTCAATGAAAAGATAGCTGTTTATGGAGTATTATTGTTAAATAATTTTTTATTGCAAATTTTTTAGAAAAATTTTGCCGCAATATCAGCATTTTTGCCATTAAAGAGTGTAAAAGACTGCGTTTATTTTTATTATATGACTAAAAAACGAAATAATTATAAAGCAAAATTTGGTAGAAGGCGAAAGAAATTGGGAAGACAAGGGTTGGAATTTTAAATTATATTTAATATTTATTAAAAACAGATATCGCCCTCCGGTTATGCCACGTTTTGGAGACACTAACGAGAACTTGGAAAATTGTTAGTTACTTTTTAGAATTTTGTTTGATTTTGTTTATCATTGTGTTTATGAGCGTTTTGGTTGTAGTTTGAGTACTTTTGCTACGGCAATGATTTTTGTTATGGTGAAAGTATTGCTTTTTGTTTCTCTTAAAGTTGTTAGGGACTGAATGGAAAAATCGGGTTTTTGTTCGGTTCTTCGATTCAGTTGTGTTAACATTATTTTTTTACTCAATTATAATTATATTTTTAAATTAAGATGGCCGAAGTTGTACATTTGTTGAATGCCTCCTTTGTGATTCTCGAATTCTTGTATTAGAATCTTTAGCTCAAAGACACTCACAACATCAATTTGAAGAATTTTCTGCCAATATTTCTCAAGGCGCTACATTTGGAGGAAGTATGGGCAGCGAAGATCTTTTACTTCAGCAAGAAAAACATCCTCAAGAAATGCCTATTTGTACAAAATGTCAAACTCAAGCCCAACGAAATAGAACACTTAACAGATGTCCTTTGGGAAGTTGTGTTTGTGTTGGGGGAAAACGAAAGATGAAACCTTCAAGAAATATTCCTGATAAATTTGGAACGCTCAATGCTGATCAAAAACGATTTCTCATTAACAGGTTTTTTAATTATAATGTGCTACGTTGAGAAACGCGTCCTTTGCATATAATCGTCCAAATACAAAAAATTTTCGCCTGCGGCGCCGAAAAAGTGAATTTTTCGGCCTACGGCCTTCTAAAATCTTTGCCTGCGGCGCTGAAAAAATAAAAATATACTAGTTCAAAAAAATTTTGCGTTAGGAACGCCAGAGTAAACGCCAAAGTTTTTGCGCACGCCCAATTTTAGCCCCTCTGAAGTCGACCCCCTAGCTACGCCCTTGGGATATGCTCTCAGTATTTTTTGTTTGAGTTACATATTTTTATTTTAAATTAATAATTTTTCTTTTAAGACTGAAAATGCCCCCAACTTCAAACAAATGCTGTACGAATTGCTTCAAAAAGATTTCTAAAGATATTGAAGATGTTTGTACTTTTTATTTATTTTGAATTTTTGTTTTAAGCTTTTACTTGGTGAACTTCAATCTGAATTTGATGTTTTCCTAAAGCGCTCAACAGTTGGAGAGGAAAGATTAGTGGAAGAAGAAGAATTCTTAGGTGAACAAAAGGTGCCAGAGGGGATTGGAATTAATGAAGTTGTTTGGCCATTAGAGGGCCAACCGCCTTTTAAAGAATTAAAATTAGATGAAGAAGCAGAAATAGATGAAGAAACTAAAAGGTTTTTTCTAAAAATATTCTTGTAATTTTTGATTAATTTTTTTAAAGTTTGATGAAACTCAAAAAGGAATTGGATGATCAAGAGGAAAAAATTCAAAATGAACGTCCTCCACTTGGTTCTATTACAAAAGGTTTCTACTCTTTAATTTTTTTACAATATTTGGGGAAACCTCGGAAAATTTTTTTCGAGCTTTTGGGGCCAG
The DNA here is from genome assembly GCA_036172945.1 of Meloidogyne incognita. Classification (NCBI taxonomy): domain Eukaryota; kingdom Metazoa; phylum Nematoda; class Chromadorea; order Rhabditida; family Meloidogynidae; genus Meloidogyne; species Meloidogyne incognita. The sequence goes on from JARQAC010000002.1 coordinate 5,426,081, forward strand.
TTTGTTATTGCAAAAGATCCCAACATTTTTTTAAATCAATTATTTATTAGGTACTCCTAACCGTTCGAGAAGTTTATTAATTGAAACTTCATTAGCTTCTTTAGCCCAATCTTCTACTATTAATACTACTACTTTCACAACTGAAGTTACTAATACAAATTTGTTAGACACTTCAAAACAACAAATAATTCAAGGTTTTTATTTTTAATTATTTTATTCAAATTTATTTTTTAAAGATCTTTTGGCTAAATTTTCCATTGCAAATTCAAATAATGATACAGCTGCGGCAACGGAATTAAGTTTTCAAATAAATAAATTACTAGAAACTTTTCCGATTGAATTATTGTTTGATAATTTCCAACAACAACCACAAGTACAACAACAACAAAATTTTGAAGAAATTAAATTACCTAAAGAAGTTGTTGAAGTTAAAGATGAAAAAATTGTTAAACAGACAGAAGAATTACCTTGTATTAATTTGCAACAGCAACAACAACAAATACGTCCAAAGAAAGTTGTGGGTAATGATATTTTGAGGCGAAAATCTGGTAATTTTTAGAAACTCCTTTAGATTGAAAAATTGTACCTTTAACAGCGACATTTCAGGGAGAGACCAATTTTCACAGAACTCGATTTAAAATAATCCTTTAGAAAATATCCCAGAATTAAATTTATTGAAATAGTATTTTTAATTAAGGTTTGGCAAATGTTCTTCTTCCATCTCCTGTTGCTACCTCCTCCGAATCTTCAGTTACTTCAACAAATATAAGGGGTATTTCTCATAGTTTTTCATCTTCATCAACGCGTCTTTTGCCAACTGGGGAGACTGAAAATCTACAACAACAACCACAACCATTTACTGCATCCATTTCTTCTATTATTGAAAAACCAGTTTTGGAACAACAACAAACGACTAATTTAACAATAAAAACTTTAAACGAAATATCCTTTCCAAATATACCAAAGGCAGAATCTACACAAGACCATCTTTCATCTTGTTACGAGTCACTTTCTGATGATAGTGATGATGAACGAGAAAAAAAGCAAAATCAGAAACAACAACAGAAACAAGAACGACAACAGAAAAATAATGGGGATGATGGTATGGAAGGTAAAAAATTTTTAATATTAAATAATTTATATGGAAAGAAAGTTTAAGCACCTCCCCCCAAATTTTTGTAGAAAATACTTAATCTCTAAACATTATTTGTTTATTATAGCATCGATCAAAATCATAATAAAAATGAAGTTTCAGAAAATTTCATCGATTTAAACATTTTAAAATTGAACTTTCTCGAAACTTATGTATACGGACTTGCTGAAATCCCACAATTTTCTTTAAATATTTTTTACACCTAATTTTTTTTAGTTTCTAAAAATCCAATCAAAATCACAACACAACAAATTCAACAATTATCAACAACATCTACAGATAAACCTACACCAATTTCAACTCCTCTGCCTACTTTTATGTCTTTATTTGATCTTATGTATGAAGGAAATGAAGAAAAAGTAGAGGAGGAAGAATGTTTACAACAAATAGCCGGAACTTCTTGTAATATTTCTCCTCAATCTACTTCTACAATAATATCTCAACAACAACAACAACCAACAATTTCTAATTTCTTTCAAACAATTCCAACAACTAAAATATCTGAAAATAAAACAAATGAAGGGGGAGGGGAAGGATGTTTATATGAACCGCTTTCTTCAGATGATGAGACATAAATAAGGAAAATTTATATTTAATTGTTATTAATCCTGTAATTTAGGTAGTTAGAATATTTGTGAAAATTATTTGACTTATATTAAAAAACATGTATGAAAAGTATTTTAATAAATTTTAAGATTTTTGATAATGTTGAAAACTAGATGAATGTTTTTATATAGAAATGTGAGAAAGTGGTGACATCACAACTCTCTCTGTTGTGAATTAATTAAAATTAATTTTTAATTCCATCCCCCAATTCTTCTATTTTCATCATTTAAAAAATTTGAAACCTAACTAAATTTTAATAAAATATCTTTAAAAAGCATTCGAAATTTAGCAACAAATTAATTTTTAATTTTCTACAAAAATTTCTTTAGAAAGAATTTACGTAAATAAAAACTTTCTTAACATAAACAAAGACATCATTTATAAATTTATATTTTTTTTTACTTATTAGGGGCTTCTAGTACATAATAGTATTTTTATTTGTAAGCTATTGAGTCAGATAAGGAAAGGAATATTTTTGTTTTCTTTTCTTTTTTTTCTAATTAACTTTTTAAGGTTTTTTTTGTAATGTTAAGAGTGAAAATGAAAAAAAAGAAAATTTGATTTTTCTTTTATTACTCAAATTACATTATATTTTTTTATTAAAAAGAAATATATTTATTAAAAATAATATTTTTATTACAAATATTGGCAAATATAGAGAAGCCTTATAAAAAAAGGAATAGGAAGAAGAAGAAACCTTTTTTTATTTTTATTTTTTTAAACTTCTTCCGGTTTTTAAGTTTTTATTTATTAAAAGATTAAATAATTTTTATATATTTATTTTGTTCTTAAGGATATTTAAAATCTAAGAAAATAAATAATATTTTACAATTATTTTTATAAATTTAAAGCCATTATTTAGTGAAGGCAATATACATTATGTATTTGTCATTTTTTTCTCTGGCATTCACAAAATTAGGCTCCAACTCCAAAATTAACAAAAATCAAAACGCTTTTTTGGATTTATTTTTTATTATTTTTAACATAAATTCGGACCCCGATTGTAAATATACACCCAACACTTAATTAAAATATGTGGATGGGGGAGAGCTGCCCAAAGTATAGTACTCTTAATTTCAACCCTCAATATATATCCAACCCCAAGGTTACGTCTTAATACTGAGGTCTTTTGTCCTATATAAAAGTTTATTATTTTTTTCACCTGTCAGATTTAAAAACTAAAACAATTCACGCTTCTATAGTTAAAATAATTATTTTAATTTTAAAAGTAAAGAAGCATTAAATACACATGCCTCCTCTCCCACAGTTTTTATATTAAATACTAACTTATTTATTATTTTGGTCAATCCATCCATAAATATATATTTCCGGTCTTAATTTACATTTTTAAAAGATATTTTATTACGTACATATATTTCTCTTTTAATTAGGTATTTCTGGCATTTCTTTGATTTTTCGCCTTTTTTACCTCAAAAATAATTGAGATATGTCAATTTATATTTAAATAATCCTTCACTCTCCCTTTTTTCCTTCTATTTATGGCAAACCGGGAAATAATAATAAATGACAAAAAACTTTTAAGACACCCCTCCCCCCTTTCCTCAATTATATTCAAAAAAATGTCATATATAAAAGTTTAGAATATTCCCTTTTTCCACCTGTCAAACAAAAATATTATTTTAATAAATTATTTTCTAAAAAATTTTTCAGCTCATTTTTGTCTGTAATTACTTACTCTCTTTAATAATGACGATTTTAAAAATATTTTTATTTTTTTCTTTAATAAAATATTTGTCTGCTGAATGTTCTGGTTTAATTGATGGAATAAGCTTAAATTTTGTAAATCCAAATGGAATTAGTCTATTAAAGTCAGAAAGTGCAAGATGTTTAAATATGTTGACTTGTGATGTTCTTAGTGCACCTTCTGAAGTAAGGGAGGGAGGGGAAGGAAGGGAAGGATTATTTTAGCTTAATTTAAAGTAAAAAGATTACCAACTAGGTATAGATGAGTATATCTTTTATATTAGTGTTAGGTTAAGCTCTAAAGTTGGGTTCATATAGGGCGGGTAATAAATACAAATGGAGGTGAAGGTGCTGGTCATTGAATAATGGGAAACTGTCCAAAGTTTCCCCTGATACGGGAAAACCCACCTTAAGTTACCCCTCATTATAAGATAAGATTTTTCAGTCCCAAATGGGTATATCTAAAGCTAAGGTTTGTCTATATCAATTTATCAATTTTAGACAATAATTGAATGGATTTATAACGGAAAAGTTGTTCGCTCAAACTCTGCAGAAGAAGAAGAATTTACTAAAATAATTTCCTCCTCTTCCAATACACAAAATAATAGAAAAGAATTAGGTTTAAGCGAAACAAGTCATCGAATTTGTTTTCACGATTTATTAAATTCAAATGGAGGAAATAAAAAAAAGAAAAGATCAATTTATGGAATAGGTGCAGATATTCGCTGTAAAGTTAGATTGGCCTGTAATCCTTTAATTTCAATTGAAAGTGGCCCTTTTGATTTGTTAGAATTATCTTCGCCTCCTCCACCGCCTCTACTTTCAAGAAAAATAATTGACTTAAAAGAAGGAAAAAGAAAAAGTCGCTCACTTCGGTCAGCCCCTTCAATATCTTTAATTACTTCATCAAGAATGGAAATAGCTGGAGGAATAATTAAATTAATTTGTAAAGTTGAGGGGGAACCTGAACCAAAAATTGATTGGAATTTAATGGCCGTGGATGGAAATGAATTGTTAATACCTAAACAAATTGAGGAAATACCTTTTATTAAGGTAAAAAGTTTTCAAAGATGATTTTTTGAGGGGGGGGGGGAGGATTTTAAAGTTGTTAATTAACTCTTGTTCTTTCCCGGTTCCACTGTACAATCAGAACAGTAAGAAAAAGAAGCCACAGAGTGATTTCTGGAATCGGGAAAGCCTATTTTAAAGAAGGATTTCTTCCATTCCTCGATTTACATAGACAAAACTTTTTCCTTCACAAGAGGATTCATATAGTAGTAACCAACTCCGGGGTTTTTTCGCAATCTCTGATTTTTTTGGACTGAGTTAATTTTTTGACAATTAATGTTAGCCGTTCCTAGGAGCCCGGACCTTGAACTGATATCCGAGTGGAAAATTTGCGAATATCTAGATTTTTTTGGTTCCGGATATCCATAACCGCCAACCAACCCTACTGACAATTTCGATTTACTAAAAAATAAAAATTATTTTTAAAAGGAATTAAATAATGGAGAAGAGCTTTTAGTTGATACAAAAATGACAGAACACGCATCCTTTACATTACAATGTAGAGCTTCAAATTGGTTAGATTTTTTAATAATTTTTATAAAATTTTTATTTTTTTAAAGTTTTGGTGATGATTCTGCAACATCAACAATAATTCTGTTAAGGGATTAAAATTAAAAGAAAAAAAAATTTAAAATTTCTCTCACAAAAAAACAAATTTTTACAACAAAATATTTGTTAAAGGCAAATATTTTTTAATTATTTCTTTATTAATTTGTTCAATAAATAATGTATTTTTATATTTTTCTAAAAATTCATGTGCAGAAGGCCTTTGTTCATAATCGTGTATAAGTGACTCATTGACAAGTTCGTGCAAATCGGGAGAAAATTCTCGATCAGAAATTTCTAAATTCAAAAAAAAACTTAGAATTATAGTCAGACTCGCTATAACTAACAAGGGAACCTCACGAACTGTCAGTCAAAACTTAGTATTTTTTTTGGTACCAATCGATAGAGAATCATCGATTTACTCTTGTAAATTTTCGGCTTTTTTGGCTAGGAATATGAAACTAAAAAGTTATGGGCCTTCAAAGTTTGGCAAAAATGGGGGAGAAAAGGAACACAAGAGGACGGTGTTACTGTCGATCTGGGAAGATAGGCAACGGTGAGAAGAAAAGAAGAGAGAAGGGAAAAGGGTCAGCAACGTGAAAAATTCAAAATGGTCAGTCGCTGGAAAAGAAAAGAGGAAAATAAAAATAGTCAGTGGGAGGAAATTTCTCTCATTTATAAGGGAGTCTCAAGCGTTCCTAACTATTGCAAACTTTGAAGGCCCATAACTTTTTAGTTTCATATTCCTAGCCAAAAAAGCCGAAAATTTACAAGAGTAAATCGATGATTCTCTATCGATTGGTACCAAAAAAAATACTAAGTTTTGACTGACAGTTCGTGAGGTTCCCTTGTAAGATATACCCAATTACATGTACTTAAATAGCGTATTTTTTTTGTGAACTAAGTAAATTACTTTCGAGGGACGTACGAGGAATATAACGAATAAAAGTAATGGTACCCACACACCCGTCATTTTTAATCCTTGGTTCCATTGATTGAATGCAACCAAGGATTTTTGAGACAAATAAAGGAAGCTGTTTAAGTAAGCAATACCCAGTTTTAGGTTACATTATAAGCCAAACTTTTTTAACCCCAAGGGTGTATTTTTAAGTGGGGTTTATTTGTCATAACCATCCATTTATTATACTATAATAACCTTACCATTTTCAGAAGTTTGTGAATCCATTAAAAAGGGAGTAGTTCCTCGTAATTTTTCATATAAAATTCTTAAAGGTTCCATTTCAGCAAAAGGAGCAATTCCATTAGATAATTCACAAATAAAAATTCCAAAACTATAAATATCCGATTCAATTCCATATCCATTCAAATCTTGTCTCAAAACTTCTGGGGCTAGCCAAACAAAAGAATCTTCAAGTCCAGCAAAACTGTGGACTCTATTTAATTGACCAATCCATCTGGGGCAATCTTTGATTTTTATGACGTTTTGGGTTATTGCTAATCTTATTTCTCCTTCAGTGTCGAGTAGAATATTTTGGGCACAAACTCCTCTAAACAAAAAATCAAATTAATTTTTTAATAATTAGACTGTGAATGGTAGTCACAAATAATTAAAATTATTTATTATTTTAGGGGGAAGCAACAAAAGTTTTTTTAGTCCTTTCCTCAAAATTTCAAAAAGCCTTAAATTTAATATGTCCCCGAATATTCAAAATTTTCTTTAAATTTACATCCCTCGACAAAATTCAAAAAAAAATTTAAAAATAAATTTTAATATAATTTTGGATAAAAGAAATAATCCCCCCCCAACCTAAAATATAAACAATTCTAATTCCAATTAATTAACTGTCCAATCAATTTAATATCTGCTTTGTTTTAGCTATAGCCGCCTCTCTTATCTATATTTAAATTTTCTCAATAATTTTACCGATGTATTATTCCATTAGAGTGAAGAAACATTAATCCTTTCAAAACATTTTTAGCAATAATTTTAATAACAGGTTCAGGAAATCCTTCAATATATGTTGAATTTAAGAGATTTTTACAAGTTCCCAAATTCATTTTTAAAGTTGATGCCATAAATATTTGGCCATTTTGTTTGAAAATATTTGAAAATGTAATTATTGAATTGTGTTGGAAATTAGTAAAGGAATTCTTGAAAATTTTTTGAAAATTAAGAAAAAATCTTTTTAGAGGAAATTTTAAGAAACATGTAAACACCCTCTCCCCCACTTTCTCTATCTAATATAGGCCATAAAAACTCAGCTCCGATTTAATTTTATTGTTAACATAAGGATGAATAATGCAGATTGGAATTTAAAAACTTTAATTTCAAGTAATCCCATTCTCGAACCGGGAAAATCAAGATACCCCGAAAAATAATATTCTCTTTAATTTGGAAAAATCAATATTTTGATCGGGCTAATCTCTTTTTTTCAAAAAATTTTCAAAAACAGAAAAGTAAATGCACTAAAAATAAACTCTCATTTTTAAATAAAAACTTTAATAAAATCAAAATTTAAACCAATTTTCTCTGCTCCTCAACAGTTTCACATTTAATTGCCACCCTTCTCCTTTCATTTGAATCAGAAAACCAAACAAAACATCCTAAGGAAACTGAAGAAAAATATTTAAAAAAAAAGCAATTAAATTAATTAACCTTCAATTGATATTTTTAAATTTTCCCCATTATTTGTAGGTAAATTCATGTTGTCGTTATTTATTTTCACAAGAAGTTTAAGCTTTTTTTTAGACAACAGCTAAAATATTTTTAAAAAATTAAAAAAAACAATTAAGAATTATCAGTAAAATCTGCAACACTAATTGTAATAAAAACAAATAAGATTGTGAAGCATTTGTACCTTTTACTTGCTTTGACAGGTTGTAATTGGATACTTTGAAATTTTGTTTTGAATACAGAACGGGCCTGTTGAGCGTGGGCCCGTGGGCCCTGGCCACGCTCAACTGTCCTCACGCGGCCACGCTTCCGCAATCGTCGCATCCGCATGTGCGTAACCGCAATTGTCGTAACACCGAATAATTAAACTTATTTCTCTCGTTTCTTTTCCAATTCTCTTTTTTTTCTTAATTTTCTTCCCGTTCCGCTCTATTTCAAAAAAGCTTATCTGCTTGTCACATGTTTATTTAGAGACACGGGAATCCGTTATGGCGCAGGCCTGTATGGCGTAAGGCTAAATTTCAAGAATTTTCTTTGCTTATTGAAGATTTGCAGAAATTTTATTCATTTATATTTTAATGTTTTTGACGACCAACTAAACGCGGTAATTGTTTTATAAAAGATTTGCGCTATATTTTGGTTTGAGCTATAAAGATCGCTCAATGCCCGCGCCATAGAAGTACACGTTTATTTTAGATTTAAAAGTTATAAATTTTATTTACATAAATTCTTTTTTTAATTAATTTCTAATTTTTATTTAATTAAAATGAATTCAAGTGAACGGAAAAAGCAAACTCATTTACGGTGTGAAAGGTTAATTTTTATTAAAATAAACATTTTTTTTTAAATTTTTAATGTTTTTAGGCAACGTCGTGAAGCTATTAATGTTTGTTTTTATTTATTAATTTTTTGTTATTTTTTAAATTTAAGAGTGGATATAGTGAACTTAAAGATTTGTTGCCGGCATCAGCTTCATTTACTGGATGTAAATTATTAAAAAAAATTTTTATTAAAAAATATTTTTAGGCAAAACTACAAATGCAGCAATTCTTTTTAGGTTTACTTTAATTTTTTATTTAAATAATATAAAAATTAAATTGAGGGTTGGAATAGTTTACCTTTATTGATTTCTGAGTAACGTAAAATTGGATAGATGCTGTTGTTGAATTAGTCCAAAAATGGGCATATTGGCGCCTATTTTATGATCAAGAATTTGAGAGAATTTATATGTTTTGGGAATATTTGGGAATTTAAAAAACCTTTTGTGGGCCTTTTTATTTTTCCAAAACCTCCAAATAATTTTCTTTTATTTTTTCAATTAATACAACAAATTTAATTACCCTTTTTTATTGAATTAATTTTTAATATTTATAGAGCAGCCGATTATGTAAAATCTTTGGATTCTTCAATTGAAAAAAATGAAGAAGAATTATCTAAATTACAAACACAATTTGCTGCGTTAGAAATGATTTTACAGCAATATGAGAATTTTTCTTTCGATTCTCAAACAAGTTCTGTTATTCAGTTAAAAATGGTTTGTGATTTAATTTTTAATTAAAAAATATTTTTCCTTAAAAGTTACAAAATTTTTTGGATAAATGTTTTGAATCTTTTCTTGCAAATGTTGATGTGTCTAATTATAAATCTTTGACAAATTCTTTACTTATGTGGATTGAACGAATTGATTTTCAGGTTAAAAATTAATTTAATTTTTTTGTCTATTTCTAAATGTTTTTTTGATTTACTCATTAAAAATTATAGAGATTTTAGGAGTTAATTTTAGCTATTTCCATTATTAGAAGAGTGGAACGATTGAAATAGGGTTTTTCCAGTATTTTTTATAAAAAATACTTGGTTATTTTTTAACAAATTAAATTAAAAATTTAAAAAAATTTCCACAAATTCTTTAATTCTTACAATTAAATATTTTTACATATTTTTATTTCAGAACATGTCTGATGCATTGCTTATGCCAGTTTACAAACAAATGAAATAAATGTTGATGTGATATTCTTTTTTTATATATTTTTTTAAATAATTTTAATTTATAAATATTTTAAATTTTAAAGATTTTCTTTTTAGTTAAAAAATTGAAAAATCTTAAATTCTCAAAAAAATCTTCAGAACTGACTTTTTTTCTAAATTTTAATATAAAACAATTGTATAAATCATTAATTGCCTTCTATATAATTTTTTTCTTATACTTTTTATATTCCTCAAAGAAATATTTTGAAAATAAAATTTTTTAAAATAATTATTTTTAATTTTTAAAGTATTTCTTTTTTAACTTTTTATTTATTTAACATTTTTTGATGAACTTTTAAAGTTTATTTGTTGATTTGAAAGAAATGTTGAAAGTGATTGATAGAGTGGAGTGTCACAGGTTCGCTTAAAAGCCAATTCACCGTAAAGGACGATTCACCGAAAAATATAATTTACTTTTTTTTTATGATGATTATCTAAATTGTCCTTTTATTTAAGTTTCTTTTATAGAATAATACTAAATAGTTTTTGTAAATTTTAATTTACTTATAATAAGTGTTGAAGAGTAAAATTGATTGTGGGAGTATTCTTTCGGTGAATTGCTGTTTCGGTAAAATGTCCTAGAGTAAATTTAAAAAAAATTTTTCTTTTTCAGTTCCATTTCCTTTACAAACAAATGAGATTATTGAATTTCCTTTGAATAGAAAAAGTTATTACGTAACAAAGTAGGGGAGGATAAGATGAATTGAGTGGGATGTTGTTATGGAATGAGAAAGAAAAGAAAAAAAATATTCTCAAAAAATAAAATTTAATATTTTAATTGTTTGGTCTTTCCTCCTCACAGACAATTTTTAAATTATTTTTGATAGAAAAAATAATTGAGGGAGGGGGGAAGTAAATTCTGACTGAGTTAAATTTAAGGGAATTTTGAACTTTGTGTATTGCATTTTTATTTTCTCCTCAATTATTTTGGGAGGAATTTTGGGAGAAAATAAAAATTCGACATACAAAATTCCCTTAAAATTATTTTTTAAACATTTTTATTCAATTAATTTAATAAAATTACACAAAACAACCTTATTTTTTATTTCAATATTGCTTTCTTTAAAGTGTAAACAAAAATATCTTTTTTTTCAAAATCTTAAGCATTATTTTTTGAAGGAAAAATTTGTGTTGTAAATAAATAAATATTTATGGTGTAATAATATTTATTCTCTATTTTTAATTTTTAAATGGACAAGCTTACTTAATAGTTTTTTTTTTAATTTTTAGATTTATATAAAAAATGTTTTGGTGGATTGTATTAATTCTTTTATTAATTTTATTGACTACTTTGTATTTTCTTTTTATTTATAACAGTGGAATAAGTATATTTTTAAATTTAAATTTAAAAAATATTTTTTTAATTTTTTCAGGTCGTTGTTCATCTTCTGAAGAAATTTTTGACGAAACTCAAGAAAATAATTTAAATAATTCAACAAAAAATAAAAGAGAAGGAAGGAATGTTTTTAAGGTTTTTAAAAATGTTTTGAATTTTTTTTCAAATTTTTAAGTCAATTTATTCAAATATTATGGTCAAAAGAAGTGCAAGCCTGACATCTTTACCTTTACTTTTGAGAAGAAGACATTCAACTGTTGGGACTGGATTTCCAAAACAAGTTATCAGAGCAGCAAAAAAGTTGGGAATTTTGTTTTTTTCTTTGGATAAATTGTCCGCAATTGAAAAATTGCGCAAACAACCTTTTGACAGATTTTCTTTTTTTCTAAAATAATTTTTGTCAGAATAAAATATCCCTAACCTACATATCATCGTTTCCATTTATAATTATTTTTTGATGGCTAGACTGGGTGCTGCAACGCATAATCTTTATTGGCTTTGGAATTCATTTTTAATCAATTTTTCTTTTTGCGGATTTGAATTTGCGGACAAAAACCTTTTAAAATTTTAATAACATTTTCTTTTTTTTCAGAATCATTCCAGACTTTAGACAGAAATTTTCTGTTAGTTCTCCTCGTGATGCTCTACCCAAACCTCCATCAGAATTTTTTGAACCTTTAGAGAATCCACAAGTTCCTGATCGCCAAAAACCTTTATTTTACCTTAAACAAAATACAAAGTTTTTTTATTTAATTAAAAAAATTATTTTTTTAAAAGGCTCTTAGAATTCCCTTCATTTTGTAATATTAAAGAAGAGGATATTCAATTAATGGTTTTTGATACAAATGAATTTATTGTTAAACCTGGGGATGCTGGTAAATTTATATTTTTTAGATCCTAACAAGGAAACATCGTTTACTGTAAGTGGGAATTTGATATATTTTTTGGTACCTTTGATAGAGGGCCCCCGACTTCCTACTGCGAAGTGATTGATATCCGTCTTCTTGCAAAATGACTTTGGGCCGAGTTATGGCCATTCAAAGCTAGACCGCCAGAGTTTTATAAAAAATTGATTCGACGATTTTCTTAAATTTACCAAAAATGGCAGATTCTACCTTGTTTTTTACTTGAAATTTTTAATATTTTTTTTTAATTTAGATGATTCAATTTATGTTGTTTTAGAAGGAAGTCTTGCTGTTTATATATCTGTAATTTTGAATTTCTTTTTAAATAATCAGCTTTTTTTAGCCAACACAAGGAAAGAAATCGATGGTTAGAAGAATAGGCCCTTCAGATTGTTTTTTTAGTCCTTTGTCTTTACTTGATATTTTTATGGTTTTTTTAATTTTAAAAATTAAAAATTAAATTATTTTAAAGGGAAAACCTTCTCTGCTTAAAACAGTTTCTTTAAAAGCAACATTAAAAACTCGTTTAGCAAAATATTCTTTAGTTAATTTTTATAATGTTTTTATTGAAAATCCTGATCAATCAGCTTGGATTAGAACGTTTATAATTAAGTTTAAAAATATAATTTATTTTTTAAAATTAAAGAATTCAAATAATAGCAACAAGGTTGAGACATATTGTACTTACTACATTACATCAACATTTGGGTTTGAGTGAAGAACTTGTAAATAAGGTTATATCTCTTTTTTTAATAATTTAAAGTTGTTTTACCTGGGGACAAGGGATTGGTCAAATTTAGAGAATCGGGTTTCTTAAATTAGGATTAGTGTTTTTAGCAAATATGTATGTATTCGATTAATTTTGGTTCCTTTCAAAATAATTCTTTGAATTTTCAATTTACAAATATTTCTTATACTGACCCCCCCCCCCCCCCCCCAATAAATTAAATCTTTACTTTTTAAAGCATTCTACTTCTTCCACTAAAAAACCCCTTAAACAAAGGGGACTTTCTTTACGTAATTATGGTGGTGGATTGAAACCAAAACTTCAGCGAATGTCAACAGAATTTGAAAATTCAAATGAAGAAATCAAAATTTCAGTTGCTTTAACTTATTTTTGTGAAGCTTTAAATATTTCTGAATCTGAGGGGAATATTCTGATTAAGCCATATTTGAGGTTTTTGAAGTTGGAGGAGAATCAAACTCTTTATGAAGAGGGAAGTAATGATGGGGCTTCTATTGGCGTTGTTGTTTCTGGTTTATTAAAAATTACACAAGAATCTGCCTATTCGGATATGTCGACATTTGGATATGAAGATAAAGATTCTTGGTGTGCTTATGTAAATACACGGGAATTGGTTGGAGGATTACAGGTTCTCTTTTAATTGCTAATTGTTTATTAAAAATGTTGATCTGGGATAATATGTATTTTACTAAATCTCCTTGGATTTTGGAATTTCTTGGGACTAGTTATTGGCTTTGAACTGTAACAATTACTATCTATTGAGTTGACACTTTTAACCTTTGAATATTAAAAAGTTAAAATTCTTAATATATCCCTATAATACTTTATATTGTGGGTCACGCATACCCTATATGTATCACACTCACATAGAGGGTAAACTATTCGTTCATATTTTATTTAGAAAACATTTTAATAATGTAAAACTTCAGTTTCTTACCGATGAGCCTTCATTCTGTACACTTCGAGCAGCATGTCCAAGTATTGTTGCATTAATTGATAAAAAAGATGCTGATCTACTTATTGAGAAAAAACCTTCTCTTGTCTTCCCAATTGCTTATTCAGTACTGCAAAGACTCTCTTCTTTTGTTAGAGCTATTGATTTTGCTTTAGGTTGGGTTTTGCTTGATTCTGGCGAGGCACTTTATAGGTTTTTTAAAATTATTTTTATTTATATTTTTGAATTTTTAGAAAAAATGATTTTTCTGATTCTGTTTTTGTTGCGTTAAGTGGTCGTTTACGTTCAGTTTCAGAAAAAATTGTGATTGAAGAATTTGGGAGAGGAGATGTTTTAGGGATTGTTGAAGTACTTCAACAAAACCCAAGAACTACCACAGGTATTTAAATTTAATTTTTAGATTTATTTTTCAAGTCCTGGCTGTTCGTTATTCCCAACTTTCAAAAATTCCCGAAGGCCTGCTCAATTTTGTTAAAATGCAATTTCCTCAAGTTGGCTTCCGACTTGTTCGTCTTTTGGGGCGTTATTATTCTGGACGGGTTTCTTCTTCGTCTCCTTTAGCAATTCCTGATCCAATGACTCAACGGGTAATTTTTCTTTAAATTTATTTAAAAAGATTTCTTTTAGAATCTCCACACAATTGCTATTTTCCCAGCAACTTTTGACGTTCCTTTAGTAGCCTTTACTTGTGAATTATATCATGCACTGAGTGTTACAACAAAAATAATTCGTTTAAGTAGTAAATTTGTTGTTGAACGTTTGGGGGTTGAAGCTGTAATGCAAAGGTTTGTGTCTAAAAATTTTTTTGAGAAGAATTTTTCTTGAAGGAAAGCAGATTTTCGTCTTATGCATTGGCTAAATTCCCAAGAAGATACTTATCAATTAGTTATTTATGAATGTGATTATACAGCAACTAATTGGACTAGACGTTGTTTAAGTCAAGCAGATGCAATTATTGTTGTTGCTTGTGGTGATCAAAAACCTCCAGAAAAACATTTTGTTTATTTGTTTTTTAATTTAAAAAAATAATTTAAATTAAAATTAGATTGATGAACATTTAAAAATGAATCAGGATGGAATTAGATCTAGAAAAGAATTGGTTTTGTTATGGCGTGGAGCTGATGCTGTACCTAAAGGTTTTTTCCATTAATAAAGAACTTGAGTATTTTTTGTTCTTTAATATGTATATTTATAACATAAGAATGAGGCAAACGGGATAGGCTTGCAGCTTTGGTCTTTTTGGTGTTTCAACTTTCATTTTTAAAATGGTTTTGGCATACCCCCGAAAAGGCTTGACTTTAAGGAATTATTTTTTGACCATTTTTCAGCTCCGCTTAAAATTAAAAAAAAATCTTTTACTATTTTTTCATCCTACAATTTGGGGTTTGAATGAGGGATCGTCCTGGTTATCCTCTCTAATGCCTAGTATTTGTTTATTTTACAATTTTTAAGGCACTTATGAATGGCTAAAAGGAAGTTGGTTTTCTGCCCATCATCATATTCATGCACCAGACAGAATGTTTAGTTGGGAAAGTAAAGTAGAGGTTTAGATTAAAAATTAATAAATAAATTATTTTTATTTTTTAAAGAAAAATGAGAATGAAATTCTTAATTTTTATGAGCATCATGTATTCCCATTTACTATAGACGTTCACAGTGATTTTGCCCGTCTAGGACGTTTACTTTCTTCAAATGCTGTTGGATTGGTTTTGGGTGGAGGAGGGGCAAGGTTTTTTTAATTTTAGATTACCAAAATATTTTTTTGTTGTCTCTTAAACTACTTTGTGGTTTATTTATTTTCAATTAAAAAATTTTTTCCACTTGGGAATCGAACCTTCAATAATAGTTACTCAAAATTTAACTATTTTCCCACTACATTAAAGTGCAAATCTCAAAGCAGAATCTCATTATTTACCAGTATTTAATGAAAAGAATTTCTAGGCACACAAAAAAATCTATAAAAATTTTTTATTTTTAAGAGGTGCTGCACATGTTGGATTAATTAAAGCTTTACATGAAAACGGAATTCCTGTCGATATTGTTGGAGGAACTTCTATTGGGTCATTAATTAGTGGTATTTTGGCTACAAATCCAAATAATATGGAAAATTTGGAAGAGAAAGCTTCTAAATGGTTTTTGGTATTCTTCTTTTTTAATTAAAAATTATTTAAAATTAATTTTTTAAAGGGAATGTCTTCATTCTGGAATTTATTATTAGATATAACTTGGGCTTTTTCTGCTCGTTTAACTGGATATAATTTTAATAAACTTTTAAAAAATGTTTTTGAATTTAAAAGTATTGAAGATTTGTGGTTACCTTATTTTTGTGTTACTACAGATATTTCGTAAATATTTTTAAGTTTATTTTTTAATTTAATTTCCTTTTAGAAATTCTGAAATGAGAGTACATAGAAATGGTTAGTTTTCTTTAATTTTTTAAATAAAATCGGGATTCCATGTTACTTTTAAATAATTTTTTTTTCAAGAAAATTGAATCATGTATAGAAGAAAGAGCATATTTAATAATTATTTTTCTCCTTTATATTTCTTTGAGTTCCCCCAAAGGTCCTAAATTTTCTTTAAATTATTATTATAAGCGTGCTGTCTCCTTTCATTCTCTTCTATATATGTAATATTCTTGCTAAAGCTTCTTTTCTTCTTAAAAAAATAATTTTTAAAAATTTTTCTTTTTAATCACCATTTTAGGACAATTATGGCGTTATGTTCGAGCTTCAATGACTTTAGCTGTTTATTTGCCGCCAATTTGTGATGATGAAGATGGTTATTTTTTTAATTCAAATTAAAAATTAAATTTGTTTTTTAAAAAAGGCCATTATTTATTGGATGGTGGTTATGTAAATAATTTACCTGCTGATGTAATGCGTACAATGGGGGCTAGAACAGTAATTGCTATAGATGTTAGTTCTGCTGATGAAAAAGATTTTCATAATTATGGGGATTATTTGAATGGGTTTTATGCTCAATTTCATTCTTTGTTGAATTGGCAAAAAGATGCTATGAGGATTTTGACTGCACAAGAGATCCAGGTTTTTAAGTTTTTCCAGCTAAGGGATTTTAGAATATTTTAATTTGCCCCCCCCCATTACATCAAAATAATTCTGGGGTTTTGTGTAATTTACGAGTTCATTTAGAATGTATTTTTTGCGGGTTTAAATAATCAAATCTTTTAGGTTATGCCAATAATTATATTTTTATAAATTTGTTGATTTTAGGATCGTCTTTCTTTTGTGTCAAGTGTTCGTCAATTAGAATTAGTTAAAAAAGCTCCTTATTGTACTTATCTTAGACCACCAATTGATAGATTTAAAACACTTGATTTTCCAAAATTTAATATTATACAGGTTTTTTCTTTTTAAAATTTCTTTATTTAAAATTTAAAAAAAGAATGCTGGTTATCAATATGGTTGTGAAACATTACCAGAATTAATAACAAAAAATAATCATTTAAAAACATTAATTAATCATGGAAAGTTTTCTGTAATGAGATATTCACCAAATACTTTTAGAAAAGGATCTTTTACTGATTTGGCTGCACAAATATCAAGAATTCCTTCACAACATTGTAAATCCCTTGATGATTTTAGTAAATATTTTGAAGATGAAGACAATGATGATGAAGAATATTTTGAACACGAAGAAGATGGTTAGTTTATACATAGGCAAATATTTGGGGAACTTGAAATGAAGGAGATTAGGAGTCGGATAGGGGAGGGGGGTTAGGAGTCGGATACCGTTATAAAAATTGGGGTTCTGATTATTTTTTTGAAGGGTTTGTAAGAACATCTTAGTCTAACTGTTTTGTGACATGGAGAATTAAGTCTTCGTACAGAGGATTTTATGATAAAATCGGCTAGTTTTAGGGAAATTAAACACAAAATAAATAATCGCTTTAATTCTGACCACTCAATACTTCAGTTAATTTCCTTGTTTCTTTGCTACATTTTTAGTTTCCTGTCATTAAATATTTTTTTTTGAAATTCCAATCATATAAAACATTAAAAATTTATTTTTCACAGATTCTGATAGAGGATTAAGCAACGAATTTATTCTTCCAGATGAAGATGCTATTTTAATAAATGCTACAATTAATGCCAGAATTATAACAAACAATGAGGAAGATTTTCAATAAAATTTATTTAGACTAAAAAAATATCTCACCACCAAGAAGAGCTTTTTTTAATTTCCGGTGGATTCTCTCTACTATGTATTAATTTAAATAGATCTCTGTGCCCTTTATTATTATTAATATAACAAGTATAATATCTTAAAATTAATTTCCCATATCTCATTTTAATTTTTAATTAATATTCTACATGTATTAGACAAAAAGCAATAAAATTCAAATTATATTTACTAGTTTATTTCTGAAAGAAGAAATTTTAGGAAAAATTCAATCAATATTTTTCATTTTGTACTGTTTTTATAGACACACTTCTAAAGGTCGGGCTAAATTTTTCGACTTCACAATTATTCAGACACCAATTTAATAACCCTCTCAAGGGTTTCCACATTGGTGTAGTGGATATTCGAGGGTGAAAGTTTTATCAATCCCAATTAATTTTTTACTTGACGCCTATGTCCAAATATTTTGATAGGAAAAATAGATATTTAATAGAAAACTGCCAAAAAATTTACAAATTTAAAATTCAAAATTTAAAAAATTATTTTCTTATTCTTCATCAACTATTTGGAGTTGTCCATCATCAACTTGAGGAGAATTTCCAGCTTGTTGAGGTAAATTAACTTCATACCTCAAAATATTTGTTTTAGGACGTCCTTGAGGGATTTGATTTGTTGGCCAATTTCTTTGTGATGAAAATGTTAGTATTTGAGGATTTTGTTGTATATGTGGTTGTTGTTGTTGTTGCTGATTTGTGTAGGATTGCCAATTTTGAGAAAAACCGGAATTAGGTATATCACGTTGTTGAGGAATAGAAGAATAATATTTTTGTTGTTGGGAAGGTTGTTGGTTTCTATTGATTTGAGGGCCAGAAGGAGGATGGCCTCTTCTAAATTTTTTGATTAAATATAGTCAGAAGATACACTCTTGCGTTTAATTATATCTTATAATGAGGCCTTTAAAATAAGGGGTATCATTTATTGTTAGACTGCCCCCAAATAGCTAATTAAAATTTAAAACAATTAATCTTAAACTCCACCTTTCATTATGCAGGTTTGGTGGCCCTCCAGTAAATTTTTTATTTCGATTAGAATCATTAATATTTGGATGTTTGCTAGGCTTTACCGGCCCTTTTTGTTGTCTAATATGTTGAGGTAAATAATTAGTTTGTTGTTGTGTTTTATTATCCCAATTATTAGCCGTTGTTGTTCCTTTCTTTTCTCCATATTTTCTACTATTATAATCTCCTGCTCCTCCTCCATATGATGATGAAGAAGGATTATTTGAGGAAGATTCTGTCGAATATTTATTTATTCTCCCCCCTCCGTCACCAGAAAAATTTCTTTGATTTTGTTGTTGTTCTGTTTTTGGTTGTGAAAGGTTTTGTTGTTGTTGTTGAGGAGGTGGAGCTGGGTCTGTTTCTACTACTTTTGGTATCTAAAGAAAAAGATAAAATAATAAAATTTAATAAGTAGGTAGAAAATTCAATATATCGCTAGATTCAGGGCATCCAAAAAATATTAACCTATTTTTGTAATAAAAGTAAAAACCCTAAAAAAATTACATCTCTCATACATTTACGTTATAAAATTTTTCATTACATCATCAAAGCAATGGAAGATTAACTTAAAACAGAATTAAGGGACAACCAAGTTCAAGAAAGAAAGCTAACTTAATTAGGTGTCCACGGAAGATTGTAATTGATAAAGATATCTGGAACTGGAATACAAAAAGTGGATATAAAGGCAATCAGAAAAGACAAAAGAATGAGGTTATTATTCGATTTATTTTAAAGAGTCTAATATTTAACCTTACTCAAATCAATCTAAAGAATGATCAGATTTACCTTAAAATTTTTTAAACTAGGAAAAGGAGTTGCTGTTGTTTGTGGAAAAACTTCTTTATTTTTATTATTTTCTTTTACATTTTTTATATTTGATTGTTGTTTTAATTGTTGTGTTGGGGAATTTTTTCCTTCTTTTTTACTCTTCTTTAATTTAACATTTTCAATAATTTCTTCAATTGCAGGTCTTTTAATTCCTCCACTTTTTTGTTGTTGTTGTTTAAATTTTGATGGAGGGGCTCCACTACTTGAAAGTCTTGCTATTGGTTGTTGCTCTATTGCTTGTTGAAATGTTGTTGTTTGTGATATATTTATTGATGTTGAAATTGAAGACGAAGATGAGGAAGAAGGGGAAGATGAAGAATTATTTTTAGATTGTGATTGTTGTTGTATTCCTCCTCCTCCTCCCTCTCTTTGTGGTTTTATTTTTAAAACAATTTTTGCTTTTTTATTTAGTAAATCTTCTGTTGATGATTGATTTGATAATTTTTTAATTTCTTTTTCTTTTATTTTTGAATTTTTATTTTTTGTTTTTAATTCTGTTGCTGGCTTTATTGTTGTTACTGAAGGTTGTCGTTGTATTTTATTTTTGTTTTCTTCTTCTCTTGATTCTGTTAGAAATTCTTTCTAAAAATTAATGATATAAAAAAGTCCTGTTTATTCAAAATTTTAAATACTCGAGAAATTTTAAATGTTACAAAACCAAAAAACCGGAAAAGAGAACCTACTATAATATCATCCCCGGGCTTTGCTTAAAATACAAAAGGTATTTTATTTTTTTATGTATAAATTAGGTAGAAAAGATAGCGAATTTTCACAGGAAATAATGGACAGACTCGATCACCAACTTTCTGAAAATCCAACAAATGTATAGTCTGGAGCCAAAAACTACCCAAAAATATATTCTTTAAATTTTAAATTAAAGAAAAACCTTTATATTTTGTGTAGAAGAATCTTCAAAATAATATTCAGGAAAAGGGCTAAAACTTTTTGAAGAATTTATTTTAATTTCTTGTTTAATTTCTTTTAATTCTTCAATTTCTTTTAAAGAAGTCTTTGAAGTTTTTCTCAAATCTTTTGAAAAATCTCCACTAATTTTATGTAAATTATTTAATTCTGATTGACGTTGTTGTGGAGGTGAAGAAGCAACAGAAGCAGAATTTGAAGAGGAAGAAGAGTTTGTTGAAGTTAATTGAGAATTAATTAAACGTTGTTTTTGTTGTTGCGGTTTTTCGTATGATTGATTATTTGATAAAGACGACATTTGTTGCTTCTAAAAAATTTTTGACATACAAAAATTGTACATTTATTTTGTAAATTTCCTTAATTGTAAAATCAAAAATCTTTAGGAATTACGGAAAAATGGAATTGGTGAATTTAAGGAAGCTCTTTTAAATCTTTCGAGCCACCCATTCTTCTTTAATTTTAACGTTTTAAAAGTGGACCGTAGGGATAGCCCTCAAATAAAAAAATTTATTGTGATGTAATAAAAAACATCAAAATTCTCTCCTCCGCCGATAAATAAAAATAAACCGAAAATTCTGCCAAAGAAAAATCTTCATTAATTTTTCGCTGACTGGTTTCATCCATTTGAGACTCGCAAGAGCCAGAATGTTTTGCTTTAATTTTTGATTTTTCTCCTTGTTGATTGTCCTTTTCTGTTTCAGTTGATTCTCGATGTAAATTTCTTGGCGGGGGTGGAGGATCCATTTCTTCGTCAGAAGAAAATGATTCACAAGCAGCCATTTCATATTCTGTCATCATTCTTGAACGAACTTCCTCTTCGTTTGAAGCTTTAAAAAATTTTTTTATTAAAATATTATAAAAGGTATAATAGCCAAACTTAAATCATTTTTATCTAATTCTTATTTTGCCTTTGCGCTTTAATTTACCTATGGGGAATAAAATAAACTAATGTAAGTATTGTCAAAATTTGAAATGAGAAACGAAGAAAACAAATTTAAAATATTTTTAAAAAATAATTTTTGTGCTTACAAATATTATAATTAAGATGTCCAGACATAGAAACTTGTTGCTGAAGTACTGATTGTTGTCGTTGGTAAGGTGGAGCTTGGAAAGGAACCGGTTGATAAGAAAATGCCAATTTTTCATCAGAAGCCAAAGCAATTTCTCTTGTTCTTGGTTTTCTTTGTTTTCTTTGCCCAGAAACACCTAAAAAATATTCAAAAAATTAAAAAATTTCTTAAAAACCTCGTTTTTTTCCGGACGCTAGAAAATCTGAAGGAGAAGCTGGAGTACTTTCAGTTTCTAATGAAGAAAAAGAATGTTGTCTATCCCCAACATTTCCACCACCACGTCTTCCTCTACCACGACAACGGCCACCTGGAGATTGATAGGATGGACTATTAATAGCTCCGACAAAATTAGAAGAGTCGTCAAAATCAAAGACTTCTGATCCAGATTGAGGCAAAATAGATTGATTTTGTTGCTAAAAAAATAATGGAACCTGAAGCTTTAAATTTAGTAAAATGGACGTTTAGGGATGAATTTTTTGAAGAACCCACAAGTTTTTTTAATTTTGAAAGATCAATTAAATTCAAAGATTTAAATATTTTACCATCATTCTATAAGAACTAACACCAGCTAAAAGTTTTTGTTGTTGTTGTCTAAATGCCGACATTCGTTGTTGTTCTAAAGGCGAAAGTTGAAGTAAAGAATTTTGTTGCTGAATTCCACTAATTTGATTTATTCGACTCAATCTTTGGTCAAAATCTTTTGTTGATTGATTTACGGCCTGTGGTTGTTGCGACATTATTTGGGGACAATCGTTGTTAAAATGTGGAAGACAAGGAGTATTCTGCCCACTAATTTGTGACTGAGAATCTTGATCATCTGCACCAGCACCCATTTCAGCTATAGCATCCTAAAATTAAAAAAAAATTAATTTAGAAAATTTATAAATAAAAAAACCAAATCAGAAAAAGCATTTGCAGTCATCGCAACGTCTGTATTTTGTTTTTGTCTCGGAAGTCCAGTTGAGTGAGGGTCAGAAGAAACACCCCCAACATTTATTCTTCCAGCAATTTGGTTTCTTCTTATTTGTAATTGTCTATGATCTGATAAATATGCAGGCGGAGGAATTAATTCTTTGTGTATCTCTACATTTTTCATAAATCCTAACAAAGATTCATCATCTTCATCACTTTCAACAACAAAAGAATATTCACGTTTAGGTGGTTGTGCTGTTGAATTTTGTGCTGCACGCTGTTCCAAATAACGCCAAGCATATCCAACACAAGAAGCCATTATCCGTTATCCAACAAGGTCTAAAAAATATTAAAAGAGTCGAACGCAGAAATTGAGTCACAGAAATATTTAAAAATTAATAATTTGGCATTCTGTTTATATAAATTTGGCATTATGTTAATTTTTGTAAAAGTACGGTCTTCAAATAATTTTAAATTTAGACTTAGACATTTTTGAAAAAGCTCGAGAGTATTTAAGCTTCACTCTTCTTAATTGAAACACATTTTTTATTACAAAACTGCTAACTTTTTTCTTATTTTTGCTCGTCAATTCTCAGGTATCGCTTTATATTTTCTATTTATCCATTCTTAACTCGTTCTCATTTACAGTATGGAGCATAAGTCTCGCTCTTCTCCAAAACACATTTTGGCACGAATCGGCTTCGAGTTCTCTGGTAATTACAAATTGGGCAGTGGTCGCTACAGCAAAGTCTACAAAGGTTACTATAGGGACGGGGAACGCTTTCTCGCAATTAAAGTCATTGATCTAGAGCAAATATCAGCCGAGTTTAGGCACAAGTTTTTGCCACGCGAGTTGAGTGTTTGGAAGCAACTGGATCACAAGAACCACGTGTACCTTTACAAGGATTTTGAAAGGGCTGGTTATCAATTCTCTATTATGGAGTTAGCCACAGATGGGGATATGGTTATTTTTTAGGTTTCTGGAATATTTCATTCTTTTTAGCTTTCGTATGTCCAAAGCAAAGGGCCAGTTTCTGAAGTTTCAAGCCGTGGATGGATGCTCCAGCTTATTGATGCTCTTGTCTACATCCACCAAAAGGAAATTGCTCATCGAGATCTCAAACTGGAAAACATTCTTCTCTTTGAGGGAGGCATTCTGAAAATTGCTGACTATGGATTTTGCAAACAAAGTATCGATCTAGCTTCCACATTCTGTGGCTCAAAATCTTATTCAGCACCTGAAATTCTTCGTGGTGTCACTTATGACACGTTCAAGGCTGATATTTGGTTTGGGAAGTTTTTTGCGTTTTTCTAGTTTCTTATTTCATTTTAAGGTCTTTGGGTGTTATTGGCTACATAATGCTTACCAATACGATGCCATTCCGTGAGGATGTTGACAACATGGACATTGTTGATGCGCAACGCCATCGACGCTATCGATATTCGTCCAAATTGGGTCTTAGTTTTGAATGCAAATCTGCCATTGACAAAATGATGACTTTTGACCCTAAACATCGACCGGTAAGTTAATGAGCTTAATAAAATATTTAAAAGTAAGGCTTGGGGTGATTTGCTATTACAGTCAGATCTCGCTTATAAATTGTCCAATACTGGATATATTTTATTACGTTTTTTGAAATTTATTTGGCCTATGGGTGGTAAGGGCTGCCTAAGCAAACCCATAATTTAATGTACCCTTCATTATAAGTGTAACAGTTTCGGACTTAAAAGTGGAATCTAAAATTGAGTTTCGATTGTACTAGATTGAGCTAATCAAAGCTATTTCCTTGATTTTCAGAACATTTATCAATGTGCTTTGTTAGAGTGGTTCTCCCCGTCTTCAACTTCTAAAGGTAATACGAAGCGACGTCGCCCTTCTTTGTCAAACTATGCCTCTTATAATTCCAAAATTGGATAAGGAGAGATGTGTAAAATAAAAATATTAGGATTTCCCTTTTCTTTTTTCCTTAATGTGAATATTTTCTATTTATATTCTAACGAATCACCTCTAAACAAAAATGATCTCTTTATCTCTCACTATAACTATAATAATGCTAATTTTTAATATATTTACTTTTCCCGGTTATTTCACTTAATTTTATTTGTTCGAATGTTTTTTAATAGTGTACTATTTAATTGTTTGTATAAATATAGGTATATTTTGTTTTTTTTTGATATGAAAATTATGAAATGAGCCATATGTATCTGAGTTTTGTTAAATACTAAAATAAAAAATCGGGTTTTTGCGGACATGTAGGCCTATAGCTGGGTATTTCCCGGCATTGTCAGATTCCTCTGTTCTTGGAACAACATCTCTCGTCGTTGAAATATTTTAAAGTTTAGCTTCAAGTGTTTCAAGTTTTAATATTTATAGAATTATGCAGTATATAAAAAATATATGTATAGATTTATTCTCTAGAGTATTATTTTTATACATATTAGAAAAGTAACAAACAATTCTTCAGAAAAAAATAAAAGAAACGTGAGGAAATAATGAATGAAATAAAAGAGAAATTTAAAAAAAAAACGATTTATTTTAATTTAACATTTTTATTTTTTTACATTTATCTAACCAAGTCCATCTACAATGACTTTTAAGTGCCTCAGTTTCTGTTTGCATACAACAAGCACAATCATTGTGAACAGCTCCTTTACTGTTTAAAGTTTTAAATAATTCTTTCCATTTGGGAATTTCTTCTTCCAAAGGATTTAATTTTTGTTGAAGAAGTGCCCTATAAATTGGGGGAAATTATTATAAAATAAAAAGGAAAGTAAAGTAAAAAATGTATGAATCGAAATAATTTAAAATTCAAACCCCCCAAAGAACCCCCTACAATAAAATTGCTTTGATTTTTTGAGAGAATTTGTAGTTCTAAAGCTATATATATTTACATAAAAATCTCTTTTACGTCATGTGACAGAAGAATATTTTCTTACCAACAAAGATCCTCAAATGCATCTTTTACTGAAATTTGTTTAATTGAAGGGCATTTTGTTGGTTCAAGACATTCAATTAAATGAATATAATTCTCTACCTAAATTTAAAAAATTCCAAAAAATATTAAAAGAATTTTTAAACACTTATTTAACAATATTTAATAGGGATAAATTAACCGCTTGCCGATTTTAAAAATCGGAAGCAAAGAAAAAAGCTAAAGACAAAGCTAAAAAACGAAAATTTTTTGACTTGAAAAATACATGGTTATTTTTATTTCATTAATTATTTCCTCATGTTTCTTTTATTTTTCTAATGAGTTGTTACTTCTTTAATCCAAAAATTTTACTTAAAATCAGAAATTAAATATATAACGTATATGCTCTAATAATTATTGTTTCAAACTCTCGCTGGAAGGAGTAATTAATAGAGCGGGGGTAATTATTTGAGAGAGGGTAATTAATAAAGCATATACGATAATTAAACATTAGACCTTTGGGGCTGAAAAATTAATTCTTGGGGGAGTATCGCCTATGCAGTTCCTCCTCTAATGAAAAATTTTGCTTCTTTTTTCTTTAAAAAATCCAAAAAAAAAACAAACAAACATTATATAAAAATCTAGCAAAACTGCTAGGTTTAGCAACCAAAAAAGCAGAAACAATAATTGGAAGTTTTGTAATTATTTGTGAAGAATTTAAAATTAATTTATTTATTTTCCCAGTATCATCAATTACTTGGATTGGGATTTGAATATTTTTTGTTGTTAAATTATTATTTAATTCAATATTTAAAATTGAAGAAAGAGGCAAAACTTTAATTCGAATTAATGGGGTTAAATATATTTTTGAATTAAATAGAGAATCAAAAATATTTTCTAAAAAAAAATTAATTAATTAAAATAATTTTAAATTTTTTTGGAAGATTAAATAATCCCCTCGAAACTTTTTTGAAGGGTATTAATTACTCTCTACAAAAATACCTAAATTAATTTGTCATGTCAGGAGTTTGTCCAGAAAGGTAAAGAAGGAAAGATAAAATAATATTAACAGAAACAATACTGAGAGAACGTCGTACAAAAATCGAACGAGATATAGCAGATTTGCCCCGCCCCCCCCCCCCCCCACCCTACCCACACATTTTTTGCCCTCTCATTTTGTTGTTTCCCGTCTCCCAATAAAAAAAATTTTTTTAAGAAAAAGAGGGTCAAAATTAATTAATTAAATTGCCCACGCATTTGTTTATTTCCTCCACTTGCTTCAAAAAATAATTTTGAAAGTTCAGAATTTGTTGTACATTTAAATACCCAAGAATATTTAGAAAAAGTAAATTTAAAAATTTTGTAATAATTTCTCTGCCAAAAGTACTGTCCAAAGTATGCAGAGAAAATGCTGATCTTTCAATACATTGTTGTTGATTAATTGTTGGATTTGTTGACTTTAAATTTAAATTTTTTAAAATTAAAAAAGAATAGAAAGTAATGGGGAATGTAAATAATTTAGGTAAAGGGTTTGGCTAAGAAAAAAAATTTTTTGGAAGTTTTTAAATTTCAGATTTTGACTCTCGATAGTATTTCCTGTTTACCTAGTTTTTCTTCTCCCGATTGAAACAAAAAATATAGGTAATTTAAAAGATTTGAGATAACGGTCCCCAACTAAATTCAATATAACAGTCAAAATTAGTAAATTATTTTGATAGGAGAGATTATTTGAGTAATTGGGTTGTGATTAATAATAAGTTTAGAAAATATTAGATATCTCCTCTTCTAATTTCTCTTTTATTAAAGAAAAATTAGCAAAGTAAAATTTTAATTAGATTCCCTTCCCTTACCCCAACAATTCCCGCTTCTCCTCCTCCTCCAAATAAACGTCTTCTTGTTTCATCTACACGTCTCCCAAATTCTTCGTTTTCATTTTCTGACAATTCCGAGGCTAATATCCACTCCAAAAACAAAGAAATCCCTTTTTGAGTACATTGATTACAAATAGATAATAAATTAGTAGTCCATTGTTGGACAATTTGGCCGACCAATAAATTGTGTGTATATACAAATTTGGGGTATTCCATCTGTTTTTAAATAATTAAATTTTAAAAAAATTTTTAACTTTTTGAAAATATTGGGCATTATCTATGTATAACAAGTAATAGTCCAATTTGTTATAGATAAATTAGAAAATTAGGGCTAATGACGGTCAGTTAACCGAACCGAAAACCAGATATACCGGTTAATAATCAGTCGCCAACAACACTAATTCTCTATAAAGTTTATTTGTGTTTTTCTTTAAATTTCCCGTCAAAATTTTCTTTATTCAAAGAAAAACCCAAAAAAAATCTAAAGCTCTTTTACCAAAAATATAAATTTAATAAATTTCCTTACCCAACTATCTCTAATTTGTACAAGTCCCAAACCTCCCATTGCATCATTTCCAGCACCTAATGGAGAAGAAACAATCTAAAAAAATTAGAAAAATTTAGTTAAATTTATTTTTAACCGTTAGCCTGGGTAATGGATATTCTGTATTTGTTAATTCAGTCATTCGTTTCATTGTTCTTTGACTTTCTTCAATAGCCCATGTATAGTCTGCTGGCTAATTTAAAAAATAAAATTAGCAAGTAAAGTTAAAAGGAGAAAGAGAATTCCCCGAGAATATGAGGGAAATGGAAGGGGGATAAGAAGTATACCCATGAACTCTTTAAAGAGTTTTTAACTTGCATGGAGTGGACAAAAACTTTAAAAAAGTATATCTATCATCTCTAGAGGGTTTATATTTAAAAAACTTTAAAAACGTTGATTATTTACCTTTAAATGAGCACCAATAAATAATTCAATAAAAGTTTTGTTAAATTTTCCATTTTTAACATTTTCTGGAGGGGGAACTGATTGAAGATTTCGAAATAAAAGAAAAGTAAATTTAGATTGGGGTATTGGAGGGGTTTCTTTAAAACAAGTCTTTTGTTGTTTTAATATTCCTTTTGTTGCTGAGCCAATGCTTTCAACTATTGTATTGCTTCTGAAAGAAAATGTTTAAAAAATTGTTTTTTAAATATTTTGGTAATTTTAATTAAAATACCTACCTAACAAAAACATCTTGTGGATGAAATAAGCATAAATGAAAAACAATTCGAATATTTTCTGAATCTTCAATTGAAGGAAATAAATAAGAAGAAATATTATTTTTATCAGAAAATAATTTATTTCCCAACATCCAAGCTCTTTCTCTTTCCCAAGGTGAGGGAATTTGGACTAAAAGTTTTGGGGAAGAAAGGGGAATTTTTAAATTAAAAAAATAAAATCGAAGAATTGTTTTGGATTCTAAATATTCTTTCAAATTAAAAATTAATTTTTGATTGTCTAGTTGTCTAATTATTGAATTAATACAGACAAAACGAGATTTTTGACAATTCCAAATACGCACCTAAATTTAAATTAATTTTTAGAGGAAAATTTGGGGAATTTGGGGGGGGGGGGGGGGGTGTTTTTGGAAGAATGTTAGAATTGATTGTTATTCTTTAAATTATAGTGAATTAAGTCTTCTTTAACAAATTTTATAAAACTATTTTATATTTTCGCATTAATTTGATACGTTAATTAAAGTATTTTTGGTGAAAATCTGACGGTAAATTGCCCCTTCAAGTTATAATAGGAAATGGAAATATTCTTTAAAGAAAACAAAAATTACTATCAGAATTTTAATTTAAAAACACTAACTAACTTCATTTTCATTAATTATCCCCATTTCTTTTCCATAATTTAAAAATAAAATATTGCTTTTTTGTTGTAATTCAGCTAATAAATTTAATTGGAAATTTACTAAATTCTCATTATTGTTATTTGGCAAAGAAATATTTAAAAAATATTCAAAAGGTTGAAGAAAAATGTCATTTTGATTTAAATAATTATTTTGTAGTGGGTTACTGTGAAAAAAAAATAAATTTAAAAAATGGAAATTAGAATTATTTATTTTTTCAGAATTACTTTTAATTTTTCAAATCCAAAATTAATTTTCTATTTTATCAAAATTATTCTTAGAATTTTTTCCTGTTTCTTAAATGTTTGTGACCGAAGATAAAAAGGAGGAACTAAAAAGTAAGATCGAAGGATTAGTTATTCCTTCGAATTTTAATCAAAATTCTTTTTCGGTTTTTAGTTTTGTGTGTTATTCTCGATTATTTTTTTTTATAAAATTAAAAAAAAAAGATTTAAACAAAAAATTCTTTTCCTTTTTTACCTTTCCCCTCCTTCACATTCATTTATTTCATTAATTTCTTCAAGTGGTGGTTCTGGACATATAGGTATATGTTTTAATTGAGGTTTTTCGATTATTTCTTCCATAAAAGGGGATGTAGTGTCAATTAAAGGAATTGTTGTTTGTTGTTGTAAATCTTCTGTTTCTGTTATTGTTGTAGAAAATGTTGAAGAATCTAATTAATTTTTGGGAAAAATGGAAAAAATTCAAA
Organism: Meloidogyne incognita; assembly: GCA_036172945.1. Lineage (NCBI taxonomy): Eukaryota > Metazoa > Nematoda > Chromadorea > Rhabditida > Meloidogynidae > Meloidogyne > Meloidogyne incognita. The sequence continues at coordinate 5,456,081 of JARQAC010000002.1, forward strand.
GATTTAATCCCCTCCAAATATATATCCATTAATAACAAAAATATTTACTAGATAAATATGTAAAATTTACAGGTCCACAATTATTTTAAAATCTCTACAACAAAAACTCTACCCTTCTACAAGAATGCTAATCCTTAGATAAAAAGAAGAAAATCAACAATTCAGAAAGATTTCCCTCGACGTATCATAAATTTCAGATAATTCTAGTACAAACTAAAGATCGGTCATCTACTGGAGATCTAGTATAAACCCAAATCAGGGTGGCCCTTTTGCAATTTTTGACCGATTTCACCCCCTTTTTGAGAGCCCATGCCTCTTGTAGTGATTTGGAAGGGGCCGCCCTGATATGTATATAGGTATCTCAAAAACATTTCCAGTTAAACGATCACTTTCCTTCTCTAAAAAATTACCTGTTAATTCACTACTTTCTTCTTCCTCTGTTGTAGTTTTTGTTGTTTCTTTTATTTGACTTGTTGTTGTCGGATATATTTTATTTAAATTTCCCTCTTGTTTTTCTTTTAAAAATTTATTTTCAGAATTATTATTATTTTTTAACCAAATAAATAAACAAGCAATACAAATAAATATAAAAGCAGCCAAAACAATTAACAAAACAGGTAAACGATTAGAACGTTTACGCATTTTGCCTTTAATTAAATAATAACTTTGCCCAATTTTTGTAGAAATTCTGAAAAGAAAAAAAAATTAAAATTCTTTATTTAACATTTTTAAATTTGGGTTTAATTAGAAATAATTTTGATTTAAAATACCCAAGTATTAGATGGTATTTAAAATAACTACAGATTTTTAATTTGATTTGAGAGAGCTGTCTACCTTTATTTAATTATCCCTTAAAAGATATCACTTTAAGAGAATGAGAAATATAAGTTATAATTCCTCATTCTCGGATATTTAAAAGTAAGGTGTGATTTCTCCTGTCTGTTCTTTATTTGACTCTATAATAATGGAATACATTTGAAATTTATTGAAATCTATGGGAGTTTTTATTGTCTAATGATAGGGAACTTTCAAAATATACTACAAATTAGACATAAATTTATTTTTTGATCAAAAACTAATAATTTTGGATAAAAATATAAAAATAAGCAAAGAAAATAAAAAAGTTTGGATTTAAAAATCCTTCCTGAAATCGATCTAGCAAGTAATAAAGTGACGCGCCACAGGGTTTAAGAAAAGGGGCCATCTATCTAAAAATATATTTTTGTTTTTAGAGGAATGAGTTGACGATTTTAAGGCGGAAATTGGACAAAGAAAAGAAAGTTTTTTTGTTGATGAGTGGAAAGAGTATGGAAAGGTGATATATTAGATAGATTACTTGGATTGTGTGTTGCAAAGAGAAAAAGGAGGGAAACACACAAAAAGAATTATGAGTGATCACCTCTCTTTCTTGGTGGGCTCTGTAAATCTTCTTCTCACTTTTAAAAACATAAATCTCTCTCTTAAAAAAAGAAATCCTGGGAAGAAAAAAATATTAAGTTAAACCCAACCCCAAGTTTGACTGGATAACATAAACATTCTCCTTTAAGTCACACCCCTTCTCTCATTATTAGATCATTCATTGCCTTCCTGTACGTCTATCTCTTTTAGAAATTTATTAATAACATTTACTAAAATACAAAAGTAAAAATTCCGAAGGTTATGGAAGTCTAAAATTTTAGAACCTTTAAACCTACAAACTTATACCCGAAACTAAAATAATCGAATGTTGCTCAGAGTTTTTAATGATTTTGAATTACAGGTAATTTTTTTATTTTCTCATAGAAAATTGTTTTTAAAAAATAAGTGCCCGAAGATATTTTTTCTGGCCCTCATCATAACTTGCTCACTCAGATTATTTCCTAAAACCTCCAACAGAGAAATATCTCTTTTCTAAATTAAATCCTTACTTTTCAGATTTCTTTCCAAAATATATTTGTACTTCTGTTCACCCCTAAAAATAATAAAAAAAAACCCTCTTCTTTTCTCTCTCCATTAATTTTTATATCCCTCCCCCCCCCCTCCCATTAGTCTTTTTCAATCCTTCTTCTCCCCCATATTTTCTTCTTTCTATTCAACTCTCGAGGAGGGCGTCAGAAAACTGATAGATATGTAACCCTTTAGGAGGTTCAGAGGGCAGTAAACTGGCCATTGGCCATAAATCCAGAAAAAGAGCAACAGAAGGTTGTTTCCTTTCCCCCCACATGTTGGCCATGATGGCTTGGATTTAAAGCCAAAAATACCCCAAAAAGTAAAAAAAGCACGCCGAAAATTTTTAGATTCTTCTTCTTCTTTACTTTTTTTTCTTACCGACTTTATTTTTAAAAAATAAAAAAAAGTTTAAAAAAGAATTGATAAAAAAGTTGTTGAAAAGGGAAGGAAGGGAGGGGAATTTGTTGGATAAAATTTAAAAAATAAATAGAAATATTTATAACTTAATTTAATTTAATTCTTAAATTTCAACAAAAATTTGAAAGAAAAAGATGGATTAGGTTAATTTTTAAATGATTTCTTTATTTAATAATTGAAAAGGAAGGAAGATTTTAAAAAATAAAATTTAGGGATTTTTGTGTCTAAAAATTTTAAAGTTTTCAATGGTTATCTCGAAATTTTTTGTTTAACCGAATTTTGTATATCCAAATTAATCTACTTTATCTAATAATATCTTAGTAACTTTAATTTTTGTAAACGCTGAAATATGTCAGATATTTATTAAAAGCTTTCGAATGATGTAAAGAAGGATATATTTTGGTGACACAAAATTTATTTCTCACCCCTTAAAGTACAGTTGTTGTTTCAAAATAGGAGAACAAAGGATTTTTCAATCCCAGAACCGAAAAGTTTAAGAAGTGTGAGATTCTGGATATTTGAAAGGTTAAACACGCTTCTACATAAATTAAATTAAATATTTTATAAAAAAATATTTCCTAATTTTCTTAAAATAATATTCCAAATTAAATTTAAATATATTTTGTTTAAAAAAAAAAGCAAAAAATACCAAAAAAAAAATAAATTATTTAAAATTGTCTTTAAATTTTCTCTTCTTTCTAAATAGTAATTTCCAGTCATTTTTCTTCAAAAATTGTTTATTTTTGTTTATAATTGGAAGGGTAAAAAACTACAAATTCCCCTTCTTTTTTACTTCCTTTCCTTTTCTCTCAATATTTCTCAAAAATTCCCCAAGGTACTTTTCGGCACCATCTGAGCTTTAAAACAAAAAAAAGTTTTTTTGTTTGTTAAAAATATAAATACATACATATATTCTTTTTATTTTTCTAAAAAATATTTATTTTTATGTTTTTAACATTTTTTAATCTTTTAATTTTGGTAAGTTTATTTATTTATTTATTTAAAAATAAATTTAAAAAAATAAAAAAAGATTTATTTGTCATCAACAAAATGTTCTTCTTCTTCTTCTCATTTTTCTAATATTGTAATTGAAAAGGTTAAAATTATTGTTGATTCTGTTAAAGTTTTTATTGAGGTAAATAATTTATTTATTTAAAAAAAGAAGAAATGAGTTTTGGATTTTTAAAAATCTCCAAGGGTTTTGCTCTAAATAAGTGCCAAGAAATTTGTATCTATTCAGTACTGTATTTCGAAAAATACCGTGTGTAATACGGTGCCAACCCGGTTTCTACTCTAAATCTTCACAAAAATTTTTTAAACAAAAAAAATTTCAAAAAATATTATCTATCTACATATTTTTCTCTTTTTATTTATTTAAAAAAAATATTTTAAATTAATTATTTTTAAAAAAGGATGAAAGTTTAAAGAATTATTCAAATAATAAACCAATATGTGTTTTAGTTTTACATAGAGGAGACTGTAAAGGACTAAAAATTAAACAAAATGATAAAATAAGTTGGCAGGTAATTAATTAAATTAAAAATATTAAAAGAATAAAATACCGTCCGGACAAAACACTGTCTACTACATACATAGTCTAAGCATTCCCTCATAACCGCTTAACATATTTAATTATCCTAACCTCTAAATATTCTACACAAAAAAAATATTTTTTTAAAAGGAACAAATTTGTTTTTTGTGGAAATGTATTAGAACAACAGATAAATTAATTATGAAAATATTTGATTGTTGGGCAGGGAGTGATACAAGTCCAATAAAATTAATTGACAATAATGGATATACTAGAGAACAATCTTTGGTTAATTTTAAATAAATAAAATTTATAGAAATTATTAAGAAGAAAAAACTCCAAATATTCCTATTTAATCTCCACTTTTTTGTATCTTCTTTTATGGAAAAGAAAAAGAATTTAATTTCAAATAGAACAAAAAAAATTTTAAATAATTTTTAATACATATCTACTTAAAAAACTCTAAATATTTTTAATTCAAAAATTATTTTAATTAAAAACCCCAGATATCTACCCCAATATACAAACATTTCAATCATTCAGCATATTCTTTGGGAAGACTAACAGTTAGATTACAAGATTTGGATTATATTAGATTGTCTTGTTCTATTAAATTTTGCTCTGTTTGTAATTTGGATTGTAGAAGAAATAATGTAAATAATTAAATAAATAAATATAGTTGAACCTCGGATATATTCAAAATTAAATAAACTCAATTCTTTTAAAATCTGTTTGACTATTAGTGAGGGGAGAGATGCCTAAGCGGTACCCTCTATTTAAAAGGTATACCCCCATTATAATATTTTCAAGGGTGTTTATCAAGGGTAGTGTTAGTCTCGTGAAATTCGTGTCTCATATTTTGTAGGACTAGCGCCATCCCTCGTGTTTATCTTAATTTAAGGTCTCTAACTATATTTCTTTTTATTAAAAAATTAATTTTTTAGACACCAAAATTAACTCAAAATATGTCATTAGAAAAAGTAGAAGATTGGTGGACAGAACAGATAAAAGAAGAAAAAAAGAATTTTGAAGAAATTTGTGAGAATAATACTAATGAAAATAATGGTGGGGGAGGAGGAGGATTAAATAAAATTTTAAATTTTTTAATTTTATTTAATATATTTTTTATTTTTTATTTTAAATTTTACATAAAAATAAATTAATTGTTTTTTAAAAATATTTTTTCAGTTTTTTTCTTTTTAATTTACAAGTTAAAATCTTTTTCGATTGTAATTAATTAATCTATTCAATTAATTACCCCTCTTAATATACCAAGCCCCCCCACATTTACAGGCAAAATTCACTATCGAAAATACAAGAGCTGCACTATGTATTTAACCGGCCACGTTCAAATGACCCTAACACGAATTGGAAAAAGGTTTTTTTCCTTCCAAAGGCTGTTCTGATTTGGAAGATTGAAGACTAAAAATGATAATAACCAAAATTGCCTTTTTTTCTACACAAATTTCATTTTTTAATAAACGTGACATTTTATTTTTAAATAGTTAATGTTTAATTAAATTATCCTAAAATATTTTAATTCAAATTAAAAATTCTTTATAAAAATGATAAACAAAATTTTGGATTGTATTTTTATTGGGGATATATTCTCTAATGATGAAATAAATATTGAGAAATTTAAGGTTTTTCTTTTAAAAAAATCTCTTAAATTTCTAATAATATTTAAATAGATCCAAACAGTTTTAACTCTTTCATCTCAACCTTTGGCTTTAGAAAAAAGAATAATTGGTGTTAATTACCAATTTATTTATATGTTAGATGTTGAAAATCAAAATATTTTTTCTTCAAATATTTTACAAAAAACATTTAATTTATTACAAAAATGTTTGGAAAATAATCAGTCAATACTTGTACATTGGTTTATTTTTTTTAATTTTATTTTTATTTTTTAAAGTGAAAGTGGAATAAGTAGATCAGTCACGATTATTATTGCTTTTTTGATGAAACAAAATAATTGGAGTTATCTAAATTCTTTTAATTTTTTGAAGGAAAAACATTCAATTGCTAAGTATTTTTTTAGTCTTTAATTGAAATTTTTTGTGGGGGAATTTTTATTGTAAATTCTGACATTGTTTTTAAACAAGGAACAGAAAGACTGCAAAATCCATACAATTTTTAAATTGTAATTTTTACAAAATCTGTCGATTGTTTTTTAGTGTTTGGCAATGGTTTGTTATAAAATGCCGAATTGATATTTTTTGTTAATTTTGATATTAAAAAATCTATTTGCCGCGAACACTAATTGTTTTTAAGCTCTTTTCATTTTCAAAAAAAATTCTTTTTTTAATTTAAAGGCCAAACAATTCATTTATTAAACAACTCGAATTATTTGAAAAAATTGGATTTATTACAGACCCAATTAATTTAAAAAAATCAGAAATATTTAGAGATTTTGTTGCTTCTAATGGATATTTATTTGAATTAAATGGTTTTTTTGAAAAAAAAATAATTTTTAATTTTAATTTTAAATTTAGATAATACATCAAAATATAATTTAGAAGAATCTTATTTATCGTCTTCAAAAAAATTTTCTTGTAAAAAATGTCGAAAAATTCTCTTTTTTGATTTTAATGTTTTAAAACATTTTTCTGATAATAAAAATATTTTTTGTGAATTTGGTTATTTAATAACTCCAATGGTTTGGATGGAGTTGGATGAATTGAAGGGAAAGGTTTTTTTGAATTATTAAATGTTTGGGAATTTTTGAAATTAAAAAAAAAGAATATTTCCAACAGTGTTATGTATAAAACAGAAATTTTTTAATTGAGGGGATCACTTAAAAAAGTTTGCGTTATAAAATTTTGAATTTTTATAGACATGTTCAAAATTAGATTTTTCAGAATCGTAGTCGAGTATTTATTCAATTTTTTATTGAGGGGAAGTTTAGGGATCAGAGTTCATTTAGATAGGGGTTTCGAAAATTTGTCAGATTGGATTTCGTATATCCTGGCCCGTTCGTAGTCGGAATAGAGGAAAACGAGGAGACAATTATTTATCGCGACATGTTTCCTAGTTTTGAATTTTGAAAAAAACTTATTAACTTTTAACAAGAAAATAGGAATTTAGAGGTTTTTAATTTTATTTTTTAAAGATAAACTGCCCAGGATGTAACATAAAACTTGGTTTCTAATAATTTTATTTTCAATTAATATTTCCTAAAAAATTTCTTTAAAGGAACTTTTAATTGGGATGGCCATCATTGTATTCAATTAATGGAAAGTAAAAAATGTGGAAAATTTAGTAAATTAATTTTTTTTATTTTAAAAATTATTTTTTTTCAATTTTTTATTTCAACCGTGGATACACATACAAAATTCAAAAATTGATGTTTTTAATATTAAATAATTATTTAATTTGAAGACAACTTTTCTTGAATACTCGAAAGTCTTGCAATTAATCCAGCCATTTGAAGTTTTGTTGATAAACCTTGAGCCACTATTGAATGACATTTTCCAATTTCCTTTAAAAAGTTTTGTTTTATTTAAAATTTTTTTAGTAATTCTTTTAAATTTTGATTTTTTTTCACCTTAACCGAACCGAAATAGCCGAAGAATTCGGTTAAACCGACGCCCCTATTGATTAGGCTTTTTAGGATTGAAACAGAAAATTCCAAAAAAAAGACTAAAATAATAAAAAATCAAAAGAATTACAGTCATTTGTTTAATAAATTAAAATATTCAATTAAAAATTTTAAAATTTACCATAATAAATTCAATACGTAATGCTTCTGGAATGTCAGCAATTTTCTTTAAAAAATTTTTTAAATCAGAAAAATCGGAATTATGAGGGTATTTATAATAATGTTACTAAAAAAAGGAAAATTTCCCTATAAAACTCCACTCTCATAACCGACTAATAGATTCTCTTTCACTATTTACTAAAGAGAATCCCAACTAGAGATTGGACTGGGAGAGTCGTATGAGAATCGAAGTCTCGTCTCGGTCAGGTCTCTAACCCCACCTTCACACAATAAAATTTAAAGAAGAAACAAACCACATTTCTAAACAAAATTCCAACCAAATCCTCAATAGAATATCCAGAATTGTAAATATCTTCAATAATGTCAAAAGCTTCTTTTGTTTCTCCATCAACACAATGTTGAAATATTTCTTTGATACTACTTGGATTTGGCTCGTCACAAACTTTATAAACAAATTCTTTTGTAATTTTTCCATAACTTGTTGCTGTACATTGTAAATTATTTAAAGCCTAAATTTTTTTAGAAATATTTATAAAAACAGAAAATTTAATGGGAAAGTTTAAAAACTGTTGGGTTAGAAAAGTGTAAATTTAAAGCAAGTTTCAAACAAAAGGTATATAGATAAATATGTGGATATAACCTAAAATTGTTTCCAAACTGGATAAGAGCCTAGGAAAGATTTTAACCAGCACCATGAATCTAAAATTCCCCGAATTTACGGTCGGGATACACAAGACCAGAATTAATAAACAAATCAAAAATATAATTTAAATTCTCAACCAATTACTTCTACATATTAAAAATATATTTAAAAAATAACCTGTCTCATATCTCCTTGTGATGTATGAATAATTGCCTGAATACCTTGTTCCACAAATTTAACATTTTCTTGTTTACAAATATAATGAATTCTTTCCAAAAGTTGTTCATCACTTAATTTTGTAAATCTTACAATTGCACAACGAGATTGTAGAGGTTCTGAAAATTGTTTTAAAAAAATTTCTATTTAAATAAAATTTTTGTTTAGAAAGAACTGAAATAAAAGAAGAAATTAAATTATGATTTAATAACTTCAACGTTAAATTTTTAATTAAATATTTCTGTAATTTTCTTTTAATGAGGAAAATTGTTGTGTTTCTTGTTAAAGAACTTTATTTTTCTATTTTCTATGCTCCGAAAATTTTTAAGAAAGTTTTTAGTTCAACAACAATCAAAAATTAATTCCCGGATAGAAAAATAAAATTAAATACCAATTATTTTGTCTGATTGATTACAGGCAAATGCAAATCTTGTAGTTGAACTGAAAATCTTTAAAAAAAAGTTTACAAAAAAATAAATTAAAAACCTCCATAATTCTACGCAATGCTTGTTGTGCTCCTTCAGTCATACTATCAGCTTCATCCAAAATAACAATTTTTTGAATATTATCAGGCAAAGTAACTTTTGTTGAAGCAAAACGTTTTATTCGTTCTCTAACTACATCAATACCTCTAAAAAAAAGAAAAAAAACTTTAAATATTAAAAAATTGGTGTAAATAATTTAGTGTGGGTATCGAAAAATAAATGGGAAGAAATTTTAAAAATTTCGTTCATTTAAATTTGGATAAAGATTTTAAAAACAATAGCATTGATTCCAGTCAATTTTCAATAATTTCACAATCTTATTCGGGTAAATTAACAAAAAAGGACAAGTAAACAACCGAAAATTTTGACTTAAGATTTATTTAAAAAAATAAAACACCAAAAATAATCAGAGTCAAAAAATAAATTGAAACTCTTAAAATATGAAAAAAGAAAGATTACGCTACCATTAATTTGGCAGCAATAAGAAAAACTCAAAAAATTCTTTAAAAATTTTTTTTACCTTTCATCACTAGCATTTAATTCAAGACAAGCATCCTTTACTTTATCACCAAGCATATCTCTAGCTAACGCCCAAATACTTGTAGTTTTCCCACAACCTGGAGGTCCCTATAAATTAAAAATCTACTAATTTAAATTAAAAACAGACCGAAATAATTAAATTAGGTATATTCCCAGTTTTTGAAAATTCTTTTAAACGTCTAATAATTTCAGGATTACCAACAACATCATCAAGAGTTTTTGGACGATATTTTTCTATCCTATTAATTTAAAAATAAATATATAAAATATAGAAACATACCAGGGAATATTCATTCATAAAATATAAAATAGAATTTAAATTCAAACTTTGATAATCTTAAATATTTCATCTTTATCAAATTTCAGGGCCCAAAAAAATCAAAAAAATTTCAAAAATTTTTTTCAAATTTCAGGTCCCTCTGAAATTTAAAAAGCGTAAAAAATGAAAGCGAAAATGCATAAATGACAGAACACAAATAAGGAAGCAACGAACTAATTAAAAAGCGGTGTATCGGTAAAAAAGATTCTTAAAAGATCGATGCGGGTAAAATGGGTCAAAATGTCGACATTAAAATAAATTGACTAAACATCGACGCTGCAAGCATGAGTCAAAATGCCGAATATCAAAACGTCGACACGGCTAAAAGTGGCTAAAACGTCGATTGAACTGTATGCCGGCACTGATGGTTTTGTTCTAATTTTGCTTATGTTCCGATTTTTATTTTGTTTGTACCTTTGTTGTACGAAGACTGAAAAGTCGAGTGGGACCGCCGCTTCGCAACGGTCTCCCGAAATTATTTAAAAAAAAAATAAAAAAACTGATTTTTCGGCACTTTATCGATCATAACTTTTTTAGCAGCAGGTAAAGAATTTTGATATTTTGTAGCCTATTTAAAGCCCTATCCAATGGTACCAAGATAAAAAAAAGTGACCATCCCTTCAAAAGTTATAGGGTCCAGGACTCAGTTGAGTCGGGACTCAGTTGTGGTGAACCTAAGAGTAAGAGAAAATTATACAGAAAGCCCAAATTTAAATTTTTGGCGGGTATAAATTTGTTTAGTTTTTTAAGAAGGTTTTGGATAGATAAGAAAAATTGGATAAAATTTTTCATACATTTTAGGAATTTTCCACAATGATTTTTATATTATTGATTTTCCAATTTTATTTTTCTTAATTTGTTCGTAACAAGTTCTAATTAGTTTTTAATGAAGAAGCTTTTGTCACTGCAAAAATTAACTTTCTTAAGTTATTTCTTATCCCTTATTTTTTTATTAATCAAAAAAATTCTGCCTCATTATATATTTAATTTAAAAAAGTTTATCTAAAATTCTTTGCAACTTCAGCAATTGTTACATAGTATAATGCTTAATATTTTTGTTGAAATATGAGTTGTTGTATTTATTAATATTTTGTTTATTAATTATCTTTAATCATCCTTCTAGTTTTTAAATATTTAGATGTTTTATCTTTTAAAACTTTATTTATTTCTTTTTTTAATTTTTCTACAACAGTGCTCGGCCAATGTGATTGAATGTGAAGGTTTTGTGAAATCTGCTGTTCAAATTAATTTATCTGATATAAAGGTTTATTTTTTTAAATTCTTTTTCAATAAAATTTTAAGGTAAAGCTATTTACTTCTCAAGGAAATTTAAAATATGAGGCAGAATGTAATCCGCAAAATGGATATTTTCTAAGGGGTCACTTTAGTACGTGGGTGCAGGCTTTAAATTACAAATGTTATATCATTTGAAAGAGCTAGTCGAGCTGAGTCGAATGCCACCAAAATTAGCTCTAGGAAAAATTTTTGAACCGAGATACAGGCGATTGAAAATCGAAAAACCATAGGGGGGACCAAGCACTTTTTTGGGATGAAAAATTCGAAAATGCAAATTATACCTCATTCGAAAGAGCTCGTCGAGCTGAGTCGAATAAAACCAAAATCAACGAAATCCGACTTGAATGAACCGAGATATAGACTCCTAAAAATCGAAGGTCCAAAAGGGCGATTTTTGGAATAAAAAATTTTTTATACAAATAATAACTCATTCGAAAGAGCTCGACGAGCTGAGTCGAATGACACCAAAATCACCGTGATTGGACAAGATTAGACAAAGTTATGACACAAAAAATAAACAAAAAACCTAAACCTATGGAGCGTCGGCGAGGCGCTTGTGCAAAACCCCGCGCTTCGCGCGGGGTTTTGCGGCACGCGCCTCGCGGGGAGTCTACGGGCGATGGGTCTGGGTTCGTAACATAAACCTATTCCTATCTCCCTTGCTCTGGACGTATTTGGGGCCTCCGTAGCAGCAAAAATCTCCACAGATGCCATAGGTAAGGAGCTAAAATAAAAGATCATAACTTTGTCTAATCAAGTCGAATTTCGTTGATTTTGGTGTCATTCGACTCAGCTCGAGGAGCTCTTTCGAATGAGGTATCATTTGCATTTTCGAATTTTTCATCCCAAAAAAGTGCTTGGTCCCCCCTATGGTTTTTCGATTTTCAATCGCCTGTATCTCGGTTCAAAAATTTTTCCTAGAGCTAATTTTGATGGCATTCGACTCAGCTCGACTAGCTCTTTCAAATGATATAACATTTGTAATTTAAAGCCTGCACCCACGTACTAAAGTACAGCCTTTTCTAATTCCAATTTACAATAAAGGAAAATATTTGGTCGAAATTGATGCAGCTGATGGATATGTTTTTGGTATTATTTTTATTTATTTTTTTTCAAAATTCAATTTTATAGAGCCAGAACTTTATGAAATTGAAATTGGCAACAATGGTGGATGTTCTGAGGAATTAAATTTTAATTTGGCTGGACTTAAAATTTCTGGCAAAATTTTGGATGGAGAAGATTCTTCTCTGGTTTTGGGTCTTTTTAAACAAGAAGATGGAGAATTAGTTGAGAAGACGATTATTGATAAAAAAGGGAAATACAATTTCGTTGCATGGCCAGGTATCCTATATTTTTTTGAATATGAAGGTAAAAATTATGTTTGTATGAACGCTTTTTTTAAATAAGTGCTTTTTCGACATTTCACGAGACATTCCTCAAGTGTATCGAAAAAGGACTTCCTAATTTTTTCTAGGGAGATGAAATATGAAAAAAATGCGTCATATAAACTTAACTTTTACCGCATTTGAATGTGTATCGGCAAATATTCCCAAGTTTTTGCCAATGTTGAGTGCTAGGGCGTAGCACTTTGTCTTTCCGAACGTAATTTTTTAAATATATTTTTTCAGCGCCGCAAGCGAAAATTTTTTGATTTTGGAAGGCCAGCCAAATTTCGCTCATTTTCAGCGGCGCAGGCGAAAAAGAGGTTGTAGGCGAAAAAATTCACTTTTTCGTTTAATTCCCTCCCGATTTTTTTTCCTTTTCCCAAATTCGGGTGGGGGCTTTAGCTCTAGAAGTCCCCTGGCTATGCCGTTGGTTGAGTGCTGTTTTACTAAAATTCCTTATTTTAAGGAAAATATGTTATTTCACCCTTTAGCGGTTCTACAAAATGTTTAAATCAAGATAAAATGGAAATTGAGGTTGGAACAACGCCATTGACAATAAAGCCGGATTTGCAAATTGAGGGTTATAGTTTGGAAGTTAATGTTGTGGACGAAAAAGGAGATCCATTTTTATCAACAAATGTTGTTTTACAATCAGACAAACAAATTAAGGTTTCTTTTTTTGTTTTTATAAAAATTAAAATCTTTTTTAATTTTTAGTTTGAGAATCTTCCTTTGAGTGCTGAACAGCCGATAACCTTCAATGAAGGCCAGAATTGGTTCTATAAATTTAATACCAATTCTTCTGGCTCTACTTTAATCAATTGTTTGCCTCCAGGGAAGTATGTTGTAAATGCTGAACAAAAAGTTTTAAATTATGTGGAGGCTGTTTTTGATCGGAAATCTATTGTTATGAAATCTACAACAGCTAATAAGGTTTTTAATTGGGGATATTAGACAAAATGTAATCAGCTTATATCATCTATCTTAATGGGTTTTTAATGACATTCAACTTATTAAATATAGGTACTTATTTAGTTCCCCCCCCCCCAGTCAGTTTTTTCGAAAATTATGTAAAAATGGTCAGTCTGAACAACAATTGTAGAACTCATCGAGCTGTGTCGAATGACACCAAAATCAACGAAATCGGACTTGATTTGACAAAGATATGACATAAATCGTCGACTCCTGTAGGACTAAACAATGTCATAACTTTGTCAAACCGTGTCCGTTTACGTCGATTTTGGTGTCTTTCGACTCAGCTCGACGAGCTCTTTCGAATGAGCTATCATTTGTATAAATTCCAGTCCCTATGATTTTTCGCCCCGGTGGTTCTGGGGTCTGTATTTCGGTCAAATCAAGTCGGATTTGGTTGATTTTGGTGTCATTCGACACAGCTCGATGGGTTCTACAATTGTTGTTCAGACTGACCATTTTTACATAATTTTCGAAAAAACTGACTGGGGGGGGGGGGGAAACTAAATAAGTACCTTAAATATATACATCCTCTTTAATAAGCAATTTGTAAAATTTGTTTAACAAAATTTTAATTTGAAAATAATTTAGGTCACAATATCTGTCAAAACTTTTAATATTGATGGTATCGTCCTCACTTCTCAACAAATTCCATTCAAACATGTTGCAATTTACTTGAATGGGAAGTTTAAAACAATGTCTGGCAGAGATGGAAAATTTATGGTAACAAATGTCTCTCCTGGAAGGCATCTTTTTGAAGCAGAAAAAGAACATTTTGAATTCAATATATTATACAATATTGATATTTCGTCAAAAACAAAGGAAGGAATCACTTTTTTCCCAACAAGGTTTTTATTGAAATTTTTAAAAATTTAATTTAAATGTTTAAATTTAGAGTTTCAGTATGCGGACAACTTTTTTTATGTGATAATGTTCAAACTATTGAATTTACCACACCAGATGAATATTATATACGATTTTCAATTTTTGACGGAACATTTTGTAAAATGCTCTCTCCCGAGAAATATACAGTCAAAGTTTGTGTTTTTTAATGTTTTATGTTAAATTTTTAGCTTATTTCCGCCAATATTTTGCCTAATCAAATTGAAATTGATTTAAAAAGAGGACCAATTTTTAATTTATTATTTGTTAATCAAACAAAATTTTTAACTACAGGTTTCTTTCAAAACTGTTTGACTTATATTTAAATTTTTTTAGATGAAAAGGGCCTTTTGACGGAGAATATGAAAGATGTAAGTTTTTGAATTCTTTTTGAATAATTGAAAAGTTTTGCCTAGTTTTACTTAATTTAACACCCTTTACTTATATGATTGTTAGTTTTTAGGCTTTAACAGTCGTTTCGAGTTGGACAAGCTTACTTTCTATCATGCTCAATCTTAGTGCCCTTTATTTGGTTATTGCTGGATTATTTATCGCTAATTTATACTACTTATGGAATCGTAGATGACAAACAGATTTCAATGTTAGACACCCCTCAGACCTTATTTTATTTTTTGTTTTTACATATCTAAACATATATTAAATGTTATTTCTAAATAAAAATTTATATTTATTGTTTTTAAATAAAAAGATTTTTGTGATCTTTTATAGATTTTTGTGATCTTTTATAGCGCCCAGGGATGGGCGAAATTTCGTTTCGCTCTTTCGTGCCCTTTTTTCCATTTCGTTTCGAAACGAAATAGCCAAAATTTTCGGACGAAACGAAATAAAAATACACCCCTAACGATGGCAATTTTTTTAGAAATTTTTTACAATTTTTAGGAAATTTGTGGGAATTTAGCTAAATTTTTGAATTTTTTCAAACATTTTACCAAAAATAAATTAATTTTTCAGAGTTCAGTTGAGTCCACACGTTTGTTTACGCGCTAAAAAAGGAAGAAATCTGGCTTCTTAGCTTCCAAAATTCTCAAAATTTTCGCCTGCGGCGCTGAAAATGAGGATAAATTAGGAAACAGAGGCTTTAGAAGATTTGTTTTTGTCATAGTAACCTTAATTTTCGCCTGCGGCACAGAAAATGGAAGTAATTTAGTTTCTGGCCTTATATAATTTAAAAAATTTTCGCCTGTGGTGCAGAAAAGGGATTTGAGTTTAAAAGGGATACCAAGAGATTAAAAGGATTTTCGAACAAAAATTTTCGAAAATTTTAATCATATTTAATTGAGTTTATATCATAGAGAATTAAATTTAGTTGAACATTGATTAATAAACGAATCGTAAAAATTATTTTATAACAAAAGTGGATATTTTCTAATTCCAATTTTCAACAAAGGAAAATATTTGTTATAACAAGCCAAATTTATCCTTCTAATTTTTAGAAATATTTAGATGTTTTATTTTTTAAAACTTTATTTATTTCTTCTTCTATTCTTTGTTAACCAGAGCTTTGCCGATGTAATTTGTTGTGAGGGTTTTGTGAAATCTGCTTTTAAAATTAATTTATCTGATATAAAGGTTTATTTTTTTAATTCTTATTTTAAAAAATTTTAAGATAAAACTTTTTAATTCTGAAGACGATTTAATATATACTTCTACATGCAACTCAGAAAGTGGATATTTTCTAATTCCAATTTTCAACAAAGGAAAATATTTGGTTAAAATTTTTGCTCCTGATGGATATGTTTTTGGTATTTTATTATTCTTTTCAAAATTAATCGCGAAACGCCCTACTATTGCCCCGTTGACTTTTTGCAGAGTTTCACAATCGTCTTGCCGACTCCCATAGGTTTGGTTGACCATTTTGAGCTTGCGAATAAATCTTGAGCCGAGTCTAATGTCACTAAAATTAGGCTTCTTCGCAACTATTAGCCAAGATTTCAGAATTACCGAATTAAGCTAATTTTGATATCGCTCGTCTCAGCTCTTTAAGCTCTTTCGAATGTCATTGTTTGTCTGAATTGATTTCTGGCTCAACTGATGGTATTTTACCTAAAATCTAACTTTTAAAGAACATAAACTTCATCGAGTTGAAATTGGCAACAATGGTGGATGTTCCGAAGAATTAAATTTTACTTTGACTGGACTTGAAATTTCTGGTAGAATTTTAAATGGAGAAGATTCTTCTTTGGTTTTGGGGCTTTTTAAACAAGAAGATGGAGAATTAGTTGGGAAGACTATTGTTGATAAAGATGGAAATTATAATTTTGTTGCCTGTCCAGGTAAAATTTTATTATTAATACAATGATTTTCTTGAAGACTCGAAAGATATATCGTTTCTAGAATAAAATTTTATTGATAAGATGATCCATCTTCAATTAAATTCCATTTATTCGCCTTTTTCTCCTATGTTGAGTTCATTATTCTTTAACTTACGTTGTATTGCTAAAATTTCCCATCTTATTGTTAGGAGTGTACTTCATTTCATTAGTTAGTGGTTCTACACAATGTTTAAGTCAGGGCCAAGCTAAGATCGAAGTTGGAACAACGCCGATGAAAATAAAGCCGGATTTGCGAATTGAGGGTCTTAGTTTAGTAGTTAATGTTGTGGACGAAAGAGGGGATCCATATCTATTGGCAAATGTTATTTTACAAGCAGACAATCAAATAAATGTAATTTTATTGGTTTTTTAGAAAGAGCGAATTTTTTTTAATTTTTAGTTTGAAAATCTTCCTTTGAGTGCTGAACAACCGATTACCATCAATGAAGGCCAAAAATGGTTTTATAAATTTGATACCAATTATGGCTCTACTTTAATCAATTGTTTGTCTCCAGGAAAATATATTATAAATGCTAAACAAAAAGTCCTTGATTATATTGAAGCTAATTTTGATGAAAAATTTGTTGAAATGAGTTCTAGAATAATTGAGGTATTACAATTATTATTTCTAATGTCATTTTGATTTTGTGATAATTCTTTTCGGTCTGAATATATTTCCTTGTTTTTATGGATGAAAATTGCGGATATTCACATATAACATATTTTAGACAAGAATTAGAAATTTGAATTAAAATAATCCACAGTATCTGTTAAGGTCACAGTGTCTGTTAAATCTATTAATCTCTCTGGTTATATTCTCACTGGCAAACAGGCACGACTTGAAAACGTTACAATTAAATTGGATGGGAAATTTAAAACAATGACTGACAAGGAAGGCAAATTTTTTGTATCCAATGTTTCTCCTGGAATGCATGTTTTGGCTGTGGAAAAAGAACATTTTGAATTTAATGAATTAAATTTTGATGTTTCTTCAAAAACAAAAAAATTAATTACATTCTTCCCAAACAGGTTCTAATTTAAAGAAATTAATTTAAAAAATTTTAAATTTAGAATTGCAGTATGCGGAAGAGTTTTAGCTGATGATGAAGTTAAAGGAATTTTTTTTAAAGTTTATTCCCTCGATGAAAATATTTTTATTGATGGTGTTGTAACAAATTTTGAAGGGAAATTTTGTAAGATGCTTACACCAGGAAAATATACAATTACGGTTTTTATACATAAATTCTTCGATTAAATTAATATTAAAAATTTTCCAGCCAATTTCTAAATTGCTTCTTTCACCAAGTAAAGTGGAAATTCATTTAAAAGAAGAGCCAATTCTCGACTTAAAATTTACTCAACACAAATCAAAAATTAGTGGAACAATAAATTGCCTTAAAAAATGTGGAAAAATTTCAATAAAACTTTTTGATGAACATGGAGAAATTGTAGATGAATTTGTTGATACAAAAGGCGAATATTATTTTAGTGATGTGCTCCCCTCAAAATATACAGGTTTTTAAATTTTATATTAGTTAGGGTTTGTGCTCAAACGGTTCAATTTATGTATTTGGGTGATCTTTAATTTTATATCTCCGCGAAACGCTGTTTCGAAATTTCTATTCTTGTGTTACTTTTCTTTAAATTTTGAAGATTTTGAAAACACTTTCGAGTTTTATATTTTAACTCTCCAATTTTGAAAATCTCCCACGCTTCCTCATCATTTCAAAGATTAATATTTTTTTAAAATTATCCCAATTTTTAGTAAAAATCTTCGACGAACAAAACTTTTTGTGGGTTGAAAGTGAAAAAAATATAATTCTTGAAGGTGATGATATTAAAGATTTAGACTTTATTCAAAAAGCTTATTTCTTGGAAATTAAATCATCAAAATCAGCACTTTTGGTTTGTTTTGTCAATTTTATTTAAAATACATTTATTTAAAGAAATATTGGCCTGACAAAACAGAAAACCCAAAAATTGAAGAATTTCAATTAAAAGAAGGAGAAAATAAAATTTATTTTAAAGAAGAAAATAAATATTATTTTTCAATTGAATCTTGTTATGAATTCAAAGTTGAAGGGATTGATGGACAAAATTCTTTTAATATTCCTTCAAATATTCCTTTAATATTAACTGCTATAAGTTCTTCTGTTTCTGCTTTTGTTCAAACTGATGTTGAAGATAATACTCTTGGAATGAATTTGAGGTTTCTTTTTGAATTTTACAAAGGAAGTTTTTGTAGGGGTACCCTGTCTATCCGAAAGCTATAAATTTATTAGAAGTTATCTTGCAAATCTTGTTTTTTTCGCATCTCGATGAGATGAATCGGGCAATATCAGGATGTGCGAGATCGCTGCGTCTAAACGAAGTTTTTCTGGTGAGGTCACCTGCTCACTTTTTGAATTTTTCTAACTAATTCTTTGACTTGATATTTAATTTAAAATTCTTTTTTTCAGAGAGAAATCAAACAGTGAAGAACAAACTCTTCAAAAAATTTATTCAACAAATAAAGGCAAAATGTTTCTCTTTTCATTAAATAATTCTAAAATTGGAAATAAATATCAATTTATACCAAAATCTAATAAACTTTTGTTTATGCCAAGATTGGTGGATTTTGAATTTAATGGAGAATGTGAGGGTGTACAGCCGTTTAATAGTCAAATTGGGAAATTTATTAAAAGAAAAGCGAAACCTGTCGATCAAAGTGTTTTTATAAAAGAAATAAATATAACTTGTGAGGCACCAATTAATACAAACAATAATGAATTTTTTAGGTTTGGAATTATTTTAATTTTTTGTTTAAAAAGTATTTTATTTTGAGTGCTTCACCCACCCTGGGTTGAGAAATTCTATCTTATAATGTGATTAACCTCTTATAATGAGGTTTAGAGAAAACATTTTTTAAAATTTTAGATAATTTTTAATTACTCTTATTATAGTGCTTTTGGAAAAGTTTCAACAATTGGAAGTAGACAATTTAAATTTCCTATTCGTGTTGAGGCTATTTCCGTTGAATGTGAGAATCATCAGGTTTTTTTTTAATTTTATTAATTTTTCCCTAAAATATGGCTAAAAGTCACAATATTGTTTTTATCCATTTGAGGCGGGCTGCCTAACAATAAGCTGACAATGAGTTCACCTATTTA
The DNA here is from genome assembly GCA_036172945.1 of Meloidogyne incognita. NCBI lineage: Eukaryota > Metazoa > Nematoda > Chromadorea > Rhabditida > Meloidogynidae > Meloidogyne > Meloidogyne incognita. The sequence continues at coordinate 5,475,899 of JARQAC010000002.1, forward strand.
ATTTTTTCTTTTATTGTTTCTGAATTTCATTCAATCTTTCTTAATTTTAATTTTTTTCTTTTAAGGAGGAAGATTTAATAGATCAACGTTCTGGTGATTTTCGAATTAGAGGACTTAAACCTCAATGCAATTATCAAATTTCTTTAAAAAATTCTGAAGGTGGTGATTGTATTGCTGCCTTTCCTTTTTTCTTTAATTTTATTGTAATTTTTTTAAATTTTAACTTCAAAAATTTATATAAAATTTAGATTGGAACAAAAAATAAAGAAGTCTTTTTTCTTGTAGTCTCATGAAGAAAATAAAGTGATCCAGGTTAATTTCTCTCATCTATCGATCTCGACTTTCTCTTTATTCTCGTGCCTTTATTATAATTAGAGGTCGGATTTTTAGGCTGTTTGCTTAAAAAACTTTAGTTTTAAAGATTAGACATAAGATTTTTAAAAATAACAACGAATTTAAGCTTTCACGTAACTAAAAATTCGATTCCTAGTTATAATAAATTTCTATTTAATTCAATTTCGTTTACCTAAATATTTAAATATACTTTAAACAACATTATTTTTTAAATAAAAAATATCCTCAGACTTTTATAGTTTATGCTTTAAATGTGATCTTTTATAGACTTAATTTTTTCTCAACAAAATTTTAATTTTCTTCAAGATTTCATTTTGAAAAATAAAAGTTTTAATAAAATTTTATTGGGGATTAATTTTTGATTGATTTTCTAATTTAAAGTATTAAAATAAATATATATTTTTTCTTTTAATTATTCTGCTAATTTTTTTTAGAAATATTTAGATGTTTTATCTTTTAAAACTTTATTTATTTCTCTTATTTTTTGTTCACCAGAGTTATGCCGATGTAATTGGTTGTGAAGGTTTTGTGAAATCTGCTTTTCAAATTAATTTATCTGATATGAAGGTTTATTTTTTAATTTTTTTAAATAAAATTTCAAGGTAAAACTATTTACTTCTCAAGGGAATTTAAAATATGAGGCAGAATGTAATCCGCAAAATGGATATTTTCTAATTCCAATTTACAATAAAGGAAAATATTTGGTTAAAATTATTGCCTCTGATGGATATGTTTTTGGTATTATCTTTAGTTAATTTTTTTTTAATTTTGTTTTTTAAGAACCTAAACTTTATGAAATTGAAATTGGCAACAATGGTGGATGTTCTGAAGAATTAAATTTTAATTTGACTGGACTTAAAATTTCTGGCAAAATTTTGGATGGAGAAGATTCTTCTTTAGTTTTGGGTATTTTTAAACAAGAAGATGGAGAATTAGTTGGGAAGACTATTGTTGATAAAGATGGAAATTATAATTTTGTTACTTGGCCAGGTATTATTTAAATATGTATAAAATTAGCACTAGCTTCAGTTTTGGAGTCAAAATCTGCCTCGTGCTAAAATTTTCTTAAATTATGAATGTTAAAAATATTTAATATACCCTTGTTAAAAATATTTTTTATTACGCGGGTAAAAAATCTATTTCCCTTGAGTTTTAAGGAAATTAATTTTGTATTTTACTTTATAATAAGCTTGTATACTCGAATTTTTAAGGGAAATATGTTATTTCACCCTTTAGCGGTTCTACAAAATGTTTAAGCCAAGGCAGCATTAAAATTGAAGTTGGAACAACGCCATTGATAATAAAGCCGGACTTGCGAATTGAAGGTTATAGTTTAGAAGTTAATGTCGTGGACGAAAAAGGGGATCCATTTTTATATTCAAATGTTGTTTTGCAATCAGACAAACAAATTAAGGTTTCTGTTTTGTTTTTATAAAAAAATGTTAAAATCTTTTAAATTTTTAGTTTGAGAATCTTCCTTTGAGTGCTGAACAACCGATTACCATCAATGAAGGCCAAAAATGGTTTTATAAATTTAAGACCAATTCTTCTGGCTCTACCTTAATCAATTGTTTGCCTCCAGGAAAGTATGTTGTAAATGCTGAACAAAAAGTTTTAAATTTTGGTGAAGCTAATTTTGATGAGAAATTTGTTGACATGAATTTTAGAACAACTAAGGTATTTTAATTTTTTGAATTAGTCCACAAATTTTGTTTACATTTTTCGATTTTTCGAGAAATTTTGCATTAAAAATATAATTTCTGATACAATGAATATCAGAATGTATGTATTATGGTTATAGCACTGATGTAATTCTGTACACTCTGAATAGCCGCAGAAATTATACGTTGTTAAATTAAAAATGTTTTTCGATTTTAGTGGTGTTTTCTTTTTATTTCGATTATTTTTTATATTTTAGATAGGAGAGTAATTTAAATAATTTAGGTCACAATATCAGTTAAATCTTTCAACCTTAATGGTATTGTATTTACTGCCAAACAAGCACCTTTGCAAAATGTAACAATTAAATTGGATGGGGAATTTAATTCAATGTCTGACGAAAAGGGAAAATTTGTTTTGGCGAATGTTTCTCCTGGAATGCATGTTTTGGCTGTGGAAAAAGAACATTTTGAATTTAATGAATTAAATTTTGATGTTTCTTCAAAAACAAAAAAATTAATTACATTCTTCCCAAACAAGTTTTGATTTAAAGAAATTTAAAAAAATTTGTAATTTAGAATAGCAGTTTGTGGACAAATTTTGTCTGCCGATGAACTAGAAAAAATATCTTTTAAAGTTTATTCCCTCGATGAAAATATTTTTATTGATGGTGTTGTAACAAATTTTGAAGGGAAATTTTGTAAGATGCTTACACCAGGAAAATATACAATTACGGTTTTTATACATAAATTCTTCGATTAAATTAATATTAAAAATTTTCCAGCCAATTTCTAAATTGCTTCTTTCACCAAGTAAAGTGGAAATTCATTTAAAAGAAGAGCCAATTCTCGACTTAAAATTTACTCAACACAAATCAAAAATTAGTGGAACAATAAATTGCCTTAAAAAATGTGGAAAAATTTCAATAAAACTTTTTGATGAACATGGAGAAATTGTAGATGAATTTGTTGATACAAAAGGCGAATATTATTTTAGTGATGTGCTCCCCTCAAAATATACAGGTTTTTAAATTTTATATTAGTTAGGGTTTGTGCTCAAACGGTTCAATTTATGTATTTGGGTGATCTTTAATTTTATATCTCCGCGAAACGCTGTTTCGAAATTTCTATTCTTGTGTTACTTTTCTTTAAATTTTGAAGATTTTGAAAACACTTTCGAGTTTTATATTTTAACTCTCCAATTTTGAAAATCTCCCACGCTTCCTCATCATTTCAAAGATTAATATTTTTTTAAAATTATCCCAATTTTTAGTAAAAATCTTCGACGAACAAAACTTTTTGTGGGTTGAAAGTGAAAAAAATATAATTCTTGAAGGTGATGATATTAAAGATTTAGACTTTATTCAAAAAGCTTATTTCTTGGAAATTAAATCATCAAAATCAGCACTTTTGGTTTGTTTTGTCAATTTTATTTAAAATACATTTATTTAAAGAAATATTGGCCTGACAAAACAGAAAACCCAAAAATTGAAGAATTTCAATTAAAAGAAAGAGAAAATAAAATTTATTTTAAAGAAGAAAATAAATATTATTTTTCAATTGAATCTTGTTATGAATTCAAAGTTGAAGGGATTGATGGACAAAATTCTTTTAATATTCCTTCAAATATTCCTTTAATATTAACTGCTATAAGTTCTTCTGTTTCTGCTTTTGTTCAAACTGATGTTGAAGATAATACTCTTGGAATGAATTTGAGGTTTCTTTTTGAATTTTACAAAGGAAGTTTTTGTAGGGGTACCCTGTCTATCCGAAAGCTATAAATTTATTAGAAGTTATCTTGCAAATCTTGTTTTTTTCGCATCTCGATGAGATGAATCGGGCAATATCAGGATGTGCGAGATCGCTGCGTCTAAATGAAGTTTTTCTGGTGAGGTCACCTGCTCACTTTTTGGATTTTTTAACTTAATTTTTTGACTTGATCTTAAATTTAAAATTCTTTCATTTTCAGAGATAAAACAACTAATGAAGAACAAAATGTTCAAAAAATTTATTCAACAAATAAAGGCAAAATGTTTCTCTTTTCATTAAATAATTCTAAAATTGGAAATAAATATCAATTTATACCAAAATCTAATAAACTTTTGTTTATGCCAAGATTGGTGGATTTTGAATTTAATGGCGAATGTGAGGGTGTAGTAGCTTCATTTAATAGCCAGATTGGGAAATTTATTAAAGGAAAAGTGGAACCTTTAGTTGAAAATGCTTTTGTGAAAGCAATACATAAAACAGATGAGAGTGATGTATTTACAACTAATACAGACAATAAAGGATTGTTTAGGTTGGGAATTTTAATTTTTAAATTTATTTTATTCTAATATCTATATTTTTGAGAAATAATTTTAAGTTGTTATTGATTAACTACATGTCTTTTGGTCTTTGTTCGAGTATCTTGTAATACCAAAAGCTTGAAATACCAAACCCCAAAAAATTTCAAGCTTTTTTCGCCACTTTGGTATTTCAATCGTTTTTGTGGGTTTGGTATTACAAAACGTTCCGAATATTTCGCCTTTTTTTAACTAATCACGTTTCTCTTTTTTATACAAAACTTTAAAAATTAAAAAATTTAGCATTGGACCTGTTTGGAAAGAAGAAGATTTTTCTATTGAAATAATCAAGGAAGGCTTCATTTTTGTTAAAATGGCTGATTATCCCCACACTTTTACTTCAATTAAATTAACACAACTTCGAATACAATTTTTGGAAGAAAAGACAAATAAACCTCTTTCTGATATTTTAGTTTCGATTAGTGGAGGATCGAATTTCCGTTCAAATAATATTACAAACGAAACTGGACTTTTGAAATTTATTGGATTGGTTGGGATTTTTTAAAATTAATTTTGAAAAAAATAATATTTTTAAAGATGCCTGGATCTTATTTTGTTCGTCCAATTTTACAAGAATATAAATTTAATTCGAGTTCTTTTTCTGTTCAAATAAACGAGGGAGAAGAAAAAGAATTAATTTTGGAAGCAAAAAGAATTGCTTACAGGTTTTTTAAAATTTTAGATAATTTTTAATTACTCTTATTATAGTGCTTTTGGAAAAGTTTCAACAATTGGAAGTAGACAATTTAAATTTCCTATTCGTGTTGAGGCTATTTCCGTTGAATGTGAGAATCATCAGGTTTTTTTTTAATTTTATTAATTTTTCCCTAAAATATGGCTAAAAGTCACAATATTGTTTTTATCCATTTGAGGCGGGCTGCCTAACAATAAGCTGACAATGAGTTCACCTATTTAATTTTTTCTTTTATTGTTTCTGAATTTCATTCAATCTTTCTTAATTTTAATTTTTTTCTTTTAAGGAGGAAGATTTAATAGATCAACGTTCTGGTGATTTTCGAATTAAAGGACTTAAACCTCAATGCAATTATCAAATTTCTTTAAAAAATTCTGAAGGAGGTGATAGTATTCCTGCTTTTCCTTCTTTCTTTAATTTTATTGTAATTTTTTAAAATTTTAGTTTAAAAAATTTATTTTTAAAAAAAATTTAGGTTGGAACAGAAAATAAAAATGATATAAATTTTTCAATTTTACCTTCTGACAGTCCATCTCCAATAGTTATTGGAGAAATTGAGATTGAGCAAACAAAAAATTCTAATGGATTTAGGGTTGTTTTATTAGAAGATAATAATGCAATTAATGAACAATTAATTAAAAGTCATTCTTCTTTATTTGTTTTTAATCTTCCTAATTATAAACGGGTATTTTTTTAAATTAACAAAATTTTTTTAATTTTATTTTTTAAAGGAATATTCAATTATTGTTGATTTAATTGATTCAAAACAATCAAAAATGGAATCTGTTTCTGTCAATTTCTTTTCAAATTCTCAATTTAATTATGTTAGGTAACAATATTTTTTTAAATTTTCTAATAACGAATAGGACAAATTAGGTAATTTAGTTTTTCGTCCTTTTTATTGATTTTTCATCGGCTAACAATTTTGGGGAGTCTTAAATTTTTATTAAACAATTCTCTCAAATTCGTTTTTCTTGTGTAAATCCAATTTGCTATTTGAAATGTTTAAGCAGTTATCTATTTATATAAGAGAAATAGAATCATCATTTCGTTAATTAGTTAATTTACGTCACTCAATAGAGCACCTGAATGTGATTAGAAATTCCTGACTGGTGGCCTAACTTTCGTTTAATCCAAACTCTAAAATTATTACCAAGTTTTATAAAAAAAATCTAAAATTTTAATTTAGAATTTTACCACAATCTGAACATCGTAAAACTGACTCTGATGTTAAAGCAAATTATTTTGGATTAGCTTTTATTTTGCTTTTAACTTTGGCTTTTTTAAATCAATCAAAAGTATTTTCTTTTTAAAATATTTATTTTAATTTTAATTAATTTTTAGGTAAAATTATTGTTTGAATATATTCTTTTAATTATACAAAATTTTGTTAATAATAGAGGAATGTCTTCAATTAATTATTTAATTTCTGATGATAAAAAAAGAAAAATTAAAAAATAGAAAATTTTTTAGTTGAATTTTTAATTATTTTTGTTTATTTTTCGGGTATTTTTTGAAGATAAAATTTGGTTTTAAAAATATTTTTTAAAGAAATTAATATTTATTTTTTATATATTTATTTATATTTTAAAATATTTTGAAGAAAAAATTACAGAAAATGTTCAACAGAAAAGATCGTCTTCAAATAACCAAAAAACTTAAAAACAAAAGAAATGGACATCAACAAGGAGGATATATTAATTGGCGTTTTTGTATGGAAGTTTTTTAATTATTCTTTTAAAATTCTCTTGATAAGATTAGAAATGTTTTAGTAATTTGAAGGAGTAAATTCTTTAATTACTGATAAAAATTATTGATTATTAACTAAAAATGTTTTTTTAATTCTCATCAATAATTCAACTAAAAATAAAGTTTTTTTTCATTTTAGTACATAAAAAGAAGCAACAAGAAAAGCAAGAGAAAACAATTGAGGAACTTGAACAAAAAATACAAATAAAAGAACAACAACCTAATTGTAGAAGAGCAAATCAAAGTATTATTAGGGTGTAACATAAATAATTAGCCCCCCTTAAACCATGTAAGTTTGAGAATTTATATCTCAATGTTCAGTTCTCCAATCTATTTAATTTTTTTGTCATATATTCAGAATGCTGCCTTCTTCAATTTCTTAATGATTTGAAATTTTTTCTTTACTTAAAAATTTTTTATGAATTTTTAAAATTTAATGCAAAATTATAAAATCGGTGTCCAGTTCAAATATGAGATTGAACTTGGACATTCGAAAAAGGAATCATGGCGCAAAATATGAAAATCGAAGTATGGGGATGTTATCTCATATTCCACAGAAAAAAGTTGACTCTCCAAATAAAAGAAAGGTAGAGAGGAGCTGAAAGACAAATAACGTCTTGGATGCCAACCAACAATAGATAAGAATCCCGTTCTCCCCTGAATCAAAGCCAGTCCAAAAAATAAAATGTGTATATTGGGGCAGGCACTCACCTGCTCACTTACAAAAATTACCATAATTTTACTTGAAGCGGGAAAGAAGTTATGAAGGGTCGATTGATACCCCATGAATTGCCGCAAAATCAAAAAAATCGCTAAGTCACTATTGCAAAACAACCCTTTAAACGCCACAATGAAGCTCCTTGTTTGTTACAAATTTTAACCTATAAGTATGAGTGGGTTGCCTTCATGAATTCTGTAAACAAAAAGGAACGGCTCATCCCAGCTAACCATCAATTTTGACCTCTAATCCAGACTGGTCCAATAGCGTGATCTGCTATGTATTTGGTGGTGTCGCGGCGGGGTAATCATTGGAATTTAGTTTAAACTGGCTAAACTATTACCCCCAAATTGTATTATTCCCATATAGATCAAGTCCATCGAAAAATCTGGTCGCCTGGCCTCGCTAGGCATTTTCGCGCGAGAGTTGTCCTAAAACAGCATAATGCTAGCCCCTATTTCACAAATGCGACCCTCTAAAAAATCAGCCATTTGTTTTCCAGGGGAATTTCTTATATCATTGTATTCATCAGATTCTGCTCTATCAGAATCTGTTTAAATTTTCATTCTTACTCATCAATTTTGCAGAGAAAAATTAAAAAGAATTTGCCTTGTTTCAAAAATACAAGCTTTAGTATTTCACCTCTAACTCCGGCCAACCTAATCCTAGAATTCTAATTTTTTGCCTGAAAATAGGCAACTCTTATAGGATCATAGAAAAATATTATTTGAAGTCTGAAAACATTTAGTTGAATTTTAATAATTATTTGATCCTCTTACCACAAGGGGGGCTAATTATTTATGTTACACCCTAATAATTATTAATTTTGGGAGGGATAAATTGAGAATTAATTGAAAATTTAATTTTTAGAGACTTGGTATTCATTAAATGTAGCTTTGCCTGGTTCAATTTTAAATAATGTGCAAACAAAAGAATTAAGGGCTTATATTACTGGAGAGGTTTATTTTGTTTTTATTTTAAATTTAAATTTTAAAAACTAAAATAGTTAGCCCGTAGTTTTGCTATATTTTGTGTTGATGAAATAATTATTTTTGACGAGACAGCGAAAATAAAACAAAAACAAATTGATGAATATAAAGAAGGAAATTGGAGTGGACAAGACCCCATTAATTCAAATAATTGTGAATGTAGGTTATTTTAATTCTGAAGTCCCTTATTTTCCTCTGAATTTATGGGGAGTGATAGAAAAGATATCTTAGTTTTTCTTTTCCAGGGTTAGCTATAAAACAAACTTTCGTCAAAAAAATCTAGGGTTTTTATTTTTCAGCACAAAATAAAAACGACTTGAAAGCAAACCTCGTTTTCTTTAAAAAATTTTTATTTTTAATAAAAAAAATATTTTAGGTAATTTATTTATGGCAAAAGTTTTTGAATATTTGGAATGCCCACAATATTTAAGAAAAAATTTCTTTCCGATTCACAATTCTTTACAATTTGCTGGTAAATTTTTTTTAAATTTTAATTTTTCTTATTTTTATTTTTAAAAAGGTCTTTTAAATCCACTAGATTCAATGCATCATTTAAGAGCAACAGATATTGATTTACCTTATAGAGAAGGAATTGTTTTGGAAAAGAGTTCAAAAAAAGGACAAAAATGTTTTGTTGGACTTGAAAGGGTAAATTAGGAAGGGGGAGGGGGGAGAGGGGGGAAGGAATTATAAATAAATAAAATTTTCGAGATGGTTTGGTTTACTTTTTTTTTTTACCATTGGGGATGGAAAACTGGGGTGTACGTAAAATTGAGGGCAACGCTCTAATGGGCACTCAACTCTAAAAATACGTTAATAAGTAGTAGTAGTGGACGTGCAAGCGAGATTCGACAACAATTTTACTTATTCTAGCCGTTATTTTATTTTCGCTTTTATTTTTTAAAATGAATTTTAATGAGAAAATGGGGAGATTAAATAAATATTTTAAAATTAATTTTTCTTTAAATTAATTAAGGATGTTACTTTAATAAATTGTGAACAAAATCTAATACCTCCAAATACAAGAGTTACTTTAAAAATAGAGGAGCCGGAAGGATCTAAAAAACTTAAAGGCTATTTGACTAGTCCAAAACAAATTCGAGAAGAGGCTGGAATTTATTGGGGATATTCTGTTAGGTAATTAACTAAGTAACTAATTTTTAATTTATTTTTTTTTAAATTAAGAATAGCTAAATGTTTGTCAGAAGTTATTAATTCTTCTTATGATTTTGTTATTGGAACGTCTGAAAGAGGAACTCCAATTGAAGAAATTAATATTCCAAAAAAGGAAGGATGGTTAGTTTGTTGGAGAAATGAATTTATTTTGAAAAAATAAAATTTGAAATATTTTTTAAAATTTTACAGTCAAATCTGACATGTAAATGCACCAGGGCTGTGTCGAAGGCGATTTTAAAAAGCGTAAGACGAAAGTCCAAAAAACGCGAAACTGGCACACTCCTGAAATACACCCAATATCGTTTAGCCTCAATTTAGATTTTTTTAATTTTGTTGACTTCTAGTTAGTGAAAAGCCTTTTAATTAAGCGTTATCCCTAATTTAAGCTAAATCTTATTTTCAATTCTAAGGGTTTATTTACAAGTGAAGTCTGATTATAATTGTAGTATAATTTTATATATTTTTAAAATTTTAGCAAAATTCTGATAGTCTTTGGTGGATTAAATGGTTTAGAATCTGCAATAGAATCAGATCCAAATATTAATTTAAATAATCCAAAAGATTATTTTGAAAATTATTTTAATTGGTTTTTTTTTATTTTTTTAAATTCTTAAATTCCTAATTTTTTTAAAGTTTACCAGATCAAGGAAGTAGAATAATTAGAACAGAAGAAGCAATACCTATTTTCCATACTGCTTTGAAATATAAATTAAATTGTTTAATTTAATTTGTTATTTTATTTATTTTGTTATTTTTTAAATTTATATTTTAATAATAAGTAAATGATTTTCTTTGTAAAAAAAGTTGTTAAATCTTTTATTTAAATTTATTTTTTAATTTTCATTATTTTTTCTGTTTCTAATTTTTTGTCCAAGAAAAATAAGGAAAAGTCTCCTGGCCGACTCAGAATTTTTTTAAATTTTCTGACTGATTGGGAAATTTTTAGGGTAAAATTCTGTGTGACTCATTTTCATCTCTCCCAAAATGCCCCTATATTTGTCTCCGACATAGAATCAGCCAAGAATGGGTCTATTGCGATAAATACTCCGTGTTTGAAAATTATACTATAATTTGCTTTGGGAGAGATGAAAAAATATGTCAAATAATGATAACAATTTAATCACTTTTAAATAGTTAATTATTCACAAATTTTAGATTTTTAAATTTATTTTTTTTCAAAAAAATGAAAAAAACAACAACAACAATACTTTCAAATTTATTTTATCGTCAACAGTCTCCAATTTCTTTAGTAAATAAATTAATTAATTTAATTTTTTAAAATTTAATTTTAATTTTTACAGAGATTTTTAACAACAAAAATTCCAAATAAAAATTCATTAATTAAATTACCAACAATTAAAAAAGTTTCTGGGGCTGTTGGGGCATTAACTTTATTATATTCTTTAAATATATTACCTGAATGGAGACAATTTAGAGATCCAAAACATTATTATTCTAATTTGTCGGTAAGTTTATTTTTTTGGCGAGGGATATTTTACCGAATTAAATGAAGGGACTAGTATTTAGTCAGATTAGAATTCAATGTTCACCTTTAGTTTCAGACAATTCACCGAAAAAAAATTATTTTTTGAGGAATTTTTAACAAAAAAGAAATTCTTTTAAACTTAAAACAAACTCTAAAAAATATATTTTTAATTAACGAATCAGTTATCGAGACCCCCCCCCCCCCCAATTTTAGTTTCTGCAATCCCCAATATTCCATTCCCTTAATTAATTAATTTATTTATTTTATTCAGATTAGAATTCAATGTTCACCTTTAGTTTCATTTCTTTCTCCAAAGTAATAATTAAATTTTTTTAAATTAAACAAAGGGACTAACTAGTTAAATAAATATAAAAGTTGAATGGTTTTCGTTTTTAATTTTTTCAAGTTTTTGCATTTAAAACCACAACCACAGAAATATGCCTTCTCTTACTTTTATTTAAATTTAAAAATTAAAAAATAATCATTTTTAGAGCAGGAATTCTTTGTAATTTAAAAGTTTCAACATTTTTGCGTGAATATATTTATGGTTTATATGTTTGGTTATATAATTGTAATATGGAAGAAGCAAAAGAACCTTCTTTATTAAATTATTCAACATTTTCTGAATTTTTTAATAGAGAATTAAAAGAGGGGATTAGACCAATTAATTTATATTCTGATTTGGTTAATTAATTCTTTAAAAGGAAAAAATATTTTTTAATTTATTTTTTAAAGGTTTCCCCAGCAGATGGAACTGGTAAATAATTAAAAATTAATTTTATAATTTTTTTTATTTTTTTGAATATTTAAATATTAACAACCAAACCTCACTTTTGAAGAATTTGTATTTTAAATTTAATTTATCCAATATTATTTTGAGGATATTCGTTTATTTACCCAATATCCATCAAAATCTTAAATTAAAAATTATTTCTAATTTTGTGGGTATTTTTTAAAAGTGATGGTTTGACTGTAAATAGATTTATTTGATTCTTTTTTTGTTATAAAAAAGTTTTGCATTTTGGCAAAGTAATTGATGGACGTATTGAATGTGGAAAAGGTCAGGTATTTAAATAAATTAAAATAATTTTTTATTTTTTTTTAAAGGATTATGAAATAAATGAATTTCTTGGTCCATTTAATATAAATAAAATTAAAGTAAATAAATAAAATTTTTTTAAATAAATAAATTTTTTAAGGAGAATAATCCCCTATATCAATTAATTATTTATTTGGCCCCCGGTGATTATCACGGTAATTTAATTTTTTTTGAAAAAAATTTTCTCTAATTTTTTTAAGCTTTTCATTCCCCAACAAAATGGTCAGAAAAATATTTTTTTTTATTTTCTAAAAAAATTTTTTGAAGGAAAATTTTTGAAAAAACTCATTTTCCCGGTTTTTACCAATCTGTTAGGCCAACAAATTTATTAAAAAATCCAAAATTATTTTGTCAGAATGAAAGGATTGTTTTGACTGGAGAATGGAAATTTGGGTATTTTTCGGTAAATTTGTTGAAATAAAATCTTCAAAAAATTTTTTAAAATTAAAAATATGTAGATGACTCCAGTAGCAGCAATGTTTGTTGGAAATATTGTTATTTTTGATGTAAATTTAAAGAGAGAGAGATTATTTCTCTTATCTCGTTATAGTCTAAGCCTAGAGTTTGAAAAAGTGAAACTAAAATGTTTAAAATAAATTAAATGGGGGAATGAACTAAGAGAGAAAATCTTTACACTAAATTAATTCTATACATATTAATGAAAGAGGCAGGGGTTGATTGAAATTATTATTTTTGATTTCCGGCACCTTCGTCATTTCCGGCACCTCTGCTTAGATGGTCTAACTTTTCCAAACTCATTTCAATGCTTAACTAAAGAGTGAGGGGGAGGGGGGGGGTATACTACTCTACTATAACGAGATTTGAGTTTAACAAAACAAAAGAATTTAAAATAATTTTTTAGGAACAAGAAAAGAATAGAAAATTAAAAGAAAATACAAAATTTGCGGTAAAAGGATTGTCGGTAAATCCTGGAGAAAAAATTGGAGAATTTAGAATGGGGTCAGCAATTGTTTTGGTAAATAAATTAAAGAATATTTCTCTAAAAGAATTTTTTAAAAAGATTTTTGAAGCTCCAAAAAATATTAATTTTTGTATAGAAGCTGGACAAAAACTTAAATATGGACAGAAATTGTTAATTTAAAAAAAGAATATTTGTTTATTTATATTTTGTTTTGTTTATTCTACATTTTTTTTAGAAATTTTTTGTTAAAAAATAAATTTAAATAATTTTTCTTTATAAAAGGCTAGAGTTTAATTTAAAAAATAAATAAAAATGACATTTTTTAAAATTCTTATTTTTCTTTAAATTCTGTTCACTATTTTTAAACAGTTTAGTGTTAAACATAATCGACTCCCGTGGTGTGACGGATAACAAAAGATCAGAATCCGAACTTGGAGAAGGGATCTTAGACGTCTAAGGATGGGGCAGCAGACGCTCAAATTGCTCAGCTCGAGGAAGTAGTGTGTTGTGTATGGGCGTAAGCCCTTAAGTAGAATGATGTAAAAGCTACCCATTAGTTAATTCTCGGTCTCTTCGCCTCTTCATTCTTCCTACCGCAACCTTCATTGTATGTATTTCTACGTCTGATAAACTTTTGTGTTTCTGTTCATCTCCGTCTACGTAATCGGGGACATAACATAGTAACAGAAAGCAAGTTTAGTGCCCAGCACTTGTGTAGACTAATTTTTTTTAAATATTTTTTTTGATTGTTTATACATTTAAAAGAGAGCAAAATAAATATTTTTAAATAAAATAATGTTTTGTTTATTTAATTTTTGCAAATGTGTATGTATATAAAATATATATTGAATTACATTATTTGAATAAAACTTTTTTTATTTTTTATAAAAATAATTTTAAAAATTATTCTCATTAAATTGTTACTTTCCTTTAATTTTTGAAAATTCAAAAAACTTTTTTCAACTTTATGCTTTCTTAAGATTTCATTTTTTAATTAAAAAAATTTTTTTTAAAAGCTTACTAATTTTAATTTAGTTTTTTTTTCTAAAAAAATAAAATGTTTACTAATTATTATTTAATCTTTTATTATTTTCCCTTAATTATTTTACTTATTTATTCCCCAATAAATTCTCAAATTCAAACTTCTGAATTTTCGAATTTTCAAAATGAATTGCCCGAGGGTTTTTTTAAATTGAAATTTTTTTCAATTTAATTTTTATTTATTTAAAAGAAATATCAAATAGAACATATGTACAGGAACAAACAAATTTACAAAAATATATTTTTAAAAAATATGACAGGAAAACTAGGCCTGTACAGAATCAGTCAGTACCTACTACTGTCCTCTTCCATGCCTATTTAATGTAAATTTGAAATATTTTTTACCCCCCCCCTCTCTCTCATTACCCTTTTAGTGTTGTCAAAAATAACTCGAGACGGCCCAATTCGATAAAAATCAGTAAAGAGAAAATACCTCGAACGTCAAACCCTCTAAATTCTTCTATCTACCATAAAAAATATTTTCTAATAGACACCCCTTCTATGGGTAGTATGTAGGTGAAGACTACCTTAATATAGTTTTTCGGTATTTGCGATCAAACAAAAATGTCAGAATTGTTTAATATAGTCGAGTTTGATTAGTCTTTAGGCATGAAAAATTATATAAAATTAGATAGGTAGCAAGCACTTAATACCACCTTCCCTTCTCTCCCTCAACTAAACTCAAAAAATATTTTAGGCATTTTTCTGTTGATCAACTTCAACAAACAATGTTTTTAAATGGACATATTTAGTAAATTTAAAATTAAAAATATATTTTTTTTTCTTATTAAAAAGTATGACTTGGAGTGATGATAAAGCTACTTGGGATCCTTCTTTATTTAATAATGTTAGAACAACTATGGTTAAAACTTGGTTGTTAATAATTAGTTAAAATAAAACAATCTTTTTTTAAAGGGAAATTTGGCATCCAGAATTGCGAATAGCTAATAGGTAGTTTATTTGAAAAGGGTTTAGGGATTAAAATGAGAACTGTTAATCCTTTAATTATTAGGTCGGGTCATAATTAGTGTCGCTTTTTTTGTTAAGATATTTATTCCAAAATAACAATCAAAAATATCATTAAACAATAAAATATTCTCCAAGAAGATCTATAACGGATTGGCAACGATGGCCCAACTTTCAAATTCCATGTTCGAAAAACATGGTTCCCATTTCAGAGGCAAAACATCGCTTCACCGAATTTTGGACCTCGTCCACGGACATGAAATTTTGACCCCCCAAGAAATTTTTTAAAAAAAGGAAAAGGTGATAGTCCGATAGTGCGAGGTCCGGACTATACGGCAGGTGCGAAATTAAACGCCATACAAGCACCTAACTGAGGTGATTGAGAGTTTTCGCTCACACGTGCGGACGGGCACGTGCGGACGGCCCTAGAAGTGTCGTGTCGTTTATTTCATTTTTGAAATGTGAGTACACGCGGCATTTGATTTGTCTTCCTTAAGCGCAGCCCGCGTTTTTTCAGTCAAGCTTTGCTGTATCTATAGAGCAGATATCCCTCGATAATTCAGCAGTAGAAATAACGGGATTTCATCTAAGCTGGCCGAGCAGGACCGTTTTTCTTAATGACACCCGTCTTCCTCGACCATGTTTGCTTCTGAGAGTCATACGGCCCCCAACGTAAAGCCTGAACCCTATTCTTGCTGTCTAGCATAGAGAACGATCCCATTGACTAGATCATTAAGATATTTTGCTTCTTGTGTCCATTTTTGGTAATTTATAATTTTTGGTGTAAATGCTTGAGAATTTCACTACGAGGTAGTGAAGTTCAAAAAATCATAACTTTATGAATATCACTCATATATACCTAAACCTGGTATTAAAATGAAGAGTAGATTCAGATCTTTATGTTGGTTAATAAGAAAAAAAGATATTTGTAAAATAATACCCCTAAAAATTTAGTCGAAAAAAAGCGACACTAATTATGACCCGACCTAATATCAACAAATAAAAAATATTTTTTGTGAATTATAACTGCACATTTCTTTGGTGTGCTCTCAACAAATAATACATAACAAAACTATTTTTATATTTATTTTAAATTAATTTTTAATTTAAAATTTTTATTTTTTAGTGTTTCTGGTGTTAATCAATATTTTGAGGTTAAAAATAAATTTAAAAAAATATTTTTTTAAAAATTAAATAAAAAAAGATATCTCGTCGATCACACGCAACATTAACATCAATAACTCCAAATAAAACAAAAGTATTTAGAAAGAAAAGAGAATAAATTAAATTAAATTTAATTAAATTTTTAGGTAGAAAGTTATCCAACATTTTCTGTCCGTGTTGGATGTAATTTTGATTTTAGGTTTTCTTTTTAATTAGTAATTATTTTTTTAATTTAAATTTTAAAGAGATTATCCAAATGATGAACAAAATTGTGCTGGTAATTTTTAAATAAATTTAGAAAATTTTTAAAAATTTTTTTGGACTGTGCGTAAGAATGTATGTAAACGCCCATTTAAATTTTTGGCGTTTTAACTCCCTCAAAATTATATTTTTACGCGCATTTAAATATATACTTTATGTTTTTTTTTATTTTAAATTTAAAAATTAAAATTAAAAAAAAATTCTCAAAAACTTTTAAGCACGTCTATACACAACAAATGTTATGAGTGAAGTTGAATTAGCAATGTTTTCTTTTGTTTTTATTTTTTAAAATTAATTAATTTTTAAAAAAGTTATTATAATTTGGAACCTTCTGTAATGCTTGGTTGGGGTAATCAATCAATCAAAAAAAATATACAAGAATGGGAATTATTGTCGGTTAATGCTAATTTAAGTTTTTATAAAAGCCACAGAAAGTATTCTAATGAAAGGCCAAATAGTGCTTATGAGGCACAGAGTACTTGGTAATTTTTTATTAAAAAGAGAGATTGGTAGTTTATTTTAAAGTGGGGAGGGGGGGGCTTTGTTTTAGAAAATAAAAATTATTTTATTTTTGGTCAATTAGAAATACTCTTTCCTTTTTTTGCCAAATTTTTTTTATTTTTTTTTCAAAGGACATTAATTATTTTAAATTTAAAATTTCGTCGAAATTCTCCACAATATTGGTTGGGGATTGGATTGCCTTGTTTTGTTTCTTTAATTATTATTTTACTTTCTTTTTTGTCAACAAAAATTGAATTATCTATTGGACTTTTATTGGCTAATTTTGTATTAGAATCTGTTTTGTTACGTGATGCTCTTCAAACTTTGCCTCCAGCAGCAGGGGAAAATCCAAAAATTGGTTGGATTTTTTTAAAATTAATTTAATCCCCTCCCCATCACTTCTTAGTATATGAAAGGAAGAAAAAAGGAAACTTGTTTTTTTAAATCTCATTTAGATATTAATTAGAAGTTAGTGTTTCCGGACCCAAAAAATGATTCGGATATTTATCCGCGGATACGTCGGATGCAGATATAGACCTCACGGATATATCCGGACACGGAGAGCAAAATCCTTGTCCACGACCAAATCTGGTTTCTACGACACCGTTCCAGAAAGAGAAAACGATTATTTAACCCAATTCTTGTCTAGTCATCCTTCTCCCTAAATTCCAATTTTATGTGACCGTTCCTCCTAACCAATCCCCTCTAAAAAAACTTTTTTTCTCTTTATTTTTTAGTAACATTTGCTCAATTTTTATTAATAACAACATTAATATCTTTAATTATTCAAATATTCACAAAATGTCTTGTTCAAAAAGCAATTAAATATTCTTCTTTTCTTCAAAAACTTTTAATTATTTCAGAAACAAATAATTTATTTTCTACAAAATTTAAAAAGAATTTAGAACCAGAATTAATATTTCGTTTATATTGTTTATTTATTTTATTTTTAATTTGTATTCCTTTTATTTTTATTTATTTATTTTAAAATTTTAACAAATAAATCAACAAAAAATAAAAAATAAATTTAAATATTTTCCATATTTCTAGTCATTATTAAATACTCAAGTGAGTGCAAATTTTGTGTTGACCTTAAATTTAAAGAGGAAATTTAAATAAATTTTAAAACAATTAGAAAGTAAAGGAATCTAATTTTGGTTATACTAGTAATCGAAAAGTATTTTAAAGTTTTCCACAATTAGTTTAAGTCAAAAATTCACAAAAATCTTAGTCGTGCTTATAAAATAGTAGATAGATTATTTAGAGGGATAAAATAGACAAATCCCCTTATTCCAAAAAAATATTTTTCAAAAAAAACAAACATTCCAAGTAATAAATTGCCTTGACTTGTTAATAATTCCAAAATAGCAGTTAGTGATGGATTATTTAAATCAATTAATAATTTAAATTCTTTACTATATTTATATAACAATTCTTTAATTAAAATTAAATAAAAATGAAAATGTTTTGAAGGAATTGGCCCTCCAGTTTTGTTTGCTGCTAGCCAATGAAGTAATAATTCTGCTGAAGAGATACCCAAATTGTCAACAACAACACGTACTTGAAAGACGTAAAAAATTTTTAAGCTTTTACTACAAAATATAATCAAATTCGAGTTAAGCTATGTTCTCAAGAAAATATTTTGTACAATGAAAAACCCTTCCCTCAAATAGTGTAGATTCCCTATAATCTTCTTTTATGGATTCCATTCCTACACCTAAATTTAAACAAAAAAACATTTTTTACATTGTTCAACAGGTATTGCTTCAATTGTTCTTTCAACAATTTCTCTATCATTTAATCTCAAAGCTAGAGAAAGGGCATTTACATGTTCTCCATTAATTGTTGAATTAAGTATTTCTTTAGGTGTAACATTTGATTCAAGTTGTAAAGGATCAAATCTTCGGGGTTTTGTTAAAGAATAAATACAAACACCTTCAGTACATGCTACAGCAAAATCCAAACCTAAAAATTTTTATTGAATTTTTATTGGAGAGATTTTATATCTTCAGTTCTTGTCTTTTGAATTCTCACAAAATAGTGAATATCTTCGTTCAACAAAGATTAGTAAATCTGACGAGATTAAAGATGGAAGTATTTAAATTCCCATACCCCTAACTTAGAGTAATATTTGGAAATTAGTAGAAAATTATTTGGTAATGAGTTTTACCATTCGGAGAAAAAGCAATTTTAGACATAGAAATTGTTGGTCTAACAGCACGTTCAGAGAGGTCGGTGTGTTTTGTTCCAGGCAATCTAATTTTCTTTTTTGGATTTGTTTCTTCTTCATCAGAATCTGTTAAATCAAATAAATCCAAATTTCCAAATTCTGTGATTTTTCGATAATTAATATCTAACTAAAAAAGCGGGGAAATTTTTTTATAAAATTCTCTCATACATTAACTCCATCCAAACTGTAATTACTGCTTAATTTAAATGATCGAACTTTAATTCTATCAGCCACACTGTAAAGACAAAAAATATTTGATTGCCCACCAGCGAGTAATAATTGACCGTTTGGTGAAAATGCAATACAAGTAAATGTTCTAAAAAAGAATTTTGTTATTAAATCCAATTCAAAAATTTCCAAAAAATATTTCACTTTCTTTCTATCAGAACCCCCCAACCAAAAAAATTTAAACTTTACTTATTCTTTTCTGAAGTAGTCTTTTTAACTTTATCAATTCTTTGCCTTCCAGCATCGATATCTAATTTTGTTTCAATTATTCCAATTTGACTAGTATTTAAAGTATTAAATAAATTTATATTAGAATCATAACATAAAACAGCTAAAAGAGATCCATTTGGACTAAAAATAATTTTAAAAAATATTTAAATTTAAATTATTCTACCTATATTTAACATCCAAACCTTCATTTAATAAATTAACAGTCTCTAAACAATTTCCACCATCCACAATATTCCATATTTTCATTGTTTTATCCAAAGAAACAGTACATAAAGTATTTTCGTAATAAGTTAATCCATTAATTAAATTAGAATGTCCTGTCAATACATCCAAAACTTCACTTGTTTCAAAAGACTAAAAATAACTTTTTTTTAAATACCCTCCCCCCCTTATCTCCAAACATAAATTCTTTATTTTAGATTAAATAACCCTCTATTTTAGGAAGAAAAAATTTTTTCAAAAATAATTTTAAATAAATTATTCACCCAAACATAAATTTCAAATAAATCTCTCGATGCAGCTGCAACAATATCACCAGAAAAATCAGCACAAAGTAAATGTAATTGTGTCTGTTTAGGTGCTACTAATGTTCGAAAATTACGATACCTTTTTAAATAAGATAATTAAATATTTTTTTCTTTTGAATTCACCTCTTCAAATCATGTGCCCTAATAGAACCTTCAAGAGAAGAAGACAATACAGCTTTTCCATTTTGAGTAAAACAAATATCGGTAACTCCAGTTTCATGTTCAGTAAAAGTAACAGTACAAAACGAAGTTGCACAATTCCAAAGTTTCACCTAAGTTTAAAAGATAATAAAATGAGTTAATGGAAAGAAAGACGATCATGAGGTTTTAATCACGACGGAAACCATGGCTAACTAGATTTATTAAAAATGGGGAAATTTATTTAAATAAGAAAAAATAAAGAGAATAGATGTGTAGTAGGAACTCAACTGACTTTAATTTGTCAGCTTTCAACCGAAAAGTCATAGAACTATAATGTAAATTTCAGTAAATCAGATAAGAATTTATATTTATATACACCAAAAATTATCATTTATTTACAAACAATATTTACAAAAAATCACACCGGAAAATAGGGACAATAAGAATCACACAAGAAAATATGGGGAAATTACATGATAGATATACAATTATGAGGGAGAATTGTTTTCCTATTATTATCGCATTTTGGCGTCATCATCTTCCATCAACCGCTTACATGTTGTACTCGATTGGAAGGTTCTTGCGGCGCACCATACCGTCACCCTGGAACCACTCGCGACGGAATTGCTTGGCTGCTCCTTCCGGTGTGTTGGTCCATTCGACGGTGACACGATCGTTGTTGGTCGCTTCCGCAGCCGGATCGAAGGCGTCGCAAGAGATGGCGATGTTGATGGCCTCCTTCGGGTCGAGCACACCGTTGGGCGGGTCCATGTTCAGACGGCGAGGGTTGGTCGTCTTGAATGCGAAGCCGATACGATGCCCACCAGAGTTGATGATCTGTAAAAATGAAAAGGAAAAATTTATTAGCGGTTAGATTATTAAAAATGTGAAAACTTCACCTTCATGTAGTAGGTGTGTTTGTCATCGAACGGCGCGTTGAAGATGACCTTCACGGCAGGAAGAGTCGTGATGTCGCCGGGTGGAACAGACGCCATTGTTGTTGAGAACGGTTTGTTGTAGCTGGAATCGAAGTTGAAGAGAAAGCAGGTTGAGGAAACTGGTGTTTTACTGCCTCTTTTATACTCTTATGTATGCTCAAAACCAGTATGCTTGAGAGTGAAACTATAAAAACCCTAATGATGCTTCAGTTTCCTCAACCTGCTTTCTCTTCAACTTCGATTCCAGCTACAACAAACCGTTCTCAACAACAATGGCGTCTGTTCCACCCGGCGACATCACGACTCTTCCTGCCGTGAAGGTCATCTTCAACGCGCCGTTCGATGACAAGCACACCTACTACATGAAGGTGAAGTTTTCAGCTTTTTTATTACTCTAACACTAATAAATATTTTTCTTCACTTTTACAGATCATCAACTCTGGTGGGCATCGTATCGGCTTCGCATTCAAGACGACCAACCCTCGCCGTCTGAACATGGACCCGCCCAACGGTGTTCTCGACCCGAAGGAGGCCATCAACATCGCCATCTCTTGTGACGCCTTCGATCCGGCTGCGGAAGCGACCAACAACGATCGTGTCACCGTCGAATGGACCAACACACCGGAAGGAGCAGCCAAGCAATTCCGTCGCGAGTGGTTCCAGGGTGACGGTATGGTGCGCCGCAAGAACCTTCCAATCGAGTACAACATGTAAGCGGTTGATGGAAGATGATGACGCCAAAATGCGATAATAATAGGAAAACAATTCTCCCTCATAATTGTATATCTATCATGTAATTTCCCCATATTTTCTTGTGTGATTCTTATTGTCCCTATTTTCCGGTGTGATTTTTTGTAAATATTGTTTGTAAATAAATAATTGTTTGAGTTATCTTTTGTGTCTAACACTTGTTTAAATTTGAGGGAAAATTAAAACAATCAGAACCCCAATTAAACTTTATTTACAAAAGTATTCTCTTACTTTTCCATCCTCTGCCCCAGTTGCCAAAATTGAACCATCAGGAGAATACGCTATAGCAGTAATTGTTTGACTATGTGATTGTTGTTTGAGTATATGAGATTCACTTTGCCATTCCCACACAATTAACTGTGCATCCATTCCCCTTCCACATCCTATAGCTAACCAATCACCCCGAGAATTGAAATTAATTGAATTTATTTGTTTATCACCAATACTTGAAAAGAAAAATAAATTAACATTAAAATATATTCAAAAAATTTAGAGGCGGCTTTAATGAGTTTGAGTAAAAGTTTAACAAGTTATTTAACAACAACATTCAATTCAATGTTTCATATAAAATCTGTGGATTATTTCCGTATTATGAATTTTTTAAGTTTAATTATTTAAACAAAACCTAAAGTTTTGCAGTAAAGAAAGTCCAGGAATATCAAAAATACAAAAAGTTCCATTTGAAAATCCTGTAGCTAATAACTTTTTTTGTTTGTTAACGGAGGCGGATAAAAGCCCCAAATTTGTAGTAACACCAATTAAAGAAGTTAAACATTTTCTTAAAAAAATTTTTTGTTTTGAATTTTGATTAATTCAAAAATAACCTAATTTTTCTTTCAAATATCAATTTTTCAGAATTATCTTCCAACTCAAAAATGCTACATATTCCACTTTTATCAACAGAAAGAAACTAAAAATTAAAAAATAAATTTTTTAAATTAAATTTACTTCATTATTTTCATTAAAAAACCAAACACCAACAACTGAAGCCCTTTCTCCAAAAGTAAAACCTCCAAGATTTTTAGAAGAATCAGGTAATGTTTTGAATATTTTAGCAATTCTATTTCCAGCAACGGCGATTAAACTAGAAATTTTTAAAAAAATAAAATTTAAAGAAAAAAATTCAAAGATATTCATTTTCTAGAAAAATTACAGTGAAACCTTTTTTAGGAATCGAATTTTATAAAAAGGAAACAACCACACGCACTTTTCAAGGCTCATTTAAGTTGGAACAAGTTTGGGGGAAATATTAGTAAAATGAAAGAAGTTTAAAAGTTTATTAGTTTTAGCTCTAAAATTTATTTTTTTTAATTCCAAAAGAAAAGTTCAAATATTTCTTTAAAGTTGAAAAAACCTTCCATCAAAAGACCATCCAATTGCATTGATATTATTTTCAGAATGCATAAATCTATTTAACAAAGCCAAAGGTACAAATTGATTTGCAGATATATCAGCCACAGAAAAAATAAAAACTTTTCCTTGTGTACCAACAGCAACAAAACTTTGAAAATAAAAAAATAATTTAAATAAAAAATATAAACTTTGAATCATTAGAAAAACTCAAAGCTCTGACTTTTTGTCGAAAATTCCTTCTGTAGAGAATAACATCGCTACCCAAATGTATTAAGGTACAATTTCCACCTAAATTATACAAAAATTATTAAAAAAATGTATAGTTGGCAAGAGATTACTTACGGAATATATTCTTTTCAAAGAGGAAGGAATTTTGACTCATTACATTATTAGCCAATTAAAATTGGCTAATGTAAGGAGTTAGAAAAAACTCCAAAATCCTTACATAACAGGGCTAATTTCGCATCTTTCATATTTTTCAGCGCAAAAGGTTTCGCAAACCGCATTTTATTTTTAGATTTCGCCCAGCCCTGTTACATTAGCCAATTCTTTTCTATCAAAAAAAGACAAATTTTATCATTAACCCTCTCCTGAAACTTTTTTTTCTGAAAATGCCCTTCTAGTTTGGAAAGGAAAAGAAGGGTATTTAATTTTGAAGAATTTTAATTTCAAAATAAATAATTTTAACAAAACTAACGTTCATCCCCAACAATTGCATGTGTTCCAGTTGAGTTTATATCAAAAGCAATAATGTTACATTTTAATTGGATTTCTGATGTAAAGGAAGTATTTCTTTAAAAAACAAAAATTTTAAAATAATTAAAATAAAAAAACCTTTTCAAATCAAAATATTTTAATCTATTTCCATTTGCACAAAGTAACGAAAAATTGTCTGGCAAAAATCGAACAGGTCCATTTCTGTATGAAGAACCAATTAAATCAACAAACTTAAAACAAAAGGAAAATACAAATATAATAATTATTAATTACCTTGTATTTTATATCCATGAAGAAAACAAATTGATTATCGAATTTAAAAGCCTTGTTTTTTTAAATATATATTAGCATTTTCAAGTAATTTTTTGTTTATTTAAAACACAAATATACAAATTAAAATTATTTTTAATTTTATTTTTTAACAATTTTTTTCAAAGACCAAACAAATGTCAGCAAAGAAATTTTAACAAAATAACATCGAAGAACCAATTCCAAAAAACTTCTTTTCATTTAATTCTTCATAATTTATTCAGCCTTGGTCTTTTTCGCACCTTTCGATTTTATTTTCTTTTGGGTTCGCAAAAGTTGTGATGCACGTCGCTGAGCCAATTTGGCATGTGATGGTTTATAGGTGCGAATGAAACTTCCAACAGATTTGAGAACTTTACGACTGTCCTAAAAACAATTTTGAATTATTTAAAGTATAATATTAAAATGGGGCGAGAATTAAAGAACAGAAATTTTAAAAAATAACAACCTTAGTAAAAATAGTAGTCGACTTTGCCTTAACCGGTTTATTGACAGCACGCTTCTTCTTAATAGTCAATTGAACACCCTTTCCATCCTTTGGCAGACGAACATCCACAGCTTTTGCATTTATCAGCCCATTATGGCGAATACTATTTATACGAGCCATATTGAAAGGTTCAGTGCTGAAATGCTTGGGAATACCTCGCTGACGTTTCAAAAACGCGCTGTTCTTACGAATGATTTGCCACTGAATTAAAAAAAATTCGTTTAATATTTCTAAATTTAATTACCTGAATGTAACTAGAAGCATTGATAACCTCAACCATTTTGTTTTTTGTAGACAATTAATTTACTTAACCTGTTTTTAGAATAAATTGTATTAAATTAATTAAATATAAAAATAATTATTGTATGTAGACAATTAGAAAAAATATTGCTAAATCTTCGATTAACATTAACCCAGAAGAATCACCTCATAAAATAAAGGAGGGGTCAGATGGATATCCTCATTTAAATTACATTGTGACAAAACGAACTAAAATATCTCCTTTCTATCAAATTAAACTAGGTTAATGTTAATACAAGATTCGATTATATGAGATTTTAAAAATAAATTTATTTTTATAAAACAAATTCAAAATCCTTGTATAGATCAGAAAAATCATAATTTAAAAAACTTGTTCTATAAAACAAAAATAAATAAAAATTATTTCTGTTCATGAATCCGATGATTAAGTAAGGCAGCTCGAAGTAAAACAGCATTGGCATGTTGGCTGATTCGTTTCCGCAAATTCAGAACCCTTTTAAAATTTTTAAATTTTAATCAAAAAATAAAATAAATACCGTTCATATATTTCTGTTCGATTGTCAGAAAATTTTGCGTAAAGAACTTTCTTGTACGAATCAATCTTTGCTTTGAGCAAGCCCTTTTCAATTAATGAAATCAACTCGGATTCAAGCTTAAAATAAACAAAATATTTTTTCAAAAATTTATTTAAACCTCATCTACGGAAGTACGAAATTCAATAGCCATTTGACCAATTTCGGAGCTTAAATAAGTGTCGAAATATTGAATTAATGCACTCTGTCTGATTAGAGAATATAGAAAAGAAATATGTGGCGCTAAGTAGATGTTCAATAATAACTATAATAATTAAATTTAGTAGTTACATATTAACTCATAAATTAAAATTTAATACTAAAAGTATCCAAAAATCCTTTAACCAAAAAATTTCCGAGACAATAAAATAAATTCCTTACAAGTATTACACCAAAATTTATAAAAATAATGTTAAAACATACTTGATCACGCAAATCATTAAGAATATCAAGACAAATACCAAATTGACTTTGACAAAATCTTTGTAATAATTCAATAAGTTTTGGTTCAGATTCCAGAGACTTTCGAAAAAGAGGAGAACCAAGCACTTTTTCTTTTAATTCAGTTCGACTGAATGTCGCAAGAGCGCAGATAAGTGCATAAATTGCAACATCACTAGGGGAAATAAGTTGTGGATAATTGAGAACATCCAAATCGATCTAAAAAGTAAAATTGGGTTAAATTATCTATATGAACATTGGATCCTAATACTATATGGGCTTTATCCAGAAACACAAAGACTCACCGTCATAAATTTTTCGGCCGCTGCCTTGTAATTTTTATTCTGCAGAAAAGCAAGTCCATAGACAGCCAAAATTTTCGCCTTTGAACTAAGAATCAAATCTTTTTGAATTTTAGATGTACGCGCTGGAATTTGCAGAGATTGGAGAGAAGAATATTGAGTTGTGCTAAAAGTATTGCTGGGTACTGAAGAAACATTTTCACGTTCAATAATCTCATTTATTGCGCGATCAGCTTGTGGAAGCAAAACAAAAAGTTTTTGCCATTGTTCAGCATAAATAGTAACATTAATCCAACTTATGAGCATCTAAACGAAATTTTTTGAAAATATTTTTTATTCCTGTCTCGCATAAATAAACCTGTATTATTTGATTTGGAGAAGTACAATATTCACGCATTCCTCGAGTATAAAGTTTAAGAGCATCTGGGAGATTCCCCATTTGCACATATTGATGGAAAACATCCTCTAATGAACGTCTAATAGATTCCTAGAAAAAACTATTTAGGTTGTTATAACGGGCAGTTTAATGGCAAACCTTAACAGCTTCATCTTTCTGCCGTTTAAACTCAGCTAGAAGAGATTCCAATCGATTATTTGCTTTAACTGTGGTAATCTCAATCCAGTTTTTATCAATATCAGGCACACTTTCTATACCAGAAATATTACCAAAAGCTTTTGCAGATTCAACCCGTTGATAGGCAGCATTGAGCATTGGAATATTTTGAGTTTTCTTAAAGTTTAATTTAAACAAATTTATTTAAAAGATATAAACCTTAATAACATAGTTAATAAGCATTTTTAATGCATCAGCCCTCAAAGGAGGGCAAACACCGGCAATAAAAAGAAGTCTGAAAATAGAAAATTAAAATTAGACAACAGTCAAAAGCAGTTATCAAAATGAGATTAAATTTTTTTAGGTTTGAATCGAAAAAACAAAAAAAATTTTACATTGTACTATATGGGTACGAAGGAATTAAAGAGAATAAAAATTCGTGTATTTTTCATAAAAGAAAGCTTTAAAATATAGCAAACCTATTCATCAATGCATAATCTGTATATTCCTTCGAAAAAGTCTCAAGTTCAACACTAACAACATTAACAGTAGAAGGCACCTGTACATCATCTAAAAAGCTTTTTAAAATAATTATTCATCAAATGTTAAAAAAAACCTTGAGAAACTGGGTCATCTATAGTAAGAGGATCATTAACATTTGTAAAATCAAAATCAGCTGCCATCGGCTCTTCAACATATTCAATGTCATCTTCCTGTTCCATAAACTCATTTTCGTCCATAATTATATAGAGTAATTTAGAAGTCTGAAAAATGCAAAAGTAAAAATTTTGTGAAAGTCAAAGTACAATTGCTAGATGGGAAATCTATAAATAGATAAAAAGAATTCGGAATATCAAATTTTATTTAAAAAAACAAATTCTAAAAAAAATGTTCATTTACAAATTAAAGCACAATATTGCGAATAAATGGGATGAGGTTCTACAGTATTAAGTTTAGATTTTTATAAATATTTTTTACAAAAAAGATGTGAATTAGGAATTTCTTAATACATTACTAAAGAATAATTACAATTAGAATTTGCTTATAAAGGTTCCCTAAGTCAAGAGATTCGAAAGATTCGACTAACATATTCTCTGAATGTACTCTTTTCTTCTCCAAAATATATCTTTTTTATCGTCTTGAATGTTGGCCGATTATCTGGTGAAGCACTCTGAGTCTTTAGCATTAGTTCTTGCATCTTTTTTGGCATTCCTTTTGGTGGCGTTAGTCGATATCTTAAAGAAAATTTAAAAAATATTTTTATTTTCTCAGTTACCCTTCAAGTATTTTCTTTCTTAGTTGTCGATTATTTTGGATTTCTTTGTATGGCTCCTCATGTGGTTTTGACCAAATTTCAAAGAGCGCAATACCATAACCCCAAACATCAGATTTGTGTGAGAAAAGTGCAGTTTTCAGTGTTTCGGGTGGCACATACCTTTTAAAAATTAAATTATTTTTGAAGAAATTTTAAATTAAGGAAAACACCTTATCGGGGCACGAGCTCTGGGCAAGAGTACTTTTGTTATTCCTTGAAGCGAAAGGCCAAAATCGGTAATTTTTACAACGTTCCATTTCGAAAGCAAACAATTTCTGACTGTCAAATCCCGATGAATTACCTAAAAATTAGAAAGATTCCAATGAAAGAAAATCTTTATTACCTCCTTACTCTCTAAGTAAGCCATTCCAAAGCATATATCACGACAATAGTTCAGTCTTTCTTTATCAGTCGGCCTTTTTTCTACCAAACGATCGTGTAGACAACCACCTGAAAATAAAAAATACTTTCATACTTGGAGATGACAAACCAGGTGCGTATTCCGTCACAATCAATATTGGATCATTATACACGACCACGCCAAAAAGGCGAATAATGTTTCGATGCTGCAGGCGCATGTGTCTATTAAATTTTATGTAAAACTTTTTAAATTGTTTTAATTCAATTTAACCTTTCCAGAATATTTTTAAATTAAAAATTACTCACATATTTGCTTCGCGCAGAAATCGAATCCTAAAAATAAGTAACCATTGAAGAGATAATAATTTCCTTAATTCTCTCACCTCTCATTTGGATCAATGCCCTTCTTGTCAGTAATCATTGTTTTGACAGCTACATCAATGCTCTGCATTCCAACTCTAAGTTTCCCTCTGCGCACTTCGCCAAACTCTCCATGACCTATTACACTGAGAATGGTAAGCTGTTCACGGTAGATGCTGCAATGTTCATAATATTTTCATTTTATTAACGGAGAAAACAAGTAACTTACGCATAATGGCTCCTCTCCACGTAACTACGAAGGCAAGCACCAGATTCATCATTGACAGGCTTCTGTGAAAATCGGTGGTATCGTATAAGGGCCGCAACTGTCTTTAAGTGACAAATAAATTTATAAGAAACAAAAGAGAATTCTTACTCGCTTTGGAATCCCATTCAAATGAAAAAAATTGCCGTGTCTTGTTTGAAAAATCCGATAGTGATGCTTTTTGCCTTTCCAATATACGCTTACAATGTAGATCTACAAGTTTATATTTACGTTAATTATAAAAGGAAACTACTTACAAAATGACCATTTTCTTCTATCAAGCGAACTAGGAAACGGCCATTGTCCTTCGTCAATAATGGTTCAGCCTCTGCTGCAGTTTGAAATCCGTGATAGAAAGGGGCATTTATGAGTTCGTCCTCCGCAGTTGTAATACAGGTGGCAGGCGCCATAATCTGACAGCGTTAACGTTGAATACAAGACGATATTTCATACTAGAAGCCTTTTATAGTATTTAATTAGTATAGTCCTAAATAAAACATGAACGTGAACATGGAAAACAAAAAAAATGAAAAAATGAACATGAAAAACAAAAACATGAACGATGAAAAACTGAAATGAACTAAAAACTAGAATTTCAGTAGCCACCTTTTTTGGAATTATTTCGTCCAGCTATAGCTGGACGAAATAATTCCAAAAAATAGCTGCAGCTATACTCGTAGTACCATTTTAGCGCGCACCATTTTGTCTAGCACCTATTCTTCTATGATGCACCGACATTTGCGCCGCGACATTTGCCCCTTAGCTTCATTAAAATCTTGGCGTTTGTGTTTACTTTTGACAAATTTTTGGTGTTTTGGGTATGGCGTTTTTAAAATTTTGAAAAATTAGCGTTTGGCATTTGGGGACACGCCCAAGTAGGCGTGCGGCCAAGTAGGCGCAAAGCCATAACTAGCTTGAAAATTTCTGGACCGTAACAATTTTGGTACCAATCTCTTTAGCTCGATGAGTGGAATCGTTTAATACTAAATTTTGAAAGATTCGGAAATCCTGAAGCAAGTTATGACTTTGCGCCTACATGGCCGTGCGCCTACTTGGGCTGTACCCCTATCTTGAAATTCCAGAATTTAAAAATATTTTCTCAAAATTTTTTTCCTAAAATTTCTCCTCCCACTAAAGCGCTGTTTTTTCAAAATTTTAGATAATTATTTTTTATTTTTAAGTATTTATTTATGGGCAACAAAGAAAGTCAATTTAATGGAAGAAGTGATGATATTAAAACTAGTCAAGTATTGGATTCTAATTTTGTAAAATCTTTTGTTGAATTGAGTGATGAAGATGATAATTTAGGTTGGGAAAAGTTTCAGGTATTTTTTCAAAAAATTTTTTGAAAAAATTTTTTTAAATTTTTTTATTCTTTCAATAGATTATTAGTATTTTAACAAATATTCGACAATATCGTTTACTTTCTGGTTTATATGACAAAGCTTTACGTATTGCGAAAAAAGATGATAATTTTTTTGGTCAACAACTTTCATTGTCTTTAATTTGTGATAATCGATATTCTAGAGCAACAAAAATGTTACAAAAATGTATTTTACAAAAAGAGGAAGAGGAAAACAACCAAAATAAATTTGATGAAAGTTTAATTAGTGAATATTTACATTTGGCGCGTTTACAAATTGAACAACTTGGAGATTTGGAATTAGGTTTTTTTAAGTTTTTTAATATTGGGGATTGGTTGTCTTTAAAATTATGTGTTTTGTCTTATATCCTGATTTTTCCTTCATTAACGGGTTTTAACGTATCCTCATATAAAAATTGAAACAAAATTTTGCTCGGATTAGATAAATTAATATCTATCACATTTTTTAGCTTTACCTCTTTTTTTACTTTCCTAGTCTTTTTAATTAATTAAATTTTAATTTAAAAATTGTTGCTGTACTTCTTTAAAATTTTATATAATGTACATTTTATTTTAAGCCGAATCAGCAACTTTAAAAGCAATAACTTTATCTTCTGGCACTTGGCTTTCTGGACGTTGTCATTTATTGTTGGCTATGATTTTTGGGTTTATTTAAATAAATTTATTTTTTTTAATTAATTCTTTAAAGATTAAAAGCTCAATATGGAAATAGTTTATGTTCAAAAAAGGATTTAATTGCAGAAAGTATTAAATATTATGAAAAAGCTATTGAATTAGATCCACATGATGATACAGCACATCTTTATTGTGCTTTAGAATATGCTAATTGTAAGTAAGAAAATTTTTGCTTAGGCAAATTTTAGACGTTAGTATTTAATAAACATTAAATATTTGTCGTGCCTTATGTAAGCTGCCTTTTTCGACATCACTAATATCATTCCATTCCTTTTTTGAAATTCATTTATTAATTTTTGCAATTTAATTCTCATATCAGCCAGGGATTTTGAAAGAGCAAAAGAATATTGTCAAGCAGCCTTGAGTCTTAACACAGAAAATCCTTTTGCAATAATGCTACTTGCATTGATTTTTACCGCAAGAAAAGATTACAAAGGGGCATTGGAACTTGTGTATGTTTATTTTTTGTAAAAGAAAAAATAAAATATTTTTAGAATAAATGCTCTAAATGATTTTCCTTCACATTATGGCCTTTTAGTTTTGAGGTGCTTTTTAATTTTTATTTGAATTAAATTTTTATTTATAAGAGATTTGTGTAAGGAAAAGAGGGGTTATTAAGCTTCCTGGAATTTTTTATACTATGTAGGTAGCTGAACTTTTAAGTAGCATCTCATACATAAATTTAGTAACCTAACTGTGAATATGAGATGGTTTTTAATTTATAAAACCTTCACTCGAATTGTCTAAATTATTTTTATTTAAATAGGTTAAAATTAGAGGCAAGATATGGGCGAGTAGAAGAAGCTTTACAAACTTCACATAATTTAATTTGTTTTTGGAGAAAAAATAGATCAGCAACTGATTCCCTTCCTTGTGATGATGAACAAAATAGTAGATTAAATGGAGATATTAATAGAATGGTAAGAAAGGAGAAAAGAAAATTGATAAATTTTTAACAATTTTTTAGACGACAAGCAGAGAAGCAATAGTTCCATTAACACCTCTTTTGATTGCTCCATTAGGTATTACTGCAACACCGGGACCTTCTACTCATTTAATTGCTTCGAATGTTGAGGGGACACCATATCCATCTATAGGTTTTTTTAATTTTACTTTAGGAAATTTGAAAATTTTAATATAAAATTATGTTCCTCCCCGTTAATTTTTGAAAATACTTTTAGCTGAAAAAAATTCAAAAATGCCAAAAAGTTAGTCAAATCATAAATGTTTTTTACTAGATAATCTCTCAACAATCGGTCCTCCAACAAATACTTCTGACGGAGGTGGACCAGCATCAACAGACTCTTTAAGTGTATTATCTTCTTCTAGCAAGTCTTGGATTAATTTTTCTGTTTTTCGATTGCAGGTTGAAATTAAGGTTTTTTTAAATTCTTTATTTTTTAAGGCTGATATTTGGGTGGAATTGGCAGAATTTTTTATAGAAATTGAACGGATGAATGATGTTCAGGCTTGTGTTGAAGAAGCTTGTATGATTTATCCAAATTCTTATCAGGCACTTTATTTAAAGGTTTTTTTATTTGAAAGCTAAAATGTTTAAATTTAATTTTTAGGGGCATCTTTATTTTAAAAGAGCGGAAAAATGTGCTCAAACTGACCCAAATTTAAGCAAAAAATTAATGGCAGAGGCAAAGAATTTTGTTCTAGGAGCAATTTCTATATGTACTGAACATGTACTTTCAATAGCTTGTTTGGGAAGAATTTATCATTTTGAAGGATATTTAAAAATGGCTGAAAAAATGTTTAGGTTTATTTAATCTTTTTAGTAATTCTTTTCAATTTTTTTAAAGAGATGCAACTTCAATAGAACCTTATGATGCTCGGAATTGGCACCAACTTGGATGTGTTTTATCTGAACTTGGAAGGAGTAATGAGGCATTAGAATGTTTTGAAACGGCTTCGAGTTTAGAAGTAAACACACCGCTTATTCCTTTTCAAGTAATTCCTAGGTTGTTAAGTTTCTTTTAATTGTTTGTTTTTTCTAATAAAAGGATTTTTAATGCAAGGATAATTTTATTAAGTGTAAAACACTTTTTTAGGTTTAATAAGGAGAAACTGAGGTCCAACATAAATCCGGTCTCTTTTTTCTGGCTCAAATAGTTTGTCGGTCTGATAGTCTTTTTTACCCGGGTATCTCTATTTTGGAACAAAATATTTTGTATTTAAAAATAATTTACATATTTTAAAGGTTAAAAAAAAGACAAATATTGCTTTAAATTTTTAAAAAATAATTTTAAATTGAATAATTAACGTCTTGATTAGCCGTTTGGAAGGCCTTTCTTAATTTGTCCGCTTGTGTTAACGGACGACCCGTTAACGGTTTTTGTTGTTTTTCTTTATTAATTATTGATAGTTGCGTTGGTTTTCTAGAAAGTAGTTTTTTCTAAAAATATATTTAAATTATTTAATAATTTATAAATAGGGAGAGAATCATTTTTAGGGAGATATAATTTATTAGTTGTTTTTCCCACTTTTTTCTCACGCCTACCATTCGCTTATATAACTGGTATGGCTCTTGTCTAGTTTATGCGTCCATTTAACTCCATTGATTCTTATCCTTAAATATAGCATCAATGGATCCTTACTTTAGAAGGTAAAGATTATCTTATATTTTTTAAAACAAACTTCTTTATTAGCCACAATATCCAAAGATTGTCTAGGTTCAGCAATTTGTGTTTCACACCGAAATCTATTAAACATTTTAAATTTAATAGTTAAATTAGCTATTTCATTTAAAAGTTCATTTGATTGAGTCAATTCTTTAAAATTTAAATTTTTTTTTAATTTATTTGAACAAAAATTTTATTTTTACCGACAGCTTCATTTGACGCCCCCTTCTCTTTTGAAGGTAAATATTTTAATTTATTATGTTGTTGTGATCTTGAGAAAGGCACAGAAATTGTTGCACGGTAATTACGTCGTCCAAAAGGTTCTAAACGTTCTTTTGGAGGAACAAAAATTGGAATCATTTTTCTATCAAAAACATTTTTCCAATTAATTCTTTCCATATAAACATGATTTTGAACATTTTCGAAATTTTCTACCCGCATAGTTTGATCAGGATTAATAATTGCTCTAAGGAAGGAAATGAGATCAGATGGCCATCTACTAGGCATAGTAACACTACGAGTATATATTATATTTTAATATATTATATAAAAGTTTTGGCAGAATCGCTAGAAAAATTTAGAAGTCTTTACAGAGTTGAGATAATGGGCTGAAAGTTTTACATGTCCGGGGTCAAATTCAAATGCGCATTTGGGAAAAATACGGACGGAAGATTTTAGGAACCCCATGGTAACTAAATAATATAGGTGCCGGGGCTATCTCCGGAATGGGTATAGATGGGTTTGTCGGACTAACGGGAGGGCACTGAAGCACAATTAGACGATGTCGGATGTAAAAAACCCGAGGTCGAAATTCGAATTTAAAGGGTACTTATGCTTGACACAAAATTTAGACATTGCCGGTGAATTGTCGTGTGTGTCGGGATTTAAAATTCGCGTTTTTTCAAAATAGCTCGAAAACGGATAAAGATAGCGGAAAACTTCTGCTGAAAGGGCCTCAAGTTGGGATAGGTAGATATGGGTAGGAAAAATTTCAAAGTCGAAAGTCGAACCCGAAAGTCGATATGCCTCTATAAAAATTTTTGTAAGAGATCTGTCCGACCGATAACTGTCGGTTTTCTTCAATTTGAGGAAATCCTGAGGGCAAATCTTATAGTTGAGAGAGAAATTTTGATTGATAGGAGAAATTGGAAGCAGAAGCAAGGGTAAACTTGAAGCAGAAGCAAGTTTCAAGTTCAAGTAGGGGAAGTTGAAGCAAATGGGGGAAATTCGAAGCAAGGTCGAAATTAGGGATCCGGGATTTTTAGGGATTTTAGAATATGGTCGAATGAGTAGTCATTCGAAAGCGGGTAATGAGGGGAGGTGAATGGGATAAAGAATAACGTCGAAAGTCGAATTTCGAAAGTCGAACTTCGAAATCCGGGATTTTTGGGATCGGGATATATGGGTGTGTGGGTATTCGTTCAAGAGGGGATACTGAGGGGAGTTCACTGGGATAAGGGATAATGCTCAAAGTCGAAATTAGAAAGTCGAACTTCGAATTTCGGGATTTTAGGGATTGGAAAGTATGGTCGAATGAGTACTCATTCGAGAGGGGATAATGAGGGGAGTTCGTTGGGATAAAGGATAATGTCGAAAGTCGAAGTTCGGAGTTCGAACTTCGAAATCCGGGAATTTCTGGATTGGGAATTGGGGTCGAATAAGTACTCATTCAAGAGGGGATATCGAGGGGAGTATAGTGGGATAATGTATAATGTTGAAAATCGAAGTTCTGAGTTCGAACTTCGAAATCCGGGAATTTCGGGATTTGAGATTGAAGTGAATATGGGTGAATGAGTACTCATTCAAGAGGGGATAATGAGAGGAGCTTAGTGGGATAAAAGATCAAGTCGAAAGCCGAAGTTTGGAGTTCGAACTTCGAAATCCGGGAATTTCGGGATTTGAGATTTAAGTGGATATGGGTGAATGAGTAGTCTTTCAAGAGGGGATAATGTGGGGAGTTCAATGGGATTACTAAAAATTTCGAATTTCGAAGTTTTTAGTAAGGTATTCGTGATTTGAGTCTGGGACTGAAATGGTTTTCAGACTCTAACTTTGTAGCAAAAATTTTTAGAATTTTTCCGTCAACTGATTCGTACTCAGCATGTACGAATACACTATAAAACACGTTTTTTTGTGTCAAAATTAAAAATTTTTGACCCCTCGAATTTTTCAAAAGGGGTACCCCTTTTGGGGGATATTCGGGATTTTTTGAGGGGCCATAATTTTTTATGGGATTAAGGGAATTGGATGGGGTTTGGTTTGTAAAATCGAGTAAAAAATTAGAAATTTTTTGTAGTAAAAAAATTTCAAAAAAAGTCGAAACTGGGGGTGTAAGGGTCGGATTTCGAAAAACCCAAAATTTTTCGGTTTTTTGGAAATTTTTCGGGATTCTTGAAGGTGGTTCGGGCCGAATTTATTTTTCTTGGATAATGCAGATTTTTCTGCATATATTAGGATTTTAAAATTTTTAACAATGTAAACTTTGGCCAAGATATGATTTTTAAAAAATTTCTGTGATTTTTTCAGGGAGAAATTCCAGGCAAAAAAATTTTAATTTTCAAAATCAAAATAGATATGGCAAATGATATATCATTCGAAAGCTCTCATCGAGCTGGATATAAAAATATTTTTTTGAATTTTTTCGGTACATTTTGACGAATGTACAGAGGTTCGAAAATTTGTGTGGTGAAGTACAGTATCCGTAGAATGATGGGATGGAGAGAGGAAAAATGATTGACAGGTGAAATTGGTGGCAGAGAGGTGGAATTTTTCTCCGTCTCTGACCATGCCTGGCAAACCGTCGAAGAACTTAGGGGTGAATTTTGTATATTGGGGGAAATTTTGTGAGTGGATGAGCTGGATCCTGTTATGGATCCGAAGCAGAAGCATGCTTCTGCTTCAAATTTTGAAATTTGAAACTTGAAGCAAATTGCTTCAAGTTTTGAACTTTCGAAATTTGAAGCAAATTTGCTGCAAATTTTAAATGTTTGAAACTTGAAGTAGAGTCATAACACAGGGAACACGAGGGCCGAAGGCCCGAAATGTATCCTAATCGTTATAGGAATAGGATTATGTTACGAGCCCAGAACCCAGCGACCGTTGACTCCCCGCGAGGCGCGTGCCGCAAAACCCGCGCGAAGCGCGGGGTTTTGCACAAGCGCCTCGCCTACTCTCCATAGGTTTACGTTGATCATTTTTAACATGTTTAACCTGGCCCAGGCCCTCGCCCTCCATCTAAAAGGAAGGGCGAGGGCCGAAGGCCCGA
Organism: Meloidogyne incognita; assembly: GCA_036172945.1. Lineage (NCBI taxonomy): Eukaryota > Metazoa > Nematoda > Chromadorea > Rhabditida > Meloidogynidae > Meloidogyne > Meloidogyne incognita. The sequence goes on from JARQAC010000002.1 coordinate 5,513,313, forward strand.
ACCGACTCCCATCTAAGAGGGAGGGCGAGGGCCGAAGGCCCGAGCTGACACCCATCTAAAAGGGAGGGCGAGGGCCGAAGGCCCATCTAAAAGGAAGGGCGAGCTGGACACACATCTAGCTGGACACACATCTAAAAGTGAGGGCGAGGGCCGAAGGCCCGAGCTGGACACCCATCTAAAAAGAAGGGCGAGGGCCGAAGGCCCGAGCTGGACACACATCTAAAAGGGAGGGCGAGGGCCGAAGGCCCGAGCTGACACCCATCTAAAACGGAGGGCGAGGGCCGAAGGCCCGACTGGACACACATCTAAAAGTGAGGGCGAGGGCCGAAGGCCCGAGCTGGACACACATCTAAAAGGGAGGGCGAGGGCCGAAGGCCCGAGCTGACACCCATCTAAAACGGAGGGCGAGGGCCGAAGGCCCGACTGGACACACATCTAAAAGTGAGGGCGAGGGCCGAAGGCCCGAGCTGGACACCCATCTAAAAAGAAGGGCGAGGGCCGAAGGCCCGAGCTGAACACCCATCTAAAAGGAAGTGCGAGGGCCGAATGCCCGAAGTGACTCTAAGTGAAAGGATGAGTCCCAACTGAGGGAAGACGAGGGCCGAAGGCCCAAATTGAATCTTAGTAGAAGGATGAGTGAGGCGAGGGCCGGAGGCCCGAAGCGATGTAAAGGCAAGGCTAATCTTTTGTTCCAGGCATAAAAAATCGCTAGCGGCGCGCGAAGCGCGCCCCCAAAGCCGTTAGGCTTTCCAACGGGCAAAAGTATCGTAACCTAAAGAACCCCCCGATGTATTTTACTGCCACAGTATCGTAATAGGCACCCCAGTGGTCAAACCCATCGCTAGTTAATGCCTAAAAAATTAAAGAAAATTTGTTGAGATTTGTGTTAAATAAAGTACAGCTTCCCTCTCCCCACTACTTTTAAGGGACTTGTTAAGAATTAAAGAGACAATGTCTCAAAAATAATTTTTAATTTAAAATATGAGGAAAGGGATTACCAACATTTAAGTTTTTTGGAAATAAAAATCCCAAAGTAAGAACCTGAAGTGAAGAAAAAGTTGAGGAATATTCATATGGAGTACGTCCACGAAGCATTTCATAAAAACAAACACCTTTAAAGAATTTATTTTTTTTTATTTTTTATCAAATTTTACCAAAAGAATTTTTAAAAGCTTTTTGTTTAAAAATATATTTTTCTTACCAAGTGCCCACCAATCCACTCTCCAATCATACCCTTTAATATTGCCTGTAAAAGTGAGGTATATTTCTGGTGCCATATAAAGATGGGTGCCTAAAAAAATAATTTTAATTAAAATTTAATTAATTTACCAGAAAGTGTATTGGCTAATTCTCCTTTTGAAAGTTTTTTAGCTAAACTAAAAATTTAGAAAAAAATATTTAAAATTTAAATTTTGTTCTAAACCTAAAATCACTTAAATGTGAATGTCCTTTCTCGTCTAATAAAATATTTGCTGGCTTTACATCAAAATGGCCAATTCTAAAAAATATTTTTTTTTAATTATAAAAGAATTTTATTGCTTCACAACTCAAACAATAAGAGTATTTTTTAAGTAAAAGTTTGATGTCTCATAGACAATTCTCTTCGGTACACACACAAATTACTGTACGAGAGAAAGAATTTTTACTGAAATACAGTTTACCTCTAAATTCCCCCGGGGTTTAAAAATAAGGTGTAACTTAAATAAGAGCATCGTTTAGACAGCTTCCCAATCCAATGACCAATCGAATTTTATATTTAGAATCCCTTCATTTAATAAAATATGTAAATGTTAACCTTTGTCTATGTAAATAATCAAGTGCTAGTGCCAATTCACAAAATAATCTTTAATTTAATTTTCTTTTGGAAATTTAATTTAAAAACAAACAAACAATTTAGCTCTCGATTCGGAGAAACGGCCCTGATTTTTTAAATGATAAGCCAAATCCCCTCCAGGCAGTAAATCACTAATCATATAAATTTGGTCGGAATCCTGTCAAAATATTTAGTTTAAAATTTTTTAAAAATGAAAAATGATAATTTTAAAAATCCTATATTAATTCTGAAAAATAAAGATTTTCTTTAATTGTTATTTTTCTTGAAAACGATGCTGTATTTCTCTTCTTTAGATGTCCAAAATCCTTGGTCTTGGGGGTCAGTATTGGTCTCGAGTTGGAAAATTTTCGGATATATGCAGATAATTTGTCTTTAGAGAATCCCCGTCACTGGAAGGGGAAAATTAATTTTTTACCTGAAATGCATACCAAAGTGAACAAATAAACGGATGAGTTAATCCTTGAAGTAAATTTAATTCACTTAAAATTATTTTAAAATTTTTAAAAATAATTTTAAAATACTTGAGAATATTTTCAACAAATTTATATTTACAAATTCTCCGTTTTTGCATTATTTTTAGAGCATATTCTTTTTTTAATCCTTTGTGATAAACAACATAAACCTTTTGTTTAAAGAAAGAATTAAAATAAATTATCTAATTAATATACAATCGGACCTCACTGATAAAGGGTAAAAGGTAAACACTCCCCTCATTTCCTCAAAACCACTGAATTCGCACAAATTACCAGGTAAACTACAAAAGTTTCCTCACATTTATTACATCTAACAGATTCCCTCGATTCTTTCATAATTGTCCCTAATCCCTCTATATCCTTCCGTGGGATTTGAAAATAAAAATTTTGAAAATAAAAGTTGCGGATCCGGATATCCGAAGATTTCCACATATCTGTCAACTTTAGTACTATTAGTGTGGTTCAATTTCTAACCTTTCCAAAAGTTCCAATGCCAATAAATTTGGAAATTTGGAAGTCTAAAAAAAGAAAATTTTAATTAAATAATTATTAATGTTTAAGGGGGAAATTAAACAAAAGAAGAACCTGTTAAATCGGTTTCTGATGGACATAACAATCCCTGATGACGAATGGAGGAATTCCGATTGCCCATAAATTAAATAAATACATATTTTATGTAGCTAATTTTTAATTTAAGTTTATTTATTTATTTAAACATTTTGAGGCTGTCAAAATTTAGATTTCTTTTAAATAATTTGTGAAAAGTTTTAAATAATTTAATTATATTTATTTTCTCACAATTTTCTTATTATTTTTAAACAATTTATTTTTTTAAAAAGGCATTTATATTTGTGTATAATTTACACAAAATTAGTGAGAAATTCCGTGGGAAATTTAAGTAAATATTTAGCGGAAAAATAAAAAAAGAAAATGGTTTTGGCATGGCAAAAAAAGGGGAGAAAAAGTCTAAAAGGGAAAGAAATAATAATAAAAAAAACAATTTTTGCCTTATTTTCGCCCTCCCCCGCCATTTAAGAGAAAGGATATTTTTACTTTTGCTTTCCCCTTTTTTGAAGTCGAGAAAAAGAGAGAAATACTAACTCTGACCATATTTGCTCGATATAATAAAGGAAAAGTGAGGGGAAGGAAAAGCTTTTGCAGCTGCCACTGTTTCACGTGTTAGGGCAACTCGCAGAAAAGACAATTCGAAAAGATGGGAATCCTTAAAAAAGAAATAAAGGAGGAGAACATATACACAATTCGAAATTGGGATATAAAGAATAAGGAAATTTATTCAAATCTGGTCGATTATTGTTTTAAAAAAGAAAATTAAACGTTTTAAATTTTCAGGCGAAAATTCAATTCCTCAAAAAACAATTTCCACAAATTTCTTTTTTTATTCCAAAATTGCCTGTCAGTTCTTCGAATTACCCCTTCTAACAAAAAAAAGTCGCTAATGTTAAATAGGAAAAATTATTAGACAAAAATAAAAAAAGGAAAAATAAGAGGGAATTCAAAGACTTTTTTGTAAGCTAAACCAAAACAGCAGCTACTAATAACAAACACAGTTAAAGCGATAAATGTAAAGAGAAAAGAAGAAACATATCTACTATATTCACTTTCTTTTCTTTAAATTTTTTAAATGAGGGAAAACAAAAAAAACTTTCGCGCACCTTTCTTTAAAAAAGCCACTTAAAATTAACAAAAAAAGCTTCTTTTCTATTTATCAAAAATATATTTATTTTGTTCAATCCTCTACTCATTTTACATTTAAAAGTCAATAAAAGAGAGGTGTTAATTTAAAAATAAATTTTTTTAAAAAGAAAATTAATTTTATTTATAAAATTGAGAAAAATATTTTTAAAAAATATATACATATAAATTTGTGTTAGTCTTTTTATCACAGAAAAAATAAATATTAAAATTTACCAAATCAATTTAATTCTTTATTTGTCTGGAATTTTATAGTCTCTACGTTCATTAGAGAATTTAATGCCTCCTTAAAATATTTAAATATTTTAAAGTTTAAAGAAATTAAGCGTAAAATTTTTTAGTTATCAAAGTCCTCTCAATTTTCGGTAAAAATTAAAAAGGTCTATCTATATTTACATAATTTAACATACACACAATTTGTCCCTAATTTAAATTTAATAGTTGACCATTTATTGTTAATTACCTAAAGCCTCGTTTAAATAGAAATCGCACGCGCTTGCGAAATAAAAGATATTGAAAAATGAAGAAAGAAAAATTGCGCCTAATTTATCCATCCTTCTTTTAAATATTAACTTATATCGCAAAAAACAAAGTAACTTTTATGTAAATATAAAAAAAGCGTTAGAATTAGATATACCTCTCACAATCAATATAAAATTTAAATTTTTAGGCCAAAAAAGCTTATATTACAAAAAAGTTTATTAAATAATTAATTTAAATACCCATTTCCAAAATAGCCTTGTCAGCATTTTCTTCCCAGTTTCCTGGTAAAGGAACTTTAGCATTTCTCTCTGTTTGCATTTTTTGTCGACATTTTGTTTTGTTTTGGTCAGATAAAGCTTCAATCCCCGCACATCCCCAAACCTCAATTTGTTGAACATTATTGAAATCCCCGTTAATTGAAAATTGAGAAAAGTTGCCAAAATATAAACCAAGTTTGGATGTTCGGTGTTTAAAATTACCTAAAAAATAATTAAATTGGAAATCTTTTATAGTACTAATCTTGAAGTGTAATCTTGTTTTCGACGATTTATTTTAGATTTTTAGTAAAACCCCCAAAAAATTATACAAAATATTCAAAACAAAAATCATTAAATTTTAATTTCCTATTCCGAAAACACCAAAAAGAATTAAACAATTTAAATAAAATTAAAAAAAAACTTGCAATATAAGGCAGGGGAAGGTAAATCAATCCTTTTAAATTCTGGAGAAAATTTAAAAAGTACACATTGAGGGCCACCAAAAGATTTGCAGCTGTGCCTAAAAAATATATTTTTCTTAAATAAAAATTAAAAGAAAAACCTCCATTCCTCATCTGCAGCAATTGCATAAAGTTGGTTACTAGTCAAGTTAAAAATAGCTACAGTCGGTCCTCGATAGTCAAAAACATTTGCTTCAAACCTAAAAATAAAGAATTTAAGGGTATAAAAATTAATTTTTAATAAAGTAGGGGAAAATTTAAGATAAACATAAAAGACGTTACTTTCTGTCTAATTGAGAGAATCTTTTCTCTTAAATTATTTTTAGTCGAAAGACTACTTTAAATAAAAGAGTTTTAAAGGTTTAAACAAAAATCAAAATTCTAATTTAGAATAAAATACCCCTAAAAATTGATAGAAAATCCTTCTTTTTAAAATACCTAACCTGTTTACAGAAAGTCCATTTTTTGTACTAGAATATAGCAAAGTCCAATCCTCCCGAGAATCAATTGATATAGGTTTAGGCCAAAAAATGGTTGTTGGTAAACTTTGTCGCAAAACAAAAAATTGAATTTGAGATAAAATTTCTGATTGTAAATTATTTAAAATTATCTGAGAAAAAAAAAGAATTATTTTTTTTCTTTAAAAACCCCCAAACATTTTGTTTTCCAAAGAAAATTTTATTAATTTTGTCAAAAACAGGCTCAAAAAGTCTCGGACAATTTTCTTCTATCCACAAATTAATTGAATTAATATCGTCACCTTTTGATGTCTAAAAATAATTTTAAAAAATATTTATTCTTTATTTATCCCTCACCATTTGTTCAGAAAAAGAATTTACAAAAAATTCATCATTTTTGTTTATTTTTATATTTGCGGATTCAACACAAACTTCAAACTAAAATTAAATTTCTTTTAAAATATTTTAATAAAAAAAGAAAAACCAAATTTTTTGGAGAAATTAAAATTTTTACAAGTCCAATAGAGCTAATTTTATTCAATTTATTTGCAATAATTTCAAATTTTTGTTTATCCATTAATTCAGAATTTTGTTGAAAAAAATTCCAAAGAGAAGAAGAAAGTCTTTCACCAAGTTTTTCCTAAAAAATAATTTTTAAATAAATTAATTTTTAATTAAAAATACTTTAAATTGATTGAAATTAATAACTTCTTCATTATCAGAAATTAATTTAAAATAATTTAAAATTTCTGTATTTGTTGTTGATTCTTCATGTTTTTGTGATCTCAATTGTGTGCTGCTTTGTTGATTACCCATAATTTAATTAAAAATTGAAGAATATTTTGTAAAAAAAAATAAAAATAAAAATCTTTAGTTAATTTCAATTAATATGTGACAAAATGAACAATTTTGTACAATGTGATAAAATGTCTTTTGTTGAAATGATTTATTTAATGAGAAAAATTTCAAATTATCGATTCAATATTTCTTATTTAATTTTTAAAAAGATTATTTCTAAAAATTTAGATTAAGATTAAATTATTTATTTTTCCAAGTTTTTAGTTTAATTAAAACAAATTTAAAAATGTTTTTCGAGCCTGGAATGCCCCCGACAATGTCAGATGGAAGAGTTTCTGTTCAAGCAAGAAAAATGGCTTTGGAAGATTTTACAAAATTTTTAAGTTTTGGAGTTATTGTGGAAATTTGTAGGTTTTTATTTTTAAAAATTCAAAATTAATTTATTTAATTTTTAGTTGTTTATGGAGCAAGATATTTTGGATTTGACTATTTTTTGAATTAATGTTTCAAAAAAGAATGAGGTTTACACAAGTGATTATTAAAGAGGAGATGTTGTTTTTCTTTTTTTGGTTATTAAAGTTTTTTAAATAAAATTTTTTTTATTATTTCTTGAATAGTTTTTCTCTATTATTTTTTTCTTTAAATTTTTCTTTTTTTTTTAAATTTAAATTTTCTGACTTAAAAATTAGATGGAATCTTTAGATCCACAAACTGCTCGATTTATTCAAGAACTTCGACAGGAAGGTGAAAGACAAAAATTTCACGAACAAGTTATATTTATTTAAAAATATTTTTAAAAATTTTCCTTCTAAAGGTTATGACGATTTGTTCAAAATGTTTTGATATTTGTGCTCCAGATGCAAGACCACCAAATAGAATGGATGCAAAGGTTTGGTGATTTAAGAATAATTTTTGAAAATATCTGTTTGCTCCTATTAATTTTTGGAAAAGTGAAAAGTTTTAATTTCATCCATTAAATTTTGCATGGCACAAATTTCTTTTTAAATTTTTTTAAAATTTCAAAATTGCTTGCCACTAATTCCTATTTAAAGGAGCTTTTTATCTCTTTTGCTTAATTGATTAGGCTAAAAAAAATATCTCTAATCTTTTTGATTATTTGCTAAAAATATTTTTTGATTTTTTAAAAATAATTTCTTTTTGCTTTATCCCCTCTCAACTTTTAATTTTTAGTTAGAAAATTGTATGGTTAATTGTGTTAATCGAATGGCAGATGCAACTGAATATCTTGCAAAATGTTTGGAACAGAAAATACATTCACATTCGTCTGGAAATGATGGAGGTTTTTCTTAAATTATTAAAAAAATAATTTCTGTTTTTTTTTGGATCTTAAAAATAAATTGTTGAAATTTTTTAAATTTTCCTTCAATAAATATATTCCTTGAGTGTTTTGATTATTTAAAAAAAGCTTTTTATGTTTTTCTAAAAATATTCTTTTTGTATAAACAAAAAGTTTCTGATTGATTTCCTCCGATTATTTTGGAAATCCTGACCTTAAAATTTGAGTTGGAACCTGTAAGGGACAAAAAATTCTCTTGACGTTGTCAAATCTCGAATTTACTTTTTTTAATTTTAAAATTATTAAATACCTTAAAAGTTTATCTTGTTGAGGAAAAATTTATTCTTAATTACTTTTTTATTCTCCTTACATTATTTTTTTAATATTTTTAATTAAAAACTTAGTAGAAAAATTAAAAATTATTTTCCAAAATAATTTTTAATTAAATCATTCTCATTGAAAATATTTTTTTTGGAAATTAAATCAATTTTAATAGTTTTTAATTTTTGTTATTAAACAAGTTAGAGAAACTTTGTTTGTCCAATAGCTTTTAAAAATTAATTTTTTTTAAATTTTCTTTTCTCCTTATACAAAATTTTAAAAAATATTTAAATTTATTTTTTGACCAAAACTAAATTTAATTTTTAATATTATTTAAAAACAATTATACATACATAGACCCTAAATTTCTTCTTTAATTTACCCAACCTTTTTTTAGTCCTAAAATACATACATACTTTCTAGCTCCAAATTTTTAAAATATTTTTTTGGACTTTCTTTTGCGCGTATCATCATTTTGTATTATGAGAGAATAAATAAATAATCGTCAGTAAGGGAAATAATTTAGGTAAGGATTAACACAAATTTGTATAGAGCTTCCCTCTCTTCTTTTTTCTTCACAAAATCACCCCCCCCCTCTTTTCCTCTCTCTTTTTAAACAAAAATTTCCAATTTTCTCTTCAATATTTTTATGTTTTGGACTTTCTATTTTTATTCCCATGGGTGTTTTTGGGTCATTCTTTTAGTTATTTTTACAAACAAAGTGTCCAAAAAAGGCAAAAATTGTTGGCACTTTATGGTTTTTTAAAAGTACTTTTAAGCAATTTTTTGACTTTCTCTTTCAACAATTTTTAAATTTTTTAAAAATAACAGTCTTTAATTCTCGTATTTTAAAAATACTTAAATATCCACAAAAAGTATTATTTAACAAAAATTCTTTTTTATCTTCGAAAATAAAAGAATTTTAAAAAATTTAATTTTTTGGAGTATTTTTAACCTTTAATTTCCTCTAAATTTTTTAGCAAAATTTAATTTCTCAAAGTAAATATCTTATGATTATTTTATGGGGGCGACATAACGTCAATCTACTAATTTTTAAAGGATTTTAAAGAAAGGATTAAAAAAACTTTTTAAAGAAAAAATTAATTCTCTCTCTCCCTTTTTACGCTTTTCCAAACCGTTATAATAACTTCTTTACCTTTTAAATATATGTTTTTTTTTTCTTTTAACATAAAAAGTATATTAATTTATTATAAACAAGTCGCGCAAACACCTCTAAAAATTAAAAAAGTTTCGACGTAAAGTTGTTTGGCGTTAGAAAATCCACACATTTATTTAATCATTCAAATTTTTTTTAACTAAAGAAGGAGATCTTTTCTAATTCACAGTTAATTTATAAAAAAAGGTTATTATGTTCTTTTTTGATTGATATCTTTTAAGAGTCCTTATTTCCCGAATCTGTTAAGGAATCTAGACAATTTTGGGGTGATTCTATTTATGTATTTTCTCAATCTGGAATGTCTATAACATTGTTATAGTTTTTTTGCGTGAGAGTTGGTTCGCGATAGACAATTCCTGCTCCGACTTAAATTATTCCAATTATTGAAGAAAATCGGGAAAAATTCTGGACTAAATATAATCTTGCTTATCTCCTTCTTTTTTTTGCGCCGAAATATATCTCTTTTATCTGCTTATAACACCTCTCAAGCTTTTATATATCTTTTTTTCATTTAATTCCCCAATGCTTGCCCTTATTTCCTCCTCCTTTCTATTTTCTCCTTTCATTTACTTATTATTAAATTAATGTGCTATGTACACTGCGCAAGTTGGTTGGGAAGGAATTGGCGTAAATAAATATATTTTGGTAGAAGGAGGGAGGGAAAGGAAAGGCAGAAAAGTCTTTTTTATATTTAATCCATCCATCCATTCAATTCTTCTTTTCTTTTCTTTAAGTGTTTGTGGTTTTAGTGGTAATAAAAACGAAATTGAAGGAAATAAATATATACAAAATAGATCCAAGGACAACCAAAAAAAGAAATTTTCTTTTTAATTTTTAAAAATTTATTTTAATTGACTAGAAAAAAAGAATAATAAAAAAATGTACATATTTTTGTTTTAAATAAAAATTTAATTTTTATTAAATGTTAAATAGGCAAATGTTTTTAATTATTTTTTGAGGGAAATTTTTAATACATCGCTTAATAATTCTTTTTTTTATTATTTATGTCCCTACTTAATTAATTAATTATTGTCTCAGAGAGTGAGATTTGACATAAAAATAACCGAAAATATACATATTATCTTTAAAAAAGAATTTAAAATTTTCGCAAAATTTGATTTTGTTTTTCCTTCTTCAACGATCAACCAAAAATTCTCGCACAAAAAAATTTAAAGAAAAAAAGTACTATTTAATATTTTTGTGTGGTCCTTTTAAAAAATAATTTCTCCCATTTTTTACAATTATTTTTGTACGTTTTTATTTTTTAAAGGAATAATGAAAATGTAAAAAAAAATAAAGAATGTTAATTTCAATTTCTTCAAAATTTATTTTCACAATTTTAATTTCTTTTTTAAATTACTCAAATTCCCTCAAATGTAAATGCACACAAAGTTCACCGGTGAATTATTTTAATTTAAAATTTAATTTTTTTTCTTTTATTTTCAGAAAGTCCCTTGCCAGGTATTTTTATTTTAATTAATAAAAAAAGAAAATTTTTTGCGGGAAGGGAAATTTTTAGGTTTACAACCTAAAAATCCGGGCCTTAATCATTTACCAGTCAATAATAACTAGTTTGGAGCCAAGTATTTCCATAAGGAACCAGTCTCGTCAAAGGTTCTTTTCGCCAGTAATGTGTTTTATTTTTAAATTTGCGAAACAAAAATGGACTAGTTTGCCAGAGAAAACTTTCGGACATGACCAGAGCTGCGTCGAAATTTCGATTTTCGACTTTCGATTTTCGAATTTCGACGTTTTTTTCTACCGATTTTCGATTTCCGAATTTCGAATTTTTTCATAAAATTTCGATTTTCGATTTCAATAATTTTAGTTTTTTCGATTTTCGTTCGATTTTCGATTTTTTTTGCAAAATTGCATTATCTTTTCTCTTAAGATTTTATTCCTGCGGCGCCAAAAATGAAGAAATCTGGCTACTTAGCCTTTCAAAATTCTCAAAATTTTCGCCTGCGGCGCTGAAAAATGAAGAAATCTGTCTTCTAGTCTTCCAAAATTTTCAAAATTTTCGCATGCGGCGGGATATCAAGGGTATCAAGGGGTAAGTAGAATATCGGAGGAATAAAGGATTTAAAGTGATCTAGGGTGCGGATTTAAATGGTCTCTAGTCAACCCCCTAATCCTGTATATCCCTTCGATCACTGATATCTCTTAAGACTACCATTAAATTCACTTATATCTCAAGATTAACACTTATATCTCCATATTGCGGATTGTTTACTACTCTTTTAGTTATTTTAAAAAATTTCGATTTTCGATTACCGATTTTCGATTTTCGACGTTTTTTTCTGCCGATTTTCGATTTCCGATTTTCGAATTTTTTTATAAAATTTCGATTTTCGATTTCGATATTTTTGGTTTTCTTTCGATTTTCGATTTCCGAATTTCGAAGATTTTTTTATTTCGACGCAGCTCTGGACATGACTGGATTTGCAATTGTTTGGCCGTTCATTGTAATTGCCTCACTATATGTAGATGCCTCACGTAATTTCCATATACTACAAATTCAATTCCCTAATCATTACCAAATATTATACTCATTTATTAATTTTGCAACACAAAAAATGATTTCATTTTTCATTCCCCACATTTTACTTAAAATTATTTAAATTTAAAGCACGGCGTTTGTGAGGTGCCAACAAAAATCTCCTCTTGTCTAATGCTTGGTAAATAAAAATTTTTTTAATTAAAGATAATTTAATAAAAAAAAAAGATCACCCAAAATCTGGACTTCATTATGCTTGCTCAACAAATGCCAATTTAGGTGAAGGGGAATGTGTGGAGAAAAAATCAAAAACTGGAGCTAATGTTAAAGTAAATTATTTAAAAGAAAGAATATTTCAGTAAATATTTAAAATTTAAAAATAATTTTTGAAAAAAGAAGACAAGAAAAAATCTGATATTTTTGGGATTTTTGGCAAATAATTTAGCGAATTTAGGGAAAGTGAAAAGAATTTAATATGTTTAGGAACTAATTGAAAGAACAGTTATTAGATATGTAGTAGTATAAATTTACTAAATCCCCTCTTCTAAAATTTTTTTTGAAGAAACCAAAATTTAATTTAACTAAATAAAAAGGTCTGTTCTTGTTATTCTTCCGATTTTTGTAATTTCAAAATATGGCCAGATGGACAAGAATTGGAAGAACAAAATAGTAAAAGTGAGGAAGAAGATGACGATGATGAAAAAGAGTATGGAGAAGAAAATAAAAAAGAAGAAATTTCAAATAAAAAAGAATTAAATACAAATAATTCAATTAATCTAAAATATTCTTTTTTAATTATTTTTATTTTAAATTTATTTTTTTATTTTAATTAATTAAATATTAAATTATTTATAAAACTTGGTACTTTCTTGTTACTAATTAAAATATATTTTTAAACAATTTTTCTATCACAAATTATTGAAATTTCACACCCTAAAAATTAGGAAAAAAATTTTTAAAAATTAATTTTTAAATGTTAACCTGAGCCAAAGGTAATTCCTTTCCAAAATTAATTGTGCAAGTAGATCTACGCATATAATTCTTAAGAAAAATAATTTTAATTTAAAAATAACTTTTAAATTTAAATTTACTTTCCAAGCATCAGAACCACTTTCTCTTCTAAAAAAATTTTAAATTTAAAAATTTATTTCTTCCCTCCATACCCTCCCCCAGTTTCTTTTTCTCCACCAAAAGCACCCCCAATTTCCGCTCCACTCGTACCAATATTTACATTTACAATTCCACAATCACTTCCAAATGGCCTTTTAAATTTATTTAAAATTTTCTATTCATTCCCCCAAATAAATATACCCAATCCATTTAAATAAACGTTCAACATTTTGTGTAAATAATGAAGAAGAAAGCCCTTGTCTAGTTTCATTATTAACTGAAATTGCTTCTTCAAAGCTATCTACTCTAAAAAAAAAGAAAGAAAATTATAAAAATTTTGGTTTTTAGAAAAAAGGGGTAAATTGATGGGGTGGATATTCTCTTTCCTTTTCTAATACTGTAAAATATAGACAATTATATACACCTTTAAAATATTTCTAAAATTTGGTTGGCTAATGGGTGGAAGAGCTGTTTAAGCGAAACTCCATAATTAAAATAACCTTCATTATTAAGCTCCGAGTATTTTAAAGTGTGTGAGGTTCGTTAGTTTCGCTAAAACACTTTTTCTTCAGAATTATTAGGTAATTAAAAATTAATTAAAAATCAAAAGAAAAAATAACTTTAAAATATAGCAAATAGGTGCAAAAGTTTCTTTCAAAACCAAATCAGAATTATGTTTCAATCCACTAATTAAAGTAGGCAATACATAATTTCCTTTCAATTCCTCCAATATTTTACCTCCACATTCTACTTTACCTCCCTTTGAAAAATAAAATTTTTTTTTAATTTTTTTTTAATTCTCAAACATTAGCAATAGCCTCAGCAATTGCCGATTTATAAGCTAAAACTGAAGTTTTTGTATGTAATGGGCCAACCAAAATATTTTCGTTTAACTAAGAGAAAAAATAAAATTAACAAAGCAATAACTTCCTCTCTCTCTCATTTAGTTTTGGGACGAATGGGGACTGGCAAGTAATGAATGATTTGCCCTCTCCCCCCAACAATCCTCGCGTTACTTCCAGCAAACTTTTTCAAAATTACTACAATTTGCGGGATCCTTTACCGCTCACTCGGGACAACACCAACTGAAAGGTTAGAATAAAGAATATAAACATAATGAGAGAGGAATTAATTGTCAAAAATTTTCTCTAAATTTGGTACTTTATTAATATCCCGCCCCCCACCCCTATTTGAGTCTCAGATTAATTTTCCTTTTTATTTTTCCTGCCTCGGAATGGTCAAATTTCCTTGTAAATTTTAGTCGTTAGGCCGAATTTTGCGGTTAACTTCGATTTTTCCTTCCTAATAATTGCCTTTTACCTGTAATGTTTGAAGGAAAAATGATTGACAACAAAAGAAGGAAAATTAATCTGAGACTCAAATAGAGGTGGGGGGCGGGATATTAATAAAGTACCCTAAATTTTAACCGGATCTCCAATTCTTGACTCAATTTGTTTAAAAGCATTTGTCAACCTTTCAATAAGAACATCATAAACTTGTTTATGTACAATTAAACGTCTAGTTGTTGTACATCTTTGACCTTTAGAATTGGTGAGTTTTTAATTTTATTTCAAAAAATCTAAATTTTGTCTTTTCCAAATTTCCAAATTAAAGCTTTTTTCATATGTATTTCTTTTTAAAAATTTCCTTCCTTCCTCCGCCCCATAAATATCTAATTAAATATTTATTTATTTGCCTGTAGTCCCAATACAAGAAAAAGTAACTGCAGGCACAACCAAATCTAAATTAGCATCTTCCATCACAATAACTGCATTATTCCCTCCAAGTTCAAGAAGTAACTATTTTTTAAAACACAAAAAATAATTAGTCTAATTTAATTTAATTTAAAAAAAACTTTTCCAAAGCGTGCTTGTACTTGTTGCCCAACAATACGGCCAACTTCTGTAGAGCCCGTAAACGAAACTAAATCCACTTTTGGATCTTTTGTTAACAATCTACAAAAATATTTACTATAAAAGAGCACATTAAATTTCTCTCTAAATCTTCAAATACACAAATTGCTGCTGTATTATTCATCTGTTCAATCAACGACAACAAAAGGGAAACTGCACTACAATGGTTCAAGGAAAGTTTGTGTCCTCCCTAATTGTTGTGTTCACTATTCTTCTTCTTCAACTTGTCTCTGCCAATGACTGCGAGTTCCAAACGAAGCACTATGCCATCTCTGGATTTGTTGGGTTTGGAGCGGTGTTGGGAACGTGAGGAGTTTTTAAATTAATTTGTTTAAACAAAAAAATCTTTCAGCTTTCTCTTGATTGGAAGTATCTGCAATGTGTCTGCGTACTGTGCTGGCCCATCGTCAAAAAAGCCATAAACAAAAGAAGGCAGAAAGAGGAAGATAGGAATAGGTAGGAGATGATAAATAAATAAATATTCCAAATACCTAATTGTACTTTTGTTTTGATATTGTGTTCCCCTAAATATATATATTTTTGTTTGTTTGTTAACTGTCACTATCTTGTAATGTTTTTTGAGAGATAAAATAAAAGTTTGCTTCTTTTTTGGAATATTTTTTGTAGCAATTTCCCTTTTGTTGTTGTCATCGTTAGAGAAACATTTCTGGACATTAACTAAATAACTAAATAAACATACAATCCAATATCACTTCCTCCACAAATTAACGAACAAATAGATGGTGGAAGATTGTTGTCCTTTAATACATTTTCAATTAAACGAGTAACGGCAATTGCGGTTAAAGAAGTTGTTGGGGCTGGTTTCCAAATTAAACAATTGCCGCAAGTCAAAGCTAAAGCAGCATTCCAACCTTTTTATTTTGGGAAATTTACTTTCAGAAATTGAGGGGAGTATTGGGTGTATATCTTATGCTAAAGGCTAAATCCAAGATCAGTTTTAGGAAACAAGGAGAAAAATTATGACAACCCCCCCCCCCCCCCCCCCCCATTTAATTAAAATTGTCTTTTTGGTGAATAGTCCCCACCAACAATTAAATATAAATTACTACCATAAACAGCTGCAGGGAAATTAAAAGCAGTAATTACCCCAACCTTTAAAAAATATTTTGTTTTAATTTTTAAAGTTTCTTTTTAAAAAAACAATTCCGAGAGGATTCCATTGTTCCAACAAAATATGTTCTTTTCTTTCTGAAGGTATAATACTTCCGCTAAACATTCTAGACAATCCTGTAGCAAAATCAGCAATATCAATAATTTCCTGTATTTCCCCCTTTCCTTCTGACAAAATTTTTCCCATTTCCAATGAAATCTTTTGGAAAAAAATTTCAAAAAAAAAATTTTCACAAAAAACACCAATTTTCCAAGATTTTCACATTGTTTTCTCAAAGAATCCCCAATTTGTCTTACAATTTCCCCTCTGGCCGGGGCTGGTATATTTTGCCAAATTTTGATAGATTCTCGAGAATATTTTAAAGTACGTTGATAATCCTTTTAAAAATTAATTTTAATTAAAAAAAAATATTTTTTAATACATCCTCAGAGGCTAATTGTACTTTAGCAATTGGTGTGTTTGTTGAAGGGCATAAAATGTCAATAATCTATTTAAGTAATTTTTAAATAAATTAAAAGTTTAGCTTTTAAAGTTTGAATTTTAAAACCCAAATCATTGGGATTTTATTGATTAAGGGAGAGAAGTAAGCACTCCTTGAAATTTGCAAGCACTCCTTGCTAGCTCTGAGAACTATTAATCCCATTCAATTTTTTGTTGTTTTTCTGGGATCCCCTTATCGGTCTTTTAATTATTCACTTTTATAAAGTTTCAATTGAAGGAAGAAAAGGGGGGAGAATTGGGGAAACATTTAGTAAATAAATATAATTTTGGGTTAATTAATTAGAAGTTTTTAATTATTTAAAAACAACTTTTCCATTAGATTTCCATTTATTTCCATCAAAAACTCCAAAATTTAATTCAGAAATTCCCAATTCTTTTAAAAACAAATATTTATCAGAATTAATTAAATAAGTATTCATTTTAGCTATTTGTTGAATAAATAAATTTGTATTTTTTAATTTTTTTGTTAATAAATAATTATTAATTTTAAATAACATTTTTTTAATTAAAAATCATTCTACTTTTTTACTGATAAAAAGAGTAAAGTAAATAAAAATATAATCAATTAATAAATATTTTAAAAAAGATATTTAGTAGACACAGTCACGTTCACCTATTTAATTTTATTTAATTAATGGAAAAAAAAAAAACAAAAAATTAATTAATTAAATGCTGTAAAATAAATAAAAATAATTTAATTAAATAAAAATAAAAGGATTTTCAATTATTCGTTGACCAAAATTGATAAGGACCAGAAAGTTTCCAGCAAGTTGTGGCTTTGCGCTTTTATGTCCACCCCCCCCTCCCCTTTTTTGGGCTGTAAATAAGAAAGTGTGCGGCAAATTTAGAGAGCATTTTTTTCTTTTTGCCATAACTTTTTTTTCAAAATTGATGAAAATCGATAATTCTTTTTTATTTTATTCAAATACTTTAGCTAACACTTGTTAATACCAAATATCGAAAATTTGGTTAATTGACAGTAAAGATAAAATAACACTTTAGTAAACTTGTTAATACCAAAATTCTTTTGAATTTTATAATATAGACTGATTAGTTTTGCCGTCAAAGTTTGAGCAAAATGATCCCCCACCAACCAAATCAAGGTTTTAAGAGGGAAGCAAATGCCCAACACCAACAAACATTATCTACTTTACAAAAAGTTGTTAGATACGCAGAAAAAGGTTTTTTTTAAAGTTTTTAATTTAAATTTTAAAATTAAATTAAAAGATGATTTTCTTCTTTATTTGACTGCTGCTTTTGGTTATTTTTTAATTTTTTAAAATTAAAATAAAAAAATATTTTTTTAAAAAGGAATTATAATGCCTGGAATTATGTATTTTTTCTATCGTTATGTACATAATCGATATAAAGTTGAGGGGAAGTATTTTTAAAAATAATTCTTTAAATTTAGAATGCTCGAAAAAATGAGAAAAAATGCAAAAATGAATTTAATAGAAGAAGTACAACAATATTTTATTGTGGAGATTGTCCAGAAACTAAAGAAGTAGATTAAATTAAATATAAAATTAATTAAATCAAAGAAAAGTGGAGGATCTTAATTAATTGGCATTTTTAATAGAAAATTAAATTGGTATATTCTCCCTTTAAGGATTTTAAGGAAATTAACAGGGGCCCTGGATGAATTGAAAATTTAAACAATGGAGGATTCTTTGTTTTCTAAACATTTTTCTATTTAATTTTAAATTTAATTTATTTAATTTTAGATAGCCTATAAATTAACAGAAAATTTACATTTTGATCCTTTTGTTGCCAAATTAAGTGCTTTAGAATTAGAAAAGGCCAAAAATTCCAAATCTTTACATATATATATTTTAAACAAAAATGTTTTTAATGGAAATTCTTCGATTACTCGATTTTCTGAATTTGTGGATTGGCTGGATGAATTAAAATATGAAAAAAGGGAAAGGTTTTTGTTTTAATTATTTTATATAAGAGAGGATCGAAATTATACACAAAGAGGAATTGGGGGAGGGGGGAATAAAAAAATAAAACTACTAAAGCTGTCCTTAACATTATTTAACATCAGTTTAGTTATTTTTAATTTTTAAAGAAGCTATCTTCGACATACACATTTTGTAATAATTTATATTAATGATGAAAAAGAAGAAGAGGAGGAAAATAATTTAAATAAGGTTTAAATTTAATTTTAATTTAATTAAAAATTTACAGGAATTAATTAATTCTTTTGAAAATAAATTAATTTCTCTTGAATCAAAACAATTAAATAAAACATTAATTATTGAAGGAAAGCAACAATTTACTCTTGAATTTTTTAATAAATTAAATGATCTGTTGAAACAATTTAATGTAAAATTAATTTGTTAAAATAATTAATTTAGTAGGGAATTAAATTCTTTTATTTACGAAAAATTATGTTGAAATTATCGATTCCAAAAAATACCTTTTTTATACCCAAAAAAGTCCTTTCTATAAAATTAAAAATTATTTTTTAGTATGGAGAATTTGATTTATTAGATGCTGAAACTGATATTTACACGGAAAGTGAAAGGTTTAAAATTTTATAAAAAATTTAAAATGAATAAAATTTTTAGTGAATGAAGAGGAGAGGAAATGTCAATAAACATTTTTATAATAAAACGATCTCGTAATCAACCAATTAATAATAATCTCACTTTAAAATATTTATAAAATATCCCTTAATTAGTTTCAATAAGAGAATTTTAAGTTTTTTCTTCCAAAATTTTTTGGTTTCTTCTTACATTTATTTTTATCCCACCTAATCATTTTAATAATAAAATATACTAATCAGTAAATCAATCATTTTTATTAAAATAAAAAATTCTTTTCTGAGAATGTCTTGTAAAATTAAAGTCATTTAAACCACACTTGTGGGTATTTAAAAGTCAGTTAAAAGTCACTCAAGAATTTTGTTTGTCTTCTTAAGAACTAGAATTACGTAATCGTTTACTAGCCACATTAAAATTTCAGAATTTCACTTTCGGCAATTTATTAATAAAATTTTGGGAATTTGGAAGACACGACAACGAATTTTTTCTTTTTTCAGCGTCGCAGGCGAAAATTTTGAGAATTTTGGAAGGCCAACAAGCTAGATTTATTCCTTTTTTTGCGCCGCAGGCGAAAATTTTTTGATTTTAGTGTGTCAGACGGCAAAAATTCACGTTTTAAGCCATTAATTTTAAGAAATAATTAAACGAATTAAACGCCGTTTAGAAGGACCATATACCGTTTATATGGGACCCGTTTGTTTCGTTTAATTTTAGCAAAAAACTCGTTTATCGTATACCGTTTAGCTAAACGGTTTGACACAACCCTACTTTACAACATTAAACATATAGAATATATTTAAATGAAAGATATGTTATACGAGGTAAATCTTGATGACAAACATTTTTATCATGATATAAATTTAACAATTTAAAGATTTATTTTTTAAAAGTAAAATGGCTGTGGACATATTTTACCGGTATACAATCTAATTTTTAGGTTTTAAGCAGATGATCTATGGAAGAATAACGGAGAGCAAAAACATTTAATCTGGATGTATTTCTGTCAACTTTTAAAACCCAAAAATTTAATTTAACAATCTATAAACCATTTAAAACAAAAATTTTAACAAATTGAACAAAGCTCTATAATAAACATTGGAATCACTGTTCTGAGATTTATCAATTATCTAACTTCTTTTCAATCTTACTAACCTTCTCTAAGACTGCTTTAACGTTGTCGTACACGAAAAAGACAAATCCCAGCAAAGCAAGGCATATCCCCGCCAGTCCAGCCCAGGCAGAAAGAGCACCAGTAAAGAGTGAAAAGTCCTAAAAAATATTTTATCTAATTAATAGGCAAAAGCAGACCGTAGTGTGTGATCCATGAGTGAATATTACAACAAAAATCAAAATCAAAACCAAGACAATTAAGATGATTGTTGTGATATCTAAAAAATATAATATAAGATTAGTTGAAATAAACCAATACTCAATGCTAGCTAAAAGTGGAATTAGTACATAGAAACCTAAGATTATACTCTATTTATACGACAATGATGCTTAACTGAGTTCGAAAAGATATAAAGCTAATCTAAATCTTAAGAATTACTTGGAACATCACTAGTAATAAATCTGTTCACATAAACCAGATACGTGTCATCAACCACTTCAGCAACAGGAGGTAGCATAAATGATAATTTTGTGTAGTCAAAACTAAAAACAAAAATCTGATTTTTCAGAACAAGCAGAAAACATACTAGACAGAATGAATTTTATGATCCAAATAACTTTTATAAGTTAAAGCTCGAGCGCCTGGGAAGTGACGGTCCAAAGTAGTCTGGAGTAAAGTACGATCCCCATCCAATTGAATAAGTATTGTTTTTGAGGAAAGTCCCAAATATGCGGGCACTTGAACAGAAATCTAAAATTAAGCAATCATGTACACTTAAAAGCAAATATATTAAAGGGCAACGTTAATCCAATTAATAAAATTAAGGATTTAAAAACTCCTATAACAATTTAGCAAAATTATTAAAAATTACTTGTTTGACAACTGTCGAAGATTCTTCCACCATGTTAACAACAAAATTAAATGAATAAAAAAGTCTCAATAATCTGAAAACTTATATATGTGTATTACACCATAAATTAAAAAATATTATATGCGAATTACCACATTTAGTATAAAATAAACATTAATATCCAATTATACTTTATTAACCCAAAACCACTTTTAGAAAATAATAAAACAAATTGTCTCTCACTCATCTATATAATTAAAATAAGTCATTACAAGTGAAAACAAAAAATATATATAATTTTGGATAGTTTGGGAAAAATGAGGTAATTTTGAACTTCTTCTCACCCAATTTTTCTTTCCCCTAAATACACATTATTTCTTCCTAAATTTAACATATTCTTTTTGTCGTCCAACAAACAAAGAAGTACAACTTTGACGGATAAAATATAAAAAAATAGGAAGTGTATCTTTTGAGGATGAAAATGGGTTAGACAAAGTTCAAAATTACTAAAAATTAATATATAAACTTGATTCTTAAACATGGAATTTGCGATACAATTAAGTCAAGATTCTCCTCTTTATTATCATTCTTATATTCTCAATCGTCACAACACTTCATTTATTAAAAGGAAAAGTCGCATAAGCAGGTGTTCCAAATGGTGCAGCAGGTATTGCACCAGGATATGTAGAATTCTGAACAGATGGATAGGCTGGCAACATTAGTTGAGGCTCCACTATAATAAAACACTTTATAAAAAATCAAGTATTAGTAAACAAACGGTAAACTCTATCAAGTGGGGTAAACTCTATGAAGAATTATTTCACTATTTTGTTATTAGTGGTTGGGACGGCCCAAGGAAAGAAAGATCATTTAAGCAACTGAATGCTATCATGTTACCAAAAAATACTTCTCTCCCTTCAAAACAAAAATTCTTACTAATATTTCCAGAACGCTGTTGCTGTTCTTTAACTTCTTCCTTTCTTTCAACCTCAGCTCTTTCAAGTCTTTCCAACTAACAAAACATTTAATTTATTTAAAAATTTAAATTCTAAAACAAAATACCCTCGATCCAAAATCACGAACAGTCTGTATCATAAAAGGCATAGCACAATCAACAATTTTGTGTTTCCAAGCCAATTCTAATACAATATCAGGTTTCAAAAGATCATAACATTTATATAATAATGCAGAGAAACAATCATTTAGTCCTTCTTGTAAGAAAAATTTCATTAAACCTTCAACAACTTCTGGTTGACGACTCTCTGCCGCATAGTCCATTGCATCCTTAAATTTAAAATATTTTAATAAAAAAATTAAAATAAACCGAGTAAAGTTTGTCTCTTTTGCAAATTTCTACTGATTGTTTCCAACGATTATTTCCTTTGTAAAGGTAAGCAGATATTCGACGAAATTCAACCAATGAATGTTGTTCCAATTGTTGAGCCAAAGCAATATTGTCGAAATTATCATAAGTTTCAATACTAGCCTTTAATGATTCATAGTCTTCGTCATCAATAAATAATTGATTCAGACACTCATTAAGTGCTTTATTGTTAAAATTTTGGACGTGGCGAAGATATGGCTGAACAAGTGAGAGGTCGCCAGCTGAAAAATAAAAATATTTCCAGAATCTCAAACATAAATTTATATACATTTTTGGAAAAATATAACAGTCCGTGTTTGGTCAAGACGAGGTGACAAAACCATCAATAAATCAACTAACAACATTGGCTTGTAATCCAAATAGAATTGAATAGCTTTGTAATAAAGCTCAACATTTGCAACCTGTGAAATTCATTATACATTTAGTTTAAAATTTTAAAAAAACCTTTGTAACAATTTCTTTAAAATGTTGTTCACGCCAAGCTTCTGTTGGATGTTGAATCATTGTAGTCACAGCATTATCATATTCCTCATATTTATCATACAAAAACACAAGTTCAGACCATAAATGAGCATGCTCAGCTGCACGTAGAACCTTAGAAAGTAAATTTATGAATCCTTAGATTTGTTAAAAACCTTTGGTATATTAACACGCGACCAAAACAACTCCAAATGTTCACGCATTTTCTCAGATTTATATTTGCTGTAAAGAATAGCCAACTCTGTAAACATTCCCATATGTGCTCGTTCTAATCCTAAAGCAGATTCCAATAGAGCAATGAGTTCTTCAAAGTGGCCGCGATTTTGGTAGTAATTTATCAGTTCTTCCAATTCATCAGCATGCACAACAATGTGGAGACCACAAATTTGAGCAAGACGAAACTCTTTATGATTTACACAAGCAAAACAAACCTAAAAAAGTATATAGAAAATAAGATTATAAAGATTTTATTATCTACTTGTTTCCATGTTTTCGTCGAATTAGCCTTGCGAGCAGCATCAACAGCACCTTGAAAATCTCCCAATTCAACCAAAGTAGTAGAAAGTTTAGCAAAGTTGCTGATGCTGTTGAATAAAATACGGGCAGCATCATTCATCCCCTGTTCTGTACAACGGTCACCAACTTGTTGAATTTGTGCATGATTGGGCTCAGCTATAAACTCTTCAAGGTCCGCCAATCGACCAGTTTTTGCATATGCAAAACAAAGCTCAGTTTCAATAAAAGATTCGCGTGATTTCTTTCGAGCCATTTGAAGATAACGAACAAGATCCTCCCAATGATTAGTTTCGTCACATTTTTTTGCTACATCAATAAAAGCACTTGGATCATCAGCTTTTATAAAGGAGTCAACAGCTTCCTTTACCAACCCTTCCGTTAATTGAGCTTTGGCAAGTGCAGCCCAAACTGCAGGTTCATTGACCTTTTCAGCAAATTCATAAGCACGATCCAAATTTCTAATATTTTCAATTAAAACCTAAAAATTAATTTACAGAATCTTTAAAATTATAAAAAATACCTTAATTGCTGACGCATTCACACCAAATTTACGGAAAATCGCAAAAGCTTCCTCAAAAAGTTGGTTTGTAATGGCAATATTAGCAATGTCAGGTGCATCATAATTATCAAGTTTTTGAATATATTCCATTACTCGTGAAGGATCGGCTCTCATTGCAGTAAGAATTAACAAATTTTGAAGATTTCTGTGTTCGCTCGTAGTTGAAGTGTCAAGAACAATTTTTTCAAGTAATTCAATTAATTCGTTTGGAAGATCAGCAGCCATAAATGCCTTAACTGTATGAGTGATATCTTCAGCATCTTTAGTCTCAGAAAGTGCTGTTTGAACAACTTGATCAATTAATTGGCGTCGATGAGGATTGTCTTCTTTAAGTACTTCAGCCCAAAGTTCCGCATCACGACGACGGACCAAATATCGAGCAAGATTTTTGAAAAGGGAATTCTCATTACAAACCTTAAAATACGTTTAGTAATTTCAAAATACTAAGAAATTACAGAAATAAGTTCAGCATCACATTTTCCACGTTCGTATGCCACCAAAGCAAAATGTGGATCACGTTTCTCACAATACTTGCCAACGACTTTTGAATCGTAATATTGGTTTTCACGAAGATAACGTTCAGGATTGTTATTTGAATCAATGTATATCTTTGCAAGAGCGTTGTGTGTGGCTTGATCAAAATTGCCTTCTTGAACACGACTTTCCAGCCAAGAGCTCAGAAGTTTTAGACTTTAAAAGAAAATTTATATTAAAAGCAGAATTAAGAAAGAAATGAACCGATTTCTTTTTTCAACCTCATCAACAAGCTCATCGATGTCAAATTTTCCACGAGTGTTTTGAATCAATTGTTTGATTGTGTCTTCACTACAATCAACATCCAACAATGCCCCAACAACAATAGGAAGTCGTTTAGGATTTACTTTGCTTACAAAAACTTCAATCGACTTCATTAAATTACTGCGATACAAGTATAGAACAAGATCATGAACCATGTCATAGCGATCGCAAACAATAATTAATGGCAACTAAACAAAAATTTATAAGTAATAAAAAACAAAAAAATCAAAAAATAAAATAATCGAGAAGTCATTTCTCAAAGAAATGCACCTGATCAGTTAATTTAGCCTCTTTCAAATATGTCTTGACTCGTTCAGCGTCATAATAATTGGACTCACGGCAGATTCGTTCAACTTCTTTAACATGTCCAGCACGCGTAGCGGCCTATAATCAAAAAATGAGATTTTTCAATAGATATTTAACAAATACCTGGATATATTTAAAGTGCACTTCAGGGTCTTGACTGAAATTAACGATAGAACCAAGATAGTAGAAGAGGCCTTCATAGCTTTTAAAAGATTCAAACAAATCAATAAGCGCTTGTGTAGTCAATTGTTCAGAATATTTAGATGCAATCTGGACAACGATTTGAAGACTTTGACGAAGATTTGTCTGCAACATTGCCTTTAAACATTCCAACGAATCTTGGACATTGAGTCGGCCAAAGTAATTAATGAGCCACTTAATAGAGAAAAATAAAAATTAACCTTTATCAAGTAAATTTTACTTCTGGATTGAAAAGTGTCGTATGAACAACTGTACGCTTGATATCATAAAGATCAGTAAAATGCTCAAGAGCGCGTTGTAACAAACCAGCCTTCTCACAAAGTTGCCCAATTGCAGCTCTATCATAATAACTAAACATTCGATTTCCTAAGATGGCATCGGCAACTTGAGGATTCGAAAGTAAATTCATTTCCAAAAGACGAGTCTGAAGATGAGCTTGCGATTCACTATCTCCTTTTAAAGCTTCCAACAAAAATGCAGTGCATTGCTGAATATTTCCAACCTCTACAAAACAGTCAACAATCTTTAAAAAAATTAGAAATGAAAAACAGAAAGTTACAATTAAAACCTGATTTATATCAGCCAATGGTTCTCCATTTGGCCCCTCGCTGACCAACATTTGCGCAAATGTCGCAGCATTATCTGGATGTGTTCGCAAAACTTGTCGCATTTGGTAAAGATAATCAGGTTCGTAATTTGCCTTTTTGGCATAAAGAATAATCTTGTCAAATTGCCCCATTTCAGCAAAGCACTGAACAACTTTATGTGGCACACTGCCGCGAAGGTAAATGCTTAATGCGAGATTAACGTCATATTGCTTAACCAAATCACCCAATTCTTCACTACATTCCAATTTGCTCTCAGAAATCCATTTTTCAACAAGTTGTTTCTTTCCCTGAAAAAGAAAGGAAAGACTCATCATAAATGTCAAAGACAAACCTGAACTAAAACAGGTCGACATAATTCCAATGACTCATATTTATTTAAAGAGCCTTGTTCTAACAACGCATTGAAATAGATTAGAAGAGGATAAGTAGCCTTCCCTTGTGGAACAGCAACTTGGAATTTTTGTAACGTCTGTGGTGTTCTGAGGATATTTTGAGGCGCTGTTGCAGCCACTTTTGCAGCTTCTGGATAATTTCCATTTCCAATCAACAAATTAAATTTGCGAACAAAAAGTTCTTCAGCCCCAGGAAGGTTGCAACGACAAGCCAATTTGAGAGCCAAATCCGGATTTTGTAATTGTTGAGTGACGTAAGGAATGACGGTTGTTTCGTCCAAACAAACAGAAAGGACCTTAAATACATTTGTAGGGCTTTGTATTAGATCAAATAAAAACCTGGCCAGCCCTATTAATACCAAGAACGCCATTATTAGAAGTGTGTTCAGTTGTAATGAAAATTGTATCAGTCGAAATACGAACTGTATAGATTGAAAAGCCTGTCTCAATATCAAACACATGAACATAACCATATTTGGTGATCATATACAAAATTCCATACGCTGAAGACGCCTAAAAATTAAAATAAAGCGAGGTTAAAATCCAAAGACAATCGCCTTAAATGTGAATAAATTTCACTCAAACCTGCATTGAAAGAGGAAAGTCCGAAGCAGCATCAGCTGGATAAACAACGTCAATCGCCTTTTTAGGAAACTGCTGATTGCCAGCAGGAGTTTGTGAAACTTCCACAATATGCAACTAAAAAAGTTGATGGAACATTGTTATCAAATTTCAAATAAACCTTTCCCCCAGCTGCATTACGCAAAGAAAAACAGACGAGACTACTTGGATGTGGATTACCTTCCAACTTGAATTGTACAAAACAAGCAGCATGACCTTCAATAGCTTGAGAAACCTTCCTCTCCGTACTATAAAGTTGCATTGCTCCAACAATGCGACTATCCTATTTTTAAATTGAATTAGAAAAGAAAAAAGGAAACAACCTTTGACGAAATTCCAACAAGCAAAAGAAACTTTCCATCGGCGTTAGACCGGTAACTGATTATTTCAGTACTTTGCAAAGTTGAATGTCGATCAAATACTTTGGTAGGTGCAGGATCACCTTAAAAGGCAGTTAATATGTATAATTAAAAACAATAAACCACTAAGTGTCCAATGGTACACCGAAACATCTGTCACAAATCCAATGGTATTTGAGTTAATCCAGGTCCAAAACTTAACATCTTCTGTTCCACTGTAAGCTTTTATTTTGGATTTCAATTCCAAATCGAAAATTTGCAGATTCTTAACCACTAAAAAATAAAGAATTTTTTAGAAAAAAAAAGTAAAAGAAAAAACATTTAAGAGCCAAAATTCTCGAAACTGGATGCATCATAACCGAGTCAGCGCTAATCGGTTTTCTAAGAATATCAGTTGGGTTCGCAACATTTATAACCACGGCTTGCGACGAATCACCAACTGTCTCTCTAACAACGATGTACTTGTCAGATTCCATGGTCACATATCCAAAACTGATATTGTTGGGACTGATCCCCATCTTTTGCAACTAAAATAACACAGAAAAAAAAACCCTAGTAATTACAAAACAAAACTTACAGAAAAGAGTTCTTGAAAACGTATAGGTATCAAGGAAGTCATTTTAGTATTTTAAATCTAAAAGACAAAAAAATTTTATTAAGATAAATAGAAATGTTAAAAATCACATGCACTCTTACGAGCTTACAGTGACGAAATACTTAAACTATTGATCTAAATATACATATTAGTCATTATAAAACGCAAAATAAACAAATGAAAATTGCAACCAGTCAAAAGTTTTCGAACAACAAGATTCGATTCTCGATAATTTTTGGTCAAAAAATTTTACCAAAAAGACACTTTTCTAAAATAATAACGAAATAAAAAACGGTCAAAATGTACAAACGTTACAAATTATTCTATATGCCTAACGTGAGTAATCAAGCCTCATAGAAATTTCTAAAAATTTGGAAAATGCGAATGGGGGGTTTAATATATTAGACAATTCTATTGTTTATTTTGTGTGAAAAATATTCCAAACATTTAAAAATTTTCTTTTTGAAATTATATTCTTTTTAATGGGTATTTTGCAATATTTTCAACTAGTTTACATTTTGAATACCACAGCGCGAATGACGCATGAACTTTTTCGGGGCGACCAGCATAGTGCGGGTCACTACGGCGCTCGACCTCAACGACGGGGAACTTTGTTCTAACAATGTTTCAAACATGCCCTTGAGCCATAGTGGCCGCGCCCAACTTTTTCGCATAGTCATCAAATGCATTTCCGTTTGTCGCCCCCCCCCCCCAGCAACATATATTTAGTGGCTATTTTTCGATGGACGTGTTGTGTTGATTTGGACTTACACTACCGTTGAAATAAATATTCTAATAAGAGGCCTCGAAACCGGTTACTGTATTTTATTTTGAGGAAAATGCCCTTTCCAGACAGATTTTTAATCGATAAAAACATTTTCTAATTTTTTTTAAGAAATTCGAAAAACTTTTAAAAATTTATTAATTAACGACTAAATAATTTCACACGTTTCAAACTTTCTATGCCTTGTAATGATAATCAATCTGTTTGTAATGAGGGAGCTACAGGTGTTTTTGACTCGAGTGCTGTACCATCAAGCAGTAGCAGTGCAACTCTTCATGACGAAAGGCTTGTCAGTATAACAACAGAAAATGGGCATACTTTTCCTCAGTCGAGTTATGCAGAATTAAAGAATACCACCGTTAGGACACGTACTGCTGTAGGTTTTAATTTTTAAGCCAAAATCTAGAATTTAACTATTCATTCTCTACAAAACTAAATTTAATAATTTTCACTTCCAATATTGTCTTAGCTTACCTTCCATCTAAGAGGGCAACTACCTTTATTAGGGCCATAAAACTTTAAAGAAAGACTTTGTTTTTTTCTTTCATTCAATTCCTAAATTTTACACTGACTTTAAAATTCATTTAAAATTTTTTAGTCCTCTCGTTCGACTTCTAATTTACATTCAATGTATTTTC
Source organism: Meloidogyne incognita (assembly GCA_036172945.1). Classification (NCBI taxonomy): domain Eukaryota; kingdom Metazoa; phylum Nematoda; class Chromadorea; order Rhabditida; family Meloidogynidae; genus Meloidogyne; species Meloidogyne incognita. Next base: position 5,542,489 of record JARQAC010000002.1, read on the forward strand.
TGCCAGGAGAAGACATTGACAGCGACAATTTTGTAGATATGGAGTCATGTATTATTTTTTCTTTTATTTTTTATTTTTTTCCTTTTTTATAGGTCAACTTTATGTTACTCAATTTCGTATTATTATTGTTGCTCATAATCAGAGTGCAATTTGTGCAATCCCTTTAACAGGAGTTGACGTATTTTTAATTTTTAAAATTATTTTTCTTAAACTTTATTTTTTCAGTTGTTAGAGGCAAAAGATATTGTTGGACTTCAAATTAGTTCTAAAGATGGCAAGATAATTAAGTTGGTTTTTTTTGTTTATATTTAAAATACCCAGTGATAGCGTCATTCCCAGACCCTCATTTCTTTCCGTTTTTATATAGTATATGTACAGAATGGTCAGACTTTTCTTTTCTCCATCCCATTTGCCTTCTCACTAATATTTTTTAAAAAACCAAAAATTAATCCTTTTTGATTATTTATTCTTTACTAACATACTCTGGAAACTAAACATACTCTGGAAACGCATTTACCAAAAATCTTTTAAGACTTCGAGCTGAAAACTCAGAGACTGCCTGTGCTTGGTATAAAAAGTTGATGCAAAAAACTTGTGTTGTTAGAGATTTGGATGGCATTTTTGCTTTTACTTTTTTCAATCAAGCATCAAAAAAGCCACCAAATTGGTTACGTAAAGAGACTAAAAGGCTTTCTGCTTATGAACATTTGCACAATGAATTTCGGTTAAATATTTATTATTTGTTTTCATTAATTTATTTCTTTTTTAGACGTTTAAAACTTCCAGATGATAATTGGCGAATTTCTGTGAAAAATGAGACATTTGAGTAAGCTTATTGTTAGTAGAAATTTTTAAAATATTATTTTCTTAAACAGAATTTGTCCGACTTATCCTCAATTTTTGTTTGTTCCAAAATCTGTTAGCGATGAGGATTTGAAGCAAATGTCTTATGGCCGTTGCTATCGTCGATTTCCTACAGTTGTTTGGCGAAATAAACGTAATGGAGCTGTTTTATTGCGAAGCAGCCAGCCATCCATTGGCTTTTTTGGATTGACAAACGAGTGGGAATTTTTAATTTAAAATATTTTAATAAGTAACAATTTTTTATAGAAAGGATATCTCTCATTACGAAAGAATTCGTTCTGCGATCTCTCCAGGTTTTTGAAAAATGTTTTTTTAATTTTTTTGTCTTAAATTTAGACTTAAACAAAAAGTTTCTTATTGTTGATGCTCGTTCTTACACTGCTGCTTGGGCAAATAGAGCCAAAGGAGGTGGATTTGAAGGACCAGGTTATATTAAATTTTATTTATTGTCTGTCACAAAACCGGGTTGTCTACAAAATAGTTTGAAACAAGAAACTAATTGTAAGATCAGTAATTTACTATTTAGATACTTACCCTAATGCTGACGTTATCTTTATGGGTTTGGCAAATATTCACAACATTCGATATAGCTTTCATCAACTTCGTCAAACTCTTAACGGCGCTTTAGATCCTAATATTTTCCTTCAAAATTTGCAATCTACACTCTGGCTACATAATATTTGTCAATTGTTTAATTCTGTTGAACGTTGTTTAAAATCTTTGTGCAATGAAGGTTTTTTCTTTAAATTATTTTTTTAAATATTTCTTTTATCTTTTTAAGGTACCAGTGTTCTTGTTCATTGCTCGGATGGTTGGGATCGTACTACTCAAATTGTCTCGTTGTGTATGTTAATAGCCGATCCACATTATCGAACTTTTGAGGGGTTTTTATGATCAAAGATTTTCTTCTTTAATTTTAATAATTTTCAGTTTTGAATTTTTAATTCGTTGGCAATGGATTGAATTTGGACACAAATTTTCTGATCGCTGTGGTGTTCTTAATACTGATGATAATGAAAAGTGTCCAGTTTTTCTCCAATTTTTGGATTGCGTTTATCAACTTTGGGAGAAGAATACTGACCAATTTGAATTTAATCGGCGATATTTGGTTTTTTAAAAGTAATTTCCTTTATTATTTTTTTGTTAATTTTTAGATGAAACTTGCCCAACACACTTTTTCTGGTCTTTTTGGGACTTTTTTGTTTAATTCTCTTAAGGATGCAATAAAAAATGGATGCGATCCAAATGATACTGATGAGCATAGACATCGTTGTTTTCAAGTTTGGAGTTATTTGGGGAAACACAATACTGAGTATTTAGCTTCTTTTAAATGTTTTTTTAAATTATTTTTTATAAAGATTTCGCAATCCTGCTTTTCGTGAGGATTATGCTGGTGGAATGCTTCGTTACCCAAAAACTTTACCAGAATTGTTGATTTGGAGAGACGCTTATTATTGTACGGCTGATCAATCGCTAATTAATAATCCGGTATGTTTTTTTAAATATTAGACACTACCAGAATTATGAATATCAATGACAAACATTTCCGAAATGGGTTATGACATTTAGACAATTTTTGAGAGCTTTCGAATATTTTGTTTCATCCCTAATTTATTAAGAATGAACCTTCTCATCAGAATACGGGGACAGGCAGCACACAAGATGTTTCTTCTGACAAAGTAAATAATGGTCTTTCTCGATCTCAGGTTTTCTGATTTAATTAAAATTTAAATATTTTTAATTTTAGTCAGCAGCCAGTCTGACATCTTTAGTAGAGCAATCAATGAATTTAACAACTCCAATTCCATCTCCAGGGTTTTTATTAATTTTTATTGTAAATTGATTTTTGTTTAAGGCCAACCATTGGTTTTGGTGTCTCATGTGGTTCACCTTGTATTGGACATTCAGCGACAAAAATACATGATAATTGTACGATAGGTTCAATTTCTGCAGTTTTCTGCCAGGTTCTTTTACTTTCCAAATATATTAATTTTGTCTTTTCCGAATTGAGAAAAGGAAATTTTCAAAATTTTTGACAATTTTGGCACAAAAAAAAGAATTTTTTGAATTTAATTTCTTTCTTTAGTATTTTTTAGGTTAATTTCTAATATAATTATTTTATTTTAGAAATGTTTGGATGTTGATGGACTTTCTCGTGTCCCATCTCAATTTGAAGATAAAGTTTTGAGACGTATTTATGATCTTGAAAAGGTTTTAAAATTAAAAGAAAAAATAAATTTATTTTTCAAATTTAAGCAACTTGGAAAACTTAATCCATCATCAAATTCTTCAAATAACATAAATGGTCAACAAAATAATATTTCAATGCGTGAACCTTTTATTAATGGAAAATATTCAAATGAGAATTCTAATTCAGTAAATTTACCAAAAGAATTAAATATTTTAATTAAATAAAAAAATTTTTAGAGACGTATGAGAAATGAAAGTCTTGAATCTTTTGAAGTTTTGCCAGAATGTTATCGTTTAAAACATCATTCAAGTTCTTCATTGACTAGTGTTATTCAACCATCTTCAGTTTCATCAAATTCGACAACTATTAGTGATTATGCTTTGAATGGGAATAATTTGAGGTTTTTTTTAAATAAATAAAAATAAGAATAATTATTATTTTTAGCAAAAACGGAATACTTTCTGAGACTAATGAAATTAATTATTCGTCTGAACATTTGGAAGTATTGCCTCCTTCTAGCGAATAAGACTGGGACATATAGAGTAGGAACAGAGAGAAATAAAAGGAATAATTATAGAAAGGTTTAAAGAAAACTTTAAAATATATGTAGACTATTAAAAATAATTACCACCATTTTTTGACTATTTTTGTTAGAATTTTCTTTTCAAATACAGTCTTCAATTGTAAGTACACGGACATTTGAATACATTTAATGGATATTTTTAGTTTAGTTGGCCACTTGAGGGAAAGGCCGTCTAACATAAGCGATATCAGCTCTTTAAAGTAATCTCATTACAAGCAGAGGTGGGTCGGAATTCCGATTTCCGACACCTCTGTTCCGACCCACCTCTGATTACAAGTAGAGTTGGCATATTCGAATACACGAAAAAGGCCGGGAATTTTGGATATTGGATCCGGGGATTTCAATGTATTCTTTTTAAACCCCAAGAGTGTAGCTACAATTGAAGTACCCTGTATATTTACTGATAGAATTCTCTCTAATTACTTTCAAAATTATATAACTTTCTCTCTTTCTGTTTTGGGTTTTCTCATTTCTTTATATTTAAAATTAAACTTTTTGCTCATTTTAAAAACGGCAGCAGTTTTCTTTTTTGATTATTTTTTAAATCTTTTTAGTTGTGAGAACAGTCTCTCTCTCTATTTTTTAAAATTTTTTTCTTTATTATATAAGTACATTTTTGTAAAATTATATATAACTTTTTTTCTTATAATTTTATTTCTTGAGGACCACTATCACTTTTTTTGGTTGTTGGTTATATTTTTTAATTGATTTAAAATAAAAAGAAAGTAAAAAAATAATAAATTTAGGGGGTTTGGTTTTAAAAATTAATTTATATTTTGAATGAAAGTTTGGGTTAAATAGATAGTTGAGAGGTTATTTGGAGGAGTAAAAGATGAGAGAGCATAGAAAAATGAAATTATTCTTGTAAGATTTCACAACTATGTAAATTATAAATTTATCTAATTTTTTAAAGTCTATATCTGAATTGGAGAAACTTACATTTTCGTTGAAACATTTCTAAGCCTGAAAAATTAAATCTAAGAGAAATAAAGTTTAAATATTTCTAAAAGAGTCATTAAAATTAATTAAAATAAAACGCGTGGTAAAAGAATTTTTTTAAATATTTTTCAACGAAAATATTAAATTAAATAAAAATAATTTCAACGAAAAAAAAAGTATTAAAGTCGCGTGTGTCTGATGCAATAAAATAAAAATAAATATGATCAAAAAATAATTGATAGAGAGATAATTTAATTAATTAAATATAAAACGGAGAGAAGAGAATGATAATCAACAAATTATAATTATTTTGCGCACTTTTCTCTTCGATTAAAAATTTCATTCAATAATTAAAAATTTAATTTTAAAGAAATAATGAAAAACGGAAAAAAGGAAGGAAAAGATTCTCGTTTTGTTTGTTTCGATCACATCCGCTTTTGGGTTGGAAATGCTAAACAGGTTAGAGGATTAATAAATAAAAATTAAGAGGAAAAGCTTTAAAAGTATTTACGCATTAATTTTATATTTAGACCGAACTAATTTGTTATAATTCCACCTCTATTCAAATGAATCGTTCCATGGGGATTAGGGCTTGAAATCTTAGCTCTTTAAGGAGGGGTAGATGGACAATATAACCCATTTAGAAATTAGAGTTCAGACCGAGATAAATTTCGATTAAATATTCTCGATTTACAAGCTCTCAATTATTTACCCAATTTTTAAATTTAGGCTGCTCATTGGTATCGTATAAATTTTGGTTTTAAAACATTTGCATATAGAGGACTTGAAACCGGAAGTAGAAGGTTTTGAAAACAAATAATTGTTTAAAAAAATATTTAATAAATTTAAAGAACAGTAGCCCATGCAATAAAGCAAGGGAAAATAATTTTTGTTTTTGAATCCCCTCTTTTGCCAAATAATGAAGAAATTGGGAAACATTTAAATAAACATGGAGATGGTTAATTAAATAAATTAAAATTAAAAATAAATTGAATAAAAAAGGTGTAAAAGATGTTGCTTTTGAAGTAGATAATTTGGATTGGATAGTTGAACAAGCAAAAATAAATGGAGGGAAAATTGTTGAAGATGTAACTGAAGATACTGATGAAAATGGATCTGTTAGAGTGGTAAGGGAGATGAGAAAAAATTTAGATACCCACTTAATAAACAGGGTTACCGTATTTACTCAAATAATTACTCCCCCCCCTCACCCTCCCGTCTTATTTCCTTACCCGCTCCAGTGAAAGATTGAAAGAATAATTAACAAGGGTAATTATTTAGTAAATCGGTATCTACTTCTGGGGGTATCTAAAATGCATATAAAGATTTAGGTACTAAAATATTTGTAATTTCAGGCTTCAATTCAGACGGTAAATTTTAAAATTAATTAGTTATTAAAACGGAAGATTTATTTGATTAATTAATTTAACCTGGCAAAAAATATCTAAGAAAAAACTTTCTTTTTAAAAGCTTATTTCAAACAATAAATTAAAACTTTTAAATTCCATTAACCAATTTAAACAATTATTTCTTTTCTTTTATTAATTTTAAAGTATGGAGATACAATCCACACATTAATTGATCGAAGTAAATATCGTGGAGTGTTCCTTCCAGGATTTAAACCAGCAAATGAGGAAACAGAAAATGAATTTAATTTTCCTGAACCAGAACTGAATTTTATAGATCATTGTGTGGGAAATCAACCAGATTTGACAATGGAAAGTGCGGCACAATGGTAGGGAAAGATTTTTTAAAATTTAGAAAAAAATAAATTTGTGGAGTCAAATATAATGGAATATAACGACTGTTATTTAAAAGTTATATTGTTGGGCCTATACAAGATACACTTTTAAACTATGTCGGGATTACGAGAAAGATTGTGGGATATATGAGGATTAAAAGTAAATATTGGAGGATTTGTAGGGATTATGAAGATTAATGGGAATATCGAGGGATTGAAAGGTTATAATGCTATGGAGGGGGGAGGGCTATAAGAACGTTGTTCAGATTTTGTTTCAAGTCCTAGGGAACAAAATTACGTAAAACTTTGTACTTCTATTTAAATTCCCCTGTATTCAGTTTATCCAAACATTTTTAGGTATGAAAGAGTACTTGCTTTTCACCGTTTTTGGTCAGTAGATGATTCTGTTATTCACACAGAATATTCAGCCCTTCGTTCAATTGTAATGGCAAATAAAGAGGAAACAATTAAAATGCCTATAAACGAGCCAGCAAAATCAAGAAAAGCAGTCTCTCAAATACAAGAATTTGTTGATTATTATGGAGGGGCCGGTGTTCAACATATTGCTTTAAATACTTCAAATATAATTAAAGCAATAGAATCACTTAAATTTAGAGGATTACAATTTCTTTCTATTCCAGATTCTTATTATTTAAATTTGAGGGAAAAACTTGATGCTGCTAAAATGAAAATTGAAGAAGATATTAATATATTACAAGTATGTAAATTTTGAAAGAAATTGAAGAGAGAGGGAGGGATTGTTTTTAAGGAATTATTTAAGTGTGTCTTTTTTGGAAAAGATATGGGGGGGGGGGGGGGGTTTTGATTAAAACTGAAAAACTTGGATTTGTGTAAAATTGAGGGGAGGGGGTCGTATAAATCTTTTAAGCTATAACGAGTTTTGGTATAATAAATTTATAGAACTTTTCGGTTTTGAAACAACGCTTAAGAAAAATATTTAACGAATTTTGATTAAAATCATACCCAGCTAATGGCTCTCAAAAATTCCTCAAAAAATTTAATTTTTATAGAAACTAAAAATTCTTGTTGATTTTGATGAGAATGGTTATTTACTACAAATATTTTCAAAACCCTGTCAAGACCGCCCAACACTTTTTATTGAAATAATTCAACGTCATAATCACCAAGTAATTTATTTAAATTAAATTTAAAATTAATTTAAATTAAAGGGATTTGGAGCTGGTAATTTTAAAGCATTATTTGAATCAATTGAAACAGAACAAAATGAAAGAGGGAATCTTTTTTACGAAAATGTGGAAAAGGGAGGAAAGAAAGTTGATAAAATATAAAGAAAAAATATTTTTTAAGTTAAAATATAAAGTTGACAACAAGTCGAATTTGGGGGGGGGGGGGAGGAATATATAAAGTACTCTCCAAATGATCGATCCCCTCCAAAAGTAGTGTAAAACCAAAATCGACTGTATTTATTACTTAAATTACAAAAAATTGTAAATTTTATAAAAATAAATGCCGTCTTTATCATAACTTTTAGAAAATATTTTATATTTAAATTCTAATCCAAAATCTCTTTTTTCTTTACTCGTACAATTATTAAAAAAAACAAAAGATTAAACAAAAATTAACAAAATTTTTAAAATTTAAAATGAAAATTCATTATCAGCATCATCAATTATTTTACTAAAATCATCTTCATCCTCTTCTTCTTCATCATCATCAATTATTAAAATACTTGCATTATTTCCTTCTTCTTCTTCTTCAAAAATAGTTTCATCAACACAATTAATATTTTCTTTTTTATTTTCTTCTTCTTCTTCCTTTCCCTTCCCAACATTCTCTTTTTCCTCTTCTTTTTTCTTTCTTCTATTTTTTCAATAAAATTAATAATTTTATTATTATTTTCTTCTTCTTCCTCCTCATTTTGAACAATTTCTTCTTCAATTGTAAAATTAGTAATTTTTTCTTTTTCATTATTTTCCTCATTATTCCTTTCAATTACTTCTTCAAAAATAATTTCTTTATTTTCTAAAAGATGATCAAAAATAGTTTCATCTACTTTACTTATATTAGTATTAGATTCATTTGTTTTTTGTTCTTCATTATTTAATTCTTCTTTAATAATTAATAATTCTGGTAACTTAATGGGTGTTAAATCAGACAATAAACCACCTGATCTTAAGTTTAAATATACCTGAAAAAAATATATTTAAAACACAACTCTTTTTACAAAAAAAAATTGAGCAATTTTTCATTATTAGGGATGGGCCCTTCAAGACAAAGAAAACGGAAGACGGAAACCAAAAAAAGACGGAACCAACGGAATCTCTGTCCAGACCTGTAAATCCATTAACAATTTACAGATTTTTAGACAAAATTTTAAATAAAATTTCTAGTTTACCTCTTCAGAACGTTCAACAACCTCTCTAGGTATTCCCATTTTTAAAGCAGTAAAAGTAGCATAACTAAAGTCAGTAATACCGTCAACCAAATTAAAATGAAAATCTAAAGTATCATCATCTAATCTACTAACACCCATTGTTTGATATTTTAAAAGTTTGTTTGGATCTGTTAAAAGTTCTGGAAGTGCATAAAAATGTGAGGCAACGACTACATGCGGACATTTTTCTATTGGACCTTCAAGCCAATAATTTAAACAGCTAGCTAGTAGAGAAAGACCAACTTCCTTAAAATAAAGAAAATTGCTAGTATATTATTTTATCATATAAATGGAGAGATAGATATGCCTTTGAATTTTAATTACAATGGAAGAACAATTAGTTAACCAAAAATTCCGATTCTTTTTACAATAACAATTTATATTACCGTTTGTGTTCCTTTCCCGAATTCATCAATAATTAATAGAGAATTTTGATCACTTCTGGCAACAGCCCTTGACATCTAAAAAACAATTAAATATTTATTTTTGTCAAAAAAAAACTTGTTTTAAATCATTTGCAAAAGAAGACATTCCATCCAATACAGAATCAACAGTATAAAGCCTTGACATTATTCTACTAATTTTTCCAATAGTTGCACGATATGCAGGTACAAAAGAGCCAACACTTGCAAGGTAAACTATTGCTCCAATCTAATTAATTATTAAAAAAATATTTTTTAACGAATCATTCTTTAATTTTGTGTTTTTCTGTCAAAAATTAGCAACTCTGTAATAATAATTTTATGGAAAAAGAATGTTCTCACTAAATATAAATCTCACAAAAACAAGGGAAAAAATAGGAACAATTTTCTCACAAGTAAACTATTTTGGTTTGTAAACAAAATTGAAATGCTTTATTTAAATATCCCTCATTGGTGTCGAAAAAATCTGTACATTATAATTAGGAGTATTGCTTAAAAACACCACACAAATTTTGTAATATCTAAAATTAAGGTTCGACTGTGAAGACCCTTGTCTAGATTAAATAAAAATTTCTTTTAATTTACTAACCATTTTAAGATAAACACTTTTTCCAGAAGAATTAGGTCCAAATAAAATTTTTATTTTTCCATCTTCTGTTGAACTACTTAAAATTAATTTAAAAAAATTATTTTCTTAATTAAAAAAAATAATTATTTAATTACATTATTGGATTAGATACATAAGTCCCTGTTTTACACAAATGTTCAGCTATTGGATGTCTAGCTTCTTTAATTGATAAAATAGATTCTTCTACAAATTTTGGGCATATCCAATTATATTTACGAGCAACTTGTGAACTTAAAAAAAGAAATTTTAAAAATTTTTTAAGAAAAATTCTTGTTTACAGTGAAACAAAACAATCTAAAGTAGCAGCCAAATCAATTGCATCCAACACAATTTGACGAGAACCAAGTAAACGTTTTTGTAAACTATAAAGAATTAAATTGAATTTTTGAAAAATCAGAGAAATAATTAAAAATATTTCCAAAAGTAGCTGTAAATATTAAAAAAAAATTCCCTCAATGTATTCGTCGAAATGTTTATATTTTAGAATTTAAATTTGATAAAATAAAATTAAAAAAAGTTAACTGCTTGAAGGTATCTAGCAAAAAATAGGGCGGAGTAACATTAAAAACCAAATAAAGTAATTAAAAAGAAACAAAAATTTACTTTAAAACAATATTAGTTTCAGCATCAATAATGTCCATTTTAATATCACCAATATTTTCATCTAATAAACGCATACGTTTAGTTTTAAAATAAGACATTCCTTCTGAAGTAAAAATCTAGAAAAGAAAGGTTATTCTAAAATTTATTTATAGAAAAATTAAAAAAGGAAAGGCAAAAAGTTTTGTGGCCCTCATAAAATAAGGTTTCCCAGCCCCAAAGGTGTGTTCAACTTCAATAAAATAAAAAAATAATTTTTCTACCTACCAATTCAACTAACATACTTGAACTTGCAGGTATTTCAACAGATGCAGGTGCCATTAATAAATAACCAACTATAGGTAAATAAGCAACAGTGCATGTTTGTATCGAAATTTCATCTGCTTCCTGTCTAGCTACAGAAGTTAATTCATCTGGCAAATTTTCATAAAATTTCTTCTCTGGAAAAAAATAAATTTTTAAAACAAAAAAGAGAAATATTTTACTAAACTATTGTCCAAATCCTTATCTATTCCTTGTTTAATAACAACTCGGTTTTCGGCAAGTGTTTCTTGAAAATCAATCTAAAAATAATAAACTTTTCCTTTGTGTCAACTGCTTCATACATATAAACTTTGCAACTACCGAAAGGTATTTTATAGAGGAGATTATTGGGGTGGATATTAATTGGAAATTTGACATTACTAATTGTTGACCAGATCGAACAAGTACGCGATCGAATTTTTGTTCATTATCGAAAAAAACACATCGAGTAGCTATTTACAAGTCTCTACAAGAGAGGATGACCAAATAAATGATAGAGGGACTATAAGAATAAAATATAAAAACAAAACAAACCACTTCAGAAATTAAACAAGCAACTTGTTGAAGTCTTGTCCCAAAGAGGTTTAATTTACCCTTTAAAAAAGCCAAATTAACTTCTTTTTCAGTCAAAAATTCTCCAATTTTTATCATTGCACAAATACTCTAAAAATAAAAACAAATGTAATTATTCGATAAATTATTTAAATAAATTTAACCGAAAATAAATTTTTCCAGTCAGAAACTGGTAAATTCCCTCGACGCATACGACGAAAGATTGGCTGCAAAATATTTTTTTAAAATAAGCAAGGTTTGAAAATTTTTATTGTTGCGTATAGAATTTGCTAAAGTATAAAAACTTATAAGCAAAATTTTAGCCAACGGGCAGGAATCGAACCTATGGCACTTTACCGTTAGGCACTTTGCAACTCTACTTCACTTTTATTAAAACGTTTTATAAATGAAAATTAAAGAAGGTCAACATGACAAAAAATTGAATGAGTATAAGGGAATGTCAAACATAACTAAATTTAAAATAAAAACCTTGATAGAAAATATATCCTTAACATAATTATATATAAATGAAGTAACTTCCACATTACAATCCTGATGGAGATATGAAATTGCTTCATGCCGTTCAGAAAGTATTGTTAAATTATTTATTGGTCTTTCAAACCAATTTCTTTAAAATAAAAAGTTTTAAGTCCCCTCGTTATAAGCGACATTTAATCCTTTTTAACGGATTATCATCTAAAGATCGAATACAATGCGAAATTTTCTCCCTCTTAATATCGCTAATATCGAAAGTTACTACATAATTATTTATAAAAGAAACCTAAGTTTTTGTTTTCCAGGTGAAGAACGGCAAAGATTACAAAGCTTAAATATACTCATTCCTTCACGTCTATTATTTCCCCAAACAAATTTTTTTCGAATTGTTTCTGGAGTATAATCTGAATAAAAAATTTCCAAAGCGCGTAGTGTTGTTGAGTCAACTTCGATGCAATCATCACTTAAATGTTTTTAAAATTATTTTACACACAATCAAAAAAGTAATATTGTACCTCTCAAGAAAAAAAAGGAAATTCGGTAAAATTCTAATCTTAGCCCTAAACACTTTTAAAAATTTTTTTGAATAGTACGTTTTATTGGTTTGCTTTTTTTATAAAAATGTAAGCCTCTGACGAGCTGGATTAAAAATTATATCAAAACCAAATGTTTTATAAAAACCTACAAAAAAAGTGTTGTCATCTTTTCTACACTTAAATTTTCATAAGTTTGCCCTCCAATTCCTTGTTGTTCCATAAATCTTAAAAGTGCCCCCAATGAACGAATCTAAAATAATTGATAAAAATATTAATTTAAAAAATTAACCATATTTGTAGAAGTAAAATCAAGTCGAAAAGAAGCCATTATTTGTTTATTTCTTACACCAGCGCCAAATATTTGCTCTAATTTTTTACAAGCTAATCCAAAACCTTTAAATTATTAAATAGTGAATGAAAATACAAAACCTTTAAGATTGGGGAAATTCTGAATTAAAAAATTTTGTTCTTTACATAATTGAGAGACCCTTAAAAGTTAATATTCATAGAGAGTGTGTTGGGGAAGAGGTTAGAACAAAAATAAAGAGATCGTAGATTGACAGTTAATTATTTACTAAGTTAAAGACCGAAAAACTGTAATATTTTATTCAGATTGATAGGACGTGTAAGGATTTCTGTGAAAATCTCTCACAAATTTAAAAATTAAATAAAATTCCTTACTAAAAGCAATATCAGGCAAAAAGGTAATTGAAGGCTGCCAAAGTAAAGAATCATCATCGTCCAATTCTCCTTCCTCTTTTGATGTACTTTTATCTAATTCTTTTTCTTCCATTGTATTTACAAAAGTTATTTGTGTTTGGGCAAATTGGGAAGTTGAAAATTCTTTTAAATTTGATCTGTCAGAAATTTCTTCTTCCATTCCAGAAACCATACTACCTTAGAAATTAAAATAAAATTTAAAACAATTTAAAAATAAAATACATTTTTTCCGCAAATGCATTTGATATTCGGCGCTTTGTGATCGATTAACAAGAATATGACTTGGCTTTACTTCACGCAATACTGTTAGAAAATTAACATTTTGGCAGATATAATTACAAAAATTTTAAGGGAAAATACAACTAAATTTTTGCCCCTGACCCAGAAAAATCAAAAATCTTTCAGAAAATTTTGGGCATGACAATAAATTAAAAAACCAACGCCTTTCAAGAACCAAAAAATCGTCATCTTCAGCCATATCCAAAAGTTTAACTTCTTTTTCATCCTCATCATAAATTGCAGCACCTAATCTTCTTGAGCTAAAAGAAAGAGCACAGACTTGCGACATAATTCTTAAATTTAATGAAAAAAAAATTTAAAAAAAATTTAAGATATTTTAAATAAATGAAAATTTAAAAATAAAATTAAGAAATTAAATTTAAAAATTTATTTTCCAAAAATTAAAATAAAAATCACAAGAAGAAGCAATTAAATACAATAAATACTCAATTAAACAACAAAAAATATATATCAAAATATAAAAATGTGAGAACAAAGACAAAAATATTTACTTGCACCAACGATGTTTAAATTGTTGAGGAGGCAAAACTTGACCTGAAAATTAAAATAAAATCTGTATTTAATTAATTATTGTCTTATTGTAATTATTTAATTTACCTTTCGTAATTTTTCCAAGAGGTATAGGCGAAGGACGGTGAAAGATTGACCCTGTAGCAGAAAGCCTGTGAGAAAAAGTAGAAGATGCCGGTACAAAAGAATTGGTTGAAGATTGAGAATGATTCTGAATCTAAAAAAAAAAGAAAATGTTTTTGTAAAATATTTTTAGAAAAACCAAAAACAACAATTTCCACTAAAAATCAAAATTTACTTGAAGAAAATCACAAAAATAGCATTCTGTTCTATTTAAAGCAAAAATACAAAAATTTACCGGAGTACTCGTCCTGTTAAATTCACCAAAAGAGAGAGGCGTATTAAAAGAATGACAATTCATAGATAAATATTTTTGACGCTTTGTTGGAGGTGGCATAAAAGAATCATCAGAAAAAGCATCCATAATTGTTAAATTATTTTGTGTCATTTCTTTTTGTTGTTGAGATAGTTGACGAATTTCCTTTTCTTTGCTTTCGAGTCTAAAATATTTTTTTAAATAAATTAATTCTTATTTCACAGATACCTCTACATAAGTTTCCCCCTTCAAATTTTGTCAAATAAAAATACTTACAGAGTAGTCAACCGCTTATTCTCTTCTAAAGCCTTCTCCAATTCTCGATCTTTCTTTTGAAGTAATTGTTTGTAGTAAACTTCCTGAGAAGTATCCTGTAATTAATTTATTTTTTCAAAAAAATTAAAAAGATTTTCAACCTTTCCCTGTCTAAGACGTTGAAAACTCGCAAACTGCCAAGCTTGAAATTTAATAATTTCCCCAATTTTGTAAAATTGGCTCAGTTTTTGCAACAATTCATTAGGTGGACGAAAAAGCACAGCTGCCGATTGATCCATACCTCGACGAATTTGAACAGCTTTTACATTGTGATGACATACAAAACAAGAAACGGAATTTGTAGTTCCATGCACAATAGCTAAATTTAAATGTCCTGTCTCAATTCTAAATACCCCCAAAACACCCTCAAATAATGTTTTTTAATTAGGTTGGTCACTGGATGAGGATGCTTAAGCGATACTTTGAATAATTGATAACCTCGAGTATGTCCCAAAATGTACTTAAATAAAAGACACGACAATTATTTTCTCGAAAATTATCAAGTCAAGTTAATTTTTTTTGGAAAAACAAAGCAACAATATTGCTACTTACTCCACGTTCTCAAAACAATCTTTTCATAAAATAAACTTACATCCTTTTTCAATTCCAGCACATTCTCCACAAAAAACATGTCCGCAAGAAGTAAGCCAGAAAAAACATTTTCCTGTAGCCGGAACCGACGAACATTTATTACCTTTAAATTTAAATATTTAAACGAAATTTATGATTAAAAACATACAGTGAATCCAATTCATTGAATATAAAATTTAAAAATAAATTTTTTTCAGAATATGTACTCTAAGAAAAAAATTAAAATTAGAAAAGTAATGAATAAATTTTAATAAATATGAGTGTATATTTTAACATAAAGATTGTACATATAATGTTTAAATTTTATAAAAAATTTTGGGAATTCCATTTTTGCATATTTTAAGACTATAAATTTAACAATTTCTCATGACGTTTTATCAAAAATACGTAAAAAATTTAAATAATCATTTCAAATTATTTTTTGTCATATTGTTTATTATTATTTTAAAATGACATTTAATCCCATTTTATATTTTATTTTGCCTAATTACAATTTGTCAATGGTCTTTTCGTCACAGGTTTTTTAGTGCCCGGCAAAATCATTTTCCGGACCCGAAAACCGGATTTTGGATTTCGCACTCATGCCGGGCCGGATCCGGCCTGATTTTTCTGGATTAATCCGGTCCGGAAAATTCAGAGATCGAGAAAAAAACCCGGATTTGGGACCTGGAGTCCGGTCCGGCGCTGAGCACTAGTTTTTTTAAAAAAATATTTTTGACATCATCCATCTAATCTGTGGCAAAGATAATAGAGCATTAACAGTTGAAGTACAAAACTTCTTAAGATTTCTTGTTTATATTTCCAAAAAAAAAATTTTTTTTACTTTTATTTCTTGCCAACCTTTTATTGATCATTCCATTTTCTTTTACTAGTAATTCTGTTATTTTCACGTGAAACTTTTTTTCAAGGAAAATGTGGCGTTATATTTTATTTTTTTTTACATTTTTATTTTATTCCCTTTTCTTTTATTTATTTTTTAATTTTAGTTTTTAAAAAAAGGAGGTGAGGTAATGCCTCCAAATAATAATGAAACAACAACTAATGTTAATTCTAATATAATTTCTGGATATAGAAGGTTAAATAAAGGGCCGGAGTATACTTTACCAGGCGATTTTAGATTTTCATTCGTTGATTTTGGTTCATTTGACTCAGCTCGATGAGATTTTTCAATTGACATATAATTTGTTGAAATCTAAAATCGCCCGGTAAAGTGTTCTTTAGCCAAATAAAGATTTTAGAAATATAAAAAAACATTTTTAGATTTTTACCTTCAGAAAAGACAACAAAAGGAATTGTTATTGGTGGGGTAACTGGAGGAAT
Source organism: Meloidogyne incognita (assembly GCA_036172945.1). Classification (NCBI taxonomy): domain Eukaryota; kingdom Metazoa; phylum Nematoda; class Chromadorea; order Rhabditida; family Meloidogynidae; genus Meloidogyne; species Meloidogyne incognita. The sequence continues at coordinate 5,558,891 of JARQAC010000002.1, forward strand.
TGAAATTTGTATAACTTACCCAACAGAATATGTCAAGACTCAACTACAATTAGATGAACGTTCTGCTGTTCCGAGATTTAAAGTTTCTTTTTTAAATTTTAAATAAAGTTTTAATTAATAATTTAGGGGCCAGTTGATTGTGTTAAACAGACTTATAAAAGTAAAGGATTTTTTGGATTTTACAGAGGACTTTCTGTTCTTTTGTATGTTTTTAATTATTTTTTACAAGTATTTTCAAATTTAATTTAGATATGGTTCAATTCCAAAATCTTCTGTTCGTTTTGGTGCTTTTGAGTCATTAAAGAGCCGAGCTGTCGATGAACGTGGAAATCTCTCTCCTTTACTTAGACTTGCTTGTGGACTTGGTGCTGGTGTGTCAGAAGCTATTTTGGCTGTAACTCCTATGGAAACAATTAAAGTTAAATTTATACATGACCAAACTTTGGAAAAGCCTCGTTTTCGTGGATTTCTTCATGGACTTGGAGTTATTGTTAAAACTGAAGGATTTAAGGTTTTCTTAAATTTTTTTGTGACTGTAAAAATATGCGGGTCAACATTAGCTTAATATTACTAATTTTTCTTTCGAGTTCTAAACAAGTAATTTTAATTTCTCTCAGACCTTTTTCCAAATTTCCTTTACGTTTCGATTTAAATTTTTATTTTTTAGGGACTTTATCAAGGATTAACAGCCACAATGGTAAAACAAGGAAGTAATCAAGCAATTCGTTTTTTCGTAATGGAAACTTTAAAAGATTGGTATCGTGGTGGGGATAGTAGTAAATCTGTTAGTAAACCTGTAGTTGGATTGTTTGGGGCTATTGCTGGTGCAGCTAGTGTGTAAGAAATTTTGTCTTGAAAAATTTTTTTTAAACAATTGGACAAATAATTAATTAAATTTAAATATTATTAGATTTTTAATAAGAAAATTTAAAGGGAAATTTTCGTCATGCTCATGTCAAAATTTACAAAATTTTGACATTATTTTTTAATTTAAAAATTATTTTTTAATTTAAAAATTAAATTTTGCATTTCAAACAATAAATCTAAATTTTCTCCATAGGTATAAAAAAAGAATCAAAAGATTTTGTTGTCAATTTAAATTTTTCGATTAACTTCCCTTTTTGATTTTATTAAATTCTACAAATTAACTTAAAATTTATTTTAAAAAAAATTTTAGAAAAATTATTTTTTAGTTATGGTAACACACCTGTTGATGTTGTAAAGACTAGAATGCAGGGATTGGAAGCAAAGAAATATAAAAATACTTTTGATTGTGCTAAACAGATTTGGGTTAAAGAAGGATTTTTTGCGTAAGAATTTTTCTTTTATTTCATAAAAAAATTTATTTGTTTTTTAGTTTTTATAAGGGAACAGTTCCTCGTTTAAGTAGAGTGTAAGTTTTTTTTAAATTAATTTTTAAACTTAAATTTATTTTTTTGAAGTTGTTTGGATGTTGCCATTACTTTTATGATTTACGATTCTGTTAGTTTTTTTTTAATTTTTTGTTTGAAATATATATCGACATAATTTTTAGTAATTTATTTTGTGGATAAGTAGGTAGTAGTTTAGAATATAAGTGTTTTCAAAATATAAGAGTTTAGATCGGGTTATAACATTTTTTAACATTTTCGTTAATTGAAGTTTTCTTTCCATAAAAACCACTGAATTTTTAAATAATTGTGGGGTTAGACAAGAATGTGGATAAGTAGGTAGTCCTGTTGTAACTAAGCCGTGTTTTTATTTAATAGGTTAATTTTTAATTTCACACAAAAACTTGCAAAATTTAATTTAATAATAAATCCCTCAACCGTTAATTCTTTTTAAACAAAAAATTTTTTTAATTTCAGATTATGGAAGCATTCAACAAATATTGGAAATAAATAAATATATAGATATAAATTTATATTTAATATACCTATATAGACTTTTTTAATTTGGTGCTTTGTTTGTTAATTTGTTTTTTTTTCTTAAAATTAGGTGACAGTCTCTCTCTCTCTCTACTTATTCCTTTTTTAATTTGTTGTGAAAATCTATTCCTTTTAAATTTAATATAATTATTTGCACAAAATGTTTATTTTAAAATATATAAGTAATTGTGTGCAATTCTAAATTAATTAATTGACAGATATTTAAAAAATAAATTTTTGTTTTTATTTTTGACTTTCTTTTTGTTCAACATATCCTTCAGCTGGGCCAACGGGAGCCTCGTCATAATCCAGATCTTTAGGAGAAAATAAAAAAATGAGAGGCTTTATTAAAATGATTTTTAGTTAATTGGACTTGGAAATCCTGATAGTGTTTATCTCCTCCAATAAGCCCTAATCTTTTACCCTTAAAAATATAATTTTTTAAAATTACCTGGACGGCCTGGATGTGTCTTCTTTATTTCCTTTATTTAAATTAAAAATAGATTTATTAAAAAAAATTTTACTTTTTCTTTTGGCGGGACAGATTCACTATCAACATTCTTTAAATCTGGAACATAATTTTTTTCGCTAGACATTATTTAAAGAAGGAAAGAATTTACTAAATAAAAGTTTTTAAATTGTAAAATAAAAATATATTAAAATGAAATATTTAAATATTAGCCTTCTCGTTTTCACATATTTGGCTTCTTTCTTTTGTTTCTAAGGGAAACAGCAAACAAATAATGAAGTTTTTAATGAGGTAAACAACAAGTTTTTGTGTTAAATTAACTTTAAAAAAGGAAATACTAAAAGATTTATTTGAGAAAAAAATAAAGATTTATTTACATATACAAAATTCTACATTACAAAAAATAAAACTTTAAAGATAATTAAAATAATATTTCTGTATGGGGTGCTTTGGAAGGATTGAAATAAAAAATTGTTGTTTTAAAAATGTCCAAACTAGAGACCGGACTGGGAGTTTCGTATGAGAATCGAGATCTAAAAAATCTATCTCGATAACAGAGATTTTCGATCGAGAACTCTCTCAGTCCGGTTTCTAGTCAAAACTATTGGTAAATAAAAAATTTAAAAAAATATACATATATGTAAATGTGTTTCCGTGCAGAATTTAATTTTACTAAGTGAATTTTTTTACAAATAAAATTTGAAATAAAAATTTAGTCTTCTTGATTTTTTAAAAATAAAAGGTGCAGACTATTTTCTGTTAAGATAGTCTTGATTTTAAACTTTTTTGAATTTTGGTTTTTGGGCAAAGTCTTTTAGAAATTTTTAGAGAATGTGCCCTAAAGTGAGGTAAAAAACAAAAAAAATTTGACTTTGTTTTTGAGTAAAGATTGGTCTCAGTTTTCAAGTCAGATCTCACTTTCACAACACTCTAACATTTACTTAATTTACTGTTTGAGGGGTGTCGTTTAAATAAAATCCAATTCTTCATAAAAACAAAATAATTTAAATTTTTCAATCATTTTTTAATAATTTATATTCAGTTGTTTTACTCATTTTTGGCAATTTTTGTATAAAAGTTTTTATTCCTTTACTCACACTTCTTGTTAATTGTTTTAAATTTAATTTTTTATTTATTTTAAAATTTTTTCCAAATTTTTTAGTAATTACTTTCTTTTTATTTTTTAATTTATAATTTTTCTTATTTTCTTTTATCCATTTATTTTTTAATTTATTTAAAAATTTACTAACTTCTTTTTCAATTTTTTTAAATTTTTTCTTTTCAAACTTTTCTGTTTCTATTTCATTTAAAGTTTTAATATCTTCTTTATTTGTCGATTTATTCATCTCTTTATAATAATCATTTAAATTAGCAGTAAACTCCTAAAAAATATTTTTTTTCAACTCAATTTTTTAATCTCCCTCCCCCTCCTTTCTTTTCCTTTATTTATCTATTTTTATTTTAAAGTTTCCATTTTTTAAACAAAAGAATGGAAACATATTATAAAATTTCACCAAAATATTTTCCCTTCCTTCCAGGGGCCCCAATATCGTTTTTAAAAATGGCAGACGGAACTCTGAAGGATTAAAAAGATCGGAATTCTGTGGAAGGCTGAAGGCAAAAATGGAAGACAGCCAAACCCTTCTATACATATATCCTCTATTATTCCTTAAAAATGTTTTTTAAAAAACTAATACAGCGTGTTTTATGCCGACAGCTTTTAAATTAATGCTGGCAAAAGGATTTTTAATTTCTAGAATTTTATCCTCAATTTCTCCGTTCTTTTTAATTAAAATTTCTAATTTTTTGGGGTCTTCCAAAAATCTTTCGATTCCCGGATATTCCTTTATAATTTTCTGTTTTTTATTTTCTTCTTGTTTAACACTCTTCTCATTTTCTTCTTCATTGCTTCTTTCAACACTAAAAAAATTTAAAATAATTTGGACAATTTATTTAGGTAATTTACATATCTCTTTCCAATTCTACTATTTCTCCTTCAGATTCTGACGGAATTAGAGGTATATTTTGATTATCCTCTTCATCTACACTTTCTACAAATCCAAAATAAACAAAAAATAAAAAGATAACAAAAATATAAAAATTCCACATTTTCTTTAAAAATAATTTCTTTTTTTTCCTTAAAATATATTTTAAATTTTTTGAAGAATTACCCAAAAAAACCGACTGGCAGGTTCTTTTAACAAGATTTGATTTAAACAAATTAGGCTGGGGAGGGAGGGGGGAACCTTTGTTTATTCTATAATAATTAAATTTATATATAAAGTTTTAAAAATGAATATTTTATTTGCTTTATTAGCTATTTTTATAAGGGGGGTCTCTCGTCTAGGAAGTTGACATGTGGAATCTGTTACGCGTTACATAAATATTGACAATAAAATAGAAAATGTCTAAGGAAGGAGGGAAGGGGCTTTTATTCAAATTCTATTGTAGTCATGTCTAATTTTGGCTACAACCTCCAAAACTATAAATTATGTAGTTTATTTAAATTTGTATGTAGTTGTTGTCTCCTTCCTTCTTAAACAAATGATTGGACAAATGACTGAATTTGTTTAAAAGGAAGGAGACAACAATACATACAAATTTAAATATTTATAAACTACATAATTTATAGTTTTGGAGGTTGTAGCCAATTCTAAAATTCGACATTTTTTGATTATTATTTTCTAGGAAAACTTTTAACAGGCTAATTATTCTTAAAAAGTTTAAAATAATTTATTTTTTTTATAATAAACAAAGAAATTTAGAAACTGCACATCAAAAAGTAATTTTCAAAAAATAAATTAAAAAAATATTCAGGAATGTGTGAGAATCAATCAAAAATTTCGAGTATTAAATCTTTTAAAAACATGGCTAGACAGAATTGATGCTCTTTAATTCTTTCAAAACAAAAACTATCCAGGCAAATCTAGCCTATAAGGATCAGAGAAAAGTGAAGGAGATTCTCTTAGTTCTAAATTACTTCCAGGATTTCCAGAATCTGCTGAAGCTGGAGGTGGAACTGACCAATTAGCAAGTAGGGGTGGAGTTGATCTTTCCTCTTCTGAAATTTCTTTTTTTAGTTATCACCCAAAATATTTTTTAAAGATTTAGGGCAAGGTTTTTCCCAATCCCCACAGCTAAAATTCCTCTTTACTATCTTTTTTGTGATAAGTGTAGGGATGTGACAAGTGTATTTAATATATAAATTTAACTAATTACCCGTTGTCCCTTCAAGTTTTCGCATCAATAAACTAATATTGGCAAGGCGAGGGCCAAAAGGGGAGTTAAAAAGCATTGCTTCTTCCTCTACATCTCCTCCTTCTGATAAAGGTAAAGATGTTTCTGCCATTTCTAAAGAATTACTTCCCCCTCTTTTTGAAAAGAAAATGCCTGTATTATTATTTTGTTGATAATTTAATGTTTGTATAGTTGGTGAATGTTGAAGACTTTGAGGGGGAGAACAATTTGATTGTTGATATTGTTCAGAAATAATCGGGGCTATATTTAAACATGTTTGTTGCTGTTGTGACTGTTGTGGACTTATTTGTTGTTGTTGTGGATTTATTAATACATTATTTATGGCTATTGATGATTCTCGAGATTTTAACGACAAAGAGTCCATCTAATGAAAAAGGAAATTGAATTTATAATACATTTCTTTATTTTGGAAGTTGTTAAAGTAAATACAAACTCGACATTGCAACAAAAAACACTAACAACTATCATTTATTTACAAACAAACAATATTTACAAAACATCACACCGGAAAATAGGGACAATAAGAATCACTAGAATATATGGAGAAATTATGTACATAATGAAGGGAGAAATGTTTTTCCTATTATTATCACACTTTGGCGTCTTATCTTCCATCAACCGCTTACATGTTGTACTCGATTGGAAGGTTCTTGCGGCGCACCATACCGTCACCCTGGAACCACTCGCGGCGGAATTGCTTGGCTGCTCCTTCCGGGGTGTTGGTCCATTCGACGGTGACACGGTCGTTGTTGGTCGCTTCCGCAGCCGGATCGAAGGCGTCGCAAGAGATGGCGATGTTGATGGCCTCCTTCGGGTCGAGCACACCGTTGGGCGGGTCCATGTTCAGACGGCGAGGGTTGGTCGTCTTGAAGGCGAAGCCGATACGATGCCCACCAGAGTTGATGATCTGTAATAGTGAAAAGGAAAATATTTATTAGGGTTAAAGTAATAAAAATTTGAAAACTTCACCTTCATGTAGTAGGTGTGCTTGTCATCGAACGGCGCGTTGAAGATGACCTTCACAGCAGGAAGCGTTGTGATGTCGCCGGGTGGAACGGAAGCCATTGTTGAGAACGGTTTGTTGTTGTAGCAGGAATTGAAGTTGAAGAAAACTGGTTGATACTGACAAGAATTCTTTTGGTTCTTTTATACCTTTGTGCTCGAGAATAGGATTCTTGAGAGAGAAACTATAAAAACCCTTGTTATACGCCAGTTCCCCAACCTGCTTTCTCTTCAACTTCAATTCCTGCTACAACAATAAACCGTTCTCAACAATGGCTTCCGTTCCACCCGGCGACATCACAACGCTTCCTGCTGTGAAGGTCATCTTCAACGCGCCGTTCGATGACAAGCACACCTACTACATGAAGGTGAAGTTTTCAAATTTTTATTACTTTAACCCTAATAAATATTTTCCTTTTCACTATTACAGATCATCAACTCTGGTGGGCATCGTATCGGCTTCGCCTTCAAGACGACCAACCCTCGCCGTCTGAACATGGACCCGCCCAACGGTGTTCTCGACCCGAAGGAGGCCATCAACATCGCCATCTCTTGTGACGCCTTCGATCCGGCTGCGGAAGCTACCAACAACGACCGTGTCACCGTCGAATGGACCAACACCCCGGAAGGAGCAGCCAAGCAATTCCGCCGCGAGTGGTTCCAGGGTGACGGTATGGTGCGCCGCAAGAACCTTCCAATCGAGTACAACATGTAAGCGGTAGATGGAAGATGAGACGCCAAAGTGTGATAATAATAGGAAAAACATTTCTCCCTTCATAAATGTATATCTATGTATTATGTAATTGCCTCTAATTGTCCCTATTTTCTTGGTGTGATTCTTATTGTCCTTATTTTGTGTAAATATGTATTGTTTGTAATAAATGTTGAGTGGATTTTTGTAATTTTTAGATAGCCTTTACTAGGCAAATTGTTCTACTTTTATCTTTTACAAGTCTTTTATTCATCTCTTTTTTCAACTATAAGGATGGTTATGGGATTCAGAGCGAGTAGATTCCCAACAAATACTATTAAAGTTTTTCAGAGTTTCACAAATTTTAAATTTCCTAAGCCGTTTACCCACTTAAAATCATTTTCCAAAACTCCCTTTTACCTCATTCGCCTCAGTAATTCTTTGGAGAGCATCATAAACTCTTTTGTTTGTTTTTCGTGTACGTTTTTCTTCCCTCCAACTTGGCATTTGTCCAAATTTTATAGTTCTAGCATTATGTCCTTCATTTTCATTTTTACTTTCCTCTTCATCGGCAGTTGTAGTTGTTTGTTTAAATTGTATATTTGCATGTTGAAATGGATCAGCCGAACTTCTTCGATAAAAAAGCAAAAGAAATAATAAAAATAATAATAAAAGTAATCCAACAAATAAAAGAATAATTAATAGAGTTGTTGTCTCTAAAATAACTTTTCCATCACTAACACCAACAAAACGAGTAGAAATATCACGAAGAGAAGAAAATTCTAATGAAGGGGAATGATGATTATCTGTTCGGCGATTTGGTGTACGGAGATCACATGCTTTCCCTGTCCATCCATCAAAACACAAACATTGTCCTGCACTTGTACAGTCCTTTAATTAAATTAAAATGTATGTAGGTTTGGACAAAAAATTAACTGCTTCTGAAAGAATTAAACAATCCTCAAGAAAATCCCAGAAACTTTTATTTGACAAAACTGGAAATAGAGGCTTAAAAATTGCCTATTTTCTAGCAATTAGAATTGATTGAGGGAGAATTTTAAACAATTAACTATAGGTAAAGTCCTTAATTTAATTTATGGATCCCTAACTTCATTTAAATAAATTTTCAATAATAATCTTTACCCCATGCCCAGAACATTGAGAAATATTAGAACCACTACTTGGGCACTTGACAGACGGAGAGACTTGAGCAAGTGGAAGGCAAACAGTTCTAATACAAACACGTCCTTCACCGCAGGAAGTTCCATCTTTAACAAAGCCAAGAGGAGAATTTGTGACGACCCTAATGAATTGGAATATTTTTACCAAAAAGGATTTTTTTTGAAATTTTTTTGTTGCCACTACTTCAAACCCTTTAAACTTTCACTTTATCAAAAATTTTTACTTGCACTGAACTTGACGTTCTTCTTGTACAAATTGGAAAGCAAAAGCTGTAGCGTTAGGAATTGTTGGACTTGCTGATCCTTCATGGCATTGAAGCAATCCACACCTCTCGTTTTCGGGTGCACACTCCACAAACTTTCCCTCAGTATCACGCCCACAATTCCCATATTCTAAAGCATGTCCGTTTTTACTAAAACAGAGTGATTCTGCTACTCGAGAGCCTGAAAAAAAGAAAGAAATTGGCTCTAGTTATACACAACCCTCATTTTTAGATATCCCCAATTTAAAATATTCTTCTATTTACTCCTTATTTTTCAGCTCTAAAGAGGGTATTTAAAAATGAAGTTCCAAGAACAAATACCTTTTCCCCAAATTTCTCTACATTGTTCATCACTATCCACACAATCTCCCTGCCAACACTGCCCATTATTTCCCAATCCACAATGTGTCCCATCAAGTAAATGACTATCAGGCGGGCATTCTCCACTTTTTCCATCACATCTTTCCGCTACATCACAAATTGAACGAGTTGGTCGACATAAATGTCCGGATGGACGAACATGACAACGATGGCAACATTCCTCATGTGCTAAATTTAAAGAAAGAAAGAAAATCTCTCATTTTTTAGTTAATTGGATTTAAAATTACTTTTTTTAAGTTAGTAAAATACTCGAATTTTAGTTTAAATTGGCAAAAGAAATATAAAAATTAACCAATTTTGCGTGTAAAAAAAAGGAAATTTTACGTTTTTTCAACCAAGCGTCTAAATAATTGTCAGAAAATTAAAAAATAGCTTTATATTAAATTTTTTTGAGTAAATTACCAAAAAATCTTTTTTAATATCCACAGTAATGAATTCTTATTTTTTTAAGGTCCATTTGCAGATTTTAAAAAATAAAATAAAACTTAAAAGAATATATTATCTAAATAATTGTCAGAAAATAAAAAATAAATTTAAACTAAAAATATCCTTATATTAAATCTTTTGAGAATAATTTATTTACCAGCACAATTAGCATGTGGCCGCAGTCTACAAGTAAAAGGATCACAACAAGGGTCAGTACATTGATCACGCCTTCCACAATCACATTCCTCTCCCTGATCTACTTGTCCATTTCCACAAAGAAAAGACGGAGAAAATTGTGAAAATAAATTACTAGATTTTAAAAGACATTCCATTTTTTGGTTAGCAGAACGTTTTCTTTCAAGTCTTGCTGAAGAACAAGCAGAAAAATGCCAAGGAAAATGGTCAAATTGACTGAAAAATTTTAAAAAAAAATAAAAAAATATTTTTAACACAAATTTACCCTTTACTACCACTCATAACACACTCTTGCATATCACAACCACATTCAGCCAAATCATGTTCTAAACCAAGTATATGACCCAAAGAATGAGCAAATGATAATGCCGCTGTTTGTGGTCCATATAAATTATATATCTAAAGGAAAAATTAAAGTATTTCTAACAATTTAAAAACAAATTTTTTTTCTGGTTAAAGAACACACTGTCAATAACAAAATTAAATTCGACTCGATTCAAATTATTTGCAATCGTTTCTTCAGTCTTACAAAGTGAAATCTCGATATGTTTTCATTGAGAATAAATTAAGTCGACGTGAAAAGGAAGTACCATAGATCAGAGGACATTGTTATTAGGGTTGCCGTTTTCGAGTCGGGCCGACGTTCGAATCATTTTTTTCGGGCCAAAATTCGATGCCCACTCGATCTTTCGGACCGGGCCGGGCAGGCATCTCTAATTGTTATATCTAAATAAAAATTTACCTGTGTAAAGCCAACAGCCCTCCCACTACAAACACTATTATCTACATTTAAAGCATTATAATTATTTTGTTTTTGTTTATTTAAATTAGTTAAATATATTGTTACATCTTTCTCTTCTTTATATAATTTATTAATTGTAAAATCAAGTAAATCATCGAGTAATTGATTGGAATTATTTTTATTTAAATTCTCAATTAAAGCAAAATAATTAAGAGAAATTCGAATATTTAATCCTTTTTTAAATATTAAATCAGCTAAATTTAAGGCATTTAATGAATATTCTAATAATTTTGGTTGGCCAATATTGAATAAATATTGCTGTAAATAAGAGGGATTATTTATTTAAATTTTAGTTGAAAATAATTTGGAATTATGTGATATTTTACAAGAAAAACCAAAATATTTGGTTCTTTAAAAAGAACAGCTTTGGATGATAACAGAAATGTTGGTCTTGTTGGTTAATATTATTTCCCCAATTATTAATCACAGAAAATCCCCTCATTTCATTCTCACCCATTTCCATTTAATTCCAAATTTATTCCCTCCCTCCCTTACCATTTCTTTATTAACAAGCAAAGCAATATCCAAAAATAATCTTTGTTGCCTTAAACGTCTCAAATTTTCTTCTCCTTCACTTTTCCTCTTGCCTCTAAATTTTTTTGTCCTTTTTCGTCTTCTTTTGATAAATTTTTCTTGTTGTTGTCCTTCAATATCCTCCCCTCCTCCTCCACATTCTGTTCCATTCCCAAAAACTCGAAAGAGTACATGAGGATGTCTTTTCCCTTTATCTCCCCCTTCTAACGGCCAAATTCCCAAAGCACTTCCATTTGCAAATGCCAGCAATCCCCAAAGGCCGTCACAAGTTGACAGAGTGACCATTGACCCTGGCTCTCCAATAACTGTGCCCTTTGAAAAAGAGAAAAAGTGTTTGAGTGAAATAAGAAAATATGTAAATATATCAGGGGTTCGATCTCGAATTTTTAAAAATCCGCAATATTGATCCAAAAAATCCGCATTCTATATCAAAAATCCGCAAAAATTTTTAAACACAAAAATTAAATTAAAATCACTTTATATGTTAGTATATTTTTTAACTCCAACAATTGAATTAAGTAATTTTTTATTACTAATGATAATCTTATGAAAATACGAACAATTAAATTTAAAATTACACTTGAATTTTTGTCGCCGAAGATGTCAAAAATTTTTATTTCTTCCTTTTTCAGCGCCGCAGGCGAAAATTTTTTGAATTTTGGAAGTCCAAGAAGCCAGATTTCTTTTATTTTCAGCGCCGCAGGCGAAAATTTTGAGGATTTTAGAAGGTCTTAGCAGAAAAATAATGCCATTTTATGCTAAAAACCACAAGAAAATATAAAAAATCCTCATAATCTTCAAGAGACCACAAAAATCCGCAAATCCGCATTTTTAAAAATAATCCTCATTGACATATCAAAAAACCACAAAATGAGGAAAAATCCGCAGAAATCGAAGCCCTGAAATATATCGATCAAGTTCTGGAAATGTTCGGGAATAAAGCTTTTAGAGAAAGATGGAAGGCTTGAAATTCATTTAAGGTTAGTAAAAAATATTTATATTTCTAAGTTTATCTGCTTCTTGTAACAAATTCAGAAGTCAGTTTTACACAAGCTCCCCCCCCTCCCCCCCCCCCACTTTTTCCTTTCAAAACTTTGTAAATTAAAAACACCTGATAAAAACAATTCTCAACATCCGAAAGCCTAATCACTTCCATATCTTTTTCAGATTGTATTGCTGTTTTATCAAATAATTGTGCCTAAAAATATAACAAAATATATTTATGTATACCCCAAAAAACACCTCATTTTTATTTTCCCCTCCACTCAACAAATGTTCATTTAAATTTAAAGCTATTCTCAATCTTTGATTAAGTAAAACACTGCTCCTCAAAACAAAGCTAACTTGTCGAAAATGTTGAATTGGTGTTGTGTTTAAAAAATGTTCCCTTGTATCGATTCCCATTCTTTCTCTTGATTTTTCGCGCAATTGAAAGGGGTGGATAATCTGGAGAGGAATTGAATTTTTAATTAATTAGCAGTTTTGGTGGAATAATAAACCCTAGAAGGTATCAAACATTTCTTATGACCGATTAAAAAAACATTTAAATCCATTAAACTTTCACATTTACCTATTTTTTTGTTAATTCAGAAGACGATATTTTCGATTTACTTAACAAATTAAAAACTTAACAACCCCCCCTTTAGATTTTCCAATTTAAATTACCTCATAAGATCCTTCAGTTAATTGGTCAATAAATTGTTTATTGGCCAATGAATGCCTCAATTGGTTAGAATTAACAACAAAAATTAATTGGCCGATCAGAATAAAAGAAAAAAGTGAAAACATGGAAAGAATGTAAATGTTGCTGTAAGGGAAAAAATAAATGAGTTTTGGGTTTAAAGCACGCTTTTGCTCGGAAAATGGCCAAACAAATAAAAAGGGGAAAAGTAGAAAGATGAGGAGTAGTTAGGGGAGGAGGAGGAGGTTGGAAAATTGGAAGAGAAAAAAGAAGGGAAAACATGGGGGGACGCCATCACCGAAGTATGTATTATATGGACGAAGGATGGGGAGGAAGGGAGGGGAGGTTATGGACGCGACCTAGAGAAATGATGGGAGAAATTGAAGAAAAAATGAGGAAAGGGGGGATATATCGAGCGCGAGTGAGTGACCAGCAGAGAATTTATATATCCTCTTCTTCAATTTGTATATAGGAGGAAGGGGGACGGGAACGTCTGCTGGGGGTGTATGAATAATTAACAAAAATTGATGAAAATTTTTTGAGAATATCCTTCATGTACATATGTATTTCTTAACTTTTTAATAAATTTTTAAATTTTTGAAATTAGTCCAAAAATTCTTAAATTCTTTGGAGAATTTATGACAATTTTAAACTTTAAATAATTCACAATTTAAATATTTTTCACTACCCCCGTACCCAAAAATCCTTATTCCTCCTTAAATTTTTCTCACAACAAACAAAATTTTATTTATTCTTGTTCATCTACCAAAAAAAAGATAGATGAACCGGTAAAATTAAAAAAGAAAGAATTGAAGAGGCAAAATAAAGATGAATGGCAGATAAAAACAAAAGAGAGATTTCGAGTTAAAAAAGAAGATAGATGGCATGTCAAAGAATATGATGACTCATTTTTATGGGGACACTTCTCTAATTTAATTTTGAATAAAACAATTTTTCACATTATTTAGAATTTTTGCATTTTTACAGACAGCTAACCAAATAAATAAATATCCAAAACATACATCATCTTAGATCATCTCACACTTCATGAATCCCATTAATATGTAAATACGATTTGCCCTATCACAGCTCTGAGATCCAGTTAAAATTTCTCTGTAGGCATATTTTATCTACGTTGATGTTGCTTCCAGCGATTTAAACGAGTCATAGGAAATTTGAACAGGGTTGGAACAGGATTGAACAGGGTTGGAGAGAGAGTTAAGTTTAAGGTTCAGGATCGATCCGAAAAATCAGATTTAAGATTCAAATTAAGAATCTCTTAATTTCAGCCAATTTCTTGACATTTTTAAAAAATATTTTCGTCCCTCTCATTTTTTTTTCTAAATTCCTAGATTTTCTCCCTTCTTTTTGCTACCCCCTTCCCCCCTTATTTTTATTTTCTTCTTTCCCATTTTCCAATCTTCTTTCTTATTTTTCTTCCGCATCTGACCCCGTCCTTTTTTCACATTTCTTTTTTACTACAGTCCCCCCCTCTCTTTCTTCTTTTCTCTCAGTTATAGCCATTCATCCTTCACATCTCTTTTGCACACAAAACAGTGGGGGAGCACTCTTTTCCCTCGCCCCTTCCATCATCCTCTCTTCTATGAAAGAAGAGAAAGGCTGGTCGTCAGAAATATGTATCCTCTCTCTTTATTTATTTCTTCTTTTATATATTCGTTGACTGCTTCCTTTTCAAATGCTTTTTTTTGGTGAAGGTTGTTTGGGCGCAGAGGATGTTTGGATGCACCCTTAACAAAAAGTATACGGTATATTTTTTACAGATGCCGTTTCTTCGTATTTCGAAAAGATTCTAAAAACCATACATAATTTCAGAAATAAAAATCCTTGGAATCACTAACAATTATGTAGATATATAGATAAAAAGGGTTCGCAATTTTAAGGCTTGCGCCCCAATATTCTCGCGCCTAAAAATACAATTCCTTTTCAAATTCTTTTTACTTCTTTTGCCTCTTCCCCCCATTTACTCCGCCAGCCCCGCCAAAATCGATACTAACATTTTCTACTCTTTTTTCATTCTTCCCTTTGCTTATTTCTTTTTTTTCTTATTTTACCATCGTCTTGTCAAATGGCCGTCATCCGCCCCCGGTCGTCGCCCTTTGCCTTCTTTTTCTAAACTTCCCTTTGCTTTTCTTTATTTTTCAGTTTATCCCTTTTCTTTTTATACTAAACACAACTACTACTTCTTTTTCATCAGTCCATTGCAGGTCGTCCTCTTTTTGCCATCTTCTTTTTTTTGCCACTTCTTTTAAAGAAAAGAAAAGCTTTTTTTATATTTTTAACTATTAAATAGCCACAATAATAAATTTTTGTAATTTAAGGTGCTAAATTTAAATAGCTCAATATCGGTGCTTATTAGACTTTACAATAAAAAACTTTTTTTTAATGAAAAATGCTTTCTCCAGAAAATAATGTTACAAGTCCTTGCAACGATTCACAATGCGATGAAAGTGTGAGTTGAATTAAGTGATTTGTAACAATCAGGACCCCCCCCCCCCCCCCCCACTCAAATCTAAAAGAAACTAAATGGAGAGTAGTTTTGGTCATTAACATTGAAGTGATTAATTCCATTAAAGTCTGGAAAGGAAAAGAAAAAATTTTTAACTTCAGTGGTCTTTTGGTTAATCGAGTAAAGTAAAAATTAAATTAGAAGGTCAGAAAAATTTATGGAGATAATTATTGGCAATTAAAATAATTCAGGCATCTCCTTCTTCAATGAGAGATATTGATAACCAGTCGAGGGCATCTACACGCGAACACAATAATCACTCTCCACATCGAAATGACGATCTTTCTTCGTAAATTTTTATTTTGAATTTTATAAGTATACTGTACATTTAAAAAGAATTTTGTTAATTTTTGTTTAAAAATTCGGAGAATGTTTTTGTTTGGATGTGCGCCAAAAGCTTTTTATAACGTACAAAAACGTCAACTTTGGCGTTTTACTTGAAAAAGCTTTGGCGCACAGCCAAAAAATTATTTAAAAATAAAATTTTGTAACATTTGTAGAGATGATCCAGCTGAATTTTCTTCTATGCGATCTCACTCTTCGTTAGCAAATATCTCTGCCAATATAGAATTACATCCTCAAAATGACGCTTTGGGTGGAGGAACGTCCAAAAATAAATTTATTAAACGTCCATTAAATGCTTATATGATTTGGACAAGACAAGAAAGAAAAAGAATTTTGGCAGATGATCCAAAAATGAAAATGAATGAAGTTAGTAAAGCGGTAAGTTTTTTGTTATTGTTTTTAAATGTGTTTGTGTTGTGTTTGTGTTGTATAAAAAATTAAAAAATGTCAGATTCAGATGGGAGAAAGATGGAAGAAAATGACCGATAAAGAGAAGAAACCTTTCTTTGAAGAAGCAAAAAAACATTCTGAGGAACACAAACAGGTAGGGAGAGAAAATTTTTAAAAGGAGTTAGAGCTTTGGAAGGGTTAGCTTATTTGGGAATGTTGGCCCTAGACCTGTGTTTATTTGATTGTTTTCAGTTAGAAAAATCTGAAATTTTTTATCTACACAGAATTCCATAAATAGAATATTTTTTTCAGACTATAATGCCCCCCCCCCTTAATATTTTAAAAATATTTAATTTTCAATTAAATGTTTCCTTTTAATTTTAAGGCCCTTCAAGATCACCCAGAACTTCAATATGCCCCCTCAAAAAAGAAAGGACCCAAAAAAGCGATAGACGGTTCTGTAAAGGGCGGAATTCAACAACAATCTTTGGCTGATTCTTCCTCTTTAAAATCTTGTACAGCAACACCTGAAGCTTCTCGAAGTACAACACCTAATAGGGGAGCAGCTAATCTTATTGCCCCACAACGTAAATAAATTAAGAAAATTATTATTAAAAATCTATTTTTTTAGCAATTACACAAAATCAAGTATTTTCACCTTTTCAATGTTTGTTTTTTATTTTTTT
The DNA here is from genome assembly GCA_036172945.1 of Meloidogyne incognita. NCBI lineage: Eukaryota > Metazoa > Nematoda > Chromadorea > Rhabditida > Meloidogynidae > Meloidogyne > Meloidogyne incognita. The sequence goes on from JARQAC010000002.1 coordinate 5,575,629, forward strand.
GAGCTACCTAAATTGGAAAATCCATTTTTTGGTATTTCCATCCCAAATACAGTCCCTTCAATAGCGTGGAAACATTTTAGTGTACATTTTTAATCTGGTTGACCATTGTAAAGATGACAGCTTAAGCTATACCCTAGGGTTAGATTACGATTTTCAGCCCTGAGGGCTTAAGTAAGGTTTAATTGTATTGTAAATTAATGGATAATTTTGCCTTTTTGTCTTGATTGAGATGATTAACATGTATTTTCCTTAATTTTTATAAACTTCCCAAGGGACAACACACTTCTCAAAAAAAATATTTTTTATTTTTAAGCTCCACTTGCATCTCAAATGGCACAAGTATTACAACGTGTTGGAAATACTGGCCATTTCGGTCAGCCAAATGTCTCAGCTCCAAACTCTTCAATGCCCGGATCTATTTTAGCTCCTGCAGGAACTTTTCCCCAAGCTTTTCTCCCACAAGGATTTCCTCAACGAGTGACTTCTGCTTCTATTTTAGGGGGTATTTCCCAATCTGGAGGTTCTATAGCTAATTCTAGTGCAGGTGGAAATAGAACGCCTGTGCAAATGCTTGATCTCTACTACAACTCGCTTTGCCAGCCTGCCTTTCCGAATATTACTGAGAATCCGGTTAGAGTTTTTTTTGAATCCGTCACCCGATTAATTGCTCACAATAGCCCGAATATTAGAATTCCCTGCTTTTATAACTTGATTCAAAATTTTTATAATTTTTAGGTTAATCCTCTAGGAATGTACCAACCTCATTATTTTCTTGAACAATATAATCAACAACTTTCCCAGCAGCAACAACAACAACAGAGCTCTGGAGGGCAAGGCGGAGGGAATAACAATTCAAATGGTGGTGGACAATTCGGCTAATTTTTTAAAGAGATTAAATTCTGATAAAAATTGAATTGGCCAATCGCTTAAATTTATATGAGAGTGATTATTTGAGTCTTAAAAACATTTTTATAAACTCATGTCTTTGTTAAAAGATATTTAGATAAGACTCAAATAATTTGTTAAATATTTTCATTTTTTATAGAATCTCCCACATTTTCACCGTGCTTTTCAACTTAATTTTAAACTGGGATTGGGGACCTTATTTTTATTCAACGAGTTCCAATTTTGGCCAAAAATTTATCTACAATTATCTCTTTTTAATCCCTTATCTCAACAATTTTAGACTCGAAAAATTTGTTTCTACCAGAATTTTGTCTCTCTTTTGGGTTTTATTTTATTGCCCCAAATTCTGGTTATTTTGTGTTTTTTGAATTTTTAGAAAATAAATTTCTAAAAATTAAAAAAAACATCAAATAATGTTTCATTTATTTAATAAAAAGAAAGAGACAAGATTAGGTAAACACAAACATTTATATCCATCCTAAAGGGCGCAACAATTGTTGTCTTTTCACCACCACGATTACCTTCATTTAATTTTTTTATTAAAAGGTGCATGCAGTTAAAACGCCTCATTTTTCTCATTTAAAAATAAAATATTTCAAAGAATTTGTACTTAAAATTTTCAATTTATTTTTATTTTAAAATAAAAATTTTTTAAAAATAAATGAAATTATTTTAATTTTGCAAAAGAAAAGACAATGAAAATTAAATTGGAAAATATGCAGTTGGTGCCTTTAATTGATATGACTGAATTTATTGAAGAATGTATTGAATTGCTTAATGAGGTCCGTTAAAAATGTAAAATTAAATTTTGGAGCGGAGGATTGTTAGTCTGTACATCTTCATTATTTGCAGTAGGTGATAGAAAAAATATGCCTTGGAAGATTTTATTTGAAATTAAAAGGGATTATTGTGAAAAGGGTTCAACCCAATTATGAATCTTATTTTACATATATTCTTTCTGTACATAGAAAATTTATAAATTAAAATTTACAAAGAAAATCCAGAAAAACCCACCACCCCTTATTTTTCAATATTTAATTAAAATTATTGTTAAATAATTCAGGAATGGCCTAAAAGTATTAACATTCGAAGGATTAGTATTCAAAAAACATTAAACAATAAAGTATATATCTAATTTTCTCTTTAAAATTATTTAATAATTAAAAGCCTCCATTATCAATTATTTTACTCGAAAAAGAAAATAAATTAATTGGGCATGCCCGTTTATGTCCTTTACCTCAAAATGAAAATGGATGTTGGATTGAATCTGTGGTTGTTTGGAAAAATTTAAGAGGAAAAGGATTTGGAAGAACTTTAATGAAAGGAGTAGAAATGTGTCCAAAAGAATTTGGATTTAAAGAGGTTTTTTTGAAAGTTTTGAGGAAAAATTATTGAAAAATATAAATATTTAGTTTGTTTAATCGGATAGCACTTTTAACACTAGTAGGACATCCAACCATTATTTTCCATTACACAACAGAGTATTTATCTTATAAATCTATCCTATAAAGAAATTTATAAGAATGCTTTTTAAATGGATCTTGATAATTTAAAAATTAATATTTTCCTTTAAAAACTCCACTTAACCCCCCCCCCCCCCCCCAACTAAAATAAAAATAATTTTTTTCTTTAAGATTTTTCTTTCTACAACAGACAAAGCTAATTTCTACATAAAATGTGGATATTCCAAATGCCCTCCAATTCTAAATTTTGGTTCAAATTTTAAACTTTTTGAAAGAAATGGATTATTAAAGAATTATTTATTTGTTAATAAAGAAGAAAATAATTTTAATAAAAATATTATTTTAACAGAAACCCCTTTATTTAATTCAATCCCTCCTCCACCCCCGCCTTTACCTAATTTTAATAATTACAAAAAAGATCAAAAAATTTATTTAACCAAAATTATTTAAAGAAATAAATTGATTTTAACATATTTTTGGTTCAAAATTTAATGTACAATAAGAGAGAGCAAGGAATTTGCATTTTAATTATTTAGGCACATTTTCTTTTATTAACATGGATAAATTACTTAAAAAATAATTTACTTTAGAATAAATTGAAATATATAATGTCTAAAATAGAATATTTGTTAGACTTAAATGTTTTCAGAAATAATTTCCATAAAAGCCCTCCAATAAAAATTTAGGTAATATTGAACCTGCCAGACCCCCTTTTTTCCTCCCCAATTTTTCCTCTATATTTTTGTAAAATGGTCACTATAACAAATATCGACTTAAAGAATTTCAAAATAATTTTCAGATTTTACATTTGTGCCTTTAACAAAACGAGGGAATGATTTAAAAAAGAAAAACCTTTTTATTTATTTAAATATTTCTTCCCTTTATTTAGTCTTCTCTTCATCCTTCTCCTTAGTTCCATGTTTCAACATTCGAGTAAATTCCATATAATCAAAACGTCCATTCTTGATTGGAGCATCGCGAAAGAGTTCATCAACCTAGAAAATTTTTTCAAAAAAATTTTTTAAATAAAAACCTGTTCATCCGTATATCGATCCCCCATTGTAGTTAACAATTCTCGAAGTCTTTCTTCTGAAATAGTCCCGCTATTGTCTTCGTCAAAGCATTGAAAAGCATTTTTTATAACCTTTAAAATAAGAAAAGATAATAAAAAGTTTTTTGTTTCAAAATTGGAAGAATGGTAAAAGAATTCTGTAAATTGTTAGGAAAAGAGAAATCAGAGAAGGATTGGTGCTTCTTTTCGAAGATGGAAAATTAATAGAAAAAATATTTTAGAGAAAGTTTCGCCCTCTTTCCAATCATGGAAATTTTGGAAACAAAAATTATATAGTCTAGACAGGAATTTAAATAAGAATTAGGGATTGGTCAGGTCTGGGATTCGAATTAAACTTTCTAAACATCCGTTTACATTCTGACATTCTTTAAAAATACAAAAGAGCACTTCTTGTGCATTCTTCCTAGGTACTAATCTTTTTAAATATTACTGGGACTGGCCTATTAAAGCAACATTCGGACTAGGCCTAGAAATTTGATTCTCTTGGTAACTGTGTCCTTTTATACGAATATTTAAACCCGATAAAAATTTTTAAATTTAATTCAAAAATTCAATTTCCCTAAATATAAAACCCCTCACAATTCTTATCTGTTTCATGTTTAATTAAAAATAATAATTTAGAAAAAACCTCTTCTGGATCTGTCCCAGTCAATTTCTCTCCAAAAAGAGTCAAAAACATAGTAAAATTAATCGTTCCCGAAGCCTCATTAATCATTTCCTCAATAAATTTATCGCTAACATCTTTCCCCAAAGAAGCAAACATATCCTTCAAATCATGTTCATCAATAAAATTATCGTGATTTTGGTCGATCATGTTAAAAGCTTCTTTAAATTCCTTCAAACAAAATTTTGTTTAAACTTTTTAAAATTCCAAAAAATAAACCTGAATTTGTGCCTGGTCGAACATTGCAAAAACATTACTAGTTGCCCTTTGGGGTCTAGCTCGACGTGTAACTGTCTTCCGTGCTGCCATTTTTATATAAAAATTTAAATTAAAATTCTTTTTCTAAAAAATTAATTTTTAAAAATAAAATTTTAAAAAACAATTAATGTAAAAAAACTGTCAGATTAACTATTAATTGAAAAAAAATTTTAAATAAAATTTTAAAAATAAAAATCAAAAGCAATAAAAAAGGGGACACGCCCGAGTAGGCGCGGGCCAAGTAGGCGCGACCGAGTAGGCGCAGGCCAAGTAGGCGCAAGGCCAAGTAGGCGCACGGCCCAAGTAGGCGCAAATCTTTTAGCTTAAAATATTCAAATTAAAAAATAAGTCAGTATAAATATTTTTATGTTAATGAGTTAGAAGAAAGATTCTTGATAAAAATTAGAAGAAAGGTACCTATTTTAGAAGAAAGACACCTTAAATAACGATACCCTGTTAGTATACGTTCGTACTGTATGCATTAACTAGGCAGTTCAAAAGTGTATATTTATTTTTTAATCCATTAAAAGCTTTTAATCATCAAAAGACTCCTAACTGTAGCTGGACTTTTTTGTGAAACGCCTTGATAGTCGTATCTTGATTGTTAATTGTACCTTTGTATATACTTCATGTTCCCTTAAACTGGTTAGTTCCTAAAGGCTAACTAGTTAGTCCCCCTTAAACTAGTTGAACTAGTTAGAGTATTCATAACATGGTAAGCCACAGGAATTATCAAAGCAGCATGGCTCTCACTAATTAACAAACTTAGCAAATAATCCAAAACTTATCAGCAGCTAAGTATGGAGCTTTTATGAGAAAAATATTAAAAGATTTTTTTTAATTTTATCAAAAAATAAAAACATCAACGAGCTTCACTTAATAAATTTTTTTCCCTAAGAAGGGCAGTTTTAGAAAAAGTCCAGTGTCCACATAAAGTTGCTTGATTATTCAGCCAACTAATTAACAAAATTAGTTGAAGATTAATAAAAAAAAATTTGGGTAAAAATTAAGAAATTTACCCTTGCGCCTACTTGGCCCGTGCGCCTACTTGGCCTTGCGCCTACTTGGCCTGCGCCTACTCGGTCGCGCCTACTCGGTCGCGCCTACTTGGCCCGCGCCTACTTGGGCCGTACCCATAAAAAAGAAAGTAAACTAGAAAAAAATAAATTAAAAAAAACTTTATAAACTTTTTTTACATCGACATAAAAAATTTGTAATAAAAAATTAAAAGGAAAATGAGAACAAAATGATTCATATGTACATTTTTGTATTAACATTTTTTAAATAAAACAACACATAAAATATTTATTTATGATTAAAGAAAATAAATTTAAAAAACAAAAATCTCTTAAATTCGTAAAATTCCAAAAATTTATTTTAAAAATTTAAAAATGGGACATAATGTGTGTTGGATTATAAATATTTATGGAGGATATTCTGACGTTCTAATTTCCGAAAATCGGGAACTGAAAATGACTTGGAAATCCCGATTCCCGAAATTTAAAAAAATTGGAAATATTCGGGACGTGACATACCGTATTTTCTCGATTAATTCCCCTGGGGAATTATTTTTTCAACCCTTCCTTGGCATGGGGAATTAATCGAGGAAGGGGAATTATTCGAGTTTTGGCATTTGAACGTGCAGTAGGGTATTTAGGGGTGGGGAATTATTGTTTCAACCCAACTCTAGCATGGGGAATTAATCGAGAGGGGGAATTATTCGAGGGAGGGGAATTAATCGAGAAAATACGGTAAATAAATAAATAGGTATGTCATTCGATTTACCTAACTATAGTTAAGGAGCTAAAATAAACACTCATAACTTTGTTTCGCGTTAATTTTGGTGTCATTTGACTCAATTCGCTTAGCCCTACCGAATGAGCTATCATTCAAAAATTCGAATTTTTCATCTCAAAATTGAGATTACTCCCCCCTCTCCCCTATGGTTTTCCAATTTTCGGGAACTTTAACTCGTTCAAGAATCATTTACTAAAGTACCATTCGATTCAATATGGCACGTCCCGAACTTTTACCACCGGTAAACTGCACTAAACCGTAACATTTTTGGACATTTTATTTATTGAGTCCATTCCCGTGTATCGAAACCCCTTTTTGTATTCTTCCCAAATTTATTTAATTATTATTTTCATTTACGATAATTTATTAAAACATTCATATAGAAGAATACTCGCTCCTGCATGAGTGAAAATAATATAAAACCAGAAAAAAATATTTCCACAACGTCCACGCTTAAATTTTAAAAAATATTCCTTTTAAAAATTTCTAAAAATATTAAATACCCCAATAATTCGCTCTAATATCCTTCCAAATAATGGTTGAGTCAGCATTCCTCCAATAAGAATTTTTTTGAATGCAAAATAATACTTAAATTATTTTTATATTAGTAAGTGAATCTCTACAATTTAGAGACGAGATTTCGAAAAAAATCAAAATCTATCGATTGGGTAAGCAAGTCTCGATAACTGATATTATCAATCTCGATAATCTTATCAAACAAAAAATAAGCACTTAACTGCATAAGCATGAAAAAAATCAGAAAGTAAAAAGACAGCTTGTTGTGCCCAAAATTTTGTCCAGCCTAATTTAATTAAAGGTATATAAAGATGCCTTTTACACCATTGACTAAATCTTTTATTCCAATTTCTCCAATAATCTAATATTGAATAAGAATTCCATATGGGACTGAAAATTGAATTGAAAAGAGTAGAAATAATAATTTTAATTAAGAAAATAAGGTAAGAATCAGTTTATTTATGACGCTTTTTTCTTTCATTTTTTATCTTCCTAGAAGAATGAGGAAGAATTCTATATTTTTAAGCGTTAAGATAACATTTTGTCGTTCCATACCAAACTTAAGAAATTAGATATTGCCTGCTTCCTTTTCCTATATTCTTATCAATACGAAGAAAACAAGGCGGAAATCGAACCTGCCAGCTTCTAGCAGTTTCGATTGAGGACTGAACTACTAAAGCGATTATTTTATTTATACCATGAAGAAAAATGACTTGCGGATTTCCCTAACAATTATGTAATTGAAGGTTATAGTTTACTTATCGACAAACAAATTTTGGAAAAGAATTCCATCCAATTAAATTTTTCCATTAATTAAAAAAATTACCCATAAAATTCCCTGTCGGAGAATTTCATTAATTCACCAAGTAAATTCAAATATGCATGAAAATAAATATAAAACCCAATCAAATAAATAATAGCTGTAGGAATACATAATTGAAAAAATGTTAAAAATTGATTCTGTTTTTCCATTTTCGCCAATATTGGAATACAATTCTTACATAAAGCAATATAGACGTAAACAAGAGAAATAAACTAATAAGAAGTAAATTATTATTTAAAATTATGTAATGTTTATGTATTTGCTCCGTTTTACCAACAAATTATTGCTTCCACATGGTATTATGGGAAAAAACGCCCCGAATCAATCGATCACAGCTACCAAAAGGCACAGTATCCGTCTAAACGCCGGGTTTGGGGGGCCGAAGGCCCCCCAAACGCCCCGAATCAACCCACCAAAGCTACCAAAAGGCACAGCATCCGTCTAAACGCCGGGTTTGGGGGGCCGAAGGCCCCCCAAACGCCCCGAATCAACCCACCAAAGCTACCAAAAGGCACAGTATCCGTCTAAACGCCGGGTTTGGGGGGCCGAAGGCCCCCCAAACGCCCCGAATCAATCGACCACAGCTACCAAAAGGCACAGTATCCGTCTAAACGCCGGGTTTGGGGGGCCGAAGGCCCCCCAAACGCCCCGAATCAATCGACCACAGCTACCAAAAGGCACAGTATCCGTCTAAACGCCGGGTTTGGGGGGCCGAAGGCCCCCCAAACGCCCCGAATCAACCCACCAAAGCTACCAAAAGGCACAGTATCCGTCTAAACGCCGGGTTTGGGGGGCCGAAGGCCCCCCAAACGCCCCGAATCAATCGACCACAGCTACCAAAAGGCACAGTATCCGTCTAAACGCCGGGTTTGGGGGGCCGAAGGCCCCCCAAACGCCCCGAATCAAAAAATTTGGGGGGCCAAAGGCCCCCCAAACGCCCTGAATCAACCCTCCACAGCTACCAAAAGCACTTGAAACGAAAAGGGTGCCGAAGGCCCCCAAAATCCAAAGCCAAGCATTCTAAATATATTTAACGTAAATCGCCAAGCAAAAAAGAAAATCTAGCGTCCTTTTAAAGCCGCAGGCTTTCCACGCGCGTCCCTGGACGCGCCTCAAAGCACTAGCAGCGCGCGAAGCGCGCCCCAAAGCCGTCAGGCTTTCCAAAACCTAAAAGTATGGTACTAAAGGCTCCCTCCGATAGAACTAAATATACAGCATCCTGATAGGCACCCAGCTACTCACCCTTCAGCTAGTTGAAAAAATGTTAAAAATTGATTCTGTTTTTCCATTTTCGCCAATATTGGAATACAATTCTTACATAAAGCAATATAGACGTAAACAAGAGAAATAAACTAATAAGAAGTAAATTATTATTTAAAATTATGTAATGTTTATGTATTTGCTCCGTTTTACCAACAAATTATTGCTTCCACATGGTATTATGGGAAAATATACCATCACCTGTGAAGGTTCAGAAAGGGAAGGAGGAATTTTAACTGAAGGATTATCTGGAAATAAACATGAACATATCTCTTTGTTTTATTTAGGCTGATTTAGTATAAGATTGTTTAAACACTATATGTTAAAATCAGGACCCATATGTCTCAATTAGCTGCACAGTTTCAAACCTCACCTCAATTAAATGATTAAGAATTAAAGACCACCGCCTCTTTGGAATAACAGGAAAGTCCAATTCATAACAAAGAGTTGGCGCCATAATGAAATAATATAAATTTTTGATAGTTAAATTCTTTGGATATAATTCTAAATGATTTTCTGGAATTTCCAAAATAAATGGTGAAAAATTTTTGTCTTTTGAAGTGTGGAGATTGTCCTGTGGAGATTCGTCTTCAGTAATTTCTTTATTTTCGTTGTTACAAGTATTTTCGTTAACATTTTCTTCTTCTTCTTTAGGTAATTTCTCCTTTACACAGTCATCTTGAATATCTTCTTCAGCTAGTAATTTATCATCACCTGTATTTTTAACGACTGATAATTTAATCAATAATCATTTCGAGGAAAACCTCAAAAAGAATCGTCATTACCAGACTTGGGAATGGATTTTGGTATCCGTATCCGGATATTTACGGCGGATACCCGCAGGCATTTTGAATTTATCTGTATCCGTATCCATTACCAAACCTGGTCATTACTTCATGTCTAAATTTATCGAAATGTTTCTTCAAAATAATCAAAATTATTTAGGGAACCCCTTCCCTTCTTTATTTCAAAATCTTTACATTTATTCCCTCTATTTAATAACAAGTGCCGACAACAATAATTGACGTGAGCATAAGAGAATAATTTCATTCCTTCAGCAACTAAACAGGCCATTGAAAAAATTACAAAAAATAAATTGTCCTAAAATTATTTTTAAATTAAATAAACAACTTGACAAACTTACTTTTGTTTTGAATAATACAAAAAAAGGCAAAAGTAAATGTATAACCAAAACCATCAAATAAAGTAAAATAGCTAATTTAAACGGAATCCATTTCTTTGCTTTTAAATAAAAAAAAGATTTTTTAGCTCTAGTGTAGGACAAGAATCAGATAGAAAATTTATAAGTTTCATGAGAAAATAAAATATAATTGTGGAATCCATCTAGGATTTAGGTGTTGGGCTTTCTATTCCATTAAAAAATTTTTGAAATAGGGAGAAATATTGGAAATAGAATTAATGATACACACAGCCAAACTTTAATTCCAACAAATACCGCAGATAATCCAAATCCCCTGATATCCTTTTCCACCTTTTGAACGCTCGATATCCACAATAAATTTTTTAAATTTCAATTTTTTATTATAAAATTATTAAAAATTTACAAAGGAAAAGCTCCAAAAAGTAAACACTCAAAATTGTTAAATTAGAGCTTAACAGAAGCAGAAGACTGTCTTTGGCCTGAATTGAAGTATTCCATAAACTAATATAAATATATTGAAGTGTGTTTACTATTCCATAATTGATTGAACTTTCCAAAAAATTTTGAACAATTAGAATAACCTAATTAATTTTAAAAGTTTATAGGTAAATGGAATAATTAAAGGAAATTCCGAAAATTATGTAGGAAAATAACTTTTTTTTTAGAAAAACCTTCAAGTTCTGTATTAAGGTTATTAATTGTGTGTGACCATAAAAAATTTTTAAAAAATTTCTACTGCTTAAAACTAGAAAAACAACTGGTTTATGTATGTAGATTGTGTAAAGAATTAATCCCTAAAGTTATACAGGAAATGGTAAGGTGTAATGGATATATCAGTCTGGTTAATTAAAGATTTGAATATGTTTAAAAAATTTATTATTAAAGAACCATAGGCCTTGAAAATTAGTAAAGGATATTATTCTAACTTTTCTGATTCGCTAATATCCTTCCTTTCCCTCAAAAATATTTTAATTTCTTACCACCAAAAAAATAAAAAAATTTCGAATTCCACTAAAATCCTTCCAATCTGAATTTTTGCTTAATAAAGAATCCTTTGTTGAATGAATATTTTTAATTTTTTTATTTTCAATATTTGCGCTCATTTTATTTTAAATTTTATAAAGAATAAAAATTGTCAAGACAAATCAATAATATTGACAAAGAGAGAGGAATATTTGCCTTTTTTTATATTCCTTTTCTTGGTTCTTTTGTTTGGAGTTTGTGTTATACATAGAGGTGTGCCATTTCCGTTTTTAAAAATTAATCTCCATATACGCCTCCTGTATAATCTTTGACTCTTGAAAATAAAAATAATTAAACAAAATTATCAAAGGTGGTCATATCATTTCCGTTCAGCCAATTTTCAAAAAAAATTTATACAACTTTTGATATCTAAATAAATAAAAACTTTTCAAATTTTGAATAAAAATTATAAATGCTAGCAAAATTATTTTTTAAAAATTTTAAGAAAATATGATAAGGTGAAACCAATTTACGCCTATTTTTGTTCATATTCACATCATTTCCGGACGAACTGTACCCCTTAATTAAAATATATTTTAAATTCCAAATATGAAAAGATAAAAATAATAATTAAATAAAATATTTATTTATTTTTCAATGATTAAAGGTGAAAAATTTGGGACAGCCTTTCAAATAGCTTTCTATAATATTTGGGAATAAGAAGAAACTTTAATGGGATTATAATTTAATGATAAAAACCAATAAAATGTAAAATATTTAAAAAGTTAGCTTCAAATTTGATTCAATTTCAATTTATTTATTGTCAAAAATGAATCTAAAGTTTTTCTTTTGAAGAATTAATGTTGTCAGTAAAACTAATAAATTAAAAGACAAACAAATCTTTATATAATTTTTTGTGTTTAAATAAAAAAAGACTTTTTTTCAACTTTATAAAAATTTGAAAATTTTTTATAAAAAATTAAAAGAGGAATTAAATTAAAATGACTCATAGAAAAATTTGTGTTAATGTTAAAATTGACTTTCTTTAAATAAACAACACATTATTTATTTTAATGAGGATTTTATACATAAAATTAAATTCCTATTTTTATGTACTTACAATTTTTTTTATATATCCCAGAACGATTTCCTTGGAGAGAACATGATAATACTTTAACTGCATTAACGATAAATATATTCCAAGTAATTTTACATTAAAAAATATTCTTATAAAATCTACTTTTTTGGACTGGCTCAGAATTGTCATCTTTCTTGAGTTTTTAATGTTTGAGATTGTGAAAAACATTTGTGAAAAAATATAGTCTTGAATTTATTTATTTTTATTTAAAAAAAGTTAATCCATTTCCACCATTTTTCCTAACAGCAAAAATCATAAACATTAAAGACTGGTGATCAGTCCAGAAAAACGAAAGCCTGCAAAATTTGCGTATAAAGCCCAAATTTAATTATTTTATCCAATTTATCTGAGCTAAAATCTCTTTTTAAACTTTCCTCTCCTCAACTACATTTAAAGTGACTAGTCTAAACAAAAACTGAACAGAAGCTCTTCTAAAAAATATTTTTTTCCTTTCTATTCACATATCCAATCGAATGCTTTCGTTGATTTTATAAAAGTTTTCGTCACTTAAAAACACAAAAACAGCCGTTGTCAGCTAAAGTAAAAAGTGTAGAAAGAGAGAGAGAAGAGACAGTTCCTTTCTTTACACAATAAAAGCATCTCTTGTTTTCACATAAAAATCAACCACAAAATATTTAAAAATCACTAATAGTAAACAAATTTTAGAACTAAATACGAGTTCGATTTAAATATATTTTCCCTTTGCCCCAGTCTCCAAGCTTAATGGAACTAAATAATTTAAATATTTTAGAGAGATTTATTTATAAAAATGCCCGGATTTAAACCTCCAGTTCAATCAAAGTGCCCAAAATGTGGAAAGTCAGTTTATGCAGCAGAGAAAATGGTTGCTGGAGGATGTATTTAACTTTAAATTATATAAAAATAATTTAAATATTTTTAGATGATTGGCATAAATTTTGCTTCAAATGTGGTGAGAATAAAATTAAAAGACTGAAAAATAGTTGAAAGAGGAAGAAGAATATTTAGGGGTATTCCCGCCTTCGTGCCTGTTTTCCTGCGATACTCTTTTTTGGCTCTTCCCACCTTCCATTTTTTTAAATCTGAGTTTGCCAAGTCTCGCTACCTTTTTCACAAATTCCGAACAAAATTGCTCTATAATGTACTTATTTTAAAGTATTTGAGCAATTTAATTAGAATTAATTACATTAATAAGCCACAAATTCTGAAAAAATTGCTTAAAATATTTTCTCATTTGGTCCTCGTGCCGGTTTTTAGAGCTTTGTAATAAAGCATTGGACTCTACAAACGTCTCTCCACATGAAGCCCAATTATTTTGTTGCAAATGTCATGGGAGAAAATATGGCCCTAAAGGTGTTGGGTTTGGTGTAGGAGGAGGTGTTTTAACGATGGATATGGGGGAACGGTTTGGAAATCGAGAAGTGGAAATGACGTAAAGAAATAAATGTTTTTTTCTTTGTTATTTTGAAGAAGCATGCTTTTATTTAAAAGAAACATTGAAGTTTAATTGAAGGACGCTTCAATTTAAATGAGAAACATGTTTCCGTGTTGTTCTTTCCAAAAATAATCTTTAACAATTCCTTTTTTAATTATTACAATTTTCTATCCAAAATAACCTTTTCCCCTATATAAGGAATGTGCAACAAATTACTTGATTCAACTAATGCTTGTCCACACGAAGCCGAACTTTTTTGCAAACAATGTCACGGACGTAAATTTGGACCCAAGGTTTAAAAATAGAAAATTTGGGCACTTCTTTTCTGAAACATCAACGAAGGGAAAACTAGTCTTTAACTATAGTTTCCCTCTATTATTTTTAAATTTTGGTTTGATTCGAAGGACTTTTTCCAAGCTAGTCTTATCAAAAATTACTTAAATTTCCTGTCATTCCAACTCGAATTAGTTTAGAAGGTATGAGAGAGAAACAAAATTCTTAACTTTCATCTCCAACATATCCCAAATCTTTCCCTCCCAATACCTTGTATTTTTAAAAACTAACAATTCAATTCAAAATTTAACAAAAAAACTTTAAGGGTGTCGGCTTTGGACTTGGTGCTGGGTCATTAACAATGGACAGTGGAGAACGTTTTGGTGGAAAAAGTGGAGAGTAATGAATACTCTTTTCTTTAACAAATTTTCCTTTTTAAAAATAATCTTTTTCCCTTATTTTTTAAATCCTTAAAAAATAAATAAAAATTAATTTTTAGTAACAGAACATTAACTGCTGAAGCTTTCACTGCTCCAATCAATCCACAACAGCGTTAAAAAGGAAAAGGCCAGGAAAGAGTGAATTAAAAAAGAGAAACTTTCTAATTAAAATAATTTTCTTTTGTATTTTAAATAAAAATAAACAACAATTTATTTATTTTCTCTCTAAAATATTTTTACTTTAAAAGAAAAAAACTTTAAATTTTACACAAAATATTATCCCTAAAAATATTCCTCCAAACTATTCATTTTCTTATATTTTATATTGCCTCTCTACAATTCTTATCCAAAATGTTCATAACCTGGCATTTTAGTGTAGCCGTAATCCTTGTACCTAAAGAAATTTTTTTAGAAAATTTTTTAATCTTTTTTTTTTATTTTTGGGAAGACTTTCATAAAACCTTAAATTTAAAATTAATGGAAAATTACTCAAAATCCCTTCCTAATTTATGTTGTTAAATTCAACCTTACAGTTATGTAAAGTCAAAAAATATAAACAAAAAAGAGTATTCTTACTGGATATCAATAGTACTTTAATCACATAATTTTCCAAAAAAAAGTTTTATCCAATTAATTGCTTTTGCTTACCACTTTTTCTCCCAATACTCCTCTGGAGCCGGATGGAAATATTCTGGCTTGTCATAACCCAAATCCTCAGGAGTAGGAATACCCAATTCATCAAGAACTGGTTGCACCTAAAAATAATTTTTTAAACAAATTAGGAAACATCAATAAACACATTCCCAACAATTCAGGGTTGGACAGATTTTCCACGGGAACTAAACTATAACTACACACCCCGTTTATTTGCAGGCAAAAAAATGTTTAATTAAAGTACCCAAATCACCCAAATCAGAATAAAAAATATTTTTATAAGAAACCTCTTGAATAATATACGGGTAAACTAATTTCCGAGTCTTTTCACTTCCACATTTAAGTTTAACATTCTCAAGAAAGCGAACAGCAAGAGAGAGATCATTCACACGACGACAAGCACGTAATCCAGCAGTAACGATTTTTGGGTCAGGAATAACGTCAAAATTGAAAAGTTCAGTAAATGCTTAAAAAATACATTTCTTATTAAAAAAGGAAACGATGGGAAAGAATACCGTATTTATTCTAATATAAAGACAGTCTCTATTATAAAGAAAGTCATGGTCCTACTTGACATTATGAGCCCAATCAAAAAATAATTGGATTTTTCTTGGTGTTGCAAAGTAGGGGTATGGGTGCAAAACATTTCTTCATGTTCGGGACCTACGTCACAAGGTTTGGGACCGTTCCTTATTAGCCTATCCCTCGAAATTTATGAAAGTTATAGCCAATTTTTAAAAATTTCAGAAAAACGATTTAAACTTTCAGAAATTTCGAGGGATAGAGTAAGGAACGGTTCCAAACCCAATGGGCGTAGGCCCCGAACATGAAGAAATGTTTTGATTGTCACCCTAATAATGATTGTCAAAACTTTGGCCTAACTACAGTAAACCAACGTTTTTTAGATTTGGACAATTTATATGTCATTCGAAAGAGCTCGTCGAGTTGAGTCGAACGACACCAAAATTATTCCGCGGACTCAACTGTGGGCCGAGATATAGGTCCCCAAAAATCGAAAAATCATAGGGGGGACCAAGCACTTTTTTGGGGGTGAAAAATTTTAATATACAAATAATAGCTCATTCGAAAGGGCTCGACGAGCTGAGTTGAATGACACCAACTTCAGCTCGATTGGATGATTCTGAACAAAGTTATGACCAACAGAATCTTCGCTGGAAAAACTGTTTTTGTGCTGCTACGGAGGGTAGGCCGGGCATGGTCTTCGCTACACGATGGCCGTGCTTCGCTGCGGTCGTGCTCGCTTCGCTCGCGGCGACCGTAGCGAAGCGGCGGCCGTCGTTCCGCTCGACATGCCCGGCTTCCTCCGCAGCGGCAAAAACTTTTTTCCGCGAAAACCTTGTGAAAGGGGTAAAAACAAACGGTCATAACTTAGTCAAATCAAGTTAGATTTCGTTGATTTTGGTGTCATTCGACTCAGCTCGACGAGCTCTTTCGAATCAGTTATAATTTGCATATTCGAATTTTTCACCCCCAAAAAAGTGCTTGGTCCCCCCTATGATTTTTCGATTTTTGGGGACCTATATCTCGGCCCACAGTTGAGTCCGCGGAATAATTTTGGTGTCGTTCGACTCAGCTCGACGAGCTCTTTCGAATGACACATAAATTGTTCAAATCTAAAAAACGTTGGTTTACTGTAGTTTAGCCAAAACTTTATCAAAAAAAACCAAACCTTTACGAACTTCCCACCCATCAATCTCTGGACGACTCAAATAATCAATAAAATGGTTGTCGAACTCTAAAAAAACAGAAAGAAAGAAATTTATTTAAAAATATTTTCAAACTCTCTGGAGGCCAATTCCACATAATTTCCTCTCTTCCAAGTCCAGAATAAGCAGCACGGCTGATCAGATTCCGCCCCGCTGCCGCAACAAATCGAAACTTACTATATCCAATAATGGAATTCATATTTTTTAACTAAAATTTTGAGAAAAATTACCACAATTAGAAAAATTTTTTCCAATGGGACAAATATTCTCACATTAATTGCAAAATCGTTATGCCAAAAAATAAATTTAAGTGTGCCAAAATTATTTACATTTTATATACTATTTTGTTTCTCTTTTTCTCTCTCTTCTCTTTTATTTAAAATGGTCAGAAGAATAAAAATGTTTAAAAAGGGTCAAAAGAATCTTTTTATTTAAGACGTCAAAAGTGGAGAAATGTTAATTGTTCGTTTTCCGTTTTTCGGCCTTTTTCGATTTATTTAATTTTTAGAATTTTTTTACTCACAAAATTTTAACAGATATTTTCAACATTCAAGATTAATATATATATTTTAATATTCGTATAATGAATGGGTTTGATCTATTTCAAAAACATTTTTCAAATTCATATCCAGAAGAAAGAGATTGTACATTAGACAGCAATGGGGCTGCTGCAACTGTTTGTAAATTTAATAGGCTTGGAACTTTAATTGCTGTTGGAAGTACTGATGGAAGAATTTTTATTTACGAATTTGTAACAAAAGGGGTTGTTAAGGTTTTATTTTTACATTAATTGTAAGTTAATATTTTTTTGTAAATGTGTCGTTCGTTTTCCCCCTTTTTTTCATTTTCATCTCCCCAGTAAATGAAAGGAGTTTTTCGATATTTTAGAGGTTTGCCAGGAGGTAATTGGGTATGCTGATTGTGAGTTCGAATATAATGCCAGATTTTATTTGTTTCGAAGAAAAATATTCCACCAATCTAAGTAAACCAAAAAAAAAATTTTTACTGATGGTTTGAACCAATTATGTACATAATCTACTTTAATGACACTTAAAATTAGCATGAAGTTCTCTTTAATATTTTCCTTAACGCTCTCCAGATGCCGCTATAACACAGTTTTATTCTTTTCATATTTAAATATTTTAGGCCTGGAATGGACATGTAAAACCAATAATTTCATTATCTTGGTCACGAAATGGCAAACGTTTACTTTCTTCTAGTGTTGATGGTTCTGTGTCTGTTTGGGATGTTTTGAATACTACACAGCCTCTTCATCGACTTAGTTTTGGAGTTGGATCAACAACTCAATATGCATTATTCAATCCAAGGTTTTCTTTCTAAATTTTACTTTAATAAAAATTTAAGAAACGAAAATCAAATCCTCGTTTATCTTATTCTTTTAAACTCGAGTGTTTGTTCATCTCCAGTTGTGAGAAATTTACTTACTGGGCAGGAAACAAGGCTTGCACCAATTGGAAGCAAATCTGAGGCTGCAGATGAGCCAATCTCCACTGCCATATTTGATCGTCGTGGAAATTTTATTATTACAGGGAGCACTAAGGCATGTTTTTATTTTTCACACAATATCTCTTACAAAAAAGGGAAATATTTTACAAAAAGTTCAATTTGTTAATCATCATAACAAAATATAGTTTCCTAATCATTCTTTTCTCCCCATCTTCCTTCGTTCTCTTCAACGGCCATTGAGAAATGTTGTGCTTACATAAAAAGCTTCTTACGTTTTGCGGCAAGAGATAGTATTCAAAAGGAGTGGCGACAAAATCGCATCTCTTCATTCCCAATGCTATTTTTGTCGCAAAACGCAAGATGGTTTTTATTTAAGTACAGCATTAACAGTGAAAATTATGTATGCTCATTTTCTCCAAATTTACTTTAAGGGTCAGATAATTGTCTATGATTCAACTACATTAAAACCAATTATTCACTGTCGTCAACAAGGGAATCAACAACAGGTTTTTTATTAGTAAAATTTTTATTATGTTTTTAAAATTTAGATTAAAAGTTTTTCATTTTCAAGACGTAATGATTATATTATAACAAATTCACAAGATCGTGTCATTCGCTGTTATCAACTTCAGGATTTGTTAAATATTAAGCAAGGAAGTACGCTTCAACCAATACAGCGTTTTCAGGATATTGTTAATAAGGTTTGGAATTTTGATTTTAATATATTTTTTTGTATTATTCAAACAATCTCTGTGGATTCTTTAAGCTAATTGTAAGATCGTCCTAAAAACGGAAATTTTATTTCTTTTTTAATTTTAATTATTCTTGTCACTAAATGTTTGTTTAAATTTTATAAATATTCTAGATTACCTATGATCGCTGGATAGTTTTTTTCGATTGTATTAGAAAAATTAACCTCTTCTGAGCTAATTTAAACTTATTTAAACATTTATCTTATTTTTCTAGACCCTTTGGAAATGTATTTGTACTTCTGGAGATGGTGACTATATTTGTGGTGGAAGCAGTAAAAGTCATTCATTAAATATTTGGGAACGAAGTACTGGGGCTTTAGTGAAAATATTGCACGGACATAAAGGAGAATTACTTTCTGATGTTCAATGGCATCCAAATAAACCTGTAATTATTTCTGTTTCTGCTGGAACAGGTTCAGTAACTGTTTGGACACAAGTTGGTTTTTTAATTTAAAAAATTTATTAAATTATAATTTAAAGGCACATGTTGAAAATTGGAGTGCTTTTGCGCCTGATTTTACAGAATTGGAAGAAAATTTAAAATATGTTGAGAAAGAAGGGGAATTTGACACTTTTGATGAAGATGCTAGTGATAATGGAATGGAGAATGAGAAAAAGGTGAAATTTATCAAAATTGAAGAGGGGAATGTTTATCTCTAGCTTTTTTATTAATTTTTTGGGAGTCTAGGAGTTATTGTTTAACTTTTTTTTTGTTTCTAGGAAGAGGAAGAAATGGAAATATTAGATGTAACAACAATAGAAGCACCAGATTACCTTCAGTCATCAGATGAAGAGGAATTGGAGGATTTTTCTACAGATTTGGAGAACGGAAAATCACTTTGGTTTGTGCCTGTAGTGCCAGAAATTGATCTCGTGGAAGAAGGTAATTTTTAATTAAAAGAAAAATCTGAAAAATTTTTAAAATATTTTAGAAACAATTATTAAATCAGAATCTCGTCCAAATTCTGCAACAAAAACAAGAAATCCAGGAAAGTCGCAGGCAAAATCTAAACGTTCAAAATAGACTTTCTAGTCAAATATTTTTGTTTATTTGTGTATTTAATGGGAAAATAAACATTTTAATATTTGTTTTTTTGTTTACCACTTTTTTTAAAATTGAATTTTATAAAATAAAAAAGGTTAAAAATACTCTTTTTTAATATTTATGGCTACTTTAGTAAATACATAAATGCTTGCATGTTTGTTCATAACAAAAAGTACTATAAAAGACTAGAAAAATTATTAGAATGTTATCCTCTAATAATTTAACAAAACATCTAATATTCTACAAACAACAGCAAATCGGTAACAACAATGAGTGTTCAAGCAATTCCTCAAAGCAATGAAGAAAACGAAGATCTTTGTCATCAGCTCTTGACTGCACGAACTGTGAGTAGCGTTACTGTTGGATCGTTAGAGAAAGAAGATGGTGATACGAAAGCAGAAGAACAACAAAAACTTCCAAAAGAAGTGTCTCCAACTTCGGAACAGTTTTTCACTCTTCAAAGCAAGCGATTTTCTCCATCTAATCATCCACATCAGCAAAATTCAGTGTAAGAAAAGAATATTAATTAGAGTTATTCTTTTTTTCCTCCTTTTTTTAGCAAACTTGAAGAACTGCTCTCAGAACTGCAACAGCTTGATTTGGCCGTTAGAGGAGGTGCTTTGTCTAGTGATCTGGCACATGTTCGAGCACTGGTAAATTTTACGTTTATTCTAAAAATTTATTTTTGATTCTTTAGTTGGTCCACGAGATCCACAAATTGCATTCATTGCTTCCAATCTATCTGAAGCGTCGTTATGCCTCTCAAATGCCTTCGACAATGAAACGGATTGTTTGCGTGCCGATAAACAAGAAAGCTTTCCAAGGGACTATTGGACAGACTACAGGCTCGATTCCTGATTTGGAGTCGACGATTGGAGTTCAAGTAGGGTTTTAGTAAAATTGATTTTTCTAATGATCAGATTTCAGTTAACAGACTCTCCACGACTTCTAAATACTTTTAATAATCTCCCTTTTCAGGCTCGCAAATGGTCTAGCAGCAATGGCGTTGGAACATCTTCAGGCAGGACAATTAACGACAAGTTTATTAGAGAGGAGCCTGAAGAAGGGAATGCAAAAACTGTTCGTCAGCGTCGAGTTGTGACCGAAAACGAAAAGGTTAAAGAAGCAGCAAAAACAGATTCTTCTGCTAGTGCTCGCTTTCGTGGTCGGTCTTTGAATCATCAACAACAGCGTTTGCATCGACGTCTCTGTGCTTCAATTCCTTCACTTTTGGAAGGCACAAAAGTTAGCTACTACACTGACCACAGTTGTGGGTCTGCTTGTTCTCTAATGGCTGTTGGATGTGGCGGTGGTGGTAGTGGTGGATTCAACAATAAAGGCTATATGTATCCATATAGATGTGACTATGCTCAGCATGTGGTGAAGTTTTTAAATTTTATAAATTAAATTTTTAATTTTTAGCGCTTCGAAAACGACCAATATATTATGCAAGAGCGAATCTATTTGCCTGAAAATCCAAGTTTCAAAATTATTGGACGAATTCTTGGACCTCGTGGCAATTCTTTGCGTCAATTGGAAGCTGAGACTCGCTGTCGAATTGTGATTCGTGGAAAGGGTTCTGTTAAGGTGCTGAGAAAATTCTTTCCTCGATTATTAAAACTTTAAAAAATCATTTCAATTTTAGGATAAGAACAAGGAAAGGCGTTTGCGAGGGCTTCCTGGTTGGGAACATCTGAACGAGTCTTTGCATGTGATGATTACTGCACAACATCCGGATCAGTTTTCTTGTTCTCATTTGCTTCATTATGGTAATAATTTCAGAGAAATTTCTTTTGATTTCTTTTCAATTTTTGTAGCCGTTCATTGCATCAAAAATTTGTTGACGCCGCGATTCGATGCTTACAAACGTGAACAATTGTTGCAATTGGCTATAATAAATGGTACCTACCAACCTAGGCCTTGAATCAAAATGGAAAACAAGAAGTAAATAAATTGAGGAAATAAAAAATAAATAATGTAAATAAATAAATTAGTATTTCCTTTTTCTCTCTAAATACTCTCTAAATATTTGTAAAAAATAATAATAATTTCTTATTGGCTATTTACTATATATCGTTTGTATGTCATAATTTATAGTCCAATATATTATGTAAATATTGATAAATAAATATAGAAATTTGGATATTTTATTGTTAATTGATTCTCGATATACCAAGATGCCGCATGATGGAAGGCATGGTGTAAGAAACAGATTTACCGCATATCTGGAAAGTTACCATCAATCATATTTGGTAAAGTTACCATCAATTTTGAGAATTTTTGAAGGTCCATGAAACAAAACTAAAAGATTTTATCGGTCGGTAGTATCGGTATTTTAGTTTTTCCGTACCGTATTACCTATTCGGAATACCGATAAATACCGAAAAATACAGCGTTATTTTATTTTATAAAATAAAATTTAAAAAACTGTCCAGACAAAACACGGTCTTATCAAAACACGGTCCAAAGGAGTGCTTTCGACGCGAGTGATGTTGTATGTTTTTCGAGGAAGGTTGTTCCAAATACGGGAAATTGGACTGAGACCGACATTTGGTCGGATCGAGTTTTCTTAGGACCGAGTTTTGCCTGTCCGTCCTTTGAACTGACATGATTTGCAATACACGATTTGCAAAATTCGTGACATCAAAATGAAAACAGCAAGAAAATGAAAAAAAATATTCCTTTTTTGTACCATATTTCTTTGCGGCGACATTCAACAGACATCAAATACGAAGGAAAATTGACCCTGTTTCAAGCCAGTCAAAGAAAGTAATGAAAATATGATCCCGGCACTCCATATAGGGTCGACAAAAACCTAGTATTTATTAAAACACAACAAAAAAGTCTATCTTTTTATTTTTTACCTTAAAACTTCCAAAGTTATTTATCATGTAATGGACATAAAACTTTATTTTAATGGTCAGAAACTAATAAATAAATAAATAAACTTTTTTTCACACTAAAAAGACTTTTCCTTTCTCTCTAATTTTTGTTTGTGTCAGCTGATCTTCGTAAAATTTTTTAGTTTTGTTTTTAACTTCCAAATATCCACCCTCACTTTTTTTTCAATTTCTACCACCTGCTAAAGGCTAATATAATATTAAAGAATATTTTTATTTATTTTTTGAAGAAAAAAAGTCTTTTCAATAAAAAAAAGTTTTTGGGCCAACGGGTTGACTACGAAAATAATCCGATTTTGTTGCCCCCAAGAAGACACAACAACAAAACATTTTCTTTTTTCTTTTCGTTTCCTTTTTTTAACATCCAAATTTAACCTTTTTTGAATTACAAATTACTTTTTTTTTAATAAAAAAAATTTTTTGTTTGTTTGTTTTTGCAAAAGAATTAGTCCCGGAACCATAATTTTCTCGAATTCCGGAAACCTTTATAGAGGATTTGATTATCGAATTTCAGAAGGAGATACAGAAATTTAAATTAAGCGAGCTTATCTCTTATTAATTTCTTTTAAAAACATTAATTAATATATAAATATTTAATCCTAACTTTTCGTTTGAAAAATATTTTATATTAAAAACTAATCAAACATCATCCATCCCTCTTTAAATATTTTAATTAAATGAATAATCAAATTTGTTTACCTTACGAACTTCTTCGATTACACGAATCTCCAATAGAAGTTTTTAAAAATTATTTAAAAAAATAATTTTTTTTTAAATTTAAAAAGAGTTTTTTCTTTGTTTGGATATTTCCTTGGCTTTTTTTATTGGGAGTTTTGGGTAATTGTTTAAATCTTTTGGTTCTTTTAGGGCCTAAATGGTCTCTTCGAAGGTAAAATTAAAAATTAAAAATTAAATTCTAATTAAAAAACAGAGCAGATTCTTTATTGCAAGCTTTGGCTATTTGTGATATTATTTTCCTTTTTTTACTCCTTCCCTCTTCACTCGCCCAATTTGACCAATTTGGCCAACAAAAACATTTTAGAGTTTTTTATTTGTCTTTACGTGTTCATTTAATTGGTTTTGCTAATTGGTGTTCTGCTGTTGCTATTTGGTTGGTTATTTTGGAAATTTTGAGAGGGAGGGAAGGGGGGGGGGAGAAATTGAGAAAATTTTTTTCTTTCTTATAGAAAAGGAAGGATGAAAAAATAATCCTTTTAATTTCTCTTGAGTAAATTTTAAATGTTTTTATATATTTTTGAGGAAAATAAAGGAAACGAGAGATGTAAGGAGATATTAACTAATTTCTCTAACTGTGAGCATTAAAGTTATTTCCATAATAATTCCAAACCCCCCCCCCCCAAGAGATTTTTACATAAATTTAATTTCCAAAGGTTAATTATTGCAATAAGCACAGATCGTTTACTTGGTATTCGCTCACTTCGAAGGCATAGACACGGAAATAGTACTGGACGTTTAGTTTTTTGTATTGTTTTTATTAGTGGATTGCTTACTTCTTACAACCATTTCTCGTAAAAAATAAATTTAAATTAAATTATTTTAATATTTTTAAAGATTTTATTTTTAATTTTCGAAGCAATTTAGTTGATTTAAATATATTTAGTTATCATTGTGTTTTAAAATGGTTATGTAATGGAGGACAAGTTGTTGGAAAATGTTTTGATATATTACAAGAAAGTTGGCCTGGAAATCATACAAACAAAACACCCCATCCTTTACGTGCTTATGTTCGTTTAAGTTTAGCAGCAAATGCTCTTTTAGTTGTTTTGGTAAAAAAACATTTAAACTTTTGTTTTGAAAGTTTTCTTTAAAAAAGTTACCAGTTTTGTTAATGTTTTTATTAAATGCTGGTTTACTTTATGTTGTTAAAAGACGTTCATTTTCTCAAACAACAGTTACTAAAAGTTGTGGAGATAGTTTAATTAATAGAAGGCCTGTAAATAGAAGGCCTGTTAATCAACAAGCAGCAGAACAACGTTTAACTGTTTCTATAGCAGCAATAGTCTCTGCATTTACTTTAACACAAGGCCCTTCTGCCTTAGTTTTGTTAGCTAGACTTTCTCTTGTTGGAAGTAATACAAACAATAATTATTGGGAAGGTTGGGCATTACTTGGCTCTTTGACTGGATTTTTAGTTATCTTGGGTAAATTGTTAGATTAAATTAAATTATTCTGAAATTAATTCTGAAAAATTAATTCCGGAAAACTTTTAGTTGGTTCCGGAAAACACCAACTAAAAGTTTCGGAAAAAACATTTTTGCAACCTTCCGGAACATTTTGTATTTCCCAAAAGATTTCGGAAAATGTATTTCGGAAAATACAATTTTAAATAATTCTGAAACATTTTCCGGAAAACATTGCAACTTTTCCTATAAATAATTTAAAAATAAAAATTTCCGGAAAACTAAAAAATAAAATATTTTAGGTAAATCTTTAAATTGTATTTTACTTTGTCTTTCTTCTGCTTCTTTTCGAAAACGTTTAGCCTTAAAATTTGGAGAAAATAAAATTTTGAATATTAAAAGAAAAAGTTCTGGATGTTCGGCAACAAGAATTATAATTGCAACAAATCACCAAAATTTAAATAATTTTTGTTTTAATGATAGAAAACAACAAATTTTGAATAAACCTAGATCGATTAAAAATCGTTCACATTCATTACCTTAATTTTGTTTATTTTTTAATGAATTTTAATAAATAAATAAACTTTATTAAAAGGCATTTTAATTAAATAATTTTATTTTTAAAAAAAGCTTGGGAATAATTTAAAATATTTTATTTTTATTTAAATAATCTCTACATAAAATTCTTTCTCAAATACCACAAAGTTTTAATTTCTTATAGTATAATACATATTATTTTAAAATATGTATTTTTCTTCTTTAATTTCATCATAAAATAAAAAGAAAAATCTATTTAAAATTTATTAATACCAATAAAAATATATGTATTATTTTTCACATATATTCTTCCAATAATCCCGAAGAAGCTCAAATTTTATTTATTTTATATTCACTCTTTTTAGGTTTTGGCCGTTTTGGCGTTCGCTTAAATAAAAAATTATTTTCTTTGATCTTTTCTTGTATCAATTTCCGTTGAATGATTTGTCATAAAAATAGAAACAAGGGCTTTATTTTATCATTCGAAATAAATAGTTAGGTATATAGGTCGATTGACACAGAATTTGTTTAGGGGGTTCGTTATTTGCTTAGATATATAGGCGCTTAAAGATGAAAAAGGAGCATTTTTAACAAGCTTAAGTGACTTTTTGACAATTATTTCATCAAAATTAGAAAGCAACCAAATTCTTCTACTCATATGTAGATTTAATTTCTAAAAGATTTACTCATTTATATTTTAAATATTTGCATATTTTTTTGTTTTGTTTGTTTGTCTTGTTATAACTTTGAGCGATCATTTAGAGTCAATTTGATTAGAAGTTCGGCTTTTTAGTGTCAAAACTCATATTTTTATATTCAGCACCCAAACAACTTCACGCCTAAATATATAGACTAAAGTCTCCCATTTTATCTCTTAATATGTATCCTCCAATATCTACTAAATACTAATTCTTTTCTTAACAATCATCGTCATCACATTTAACGTCTTTCCCTCTCTTTCCTTCCTTTTTCCAATCTGTTTTAAGTAAGCCGGGTCGGCATGATTTGCCGCCAACTGTCATCATAAAAGTATTTTAACTCATTAAAGCCAACCAATTTATTGCGTCTGATGACCCCCTTAAGAACTTCTTTTTTCTCTTTTAAAACGCTACATAACCATTATATTTTGCTGCCAGAGTTTTAAGTAATAACAAACGTTGATTTTATATATTTTCTTTGATTTTTCGTTGCCTTTTTACTCCAAAATATTATTAATTAATATATGTAGTAGTGTTTGTTGCAACGTTCATTTTTTGTTAAAATACTATTATGTTTATTTAATATTTTTAAATTTTTAAATTTTGAATATGTAAATTATTTATATCTTTTAAATAGATTTTTTTATGATTATCCACTTGATTAATTACTCTTCTTGGTTAATTGTCCTCTCAGTGATAGGGGGGTTAATTATTTGAGTAAATAAAATAGGACTACCTAATTCTTTTTCTGATAATTCCCATTTCCTTAAAGTAGATCTCGAGGTATGAGATAAATTTAGGGATATAATATTTCTATTTTTAAACATGTCAATTTATTTTTTGTTCAATTAATCAAAATTTATATAAATTTTTTAACTTTTTAGTTTTTTTCTAAATAAAAATAAAGTGATAATGAATTAACAACCGAACTTAAACAAACAAAATTCCAAAATGGCAATGTTTAATGCCGATTTCGTCACTTCAGGTTGTTCCTCGGCAATACCTTCCCCTACTTCATCACCTTCCTCCGCTAGGGCCTTATCTGAAGGAAATGCAGCAAAAAAGGGTAGAGGTAGTTCTACAAGTCATTACGAAAATGTAGCTAGTAGTATTGTTGGAATTCGGGTTGGTATTTTTACATTCAAATATAAAGGATTTTACTCAAGTGATCTAAATTAAAAATCAAAACTTTTAAATTGGCCAAAATTCTAAAATTATTACATTAACATTATATAGAATATTCCTAGAAAAGTTTATTAAAATAATTCTCCTCAAATCCTAAAGTCCTCAAATCTCATTAAAAATAAAAATTTGTTTCTTCTCTTTTTTGGCAGCCAAACCGATCACGTTCTATTTTTGTCCACCTTCATCACCACCATCCGCCTCTTGGACATCGAGACTCCTTACCCAGTCCTCCATTGAGTCCAGGCGGAATCTCAGTTCGCTCAGCACGAAAGGCTTTGTCTTTGTCCAGTCCAAACAGTTGTTTTAATCGAGTAAATAATTTTTTTATTCATAATAAATTTTTAATTATTAGAAAAATTCACTTTTGTATATTTTTTGTCATTATTAATAACAGGAAAGCCTGTCTGTTACTAAATTTGTTTCGCCCATTTATTCATTATAAATTTATATACTATCTCACTTTTTGTCTGCATATAATCCGGAAAAACCTACAATAAAGAAAAATGTTTTACACCTTTCCGGAAATTTCCGGATATACCCAATAAATTATAATAGAGTGTATAAAACATGAGAGACTGCAGACATTTTAAAATTCCTTCCATATTAAAATTTTTTAAAAATTCTTTTAGGCTAAAAAATTTTACCAAAAATCTCCACTTCGTCATGTCGGTCCCTGGATGTTATTATTACTTTATGCTCTTCTCGGTGCACTTCTTTTCTTTTGTTTAGAATCAGAAAATGAACGTTTATTAATTCGAAAAGAATGGAATCAATTAGAGAGATTAAGGCAACAAACACTTAGAAGATTAGCTAGAGTAGAGAGGCATCATCAAAAAGAAGTTTTGATACAATTTGAAAGAGAATTAGTTAAAATAAAATTGCCTGAAGCTTTGGGTGAGGATTTTTGTTTTTGAAATTAAAAAAAAATAATTTTATATTTTTTCTTTGAAGCTTGGGACTTTTGGGGTGCTTTATTTTATGGTAAATATTAAATTTTTTTAAAGAAATTTATATATTCTTTTAAAGTCCAAACAGTATTTACAACAATAGGTTATGGGAATATAACACCTAGAACAACAGCAGGGCAAGCATTTTCAATTTTATATGCAATTGTTGGTATTCCTTTAGTTTTGGCTTTGTTAAATCAAACAAGTAGAAGAATGACTAGATGGTTAAGTCAGAAATGGATAAAGTAGGGAAATTATTTTGTTGAAATTTAAAAGGAAGAAAAGAACTCTTTTAAATAAATATTTTCTCAATTAAAACACACAAGTTTTTGTTTGGTGTAGTGGTTAATTGTTTTGACTACACTCTAAAATATTTAATTTCTCTCTTTGGTTCGACTCCGTTCAAATGATGATTGTTTATTTGCTACTCCTAATTGTTTATGGCGATAAATATATCCACCAAAATTGTTATTCTGATGAACGGAATTAATTTTTAGAAATAAATTTTTAAAAACAAATTCTAAACTCAGGCAAACTCTTTGCCATTTAAAAAATTTCCAATTTTATTTAAAATTATTTTTATTTTTTTTAAAGTTATCGACAAAAAGTTAGAAATCAACATAAAAAACAAAAAATAAATGAAAATTGTAATATAAATTTACAAAAACAACAAAAAGAAGGGAGAGAGGCTGAAGAAGGCAAAAAAAATGTTGTTGATTTTAAAAAGGAAGAGGAAAATGAATTTCCAATTAATACAACAGAAAGCAGGTATTATTGTTAATCAGTAAAACTTTCCTGAAAAAAATATTTTTTTCAGAACAATTCCCGTTTGGATGGCTTTAAGTTTAGTAGGCGGCTATGTTTGTGTTATTGCTGCTATTTTTTTAGCTTGGGAAAATCGGTTTAAATTTATTTTTAAATTCTTTAAAAATTAATTATTTTAGTTGGTCTTACTTCACTTCTTTTTATTTTATTTGTATTTCTTGTTTAACTATTGGACTTGGTAAAAGAAAAAATATTTTTAATTTAAATAAAATTTTTATTAAGGAGATGTTGTGCCTGATCATCCTCATATGCTTATTTTAATGGTTTTAAATGAATTAATTTAAAATAAAAATTAATTAATTTTTTTAAAGTTTGTTTTTGTTATTTTTGGTCTTTCATTTGTTTCAATGCTTATTTCTGTTATTCAAATAAAAATGGAAGAATGGCTATACAGAATGCTTATCAGAATGCAGGTAATTAAAAGTTTTGTTAAAATATCAGAAATTATTTGAAACTTTCCGGAAAAGAATAAAAATCAGAATTTTCAAAATCTTTTAAAAATCAGAATTAGGTATGTTTTCTGTAAGAAATCAGAATTTATTTAAAACTTCGGATTCTTCTGACATCAACATATAAATTAAAATTATTTTTAAAAATAGAAAGAATACCAAAAAGCATTACAAGCCGCAACAGACCCAGAAGAACGTGAAAGAATACTTGGAGACCTTTTAGCTAAAGAGCCTTGGTATATGCGTGAATTAGCCCCTCTTTGTGTTAGTGAAAAACAAACAGTTAAATTGGAAAATTTGGTAGAAGAAATTAATTTAAATTTTAATTAAATTTAAAAAAAGGCAGAGCAATATGAACGTGTTCTTCTCCCCACAAATACGAGGGGAATACAAACAGAATTTAGACCAACAACAATAACTGAAGAAGAAATTGAGATATCTGAAGAAGAAGAAGAGGAAAGGAGAATAAATGAACAAAAATTAAAATCACAAAATAAAAATATTGGTGGTGGAGGAGGGCAGTTAAAAAGGTGTGATAATTTCCCTTCTCATTAATAATTCCGGAAAAATTCTGTTATTTTCTTTCAGAATTTATTTTAATTTAAAATATCAGAATTAAATATCTTTCAGAATAATTTAATTATTTAAAATCAGAATTAATATTCTGTTTTTCAAAAAACACATTTATTTTACTTTTTCCCTTTAATTTTACCAGAACCGACTCTTCCCAATCAGACAATTCTGTTTCTGATGCAACTTCACTTCCAATGGACCCTTCAAGTATTACAATTTCTTCTCCTATTCCACCTCCACAATATTGTAAATCTATACAAACAGAGGAAATATTTGTTGAAAAGTTTTTTTCTTAATTTAAAAAAATAATTAAATAAATGTAGATTAAATGACGAAGAAAAGAAAAAAGAAATTGGTGTAAATACTTTACAAATTAAAACAATTTCAAAAGGAACACAAAACAGAATTGGGACT
Organism: Meloidogyne incognita; assembly: GCA_036172945.1. NCBI lineage: Eukaryota > Metazoa > Nematoda > Chromadorea > Rhabditida > Meloidogynidae > Meloidogyne > Meloidogyne incognita. The sequence continues at coordinate 5,606,092 of JARQAC010000002.1, forward strand.
AATGTACTAAATGTTTTAATTAAAAAATATTTTTTGAATTTTCTTTTTGTAGAATCAAAGATTGGATACTAAAGGATTAATTATTTTTGAAGAAAAAGGAATTGGGAATGAAATAGTAAATACAAAATCGAAATTAGTACAAACTGGAAGAAAAACAAGAAAAGATGGAAATAATAATTGTGAAGAAGAAGAAGAAGAAAATGATGATTTTTGGTGGTTGGTAAATAGAAGGTAGGTAATTAAATTATTTTAATAAAAAAGGGAAAATCAGAAGAAATGTATTTTTGAAAATTCTGAAATTTATTTTAGAAATTTGTATTTACTTTTTTGTATTTTTTATTACGGAAAACACAGAATTAATACTTTCCGGAATGTATTTTAGAAAAATATTAAAATCGTTAAAAATCACCCCCCTCTCAATATTTTTAGTTCCCAAAATTCCCCACCCATACTTCACCACTTTGAATCGCAAACTGATCCAATGACCATCTGTGATGCAATTGAAACACTTTTTGGTCCATCAATGCAATTAGAAAGAAGTGAAAGTATTCAAGTACTTGTAGGGGATGATGAAAATGAAATGGGGGAAATGCTTGGGGAAATAACTACAAATCAAGAGAAAAAAGCAGAAAAACATGATTTGGTTATTCAAGTAAAAATAAAAGAATTAGTATTTCTAAAAATAAAAAATAATTGTTTTTAGACAGATGACAGTTATTTAAGAATTGCTCGACGTTTAGATACTCTTAGAACAGGAAAATCAGAAACAAATGTTTTTGCTAATGTAAAAATACAAAAAATAATTAAATTTTAAATAAAAAATTTCTAAAGGTTTATTGTACGGGTGCTGGAATACCAAAGAGAGTAAATACTGGACGGAGAAAATCTCTTCGATTTTTAGAGCCTGCTAGTGATTTTATGAGGGAAAAGTTTGGGTAAGTTTATGTTATTTTTATGTATTTTGGTTATTTTGTATTTTCTGATTTTGAATGAATTAATCAAAACAAAATTAAAATAAAATCCTGAATAAACATTATTTTTAGATGGCATACTAGCAATAAAACCGAAGAGGAGAAGAAAGATAATGAGGAAAGTGAAGAAAAACAAGAGGAAAAAGAACAAGAGCCTTATGATGAGAATGTTGAACGTAAAATATCTTCACCTACTAATAGCCAAGATCAATTCAAAATAACAAGAAAAAGGATAAGAAAACACGTCCAACTGCCGCCTGAAGAGGAGGACATTAACGATGAATGAGGGTAAAATTTATTTTTGTTTCTATAATTGTTTTTATGGGTATATGTAAATAAATGATATATAATGTTAGTTAATTTTACAAAGAATACTGGAAAAATCATGGAAAGTTGTGGTTCGCTCGACAAAATTTCAAGAACTCGAAATATCAAAAGGGTGTAAATAAATCTTTTAAAAGCTCCCCAAAGAATAAAAACATTCACTCCAACAATTGCCATTTATTTACAAACAAACAATATTTACAAAACATCACACAGGAAAATAGGAACAATAAGAATCACAAGAATATATGGAGAAATTACATAATGAAGGGAGATTTGTTTTTCCTATATTATCACACATCTCGACGTCATCATCTTCCATCAACCGCTTACATGTTGTACTCGATTGGAAGGTTCTTGCGGCGCACCATACCGTCACCCTGGAACCACTCGCGGCGGAATTGCTTGGCTGCTCCTTCCGGGGTGTTGGTCCATTCGACGGTGACACGGTCGTTGTTGGTCGCTTCCGCAGCCGGATCGAAGGCGTCGCAAGAGATGGCGATGTTGATGGCCTCCTTCGGGTCGAGAACACCGTTGGGCGGGTCCATGTTCAGACGGCGAGGGTTGGTCGTCTTGAAGGCGAAGCCGATACGATGCCCACCAGAGTTGATGATCTGTAAAAGTGAAAAGGAAAATATTTATTATTGGTTAGATTATTAAAAATTTGAAAACTTCACCTTCATGTAGTAGGTGTGCTTGTCATCGAACGGCGCGTTGAAGATGACCTTCACGGCAGGAAGAGTCGTGATGTCGCCAGGTGGAACAGAAGCCATTGTTGAGAACGGTTTGTTGTTGTAGCAGGAATTGAAGTTGAAGAGAACTGGTTGATACCGACTGGCGTTTTAATGGTTCTTTTATACCTCGAGCATAGAATTCTTGAGAGAGAAACTATAAAAACTCTAGTTATACGCCAGTTCCCCAACCTGCTTTCTGTTCAACTACACAAACAACGACAACAAACCGTTCTCAACAACAATGGCTTCTGTTCCACCCGGCGACATCACGACTCTTCCTGCCGTGAAGGTCATCTTCAACGCGCCGTTCGATGACAAGCACACCTACTACATGAAGGTGAAGTTTTCAAATTTTTAATAATCTAACCAATAATAAATATTTTCCTTTTCACTTTTACAGATCATCAACTCTGGTGGGCATCGTATCGGCTTCGCCTTCAAGACGACCAACCCTCGCCGTCTGAACATGGACCCGCCCAACGGTGTGCTCGACCCGAAGGAGGCCATCAACATCGCCATCTCTTGCGACGCCTTCGATCCGGCTGCGGAAGCGACCAACAACGACCGTGTCACCGTCGAATGGACCAACACCCCGGAAGGAGCAGCCAAGCAATTCCGCCGCGAGTGGTTCCAGGGTGACGGTATGGTGCGCCGCAAGAACCTTCCAATCGAGTACAACATGTAAGCGGTTGATGGAAGATGATGACGTCGAGATGTGTGATAATATAGGAAAAACAATTCTTCCCTCATAATTGTATATCTATATGTAAATTCCCTATATTTTCTTGTGTGATTCTTATTGTCTCTATTGTGATGTTTTGTAAATATTGTGTTTGTAAATAAATGATAACTGTTGAAGTATTTTTTGCTTGGACTTCTTTTCTATTCATCCGTATTTAAATCTAATTTAATGAAAATAATTTAATGAAAATCAGTTGCAGAGTAAGAATAATTTTCTTCCTCTTGTTCTGGAGCAACCGGTGCCCCAGGAACGTGTTCACATAAAAATGTCTGGGGATTTGGACGGAAAGGAAAACAACAGCAACGGCAAACATTTATCAATTCATTTTCTGTTTCGTTTGTCTCTGTTGTTGCCAAACAATTGTACCATTGAAGGTTTTGTATTTGCTCACGAAAACCTGGTTCTACAGATGTTAAGTCAACCTTATCGGTTGGCCAAAGCCTAAAATTTAATTTTTGAAATTCCCAAAACTTTTCCAAAAAAAATTTTAATATTTCCCTTTACCTGCATTCTTCTCCACCAAAACCAATTAATTTATTATAATCAAGACGGCAACTTTCATGTTGATCATACCCTTTTAGGCTTTTCTGACCACAAATACGTTCTGACACATAAAATGGAATTACTGGTCTCCCTCCTTGAACACTTAAAAATTTTGTTATAATTCTTTAAGGAAAATCTCTTTAACTGAAAAGGACTTGAATGACATTTTTTCTCTCCCCCAAAACCACAACTTTGTTGATAGCTACACATTCCACAAGGGTTATTATCCAAAAGGAGACTTCGAAAATACTAAAAAAATATTTTTTTGTATTTTTCCACAACCTCAAAAAATGAATTTAATGCTGAAGCATATCGTCCACCTATAAAACGATAAAACCAGTGACTCTGGCAAAGAGGACTAAGTTGTTCTAAATAAGAATACTAAAAATAAAAATTAATTATTTATATAGAATAGAATAATTTAAAGTTTATTTTTACATTGTTGCCTGGATCCGGCCATCTGTTAAAAAAATTTATAAATGTAGAATTGAATAAGATAAAGTATGGTGTAATCTTTGGCTCTCGTAATTTCCTTAACAGAATAATCCCTAACAGTCACTTCCTCTCTAGAATCAAATTTCGTTCGGATAATTAAAATTTTTACATGCAACTTCCCCAAGAGGACCAAGAAGCACAATCCGACGAGCGACGAACATCCGAATAAATAGCAGCCAATTGCCCAACAACATTTAATTGAAGGAAGGAAAAATGTAGATAAATAATAAATATTAAATTCATTTAAAATTATTTATAAGAAAATAACACGACGAATTGCACGAAAATATTGAAAAAGGGGAAAAAAGGGAAGAGAGAATTTGAAGGATTTGAAACTGAAAAAAAGGATAAAAACAAATTTATCTATTTACAAAGATTTTTATTCACAACCAAAATATTTAATATAGAATATAACTATTTAATAGCAAAATACATAAATATTAAGTGAATGGAATGAGAAGGATCAACCCAGAAGATCAGATCCCTTAAATCTTTTCATATAAATTAAGGTGTCTTTGGAAATAATTCTGGAACTTTTCTTGAAGGAATTCCGGAAGTGATGAAAATCTATTTTCGAAAATCTCAAGAATTATGTTAGTGTTTCCCTTCTACATCTATTTCTCTAATTTAAAATGTTCTTATAAGAAAAGATTTTTTGATCTACTGGTTGAAAGCAGTAAATTCAAAAAAAATAGGATAAGTGGAAGGAAAAATATTGGAATGCAAAATGAAAAAAGTATTCGTTATATATTTTAATATAAAGAGGCACTTCTTTATTTCTCTCTTCTATTTATTAACAACGTATCACCCAATTATTATTATTTTTATTATATTCATCATAAAAAATAGCTGAAGGTTTTGATTTTCCAATTTTCTTTTTAATATTTAAATTTATATTATTTTTATTATTGTTGTAAGTAGATTGATGTAAATTGTTGTTGGTAGAATTACTAAAACCTGCCGAATAATTTTGGTGGATTTGGTGGTGGGGCTGAGAAGAAGGTGTTAAATCTGAAAAAGGAATTGTGTAGTTTTTGTAAGGGATTTTCTTGGTTCGGGTAAATTAAAAATTATTTAAGAGAATTTATTTCAAAGAATATCCAACAATGGTAACAGAGAAAAGTACTAAGGTTAAAATTATAACTTTGCTCATTGGATGGGAGATAGAAAAGAACCATGATAGAATGAGCCTAGACAATCGAAGCATAATCGACTCATTCAACCCGTTTCTTTCTGCAAGTATGGACACAAAAATAAATTTTTTCCTCAATTTGATTCTTTTATCAGTGTCAGATATTCCTGATTTGAAAGTATAACTCTTTATGTTTCCCCAAAAATAAATTTTTATAAAATTATTTACGAGTTGTAATAGTCAATGGAAACATTTGGCGGCGAGGATGTATTTGTTGATGCCTCAGCAAATTGTTTCCGCCTTGTCGCCAATGGGGCACTTCTACGGGCCCATGCCCATGTAATTGGCTGTTGAAGGAAGGATGGGGACATCTATTTTATTTAAAATTTAAACAAAATTAAATAATTTAAAAAAACTAAATGAAAGAATAAAAAGAAAAGAAAAAACGAACAAAAAAAAACAAATAAAATACCGAAAAGATTGGGTCCAAGGTAAAATGCCGGGAGGAGCAATTGATGAAGGAAGTGGAGAACGTGGACGATGATTAGTGCAATTCTGAAACAAACAGGGCCGGTATTAAATTTAAAAAATTATGGGGAAAGATCTTGAAAGAAAATTTTTTGTAGATGAAAGGAGAATGATACAAGTCCAATAAAGGACTATATCCTAATCCTTAATAGACTAAAAGAGTGATTTCGAGGCTTTATTATTATGAAAAATATTTAATACCAGCCAAAAATAAATTTTAAGACAAGACTAAAAGAGAGTGCTTTTGACAGACATTTAAATATACAAAAAGCAAAATAAAGTGCTAAAAAATTAAATACAAACTTGATTAAAGCTATGCTGAATTGGAGGTGGAGGAAAACATTGAGGCCAAAATCCGTATGCTGAATATGGTGGTGATGTTGTCGGGGAATGGAAGTATGGGGGTGGTGGGGGTTGTTGTTGTCTATATTGTTGTTGTTGATGAAGGTGGGGAGTTGTTTTAGGTCTAAAAAGGAAATATTTGTTTAAAACTTTTCAATTTTCATCTCAATTTGTTAAATCAAATAGATATATTTAGATAAATACCAAAGATGAGGGCCAAAAGAAATTAAATTTTCAAAAAATACATATTCTCCATTAATTTTACTAAAATCTAAACTACATTTCTGAGCAAATAGGAAAACTATAATAAAATATCAAAAAGAGGAAAATCTAAGTATATCCATAAAGTCATAATGGGTACAAAATTTTAGTTAAAAAATAATTATTTAACAAAAAAATTCCTTACTTATTTTTATTTGGTGAATCTTCTTTACAACTATGAGTTCTAGAAAAAAGTTTAAAAAGTCCACTTCCAAGAGATCCCCTCCTTTTTCCATTTTCATTATTTTTTTGTTGAGGTTTTGGAGTAGAAAGAGAATCTGGTTGTGATTTACTACTTGAAAGGGCTGAAGAAGGAAATTTTCTTTGTGGGGAATAACTGCCTGGACAAACAATTTTTGATTGATTTTTAGGTGATGGAAGAGTTTGGGATTCTGAAAAAAAATTAAAAGATTTAAAATAATTCTTTTGTTTGTTCACCATATTTTGTAGTAGAACAATCACCGTCATAAAAAGTAGTTCTTGGACGACTTTTTCTAGAGCGGGGTTCTTCAGGACTGCTAATATTTAAAGGTTCATGCAATGAACGACGAGAACGAAATACTGAACTGACTGCTGGGGCTAAATTTAAAATAAAATTTGGAATTCTGAAATGTTAGAAAAAATTGAAAGGAATGTTCTCTGAAAATAGTAAATTTTAAAATAATATTTCTAAAGTATATTTACTTAAAAATAAACTAATCCAGGGATGTTTATTGTCCTCTCAAACAATTCAAGAAAAATTTACCACTAGTTTGTCTTTGATGCAAAATTCTTTGATAAGTTCGTAAATGTGAAGGGTCATTGTGCTGACCCAAAGGGCGTTTTTCACTAATTGATCTTTTTAAAAAAATTAAAAATTTAAAATAAAATTTAAAAACCTTCTAGTAACAGAATCCCTCACAAATTGCTCTTTTTGGCTTAATTCAGAATCACTTCCCCAACGGCTTTGATGTTGTTGTTGTTTTAATTCTTCCTTTAAATTTCCTCCTCCTTTTTCATCTTCCCCTTCTTTAATTCTTGCAATAAATAATAAAACTGTCCTTTTATTTGTTGGTATTTGTGATAATGTTCCCATAAATGCATCCAAAGCCTCTCCATTTAAAGAATAATTTAATAAATTAACTTCTTCAATTCCAATTAAACGATCATTTACTTTTAATCTTCCATCCTTGTAAGCAGCTGATCCATGTAAAATCTTTAAAGGAAAAATATTTTTTGAGAGAATTATTAACAAGGATTCTAGATTTGTTTTTATTTACATACATATTTCTTAATTTCCATTATAATTTAAATTTCATTTTTAAATTTATTTGAGATAATTTAAGAAGTTTATCTTTTATTGGACTCCATGTTCAAGTTAAGGTTTAGTAAATTAATTAAAACAAGAAAATCAATGTTAGATTGTTATTTCTAATAGAAAATTTTCAACAAGGAAAAAGGCTAAAAAATTCTTTTTGTTAAAGTAAAAGAATTTTCAAGTATATTTTTAATTTCTCTTTTATTTTTTCCAAGGAAAAAAAAATCAAAATTAAAAAAACTTACACTTCTAACATACAAACCCAAATCATTACAACCCATTCTTTGTGCCTTAACAGAAATACCTAAACCAGCACCAGGCGTTTCATTTAAAGGAATTAACATTTGAATAATTTCTAAAAATGTTTCCCCAATTAATTGTTGTTTTAATTCTTCAAAAAGATTTTTTAAAAATTTTTCTTTTAAATTTTCTTTTTCTTCGTTTTGATGTTGCTGTTGTTTTTCTTCTGTTTGGCTACTAATTATTAAACTAATTGTTTCTCCAATTGGAATTTTCTTTAAAAGTGAAGTTACTTGGGATTGAGTTAAATTAGACAAATCTATTCCGTTTATCTAGAAAAAAATTAAAAAATTTAGTTAAAATTTGGATATTAAATAGATTAATTTGAAATTTAAATAAATAGTTCTAGAAAATAAACATTTTTAAACAAATTAATTAAATTAAAAACCTGTAAAATTCTGTCACCCAAAGTCAAATCCAAATTCTTCCTTAAACCTTTAATATAATACAAATGTTGTTCAGAAGCATTTAATCTCCCAGCATAGCTAAATCCAAAACCATCTTCTCCTTAAAAAACATTCCATTTTTAAATTAATTTTTTAAAAAAACCTTTAGTTAATTTAATTTCTTTACAAAAACCAATTAAAGAAGTATTTTCTCCTTTTTTTAATTTAAATTGTTCAAGTTGTGGACTATTATTATTTAATTTTTTTGAATTAATTCGGCGAAAGAAGGAAAGTGAAGGTTCTGAAATTGATTGAAGATCTCGAAGATGAAGACGTGCTCGAGCAAAAGAAATCTTTAAAAAATAAAAGTAGATACAAATTTATGAAATTATTTGAGCAAAAATAAGACTTATAATTAATTGAAATATTTTAGTTAAGCAAGTTTTGTTTAACTTTATCAAAAGAAAAAAATTTTCCTCAAATAATAATTCAAAAAAATATATACTCAAAATTGTCTCACAATCAGTTTTGTCAAAAAATAATTTTACAAAAATATTCTCAATAAAAAGAGCTAATTGTAAGGATATGTTAATTTAAAAATTCTTTTTAGAAGTATCAGATTATAGAAAGAAAAAACTTTTTATTCTTTAATAAAAAAACCTGATCGCAAGGAGTTCCATTAATATTAACAATTTGATCACAAACTCGAAGTTGGCCATCTTCAGCTATCCTTCCTCTTTGCTCAATTTTTCTTACCTCAACGGCCAGCAAATGACTTGGACGTTGAGGATTCGGGACAGCAGAGATCTAAAATTGTAAAAATTATTTTAAGAAATTCAAAAAAAAATTGGTAGAAAAAGGGACGAAAAATAAAATGCGAAAAATAAATTACTTAATACCTCCAATCCCATTGACAAATCTTTAGTTTCTGGTGAAAGAACAATTTTCTAAAAAAAACAAAATTTTCAATTTAATTAAAAACAAAAAAAAAACCTGAAAACGATAATTTGAAGGATCAACTTGTAAAAAAGAAGACCATTTCTTCAATTCGTTCTGTTCCAAATCTATTTTCTCTTTAGCATCCAAAAAGTTATCCCCAATTCTCGATTTTCTAGAATTATTTTGTCGCCAATTTTCTTCTTGGAATGATTTATCTGGATCTGAATTGGGTGAGGGGGTTTAAATAAAAAAATAATTTTAAAAATCTTTTAAATTACAGAAAAATAAAACAACTTTTGTCGGAAAAACATTTTCAAGAAACTATTCCCAATTAAAAATAATTTCATAAGAAGAGGTAAGAAGAGATTTGACGTAAAATAGGATAATTTGAATTCAAAAGGATTTAAAATTAATTTTGCTTTTTAAATAATTGAAAATTAATTATCCAAAAATTACTGATCCAAAAATTATCCAAAAATCTTTGTAAAAAAGTGCATTTGAAGTAAATTAAAACACAAACCTTTTTTCTGCGTCGGGGCAAAATGTACAGACATAGCCTCTCCATTTTGGTGTTTTCTAGAATTTTTCTCAGAATGTGGCTTTGATAAATTTGAAAATTTGGTTTCAGAATGTTGTACTTGAAGACCAATACCTACAAAATAATTAAATATAAAATGATGGAAATATTTTTAAAAAATAAAAAAGCTGGGCAAACAAATAATTTGGAGGGGAAAATAAAAAAAACATTTTAGTTAATAATAAAAATTGGAAAAAATAAAAAATTTGAATTATTTAAAAAGAAATTACTACTAGGGGGCATATCCAATGATTTCACATCAATAAAAGGGCTTCTATCATTGCTTTTTCTTTGCTGATTTGAAATTTTGTGATTCGAAGCAATTTCAAGTTTGAGCTGTTTTTTTGTTTTTTCTTCGGGTAATGAAGTTGAAACAATTGTTGTATTGACAGAAGTTGATTTAAATGATGGTGGAGGGTCATCATATATAGCTAATATCTTTTTTAGAAAAAAAGAGAAATTAATTTAGAAAAAAGTTTTAAATAAAGAATAAAAAGACTAACCGTCACATAATCTTGTTTTGATGGAGAATGAGTAAAAGACATTTATTTTAATTAATAATATATAAAGTTAATTAATCATCTACATAACAATCTTAAAAATAAAAAGAAAAATTTAAAAAAAACAGCTGTCATTAATTCTACAAAATTTTTAAAATAACGCGTAAATTCTTAGTTTTTGTTGTTTTGATTTATTTTTTAATTAATTTCTCTCTATTTTCTACACTATTTTTCCCTTTCCTTTTTCTTAAGAAATAAATCCATTAATTCGCGAGTATTTTTTAATTTTTTTTTAAATTTATTTTTGATTCTTTTTTAAATAATTTTAGATTTAAAAAATTATGCCGAGAGAAGAAAACAAAGAAATTGAAGAGGAAAGGTAAATATTAATATACAAAGATTTTAAATTAATTTTTCTTTTTATTTTACAGGCGAGCCAAAAATGCTTACGATTTAATTCGGATTCGATTAAATAGACTTGAAAAAAATATTGTAATTAATTCTAAACACAATTCTTTTTAATTTTCTTTTTAAAAAGGACAAACCAATAATAATTCCTCAACGAAAAGATGACCCAAAACCAAAACCTCCACCAGAATTTGTTCGAAATGTTGTTGGTTCTTCAGCAGCAGCGGGGAGTGCAGAATTTCATATTTTTCGAAATAATAAAAGAAGAGAACAAGAAAGGCTTGAACATATTCAAAAACAAGCTTTAAAAGAAGATTTGGACAAAGAATTTGAAGAAAGAAAAATGGCTAGAAAAGAAGCTGAAGAATTAAAAACTGCTAGAAAAAGGGAAAAAAGGCAAAGACAAAAAGAGCGTAAAAAGGCTAAGAAAATTGTAAGAATCTTTGAAAAATTTTTTTAAAAATAATTTTTAAGAAAAAAGATGGAGGAGGAAAGAATTATTCTTCGTCTTCAGAAAGCTCTGATTCAGAAGAAGAAAGTATTTATGAGGAAAGGAGTAAAGGAATTGAAAAAGATAATAAAGAATGAAATTAAATAGATAAATTTGTTATTCACACAATGGTTACAAAGCGAGGTTGATCGCCTTCCTTTTATAAAAAGGGGCCAAATAAGCGCCTGTAATATTTTGATTTTAAATATTGACTGACAAAATTGTGTATTTTTGAGAATCTTTTAAAAAATTTACTTTTCCCCTAAGAAATTCGACTTTCAGCCTTGAGATCAAAAATTTCGCTGGCTATTTTCTTTAACTTTCTGGGGTGGACCCGTTAGTTTTAGCCAAACTATAGTGTGGACTAATTATACAGAAAAAATACCTACATACATATTTATTTGATTTTTGATTCACAAAAAATCTTTTAAATTATTTTTATTTTTAATTCGTTTAAAAAAATATTTTTTTGTCTTTATTTTTGTTTACTTGTTTTTAAAAATTAGTTTAAGGATGTTTTTGTCATTATTGTTGAGTCAATAAAAATTCTGGAGTGACTCATCATTTAACAAAAATTCAAATTAATTTTTGTAAAAAAATTAAAAATTTCCCTGATTTCTTTGTTATATACCATGTAATGATTGTTAAATTTTCTCGAAATCCATGATAAAAAGTACAAATACTATTATTAGTTATAGTTCTGGAAGTTACTTCTACATATTCTTTTTTTGTTTTAATTGATTAGAGTGACTAATAAGCAATTGTTTGTTTTGTTTGTTTGGCATTATGTTTGCAATTATTTTATCATAAAAGCTGACTCCAAGAAATTCTCGACTTGCTTTATTTTAGAGATTTTTCTTAACTTTTTATTCTCCTTTAAATTATGTGCAGCCCTAATCGGATATCTGCGGACACATCTTTGGTGTTTTTCAACTATCTAATCCCGCGATTAAACGTGCCACTTTGTTTTGTCTTGCGTTTATTCAGCCAGCTCTTATGGGCTGTTTTTTTTCAATATTTTCTAAATTTTGTTTTAGAGGTTTTTAAACGATTTTTCATTTAAACATCATAAAATTTTATTCTTCAAAAAAGAGAATTACTAATCTATTGTAGCGTCGATTCCTTCATTGATTTTAGAATTAGACAGTCACTTGACAAAAATTCAATTCGAATTTGTCTATTTGACATAGACATTCCTTCCTAATTTTTAATTCCTTATTAGATTCTGCCCAATCTTCCCCCTTCTCTCCAATCTTGTTAATTTTTTTGAATGCCATTATGTTTTCATTAATCTACTCGAAAACTAAATATTCAGAACTAGCACATATGAAATAACATTCTATTTACATACTGTTTAGATATTCAAAGTGGGCCTTGAATTTTCGTTGCTAAATTTGTCTAAATTTTTTAGAAAATTAAACTTCATGTCCATGATTCTTTAAAAATCTTTTTTCTTTATTTGGGGCAAATTTCAAATTTATTTATTTTTGTTTGCGTTTAATCTTTAAGCTTTTAAAATAAAATTTTATATTTTTGTGGTGTTTATAACTATTTTGTTATTGATTTTGGGGAGACTTGACGTTAATTTCTAATCCAAAAATATTTTTTCAGGAAATACTCTTTTTAAGGATTTTTTAACTTTAAAACAATTTTATGAGCGAAAAGCACCCAGTCAACTCGTCGGTCACTTTTGCTAAGGTTGTATCTGGTGGTAATATTCCTAATGAAGACCAACAACCTTTATTGGGAAAGGAAGCAAATAATTCATCAGAATCAGCTACGGAAAATGAAGTCAAATCACCAGATGATTGGCCTTCTCTAAATGTTGTTGCACAACAGAAATGTGAAGAAAATAAACCGAGCAATAAGTCAACTGTCAAAAAAGCCGTAAATAATTTTAAGGACAAAACACAGGAGACGACCGGCGAGGAGACGGCGAACAAAGTATTTTTTTAATTATTAATTTTTTGTGTGAAGAATAGTTTGGGTTTCTTTATATTTATCCTAATTTTGGAATACTTGTGTAGGATATAGTCTTTCGCTATGAAAGTTTCGGAAATATTTTTAGATTTATCTAACAAACAAGGGCGTAGCCAGGGGGTCGATTTCGGGGGGGGGGGGGGCTAACACTGGGTGGGCGCCAAATTTTTGGCGTTTACCTTGGCGTTCCGGACGCAAATTTTTTGTTCATAAATTTTCATCTATTCTGCGCCGCAGGCGAAAATTTTTTGAATTTTAGAAGGCCGTAGGCCAAAAAAATTCATTTTTTTAGCGCCGCAGGCGAAAATTTTGAGGATTTTGGAGCTCAAAAGGCCAGATTTCTTCCATTTTTTGCGCCGCAGGCGAAAATTTTTTTAAATTTGAGGTTGTAGGCGAACAAATTTCACTTTTTCGGCGCAGCAGGCGCCAAAATTTTTTTGAATTCTGGAGCTCAAGAAGCCAGATTTCTTCCATTTTTTGCGCCGCTGGAGAAAATTTTTTATAACTTCAAGGTTGTAGGCGAAATAAATTCATTTTTTTGATAATTCTTCTTCTAATTTTTCTCCCCTTTCTCCCATTTCGGGGGGGCTTCAGCCCCCCCCAGCCCCCCCCTGGCTACGCCCCTGCTAACAAATGGAAACTTCTTTTAAAGAATCGTAAGGTTGGTTGTTTAATAAAGCCAATTTAATGGAATCAAACATTATCTTCGGTCAAGATTTTGTTAGATTTCATTACGGGATTAAACTAGAAAATTAAGTTTTACATAAATGTTTTGATGTCCAACAGTAATTTTTATATAATTATTTTTAAAAATTGTAATAATTTAATTTAGGCTGAAGAAGTTTCTGCACTTTCACCATCAGCAACAATTAATAGTCCGGCTGGAGGAAGCAAAAAAGTATCTAAAAATAGTTGGAAAAAATTGGATATAGAAGTAGATTATAATACAGCTCGTGAAGTTTTAACTAAAAGGCGTGAAATGAGAAGGGAATTTGAAAGACGTGAAAGACCTCAACGAAGGAATACAGTTTGTGGACGTGATTTGAAGGAAGGAAGAGGAAGTGGTGGAGGAGGAGGAGGAGGAAATTTTGTTGGAGGTGGTGGTGGAAGTGGAAGAGATGGAAGGGGAGGAGATGTTGGAAGAGAAAATAATAATTGTTCTGAACCTGTTCGAACAACAACAAATTTTGGTTTTAGACAAAATAATAGAGCTTTTAAAGACAACAAATTTAATAGTAATAATAATTATAATAATAATCATCATCGTCGACAAATATCTAAAGAAGGCAATGAAAATGTTGTTGTTGTTGAGGGAGGAGGAGGAGGAAAAAATGAAGAAAAGAATAATAGAGATGATGTTCAGAAAAGTCCACCAACGAATAATTCTGCTCAAAATAACAATAATAATGAGCAATCTCAGGATCAGTCTTATTGGTATTTTTTAATTTAAATTTTCTGGATTGACAAACATGGGCTGATTTGTTATTTTTCGATTTTTTTATGTTAGTCTTGTTGGATAAGATTTGCATTACCATTTTGGCTTCAGTTCCCTCCCTATCGGAAATTAAAAAATTTTGCCAAGCTTTTAAATAGAAAATTTTTAAAATATTTTTTTATCTTTACATTTACCTAATTTTTAAAGTTTAATAATATCTGTTAGAATACCCATTAATATATTTTTTAGGCCATTACATCTTTTAATATTCGCGTCACCATATTTAAACATTTATTCATAGAGTTATCAAAATATTATTCTAATCATTTTATTTTTATGGAAATTTTTAAAGAAATGTCCTTAACTAAAATACTTTTATTTTTCGAAACAAAAATTATTTTACATTAATTTACAAAAAATTTCAAAAATTTAGCGGAGGAAATAGAAATTTGTATTAAAATTATTTTATACAATTTTTAGGTATTTTGATGATATTTCAAATGGATATTACTACCAACATTCTGGATCACAGGGTTGGAAGAAAAACTCCAAAGACAAGAGACAACAATCGAATAATAATACTTATAGACCACAACGACAATTTTCGCCTAATCATGGAAGATATTCGTCAAATAGGTTTTTAGATGTTTTTATATTTTTTGTAGAGCTTTTAATGAAAGTATTTAGGGAGGGGGTTCTCAATAACAATTTTTAGTTTACAATTAGTTATTTTAGAAATTTTTAGCTTTCAAAATTTTAACGAACTTTAGAAATGTTTTTTTTATTTTCAGGCAAAAATTTTTTAAAAATTCCGCATCAACACAGACCGAGCAAACAAATAATGTGGCTGGAATGGTTATTTTTATTCTTGTTATTTTTTAATTAAAAAAATAATTTTTAGAATAATTCGCAAGGAGGAGGACATCGTTCTGTTGGTGGATATCAATCAAAATCTCATCATCATCATCATGGTGGCGGTGGAGGAGGGCCTCGTCATGTTGGCCCAAATAATGCTTATAAATATAATAATAATAATAAACGAATGGATGAACAGCTTTTCTCAAATTCGTATTTTTGCTCAAACAATAATAATTGTATTAATCATCATTGGACAACTTCATCTCTTCAGCAATTGAATATTTCGGTATTTAAATAATATAAAAATAATTTATGAGAAAATTAACTTTATTGAGGGTTAAAAGTAAATGGCATACTGGGGGTTTTTATTTTTCCAACACGTTTAGGGAATTTTTTACTTATGCCCTTTTGATTCCTTGTACGAATGAAGACTGGAGGGAGTGAAGTTAATGTAACTTCTCGCCAATCCTTTTTTAATTCGATACAATGTTAATAAAAGCATTGTTGCAAAGATAAGTGAGGGGTTACATTTCCTTTTTTCCTTACATCCCTCATTTCTTTTTTGTGTATAGATAATCAGATACATAAATAGGTTAAACAAAAAATTCAAATTAATTCATTTGACTCATGTAGAAAATTCATCTTTCAATTCTAAAAAGGGTATCTCACCGACCGTTGTTACAGCCACTGCTGTGCCTTCTGCGCCTTCTACTTCGCTTCTTTCACCAAATGGACTCATCCCATTTCCTCTTGTTGTTGCTAATACTCTTCAAACTGCTGCTGTGGTTGTTGCTACAACGGATCAAGTGCCTACAACAGCTACTACACAATTTACTCCGACAATTATTGCAACACAATTTCCTCAAAATACAATTTTTATGGCGCCAATAACAACGCCTTATGTGCCAGCATTGGAAGAATTTAAACTTGGAGAGCTTGTACGCGGACAAATGTAAAATTTTATTTAAAAATTTTTAATTAAAAATTTATTTTTTTCAGTGAATATTATTTCTCAGCTGATAATCTACAAAAAGACTTCTTTTTACGAAGAAAGATGGATGCTGAAGGCTTTTTGCCACTTAGTCTAATTGCTAGTTTTCCGCGTATTCGTTCACTCACTGACGATGTGTCATTTATTTTGAGCTGTCTTCGTGGAAGTGAAGGGATTGAATTTAGTGCTGATGAGCTTAAAGTAAGAAATTTTTGAAAATTAATTAAAAATAGAGGACATAAATATTATTGAGATATTTTGGGGGTAAATTCAAATGAAGGGGGTTTAATAGAGGAGAATTTCAACAATAACTTTTTTGTGTGGGATCAAGAGATTTGGGGGTAGATAGCCATCCTTTTGTTATTTAATTTTTCTTATTCAAAATATCTTCAATCCTTTATAAAAATTATTTTTCCAAGATTCGTCCTCGTATTAATCCACTTTATTGGCCTCTACACGAATCTAGTCCCCAATCTGGAACGGAAACACCACTGCCGGCAGCAATAAGTGACGATGACGGAAATAAATGAGAAGTTTTAAAAGAGGGATATATAATAACTATTTTTTATTATTTTTTCTCTCTCTCTAATAGCCAAGCGACTTATTTTTTGTCTGACGTATTCATAGAATGGGCGCAAGAAAATCCAAGAGAATTTCTATATAATTTTTTAAAAAATTGCCCAAAAATTCTTTTAATATATAAAAAGCCATCTTTCATTTTCTCTAAAAACCCATTTTTTCTAAAAAATCTAAAACCCCCCAATTTTCTTCCAAATTTTTTTTCTTGGTGCGCCTCTGCTATGGAACACACAAAATTGATTTTTCTTAATTTTAATGTTTCTTTAATAATTAAGGGCGTAGTGGGGCGGGAGAAAGATTTTGTGGTGCTATAGCTGACAAAAATGTTTCCAAATTTTCCTTTATATCTTTTAAAAATCCCCTTATCAAAATCTCCCCCATTTTTTAAACTACGCCCTTTATATACATGTCTTCAATTTATTTTTGGTGAGCGGAAAATTAGCGCTCCTTTCGTTTACATCACCCCGCTGTGACACTCGATTGTTTTAATGCTGATTTATTTTAAATACAATATTATAAAACGGGCGCAGAATTGTAAAAAAATATTAGAGAAAAGAACAAGCTTTTTTGTAGTATTTTACTGTCTAGATGCAGCAATTATCGCATTTAATTTTCTTCTAGCATCACTTCCTTCTGGGAATGAATTAACATCATAATATTGAGGGGCAATTTGAATCTAAAAATTTTTTGAAAAATTGTGGAAAATTATTGAGAAAATTATCTTTTCTTACCAGCCATTCTGGACGAACATCGGTGACAGTTCGAATATAATTTTTGGTTGTAAGAACAAATTCATTGTATAAAGCCCATTCTGGTTTATGATCAAGAACAGAAGATGGGTGTAAATTAACTATTTGATTATCTTTAATTGTTACATAATGTCCACTTCTCTCCAAATGGGCAACCTTTTTTTAAAAAAGATCTTCAAAGAAAAATATTAGAAAAAAACCTGCATAAAGAATCCAGCAACAAGTGCCTTTCTTATATTTATGTAATAATCTCTTGAATTAAAATCAGCAGAAACACGCTAAAAATGAAAAATTGTTTTTTAGAGTTGAAATTTAACTTTTAATTATGAATGAACATTGAAAGAAAAAGGAATGGGGAAACAATTTTAGTTTGCTTTTCCTTCCCAATCATTAATTTCCCAATTGAATAACTAACAAATATTTAAGATTTTTAAACTATTCAAGTATAATTCTTCCCCAATTTTCTTTTCATACCTTTAAATTAAATTTATCCATAATTCTCGCTAGTTGAGTTCTCACATCATCAGCATTTTTTAATGAACGAAAATTAATAAAGTTTTGATAACACCATTGGGGATCATCTCGACCTAAAAAATTTTCAAAAAAAATTTAAAAAGATATACTTTGTTTAAATGCGTGATAAACATTAAGAAGTGTTAAATGATCTCCATCAATATGTGCAAATCTTGCTTTAGCCTCATCTGCTTGTTTTTTAATTTCATTTGGACGAACAAAACATTGGGGAACAGAAAGCATAGCTTCAAAAATTAATTTTTAGAAAAAAATTTTGAAAAAATAAAAAGAACCTGTAATACTCAAAATTTCATTAGAACAATTTAAATCAGTTGAAGCTATAAGCATTTTTGCCATTTGAGGATCCAAAGGGAATTCAGCCATTAATGAACCGAGCTGTGTTAATTCACCATTATCTTTAAAAAATTTTTAATTTAAAAATTCAATTAATTAAAAAATTAATTTGGTATCTCTGTTAGTATTTCTATATAAAAATCTATAAAGAATATTTCTAACATGAAGGGTTGTTGACTTAAACAAAAATATTCGGTTAAAAGAATCGATAAATCAAAACGAAAACGATTCTTGTTTTCCAGTATTTTATGTTCGGGCCGCAAAGTTAGGATACGCAAATTAAAATTTGCAATATTCCAAAAATTATTTAAAATTTTTATCATCGCCTTATTTCATACTCCCAATTAAATTGTGGCAGTTTAGAAGGATCCTAATAAATTTAATTCATCAAAATTTCAAAAATTTACCATCAATCGCAACCAAATAATTTAATAATTCTAGAGCCCTCATAAGCGTTTCAGGCGCCGGCGGATCCATAAAATCAAAATGTACAAGATCATCTATTCCCAATTTTTTTAATTGCAAAACAACAGAAGCCAAATTAGAACGAAGAATCTTTTTTGTAAATTTTATTTAAAATTTAAACAAAAAAACCTCCGGATAAGTTTGTTCTTGCATATCAGTTTTATAAGCTTTTTCTGTATATAATCGAAAACATTTTCCTGGTTTTGTTCTTCCAGCTCTTCCAGCCCTTTGCATTGCTGAAGCTTTAGAAATAGGACAAACTAGAAGGCTCTAAAATATCTTCTAAAATTTAATAATCATAATTTTCAAACCTCAACACGAATCCTTGGATTATAAACTTTCTGTTTAGAAAAACCAGGATCAATTACAAAAACAACACCATCAATAGTTAAAGAAGTTTCAGCAATATTGGTGGATACTACACATTTACGACCTTAAAAATTAAAGAGGGTACAGAATAACAGGAGAGAGACTCTCCTGTTATTAACTACAATACAGCTAATAACAGGAGAGACAAAATTCAAGAAAAAACTTACTTATTCCTCCAGATGGTTTATTCGGAGGTGGAGGATCGAAAATTCGTTGTTGCATATTTGGAGGAAGTGTTGAATATAAAGGGATACAAACTAAATCACCAGCTTCAGGACCAAGATTTTGAACTTCTTTTCTAATTCGTTTACAAGCATCTTCAATTTCCTTAAAACAAAAAATTTTGTTTTTTCATTCTCTTACACAATTTCCCAAACCTCCTGTCCAGTAAGAAAAAGTAAAATATCTCCCTGAACTTCTTCACAAATATGAATTTGAATTACTGTTCGTACAGCTGCTTCTAAATAATCCCTTTCTGGTTCAGGAGTATACTAAAAGTAAAAAAATTTTTTGAATAAATTATTTAAAATACAAATATTTCGACAGGAAAAGTTCGTCCAGGGACAGAAAGAAGAGGACAATTGTCAAAATAATTTTGAAATTTCCCAGCATCCAATGTAGCACTCATAACAACAATTTTTAAATCTTTACGTTGTTTTGTAATTTCCTAAAATTAAAATATAAAATCGGATATATCTTCTTTGTAATACAAAAAACCTTAATTAAACCCATAAGAATATCCGTGGCAAGTGTCCTTTCGTGAGCCTCATCAAGCAAAATAACTTCATATTGTTCAAGCAAAGGATTATTCATCGCCTCTCTCAAAAGCATACCATCTGTACAATATTTGAGAATTGTTCGGTCACTAACACAATCTTCAAAACGGATAGAATATCCAACTTCTTGACCAAGCTGTTAAAAGAAAATGGTCAGGGGAAAGAAAACTCTATAAGAATAATACATAAAAGGAGTATCTCCCATAAAAAAAATCAAAATTTAAAAGATAAAACCTGAACATCTAATTCATCAGCGACACGGTTAGCAACACTCATTGCCGCCACACGTCTTGGCTGTGTACAGGCAACCATATATTTTTTACCCATCATAACTCCCTTCTCTCTTGCATAATCTAAACACCATTGAGGGATTTGTGTTGTTTTTCCACTTCCAGTTTCCCCAACAAGCACCAAACACTGATTTTTGTTAAGAAGTTCAAGAAACTTTTCTCTATAGTCCCAAACTGGCAAAGCCATCCGTTTTCTCAAAAATTCAAAAAATCGTGAAGAATAAGGCCTTCCATTGAATGGATTTGATTTATTCTAAAGAGATTTATTTAAAGTTTTCTCAAAGTCTTACCAAATCAAATTTATAATTCATTGTGTTTGCATTAGATTCAACAATACTTCGTTTTTTAGCTTCAACAACATCAGAAGTGTTTGAATGAGTGCGTTTTCGACTATTATGTGAAATATCTTCAACCTCCTTGAAAAAGAAAGAAATTTAAAAATAAATAAATTTAATTTATTTAACCTTTTTTTCAATTTTAGCAATTGTTTTATCGTCCTTGCTCATTGTTGCAACTTTGAAATTGAATACCTACAACCTTTTAACCTGAAAACTGATCAAAAGTAACAAAAAATAAAAGAATAATTGAATTACAATAAATTGATTTAATGGAAATTTAAATTAATGAAAATTTACAATTTGAACGGTTAAACGACAAATGGTACCTGGACATTTGGTCTATCGGACATTTGACCGAATGTGCGGGGGAGATGATCGGATTTTAAGGGATCCCGTCCCGAAATCCCGATTATCCCTTCCCGAAAATTTTTTGTAAGAAATCCCGTTATGAGATCCCGAGAATGCGATTTTACCGCAGACTAATTTGACCAATAAAAGGGATTATTTGTAGAAAATTATTTATTTTTACAATTAGTGTTTTTTTAAATTAATTTTTTAGATGGAAGTTTATAAAACAATTAAAAGATCTGTTTCATCTAAAGCAACAAGCATAATTGGTTCTTCTCGATTTTCTAATCAAAATTCATTTATTCCTGAAAATAAAACTGAACCAATTTATACATGGATACATCCACCAGGTTATTTTTTCTGTCAAAAATAATTCCTTTTTTCTTTTATTTTTAGATTTATTAATAAAAGGGAGGGTAGAATATACAGTTAAAATGCTTGGACACGTTGATGTTAGCAATTCAAAAGGGACGGCAGTTGTGCAGGATGCTATTGCTAAACTTCGATTACAAGCACTTACTAAACAAAATGAGACTGGACAAATTCCAAAATCGAGAAAAGTAAGAAAGATTTAAATTTTTTTATAAAATATTAAAAATAGGTTATAATTCAAATTAATGTTAATGAAGTAAATGTAATTGATTTAAAAACTAGAGGAATTCAATTTAAGGTTTTTATTAAATTTTATAAAAGTTTTTTGTTTTTAATTTTTAAGCATCCAATAAATAGAATTTCTTATTGTGCAAAAGATAAACAGGTTTGGGGAAATTATTTTAGAAATATTATATTAATTTTTATGCTAATATTTTTACCAATCGAAAAAGCTTATATTTGAGGGGTTAAAATAATTTTTAATTATTTAATAACAATTTTTGTTTATTTTAAATAAAATTTTCCAAAAATTTTATATTTTCTAATTTTTAGAAGAAAATGCTTACTTATATTGCCAAAAATGATGTAGATAAGCTTCAATGTTTTGTATTTTTGAGTGACAAAATGGCTGAAAATATTGAACAAACAATTTGTCAATCTTTTGATTTAACTTTGGAGGTTTTTTGAATAAAAATTAAAAAGGGGAAAAGAATTTTTTAAATTTAAAAGCGTTATGCTAAAAAGAAGGCACGTTCCTTTGAAGATCAAAATCAAATAATTCTTTTATTGAGGAAAAGAGTTTCTGAATTGGAAGAATATAATAAACAATTGGAGGCAAAAATGGCAAGATGTAATTGCGAACAGAGTAATAATAAGGTTTGATTTTTTTGAAAGAAGAGACGGTTATGAACAGAAATGTTCGGATATACAAGGAATTTCCTAGAATCGACTACCCTGTTTGTGTAATTATGAGAGGAACCACCCTTTTTCTGTTAAATTAACAGATAAATTTTTTTCTTAATAAGGATTTGTTTTCTCTAATAATTTCATGCTTTCTTTTTTTTTAGAGTGCCTTTTTTAATAAATTTATTTTTTAATTTTAAAGGATTTACTTATTTCTCTTCCGACAATTCCCCCAACAGAATCCAACAATTATTTACCTTCATTTACTTCAAAATCATTTTCATCACCTCCACCTTTGCCTTTAGCTCCACCTCCTCGCAGATCAAGTACTTCACAAAATGACACAAATAAAATATTGGAACAAATATTTGAACAACAACAAAAACATGTCAACCCCCCTCTTTCTGTTCCTCCAGAAGATGTTTTTGATGTTTTTTCTCTAAATTATTTTTTTAAATAAAATTTAAATTTTTTAGAATGATTTTGATCCTAGAGCAAATGAAAAGAAAAATGTTCAAAAAAATGGTTTAATTAAATCAGAAGAATCTAATAAAAAGACTTCAACTCAAAATCTTGAAGAACTTTTACATCGACTTGATTTTCAGTAAAAAATATTTTTTTCTTTTGGAAAATATTAAAAAAAAGGAATTTGGGGTTATTAATCCATTTTAGATAAAATAACTCTTAAATCTAGGGAATTAAAGGAAAAGTGTTTAAGCTTCAAAACTTTTTGGGGTATTGAAAATAAAATTTTTATTTAAATTCAATTTAGAATGAAAGAAGTAACAAATGACCAATTTCAATTGGAACGTGGTGATATTGGAGATGCTGGAAAAGATTGGCCAGAAAACCAGGAAGAGGAAGAAAATGACGAACATTACAGTCAACTTGCTGGACCTTCTCCTAAGGCTTAAAGAAATTTTTTCAAATTTTTTAAAAAATTATTTAAAGGTTTAATTATTTTTAGGAGGGAATTTTAATTATTATTTGGGTTTAACTTTTTTTAATCTCTTTTAACCAGAGCAAAATACCTTTCCCTAAAATTAAATTTTGGTTATTATCAATTTCATTTTTATAATTTTTCTAAAACAAAAATACCCTTTTGAATGTTTTCTGCATTTCTTTTAAATTTATTCATCTTTAAATTTTTATTTTTGGGTAATTATTTTTTTAATTTTGTGATTTTGTGTGTTATTTTTACTTACTTAATTTATATATTCTTTTTGTCTTTTCTTTGCCTAATTTGTATTTTTAAAATCTCTTATCTTTACATATACTTAAACATTTTCTAAAAAAAAATAAGATTATCGGAGCAAAAAAATTGTATTTATTTATTTACACCACTAGGGTGCGTCGGTCAGAAATAAAACAATTGAAGTAAAATAAAAACAAAAAAAATCAAAGCGGTTTAAAATGTTGAAAGACCTTAATGATATTCAAAGTAAAAAAAATACAAAAAATATTTTCCCTGAAAAAAATATTAGCTTTTGTTTAAATATTTACATCATTTTTGCCTTTTGTTTTTTATATTCCTCCCACCAACGTGAATGAGCATCTAATGCACTTCTCTAAATATTAAAAAAAATTTTGAATGTGGAGAGTTCTCAATCCACAAATCTAAATAATATATATGCCTCATAGAACTTTCGAAAAAGTGAAGGCGCTAATTTGTGAATTAAGAGCAAAAAATATTCGAAAATAATAATTCTTAAAATGTTCTCTAAATTTTCTTTAACTTTTTTCAAAATTAAACCGACTAACGGACATTTGAGAATGAAAGTAAAAGCCTAATTAAACTTATTACTAAACTAGTTAAACATCAAAAGTTCTTCAACAAATAAAAGCTCTGAAAATATCCAACAAACTCTTCAGTGATGTTGGGTCCAAAACCAAAATTTTCAGAATATTTTGACTTTTTCCGAACCCGGACCCGCTAATTCCCTAGTTTAGGCATCCTCCTCCAATTTTTATTTAAAAAATTAACCATTTCATTCAAATTATTTTTATTCATTCCATTCATAAAAGCATTGAAAAGTTGGCTTTGTTGTCTAAAAATAGCGCTCGATTCATTAAATATTTTTGTTGACATTTCAAATAATTTCTTTTGTTGTTTATAAATTTCATTTCTTTTTTCATTAAATTTTTGATGTTCTTTATTAAGTTCTTCATAAAAATTTGAATATTCTTTATTTAATTTTTGACGTTGAGCAAAATATGCTGCCGATGCTGCTCGCCTTTGTGTCTAAAAATTAATTTTTAAATTTATAATATTAAAGACAATTTTTTAATTGTTAAGAGACTAATGTTTGTTAAATGGTACCTTCGAGAAAATTATTTAAAAAATGAAATCACCCAAGAGAAAAACCCCTTTATATAACATCTCCATAGTTTAGGTTAAAATTTACGGACAATTTTTAATTTTGATATTTTATTTAGAGTAAAAACTTAATTATAAAGTAATGATACTCATTTTTCGGAATAAAAATTTTATTTAAAATAAACTTGTTACCATTTTCTCGTTGTAATTATCACGTAGTCTCTTAGCCTTGAGAAATTCAAAAGCTTGTTTAACTTTGAGAAACATTTGATGGGCATATTCTTTTTGATTTAAATTTTTGTCTGGATGCCATTTCAAAGCCATCATTTTGTAAGCTTTGGTTATTTGAATTAAATTATTACATCCAGGTTGTAATTGAAGAATTTTATATGGATCAAAATTAAATGAAGACATTTTTCTTAGAAAAGAAAACTTTTAAAAATAAATTAAAAATTATCAAAATAAGCACTTTTAAAAATAAAAAAAAAAAGATCTAATAATCTCAAGGCAACAACTACAATACTTATTTCTGCATTAAGAAGTATATTTAAAACTAAATATGAGATATAAAAAGTTTATTTCTATATATCATGGTTAAAAACAAAACTAGAATAAGACCGAATCAGAACAAAATCTCCTATCTGCGTAGTTTTGGCCTGCGCAATTTCGGTCGCGCCGTTTTGGGCTGTACCCTTTGTCGTCAAAATTCAAAAGAAAAATTCCTATTCAAAAAATGAAACAGAACACCTCAGTCTCGCTGTTTCAGTCCCAACAGCGTGATAAATATCGATGATCACGTTTCCACTAATCCGGCTTTAACATTTTTATAAAATAAGCTTATCAATTAATTCCTGCTTCCAAAGGAATTCCACACATCCAGAGCTTTCATTGATTAATAATTATTTAAATAGGCTTTCAGTTTTTTTTAATTTTTTTCTCTTTAGGTTTGGATGGATATGATACTTTTACTTTCTGCAATGTTTGGTCCAAGGATTTATCGTTTAGTTGATCAACACCGTTTATATGTGCCTAATTTATTAGAATCTACAGGCAACAAAATGTTTTCTGTTGGGAAATGTGTCAAAGGATTAACTATTGTAATGTCTCCTTTACTCGTTCCTTACATTTTATTTACTTGGCCTACTTCAAGTTATTCTTCTACAGCTAAATTTGTTGTATTTTTTTATTTGACGGCTTTTATGTTGAGAACTTGTGGAAGAATTTCAAAGTTTTTTTAATTTTCTTTTTTCTAAAATTTATAAATTTTAGTAAAGAATATTGTAA
Organism: Meloidogyne incognita; assembly: GCA_036172945.1. Classification (NCBI taxonomy): domain Eukaryota; kingdom Metazoa; phylum Nematoda; class Chromadorea; order Rhabditida; family Meloidogynidae; genus Meloidogyne; species Meloidogyne incognita. Next base: position 5,631,982 of record JARQAC010000002.1, read on the forward strand.
TTTTATCAAAACACTAGATCGTGCAAGAAATAATCCAAATTCAGAAAGCAAACAGCGATTGAAGCGTTATGATTATGAGGTTTAATTTTTTAAATTTAATCCATTTTCGAAACCATAAATAATCCAAAAACGTAGTTTTCTAATTAATAGTTACGTTTGTTGGCCGTCATTTCCTTTACAAAGTCCTCATATTTCCTTTTTTTTCTATTTACCTTATTTTACCTGCCTTAAATTTTTAGTTACTTTTTAGGGAAATTGAGAGGAAAAAATCTTGGGGGCTCACAAACTTTTAACTATTATCCAACTTGTTTAAAAATTCGGATTTATGGGTCAACACAACAATTTTAAAAAGCTAAAGAAATAATTTCTTAATTTTTATTTCAGAAGAAAATATTCTTTTTTGCAGATATTTGCTGCTCCAATAGATTTTTCTGCGGCATCAGTTCCCAACTCTAAATGGTTTGCTCCATCTCCGATTATTAAAAACGATTTAATCGAGCCATTTAATACAATAAGAAGTTGGACTTCTTGGATTATTGCAAATACTTTTGGACGTAGAATTTTATATCCTGGATCTTTAACTATTTTACATATTCTTGCACAGGATCAATTACTGGAAGGAAGGACTAAACTTTTGGAAAGGGTAAAAGAAAAATTTATACAAAAATTTTTAGTAAACCTCTAGAAAGATTAATTCAAGTCATTGAGAAAATTTTTTTATTCTTGAACTGAAATCCAGAGTTTATTTTTGACTTTGTCCGCAATTAAAATCAAATATTTTTTAAATTAAAATTTAAGGGAGGTCAAAGAAATATTTTATTAACCGAAGATAAAAATAAAATTGATACTCTCTTCATTGATAATCGTTCTGAAGAAGAGGATAATGAAAATGGAAAAATTTTGGTGTAAGTCTTTTTAAAATTAATTTTAATTTTGAAAAAAACGATTAGTTTTTATTTTAATTTAAAAAAGGATTGTTTTTAATTTTTTTCGGTCAAATTTTTTTGGAACTTTTTAAAAGTTTTTGTTACGCGCCTTCAAAAATTAATTCAAAAACAAATAAAATATTTATTTAGTATTTGTTGTGAAGGAAATGCTGGTTTTTATGAAATGGGTATAATGATGACACCTTTAAGTTTAAAATATTCTGTTCTTGGTTGGAATATGCCTGGTATTTTCTTCTTTAAAATATCTTTTTTAATTAATTTTTTTTAAAAAAGGTTTTGCTGAAAGTACGGGGATTCCAAAACCTAAAGCTGTACTTCTTGCAATGCAAGCAGTAATGAAATTTGCAATTAATGATTTGGAATTTGAACCTGAACAAATTGTTCTTTTTGGATGGTCTATTGGAGGTTTGAATTATTTTGTTTTTTAATTTGAATTTTAAAATAATTGGTTTTCAGTTTATGATTTATTTAAAATATTTGTAATTTAATCCTCTCCCCTGTTGGTCGATATCCTGTATATAAGACTAGAAAATTTATATCCTCAGATTCTGCCATAAAAGTATAAAAATCACGTTTTACTAACACTGCCTTTTACTAGAATATGGGTTTGGCAGATTATTTTGGGAATCGGAAAATTACTTTCTTTTGCTTTTATTTAAATTCAAACTAAAATTTCAAAATAATTTCCTTACTCAATTTATTAAAAAAAATAAATTTACCGCCCCTCCCCTTCTTATTAACACAAATCATTAGAGAAAAATTTATATATTTTCAGGTTTTCCGGCCACTTGGGCAGCAGCCAATCACCCAAATATTCGAGGACTTATTTTGGATGCTAGTTTTGATGATTTGGTTTTTTTAATTTAAAAATATTTTTTTTTAATTTTTAATTAAGGCTTCTCTAGCTATTTCTAAAATGCCTTCAGTTTTAAGTTCGTTTGTGAGATATACTGTTAGAAAATATTTAAATTTGCCTATTTCTCTTCAGGTTTTTTAAAATTCTTTTTATAGAAAAATAAATTTTAAACTTTTTTAGTTAGATCAATATGAAGGTCCAGTTCTTATAATTCGTCGTTGGGATGATGAAATAATTGTGACTGAAGATGAAAATGAAGAAACGAGAAGAAGCTCTAACAGGGCAAATTGGATATTAATTAAATTACTTAAAAATAGATATCCGGGTCTTTTAAATGACGAGGAACATGAAAATATTGTTCACGAATGGTTTTTGTTTTTATTTAATTTTTTGGAGAATTTTGTTTATTTTTTATAGGCTTGCAAGAGAACCACAACAGCGTTTATTAGATTTTCCTCCAGAAGATTCTTTGGATCCTCAAAACATTCCAAATGAAGAGGAAATGGAAGCGCTTGAATTAGAAGATAGACAGAGGTAAAAAAAATTATTTTTTAGTCACAGCCTCTTCATTAAAATAAGAGATTTTCGAGTCATTTGTGTGAGTGTTTGTCTTTTTAGGGTGCTTTGATTAATTCAATTTTTGTAATTTAAAATATAACCTTATTTTATAGATTAATTCATCAATTGTGCACTAAATATTTTGTTGATTTTATGGATGCTACTCATAGTGTTCCTTTAGATCCTCATCATTTTAATATTCCAAACAAAGTGGGAGACTAATTTATTTAAATTAAAAAAAATTAATTTATGGATCTCTTTTTTCCATTATTTCTTTTATTGCGTGATTTGTATTATTTTAATAAAAAAAATTTTGAAGAGAAATGTTGTAATCAAACATAATAGGCATTTGTTGAGATTTGTTGAATTGCTTAATATTTTGGAAGATTTAATCTTTAGGTGTTTTTAAAATTCCTAAATTTATTTAGAGAAATGGACCACCAACCCAAAAATGAAATTATATACCCCCGGACCAAACGAAGCAAAATAAAAACTTTGATAGAATTTTGTTTGCTTAACCGTTCTCAAAAAATACTAGGTTCAAATAACTCGACCGAAGCTTAGTTTATCAAAGCCCCTAAATAATTATTTGCCTAAACCTAATTACCAAAACACTAATCTTTTAACCCCTCTAAAAATATAAAAATTATTTATAATGGAAAAAGAAGCATACAAATTCAAGTTAAAGTCATACAAAAAACAGAAAGTTAAAAACAATGAGAATTAAAAAGACGAATCACAACACAATTACAATGATTTTTTAGTAAAAATAAAATTGGTTATTTAAATTGGAAGGAAGAAGAAAAAAAGTTAGATACATATCTGGTTATAATTATAGAATTATTAATTAAAAAAAACTCCCATCTTTATAATAACGGCAACCAACACAAAAATGAAGACCGGTAGGAGAGGAAAATATGTGTTATGTTGTTAAGATTGACCAACTGAAAAAAGGGAAAACATTTTAAAAGCAAGCATTTATATTTTTTTAAGTTTTAATGGAATTTTTACAAGAGAGGAAAATATAACTTGAAAAATTAACATGAACGGGGAGGGGGGCAAGAAAAGAATTTTTAGGTTTTCCCTTGCGAAATTTTTTCTGTCATCCCCAATTTTCTAGTGGTGATTATAAAAGAACCTCTGAAAATTAAAAAATAATTTTTGTACTACCCATATTTTCTACATATTTTACAAATTTAAAACAAAAAAACAAAACAAAAATTTATTTTTTACCGTTTTGAGGACGAACAACGTTTGAACCATAATGTTGTCCAGGACGAATTGGTTTAGCTAAAAGAAATTAATATAAAAAATGTAATAAATTCTTTCCAAACCAATTTGAAGTCCCCTTCGAGCCAAATTTCTTTGTCTAACAGCTTCCTTTATACGTTCGACTTCGAATTGATATTTTTTACGGTCTCTCATTGCGTTTTCTTTAGTTTCACGAAGTGCTGCCTCCAAACTTTTTATTCGTTCTGTACAAGCTCTATAACGCTTTTCCAGCTTGGGCAATTCACAACGTAAATCAGCATTGTCACGAACAAGCTATTTTTAAAGTTAATTTTAGCTTATTTCCGAAGAAAAGGATATTTTTATGGTTAAATTTAGGAAAGCATTTAGGGTGAATGTGCTTGATCATTTTATACTTACAATTAACTATTCCCCTATTAGAAGTGTCGAAATAGTGAGATTGAGAAGGGATTTGAGAAGAGAAAAAGGAAGGGACAAAAGAATTCAAAACCGAAAGGAGAGCTAAATATGTAACGGAATTAGACAGAATAGAAATTTGAATAAAATCTCCCCTCGAAACTTTTTAGGTAATCAGAAATTATTTTAAATTCAAATATAAAACCTACCTGTTTATGAACACTAGTTAATTGCTCCAAATTATTTTCCAAAAATATAATTTTTTGTTTTTGTATCGGACTTGAAAGAAATTCATCATCAACTTCAGGTCCACTTGCTCTTTTAATTCTTTGTGACAAATCTTGGGCAAAAGCTTTTCGAAGATTGTGAAGTGCCAACAATTCTTTATTTACTGTTTCTTCTAAACCTTTCAAATCCTGTTTTGCTTGTTCTCTTTTGTCAGAAAGTGCTGATAAACTTTTTAAACGTTTTTCTTTTTCAGATTCATCATTTTTAAGACGGTCATAATCTTGTTGAAGTTTTTCACGAGCAAGTTGCATTTCTTGAATTGATTCCTTCAAAAATAATATTCAAAGACTGCTTATTACATAAATAAAAAACAAAAAAATTTCTTTTAAAAAGTGATGGAAAAAAGAGAAAAACAAACACAAAACAAACAATTCCTTTAGAAAACACCCCAAAATATCTTTCACATGTCCGGATCAAAAATTTCCAATCCAAAAAAGAAATCCCCCCTCGTCAATAAAAATAAAAACAAACCGTCAATTCTTTAATTTGACTATTCTTTAATGCAATTTGATCTCTTAGTTGAGCAACCAATTTTTGATGTTGTTGTTGTAAATCTTCATTTTTTTCTCCAGAACTATTTACATTAGCTAATTTAGCATTTAAAGCATCCATTTCATCTTCTAATTGACGTTTTTGTGTTTCTTGTGATTCTATTTGTGAATGCAAAGATTTGTTTTTAGCATCCAATTGTTGAACTTGAAGTTTACAATCATCCAATTCTCTTGATAATTCATCAGCTTTCTTTTGAGCATCCCCAGAACCACTTTCCAATTGCAAAAGTTTCTTTAAAAAATTTAAAACATAATAAAAAACTGTCTATAACAATTAAAAAATTTCTGGCGAATTTCAGAAGACACAATTCCTTATTTAGTGCGAAGTTTTATTTGTGGTTACAGCTACCTCCTTGCCCTTTTAAGTATGCCTTGACTATTTAAAAAAATCTTTTCCAAACCTGTTGATTGGCTTTAAAATCATTGCTCAACTTGGAAATACAAATACGAGCATGTGCCAACAATTCCTCATCTATTGGTTTATCACTTTGATCCAAATCATTTACAAACTAAAAATTCTCAGAATATTTAAGTATCAATTAAACTTCAAAAAAACCTTTTCTGCAAGAGTAAAATTAGCTTCTCCAAGTTCAGACATTTCTTTAAGCATATTTTGAACACTTTCATAAACTCTTTTCTGAAGTGAAAAATAATTTCTATTTAAAATTAAAAGAAAAAGTCAACCTTTTGAGTAAGACAAATTTCCTTCATTTCCTCCAATTTTGTATTTAAAAGAGTTGCCTCCAATTTTTTCTTATTAATTTCCTCGCTAAGTTGTTCTGAAATACAAAAATATTTTTATAAATATTTAAAAATCAGACCATGATCTGTTGCCAATTGAGAACATTCAGTTTTCTTTTGTTCAAGATTTAAAGCAATTTCTTGGATTGCAGAAAATAATTCTTCTGTTTCTTCTTGAGATTTGGCTATTTGTTCTAAATGAAAATGAAATTTAAAGAATGTGTTAAATACTCTTTTATTTTACTTTCCCATTTCCATTTATAAAATGATTAAAAAATAACGAAAAAGGAAAAAAATTATGTACTAAAGTTTTTCCCATTTAAACTTAGACAACCATACACCCTTTAACATTTCTTGAAATATTTTAATACAATATTCTAACATTTTTGAGTCAATTAAAAGAATACCAAATAATTTGTTAAAATACCTTGTGCTTTTGATACTTCAGTCATTAAATTTTCATTAGTCAAAGAGCGTTGTTTAATAACTTCTTCCTAGATTTATTATTTTTATTTAAATAAAATTTATTTAAAAAACACAAACTTGTTCCATTAACTGCTGTTTTTGTCTTTCAACTTGTTGTGATTGAGACTGAATTTCATCATCCTTTTCATCTAGTTGTGCATATAATTTAGTCCTTTCTTCTTCATATTTTCGTCTTTCATCATCACTTATTGGCCCAACACGCGAACTTAATAAAGGCTGAGGATTGGGACGATCAGAAGGTGGAAATATCATTGATTCAGTCATTGAAGTTGGTGTCACTTAAAATTATTTAAAAAATTGATTTTAAATGTTGCAAAAGGGAGACAGATGTTTAAAGCTTTTACCAAATCTTTTAGCCAACATTTGGTAAATGTTAAAAAAACAAAAATTGGAAAACACTTCAAGTTTTTCACATTTTTTGACTTCAAACATAAAAACTTACTATCAGAATTCGATGTCAAATTAGCAGACAAATCAGCAATTGAAGTTGTCCATTCAGATTCTGACAACTTTTCACCAGCTCTCCAACGTTTTATTTCTTGATCCATAATTAACATGTGTTGACGAAGTTTATTAACTTTTTCCCTTTCACGTTCAAAGCGTCTCTTCCATTCCTCCGCAGTCAATTCTTCATTAACAACAACAACATTTTTTATTGTTTTGGCTCTTAAAAAGGAGAAAGATCTATTTCATGTTCTTCGAGTTAACATACCTTTGCCCAAAAAGTAAAGTTGACTTTGTTTCAGCTTCATTATAAGAAGCAGGAGAACAACAAATCTTTAAAAGAAATAATTTAAACAAAAAAATAACTTTTAATTATACCACAATCGTTGTGCGGGAATTTCCACCAAGGGATTCTTGTAGAATTCTCGTCAATTTACTATCTCTGTAGGGAACGTGACTTTTCTGAAAAAAAGAAACAAAAATATTTTTCAAATAATTTTCCAAACCGTCCCCTCTGCCAAAGCGGAGATAACATTTCCCAATGCTGAGAGAGATTTGTTGATGTTTTTAGCTTCCTCCAAAACAGAGCCTTCCGCACCCGTTTTGCTAACCTATTAATAGTTAAAATGTGAAAAAATAAGACTTTTTACAAAACCTTTTCACTTCCAGCAAGATCTACCAAATAAAGTTTCCCAGACAATTTTTTCTGTGTAGCTTTGTTTTCTTGGTCTACTTGAATTTGGAAAACACTGTGTGAACGAGAACTGTGTTCATTCATATCTGTATAAAAATGAAATTTTAACAATTAACGAGTGGGAGACACGGGGGATATCTTAAACCTTTGACGATAAGGTTTTTGTATAGAATATGGGAACTATAAATCTAAAAAATCCAAACTTGTAACGGCAACTTGTCTATTCGTCTTCCCATCTTCTATAGCTGCCAAAACTTCGTCTGGACTTGAAACAAATAATTCTGTAACATTTTTAACAAAAGGAACACGATTTTTGTCTTCATGAATTGTTAAATTTGTTTTTGTAACATCCAATAAATCTCGAATTCTTTCATTATAAATTTCAAAATAAGACACTTTTATGTGAAATTCCAAATTTTCATCATCCTAAATTTTTTCGTGAAATATATAAAAAACTTAACAAACCAAATTAAATATATGATTGAAAATATCATTAATAATTCTTGGAATAATTCCTTGCTTGTCAGATTCACCGATTACTCCCTAAAATTATTTATTGTTAGATAAACTAGAATATAAAAACCTCCATTGTGTGTGTTTTGCCTGATGATGTTTGGCCATAAGCAAAAATTGTTCCATTATAACCATTTAATACCTAAAATTTTTTTTTAATTAGTAGAAGTTAAAAAATTTTTTTGGTAAGCATTAAATAAAAGTAGAATTGGACAAAATGGGTTTGAAAATATTTTAGAAAAAATTAAGAAAAAACCAATAATTTCAAAAAATCAGTGACAAAACAAAATCGATATTTAACAAAAACCGAAAATCAATTGCCGGTTATGGCATCACCCAACGCTAACAGTTTTATATCTCCCGCCCTCTAATATCTTTTCCAGCTCCTCAATGTCCCTCTTTTGTCACTTGTTCATAAAAATCAAAATCATGAGTTAAATTTTAGTTAAAATAAAACAAACATCTTGAACAATATGATGAGCAGCTCCTTTGTAAACATTTTCTTGAGTGTCATTTGGTTGAAAAACATTATCAAATGCATAAGTTTTCCCCTTTAAATTAAAATTTTAGAAAAAAAATAATTTTCTAAAAAACTACCGTAACCATAACAGTATCTTTGCCTTGAAACTTGACAACTGAAGATGACCCGTTTTTCCTTTCAATTTCATTTAACGGACGGACACGACAGACAACCTTTTTTTGAAAATTAATAAAAATAAAATATTTAATTAACCTGAATACAACATTCGGATGGATTAGCCATCCTTTTGAATTAATTAATTTGATAAAAACTTTTTAATTGTTAGAGTTAAACAAATTAATTAATTACTTAAAATTTAAAAATTTAATATAAAACGTGGAAATATTTTGAAATAAAAAAAGAAATGAAATTTAATGAATAAAAGGGGAAATAAGTTTTTGTGGTGAGTCAACGGAAGATTTGTGAAGAGAAAAAGTACAAAAGAAAATCAAAATAAAATTTGGAAAAAATTTTTATTTGAAAAACTAGAAAAAACCCTTAACACAGAAAAGTTAATTAGTTGAAGACTTGGAAAAATCGAAGTTTAAAAATAGAAAGCGTAAAGAATTAAAAGGAGCCAGTTTAAACGCGGGCTTCAAAATATTTTCAGATTATCACCCAATATTCATTTATTCATTATTCTCTTTTTGAGATTTATGGATTATGGGGTTTAAGTGGAAGAGTAAACAAACAAAATTATTCCTTTACTACAGGTAAAAATGTGTATATTGCGCATTTCTACGTCTACTCTAGTACCATTTTAATGTTTTTATAAGCAGAAAGAAAATTGGTTAGTTTTAAATGAGGGTAGTAAGTAAAATAGAAGAAAGGAGGGAGGGAGTCGCATAGAAAGAATATCAAAAAGAGGGCTTTGATGCTGGCTGGCCTTTTTCTACTTGTATAATACTATTTTCAATCTCTTCTTGAATGAGGGAAAATTCACCGACAGAACAATTCACGAAAGTTTATTAGAGTAAAAATTTACTTTAAAGCTTGATAGAGGGGGACTTATTTAACGTGTTTAGAATGCCTCCTCTCTTAATTAAGATTTTTTGGAAGTTAAATCACAGTTTATATTTTGAATAGATATCAATAATTTTACGGAAAACTTGAAAAATATTTATAAAAACATTTACTCTAAATTCCAGTCGGTGAGTTGGTAAAAAATAAATTTCAAGTAAATATTGTGTTAAGCAGCTGCAGAAAAGAGAAAAAATTGAGAAAAAAATGACAGAGGTCTGACAAATGAAAGAGAAGAAAATTAGCAGAGGAAAAATAGAAAACTTGTTCAGCCGTCGCCAATTTTCTTCCACTTTTAAAACACCACAGCTGTGTGGGATGAACGTGGACATTTTGCCCTGAATGGGAGAAACAAAAGTTTTTGAGACAATCAAAAAGCTAATTTTAAAAGTGAAGAAAAAGAGGGTAAAGGAGAAATTAAATTCTACAGAATTCAAACGTTACATTCCACTATTTCAGTAAATGATTAAATGTAGGTCAATATAAAACAGGGAAAATATGAGGACGTTACATATTTGCCTTATCTAAATTGGAAAAAATATTTAAATATTTGCCTGAAAGAAATATTTTAATTATTTCAGTCCAGGTTTGTTGGACATTAAGTAGTAAAAGACAATCAACAAATACATATAATAAATGAATAATTCATATATTGTTTGTGTTATTTAGAACTCTGTCCAGACAAAACTGGACAGAGTCCAAAACAAAATTTATTTATAAAAAAATAATCAAATTTTAAAAATTTATTTTGTTCTCACAATTAATTTTTTCTTAAAAATGTGTAAATATTTATTTTAATTTACTTTTTAATTTTCTTCAAGTAATTTCAACTTCTCCTTCACTAATTACTTTTAAACTTAACAATTCCAACCCAATTTGTTCAATTTTCTCTTTTTTGTCTCCTTTGAGTAATTCAGCAATTGTTTTATAATTACCAGGTTCAATTAAACCAACCTAAAAATAACTTAAAAAAAATATTTTTAAAAATTCCAAACCATTTCTAAATTTCCCTTCTCCCAATCTTCAACTTCGACAGTCTCGAAAAATCCTTTCAACTTTCCATGAATCGATTTTGCATGTTTAGCCGGGACAGAAACACGAACACGCATTTTGGCACGATCAATTTTCAGATTTTCACGAATTTTTGGAATCATTTCAAGAGCCTTTAAAAATTAAAAGAAAATAAAATTAGGAAGGTTTTGCTCCTATTATTGTTAGGTATCATTATTAGGGTTGTGGTTTCAACCGAACCGAAAATCCAAAGACATTTTAACCGAAAATTTAAGTTCGGTTTTGGATTAACCGAAGAATGTGGGGAGACCGACAAATCTAATCATTAACAAAAACATCCCTAGAAACCTGTTGTTTTGCCGAATGATTTGATTTTAAGGAAAAATGAGCGTCTCGAAGAGCATTTTCAATAGTCTAAAATAAAAGAAATTTAATTTAAAATAATCTAAAAACAATTTACCGCCAAAGAATAAGGTCTCTGAGTTTCAGGATTAACACACATATTTGCAATTAAATTTGCGACTTCCTAAAAAATAAAAATTTGGAATTGATGAAATTCGAAAAACCTTAAAAGAACTTTCGGAAGTAAGTTGGCGTTCCTTATCCGAAACTTGAAGGTCACCCTTTTCCAAAATCTAAAAAGAAAAATGATAAAATTAACTGAAAATGGAAAAGAAGTTTTTAAGGAATTTTATATTAAAAAGCAAGCTTAAATAGAATATTACTAAAATAAATCCGAGTTCAATTCTCCATTCCTTCTAATGAAAAAATATGAAAACACAAATGGGAAAAATAATAATTTTATGGTTTTCGTTTTTCAGGGGACTATATTTCGAATAGATGGTTTTTCGATTTTCGAGGACATATATCTCGGTCCACTGGCATATCCGAAAATGGTATGGGCATCGTACTGAAACTAAAACCCCGGTACACTAAATTACAAAGAATTTTCCAAAATATCCAACCCTTTAAAGAAAACTAACCGTTTTACAAATTTCAAGTTGATTATCAGTCTCAAAACATTCAACAAGGTCATCTCTTTTAGCTAATTGTCCTCTTGCAACATTTACAAAAACATTTTGTGTTTGTAAAACTTCATCAATATTTTTCTCACTAAAATTTAAAAAATAAATAAAATATAAAAAATTAAAAAATAAACGTTTTATTCCTCCAATTTAAAACTTTATTTTTATAACAAGCAATCTCAAAACGCTTCCCACATTTTTTAAGACGAACTATAGCAACATTAGTCAAAAGTTTTTGGTTTGTTGGCGTCTTTATTTGTCCAGGCATTTTTTAAAGTTTAAAATCTATTTCAAATAAAAACTAGTAGTAATTATAATAGATATAAATTGTATTTGATAAACATAATAAAAATACATATGTAGTAGAATAATAAAAATTTATTGAGGTATATATTTTTTTTAAACCCGTAAATGAAATAAATTAAAAATATTTACAAGTCATTTTGACGTCTTTCTTCAACTTTTTTCGACTGCTTCAGTTCCTCAATAACAAACTCAATCCACTTGTCACCATGCTTGGCAATTAACTGAAAATAAAAAAAATACTAATGAAATTAGAAAAATTAAACAAAAAATCAAAATATTCAAAAAATACTCGCCCCATTCCTTTCATCTTCAGACAATCCATTGATATATTCAAATACATTACATTTGATCCATTTTCCTTCGTATTTAATTTCCAACTAAAATTCAGAATAAAAATTATCATTAAATAATCAAAATTACTTTATCTTTTATATCTCTGGGTAATTTATTGAGCATTGTCTGACGGTCAAAACGATTACTCTCATAAATTTTAATTAATGAATCGCAAAAGTATTCGTTGGGGCGAATCAAAAAATTCTTGACATATCTCAAATTAAAATCCCCATCACGTGCATTATCTTGGGCACTTAAAATAAAAAATATTAGACGAGCTTTGCTCATTGAGATAAATATTTAACTTAAACTTTGAACAAAATATTAATAAACTGAAAACATAAAAAAGATAACTTTCAAAACAAAAAAACATCTTAATAAAAATATAAAAAGCTTACAGTAACAAGCTGGTCCAAGTAAATTTTAAAGTCCTTTTAGCTTTTTCGTCAACACAATTATCCGCTAAGTATAAAACAATGTCCGTCATCAATTCCTCATCAGGACAATGCAACCCATAAATATCCAAGAATACATTTAATTGACGAGAGCCCGATAGCCACAGGTTTTCCGAAGCTAACATCGAATCACGCTCAATTTTCAAACCTTTGCGCCAATTATAAAGAGATGGGGGAGTGTCAGTAATCTCCTCTTTTTTTGTCAAAAAATCTCCCATTCTCATGAATTTCATAAACTAAATAAATAATAAACATGTTAGAACACTGGTGGATCCAATTTATAGTAAAGCTTAAATTTTAATAAATGAGCATAAGGTAAAGAAATTCTTAGCCCAAAACCAGGAAAAATGAGCCAACCTATAAAAAAATAAGAACAAACAAACCGGAAGTTTACCAAATATCGTCCCAGTTGAACATTGACGCGCTGACTGTCGAATCAGGTAAGAGAACATTTGATTGTACAACAAAAAGAATAATTCTAAAAAACGGCTGAAAATAAAAATTAGAACTGAAAGATTAAAAATCAAAAAAATAAATAATTGATAGATAATTCACAGATGACTAAAAATAATTAAATTATAAAAATTTATTTTATTTGCAAAATTCCGGCTTTTTTTTATTCCAGCTTTTTTTAAATATTTTTAAATCTAAAAATTATAAAGGGAATATGATGACAACCATCTGTTAAAATGTCAAATTAAATACAAAATCTTCAACGTTGGGTAAATCCGAAATGATTTTACAATTAGCCTCAAAAGGAGAAATTAAATGGATAAATAGTCATTTAAATTTTTAAAGACATAAAGCCAAAATAATTTAATATCAAAAACTACGGTAGATTAATCAACATACAAGTAGAGACCGGCGCGGGACGGGATCCCGACGGGATTTTCCGGGATCCCGATCCCGAAATCCCGGATTTTTTTGATTTTCGGGATCATTCGGGATCCGGGATTTTTTCGGGATTACTCCCTCGGGATCCCGTCCCGGCATCGGTTAAAAAATAAAATCCCGACTCGGGATCCCGGAAATTTTTTTATAATTTCCGGGATTTTTATAATTTTCAAAATTTTCGCCTGCGGCGCTGAAAAAAGAAGAAATCTGGCTTAAGCAACTCCAAAATTCTCAAAATTTTCGCCTGCGGCGCAAGGAAGGAAGATTTTTGGCTTAAGGATCATCCAAAATTTTAAAAATTTTCGCGTTTTGAGTTATTATTAAAGTAAAGTAAAGGAATATTAATACATAGTGTGATTTTATCAAGGGACCTAGTGATTAATCCACCGATATCCCTCTAAATCCATTATAGAGGGAATTAAAGGAGGAGGACAATCCAATTATGAAAAATTATTGATATTTTTACAAATTTAATTTTATTTACATATAAATTGCAGTATTTTATTCACTAAATTCATAAAATGTTTAAATCTTTTATTTTGAAAAAAAATCCCGAATCCCGGCCGGGATCCCGGATAATTTTTTTCGGGATTTTTGAAATTCGGGATTTTTTCGGGATTACTCCCTCGGGATCCCGTCCCGGCATCGGTTAAGAAAAAAAAATCCCGACTCGGGATCCCGGAAGTGCGATTTTGCCGGTCTCTACATACAAGGCTGGCCCGGATTCGTTCTACCCGGTTTCGCCATACTGAACGAAAATCCGGATTCGTCCCACTACCAATATAAATGTCAACTATTGGCCGAGATTAGAGGTCGGCAAAATCGCACTTCTGGGATCCCGCCCAGGATTCGGGATTTTTTTAAATAAAAAATTTAAACTTTTTATAAATAAAGTGCATCAAAATACTGCAATGGCTTTGTTTAAAAATCAGCATCTCTCCGGTCTTAGGAGCAACACTATATTGACGATAGTCGTATAAGTCCACCGATATGATCTGAAAGGTCTAAAGAATTTAATCTCCTTTATTATTTAATTCTAATTATCCTCTACTATTCATTTTCTCAAATAAATCATTAAAATCTTTACCAATTGTTGCTTTCTCATTTAATACATACATTCTTTCTTATTGAGAATTTACTGGAAGACTTTTTAATTTTGTAATAAAACTTTTCTTTAATAATAACCAATTGTTAATTTCCTCTCTCTTTTGCCATAAAACTTTCCATATATTTTCTCCACATTTTTCAATCAATTTTCATTTCTCTTTTTTCTCTTCCAAATAGAAAATTAAAATAAGTAGATCAACTCTAAAAATAACAGCAGATTTATATGTTTAGGAGAGATAAAAGTTTGTAACTTTATGGGTGGGAAGAATTAAAAAAATCCTTTAATAAATACATACAGCTGCTCTTCATTGTCATTTTATATATTTATTTAAGTAAAATTCCTCAATACTTTTAAATAAACTCTTATAATGTTTATTTTAAAATTTAAATTTTTATTTAAATCGTTAGTAGTTCTGATTTTCTGATTAGAAAATTAAAAACGATGTGGAGATTTTAAGGCTTCTTATTTTTCTATTTTTTCTCTCGTATAATTAATTTTTTAAATTGTTTACTTTATTCAAAAAATTTATTTCATAGCCTAAATAAGATTTAGCTGACTTCAAAATTATTCCAGATAACCCGAAAAAAAATTACAAAAAACTAAGTTAAAGTTTTAAAAATTATTTTGAATAATTAAAATAAATAAATAAATTTATTTTTCACAGATAAATTTAATTAATTTTTCTAAAAAATGTCAGAAGAAGAATATACTGATGAAGAATATGAGGAAGAAGAAGTAGAAGAGGAAATCGTAGAATCTGCTCCTCCATCACCATCAAAGCCTAAAGCTCCCCCAGAGGAAAAAAAGGAAGAGAAAATTGAGGAAGAAATTAAAGAGGAAGAAAAACCGATAACGTAAAAAATTTTTTTTTTTAATTAAATTTATGTTTTGATTATTTGTTTGGGCACATTTCCTTCAACTTAGGGGGTAGTGGGGGGGGGGGGGGGGGTCAAGGTGGGGATATTTAGTAGAAAAAATTTTCAGAAAAATTCTGTTTTAAAAAAACTAAACGAAGTTGTTACTCTTCCTGTATAAATTCTTATTTTCAGACCTTTGGATAAGGAGCCGCATGAAGTGGAGGATAAAGAGGATGAAAAGGAGGAGAGAGAAATACAGGAATTACATCCACAGTAAGTCTAAGAAATTCTAAAATGTATATGTAAATTAAATAATTATCAATCAATCAAATGAATTGATATTTGTGGCAATAAAATCGGAAAAGCGGAATCTGCTTTTGCCTTTCAATTTTTATTTTTTAAATACAGATTGCGTAAAACAGAACAAAAGCCAAAAGAGCCAGAAGAAAAAGAATTAACTGAAGCTGAAATAGCAATGATGGAAGCAAGAAAACGCCATGAGGCAGAAGAAGAAGCTAAAATGGTTGGATATGAGGAACGTCGAAAACAAGAAATGGCACAATTAGATCAAGAATTAAATCAATTAAAAGAGCAACATCGTCAACGTTTGGAGGAACGAAAAAAAGAAGAAGCAGAAATGGCTGCAATTAGAAAACAAGATGAAGAACGAAGGCGAAAAGAAGAGGTAAAAGAGAACGGAGGGGAAAGGAAGAGTTGTGGGAAAAGTTAAGCTATTTGAAGGGGGGAGGGGTAAATAAAATATAACGGGGAATGGGTACTGTTTCAGTCACTATTTCCTTGTTTTTGGGTATTTAGACTTCCCTGTCAGTATCTTCAACTGAACAGCACTATAAGAATTCGACTTATGCCTACTTCTTCCTTCCACGCAAACCTCTCAGTTTAACTCAACTTCTTCCCTCCTCTCCCTCAGTTCCCCTAGCAGGAATTTTCTAAATAATTATTACAAAATTTTTTAATATAAAAATTTTAAGGAAGAAAGAAAAAAACGTGTTGAAGAGGAAAAAGCACGTAAAGAAGCCGAAAGACACAAAAGGCAAATGATGATGGCTGGTTCTTTTATTGGTGGAGGTACTGGAGAGAAAGGTGTTCGAAATTTTGTTATTGAAAAGAGAGGAGATGGAGAAAAACTTGGGCCTAAATCTGAGGGTGGAGCAAGACGAAAAGGTCCTTCAGCTGCCGAGGCTGCTGAAGCTAAGGTATCGAATTGTCTTCATATTTTTACCCACAATTTTGTTTCTTTTTTTAACCATATTTCGGAAAATGTATAATATACACAGGAAAATAAATGATGTGTATTTTCATCACTCGATTTTCCCGGATGTGTGGTTAGACAAAATGCGAAAGAGTGTATTGTTATACACAGTTTAATAGGAGAGACAGAATCTGACAAATTATAAGTATTAATTGCCATTTTATTTAATTTTCAGCGTAATTATATGGCTATTGTTAACCGTCCAGTTGATGTCGATAAAATGTTACCTAATGATATAAAGAATAAAATTAAACAATTACATGCACGTATTGTGAAATTGGAAGGAGAAAAGTATGACTTGGAGAAACGAAAAGGACGTCAAGAATATGATTTGAAGGAGCTTAGTGAACGGCAAAAACAAGCAGCACGTCAAAAAGCTTTGAATACTGGTGTTGACCCGACAGAAGTTGAAGATTCTAATTTTCCTGTGAGTTTTTAAAATAAAAAACACCATCGTTTCTTTTTTGACCCATTAAGAAGCTTTTCTTCTATCAAATAATATTAAACAAGGAAAACATAAACTCGTTACGTACTAATTAATCAGATCCTTGTATAATCTTATTAACTCGGAATTAATTAAAAGTTTGGGCATAGAGAAGAAATAGTAGAAAACGCGACAGTTATTGCTTTTAACTTTGCTCGTCACGTGTAAATGTTTAATGACAGACAGCGATATACCTAACTGATTTTTCTCTAAATTCTAGCTAGTCGTATCATCCCTCCCCTACAATTTTAGCAATTAACAAAAATCCACTATTTAAAATTTAGCCCAAAGTTCGAGTAGCTTCAAAATTTGACCGTAAAACCGATCGCCGAGAATATGGGGAACGTCGTGAAATGTTTGAAAACCCTGCAGCTCCACCTGAACCAGAAATTGCCCACGGAAGTGGACGTCCCCCAACAGAATGGGGACGAAAGGAATTTGAAGAATTGGAACAGATCCGAAAGAATTTAGAACCTCCAAAATATATGGAGCAAGTTGTGGCTGAGGGGGATGCTGCACGTCCACCTGTGCCTGTTATTCCTTTACAAATACCTGGAAATTGGAATCCTGAAGACGAAAAAAGTAAAAAGAAGAAAAGAGTTTCTTTAGGAAAAGAAGAAGAAGAAAATGAAGAGAATATTGGGGGAAGTAAAATTAAAAATAAAGAGAGTAGTGGAGGTGGGGGAGGAGGAGGTGGATGGCGTGATAAAATAAAAGAAAAAGAGGTGAATAAATAAATTAAATAAAAAAAGTTTTTATTAGAGACAGAAAGCTCAGTCCTTTTGTATTTTAAAATTAAAAATTGTCATCAGAAAAAATTAAATCGAGCCTACTTCTATCATCCTTTCAAAGAGTTTTCTGATTTTTTCGAAGCTAATATTTAATTGAATATATTTTTTTATCAAAATTTTGTTTTTAAGGCTCCGGCACCTCCACCCAAAGCGCGTGCTTGATTGATAATGAAAAAAGAAGAAAATAAATTTAAAAAATATATTTAGTGTGAAGAAAAATTAAATTAAAAAATCGAAAACATTTTCAACTTTTTTAAAAAATTTTTATTTTAATTAGTATTAATTAAAAAATTATAATTTTTTTCCTCATTTTTACATTTGTCCAAAATTAATATAAAAAATTTTTCGTTAAAAAATTATTTGACTTTTAAATTTTGTTAAATAAATAAAAATAGATAACAGAAAGAAGAAAGAAGAAAAATTCCAAAGAATGTCTTCATTTAAATTCGAGTACAATAATTATTGTAGGCTATAGAGCAGGGATGTCACGGGTCGAGAAAAAAAGTCGGGTCGGGTTTTGAAAATTTTCCTCGGGTCGGGTTTCGGGTCTAAAAAAGTCCGGGTTTCGGGTAACCCGTGACATCCCTGATATAGAGGTAGGAAAAGTTTGGGCAGGAATCGAACCTACAAACCCAGCTTCTGGTTGTAGCTGGGCCATTCCCTCTCTTAAAGAAACTTGATCTTTAACCTAAATTTTCGCAAGATAACCATGATTTGAGAAAAATCAAGAAATTCTTAAAAATGTCTGTATGTATATATAAGAGATCACTAAATCAATCTATTATGTAAAATATCTTCACAAAATTCTTAGTACCCCGAAGCATTAACTAGGTAATTATTTTAAACTTTCTATTAATTTTAACAAAATTGAGAAATTTTTTTCCTTTTTTTCATTCCCTCAACTTAAAAATCTTCTTTTTTTCATTTATCAATTCATTATTCCAATATCCTCAAACTTTTTCTACCTCAAAATTTATTTGGTTTCCGTTCGTTTGATGCCCTATAGAAATATATAAATATTTTACTTTTCTTGACAGTTGGCCTCTCCTTTCTCTCACTCTTTCCTCTCTCTCTTTTAATCACCCACAATTTTGTTTGGATGTTTTATTCCATTTATTTCCGTTCCTTTCCTTTTTTTAATGATTCGAAGAATATTTCTTAAAAAACTTTATCCGGATAGCTTTATTCCTTTATATCCTTTTTCTCTTCTTTTTTTCGTTCCCTCACCCAATAAATATATGTTGCCGGCTTTTCCCCCCAAAAATTGCGTAGGCGATCTAAATCACTAAAAAATAAGTAAAAGAAGCATTTGCCTTCAAAAAATTTTTTCTATCAAAAAACCTTTAAATCCCCAAGTCGATTGTGTGGGAAGTTTAGAGAAAAAATTAAAAGAAAAATTAGTATAGAGAGGGGGAAATAGCCATCTGTCGTTAAAATATTTTTGAAAAAAAACTTTTTTTTTCAAACATTTTTCTTCTTTCTTCCTTCCTCTCTCTCTTTCATCCTTTCTTCTTCTTCCTCTTTTTTTCATTTACATCATCCCCGCCTTTATAATACTTATTTTAGACAAGTTTTTTAAAAAACCTTTAAATCTCTTCCCTATCCTTCTTCTCTTAAAAACTATCAAAGTCATTCATTTGTGGGAACAAACAAAATATACTTACATACTACTAATTCTTGTCTTCTAAATATATTTTTTAGTGTTTGGCACAAAAACATATAGGTAGGTAGGTAAACTATTTTTATTATATACATTTATTTTTATTTTTAATTTTGCATACAAATATTTTTTCTCTAAAAACCCTAAAGCAACACTTGCGACCTTCAGATACTTTAAATTTTGAGACTAGTTAATTTTATCCTACTTAATGTTGCCCCTTTAAACTACAATTCAAGGGTGGCGCGTTACAAATTTCTAAAAAAAATGGGCCGCAAGTATGCAGTCAACTTCCCTTTTTAGATCAATAAACACCGAAAAGCCATAATTTTTAAAGACAAATCTTGACATTTTTATATTGACTTAAGCTGTTAACAAGAAATGTCCAATTATGCCAAAAAAACTTAGTTTTAAAAGTTCAGCATTAGGTGGGGGTGTCTAATGAACTCGTGATATATTTGACGTCCTTTAAGCGTTTTCCGGTACCGGCTTTCACAAATAGCAATTTACTCAGATAGAAGAGATTCGAGTTTATTAAAAGAGTTATGGCTTTGGAGCGGATTGGGGGGAGGGAAAAATAGCGAAAAAGAGAATAATTAAAATATTTATTTTTTAGAATTAAATACTTATCTACATACAATTAATTTAATTCAACTTCTGTAGAGGTTGGTTTAGAAAATTAATTTTTAATTTTTTTATAAAAAAGAGAATTTTGCAATACCTAAACAAAAAATAAAGTCTAAAAATATTATGGCCAAATTTCTACTTTAATAAATTGCCAACTTTTTGGTTATCTTTGTAGTTACTGTGTAAATTTAAGAATTTCAGCAATTATTTTCAAAAATACTGGGTAAAAAGTTAAATATTTGCGTAATAAAATTGTCCGTCAAATGTCGCGCCACGCATTTCTACTTTGCTTAAATATTTACAGAAATTCTTGTAAATTTCAAACCAAACAAAAAATTTAAATGAAAAAGGAAACAGTTCCAAAACCAAAACTAATTCAAAATCCAAAGAAAATTTAGCCTAAAGAAAAAGGGGTGTATAGTTATGTTTTTTATTTAATGATTGATCGGTGAAAAATAAATTTATATTGTTTTTTGATCATTAACTTTTCTTAGTTTTTAAGTTTTTTAAAGATTTTATATTTTAATAAATAGAATATACTTAAATATTCTCAAGTCCCTTTTTAATATCCTTTCTATTTTTATATCCCCTTTTTTGTATTCCAAATCTAAACATAAGAAATTTTCTTTTTTCACAATTCTTCACGTTTACTTACGTCTTTTAAATGGCAAACGTGAAAGGATTGTTGTGATTGTTAAAAATAATATATAAAAAATTTAACAGCTGCCTACAGCTGTTCAAAAATTGGCAGAAAAAGGCGGAGGAGTTAAAAAAGAAAAATTTTAAAAAGAAAAAAACTCTAAAAACATTTAAAGTAAATAATATATTGCTGTAATCCATTTAATTTTTAAACTAAAACATTTAAATTGCGAAATACGTAACACCTTAAGACCCGGGGATTTCTTTTTTGAGTTGGTAGTTAGTTACCTTTGACCCTAAAAAACTTTTTTTTTTAATTTTTATCTTTTAATTTTCATCGTTTTGTTGCTCGAAACACTAAACAAAATTATTAAAATTCCAAAAATTTGTTAGGAAAATTATTGCAAAATTCTCTTATAAAAATAAAATTTTTTCCAAAAATCTTTTTTGAATTCCTATAATTTAGCGAAAATTCTCATCCTTTTTTGAACGTCCAAAACCGCGCAAAAACAATTTAAACAATGTCTGATCAAGAAGAATAGTGAGTATAATTAAGTTTCTTTTCCTTACTTATTCCATTCATCTCCCTTTTATTTTTCATTTTTCTTTCATTTAAATATTTTATTTATTTCTTTTACCATTTTTTAAAGCAATTTCAAAAAATATAATTTAAAAAATGTTTTCAAAAAATCGTTCTCAAAAATCCAAATCTTCTTCTATTCATTTCCCCTCATCATCCTCCTCATATTCATCAAAATCAATTTCTTCTGTTATCGGCCCAACAGTTTCAACAGCATCAGCATTCTCAACAAAAAATACTCATTCAAGACTTTCTCTTTCTTCTATACGCCCATCAAGTTATTCTCCAAGAAGAAGGCCTTCTCCCTCAAATTATTTAGAAAAAACAACAGAAAATACAAATCCTTATATTTCACCTTTTCTTTTAAAAAGACAGAATGCCAAAGAAGAAAAAGAAAATGAACTTTCTGATAAATCTTGGGCAAGTAAATATTTGCGTGAACGGAAACAATTAATAAAAGAACAAGAAAATGAAGCATCTGCTTCATCAATTAATCAAAAAGATTATGTAAATGAAAACAAAGAAAAGGATGAAAAAGAAAAAAGGAAGGGAGAAAATGATATAAATGACGACACGTTCAAAAAGGTGAGAAAAAACAAAATCTTTGTGTAGGAATCATTTTTTGGGGGAGGGTACACCTCCAATAAGGGCTATCACCTCTAATTTAATTAATTGAATAGGCTGGACACAAATGAACAGAGCTGGGCCGTAGCTGTGCCCAAAGCTCTGTTCCAAAAATAATTGAGGAAATAACAAAATAACAAAAAATAAATTCTTTTTAGAGACTTCTAACAGCTCACAAAACTGTTGATGAACTTCTTCAAAGAAGAGGACTTCAATCTCGTAATGATTTACAAAAGGAAAGGGAATTGTTGTTGAGACAATATGAAAAATTGTTAGCAGATGTTGAAAAGGAAGGAAAGGAGAAAAGGACAGGCAAAGAAATGAGTCCTTAGATTCCTCAGATTCGGGGTTATCTGAAGATTATTCTGAAAGGGACAAAAGACCTGAGAATAATGAAGTGGAGGAAGAAATGGAGGAGGTGAAAGAAGAGGAAGGAGGAAATGAAAAAGAGGAGGAAGGAGGGGATGAGTATGAAGATAACAGAGAGGAGGAAGAAGGAAGAGAGGAAAATGAAGAAGGAGAAGAGGAAGAAAAAGATGTTGAAAGAGGAAAAGGGAATGAAGAGGAGGGAAGGAAAAGTAAAGAAGTAAAAATAAGGGAAAAGGAAGAGAAGGAAGATAAAAATTGTAAAAAGGATGACGATTTAGAGGAAAGAGAAGAATGGGAAGTAAGAAGTTTATCACCAGCTGCGCCACTGGTAGAAGAAGAAGATGTAAATATAGAAGAGGATGAACAAGTAAAAGACCCTCCTATAGAAAGAAAAAATACCTCAAAAGTTAATTCTGTAAATAATACAAGACAAAATTCTTTAATTTCCCAACAATTATTTCAATCTTTAAGTAAAAGAGAAGCTAGAGAAATGTTACAATCGGCACGTTATAATTTAAGAAGAATGTCAAATAAAGATGAAATAAATAAAAATACAAAAATTTTACTTAAAGAAAGTGAGAAAGGGAAAAAATCGCCTAAACGTCGTCCTTCTTCAACAAAAAAGAAAAATGAAGGGAATGGTAGTTCAAGAAGTAGTGGAAAGGGGAGAAGACCTCGTAGAGTTGAGGCTGAATTGCCAAATATTTTGAGGGCTGAAGAATTACTGGAAAGGTTAAAATTACTCGCGAAGAAGAAAGGAAGAGGAGAAGGAGAAAAGAAAGAAAGTGAGGATGAAGCGAATGATGAAGTGAAGAAAGAAGAACAAAAGAAAAATAGGAGAGAAAAGGGAGAGGAAGAAAACGAAAATGAGGAGAAGGAAGGGAAGAGGAAGAAGAGCAGGTTGGAAGAAATTGAAGATCAAAATGAACAAAGTACTTCCTCAAACCCCACTCAAAACCCCCAAATATCCACTCGTCGAAATTCATCCACCAATTCTTCCAATTTTGAAGCTATTTGGTCTAAATTTACTTCACATTTAAACGAAGAACAAAAAGAGGATTTAGACAATCGATTAGTTGATTATTTCTTTGGAAGTCGTCGCCCTCCAGTGCCTGATTGGCTTTTTAGACCAGTTTACTGCACAAAATGCTGTCGTTGTATTCATCGTTTAATGCCAAAAACAGGCAAATCTTGGCCTTTATTTTTGGAACTTTTAACACCAAAAGAGAGAGGGAAAACAAGTTGGAGACACGGAGTTGAATGTATGGGGGATATGCAAGAATTGTTGAGGGCAAAAAGATTGTTGTTACGGCAAATGTCTTCTTTAACATCTGGTG
The DNA here is from genome assembly GCA_036172945.1 of Meloidogyne incognita. Taxonomy (NCBI): domain Eukaryota; kingdom Metazoa; phylum Nematoda; class Chromadorea; order Rhabditida; family Meloidogynidae; genus Meloidogyne; species Meloidogyne incognita. The sequence continues at coordinate 5,655,617 of JARQAC010000002.1, forward strand.
AAGAAGAGGAAGAAGTAAATAGAGGAAGAGGAAGAAGATTAGTTGAAATTGAAGGGGAAGAGAATGAAAGAGATTTAAAATGGACTAAACCTCCGACAAAACTTTCGCATTGTTTTTGCCCTTTATTAATTCGGCATAGACATGGATTACATCATATTGTTAGGGCAAGTTCAAAATCTAAAAATCGACCTAAAAGAAGTATTAAAAGAACTAATGGATGGGTACCGAGTTGGAGGAAAAGAGAACAAACACCTAAAAGGAAGGAGAAAAATTGGTATAAATTAAATCTACTCTGATTTTTTAGTCCTTTCAGGTTTCAACTTATACCTAACAACAATCTCTTTAATTAAAAAATTTCTTAAACATATCTCTCTCTCTCTCTCTCTCTCTCATTTTCTCACAAACAAAATCATTCATTTTACTTCAATTCTTTTCAAATAGTAGTTCATAAATATAAATAAAACTCCAATTTTTAGCAGCGAGGAAGAGGTTGACGAGGAAGTCGAAGAAGCACAAGATGAAGTTAGTGTTGCTGCTCAAGAAGTGTCTAAACAAGAAGAGGCACCACCAACACCTAAATCTCCTCTGAAAAGTCCCCCAGCGTCTCCTTTGAAAAGTCCAAAGAGTGAAAAACCAGAATCGGAGCAGGCTGAACAACAAGAATTTGAGGAACCAGAAGGCGGAGAAGATGAACCACCTCTTTCTCCTTCTAAGTAAGGAATTTATGTAAAAATTAAGTGAGAAGGTGAAGAATATTTAGTGGAGACAACGAAAATTTTGTCTTAATTCCCAATTATTTCAATTTTATAGGGAAGTACGTCGTTCCAGTGTGAGCACCGATGTAACTGGACCACAAGCCCAGTAAGTCATTTAATTTCCATTAAAAAAAACAAAAACAATGTACATATAATTTAATATTTTTTAGACTGCGCAAGACAGAAATCAAACAAAAAGAGCCAGAAGAGAAAGAAATGACTGAGGCCGAAGCTGCAATGTTAGCAGCTAAGAAACGCCACGAAGAGGAAGAAGAGGCTAAGATGCGTGACAATGACGAGCGTCGTCGTCAAGAAATGGTTGCCGTTGAACAAGAATTGCAAGAATTAAAAGAACGTCAAATACAACGAAAAGCTGAACGAGAACAAGAAGAACGTGAATTGGCTGAACGTAGACGTCAAGATGAGGAACGTCGTCGTCAAGCAGAAGAGGAGCGTAAAGCAAGAATTGAAGCTGAAAAAGCACGAAGAGAAGAAGAAAAAAGGAAGAGACAATTAATGATGGCTGGCTCTTTTGGAGGTGTTGTTCAAGCTGAGGGAGAAGGAGGAAAGAATTTTGTTATTCCCGAAAAGGGTGCTGGTGGTGGTCAAGCACCTGGATTGCCTGGACAGGCGAGCAAACCACGGGGACTATCAAAAGAGCAACAGGAAGAGGCTAAGGTAAATAGTAAATAGAGAAATTGGTAAAGCTTTGGAATTTATCTGCTAAAGAATTTGTCTCTCTTGTGTAATACACGCTCTCTCTGTCTAAACAAAATCCGGAGAATCAGATCATTAAATAAATACGTTTGCTATGTATAACTTTGCTAAGGAAAAGTGTGAGTAATTTGCGAGCGTGCATCGAATAGACAAATCTGGATAGAAAACCTTTACTTACACAAAAACTTATTATTTATTTTTAAGCGTAATTATATGGCTATTGTTAATCGTCCAGTTGATGTCTCCAATATGTTGCCAAACGATATTAAGGCTAAAATTAAACAATTATATTCACGTATTGTTAAATTAGAAGGAGAAAAGTATGACTTGGAGAAACGAAAAGGACGTCAAGAATATGATTTGAAGGAGCTTAGTGAGCGACAAAAACAAGCAGCACGTCAAAAAGCTTTGAATACTGGTGTTGACCCGACAGAAGTTGAAAACACAAACTTCCCTGTAAGAATTAAAAAAAGTTTTTGAATAACTCCCTTCAATTATTTTAAGCCAAAAATCCGAGTAGCTTCCAAATTCGACCGACAAACTGATCGCCGGGATTATGTGGAACGCCGTGACTTATTCGAGAAACCACCACCAGAATTAATTCCAACAATTGCCCACGGAAGTGGACGTCCCCCAACAGAATGGGGACGAAAGGAACTTGAAGAATTGGAACAAATCCGAAAGAATTTAGAACCTCCAAAATATGTGGAGCAAGTTAAAGCTGAAGGGGATGCTGCACGTCCACCTGTGCCTGTTATTCCTTTACAAGTTCCTTCTGAGGCGTTTATTAATGCAAATGAAGCACCCATTGAAGCTGCTCCTGAACCTCCCGCAAAGGTATAGAGGGAAAAAAGATTTTTAGTAGAATGATTAACTCTGTTTGTCAAAAACTTTTAAAACCCCAACAATTAAAATAGGCGTTTTTTTATAAAGGATTTTCGACCCTAAAAATTCATAAAATTTTTAAAAATATTTCAGCCTTCCCGCCGGATTGCCGCTAAATGAATGGACAATTAATTTCTTTAAACGATGATCAAGGATGAGAGATAACATTTGGATAATATAACAATAATCATAAAACCCCCGTAGAATATTTGCCTTGTTTAACCCCCAACATTTTTTATTCATAAAGTCAAAAAAGAAACAATTGAGAATAAAAATTCAACAGGGCATTTAAATATGCAATTGATTTTCTCTTTTTCGAATTTTTATTTGTTCTTCATTCATTTATTTGTTAGGCCCGAGAACTTCAAAAATTCGTTCTTTTAAATCAGGATCTTCTTTTAAACATTTGTTGAAAAAATCCGGATCATGGAATATATCAACTAACATCTAAAATTTAAATAAGTGAAATTTATTTTAAATTTTATTTTTTTGTTTACCTCATATAACGGTTCAATTGCATTACAGCAAGGTTTGGAAACCGGTTTTGGATTGTTGTCCATTTGTATGTTATTTTAAGATTCTCTGAAATTAAAAGTAAAAAATTAGTTACATCAAAATCTTAAATGTAAAAAACAAAGATTTTTTCTTTTAATCAAAGTAGAGTTTTGAGAATATAATTTTAAACTTTCACTGTAACTGAATCAGTGGGACTGAATTGTTCCACATTATAAAAAGAAGCCAGTAACACTGACTGAAAATAAGCCGCCAACCATTTTTTTGAACTATTTGCGAAAATATTTAATAGTTCTATTATTATAAATAGGCGCAGATTATTTTATTGGATTTCTAAAAATCAAATGGAAATGGCTTTAAATAAACGTGCTGATAGGTTAAAGAAACTAGTAAATGTTTTTATTTAATTTTCTCGTACTCGCATATTCCTATAAATTAAAATAAAAATAATTTGTAAATTGTCTCCGTTTTTACTCATTTTCAAACTTTTCTACATTGGAGAATTTTCTTTTAATAAAGGAGTGTTTCTCAGATAAAATTATTTATATTCGAAATTCAATTTATATCAGATTTATATCAGATTTATATCAGATTTATTTACAAACAAACAATATACTACAATAGGGACAATAAGAATCACACAAGAAAATATGGGGAATTACATAATAGATATACAATTATGAGGGAAGAATTGTTTTCCTATATTATCACATCTCGACGTCATCATCTTCCATCAACCGCTTACATGTTGTACTCGATTGGAAGGTTCTTGCGGCGAACCATACCGTCACCCTGGAACCACTCGCGGCGGAATTGCTTGGCTGCTCCTTCCGGGGTGTTGGTCCATTCGACGGTGACACGGTCGTTGTTGGTCGCTTCCGCAGCCGGATCGAAGGCGTCGCAAGAGATGGCGATGTTGATGGCCTCCTTCGGGTCGAGCACACCGTTGGGCGGGTCCATGTTCAGACGGCGAGGGTTGGTCGTCTTGAAGGCGAAGCCGATACGATGCCCACCAGAGTTGATGATCTGTAAAAGTGAAAAGGAAAATATTTATTATTGGTTAGATTATTAAAAATTTGAAAACTTCACCTTCATGTAGTAGGTGTGCTTGTCGTCGAACGGCGCGTTGAAGATGACCTTCACAGCAGGAAGCGTTGTGATGTCGCCGGGTGGAACAGATGCCATTGTTGAGAACGGTTTGTTGTTGTAGCAGGAATTGAAGTTGAAGAGAACTGGTTGATACCGACTGGCGTTCTATTGGCTCTTTTATACCCTTGTGTTCGAGAATTTAAAACCTGAGAAAAAAAAGTATAAAAACCCTAGTTGTTGCCAGTTCACCAACCTGCTTTCTGTTCAACTACACAAACAACGACAACAAACCGTTCTCAACAACAATGGCTTCTGTTCCACCTGGCGACATCACGACTCTTCCTGCCGTGAAGGTCATCTTCAACGCGCCGTTCGACGACAAGCACACCTACTACATGAAGGTGAAGTTTTTAAAATTTTTAATAATCTAACCAATAATAAATATTTTCCTTTTCACTTTTACAGATCATCAACTCTGGTGGGCATCGTATCGGCTTCGCCTTCAAGACGACCAACCCTCGCCGTCTGAACATGGACCCGCCCAACGGTGTGCTCGACCCGAAGGAGGCCATCAACATCGCCATCTCTTGCGACGCCTTCGATCCGGCTGCGGAAGCGACCAACAACGACCGTGTCACCGTCGAATGGACCAACACCCCGGAAGGAGCAGCCAAGCAATTCCGCCGCGAGTGGTTCCAGGGTGACGGTATGGTGCGCCGCAAGAACCTTCCAATCGAGTACAACATGTAAGCGGTTGATGGAAGATGATGACGTCGAGATGTGTGATAATATAGGAAAAACAATTCTCCCTTCATAATTGTTTAGTAATTTCCCCCGGTTTTCTTGTGTGATTCTTATTGTCCTTATTTTCCTGCGTGATGTTTTGTAAATATTGTTTGTTTGTAAATAAATAAATTGATTTTGAATGTTTTTTAGTTACATGTTAATTACGGATTAAGTTTTAAATTTATTCATTTCCTCGTTGTTAAAGTTTTCATGAACTCTTTTGTGAACGGACACTTGTTCCAACCAAAATCTATTTTTAATTTAAGAGTTGATCTCATTTCAGAAAACTTTAAATTTTAATGAAAACAAATCTCCGTTTCATTTGATTAAATTGTAACAATTAGCTGGAATTATTAATTGGCTAAGAAGACCCACGCCTGTAGAAGCGAGCTTATTTGCCTGGGCGCAACAAAATTGCTTTTACAAAACAAGCTTACACCACTACAAGTGCGGATCAATGCTTGCCATAAAAAATTTAAGAAATGTTAATGTATAAATACATATAATAAATATTTGAATAAAATATAAAATACTAACTTGCGACTTTTATATGTACAAAAAATTATATAAACATTACTTAGTACATTCACTGTTGTTTTTCTTATGATAAGAGTAGCTATAAAATAATACTAGGTCAAAATACACCTTATCAATTCAAAACATCTCTTATTTAGTTCACTTTATTTAGACAAAAAAATATTTACTAATTTTTTCATTACTTATCTAGCATTTTAGGGGCTAAATTAAAAGAAAAAATTTCTTTTAAGTATTTCTAACGGCACTTTAAAATATTTAGAGATTATTATTTTATGAGATTTTTTGTACATTAGGCCCAGGGATTTCTATTTTTACTAATTGTAAGATTAACCAGCAGTGACAAACAGAAATTTTACTAATGCATAACTAACGTCCTCACTTAAACCCCCTAAATTAAATTTCTATATTTTTCCATCTTAATCCCGAATTGCCGTAAATAGACATATTGAAGTAAGAGAGGTAAAAGTTTAGCACAGAGCAGGCATCGATCCTGAGACCTCTTAGTAGTTACTTTCACCTAACAACTTTCACCTAACAACAACCCCCTATGAATCTCTCCTCCTCCTTACATCAAGTTCTAACTTAAAAGTACTAGTATTTGACATATTCCGGTCCGGAGGGTAAAATATATACATAAGAGAAAAACATAAAAAAGAAACAAATTTTAATAAATGGTATATGCAGTATAAAATAGTTTAAATAGTAAATAAATAAAAATATTTTTAGTCCACAAAATCAAAAAATCAACAATTATTGGGATGTTTTAATTGTACTTCTCCACTAAATATTAAATAGCGATAATGAGGGAAGACACCTTTAGCAAATTGGGTGATTGAAAAAAAGGAAATAAACGAAAAGAAAGGGATAGTGGGGAGAGACCGACTGACTGCATGTGAAAACACCCCCCCCCCTCCTTCGAAAAATGAATAGAGCAATACTTCGGTGTAGTTAAGCATCGATTTTTGTTATTATTAAAATTATGCGCATTTTAAAATTTTTAAGTTAAAAAACTGACTTTTCTACCCTTGAGGATGAATAACATTTGGAAGACCAGAGACCAAAGAAAGGTGGCTTGATTTTCGAAGCTTTGCGACCGGCACCGGGTTCCTGATTAAACGACCCAATATAGTCTTAAATTTAAAAATTTTTCCTACAAGACTTGGTCTGAATCTAGACTTTGTCTCAACGTTTACATTGTATATCAAGATTGACCATTTTTGGAAATGACTAAATATATAATAGTTTCTTAGGAGGATATTCTCTTGAACTTATTTTTGACCTCGGTCTCGTCTTGAATGCCCCAAGGTGAAGGGAAAGGGTATATTTAAAGCTTATACTTTTATCATTAAATTTCAGAATTTAATTCACTTATAAAGAAATTTAAAAAGAAAAAATATTGCCAAAAATAAAAAAATAAATTCGAAAAATAATTATTTTTTTAATAAATTGTTTTTATTAGCGATGGATATATGTAAAGAATTTTTGGGGATTGAAAAGAAAAAAAGGAGGAAAAAAAGCCTTCTGAAAATCGAGTTACAAATCCGCCTTGTCCGTCGTGTTCTTCATCTTTTCTTTCCAAATCTATTTATTCCTCTCAACTACTTCCAACTAAAAAGTATTTACCCGGCGGGTTGGGCACCACGACGAGTGATTTATGGCGCGAGCGGTGCGAAGAAGATGGTGGCTGGGAGAATAGAAAATGGAAGTGAAGAAGGAAGAAGGAATGTGGACAGTTAAGAATGAGGGGGGGGGAGAAGAGAAAAATGGAAGAAGAAGAAGAATAGATAAAAATATTTTTTGGAGGAGGGGGCGTGCTGCGAGAAAAGTTTTTAAGGCAAATATTGGACAGCAAACAGAGCAAAATAGCTAAAATTGAGGCAATGCCGGGGAGAGAATGAACGATTTATGACTTTGCCTGTAGGAGAAGGGCGGCAATTCATTGATGAAAGCTGATAATGGAAGTTTTCTAGACATGGGAAAACTTCTTTAAATTTATTTTTATCTCGGAAATAAGCCAATTATTTATACATATCTATGTAAAAGACATTAATTTTTCTAGACTTCTCTTTTACCTTCTTTTTCTACTATTTTCTTCATTATTTTCCCAAATTTTTTTATAACTTTTTAGCACTTTTTTCTAAAAAGACCATAATAAATTTTATTTTCTTTTAATTTTCAAGCATTTACTTTTAGTAAAAGAACCAACCAACTAAATATATATACCTGTCCCTTCCCCTTCCTTGTCCCTTCCTCATTACTTTTTTCCTTTCAATCCCTTTTCTTCTTCCTTCTTAAAGCTCGCCAATTGGCCAAAAAATATATTTCTTTATTTTATTTATTTAACCATCCATTGTTGTCTAAATAAATCTAGAAACAGTTGCTTCTTCTCTTTTCAATCCACCGTGCTTTATTTAAAGGAAAACCCAAAATATTTTGACCGTTTTTATTTTACATCTCTAAATGACAACAGAAAAAAGAAGTTTAAAAATAAAATTAGAAAGGAAAAGTTTCTGGCCGGGAAATAAAAAAAAAGTTTTTATTTAAAAATAAATTTAAGTTTAATGGCAAAAATAAAATAAAAATTTTATTTGAGAAAATTGTCAAAGAAATTGAAAAAATATTTTCTAAAATTTGAGAAAAAAAATTAACGAATAATGTGTTGGCTCTTTTAATTTTAAATAAAAGTTGAATTTCTAATTAATTTTTTATTATTAAAGAAAACTTTGAAGGAAGGAAGATAACTTCGAAGTCTCCCTTTTTTATAAAACAAATTTTTTTTCTGTTCGTGACATTAATTTAAATTGTACACTATAATGAATGTCCATAATCTCGAAAAATATCGACTCGATAACCGAAATTTTTATTTGATATTTCGTTTCGATATTTAAATAAATTAAACAAAAAATTAAAATTATTTTTATTTTTTAGACCAGTCTTTGTGGGGATTTTAGGAGAATATTTTAATTATATTTTTGACCCAAAAAAACTAAAAAAAATTTGAAGAAATTTTGTCAAAAAAGACTATTTATTCTAAATACCTATGTAGTATATATTTTTTATTTAAATGAAAGGGAATTAATTACATATTCTAATTAAAATTATGTTAATTCTTCTAAATCTCAATTTTTGTTTAAAATTTTACAAAAATTATTTAAAAAATATATTTTTATTTGTTTTTATATTAATCTTGAATGGATTAGACAGAAAAACTTTTTTATTTGAATTATTTTCCCTTCTGTTTTTGGTAAAAATATTTTTACAACAAATATTTCGCTTTCTTTTTTAAGGAATTTAAACAAAAATATTTTTTAATAAAAATAAAATAATTTAAAATAATACTTTTATAAAACAAAATAAATCACAAATTTTTAAAAAGTTTTTCCTTTAAAAATTGGTAAGAAAGCAAGAATTAAATATTTGGATTAAATTTGATAAAAAATACATATTTCCTTTCGAGTTAAGACAAAGCACAGTCCATTTAGCAAACAAATTTTAAAATAAAATTAGGCAGAAAAATTAAAGTTCTCAAAATTCAATAGCTTCTTTGGGTAAAACTATCGGATTTATTTAAAGTTTGGCGATGTTCTTCTCTATTGTTCGAAATGTGATTTGTTTTATATTTTTTGATGTTTGAGAATAAGGAAATAATTATAGGTAGTTTAATAATTTAAAATTAAATAATGAAATAATCCAAAATTAAAAATTTTAATTTTTATATTTAGGATTTGAAAAAAGTTTTGACAAAAAAAACAATTTTTATAAAGAAATTAAAGGTTAAATGGATTGATTGAATAACAAAAGATACGAAGCAGCTAAATTTTTTCTTTTAATTATAAATAATTAAAACGTGCCTTAAAAATAATTAAAATATAACAATAATTAAATTGTAAATAAATAATTACTTAATTTTTTGTAAATTCTCTATATTTTAAAGCTCCAATCAGCATTATTTCGCTTTTAAATATAAAAATAGAAACAGCTTTCCATTGATTCGATATATCTTTGATATTTAGAGATTAAACTGAAGTCTTTAATTTTTTAAATTAATTTGGGGGGTTTAAATGTATTTTATTATTTTTTAAAATTTAAATAAAAATAAATATTTTTATTTTTTAAAAAAGAAACAAACAAAACAAACAGAAAATACCATTTATTTATTTCCTAAAATATGGACAGACAATGACAAATTGCTAAAAATATTTTAAAATGGCCTTGCCAAGAAATAAAATAAATGAATGAGAATTTGCATATGAAGAAAAAGAAAGAAAAATAAATTAGTAAAATATTTAGAGATGAAGATCAAAATCGAGAAAAAGACAAATAAAAACATTTATCTTTTTAGTATTTTCCTTACAAATTTTTAGGAAAAAAAGAAAAGAAAAATATTTATTTTTAATAGAATTTATTTTATATTTTTAAAAACCTTTTAGAGCTCAAGAAATAATTAAATACATATATTTGTGTATCCTCTATTTTACAATAACCAACTCCAATTGAATAAAAAACCGACCGGTTTTTCTTTTAAAAAATAAAGTAAAACGTTTAAATTTTGGATTTAGCTAAACTCGAATCAAGAAAATTTACTTTTTAATTCTTAATCTGAATATTATCGAGAAAATATAATTTAAACTTTTCATCTTCCACGATTCTTAGAAAATTTTTATTCTAGATCCGAAAAAAATTTATTTTTATCATACTTCATTTAAAGTAGAAATATCACCATATCCTTCCTTACATCTAAAAATCTAAAATTAAATATATTAATTTAATTAAAAGAAATTATTGATTTTAATTAAAAAATTATTTTTATTATTTTGCGCTTTTAATCAATTTTAATTAATTAATTGTTTTTTTTATTTAATAAAAGGCGTGTAATGCTCATTAATAATTACAGTAAAAATACCCCTTTAGGCCAAAGAACTACTCTCCCTCCCTCCCCTCCCCTTTTCCTTCTCTTCAATGTCAATATATTTTACTCGTCAAAAAATTTTTTTTTTATAAATTATTAGCCCGCCCAGACAGCCGATTGGAGGTTTTAAAAAGAAGTTTCTTTCAAGGACGTTGAAGAAGAAGAAAATATTTTATTGAAAAGAAAAAGTAAGTAATATATTCTCGCGGGAATGAAATAAAAAGAAATTGAAGAAAAATGTGAAAAGTTAAGAAAGTCAAAAATAGTAGAAGAAAGAGAAGAGAGGAAGGTAAGGTGGAAGGAATGAACTGCCACAAAAGCTGTCTCTTTGATTTATGGCCGGTAAAAAAAGGAATTTATATCCTCCTTCATACATAGTCCTTCGAAAAATTAAAAAAAACGTTTCGGCGCAGTAATTACTGGGCGCGAACAAATAAATTCCCCTTTTATATAAATTAGCTAAAAAAATTTTTTTTAATGTTATCAATAAATATGTTGACTAACTTTTCTAGAAATTAAAAGAATTTCTATTTTTTATTCCATAAGTTACATATAACCAAAAATTAATTAGCTAAATTCCGCCTATAGTCTTGAAAATTCCTTGTTTTAAACAATGAGTAGGTTGAAGGATCCTGAGAAATCCGAAGCATCCGAAGCCTGAAAAATCCGGAGCATCCGAAACCGGTATCCGAAATTAGTGTAAGGTAGTGAAGATTATTATCCAGTTTCTAAACAAAATTCAATGGTTTTATAGGGTTATTTGCCTATTTTCAATGTCTTCAATTACTTCTTACAGCGCCCAAAAGGCCCTTCCCTTATAGAACGGCCGACAGCCGTGTTGAGGACAAAAAAAAGTATTTTTACCTAAAAGTTTTCTTTAAATTCTTTTGCTTTTCATATCACCCATCAAACACAGTCATTTATTTATTCTTCCCCACAAAATATTAAAAATATATTTTTACCCCCTTAACAGAACCGCCCGCCCCGCCCATCACTCATCTTCTACTTCTTCTTCCTTCTTCCTAACCCTTTTTTCTTTTACCCACCAGGCCATTCATTTTCCATTTACCCCCAATTTATTAGTTGCTATATTATATATTTACTACCCTTTTTTATTCTTTTTATTATTGCCGCCTTTTTTCAGAAACTTTTTAAGTTTAATTAATTAATATACCTATGTATTTTAGTAAAATCTTTGGAATATTTTTCGAATTATAATTAAATTTTGTTTTTCTTTTTGTTATTTGGAGTTTTGGGAAGTTGAAATTAAAAGACGAGGAAAATTTTTTTTGTATTTTTAATCTTAAACGTGAATCTCTTTTTAAGAGTTTTTGGTGCTATAGTTGAGCATCTCCTGCATTTCATAAAAATTTAAATCCTTCCAAGACTTAACAGATATAGGTAGGTTGTTATGGTTGAAATAACTCCTTCACCCTGCTGTCTCACGGTAAGGGTATTACCACAACAATGAATTGGCCTTTATTTATTTTCCAGTTAGTAAATTAATTAATTAATTTAAGCAAAAATTTTGAATTGAAAATATCATAAAATGAGTTGCTCAGCAGACCCTTTCCACCTTCCTTCTAATTCTACAATGATACAAACACAATCATTGGATCCAACACCTTCTAATTATTATCAAAATATCCAACATTCACAAACATTCCAACAAAGAATTATTGGGAATGGGGGTGGGGGAATACATAATCAACAACAGGTTTGGATTGGGGAAGGATGGGGGAAGGGTGTCTAAATTAGGGGATTATCTTCGTCCATGTTTAAGGACGTTAATATTTTTGAAAACAAAATTTCACCATTTCATCCTTTTAGGTAAACTCTAAATTTGTTAAAAACATCCACTCTTCTCTTTTGTGGATTAAAAACATTGTCCAAAAATGTGTTTAATAAGAAATAAATGGCTAGGAAAGAAGTCATAATCAATTAAGCAATCATAAACAATAAAAAAATATCCCCAAATATTTCCAGCCTTCAACAGCTTCTTCCCATCAATTTATTCAACACAATTATGAAGCTCCCAATCATTTACACGGTCTTTCCTCGATGACAGTTTGTCCTATGGATCAACAACAGAATCAATTATTCTCTTCCGATCCCTCAGTTCATCACCAACATCATCATTGGTTATCAATTAACAATTCTTCTTCAGTACTTCCTTCGTCTTCCACTGTAATTGGAGGAGGAAATGATGGAGGATTTCCTTCTCATTTAGTTGATTTTTATGGAAATCCTAATTTAAATAATCATCAAATAATCCCTTTAAAAGAAGAACAACAACCAACAAACGAAATTCAAAATAATTCAACATTTTCAATGTCCTCTAATAATAACCCTCCTCCTTCCTCCTCTTCAAATAATTCTTTTATTGTAAATACCCCCTCTACAATACCTAAACAAGTTAAAAAACGTGGTCCTAGTAAGTTTTCTATAAAAAATATTAATTTTAAATGGAAAAACTTCTTTTAACCTTTCAAAACATAAGGAGGATAGATTTACCAATCGAAACAATTAGTAGTTAATGAGGGAGTATATCCTCAATGTAATTAATAAATAATGTTGTCAGTTTATCGGAGTTAGAAGTAAGATAAATTGAAGTTAGCTTGATTCTAAAAGAGTCCTGGAAATACTTTCAAAATTACCGAAACCCTCCCTCCCCTTGCCCCTCCCTCCAATTAATTATTTTAAATTAAAAAGGAGGTAAAAGGAATCAACAATTAAAACATAATAATAACATAACAAAATCCACCACCACCACAACAAATAATTACAATGAAAATTTCCAATCAAAACAACCTCCTCCAATAGAACAATACAAATGGATGCAAGTAAAGAGAAATAATAACGGGAATATTAACGGAAATAATAAACCTTCAACAACAACAACAATAGCCACTTCCTCCTCCTTCATTCAAGGAACTGTGGCAGGTTAAACTTTATTAAATACTTTATTATTTTTGCTTTTCCTGGGTCAACTTTGACACCTTTAATGAAGGAAAGGGCCATAAATAAATCAAAGAAAATAAAAAAAACTTTTTTTGGCATTGTTGGGGGGGGGGGGGGGGGGGGATTTAGTTAGAATCTATTTTGGAACAAATGGCTATCAATAACGTCCAGATTTTTATTGTTTCTAACAGGAATACGAGCAATTGGAAGCTCCGTATTGAAGGAATTATCTGTTGAAGAGTGCCTTTAGAGAAAATTTCTTTCTCTAGAGAGTCTCACAGATAGAAGGGTCTCCTCTCTTTATTGGCAAAAACTTTCCAGATCCATTCCTTTTCCATTGTCTATATACCTCTAATATTTAAATATTTCCAGCATTAAATGGACACTCAATAATAAACAAAGAGGCGATTAATAATAATAATTTAATAAATAATTCTTTAACAAATTCAACTTCTTTAATATCGTCAATATCTCCATTGGGGGCACAAGAGAATGTAACTAATCGAACAAACTTTACTTATCATCAATTAACTGAATTGGAAAAGGAATTTCATACAAACAAGTTTTAATTTAAATAAATTTTTGGGAGAAGTTAGGGGAAGAGGGATGAAGCAATCAACATCCTTTTGTGTGTGAAGCTTTTTTTGAAAAGTTGCTTCTTTTTACTCGAAATCTTGACTAGAAAGGGGGGAAGGGAGGAATCTTCGAATTCTTTCCTATAAATTATTTCCTTTTAATCTCTTTATTTCTTTTTCTAGATATCTAAACAAAAGTAGAAGGGCAGAAATTGCCGCAATGTTACAGCTACACGAATCTCAAATTAAAATTTGGTTTCAAAATAGGAGAATGAAGGTTTTATTGAATTAATTTAAATTAAAAAATATAGTAATAACTATTTTTGGTTCGATTAATTCTCGTTATTGAAAATTTAAAGAATAATTATTTTTCATTTAATTACCCTTATTCAAAACATTTTCTTTTCAAACAAAAAATAATTTAAAGATGAAAAAACAACAAAAAGAAACAGCATTTCTACGTTCAACAAATTGGAATAATTCAACAACAAATCCCCCAACAATTTTACAACAAAATTTAAATAATCAGAAAGCAAATATAGGTTCATGTCCTTCTTCCTTAGCTGGTTCTTCCTCTTCTTCTTCTGATGGACCTTCTCCTTCACCAAAAAAACATTAAAATTTCTCATTCCTTTCTTTTAATTTCCTCCAAATTGTTTTTGTGCAATGACTGTTTTACTGTAAAAATGAAACAAAAAAAAGTTTATTTTAGGAAATATTAGGGGGTGAATAATAAGTTTTGTCGGCCTAGCATGTTTTTGGCATTATTTGAAATTTTCACTCCAATATCGGTAAAGTGTTTGTTTTCTGTTAATTGTAGTTAAAAGGGTTCGATTCCCTTTTTAAAAAATTCTTTAATATTTTCTACAGTAATCCCTTACAGTCATAGTTTTTATTTTAAAACCTCCGATTCTATACACATCAAACCTCTAAACTGTAAACAATGAATATTTATAAATTTTCTCAAATAATTAATAAAATAAATTTTGTATATTTTTAGAAAATGTTCTTAAAATTTTCTTTTTTTTCACAAAATTTCTTGTCAAATAAATTCTTTTAATTTTTAAATACAAAATTCCTTAGTTCTTCAAACAATTGAAATTTTGAAGAGCTTCAGAATTATCATTGACTCACACCCTCCCTTCAATTTCATTAGGGGGTTTTTTAGTTCCAAAGATACCCAATACCCTTTTACCCATACCCAATACCCTTTACCCAATACCCTTTTATATTGGCCAATACCCAATACCCTTTTAACAAATAATTAAAATGGAAAGGCACTCTCTCATTTCGCTAAAAAAATTTTAAAACTTTTTAGAGGTTGATAACTTAATTAGTCAAAAATCATAAAAATACAGTCGCCTTGGGTATTGCTAATGGGATATTAGACCCCCTTTAGAGTGGCCGGCCCCCTTAATCTTCACTTTCTTCCTTTTTTTAAATTCGGTCATTTACTTACAAAAATACAGTAGATATACTCTTCTTCTCCAATTAATTTCATTATTAATTCTCTAAAAAAGGAGAGAAGAAGAGGAAAAAAATATTTTCCCCCTACGGCCTTTTAATAGCTTTTTAATATTTAATATTTAATAATTTCTTGTTTAGCCCACCCAAAATATATATATAATAACCCGTACTTCTTTTTATTTTATAAACCGCCAGTCAGTCGCACACACACAAAAACTTTTTGAAAAATAATTTTATTAAAAAAAAAGAGAAGGAAAGAAGGGAGGATGTGGTGAAGAAAAAAGAAGACAAAAATATGATGGATTACCTGGTGGTGAAAGCAACGAGTTGAAGAAAAGAATAAATAAAAGAAAAATATTGAGAAGAGTTTTTAGTGGTTTGGAATGATAAAATAAATAGAGAGGAAAGACTGAAAATTTTGTAGGGACTTTTGAAAACTTTTTTAAGAAGGAAAAAATGTGAAAATAAATAAAAGTAGGGAAACTTTTAAAATACAGGTTTACGGATATGTTTAAGGCAGACTTTTGATTTGAAGGTATTAATATTTTTCAGGTCAAAAGGTAGAATAATTTCCGAACTGGGTCGAATCAGTCAGAAAAATTTATGTGTAGGGATAGTTGATCATAAGGACAGGGAGAATTGTTTAAAAAAACTCTCAAATTCCCCGAATTTCGGACAAATTCAATTCTCCCCTGTGTTAATTTACTAATTAAAAAGTTAAAGAAAAAGCGAAAAAATCTAAAAATTAATATAAACTCATCTTTCCCTATTTAGATCACAAGAAATAAACATTCATGAAATTATAACAGGGATATTAATCTAATGTCGGTATGTCTTGAATCAACCTTATAAATAATTAAAACTTTTATTTAATTCACAAAGATTAATTTTAAAAAAAGGGGAGAGGATAACTTAAAAGTAATTTCCAATTATCTATTTAGTACAGTAATTAAATAAATAAATATTCCCAAGTTTTACAATCAAAATATATTTATTCCTTTTAATAAATCACATAATTTTTATATACAAAAATTTGCCGTAATCTCCCTCAAAATCTCCCCCTCCCCCCCCTTCCCCCTACCCCCTTCCCCTCCAAATTTATTTATTTTCCCATTCCCGATATATTTCCATTAATTATATAAATAGAGGAGGGGGAAGAGGACATGTTTTGTTTTAAAGAGCATTTTTTATTCCCTCGCTATAAGTGGATTGTAATGAGTCCAATTTATATTTATTTACATAATAATAAAAACCCTTTTTTTACCTCTCTTTATTCAATCATTTAATATATTTCCTTTTATAGAGCTTATCTTTTAAGCCAATCGCTAAAACAAAACAAAAACCATTTTGCTTTTTACAGTGTCACCCTTTTCCTATTTATTTTCCCATTAACCCTTAGGGGCTCCTTTAAGAGATCAATTGCTGTAAGGGTAGGGGCGGTTGGGCGCAGGACTTTGGGCGGCTTTAGATTGTGAAGCTTTTAAATACGGATATCCTTAAATATAGAATTGAGCCATAATTTTCTAAATTACCCAATCTAAACGTTTTAAAAAAGTTTTAGTAAAACTGTAATCGTTTTAGAGGAATTCCTTTGATAATTTTACACAACCACGCCATATTTCCCTGCGCCCAAATGTTTCTATTTTGCTTTAAGGGATTAACAACGTCACCGGCTTTTGTCTTTGCCTTTTATTTTCTTTTGTTGACGGCAATTTAAAAATAATAAATAAAAGAATTAAATAAATATTTTTTCATTTCCTTTCAATATTTAGCTAACGGCTTAAATAAATAAATAATGCCGCGCTTCTCTTTTTCATTAAAAAAAAGTAAGAATTTGATTGCGCAATAAGGCCATATGGGGTGATTGAATGTTTTTCTTTTATTTAAAGGGAGTAGCACAAAAATGAATGAAAATATTTTAAATAAACGGGGATTTAAAAAATTTTTAGAAAAAAATTAAAGGTAAAAGGAAAGCCACAGAAAATAATCAAGTTTTTTGGTTTATTTTTTGTGATTCTCTTCTACAGTCCGTTAATCTTATTTAAATAATTAAGGCTTATGATTTGTTTTTTTTTATAAAAACTTATTTATTTATAACCTTTTTAATTACCACTAAGTTTGTCAAATAATTGAATTGTGGTATATTAAGTACTTGCTATAATTGAATCTAAGGGATATTTTTTTATTTAAAATGGTTAAACATACTAACAGTTTTCACTATCATATTTTTCTTTTAATTATGTCCAAACCTTTTTTCTCAAAAATCTTTTAAAAATTCCATTTTCTACCTAATTCTCAATTATTTATAATTAAATTATAATCTCAGAATAAATTTAAAGTTTAATTTTTTTACCTTCTTGTCATTCTTGTTGACCGACCTTGTCCATCGTTTCAAAGGTGTAATGCGGAAAGATAAAGAAAAGGCGGCATTTAAAATAGCGGTCAAAAACTATAAATATATATCTTTTTTGATGGATATTTTTATATTTATTGCCGACTAAATCCCGAGAGAGTAAAGATATTTTTGGGTTATAATTGTGAAAATAAAATTGTTTGGCCGGTCAACTACGGAAGGGGGGGGGGGGATAAAAAAGATTTTAGAAAATTGAACTTTTAAGAAAGGAAATTTTTAGTTAAATTATTAGGCATTAAATATTCTGAATTAATTTGTAAGTGAAAAAAGCCCCAAGATCTAAACTTTCCCAAAAAATGTCCCTAAAAATTCCCTCCGTTCTAAAATTTCACAGATATATAAAAGCTAATAATGATACAGTCAACACCCAAATATTTCTTTCATTCTCTTCAAAAATGAATTTAACAATTGATGTGAGACATTTTCTCACGCAGAGGTGGTGCCCCAATGCTTTGAAGCCTGCTGAATCAGAAATGGAAAGTTTTAGCGATGAGGTAAGGGAGGGAATTTTTAATTAAATTTTGAGCTCTCTTTAAATTCTCTTTAAATTTTTAAAGATATTCGAATCTGAAGAAGCTGAGGTTATTGTTGTCTCTTCAACTTTAATATTTGCGCTAACTATTGCACTTGGCTTTCTCGTATATATTTATTTACGTTGGCGACAAGAACAAGAAGATGAAAAACTTATGAATGAGCTTAGAATTGTTGTTAATCGTGCTGCTAATAAAGAGAAATATACAGCATTTCTTAATGATGAAAGGTAAAAATAATTGAAAAATAAGGAGAACAATTTTTGTTTTTTTTCAGGTATTTGGATGATGATAGTGATGTTGAAATAGATGTAAATATAGAAACGTCAGAATAGAAAAATCTCTTTAAATTCTACAAATCTTTTAATTTATTTCACTTAATATTTTAATTGTAAAATAAAGAGCATCTTATTTCTAAATTTTGATCCATCCTTCATTCAAAGTAAATACATATGAATGTAAACTCAGACTCGCCGGAAGTTTTGGGATTTTCGAGTTCTGCTTCTGTTTGTTAAAGTTTTGGTCCTTTAATTCCGGTTAAATCGAAACTTTTTTACATCAATTGTTAAATTCGTTGTATTTTGTTTCTGCTCTGAAACGTCCTCTACCCCAGAAAAAGGTAGGGGATATTTGAGTCCCGTCGGATGAGTCCCGGATAACTTTAAGGGTTTTGCCATTCTCATAATCTTTTAATATTTGAAAGCTCTTGATGTCAAGATTCTTTTCCATAGCGGGATGGAAGTGTTACTTTGATCTAGCTTAATCGGCTTTTCTCATCTTTTCATAAATTCAGTTTTATTTTTTCTTTAACGATTTTTGTCAATAACCCAAAATCAAATTTATTTATTTTTCAGATTTTGCCGTTTAAATAATTTTCTAGTAAAATAAATAGAAATGCCAATTTTTGTTGATGGATTTGAAATTCCTGACACACTTGGTGAGCGTCTTGAGAAATTGAAGGAAAAAGGCGGACCGCTGATGCCAAATCCGGATGATCCAGTAAAGGAGTTTTTTTTCTTTCAATTTTCTGTTAATTTTTTTTAGAAAATTTGGACTAAAGAATTTCATGAGAAATCGAAAAACGAGACTGCTTGGGTTTGCTTTAAATTAAAATTATTTTTATTTTTATATTTTAGGCTGCTCCATATGATTCGCGCTTTCCACAGTGCCGTAAGCAGCGCCATTGTTTTGGTATAAAATTTAGTTTCTTAAGTCCTCTTATAACTGAAAGCAGAAAATGACATCCTCCCCAATCCCGATTATATATTTCAAGCTCATTCAAGTCTCCCCAGTTATTTTGGATGAGGAGACACTACAGCCGAAAGGAAAAAAGGGGTAACACAAACTTAACTATTACCGGAGATTTTTCTCATTGATCCTGCCTTCTTTTTCGTAATTTTCTACTACAACATAAATTTTTAAAATTTATTTTTAGCTTATTATGTTGACTTTTTCCGTTGCAAAGAATTAATGGGTGAAGACTATGCGCCCTGTAAATTCTTCCAAAATGTCTATCGTGATATGTGTCCAAGTTTTTGGGTTGAGAAGTGGGACGATCAGCGTGAAAGTGGAACATTCCCGGCTGATTTTGATCGTTAAGAAGGGAAAAAGTAAAAAAATTGTAGGAAAATAAATAAAGTCTAAATTGGGAGTTATTTTGTGTTTTGAGGATATTTTTGTGTAGTAAATCGATAAATTGTTTTTTTTATTTTTTAAATAATCTGTTTATTCATTTAAATATTTTTGAGGATTTTTAATTTAAAAAATTTTTTTAAATTTTTTTGATGGTATTTAATGGACAACATGTTAAAATTTCACCGGAGGAGTTTAAAAGAAGGGAAACATTTTTGACTGAAGGACAAATTAAATACAACATTTTTGATCCGTTTAGTTGGCCTTTGCCATACAAGTTGACTTTGGCTTCTGGCCTTGCTGGTATAACATCGGTTAATTTTTTAAATTTTTGTTTGGCTTTTTGGAAATTGTTTTTGGGGATTTATGGGAGGGGTGGGGGTGGATGTTTCCTTTTATCTAAAATTACTGCTTGACAAATGGACTTTGACCCACCCAGTATTTCATAAAATAAATTTGACATTTAATAATGTTGCTAAAGACTGGTTGTAACTGGCTTTGTCTAATTAGTATATTAACTTATTTTTATTTCAGTGTAGTTACTATAATATTTTCTACAGAAAGCCGTGGTACCAAGGTTATTTTTTTATTTTAAATAATTAAGGGTATTTTAGTATTTTATTTAATTTACATAGATTGTGGGGTAAATAGATGTTTACTTTAAATTGAACTAACAATAAAATGAGGATAATGGTTGAAATTAGGGACCCGAATTTCGATTAATAGACCACCGGATCGATGAAATTAACTTAAAATTCTTGAGAATTTTCCCTTCACACCAAAAATATTTTATAAAATTTTCTCCTTTAAACAGCAATTGTTGTAAAATCTTTGCTTATATCTGGTGGAATGTGCCTCGCTTATTTTGCTGGTAAATCTC
Source organism: Meloidogyne incognita (assembly GCA_036172945.1). Taxonomy (NCBI): domain Eukaryota; kingdom Metazoa; phylum Nematoda; class Chromadorea; order Rhabditida; family Meloidogynidae; genus Meloidogyne; species Meloidogyne incognita. The sequence continues at coordinate 5,676,266 of JARQAC010000002.1, forward strand.
GTGTTTACAATATGGCCACAAGAGATGCAGTTATCGCTCACTATATGGAATTACATCCTGATGATTTTGACCGGACTTCTGATTGTTTGAATTTTGATTATTTTTCGGGGTTTTAACTAACAAAAATTTGTTTTCGAAAAATTTTTTTAGCAGGGCTTAGGCTTTTATTTATTTTTCAAGCATAAAAATATAAAATCTTGTTGTTTCTTAAATTGGTATTTTTAATAATTTGTGACTAATGCACTTGTATTCAGGCCCGTAGCCAGGGGGTGAGGGGGGAATTCCCCCGAAATGGGAAAAAGGAAAAAATTTGGGGAAGGGTTTGGGTAAAAAAAGTGAATTTTTTTGGCCTACGGCCTTCGAAATTTTAAAAATTTTCGCCTGCGGCGCAAAAAAGGAAGAAATCTGGCTTCTTGAGCTCCAAAATTCAAAAAATTTTCGCCTGCGGCGCTGAAAATCAAGATTTTTGGCGCCTGCGGCGCCGGAAAAGTGAATTTTTTTGGCCTACGGCCTTCTAAAATTCTCAAAATTTTCGCCTGCGGCGCTGAAAATCAAAATTTTTGGCGCCTTCGGCGCCAAAAATTTGGCGCAAAAAAATTTTCCCCCCTTGGCCCCCCCCGAAAAAAAATCCTGGCTACGGGCCTGCTTGTATTACATTAATTTTATTAAAACGATTCCCAATGGTTCCCTATTTTTCGAATTTTAATATTTAATTCTAAATCAGAATTTCTTTAAAAATATTAATTATTTCAGACATTGGACGTCCATATAGTGAAATTTTAATGCCTTGGTTTCCTCGTAGAGGTGCTTATCCAAGAAAGGAAAAAAGCGAATATGATCATCCTGAATGATTTTTGTTGTTTATTTTTGTTTAAACTTTAGTAAATAAAAAATAGGAAATTAATTTTAAATTTTTTTTTATTTTATATTGGCGATTTTCTTCGCTTTTAATATTTTTTTATTTTTTCTTGAAATTTATTAATTATTTTTATATTTTTCTAAAATGTTCACATTTACACACAAACCATCAAAAAAAGGTTCTTCCAAAGGTGGCGGTGGAAGTTCATCTTCAGAAGATTTGGCAGCAAGTGGTGGAAGATCTTCACCTTCAGAGAGTGGGTCAATGTCCTCTGCGCAAGGTTATCCACCTTTAATGAATGCTGACAATGCTTTTATTGATTTGAATGAACAAACTTGTGTTAAAGAATCTGGACAATTAAATGGACTTCAATTTACGATAAGGGGATGCACGGTTATTTTTATTTTATGTGAATAATGTCCTAGTCTGTGTAATGTCTGCGTGGGGGTTGTCAGAGATTTCCTCAAATCGACGAGTACTTGAATAGCAGTTTATCTAAAGTATAATATTACAATGTAGGCGAAAGACCTGGACTAGCCGGGCTGGTTTAATCTAACTAGCACAACTAGACTAACACTAACTTTATTCTTCCCTACTGCGCAACTTTTATTTTCTAAACTTTTAAATTTCAAAATAATTTTAGAGTTCAGTTCTAGCTTTACTTGATTATGTTTCTTCAGTTATCATTGAAGATTGCAATAATTGTATTTTTATTTGCGGACCTTCTCGTGGAAGGTTTTTTAAAATAAATTTTTAAAATTATTTTTTTCAGTGTTTTCATGAGAAATTGTACAAATTGTCTTTTACTTGCTGCTTGTTATCAATTTAGAGCTACAAATTGTAATGAAATTGAGGCACATTTACATACAACTACACAACCAGTTTTTCTTTTAAATTTTATTTAATTTTAACTATATTTTATTTTTTAGACAATTGAAGACACTGATTTGATTGTTGCGCCACTTTTAATGAGTTATCAGGAAATGGATGGTATATAAATTATTTTTAAAAAATAAGCAATTGATAGGCAATAATTTTGATAATATCGTTTGTCGATTTTCTCCTTAATTGTGTTGATTCGCCCATGTAGTGTTTTTTTAGAATATTTTTTATCGTGTTCGTTTCATAGATAATTGGTTTTTTCAAAAATGTTTTCCAAGAAAAAATCAATAAATTGCAAACAAAATCAGACAAATAATAATTGCCCCGAGTCTTAACAACATTCGGATACCCCTTTTAAATCTGGCCCCATTTCTTATGATATTCACTGCCCGCAGCAGTCTCGACCCCTATTTTTCTATGAAACGACCTGATATTATGTTCTATTTTGAGAAACTCATTTCCTAAACTAATTCCTATTTGACTTAACGAGTTGGTAACTACATAAATTCTGCGTGTCTTGAACAAAAAATTAATTGACCGTTACTTTTATTCCCAAAAAATGAATTGAAAATTTTTGACATTTTTTAAGTTAAAGATTTAACTTTAAATAAAAAATTTTTTTAGCTCATATGGCAGCAGCGGGACTTGATCGAACAAAAAATTTATGGAAAGAAGTTCGTAATTTTACTCCAGATACAGGCAATTTCCAAACAATGCCATTTGATCCATTCGGTAACGGTGCTATTGCTTGTGAAGTTGTAACTGATGAATTACTTGAACGGCTTAGTACTTTTATGGAACAAGAATGTGCACATGAACTTTTGTTAGGTCCTTCTTAGAATTTTTTTTTAAAGAATTTAAAGAAAATATATTTTTTATATCTCTCTCAATATTGGCCAATTTATTTAAAAAAAATTTTCTAAAATTAAACTGAATCGACTAAGAGAATTTAATCAATTTTATAGAGCAGCAATTTTGTTTAGTCGTTCCAACAAAAATAAAGTTTTATTTAAAAAAAAGGAAAGAAAATATTTTTTAACAAAATTTAAAAGTAGATTCAGTTTTGATATGAAAAAATTATAATTTCAACTACTAACTGCCTTTGTGGCCAAAAAATTACTAAAATATATTTTATAAAAATAAAATTTCTTATATAAATCTAAAATATGTTTTTAAAATATTTTATCATAATAAAAGTGTGGACAGAAATATAATGAAAATAAGTAATTTTGGAAGGAGATTGATTTTTACTCAATTTTATATCAATCTCTTTTTTAGCACTGGATTTATTGAATTTTGTTGGGAAGAAAGTTTAAACTTTATTTTAATGTTGTTTTTTTCAAAAAAATTTGTAGTAATCCTTCCTCTTAATATTTTTTAGATTTTCGTAACTCACAAAAACCCTTTAAATTTCAAAAAAAATCTCCAGTTTCCTCAAACTAATTTAAAAAACGGTATCACGACTTTTGCGCCGAGAACATTTGCGCCGCGACTTTTGCGCCGCGACTTATGCGCCGGGCGACTTTTGCGCCGCGACTTATGCGCCGGGCGACTTTTGCGCCGCGACTTGTGCGCCGCGACTTTTGCGCCGGGCGACTTATGCGCCGCGACATTTGCGCCGCAATAATTTAAAAAAAAATAATATCTACAGTCGGACCTAATTATAGTGTACTCCTTAAAAAATGGTATCCAGGAGCTGAAGGAATTTCAGGAAGTACAATATTTCGGGAAGTACAATAGACCCGTTTAATAAACCGACCCCCTAGAGTGGTCATCTTCAAAGAACTTGACTTTTTCGGATCAGGATATTTGGTCTGCTACCTCTATTCAGGCATGATTTTCTGCCAGAAGAGGGTGCACTATAGTGTAGGGTTGTCGGGTCCAGATATCCGGATATGAAAAAGGCCGGATAGCCGAAAATTTTAGGTCGGATATCGGATCCGGATCTTGATATCCGAAGATCTCCAACTATCCTACATCTTCTATAGTGAGGTCCGGCTGTAGTTTTTCATAATTATTAATGGTAGTGGCGGCGCAAAAGTCGTCCGGCGCAAAAGTCGCGGCGCAAACGTCGCCCGGCGCAAAAATCGCGGCGCATAAGTCCCCCGGCGCAAAAGTCCCTCGGCGCATAAGTCGCGGCGCAAAAGTCGCGGCGCATAAGTCGCGGCGCAAATGTTCTCGGCGCAAAAGTCACGGAACCTAAAAAACAACATTTTAATAAAGCTGTTATTAAAATAAAATTCTTTTTTTGGTTAACAATAAATATCTAAAATTTACAAAAAATTATTTACTCGTTTAAATTGATTTATTTAACCTTTTTGATTTCCAGTTTAGATTAGTTAACTATTTTGTGGGGTACATCCCATTTATCCTTAAAAGTTTTAATACAGCGAGGTTCATGTTTTCATTTATGAACTCATGTTAACAGAATTAAACGAGTAAATAAATAAACAGAGATGTCACCATTAATTTCTACAAACTTTTTTGATTAATTTCGTTTTATAATTTTAAAATACACAAATGACATCTCCTTAATTTTATATCTGTTTTTAAATTTTGTGAGATCCATGAGAGAGTACATTTAATATATTTAATATTGTCTCACGGTTTTCTCAAAGCGAATGTCCAATTCCATTGTTCCGTAAATGGCAAAGGTTTAAATTATTTTTATCTCCTATCATTAACGCCATTGGAGCATTTCTTTCTATCCGATCCTCCTCTTCGCCAGCACTTTCAGTGGCGCCATAATCCGTACATTTTATTTCTTTCTAGGTGAATTTAAAAGTTTGGTAAGCGAAATCGTTTGAATGAAAACGAAAATTAACAACGTCTCTAAAATCTTTTTCAACAGGTTGAAATTTTAGGATAATTCTTAAATCGAAGATAGGAATTAAAGGGACAAAAATTAAAAAGCGGACTGGGGGGGGGGGGGGACAGCATAAGTACCTAAACAAAGTTGGATACAATGGAATAGACTCAGTTAAGTAAACTAGGTCGCTAATAAAGTAAGCTTGAGCCAAATTTGGACACAACATTCCAAACCAATTTATTTACAAACAAACAATATTTACAAACAATCACACAAGAAAATAGGGACAATAAGAATCACACAAGAAAACCGGGGGGAATTACTAAACAATTATGAAGGGAGAATTGTTTTTCCTATATTATCACACATCTCGACGTCATCATCTTCCATCAACCGCTTACATGTTGTACTCGATTGGAAGGTTCTTGCGGCGAACCATACCGTCACCCTGGAACCACTCGCGGCGGAATTGCTTGGCTGCTCCTTCCGGGGTGTTGGTCCATTCGACGGTGACACGGTCGTTGTTGGTCGCTTCCGCAGCCGGATCGAAGGCGTCGCAAGAGATGGCGATGTTGATGGCCTCCTTCGGGTCGAGCACACCGTTGGGCGGGTCCATGTTCAGACGGCGAGGGTTGGTCGTCTTGAAGGCGAAGCCGATACGATGCCCACCAGAGTTGATGATCTGTAAAAGTGAAAAGAGGAATATTTATTAGTGTTGAGTAATAAAAATTTGAAAACTTCACCTTCATGTAGTAGGTGTGCTTGTCATCGAACGGCGCGTTGAAGATGACCTTCACGGCAGGAAGAGTCGTGATGTCGCCGGGTGGAACGGAAGCCATTGTTGAGAACGGTTTGTTGTCGTTGTTTGTGTAGTTGAACAGAAAGCAGGTTGGGGAACTGGCGTATAACTAGAGTTTTTATAGTTTCTCTCTCAAGAATTCTATTCTCGAGGTATAAAAGAACCAATAGAACGCCAGTCGGTATCAACCAGTTCTCTTCAACTTCAATTCCTGCTACAACAACAAACCGTTCTCAACAATGGCTTCTGTTCCACCCGGCGACATCACGACTCTTCCTGCCGTGAAGGTCATCTTCAACGCGCCGTTCGATGACAAGCACACCTACTACATGAAGGTGAAGTTTTCAAATTTTTATTACTCTAACACTAATAAATATTCCTCTTTTCACTTTTACAGATCATCAACTCTGGTGGGCATCGTATCGGCTTCGCCTTCAAGACGACCAACCCTCGCCGTCTGAACATGGACCCGCCCAACGGTGTGCTCGACCCGAAGGAGGCCATCAACATCGCCATCTCTTGCGACGCCTTCGATCCGGCTGCGGAAGCGACCAACAACGACCGTGTCACCGTCGAATGGACCAACACCCCGGAAGGAGCAGCCAAGCAATTCCGCCGCGAGTGGTTCCAGGGTGACGGTATGGTTCGCCGCAAGAACCTTCCAATCGAGTACAACATGTAAGCGGTTGATGGAAGATGATGACGTCGAGATGTGTGATAATATAGGAAAAACAATTCTCCCTTCATAATTGTATATCTAAATGTAATTTCCCTTTGTGATGTTTTGTAAATATTGTTTGTTCTTAAATAAATTTCTTGGAGTGTTTTTTGCCTAGTTGATAGTTTTTCGCTTATGGTCTCTTCTGATAAAACTAATTATAAATTCCAACCTTTTGTTTCATTCGTCTGTTTTGGAACCAAATTTTGACCTAAATAAAATAATTAAAGTAATAAAAAGTTATCTTTAGTTCACCTGTCTTTCAGTCAATTGTAAAGCTTCTGAGATCTCTTGTCGTCTTTTTCTTGTTAAATATTTGTTAAAATGAAATTCTTTTTCAAGTTCCAAAGTTTGTGTCCGAGAATATGTTTGTCTTGTACGTTTCCCGTCGCTGCACCCTCTAAGTCCTAAAAATTTATAAAAAAAAGTTTGAATTTTTCCCATTTAAATATTTATTTACCCAAAATTTTAAAATTTGTTTTCTAATCAAAATTTTTATAAAAATTACCATTTCCTTTCTTCCTCAATTAAAAAATAAAATATTATTGTTGTCCCTTTCCCTTTCATTTTTCTCTTAAATTTTCTTTTTTTATTTCCTCAAAAAAATTTCCAACAACAACAACTAAAACATTCCATTAAAAAAAGAAAATAAATAAATATATTTATTTATATCCCCCCAATTCGTACTTGGCCATAATTCATCCGGCTGTCTTTCTTTGATCTTTACCGACGGTGTATATAAAGGACACGGCGGCAAAAAAAGAAAAGAAAATAGAGAAGAGATGAAGAAAAAGGCGAGAGTTAACGGAAATTGGGCTAAAAAAGATTTAAGTAAAAAATATATGGAAATAAATTTTTAAATTTATTTAATTATTGTTGTTAAAAAAATAAAAATTTAGGGAAAAAAATAAATAAAAGACAAGGGATGATACTTTTAAATAATTACCATCTTCGGCATTTTTTGAATTTTCTCAAAAATATTCTCTTGGAATAGAGACTGTTCGAGATCAGTTGTGATTGAAATTCGAATTTCCATCCAATCCCCAATCATTCTGTGATTAGCACTCTCCTAATTCCGAAAATTCAATTTCACCTGTTTACATATATGAATAAACTATTTTTCATAAGAATATGAGAAATTTTGAATAAAAACCCTTTTTCTTTATTTATAAAAAAACTTTTTAAAGTTTTCAGTAAATATTCTTTCTTCACTTATAATTAATTAATATAAAATCGTAAATTCATTTATTTATTCTTAACTTCTTTGGCGGCTGCCTATCAACAACAACACACTTTATATTTTCTGATTTTTATAACATTTTTGATTTACAACTTTTTACAACCTTAAAAGGCTTAACAAAAACATTCGCGCGAAAAAAAAGAAATAAATGCCGCCTTTCCTCTCACTTTCCTTTAAATCCTTTTTTTATTTTATTTTAATTGTCACACCAAAAAAGAAAAACAATTTTTGGCCAAATAATGATAGAAAAAAATGTTTTTTTTGTTTTTCCTGTCTCGCTATGAAATCTTTTGATTATTTGTTTAAAAATTGAGGAAAATTAATTAATTATTTGGATTTTTAGCCAAAAAAGTTTTAATAAAAGAACTTTCTATTTAAATTAAAAGTTTTTTTAAAATTTATTTTGAGTTTTAATTAAAAGTTATGAAAATTAAATTAAAAAATAATAGAAAGGTGGGGATTTTAGATTGGAAATTTAAAAAAAGGATTTTTAACAGCATCAAAAATAGGTAATCTTTCGAAAATAAGATGGAAAGTTTAAAGATTAAGGGTAAAGTTTATAGATATAGTAAATAGATGGACCTCCCTATAAGCTCGCCACATAAATATTTTTGAAATAATTTTTTAAAAAATTATTTAAAAACTCGTTTAAAAATAAAAATAAATAATTTTTTAGCCCGAGGGAGGAATAAAATAAAAATTAATTAATTATTCAATGCAACATTGAATTGAAGAAAAATTGATGAGATTAAATTCTAAAAATAAATTACAGTAGACATTAGAGGGATAAATAAATAAATTTTGAATATCCATTTAATGAAAGGTTAGCAAATAAATGAATATAGAGAGAGGAGGAGGTGTGTTGCTTAATTTCGAAATTGTATTTTTTCCTAATTTTTTCAAATTTAGGGTATTAGTTAATCAACTTCTTCGGTTAACCGAACCAACTATTCCCTAATTTATTTGTTATTTATTTCGTTTAATTTTAATTAATATGTTAATTTACCATTCATTTTCATCCACGGAAATGTTTGAACATTTAAGGATTTTGTGGTTGTTGAAGGAGGAGAAGAAGAATTATTTAATAAAAGAGAGGAAGAAGAATTATCCAAAAAATGTGAAGAAGAGGAAACTGTAGAGGATGCAGAACATGAAGGGATTGCTGAAACTGATGCTGCTGCTACAACTGCTGCAGCGGCCATTGATGTTTGGGAACCGTAAAAACTTTAAATTAAAAGAGAGGGAATTAAAACAAAAAGAAGTTTTAATTTGTTTGGCTTAAATAATTAATTTTTTGGGGAAATTATGAGAATTTTTGTGAAAGATTTAAATCAGAATTAGTTATAAATATTGAAATGGTTATTTTTTAAATTAAATTAATATTGAAAGAGGAAAGGGAGAAAGAAAGCTTTTTTATTGTTTTTCTTAAAAATAATCAAAAGTTTGGACAGTTATCCACAACAAGATAAATTTAAATTAAATTTACAATTGGAATATAATATTGAATAGCTCAATCGGTAGAGCACCTATACATGGTGAAGCCTAGCAATAACTTCTAGTAGGTCACAGAATTGCTAGGGATAAACACTTTCCCCAACCTTTTCTCAAAATTTAAAATTAATTAAATATACCCAGCCGCAGCCGCCGCCGCCTGATTAGCTTCAGCCCATTGTGCAGCAGCCAAAACGCTTTTCATGTACTCATTATTAGGAGAGGGTTGTTGTAAAGAGGAGGAATTAATTGTTGTTGAGTTATTAGAGGAAGAATATAAACAATTATTGTTTGGTGGGTGATAAAAATTATTATTATTTCCTCCCCCTTCAATTATTTTTTGGTTATCATTATTGTTTGTTGAGGGCCAATAAATATTTGTTGGTAGTGAATCTTGTTGTTGTTGATTGTTATTTATTATATTTCGATACATTTTTCTAACAAAAAATTATTTTTAATAAAATTTTAATTAAAAGAAGTATTAGGGAAGGTTTTTCTGGCCCTTTTTCCTTATGTTTTATTCTACAATTATTTTTATATTCAAGTTTATTCATAACTGTAAATAAAAATTAATTTTAATCAAATATCGAATAACCAAATATTTATTTAATATTTAAATTAAAAACAACAGATAAAATTCTTCGAGTTTTTTATTCAATAAAACTCGACCGCCGGCCCTCTAAACAGAAAAGTTTTCTAAATAAGTAAAAAATACAAAAATTAATTTAGAATCGATTATACAAACAGAAAATCTTTTTTTATTTCTATTTTGCCAAGAATTAATTTAATAAAAGTTTAGAAACCCCGATAGTCTTTGAAAGTTAAATAATTAATTGAATAATCAATAAAATAGCTAAAAAATTTGAGGTTTTTGTTGATAGAAATCTACAAAATATTTTTCTTTCTGAAAGTTTATTATAAAGTTGTATTCTTTTATCACATTTATTCCTTTTTAATATTGTGCCATTTTTTCAATCAAAAATTGCTATGGATCTAATTTTATAAAAAAGGGGAATGAAAGAAACAGAACACAAAAATAGTGCACGTATCAACACGTATCATAACAGGCATTTCTTAATCAAACTAAACATTGAACGACTTTAGATATGGCCAAAAATGATTTTAAAGTTTTATTTGGGTAATACATATCCATCTAGAATATTTTTTAAAAAAAGGCTCGGGATTGAAAAGGGAAGGAGGTTGTGATCAGAATTTATGTACCAAATATATTATAAAGATTCGGTAAAGTTCCCTAAACTCAATAACAGTAAAACCCAAATATTTTTATACAAAAAATATACTTAAATGATTTTTTAATAAAATCCTTCAAACTTTAAATTTTTTTACTATCGGTAATTCAGAAAAAAATTGTTCGGAATTTTTGTTTTAAAAATTTCTTAATTTCGAAAATTTTATTGGAATAAATAAAAAAAATATTTATAAAAAAATCCTGACAACAATGGAAATAAGAAAAGAATAGAGAAAAATGAAAAAGAAAAAAATAAAAAGAAGTGTAGGCAATTGATTGATAAAAAAGGGCGGGATTAAATAAAAGAAGAGGGAAAAGAAGCAGCCAATAAGAGAAGAATTTTGGAAAAATTTAATTTTTTTAAAACTAAATTAAAAATATTTTTATTTAAATTTTTATTTGGAAAAATTAATTTTTTTAAATTAAAATTTTTTTCATTTTATTAATATTATTACAGTATTTCTTGCTCTGTTTTGAGGGAACTTTTATTTGATTTTTAGTTAATTTCGTGTTTTGTTATCTCTATGGAGAAACCATTAGAACTTTATTTCTTTTGTATTTCCCATTGATATTTGTAGATATGTTCAGATAAATTTTTGTGGATTTTCGATTAATAAATAAAAATTTTAGAAGGGAGTGTATAATTATTTATTGTTAACACTAATTATTGATAAAAGTGTTTTTAGGTCCGGGAAGGAAATTCCTAAATTTAAGTTTAATGAGAATCGATGGCTTTTTAAGTACAGATTTAATATACAAAAACCAGAAAAGCCTAATTTCAATTGTCAAATCATCCTAATCCCGATATGCCTCCAAACCCAATCAGATACTTCTTGTTTGTATCTTGTAGATCATGTTCCTATTACAATAATAAAAAAATAATTAAAATTAAACTTAGCCTTGATTTAAAAAACATTTTTAAAAATTCTAATCAATTTTTAACAAAATCTCCCCCCCCCCAAACACTAACCAACATTTTGCTATTTTTTTACAAAATTGGTTGTTTCTCTAAAAGTAATAAAAATACTCCTATAATTATTTTTTGAGGAAAAGATTACCGGCAAAATAGACAATTTTTGGGAAGAAAATTGGGGGAAGAATGTGGCACCTTAAAAAAGGATTTTTTTATAAAATTTTAAAAATGGTAAGAGGAAGAATAGTAAATCTGGTAAATTAATTAGATTTTATGGACTGTCGAAAAGAGAAAAGTATCTTTACAAAGATTTTGCTATTTTTGAATTAATTTTGAAAGCTTCGAATCTTCAAAATTATTTTTGTGAAATTTGTGAATACTCTGAGTTAAAATAATTGGTAGAGATATATTTGAATGATATCTTACAAAAAATACCAGATAACCCTCCTGTACAATTATTTAAAAATAAAATTTTGTAATTAAATTTAAATTGTAAAATAAATGTTTTTTAAAGGATTAATAGAAAATAATTATGAGAAAATATAAATTTCATTCTATTTTCTTTCAATTATGGTAATCTTCAGGAAGGAAGGAAGGAAAAGAAAGAGATTTATGGCCAGACATAAGAAAATATTTAGATTTTCGAGTAAATGTGACCTTGCAAGTATTTATTTATATACAAATAATTCCCAAACTTTGTTTACAGTCGAAAATAGAATTATAAATAAAAAAAGGAGGGGGAAGAAGATGATCGCCAGATGTAAAAAAAAATATAGAAAATAAATTAATTTATTTAATTATTTTAATAAAAAATACCCCCCCCCTCCCCACCAACTTTTCAGGACGTGAAATATGTATAATCTGTTAACAGAAGTAACCTCTAAATAGAAATAACTGGAGATAAAAGTACCAATAAGTTTAGATCGAGTAATCCCAGTTTAATTTTTAGTTTCAGAATTTCGAAAGAATTAATTAGTTGAAAAGAATGAAAACTTTGTAAGTAAATGGATTGGAAGATTTTGGGTTGAAAATAGTCCTGTATAGGAAATCGAGGTTTTGGGATAATAATGAAATTAATTAAGTCATATCAAAAAAGTAAAGCCAATAATTAATACTCTAATTTTTATTAAAACTTTTTTTTGCTTTTTCCTTTTAAATAAAAATCAGAAATACAGTAAAATGCTTAAAAACGAGAGGAATATTTTTGATTGAATAAAAACTAAATATTTTCAACCAACGAAGGAATGCTTTAAAAGCAATTTTTGAGATGGCCTCCAGCTTAGAATGTGGAGTTAAAGAAGAAGAAATATGAGGAATTTGAAATACAGTCAGACTTTGGAAAGAAGGAAGGGAATTAAATAAATAAATTATTTTTGGCATTCTGTTTTTAAAACAAAACCCCACTTATTTTTAGGGTTAAAATTCAGAATCCACTCTCCATATCCACAGCTCTAATTTTAATTACCCTGTACTATCAAAAGTAACTCGGTTTAATTATAAAATTAAATTTAAAATAAGCCTTTTAAAAAGAAAATATACCTATTTTTATTATAAACCCAAAATTTCTTCTTTCTCTCCCTCCTCTCTCCCTTCAAAAATTAAAAACCTTCCCCCTTAAGTTCCGCCTCTCTACTTTTCTAAAATAAAATTTATTTCTTTATTTATTTCTACAAAAACTTTAACAACAATTTTTCTTCTTTTAAAAACCTTCGTCATTCTCCTCCAAGTCAGTCTCCTTTTCGTCTTCTATCTGCGCCCATAAATTAACAGAACCAAAAAACTCCATAAATTGTCGGCTTTCTTTGTTGTTTATACCCTTGTATTCACATTCTTCTTTCTCATTTTCCGTCTGCCCTCATATAAACGTGTGTCTCCACCCCCGATTGATAACGTTTTGGCGCTGCCAATGATAAGGGGTGAGCTTATAAATTAACGAAAAAGGCATCTAAAATATTGAAATTTTGTGAAGAAATTAAGCAAAGAGTTAGTTTTCTTTTGTTTTTGAAGCCTTTAGATTCTATAACTTAAAAAAAATTCTCCCCCCACTTCCTCCAATTTCAATTAATTTCCCTATAACTTTTAAAATTGTTTCCTTATGCTATGGACAATTTTACCAATTCAAATAATATATTCAGGTGTATTAAATTTTCGATTTTCAACTTTAAATTATGGGCAAGTTTAATAGACTCACAATAATTTTTCTACAAAATTTGAAGCCTTTAGATTCTGATCTGATCAAGTTATAAAAGTCCGCGCCAAACATCTCCAGCGCCAAAACCTCCCCTCTTTCCCCAATTTCATCTTTTTGCCCTTCTCTTCGTCCTTCCGTTCTTTTCAGCTTTTTTACCGTAATATTTCTTCAAATTCTTCAACTTCTGGTTTTTAGTATCTAATAAAATAAATAAAAATGAATCAATGATCGATCAACAACAAAAACTTTTTCTTATTTTAAGATGAATTTTTGCGCTTTATTTTATAGAAAAATGACAATATTTAATTAAAGAAATGAAAGAAATACTTATTCAATAAAAAAAATTATTAAATTAATTTTAATTAAAGTTGTTTTTAAATCGATTATTAAAGGATTTATTGACTTAAAGTTATTAATTTGCCCTTTTAATGGAGTAAATTTATTAAGGTTTTAAATGTTGATATTAAGGTTGGCGGATTCAGATCAGAAAATCCGGATCAGAAAAAAGTAGGGTTATTTAAAAAATTTCGGATCAGATCCGGATATCCGAAGATTTCCTAGGATCTGCCAATTTTAGTTGATATGCTAATATGTATGTATTTCCAACTATTTAAAATAAACTAAATATAAGTTTACCTAATCTAGTTTAATTTAACAAAATGTTAAAAAATATTATAAAGGAAAAATTTTTGGTAAAATTAAAACAAAGTGTTCAAGATCAAGTTTCTCATTATTTTATCATAAAATCCAAAAGTTTATCTAATCATTTTTAAAATCCAAAAGTCTTCGATTTTAGAGAAAAGTAAATTAAAATTTAAGAAAAACGAATTTTTTAAAATAAAATACTCATCAAATAATACTAAAAATTTTTTTGTTATATTTTAGTCGCCCGCCGGAAAATAACCAAAAAAATTATATTTTAATGGGTTTTGCCGAATATATATCAGATGGCCATGTCTTTATATTTTTTATTTATTTATTTTTATGTTGTGATGGGCCCATCTTTTTCTTTTCTTAGTTATTTATGACTATAAAAATGCGCAAATGAAGGGAAGCTCAAAAAGGTTGGAAAATGAAGAAAATATCAAAAAATAAATAAAAAAATTATTTTTTATGGGGAGAGAATGGCATTGAATTTGGTGTAGATTTTTTGATTTTATCGAATTAGTTTTTGGATAATTTTTTGAAAAAATTTTTAAGAAAATATTGTTGAGTTATCGTAGTGGTCTGGAACAACAGAAATTTGTGTCCAAAAAAGATGTTTGTTTTCCAGCCAAGTTTAAAATTGCTATAATTTTTTTCAAAAACATCTACCTATTGTGTTCGGAGCCTTTCTGAGCTTTTGCTTAAGTAGACGATTGTTGAATGCAAGATTTGTTGAATGCAGAATAACTAACACTAACAAAAAGACTGGCAATAAACCTCTCCTCCAACAAAAATGAAGAATAGGTACCTCAAATTGTGGTATAGCTATCTCTATTTTTGGGTTTATGTAAAAGTGAGGTTCAATTGTTTTTAATTTTCCCTTAAAAATTCCTCAATTATGCTTAACATAATTTTTTATTAAATCGATATAAATTTTCATTTCTACATATTTACTTGTTGGCATAAACTGGGCAATTGGCAGTTAAGAAAATCTCAGTAAGTAAATGCCTAGCTTGATGTTGTGCTCTTAACTTCATTTAAATGCAAAAATGATGACTCTCTAACTTTTAAGTTTCTCAAAATTTCTAACTGCCTCTTTTGTCCTTTTACTAGCTTTTTACTTTAAAAGTAAATTTGTTGTTTAAATGTTCTTAAAAATTTAAATAAAGCAAGTGCTTTTAAAAGAGAGGCTATTTTTGTGCCTTTTAATTTGCCCTTCCAAATGGAGAAAACAACAACAATTTATTAAATGTTATTATTGACTATTTATTTAGTTTTTTATTTTGTTTGTTATTTTGTTGGTAAGTTCAGAAATTAGTAGACTTTCTGAAAATTTTATTTGATGATTCCTCCAATCAATATCGAAAATCAACAAAATAATCTCTGAACAAATCTGAACAAGATCTGTAATATTTATATGTTCAGACCCCTATAAGATACCCTAAAATTAAAGTATTTTTTGATTTGGTTGGTCACTGAATGTAAAAATTGTTTAAGCAATACCCTCGAGACACACCTAGTTATAAGGTATGATATTTTTAGCCGTAATAAATTATCTAAAGTCGGGTCCAACTTTATACTTTTTAGTTTCTGCCAATGATTACCTAACTATTCTCTATCGTCAATTACTTGTTGAATATAACAAAGGTTTTTGGAATTTTTAAGAATTTAAAATGATTTTTTAAAGAAATTCGTCCAATTGTTAGTCCTAATCAACCAATAAATACTTCAATTGCCTTCTCATTAGTGCAAGTTGTTGATGTGGTTTGTTTAGATTTTATATTTAAATTAGTAATTACTATGTAATAACTCTGGAAAATATCTTGATATTGGCTTTAGATCCAAAAAAATCAAGCTTTGTACACAGAGCAGATCTCCACTACACAGAGACACAGAGAAAATTTCCCTTCATTAACACTAATCATTAAATACAACTAGAAAACTCAAAATCTATTTCCTTTAAATAAACAGAAATTTAATTAGGAGAGGTCTACTAAAGAGGACTGGATATCAATTTTAGCAATTAATTACTCTTGAATTTTAATTTAAAAAGGATGAACGTAACCAATTGTTAACAGTACTTGCTTGGGTCCATCTCCGCTGGAATGATTGGAGACTTGCTTGGGACCCAAAAAAGTTTGCGGGTATTAACAAATTAAATATTCCAGTTGGGGTAATTAAAAGACTAATTAATTTATTTTTAAATTTTAATTTTTAAGTCAATTTGGATTCCCGATATTATTCTTTACAATAATGCAGCTCAACAATATTTAAATGAAATGGTTTCTTTAAATTAAATTCTTAAATTTTCCAATTTTAATCTAGACAACAGCGGGGGTTGTTTATGATGGAAATATTGTAATTAAATATTTTAAAAAAAATTTATAAAAATTATTTTTTAGAGTCTTTCAATGGCCGGTATCTTCAAAAGTAGTTGTGGTAATAAATTGAACTTTTTTTTAAATTTTATTTTGATTTTTTAAAGTTTAAATAATATCAGAGACCTCACTTTTGGTTACATCCACACTAAGTGCTTTCTCTGATTTAGTTTATTACCCCCCCCCCTCCCCATAATTTGACTCAGTTTTGATACCCTCCTTTTATGTATAATTTTCAAGTGTGATTCGGCTATACTAAATAATTTTAAAAAATAAAGTTTTAAATTTTTTAGCTTTGGATGTTCGTTTTTACCCTTTTGACTTTCAAAATTGCCTTATGAAATTTGCCAGCTGGGTAAGTTTTTGATTTTAATTTTATATATAAATTCTTTAAGGCTTATGATGGAACAAAAATTGATATTTGGTCTGATTCTGATAGTGATGACCAATCAAAATATATGGTGGCTAGTTTATTTTTATTTAAATTAAAAATACTAAATATCAGAAAATAAATTGGGAAATATTAAAATTTATTTATCTTTTATGGGAAAATGAAAATTATTTTAGATTTCTACTGAATGGACTTTGCGTCATGTGAGAGCTGTCAAAAATTCAGTTATTTATTCTTGCTGCTCTGAACCGTTAGTATTTTTTAAATAAAACACCATAACCCACCAATACCTTAATTTCATCCTGTCAATCCCCCCCCCTAAATGCAAAAATCTGTACCTAGACAACGTGCATATTTACTGTTTCTAAATTAAATACACTCAGAAATGGGTAAAGCTTCAATTTAAACCCCTAACATTTTTTAAATTCGGATTATCACCGGGTTGCTTATGCTACACTCCCTATCCAAAATATTCCCTATTTTAAAGTTATCCATTTATCGATGTTCATCTACTTTTGGAGAGAAAACCTCTTTTCTTTATAATTTTTCTTTGTCTTCCATGTGTTATGATATCAATGTTAGTATTATTGGGATTTTATATGTCTTCAGATTCTGGGGAAAAAGTAACTCTTGGAATTACTTCTTTACTTTCGACAACTGTATTTTTAATGTTAGTCTCTGAACATTTACCTCCAACAGCAGATGCTTTACCTTTAATTGGTATTTTTTAAATAAATTTTTTTGAAATTCAAATTCTTTTTGAGAGAGGTAAATAGGGGTAGAAAAAATGAAAGATTATTTTTTTGGTTATTATTGGGGGCATGAGAATTACTAAGAAACTGTCCGTATACTACAATTAAACCGATCTAAAATATATTTTTTTTAATTTGCTTGACTATTGGGGGGAAGCAGCCCAAGAACAAACATAAATTTCCTTCATTATGATATTTAGTCCCTAGAAAATGTAGCTAAATTTAATTGTTGAAATTTAACTTTCTGAGATTTAATGAATGTTTTTAGAATGTTTTTATACAATAATTGTTTAATTAAAAAGGTATTTATTATGGCGTGACCATTTTTATTGTTTCACTGCAAACTGCCTTCACTGTTCTCACAGTAATTAATTTTTAAAAATTTTCAAAAAAATTTTCTTTTATTTTCTAGTTAAATATTCATCATTTAGGCAATAACGGCCCTCCAGTTCCTAAAATTTTACAAAAACTTTTATTTTGCCCATTTATTCAACGATTTTTATTTTTAAATGGAGAAAAACAATATCATTCAATAAATGAACATGTTGATTATTTTTTTGAAAAACAAATAAATGAAGAAATTAAGGAAGAAATTATTTTGGATGAAGATAGGCGAAGAAGTGAACAGTCAAACAATAAAGGTGTTTTTAGACTTTAATTAAACATCAATTAAAACTACAAAAAACATTTCCCAAACAAAACTTTTCCTTTTCCAACACATTTACATATAAAATACTACATACATAAAACATTGAATGTTTTAACCACTAATTAAAACATGCTTTTCATGAACAAGTTTTTACTTTCTAAAAACTTCCTACACCAAAAACATTTGTTTATTAAAAATCTAAACATTTTTGCCTCACAAAACAAGTTTATTAATTGTTCAAACTTGTTTCTAAACAAAACATACTTTAATAGTTTCTTTCAAAAACAAAAACCTTCAAAACTCTAAACATGTTTTTCTCTTCCTTTTCTCAGTTTATCTTAACAAACAACAAATACCAACAAAACAACAAACTTCGGAGCCCCCAGTTTGGGAACTAGCTTCTCCTCAAATCGTTAACAATCAACAAAAACAAAATAATTTTACAATTAAAAAGCGTGTTTCTTTCTCAGAAAATTCTAAAAAAATAAATAAAGAAAGATTTTCATTAATTTCAATTTCTTCTAATAATTTAAAAGAAAATGAAGAAAGTAAAAATAATATTTCTTTTGAAAATGAATTTATTAAAGTAATTGGAAGGCTACAAGAAATTATGGAAAGGTAAATATAAGGGGTGTTTTTTAATTAATTTTATTTAGAAATGAACTTCGTTTGATTGAGAAAGACAGAAGAAATGCTGAAAAGTTGGGTATGTTTTTAAAAATTATTTTAAGTTATTGTGTTTACTCAGATATTAAATACAGTCCGCCCTATGATCCACTGACCAGAAAATATTATTTGGAAATTAACAAATAACTTGGTTAAGCATCTCTCCCAATATTTACGCTTTAATGTTTATAACTCAGTGGTCGTGGATCCTAGAGAAGTCTTTAGGGATCATCTAATTTTCCTGGAGTTTAAACATAAATTTATTTACAGAATGGGAACAAGTAGCTCTTGTTTTGGACCGTCTTCTACTTATTGTATTTAGTGTATGTACATTAGCTCTACTTTTTGTTACAGTTTTTAATAGGGAATAAAAAAATAATTATCTTTTGCCTTAAACATTCAAGAGTAGGGTTGCCAGCCTTCGAAAAATCTTTGAATATCCGGAACCAAAAAATCCTCGATTTGATTTCGAACCAACAACCCTACTCAAGCCATCTTGTTATTATTTATACCTTCAGTCAGATATCATTAAATTTATACAACGGCTTTATACAAAATTTACGAAAGAAAATAAAAAAAACCTATTAGAAACCAAACAATTATAGTAATTATCATACAAACAATATATTCCTCTTAGTTATTTCTATACTTCTGTGCCGCTTAAAATTAAAAAAAAAATTATTCAAACTTTAAAAGATTAATTAAAATCACTTACAAAACAAGTTTTTGTTCTTCCAAACTAATAGCATCCGTTACAAGCCCCCCGCCTTTACGTATCTTGCCTGGTTGGAAAAGTTCATCAAAGAATTCGTCAAACAACAAACGACGGCCATTCAAACGCTTCTTTGGATTCAAATCAAGTATTTTCACAATTAATGATGCTGGATTTTTGTCTGCAGGATATTTAAGCTTTTCAAATATCTGAAAATGTGGAGGGATTAGTTAATAAAATTATTTTCTTTTAAAGAGACATTTCACTGAAATTGTCTCCAATAAGTATTAATGGACAATTCTTTTTAAGAGACCAACTCTCACAACACCTCCTTAGACGAAATAGTTAAGATGTGACACCAAGAAGCAACGAGACTTCGCTAAAGCAATTTCCTTTACTTTTAGCAATTGTTCTTTCAGTGAAGTCAATATATTTACTTACCAAAAAAAGCTCTCGAAACGGGTAAACTGCTTGAGATACAAGAGCAGGTATAAAATCGCGTTCACGAACGTGCATATCTTTCAAGTCATCAATCGAAGGAGTGCCAAGTTTAGTGTAGATTAGCTGCAATTGCCCAAATGCGTCGTTACCTTGGAACAGTGCTTCCCCCAAGTAGAGTTCAGCAAAGATGCAACCGCCCGACCAAATATCTAAATGAAAAAAGGAAGGGAAACTTTTAATTCATCCACAATTTAAGCACCCACCTGACATACAGTTGTAGCGTGCAGCTCCCAAAATAAATTCTGGAGGGCGATAGAAGCGTGTAACTGCATATGTTCCTTGGAATCGATCGGCATAAGGAGCCAAATAGATAGCTGAGCCAAAATCGGCAATTGTAAGTCGCCCAGTGGTTGAATTGACTAACAAGTTGGCTGGCTTAATATCCCGATGGATGATGTGCAACTAAAAATTAAATGGGAAATTTGAAGATTTTAGTCTTATTTACCTTCCTAAGATGATCCAATCCCGCGAATAACTGCCATATACAAAGCTTTATGTCGAGCACATTTTTATTCTTATGATACTCCGTTCTAAGCTGAGCTAATGTTGCAGGTACAAATTCGAAGACTAAGCTATAAGTAGCCTGAAATTAGTCAAAGATTTATCAAAAAGCTAATTTTTATTTTAAGTGCTGGGTATTCATTCGTGTCTTTCTCCAATCTCTCCCAAATTTGAGCTTCGCTGCCCACAGAGTTACGAAAACAAATTCCAATTCCATTTAAGTATACCCAGCACTTTTCATTTCTTACATCAGACGAGTATTTGCGTCGTCGATAGTACATTAGTTTTACAATATTTGGATGAGGATGACTAACAGACAAGCAACGAAGTATGTGTAATTCCCGAAAGTCCCTAACTCTTGGAACAATTGTCCGTTTTAGAGCGACCAATTGAGAAGGCTGTTGTTCAGAACCGTCCTCGAAGATTTGAGAAATCTTTGCCCGGTAAACAAAAGAAAAGTTGCCATCTCTCGTATGAAGTTTCTTGTCTTTGACACGTAGCTGAAACAAAAAAATTATTTTTGACGAAGATTTTGAAGGAGAACTAACCGTTACACCAACTCCCCTAGGATCCTTATAGTCGTCATAAATTTCAGAAGGCTCCTCCATTGGAATAGTGAAAAGGCAACAAATAGTACGAATAGAGAGATTAGCGAATTGCTGGAAATTAAAGAAGGTTAGTCTTTTATAGTATAGTATGTGCTTTTATACAGGAGCGAAATATATACTGGGATTTTTAGCATTTTTCTTTAAATGACGTTTCGTTATAATGACATTTTCAATTTTCTCGGATTAACATTTTCCATTTTAATTTTTCGCGTCATTATTCGATATTTTGAATTATCTTTTCAATTAAATCAAAATGTAAAATGTTGATTTGTTTGTTTTGGTCTGACGTCAGACCAAAACAGTCAGATCTGACTAACAATAAGAAGGATTAGCTCTTGAATTTTCGTGCATAAGATTTATATGATCTTGTTAATAAGTTTATATTACTTTTTGTTTTAATTTAGAGATTTTCAGATTTTTATAATCATCCATAATTTCTTTCTTGTTGCAATTAAGGTCAATTTCGGCTTCTATATTGCTTATTAAGAATGGTTTCTCCACCAGTACAACAGGTTTCTTTAAAATTAAAATATCTTTTTAACAATTCAAAAAAAAGTAAATATGAAAGGGAAAACTGTTTGTCCTGCAAAAATGGAATCCAAAACTTAATAATTCTTTAAAATACAATTGTTTCACAATATTTGCGTTATCAGTTCGTTAGATTGCGGTTTTGCCCTGTTCTATTCAGTTTTATAAAATCAAGTTTTAGGATGTTTCTGCTGTGAAAGAAGTTACTGGTGTTGGTGACCTGCAAGGTCTCGAGTTTGTTTGTGACCATGAAGGGTATCGTTACTACAAAAACACGGAGACAGGAAAGCAATGCTGTTTGGATTCTACTGGCCATTGGTTTTTGTTTGATGAAAATAAAGGCACCTTTATACCTATGAATGATGCCAACAAAACAGCAACTACGCCCAAACCAAAAGAGGATAAGGGAGATCCAAGGTTACGAAATGTTGAGCGATTTGGCATTAAATTTGATCATAATGGTCGTCCTGTAAGTTTTGTTAATATATGAAGATACTGTCTACAAGCTCTTTATCGATTCGGCATTACTGTAGCTTAATCTCTTCAACGAAAGGTTTCAGGTCATTTGGTTATCTCACCTTTGACCATTTGTGATTTGTTCAAAAATATTAAATTCTCGTTAAGAGCTTGTGGTTTTCTTTCTTTATAATCCACAAATAACTAAATTTTGTAAGTAAATTCATTTTTCAGATTTTTCCGAAGAACGAGCGTGGATTGTTCATTCTGCCAAAAGATGAGAAAAGATTACCTTTCTTTCCTGTTGACGAAAAAGCTAGGCCAATATTTCCATACGACTATACAAAAGGCGAATCGGCTTTCCCAGTTGGTATGTAAAGCTTCAAAGTTTTGTTTTGTATAATTTAAATTTAGACGATACTGATGAACCAATTTTCCCTCGGAATGCACATAATAAACCGATTGTACCAAGTGATAAAAATGGTATTTAAAAGATTAATTTAAGAGATTAAAATAAAATTTTATAGGACAGCCTTTATTCCCAAAAGATGTTTCAGGAAATTTTATTTTTCCTCTCAATGAAAACAATTGCCCTATACCTGCACTTACTCTTGAAGGTTTTCAATTCATTTATTTCATTTTATGATTTATTTATTTTAGGCTTACCTGTTGTCCCAAAAGACGCTTATGGAAATTTTGTGATTCCCCAGGATCGTGACGGAAATCCTTTAATTCATATTGCTTCTGATGGTGTAACTCCAGTTTCTGCAGCGGAGTGGAAACAATGGAAAAAATTTTATAGAGATCAGGCTCGTACTTTTTACAAACAGCAACAATTACATATGGCCGTTCAGAATGTTCCTCGTTCTTCTGCTAATCATTCAATTACTAATTCGGTTTGTTTTTCTCATTAAATAAACAGTTTTTGGTTCCATTAGTTTTTAAAAATTCTTGTTTTATTTTTTCTCCGTTCTTTTTTGATTTCTTAATTGAGTGTAGGAGACACGTGCCTGCCACGCTAGTATTTTTCAAGAGAAGTTTTTATTTTATATTTTTTGTAATTTTATCCTTTTTTTCCTTATTTTTGTTTAAATTTTCAATTAAATTTTTTGCCTTTTAATCAGTATTTCATTTTTTAGATGTTTCATCCTGTAAATTTGGAACAGCAAAGTGTATTTTTTGCTGCAGATATGCAAATGCTTCAAATGACTCGTAGAGTCCGACCTGAGGATGTCGACTTGCCTGCAGCAGAAGATATTCAGCAGCCAATGGAATTCTCATCAGATGTTGGCAAAAATGGAGAGGCTTCCATGGATCCAAAACAATTGAAAAGGAAAAAATTTATTGAAGCTCAATTAAAATCTATTAAAAAACCACTTTCACCTAAAATTGAAGTAAAGAAATCAAAGAAAGAAGTTAAAGCTGGAAAGGAACGAAAAAGAATAAAACAAAAGAATCATCTCGCCGAAATAAAAAGGTTTTTTAATTGTTTTTGTGTGTTTTTCCCTGTTTTTATTAGTCATTGAGAGTTTTAAAGGCTTTTAATTTTGTTAATTTTTATTGTTACCTTATTGGGAATTTGGATTTTCTTTGTATATTTTATTAAAAATTTCTTTTAAAAATTAAGAAGAATAGATCTCGTAAAAGACGACGTTCTCCTACACGTTCCCGCTCTACATCGCGTGACACATTGGAAATGGTTTCTCGAGGAAAGCGAAATGAAAAGAAGCATTCCCGATCTTCTCGATCGTCTAGTCAACATTCGGAATCTTCTGTTACTTCACGTTCAACGCAAGCGTCCAGTTTTACATCAGAAAATAAAGAAGAGGAAGAAAGACTTAGAAAACGTTTACTTTCCAAGACAATTCCGGCAAGTGAATCTGTTAAGGATATGAAATTAGAAGCGGAAGAATATGGTCCCAAACCACCGGTTATTTTTACATTTTTTTATTTTTAGATTATATTTTCGAATATTTGTAGGCTGTGTTGAAAGGTGGATCTTCCGACATGGAATTATCAGATGAGGAAAGAAGGTATATTATTTATATTTTAATATTTAAATGCGTAAAAGTCGAGTTTAGACTCGCTGAAAAGTTTGTGGTAATTGACTTGAGAGAGGTTGTACTTTATGCTGATATTAACTTAAATTTTCGAAGATGTCAAAATTATCTGTCCCCAGTCTTTTCTTCATCTTTCGGACCTCCCCTTAACTACGATTAACATAAAATAATTTTTTGACTTTCGTTAAATCCTTCTCAAATATATTTAAAATTAAGAGCTGAGGAAGATGCACTCCAACTCCAACAACCAAAATTGGAAATTGTTGAAGAAATGAGCAGTACAAGCATTGGAAAAAACATTCAAAACTGCACATCAGTGATGGGACCATTTAATGTTAAAGAGGTTTTTTGTGAGGGAATGAAAAATAATTTTATTTTAGAGTAGTAGAGAGTAAATGAGAAGAAGGGTAAATACTAAAATTATAGAAAATTTGCCACAGAATTTGTTTTTGGTATAAAATAAAATTTATTGAATTAAATATTAAAATTTTAATTCTTCTAGGTGCTTGAATCTGGGCAGATTGATTTGATTAAATCTTGCAAAGAGCAGGAACGAGAAAGGTTTTTTAAATTTTTGTTTAAATAAGAGGATTTTTTAAATAATTTTACCTTATATGGTTCTATATTTGGTATATCGACGTATTCCATCCGCATTAAGCGGTTCCAAATTAAGGTTTTCTCTAAAGCAGTCATACCTAAATCGGTTGTAAACAATGCCAAATTCTCATTATATATGTAGTTTAGGTATCCCTTTTTTAGCCACGCCTCTCTCTATATCACTAAAGCCATACAATCTAAAGTTTAAGATAACGTCCCTTCACTTCGCTATATTCATTGTCAGCCAAATCTGATTTCCGATGGGTGTCTTATTAAAAAAGATCTCAATTTATCAATTATGTAAATTAATTAAATTTTTTAAAAGATATGATCAACTAAAATTGAAAATTGCTGAATTACTTGTTGAAAAGAGCATTCACAAATTAAATTTGGTCAAACTTAGAGAGGTGTTTAATTTTTTATTTTTAATAAAAAATGATTTTTAAAGGCAGAAAAACGTGTAGAAGGGTGTGATGCTGATAAAGTCTCTGTATCCTCTGATGATGGTGTTTGAACGAAAAAAAATGAAAATTGAATGAAAAAATTAATTGTCTCTTCTTGTTGCATTCCCCCTTTTCTATTTTGCGTATAAATATTTTCCTCAAAAAAATTTTTAAGTAGTTAATTAAATGGCTAATTAAGTAGCAAATAATATACTATATTTATAAAATAAATTTACTTTTAATATGATATGCAAAATTTGATTTATTTTTCTACTTCTCGAACCATTCTTACAAGATATGAGTAATTTGTTCTGTAATAGGGATCAGGGGTGGGCGCATTGCTTTATTTTTGACGAAATTAACGCAAAAATATAGCGAATATGAGGACAAAATTGAAAGAAATCTGGCTTCTGTCTTCCAAAGTTCTCAAATTTTTCTCTGCACCCGCTCCTGATGGGGATATATAAAGGAATTGAATTTGAGCAAGTACTTGAGGCTAGAAAATGAGAGAATCTTATTGGGAAGTAGTACCTCATAAGGGTTGTCGGTACATATATCTGAGGATAAAAAACTTAATAATAAAAGGTAATAATCTCAAGTACTTGCTTTACCAAATTCAATTTAATATCAATTAATCACGATTTGAATCTTCTGTTTTTGATAGTCCTGTTCTGCACATAATTTCATTTCCTCCATGATTTTGCTGCATCTGCATCCATCCCTGTCCAGCTGCTGCGGCTGCTGCCGCCCCAGACCAATACCAATTTTGATAATGATTAACCATTCCTTGTGGGTATTGTTGACAAAATTGTTGTTGAGGAATATATGTTGATGGCACAATTGAAGAGGAAGAAATATCAAAATTAGTAGAAGTAGCTGATGGGGAAGTTGAAGAAGAATATGTTGGTAAAGAGGAGGAAAGTAATTGTTGTTGTTGTTGTTGTTGATTATTTTGTTGTTGAAGAAGAAATGTTTGTTGCCAATTATTTGGGGGATAATGTTGTTGTTGTAATTGTTGTTGTTCTTGTTGGTGGTGATAACCATTTCGATGAATATTGTTTAGAATCTCATCGGGTATTTGTTCACAACTTAGATCCTATTGAAATTTTAATCTTTACAATGTAAAAATTAAAAAGTTTTTGTAATAAAGCCCTTCTTATACATTTTTAACTAAATATTAATTTCTTTTCAGTTAACCATATCCTTAGCCAAATCTGCGATTTTTCCAGCGACTATTTAGTATCTATGTAGAACTGTTTCTGATACTCAATTTTCGTCTAACAAAACACTTTTTCAGATTCGCTGAATTTTAATTGAAATTTTTAATGAAAATTCGATATATAAATTATTTTCGTAAATTTTTTAATTTGATTACGAAGGCTATAGGAAAGAAATTCTAATAGAAATATGCATAAGCTTAAGCAATAATCTCAGAAACAAAAATGATTGTAATGGGACTCCCCAATTAAAGGCAAACTTTCAATCATTCCACTAATTAATGTGGTTTTAGGCTTTATCAACTAGACTTGGAAGGTATTAACAGCTATGAAGCATTTCGAGAAAGATCTTAGGGGCTGTAGACAGGAGCATTTAAAATTTTTTATTAAAAGCTTTTTACCTGTCTTTCCAACATTCCACTACTTCCAACACCGTTTTCTGGTTCACTTTTAACTGTCATAGCTCCAAATCTATGGATATTTTCACTACTAGAATCGCCTTCGTGAGGTGATGATTCTTGAGTTAATTCACCACACATAATTCCTTGCTCCTGTTTTTTCCTCTAAATAAATTTTTAAAAAATTATTATTGAATATTTGTTAGTTTCTCAGTCACAGGATGAGATAATTGGGAAATTGGAATTTGTTAGAATTTGGAGTTAGATTAGGAATTACTAAAAAACACTCAAAGTAATTTAAATATTTAACCCTCCTAATAGCTTAAATTTTGTTTGGATTGGCTAAGTGATTAGAAAATGTTTATCTGATATGAGAAAAGTAGAGAGGCGTTTAAAAATTATCCAACCAAATAGGAGGAAAGGTTCACAGGAAATAGCTACAAAATCAAAAACTGAGAGTAAAAAGTGGCTTTTAAAAAGTTGAAATTTGAAAAAAATTATTTTCTGATCTAATTTATTTTTTTCTTTAAAAATCGTCATCCAATTTACTTGTTCTAATTTAATTACCTTCATTCTTCTATTTTGAAACCAAATTTTAATTTGTTTGTCGCTAAGCCCAGTTTTTTCAACAAGTTGAGTTCTTTGAAGTTTAGAAACATATTTATTGGCTCGAAATTCTTCTTCCAAAGTTCTCTTCTTTAAAAAACAAAAAAAACTTCCTTTTAAAAATTTATTTTTAAATTTACTTGTTCTGGATTATATGTTTGTCTTCCACCAGCTTTTTTGTTGTTGGGGTCTTTAAAAAATTTAAAAATATTTTAAAAAATCTTTTTGATTAGTTTTAAATAAACAATAAAAGCTCTCTTTTCAATTATTCTTTGCCATCTCTATTTTATTATTAGAGATTGAACTTTGGAATAAATTGTTAAATTATTGGCACCTCCTAGTTGGTCCAGTTATTTCTAATCTTTTAAAGTAGAACCTTTTCCCACTCCAAATATTTTAAGTCGAGTTTGTTCCGATAGGAATTGTTTCTGGCCTTCCGGATAATATTAATTTTCCCATTCCAAACAATCGGGATCTATATTTTAAATTCTTCGAGTTTTGTCCTCGTGTTTAAGCAAAATAGATAGGCAAAAGTATAATGAAATAAAACAAGTTTATTGGTAATTTGGATAAGATAATTTTAGAATAAAGAAGTGTTTCGTGTAACTGAACTGAAGTAACTAATAAATTACTTGTGATGCTTGAGGCAATTAAAATGATTTTACGATTGTATTCTTGAAGACGAGGAAATTACTTTTTATTAACAGAATTAAAAAATTTTTTTCATTTTTGCTTATTTTTCTTTTTAATTTACCATAACCCTCCAACTTTATTTTTTTTCCAAGTAATTTCCAATTCTTTAATTAATTCTTTAAAAACACATTTGTTGTTGTGGTTATCGTAATCTTTTTTCTTTTCTTTCTTTTTTTTATTCGGCCAAAACATGGCCAACAAATAAATACAAGTAACTTAAACAACAATTCCCCCCCCCTCCTCTTTTTCTTTTTCTTTAGGTAAGAAAGATGCGTCGAAAAAGATGAATAATTTAAAGAAAAAAGAAAAGAATTTTCGTCCCAAGGGATTGTACAAAAATTGACTTTTTGTGGACCGATTTTTGTTTTGTGGCTTTTCTAGTGAAAAGGACATTGAGGGAAAGAAGAAAATGAAAGATAAAAATTAATAATAATTAGGGCTAACTGAAGTTGGGACAGACAGGAGACAATCATGTCTAGTACCCTGGAATGAGGATCTGGGATTTCCAATTCTTTAATTAATTTTTTAACTCTAATCTTTAATCCTTCCTATATCTAAAAATCCAGTTTGTCGGATCAATAGGTCTCTGAAAGTGTTACTTAATCCTAATTTGAAATAATTTTATAAATCCAATCACAAAAAATAAACTATATCTCGCTATTAACAACTCACACAAATCTAAACTAAGAGTCTCTACAAACATCTCTATTAGGGCTGCCGTTTTCGAGTCGGGCCAGCCTGGTCGAGTTTTTCTGGGCCAAAATTCGACGCTCGATCGAGTCTTTCGGACCGGGCTGGCAATCCTAATCCCTATGATTCAAAAAAATTTAGATTTTTCTCCATTCATCCTTTTATCCCTGTTAGACTTCTTTAATTACCCTCTTTTTTAGAACAACCTTTAAACTTTTCCATATTTAAAAATCCAACATGTCAGATTTCACACACATTAAACTACCCGTTAATAAATTTTCTAATTTCCAATTAATTAATTTACCAAATCCACTTGTAGAAACTAAATGATGATTGTGTCCATTACTGCTAATAGCTGCTGCTGTATAGGAGTAATAATGACTTAATGCTGTATTTAATGATGCTGCATAATTACCATAATTATATTGAAGGGGGTGGGTATTGGCTAAAAATAATAAATAAATTTTGAATGAAAGGAAAACTTAAAAATATTTTCCCCCAATTCCTTCCACCTTTTCTATCT
This sequence comes from Meloidogyne incognita, assembly GCA_036172945.1. NCBI lineage: Eukaryota > Metazoa > Nematoda > Chromadorea > Rhabditida > Meloidogynidae > Meloidogyne > Meloidogyne incognita. Next base: position 5,705,431 of record JARQAC010000002.1, read on the forward strand.
TTTCTAACTTGAAAGTTGCTATATACACAATAAGGATGCCGAGACCCCCACAAGTTTCAATTATGGGATCCACACTAGATTCTGTATCACGATCGAAAATTTAACAAAAAAAAATAATTCAGACCCTCTAGAAACAAAAAGTTAAAAAGCAACAAGGCTTAAAAAGGCTTTGATACTACCTAAATGAGAAAACAATTTTTAGATAAACGGTAACTTGTTTTTTTCAAAAAATTCTTATAGAAATTTGAATCAAAATAAATTTTATTTTTAAGCGCTACAAGGAATACTTTAGTTGAGGTGAAAATAAAAATGTTTTAAGAGCGTTTTTAAAAGATTTTTTGAATATTTTTCAAATAAAAATATAAAAATTCCAATAAATTCCCCTCAGTCAGTAACCAAAAAGAAGAAATTGGCATTCCATCTATTTTTTATTCATCACCTCTCCGACCAAATGGGGGTTTTGGATTGGTTTTGACAGAAATTGTTTATAATTATTAGAGGCCAATTGGCGGCATAAATCAGCGTTGGAATTGCTTTTTTTATTTTCTTTTTTTACCTTTTCCCAAATAAAAATAAAAAGAAGGTAACCACGCACATCTTTCGTCCAAACGACCGGGCATTTGTTGTAAATTTTGTAAAGGATCTAATGTCTCTGAATTTGATGGAATTGTTAAATTATTGTTGTTATTGTTAGTATTTTCTAAAAAGAAGAGACTGCCGGGAATTGGTGGTTGTGGGGGAGAACAGGAACTTGGCATTTTGAAATTTTATTTGAAAAAATTTAAAAAAAATTTGTAGGCTTCTAAAATTAAAAAAAAATTATTTGTGTGTTTGTGAATGGCTGACAATGTACATATTATTATACCCAAGAAAGAAAAGAAAAAGAAGAATATATTTTAGGGAAATTGCCGTCACCCTCCAATGCTTCCTTTCCCACCGTAAACCTTCTCTCCTTTCATTCTGCTTTTATTCGCCCTTTCGTTTTGTGACGATTGGACGCGCAAAATTTTAGCGTGAACTGGAAAATCTCGAAAAGAAAGAACCGATTTTCTTGAAAATTCCAGAAAATACTCTTCTCGGAGCTATTTTAAATTTCTCCATAAATTTCAGAATTTTTGTTCGGTTATTTCCTTGATTCTGATCAACATTATAACCCCACTCCCAACCTTCTCAGCGCCCAAACGTCTAAGTCCCTCCCCTTCTCCCCAGCCTCGACCATTTTCTGTTTTTTTCTAATAATTTTGTCCACTCACATTGGTTCCCTTATGTTTTAGGGAAAATGTGTGGAATTGTGTGGAGAGGAGGACAAAAAAACGAGAAAAAATGAGTTAAAGAACGGGGGGGGGGGGGGGGGAAGGGGGCTGATTCACTAAACAAAGAGCTACCGCTAAGGGAAGAAGGCGCGGTCCTTCATGCAGATCGTAGAAAAAAAATAAAATAAAAAAATAGTTGGAAGACCACCCACAGATGAAAACGAGAAAAGTGAGTGAAAAGTATTTTTTTATTTCCTCTAAAAATCGTTAAAAAAATATTCTCGACTCGTTTTCACCCAATTGTTGAAAATGATGTTCTTTTGATGTCTGAAATTTTGTGGCCTGCCGTTGGCCGATTTTATGCGAATTTTATTACTGGATGGAGAAGGGGGGTAGTAGGTAAATAAAAATAAAAAAAAGTCAGAAATTGGTAGAAATTGGCATTAAAAAGAGGAAAAAGAAAAAAGAATTTTAATGAGAAAATGAGTGGAGAATAGAGGGGAGGGGAACGCGGAAGAATTTTATAAAATTATTTAAAAATAACCTGCTAAAATTGTGAAATTTTGTATAAATATCCCTTATAATGTCGACTGATATTTTAATAAATTTTACATTTTTTGTGTTATTTTTTAATAAGTTATAGACAAATAGCTACAAAATATTGACAATTTTTTAAATAAATTCTGGTTCTTTCACACATAACTTTTTAATTAAAACCAAAAATTCTGAAATTTTTAGAGGGATTAGAGATAAAGGTGTTAAAAATGTTTTTACAAAATTTCATTATTTTCGCTAACATTCATATTCCTAAGTTCATATTCCCTACCACTCCTCTCCAAAAACTTCCCTCTATTTTTTTTCATTAGCCAGCTGCTTAATTTGACCGCGATTCTTTTACAAATTACTAGAAAAGGGCAAACACAAAACTAACTTTTTATTTAGATATACCGTCCCCCCTCCTCCCTTTTTTCTTCCTCAATTCCCCCCTTTTTATTTTTGCATCTTTCTTCTCCTCAGAAAAATTATGCCATGCTAATTTGAACGAGTCTCTGTCTCTGTTTGTGGTTGAGGTTACGCGCGGCAACGGAGAAAAAAAGGAAGGAGGAAAAGAAGAACTGAGAGGCAGCGGAGCCCTAATAAAATTTAATGGGCCGGGTGATTGGCGTGCCAGCTGTATATAATATATATATATATATATATATATATATTCAAGGTGATGGGGAAAATAAGAAAATAAAGGTTTTGTGAAAAAAAGAGTAGAGTTTGAAGGGAATAGAAAAATAAAAAATTATAAGAAAATAAGAGAAGGTTTTGTTTTATATTGTAGAAAATTAATTAAAAATTCTGCCGAATTTCCTAAATTTTAGTTTCTGAATTTTTAAGGTCGTTAAATTAAATTAAAGCTAATTAGAAACTTATTGGGTATTTTTAAGTTTATTTCAATAAAGCTTGCTTTGATAGATTAAAGAAACCCCCCAAAAAAATCAAACAAAATTTTGGACATTTTATCCCAATTCGGTCGGCCAAATTTTTTGATAAAATTTTCACGCGGTGTGCGCGTGAAAAAGAAAAAGTTTTTTTAATTAAATATTAAAACTTTAAAAATAAATCTAATAAAAAAAGATTGTGTCAATTAAATAACTACAACAAACAAACAAACACAGTAATTCACGAGAAATAAAAAAATCCAATTAAAAAAATAATTATTATTATTTTTTAATTAAAATTTAAAAAAAGACTAAAAATAAATTTACAAAATATAATTTACTGTAAATTAGAAAGAGAGAGGGAGACAATAATAAATAAATCTTTTTAGTCAAATTACTTAAATATTTTATAAAAATTTAATTGACAAAAATTTAAATAGAATTTAAAAGAAAGGAAATATTTTGTATCAAATAATTAATTTATAAATCAAAACTAAAATTGCGACAAAAAAATTTACAAAAATTATCAAATTATCAAACATTGTTAATTATAAAAAATGAAAATTTCAAATAAAAGCTTTTAAACATTAATATAAAAATATTTAATTTAGTTAAAATTCCAAACAAAAAAGTTTTAAATCTTAAAGAATTTTCTTTCTGTAAACAAAAAATTATTTTATTATTATCCCTTTTTCCTTAGGCTTGTTGCTCGTGCGTATGATCTCAAAAGAAACAAACCAAATCCAATCAAGCGGAACTATAAGGAAAGAGAATTTTGAGTGAGTGAGTTTCGATGCCAGATTTCTTTTTTGCCTTTTCTTTTTTTCCCCTAATTTCACTGAACAATCCTTACATTATTCGAAGGTTTTAAATTCCCTAATCATTTACAAAATTATCTTTTTTCGATAAGTTTATTCCAAAAGGTTTAAATATTAAAAATTAAGGTAATAGTTATTTTTTGAGTTTCGGCCCTCAAATAATTTTTAAGAGATATTTAGAGTAGATAAGCTTCCTAACCGAAAAGAATCCTCATACATACACTGCTCCACAAATTCTCATTTTTAATTTCTTAAAAGTTGAAGCAAACATTTAAAGCCTTAATAATTTTTGCCTAAAAATTTAAAAAAAACTTTTTTTTAACAAAACTGCCAAGTGATGTGTGTGTTTATATTTATTTCTTTCTCTCCTCCTCCTACTCCGGAAGTCTTTTTTGTTGTCCTTGTTCTTTTTTTTGTTCTTTTTTCCTTACTTTTCTTCTTCTTCTTCAGCTGCCCCGCGTGATTTATTTGCCGTCGGGGCTTCTTTTGATCTTCTTGGCGCTAAGCTAAAATTTATTTTCTTCTTCATTTCAAAACTCTGCGGCCAACCGATTGATCGTAGAGAAGAGGATAAACAGTTAGTAGTTAATTTAGCCTTCTCGAATTTTCAAAAAAAATTTAATAATAATTCCCTCAATTACTCGTATTTTCATTTTAAATTTATTTACTTATATTAATAATATAATTTGTCATTTTTCAACTCAGTTTATTAATTTTTATTAATTGGATGAACATTACTTCTTTTTTATTTTCTAATGATTACATACTTTCCAAAATATTTTAATGGATTTAAAATTAATTAAAACTAATAAAGATCTAAATTTATCAGTTAATTTCCTCCAAATTACCGTCTTCAGTTACTAACTATTTTTTAAATTAGAAAATTTTTTCTTTTTGTTCAAAATTTATTTTTCCTTTATTTTCCTCTTCCAGCAATCCTCCTTTCCCCTCCTTCCATTTTTCTCTTTCCTTATAGTTCCGCTTGATTGGATTTGGTTTGTTTCTTTTGAGATCATACGCACGAGCAACAAGCCTAAGGAAAAAGGGATAATAATAAAATAATTTTTTGTTTACAGAAAGAAAATTCTTTAAGATTTAAAACTTTTTTGTTTGGAATTTTAACTAAATTAAATATTTTTATATTAATTTTTAAAAGCTTTTATTTGAAATTTTCATTTTTTATAATTAACAATGTTTGATAATTTGATAATTTTTGTAAATTTTTTTGTCGCAATTTTAGTTTTGATTTATAAATTAATTATTTGATACAAAATATTTCCTTTCTTTTAAATTCTATTTAAATTTTTGTCAATTAAATTTTTATAAAATATTTAAGTAATTTGACTAAAAAGATTTATTTATTATTGTCTCCCTCTCTCTTTCTAATTTACAGTAAATTATATTTTGTAAATTTATTTTTAGTCTTTTTTTAAATTTTAATTAAAAAATAATAATAATTATTTTTTTAATTGGATTTTTTTATTTCTCGTGAATTACTGTGTTTGTTTGTTTGTTGTAGTTATTTAATTGACACAATCTTTTTTTATTAGATTTATTTTTAAAGTTTTAATATTTAATTAAAAAAAACTTTTTCTTTTTCACGCGCACACCGCGTGAAAATTTTATCAAAAAATTTGGCCGACCGAATTGGGATAAAATGTCCAAAATTTTGTTTGATTTTTTTGGGGGGTTTCTTTAATCTATCAAAGCAAGCTTTATTGAAATAAACTTAAAAATACCCAATAAGTTTCTAATTAGCTTTAATTTAATTTAACGACCTTAAAAATTCAGAAACTAAAATTTAGGAAATTCGGCAGAATTTTTAATTAATTTTCTACAATATAAAACAAAACCTTCTCTTATTTTCTTATAATTTTTTATTTTTCTATTCCCTTCAAACTCTACTCTTTTTTTCACAAAACCTTTATTTTCTTATTTTCCCCATCACCTTGAATATATATATATATATATATATATATATTATATACAGCTGGCACGCCAATCACCCGGCCCATTAAATTTTATTAGGGCTCCGCTGCCTCTCAGTTCTTCTTTTCCTCCTTCCTTTTTTCTCCGTTGCCGCGCGTAACCTCAACCACAAACAGAGACAGAGACTCGTTCAAATTAGCATGGCATAATTTTTCTGAGGAGAAGAAAGATGCAAAAATAAAAAGGGGGAATTGAGGAAGAAAAAAGGGAGGAGGGGGACGGTATATCTAAATAAAAAGTTAGTTTTGTGTTTGCCCTTTTCTAGTAATTTGTAAAAGAATCGCGGTCAAATTAAGCAGCTGGCTAATGAAAAAAATAGAGGGAAGTTTTTGGAGAGGAGTGGTAGGGAATATGAACTTAGGAATATGAATGTTAGCGAAAATAATGAAATTTTGTAAAAACATTTTTAACACCTTTATCTCTAATCCCTCTAAAAATTTCAGAATTTTTGGTTTTAATTAAAAAGTTATGTGTGAAAGAACCAGAATTTATTTAAAAAATTGTCAATATTTTGTAGCTATTTGTCTATAACTTATTAAAAAATAACACAAAAAATGTAAAATTTATTAAAATATCAGTCGACATTATAAGGGATATTTATACAAAATTTCACAATTTTAGCAGGTTATTTTTAAATAATTTTATAAAATTCTTCCGCGTTCCCCTCCCCTCTATTCTCCACTCATTTTCTCATTAAAATTCTTTTTTCTTTTTCCTCTTTTTAATGCCAATTTCTACCAATTTCTGACTTTTTTTTATTTTTATTTACCTACTACCCCCCTTCTCCATCCAGTTTTCGAGTCGGGCCAGCCTGGTCGAGTTTTTCTGGGCCAAAATTCGACGCTCGATCGAGTCTTTCGGACCGGGCTGGCAATCCTAATCCCTATGATTCAAAAAAATTTAGATTTTTCTCCATTCATCCTTTTATCCCTGTTAGACTTCTTTAATTACCCTCTTTTTTAGAACAACCTTTAAACTTTTCCATATTTAAAAATCCAACATGTCAGATTTCACACACATTAAACTACCCGTTAATAAATTTTCTAATTTCCAATTAATTAATTTACCAAATCCACTTGTAGAAACTAAATGATGATTGTGTCCATTACTGCTAATAGCTGCTGCTGTATAGGAGTAATAATGACTTAATGCTGTATTTAATGATGCTGCATAATTACCATAATTATATTGAAGGGGGTGGGTATTGGCTAAAAATAATAAATAAATTTTGAATGAAAGGAAAACTTAAAAATATTTTCCCCCAATTCCTTCCACCTTTTCTATCTTTTCTAACTTGAAAGTTGCTATATACACAATAAGGATGCCGAGACCCCCACAAGTTTCAATTATGGGATCCACACTAGATTCTGTATCACGATCGAAAATTTAACAAAAAAAAATAATTCAGACCCTCTAGAAACAAAAAGTTAAAAAGCAACAAGGCTTAAAAAGGCTTTGATACTACCTAAATGAGAAAACAATTTTTAGATAAACGGTAACTTGTTTTTTTCAAAAAATTCTTATAGAAATTTGAATCAAAATAAATTTTATTTTTAAGCGCTACAAGGAATACTTTAGTTGAGGTGAAAATAAAAATGTTTTAAGAGCGTTTTTAAAAGATTTTTTGAATATTTTTCAAATAAAAATATAAAAATTCCAATAAATTCCCCTCAGTCAGTAACCAAAAAGAAGAAATTGGCATTCCATCTATTTTTTATTCATCACCTCTCCGACCAAATGGGGGTTTTGGATTGGTTTTGACAGAAATTGTTTATAATTATTAGAGGCCAATTGGCGGCATAAATCAGCGTTGGAATTGCTTTTTTTATTTTCTTTTTTTACCTTTTCCCAAATAAAAATAAAAAGAAGGTAACCACGCACATCTTTCGTCCAAACGACCGGGCATTTGTTGTAAATTTTGTAAAGGATCTAATGTCTCTGAATTTGATGGAATTGTTAAATTATTGTTGTTATTGTTAGTATTTTCTAAAAAGAAGAGACTGCCGGGAATTGGTGGTTGTGGGGGAGAACAGGAACTTGGCATTTTGAAATTTTATTTGAAAAAATTTAAAAAAAATTTGTAGGCTTCTAAAATTAAAAAAAAATTATTTGTGTGTTTGTGAATGGCTGACAATGTACATATTATTATACCCAAGAAAGAAAAGAAAAAGAAGAATATATTTTAGGGAAATTGCCGTCACCCTCCAATGCTTCCTTTCCCACCGTAAACCTTCTCTCCTTTCATTCTGCTTTTATTCGCCCTTTCGTTTTGTGACGATTGGACGCGCAAAATTTTAGCGTGAACTGGAAAATCTCGAAAAGAAAGAACCGATTTTCTTGAAAATTCCAGAAAATACTCTTCTCGGAGCTATTTTAAATTTCTCCATAAATTTCAGAATTTTTGTTCGGTTATTTCCTTGATTCTGATCAACATTATAACCCCACTCCCAACCTTCTCAGCGCCCAAACGTCTAAGTCCCTCCCCTTCTCCCCAGCCTCGACCATTTTCTGTTTTTTTCTAATAATTTTGTCCACTCACATTGGTTCCCTTATGTTTTAGGGAAAATGTGTGGAATTGTGTGGAGAGGAGGACAAAAAAACGAGAAAAAATGAGTTAAAGAACGGGGGGGGGGGGGGGGGGAAGGGGGCTGATTCACTAAACAAAGAGCTACCGCTAAGGGAAGAAGGCGCGGTCCTTCATGCAGATCGTAGAAAAAAAATAAAATAAAAAAATAGTTGGAAGACCACCCACAGATGAAAACGAGAAAAGTGAGTGAAAAGTATTTTTTTATTTCCTCTAAAAATCGTTAAAAAAATATTCTCGACTCGTTTTCACCCAATTGTTGAAAATGATGTTCTTTTGATGTCTGAAATTTTGTGGCCTGCCGTTGGCCGATTTTATGCGAATTTTATTACTGGATGGAGAAGGGGGGTAGTAGGTAAATAAAAATAAAAAAAAGTCAGAAATTGGTAGAAATTGGCATTAAAAAGAGGAAAAAGAAAAAAGAATTTTAATGAGAAAATGAGTGGAGAATAGAGGGGAGGGGAACGCGGAAGAATTTTATAAAATTATTTAAAAATAACCTGCTAAAATTGTGAAATTTTGTATAAATATCCCTTATAATGTCGACTGATATTTTAATAAATTTTACATTTTTTGTGTTATTTTTTAATAAGTTATAGACAAATAGCTACAAAATATTGACAATTTTTTAAATAAATTCTGGTTCTTTCACACATAACTTTTTAATTAAAACCAAAAATTCTGAAATTTTTAGAGGGATTAGAGATAAAGGTGTTAAAAATGTTTTTACAAAATTTCATTATTTTCGCTAACATTCATATTCCTAAGTTCATATTCCCTACCACTCCTCTCCAAAAACTTCCCTCTATTTTTTTTCATTAGCCAGCTGCTTAATTTGACCGCGATTCTTTTACAAATTACTAGAAAAGGGCAAACACAAAACTAACTTTTTATTTAGATATACCGTCCCCCCTCCTCCCTTTTTTCTTCCTCAATTCCCCCCTTTTTATTTTTGCATCTTTCTTCTCCTCAGAAAAATTATGCCATGCTAATTTGAACGAGTCTCTGTCTCTGTTTGTGGTTGAGGTTACGCGCGGCAACGGAGAAAAAAAGGAAGGAGGAAAAGAAGAACTGAGAGGCAGCGGAGCCCTAATAAAATTTAATGGGCCGGGTGATTGGCGTGCCAGCTGTATATAATATATATATATATATATATATATATATTCAAGGTGATGGGGAAAATAAGAAAATAAAGGTTTTGTGAAAAAAAGAGTAGAGTTTGAAGGGAATAGAAAAATAAAAAATTATAAGAAAATAAGAGAAGGTTTTGTTTTATATTGTAGAAAATTAATTAAAAATTCTGCCGAATTTCCTAAATTTTAGTTTCTGAATTTTTAAGGTCGTTAAATTAAATTAAAGCTAATTAGAAACTTATTGGGTATTTTTAAGTTTATTTCAATAAAGCTTGCTTTGATAGATTAAAGAAACCCCCCAAAAAAATCAAACAAAATTTTGGACATTTTATCCCAATTCGGTCGGCCAAATTTTTTGATAAAATTTTCACGCGGTGTGCGCGTGAAAAAGAAAAAGTTTTTTTAATTAAATATTAAAACTTTAAAAATAAATCTAATAAAAAAAGATTGTGTCAATTAAATAACTACAACAAACAAACAAACACAGTAATTCACGAGAAATAAAAAAATCCAATTAAAAAAATAATTATTATTATTTTTTAATTAAAATTTAAAAAAAGACTAAAAATAAATTTACAAAATATAATTTACTGTAAATTAGAAAGAGAGAGGGAGACAATAATAAATAAATCTTTTTAGTCAAATTACTTAAATATTTTATAAAAATTTAATTGACAAAAATTTAAATAGAATTTAAAAGAAAGGAAATATTTTGTATCAAATAATTAATTTATAAATCAAAACTAAAATTGCGACAAAAAAATTTACAAAAATTATCAAATTATCAAACATTGTTAATTATAAAAAATGAAAATTTCAATAAATTCTTTTTTCTTTTTCCTCTTTTTAATGCCAATTTCTACCAATTTCTGACTTTTTTTTATTTTTATTTACCTACTACCCCCCTTCTCCATCCAGTAATAAAATTCGCATAAAATCGGCCAACGGCAGGCCACAAAATTTCAGACATCAAAAGAACATCATTTTCAACAATTGGGTGAAAACGAGTCGAGAATATTTTTTTAACGATTTTTAGAGGAAATAAAAAAATACTTTTCACTCACTTTTCTCGTTTTCATCTGTGGGTGGTCTTCCAACTATTTTTTTATTTTATTTTTTTTCTACGATCTGCATGAAGGACCGCGCCTTCTTCCCTTAGCGGTAGCTCTTTGTTTAGTGAATTTTAAATTAATTTTGGAAAAAGTCATTTTATTGAAATTTTCAGTAAAAGAATTTTCCCGTTCTCGTATATATAAAATAAGATTTTCCCCCTAATTTTATTAAAAAATAAATTACAAATAAAAAATATTTCTGTGTTAAAAACACTATCTATCCACTCAATCCCTGGTTATTATTTTTTGTCTTATCTGCTCCAATGTATTCTTTAAGACTCATATTTAAAAGCATATTCTATAGATTACATATTTCTTCTTTTACATTTTTTTTTATTTTTCAAAATTTTAATAAATGGTTTGGATTTAAAATTTATTAATTTTTTTATAAATTTTTTATTTTAATATTTTTTTAATTAAATATTTTTTAATAAGAAAAAAGTTTTATTTTTATAATGCAAAATAACAATAAATTTTTAATTCTTTTACGTCAACAAATTAAAAATTTAAAAGAGGATGATTTATTTGATTGTGCAGTTTCTCATTTATTAGTCTTTGTTGGGGCTAACTTTGCTGGATTTGAACGTTTATTTTTTTAATTTTTTTAATTTAAAAATAATCTTTAGGTCAATCTGATGTCTGTAAAAACCTTCTTGAATGTTTTGAATCGCTTGAGGAATTGAAAGAAGTTTCTTTTGATGAATTATCTTTTGGATTGAATAAACCGTTTGATGGGGCTCGGTTAGTTATTTAATTTGGATTATTATTAGCTCGAAGGTTTGTTGTAGAAAGAAATGCCAAAAAAGTGAATTTATTTAACGTACGGTTACTAAAATTGTGAAATACGCCTGCGTCGCTGAAAATTTTTTTTTGAAATTCTTCGTGCCTGGCGCCAAAATTTCGATTAATTGCCTCAGAAAAACATCCAAGCGAAAGTAAAATTTCTGCATGTAATTTACTCACTTTCCAGAATGGAAGAGGGGAAGAAACAAAAATTAAATTGAGCCGTTCTGATTCTATAGACTGTGAAAAGTTTAAAAGAAATTTTCGTTTTTTAAATGAAAATTCCGAATTTTAAGTTTCGGAGTCTCATAACAGTAAAACGATGAAATATCAACCCCCAAAAACCATTGAAATGTCAAAGTGGACTTTTTAGAAGGTCTGACAAAGTTTCATTACAAAAATTCTGGTTTGAATTTTAATTACTGAAAATTCTGATTTAATTAAAGAACCCCCAATAAAAAGTCTATACAAATATTTCCCGCAAGAAAACCCCCCAACTCCTTCAACTTTTCCATTTTTAAACACAAATTCTGAATTCCAAGTGCAATTTTAAAATAATTTCCTTTTTTTTTTATAAAATTAACCTCATTTTTAACATTTTCATTCAAAATATTAGCTAATATTTCCATTTGAGAACAAGCCCTTTCAATTCTTCTCGAATTTTTTGCTTCTAATTTAGAACGTTCAATTAATGCTCTCATTTGTAAAGACCAAAAAGGACGTTGATCTATTACCTAAATTATTAATTTAAAAAAATCTTTTTCAGAACAAAACTTCTTCCAAAAAAGCCATACAAGTTTCATCTTCAATTTGTTTTTCAATTTTATTTCCTTTCCTTTCCAATAATGCACTAACCAAAATACAAGCAATTTGGTGGGAATTAATTTTTTGTATTTTATTTTTGGGTTTTTCATCAAACAAAATTTTTTCCAAAAGTGTATCATCCCCATTTTTTGTATTTTGAATCATTTCTGTTGGTTCTTCTATTAGTTCATTGGAAGAAGCTGAAGTTATTTCAAACTAAAAAATAAACAAAAAAAAGTATAGTAAAAATAAAAAGTTTAAATATTTTAATAAAAAAGATAAATAAAAATCTTTGTAAATCAAAACAAACTTCAACAAAAAGTTGGGGGACACTTTTCTCTTGAAATTGAGTTCTTTTTCCTAAAAATATAATTTATTACAGGGTTCGTATGGAGAAAAATTAAAGTTAAAATGCTTCATTGGAAATTAGAGGATATCCAGGAAAGGAATTTTTTTAAACATCCAAAGTCCAGTCGAAATTTTTTAGATTTTAAAAATGCAAATAAGCCAGAATTCACTTCTAATGCTAATTTTATTTTTCATGGTACGTACATATTTTTAAAGCACAATTTTAATTATTAAAGCATCAAAACAAACTCTGATTCAATATAATTTTCTTTAAAAATTTAACTAATTCATTACCTAAAGCTCCACCTAATTGCAATTGTTTAAATCCAGCAAGTTTAATTGCTTCTTCTAAACATTTCTTTGAAGAGGAAAATTCAAAAAAATTTAAAAGAGAAAGTGCTCTTTCCAAAAGAAATTCGATTTGAAGATTTTTGTTTGAAGTAGAAGAAATTTTAAATAATAAATTTGACTAAAAAATTAAAAAAATTATTAAAAATTAAATTTAAACTTAACCAATTCATTCATTTGTTTAAATAAATCAATTTGTTTGTCAATCAAAATACTTGACCAAATATTTAAAAAACGATATTTCCATAAAAGATGTTCAAAAAATGAATTTGAAGAAGCAGGTAAATGAATAAAGGCTTCTTTTGCTGCAAACAAATGTTCAATAAAACTAAGAAAATTTAGAGTTAAAATTAAAAAATATCTTTTACTTTATTTTATTCGTAGTTATTTTTAAAAAAATGAAGAAAATAGTGATGGAACTCAAAGGCGTATCCAAAGGGTGAATTTCGAGGGACATACACGAGATTTGGTCGCCAACTTTATGTAGGCGCCGAAAAATCGAAATTTTGGCGCCAGGCACGAAGAATTTCAAAAAAAAATTTTCAGCGACGCAGGCGTATTTCACAATTTTAGTAACCGTACGTTAAATAAATTCACTTTTTTGGCATTTCTTTCTACAACAAACCTTCGAGCTAATAATAATCCAAATTAAATAACTAACCGAGCCCCATCAAACGGTTTATTCAATCCAAAAGATAATTCATCAAAAGAAACTTCTTTCAATTCCTCAAGCGATTCAAAACATTCAAGAAGGTTTTTACAGACATCAGATTGACCTAAAGATTATTTTTAAATTAAAAAAATTAAAAAAATAAACGTTCAAATCCAGCAAAGTTAGCCCCAACAAAGACTAATAAATGAGAAACTGCACAATCAAATAAATCATCCTCTTTTAAATTTTTAATTTGTTGACGTAAAAGAATTAAAAATTTATTGTTATTTTGCATTATAAAAATAAAACTTTTTTCTTATTAAAAAATATTTAATTAAAAAAATATTAAAATAAAAAATTTATAAAAAAATTAATAAATTTTAAATCCAAACCATTTATTAAAATTTTGAAAAATAAAAAAAAAATGTAAAAGAAGAAATATGTAATCTATAGAATATGCTTTTAAATATGAGTCTTAAAGAATACATTGGAGCAGATAAGACAAAAAATAATAACCAGGGATTGAGTGGATAGATAGTGTTTTTAACACAGAAATATTTTTTATTTGTAATTTATTTTTTAATAAAATTAGGGGGAAAATCTTATTTTATATATACGAGAACGGGAAAATTCTTTTACTGAAAATTTCAATAAAATGACTTTTTCCAAAATTAATTTAAAATTAAAATTCCATTTAAATACCCCCATTTTAAATAATTTTTGTCTACGGCTATAACTAGAATATTGAAACTAAAATATAAAAATAAACTTTTAAAATTCGATAGAATATATGAGTAAATTTTTTCTCAATAAAAATGCAGCAAAAATTTCATTTTTTAAAACCTTTCAAAATTGGATAAATCTGTTAAAAATAAAAATTTTAAAATAAAAAAACGTTTAAAGAAAAACCTGATTAAAAGCCTCGTCAATATCCTTTTTATATTTTGCCCCAGTTATAACTACTTTTCCACTAACGAAAATAAGTAAAACAACACGAGGCTTAAATTAAATTTTTAAAAAATTTATTTAAAAAATTAAATTAAAAACATACTTTAACCATTCGATAAATTAACCCAGGAAATAATTCAGGCTCGTAAGTACTGAATTGGGCGTGGGTAATACAAAGGCCTGAAAAAAATAAATAAAATTATATTTACGAAAAAAATAATTAAAGATTATTTATGAAAAATGCTGATTTTTAAGTTTATTTTAATTAATCAAAATCAAAAGGAATAATTTAAAAAAGAAAACTTTGATTCCCTATTCAAATAAAATTCTGGTCTATGAGTTGTTAGAAATTTTGTTAAGAATTTATTCATTAAAACTTTGATTTTCAAAATTCAAAATTTACCAATAAAAATTTTAATTCTTATTTAATTAATCAATTAAATATAAACCTTCCAATTGTATAGGAAATTTAACATCACAAGACCCAACCATATTCTGAACTTTAAATTCTGTAAATTTTGCATTAAATCCCAATTTTTGAACAATTCGTGCATATTTTCTAGCAGCCAAACGACTCATTTCTTCTGATCTAAATTTTAGAATAAATCTAATTTAAATTAAAATAAAAACTTTGCTCCAGTGCAAACCATTTTTCCAGAGGAGAAAATTAATGCAGTCGTTCTGGGATCCCGAATGCGCATAATAACTGCCGCAAAACGTCTAAAAAATAATTTTAAAAAATAAAAAAGATTTGTAATGATTTTTACTTTGGATTATATTCAGCGTTACGAGCCCTCAAAGCAATTTGTTTAAGATCCAATTGAACACCTAAAAGATTTTTAAAAATAAATTGAAAACAAAAAAAAATCCAAAAATAAACCTAAATTAACAGTAGATACAATATTTTGCAAGGTAGGTGAAGGTACTTCTGCCGGAGCACTAAAAGGAGTATGCGGAATAACTGTCGGAATATTTGAAGCAGGTAATTGAGAGCCAATATGATGCTGAGAATCTCTAACAGAATAACCTCCTTGTAGTGGAGTCATTGGAATATTTAAATTATTTAGAACACTTTCAGGCCCTCCATCATTATAATTACTTGCTGAAGCTGGAATTCCTGCCAAATTTACAACAGAAGAAGGACCTTTATATTCATTTCCTCCACTTGAAGAAAATGGATTGAGAACAGATCCTGGACCTTGACTGTTGAATACAGAGGCTATTTTAGAAAAAAATAAAAAAATTAGTGAATAACTTCATTCAGTTTATGGAATTGAGGTTCTGAAAAGACATTAAGGAAATAAACTAATCAAAATTTAGAATTATAAAAGATTACAAAAGTAATTTTTGACTATTTTTGATGGATAAATTAACACAAGTCCTATCCTGACTTTAAAGTTCAAAGTTAATTTATCAAATGTCAAAAATCTAATTAAAACCCCAAGAGAAAATTTAAAAAAATTTAAATTAAAAACCTGGCCCTCCAACAGAATGCATAGATTGCGCCCCAATATTTATTGTAGAGCCTGGACCGGCACTTCCAAACAAATTTTGGTAATTTGATAAAGGCTGTTGAGATACCGATCCTGGGCCATTCGAACCAAAATTTAAAACTCCACTGTGCATAGGTGTTTGTCCACCACTTAAAAGATTTAATAAAGATTGAGGATTTGCTGGTGAAGTGCCAAATTGATCCATATTTAATTATTATTTATAGTAAATATAATCTGAAATCACTAAAAAATAAATTATTAAAATTATCGAGTTAGGTAAATAAAGTTAATAAAGAAACATATAAAAGCCATTACCGGGAATGGCCATTAACGGGAAAAGTATAAAATGGTCAATTGCGAGATAAGAAAGGACGAATGTAAAAATGGACAGAAAGAAAGTCTCATTTATGTAGGCTTCTCTGGTGGATCGACACTTGCCGATACGCAATGACGGATGCGACTCCGAAAGACTATGCAAGACTACGAACAAAATTAGCTGATTCAAGTTAAATTTTAAAAGTTAAAAAAATTAAGCAAATTAATTTCTTAATTACTTTATCAAAACAAAATTTCTTTAAAAAATATAAAAATGACTAGATTTCAAAATTTATGAAAGTTATTAAAGTATTTGCGAATATTGGCAAAACTATATTAAAAATTAAAGCATTCAAAAAAAGTCCCTAAAAATATATATTCACTCCCGCTTTCCCCCCTTTTTTCATTCCATAAGAGGTGCATTTGATGTTTTTAGAAGACAATGTTCAGAACCAGCTACAGAAGCAACACTATTTGTATCTTCATCATTATCCTCATCATTATCTTCTTCTCCTCCACCGCCTCTTTCTCCTTCATTTGGTGATTTCTCTCTTTCTAATATAGATAAAGGTGTTGATTGAGCACCATCTTCTTCAATTATACTTCTTAAAGGTGTTGGTCTTTCACTTGGACTTTTACATTCTGTATTTTCTGTTGTTGTTGTTGTAGCAGAATTACTCCCTCCAAGTGTAGCAGTTAATGATTGAGTAATAAATGGTTTCCATTTTCTCATACAAGTTATGAATAATTGAAAAAGAGTCCAATCACCGAGTGGAAGCTTTAAAAAATATTTTTTTGGAGAATTTAATTTTTGATGCAGGACAGAGTGTACACAAAAAAGCAAAATTATAGTTAAGTTTGTAAGTCAAATAATGAAAGAGCCTGGGGGAAACCAGTTATCCTACTCAAAAATTTAAGTAAGGAATAGAAGGGTTGGGGAAATTGATGCTTTAATGAAAAGATTAAATATTTCTAAAGTAAATTAGAAGATTTTAATTTTTTTATTTTTTTTTATTTAAAGGATAAGGTTCAGCATGTTGGTGAAAAGTTGATTAAACATAATTTAAATGGTTTGGCTTTACATTCTTGCAATTTGGAGGAATTAAGAATTGTTTTGAATGTGAGATTTTTTTATTATTTTTTTCTCCCCTTCTATTCCTTACTTAAATTTTTGAGTAGGATAACTGGTTTCCCCCAGGCTCTTTCATTATTTGACTTACAAACTTAACTATAATTTTGCTTTTTTGTGTACACTCTGTCCTGCATCAAAAATTAAATTCTCCAAAAAAATATTTTTTAAAGCTTCCACTCGGTGATTGGACTCTTTTTCAATTATTCATAACTTGTATGAGAAAATGGAAACCATTTATTACTCAATCATTAACTGCTACACTTGGAGGGAGTAATTCTGCTACAACAACAACAACAGAAAATACAGAATGTAAAAGTCCAAGTGAAAGACCAACACCTTTAAGAAGTATAATTGAAGAAGATGGTGCTCAATCAACACCTTTATCTATATTAGAAAGAGAGAAATCACCAAATGAAGGAGAAAGAGGCGGTGGAGGAGAAGAAGATAATGATGAGGATAATGATGAAGATACAAATAGTGTTGCTTCTGTAGCTGGTTCTGAACATTGTCTTCTAAAAACATCAAATGCACCTCTTATGGAATGAAAAAAGGGGGGAAAGCGGGAGTGAATATATATTTTTAGGGACTTTTTTTGAATGCTTTAATTTTTAATATAGTTTTGCCAATATTCGCAAATACTTTAATAACTTTCATAAATTTTGAAATCTAGTCATTTTTATATTTTTTAAAGAAATTTTGTTTTGATAAAGTAATTAAGAAATTAATTTGCTTAATTTTTTTAACTTTTAAAATTTAACTTGAATCAGCTAATTTTGTTCGTAGTCTTGCATAGTCTTTCGGAGTCGCATCCGTCATTGCGTATCGGCAAGTGTCGATCCACCAGAGAAGCCTACATAAATGAGACTTTCTTTCTGTCCATTTTTACATTCGTCCTTTCTTATCTCGCAATTGACCATTTTATACTTTTCCCGTTAATGGCCATTCCCGGTAATGGCTTTTATATGTTTCTTTATTAACTTTATTTACCTAACTCGATAATTTTAATAATTTATTTTTTAGTGATTTCAGATTATATTTACTATAAATAATAATTAAATATGGATCAATTTGGCACTTCACCAGCAAATCCTCAATCTTTATTAAATCTTTTAAGTGGTGGACAAACACCTATGCACAGTGGAGTTTTAAATTTTGGTTCGAATGGCCCAGGATCGGTATCTCAACAGCCTTTATCAAATTACCAAAATTTGTTTGGAAGTGCCGGTCCAGGCTCTACAATAAATATTGGGGCGCAATCTATGCATTCTGTTGGAGGGCCAGGTTTTTAATTTAAATTTTTTTAAATTTTCTCTTGGGGTTTTAATTAGATTTTTGACATTTGATAAATTAACTTTGAACTTTAAAGTCAGGATAGGACTTGTGTTAATTTATCCATCAAAAATAGTCAAAAATTACTTTTGTAATCTTTTATAATTCTAAATTTTGATTAGTTTATTTCCTTAATGTCTTTTCAGAACCTCAATTCCATAAACTGAATGAAGTTATTCACTAATTTTTTTATTTTTTTCTAAAATAGCCTCTGTATTCAACAGTCAAGGTCCAGGATCTGTTCTCAATCCATTTTCTTCAAGTGGAGGAAATGAATATAAAGGTCCTTCTTCTGTTGTAAATTTGGCAGGAATTCCAGCTTCAGCAAGTAATTATAATGATGGAGGGCCTGAAAGTGTTCTAAATAATTTAAATATTCCAATGACTCCACTACAAGGAGGTTATTCTGTTAGAGATTCTCAGCATCATATTGGCTCTCAATTACCTGCTTCAAATATTCCGACAGTTATTCCGCATACTCCTTTTAGTGCTCCGGCAGAAGTACCTTCACCTACCTTGCAAAATATTGTATCTACTGTTAATTTAGGTTTATTTTTGGATTTTTTTTTGTTTTCAATTTATTTTTAAAAATCTTTTAGGTGTTCAATTGGATCTTAAACAAATTGCTTTGAGGGCTCGTAACGCTGAATATAATCCAAAGTAAAAATCATTACAAATCTTTTTTATTTTTTAAAATTATTTTTTAGACGTTTTGCGGCAGTTATTATGCGCATTCGGGATCCCAGAACGACTGCATTAATTTTCTCCTCTGGAAAAATGGTTTGCACTGGAGCAAAGTTTTTATTTTAATTTAAATTAGATTTATTCTAAAATTTAGATCAGAAGAAATGAGTCGTTTGGCTGCTAGAAAATATGCACGAATTGTTCAAAAATTGGGATTTAATGCAAAATTTACAGAATTTAAAGTTCAGAATATGGTTGGGTCTTGTGATGTTAAATTTCCTATACAATTGGAAGGTTTATATTTAATTGATTAATTAAATAAGAATTAAAATTTTTATTGGTAAATTTTGAATTTTGAAAATCAAAGTTTTAATGAATAAATTCTTAACAAAATTTCTAACAACTCATAGACCAGAATTTTATTTGAATAGGGAATCAAAGTTTTCTTTTTTAAATTATTCCTTTTGATTTTGATTAATTAAAATAAACTTAAAAATCAGCATTTTTCATAAATAATCTTTAATTATTTTTTTCGTAAATATAATTTTATTTATTTTTTTCAGGCCTTTGTATTACCCACGCCCAATTCAGTACTTACGAGCCTGAATTATTTCCTGGGTTAATTTATCGAATGGTTAAAGTATGTTTTTAATTTAATTTTTTAAATAAATTTTTTAAAAATTTAATTTAAGCCTCGTGTTGTTTTACTTATTTTCGTTAGTGGAAAAGTAGTTATAACTGGGGCAAAATATAAAAAGGATATTGACGAGGCTTTTAATCAGGTTTTTCTTTAAACGTTTTTTTATTTTAAAATTTTTATTTTTAACAGATTTATCCAATTTTGAAAGGTTTTAAAAAATGAAATTTTTGCTGCATTTTTATTGAGAAAAAATTTACTCATATATTCTATCGAATTTTAAAAGTTTATTTTTATATTTTAGTTTCAATATTCTAGTTATAGCCGTAGACAAAAATTATTTAAAATGGGGGTATTTAAATGGAATTTTAATTTTAAATTAATTTTGGAAAAAGTCATTTTATTGAAATTTTCAGTAAAAGAATTTTCCCGTTCTCGTATATATAAAATAAGATTTTCCCCCTAATTTTATTAAAAAATAAATTACAAATAAAAAATATTTCTGTGTTAAAAACACTATCTATCCACTCAATCCCTGGTTATTATTTTTTGTCTTATCTGCTCCAATGTATTCTTTAAGACTCATATTTAAAAGCATATTCTATAGATTACATATTTCTTCTTTTACATTTTTTTTATTTTTCAAAATTTTAATAAATGGTTTGGATTTAAAATTTATTAATTTTTTTATAAATTTTTTATTTTAATATTTTTTTAATTAAATATTTTTTAATAAGAAAAAAGTTTTATTTTTATAATGCAAAATAACAATAAATTTTTAATTCTTTTACGTCAACAAATTAAAAATTTAAAAGAGGATGATTTATTTGATTGTGCAGTTTCTCATTTATTAGTCTTTGTTGGGGCTAACTTTGCTGGATTTGAACGTTTATTTTTTTAATTTTTTTAATTTAAAAATAATCTTTAGGTCAATCTGATGTCTGTAAAAACCTTCTTGAATGTTTTGAATCGCTTGAGGAATTGAAAGAAGTTTCTTTTGATGAATTATCTTTTGGATTGAATAAACCGTTTGATGGGGCTCGGTTAGTTATTTAATTTGGATTATTATTAGCTCGAAGGTTTGTTGTAGAAAGAAATGCCAAAAAAGTGAATTTATTTAACGTACGGTTACTAAAATTGTGAAATACGCCTGCGTCGCTGAAAATTTTTTTGAAATTCTTCGTGCCTGGCGCCAAAATTTCGATTTTTCGGCGCCTACATAAAGTTGGCGACCAAATCTCGTGTATGTCCCTCGAAATTCACCCTTTGGATACGCCTTTGAGTTCCATCACTATTTTCTTCATTTTTTTAAAAATAACTACGAATAAAATAAAGTAAAAGATATTTTTTAATTTTAACTCTAAATTTTCTTAGTTTTATTGAACATTTGTTTGCAGCAAAAGAAGCCTTTATTCATTTACCTGCTTCTTCAAATTCATTTTTTGAACATCTTTTATGGAAATATCGTTTTTTAAATATTTGGTCAAGTATTTTGATTGACAAACAAATTGATTTATTTAAACAAATGAATGAATTGGTTAAGTTTAAATTTAATTTTTAATAATTTTTTTAATTTTTTAGTCAAATTTATTATTTAAAATTTCTTCTACTTCAAACAAAAAATCTTCAAATCGAATTTCTTTTGGAAAGAGCACTTTCTCTTTTAAATTTTTTTGAATTTTCCTCTTCAAAGAAATGTTTAGAAGAAGCAATTAAACTTGCTGGATTTAAACAATTGCAATTAGGTGGAGCTTTAGGTAATGAATTAGTTAAATTTTTAAAGAAAATTATATTGAATCAGAGTTTGTTTTGATGCTTTAATAATTAAAATTGTGCTTTAAAAATATGTACGTACCATGAAAAATAAAATTAGCATTAGAAGTGAATTCTGGCTTATTTGCATTTTTAAAATCTAAAAAATTTCGACTGGACTTTGGATGTTTAAAAAAATTCCTTTCCTGGATATCCTCTAATTTCCAATGAAGCATTTTAACTTTAATTTTTCTCCATACGAACCCTGTAATAAATTATATTTTTAGGAAAAAGAACTCAATTTCAAGAGAAAAGTGTCCCCCAACTTTTTGTTGAAGTTTGTTTTGATTTACAAAGATTTTTATTTATCTTTTTTATTAAAATATTTAAACTTTTTATTTTTACTATACTTTTTTTTGTTTATTTTTTAGTTTGAAATAACTTCAGCTTCTTCCAATGAACTAATAGAAGAACCAACAGAAATGATTCAAAATACAAAAAATGGGGATGATACACTTTTGGAAAAAATTTTGTTTGATGAAAAACCCAAAAATAAAATACAAAAAATTAATTCCCACCAAATTGCTTGTATTTTGGTTAGTGCATTATTGGAAAGGAAAGGAAATAAAATTGAAAAACAAATTGAAGATGAAACTTGTATGGCTTTTTTGGAAGAAGTTTTGTTCTGAAAAAGATTTTTTTAAATTAATAATTTAGGTAATAGATCAACGTCCTTTTTGGTCTTTACAAATGAGAGCATTAATTGAACGTTCTAAATTAGAAGCAAAAAATTCGAGAAGAATTGAAAGGGCTTGTTCTCAAATGGAAATATTAGCTAATATTTTGAATGAAAATGTTAAAAATGAGGTTAATTTTATAAAAAAAAAAGGAAATTATTTTAAAATTGCACTTGGAATTCAGAATTTGTGTTTAAAAATGGAAAAGTTGAAGGAGTTGGGGGGTTTTCTTGCGGGAAATATTTGTATAGACTTTTTATTGGGGGTTCTTTAATTAAATCAGAATTTTCAGTAATTAAAATTCAAACCAGAATTTTTGTAATGAAACTTTGTCAGACCTTCTAAAAAGTCCACTTTGACATTTCAATGGTTTTTGGGGGTTGATATTTCATCGTTTTACTGTTATGAGACTCCGAAACTTAAAATTCGGAATTTTCATTTAAAAAACGAAAATTTCTTTTAAACTTTTCACAGTCTATAGAATCAGAACGGCTCAATTTAATTTTTGTTTCTTCCCCTCTTCCATTCTGGAAAGTGAGTAAATTACATGCAGAAATTTTACTTTCGCTTGGATGTTTTTCTGAGGCAATTAGAATATTTGAAAAATTAAATTATTGGGAAGATGTCGTTAAATGTTATTTAAATTCTGGACAATCTGAAAAGGCCGAAATTCTTATTAAAAAACTTTTGGAAGAAAAAGGAGAAAATCCTTTTTATTATTGTCTTCTTGGAAATATTACAAATGAAGAATGTTTTTATTTAAAAGCTATTGAAGTTTGTTTTTTTAATTTTATATTTATTTGGGAGTGTTGGGGGGAGGGAGTTTTTCTTGAGTGAGTTTTTTTTATTAAATATTTTTTTGAAAAATGTAAAATACTAGGGAAAGAAAAATATTCTTAAATTTTTGTCTAAAATTCTTTTTAGGTTTCTGAAGATGGAAATGCACTTGCCAGGGCATCATTAGGAAATCTAATGTTAAAACGAAAAAATTTTTCTGAAGCAATGGAACATTTTGAAAGATCGTTGGATATCCAACCATTACAGGTATTTTTGTTTTTTATTATTTCTTTTCAATTAATTTCTCAATAATATTTTTAGCCTGGTATTTATTTTAATTATGGTTATTCTGCAATGAAATCTGGCAATTTTCAGGTTAACTCGCTCAAAAAAATTTTTTTTTATTTTTAAATTCTTTAGACTTCAGTAAAAGCTTTTCATCGTTGTGTAAATATTGAACCTGAACATTTTGAAGCTTGGAATAATTTGGGTAAATTTTTAGGCTTTAATTTAAATATTAAGGAATTTTTTTGAAAATAAAAAAATTTTTTTTAATTTTTTAGCAGCTTCATATATTCATTTAAATCAAAAACATAGAGCACACAAAATTTTACAAGTATTTTTTATTTTTTTTAAATTTAATTTCTTTTTCAATTTTCAAGGAAGCCTTAAAATTAAGTTGGGAAAATACTTATCTTTGGACAAATTTTCTTTTAATTTCTGTTGATATTGGGGATTATGAGAGTGGAATATCTGCTTTGGAAAAATTAATGGATTTGGATAAAAATTTAAAAATTGATGAATGTCCTCTAGAAATTATGTCGATTGAAATATTAAATCAAGAAAATAAAGAAAAATTGGAAGGAATGAAGAAATCTCTTTTGAGGGTTTTGGCACGTGCAAGTTCGAGACAGTCTTTTGGTGGAAAGGTTGGAGATTTGTTTTTGTTTGATAAAATATTTTGGAATTTTTATGGATAATTATTTAAATTTTGCATTATTTGAGAGAATTAAATAGGTCCAAAAAATTCAACTTTAATTATTTTCCTTAATCATAATTTAAATAAAAAATACAATACTAGGAATAAATGACTGACAAAGTTTATTTATGATTAAAATAAAGTATGTAAGAAATCTTATTCCAAAAATATCCAATATTTATTCAAATCGTCCCCCTTCCCGGAAAATGCCAAAAGATTTGGTGAGATTAGTCCAAAAAAAAATCTGTTGTAATTTTTTAGAATATTTTTAATTAATTATTTTTTAGTTACAACGTCTTCACGCATTTTTAAAAAAGCCAGAAAATGGAGAGGATATTACACAATGGACAATTTTTGTTAATTTACTTGAGAAGGCTTTTAAAAAAGAATTTGGTAGAATTACTATAGAAAAAGTTTAGTTTTTAATTTTGTTTTGAAAAATTTTTATTTTAAGTTTTCTAAAAATTACAAAGATTTATTAAATCAATTTTTGGAATTAATTGAGGAGTTTAAATTGTTTTGGAAAATACAAAAATTAGAAGAAATGCAGGTATTTAATTCTAATTAATTTTAATTAATTTTTTTAAATTTAATTTTTAGATAAATTCTCAACTTAAATTAAGAATAAAACCAATTATTGGATTTTTTGAAAAAGAATTTGGAGAAAATTGTGAATTATGTAAAGATGAAGAATTTAATAAATTATTTAGAGAAATTAAAAATTTGTGTATTTTCTAATTAAATTGTTGTTTTTAATATTTTGTTTGAAAACTTTTTGGTAAAAATTATTTTTTCCATTGTTTTCTTTATCATTTTGTTGGACAGAAAAACTAAAATTTTTATACAAAGTACCAGTCTTTACACAGTACAGCAATCTAGTACCAATTTTTCTCCCTCTTTTCTGTCGGGTGTCATTTTATTCCTTTGTCTTTCGTAGACAATAAATTGCCAGTTTTTTTTCCAATTGAATTAAGAAATTGAAGTTTTCCCAAACAATTGAGGTCCGAGTGTAATTAGGTAATCTTAATCAAGCCTACTTATTTTTGTTTCTAAAAATTAATTTTTTTACTAAGCCCCCTTTTAAATTAAATGAGTTTAATTTGTTTTGTTTTCTGCCTTTAATTCCATATATCTCAAGGTTATTCCTCTTTCCACTTTGAATTATAATGGAAGAAGAAATATTCACAAAAAGGAAGCCACCAAAAATATTTAAAGGAAGATGTAGTTACTTCCAAATAAAATAAATCAATTTCTTTTTTCTTTTAATGATTTTGATTAATAATATTACTATTTTTGTTTGTCTTTTAATTTTAAGAAGTTTTGATTTAATTAAAGCAGAGTTTGTTTGTTTTTTTAATTAATTCTTAATTTAATTAAGGAATGTTTATTGCACATATTACAGGTAAATAAATCAATTTTATATAAATTAATTTTGAATTGTTTATAAATGGAGAGATAAATTAAAATTATTCGAAGAATTCTCTTCCTATTTTTTTAAACATTTTCTAATTTAAGAGAATCAAATGAAATTACTTGCGGGTATTTTTTAAAATAAATTTAAAAAAAAAATTAATTTAGTTCTGTAACTTGTGAAACACACATTCCCATTCCAACATTTACAGAAGAAAATGGAATTGATACAAAATTGCCTAGGTAAATTTAAAATAAAAAGTTGAAATATTTTTTTAATTTTTTAGAGGCTGGTATAGAATAGGAACGGTAAAATTAATTGAAATTTAAAGGATTTAATAAAATAAAAAATAGCATTACTTAAATTTTGTTGAACTTATTTTATAAGGGGTAGAACATGAATTTTTGATAAAAACAGTGAAAGTATAAAATTCGCAATTATTTTAAAAATAAATGAAACAACCAATTAATTTTTTTATTTTAAATTAAAAGCTAACAATAAGACAAGACCATGCTTGGTTTAATCTCTACAGGTAAAAGAATTAATATTCTGTTAAAATTTTCTTCAAAAAAAGGAGAAGAGCGACTGGACTAGGTTATTGGGATTTCTACACTCAAATACCCGAAAGAAGTTGTGTTGGGTATAATTTTTACTAAAAATTTTACAAAAAATTTTTTTTAGTCATTTTGGCCTACATGCAGGAGAAAATATTGCTGGGTCTGTTACTGTAAAAGATAAAAGGTGTTTTGACCGTTTGGTTATGCAAATTGAACGTAAATCGACCACCGAAAAATTTGATGTTTTTCAATGCAGAAAATGTATTTTTAATTCTTGTTGGTTAGGAAATAGAATTTTACACGAACAAAGAACTTATCTGACAAATTTACGGTCTTATTAATTTATTTAATTAGGGTTGTTGGCGACCGGTTAATCTTTCCTTGTGGCTGCTCAAAAGCATTTATTCTTTTCTATTTGAGCTACCACGGGGAAAAATTAACCGGTATCCACCAAAACTATTTTTTATGTTAAAAACAGAATTTTCAAAAAAATACTCTCTCACTCTTCTCAATAATATTTTCCATTTTTTAACTCTAATAAATAATTACCTTCATTTATTTAAATAAAAGATTGACACAGTTTTCTTTAAAATCCGAACAAAATATTTTTTAAAATATTATTTGTAAAAGTCAAAAGTATCACTGTCCTTCTTGACCACTTGTTTATATGCCTTGTTAAAATCTTTGCTAAGGACCATGTAGCGATTCTCTCTAACAGCATACATTCCTGCCTTTAAAGTTTTGAAAAGAATTATTATTTAAAATTAAGTTCTTTTTCGGAATAAAACCGGGAATGGTGTTGAAGCCCAAACGTAAGGAAAAACGCGGGGATTTTTAATTTTATTTATGAAATACCGAAAGATAGAATTTAATTCCCCGATTAAAAAATTACTCAAATCCTTCTTTCTGATAATCTTTCCCCGTTGCCCAAGAAATTTCTGGAGATAATTTATAAATCAAAAAACCTCTTGACAAATCGAAGCAATTTCAGCACACGAAATTTTATCTGGACGGGAAACAAAATCTTCAAGATCAATTTCATCACTTAAATTCATTTTGGCTGTCACGGTTGAAAAAACTAAACGTTTTTGTCGACGATCAGGCATTGGAAATTCAATTTTTCTATCCAATCTGCCTGGACGAAGTAATGCAGGATCGAGGGTATCTTGACGATTTGTTGCCATTATAACCTTTTAAAAAGATATTTTTTCATTCTTAAACACCAATATTTTTAAAAATAAAAAATTCAGATATACAAGAATTTCTAGTAAATTAATTAAAATATGCCGAAAAGGGGATGAAATTTAAGATACAAATTTTGTTTAGTTTTTTCTACCTTAACATTTGTATTTTGATCAAATCCATCCATTTGATTTAATAATTCCAACAAAATTCGTTGTACTTCTCTATCAGCCCCAGTCTGTGCATCAAAACGTCTTGTAGCAATTGCATCAATTTCATCGATAAAAATAATGCAAGGACTATTTTCTTTTGCCAAACGAAAAACATCCCGAACCATTCGAGGGCCTTCTCCCAAATATTTTTGAACAAATTCACTTCCAACAACTTTAATAAACGAAGCTTTTGTATGATGAGCTACTGCTTTGGCAAGCATTGTCTTTCCACATCCTGGAGGCCCAAAAAGGAGAACTCCACGAGGAGGGTCGATTCCAATCTGAATTTGAAAGAATTTTTAAATTAATTATGATATCCTTTAATTTTTTAGAAATGTATAGTTGACATTACAAAAATTACCCTTTTGTGATTTTCCAAAAATAATGAATAAATGAAAACCAAATATGAAAAAATAACATTTTTTAATTTTCTCAAACCTGTTCATAAAGTTCACGATTAGTGAGAGGAAGTTCCACAGCTTCTCGGACTTCTTGCTTTTGAGTATCCAACCCACCAATATCCGAATAAGAAACGTCAGGTTTTTCATCTGGACGAAGCATTTGAATAGAAGAATCAGATTCTGGTGGAAGAACATCAACCAAAGCATTGCTATATTTATGCAAAGCAACACTACAACCAGGCTTTAACAATTCACGATCGAGAATTGAAAGAACTCGAACAAAGTAACTTGAACCTAAAATTAAATAAAAGATTTTTGAAAATGATAGAAAAATAAGTTTTATTTTTAAATTCTTTATGAAGTGAGGAATTGGTAATTCAAAAAATAAGAGTCAAAAACGTAAAAAATACAGGTACCAAGTCTATACTTGGCAAAGTTAAAACTCTTTTCTAGTAAAAATGTGAAAGAATTGGGAAATGAGAATTTATTCTTTAAGGAGCTTTACTCAAGAAATGTTAATTATAAGTGACAAAAAATTTCATTAAAAATCTTTAACCAAAATAAAAACCTGTAGTTGAGCTAACAATTGCATGATCATAATCAACAGCTTCGAGAAATTGGCCAATAATTAAAGGAACAGATTGAATACGTTTAACCTTAAAATTAAAGTAAAAATAATTTTAAAATTTCAAAAAACCTCTTCCTGTGCATGAACCAATTCCTTCTCCAAATTACGCATATCCTTTTTGAGATACTAAAAAAAAATTTTTACACAATTATTAAACAGAAAAAACAACAAAAACCAATCTCTAAATATTTTAACTATAACATTTAAAAAACCCTTACAAATTCCATAACATCCAAATGTGCCAATTTATTCTCCAATTTCTTTAACGTCAAATAATCATCTTCACCAATAAGTGTCTCTATTTCACTTGGAATAGTAGCATCAAGATCTACTGGTGTATCAACCTCCATTTTAAAAATATGAAAGATTTTCTAAAAAAAAGGTAAAAAAATGAAAAATTAATAAAATCGAAAATAAAAAATCAAGTAAAAAAATTCTCCAGTCATCATTTAGATATTTCGAATAAAATCGACGTGAATATTCAAAATACATATAACCTTAAAATATTCAAAAGGGTAAAATACAAAAGGGTAAATAATGGAATATTACTTGTTGATCGCCATCTTTAACTAGTTTCTTCCTTTAATCGGTATTTCAGCAAAAAGTTTATTTGCTTTAGATTAATTTTTAACATAAGATGTGTTATCAATTTACTTTTTAATTTTCGAGAAAATTTAAAGATAAAATAGTCTGCATTGTTTACTTTTCGATTTTATAGACATAAAAATTAGATTAATTCCATAATTAAATTGCCATTGTATGTAATTTTAAATGCTTTATTTTTTATTTTATTTTTCTGTTACTTTACCTAGTGTTCGGAAAATGGATTTTTTCAAAACCAATAAGTACAGAAAAAATACTGTGGCGATATTATCGTTAGTATCGCGATTGTACCGAAAGTGCCGTTTACTAGTTTTACCCAATTCAAAAATTTAAATTTGCTCTTTTTATTTTTATTCTTTGATCCATTAAACAACTAACCCCATTCCATAATCAAAAACAATTTATTTATTTATATTTTTTATTTTAATTTAAGTATACACATTACTTTATTTATCAGAGAAAATGGCTCAAAAATTATTTAAAAAATATTTTTGTAAAATTATCTCTTTAATTCATTTTTCTTATCTTTTTATTTATTTATTCCCTCCATAAAAATATTTTAGTAAGTAAAAGTAAATAATTTACCAAATATTTTTATCATTTAATATATTTACTCTTTTTTGCAAAACATTTTTTTTACCTAATTTTTATCATTTAGTATATTTATTTAGAATTAACTAACACAATTTATTTATTTTTTACTAAGAATTAAAAATAAAAATGTCTGCTGAGGATAAAATTTGTGACAATATATTCAAGTAAATGTTTTGTTTTTTTAAATATTTTTGAAATTTAAATATTGAGATGAAATGTGGGGTTTTTTCCAAAAGATTTTTCTTGAAAGTATGAAGCTATAAATTGTTTAAAAAATTATTTTTTTAAAGATTTTTTTAGTTTTGGATATAATTTTCTTGGGTAAATTGTGTAAACCACACCAAAAATAAATCCTTTCTTTTCTCTCAATTTCAAAAAAAATTATTTTTTATTTAGATATATTGAATCAAACAAAAATTTATGGATTGAACGTCTACGTGAGGCTGTTGCAATTCCAAGCGTTTCTGCAACTGCTGAACATCGACAGGATGTTTTTAAGTAAAAAAATTAATTTTACAAAGAAATAATTTTTAAAATATTTTTTTTTCTTTTTTAGAATGATTGAATGGACTGAAAAAGTTTTTTTATTTTTAATTTTAATTTAAAAATCTAAAGATGATGACAAAACTTGGAATTTCTTGTAAACAAATAGAAAACAGTACCCAAACATTGCCTGACGGAACAACAATTCCCCTTCCTCCAGTTCTTTTTGGAACATTGGGGAATGACAGAAATAAGAAGACTTTACTTATTTATGGACATTTGGATGTTCAACCAGCCAATTTTGATGATGGATGGTAAATTTAAAAATATTTTTTTTTGAAAATTTTAAAAAAGTTTTGAACGTTGAAAATTTTATGTAAAGGGATTTTTGGACCAGAACTTCTTTGTTCTTAAAAAATTAAACTTCTCAATTTAAACATTAAAGCTATAATTGTCAGAATTTATTTATAGTTGGACTATCTGACGAAGCAAAATAGGGGGAAAATAAATATTTTAACAATAAGTAGGGTTGTTTACGACCTGTTAATTAATTTTCACCTGTGTTGCTCAAATGCTTTTATTATTCTCTCCATATGAGCATACACATACAAAAATAAACCGGACATAAACAACACTATTTTTAATAAATTAAGTTTTGAAGGAAAAAATAAGGACAGAAACAAAAATCAAACAAAACACAATTTTTTTTAAATATTTTTCTTTTTAGGAATACCGAACCTTTTAAATTAACCGAAATTGATGGGAAATTATTTGGACGAGGTTCTACTGATGATAAGGGTCCAGTACTTGGATGGCTTAATGTTATTGAAAGTTTACAAAAATTGGGAATTGAAATTCCGATTAATTTAAAAGTTTTTTTTAATTTTTTGGAATTGAAAACAGAAGAATTTTTTTAGTTTTGTTTTGAAGGAATGGAGGAAAGTGGCTCTTTGGGATTAGACACAATTTTAAATAAATATAAAAAAGAATTTTTGGGAGATGTTGACTTTACTTGTATTTCTGATAATTATTGGCTTGGAAAGGAAAAACCTTGTATTACTTATGGACTTAGGTATTTATTTGTTTAAATTATTTTTTAATATTTAAATTTTTGTTAGTTTATTAATAAGCAGATCCTCAGTCTATACTAGAGATCGGGAACTCTAGAATATATAAAGGTGATTAGCCTATTAAGACCCAACATCAGGAGACTTATTAACTAAACTTTTAATAATTCTTTTAAATAATTTTCTCTTATTTTTCATTTAATTAAAGAGGAATCTGCTCCTATCAAGTAGAGGTTACTTCTCCAAAACAAGATTTACATTCTGGGACTTATGGAGGGGCAATGTTTGTTTTTTAATTATAAATTTGAGTACTTCTCGGTCATCCTACGAACTTTTTTGTGGGCTCGTAATTGTCAGATGATGAATCAGAAGGCGATCATTTTGAGAATTTAGTAAATTTCTATAGAATTTATCCGGAATTCCAGAAATACCAAAACTGGGAAATACTTAAATTTGTTAATATTAGAGTACAAATATACATTAATTTTTAAGACACGAACCAATGATTGATCTTTGCTGGATTTTGAGTCAATTAACTGATAATAATGGCAATATTCTTATAAAGTATTTGGTGTATATTTCTAAAAGTAAAATTTTTTTAGTGGTTTGGATAAGATGGTGGCAGAATTGACAAAAGAAGAATCTGAGGTAGACAATTAAACCTAGTCAATCGTACAATTAATTGGGGTCCAATTTTTGGGTAAGGCCTCGCCTATTTTCATTGTTCCTTCACAGGAAGTGAAATCTAAAAGGAGGGTGTGGCTTATTTTTAAGAAAGCAATATTCCCAATTAATTGTACTCAAATAAATCAAATAATTTTTTTATAAAAATTTTTCTCTTTTTTTAGCTTTATGACAAGATTACATCATTTGACATGGTCGGAGATTTATTTTTTCTAATTTAAAAACATCCACTTTTAGGAGGCATTTCAAAAGGATATTGGAGTTGGGAAGTTAACTTCAACAAATCCAAAAGAAATTTTAATGCGCAGATGGCGTCAACCTTCACTTTCTGTTCATGGTAGGGTTTGAGAGAGTTTTTTTTATTAAAAAATATTTTTTAGGTATTGAGGGGGCTTTTTATGGGAAAGGAACAAAAACTGTTATACCAGCTAAAGTTATTGGAAAATTCAGCATTCGGTTAGTGAAAATATAATTATTAAACTTGTCTAATTTTTATAGACTCGTGCCAGATATGTTTCCAGCTGAAGTTGATAAAGTTGTTATTGCTCATTTAACCAAAATCTTTGCTGAGAGAAATACTGCCAACAAAATTAGGTAAATTAAAAAAGTTTTACAAAAAATATTTTTTTTGGTTAGAGTAATTCCTAGCGGAGGTGCTTTGGCTTGGTTGGGGGATTTTAGACATGCACATTATAAAGCTGGGGCTAATGCTGTTAAAAAAGGTTTTTCGAAAGTGATTTTTATTTCTGATTTTTTTAAAAAGTTTATGGAGTTGAGCCTGATTTTACTAGAGAAGGTGGAAGTATTCCTGTTACTTTGACATTCCAAGTTTTTTTTAATTTAAAAGAAAATTTAAAAACATTTTTTTAAAGAATATTACTGGGAAGAATGTTATGCTTTTGCCTATGGGACGTTCTGATGATATGGCACATTCACAGGTTTTTTTGAATTTAATTTTTTTAATAAAAAAATTTTTTAGAATGAAAAGCTGGATGTCTACAATTACATAAATGGAATGAAAATGTTTGCGGCTTATTTCTTCGAATGCGCGAAGATTTAAATAAATTATTTTAAATTATAGAAGATATTTAAAAGACTAACTATAAGAGTATATTTTTAATTTAATTTTTTAAATTCTTTATTTAATTTTAAAATTTTTAAGAGATTTTTCTATTTTCAGGTGTAGACTATTTATCAATTTTCAAATAGCTTGTGCAAATTACAAATTTGAAATGAATATTTGTACTATTTCTATACCAACAAAACATTGGAGAATCTTTTGCAGGGGTCCTAAATGAGATTTTATTATTT
Source organism: Meloidogyne incognita (assembly GCA_036172945.1). Taxonomy (NCBI): domain Eukaryota; kingdom Metazoa; phylum Nematoda; class Chromadorea; order Rhabditida; family Meloidogynidae; genus Meloidogyne; species Meloidogyne incognita. The sequence goes on from JARQAC010000002.1 coordinate 5,738,598, forward strand.
TCAAATGCAGATTGATTGGTTACCAAATTGGTTGTGTAAATTATGGATTAGACAAGATATCCGTAAGGCCTTTGACATAAACGTTAGTTTTTTTACTGATTGTTGTTAAGTTTTGGGAAAAATTTATTTATTCAAACCTAATTATTTTTCTTTTTTAACTCATAATTTTCAGCAGATATTTTCTGATCTAGAAAAAGAAGATGCTCAACATGACGATATTCCTCTTATTAAGGGCCTATTGTTGTTTCACGCAGGCAACCTATCGTTTATCGAAAGAACCTGCGCTCAGGGCATTCTTGCAGTTCTACGTTGTGGAAAACCTCTTCAGAAAAATTTAAAAGAAGCCTCCTACAAGAAGGCATGGGAGAATCTCTTGAAGGTCTAGTTAAGTAAGAAATAAATCGGGCAGAACAAAGAAGATGAAAAAGAGAGGGTCAGCAACTTCAAAACTACCAAGTTAAAAAAATTTAAAAATTGTTAACCTTCGAGAGATTCTACAATGCTTTCTTGTAGGAGGCTTCTTTTAAATTTTTCTGAAGAGGTTTTCCACAACGTAGAACTGCAAGAATGCCCTGAGCGCAAGTTCTTTCGATAAACGATAGGTTGCCTGCGTGAAACAACAATAGGTCCTTAATAAGAGGAATATCGTCATGTTGAGCATCTTCTTTTTCTAGATCAGAAAATATCTGCTGAAAATTATGAGTTAAAAAAGAAAAATAATTAGGTTTGAATAAATAAATTTTTCCCAAAACTTAACAACAATCAGTAAAAAAACTAACGTTTATGTCAAAGGCCTTACGGATATCTTGTCTAATCCATAATTTACACAACCAATTTGGTAACCAATCAATCTGCATTTGAAAATAATAAAATCTCATTTAGGACCCCTGCAAAAGATTCTCCAATGTTTTGTTGGTATAGAAATAGTACAAATATTCATTTCCAATCACATAAGCCATTTGAAAATTGATAAATAGCCTACACCTGAAAATAAAAAAATCTTTTATTTAAGAATTTTTATTTTCTTGAAAATTTTTTTTGATTTTATATAAAGATAAATGTGTTTTAATTTTAAAAAAATATTGAGTGTCTTCATTAATACATTTGATGTTTTTCTTGATTAAAAAAAGTTGATTAAAATTTTAGTTATTTTTCTTTTATTGTAATGATGGCTGGCGAGTCCAAAGATTTTGGTTCGAATCTGTTATTTTCGAAGAAATGAGTATTCCCAATCCCCTTTTAGAGTTTTTCAGTCTCTCGTTCCTTTTTAATTTATTTTAATAAATTTAATTTTTTTAGAATAAAAAATGTTAAAATTAAATAAATTATTTAATTCTGATTTATGTAGACAATCTAAATGTAGTGCTTTAACTATTTGTTTTGTTAAATTATCTAGTTATAATAGAAATTTGCCTTCTTTTGAGGTTTTTTTTCTTTATTTAATTTTTAATTATTTTTTTTTAATTATAGAGAATTGAATCTAATAATAAATTTGTAAATGAGCAAACAAATGTTAAAAATAATAAAGGTTTTTTAAAATTTTTTAAACAAATTTTTTGTTAATTACCAACTGTTCTAGCTTCCCTTTAAACAACGAAAAAAAAATATTTTTTAATTCAAAATGCCATTAAAGTTTGTGGAATGAAAGTTTCACAATTAAAGATTTGTCCGCAAAAATATTTAATTTTATAAAAATTTTTTTTAATTTTTAGGGTTAATAGAAGCTGATTTGTTTAAAGAAAAATTAAAAATTGGAGAAAATAATCTTATTCAAATTTCATTAATACAAGGGAAATCTGGCAAAAGAACAATTAGTTTTGCAAGAATGTTTAAAACAGAAAATTCTGAATGGAAATATTTACGTTTACCTAATTTATTGATGCCAACAGATGCTTATAATTTTGTTAGAGCTTTGGATAGAATTATTATTGCTTGTAGTGAGGAAAAGGTTTTTGATGAATTAAGTAAGATTTTTTAGGGAATTTTTTTTTCAAATATTTGTGCTTTTTTGCCGCAAGTCAGAATGTATTTCCTAACGTAAAAGAAAATTAGGAAATTTTAATTTATAGAGGGTTTTTAATACGTGGTAGAAATATGATGTAACAGATGTGGCTGTAAACAGCTTATTAGAAAGGGGTGAAAATTGTCCATATTTATTAGAAATCTACAAAAAGTTTTTAATTTGGAGAATGTAAAATTCTTTCCCAACAATTTAATTATTGGGAAACTGATCTGCTTATAATATTTTATATTCAAAAAATATTAAGAATATTTAATTAATTTTTTATTCAAAAAAAGATTTAAACAAAGAATTGTGTTTTGAAGAAATAATTACTGATTTTTATGATATTTCCCTTATTTTATTTCGAAATGAAGAAGGCAAACTTGGATTTAAATTAATTAAAAAATTAAAGTCAGAAAATAAAATAAATTCATTTTTTATTCCAATTAATTCTTTACTTTGGATTCGAAGAATATTTGCTAAAATACTTGAAGAATTTGATGGAGGAAGTCAAAAATTAAAAGAATTAAGTGTTGATTTAAAGGTTTTATTTTATATTTTAATTTTTATTTATTTATTTTTTATAGAACTTTGAATCTAAAGAATTTATAAAGCAAATAGATGTTATAAATCAAAAAGGTTTTTCCTTTTATATTAAAAATGGAGCAGATGAAGGGAAAATATCAAAGAAGTGAACCCCAAACTTCTCATAATTTTCACCTGCAGCCCCCCCCCCCCCCGTTATATTCAGATTCCACTTGATAGTGGAATCTCGATATAATGATACCACTCGTGGCAAATTTTTATGCTGTTAGAAGGACGGTTATATAATTTGAAAGTGAAATGCTAAAACACATCAGTATTGAATTGAAATGTTGTAAGATGGAAGGGATATGGGTCATAGTTATATAGAGGGGGGATTCAACTTTTCAAACAATAAATGAAAACAATAATTCGAACAATAAAAATATTCTACATTTTTATTTATTTTTTTAATTTTTAGAGGGGACAACTCTGGCTTCAGATGAATTGAAACTTGGAGAAAATAATAAAATAAAAATTGAGTTAAGAGAAGGAGTGTCGGGCAACAGAACTATCCAAATAAAGAATGTTTATAGATTACAAAATAATGCTAACAATGAATGGAGATATTTATATTTACCTAAATTGTTGTTGCCAGATGCTTTTAATTTTGTTAAGGCTTTGGATAAAATTATTATTGCTTGTGATGGGGAACGAGTTTTTGATCCCTCAAGTAAGTTATCCACTGTTAATTAAACCCCAAATTATTCCAGAAAGTAATATATTTTGGAAATTTTAGGAGTAGGATTGTCAATTTCCAAAACCTCTTCGGTTAACCGAAACCAAAAAAATCGTTGAAATAGTAGAATTTCGATTCTTATTGTTAGTGTCGCAAGCGAAGATTTTCCCAGACCAAACCGAGTCCTTCAATAACAAAACCAAAAATTTTCGGTTTCTGTTTTAATCTAGCAACTCTATTCAGAAGTTGAAAAAACCCCTAACACCATTAATATTTTATTCAATTTAACAGATGCAAACAAAAAATTAGTTTTTGAAGAAATAAATACAGATATTTATGATATTTCATTAAATTTATTTCGAAATGAGAGAGGATTTCTTGTATTTCAAGTTTTACAAAAAAAGAAGACAGAAAATGGAGAACTCCTTAAAAAAGAACGTTTAACTTCAATATCTTTACAAATTAATTCTTTACTTTGGATTAGAGAAATAATTGCTAAAATGATTGAAGAATTTGATGGAAGCAAAACTTTATTAAAATTACCAGTCGTTAATTTCCCTTTTATTATTTATCAACAAGGTTTTTGTTGATTATTTAGAAATAACCTTTAAAAATTGAAAACAAGCGCAACTACTAAGTAAGCAATTTTAGTGCCGCAGGCGGAAATTTTTTAAATTTCAGAAGTCGAAGAAACTCAAGATGGATCTGCAAAATTCGGGTCCACAAATTTAAATTAGAGGTCGGCGCGGGACGGGATCCCGACGTGATTTTCCAGGATCCCGAAATCCCGGATAATTATTTTCGGGATTTTTGAAATTCGGGATTTTTTCGGGATTTATCCCTCGGGGTCCCGGCATCGGTTAAGGAAAAAATCCCGGGTACTTATCGGTTATCTCCCCACACATTATTTTCCTTTTATTTCCCCTTCTCCTTCTTACAAAAATATTACAAAAATGCCACATTTTCTTTCCCTTTTCTCCTCTTCTTCTTATCAATAATTACAAAAATGCCACATTTTTCCCTCTTCTCCTTCTTCCCAAAAGTTACAAAATGTCACAGCCTTTTATGTGTCACACCTTTTAGCAAGTTTATAAGTCCCGGTACTTGTATTTTCAAATGGATTTTAAAGAAAATAGCACATTAATGGCCCCCTAAATAATGTTATTAAATTACATTTTCTCTTTTTTAAAATAAATTTATTAATTACAATTATTTGCCTGTGACTTTTTGTAACTTGGGAAGGAGAAGAAAATGTGGAAGGGAGAGAAAATGTGGCATTTTTGTAACTTATGGGAAGAAAGAGAAGGTGAAATAAAAGGAAAATAATGTGTGGGGAGATAACCGATAAGTACCAAATCCCGACTCGGGATCCCGTAAGGGCGATCTCGCCGACCTCTAGTTTAAATCCGCAAAATTCAGCGTGCCAAAGTTATATTAAAGCCAAAAATATTTTTTAAACTAAACTCGAATTTTTAGATTCGGAGGAAAAAGATTTGTTTCAAGTAAAATTACAATTTGAAGAAAATAATATTTTAAAAATTAAATTAGAACAAGGGAAATCTGGCAAAAGAACAATTAATTTAGTAAGAATGTTTAGAACAGAAAATACCGAATGGGAAATAACTACTTTAAATAAATTTTTGATGCCAAAGGATGCTTATAATTTTGTTAAGGCTTTAGATAGAATTATTATTGCTTGTCATGGGGAAAAGATTTTTGATGAATTTAGTAAGTTTTTTTTGGGAAATAAAAAATATTAAGAAGTTTTTTATTTGAAGGCAAGAGAGAATATATATATGTATATAACCTTGATTTTTGTAAAAAATCTCGGGAATTTCCCTAAATATTTTTTTATTTAAAATTATTTTAATAATTTTAGATTTAAACAAAGAATTGTGTTTTGAAGAAATAATTACTGATTTTTATGATATTTCCCTTATTTTATTTCGTAATGAAGAAGGCAAACTTGGATTTAAATTAATTAAAAAATTAAAGTCAGAAAATAAAATAAATTCATTTTTTATTCCAATTAATTCTTTACTTTGGATTCGAAGAATATTTGCTAAAATATTTGAAGAATTTGATGGAGGAAGTCAAAAATTAAAAGAATTACCTAATATTGCATTTCCATTTATGGATATATAAATAGAATAAATTTTTATTTTTTAGTATTTTTAATGAGTTGGAATGAGTAGAATGGCCCTCTTCTTAATGTGTCTTCATACCATTATCCTTTTCCTTATATTTTGACTTATTCTACTTGTCCATGATTGCGTTCTGAATTTTTAGAAATTATGACCTCAAAATTAGAAACTGAAGCTGTTTTATTTTGTTTCGAACGTTGGTAAACACCATCGCAAGCAGAAAAGGAGATTGCCAACTAAACTTTGGCTAAGAAGTACCAGGATTCCTACCTTAATATTGCTATTCGATTTAAGAGAAACCGATCCAAGTATTTGTTTAGCAATCGAGACAATACTAATAATGATTGAAAATATTGGGGAATTCTTTGCTCAAGATAAACAAATCGGAATCTTTAATTAGGCTTCAATCCCAAAGATATACTTCAATCTAAAAGAAGATACAAACGCGTTTTTTGCTCAAATTAGCGTTTTTTGGGTTCACCAAAATTAACATGAATACACTCAAATCTTTTTAAAAATTAAACACATTTATTTTTAACATAAAATCAAAAAAATTAAGAGAGGATACATATAGAGAGAGAGAACAACAAAAATGAGTGTTTTTAAAAAATCCAAATAATATAATAGTAATTAATAATTACCCGGGAGTGTGGAAAAGAAAACAAGTTAAATATGTAGTTGTTGTGTGTCGATAATCAAAACAAAATTAATAAAAACATAAAAATGGCAAATGTGAAACGAATATAGATATATTAAACCTTTTATAGAGACAATTCACTTAAAGGAGAGAATTTATCCAAAATTTCAAAAAATTTTTTTGAAGCTCAAAATTTCAAAAAAAATCATCCCACAAATAACAGCTTGTCTCTAATTTTTTGGTTAAATTATCTCTTTTAAATGAATTGTCCCTACAAAATTAAACAAAAAATAATATTTAAAATTTCATTATTAAAATTAACTAACCCTTACAAATAATTTTCTTTTCTTTTTCCTATTTTTTTTTTAATTTTCTACCACACAAATATTTTCTAATAACCTCACATCATTATTCAAGTTCCATTAGATTGTTGTTCTGGTGGAATAGAACAAACACTACAAGAATTAGCAACACTCATAAATAAACTAAAAAATAAAAAAATTAGGTTATATTTTCCATTCACCCACATAAACCGTTCGATTTCTGGTGCACAACGGACAAAATCATGCTTCCAAAAATTGTAACGTGGATTTCTTATGAGCTCAATAAAAGTTATAAGAAGACCCCAAGGATGTGGTCGAAGTGCTACGAGACGTTCAAATAAAATTCTGAAAGTAGAAAAAAATAAAAAATAACAAGAACGGTAAGGAGAAGGTTAAAAAAATGTTGGAAAACTTCAAAAATGGTAAGGAAGTTAAACAAAACAAAAAACTTTGTTTTTAAATTTAATTGAAATTTCCCCCAAACAGAATATATGTATAAACTTCTTACCGAGTAATTTGTTCTTGAATTTGTTCAGAATTTGCCTCTAAAAAGAGGTAAAGCATTGTACAACTAAAGTAATGAGTATGCGAGTTTGGATAACGCAATTGGTTGGCAATAGCATTGAAGAGCAAATATTTACCTAAATTTTTAAGTTTATTCTTTTTTGGTGTTTTCGAAAAAGGAGTTATAAAATGGGTATTTTTGGATTCACAAAGAATCAGTATCAGCCCGTTTTTTCAGTTCAAGTATATTTTACTAAAAACAATTTTCAAAAAAACCTTCAGTGCAAAGAGAAACAGCCAAATTCTGAAAAATATCCATAAAAGCAGTATGTGCAATACTTTCCATAGAAATTTTTTGTTGTTTCTTTTCATTAATAGAGTCAATAGCTTTAACACCAACATACATAACAACAGCATTAACAACACTAATATTATATTTTTGACTAGGTGATGATGACGATGGTTGTTGTTGTAATGATGTTTCAAGAAATGTTGGTAAGTCAGACAAAAAGCTAATTGAAGAACGAGTCTCTAAATAATCATCCAAACGTTTACGCAAGTCTTGAGAAATTATATTATTAATTTCTTTGTGTGTTTTTGGATTTGTACTCATTTCTGGAAAGTTTTCAATCTAAAAAAAATTTTTTAAAGAAATATTATTTTAAAAAACCTTCGAAAAATTCTCTGCAAAAGGATCTGGAAGTCTCATGTCTCTTGGATATGCACTCAAAATCAAATTGCGCAGCTGTACACAATTTGGTGGAATTGCATCGCAGAGAACATAGTGATACTCACAAAGAATTTCTGAAATTAAAAATAACAAATTTATCGACATTGCGTGGAAACATAACTGGATTGAGATAAATGTGAATATGACTGGCTTGGAATTAATAAGAAATGGAAAAGTCAGAAGAATCTTCCCTATCTTTTGAATATTAACTCACGATTACAAACTAAAAAATACCTGGAAAGTCATGCAGAATAACTAACAAAACCCTCAAAGTTCCTTTATAAATAAAAGAAATAGGTTTTGGAAGTTGAACGTTGCGAAGAAAAAGTGCCAAGAATTTAAGATGGCAGAGAATTAATTGAGTATACATAGCACCAGTTCGACCCAAATCAAAAGAATCAGCAAGCAATCGTCCAATAAAGTTACGATGTCCAATAATATCAAGCCAATGAAAAGCAAATCCAGGCACACGACGAGGTTGAAGTAAGAAAAGTGTTTGTCTAAAAATATGTGAGATTATTTCTATAATATTTTTTAATAAAAATCTCATAAAAAAACAATCGCCCATGTATTAGTGTCAAGAAAGCCAGAAAAATTATTTGGTAATTTATTGGACAGTTAACTAATTATTTAAAAACAAAATACCCGAAAGCCTCAAGAATGTGCCACTGGATTGGATCCAAAACAGGATCTGGAGCTGTCAATTCATTAAACATAATGATTAAAATTCGATGGAAAGGCATCCCATTAAAATCAAATTTCCGTTGTTCATGGTCTTTGTGGACAGCGCTGCTCAGAATGTTCAAAACCTTTTTGAGTAAATTAACTTTTGTTGAATGATGTTGTCCATCACTATATTTAACCATTAAACTAAATTTGTTTTTATTAAAATTATTTTAAAATTTAAAAGAAAAACCAAGTTAATTTAGTAAAGGCATCCAAAGTATAATAACAACGTTGACGAACAACTGTTGATTGACCAATACAATCATTTTTGAGAAGTCGATAGGAAACGTCAAAGCAAATATCAGCACAAATTTTAAAGAATTTGGTGATCATTTCATCAGTTGCTAACACTCCATTGTCATGCATCTATAAAAATTAAAAAATTATTCATGAATCCCCTAACAAAAGATTTATCAGGGGAAAATGGAGATTCCCAAAAATTTTATTAAGATTTATAACATTCTCTTGTGATTAACTCTATTTCTAATGTTCAATTCAATTTACCCAATATTACCAAAAAATATGTATAAAAATTAAAACAAACCATTTGAACAATACATGCCAAAGCATGTTGAGGATCACGTTGTGCCATTGGAGTATAGCAAATAGTAATCCATTCCCTCAAAATAGTCTCTACTTTGCTTTGCAATATCTGATCTTCATTCATCTTCCTTAATCCAAGATTTGTAGAGTTAAAAGTATTTTCATCAGGAAATAGAGAATTTGAGTTCATTTGCATTCTATCTCCACCGATCATTGCTGTTGGATGTTGTAATTGTGATGGATGAGAAGGAAGCATATTTGGCAAAGTAATTGCAGTAGGAGGACGGCCATCGGGTAATGTTGAGATACTTGTAGCTGGAACAAATGGAGTAGAGAAAGCATTTGTAGGTGTTCGACTTGGACCACTACCAGCTGCAGGAGTTGTCATTTGACCACGACGTGTGAACTCGATGAAACGTTCTTCTGGAACGAGAGGCTTGAAACCACAAATCTTCCTAAAAAGTAAAAGAATTAGAATGGATTAGTAGTTTAAAAATTCATACGCAGAAAAGTCGTCATAAATTTTAATATTCGATTCAGTTGTAACTCCTTGATGGATTCTAATCATTTCAGGAACTTTTTCCAAAACAGCCGTCAATTCAGTCCCACTTTGGAATGTTCTACCTTCTTTCATAGCCAATCTACGTGCAGCAAATTCAGAATCCAAACGTTTTTCAATTTCAATAACTGCCTTTTCGCAAGAACTTTTTACAATGAAATTTGTTGCCAAAGTTATATTTGCTTCTGTTACAGCAATCGCCGTTTCGTCAATCATTTTTGCTTGATCACTTCCTGTTAGAATGTTTCCTATAGCATTACAAAGTGATTGTTTAAGCATTCCAAGCATTGTTGTTGCCAATGGTTCTCGACATGTAATTGCTGCCATTCCTGCAGTCATTGCACGCATCATTTGATGAGCTGCGCGACGAATGTTTTGCTCTGATGGATCGAGGCAAAAGTCTTTACGGCAGACATGTTCTGTGGCAGTTATTGCAACGCTAATTGCACGATCGGCAATCCCACCTGATTGTTTAAAGAAAAATTATAAAACTTATAAAAATTAAAAATAAAACAAACCAATAAGTTCTTTAATTGCATGTAGAATTGCATTCTTGCAGAGATACTTCAAATTTGGATGCATTTGGAAAAGAATAAGATGTTGTGGAATTGTTGTATTGTGCATAAGACCTATCAAAGAATAAATGTATTATAATTTAAAACAATTAAGAACCTGATTGAGTAAAAATGTTCAAATCAGCATAATTGAAAGCAGGAATTGCAGGAGTTTGAACGGAACTTCTTGAAGGCAACTGCAAAGCTTGTTGTGAAGAAAAGGCAGGCGATGCAGAAAATGCAGAATCTCTTCCTCCAGTAGCCGAAATATTTAAATTAGAAAGCATTTCTGAAGCAGAACCAGGCCTATTTACTCCACCAAACATAGACATTCCTGAATGGAATGCTTGTTGAATTGGTCCCATAGAAGAAGATGGAACGGGCGAAAGGCCATCCGGTTTAACAGGTAAAAGTTTTGGCTAAAAATAAAAATAATTAAAACTTTAAAAAATTTTTTTTAAATCGAACCAGTCTACTAGATTCCTTCAAATAATTCCCAACTTCCACGCTTCGCAGGTCAATACTGAGGTCTTTGCACAAAACTTCAATTTCAAATTTTAAGTTGAGTTTAAGGTCCGGTTCGTTGTGAATTTCGACAAGCACTTTGAGAAGAGAATAAATCCACGCGCATCGAGGTCCAAAAATCTGAAAAATGATTTAATAACTAGATAAAAAGTCGAAGAAGAATTACAAAATTCCTCTAAAAACATATCAAATATGTATGGGTAAATAGGACATAGACCCGAAGAAGAGATATTGAAAGGGATTGTCAAAAAACGTAAATCCAAAATTCGGAAACCATAAGTCACCTAATTCTAATAAAATCAAAATAAAATTGAACCGTGCTCTTAGCGCTCGCATTCAGACATTTAACCACAAATGGAATAATATAAAGTAATTCTTGTTGTCCTTTATAAAAAGCTTCAATCAACAAATACTTCAAATCCAAATTTCTAGCCAAAACTGGTTGATCTCTTCCTATAATAATTATTAGTAAATTAGTAATTATTATAGTAAATATATATTAGTAAACCTATAGTAATTATTCCAAGCCAATGTCCAAGATTTTTAAGCAATTGACGATCACCAAAATTAGAAACAGCTTGGCGTTTATCACTTTTTAGAAGAATATCAATATTTCGAAAAGTCTCTTTACGAATAAATTCATCCAAAATCTCGTTGTTTATCAGCATTAAAAAAGAATTGTAAAGAGGTTGAAAGTTTTGCTCGACAGTTACACGCTTCATAACCAAATATTGAGCAAACCACTTGTTAAAATCTTCACCACCTTCCTTCACGAGTTCGTTGATTTCTTGGGTCTGAAAATATTTTATAATTAGTATATCAAAGATTGTAGAATTCTTGGGAACGAGATTAGTGGATACGAAAAAGTGAAATAAATTTTAATATTTTTGTAAGCAAAAAGTCCTAAATTTTTATAAAGAAAAAACCTTTTCCATGAGGTTATTAGTACACAAATTGTTGCAAGTAAAAGCAACTTTTTCAAAAACAACTTGTGGAGGTTGTTTGACTTGTGTACCATCTCTCTCAGTCGCACTAACAAGAATGTCGACATTGGTGACGTTTAACATGGAATTTCCCTAAAATTAAAAGTGATGGATTATTAGAGTTGTAAAAAGAAAAAGTCCTCTTACCGCATTAAGTCCTCTTGGAGCAGAAAACTTCATCCCTCCAATATTTGGTGGAATCGACAAAGGCTGAGTCGATCCAATCATTGGAATATTAAACGGAGAAGCTTGAATCATTCCTCCAGTTGGAATAAACGATTGTCCAGATGTCCAAGTAATATCACCTCTGTCGCTGGTGTGTGTTGGTGGAAGCTGACTTTTTACTCCAAACGTCAGATAGTCTTTGAGTCCAGAAGGAAAGCGATTAAAACTTTCAAGAGCAACAACCATTTCACAAAATTTTGGGTACTTATGAAGAATTGCTCGACAGCTATTTAAAGCAATAATTCCAAAAGTCCATAGCATGCTTCCAGGTTCATCATTTAATGATTCAATAACACGGCGAACAGCCGTAGCAAATTGTATTTGTCTATAACTAATTTAAATTTGTCAAGAATATTAAAAAAAACTTACTCAACAATTTCTTCTCTTATAATGCCTCCATAGACTTCTGCCGTTGTTCGCAATTCCCTTTCGGGATATTCTCTAAAAAATCTGTATTCGTCGAACAGATTTTTTATAACACAGAGGAGAAGCTCCTAAAATAAAAGAGTTAGGTAAAGTCTGTAAGTTCTGTCTACAATTGGAGTCTAATCAACCAGGATATTTTATAGTACCAGAGAACAGGAAAAAACGAACAATGATAGGGTTTCAGACATTCTAATCAATCACGGACAAAACTTACACATAAACAGAAATATATAATTTACCCTATCCCGAGGATTAGCGGAGATCTTGAATGATTTAAGCTTTGAAATAAATTCTGCAACAGACATCCGTCCATTTGGAGCATAAATCTTTAAATTAAAATAATCAATAAATTCAAAAATAAAAAAGAAAGGACTTGTTGAAAATAGGAATTTGCTTCTTCCTGAATTTCCTCAGCAAACACGACAGTGCTCAAGTCATCTAAATAAGTCAGGTATTGATTTGTTGGTTGTAGCATTTGAATTTTTAAGTAAAGTCATACATAATTAATTTAAAATTTCTTAAAAAGTACCGCTTAAAAATATCGAAAACAAACAAAAATGAAAAAGAAAATTGGAGAAAAAAATTTAAATTAGGAAGGACAAAATGTCCAAATTTAAATTGACAAAATGCCAATTCTATTGATTTTTCAAGCGATTTTTTAAAGCTTTGACAGTAAATATTTCTGAGATTTTTTACTAATTTGTAAGTTACTTATTTTTTTGTTTTAAATTTTTACACCAATCAGACCTCCAAAATCAACATTTCCATGGCTAGGAGATCCACTATGCAAATGAGACAAATTTCGAAAGTCGGGACTTCGAAATTCATTCCCAGGTGTTGAACGTAAATTACGCATAATTTGATCTCTTTGTTGGAAAAGAGTAAAAGGATTTGATGTTGGTGTATTTGGAGTTCCAATATGCCCTCCTCCTCCTGCCCCTGATCCAATAACTGGTGTTCCTGCGGATGTCCTTCCTTCATTCATTTTAATAGGCATAAATGGAAGTCCTCCACCTCCCATAAAAGATGTTGAAGTTGAAGATGTTGATGATGTACCTGTCCTTGGAATAGCCTTAAAGAATTCATTTAATATTTTGGAAAAAAATTTGTTTTTTGCCTTGCTTCTAAGCAATCCAATTAATTGTGTTAATTCTGTGGCTATTATTGGCCAAGCAGTTGCTCTTGGCTGTAATGCTGAGAATATTAATTGGAAGTTTTCAGTTGATAATGGATTGTTAGTTCCAAGACCGGGACATCGCCTCCTCATAGCTTGACACAAATCTTGTGCAAATCGTTCTCCTATATATATAAAGGTATTGATTTATTATATTTGTTTCTGATTTTAGTTAGGAATGAGTATTATGGGAGAAGGATGGCTCTAATTGGAGAGAGTTTGTAGGAGGACGAGGAATCATCTTTTCCTTAATTGATGAAGAAAAGAAAGGTTTTGAAGGAATGAGACTAAGAACAGAATTTTTCACAATTGGTATCGGGATTGCCTAATCAGTAGAGACCGGATTTTTATGAAAATGCATATTTTTTTTGCAAACTTTTCATGATGTGTAATGCACAAAAAACACTGTTTCCGCATGTTTTGAAAACTCTAGAGGGGGTTTCTATTTACATATAATGCATATTTTTGCATATTCCGGACTTTTCTGCATAATGCATATTTTAATGCATATTTTGAGGTTTTTGGGGAAAATATCAAGAAAATTTACTTGCATATTTTTGTGCATATTTTGTCAATTTTTTATGCATATTATAGTGCATATTTTGCATTTTTTAATGCATAAAAATCCGGTCTCTACTAATCAGGATTCTGTTCAGCTAGAGTATCCCTAAAAAAAATCTTTCCTCTAATCCAGGAGAATAATTTAAAGTAAAATCCAGTTAATTCCTCTCTTTTCTACTCAAAAATAATTCATCATTTCTTTCCTTCTCACCGTGTTCAGTTAATTTATCTTCAATAAATTTATCCAATTTCAAAAAATCTCTTCTCGCAGCCAATATAGCCATATCAATAACAAACGGGAATTGATTTATACTCAACAATTCACTCAGCCCTTTCAATTCGTGTGTAATTTCCAAAATTCGAGTTAGACGGCTTTGGTCTTCCGGATTTTGTGAATAATAAGCGGCCATTGAACCAAATAAAATTTGACGCATTTGGACGCGATGATTTTCGAAATTCCAAGCAAATTGAAATACTGGGACGGCATTTGAATGGCCAGATAATAAAACAGAAACGAGGTATTTAAGTACATGAACACGAAATTGAGTCATTGGCATCTAAATAAATATTTTTTAAATTATTTTAATAAAGTCTGAAAAATTTATGTTCGTTCAAAATACTTTAAATTCTAAAATTTTGATTAATTAAAACACAAATTCCAATTCTGATTTTTAAATAAGTTCTTATTTTTATTAATTAAAAAATCAGAAATTATGAAATACAAAGAAAATACACTTCCTTAAAATCAGAATTTTTCTGTTAGAAAATTAAAATAGCGTTCCTCTTCTACTAATACTTATTTTGTGTTTTTTATTATTTTTATTTGTTAAATACATTTATAGTTTAAAATTCTGATAATTAAATACATACACTTATCTGCAAAACACCAAGAAAAAGTAAATCTGGACATAAAGCCATCGGTCCTGGACTGAAAATTAAAAAATATTGTCAACACAAAATCCAAACAAAAAAACCTTCTTCTCAACAAAGTCAATACTTGATTACTCAAAGCCGGAATATCTCCCAATCGAAATATAATCTCAACTAAATCCAAACATTTCCACATCCCCACAGCTCTGTTTGAATCGTCTGGAAATACTTTTAAACATCCCAAATTTCCAACAGGATGGTGTGGATAGTCGAGAACGTAGAACGGAAAAATTAAGAAAAAATATATAAATTATTTTTAAAAGATTTAACTGTTTATCTAGAATTCTTCTATCTTTTACAATAACATGAAGGATGAGAGATAGGTATCTAAGAGGACTTGAAAGAATAAATACTAAGGATTGGGATACACAAGAAAGGAATAGTAAATAAGTTTTTGGGGAGGGAGGAGGGGAGGGGAAGGGAGGGGGGCTAATTTAACCCTTAAGTTTTAGTAATGGATTTCTAGGTTAAGCAGTCAGAATTATTTCTAAGACGTTGCTAATCCAGGCGGGATTATGTATAAAAAATGGGGGTATAGGAAAGAAAAAAGGTAGAGGTAATAAGGGGATTGTTAGGGAGAATCCACGCTACTGGAGTATTGAAAAAGATAAGAGATTCCTTCATAAACTATTAATATTTAGTTGATTACCACATCAGGATGATGAATAATTTGGCTGAGCAAAGAGAGTTGTCCACCTTTATTTCCAGCCCATAATCGATAAATTAGTCCGATAGGGAAAGGATTTGGGGCAATTCCCGTTATTAAAATAATCATAAGTAATTGTAAAGCATTTTTTGATTTGATAAAAAAATGTTGATTATCCAATGTTTGAAGAACTTCTGACCAATCCAATGTTGGAGACTTTAAATTTTTTTATAATTTTCAAAAAAAATTTTATTTCCCGAACCATAGCTCGAATGGCATTTACAAAAATAGCCCCATCATAAGGCATGGATGTTGAAGTGACATTTGGTCCACTTAAAAGCATATCCCAATTACTTTTTTCTTCATGAGGAAATGAAGAAGAGGAGGAATAATATTCTCCTGTAGATATAATCATCGCCGTAATCTTTTATTAAAAAATTTTTTTTAATTTTTTTCATTTAATACTAACCAGTCTGGCAGTAGAAATAGTATCTAAAGGTATATCGCCAAGTATTGTTAAAATTTGTTGTTGACATATTTCGATATTAGAAGTGAATGAAGATCCGAGTTTCTGTTAAAATATTTTTTATAAAATTTTCAAGATTTTTAGTATTTTTGAAGGAAATTTTAGAATTTTAAAGCGAGTTTAAAATTGGTATAGGGGAAGTTCGTAGAAATTTTAGGATTAAAAAATAAATTTAAAATCTTCGTTTCTAATTTTTTAGTTAAAAACACAAATCCGCAACCCAAATATCTCTTCAGACCCCGTCGATCGAGAGTAATAACTCCAAAAGTTTCGATCCAGTAACCGAGATTTTAGAGATTTTGTGTTGATTTGATTTCGATTTATTTAATACCAACATACCTCTTCACAATCTTCGTCGTCTTTACCGGAATTTATCTTACTATTGCATTTAATATTTTCATTATTTTTGGAGGATTTTATTTCATTTATTTTATCAGGAATTTTATTAATATTTTTGGAATTAAAGCTCATTTTATTTTTTAAAAAGTAAAGAGAATCTTATTCATTTATTTATATACCAATTTTAAACAATCAACAATCAAACCCGGCAATTTTCTAATTTCTCAGGATTAATAATTGTGGAGTATATTTTTGAGGAAATTTTTGTTTCATAGATGAAACAAACCCGCAATATTCAAATTTCCTTCAAATGACAATAAAAAGGATAGGCGTCATGATCAAAGTAAAAAATAAAGTTTAAAGAAAGAGAGGGAGAGGAGGGAGGGGGGAAAACAATCGAAAATATTTACTAAAAATTTTTTAAATTTTTATATACCTGTATTCTAAGAATAAGCTCGTTGTTAGACAAAGGATCGCCTGGACTTGCCAAATCCATTTAATTATTTTTTTGATGTAAATTTGTTAAATTTTTATTTAATTTTTTTAAAATGTTTAACTTAAAATTTAATAAGTTTATTTTTTTAGTCTAAAAAAAGAATTTAAATTTTAGTTATTTGTCAGGTATGTATTAGTAATTTACATTTAATAGATCAATAACCTTCATGCCAACATGAATTTAATAATTTAAAAAAATATTGATCTTCACATGGCTTTGGTGCACATGATCGGGGGGTAAAGCCCAAAAAGACACTCCAACCCCAAGGCCATAACGGCGCAAAGCCATAACTTGCTTCAAGGTTTCCGAATCTTAACAAATTTAGATTAAACGATTCCTCTCGTCAATCTAAAGAAATTTGAACCAAAATTGATACGGGCCAGAAAGTTTACAGCTAGTTATGGCTTTGCGCCGTTGTGGCCGCGCGCCCTTTTGGGCGTTTCCCACATGATCGATTTCTTAATTTTGTCTTCCTTGAAAGAAAATTTTTTGAAACGAATTTATTTATTTTTGGCGGAAATTTAAATCTTATTTTTAACGATTTTTGGTCGCGGAGACAAATCAAATTATTTTTTTTGTGATTAATTTTAGTTTTGTTTATTTTGATTATTTATCTCGTTAACTGTAAAAATAAATTTTTTAGTTAAAGGAAGTTGAAAAATTCCCGCGCCTTAATTTCTAAGTTTATGGCTAGATTGACCTCCGTTAAATTTTTTTTTAATTTTTTTTTTAAATTTGTTACTTTCTTGTTTTTCTTCATCTTTTTATTTTTAGAATATATACAAATAAATTAATTAAAAAATGTCTGGTGGGGGCAAAGATAGAATTGCTGTGTTCCCTTCTCGAATGTAAGCTGTTTTTTTACTCTTTTTAGAAATTTATTTTTTAAATAAAGGGCTCAATCTGTAATGAAGACTCGTCTTAAAGGTGCTCAGAAAGGGCATAGTTTGTTAAAGAAAAAGGCAGATGCTTTGAACTTGCGTTTTCGTGAAATTCTGAAGAAAATTACGGAGGTTTTTTAATTTTTGATGTTTGGAGGTTCTAAGGTGCTCAGAAGGCTTAGCTTTACCTTTACTTTTTAAGTAAAGGCTTTACTTAAGAACTGTTTAAAAATAAATTTATTTTAAAATTTTGAATATTTTAGAATAAGAAAAAGATGGCAGAAATACTTAAGGAAGCGGCCTTTTCTTTAGCCGAAGCAAAATTTACTGCTGGCGATTTTTCTCCCCATGTCGTTCAAAATGTTTCTACACAGGCTCAATACACTGTTAGGATTTTTTGTCTGTTTTTTAATTAAATTTTTATTTTTTAGATTAAAATGAGGAAAGATAATGTTGTTGGTTTGTTTAAATAAAAATTTGTTTTTAATAATTATTTTTAGGTGTTTTTCTTCCCGTTTTTGAAGCTCATAGACGTGAAGGGCTGGACGGTGATGCTTATAATTTGACAGGTCTTGGAAAGGGTGGAGCGAATATTGGGAAATTAAAAAAGGTTTTTTAATTTTATTTTTCAAATCTCTACTTCAAATCTAGAAAAACCCTTTCTGTTACATATTTCCATAAAATGATTTATGTTAGTAATATATTACCGATGATCTTTCTATGCTGTGAATAATTTTTTTTTGAAGTTTTGATTACTTACAATTAGTTAGATTAGTTAAAGATCGATTAATAGAAAGCTGGATAATAGACATTTAGAATAAATTTTGTGACTTAAATATTTACGAAACACTAACTTTAATTAAAAAACTTTTTAATTTTTTAACGATTAAAGAAAAAATATTTTTATTTTTTAGAACTACAACAAAGCAATAGAATTATTAGTTGAACTGGCAACATTACAAACTTGTTTTATTACTTTGGATGAAGCTATAAAAATTACTAATCGACGTGTTAATGCTATCGAGCATGTTATTATTCCAAAGATTGAAAATACTTTGACTTATATTGGTTTGTTTTTTTTGTTTATTTAAAGGGTTTTTAATGTTAGTTTATAGTTTAGGATCCAGTTAAAGACCAAGGGTAGATCAGAAAAATTTTTTGGAGGGAATGTATTCCCTATTTAATGTCATTTGTTGCCTCGGTTCACAAATTACATTAAGATTTAAATCTTTCTTGGATTTAATTTTAGTTGTGCCTCACAATTTGATTAAAATTTTGTTTTAAAAAAATTTTTTTATTTTCAGTAACAGAATTGGATGAAATGGAAAGAGAAGAATTCTTTCGAATGAAGAAAATTCAAGCAAAGAAGAAGAGAGATAGAGCTTTGGCTGAAACTAAAGATGAATATAATGAGAGACAACCAGATGATGGACGTCCAATTCGTAATATGTTAGATGAAGAAGATGATTTGCCTGTACTTTTTACTTAAAAATAAAGAAGGAAAGAAAAGAGAAAATTTAGGTTTTTAATTAAATTTTGGAAATTAATTATTCGAATTACTTTTGGGGGGAATAAAAACAAACAAGTTGTTTTTCTTAAATTGTCTCTTAAGAATTTCAAGTTTCCGATTTATATTAAGTTGGGTAACTTGTTTTTAGATTTTCCATCAAAAGAAGGAAACAACTTGTTTTTTGGGATCCAAGAATTTAGCTAACAATAAGGTAAAATATTGGGGTAGTGGACGATTTTCAGAATTGCCGTTTCAGTTTTGAGGCCATTTTTGGTAACCGATTTAAATATATCAATGAAAGCTCTGAATGTGAGGATTATTTTAGCTAAAAGTTATAATGGCCTCGACACTAAAACACTGATATGATACTTGGAGGCTAAAATTCCGTTACCCAGTTTGGCCTCTTTTTTGTGATTTCTTTTCTAAATAAATTAAATAAAATATTCCAAACCTTTTAATATTTTTCTTTTTAAAGAATAAATTTAGTTTTCTTTAAATTATTTTTTTAATTAAAAAGTTTTCTCTTTTAATATTTTTGTTAACACATTTTACACAAAATTCCAAAAAAATTTTTTAAAGGCCATTTCCAAATATATAAACAACCCCCCAACACACATCGATTCTCTATTCTCGCATGTGTCTTTTTTTAACTAAAATTGTGTAGTAATTTTTATTTTTTCTTTAGCCTTCCAACAATTAAAGCTAGTAGTGTGTATATATGTTTTTATTTATCTCTCTAGTATTTTCTTGTTTTTTTAGACTTATTTAATTTTATTTTCCTTTTATTGAAAAGACAGGTTTCTGTTAATGCCAAAAGCTTTAGAAATGCTTAACCTGTCCTTTATTTTATATTTGCAAATTTTATTGACTTGAAAATCTCACAGTTTTCAAAATTCCTAAGATTATTCTCATTCAATTTCTCATTTTTATTTATCCCCCTTCAATCTTTAAAATATCCAAATCTTCCATTTATTTCCGTTCAAGCCATTCAATTTTAACTTTAGATTCCTTTCTAATGTCATTAATTTTCGAATCCCCACCTTTATTGGATGAACGACAAAGCACAAAATTATTTAATTATTTATTTATTCTTTCCCAATGTTTTGGAATTTTGGCAGTTTTTGGTGTTGCTATTTGGATGGGGGCTTTTGAAGATGGAGGTTTTTCTTGGAGTGAAAACCCTTCAAAACAATTTCATTATCACCCAACGGTTGGTGAAAATTTAAAATTAATTAAATATTTAGATACTCTAATGTACTCTTTTATTCTCTTTTTCTTCCGCAACCTCCCAAATAAAAATTATTTGAGTCTGAAAATTTATTAAAAAATATTATTCTTTTAGTTTATGGTGATTGCTGTTATTTTTCTTCAGGGCGAATCTATGTATGAAAAAATAATTTTAAATTAATTTTTCCTTTTTTAAGTCTAGTCTATCGAGTTTTTCGGTAAATATTTTTTTTAATTTTTTAAAAAAATCCTTTAATATTCTTATAGAAATGAACGTAAACGATTTGTCAAAGTAATTTTAGAATGAAAATTTAATTAAAAAAAATTTATTTAAAAAAAAAGTTACTTCATTTATCAACACATTCTGTTGCTCTTTTATTAGTTTTAATTGCCCTAAAGGCTGTTTGGGATTCTCATGGTTATTTTTGAATTTTTATTGGGAATATTTTTTTTAAATTATCTCTCCTTTCAACAGCCGATTTTAAGATATAAATTAGTAACTAACTTTATTAAAGTCTAGAGTTGCCATTATAATTTTGGACTTTTTAGAATATGCTGGAATGAGGAGCAAACAAATTTTGTTTCATGTCGGCAGGATCCCTGAGACTTCCCAGTCCTTATTTTTTAACAGATCTATGGATAATTAATTATTTTTTCTAAAAAATAAAAACACTAATTTATTCATTCCGGTACTTATCGGTTATCTCCCCACACATTATTTTCCTTTTATTTCCCCTTCTCCTTCTTCCCATAAGTTACAAAAATGCCACAATTTCTTTCCCCTTTTCCCCTCTTCTTCTTTTAAATGATTACAAAAATGGGTACTTATTTAGTTCCCCCCCCGTCAGTTTTTTCAAAAAATATGTAAAAATGGTCAGTCTGAACAACAATTGTGGAACACATCGAGCTGTGTCGAATGACATCAAAATCGACGTAAACGGACACGGTTTGACAAAGTTATGACATTGTTTAGACCTACCGGAGTCGACGACTTATGTCATAACTCTGCCAAATAAAGTCGGATTTCGTTGATTTTGGTGTCAGTATTTCGGTCCAATCAAGTCGGATTTTGCTGATTTTGATGTCATTCGACACAGCTCGATGTGTTCCACAATTGTTGTTCAGACTGACCATTTTTACATATTTTTCGAAAAAACTGACGGGGGGGGGGACTAAATATGTACCCATTTTTGTAATCATTTAAAAGAAGAAGAGGGGAAAAGGGGAAAGAAATTGTGGCATTTTTGTAACTTATGGGAAGAAGGAGAAGGGGAAATAAAAGGAAAATAATGTGTGGGGAGATAACCGATAATACCTTCATTCCTCCCAACAGATTTACATAAAAACAACCAAGGCGAGGATGACCCTTTACCCAATCTAGTTTCTCTTCATTCTTGGATTGGAATATCTTCTATTATTTTTTATTTTCTTCAGGTATATTTTCTATTTTCTCTTTCCTTTATTTAATTTAAAAAAAAGTTTGGTGCCGGCTTTCTTTCATTTTTTTGGCCTGGACTTTCTCAGGATTTTCGCCGAGCAATTTTACCTTTTCACCAATTGGGGGGACTTTTAATTTTATTTGCTTGCACAGTTACAGCTTTGTTGGGGATTTCTGAATATGCTGCTTGGCATCATAGGTATTTAGAAATCCGAAAAAACTTTTTTTTATTAAAATTTTCTAAAGTTGTTGGACTGTTGGGAAAGAACTTTGTGGACGTCAATTACTTTCAAATTTATTGGGATTTTCATTGATTGGGTTTTCTGCTTGTGTATTTTTATTAATAGCAAATCCACGTTGGAAAAGAAGGCCGTTACCAGAAGAGGAATGTTTAAATTCTTTGGTAGATGAAGAATAAAATTTAAATTAAAAATAATTATTTGATCCTATTTTGGAATGTAAAGAGGAATTTTTGAAGATTTTCTTTACTTCTTCCCCCTTTCCTTTGGATTTTTTTAAAATTCACCCCTCTCAAAATTCGTCCTTCTAATAGTTAATTTTATTTTACATATTAGAGAAAATATTTTATTCTGTTCCACCTTTCGGGCACTTCTCCAACCTTCCCGGAATTTACTTTCAAATTTTTACTCCCGTGGACTCTTACAATTACAATTTTTTATTTTAATAATTCCTTTGATGGCAGCATATTAATTTTAAAAATATATATTTTTGCATATCACATATTTAATATAAATAAATAAATATACATATTATTATGTCAAATATTTTTTAAATAATAATGATGGCAACTGTGCCCAATCATTTTTTCCTTGATTTGTGGTTAGAAAAAAAAACAAAACAATTTGTCTATTCCTCATCTTTTTCCATGCATTATTAATAAATAAATCAATGTCAGAAATTGTTTTTTTTTGTTTAATAACTTTAAATTTTGTTATTTGATATATACTCACATGCATTTAGTAGATAATAATTCAACTTCTTTAGGTGGAGTTATCATTAATTAATCTTTAACAAACAGATTAATTTATAAATTTTGTTCATCTATTATTAATTGTGGAAGGACTGAGACGAGATGTCGAACAAGAGATCTCTTTTTTTGATATTGATATTTCTCGAGATATCTATCTTTATTCTTGTACAAACCTCCAGCCCGGTCTCTAACATTTTTACCCTAATTTTTTAATTTTTAAAAATTAATTACATAATAATTACTAAGTTATTTATTTTAATTAAATGTACATTCACGCTATTATTCAATGCCCCTATACATAATTTAGAACATTTTGTTCAAATAAAAGTCATCCTATTAGTATAATAAGGTATATTGTCTATATTGTTTTAGGCCCTCATTTACTTTTTTAAAACCTCTATTTGGTTTCAAGCATTCCTTCATATTAATCACAGAAAACGTCTAAAATTACTTAAAATATATTTTAGTAGCTAAAAATGTTGTTAAATTGTATTAGACAAAGGCCAGTAACTACTTGGAGATCAGATTATGGTTGTGATATTAAGGAAGTATTTTCTATGCCTTTTGGGGATGATTTATGTGAACGTTGTATTCAAATTAAATCAGAAAAAATAAATGAAGGAGAAAAGAAAATGAAGACAAATAATAATTGTAGAAGAATTTTAAATAAAGGTAGAGGAGTACATATTTTTTAAGATTGGGAGTCTCTTCGGTTGCCCCATAATTCTAACTTTTCCACAATAGTACTCGGAACAGGTTAGGGAGAATAATAAGCTTTGGGAACGATTTTTACAGATTAAAATAAAAAAATTGTTAAATGATTGTTCTATTTTTTAAAAGATTTATTTTTAAAAATTGAAAGATTATTTTACAAAATAAAACACAAAATTTGTCTCCAAGAAAATTCCTTTATTTCTTTTCTACTTGCTAAAATAAATTATTAAAAATATATGTAATTCGAAGCTTTTTTAAATTCTTTTTAATTAATGTTGCCATAAATACATATTTTTATTTCCTTCAATACCCCCCCAACAACGTTTCTCTTCAAAAATATTTTTCCTTTTTATCAATTCAACTTAAAACCAACTTCTTCCTTCCACTTAAAAATTCTTTTTAGCTTTAAAAATCTATTTCTTCTTCTTTCACACAAATCTACTTAATCTTGTTATTATTATTATTGCTATTTTGTTTTGTTGTAAAGTGTGTGCCTCTTTAACTATACCTTTATTTGCTAAAAAGAATTTTTCCTTAAGTTTTCTCGACCAATCCATCGCCCCTAAAGATTTCTCTTCCTTCTCAAAACTGTTTAGAGGGAGAATTCACCAACTGATCAATTCACCTAAACGACACGACAATAATTCTTTTAGTTAAGAAAATTCTCTAACTATTATCCGCAATGTTTTTGTTTTCAAATAATTTGCCTGCAAATTTTGCTGGTTTAATTTAATAACTAAATTGTTGAATTTCTGGACCTTTTCACCAAATTCCCTCTCCATTCAGTGATCTGTCACTTTCGTGAATTGTCCTCTCCCTTCTCTCTTCTCTCGTTTAAACCTTTTCTTACTTCAATATTGGCCATTCCCGTGTAAAAATAAATCGTTGTCAGCTTTTTCTTTTTAAAACTTTTTTTTTCTGGTCATTTATTGGTTTCATTTTACACTTTTAAAAAGTAAAAGATAAATAATATGCCCAAACCTTCTTCTCTTTTTACCAAATTACAAGTCCGCCTAAAACGTTTTCCTCGATTGGATGACGGTTTAGAGTCAACAGACGAAGAAGGAGAATCAGAATTTCACGCTAAAAAATTCCCTAATCCTTTATTTGATGGAGAAATTATTGAAACTACACCAAAAATGACAGGAAGGAGGCAAAGAGCTGTTCGCTTCAGTGAAGGCCAGGAAGGAGATTATGGCGGGATTTATATATAATTATTATTATTTTTGAGAGGGTAATAGGGAAGGGATATTTAATTTCAATTTAATAAGTTGTTGATTTTTTTGTGAAAATTAAAAAAGAACAACTTTTAGTTCTCGTGTTGTTATAAATTTTATAAATTACGTAGGGTCTAGTAATTAAGTCAGCGCCGTAACATTACCGCGCCAGAATATATTAAATACTTAAAAATTTCCTCTAAAAATATTTTTCCCCTTTTTTAGACTCGCCAAATGGTTTGTCTCCACCTTCAGCACCTCCTCGTCCCCCTCTGCCAAATTCATTTCCTTCTGGCAACGCTGCAGCATTACCTCCAAAACCAAAATCTCCCCAACCGGCCCCAAGGCGTTCATTTTCGCAAATAAGTCCTCCCTCAATATATTATTCTCAAAATGGAAATAATTCTTCTGATGAAAATACTTGGATTGCTAGTAATCAAGATAATAAAAATAATTTTGGAGAAAATTCACAACCACCAAGGCCTAATCGGAATAATGTAAGTAATTACGGAAGGAAGGGATGTTTGGGCGCTGGGAATTAGGGGAGGGGGAGTGTGGCTTTCTAAAAATTATTCTTTTAAACGTTGATTCCTCTAAAAAATACCTTTCTAAAGAGAATTTAAAAAATAATTTAAAAAATTAAGAATAACTGTCAAAGAGCAAATTCATTATTACGACAAATAAGAAATTCTGAGTCAAATGAATTTGATGAACCTATTGAATGTAGCAGTAGACAAAGGGCAGGTAATTAACCAATTATTTAGAAATTTACAAAAAGAGGATTGAGGATAGAGATTTTTGAGAGAGGAAAACAGGAATTGGAAAAGAATGTCTTTGATAGTAACTTCGTTCTAAGAGACTCTCTCCCTCTCCAATATCAGGAATTCTAAATTTGCGAGGAATGGAGGTTACAATAAAATATGCTCGTTATATCTATTATAACCAAAGGATATCACTTTACTCTATTTTTTGGTCATCCTCCCCTTCTACTAATTTAATTAATTAAAAGGTTTATCATCACCGCCAATTTATTTATTTTTGGAGCATCAAGGAGAAACTAAACGTTCAACATTTCCCCCTAATCTACGTTCAATAGAACATTTAAAAAGTTTATTTTTACGTTCATTTCCTTTATTAGAATCTAAACATTTACATTCAAATAATGTAAAGATTTATATACAAAAATTAAATTCTCCACACGGATTGTTTTATGAATTGGAAAATTTGGAGGATTTGGAAGATTCTTGTGTTTTAAGGTAAATTAATTGACCTTAACAAAGAGATAACCACGCATTAAAATTAGTGTAAGGAAGAAGGGAAACTCTTTAGGCTGTAGGGCGAAAGCACCTAGCGATAACAAGAACCCCCAAAGTAAAGGTTAAGAACAGGGCACAGCGGTTATTAGCAGATATCACCAAGTTTTTGGCTCCTGTTCGGTTAACCGTTAAATATTTTTTAATTTTAAATTTAACCAACCCAAGTTAAAAGGGCAAACAAAAATATTTTTAAAAGTTTTTTCTTATTTAAAGACTTTTTGAACAAAATTTGCCTTCTTCGCCTTCATTTAACCGTCGAAATAATGTTCCAATAATTGAATGTCTTAGTGAACCAGAAATTAATGAATGGGGGGATGAATTAAATAAACAACAAATAATTAGACCAGCATCCGTTTTAGGCTCTAATTTTAATAAAAACAAACAAAAAAGGAGAATATTAATTGATGGGGGACATACAAGTGATTCTTCTACTTGTTCTTTTGGGGGAAATCAAACACCTATTTATTACACTACAAAATCTGGATCGAGCACTCCAAGGGAAGAAATTGTTGAGCAACACCAACAAGAAGAAACACGAAGAAAGGTATTGGGAATAAATAGAAAATTGTTGTAGTTAGTGATTGATAAATAAATATGTGCTCCTTGTATTTATACCCTTGTAGGTACACCTAATACAGGGATACACCTCTACTTCACTCTCTTGATTTTTGTTAACCTATAATTACTTTTTACCTATAATTACGGAAAGAGAGCGTCGTTTAAACATAAGGATAATTCGCCTAGCAGCATTTTAAACACTTAAGCGGTGATTTAGATGCTTTACTATAATGAGGAATTGAGAGCATTAAGTTGTCTCCCCAAGTGATAGAGCACCTCCACGAAGTACTTTAGAGGTTACGGGTCCTCACCGGCTTTTGTTAAACTTTTGTTAAACCCTCAACTCTTTCTGTAATTTTGAGATAAAGGCAACAAAGAAAAATACAGTAGTCGACAAAAAGATAGGGACAAATGCATGTAAAATGAAAATCACCTATTTTCTTAGCTAAAAATCGATTTCAGGAAAAATTTTTTGTTTGATTAAATACGCCATTTAATGCTCTATTTAATGAGTATAAGATCTGGCGGATTACTATTTTTTGATATACTGAAATAATTTAAATAAAAAAGTACTGCAAATTTTAGCCCGACAAAAAGATAGGGACAAGTCTTGTAACTAAGTAGTCACCCAACCAATAAATTTACAAAAATTTGTGCAAACATAATGATCGATACTAAGATAAAATAAAAAGGAAATAGGCCCGTATATACATTTTTTTAATTTAAAAGGTTGACAGTTTAGAACGTCAAATGGCTACATTATGTTCATTAGTTCAATGTGCTCTATTGCCTTATCGAGAAGGAAATGTTAACAATAATTCGGAACGTCAAATGCTTCAGTTTGACGGGGCTCTAGCTTTGGCTGATTCCACAACTTCAACAACACTTTCTAATGGATCTGAATGTTTTGATAGATTTAAAAATGATTTTAAGGAATGGGGACATATAATTAATGAATTGGAGGTTATTAAAGGGGATTTGGATTTACTTAAACAGGATGTTCAGGTAGAGGAAGTATTTTTGTTTGTTAAAAATAAAAAAAAGAATGTTTAAATGTTGGGTTAATAGGTTGTGGCATTTAAAAGAAAATAGGTGCGGACTAGGGTTCGGTTTCACCAAATTCTTCGGCTGAGCGAACCGAAAATCTCGGTTCAGATCGGGTTTAAACCGACAACCCCTTGGGATTTAAACCGACAACTCTAAGAGGACTATTGTTTTTGTTAAATAAAATTGAATGGGCAAACCAATCTATCAGGGGCTCCGTGAGATTTTGCACTTTCCTTTGCATTGGTAATTCTCCTTACTACTAGTTTATTCGGTTTGAGTTAATCCGTATGTTTAGTCCACAACTTTTCTTTCTCAGATATTCCACATTTCGATTTTTTCCTTACTCCCCCAGTTCAGATTATCTCACATACATACCAGGGCTGGGCGAAATGAAAAAATAAAATGCGAAATTTTTCGCGCTAAAAAATGCGAGAATGCGAAAGATGCGAAACGCGAAATTGCGAAATAGGCCCAGACCTGATACATACTACTATGTACCCAATCAAAAACAAAAATTTACTAATTATTTTTAAAAAAGAGAAATACATTAAATGGAAATGAAATGATACAAGATGTATTAAATCAAATAAAAAGAACAACAAATTTAAATACAAATTTATTTCAACAAAATTTATTTATTACAAATTATTTAAATAGATTATTTAATGTCCAATCTTCTTTAAAAAATTTTGAATCTAATTTAGAAAATACGAGAAGTGCTGTTTTAAATTCTACAAGAAGATTAAAATTAGATGAAGTTAATGAATTAACTACGGCTTTGGGGGAAATTGGGCGGGAATCTGTGGAATTGAAAGGTTTGGAAGTTGAAATAAATAAATACCTTATAGCCTGTATTAATTGCCCTCCTTTAAATAATTACCCCACTTCTATTAATTACTCCCTTCTACGGAAAGTCGAAACAATAATTACCCAAGGCAGTTACGGTATGTGAAAAGGTGTTTAATTTCACATTAATTGATAAATTCGAGTTTTCTCCTTCTTTTTCCAATAAAAAATTAAAAAGATTTTTTAGTTTTAAAAGTATGTAAAATCCTTGGCCTTCACAATTAATTTTTTCCCAAATCGCTACTAAAATTAAATTGTCAAGTCACCCTTTAGAAGAGTTTAACTCCCTTCCCAAGTAATTTGTGTGGATTTTCTATGGAAAGCTTTTTTTTTAATTTCTCCGATTTATTTTTTAATTATTAAAAATATTTTATTTTTACAGTTGAAATTCCCATTTTACAAAGAAAAATAGAAATGGAAATTAGACAAACAATGGAAAGAATGGCTAGAGAGGAACGTTTATTACAAGAAAAATGTTTTTAATTTTAATTTAATTTTAAAATTTAATTTTTAAGTGCCGTTGGTGGATGGATTTTTAAGAAGATGTAAAACATTAGCTAATATGATGGTAATTAAATTAATTAATTTAGAAAAGAATTTGATTTTTTGTTAGGTAACAATGAAAAAATTAGCAATAATACAAGACGAGGAACGTCCACAAATACAAAGGAGAGCAATTCCGGGTAAGAGAATTAGAGAATGGAGAATAATCTTCTCCAAAAAATTCTGAGTATTTTTTTAAAAATATTCAGTATTTTTGAAGCTTAAAGGGTATTTTGGATGTAGCAAAGTTTGGGCGAGGGGTAGAAATTGTATGATAAAAAACAAAAATTCCAAAATTCTTAGAAACTATTGGGGTTATGCCTACAAAATTTCATTTCTTTAGCTTCTTGTATTTCCCGCGCCCAAACATTGCTGCGTCTAAAATACCCTCAAATCTCTAAAAAATTTTTAAAGTTAGACAAATTTCTCTTCGAAATTTCCGTCCACCAATAACTACTACACAAAAACAACAAAAAATAAATGAAAATAACAATAATAACCATCCATTAGATGCAATACTTGATGAATTAGGTGAAAACAATAAACAACAAAATAATGAAATACAAGCCTCGTTTACACTTCGACTTGGGGGCTCTAATAAAGAAAATGGAAATATTTGGGGAAAATGAGAGGAAGGGAAAACTATTTTTTTAATTCCAAAAAAAAATTAATTTTCAATTTTATTTAAAAATTAGTTGTTTTTTAAGAAAAAGTTTAAATTTAAATTAATTAATATTATCAGTTTAATATTAATTAATATTAATTTTTATATTAATCAGTTTAAATTATATATTAACAATTCCTATTTGGAAATTTTCTAATTTTAATTCCTCAAAAAAAATTAAATTTCTTGAAATTTTCCGTAAAAATTAAAACAAAAAAAGAAAACAAAATACTATTTAAATTCTACTAATTTCTTTTATCAAAGAGAAACAAATTTAGCAGCAGATTACTAGTCCCTAGATGATTCAGATTATTTTTAAATCGAATAAAATCTAAAATTATTTTCGAATTCAATGCTTTGGCAAAATAATTTATTTTATTATTCTTTCTTTAGGGACAAAGTAATCTTTTCCTTCAACAAATTTTAAAGCAAAACCAAACAAATTATTTAAGAGAAAAAATATTCTAATTTATTTCATATTTTCTTCTCTCATTCTTTTCAAACTATTTTCAATTCTTTGTTCTCTTTCTTTCAAATCATTTTCAAACCCTTCCAATTCTCTAGGTACATTCTTTTCTCGAAAAACTTTGTAAAAAGAAACTTGTCCAACAATTAAATGATTTTTAATTAATTCTAATCCAGCTCCAATTCCAAAACCAAAAATAAAAAGTGACAAATCATTTCTCATTAATGTATGGGCTAATTCTGAAATAAAATTACTTCTCCAACGACCACCAACACCGTTATAAATATTTCCAATTTTTTTGACCTTGAGAAAAGAATAAAATAAATTACAAGTTAAATGGATAAATGGAAGGAATGTTAGTCTGTGATTCAAATTTTTAGGTTTTAATTAAAAATAATAGAAAAAAGTCTGAACGTGAAAATAAGCCAGATGGACTAATTTTGGACTATGGAATTTTGTCGAGTGGAAATTGATTGGAATTTACCCTTAACTGTCCATTAATAATCTAAACTGAATGGGGGAACATTAATTAATCAAAACTTTATAGATACCTGCCTATTTCTCTAAAACTACCAATTATTTGTGTTTTTTTAGAAAAAGGATATAAAAAATAATTCAAAAAAACCTTTCCAACAATATTCATTTTAATTATTTTCTTCTTTAAATTTAAATCCAGCCAATTGAGCCTGTAAAATTTCAAATTCCAAACGTCGCCTTTCTTGTTTCTTAATTGGTTTTTCGTAAAGATAATAAATAAAACCAGTTGTAACAATAAATGAAGAAGTATAAGGCAAAAAGGCGAGAGTAATGAATCTGACAATACCTAAAAAATAATTTTAATAAAATTTGTTCTAGATATTTATGCTTAAAGATTGTTAATTAACTGCTTTAAAACTGAAATTCTTGATTTTTTTTGCCAAAAATTAACCGTTTTATGAAGTTAAAAAAATTAGTAAGTGATTTTTCCGAAATTTCTCCGAAATATGTAGAACATTTCTTTAACTAAAACTCAAATACTATAACCATAAAAAATGAATTGAAAACCGGAGATACAGCTTAATAACCAGTAATGACAAACTTATTTTAAAGTTAACAAATATAACTTTAAAAAATCAGATAAGACAAATTTTTAAAGTAAAACTTTACAAAATTTCCCGACAATAAACCCCAAAATTATTTTTAAAAAACCTCACTCAAATGTAAAATATCCAAACGTCGATTTGTAAGCAAACGTCGATATAAAGGTCTTGTATCGGGTCGCCTAGAAAGTCTGGCCAAACTCAAAAGCATAAATCTTTTAAAAATTAATTTTTAAGAAAAAAATTAATTAAAAATAATTTTTGATTGTATTATTAACGAGAAAATTATAAATTAAAAAAAACGCCTAATATTTTAACAACAATTAATTAATTACATTAAATATTCAATTTACAAAAATGAAGGAAAACAAAAGAAGGGATATAAAAAAAATAAAAAAAATATTTTGGGTCTCGGTTTTGTGGCTTCCAAAAAACTTCTATTTACTATTACTTCCACATAAACCCAACTCTTTGGTCTCCCTCCATTCTTTTGTTAATTTGTAAGTGAAGCTCTCCATAATTAACAAAAATATAAATGAAAGTTAATGAATTTATAAAATATTTTCAGTCGGACCTCAATTATATACTAACAATAAACTTTTGCAGCCAGAAAATTGTAAATAAAGAGAAATAACTAAAATTGGAAGAATCCATGGATAATAAAAAAACTACAAAAATTGAGGATGTAGGTAAAATTGAGGTCTGACTGTATAGAAATAACTTTGAAAGAAAATACTTTTGTTAGCTATGGAGGATCTTAATTTAAAAAATACTAACTAAAAAATAAAAAATTTAAAACAAAAATTAGTCTTTTTGGTTCTGAGGCATTAAAAAATTAAAAAGAAAAGGCAAGGGAATGTCTGAGCAAAAACACAAACTTTTTAAAAATTTAAACAAAAACTATTTTGTTGCTTTTTTTATTTCTCCCTCTGGAGTAGCAAAATAAGCAGCATCAATGACATTGAGGAATAAACCAGTCTCTGTTACACCTAAAAATAAAAAATAAATTTTTGAAAAATTAAAAAAATAACAAAAAACCTGGAATACACAACAAACTATTATTAACTAAATTCCAATCAAAATTATCACTTTCAGGTATTGGAAAATGCCAATCTAACTAAAAAATAATTTAAAAATATTTAAAAAAATAATTAAAAATATACCAAATAATTGTGATTTTCTGTAATTACTGGAAA
Organism: Meloidogyne incognita; assembly: GCA_036172945.1. NCBI lineage: Eukaryota > Metazoa > Nematoda > Chromadorea > Rhabditida > Meloidogynidae > Meloidogyne > Meloidogyne incognita. The sequence continues at coordinate 5,771,105 of JARQAC010000002.1, forward strand.
ACATTTTCGAGAATCCATTCTCAATATACACTTTCCTCCTTTAAACAAATTTCAAATAAATTTAAAAACAAAATTTAAAAGAGAATCTAAAGAATATGATAAAAATAAAAGACGGGACACTTTTCCGTGCCGTCGATTCCGTTTCATTCCAGTAGTTTCAAGTTCCCTAGGGCAGTAAGATATATCTTTTTAATGATTTCCAAGGATTTTTTAGAGTTGTTCTAGTTTCTCAAAATTGTTCTAGTCCCAGTATAGTTAACCAAAAATTCGGCGTTTAAAAGTTTTACAAAAAAAAATAAATTAAAAAAACCATGTTTCTCAATAATCCATTTCTGCACAGGGACAAGACTTGAAGGAGCAATTTCAATTGGAATACTCTTCGCAACACGTCCAAAACCTCCAGAATATTTATCAAATCCACCAATAACAACAAAACGTTTAGCACAATGTTGGACTATTTTCTCTTGTAATAAACAACCGCCGGCCCCTTTTATGCCTTAAAATTTAAATTTTTTATTTCCAATAATTTAACCTTACAATTTAAATCTTTATTAACTTCGTCAGCACCGTCAATAGCCAAATCCAAATTGCTAAGTTGATCTAAACAGTAGACAGGCAAATTAGCATTATTTAACCAAACACGAGTCTAAAATTAAAATAATTTTCGATTAAATTTAATGGAAATTACAAAAGAAAAGAAAATGGCAAAAAAAGACTCGTGGCCGAATGAACGAAAATTATTTAAGATAGGGAAAAATAGAATGTTTAAAAATGGAGGTTGTAACGGGAACCATAAAGTCTAAATTGGTAAAAGGTGGGAAGAAACGTTAAAACTTCAAACGTAAAAGTGTCGCTAAGTTTGGTCTGTTACGTAGGATAATGGAACATATCTAAAGGTTGTTTTTCTCTCATTCCCAAAGGATGTCCTTATTAACGATTTAACCCGAATATTTTTGAAAAGGTCAAATGTCATTAAACTTTAAATTAACCAAAATAAAAATATTGAGAGATGTCCCGAAAATTATTAAAATTAAAAAAAACCTGAAAAGATGTCGGAACACATTTAATATTTTCCAAATTTCCCTTTTTAATCGTTTCTTGTAACCAATCAATAAAAAACTTCATAGTCGTTCCACTCCCTATTCCAAGATTCATTCCACTCTTAATTTCATCTTCTCCACAAGCAATTGCCGCAAATTTTTTTGCCCGATCAGAAGGTGACAGTTTATCCAAAAATAAATTATTTTCTGTAAAATTTGATGAATTTTTGTGAATTTTTAACATTTTTTGATTGGAAATTGTTGTAAATGTTTTTGATGGTCTTTCGTCTTCACTTTCTGTGATTATATTCCTCTCATTTAGATAATAGGCCATTGTCGTCGAACGACGTAGAAGAGGGCGAAAGAGAAGTAATCGTTCGATGTTTACTCTTTTTAAGTTTATATAATGTCTAGTAGTACACAAAACAAACAAACAAAATTTCTAAAACAAAAAAAAACACCGGACATTAAAGTAGAAGGAAAAAAGTTACTCTTCCGGAAAGTGAGAAAAATTAAAAAAAGAAGTATCTCAAGAATAAAAAACTACTAAATGAAATGGGGGATTAATTAGTTAAATTAACGGGTAGGACCGTCGCTGCCATTAACACACTTTCTTACAATACTAAAAGAGGAAGGAAATGACTTTATTTTAAAGTATTCCTAATTTAATTATTTTTAAAAACATATTTTATTTGTTTCAATTCCTCCAATGGAAAAATTATTTTTATTTTGATTTATTGGAAAAAACAATTTTTTGTTTTCAAATTGTAGGGAATTGAGGGAACTGAAAATTTTAAATTCTAACTTTTTCAAAATTAATTAATTAATTAATTAGGTATACATTTTGGAGAAAAAAATTAATATTTTTAACAGTTGAATTAACAAAAATAAAAATTAGAGTACGTCCGAGTCCGAACGAGTACGAGTATACTCGTGTCGTTCGCTCGGGTTTTTTGCTGTTTTACTCGGACTCGTTACTCGGGGTCTTAATACTTGGCGTTACCGGTACTCGGTAACTTAATACTCGGCAGACTCGGCGTAAACCGAGTATTTTTGTGCCACTATCTGCGGCGCAATAAGGAAGATTTTTGGCTTAAGGATCTTCCAAATTTCCCAAAATTTTCGCCTGCGGCGCTGAAAAAGGAAGAAATTATGTCCTTGGCCTTTCAAATTCTCAAAATTTTCGCCTGCGGCGCTGAAAACGAAGACTTATGTGTATATTGGAGGATGTGAATGGACTTGGGTGGATTTTAGTGATAGTCGGATATTTCAAGGGAAGGATCTGACCTACCGAAACTTGGGTCTTCCTCTTGGCCTTCAGAAATTCTCAAAATTTAAGGGCTCCCCGACTTTTCGTCAACGGACTTTCCGTCAATGGACTTTCCGTCAATACTTTTCGTCAATGGACGGACTTTTCATCAATAAATGATCGCTTTTAAAAAATTTAGGAAATTAATCGGCCTGTTCAAAGCCACAAATAACTAAATTATGTGCCCAATTCTGTATAAGATTCCTTATTTCTTCAAATACTCTCGAATAACCTATGGGGCGTCGGCGAGGCGCTTGTGCAAAACCCCGCGCTTCGCGCGGGGTTTTGCGGCACGCGCCTCGCGGGGAGTCAAAGGTCGCTGGGTTCTACACCAGTAACATAAACCTATTCATTTTTACCGATTTTCAACCTTGAAAAGACTACCTATCCTTCGTAGTAAACTATAAAAAACTATAAAGAGAAATAAATTCAAATAATGTGTTGGGGAAATGTTGTAAAATGATAAAAATAAAGAAACATTTAAAATATGTTTTGGGGGAATAGTTTAAATAAAAAGGGAAAAACATAAAATGAATAAAAAGAACATTTTAAAAATTAATAACAAATAATCTCAAAATCTGGATCCAACACTACGGATCTCGTGATTACCTTTCGACGACATACCTAATCCAATGATATCCCAATTAATCTCTCGAATTTCCCAGATTTTGCTCTTAATACACCCAAATCCCATGATAATCAGCCCAAATCCCAATTAATCCCATGATATCCATCTCATTCCTCTGTTATCACTCGATATCCTCTAATCGTCGAAGCAAATTGTCGAAATAATATTATCCATTCATTTTCCACCCGGAGCCAGCATTGTTCATGGGCGTATCATGGAATTTCGTCGGATTAGGAGGGATATAGGCGGATTAAGAAAATAAATGAGATTTGAATGATGATCCCCTGCATCAATGTCAGCCCAATACCTAGCACTGATGTTAATTTTTTAGTAAAAGTATTGTTGTTGGTAAAATTATTTTAGAATACTGTTTTATAAAAATTACTCATTTTACCCGTTTTACTCGTACTCGGGCTCGGGTCAAAAAATAAAACTCGGACTCGTTACTCGGGTTTTTCAAACTCGGCTTTACTCGGACTCGGGTTTTTCTCAAATACTCGGACTCGGACGCACTCTAATAAAAATATTTAATAAAAGAAAATAATTAAAAAAAACATTTTTAAAAATTATAAATAAATTTAAATAAACATTTATGTAAATATTAAAAGAATTTAAATAAATGTTGTGGTGAATCCACAAAGCATCGCGCCTAAAATTTTAGAGCCCAATTTTCCGAAAAATCTTGGAGCCCAATTTTCCTGACACCTTTGTAATTGCAACTTTTCTCTTTAATTTATTTAAAATAAAAGAGAAAGGGTAATTTCAAAATAAACAAATTTAAATTTAAATAAAAATTCAAAATAATTTAATTCTCATAAACTTGTGAATAATAAATTTAAATAAATCCCAAAAAGAATAATCCTAAAAAATCTCAATTCCAATCATCACCATCAATTAAATCACAAACTTTCTATTAAACTTCCACTTAAATATTTATCCTCTATTTTTACTTTTGTTTTTCTTTTTGTTATCAATTTGTGCCCGATAAATTAACTTTTCAAAATATCCCATAAAATGACTCTTTTTATAAATTTCTTTTTCACGTTCTGGCCCAAACGGTAATTTATTTATGTAATCCATTTCCTTTCTTTTTTCTTCACTAAACAATTCCCATTCATAATTTCCATAAATATTATCCAAATCCAATTTCAAATAATTATTTTTCAGATATTTTGTGTCATTAATATAAAACGTTTTCTAAAATAAAAATTTTTAAATATAAATTTCCTTTTGTCAATTAATTAATTTGATAGAGTTTATATTAAATTTTTAGCAATACTTATTAAGGAAAAAACTTAAAAAACAAAATTTGTTTAGATATCTCTCCTCTCCCCCATCAACCCTAAAAAATATTTTTATTTACTTCACCTCATTATGTATGTCATCTTTAGAATTGTCTAAATTTAAATTAACCATCTTTATCCATTTAATTTTAATTTGTTTCAATCCAAAAGGAATTGGGTAATCTTTACATTCTTCCCCAATCTCTTGAGTTCCAATAAATTGTTCTTTTCCATTACCGTTATTTATAAAAATTGAATAACTAGTAGATTTTCGATTTTTAAATGTTGAGTTAATGCAAATTGAAGCAAGGAACACTTTTTCTTCTAAAAATATTAAAAAATAATTTTCCTCATAATAAAATTACAAAAATTCCAATTTTTTTATTTTCATCCCCTATTTATCAGAAACTAAAATTATTAGAAGTTAAGTGGAAGCATATTGGGGACATTCTATAAATCAAATCAAGGCACGTTTACCATTATATTCCCTAAGGATAGCTAGGGGGGGGTTGGCCAGTCCCTAGGACACATCCTTTACCAGGGGCCTATTTCAATTGCACGCAGATTCTGCATTCTGTGCACAGAACACAGATTCTGTGGAAATTCTGTTTCAATTAAATTCTGTGTACACAGAATCTGTGGAGCACGCAGATTCTGTGGAAACATCCACAGATTCTGTGGAAACATTCCGCAGATTCTGTGAACGCAGAATCTGTGGAAAATATAAAAATCTGTGGATTTTTTCCACTGATCCACAGAATTTCTGTTTCAATTATTTTTCTGTGGTTCTGTGTATTTTTTCTTCTAAATTCAAATTTTTTATTTCCGCGTTTTTAAAAATAACAGTTTTATTGAAACGAAAAATGGTTAGGACAGTTCGGTACTACCGCAGTCTTAATGATACCTGATTTTTTGAAGTAAAACTTTAAATATTCTTAAATTAAACTGAAAAATATTGTAAAAATTTAAAAATTTTCCCTCCAAATCACATAACATCCCTCTAAATCTCTTTGATATCACTTTAAAACCGCTGACATACCGCTTAATTTTCTTGTTCATCCAATATCCTTAAATCCCCAATTAAATTAATGTCCTAAAGCAGGGTTCGAATCGGAAAAATTAGGAGATGTCGATCCGACATGTGGATTTTTCAAACTACGATAGAAGTTGTTGCAAGGGAGTGAAATGTTACAAAACTGGGGATTGTTTAGTCAGAAATTGAAGTTCCTGGAAATCGAAAATGCCTGGAATCCAATTCAGTCAAATCGGAACTTTAAAATCGTAGAATTAAAATCGTTAAAATCTCCCATTTTCTACGTTTAAGAAAAACTCTGAGACTCAAAATAGGAGGGGGGGGGGTGACATATCCATAAAGTACCGAGAGATCATGGGAGATATCCCATTATACGCTATGCAGATATCTTCTAGAGATCCCGGGGAAATATCCCCTAATTAGAGATATCCATGATGATGATTAGAACATCATAGCTCTAAATTTCAGAATCTCACTTTTTTATTTTTTTATTGCTTGAATGTGACAAAAAATGCTAAAAAAAGATGTACCTTTTTCAAAATTAATTTTAAGTAATATTTTTAAGTAATAAAATTATAATTTTTATATCAAAAGATAGAGAATGATTTAAACTTTAATAATCTTTAAAAATTTTAAAATTTGGTTAAGCCTAGGCCTAGAAAAAAATTTTTAAATTTTTGCACAGAAAATTCACAGAAAAAATATTAGGGTGGAAATTTCAGAGATTCTGTGTATTTTCCGCAGAATGCAGAAATAATTGAAACAGAAATGCACAGAATCGGGTAAAAAATGCACAGATCTGTGGATTTTTTTCTGTGCACAGAAAAATAATTGAAATAGAATTCTGTGGATTTTGCATGTTTTTCGATGTTTTGCAGAATCTGTGGATGTTTCCACAGAATCTGTTCATGTTTCCGCAGAATCTGTGTACGCAGATCTGTGGAATAATTGAAACAGAATTTCTGTGGATCTGTGGTCTGTGCACAGAATGCAGAACGCAGAATCTGCGTACAATTGAAATAGGCCCCAGGACACATTGCTTCTCCTATAGCCTGCTTCTTTTAAAGATTTTCTTAAATTAACGTAAAAATAAAAAGAAATTGAAAAACTTCAACACATTACCCGTTTCAATACACAAATGTTTCTGTGTTTCTTTAATTTCTAATCCGATTTTATAATTCAGTCTCCCTTTACATTTACCAATTTCGTTGGAACAGAGATAAGAAGTGCTAGATTTTTTTTTCGAATTTGAAAAATATTTGAAATTTTTGTATATTTTAGTTTTCAAAAAATACCAATAATCACCTGTAAATATTTAATAAAAAATTTCAAAAAAAATTGAAAGACAAACCAAAATTTGTTGGTAATTCGATTGAAGTATTGTCGGTTTTACAAGCAACTTTAATTGAATTAATATCTTCTTTTTCTTGTTCATTGAATCTCTGAGAGTTATTCGTTTTTCCTCTTTCTTAAAATAATTAAATTTTATTAAGAAAATTTTACTTTTTAATTAGAGTTGTACCCCGACCACATACCCCGTTTCCGAGCGATTTTTTCACGATTCTCCTCGACCCGAACCCCACGGTCGAGGAACAAAAATTATTAGACCATTAGTATATTCTACCATTAGTATATTCCCTAAGGATAACTAAGGAGGGGTTGGCCAGTCCCTAGCTAGTACCCCGACATACCCGCCCCCTAGCGTTCGGGGCACAACCAATTTTAAGACCACAAAGATCAAAAAATCCGCATTTTTAAAAATAATCCTCATCGCCCTTCAAAAAACCACAAAATGAGGAAAAATCCGCAGATATCGAAACCCTGGGATAAGTCCATTAATTTTGAAAATACTCGGAGCTGGAGCTAACAATAAGACTTAGAAAGGGTTAAAGTAATAAAACATATGCACTAAACAAAACGGGGTCAACCCTGAAGGCCTGAAGACTGACCCTGAAGACCTATTTACCCTGAAGACCTACAACTTTTTGATCAACACAATGTTTTACTTTTTATGGTAATAGTTTGGAATTCGCCCCCCTTTTTTTCCTTTCTATTTTTTCTTAGTTTTTTCTCATTTTATGGCAAATTATATATCATTCGAAAGAGCTCTTCGAGCTGCTTCGAATGACATTAAAATCAACGAGATCTGACTTAAGTGAACGAAGTTGTGACCGTTTATTTTATCCACTTGCATTGTCACAAAAAGTTTACCCAAATAGGATTTAGATTCATAATTTTTGTAAGAATGATCAGATCTAGCTAATCATGGTATCATTCTTCCGAGCTCGTAGAGAGCTTTCGAATGATATATGATAAATTATGTATCAAACAAAAAAGCTCAAAATGGTCAGGGAAACGGTGAAAAAAAAAAGGGGGGCGAATTCCAAACTATTACCCTTTTTATTTCTTTACAAGTCTAATCGGGGGATTTAGAGGAGGTAAAGAGGAGCTAGGAGGGATTAAGAGGGATATTGATGGATTTGAAAGTTTTGATGTGGATAAATGGGGATTAAGAGGGATATCGAGGACTTTGAGGTTTTAAAGTGGATGGAGGGATTTATCGGGATAAAGAGGATCTTCTGATATCCACGATATTCCCTACTATAAATAATTTGAGTTGACCAAAAAGTTGTAGGTCTTCAGGGTAAATAGGTCTTCAGGGTGTAGGTCCTCAGGGTGTAGGTCTTGGGGGTGTAGGTCTTCAGGGGTGGACTCAACAAAACTTAAAAATAATTACGATTAACATCTATATTATGAATATATTTGCATAATTCTTTCATTATTTCATAATTTCCATCTTTTGTTAAAATATAAATATTAAAATATATAATTTAAATTTTATAACATACTAGTAGTCCCTTCAATTATATTATTAAAAGAAGAGGATGATGCTTGATAAAAAGAATTATAACCCTGATTTAATGGAAAGTTTTCTTGGAAATTTTGAACTGTGCCAGAATTTGAAGAATCACCAAAATATGTTAAATGGGTTGGAATAAAATGTTGAGTCTTTGGGTAATATCCACTAGAATATTGGAAATGTGGGGAGAATTGATTTATAGAGGATGATGATGGAAACATATTTTGTGATTGATAATGATGAAAATTTGGATCAAATTGAGGGGGTTGAATGTTTTGATTATACAATGAGGGATGTGAATGATTTGTTTGTATAGGGGTGGTTGAGTTGATTTCAGCATTAGGAGTGTTTTGTATTTCCTAAAAATGTGTGAGAATTTATTATTTCTTTGGAAATTTTTAAGTGAAAATTATACAACTAGTTCAGTTTATGGATTTTCTTCTTTTTTTTTCTCATTTGCAATTCTCTTTCTGTTTAAAAGCCTAGTTCCTATATTAAACCTCTTTACAAAAGATTTGGTGATTTCAAAATTTCAACTCCTCCCAATGTTCAAAAAAGCCTCCCCCCCCCCATCTCTACGGGTTTCGATGAGAAAAAGCGCCATGGAAACTGCTTTGGTAAAAAATTTGAATGAGGTTATGTCATAAATGGGTCCTAAACTTTTATGGTCACTCTGTAATATTTAAGATAAAAACACGATAAGTAATACAAAAAATAAATTACCTCCTGTATCAAACTATTTGTTGTGTCAAAAGCTCCACTTCCCCTCAAGAAATACTCAATAGTATCCTTTTCAGGGTCCATTCCATCATTTTTTGTTATAATAAAAATAAATAATAATAAATTTATTTTTATAAAATTCTTTAGCATTTCTTTTAAAATTTTTAATTTCTTAAAAAGTAAAGAAAAATTTATTTTATAAATAAAAAATATTAAAAGGAGAAGCTTAATAATAGTGTATGTCAGGGGTGGCGCTCGTCTTTTTTCTCGTCTCTCTCTCTCTCTCGTATTTTGTGGCACTCGCGCCACCCTTGTGTATGTGTCCTTGGTAAAAATTTTTATTGAGCTGTTTTGAAATTTCGATTTTCGATATTTTTTCTTTCGAATCCTAATATAGAAAAGGGAATAATAAAAAAGCATAGTTGCTTGTCTTGCAAAAAAAAACTAATAAAAAACGTGTGACAATAAATCAATTAAATTTATTTAATTTAAAAAAATTTTTTTAATTTCAAAATTAATTTATTCGTTTAATAGCAAAACTTTTAAATAAAACTGATTAAAAAGACTTAATAAAATATGCAGTTAGGTATATTTAAAAGGTTTAAGGATTTTTGATGGATGGAAGCCAGATTTCCTCAATTTAATGATCACCCATTTCAAGGGTTATGTTAATGAATAAATAAATAAAAATTTATTTTATAAATAAAAAATATTAAATTAATATATAAGGGATTTGAGGCAATAAAGAATGATTGGAGGATATATATTAGGGGATTTTGCGCGGTTAAGAGAGATTAAAATATAAGTTTTCCTTTGTTTTTTGAGGTTGATAGGGGTTCTTCAAAGATCAAATCAAATCCTTTAATATCCCAGATATTCCCGCAATCATTCGATATCTCTCTAAATCCTCTTATTCCCTTTATATCTTTCCTCGAATACTTCGAATCCGCATTCTATTAAGATGCTGTAAGGGCATTCAATTAGAGGGAATACTGTATCTAGTTCAGTTCAGGTTTACTATAGGCAGCCCATACCCATTTAATTACAATTATTTTTCTTCAACTTTTTTCAAATATTTATTTTTAAAAATCATTTAAAAATGTAAAAATAATAAAGTCCGTTCCAAAAAACCTCGACACCCCCAAATTTTTCGGAAAACGACTTAAGGGTTTGAACTTTTTTATAACCTTATTATATCTTGATTCAGCAGCAAAAACTACCTAATTTTACAAAAAATTAGAGCAAACCAATAATTTTATCAAAAGTTATGATAAATTTTCATAAAATCAGGCGTTCCAAATATCCTCAGACAGTTTGTAAAAATAGCGATAATCACGGAAAGAAAGCAGCTAAAATTTAACAAAAATTTTTATGGACATAACTATCAATAAGCATACAAAATAGAAAAAAACAAAGTCGAAAACTGCTTTTTTCATCGAGTCTTCAAATCTCGAAAATCAACGGAAAATAGGGTTACAGTACTTTTAAAAATATTTTAACACCTTTAAGGCATATAATAAAAATTTTCTCTAGGCCTATCTGAAAGCCCATAAAATTTGCTACAAGATACAATATAACACTATTTTTTAAAAAATTTATCCGTTTAAATTCTCAAGCTAGAATAACAGCTTACCTATAATAGTGCATTTTTAGGCTATTTTTTGCTCGTTAGTAATTTAAGCTTGAGAATTTACACGGATAAGTTTTTTAGAAAATAGTGTTATATTGTATCTTGTAGCAAATTTTATGGGCTTTCAGATAGGCCTAAAGAAAATTTTTAATATTTGCTATAAATAGGCTAAAATATTTTTAAAAGTACTGTAACCCTATTTTCCGTTGATTTTCGAGATTTGAGATCTCGACGAAGAAATCAGTTTTCGATCTCGTTTCTTTTTTATTTTGTATACTATTGATAGTTATGTTCATGGAAATTTTTGTTTAATTTTAGCTACCTTATTTCCTTGATTATTGATAATTTTACAAACTGTTTAAGGATATTTGGAACGCATGATTTTTTGAAAATTTATCATAACTTCTGATAAAATTATCGGTTTGCTCTAATTTTTTGTAAAATAAGTTAGTTTTTGTTGCTGAATACATCTATAAAAAACTATCAAAAATAAACAATCGGAAGTCGACTTTTCCGAAAAATTTGGGGGTGTCGAGGTTTTTTGGAACGCACTTTATATAAAAATTTGCACATTAAAAAAGGGTCATTAACAAAATTTTACAAAAAAATATTTTTATTTTTTTAAATAGTCTTTGAAAGTCCAACAAGTGTAACCCCTTTTAAAATAATTATTATTTTTTTAAATTTAAAAAAACCAAAAATCGTAACACAAACAGCACATAAAAGTAATTTCAAATCCTCCATTTCAATTTCTTTAAAATAAAAAACAGACCATAAACTGGCTATTAAACCAGGCAAAGTTGCGTTAATTGGAAATGTTATTGCTTGTGATAACTAGATATTTAAATAATAATTTATTTAGTTAAAAAATTTGAGTGGATTAAATTAATTTAATTTGTGCCAAATGTAAATTTTAATTTTTTGTATCATAAATTTATCCAATCTTTCAAGATGCTATTGATGTCATTCGACCCAACTCGACACTTTCGAATGAGCTATAATTAGTACTAGAACCGACCGAATCTAGCTGAATTTCTGGATGTTCCGAAAAATCCAAAGGTTGAAAAATGGAAGCCCATTCTCTAATATGTATATGCCCACTTAAACTGGCCTATTGAAAGATATAAGCCCAGGGCTTATATCAGAGTATTTACAGCATATTTTAACTAACGTTATGGTTAGAGAATAGAAGAAAAACTTTTAATTAAAGATTTTTAGTTTAAAATTTTGAATAAAAAAAAAGTTAAAATAAATTTAAAATTATTTTTTACAATATCATTAGCCAAAAACCAAGCAAGCATAGCCACTGCCCACAAAACACCGGCCAACAAAGAAGGGAATACTAAAGCATTATCCATATAAGGTTTATTTTGTTTATAAGCACTAAAAAAATAATTTTTTAAAAATTTAGAAAAGAAAATGTCAAAAACAAACATATAAATAAGTAGAACAAATGTTGATGTTAAATAAATTCCAGTAAAATGTGAGAATACATAATCTATTGCATTTTTGGAAGGATTTTTGAAATGTTGAGGATTGTCTTGAATATATATTACTGGGGTAAAACTTTTGGTAAAAAGAAAATTTAAATTAAAAAAATATTAATTTTACGTCGATCCATAGCCAATTCCAGCAAAGATAGAAGCTACAACAGCTCTAAAATTTATTTGGTTTTTATTAGGGTTGTTGGCGACCGGTTTTAAAGCCGGAATTTTTGAAAATTTTTGTCAAAAATTAACCGTTTTTAGAAAATTTTAAAAACCGAAAACCGGAAATTTGTGGAAATGAGTGATTTTATTTACAAATTCCCCCAAAATAAACCGGTATATGCCTAAAACTCAAAACCGAAAAGAGTTTCTAAAATTTAGATTAACCGAAAACCGGGGGTACCGGTTAATAACCGGTCGCCAACAACCGGTTTCCCAGAAACAAAGTCTTTCTCTATTAAATTCTGCTAGTAAAACTTTTCCGGAAATTTAACCCATTAAATTCTAAACAAAAATTCAATTTCCTTACAATATTCGTTTTTTCATTCCATCAGAATTTATTCTACTTAAATTAATATTATTTTCTGTTGTTTCAATATTTACTCTTTCTTCTTCGTCTATTTGTTGTTCTACCAAACTTTCCCCTTCTTCAATATTTGTATTTTGGGGTTCTTCACGTCTTATAATTATTGGAGAGCCTTGTTGGAGTGAATCTCTTTTTGTTGAAAGGGGAGGTTTGGGACGAACAAATGCAAAAAGAATTCCTCTAAAAATTTGAAAAAAATGGGGATTTAATTTTGGAATTTTTGGGAAAACTTTTTTTAATTCAAAAGCCTCAAAGCCCCCCCCCCCCCTCAAAAATTAGATCTTTATTTATTTACCCAACAATAACAAAAACAAGTCCAAGATAATTCAAATTGGGAGAGCTAGGAGTACTTGCATTTACCTAAAAAAGAAATCTAAAATTTGTCCTTTAAACAATTTTCAAATTTACCCCAAAAAGTCCAAAACGTCCAGTTGCCCAACCAACTTTTTTTAAATTAAAAATATAATTTTTTAAATTTAATTTAATTATTTACCAACACAGTTAACAGTTCCCCAAATTAAAATACCCATTCCTAAACCAATTGTTTTAATTATTGGAATAGCTGTTAAATTGCCTGAGAAATGAAAAGAATTTTTTGTTAAATTTATTTTCTACCAATAGCCCAAAGAAGTCCACCAAGCATAGCGAAAGGTTGAAATGGAGGTGCTCCAGTAGCGATATACTTTAAATAAATTTATTAATTTAATAATGATCTTTGGGTATTTTTGTGTAGCCTTCTAGATACGATTTGGAGATATTAAAAATTTTGGAAATAACTTTAAAGGAAAATATTCGGGAAGTTGTTTTACGATTTTTTTGCTTAGAAAAACTGTTAAAAATATTTTAAAATTCTCTCCTTCTCACTAAAATTCCTAAAAGGAACAATAAAGGGCCAGGTCGAAAAGAAGAAACCCGCCTCAAGTTGGTCCATAGACAAAAATATTTTTATAAATTTAAAAAACTCACCGTAACAACTCCAGACAGAAATTGCAGAGCAAACCCAAAAACAATCAAATTTCCAAAAATAAATTCAAAAATATAAAACTAACAATCCACTGAACAACCATTCCATCACCAGGATCCCCAGCAATCCTTACACCCTTTTTTTAAAAAATAAAATTTTAAATTTCCAATTAAAATCCCCTACCACATACATAGAACCAAAACAAAGGGAAGAAATTGCACAAGAAACGAGTCCAGTTAATGTACTCATTTCTTTCAAAAAAGGCCAAAAAATAAATTCAAATTTAGAATTAATTTTTAAATAAATTAAAAATAATTTTGATTTGTTTGAACAAATAAAAATTAAAATAAAATTTTTTTAATATAATTTTTCTACAAAAATTAATTTTTAAAAATTAGAGCTTGGGAAACTCAAAAAAAATAATTTTGTTTTTCAGTATAAGGAGGGAATCTGATTAAAAGGGCTGTCCTCTTTCTCCCAAAGCTCTAACATCAAAAAATCAACAAAACAAAAAACAAATTTTTTCTTCTCAAGAATAATCATCCCCTAAAATAGACAAAGTTAATTGATCATTATTACTCGAAACATCATTAATTCCATCATATCTACTAACATATTTAGCAATTGACCTTTTTACCTCTCCAATAGGGCTAAATAATTTGTCACCTCCACTAACCAAATCTCGTAATATTCTGTAAGGATTTTAATAAAAAATTATTTTAATAGGAGAGGAAGCAGGCCCGTAGCCAGGGGGGGTAGGGGAGGGGGAATTCCCCCCCCCCCCCCCCGAAATGGGGAAAAGGAAAAAATTTGGGGAAGGGCTGGGGCAAAAAAAGTGAATTTTTTTGGCCTAAGGCCTCTGAAATTTAAAAAATTTTCGCCTGCGGCGCTGAAAAAGTGAATTTTTTTGGACTACGGCCTTCTAAAATTCTCAAAATTTTCGCCTGCGGCGCTGAAAATAAAAAATTTTTGGCCCCTTCGGCGCCAAAAATTTGGCGCAAAAAAATTTCCTCCCCCTTGCCCCCACCCCCCCCCCCCGAAAAAAAATCCTGGCTACGGGCCTGAGAGGAAGGACCTGTTTCTGTTAAGAAATTTCATATAATATTCTTGACCCCCTTTAGTATGCATTACTGAGAGATTTGCTGCCATTACATCTGCATGATATTCATTCATAAAACTTAATAAAAAATTAATTAAATAATCAAGAAGGCTATTCTATTAAGGAAAAAAATAAAATAAATTAGTGGAGTAGCCAAAAATAAAAAATGGATCCAGGAAATTAAATTTCCCTTAAAAAACTAAGAGATTAAAAATTAAAAATATTTCTTAAGAGGGAATTAAAGCCTTAGATCACAAGTTGTGTAATAAATTAAAGTTGTGGTACATAGGTGGAAAGAATGAGAGAAACCCAAAAAAATGTAAACAATGAATGACTCTTTTTTAAATTAAATTTTGAATAATCTTATTTATGTTAGAAAGAATTAAATAATCCACAAATTAATCCCTAAATAAATTTATTTACATTCCCAATTTATTCCAGTTAACAGCAGCATAAATAGCAATTCCAGCAAGAATTGGAAGAGCAACAACAAAAACTATAGAATCTCCTCTAAAGGCGAAAACGTGAAGAGCGTAAAAACACATCATAAAAGTGAGAACCTAAAAAACAAAAATATAAGTAAATAATCGGTTAAAATTTAAAACAAACGTGGCAAAAATATGTTAGTGCTTCCTGAAAGAAAGAAAAAATAATTTTAGCGAATCAATTTATGTATTATTTTTATTTAAATCTGAGAGGAGAAACGTTATTTTGTAGACAAATATAAAAACAAAAATTTTTCCGAGAAAAAGGTACGGGGAAAATCAAAAATCTTTTAAAACCAAAAAAATCCTGTAAAAGTCCTGTAAAAATTTGGTTTCGAGTCTTTGTGTGCAGTTTTGGTCTGACCAAACCCCCCACTATCAACTAAACAAAATTTATTTTTCAAAAATTACCTGAGTCAACAAATAAGGCTTTTGAACAGCATAAAGATCTCTAGCAACCAAAAAAGCCAAAGCCTCATCAGATAAAACAAAAGTAGACAAAATTTGTTTACCAATTTCAGATTCCCATATAATACAAGCTGTTTTTCCAAGAATATTAAATGGCTAGAAAAATATTAAATTATATTTTTTTGTAATAAATAATTGAGAAAACTTTAAAATTTTTATTTGTTTGGAAGGAAAGAATTGATTTTAGAAAATAAAAAAATATTCAAATAAATTTGTCACCAAATAAAAATAAATATTTTATAAAAAGGGGAGAGAGAAAAATTTCCATTTTTAATTTGTAAAAAACTAAAACCTTTGTTGTAAATAATAACAAATTGATTTTGACTTTTAAACTTTAAAATTAATTTTAAAGAAATAATTTTAAAATATTGATAGAATTTCAACTTTTTTTTGTTAAATTATTAAAAGAATAATTATTATGGAAAGAAAATAAAGATAAAAAATTAAAAGGAAGAAATATTTTTAATAAAAAAATATTTCTAAAGTTTGTACTTTTCTCTCTTTTAAATTAGCAATAACAAAATGGAATGTAGAGAAAAGTGTAATAATTATTTTTTCTTTTAAAAATAAATTATATATAAATTACCTCCAAATTTTGTTTAGCATATTCTAATGCCTCCTGCTCATTTTTAAATTTAACATAAAAAGGTAATGCAATTTGTGCACCTGTTGGACTAGCCAAAGTTCCAATTCTAATTGAATCAAAACTTTCTAAGAAAAAATAAAAAAAAATTAAGATTATAATTCACATCAAGAGGATAGAGGGGCGTGTTGTATTATAAGAATCTCAAAGTTATTCTATACACAATGCCTTTTATTTTCGCAAAATCCCTATAAAATGGCCAATAGTCATTGTTAGGATCCTAGAAAAGACAAAACTTCGGAAAGCGGTAGAGATTTTCCACAGGTCCCTTTTCCCAACTTCTCCCATCCCGTTAAACTCTCTCCAAATATCCCAATCCCGCTTTTTTATTTCCCTTATCAGAAAAATTACTTTTAGCATCAAGTTGACATGTAAAAGAAAAGAAAGTATCACTTTCACCCCTCCCTTCTTTTTCTAACCAAAAGAAAGATTGCTGCAACAAGAAATTTATTTAAATTTTTTAATTAAAAAGTTAATAACTTGTTCAATCGTCTTTTTTAATCGATCAGGAAGTCTAAAAAAATATTTTTAAAAATATTAGAAAATTAATAAATTTAGGATTAAATGTCTTTACATATAAATCAACAAAACCACAACTACACCCCCTCACAACAGAACTGAAAATTTTTCAAAAGAATCTCTCTCCCTCATCCCACAAAATTTCTAGTAATAAATTGGAGCCCTAAAATTTGCTAGATTTTCAATTAAAAATTTTTAATTAGGCCAAATTATTTTAAATATAAATTTATTTACTCACTCATTGCTAACTTTGTACCTCCAGGGAAATAATGCGCTGAGTAATGGACCAGACATAAGAAGATTAGCAATGGGATAAGCTTAAAAAATTTGGTATTTAAAAAATAATTTTTGTGGATAAATCATTCAGTAGAGAAAAAGGAATTTAAATATTTTAAAACTGATTGTAATAATTTAGAAACGTGTTAAAAGTTTCAACATGCTTGTGATTCAATAAATGTTACCTTCTAAATTTACATTTTTTTTGGGAATCCATAACTTTCCAAACCTAAATTAAAAACAAATAAAAATATCAAACAAACCTGCAGTCACCACTCCAATAACACCAACACGCAATAATGCCCCTTTCTTTGTAGCTAAAAAGTTGTCTGCTTTGCTTTTTGTCAACCTAAAAATTATTTATTTTTGCAATTTCAATTTAAAAAATAAACCAAAATCTCTGATAAAATTCATCAATATCCAATTTTTGTTTAAACATTTTTGAAATTATTTGAGAATCTAAAAGTTATTTATTTTTTGATTTTTGGGAGTAAATTTAATTCAAAAATATAATTTAAAGGTTGAGGAGAAATTCACGAAAAGAAAAAATTGTGATATACGTATGCTTTACATTTGAAAATGCTCTGAAAATGAGTCAAATAAAAAAAAATAAAAAAAAACAATTTTTAAAAAATGTTTAGTAAAAAAATCAAAAAAAATGTGAAAAAAAAAACAAATTTATTCAAACAAAAAATATTCAAATTCTAATTTTATTATCTAATTTAAATCTTTCCAATCTATCAACATAAGTAGCTGAATGACCCAAATAATTTCCATTTTCGTCAAAATTAGCTTTCCCATTAGTTAATTTATTGAGTAATTTGCATAATTCGATACTGCTTTTTAAATAATCACTAAAAATTTAAAAAATAAATAAATTTTGAAAAAAAAACAAACATGCATCCATTTTTGTGATCCTCATCTCTAAAAAATAAAAGAAAATAATAAAAGAGAAAAATTAAAAAGTTTGTTTTTATTTTACTTCAAATTGTTTTATTTTTGACCTACGCACCCCAATGGTGTAAGTAAAAACAATTTAAGGATTTATGGCCTCCTAAAAAACCCCTCATTTTATGTCGCTCATAGAAATTCAAAAAATATTTTTTAGGGTCACAAAAAATGCCTCTCAAAAAATAGTCTCACTAAATATTTTCTTCTTGCTCCACCTTTAATTAAAAAATATTCAAAACAAACATTTTAGCAGCTTCAAAATCTAAATCAAAAGTTTCACTTCTATAATACATTTCCACAGATAAATACAATAATAAAATACTTATAATCAAAGAAGGAATAAAAGCTAGCCAATCATTGTGTTTTTGTGTTCTTAAATAATAACAAAGTGCAAAACCTGGAAGAAAAGCAACAATTGAAACAAAAAGTGGAAATAAAAATTTTGAACTGAAAAAAATTTTTTGAATTAAAAATTAATTTAAAAATAAGGAACGAAGGGGAAGGCTCGCCAAAAATAAGTGATAAAATAAGGAGCAAATTTTGGAGCTAATTAGGCTAATGTAACCCCCCACCCCCTCAGATAATTAAACATTAATCTAAAAATTCTGAATAAGCCCATGAATGGAATCACTCGTTAAAACATCCGGCTTGTTGTCAATCCCTAATTGAAAATAAAACCTAGAAGCATAAATAAGTTCTCTGGCAATTACAAATTTTTTGGCGTTTTTAGTCAACAAAATAGTTTTGAGATCAGAATCAGTCAAAGTTGAAGAATCTAATACATCCAATTTATCAAGCCCACTGAAATTTTAAGTGGATATTTTTTTGAAATATTTGCTACAGAATTTTAAAAATTCATGAAAATATAAAATTATTGAAATTTTTAATTTAATTAAAAATGTAAGAGAATTTTTCCAATTCCAATTAACATTTATTTACGAGGGGAAATAAAATGAATTAAATAACTCTAACGTTTTTAGAAATTCTATTTCGCCTAGCTCAACAATTAATGAGGCTTAAATTATGGGAAATTTTCACCTAAAAATTTTCTGTCAAAAACCCCCTACATATTAACAATACATTATTTGAAAAATTTAAAACAAACTTTTCTTTAAAAAGCCTGAAGAAATTTGGATAATTTTTGCGTATTTGTTCTACATTATTAAGCACCAATCTACTTGAGAAACGTAAAAGAGCATTATATCTGTGTTGAAAACATCCGTGAGTTTTTGATTCAATATTGTCGCTAACCATTATTTTAAACTAAAAAATTTTAAAAATTATTTTTAGAACAATAACAGAGAAATGCTTAGTTTTGCTTTACAGAAAAGTTAAATGTTCTAAGTTCACCAGTAAAAATTTTTTTATTTTAATTACAAATTAATTTTTCTAAAATTGCTCTATTCATTAAGTTTTGATTCTAAATAATTTTCTGACAAAAATGTTAATTAAATATGCTTCACTTTTTCTATGCTTCATAATTTCTTTTTTTGCATAAAAAAGAAGAATTAAGAAGCAAAGCAGAAGTGTAAACACCAGGCTCAAAATTCTCGGATTTTATTATAGAAAGAAATAAAAATATAAAAAATTGGCAAAAAAATCTTCAAAAAAATCTCTTGAAGATTTTTTTGCCATTTTTATCTTCTTAAATTAATTATTGAATATCTTAGAATTTTTAGTATTTAAAAAATAAAAGCTAAAATTCTACAAGAAAATAAACAAACTTTAGTGTTTGCATCTGCATATAATCTATCTTTTGTAATTGCAAAAAGTTCGTTATCGATAGCTATCATTAAATCATCATCTATTGCATTTGGCAAATCTGAGTGTGTAATAGTAAATTTTTGTATAGCTGGATATCCATGAGCATCTTTAAAAAATAAATAAATTTTAAAAAAATTAAAAAAAACCTTTCAATAAAAAATATCCCGAAGTAATAAATAATCCACCAGTAAGTGTGTCGTATGTCCAATGTGTCCTAAATAAATTTCTTATTCCAATCATTGCTAATTTAAATTTCTAAATAAAAATATTTCCAGAAAAAATCTGCGTTAAAATAAAAAATGCCGTCACAAATAAATTATTTATTTATTTTATATGCCACGTGGGCGACAAAAATTGAAAAAATATGTACAAATTCAGAATCACAATCTAAATCAAGAATTAATCTAACTTGAAAACAAAAATCGGGAAAATAGTGTTATTTCAGAATTTTTTTCAAATTCATTGACGAAAAGTCCGTTGACGAAAGGTCCATCGACGGAAATTCTAATGACGAAAAGTCATACCACCAAAGACAATCCGGCCGCGGCCGCCATGAAATATTAGCGACAAAATGGGCCTTACCTAATTTAATTAGTAAAACTTCAAATTGATGACTGGCTTAAAAAGTTCATTTGATAAATTTTGTTTTAATGTACACGTTTTTATTTTTTGTTTCAAATTAGTTAAATTTAGCCAGTTCAATATTTTATTTAATCAATTAAAAATATGGAGGACCTTCAACGAAAAGCAAGATTATTGGAAAATGAAATTGATATGCGTCTTATATCTCTTAATAAATTTCATATTTCTAATGCAGGTTTGCTTAATTATTTTTTTTGGAAATGACTCTTGTTTAACGAGGTTAAAGGCTCTCATTTCTTTATGTTTTTTGTCAAAATTTTCATTTATACCCAACAACAAACTAAAAACCCAACAAATCAAATTTCTGAAATCCCTCAAATTTTGTTTAAATCTAGGTCAAACAGATATTCAAAGTAAATCCCATTCAAGACGTTCTTTTGACTCGCTTACAAGTGAAATTGAATCAAAATTGTCAAAATTAAGTGAAATTAATTTTCAGGTTTTTTTAAAGTTATTTTTAGAAAAAAATTAATTTTAATAAATTAGATGCAAGAATGTTTTGATAAAGATAAAAGTGTTTTTAATAAAACACCTCAACAACACATTCTTAGAAGGCATCAAGATATTCTTAGAGATTATAGTGCAGAGTTCCGAAGAACGCATGAAAATATTAAAAATCAATTACAAAGGTTTTCTTTAAATTAAATTTAGGAACATTCTTAGTCCTTTTAAATAATTTTTTGAAAATTTTTTTATTAAAGTTATACTTGTGCTTGGAATTTTTTCGATTTTTAGTTTCTAAAAAAATCTTTGTTTTTATTTTTTTCGGAATTTTATTTATTGTATTTTACCAATTTTATTTTTTAAGAGATGAGTTAATGGAAATGACGTCAACTGTAAATAATCGTTGTAGAACCACAGATTATTTAGCTAGAGAAAATGAAAGCATTAGCGAGTTTGTTTTTTTCTTAAATTTTTTTAATTAAAAAATTTATTTTAGTTGTGACCGTCTTTTAAATGATCAGATAAGTATTGCTATGTCTGTGAGAGAAGGGCTTTATTCACAAAGTAGTGGACTTGGAGCTATTAATAAACGTGTTCATCAATTGACTAGTTTGTTTTTTTGTTAAATTTATTTTTTTGTGTTACTCCTTGGAGCCGTTGGGGTTTTCATTTAAAGAAAAATATCCGGCACTTAATAATTTGATGGAGCGTCTGAATTTTTTAAATTATTATTTTTCAGGATAGATTTTCTTGAACAAAAAGGGTTTAATCAAATTCAATCCTTTCAGGAATAATAAAATTTTTATTATTCCTGGACGGGGGAAGATAGGAAGTACAAGATTCGGAAACCCCTAAAAAAGGATTGGGAAACGATAAAGTAATTGGGGGCTAAACTTGAACTCTCTTTTCTAATTTAATTAATTTTAAATTTCGTTTTAAATTAACATTTTCTTTTAAAGAAAAATATCCAGCACTTAATAATTTGATGAACAAAATTCGAATGAAAAAACGCAAAGATACTTTAATTTTGGCAGCAGTTATTTCTAGTTGTCTTATATTTATTTTCATTTATCTTATGCATTGAATTGATGTGAATGAATATTTTGTCGTGGTAATTTTTTAATATAATTATGTAATTGTGTACTCTTTTTTTATTTAAAATAATTTTTTGAGAATTAAAAATTTAAAAGAAAATATTTTAAATTGAATGAGTACACAACTAAACTTTGATTTCTAAAGAATTCTTTTAGAAAATGTAAATATATATTGTTTAGAAAAGGGTAAAAGATTTCTTTAATTCCACTAATTTTTTATTTGGAAATTCCTTTCATTTTATTACAAACTAAAAATATTTTAAAAATTAAATTTTTAACAAATTAAATATATATTTTAAATTTTCCTTTTTCTTTTTAAACTTTTCATCGTTGTTCTTCTCCTTCTTGATCTTCTAAAAAATTTTATTGAAAAATATTTTTCCTTAAATTAGTAAATATCCCCTAATAGAGCCCTTGCTCGATTGTTAGAAGCCCACTAAATGACCCCATTGAAAATAAACGTCCAGGGCTTCTGTTAGAATATTTTTGGTAAATTATTATTTAAATTTTTATTTCAAAAAATTCCAACCATAACTTTCCTCTGCTGCTGTTGTAGTAGTTGTTGTTGGGGTTGTAGTTGTTGAGCCTTTCCTACGTTTTTTCTTTTGTTTTTTAGTTGAAATTTGTTCTTTATTTGTTTCTATTGTTGTTGTAGAATTTAAAATATTTGTTGCCATTTCAGTTGTTTGTAAATTAGTAATTGTTGTTGTATTGCCTAATAATTGTTGTTGTTGTGTGGATGTTGTTTGGATGTTTAAATTTGTTGTTGTTTCATTTTTATCTCTAACAACATTTTCTTCATTTATTTTATTGTTTTGTTTCTCTTCTACAAGTTGAGAATTATTTGTTGTTGTTGTTGACTGTCTATTAATTGTTTCATTTTCATTCATTTTTACAACACTATTTTCAATTGTTGTTGTTGTATTCTCTAAAACATTAGTAAAAACATTGTTTGTTTGATTTGTTTGTTGTTCGAGTTGTTTTTCTTTTTCTTTTGTTTTTCCCTCTTCTCCAATGTTTTCAATTTCTTCTTCTTCTTGAGAGTTTGACGAATCTGTTGGTGTTTTTGTATTTATTAAATCAGAATTTGTTGTTGCAATTTCTGATGTTTTTGTTGTTGTTTTAGTTTCTTCTGTTGCAACTTTTGGTTGTTCTGGAGGTAATATTGATGTTGTTGTTGGTTGTTTCTTTGCCTTAAAGTTTTGTTTGTCTTAAATTCTGGTTTTTTTAAATCAGAATTTGTAACTCTATAAAATCAGAAATGTTTGTATTTTTCTATGACAAGGATAATATGTATTTTTCTTTAAACTTGCCAAAGCTTCTTGACGCAGTCTCTGTTCAATCTCTGCCATTTCTTTACGATTTTGTTCTTCCAATTCAGCTTGCATTACTTTATTTATTTAAAAATTTAAATTTAAAATTTTTCTTATTTTTTTACCCCTATCTTGTGCAAATCTTCTCACTTCATGCCTAAAGTCAACAATTTCCCCCGGATTTAAATCCCCACTTCTGTCAACATCCACTTTATCAAAAAAGCGTCTTATAAGCTAAAAATAATTTTTCAGATTTTTAAATTCAACAAAATAACCGTCGGTTCTAATTTATAACGATCTTTAACTAAACGTTCCAATTCATCCAAAGTTATTTGTTTATCTCTATTAGTGTCATAATCTCGAAAATGGTCAGAAACAAATTTAATAGATGTTAGTCTAACAAGACGAACAAAATCGGCTAATTCAACCTTTAAATTAAAAAATTATTTTTTTTTAAATTTTTCCCCCAAAAACTTTGTCAAGTAATCCATTTCTGTCTTGATCGGCGACAGCAAAAAGACTGTGTGTTTCTGCACCTAAAAATACAAAAGAAACACAATTAAATTTTTCTTCTTTTTAGTTATACCGCTCATATCATCTTCCCGACGAGCTCGCTGCTCGGCTTCTCCTTCGTTTATACTCTAAAAGAAAATATTTGTAGTCAGAATTAATTCAGAATATTTTACAGAAAATCAGAATAAATATCAGAACTCCTTTTCTTAAAATAAAATCAGAATTTGTCAGAAAAAATAAATCAGAATTTTAATTCTGATTTCATTTTTTCTCTCACTCACCCCGTCACCATCCTCATCCATTTCTGGAAGCAACATTAACGCATTTTTGACTGCTCTGCCTCTAATTACTGAACGAAAACCAGCAAATTCAACAGCATCTAATTGACCATCCTTTTTTTAATTATTAAAATTAATTTTTATTTTTTCTAAGAAAAACTTCATTTTCGTCTGCTTGGGCAAAAAAAGGTTCTAAAGTAGCCTCATCAAAGCCATAATGATCAAAAGCTATTTTCTTAGCTTCATCCATTGTTAAAGTTCCACTTCCATCTGTGTCTACTACTTTTAAAGCTTTTTTTGATGTTTCGACTGCTTTGGCCCGAACCTTTTTTAAATTTTATTTTTTTTAATTTTAAATATTTTTTTCTACAAACAATTCTTTCAAAATCAGCAAATTCTGGTGCATTTAATTGTCCATCATTATTATCATCCACACTAGCTTTAATTAATTTTTAGAAGAAAAAATAATTTTTTAAGGAAAAATACCAAGCATTTCAACAACTTCGCCTGCTCCAATACCTTCTTGTTCAAATGCTATCATCTATAAAAAAATTTTATTTTTAGAAATAAAAAGCTTTTTAGAATATTTAAAAATTGTAATGTTCCAATTAAAAAAATAATTCTTTAAATTAGACACTCTCCCAATCCAAAATGATTTTTTTAGTCTGGACTGCTTAAATTAAAAAACCATTCACTAGGTTTTGTTTCGGTTAACCGAGTTTGTGCAATACTCCAACCTTTATCAAGTTAAGGTTCCAGAGATAATTTAATCCGAGTTCCGTATTAAAGATTAGAGGAAAACAAAACAGCGTGAAAAGGACAAAGATAAATGGAAAACTTGTACTATTACAATAACATAAAAATTCTTAAATTGTACAGAAAATTTTAATTGTTTTCCCCGTGTTTCACAACATGTACAAGTTTTACAGTACTAAACAAAATCCAGAATATTTTTAAAAATAAAGCAAGTCTCTTATTTTTACAAAAATAAAAAACATACGGCAGCCTCTCTCATGTCGATATGTCCATCCTGGTCCCTATCAGCAGTCTACAAAAATTATTTTCTTTTAATTTTTTAAAGAAAAACAAACTTTCATAATTTGTCTAGCCAACCGAATACTCATTCCTCTAACTCTTCTTTAAAATAAAAATAAATTAAAAAATTAATTTTCAAAAAAACCTTCTTAATTTACTAAACAAAACAGCATCCATTTCATCCCCACTGCTAGGTACCTTTAAATTAATTTTAAAATTTCCCCTTTTTTTAAAATTAACCACTAAACGCCAAATACGTTCAACATCTCTATTACTAATTCCATATTCTCGAAGAATATAAGCTTTTGCTTCGTGTAGACTAAGCAATCCATTGTGGTCAGAATCAACATTCTTTGAAAAGGGAATAATAAAAAGGAGAGAATAATTTAAATAATTATTTATAGATATTTTGTTAGTAAGAGAATACAACTTCTAATTCTTTGAAAAATTTCCAGAAATTAGAAATATTCTATTTTCCGGAAGTAAATTATTCTCGACTTTTACGCAATATAATTTCCGGAAAAAAAATAAAAATTAATTCTAGAAAATATATTTCCGGAACAATATTTTCTATCAGAATTTTAAATTATTTCTAATATACATTTTTCCGGAAAATATATTAAATAATTATTTTTAATTACCCAAAGATTACTTGTAAATAACGCAATGCAGCATTTTCCGCCTTAGCCAGTACCAAAGGACGAATTTCATTAAATTCTAATTTTAATTTATTTTTATTTTTATTCGTTTTAAATTACCAATAGAAGAGAGAAACCCATCTTTATTAAAATCAACATCACTAAATATTTAAATTTGAAAAATTAAATTAAAATTAATTTAACTTGAAAAGGTTTTCGACTACAGAAGAACTTAATCCGTGATGGACAAACTATTTAAAATTAATTTTTTAATTAAAATTAAAAAACAAACAGCAGCATATTGAACTTCATTTAACGAGAGAGCCCCATCTCCATCCAAATCAACACTTTTATCAACTGAAGGAATGTGTGTTGGTGAATTAGTAGAGGAAGGAGAAGATGATGTTGAGGTTGGTGAAGAAAATGGGGAAGAAGATGTTAGTAGTAATTCTTTTTCTGTTGTTTCTGTTGGTAATGTTGTTGTTAATTGTTCTGGTATTGTTGAAGTTATTATTGATTGTGCTCCTTCGGGAATAGGAGATGGAGAGGAGGAAGATTCACTACCTAAACAAAATTATATATTTTTAAAAAAGCAACATTTTTCTATAAGAAAAAAGGAAAAATAAAATAATGTTGAGGAATAATCTTTTCCGTTAATTGTTTAAAAATTAATTTCCGGAAAAGAAATATGTAAATATTTCTAGAAAATAAATAATTTTCTCGAAAATCCAATATATGTATTAGTTTTCGGTAAAAATATAAATAATGTTTTATTAAAATATGCTTTTGGATTGTTTAAAGGATAATCAAAAATATTTTTTGTATGTAGAATAAATATGGCGAAATAACAGGGTACAGGTAATATATTTTCCCACCATGTTCGACACCTTTACTTTCTGATTGGGTAATATGAGATTGTTGTTGGTTAGTTTGTATAGGCTGTGGTAATTGACGATTTTGTTGTTCTGATACTGACTAGAAATAAATAAAATAAGTTTTTTTCTAATTAGATTTTTCTCAAACCGTTGCCAAAACAAATTGTCCATCTGGCATTCTAATTAAAGGTCCATTATTGGCAACAAATTGTGGTTGAGATGATTGATGTGGGTCTAATAAAGGAAGGAATGTAATCGAAATAATTTAGAGGAAGTTAGAAGGGCCGTTAAAAGAAAATAACTGACCGTCTAATTGTTTTGTAACTTTTGGAACGAGTGCTTCTGCTGGGTAAATCTGTCCAGAAGTATTGTTGTGATTTCTAGCTGTAATATATTAACCAAAAATAATTTCGAAAAGTATTTCTAGAATTACCTTGTCTTTTATGATGGGATTGATTACTCCTTTTTAAGTTTTTACCATCTAAAGGTAAACTTTCTGTAATTATTAATGTAAAGGCTAATAAATAATTAAAGATTAAGAAGACATTTCTTAACCGTTGTCGATTTAGCGGTGGCAATGCCATCGCGAGAGAAAAACTGTAAAAAGTTGAAGTACTTAAGTGTCTAGTTTAGTTAAAAAAAAGGTTTTATATTTTGTAATATTCTTCAAATTTTCGGCATTTTGTAAATAGCTAAAAAGGAAGGACTTCTTGGCCATCCAAAATTCTCAAATTTTGGAAGGCCTTCCCAACTTAGCCTTCCAAAGTTCTAATTTTGATTTTAATTATAAACAAGCATGTGATCTCATTATTTTTAATACCAATTTGCCCAATTTAGTTAAAAAAGTGAAAAATATGCTTAATAAAGTTATCCATTTGAGATTTTACTATTTTTTCCCTATTTTTGACCGACTTATTCCCCTATTTTAGTGTTTTTGAAAGGGCTATCCTGACTCAGATTACAACAAGATTACTTTCTTATTAATTCTGATTTTTTAAAAATAATTCTGATTTTATTTTAATTAAAAAGTAAATGGAAATGCTTTTCAAAACAAGATCTTCTTTAAAAGTAAAATGAACATTTGTTAAAGTTAATCACCCAAAATAATTAAATTTATAAAAAAAAGTCAATGAAATTAGCATTTAAGAAGAGTTAATTCCCGTTAAAAGTTGATTTATTTAAAAAAAAACCCATATCCGTCACAAAAAAAAACAAAGTAATTGCGCACTTCTGCCAATCTTTCAATCGAATGTTTGGGAAGAATCAGTAGATAAATCGCCCCAAAAAATAATTTAGTATCTATTCATGTCTCTCACCTCTTTTTTTTCTAAATAAAAATAACCCGCCACCACTCCCCCCTTATAGAAATAACTAGATTTGGGTCATTCCAGTAATATAAAAGACACAAAATATGTTTAACGGCATAATCGAGAAAATAGCTAAAAATCAAGCAAGAAGATAAAGAAAAGGAGAAGCATTTTATTGTTAACCAAAGAATTTTATTTAAAAAAAAAGAAAAGTTTTATTTGCTTATTAATTGATTAATTGCTTATTTTTTGAATAAAAAAGATCAATTAAAGGATAAACTAAAAGGATTTTGAAAAATGGAAAATTTTGGGCAATGGGGAGAGTTGAACGGTTCCAGAATTTTAGAGGGAGGGGAAAAATACTCTTTCACGTGACAATAATTTTAATTAAATTTCAAAAAAATTAAATTATAATCTTTCTGGGACCGCCCATATAAAGGAAAGTTTACAAGTTTACGGAAATAAAGACCGGATTAAAAAAAAAGAAAATAAAGGCAAGATAGACAAAACAGAAATTAAAGTGTTAAATATAATATATTAAGTGTATTAAAAAAGAACAGATTTTAAAATTTAGGTATAAAAACAAAAATTAATGAAAAAACAAACTATAATATGTATTATTATTAGAAATTAAAAACTACCATATATTATTAAATAAAAATATTATACATTAAGAGAGAATGCCTTTAATTTAACCCGCAAAAATTAGGAAGAATCAGAAGATAAATTTCCCTAAAAATGTTAGAGTTCGAATTCTCAAAAATTTCATAGTCCCAAGACTGTCAGATAATTTCACATCAGTCCGAACTCTAATAGTTAATTTGAATTTTATTAAGGCATTAAATTGCATTGTTTCCCTCCAAACCAGAAAATAAAAATTAAATTTAAAAAGAAAAGGAAAAATCACAGAATGACAGCACAAGAGATTTTATGGACACAATGGAGGGAAACCCGAAAAAACTTTAGAAATTAAATGTATTTAAAAATTTGAGGTTTTAATTATTAATTACTATCCAGCCAAAGCAGCCAAATTATTCTGATTTGAAGTATCATTTTCCTGGTGAGGTTTTTGTAACTTTTCTGGGTCAATAACTAACTCCTTTGCTTTATTATACCATTTTTGTTCATCTTTATGAATTTGTTCAGTTTTTATTCTGACAAAATCATCAGCCTTTCCATAGTTTGGAGGATTGGCATTCTGTTTGTTTGTTAATTAAAAAATTCTTTAAATTAAAATTAACCGGATCATAACCAAGCACTTTAAGCATTGGTGCTATTTCATCCATTTGATTAACCACATCTTCAGGGATTTTTCCAACCCATTTTGAAAGAGCATCTAAAGATAAATTCTTTAAATAAGGAAAAGATAATAATTAAAATTTGGGAAGGTTTCTTAAAAAATTAGACAAGAAAAAATTTTCTTCTCAAATTAAGAAAACAATTCTTAAAAATAAGAAATTTCTTCAAATAATTAAAAAAATATCAAACCTAAATTTACTGGTTTAATTACTTGATCTGTACTTCTCTCAGTTTTAGAAAGTGAAATTTTATTTCCAATAAACATTTCATGATGTAGAACAGACATATTCCAAGGTAAATTTAAAAAATCCAAAATTTTACGCATTTCTTGTTCAGGATGTAAAACAAGCTTTTAAAATTTAATAATTAAAAAAATATTTTTTATTTAAAAAAATACTTGTTCATAATAAACTTTTAAACATTTTTCTTCTCCAACTTGTTTGCACTGTTCATTCATTACCTTTAAGTTTTAGAAAAACTTGTAAAAATTCAAAATGAATTTAAAAATCAAAAAATAACGTAAAAATCAGGTCCGTAAAGAATTTTCAAGGGGATGGGGATCGTTTATGAAAAATTCTTCCTTTCAACTCCAAAAATATTACACGGTCAATTTAATATTAATTTCCAATACTTTTTTAATAATCTAAAAATACTAAACAAGTTAAGAGGCCTTAAAACTCAACCTTTTCTAATCGTTTTTAGATTAAATTCCGAGAAAATATTTTTTAAAAATTTATTTTCAAAAAACCTCAATTCCAGCATTCCATTTCTGCAAACATTGTCTAAAATCATTCAAATCAAATCCAGTAATTGTAATTTTTCTTGAAATTATTGAATGAACAGTTGCCCTTCCATCTCTTATCATAAAAATAAATTTTGCTTTTGGAAATAATTCAGATAGATAAACTGTTGATTTTAATGTAAATGGGTCTTTATTGCATAAACGAGGTGCTGGGTCACCATGTCCAATTATTACATTTACAATAAATGAAGAAATTGCTGAATTAATTACTTTTTCGTTTACACCGGCTTCCTTAAAATTTTAAAAAAATAAATTGATTTTGTAAAAACTTTTTTTAATTTTGCGAAAAATCACGCGAAGTAGGGGAAATAAAGTAGTTAATGAGTCAACTTAGAAAATTTGAGAAACTTACAAGCTATGGCTAGTACTACTTACATAAAGAAAAGAATCAATAATAAAAGTACCAAAAATTTAAAATTAATAAAAAATACTTGAAGTCTCCTCCATTCTTTTTCACTCTTTTTCCATTGAGCACGTAAAGCTAATACACGGGGGATTACTCGAGTTTCCTCTCCACTAAAATTTAAATTAAAAATAATAAAAAAGATATAACCAAACCATCTAACATCTGGGTGAGCATCTAACATTGCACGCATTAATGTTGTTCCAGATCTTTAAATTTTAAAATTAGTATAAAAAATTTTGAGTTGAATTTTTAGTTTTAAATTAAAAATAGGATAGGCACTTTTGCAAAATCTAAAGGTAATGATGCAATGATTCCAAAGAATTGGTTAAGGGTTTAACACCATTTTTAAGCTTTTTTTCCTTTTCACCCATCCAGTGACTAAGGGTAGCATTTTTAATTTATTATACGCCTATTTTTAAAATCCAAGACGTATAACAAAACAAAAAATTGGTCTGAGAAAGCACAAATGATACAAGGAGAAAGTATTAAAAATTTAAAAAAAAACCTCGGAATTCCACCAATAAAAATAAAAGGATTAAAATAAGCCAATTCATCTATTTTATTGTAACCAACAGAAGATTTAATATTATTGGAAATAATAGTTCTTTCAAAATAATTAAAACAATTAAAGGAATTTAGCCAAAGAAGGCAAAAAATAACAAAAATAGTCAAAGAACAAAAAAGGAAAAGTCTTCGTCTTTGCCGTTGGAGCATATTTCCTCTGCGGCTTGAAAAAAAAATTTTTAGTTTAAAAAATAATGAGAAAATATTAGCAAAAAATAAAATTTTTAAAAATAATGAAAGTTAAAAATAAAATATAATTTATCAATTTTTTTAAAATTATAATGACAAGTTTATTCAGAAGCGAAAAAGAATTCCCCCTGTAAGCCGTTGATCCATCCTATAAAGGATTTATTCTTCTTCAATTTTAAAGAAAAGACTGCGCCTACTTGATTGATTCTAACTGTGGAAGGTTTTGAGACGAAAATGTCCCTGTATGTGAATGTTGAATTAGAATCAAACGATAAGAATATTACTTTGTTCTCACAAAGTTCTCTTTTTAACATTTCTAGATAAAAACTTTATTTATTGTAAACGACAAAGATTCTTTCTACGTCAATCCCATCATTTTCAAAAAGTTCCCAACTAAATGGTGTCCCCACAGCAAAATTCTTCCATACGAAGATAATACGATCAACAACATTAGATTTTGGATCTCAAAACCTTCCACAGTTAGAATACATTTAAGTAGGCACAGTGTCCCCTTTAAATTACACTGGTCCTAGGTAAAGGGGAAATTTCATAAAAAAAATACGATTGTCTCGGGAAACATAAACATTTGAAATTTAAAAACTCAGTTAATCTTCATTCTCCGAATCAGATAAAAATAATCCATAATCCAAATCATCAGCGGTCTGTTGATTGGTATCATCCTTTAAAATATTTTAAATAAAATTTTCTATATTTGTTTAGCTTACATTATTCCCAGAATTATTCTTCAATTCCTGTGGTGTTTCATTATCGGTCCTTTCCATTTCATCAATTGAAACTACTTCCCATCTGACATTTACTGCGTCCAAATCAGATCTAATAAAAGTAACAGGTAAAAATAAAATTTTAAAAATAAAATGAAATCTTAAGAGAACCATCTCTTGCCTTTCCATGCATTTTCACGGTATTTTTGGATGCATATTTCAAATGCGCCCAAAAATCGTTCCCAACATTAACTTATTGAGAACAGGAGAGTAAAGACTCTCTAGCCCGGTTTCTCGACCAACTAACAAAATTTTTTAAAAAATTCCAAACCTCAAAAGTCTTTTCAATTCCCTCTCAACATCAGAAGCATCCATATATTTCTTTCTCTTGACTTTTCTAAATCTTTTGCGTTGTGCAAATCTCATAGGCGGGCAGATACCATGCGGCCATTCTCGCCTCTCGTGTTTCTCGTTAACAGGAAGTTCAGTCTTTGCTCCTTTCTTCCTTTCACCTGGAGGTGAACAAACAATAATTTGGGATACATCAGCTACCTTATATACTGTCTTTTTATCGAGCGTTTTCATTACCTAAAATAAAATTTAGTTAATAAAGTTGGGCTAAACATTAAAATAAATGGTAAAAATTTTGGTAAATAGTTTGTTAAACTATCTTTTAATTAACTAATGTTATAAAAATTGAACAATTTATGTAAATGACAGCTCATTTGAAAGAGCTATTAATAAACCTTATCCGTCTTAATTGGACAACTGAACTAGTAACCAACTTCTTCAAAAGCTGTTATCTACATAAGTTTACCTTTTTTTATAATATGCACTAAAGGATTAGTTAAAAATCTGTGATAGGATGAGGAAACAAAAAATAGCATTGTTAAAGAATGTCAGAATTTGGGGAATGTCAGAATTTGGGGAGATCTCAATAATTGCTAATGCAAAATAATAAAAAGTGGATTGGAATTTATAAGCTTTTTTAAATTAAGATTTTGTTCAAAAAATGACTAACAACTAAATAAAAATATTTAAAAAAACCTCAGAAATACAAGGCAAATCATATAAAGAAAAATCCATTTCATATTTTCCAAAATTCAAAGTCCCAGAACGCAAATTTTGATTAAAATTTATATTCATTTTTGTTTGGCTAATATGATGAGCATCTTCATCCAAATAATCTTTTACTTTATTTGCTATTTCTGGTGGAAATCGAATAATTAAATGATTTTCCCATTCTAAATTTGTTGAAGAAAAATCATTTTCTACTCGTTTTGTTTGAATTCTTTGCGATGTTGATGCTGCTGCATTGTTCGCTTCAATCATTTTTTTATAAATTAAAGCTAAAAAAGGAGAATGAAAGGGAAAATTAGCGTTAATAAATTAATTAAATTAAACATAGAAAATAGAAAGAATAATTGGATTTTCTGATTAAAAAAACTCCGAAATTTGCGGAACAAAAGTGCGGACTCAAAATGAAAACAATTAATTGACTCGAATTATGTCAAAAAATCAGCAAGACTCTTTTGTCTTAACATTTATTTTCAGTCTCAGCACAAACCTAAACCTTTAGGCTTGCTTGTCAATAGAGTCTCGGCGACTTAGCATCGAAACGCCTTTTTCTATGCCATAACTTTTTTTTATTTCGATCATTTCCAGAAATTTTCTTTATCAATTAGAATCTATGTTTGTTTTTATTCTTTTTATTAACTTTATGAAAGGATCCGATCATTTATTAGAAAGTTACACCCGCAGAAGTATGTTAAATCACGATTATTCGCAGTTAACGGCTCCTAACTTTTTTGAAAGACGGTAAAACTAAACAATTTCTATGAAAAAATAACCAGCACATCCAGAGCTTTTAATTAAAGTAGAAATTATTTGGATTGATTTAAAAACAAAAAAGTTATGTCCCAAAAACTTTCGTTTTGATGCCATATTTTAAGACTCTTTCGTTACCTGGTTACTTTTAGTCTAAACCTTTTGAAGCCTAAACCTTTAGGTTTTTAAACATTAGAGTCTCACCATGTCTTCAATTTTTTTAATTCTAGCTTTTTTAATCGTTTGTTCTTCTTAATTAGTGTATAAAGATGAACCAGAACTGATATTCTAGTAATAGAAATCCCATAAATTAAGAATCACATAGATAATTTTTGAATTTATTTATGAATTCCTTGGGGAATTTCATTCCTGGATGGAATAGAAGCGATATTTTCGCCGCGCGCCTACTTGGGCTTTACACAAAAATCTTTTACTTTATTTGCTTTTTCTGGTGGAAATCTTATAATTAAATGCCAATTCTAGATCTTTTTGGATTGGGGAAATCAAAAATTTCAACCCTTTTTCAGATTTTTTTCAAAAAAAATTTAATGAATTTATTCCATTTAAAACAACAATTTAAATTTTGTTATCGACATGTTTCAAATTATTATTTTCGTCCACAACCTCGTCCTTACAAAAGAAGAGTTTATGAATCGGCTTTAGCTCCAATATTACCAAAACAATTGGAGGAAGAAATTAAACAATTGAATAATCCATATAATATTTATGCAACATCTTCTCCACAAAAAGAATTTTTTGGTGAAAATGAGGTTTTTTTAATTTAAATTAAATTTTCTGTTGATATAATTTTCTATTTTCCCCCTACTTTTTTAGTTTATATTTATTCTTATAATTTTTTATATTTTTAAATGATTCGGTAATTCTCAGTTTTTCCTAAATAATAAATATAAGGCGTTCTGTGTCTTACAAAAGGGGTGCTTATGCCGCTTCCCTCCCTCGTCCGCTTTTTTTGTACGGAATGGTCAGTCTTTTAGCATAATTTTAAGATATTTCTCTGTGGTCACATTCATTCTCACTCAATTGAAAATCAAATTTAAAAATTTTTTTATTAATTTTTAGTTCAGTTTGTACGAATTAGCTTTAATTGAGAAATTAAATAAATGGATTAAAACTGAAGGTTTTAGATTAATGGCTATTTGTCATACAAATTTTGTGAAAGAAGATGTTCTCTGGCTTGCTAAAAATAAGTTGGTTTATTTTTTTATTCCTAAACTAGAAAAGTTAAAAATTTCATTCTTTCCGTAATTTAATTTCTAAACTAAAAAGAATTTTAAAATTAAATTTGTCCTTTTCTAAATCTCAATATATCAAAGGTATTATGTATAGGGTCGCAAATTGTTTAATTTAATTAGGATTTGCCTTAGTTGGAGTCATTTAACTTTTCTTTGTTGGCAGAAAAATTTGCGGACAAACTTTTTATTTTTTTTTCAGATTTCGTTTAGAAGGAATTGAATTTTGTGATTATCCAAGTAAAATACTCAAAAAAGTTTTTGAAAATTCTCCCTATCAAAATCTCAGCAATTTTTTGATTGATGAATGTACTTGTCTACTTTTCGGGAAAGAAGCTGAAAATATTAGTGTTTTGTTTAATCAATGTTCACAATATTCTTGGATATTTCCTATTGGTAAATTTTTTTTGGAGTTTTAAAAAATATCCGCAAAATACTGGCGGGAATTAAAATTAAATTTGATGACATTTCCAACAATTTTCCTTCCTATTTTCAGTTTCACCCCCTCCCCCACTATTCGAATAAATTAAAAATTATATTTTAGGACCTTCTCAAAATTACAAAAGATTAATTTCCAAAATCCTCAAAATAATTTTTAAAAATTTTGCGGACAAAACTTGCGGACTTTCCAACTCCCCCAAAAAATTATTTTAAATTCTCATTTTTTTAGTTGTTACATTCGATGGAAAAATTTTATCGTTAGAACAAACAAAAGAAATTACAGAATATGGCACTCTAAATAATGCTAGAACACAAACAGTTTTACTTTTAAATAATTTTATTAGCCAATTATCAAATTCATTAAATACAATTTCTTGTCAAATTCCTCAAATATTAGATGCACATTTGGTGGCTTCTAAAGAAAATAAAAAAGAAGAAGCAAATACTTTGAATGATTCTCAAAATTCTTCTATTGTTGTTTAATTTTTATTTTTTTTGTTGATTTGAAAAATAAAAAAAAATTCTTGTATAATTTCTTAATCACCAAAATCACAGATATTCATGTTAATCCGACGATATCCCTTTTAATCTACTCAAATCCCCTAAAATAATATTCAAAATTTGTGGCAATATTTTTGACCTTGAATATATCTTCTGAAATGTAGGGAAACTTA
Organism: Meloidogyne incognita; assembly: GCA_036172945.1. NCBI lineage: Eukaryota > Metazoa > Nematoda > Chromadorea > Rhabditida > Meloidogynidae > Meloidogyne > Meloidogyne incognita. The sequence goes on from JARQAC010000002.1 coordinate 5,807,163, forward strand.
GATTCGCATGATAATATGAAAATCTTTAATTGTGATTATAAATAAGGATTTTTTAAATTATTTCCTCCGCTTCCGCCTTCTGCAGAATTCCGCCTTTTTTGGCCCTTTCGCACACGCCTTCCATATGCCGCTTTTTTATTTTCGGTTTCTTCCGCCCTTCGCTTTTTAAAATTCAAAATTGTCAATCCCTGATCCTTACAATCCCTAATCCTTAAATCTTAAGTTTTTATATCGAGATTTGACAATTTTTTTATTAGTTAATTAAAAACAATTTTTTAAATTAAAAAATTTATTTAATTTGTATATTCTACTAAATATATAATTGTATAAATTTTAAAATTAACAAAAAAAGTTTTTTGATAAAAATTATTCTTTCTAATAATTAAATTCATTTTTTAAATATAAACCAATAGAAGTTGCTCCAACATGAATTATTTTCTTTTCTTCAAAAACATTATAGCTAAAAAGAAATGAGATAATAGTGAAGTTTACTGGTCCTTTTTCGATAGCTTTCGGGGTTTCTCAATAGGTAATCAATCGAGTGTGCTGAGTCCGAATATAAGTTAAATTTTTTAAAATTTCGAACCCCGGGCCCAAATTCGACAAAGTCGAAGTCGGCTTAGAATTCGAAAATTAAAATTTTATAGTAAACCTGACACAACCTTTGGAGTTTAATTGAATGTTTTCAAAATTATTATGTTTTGACTAAACGAAGTTCTGATGATTAATTTGTAAGTAAAGGGGTTTCTCATTATAATCGTTTATTTAATTGAACATATTTTTATTCAATGTTGATGAAAGATAAAATAATTTTGCTAACATTCAACTCAACTCGAAGAAGCGAATCAGATTACCGCTACTAGTATATTAATTTTGAATTTTCCGGGGTTTGAAATAAAAATAATTTGAACTTATATTCAAACTCAGCACACCCAGTTAGGAAACCTAAAAAATATCGAAAAAGCACTTTTTGCCTATCTTTTTAGGGGCCAGTAATCTTCACTATTACTGAATATATTTATTTTATTAAAATTTTGCTAAATATGTAAATCTTTATATATAAACACAAACTTCTCTAAATTTATATAGAAATTGGTTGGAAACCAAAAAAATTGTAATACTAAACAAAACATTACCAATTCCACTCCCCTCCCCCCAATTAAAAAATTAAACTCACTTATCAACTAGAAATTGATAAAAGTCAGGAGGGCTTAAAAAAATAAACTTTTGTCCAAAAACAATTTCTTGCTGTTCTTCTTTATTGTTTGAAAATGTTCCAAATAAATAATCAAAATATAAATATAACCCAAAAATAAATAATTGTGAAGTAATTTGTTGGATATTTTCTTTAAAGAAAGAATTATTTTTGATTTTAACATTAAACTTTCTTAAATTGCTAGTCCGAGTCTTTTATCTAAAAAAATAGTAGCGGTTGAATAATACAAGGGGTAAGAAATTACTAAGCGGGAATTTAAAATTCATTAAAATATCGCTCTAGCAGTTAAATTTTTAAAGACTAATTTTTAAATAGAAACACCCCCTTTTATTTTAAAAAAAGAATTATTTTTACATACCTTCCAATTTAAATTCTTTCTCCAAATTATCCAAAATATTAATTATTTCATTAAGATTATTTAACATTTCTAAAGAAACATTTTCCTTTTTTAAACTCTCAATAAAAGTAAATCTTTTTTCTTTATTCATTAAATATTTTGTTTTCTCAAAAAGTAAACTATAATCATTCATTGTTTCAACATCCAAATCCATAAATTCTAGTAAATTAGTTAAGAAAATTTTTGCTTCCTTCTTGGTGAATGCTAAAAATAATTTTGGGATTTTAAAATTTAAATGTGTGCCTTTAAATAATCCAAAAATTCAGGACATTTAATAACAACCCCCCTATTTCCCCCCATTTCCAACCCTTTATTCCACCACTGAATGACTGTTTTTATTTTTGTTTTATTGCTTGTTTCATATTTAAAATTTAGTCAACAACTTCTACAAATAAATTTCCGATTTTTGAAAAGTTTGTATATTTTGAGTTTATGAAAATTATACATATTCAGTACAAATAATTCAGGATTATTTTTTATTTAAATTTAAAAAATAAAAACAAACGTTTTTCCTTATTTGAATCAAATCCATTTATTTTTTTAGCCTTTGGAATTAATTTATTTTTAGAAGAATTTACAGAAATTTTTGAAAATAAATTATTAACTTAAAAATATTTATTTAAAGGTTGTTCCGGATTAATTTAAATTGTTTTGGTTTCTCCAAAATTATTTCGATCATTTAGAATAAAGAAACACCATGGATCAACCTCTTTAATTAATATTAAAAACTTAAATTTAATGTCAACTTTCCATTTACTTCATCCAAAAAAAACTTTGACAAATACACCTATTTTAAAGCTTCCCCCGGAAGTTCTGGTTGGCTTAAATAATGAAATTTTTTGGTTCTGATTTTCCGTTTCTCTCATCCCGTTGGAACGTCGCTAAATTAAACGATAATTATTTCCGAAGAGAAATCCGAAGAGAAACTTTTATTTTCCTTAAGTTTCCGCCTTCCTGAATTTTTGGCTTCCGCGCTTCGTTTGCCAATACTTGAAATTTTTAAAAATGCTGTTTAGCCCATCCCTGCTATTTACATACATAATCCCTACAACACTAAGTAAGAGAGAAAGTGGAAGGGAATGCCCTTATTTTTTAAAGTTTTCCTTTTTTTATCGTTAATAATAATTAATTTAATTATTATTTAAAAACATATTTTATTTATTTCAATTCCTCCAAAAGAAAAATTATTTTTATTTTGATTTATTGGAAAAAATAATTTTTTGTTTTCAAATTGTTGGCCTTTGTAGGGAATTGAGGGAACTGTAAAATATTAAAATTTTAATTTTGTCAAAATTAATTAATTAATTATACATTTTGGAGAAGGAAAATTAATATTTGTAATTGTTGAATTAACAAAAATAAAAATATTTAATAAAAGAAAATAATTAAAAAACATTTTTTAAATTATTTTTAAATTTTATGAATAAATTTAGCTAAATTATGTCTATTTAAATAAACAATAATTTACATAAATAAATGTCTAGGTAAATATTTATTAAAAATAAACATCTTTTTATTTTGTAATTGCACTTTTCTCTTTGATTTTGTAAAATAAGACTGATGTAATAGAGGAATATGTACTTTTGAGCTATCTTTAAATTTCAAAATAAAAATTAAAAATAATTTTCAAAAACGGACTCATTTAACTTTCTGGACAATGAATTTAAAAAAATAATAAAAAAAGGCGATAGATGAAACATCAAAAGATGAAATAAATGTAAGGAGTAGAAATCTCTTGAGATCAGTCAAATCAAAGCCTTGGGTCATTCAATTGGAAAGGATACTACCGTATTCCTTCAGTTGCCGGAATGCTTGTAGTTGTTAGTTCTAATGTCAGGAAAAGCATCCATCGTGGTGAGCGGAGTTGTGGAGAAAGGGATAGTTCAAATCTAAACCTGGGCTTTTATTTGATTGTCATCGTCATTGATTCCATAAACTCCCTATAAAAGCCCTTGTCCAATATTGAAGGTAAACTCACTTCAACTCAAGCAACACTGCAAACGTCGACTATCGCCTTCTGCACGACTTCGCTCACTCGCAATGGCGGCTTTCCCTGTGACATTGGAACCAACAACGATCAGCGTTCCGGCAGCTGGAGGCAGCATCAATCTGCTACTCACGAATACCAGCGCTGAGGTGACAGCTTTTCTTTCTTTATTTTACTCTCATTTGATTTATTTAATCAGTTCCGGCTTTTTTTAGATCCGCTACAGCTTCAAGTGCAAGTCTACGTGCAATGAGTTCTACCGAGTCAACCCTGTCTATGGGTTCGTCGAGTCCGGCACCAGCACACAAGTGGAAGTGCTTCGTCTGGTATGGAGCTTTCCTTTCAATTTTAAACTTCCTAAAACAACAAATTTAATTTTTCAGAATGGACCTCCGAAATCGGACGATAGGATGGAAATCTTGCTCGCGCCCGTCGACCCGGACATCAACGATCCACGTTCGTCATTCAGTGACGGGGCAGAACCTGCGCACAAGTTCGACATCCCCTTGGCTGCTGTATGAGCAACTCCAGAACGGGGAGCGAGAATGAAAGGAAACGGATGAGCAGGATGTGTAAAGATATATCGCGGAAAGGCTCTAATTCACCCATAAATCTCTCATGTGATTGTATAACCCTCGCTATATTTGTTGAATGTAACTATTGTAATTGTATATATATATTGTCATGTATATATTGTCATCTTTTGTATATGTATGTGATTGTTGTATATAAACTTGTTGTGTGAATAAATAAATTTGGTAGCTAGTTTAGGAAGGACATTGGAGGTAGAGGTAGATTGGGGGGACTAAAGTTTTTTTTAATCTGCAGGAATTCTTTAGGCATGTCCACCTTTGTATATATTTATCTACAAAAAATCATTAATTAATTGTTGCTCTTCTGGGTAAATGTTGTTTGGTTAGTTTATGTTATTGTTTTTAATTTTTCTTTCCTCCCATTGTAAATCATTTCCGGTATTTTTTCATTAAAAACACTTCTTTTTCGGATTTTCCTCAACTACAATTGTTTTTCTCTATTTTCTTTGTATGTCCGTTAAGTATTTAAAAAGGGAGAAAAAAGGAAAATTTACTTGTAACAAAGGGAGAGAATAATCATAATTTAATATATTCTCTCGTGTATTGTGGTCACAAATGAGAGAAAATGTTTTTTCTTTCTCTAAAAGAAATATTTAAAATTTTTAAAAATTTAATCAAAATTTTGAAGTTTGTAAATATATCCCTTCTTTACTCAAAGATGTATATACAGCCCCAAGGAGTATCCTGTAGTAACGGCTAGGGTTGTCGGTTAGGAACCGAGCAGAGGAATTGATGATTTTTAGGTTCAGTTCTGGATATCCAAAGACTAAGAATGGACAACCCTATGTAGTAACGACTATTTTAAAATTAATAAAGACAAATTACCTAATTAGATTAAAGCTTTTAAATAATATTTAAATTAAAGGAAAATTAAATGGACTAAAAGAAATTTAATTTTAAAAATACGAAAAAAATGAATTTTTCTTCTAAATTATTCTCAATCATACCCCTTTTTGTTTTAACACAAATTTGTTTTGCTGTCAAAAACTTGACACTTTTGAGGATAGAACCTTCAAAAAGGCAAACATATGGACAAGCATTTGGAGGTTTATTAAATAAAATAAACTAAAAATTTTTTTTTTAATTTTAAGCTGTTGGTCCGGCTACGTGTGGACCTTTGCCTGCAGGATGGTTAGAAAATTTGAGATAATTTTAGAAAAAAAAAAATTCTGCTTATGTAAATGGAGACTAAAAAAAATTTCTTTAATGATTAAAAACACAGTTATATTTATTAGCGCTGCTATGCCAGTAGCAGCACTTCCTCCAGCACCAGCCGTCTCAGCAGCACCAATGCCTACTGGAAGACTTATTCCACAGGTTTTAAACAAAAACATCCCTTTATGTTTGTAATATTTCTGTAGGCACTTCCAGGCGCTCCTTGCGAGCCAGGTGTTGAATGTACTGGAGGAAGTGTTTGTTCACAAGGAATTTGTAATAAAGTTAAAAAAATTTGAAAATATTTTTTTAATTTTGAGGTCTCTGTCCACCAGAATTAGTACAAGAAGGGACTGTTTGCGTCTCTAGAACGTAAGTATATGGGAATTATTGTTTCGACCTCTCGCTGGAGGGGTAATTAATAGTGAGAGGGTAATTATTTGAGTGAGGATAGTGATTGTTTAAACTTGAATATTTTTTATTTTGCCGTAAACATATGATCAGGGATATACAATTAGTGTAGGAATTATATGTGGAGGGTAATTATTAGATTTCAAAACCATTTTTAGTTAAAATACAGAAAAACTTTTTTTATTATAAAGATTCTATAAATATTCGAGATTTTTACTTAAAAATTATTTTAATTAGAATTTACGGTGTTGTGCCTCCACCTCCTGTTGTGGCTGCTGCCCCACCACCGCCCCCACCACCAATTCCAGTGGCATTTGTAAAATTATTATATTTAATAAATTAAATTTGGGCGATTTTAAAGAATCTTTAAAATATTTAAAAATTATTTTTAAATAAATTTAAATTGTTCCAAAGCTTATTTTAATATACAAAATACAATATCACAATACATAAATTCTGATTTTAAGTTTTAAAATTAAAATCAAAAATATATCAAATTATATTCCGTTTTTTATTTTTCTAGTATCCACCACCGCCCCCACTTCCACCACCAATCCCAGCACCTATTGCCCCAGCCCCAATGCCATTACCTACAGCAGTTGTTGCCCCCTATCCAGTAGCAGCCGCAGCAATTCCAACTCCATGTATTCCTCCATATGGCCGTTTTCGTGCTGCTTGTGTTAGAAGTGCTGATAGAAAACAAAAAATAAATAAAAATTAAAAAGGTGGGCACCTCCCTTTAATTAAAATTACTTTTCAAAAAAATAAAGGGAGGTGTCCAAAAATGTTTAAAAATAATAAAAAATTAAGGAGAACAACAAATACAAAATGAAGGACGAATTTTATATAATTTGGATGATGATGGATCTAATTCTATTGAAAGAGATGTTGAATGGAGAAAATAAAAATAATTTTATATTTAAAAAAATAATAGGAATGTATGTATTGTAAAAATAATTTTTTCTTTATAAAAAAGATGTTAATTTACTCATGAATTTTTTGAATTATTAACTGATTTGAAAATATTTTAAAAATATTCGAATATTGAGAAAATTCTTTCTATTAATCAGAATTAATAAGGCATCAACAAAAGTTCAGAGAATCGGGATTTCAATCATTTTTGGATTTTGGAGAACTTATTTTAATATTATTTAGATGAGTTTTACTTAAATTACTCCCACAATAGATCAGTGTCAAGCGTTTTGTTCCGTGCATTTTATTCTCAATGTGGGAGGGGCGCTTGACACTCGACAAAACGCTTGACACGGATGTCATTTTGGGAGTAGCCTTATATTTTTAAATTATTTTTTAAAATTTTCGAAAAATTTTTTAGTTACCATATACTCTGTATTGTCTACTCTGAATCGTCCCTATTTTGTCCGGTTAAGGACGATTCAGTATCGCCGATTCAGTATAGCCGATTCAGTATCCCGATTCAGTATATGGCCATAACTTTACTGATATTCGAACACAGCAACATAAAACAGGCAGAGGGTGCAACCTGCCTTTCAGTGCAGGACTATGGTTTAGTTGGTTAGTGACAGCGAAAAATGTAAGAGGTTCGAATCCTTTCAGCGAAAATGAATTATATAAAGTTAAAATCTTAATAATATCTTTCCTGTTTAACATTTAATGTCATTTTAATCTAAAATACATTTTTTAAAATAAGTTTTTCGCTTTATTTTTCAGTTTTAAAGTTGGGTTATTCGGCCATTTAAAACTTTTTTTAAACATTTAAAAAATCAATAAATTTGGTTTTAAAACAAAGTTAAGACTTTGTTTTACAATTTGGCTAAGATAGTCTTTTTTCTTTAAGTTTTTTTTCGAGATAAAGCTTCTCGAAGTTGGACATCAAATCTTTAGAGAAATAGCACGCGAAAAAAATAGAGCGCAAAAGAGAAAGATATTTATTTATTTCAGTCTTGAGTCTTGAGTCCACAAAATTCCTTTCTTAGAAAGCTCTATAAAGCCCCTTTAAAAATATTTTTAGGTTTCATTCCTCGATGCTGAAAGCATTCAAATCCCATCTAAAACAATTAACATCATGTCTCTGCATTTTTAAATGTTGTTCCAAATCAAATAATTCTATCCAGCCACAACCTGAACTTGCTATAAATTCAATTATGCCATTTCCACTAAATGACCCAACAAAAACTAATAAAAGAGTAAATAATTATAAATCGACCAAAGCTTTATTGACTGGACAAAAATTAATTATTGGGAGAGAAGAGGAACGAGTTTATTGTTTTTAGAGAGAAAAACAGCAATTTGCACAACCAACAACAAAATTCAAAACTGGACAAAAATTAATTATTGGGAGAGAAGAGGAACAACGAGTTTATTTTAATGAATTGCGTAAAAGTTGGGATGTGCCACACTGTGAAATGAAAAAGAAATATATTAAATATTAATTTTATGTATTAAATATTATTATTAGGGTTGGACGTAAATGTTAATTAATTAATGATTAAAATTATTAAATGTTAATTATTTTATTTATTTGATTTAAAAGATATTCTAATTATTATTTTAAATTTTTAAATAACCGATTTTTTATGCCTGTGACGTCGTTTATCAGTGATAACTTTTTGTAGAGTGATCAGATCAGGTCAGTCCAATTATGAAAAAGATGCAACACCCCGAGAACTATCAAATGATATATAATAATTCCTACAATATTGATCGAGCAAAAAGTTATGGCCGAAAAGCCCAAATACTGAATCGGCGATACTGTATTGTCTACTCTGAATCGTCCCTATTTTGTCAACGTTTAGTTTAAGGCGTTTTGAAAAATTGTTCTTTTGTTTGGGATTAAATTTTTTTGTTTACTTTCCCAAAAAAAATATTTACTAATTGGGTCATTTCTTATCATTTTTAACTCATTTACTTGTTTATAAATGAACTAATAATTTTATTTTGATATTCTTCATTTCGTTTAATTTTATCAGAAAATGGCCCGCAAAAATGCAAAGAAAAAATTAAAACAAGAAAAAGAAATAAATGTGGGCAATAGAAAAACAGAAAAAATTGAGAATGATTTGAAATCGATTGGAGTGAAAACGACAAATAATTCGAGAGAAGTTAATGGTTCAGTTAATACACCCTCAACGTTTGTTTCTTTTTAATTTTTAATTAATTAGGATAGAATGCGGAAAAATCGCATTCCCGAGATCCCGTAATGGGATTTTCTTCAAAATCTTTACGGGACGGTTTCCTTAAAATCCCGCTCGGGATCCTGTTCCGTCCGCACTCTAATTAAGGATTTTTAAATTGCTCATTAGAATTTTAACAGAGAAGCATGTGACAGTTATTTTAGTTTTTCTTTACTGAATTTTTGTGAATCTTTAAAGATTATTTTCCCTCATAACTCAAGGTATTCTGCACAGAGTATTTTAACTTTTTGTTGTTTTTTGAATAAATTACCCAAAATTACCAAAACATTCCCCAATTTTCCTCAATTTTTAGAGCCAAAAAAACCACAGAAAAAGACAAAAAACAAACTCAAAACTCCAAAAATCACCAAGCAAATGGTACTTGTATTGTAAATGGGGGTCTTCACACTTCGCCCAGTATGGCAAATTTAATTGAAAGGCAAAATATTGTTCTGTGGAAGCGACCTTTTCGAACTATGCAATATTTTATATTGGAGCTTTTTTCAATTATTTGGTTATTCTTTAAAAGGTTTTTTTCTATTTTATTCTTTATTAGGTGTTATTGGTCTTTGTCCCTTTGATTAAGTATAGGGCTGTCGGTTTTTTAACCAGACCTGCTCGATTTGACTCGAGAGATCGAATCGGGCTTCGATTTTTGGCCTGAAAAAGACTCAAGCGGCCCTGTTCGATAAAAATGAGGCCCGAAAAAATGACTCGAACGTTGGCCCGGGTCGAAAACGGCAACCCTAATTATATACTATATATCTTGGTTTAGTTGGTTAGGTATGGGTTTTTATTTCTGTTAGTGTTGTGTTCTGTTTTTACAATTTTCTTTTATCTTTTACTTATGTAAAGCATATAGCTATTAATTTCCTAAGGCTATGCAGTAGGCGGCGTGGTGTAATGGCTAACACATCAGTCCGGTCTACTGAAGATGCTGGTTCGCTCCCGGCCGCCGAATAGCCTTTTGCACAACCTAAAGGAGAGAAATAGCTATAGCCCAGCTGCTTTACTCTTATTTTTACCACTTTTAATTTTTTAAATTCTTTTTATTTTTTTTTCAGTCTTCTCTGCATAAAACGACTTGTTCCAGCTATTTTATTGCCTTCATTAATTGCTTTTTTGTATATGGTGCCCGGTTATCACACTCAATTTGTACATTTATTTGAAAAAAAGTTGTTGTGGTGTTTATATTGGCTTGGGTTGGGTGTTCTTTCTTCTGTTGGATTAGGGACTGGTCTTCACACATTCCTCCTTTATTTGGTTTTTATTTTTTCTTTTTATTTGATTTTAATATTTTTAGGGACCTCATATTGCTCGTGTGACTTTGGCTGCTTTTGAGTGCAATTCTCTTGACTTTCCAGAACCGCCCTATCCAGAGGAGTTCGTATTTTTTAATTAAAGTTTCTACTTTTAAACATTTAAGTGTAACTTGTCCAACTTCACAAGGATCGATGGTCTCGGCAATTTCTCTTTGGGCAATTGTTAGCAAGGTAGCGGTTTAAATTTCTAAAGAAAGCGGCTTTTTTATACTAAATTTGGATTAAGCGACTGGAATCCCCCTGGAAATATTAATTTTTTTTCGAAATGGGAGTTTCCCAAAAATCGACAAAAATTATAATTTCCCCATCGGTTCTAATAAGAAGACCAAAAGTCCTTTTTAATTTTTGTTCTTATTAATTTATCAAAATTTTTAAAGGTTCGATTAGAATCGCTAATGTGGGGAGCAGGCACAGCATTAGGCGAATTGCCCCCTTATTTTATGGCTAGAGCTGCACGTCTTTCGGGTGAACAACCAACAGATGATGAAGATTATAAAGAATTTCTTTCTATTGTGGAAGAGGGTGATTCTAACAAAAACATGGTAATTAATTAATTTAGGCATAATAACTCTAACAATGAGGTTTTGAAAGTGTCCACGGTCTTGTTACCCTTACAAACTGATGGGAATTTTTGTGGAGGCTTTCGGGCCTTCTTTTCTTTTTGTAGACATTTTAAGATTTTGAGTCTTTTACAATTCCGAAAGAAAATCTGGGGGCACTTGTCACACTACAACACCAAATTTCTGCAAAAAATGTTTAGAGAATTCAATTTTTAAGTCATTAATGAACAAAACAAAGCTTTGGATGGAACGGGTAGTTACCAGAGTTGGCTTTCCTGGAATTTTGTTATTTGCATCTATTCCAAATCCTTTCTTTGATTTGGCTGGAATAACTTGTGGACATTTTCTCATTCCTTTTTGGACATTTTTTGGTGCAACTCTTATTGGGAAAGCTTTGGTTAAAATGCATGTACAGGTTTGCATGTGTTTTATAATTATTTAAATGATTAATTTTGGTAATTGAGTAGATTAACCAGAAAATAATATAAAATTTAGTTGAGGTTCTTAAAAGAAATTTTGGCTTTTTAACGCATTTGAGATTTCTTTCTTGATTCGTTAAGCAAGCTTCTTATTGTTAGGTAAAAAGCTAATCTAACAATAAGTTAGAACTTTGAGAACGCTGTTTTTTAAATTTGTTATTCCATCAAAACTTGTGCTTCGGTCTGGGCTCATTCCTTGATGGTTCAATTCCATCTCCCATCCACAATTTTTCCACAGCATGAGAACACGTATACAATAAATTGATTGGGTTAATTTATGTGACAATATATGTAGAATCGAGGAATTAAACGTTCTGACTTATATTTAATTACATATATCCGCTCACCCTTGATTTTAATAAAAAATTAATAAAAATAAAAATTAATAAAAAATTATTTTAATATTTTTTTAAATTTTAGATGCTTTTTGTTGTTCTAACATTCTCAGAACATCATGTTGAACATTTAGTTAGCCAATTGAAGAATATTCCGCATATTGGCGCTTTTATTCACACTCCATTGAGGGAATTTCTTTTGGCACAAAAATTGAGATTACACAGAAAACCTGGTGATCCAATTCCCATCCAAGCTTCGAGTTTATTACAACAAGGTTTTCTTTGATTTTAAATAATTAAAAAAAATATTTTTTAGTTATGTCCTATATTGTCTCTGCAATGGTTTGAAATTTAAAAATTTTTTTAAATAATTTTAGATCGGTTAGGAAAATCAGAAGGGGTTAATACAACTTTGATTTTTCATTAGGATAAAATACTGACTAACATTGGGATTTTAGGGGATCCATATCATTCCCACACCTATATTTTTTATTTTTGGCATTTATTCTGCGTAATCCATATCCTTCAAAAAATTTTAGACACATCTCGCATGTGAGACCCCAAACACGATTTTGCCGGCCATTAGTTAAGACTCGTTTTCTTTTTTTTTTCTTTTTCCTCAAAATGCTCTTTTAAAAATTTTCCGATTTCAAATTTTTTCAAGCCATTACTAAAAAAATATTCAAAAATTTTTTAATTTAGATTCTTTGGTTTATCCTTTCTTTGGTCAATTCATTAGCACAACGTTATCATAAAAGACTTTTCGATTCTGACAAAAAGTTTGTACAACAAAATAAAAAAATTAAATAGAAAAACGACAAAAAGTTTGGGAAAAATGGGAAAAAATAAGTTTGTGATTTTAATTTGACTTTTTTTCTTTAAATTTATTATTTCATTGTATTTTGATTGATTATAATAAGTACATTAATTGCTCCACAAAATATTAAAAATACTTTCAATAGTAAAAAATTTTGTTTGGTCTGTTGTAAGAATAATTAACCTAGCAGCACTTACGATGCTTAGGCGGGGGTCAAACGAGATAAAAGAGAAAGCATTAGTTGATGCCCCAGTGGTTCAGTGGAGGTCGCATGTTCGAATCATGCGCGATGGCTAAACTTTTGCTAAACTCTTTCTCTGTCATCTGCCATGTCTAAATAATATTATTTTCAATTTTTTGTATATTTGGGTGGGTAAAATAATTATTTTTTGTTCCTTAAAACATTTATTTTTAGATCCAAGTGATGTATTAGGAAGTCCCCCCTTGTTAAGGACTGTATCTAAAAACAAATTCATTTTCTATTTTTTTTTGTTATATTTTAAGTGAATATTTATTTAGTAAAAAGCAATTCGTCATTAAAACACTTCAAATTTATAATAATCAAAAAAATTATTTTAAAATAGGCAATCCTCTCCTTTCTTTTGTTTAAACAAAAGAATTGTATGTAAAGGGGGAAGGGTCACGAGTGCCGCAATTCTTGGCATTAATTTGTTTTTTTTGTTTTATTTTTAAAAAAGGGTACCGTAAAATGAACAAATAATTTTAAAGAGGATTTATTATTATTTCCATTTTTCTGCCACTTTTTGCCTGGAAAAAATTTTATTTTAAAAATCCTTTCTTTTAGTTTTCGTCATTTTCCGTCATTTTTTGGTTTTGTTCTAATCTTTTTTGAGAAAAATATTTTTTGATTGAACGGGTTTTTAGAGAAAATTATTTTAAAGTTATTTTTTAAATTTTAAGTCTTTAAGAGAAATATGTACAGTCATGGAAAAAAGATGAGGACAAGGGTAAGTAAAATGGAAAGGCCTATTTTCTCAGGCAGAAAATGCCATAAAAATTTTTTTTTGCATGATTAAATACTCCCTTTAATTCTTTATTTAATGAGTATAAGGTTTGTCGGAGTAGATCCAAAGTCAAGATCATGGCATTTTTCAGCATTCTGGTTTAATATCTCTATTACTGACCAACACTTAACATACTATTTACTTTCTCTGTTGGTTTCTCTGTTCTTTTCTCTGATCCGGAAAATTCCGGAAGAAATAACAAATAATATTCTGTTTTCGTCTTTTTTCATCTATCAACATTATTTTCCGGAAAGAGTGAGAGAGAGTGCAATAATGTACATTTTAATAAGAGAGACAAACTCCAGAACAGACAAATTATAATTGAAAGAATTTTAAATTTTAATCAATTTTTATCAAAAAAATATTCTTTAACTATTTATTTGTTGTAAAAATATTTTTTTGTTGTTTACTAAAATTATGCAATAATCAACAAACACAAATTAAGTATTCCCTTCTTCTCCCATAAAAACATTTATCAACAAAACTTTGTGGGGTTCTCTCATTTCTTTTGAAAGGGAATTTTCGATTTATTTGGAATTTTTACAGATTAATTAATTGACTAAATTGGGGAAAAAAATTTTTTTAATCAAATTTAACAACAATTTTTTGTTTTCGTGTAGGATTTTTAGAAAAAATATTTTTTTAGCTTTCACTCCTAATTTAAAAAAATATTTTTTTATTTAAGAAAATTTCTTTAAAAAATCCATTTTATACAATAATTAAAGAAAATGGAAGATTCCAAAAATCAACAACAAGAAACAACAACAAAAATTGAACAAAAACTACAAAATGGACCTTTCTTTACTGAAAAAATGGAAAATAAAAATTTATTTGCTACTGGTAAAATTTAAAGAAATTTTTAATTAAAAAAACAATATTTTAAAGATTTATTTCCCCACAATCCTCGTGGATGGGAAGAAACTTCTAAATTTTTAAAATCAATTGTTGAATTACTTTTGGGATATATTAAAGAAGAAAATGATAGATCTACTAAAGGTAAATTAAATAAATATTTTATTTTTCAGAATTTAGAAATAAATTAATATAAAATCTTGTATCTCTTTACTAGATTAATAATTGGTTAAATAACAATTATTAGAAAAATTTTTTATTTCATTATCAAACGAGTATTTGCCTTTCCGACGTCAAGTATTTTTGTTTGATCCAATCTCTACCAATTAGGATAAGATTGACTAAAAGATAATGATAGAGAATACTCTGGATCGGATCCTTTTTTGATTATTTAAAAGAAAGGATTCCATTTTTATTTTAAAAAATTTAAATTTTCAAGTTCTTGAATTCCATCAACCTGAAGAAATGGCTAAACTTATTGATTTAAATATTCCTGAAGATCCAATGTCGTTAAATGAATTAATTAAGGTGTTTTTAATTAATAGATGGGAGAGAGGGTTTACAGATTTTTAGTCACATTTACAGGGAAAATTAATATATCCTAGTAACTTTTTTAATCAAAGGATTTTTAACACTATTTATTTTTTAAATAATACCACGCACATTTTTTATCACAAAATATTTTCTTTTTAAAATTTTATTTTTTTCCTAGTCTTGTAGTGAAGTTCTACGTCTAGGTGTGCGTACAGGACATCCACATTTCTTTAATCAATTATCCCAAGGATTGGATTTGATAGCAATGGCTGGGGAATGGTTAACTGCTACTTGCAATACAAATATGTTTACTTATGAAATTTGTATGTATTTGGAAATTTTTGAAAAAAAATTTTTTCAGCGCCCGTTTTCATTTTAATGGAGAAAGAGGTAAATAAAAGAGAATATTAATTTTTAATTTTAAAAAATTCAAAAATCATTTTTCGAATTATTTTGCTACTTTTTTATTGTCTGACAACAAGAAGGATAATAAATGGATAGTAAAATAGAGAGTGAAGACCGAGACTGGGGATTGTCACAATATATTTTAATTTACTCAGTAATCCAACCAAAAAAACCATTTACATAATTTGATGAATTTTATAATTTAATTTTCAATAAAAGGTAACTAAAAGAATGATTGAATTAATTGGTTGGCCGACTGGAGATGCTATATTTTCACCAGGCAATTTAAAAAAAAGTTTTAATAAATTTATATAAATATA
This sequence comes from Meloidogyne incognita, assembly GCA_036172945.1. Taxonomy (NCBI): domain Eukaryota; kingdom Metazoa; phylum Nematoda; class Chromadorea; order Rhabditida; family Meloidogynidae; genus Meloidogyne; species Meloidogyne incognita. Next base: position 5,822,723 of record JARQAC010000002.1, read on the forward strand.
GGTGGTGCAATTGCTAATTTGTATGCAGTGAATGCTGCTAGGTAAATAACAACAACATAATCAAAACTGTAGGAGATACAGTTCAATTACCCATTCTCAACAAATTCCGCATAATAGAGAAAGTTGATTTTTCACCCCAAAATTCCCCCGCCCCCTTATGCCCGACTGTTCGCTCAAGTTTCAAGACTCGGATAATTCCCTATCACATGGATGGGTTGGAATATATTTAGGAGAATTAATATATAAAATAAGGTATATTAAAACTACCCATTTCGTCACATAACCGTTAAACTTATTTCAATAATTTCTTAAAAAATCCTCTTCCCTTAATTTTCTAGACATGCAGTTTTCCCTCGTGCAAAACATTTAGGGATGGTGTCAATTCCCCCACTTTGTTGTTTTACTTCTGAAGAGGTCTTTTAAAAAATTATTTTTTCCTTCAATTTATTTTTATTAGAGTCATTATTCAATAAAAAGTGCTGCAGCAGTTTTGGGTATTGGGGCAGACAATTGGTTAGAGAAGAGAATTTAAATAAATTATTATAAAATTAATTTTAAAAACAGTTTTAATATTCCAACGGATGCCTCTGGCAGAATGCTTCCTAGGGCGTTGGAAGAGCAAATAATTAAAAGTAAAGAAGAGGTAAGTGAAAAAATTGAGGGATTTAAAAAAAATTTTTTAAATAAATAATGGGAGAATATAAATATTTATTTCATTGTTTCTCCTAAGCAAAAATGTAATGTTTTACACTCTCTCACTCTGTGTCTAACCAAAATCCGGAAGAATCCGTTTAATGAAATACAGAAGAGATTATATCAATGTTGTTTGTTTCTCACATATAACTCATTATTTCCGGACATTTCCGGATTCCGAGTTAGACAGAGAAAGAGAGAGAGTACTGTTATTTAGGAGAGCATAAGAGATAATCTTATTTGCCCCATCTTTTACCTGTCCAGTTACTAAGAAAATTTTCTAATAAAAAATTTCAAAGGGTCTCTATCCTTTCTTTGTTTGTGCAACAGCAGGTATATAAATTCTTTAAAAAAATATTTTTTTTTATTTTCAATTTTAAAGGAACAACAGTTTATGGTGCTTGGGATCCAATAGAAGAGATTTCTGAAATTTGTGAAAGACACAATCTTTGGCTACATGTTGATGTAAGAGGAAAGAGATTTTATTTTTAAACAAAAAATTTTTTGAAGGCAGCTTGGGGTGGAGGAATTCTGTTAAGTCCCGAATATCGACACAAATTGGCGGGAATTGAGCGTGCAAAGTCTGTTACTTGGAATCCCCACAAATTAATGGGGTCTTTACTTCAATGTTCTGCTTGTTTTGTAAGACAAGAGGTGAAAATATAAACTTTGCTGATTTTTTTAAATTGCTAACTTGGAGTAGCCAAAACATGTAAATTCATGTTTTGTGCCTTGAAAAGGGAAAACAAAAAATGTGTTTTTATGTTAGTCTGAATTGGGGTTAGCGGATTTAGATATGCGGGGATTTCCCAGGATCTGCTAACCTTAGTCAGAACACAATCCTGACAGACATTTTGTCAAAAAATTAATTCAAAAATTAATTTTCAAGGGTTTACTCTTCCAAGTCAACCAAATGTCTGCAGATTACCTTTTCCAACAAGACAAACCTTATGATGTAAGTTATGATACTGGAGATAAAGCAATTCAATGTGGTCGACATAATGATATATTTAAGGTTAAAAATGGGAAAAAGTATTTTGAAAAAATTTTGTTTTTAAAGCTTTGGTTAATGTGGCGTTCAAAGGGAATGGTAAGTAGAAAGAATTAATTGAGAGATTTTAATTAAATATTAAATTTGGATATCTCATCTTCTCTTAGAAATATTCGACTCTCACTAACAAATAATCGACTAGATGGGAGTTAAGTAAAACAGGAGGGTAGGGTGGAAATCAGAAAATTTTCAAATTTTTTGGCACACTTCCCAAGTACGAGCAAATTTTAAATTTCCTTGCTTTTAAAGCAGAACAGGCAGAAAAGAAAATTATCAAAATTAAAGGGAAATAAAAAAATATTAGAACTTTAAATTTTTTCTAGGAAGGCTATCGTCGTCAAATTAATCGTCTTATGGTAATCAAAATTAATTAAAATTAAATTTTAATTTATAAAAGGATATGGCCAAATACTTTACTGAAAGAATTAAAGCAACTGAAGGATTTGAAATGGTTGTAGATGAAGTGAGTTGTTTATTTGGGAAATAAAATATTTTAAATATTTTTTTTGTTTTAGCCAGAATTTTTGAATATATGTTTTTGGTAATATTTTATTTAAAAACCTTTTACTAATCTCAATCTTATCCCATTCTTTACATAAATTTACCAAACTCTCAGTTATTCCTTGATGAGATAATTAGAAAATTGGAAGATGTGTGGGATAGTTTAAAGAGTTTTGAAAGATCAGGGCTGCTCGAAATAAAATTTTTTTATTTCGAATCGAAACGAAAAAATTTTCTATTTCGTGATGGAACGAAAGAAATTTCGAGAAGCCTTGATAGGGAGAACTCAAAGTATGGGAAAATTCTGAAATGGAATAAGTAAAAGATTGAGATAATATAGAGAGTGGTTTGATTAAAAAATAAATGTTTTTTGAGGTACGTTCCAAAAAGTATTCGAAGTGTTGATTTGAGGGAAAAAATGAGCCGCTTAGAAAAGATTGCCCCAAAAATCAAAGCGCAAATGATGAAAAGAGGGACGACAATGGTGATTTTTGTTAAGAAAAAGAAAAAATATAAGTAATTTTTAAAGGTTGGATATCAACCAGATGAACATAAAAAACGTCCAAATTTTTTCCGAATGGTTATTTCGAATTCTAATGTTCAGGTAAATGTTTTGAGAATTTTTTGGAGAAAATAAAAGACATTTTAGAAGGTTGATTTGGACTTTATAATTGATGAAATAGTTAATTTGGGATATGATTTGTGAGAAAAAAGAAAATTGAAGGAAGAAAATTAAAAGAAGAGACATGAAAAAAAATAAAAATAACAAAATAATACATAATTTACAAGCTTTATATTTTTTAAAAAAAGTAAAAGGAAATTATTTTTAATCAGATTAGGTATTTTTGTTTGCGAATATTTGGAAAAAAGGGAGCGAATATGTGGACTTTTTGGAACATTTGAGAAAACTTGCGATTAAACTTTGTTACTAATTGACTATTTATTCGCAAGAACAAAACGGTAACAGTTTTACTGTCAATTAATATGACGGGTTCGACGGAAGTTTTTTTAGGTTAGGAAAAAAGACAATTAGAGCAGTAGAAAAATTATTTTTACACTTTACCTACATACAATAAATATGAACGAAAAACAGTTTTATATAGACAAATTTATGGCAATACACACATTTAGAAAAACCCAAATATACAACATTATGTACATACAACATTCCCTTTATTCAACGAAAATCACATTCTCCAAACTTTTTGTTCAAGAATCATCTGGTTGTGACCCCCTTCTCGGTGGAGTTTTCTTCAAGTCTGCTGTTGTATCCGCTGGAATGTCCTTCACGTCTCCTTTCGATGGCCGTTGGATTGTGACTCTGGCACTGCTAACTGAAAAGAGGGATTTCGGCATTATTTAATTAGCCAGACTAAACTGACCTTCTGGACTTGAACGACGAGAAGATCTTTGAGATGACCCACCACGTCCTGTTATGCGGCCAATAAATGATGTTGGAGCATCACGTTCAGCTGATGTGATGGCTGCAGAATATTTATGGCTGTGTCGGTGGAAATTCATGTTTTTCTGGATGATCTTTGTCACATCGGCTGGAAGACTATCAGAGCTGACCTTTGGAATTGGGCGCGCTACTCGGATGGTTAAGTTGTTGTTGTTTATTCCTTCAAGTATTGCAGCTTTTACGCTCTTAGTGTCATCCACCTTTTTGCCATTCACACGCGTTATTACGTCACCATAATGAAAGTTACCATCGGCAATTGATCCAGCCTCAGTGCCGCAGATTGTGACATTATCCTGAAATTAACAACAAATACACTTCACTTTTAGCGCTAAAGCGCTCACCTCAACTTCTTTCATGTTCACCCCAAGGGGCATACCGCCTCGCCGCCATTTAATCTCGAAGTCGAAAAGCTCCCACTCATCTTTGCCTTGATATTCTCCCTCTAACTTCCTGATTGTGATTCTGTAGAAAGTGTCACGACGAACCTGGATTCTTAATTTCTCAGGTTCCCTGATGCTTGCTCCCACGATCCGGTAAAAGTCCTCGGCTGTTGTTATTTCCTTAAAAGGAACAGACATTAAAAAGTGGTCTAACTTTTGATTTGCCGATACCTCATCATTCAGGCCGATGATCTCATCGCCAACGTAGACACGCCCATACAAATAAGATTCGAAGCTCATTTTGCGCACCCTTGGTGGCCTGCTTCCCTCAATGAACTCGATTCTGGGCTCTGTGGACCGACGAGTGACTTGGACGCTCACTTCGGTGATTGAACCTGAAAATAAAAGAAAAGATATGCGTTAAGAGAAATTTATGCTGGCAAAAACTAACCACGTATTGACATTGCAAATCAGCGCCAAACAGAAGATTTGTTGAAAAGCAGTGACACAGAAGAAAGCAAGAACAGGAACTTAAGACTTATTGTTAGTAAACAGAAGTCCACAGCTTTTATAATACTACGGAGAAAAAATGCGAATACCAAGAACTATAAAAACAGGTTATTCTTCTAACGAAACAACCTCCGCACAGATCAACCAACAATTGCAACGCCACTGCTGCTCAACAACTCTCCTGCCGCTACTGTCGTCTACGCCGCTGCTGCTCAACAAGTCTCCTGCCGCTACTGTCGTCTACGTCGCTGCTCTTCAACAACTCTGAGTCGCAATGTCGGTCCGAAGTAAGTTAAGACTTTCTTCGATTTTGCGTAATCTCTAAGTAATTGACATTTATTTTTCCAGGCTCGGTCACCGAAATAAATGTCGAGGTCAGGCGCAAGCAATATGACCCCAAGATCGAGTTCGTTGAGAGGAGCAGGCCGCCGAAAGTTAAGAAAGTGGGCTACAACTCTTACCTGAATGGCAGTCTCTACGTTGGTGATGAGGTCATCGGCCTGAATGATGAGGTATCCGCGAGAGGAAGGCAAGGCTTTTAATGCTTATCATAATTTTTAAGGAGATCCGTACAGCAGATGACTTCAATAGGATCGTGTGTGCTCGCAGTAATGAACCAGCCAGGCTCAGAATCCGAGTGCGCCGGGACTGCTACTACAAGATCAACATCAAGAGGGTGGAAGGCGAACAAGGCAATGGGGAGGTGCTGGACTTGGAGATCAAATGGCGACGAGGCGGTATGCCTCTAGGAGTGAGCATGGAAGACAGTCGGGTAAGCCGATCGGTTTTGGTTTAATGGGTTTGAGGGTTCTTTTAAATTACAGGGCCGAATCACAATTAGCGAGATACAGGCCGGGTCAATTGCTGATGGCAACTTCCACTATGGGGACGTAATGACGCACGTTAATGGCAAAAGGGTGACGGACATTAAGAGCGCAAGACCTGCAATTCTGGAAGCGATAAACAACAACAAAAGCCTAACCATTCGTGTGGAGCGCCCGGAACGATTGGGGGAAGTTTCTCATCTTCCGGCAGACGTGGCCAAAATCATCAAGCGACAAATCAACTTCCATCGACATGCCCATAAATATTCTGCTGCAATCACATCAGCCGAACGGGAAGCGACAACATCTTCAATCCTCAGTCGCATAACAGCGGGACTTGCTGGAAACACATCAAGCAGATCTTCTCGTCGCTCGAGTCCGGAAGGTCAGTTTGCATTTCCAAATAAATATTTTTAATTTTAATTGAAAACTTTTTTCAGTTGGCACTGCCAGAGTCACGATTCAACGACCATCATCAGGAGACGTGAGGGAAATTCCAGCGGATACGACAGCGGACTTGAAGAGAACTCCACCGAGACCTGGTTCACAATAAGAAGATTGGCAGTGTACCTAAAGAGAGGAGAAAGCAAGCAGTGAACGATGAATGAAGAAAGTGTGATAAATAACGTTGATATACCTGTATTTTTTAATATTCTGTATCTCATAATTGTATGTATATTTAATCATGTTTGTTTTTTGTTGTTGTAAATATATGTATGTTTTGGTTGATAAATTAGTAAATGTTTATTTTCGAGTTGTTTTTCTTTTAGGTGAGAACTTTTAGCAATTCCCTCTACCATTAAACCCTAGAAAACCTTTTAGGTTTAGGGAACACTAGCCTTTTTTGATTAAGGAAAAATGTTTTCCATACCTACATCTCTTAAAAATTTTTGGTTTTTACAGCCTACTTTTGACCAACTTTATAAACTAAAAGTTGTTAAAAAAGAATACAATAGTTTTCTATCTTGCTCTGATTTTGGCGATTAACCGTCCTGTACTTAGAAATAGAGAGTAAAAAAAGGAGAGTGTGAGGGAGACTTTCTTAATTTTCTTGAATTTTTTCTTTAAAATGTCACTAAATCATCATTGTTTTTAATTTTAATCAAAACTTTATTTATTTTATTCTCTAACAAAAATTTTTTTTCTTAATTTTTATTTAAAAAACAATGAATCTTCGTCCGAGAGCTGTTAATTTTGACGATGTTTGGTCAAAATTGAAAGAAACTGCTGAAGCTATAATTTCTTTAAAGCCAATTGAACGGCTAACTTGGGATCACAATTTTAGGTTTTTTAAAAGGAAAAATTTCTTAAAAATAATTTTTAATTTATTTTAGTGATATTTACTTTGTTTGTGTGTCTGTCCCAGAAACACAGTCTAGACAACTTTATAATGCTGTTAGGGATTGTTTGGAAATTCACACAAAAGAATTACGTCGGGTAGGGAGTTTTGGAGTTTTTAAATTTTTTCGAAACTAGTTTTGCGGACAATATTTGCGGATATCCGCAAATAAATATATAAAATCCTAAGTAAATGATTCTTTAATTTTTCAGTCTTTGGAAGATCAAACTGGTGATTATCTTTTGAGTGCCTACAATCGAGAATGGAGTAAATACAAACAGGGAGCGGGTTATTTACATAACCTTTATTGGTTTGTTTTTTAAATTAAATCATTTTTTAATTTTATTTTTTTATTTCCAGTTATTTAAATAAACAATTGGCTAAAGAAAAAATGGATGCAGAATCTCAACATACTTTTATTGCTGATGATTCTGAAGGGCCCTTTCCACACTTGGGTGTTGGAGACGTAATGTTATTTTAATTTATTTTTTTATAAAGACATTTCCTCTTCCTAAAGTCTTTTAAAATTAATTTTTGGATATGGAATTAAAGACTGATAACTTGAAATTAAAACTTTTATAAATCCTGGGGTTCTAGCGAAATTTGTTCTGATCAAATATTTTCCTGATCACGTTCAATATACATATCATAAATGTCTTTGTGGATAAAGTCCCGCATTTAAAAACTAAAAAGATTTTTTTAATTAAAAAAAACAATTTTTCTAGTTAGCATTTGCAATTTGGAAAAGAGAATTAATTATTCCATTAGCTTCAAAACTTGTTAAACACATTATTGGATTAATTCAACAAATTAGAAAATTGGAAGGAACTTATTCTGCAATTAATTTGGCTGATATTAGAGGGGCTATACTTTCTTTTGTTGAGGTTATTTTTTTAGAAAATTGTTATTTTTTTATTAAGAGTACTAGAACAAATATTTTTATTCTATTTTTTAAGGTTAATGAATTATTTTTGAATGAATCCTTTTTGGGACAACAAAAATCGCCTTTTACTTTGGCTGGAGGAAATTCTGTTACTGAGGTTATATTTACTAATTAATTTTTTGTAAAAATATTTCTTTTCTAGTTTTATGAGGAAATGTTTGAAAAACATTTTCTGGAAGCAACAGAAAATTTTTACAAAAGTTTGACAAGTGAAGCTTTTGCTTATTTAGATTGTTGTCCTTATATGGAGGCGGTAATACATTTAATTAAATTTGTTAAGTTTTTGTTTTACTTTTTGGACTATTTTTTTTAATTTCTTTAATTTTAAGTGGTAAAAAATCCAAACTGTGATGTCAGGGTTTTTAAAAATTAATTAAATAGATAAGGTTTCCCTCAAAAAAATTAAAAATTTTTAACCACGAATTTAATAAATATGGCTGTTAAATGAATTGATTGACTGGTCTTTAACAAGAATGTCTTTATTTTTAAACGAAAAATAACTCTAAAAATTGAAAAATAATTTTCTCTCATTTTCTTTTAATTTTTTCAAAATTTATATTTTTCAAGGTAATAAAAACTCTAGACGAAGAACGAATTCTTGCTCAACGATTTTTGCATCACAGCACACTCCCAAAAATAGAAAATTTATGTTATAAAGTTTTGGTTAATGAACAATTAGAAAAAATAAGTTTAATGTGTAAAGATGTTGTTCAAGGGGAATTATTGAAAGGTTTTTTGGGATTTTTTAAAAATTTTAAATCCCTGTTTATTGTTTAGATTTAAAGAATATGTATATTTTGTTTAAACCTTTAAACAATGCTTTGCCTATTTTATTGAAGGAATTTGAAAATTATATTAAAAAATTGGGAATGGAATTTAATGTTTCACCTACTGTTGATCCTGCACAATTTGTTGGAAATATTACAGGTTTTTTAAAAAAAAATTTTTAATTGAAGAATGGCGAAGAGATTTAATGTTATTTTGCACCATTCTCTATAAAATTATTATGTCCAAACGGAGGGGGAAATTTTTTAAATAAAATTTAAAAACAAAGAAAAACATTTTTCTTAAATCAATTCTAACATTTTTAGTTAATTTTGGTATTAGTTAACAAGGGCGTATCCAGGGGGGCTGGGGGGGGGGGCTAGAGCCCCCCCCCCCCCCCCCAAATGGGGGAAAGGGGAAATTTATATTCAAAAAATTTTATATTCAAAAAATTTTCGCCTGCGGCGCTAAAAAAGGAAGAAATCTGGCTTCTTGGGCTCCAAATTCCAAAAAATTTTTGCCTGCGGCGCTGAATAAGTGAATTTTTTTGCCTACGGCCTTCTAAAATTCAAAAAATTTTCGCCTGCGGCGCTGAAAAGATAAAAATTTATGTACAAAAAAATTTGCGTCCGGAACGCCAAGGTAAACGCCAAAAATTTTTGCGCCCACCCAGTGTTAGCCCCCCCCCCCCGAAACCGACCCCCTGGATACGCCCTTGTTAGTTAAGGTTTGGGCTCTTGGAAAAAGGAATGGTAGGAGAAAATCATTCCAAGCCTATCTAGAAATTAATTTGTGTATGTAGAGAAATAAAATTTAATTTTCCTCGCCTTTACATAAATTTAAAATAATTTTTAAATTTTCCACAGATTTGCACACAAAATTCACTCAAATGGTTATTGAAATATTTTCGGGTGATGGAGAATTTACAATTTCCTTAGATAGAGCAATTCAATCAATTGTTAATTATAGAGAAGATCCAAAACAACCCCCAAAAATTTCTGAAAAATTAAATCGTTATATTGATATTTTAATGAAAACGAGAAAAGGAAGAACAGAAGCGGAAATTGAGGCTCAATTATCTAAATCAATTCTTATATTTCGTTATATCGATGATAAGGTTTTTTTTAGAATTTAAACTTAAAAACTAAAATTTGAATAGTTTGCGAACGAACGTATCGTTTATTTTACTAATAAATTTTTATTGAAGCTAAAAAATTTCCCCAACCTTGATTTCCTCCAATTTCTATTGATTTAACTCTGGCTGGTTAGCTTGGGATTTACCAGCTAACCTGTCGTGGTTTCGAAATTTAATAAATATTAAAAGGATTAAGGGATCCGCAATTCTTGTCTGAAAATTCATTAAAAAATTTGTGTTAAGTTTGAGCTTTTATTTTGCCAAAAAAAATTTTTTTTTTAATCGTTTAATATTTAAAAAAACATGTTTATTTTTTAAATAAATTTAAAGGATTTATTCCAAAAGTACTATTCAAAAATGCTTTGTACTCGTTTAATTGCCAGTTTGTCATTCTCAATGGATTTGGAAGAATCGATGATTAATAAAATGAAAGATGCTTGTGGTTATGAATTTACAAGTAAATTATCTCGAATGTTTACTGATGTAAACGTCAGTCAAGGACTTACTAAACGATTTTTGGAGGTTATTCAATTTTTAGAGGTGCCTTTAATAAGGGTGCCTTTATTTAAAAGCGGGGATTAATTTGGGCCTGAATTTTTTAATGTGAATGTCTGTAAAAGTGTTTACGGGGGGAATACATAGGCTCATAATTTATTTGAATTATAAAGATAATCTCACTCATCTTTATAAATAAATAAACTCTATAGTAGTTTGATATCACGCGATATTTATACATTTCAGAGATTAACACATTAAAGGTTTACATTGTTATCCTCGCAGATCTTTAATTTTTTTAAATTTAAATTCAAAAAAAATTTAAGGAAATGGTCAAAAATAATAAAAAACTGGAGGTATCAATCTCTGTAATGGTTCTACAAGCAGGTGCTTGGCCTCTAACTGCCCCTCAAAATGCTTCTGAACCATCTTCTTCTCAAAACCAAAGTGAACAAAATTTGGATTATGCACCCCCAATAATTTTGCAAACATCGTTGCGATTGTTTGAGGAATTTTATGGAACTAGCCATTCTGGAAGAAAATTAACTTGGTTATATGCTAACTCTACAGGTTATTTTTTAAATTGTGGTTATAGTAAAATGGTTAAGAATGGGAATTGTCGTAGATAGCTTTGTTTTTATGATTGGAAATAGCCATATTCAGTTTATGAATTGGGATTTAATGAACTGCTTAATTTTTTTATTTTTGGAGCTGATGTGAGATTAGTTGGTACTTTTGACTGGAGATAATAAAAATTAACTGCAGGACTCACACATTTCTGTTCCTAATAATTTTTTCCTTTTCTGATTATTTCTAATCTCTTTTTAAAAATAGCTGATGTTCAAATGAATTATTTGGATCGTAAATACCAAGGTTTTTAAATTTGGAAAAAATATTTTTTAATATTTCTTTTATTTTGTAGCAACAATGAGTGTCCACCAAGTTTATTTTTGTTTTATTTTTTTTAATTCAGAAAATTTTTAAGCTATCTATTTTGCTACAATATTCGAATCAAGATGTCTTTCAGCTTGGAAACTTTGTCCCCTTAACTGCTCTTTCTCTTCCAACAATTATTAGGGCAGCTAAAGCGCTGGTAGAAACTGGATTTTTAATTTCTAACGAAGTAAGGGGGTTTTTGACAATTGAAATGATTTTAATTTTTTTTGGGGGGGGGGGGTTTGATAATATCGGATTGAGATTTTGGTTTATGATAATAATTCAAACTCATCATTTCTGAAGTCCCGTTCAAATGTAGAGAATAATATCAATAAAAAGATTTTTATGAAGAGTTGTTTAATATTTTTTGGAATTATTTAAGTGTTTAACATAAACCCCCATAGATTAACAAAATTCCATATTTTGACAGAATAATGAAGTTTTTGTGAATAAGAAGCATTTCTTTGGAAATAAAATTGAATTTTAATTTAAAATTCAGGAAACCAAATTTTCTTTTTAATTTTCTTTTAGAAAGATCTAACAGAACTTTCTGTTTTAACACTTAATACTTCATTTACTTATAAACGAATTAATGTCAAAGTAGCACTTCCTCAATCAAGTAAGCCACAAGAAAAGGAAGCTGAAGCAACATGTAATACATTAATGCAAGACAGAAAATATTATATGGAATGTACTATTGGTATTTACATATTTAAATTTAATTTTTTTAAATTTTTTTGTAGTAAGAATTATGAAAGCAAGAAAAGTAATGAAACATAATTTGTTAGTTGAAGAGGTTTATATTTTTTTGTTAAATAAAAAATAAGGTCTCCTATAATAAGGTTGCCCAAGTGGCAAAATTTTTCTGATTATGAGCGTTGATTATTCGAAAATCCCAAAATTTACGCAAAAAACTGAATCCAGATTTATTGGAATTTTGACTAAAGAATCTTTTATTCACCGTAATTCCCAGTAAAGTCACCCAATCTTAATCCATTTAATATTTTATTTTAGACAGTTTGTCCCAATTTCTGAACCCAATTTTTTAAAGTTCTCCTCAATTTAAACGGCCCTCTTTAATATTGAAAACTAGAGAGATTTATCAAAACTAATCTTAAAAATCCAACATTTTTGCAGGTTTTAAAGCAAACACAATCAAGATTCTTTCCTGATGTACAGGTAAAGAAGAAGAGAGTATTTAAAGACTTAATTTTTTTTAATTTTTAGTTTATCAAGAAAAACATTGAGGCACTTATTGACAAATTATATATACAACGAACTGACCAAAATGATGAATATGAATATATTTCATAAAAAACTAAATATATTTTTTATAGTTATTCATAGCCAACTGACTTATTATATTTTTAACTAATTATATTTTAATATAAAAATTTTTAGTTCAACATTTTTTCTTTGTTTTGCGTAAGGCCAAGCGGGGACACGCCCATGTAGGCGCGCGGCTATAACGGCGCAAAGCCATAACATGCTGGAAAATTTCTGGCTCTTATCAATTTTGGTACCAATCCCTTTAACTCGATGAGAGGAATCGGTTAATACTAAATTTGTTAAAATTCGGAAATCTTGAAGTAAGCTATGGCTTTGCGCCGTTATGGCCATGCGCTACTTGGGCTGTGCCCGGCCAAGCGATATTATCGAGTTTCGCAACAGTAAAATATCTTGCGTCGAACTGACCCCAACAACTTCTTGATTGGGAAAATAGTGGAGAATAGCAGAGTATTAGAGAATAAGAGGAATGAAATAGTGGTTGTGCAGGTTAATTAATTCTGCTCTCAACCGTCTATCCTGTCTTTCTGTAAAAATTCAAAATATCAAATGATTTGTCAGATATTTGGCTATTTGTCTTTGGAATTTTTGTTTTTTATTTACTTGACCTTAGGGCAAACAGCTGCGAGCGAGCTTTTGTTACTATTACTGCAAAACTAATTCTCATTTATTTTATCTAAATATTCTTGTTTTTTGCAGAAAATGGGAGATAATAATATTCCTCAAACAAAATCTCAAGTTAGCGAGGCATTACTACGCAGTTTTTTCTTTGATGTTTTATCATTCAATAATTTATCTGAATTGGACGAATCGAGGTTATTTTCTCATTAATTTTTGTAGTTTATTTTTGTTATTTTAGCATTCCATCATCTTTGGAAAACTCTGGTCTACAAAGTCTTGTTGCTGATATTGGAAGACATTTTGTGCCTTCTAGTTCTCATGTCGAACAGTTAAGGTAAGTTGTGCTTATAAAAACTTAATTGGTAGTCTATAACTCAATATTTTTTCTCGTTCTGTTCTTAACTAGGTTTTCCGGAACAAGTTTAAATTTATTGACTAATTTTGGCCAACCCTTTGAGATTCAACTATGGGTTCTACAGGACAGAGCCTTTTTAAGGATGCTGAACCACCCGTAGTCAGGGGGTTTCCTCCGGCGCAAAAATTTAGCTCCGAAAGTGATTTTCCCTGTTGCCTCCCAGAAATTTTTCCTGGCTGCGGGCCTTTGTTAACTTTTGCGTATTATCTGTCATCTCCCTTTTCAGAACTTTTCTAAATATCACAATTTTCTTCGATTGCTTTGTTTAAATTTTTTTAATTAATTTTAATTTAAGTCTGCCGTCAACTTCAAGTGCCGTTAATGAAGAACAAGCTCAGTTCAAACCCATCCAAATTTTTATTGATGCAAACAATGTTTCTTCCCAGTTTTTATTTATTTAATATTTTTATTTAAGGAAGTTGATGTTGATCAACCGTCAACTAGTTCATCGTTGGATAGCTCTCAAATGGATTCTCTTCAGGTCTTTTTTTAAATATTCTGGTTAGAATTTCCTACATTCTTTTTTTTATAATTTCCTGTTAGCTTTTAAGAAAAATTGTCTAAAATTCGTTAGGAAAGAAGATCTCAAGGATTTTTCCGCCTGCTAATTAAACACTGTTAAATAATGTGTCATTAGGAATTTATTTTAGTTCCTCACGTCGAGCTTCCCTTCCTGAGAGTTTTTTAAGCCGTCACTAATTTATATTTTAAGGATGCCAAAGTTTATGAAAGAATAAGGGAATTGCGTGAGGCAGGTCTTTGGGAGTCTACCCGTCTTCCAAAATGTATGGATCCACCAAGAAGAAAAACACATTGGGATTTCTTTATGGAAGAAGTTTTGTGGTTGGCAAATGATTTTTCGAATGAAAGAAAATTTAAACGTCGATTGGCTAGCAAGGTTTTTTTTTCTTTTTTTAGTTTAATAATTTTATTTTTAAAATTTAGTTTGCTTCTAATGCAAAAGCCTCATGGCGTAAAATCAAAGAATTGAAAAGAATAAAAACTACATCAGAATTGTTAAGGGATGAAAAAGAAGCAAAACGCATTTGTGGATCAATAGCTAAAATGATTCGTGAATTTTGGCAAAATGTGGACAAAGTTGTGGACTTTAGAGCAAATGTAATTAATTTATTTTTAGTTTTTTTTTGGAATTTAAATTTTGAAATCATATAGCTTCCTGGTTTTTATTGTTAGTCCTAATAATAAACAAGTGTTTGCCATACACATTTTTAGCCTCAACATTAAACATTTTTTGGCATCAAGATAGATTCTCTTTTAAAACTAATTTAAAATATTTAGGAAATTGTTGAACTCAAAAAAAGAAGAGCTCTCGATCAACATTTAAACTTTCTTGTTGGTGCTGCTGACAAAATAACATCATTAATTCATGAAAATTTTGCAACTCAATCCAATGGGCGTTCTTCTACTGTTCTTTCTAAAAGTTCGGATGATTTTGAAATGGATAGTGAAAGTGATGATAATGAATCAACACTTGATGTAGAAGAAGCGAATGGAACAAAAGGGTCAGTTGAGGAAGAATTAGATGAATTAAATAAAGAACAAGATATGGATATGGATGAATTACTTACATCGGTTTGTTTTTTTTATTTATTTACACATCTTTGGTCTGGCAAGATCCCATCTTTTGCCTTTTTCCTTTCATTTTATCTATATTTCGTGCCTCCCAATTGATACAAATAAACCTTACCTAGTACGCTTACTCTGTCAAATTTATTTTTAAAAGTGTGCGTATTTGGAAATTTTAAAGGTTCATTGGGGATTATTCTTTAATCAGACTTCTTTTAACTTCCCTTTTAATATGATTAATTTTTTAGTTACCAGAAGGCTATCTCGAATCCTTAGGATATTCAGTTCCTACAAAAGATATTCAACCTGATATTAATGAAAGCTTGAATGATGAACAAACTCGAACAACTGCTGATTTAGAACAAGAGGAGGAAAGCGCTAATTTTAATGAAAAACCAGATCTTCGAAATGTTGATTATAACAAATTAAATTCAGAAAATAGTGAAGTTAGAAGACAACAACTTGATAATATTGCTGAAGCTGCTTTAGAGTTTCAACCTAGGGGTTATACTTTGGAGACTACCGAGGTTGGATTTTATTTTATTAAAAAGCCCGGATATTTTATAGTTTTTTAAATAGACCATCCGATGAAGATCTAAGAGAAAATTGCTCTTTACTAATTAAAAGATTGTCTTAGGTTTTATCAACTACTCTAGTTTTACCTTTTCTTGAAACTTTCTTTTTTATCCGCTATTTTTAATTTTATTTAAAAAATTTTTTTTCAAGGTAAAAACAGAAGTTCCATTTTTATTAACTGGTCAACTTAGAGAATATCAATTAGTTGGTTTAGACTGGTTAGTAACTTTATATGAAAAGAATTTAAATGGAATACTTGCTGATGAAATGGGCCTTGGAAAAACAATACAAACAATTGCATTACTTGCTCATCTTGCATGTGCTAGAGCTGTTTGGGGTCCTCATTTAATTATTGTACCAACATCTGTTCTTTTAAATTGGGAAATGGAATTAAAGAAATGGTGTCCATCATTGAAAGTTTTGAATTATTTTGGTTCAGCAAAGGAAAGAGCAGAAAAAAGAAAGGTAAATTTATCTAGAATGACCTTTTTTTATCCTTTTTTTCGATTTTCGGTTTATTTCTTTTAACTTATCTCACCCATTCTGGTATGAAACTCGCGAGGATTTTTTTTTCATAATTTTATTTTTTTTCATCAGGGTTGGTCAAAATCCAATGCATTTCACATTTGTATAACCTCATATAAGCTAGTAACTCAAGATATTCGTGCATTTAAAAACAAAGCTTGGCAATACTTAATTTTGGATGAAGCACAAAATATTAAAAATTTTCGAAGTCAGAGATGGCAATTGTTAATTGGATTACGTTCTCGTAGACGTTTATTGCTTACAGGTTTTTTTCTAAATTAATTTTTTCTCTAACAATTTTTAGGAACTCCTTTACAAAATTCTTTGATGGAACTATGGGCTTTACTTCATTTTTTAATGCCAAATGTTTTTGCTTCACACGATGATTTTAGAGAATGGTTTCATTGTCCAATAACTGGAATGGTTGAAGGGAATACAGAAGTTGATCAAGCACTTGTTCAACGTTTACACAAGGTTATTGTTTATAGTTTATTAAAGAAAATTTTGAAGGTTACTTGAAAAATAATTAAACAGAAAATGATTTATTTTTCTTTCAAAACTAGCCATTTTGTAATTTCTTTCTATTTGGGGGAGTGTGTTAAATTCTGACTCAATTCCAGATAAGAACTCAACTTCATATCTTAATTTTTAGTTTACCTTTCTGATTCCTTTTCTCTTATAACTCCGTTTTATTTTTTATTCTTTTACAGATTCTTCGCCCATTTATACTTCGTCGGCTTAAATCTGAAGTTGAAAAACAATTACCAACCAAAACAGAACGTGTTCTTTTATGTCATTTGTCTAAAAGACAGCGTTATTTATACAATGAATTTTTATCTAAAACATCGTTTGTTTTTTATTTATCCTAAAAATTTTTTTTTAATTTTTTAGAACAGTAGAGAACCTCAAAACAGGCAGTATGTTTTCCGTTTTAGGAGTTATTATGCAATTACGTAAATGTTGTAATCATCCAAATTTGTTTGAACCTCGTCCAGTTGTTTCTCCTCTAATTATTCAACCAATTTCACCTCAATTTTCTTCTCGTATTTTTTCTATAAATCAAAAACTTGAAGCCTCAGAATTGTGTTATGGAAATTCTTTTTCTTCCGATTTTGTTTGGAAAACTTTTAAAGAACTTTTATTAAATGGAAATTTTGGAAATAATTCTGTAGAACAGCAAACACTTCCTTTAATTGATGGATTGAAGTTTGTTATGGATAAAAATGGAGGGCATTTCTATAGGCCTAAAATAACACAAGAACATGGAGAGGATGAGTTGATATGTAATGGATTGGAAGAAAATGTTTGTTTGTCTTTTTAATTTTACTTTTGAGAATATAACGGGGGGATTCTTGAAAATTAAAATATAATTTCCATTTTGATGACCGATACTGGATTTTAAATATTTTTTTTTGGTTTCAAATAGTATATGGCCAGGTCGCTTCGTTCGGTGTCTCTTACATATTCTCATGGCTGTCTCTTTCCAATATTTAAGCCCGCCAATCCTTTTTTCTCATTTCAAAATTTATTTTCTACTTTTCAGTCTTCCAATCCAATTGAAGTTGTTAACAATACAAGAAAACGTAAATTGTCTTCACAAGAAGCAACAACATCATCAGAATTATCTCTCAAAATAAAGGCAAATACAGAACCTAATAGAATATTACCAAACTTTTTAAAATCTCCAAATTTCCGTTTAAATACATTAATTCAAAAGAAAGAAAACGAGAATAAACGAATTGGAGTTTGGTTAAGTACTTCTTTAAAACAATTTTCAAAGCCATTAATATCTACGGAATTAATGAATTTTTGTAGAATAATTCCAAATAATTTTCAATTAGAAGAACCTTTAACAACAAAACTTTCAAAAATTAAAAGGTTTAAGGGTCAAAATATTATTGATGAAATAAACGAAAGAATTGGACAAAATGTACTTGAATGGATTGAAAATTCGTTGAATAGGTATTTTTGACTTTTATTTGGGATAAATCAATAAATAAATGGATATTAGAAGGATATTTGAGTCTGAGGAAATTTGATTGAAAGGAAACTTTAAGGAGATTAACTGCGTCGGTTAGATGACACTTGATTATTTTACGGACCTCAAATAGGGTTGTCGGTTCTGGGCCGAAAAAAAGACCGAGGATTTTCGGTTCATAATATCCTAAGAAACAACTCAAGTTTTTTATTAGTTCGAAAGGTTCCCTTGTAATATATGATTTATTAGCTATTTATTATTTGTGTTTTTTATTAATTTTGGGTAATATCTTTTATTTTTAGTTTTCTCATTTGCGTGCAAAGGCTGCTTGTAGAAAGATGTTTTGAACCTCCCCAACGTTTCACTTTACAACAAGAGAATCTCCGTTTACTTACACATAATATTTATTCTTCTCAAATTTCTTTGGCACATAAAGCTGAATTAGCAGCAAAATTGGAATTTCCAGAATTGCGTTTAATTGAATATGATTGCGGTAAGAAAGAATAAATTATTTATAAATAGAATTCCCAACATCTGAGCCTATGAATTGTGACAAATCTCTTGAAATTTTTTTTTTGATTTTTTAAAAGTTTTGGAA
Organism: Meloidogyne incognita; assembly: GCA_036172945.1. Classification (NCBI taxonomy): domain Eukaryota; kingdom Metazoa; phylum Nematoda; class Chromadorea; order Rhabditida; family Meloidogynidae; genus Meloidogyne; species Meloidogyne incognita. The sequence continues at coordinate 5,841,344 of JARQAC010000002.1, forward strand.
ATTTTCTGAGAAATATTTTCCATATTTTTACTGGTTAAAAGTAGACGAGGTCTCTATATAAAAATAGAAACGGTTTGATAAATAAGCTAGTAACTGAACTTTGTAAGCTAGGGGAAAACGGCATTTTGACTTTTAAGAGGAAAACATTTTCCTAGCAATAACTGCCGGAGAATTTTTAGGTTCGTAATTTGTAGATTTTTATCTGATTAGAATTTAGTTTAATTTTTACTTATATCTGCTTAATTAATATTTTTTGTTTTTTTAAATAAAAAAAATTAATTTTATAGGAAAACTTCAAGTACTTGCTCGGCTATTAGAACAATTATATGAAAATAAACATCGTTGCCTTATTTTCACTCAAATGTCAAAAATGTTGGATATACTTCAAGCATTCCTTTCTCATCATAATTATAACTATTTTCGTTTGGATGGTTCAACTCATATAGATCAAAGACAAGCAATGATGGAACGTTTTAATACTGATAGTTCCATATTTTGTTTTATTCTTTCTACAAGATCTGGGGGTATTGGTGTTAACTTAACTGGGGCTGATACTGTTATATTTTATGATTCTGATTGGAATCCGGTAAGAAATAATTTTTGTTTTGTAAATTTAAATATTTAAAATGGCAGTTTTGAGATAGGCGTGGGTTGTTAGGGTTGTCTTTACTGGGATAGGAAGGCGAAAAATTTAAAAAAAGTTAAGTTTTCCATTATCCATTGGAAGCCGAAGAATTTACTCTAATTCCTTACGAAGTAATATAGATCAAAGACAAGCATTTTAAAAGAAAATGAAGAATTAATTAAAAATAAATCTATTAATTAAATTAATTAATACTTTTTGTAGAAACTGCCTTACCTATTTTGATTTTTTAAAATTTCTTAATTTTTTAAATAAATTTTTTTCATAGACAATGGATGCTCAAGCACAGGATCGTTGTCACAGAGTATTTTTTTATTTTTTTTTATCAAATCTATTAATTAAATTAATTCCTTTTTCTCTATAGATTGGACAAACAAGAAATGTAACAATTTATCGTTTAATTAGTGAAAGAACAATTGAAGAAAATATTTTAACAAAATCAACACAAAAAAGGCGTTTAGGGGAAATGACAATAGATGAAGGGGAATTTACTCCAGATTTTTTTAAATCAGCAAATAATTTGAGAGAATTATTTAATAATGAAGAAACTGTTGCAAATATATTAAAAGAAAATGAAGAATTAATTAAAAATAATAAAACTTCAACAAAAGAATTAGAAATGGCTATGTTAAGTGTTGAAGATAAACAAGATGTTTTGGCAGCACAAAAAGCTAAAGAAGAAAATAACGTTGATTTAATTGAATTTGATGAAAATACTCAAATAAATAATGGAAGAGGGGGAGGAGAAGAACATGGAAATAGTTATATTGAAAGTCCTTCAGAACAATATTTGGAGTTAATTAATGAGGTGAATTTTATATGTAGTAATTTTCTGATTTAAAAAAAAGAGAAAAGTTATGGTGTTTTTTAAGCTTGCCAATATATTTTCTAAGTCCATGATCTGGTCAAGATAGCCGCCGGGTTTATCAAAAAAAATTTTTCCTATTTTTTAAAATGTGGTCTTAATCAGATTTTGCTTTTGATCAGTCATAATTTATACATATGAAAAATTAACTCAGCGAAAAAGTTTTATTTTTTTTTAAATTTAATTCCTATATTAGAAATTTAAAATGAAGATACAATAATACACGTTTTTAAGTTAAAACCAATTGAACGTTATGCCGTTAATTTTCTTACAAATGAGTACAGGCCTGCTTTGGATAAAGAATTTGAAGAAACTGAGGTAATTATTTTGTAATTCTTTAAAAATCATTTTTTAAATTAAAGGCCCTAATTCGAGCAAAACAAAAAGAATTTTTGCAAGACAGCAGTGAGGATGATGTTTCTGATAAAGGAAGTATTATAAGCAAAAAGTCATCAAAAAATGGGAACCAACAAAAACATAACAACAACAACAAAACAGCAACAGAACAAAATATTACTTTTGATGCTAATTTAAATGAGGTATTAAAAAAAGAGGAGAGGGTTGTTAGTAGAAAGAATAGTAGTAGTAATTCTCTTAAAAATAAAAAGAGTTCTAGTAGTAATATAATTGTAAAAAAGCGTTACAATACAAGAAATTCTTCATCTTTAAATATACCAACAACAACAAGTCAACAATCATCAAATAATAATTTTGCTATCCCTCAATTACCTCAAACAAGCAGTAATGGATTTGGTAATAAGAGCAGGAAAAAGGGCTCTTAAAAACTTTTTTTAATATTTAATTTATAGGGTCTTTTAAAATAAAAAATTTTAGAAAAAAAAAAGATTTTATACGAGTATTTTTTTGTTTTGTTTTTTTTTCGTCTATTTTTTGTAGTTTTGTTGCATTTGCCTTTTTTGGTTAGCAGTTTATAATTTGAGAATTAAATTAGAGGAAACGACTACTAGCCCTTCAAAATATTTTTAGATAACTCTATTATATTTTTGGATACCTCTGTACCTCACTATCAAATAAAACTATTGATAATAAAATTTTTAAAATTATTTAGTCATTAGTTGGAGGCGATGGTCTTAGGGGTAATATCCACTTATAATTAACTTTAAATAATTTTAATTTTCAAAAAGGCAAATCTACTTTCTTTGTTAAATGTTTTATTATTTACCTGCCAATATTCTCCTTTCTCTTTATTATTATATTTTTATTATTACACCTCTTCTCTATATATCCAAATCTTAAATATATTTTATGCGTTTATTCTCAATCACATCAACTGCAAGACTTTGCTCTTTTGTATAATTGAAAGTTTTAAAGAATCTTTTTTTTTTGGAAAAGAAGATTTTTTTTATAATAAATAAATTTATTAAAATTTTTGGAGCAATTGTTTTCATCGCGAGGCCTTGCTCTTTAAAAAATATTTTTTAAAGAAATACAAGCTCCAAAATATTATTTTTCAGATTTTTATTCAAAAGAGCAAGGTTTTGCTTGATGTTGGGGATTTGGTGGTTTTGAATATTAAGAGGAGGGTAGTAGTAGTAATCTAGGGTTAATTTTAAGCTTAGAATTTTTATAAAAATTATTTTGGAAATTCAGACGAGGTTGGGCGGAGATAATCTGATTTAACTTTAACTTCTCCCTATTTTCTCTCAACATTTAAATTTAAAATTAACAGAAACAGAAATAAAACAGAAAAAAAATTAATTTTCCTGATTACATTTTTATTTATTTCCTTCCCTCTTTAAACTAAAAAAATTGCTTTATTTTTAGTTACCATTCTTCGCATCTTTGGACATGCCATTTGAAGAAATCCCGGTTATTTCTTTAAAAAATTTTTTATTTTCAAAATTTTCTTGTATATATATTCAGGCTTGGATGCCTCCATCACCACCAAATTCAATTTTAGATTTGGAAGAAGAAAATTGGAATTTTAATTCATTTGAAGATTCATTTTTCTACGAGCCCTATCAAATGCCAGAAGAATGTTTACCTCAATTACCTCCATTAATTTCTATTAACGAAATACCTCCACGTATTTCAATTCGAAGACAAAGAAAATTTTTGAATTTAACAACAACAACAGAAGATTATTTGTCTTCTTTACCTTTATCTCCAAAAATATCCCCTCCTCCACCTTCAATTCCAAAACATAGGAAAAGGACAGGTTCTGCTGCTTCTAGAGGTTCTTCTGTTACAAGTGGAAGAAGATCTCGTTTAGGTAAATTTTTTGAGAGTTTTTTAACTTTCTTAAAATATTACCTCTCCCTTCCCCTTTTCTATAGACCAACACAATAAAGGATTACTTTCAATATCAACACCACTAAATCCAACAACAACACCATCAACACTTTTGTTGTCACCTCCAGGTACTCCTTCATTAATTTCCTCCTCAACAACAACAATTCCGATAGAAAAAACTACAAGAGAAGAAAAATTAAATATTCATCAAAGACCAGTACAACCTTCAAAATCTAATGTTACTATACCTGGAACTGTTCCCTCATCTTCTTTTAGTTCTCTTGATGGTATTTAATAAAAATAAAATATTTTTGTTTAAAAAATAATTATTTGTTTGGGTACTTCTTTTTTTCTCTCCGGTTATAGCCCAACTCTCGGTTACCGTATATGCTCGAATAAATACCCTCTCTCAACTAATTTCAACCTACCCCTTCTATTGAAAGTTTGAAACAATAATTACCAAGGGTGATATTTGAGCATATACGATATAATTCCCCCGTATATCCTATAAAATTTTGCGGGTATGGAATTTGATGTGATGTTATTATAACCAGAACAACTCTCTATATCTGTAACCGGAGCTGGACTATTTTTTGTTTTTTTCTTTCATTTGTTATTGGTATCAATAAAAAATAATTTAGAATCAATCGAATCAACAGTCAGAAAAAGTCGAAAACAAGCTGGACATGGTCCTATTTCTCGCTACATGTTTGTTTTTCAAAATAACGTTTAAAAATTTAAAAAAATTTAGAAGTCGAAATAACGGACAACCCCCTCAAAAATGGGAGGAACGTCTTCCTTCAGATCCTTCACGTTCTGTATTTCGCCTAGTTTGTCCTGAATGGCGTACAAATCCATCACTTTTGAATTTGCCTCAAGGAATTGAGGATCATGATTATGAGGGGCAGCCTATTTGGAGTGCTAATGAAGATATTCGACTTTTGAAGGTGTTTTATTTGTTTACATTCTGATAAATTCTGTCTCTTTTAAACAAGCTGGACATGGTATTTAGGAGAGTATTTCATTCTCTCTTCTATGTAAATGTACTATCTAGAATCTGTAACTATCAGAATCTCTAACCAGAATCTAGAATACTTTAGAAGTCATAATAATATGTATAGAAAATTAAACTACATTTTCCGGATTTGTTTATTTTCCGGAAAAAGGTTAGACACTAAATGAGAGAATAACATTGTATACTATATTTATATAAGGGGCAGAATCTCTCAAATTTCTAATTAAAATTAAAAATTTAGGCATTAACTTCTAAACATGGAATGGACACATACACAACACCAACAACAGCACAAAATGTCAATTCATTCCAGCCAAATTGGGATTTTGTTTCGCAATATGTTAATGTTTGTTCTAGCCATTATAGGTACTAAATACACCTATTTTTATAGAAAAGATTAAAAATTATTTTTTTTTGCCCAGGTCACCTCGTCAATGTGCTCTTCGATATCAAAACCAAGTATTACATTGTGATGAATCTACATCCTCATCTTTTGATCGAGGTGAATTATCCCTCCCACCCCCCTCTATGTCCTCTTTCAATTTAATAAAATATTTTTCTAGCCTCATCTTCACGTAAACGTCAACCAACAACTTCAACTTCATTATTACACTCAGTTATTGTTGACAACAATTTTTGTAATACAGACACAACAAATTTAGTTAGAAGAAGGGCAGGATTAATAACAGAAATAACAAAACAGAATCGTTTAAAATATTTACCAGAAAAACAACAACAACAACAAACACATCACCACCATTATTCTTCCCAACAAATTTTGTGTTTAACTGGAAGATTACCACAACATCAAGAACAACGTTTACTTGAATTAGGGGCTAGATATACAAATGTTGTTAGACCTATGGATGTTTTGGATGTTAAATTTATTAAAAAACAGCAACAAAATTTGACAGAAAATAACAACACTAATAACAATAATACATAAAATTTGTTAAGAAAATCAGAATATTTTTTTTGTTTTCTCAAAATTCTGATTTTTGTGTTTTTAGAATTTCATGCAATTTCCTCTTTCATAAATTCATTTATTTGTGGATTCAATCAAAATAAAAATGATCTTTTTGTTAATCTTCTTTTTTATGTCTTTTGGGATTTAACGAGTCGGATTGTTTTCATCAACTCACGTTAGTACTAAATTAAAAAAGTACTAATACCTAAAATGAGGTGTTCCAGTTTTTTGATGTTATCTAAAGTTTTTCTGCAAAATTCAATTTCGATATACTTAGAGAACACACTATTAAAATTTTAAAGGGAGGGGGAAATAAAACAGATTCGAAAATTCGGACCATTCCTATTGATATCAAAGCTTCCATAGATCGACTGGAAGGCTCTTTCCCGTACTTTCGAGATATCTTATACATTAGATTAAAACGACAAAAGGCATTTAAAAACAATTTATTTACAAACAAACAATATTTACAAAACATCACACTGGAAAATAGGGACAATAAGAATCACACAAGAAAATATGGGGAAATTACATAATAGATATACAATTATGAGGGAAGAATTGTTTTCCTATATTATCACATTTCGACGTCATCATCCTCCGACAACCGCTTACATGTTGTACTCGATTGGAAGGTTCTTGCGGCGCACCATACCGTCACCCTGGAACCACTCGCGGCGGAATTGCTTGGCTGCTCCTTCCGGTGTGTTGGTCCATTCGACGGTGACACGATCGTTGTTGGTCGCTTCCGCAGCCGGATCGAAGGCGTCACAAGAGATGGCGATGTTGATAGCCTCCTTCGGGTCGAGAACACCGTTGGGCGGGTCCATGTTCAGACGACGAGGGTTGGTCGTCTTGAATGCGAAGCCGATACGATGCCCACCAGAGTTGATGATCTGTAAAAGAGAAAAAAGAAATGTTAATGTTAGAGGTTAAATTGATAAAAAAATGTTGAAAACTTCACCTTCATGTAGTAGGTGTGCTTGTCGTCGAACGGCGCGTTGAAGATGACCTTCACGGCAGGAAGAGTCGTGATGTCGCCGGGTGGAACAGACGCCATTGTTGTTGTTGAGAACGGGTTGTTGTAGCTGGAATTGAACTTGAAGAGAAAGCAGGTTGGGGAAACGTGTGTTTTACTACTTCTTTTATACTCTTATGCTCAAACCAGTATGCTCGAGATTGAAACTATAAAAACCCTAATAATGCTCCAGTTTCCCCAACTTGCTTTCTCTTCAACTTCAATTCCAGCTACAACAAACCGTTCTCAACAACAACTATGGCGTCTGTTCCACCCGGCGACATCACGACTCTTCCTGCCGTGAAGGTCATCTTCAACGCGCCGTTCGACGACAAGCACACCTACTACATGAAGGTGAAGTTTCTTAACTTTTTACCAATTTAACCTTTAACTAATAAATATTTTCCTTTTCATTTTTACAGATCATCAACTCTGGTGGGCATCGTATCGGCTTCGCATTCAAGACGACCAACCCTCGTCGTCTGAACATGGACCCGCCCAACGGTGTTCTCGACCCGAAGGAGGCTATCAACATCGCCATCTCTTGTGACGCCTTCGATCCGGCTGCGGAAGCGACCAACAACGATCGTGTCACCGTCGAATGGACCAACACACCGGAAGGAGCAGCCAAGCAATTCCGCCGCGAGTGGTTCCAGGGTGACGGTATGGTGCGCCGCAAGAACCTTCCAATCGAGTACAACATGTAAGCGGTTGTCGGAGGATGATGACGTCGAAATGTGATAATATAGGAAAACAATTCTTCCCTCATAATTGTATATCTATTATGTAATTTCCCCATATTTTCTTGTGTGATTCTTATTGTCCCTATTGTAGTATAATTGTTTGTTTATAAATAAATCTGAATTGTTGGAGTGTTTGTTTGTGATTGTTTAGTCCTTAATTTTAAATTCTTGCATTTTACTTTTGCATGAAAGTAAATGAAACAGACCGTTTTAATAGAAAAGTTAGGAATACTAAATTAGCACTCAAAAAAGTTTTCTCATTTTAAGGTCCAATCAAATATATGTATAAATCAATTTTTAAAGTTTAGTGTTAGCTTTTCTTTAATTAAAAAGATTAAATAAATTAAAATGAAAATAAAATCATAAAAAAATCAGAAAATTTCAAAAACAAGTAAATATTTTTACCAGGGATAGACGCAATTGGAATACTCGGTTGACTCGGTTTACTCGGATGAGAATTTTCTGGGTTTTTCATAATCCAAGATGAAATATTTTCTAAACAAAAGCCAATTGTAGACAATAAAAATTCCAGCAAATCACAATTGTGTCCATCCTGATTATTGTTCTCCTTTATACTATCTTGCTCCTATTTTCCACTGATATCCAGAGTCAGCTGACATCTTTAACCTTTTGTGGAAAATAGAATAAGGTAGCAGGAAAATAGGGGTATGGGGTAAAGATGGGAAAAATGGGGATAAATATTGGAATAATTATTTTAACTAGTTTTTCTAGAAAATTTTGAATTTCTCCCGGAAATATCAAAAAAAGATTTGTTTCATTTCTCTTTTTTTTCTTCTTTTATAGACCCGTATTTTATATTTATTCTTTTGTAAACAAATTTCCATTAATATAGTAAAAACATCCCAAACACAAAACAGAATAAACACAAAACATCAAATCTGTGTTTTGCCCAACTTTCAGAATTTGTTGAAATTGTGTTGTTCTTTTGTTGTGTTTCTTCTGTTGTTGTGTTTACAACAACTTTCATTTCCTCTTCTTCTTCTTCTGCCCAAATTTCTGATTTTGTTGTTTCAGAATTTTTATTTTTCTCTTCTTCATCTGTTTCCAATTTTTCTTGAATTTCTTCTTCTTTTTCTGTTTTATTTTCTAATAAATTTAATTTTGTTGTTGTTTCTCTATTAATTGCTTCCTTTGTTGATTCACTTGTAAACATTTGATCTGAAGAAAAGTCGATTTTTGGAAGCATCTTTTTTTCTTCTTTTTCAATTTCTGGCGGAGATAATGAACATCCTAAATAATAAAAAATATTTTTTAATATTTTTCTAATTTATTTAGCAATGAAAACACCCAAAAAATAAAATTTTACATGAAAATTGTCAACAACTCCAACCTTCTCTTTTTATAAATTTCAGAATCTTTGTTAAATTATAATACAATACCTAATATTAAATCATCTCTTCAATAATCTACTGTTGTATAGTGGTTAAAGCGCTAGTTTAGCCTTGTAAGAGGCTGGCGGTTCGACCCCGGTTGTTGGTTTTTTGTTTATTTTTTGAAGTAGAAGGGTTTATTTTTTTAATTATATGAGCACTTCTTAAAAATAAAATTAAAAAGAAATTTTTATTTACCTCTATAAAATTCATTAGCCCAAATATTATTTAAATCAAAAACATGAAGCAAAGCTTCCTCTCCGCATTTAGAATTTATTTGAATAGCCAAACATTGTAATAATTTATTTATTGCTTTACAAACATTTTCCCCAGCATTTTTAGCCAATAAATCGACATTTCTAAATTCATTTAAACATTTCTGTCCATTTTCTGTTTCTGTTACATTAAATAAACAATTCCCAAATTGCCGGTGATCTCTTCGGGTAATCTTTTTGAAAAATGAAATTTTGTTAAAATTAAAGGGAAAAAAGAGCTTTTCAGTACCTCTCTTTCACAAACATTTTCGTATAAAGTTAGTGTTGCTTTAGTAGCTGGTTCTGGTCTACATTCAAGTACCTTTAAAATTTATTTGAATTAATTAGATTTTGTTGTAAAAATGGTAATATTTTTGAGGGAATTGGAGAGGTTCTTTAGAAGTTTCGAAATAGGAAAAAAAATTTTCGGCATTTGGAGTAAAATAAACAAAAATTTAAAAAATTATTCACCTCCTTACGACTCATTTTCTAGTTAGAAGGAAGTTTCTAAATTATTAGATCGGTTCTTTACTAAAATTTTTATATATTCTCTATAAAACCCCCCATTTCCCCATTTTCCCCCTCAAATTAATTTTCCCCTCCAAAAATTATTTAAATTACCTCAACACATTTTCTAAATTTTGTGTAAGCATTATTACAAAAATCATCCCATTGACTTTGATTTGAAATAAGAGAGATTGGTCTAGGTCTAAATCTGTCAAGTCCTGTCTCACATTCCAAATAGCTAACTAATTGTTGTCTTTAAAAGAGTTGATTTTTAAACGATTAAAATAGAGAGCTTTTTGGATTTGGCTCAAGCTTCCCTTAGAGAAGTAGTTTCTCTAGCCTTGAAATTTTTCGGAGTTTTTTTTATTTTAATCTTTGCCGGAAAACCCATTCTCGTATTTTTTTCTATCAATTTATTAAATAATAAACAAACTCTGTACAGCCAGTTTGTAAAGAAATAGCAGGCGTTTCTAAACGGCATTTTGTACTTGGAACTAACTAGAAAAATTCAATTAAAATATATTTATTTTATATCCTCAACCTGCCCAACAAATTCATTACTAGCAGAAAAAACAAAATCTAAAGCTTCATTTCCACATTCAGTAAATATTTTAGAAGAAATACAGTGACTTGTTTTATTTATTTTAAAACAAAATTCTTCATTATTTAAATTTTTTTGTTTAATATTTAATAAGCAATTTTGGCCTTCTTCACTTTTTTGTATATTTAATAAACAATTAGATACTTGAATATATTCTGTTCGGGAAGAACAAATATAAATAGAAAATGCACGCATTGCTCTGGGTAGACCATAGGGCTCCTTTAAAAAATTAAAAATCAGAATTTTTGTGTTTTCTTTTAAGTTCTGATTTTCTATTTAAAAGAGAGAATTCTGATTTATAGAAAATACAGCATTCTGATTTGTATTTATTTGTATTTCAAAAAAAATACTTTTGTATTTTCTTTTCTGAAATACAAATAAATACAAATCAGAATTATTTTCAGAATTATTTTTTCAGAACTATTTCAGAAAATACAAATTTTTGGGGGATAATTTAAAATTCTGATTTCTAAAAACACACAAATAATATTGTATTTTACATCAGAATTTTTGTATTTTTTCTTTTATTTTCAGAATGTATTTTAAATGTATTTTTCAGAATTCCTTTTTATTCTAAATTAAAATCACCTCTAAATCGCATGCATTAGTTTCACGTTCACATTCTTCCAATTTATCCAAATCAGAACAAAACAAATTTAATTCTGTATTATTTTTGTCAATTGAGATATTTAATAAAGTAATCGGTGTAAATGAGTATTTGGAGAGTAAATGTTGATTTTGACAATTTTGACGATTTTTCCTTTAAAAATAATTCTTTAAGAAAGAATTTCTAAATTAAATTAAACCTCATTTCCTCACTACATTTTGGTGGGGAAAATGTTGTTGTTGTTATCACTTCAGTGTTCTATTAAAAAATAAGGAAAATATAATTGGGGAAAAAATTATCTTTTTTTTAAATTAAAAAATAATTCTAATTATTTGTATACCCTATAAAAATAAATTAAAATCCAATTATTTACTTCTTCAATTTTTGGGCAATTCCCATTAGAAGCCAAAACCCTCAAAACATTTAAGGGCACTTTTCCACATTGTTTAAGTACAATAGGCTGAACACAATCAACAAAATTGGGCAAAACAGAACGTAAACCAGAAAGATTAAGTTGACGAAGGGGCCCAAGATGTTGACGAATACATTGACCAAAGTCTGGATTAGAGACCTGAAATTTAAATATTAGACAAAGGAAAAACACAGAATCTGTTCTGAGGCATTTCTAGTAAAAATACATTTAAATTCTGATTTTTAAAAAATACAAAAAATACAAAAAATCAAGAATTTTTCTTTGTGTTTTATTTAAAAGAATATTTTTGCCTGTTTAAAAACACATCCTAAATTAGAATCAATAGCCTCCCCAACATCTTTCTGGTCACAAATACCAGCACCTGCAGCGACTAGACAACTGAAATAATTTAAAAATTATTAATTAAATAAATTAAAAATGCCTTGAAATTGTGCAATTTGTTGAGGTAACGAGAATTGAATTGACACACTTTCGAAATTGTGCAGAGAGAACACAACCTTTTTATTTAAAAATTTTAATTAATTTTTAATCCCTCAAGAACCCTTCTGGAAGAGAGTAGAAAGTCCATTTAAATTTTTCAAAACCGATTGAAGACCTCCTTGAAACATTTTGTCTAATTGACTGCGTAAATCGCCTAATGGAGAAGAACATTGTTGTATTAATTGTTTTTGGTCTGTTGAACAATCTGGACCAGAAAAGACGGCAACTGGAAGGGAAGAGAGAAAAAATAAATTATATTTTATTATTTGTTTAATAAACATAATTCTTATTTTAGGGCAGTATTAGCAATAAAATTAAAAAGCAGAATTATTGTATTTCTCAATGTTTTTTTTCTTAAAAATTCGGAAAAATTAGGAACATAATTATTAAAATATAATTTTACTCACGTTCACCTCCTTTAGATCCATCCAACGAACAATTTGGATCTAAAGCCTTTGCAAACCTTCCAACATATTCACGTTCAAATTGGCCAGCTTCAAATCCACATTTTGATTCTAAAAATAAATTTTAAGACTCTCTATTAATTTCACCAATTGGGGGAAGAGCACATTCAAGTAAATGTTTGGCAGAAGTACAAGCTTCGCGTGGAGAAGCACGAGAGAATGAAAGAACGCATTCGTGAAGTTCGGGGCGAGCAGTTGAACGTCTGAGGCATTGACGAAGCTTTAAAGTTTTTAAAAACAATTAAAAATAATTGTTTAGTAGAAATAATTGGGGGTAATTAATTGATAAAATGCTGAGAAAAATACATTTGTATTTTTCTGAAGTTCTGATTTCTTTCTAACTGAAAAATATAAGAATTTTCAGGATCTTTCCGGATTCTAGTTAGACAAAAGAAAAAGAGAGTATTTTATATAAGAGAGACAAAATCTGTCAACTTTTTATAAAAATTTAACAAAATTTACATCAATAAATCTCTGATTTCCTTCTCCACAGGCAAATCCAAACATTGCCGCCAATCCACGAGCCCATAGAGGAATACAATTGGGCGCTAAACCTTCACAACATTTTGTAAAATTATTAAAAGAAAGACAAGCATCTTCAATTTGTCGAGGATTTTTAATTACTGACAGAGGGTGCTTCAGAAATTTTTTGAAAATTTTTTTTTAATTGAAAAAAAATTTACCGGTTGAAAAGCACTTAAAGGTTGCACACAAAATTGGAATTTTTGTTGTTGTTCTGGAGAACATTCATTTTCTAAATTAATTTCCTCATTTTCTTTAGGCATTGGACGCGCCATTGGAGCAACAGAATTTTGGGGAGGTAATGAATTTATTGGTGGTTTATTTGTGGAAGAAGAAATTGTTGGTGTATATCTCAAAAATGAATCAAAATTGGATGGAGGTTGGTTGGGGCAACCTTCTTCTTGACCAATTAAATTTATCTATAAAAATTTTTTTGTTAAATTCATTGAAGAATGGAGGGTTTATTAAATTGGAGAGAGTTAGATGTTCTGAATAGGTAGTTAAATATTATATACCGTAAATGCTCTAATATAAGTTATGGGGCTATATTTTTCGATAAACCTCCTTGGGTGAGTTTATATAAGAGAATGGGCTTATATTAGAGCATTTAAGGTAATCCAGAAAATAGAAGGTTGTCCGCAAAATTATCCGCAATAGACTTCTCTTGACGGAAATAACTTGCAGACAAAATTTTGTAGCAAACCCCCATCATAACACAACTAAATCCATCCAAAAAACCCTTTAATAAAGAAAACTAGCCTTATCTAATAAAGAATTAAATTCATTAATTAAAGTCTCATTTTTAAGGCAAAATTCACTCATCGAAGTTTTAGCACAATTAAAAGCTTCACGTAGAGAATAAAAAGCTTTACACAAATGTGCTGATCCATTAGGTATTCCTTGAAGAACAGCACTTGAAAATAAATTTAATTAAAATTTTAAATCAGATTTGAGAAATCAGATTACATGAAAACTTTGATTGTTGAATTTTTTAGTTTAAAATAATGGTGGATAATGTTTGCGAGGCAAAACTTTTGGGCATGCCCCAAGGTACCGCAGAGCTATAACTTCGTTCGGAATTGTCGAATCAGGGACGCCCTGCTATAGTTCGATGCGTAATGGGCTGAATCGAACAATACCAGCGCGACCTGGATTCGACAATTTTGAACGAAGTTATAGCTATGCGGTACCTTGGCCTGATCCCAAAACATCTTCTGGTTGATTTAAAAAAATATTTTAATTAAAAATATATTTACCCAATCGAAAACCCAAGTATTTGCAAATTCTTTTGACATTGAGAAGATGAATTGAAAAAATTTAGACAGGAAGAAACAGAATTAGTTAACACGTAAGTACTGTCACAAATAGGTTCTAGTCCAATTCTGAAATGTTTAATTAAAAGAAATATCCAAATAAAAATCATTCCCACCTAGCCAAAGCATTCATAGGCGAATTCAAAGCACATCTAGAATTCCAGCTTTTTGGGAAAACTCTGTCTTTAAGACATTTTTGGTATTGCTCAAATAGAGAACACACATTTAATAAAGTTGTTTGGTTAGAAAAAAGAGCTCCTAAAGAAGATAATTTTTGTAAACGAGAGGGAAGGCCTGACAATTCTGATAGACAAAGAAGGGCATTTTCCTTTAAAAAAATTTGTTAAAAAATTTATTTAATTTTTTAAACTTCTTGTTCTTCACTACATTGACCATTTAATGGGTGTAAAATAAATCCATTTGTTTCTGTTGATTTTTCTGAATCCTCTTCTTTTTGTTGGAAACATTGTTGGGAGATTGCCTCATCGTTTAGTTGCTCCTATAATTTTTAAAAGTTTGTGTTATTTAATAAAAAAACATGTTTAAAACAAATCAGAAAAACATAAAAACATCAAACAAAACATGTTTGCAAACATAAAAATCAGAAATAAAATAAACTTTACAGTATAAACATCTAAAACATGTTTCTGAACATGCATGTTTCTATCATAAAAACATGTTTTTATGCATAAAAACATGTTTTGCTTTTTCTTTTAAAGATTCTGTTAATTATTTTGATGTTTGAAAACATTGAGAACTATTTAAAACAATTAATTGTTAATTACCTGAATGCTAATAACTGCCTCTTGAACTCCAACAGGACACAACTCATTTAGCAAATGTATTGAACAATCCATATTTTTATTAAAAGCTTCCAATATTGAGCAAGAAGTATTTAGTTGTTTATTTAACTAAATTGAAACAAAATATTAAATAAAAATAAATTTTGAATATCTACCTGAAAATTACACTTTTTATTATCTTTTCTAGCCAATTCATTCAAACAATCAGAATTTTCTGATAAAATGTTCACTTTTTCACACAACTAAAATAAAGTTTGTTTTATAAAAGGTTGAAATCAGAAAACATATGAAAAACATGTTTACAAACATAAAATATTAAAACAAACATGAAAACATTTATTTAATTAGCTTGTTTCCCAAACATTTTTCAAATTTATTTAAAAACATGTTTTTATGTTTTGTTTGTTTCTGTGAGGATAAACATTGTTTTTATTTAAAAATTATATTTCTTATGTTTTCAAACATTGTTTTCTAAACAATGTTTTAATCATTTGTTTATTGTTTTTTCCCATGTTTCTACCTTTGTCCAGATAGGTTTTGCTAATTCATTGTTTTCAAGTGTTTTTCTATTTTTACAGAACATTTCTGCATTTGCCAGAATTGTCAAAACATCCCAAGGTTTTATATTTATTTGTTGTTGCTTTGAAGAATCATTACAACTTAAATCTCCAAACCAATGTTCACTCTCTTGACGTAAAGGTGCTAACTTAAATTTAAAAGGGAGAAATGTTTTACAAAAAAATTTTATTTTTCTTTTACCATTTCAAGTGCAGATTCTGAACATTCAGAGGGAGGGTTTGCTTCAATACAACTAAAATGTGTTACAGATTGAGTAAGTAAAGCACAGGGGAGGGAAATTGGAGAAGTTTCATTAAAAAATAATTTTGTAGAAGAACACTGATTTGTAGCAGATAAACATTCTGGCTGGTCTAACAAAGCGGGGGTTAATAATTCACAAAGAAAAACATGAAGACGAGCCTAAAAAAATAAAAAAATTTTAATTAAAATAATTTTTTACCCAAGGACCTCCAACAGAATTTGATTGATTTTTGTTGTCGAGAAATTGACATCCTTTAAGCAAAAGTTGGCCAGATCTGTGAAAGAAAGAAATGGAAAACTTTAAAAGAATAAACATTTTATTAAATTCTTAATAGAAGTTGGAAACAAATTCACAAAAAACATCTAAACATGTTGAGAATATTAAATGTTCAGATAAACTAAACTTGGAAAACATGTTTAAAATGTAAAAACATATCGAAGCATACTCATTTAAACATTCTCAAAAAAACATTGTTCCGCTAAACATTCTTCTAAACAAGTTTATTTTAAAGTTTCAAGTTTTGGAATGTTTTATAGAAAAGAGTAAAACTAAAGAATGTTTTACTCTCTTTAAAACAAACAAGTTTTTACTGTTTTGATTGAGTAAAAAGTTTGGGTAATTCTGTTTCCATATGAACAAGCCAGTCAATAAGTGTTTCTGTTTTTTCTTCTTTTCCCGACATGTTGTTTGTTTCTATTAATTTTTGTTTGTTGTTTTCATTTTCTGTGTTGTTATTAGAAACATGTTTTTCATCAGCCCCATCTTCACAATCAGGTTCTCCATCATTTACCCAATCAAGAGGTATACAATTTCCATTTATTGGACAGAAAAAGGCATCTGATGAACAAACTGTGGAATTCCCCTCACAATTAAAAGGGGGTGAATAAATTAAAAAAAGAAGAAAAAATAATTTAAATTTGAGTGAATTTTTGGTGGTTGGCATTTTTTTGGGGAAATTTTTCTAAAAATTTGGGAGAAAATTAAAAAAAAATTTTTAAATTTATTTTTTTAGATAAATGAACTTTGATTATTTTTTTGTCCCAATTTTAAAGCGACCTAAAGGCTAAATATATATATCCATTTTTGTTAGAAGCAAACTACAAAGTTTGGACAAATAAACAAAAAAGTTATTCATTCTCCTCCCTTTTTTGTTTTAAATAATTGTTTATTAAATATTTATTTATTTCCCTTTTTAGTTCAAAATTAGTCAAAAAATCCCTTTTAGTTCAGCTCAATAAATAAATTTAAAATAATTTATTTGGATTATTGAGATCAATGTTTTTGGATGAGAATATCAGATCCCAACAAAAACTTTTTTTAAAAATAAATAAACTTGTTTTTGGAATTTTAAAGAAGAAAAACAAAATTTTATTTTTTACAAATTAACGCGCAAGGATATATGTAAAAGTGAAAATAAAAAAGAAAAAAGAAAGCTGGTCAGAAAATTAATACTTTTTAAAATAAATGTGTGAGGATAAAAGAAAAAAGCCAGCCTTTTCTGATCCAATTGAGAAAACAGCGGGGAATCGACACAACAAAGTTTTTGGAGGGAAAGGAATGGATTGCTGCCTGAGGAGTTTGGAGGTAAGTTGGGCGCGGGTTTATAAAACTTTGAATTTTGTTTTTAATTTCTAAAATTTTGTCAAAAAATCTTCCAAAATTGGAGAATTTTTGATTTGGTAGTTTTGAAAAGTTCTGACCAAAAAACTAACGATTTTGACGGTTTTGATGATTTTTAAATATGTAGTTTTTCTCGCAAATATACATATAATTTTGAAATTAAAAATAAAAAAATTCTGAAAATTAAAGAGAAGGTAGCCAAGACAATTAAAAATTTCTACAAAAAATTTCACATCCACAACTCAACATTCTTTACAACTTTTTTAACTGCGCGCCCAAACCGCTTTAGCGCCCAAACATCTCTCACAACAAGGGAGATAACGAAGAAAAGGCGAGTGGTTGTTCGTCGTTGTTGTATGGTCAAAACAAAAATAAAATCTTTTCTTTTTTTAATCCACTGAGCGAATTGATGCGATAAAATAATAAATTTGTTGCTAACAATTTTGTTGTTGCTATATGGATTTTTGTTTATTTCTTCTTTCCCTCTTGTCTTTGTGAAAATGGAACAATCCGGTACCGAAAAAATCGCGAAAGGGTGGGGAAATGAGAAGAGCCGTTATTTTTCAATAGTTTATTTAAAAAAAGCTAACAATTTATGTGTGTTGTGATTGGAAAAAAATAAAATATTTGGGAGGGAATTGAATTGTTGTAGTGTTTTTGTTTGGATGTGGATAGAAAAACGTAATTATTTTCGAGAAATACTCAGTACCCACGGAGAGAGAATGGTTTTGAGAAGAATTTTTTTAATAACGAGATAGGATTAATCAATGACTAAAGAAAAAATTCTCAAAATTCTTTTGACTTAGGGAAACTTTTTAAGTTTTGAGTTTTTACATACATAGACACTTCAAGGCTAACTATAAATTAAAACCATAATTCTCCAATAATTAAGTCAGAAAATCTGAAATTTTGCCAGAAAACCTTTTTAAGCCTTTTAAGGAATTTAAGCAGAATTTTACTTCAATGTGATCCTTAATATTTTACATAAATTATCCCAAACTGCGCCCAAAAAGTCTTTTTATTTAAACAGCAAAAGTAAAGTTGGTTGGAGGAAAAAGATGTAGATATTGTAAAAATCCGCCTATCCAGTCTTTCAAGTTTTTAGGGGGATTGTAATCTCCCCCCTTCCCTTCCTCTAAATATTTATTTCCTTCCCATTTATTTAAAATGTTGTTTAGAAAAAAGGAAAGGGAAGAAAGACGAATATTAATAACCAAAATTCAATCCCTTTTTAACGATTTATAATTTATTTTAATCCAAAAATTAGAACAAAATATGGAAAAGAAATATTTATTTATTGTTTTTACAAAAGAGAGAGAAGAAAATCACCGGAAAGGATGGACAGTTAATTTAACGAGAAAACGTTTAATAAATATTTATTAAAAACAGTACAAAAATTAGGTCATTATCAAAATATTAAAATAAATGTCAATAAATAAAAATATTTTTGTTATGTCAAGAAAAAATAAATTTAAAAATTAAAAAGGGTATTTTAAGCTATATATTTGATAAGTATGCTGAATTTAATTAGTGTAATATAGACCAATTTTAATTTAAAATATTTTTTCGTATCAAATTTTAAGAGCTTTTAAATGAGTTTAAAATAAAAATTTCGAAAGACCCATACGTGTGGTAAAAAATTTTTTTGAGAATATTTTCTGTTAATTTTGTAAGTTTGATATCTCTGTGACTAAACTAAATTAATAAAAAAACAAATTAAAATACTAAATAAATTTTATTAAAATACAGTAATTTATTTACACACTCGAAAATTTCACTGAAACGTCAAAATAATAAGAATGTTTTCGTTTCGAAAAATAAACAAATTGTAACTTTAAATAAATAAATGGTGGATTAATTTGTCGAAAAATGAAGATTAAATTAATTTTTTAAATTTATTCGCTTTTTAATTGTTTAAATATTTTTTAGATGGATTCATTAGATGCCAGAAAACCTTTGTTAATTGTTGATGGCCCTTATTCAGCAAATTCTTATGGAAATGAGGTTTTTCTTTTTATTTAAAATTTTAAATTCCGTTCAATTCAACGTTAAGTAAAAAATATTAATTTCTCGTAAATTTAAAACTATCTATTATTAACTGTTATATATTCTCTAATTTTATTAATGTTTGGGGCAATAAGGAAATACTTAGTTTTTTTGTGGGGATGGGGGGGTAGAAACTTTAAGTGGGCATGATTGGTTGGGATTTATTGTCTGGTCAGATTTTGGCACTGGTATTTTTTAAAATTTTTCTCGTAGTTTCTTTTTCCCTTGTTTTAAACCAGGGCTTTCATTCGTACTTTTTTAAAAGTATTGTACTTTTAAATCGACCTCTGTACTTACGAAATTGAATTTGTACTTTTTTGAAAGTATGTACTTTTAAATCAACATTTTGGATTGAAAATGAAATTGGGGAAGGGATTAGGCAAAAAAGTGAATTTTTTTGGCCTACGGCCTTCGAAATTCTCAAAATTTTCGCCTGCGGCGCTGAAAAAGTAAGAAATCTGGCTTCTTGGGTCCAAATTTCAAAAAATTTTCGCCTGCGGCGCAATAAAAAGGAAGAAATCTGGCTTCTCGGGCTCAAAATTTCAAAAAATTTTCGCCTGCGGCGCTGAAAAAGTGAATTTTTTTGCATACAGCCTTTCAAAATTCTAACAATTTACGACTTCAGCGCTAAAAATGGAAGAAATCTGTCTTAAGGACCCCGAAATTTCCCAAAATTTTCGCCTGCGGCGCTGAAAATGGATGAAAGAAAGTAGCTCGTTTGAGGTTAAGACTGTCAGGGCTTTATTTCTTGTGTCAGCGAATTTTGACATGTCATGCATTGAAATGCACAAAATGCTCAGTGGAAACAAGAAATTATTAGAAAAGATTCATTTAGGAGAGAAATATAAAAGATTTGAGGACGAATAAATATTTTCTAATTTAATTTTGAGTGTACTTTTTATTCGGAAATTTAGTCCCTATGTACTTTTAAATCAAGATTTTTGTACTTTTGATGGGCATTTTGTCGATGAAAGCCCTGTTTTAAACCTTTTGTCTTTAATTAAAATTATTAATTCCCAAATTTAAAGTTGAGTGAAGACGAACAAACTGTAAATAGTACATATGAAAATACAGCTTTAGAATGCGATTCGAACAATTTATTTGTTAAAAATTGTAAAAATTCTAGTGACAATAATTCTCTTATTTATGCAAATTATGGAGAAATTTCTCGTTTACAAGTTTTTTTTGTTAATTTTAAAAAAATAAATTTATTGTTTAAGGAATTACAAGAAATTGATAGAAGGCCTTATCCTCCATTTCCTGATGCTTCTTCTTCTCCTTTGTTAGTTTATTTTTTTTTGATTTTTTTGTTGTCTTCGAATATGGGAATAAAATAAAAAAAGATTTTAAAATACCCAGAATGGTCACAGAAAAAGGGATCTCCCATTTTTAAGAAATTTTGGGGGTTTTTAATTTTGATGATAAAATGAGTGAAGAAGCCGTGTTGTCCTTCGTCCTAAATTATTTTTGGGCGGGCTATCCTTGTTCCCATCAAAACAACCCTAGCTTTGTTACCTTTTTCAACAAATTTACTACTGCATTTTTTTAAATGAGCTTTCTCTTCTTTAAATATCTGCAAATTTTTAATTTAATTAATCTTCTCGTTCACTAAATTTAAAAAAATTTGATTTTAATTAATCATTCTTCTTTTTTAGGCGAATAATTGCAAATGGTTGGAGAGAATATCGAACTTTGGGTGGAAGGTTAATTAATTTTTGACTTTCCTCTAAAAAATAATATTCAGGTCTTACTATTACCACCCTTTGAATAAAATTTGTCAATGGAAGGTATTTTAAGTTTTATAAATTTTTTGGGGGATTTTTTTACTTTTAACAATTTTTTTGTCAAAATTTGTAGAAAACTAAAACTTTGTAAATGAATAAAAATCAAAATTAACCCCAAGTTTAAATATATTGAATTATTTTGGGTGATTCATTTTTAACTGTTAAGGATTTTTGTATTTTTAAGTGAATCATCGCCTTCAATTTAAAATTTTGAGCGATTTGTTTCTTTTTTTTGCAATATTTTTATAATTGATTTTTTTGGAATTGACTCAAAAAAGAATTAAATTAAAGTTTCCACCCCTCCCCTTTTTTTAATTCGACATTTGCGGACAAACCTGGAACCATTGAAATTGGGACAAATGGGAATTTCAATAGCTAAATTTATAGTAAGTATTATTTTGAATGTAAGATTGTTTATGTCCGCAAACGTCGCTTCAGGGGTTAAGATAACTAAAATTATTTTTAGTTTGAGATGGGATTTTAAGGAAATTACCTGAACTGATTGACATTTTAAAATAAAATTTCTAAAAGGTTTATGATTAATTTTCATATTTTTAGCCCCCAAGAACAACTTTAAAATTTTATCCACAAGAAGATATGGAGCCATTATTTGCCACTAATTTTGCTCATCAAAATCGTTATCCTTCTACTTCTGTTGAATCTGCTGATTTTGCTGAAATTCCTTTACTTCATAATTTTAAAAATCGAATTGGTTCATTCAAAACAAATGAAATGCACAAATCTGTATTTGTTGAATCTAATGAAAATGTTGCCGTTAATAAGGTTTTTTGAAGGGAAATTTTGGGTTATTTTTCTGAGGGGACTTATTTTTTAGCAAATTTTGGGTTAATTCTAGTGCCCGTTAAGACAGTAGTTTCGGGGTTTTTAGGATGGAATCCCTCGTGGTTAGTCACGTGAAATTCCTTACATCACAGAGTCTGGAAGCAGGATCCCGCAAGATCCCGTCCTGCGTCAGTCATTATAGTTGATTCTGTTGAGATAAACTTAAAATCGATATTTTTCAAATTTTTCGGGTTATCTTCTAAAATATACATTTAAAAATCTTTTTTTCAGCCAGGTGTAATGTCACATAGTTTGGATGAAGTTACGGGTCAATCAAAATTTCCGTCAGATTTAAAATCTTCAGATAATATAACCGAATGTTCTACCAATTATGACAATACAAGCCAGTGCCATAAAGATACAGAACTTCGACATGGGTTTCTCGAAAGGTGTAAATTGTCTGAAAACGGGGTGAAATTAAAAAGAAAGGATTGGTCTAGTGCTTATGCTTATTTGTATATTGGGCATTTGTTGTTTTACAAAGATCAAAAATCTGCAGAGAAGCATGGAAAACACTATCCTGCTCCTTTGGGTATTTTTTTTAATTTAAAGATTTTTGAGAAATTGATCAGGGAAGGTTAGGTAACTTTGCTTATCAATGAGATATGAGATAGCAATCTATAATCTACAATCTATAGTTAACGTTTTAATTTACACTAGTCTAGCACATAAATAAACGCGAAGATTTTTCCGTTTAGATTGGTTGACTACCTTTGCGTTTTTTTAAACCTTGCTTTTATGATTTTCATTTATGTTAGAAAAATCTACTCTTAAACAATTCTTTTTAGATGTTTGTGATTTGAGAGATGCTATTGTCCAATTTATTACTGATGACAAAAAACAAAGAGATAAGAGAAAGAAACACATAATTTCGGTTAAAAAAATTTTTTGATTTTTTAAAATCTTTTTTGTAGCTGTTACTTCCATCAAAAACAGAATATCATTTTTGTAGTAACGAAGAAGAAATAAATGATTGGTTTTATGCTTTACGTCAAGCAATAATTTCTGCAGTTTTTAAATTTTTATTTTTTCAAAAAAATTTTTTTTCTTTAGCCTGCTTTAAAAATTTCTTCCAATAAAATTATTTGTGATTGGAATGGAAGTCTTCAGCGCTCAATTCGCCACAAACGCGATTCTGCAAGTAGTACTTTTGGAATTGGAAAGTCAACACTTCATAATTCTATAAAATCACGTTTGAAGCCTTCTTCAACTAAAAGTATTGGTAAATTTTTAATATTTAATTGTAATTTAGTTGGTTGGGTTTTTCTTGTATCTTTCCCAGTTTTGTTACTTTTTTAATTTTAAAAAATGAATTTTAAAGAAAATGAAATCTAGGTTTTTAGTGAAAAATTAGGTCTTTTTAGTTCTGAGATTTTAAGCCTTTTCTAAAAATTACATGCCGAGCCTTATAACTTCTTACCTTCCTGCCGTCTCTTTTTATAAATGTGCGTGGAACACTTAAGTATACTAATTCATATTTTTGCTACAAATTGTAGTCAATCAGTAACTTACTAAATATTATAGTTTAAGGAAAGTACATTTTTTGCCAATTTTCTTTTTTTTAATAAAATTTTAAGCAATTTCTGACGATCACTTTTCTTCTGTGGATAATAATGCTGTAGAAGTTGTCCCTCCTGCCAAGGCAACAATTATTGAAAGGCTTTTGCGATTTTTCCGTTCTCGACCTTCAATGGAATCACTTAGAGAGAGAGGAATTTATAAACGTTTTTTAAAAATTATTTTCTATTTAAATTTATTTTAAATTTTAGCAGAACCAGTATTTGGAAGTACTTTAAGTGAAATTTGTTTTAGAGAAAAGTCGTTAGTCCCCAAATTTATAACTGAAGTAACTACTTTAATTGAACAAAAAGGACTTGATTGTGATGGGTTTGTTTTTATTTATTTTATTTTTTGGGAAATACTTTTCTTTGTTTTTTTTTATTTTTTATGGTTCTGGAAGTAAGGAAAATTATAAAATTATTTATTTATATCATCGTGGGCGGCAGGGGGCAATAATTTTTTGAAATTGTTAGTTCTTCTAGTTCTAAAAACCTTTCTTTTTTTGACTGATTTTATTCCATTAAATTTATTTCTTTCAAGTCTTTATCGAGTAAATGGCAATCTTTCTTCTGTTCAAAAAATTCGTTGCCAAATTGATCAAGGTAAATTTAAAAAATAAACTAATTAATTTAAATTTTATTTTTAGACAATTATGAACCTATGAGACGTGAGGAGGATATTCACGTTCTAAGTGGCGCTTTAAAGTTATTTCTTCGAGAACTTCAAGAACCTATTTTTCCGGCTACAATGCATAAAGAATTTATGTTTGCTATAAGTAATTTTAATTTAATTTGATTTTTCTTTCATTTTAAACGTTAAAAATCGAGTAGAGACTGACAAGGAAACCTCCCGAACTGTCAAAAAACTTTGTACTTTTCTGGTGCCAATCGATAGAGCATCATCGATTTACTCTAGAAGATTTTGGGCTTTTTTTCCTAGGAATATGAAATTAAAAAGTTATGGGGCTTCAAAGTTTGCCAAAAATAGGGGAGATAAGGAACGCAAGAGTCTTGTTACAGTATGCATAGAGGGCTGTAATTTTATTTTTTCCTTAAAATTATTTTATAAGATTTAATTTTTAATTTAAAAAGGAGATTCTGGCTCAAAAAAATTTAAATGTATAGATGATTTGCTAAACAAACTTCCACAAGTTAATAAACAAACATTGCGTGTTTTAATTTTACATCTCAATAAGTAAATAGATTTTTTAAATAATTATTAAATTATTTATTTTAAATTTTAGAGTAGCAACACATTCTGGAAAGGTAAATTGATTTATTTTAATTAAAAAATCTAAATGGATGGGGATTTTCTTTAATTCTCTTTTTCTCTTTAATTCAGAACAGAATGCAAATTCACAACCTTGCCATTATTTTCGGACCTTCAATGTTTTGCTCAGATGAAAGAAATTTTAAAACAACTCAGGACAAAGGAAAATCAAATAATATTGGAAAAAGAAAAACTGTGGATAAACGACAGGAGGAAGTTCAAAATCAGCCTTTAATTGTAGAGCCTACACAAAACTTAGCCTTTCGAATGTTTTTTTAAATTTAATTATTTAAATTTATATATTTTTTAACCTAAGGATTACTTATGGCCAGATTCTCGAATTTATTTTAACTGAAGCTGAGAGGTTTTTTATACTTTAATTATTTTCTTTTTTTGGGAGAGGGTCCTTAAACGTTTTTTGGTTTAAAAATTTCTAAATTGATTTTTAAATGGAAGAGTTTATTGGGGAGGCCGGACTTGGAGGGTCGTTCGAGAATCGAGATCTCGTCTCTGTCCGACCTCTAACATCCAATTATGAGTTACTAATTTAAACAATTTATAGATTGACAATTTTAAAGAATTGAAAAATGGTTTGATGATTCTTCTATTTATATTTTAGTTTAAAAAAGAATAGAAACGGAAAGAAAATATTTTGTGCTTTTTCTATTAAAAATAGGTTTATATTTAAAAAATTTTAAATTATTCCAAAAAAATTCTTTGGAATTTATTTTAAAAATTTAAATTTTTGAGTCCCAATTTTGTGTTTATTTATTTATTATTCCTTTTTTTCTTTTTATTAAACATTTTTTTCTGCCAAAAAAAAAGAAAATATATATTTTAAAATTAATTATTCCCTTCTACATATTCAGTAAAAAAATTGTAATATATTTATAAATAAATTTATTTTCTTTTCCCTGTACACAAATATACTTATTGGATATAAAATTATAATTTAAAAAAGTTTGTTTTCTCTAAAAACGTTTTTTAAAATACGTTTAGATTTTTTAAAAGAATTTTTGTATGTTTAGATAAATAATTTAATAGAATATAGTATGGATGATTTTTTGGTTTTTGGAAAAACTATTGCTGATCCGTGGAATAGAGTTTGTTCGTTGGATAAACCAATAATTCTTTTTGTTGAATTTTGCCAAATTATCGGACCAAGGTTTTTATTTTTTTTAATTATGTTAGTTTTATGATTGTACTCTGTCGGAGAAAAAACAGTTATGTATCCTCTTTCAAGATCACACATTTAAAAAAACTAAGGGGCAAGAATCGCTTCTGCTAACAATAAAGTAGAATACAAATTTAAAGTCCAAAAATTATTTAAAAATTAAAATTTCTTTTTTAGACCTTTGTTTTCCTATTCAGAAGATGCTTGTCTTAACCATTTACTCGAGGAACTTTCTCTTTGGTTAATGAGTTCTGATAATTTTCATGGAAACTTTACTTCGGCTTATAATCAACAGCTTGGTGTTTATGTTTTAACTCAATATGCTACAATGTTGGATATAACTGCTAGAGCATTACAGGTTTTTTCTAGAGCAAATTTTAACGATTAAATAATTTTTTAAAAATTAATTTAGAGACCATTTGCTCTATCACTTGTATTGCCACAACAAAAACCAACACCCGAACAAATTTTAATTTTTAGACAAATTTCAATGGAAATTCTTTTACCTTTACTTTCATGTAATCGTTATTATATTCATTCAATGCTTACTTTTGCTTCTAAATTGGCTGATAATTGTGAAAAAACAAATTTCCAATCTTATTATTCTACATCTGGAAATGTTCAACAAATTGTTGTTTTATCCAGTAAAATTAAAGAAATTATGTTACAGGTTGGAGTTTATTTGTTTTGTTGGTTGGGATTCTGATTTTTAGAATTCTTTGTTCATTGTTTTGTTGGAGTTCTGATTTGTTTTAATTATATTCTGGTGTGTGTTTTGTTTTATTGAAATTCTGATTTGTGTTCTTTGTCTTGTTGAACGTTTGATTTGTTTTGTTGATATTCTGATTTTCAAAATTCTGATTTTTGTTTTTGTTTATTTCAATTTCTGTTTTATTGTTGTTTTGTGTTCTTATATGTTTTGATTTTTATAATTCTGATTTGCCATTATTTTGTTTATTCCTAATTTGTGTTTTTATTTTTTCAGAATTCCGATTTCTATTACAATTCTGTTTTGTATTTTTGTTCGTTTACCATTCTGATTTTAATTTTTAAAATAAAAGAGCTTTAAAAATTTATTTCTTTTTTTTTTCAGTCAAAATCTTGGTATGACCGTTTCCTTGTAAAAATGACAGGATTTGAAGAAATAACAAATACAAATTGTACATGTGAATGTAAAGAAGAGGATTTTCGTAAATTTATTAGAATACTTTGTTGGAAACAAATGGCACAATTAGTTGATTTAATGGAACTTGCACCTTGTGTTTGTTTGTTTGGTTTAATTTAAAAAAATTAATTTTAAAGGCTGGGAAAAATTATTTTAATGTTTTGAAGAATGCTTACAATCAATTTATTAAACAACAAAAATCAACAGTTGAAGGATTAATGTTTTCTGGAAATATGCCTGTTTTGAGGTGAAATTTCTTTCAATCATTTTTTTTCAAAAATTTTAAGAACAAGGAAAAAATACAAAAAAAGAAATTTTATTAAAACAAAAATACAAATCAGAATTTTAACTAAACACAAAAAATACTGGTAAAATTAAAAGTTAATTTTATCAGAATTATTTGTTTTGTTAAAATTCTGATTTTTTTATTTTTGTTTTGATAAAATCAGAATTATTTAAATACAATTAATTAATAAATACAAAACTTAACTTTCTTTTTAATTTTTAGAAGCGTTTTTGGTGCTAATTCACAAAAAGAATTTCAAGAACAAGAAAAATTGGAAGAGGAAGAAAATAATAACAACAATAATAATTTCATTATTTCTTCTTATTCCTTACAAAAAGACGAAAATACACTAAAATCGTTGTCTTTTAGATTACTTAGGGTATTTTTAATTTTTTTTAGAAATTTTTAAATTTAATTTCTTTTAGTGTGTTTATCCATTATTGACAGGGGAGAAAATTGTAATTTTAGCTTCCCAACAACGTACACCTACGGGTATGGATTTATTGGAAAAACTTAATAAATTACGTGTTGTAAAGAGAACTGAGAATGTTCAATGGACTTCAGAAATTGAAAGGTATTTTGATTTATCAGAATTCTGATTTGTGTTTTTAGTAAAATTCTGATTTTTATTAATTGTATTTTTGATTTATCAGAATTCTGATTTGTGTTTTTAGTAAAATTCTGATGTGTTTTCTGAAGAAAATACAATTATTTAATATTTAAATTTCTAAAGATTAGAACAAGTAATAACAGAACATCAATTATCTGGAATATCTTGTGATAAAGAATTGTCTTTAAATTTAAGTGATAAAAATGCTAAACATGAAATGATTATTATAGATTTAAATAATCATAGAATTAAATGTCGAGAATATAGAGGATTTTTATTGAGACAATTAGCAGGTAATTTCGAAATTTTATTTGAGAAGAGGGGTTAGACGACACTTGAATAGCGATATTTGCGGAAAGATTTAGGAAATTTCTAATTCTATTTTTAATTTAATTTCTAACCCGTCAAGTGTCGTTCACAAATAATTATCTACCGTAAAATCTCTATTATAGTAGAATGCCATGGCATTCTATTTTTCAATCACCTTCCAAAGTGGCATTCTATTAGAGAGTGGCATTCTATTAGAGAGTGGCATTCTAATAGAGATTTTACGATATTTTATTTTTTTCTTTAATTTAAAAAAAAATTTAGGAAAAAGAGTATTTCCTTCAGATGAATCTGTTATGGATTTTGTAGTTTCAGTAATAACAGATATAAATCAATTATTAATCCTTTCAAAATATATAACACCAGAAGTTGTTGCAAAAAGTTTGGAATTAACAAAACAAGACAAAACAATTCTTTACAATCTTTTAATTGAATTTAATTTGGCAAAATATATTCGAATGAAGGCAAAAACTAAAGACATTTTAAATAAAATCCCCTATAAATTACTTCCTTTTTAAAGGCTTTTTCTGTATTTTTTTTAAAATCAGAATTCTGATTTGTGTATTTTTCAGAATTATTTGTCTAAACCATACAGATGAAGTACACAAAAATACAAAATTGTAAAAATGTACTATAATTTTAACTTTGTACATATTTAAATGTTTAATAATGACTGGAGTATTTACAAAAATTAATTGACTATAATTTAAAAATAATTAAATTTTTTATCGTGATTTTCATTTTTATTATCGATTTTCCCCTATTTTAATAATTTTGTAAACATAAATTTATTAGCCTTTTTAAATTAATTTTTTGTGTTATTAGTAAAGCAAATATACCCATGTATTTTTATTTAATTTCACTAAAACACTTAATTTTTTCAGATTATTTACAAAATGTTAAGACGATCACTTTATTTTGGATTAAGGTCTCGTCATGTTTTTCGTCTTTTGGCAAACAAGAATTATTTAAATATCTTGCCTATTCAAAGAAATTATGCTTCTGTTGGGGCTGCAAAAAAGTTTGAGTTTCAGGCTGAAATCGATAGTCTTTTGGATATTGTTGCAAAATCTTTATATTCAGACCAAGAGGTTTATTTTTAATCTAAATTTTTTCGATTTTGTTTATCTTTTGAAAGGGTTCCCATCTTTTTCGGATTTTCTAGTTGAAGATCGATTTTTATCCAATACTAAAACTTCGTCAGTTTTAAATTTCCTTTTTATTTTTCTAGGTTTTCATAAGAGAATTAATTGCTAATGCCTCTGATGCTTTGGAAAAGCGCAGATATCTTGAAATGGGGGATAAAGCCAGTCCTGTTCAAGAAATCCCCTTCGAGATACGAATCGATTGTGATGTTAAAAATCGAAAATTAGTTTTTACTGATACAGGTTTATGTGTTTATAAATATTTTAAAATTATTTTTTATTTAAAGGAATTGGAATGAATGAAGAGGAATTAGTTGGATTATTGGGTACTATAGCAAAGTCTGGTTCAAAATCTTTCCGTTCTGATGAGGAAAAAGCGGAATCACTTATAGGTATTTATTTAAATAATTGAATAAAAGGTACTTTTCCGTTAGTCCTTCGGACTTATTGCGGGCAATTTTTCTTCCATTTTTTGAAAAAGAATTTCCTTCCTCAATTTCACTTTACTATGGCATATTCAAATGAGTGACATTCTAAAGAAAGCTTATTTTTGACAATTTTCTAGGAATACAGTTTTTTACTTTATAATTTCACACCCATATTCATTATTCTTTTTACCCAAATTAATCTTTTATAGGTCAATTTGGTGTTGGTTTCTATTCAGCATTTGTTGTCAGGTTCTTTATTTTTTTATTTTTTACATTTTAAACTTGTTTTAGTGACAAAGTTCGTGTAACAACTCGAAAAGTGGATGAACCAACAGGACATGTTTGGACTTGGTCTGGTGGAAAGCAATTCGAAGTTGAGGAGGATTTAACAACCCAAATCGGAACAAAAATAGAATTGTGGTTAAAAGATTCTGAGGCTGCTAAATTTGTGCAAGCAGAAAAAGTTGCTGATGTTATTAACAAGTTTTTTGTTTTTAATTATTTTTTAAAATTATTTTCAAATAGATATTCCTATTTTATATCTGTTCCAATATTTTTGAATGGTGAGAGAATTAATGTTATGTCCGCCCTTTGGATGATGAAACCAAGCGAAACAACACAGGAAATGCATGATACATTATTCAAGTAAGTTATATAGAAATTTTATACAATACTAGCCTACAAAATTTTTAAGTGATTACTCCTCTGACATTTTCTAAATTTTTTCTTTTAATTAGATTTTGACTCTAATGTCGGATTTTTTTATTGATTTGTTGTCTGATAGTTTAAGTTGATATTAACGTTACTAAAATTTCATTGGATATAGGAAAAAATGATTTTTTAATTTTACCTTTTTCGTGAATTCCCCTAAAATTTCCCTAGTCGTCTTATCTACTTAATTCAATATATTAATTTTAATAATTTTTCAGGCATTTAGTTACAACACACCATCCTCATTTAAGAGATGATCGTCCTCAATATACATTTCAATATCAAACAGATTTTCCAATAAATATTCGAGCACTTTTTTATGGTTTTCTTTTTATTTTTTAAATTAATTTTAAATTTAATTTTAAAGTCCCTTCAAAAAAAGTTTCTCAATTTGAATTTTCTGCTGATTCTCAACATGAAACAGGCATTTCTTTGTATAATCAAAGAGTTCTTATAAAACCAAATGCCAAGGAATTGTTGCCTCGTTTTTTGAGATTTTTAATTGGAGTAGTCGATTCTGAGGTTTCTTTTAAATTTACATATTATTGATTATGATTTAATTTTAGGTAAGACCTTTAAGCAATTTCTAAAAAAAATTTAGCCTTCCTCGATTAAATTTTTAGAATTTTGCCTATTATTCTCCATATTTAGAATAAAATTTTTTAAATAACGTCTCTTGATTTCTTTCATTTTCAGGATATTCCTTTAAATTTGTCTAGAGAAATGCTTCAAATGGATCTTATTATTGAGTAACTAAATTTAAAAACTAATTTTAACTAGATTTCTAAAATTTTCAGAAAAATAAGAAATATACTTAAAGACCGTTGTATTCATTTTCTTGTGGAACAACTCAAAAAGGACAGAATTAAATATACTGAATTTTATAAGGGTTATTCTTTATTTCTTAAGGTGAGAATTTCTTTTAGGAATAATTTCATTCTTTTTTTTTTAATTTTTAGGAAGGAATTTTGACTGATCAGTCAAACCAAACAAAGGTAAATTTTTCAAATAGTTTTTATGATTTTTTTGCTTGTCTTTCAATTCTTTAAAATATTAATTTTTTGGCAATACTAAAAAATATTTTCTTGTTGTTTATGTTGACGTGTACCAATATTGAATTTATTTTTTGAAGAGATTCCTTAAAATAATTTATTTAAACTAAAATAAAGAATAATTATTTTTGTTTTAATATCCTTTTTGGATATGTCACCTACCTCTCTATTCATTCATTAAAAACAAAATTTTGAGAATTTAAGTTTTTTGAGAAAATTTTTTGAAATTTTAATTTATAAATTAATTTTGTAGGAAGATATTGCACAGCTTTTGTTGTTTGAATCATCTAATACGCGTTCTGGCACTTCAACTTCTTTGCCTGAATATGTTGAGAGAATGCAAACTGACCAGAAATGTATTTATTATCTTTATGCTCCAAGGTTTTTTTTTTAATTTTTTTGAAGGAAAAAAAAGTTTTTTTGCTTTTAAAGTCGTCAATTGGCCGAGACTTCTCCATATTATGAAATGTTTGATAAAAGATTTGAAGTTCTTTTCCTTACTGACCCAGCAGATGAACTTGTATTCCTTTCAATGCCTCAATTTCACATGAAACAAATTCTATCAGTCGAGCAATGGGTTAAAGATGAAGGAGTATCAAAAGATGAAAATAAAGAAGTTACAAGAGATCCAGTTAAAAAAGGTTTGGAATTTCTTAAAAATATTTTTTGGAGATAATATTTGGGGCGGGAGGGGGTAGGATCACACTGATAGATGTTTGTCTCGGTAATAATATTAGTGGGCCAAAATTAAATTTAGATTTTGTAATAAAAGAATCTCCTCCTATAGACTTTTTTCGGTACTTTATGGATATGTCACCCCCTCCTATTTTGAGTCTCAGAGTTTTCCTTATACGTAGAAAATGGTCAGAGATTATTTTCTTCTCCATGTCAATCATTTTTTTCTTCTTCAAGTATTTTGCTTGTTTATTTTGCCTTTTCACATGTTTTTGAATTATGTACTTACATTTTTTCACTCATTTCGTTTCTAAACTTATCACATTTCACTTATTTTGCTTGAAGGAAAAAATGATTGACATGGAGAAGAAAATAATCTCTGACCATTTTCTACGTAAAGGAAAACTCTGAGACTCAAAATAGGGGGGGGGTGACATATCCATAAAGTACCCTTTTTTCTTCGTTATTTTTTTAATTAATTTTCTTTATAGAATTTCTTACCTGGCTAAAAGATTCACTTGGCTCAGTACGTGTTAGTGATGTTAAACCAAACACAAGTCAATCAGAACATCCTTTCATGGTTTTTTTAATTTTTAAATTAATTTAAAGTTATTTTAATAGATAACAATTTCTTCTGATGCTGGGGCGGCAAGACACATGCTTCGGATTGCTCAAATTAAGGAGGTTAATTTATGTTAGCTTAATTTGAGAGAACCTAACCATTTTTCATTTCCTCTATGATAGTTATCGGGCGTTTAAATTTTTTTCCTAAAATTTTTCCCCAAATTATTTTTGAAAACAAAAATTCTTCTAAAATTCCGTATTTCTATTAAAATTAATTTTTTTTTCAAAAATTCAGATGGAACATTTAGTCTATTTAAATCCAGTACTTCATGTCAACTTCACCCACCCTCTAATTCAAGGATTACAAAAACTTTATAAAAAAGAGCCAGAATTAGCATTAAAAATATCTGAACAAGTTTATGATAATGCTTTAATTTCTGCTGGTCTTTTAAAAGATTCAAGTAAAATGGTTGGAAGACTTAATAAAATTTTGGCTGATTTATTACAATTGAATGCTGTTAAATCTACAATTATTACTCCTTGAGAGGGAGAAAGAAAGAAAGTTTTTTTGTTGTTCTAATTTTAATTTTTGTTTTTGGAAGCTTGAATAAATTTTATTTTTTCACAAATTTGTTTTTTTGATTAATGTTTTTTCTATCATTTTATATTTTTATATATTAGTTTGTAGATTTTTTAAAAGTAATTTTATAAAAGATGCAACCTCTTTTGCAGGCATATCAGGAGATGCCCCCGGTAAATTTATTTAAAAAATAAGTGAATAGAGATTGGGTTTTGTTCCCTTAGGTATTACTTTAGGCTTTGAAAATAGGTTAGAGGTGATTAGTTTTTTAATCCGAAGCTTTATTGTCGATGAGCCTTCCAACTTATTCAATCGCTAGTTTATAGGGTTACTACCACACTTTCAGGCGTCAGTCCCCCCCCCCCCCCATCTAATTTCGAACTAATTTTAAAGGGTCGGATTGTTTCCTTTAAGATTTGAAAAAAGTGGAGAATAATTGTATTTAATTTTTTAAAGGTAACGAGGGCCTACAGCACTGCATGCGTTTTGTGTACATTAGCAGTTCAATTAGATTTTGTGACACCCTTCCACTTGTATTTTAATTGGCATTTAATTATCCACGAATTACAGGTTTTTTAAATTAAATTTTTATTAAAAATTTTCTTTTAATTTTTAAAGTGGTGGCGGTTGTTTACTTCTTTTTGCTATTTTGGGTCAATTGGATTTACTTTTCTCTTCAACATGATATTCACATATAGGTTTATTTTTTTTTAATTTTCCTTTTAAGGAAATGGAGACTTAAATTTATAAAAATGAATAATTGAAAATTAAGAGGGGAAATTATATCCAGAGCCACTTTCTTTCCCCTCATGTTTGAAATGTCTACTATATTCATCACTTATTTGAGATTTTAACGACCTATTTGTGAATCCCGCATACTTTAAAAAATTATATTCATTTTATTTTACATTTATTGTTAATTTAAATATAGAAAATCCCTTCAGGGGATAAATATTAAAAAAATTTAAAGGCATTGTTCAATGTTGGAAGAAGGTTCGTTTCGTGGAAAGACTGCCGATTTCATTTTTATGTTTCTTTTTGGATGGATATTTATGGTTATTTTTGTTTTGGATTTCTTTAAAAAAATATTTTTTAAAGATAATTTCTGCCTGTTTCGTTCATTTGGTTTTTCTTGGTCACGCATTCACAATAATGCTTGTATATGTTTGGAGTAGAAGAAATCCTTTTGTTGGAATGAACTTTTTTGGAATTTTCTCTTTTTCTGCTCCATACTTGGTTTGAAATTTATTTTAAAAATTAATTCTTTTCTGGATTTGGTCACTTTTGATTTTGGCACCATCCGGCAAAAATTTGGGAAATGTTTAATTATATACCAATATGTTACACAACGCACCAGATCGGACGGTCACCCCAGAAACCTATTTTCCGAGGGGGTGTTTA
The DNA here is from genome assembly GCA_036172945.1 of Meloidogyne incognita. Lineage (NCBI taxonomy): Eukaryota > Metazoa > Nematoda > Chromadorea > Rhabditida > Meloidogynidae > Meloidogyne > Meloidogyne incognita. The sequence goes on from JARQAC010000002.1 coordinate 5,876,283, forward strand.
GTTGGCTACTTCCAATGGGCCCCAGCATGCTTGGAGTGCTTTGTAGAATGCCATAAACATGAAAATCAAAAAATACAAAAAAAAAGACAAAATTTGTCAATTATTCTATTTTTTATAGCCTTGGGTTTTGCTCTTCTTTTCACTTTTACTTGGTCAAAATGCAATGGTGGATGTTTTTGGTTTTTAACTTTTTTTAAATTTATTCTCAAATTTTTTCAAAAAAGGTATTGCTTGTGGTCATCTTTACTTTTTCTTAGAAGATATATTTCCTAACCAACCCGGAGGTTTTCGAGTACTTCAAACCCCCAACATTCTCAAACGTTTATTTGATCCTCCTCCATTGGTACGTATACCTCCTGAACAAAGACCTGGTGGATTTAATTGGGGTGCTGAAGATAACCAGCCTGTAGATAATCGAAATGAATAAGAGGGGAAGATTGTAAAGATTTGTTTGGAAAAAAAAGATTTTTTTTTGGGTTTTCGGGTTTTTGAGGGAATATTATTTATTTATATATGCCTTGTCGCAATTTTTATTTGTTTGTTGTGGAAATTTTAATTAGAAATTTAAGAAAAAAATTTTTAAGAGAAATTTTTATTGGGGGAATTTCTTAGAGATATAACAAACAAATAAATTTAACTTTAGTTATAAAAGAGAATTATTCTCTAAATAACTAGAGAAAATCCTTTTAAATATTTCTTGTATTATAATTGAACTTTTAACTGTTTTTTTTCTTCTTTATATATATTTCTTTTGTTACCTAGCATAACCAAATAAATATTTTAGCAATAATATTTTTATGTTTTTTTCGAACAAAGTTTATTTTATCTTTAAATATTTGTTTTAATATTTTTAAGTTTAAAAACATGTTTGACTAAAACTTAAACATGTTTTAAATAATGTTTTGTTGAAGAAAAACATGTTTTAGTATTTAAACATGCTCTAAAATGTTTTTTAAATAAACTTGTTTTAACAGATTTGTTTAAATATTTTACTTTAAAAACAAAACATATAAAATGGAATGGGAACAACAAGAAGGTGAAGAAACTTTAATTTATGATGGCGGAAACAAAGCAAAATTGTTTGTTGTAGATTATGGAGAACATATGTTTGTGGAGGGGGAATGGCGTTTTCGTTTAGCTTTAAAAGTTTACATTTATTTTTTAATTTGTCAAAAAAATTTTTCAAAGGCAATTCGTGATCAAATAAATAAAATTTGTTGTATGGGGGATTTAAGTGAATTATGTTCAGTTATTTTTGTAAATACAAGCAATTCAAACAATACACACAAAATTGACTGTATTTTTACTGATAAAGAATTGGGGGTAACTGATGCTGAATATGTTAAAAAACTTGATGAGATTATTAATTGTGATAATTTAAAAGAATTTCTTTTACCAAAATTGGGTGATTCTGGTATGAGTAATTGGGCAGAACTTTTCTTTTTATGTCAAAGTATGCTTACACATTCGTATGTTTTTATTTTTGTTTTAATGTTTGTGTTAAAATAGAGAAGAGAAACTTTAAGGGAAAAACATGTTTTTAAGTTTACAACTTGTTTTTAATAAACTTGTTTAGTTTATTAGGTTGTTTAAAAATAAACTTGTTCTATTAAACATGTTTGTTTTTCTTTTCAAAAACATTTGTTTAGCAAACATGTTTTAATATTTTGTTTGAAAATTTTATTCTTACAAACATGTTTTTGGCTTAAAAACATGTTTTATTGACCAATGAATCTTTTTTATTTTTTAGTGGTAAAGTTTTGCGAAAAAAAGTAATTACAATAGTTACTACAGACAAGGAACAAATTGATGAAGAAATTCAGGTCGAATTTTAAAAATATTCCTTTTAATTTTTAAATTTTTTAGCAAAGTTGTAAAAAACGAATTTGTTTGGATATTAAATTTATTGGAACAGAAATTAAAGTTTTGTTAATTGAAAATAAAATTGAAGAAAATGAAGCTACACAATTTTGGGTAAAAAAATTAAATAATTTTCTGTTGAAAAAAAATTTATTTAGAAACAATTAGATCCAACATTTTCTCGTTTTTCAAGTTTTGAAGAAATTAGTAAACAGTTAAGAGTTTTTTTTAAATCTTTTTTAAATTTCTTTTTTTAGTTTTTTCTTTTTCAAAAATTATTCATTACGTTCAACTACTTCACTACCTTTTGATCTTGGGGATGGTTTAAAATTAGCTGTTGGATTATATCATTTAATTAAACCCCAAGGAAAACCTGCAGCAATACTTATGGATTCTGAAACAAATGAAAGGTCAGAAATGTTTTTAATAAAAACTTAATAAAAATATATCAGAATTTATTGTGTTTTTGTTTTATAAAAATTCTGATTTGTTTAGTTTGTAGGTACATCAAAAAATCAGAATTTAATTTTAAATAACCAGAATATATTGTATTTTATTTATATCAGAATATTCTTGTGTTTTTTTATAAAAATTCTGATTTATCTATAGTGTATCAAAAAATCAGAATTTAATAACCAGAATATATTTTATTTTTCAGAATTTTTATTATTTTAGAGTAGAATGCAGAACTCATTATTTACCAAAAGAGGATTTAGAAGGAAATTCAACAATGGAAGGGGAAGAAGAAAATAATGGAGAAATACAAGAATATTTAAATAATGAAAATTTTGAGGGAGAAATTAATTTTTCTAAAAATGTTGGGGGTGTTAATGTTGTTTTGGATAGAGAGGAATTGGAGAGATTGAGACGTTTTGACCGGCCTGGTAAAAAAATTTCGAGAAATTTTTTTTAATTTGTCTAAATTTAGGGATAACAGTTATTGGATTTAAACCTTTACATTTATTAAAGCCTTCACATAGAATGAGCCCAGCAAAGTTTATTTACCCTCTTGACGATGTTTGTATTTTCTTTCCTTTAAAAATCAGAACAAAATGTGTTTTTGTTTTAATTAATATTCTCTTTTATTTTCAGTTAGTTTCTGGAAGTTCTGTTCTCTACAGAGTATTATTAAAACAATGTTTGGAAAGAAATCTTTTTATACTTGTTAGATATACACAAAAACCAAATACAACACCTCAAATTTGTGCACTAGTTCCTCAATCAATGGGAGAGGGAAATGAAGGAAATGTTTGTGTTTATTTATTAAAAATCAGAATTTATTTAAAATACAAACAGTCAGAATATTTTGTATTTTAATTATAAAGTTGTATTTTTAATAAAAATCAGAATTCTGATTTTTGTGTTTTTATTAAAAAATACAATCAGAATTCTGATTTTTGTGTGTCTATAGCAAAAATACATTTTTAAATAATTTTCAGAATTCTCTTAGCGAACATTTATATGAAGGATTTCATTTACTCGAATTACCCTTCACTGAAGAAGCTAGAGATTTGAGAGCTTTTGATCGTTACAAACCCCCACCAATTCCAGCTAGTGTTATTTGTTCATCTGAAAATATTAAAGAACAACAAATTTTGGCGGCAGAAGAATTTGTTGATAAATTAACGACTCGTTTTGAGCCTGATCAATTTTTTAATCCAATGTTACAAAGACATTACAAAACTGTTGAAAGTGTTGCTTTAGATTTGGATGTCGAAAATTTTGCTGAAGAGGCAGAGAAATTGGACAAAATACGTAAGGGTTTTGTTTAAATATCTTTTAATTTTGGGCAAAATAGATGGGGCCAAATCTGAGGCGCAGAAATATTAATATCAAGCCTAACAATAAGCCTTTCAAAGCCTAAACCTTTGGGACTAGAAGGATGTCTTGGCGCCAATAACTTGGCGCCAATTATTTCCTTTTACATTCATGAAAAACCTTATTTAATATTTATTTTAATTAAAACAATTTATAGAGCCATACTTCAAAGTAGAGGAAAATGTTAAAAGAGTAGCCTCTCAAATAGCCAAATTAAATGATTTGTGTAGTGGAAAATTAGATTTAATTAATGAAGAAGAACCTGATAATATTAAACCTAAAAGAGGAGGGAGGAAGAAAAAAGATGTTGAAAGTTAAAAATTATATTTTGTTAAGAAGGGAAAGAATCTCTAAAATAACAATATTTATTTATTTAAAATATTTTTTGAAATTTGACAAAAAATACAAAAGAAAATAAAGCAGTTTATTTAAAGAAAATATTATAGTAAAATTAAACAAGACAAGTTCTATTTATCTACCACTAAAACTCCCTAAAAAATGTTTTACAAACAATACATAATTATTGACCTAGACGTAAATGAACCCGAATATTTATTTGGAAAAATAAGCGAATATATGATATTAACAAGGCTGTGCAAATTCTCATTCCCGACGGTTCCCTTCCCTTTTCCGTTTTTAAATTATGCCCAGGCCTTGTTAATAAGTAATTCCTCCTAAAGAAATTTCAAGAAAATTTTTGGGAAATTTACATGAGAATAAATAAAAGAATTAAATAATTTAAAAGAAAATAATGACCAGAGAAGAATTTATAGGAGGAAATCGATAAATTAAAATAATACTTTCACTGTTAGCACCTCCATTGGTTCCATAATTAATTTTTCTTTGTTAGTTGAGGTATCATTTTTTGTGTTTTCTAGCAAAGTTAGGGTTCCTTTGCTAAATGACTTTGGCGTTTGGATGAAGATATTCGATAAATTAAACTAAAAAAATATTTAATTTAGAAAAAATTTATTTAATTATTTTAACCTCTTCTCCCCTCAAAGTATTTACTCCACAATTTTTATCATCATCTTCAAGAGAAAAATCCAAAGTACATTCAATTCCAAATCTTCTCAATACCAAAGCAGCCTCATATTTTGGAGAAGTATCCCTGATTGTGTTTCTCAATCCATAAATTGTTGACTCGCTAAGTGTTCGAAAAGCGACGGGGTGAATGTCACAAGGAAATGGATTTTTAAGGCCAGAAAATGAATTTGTAGGTAATGAAGCTTTAAAAATAATTTTTAATTTTAGAAAAAATATTTTTTATTAAAAATTATTACTTTTTTGGTTAAAAAGAATAATTGGTGGATAGAGAAGTTTGAGAGAAGCATATTCTCCTAATAAAGAGTGAAATCCAACAGTGTCATTTGAGACAGACCTCGTACCAGTAAATCTTTCAATATTTAAGAGAAACTGGCTTTCTGCCCTAATATTGTCATCTACTGCCTGAAAAAAAATATTTTTTTAATTTTATTTTAAAAATATTGGGGAAATTCTAAATTTAAAAGAGAAATTAAATCAGAATCTCTTTAAAATCTCTCAATTCCCAAAATTAATTTCAAACAGAAAAACCTGTCCAAGTCCCAAATCATCATCTTGTAATAATCTACGATCTAACATTACTTGAATTTCACCTATAAAATTTTTAAAATAATTTTTATTAACTTAAAAAATAACCCAATTCCAAACTAGCAACACCCAAAGCTTGCCTTCCATAAAGAGAAACACGAATATCATTCGAATTTTCAATAAAAGCAGATCCAGGCATTGGATAAAAATGGGCTTGGAGAGGTAAATTATTTTGTTTTCGACGTCTTATCATCTTTTTTTTTGTTAAAATTATTTTAAATTTAAATTTCGAAAAAAACCTGAAAACCATTCAAATCTGTATAAAAATTGTCTTGTTTAATTGAAGGAATTTTAAGTTTCATAGCCAATTCAAAATTTTTTGAACTTTTATAGGATTTAGATAACCAAGAAGATTCCATATTGACATGATTTAATAAAGTAAAGGTTTTTGAATTTTTATCCAAAAAAAGTTGGTGATTAATTCCAAAATCTGGTGGACCTTTAAAAAAGAAAAACTTTTTTAGAAAATAAAGAAAAACAGAATTAAAAAGGAGGTATGAGAATTGAAGATATAAAACCAAAAAGAAATTATTGGCAGCCCTAATCCCCTCACAATTTAGAAATCATTCAAAAAAACATGTCAGGGATTCCAGCCGACACTCCAAAACAGGCTGTCATTTCAATTATTTTTTAATTTATTTTTATATTCAAAATTGTCATATCTTCACGAACAAAATATCCCAAAAGCAAAAAAAAAAGATTTCCCTAAACTAATTAATTTAGAAAATACCAACCATTTACAAAAATATATTCTCTAACAATTCCTTTTACAATTACAAATTGATTTCTATTTGATTCCAATTCAACAGCTGGACCGTCAGGAAGGAAAAGGTAGGCTCCAGACAGAGAATCACCTCCATCTGTTCTCGCTTCAAAATTAAAAAATAATTTTTTAAAATAATCTTAAAAAATTACCAGGATTTTTCCCTCTAGCACCATAACGAACAAAAGAAAGAAAAATATCCAATTCTTCCCCATTATTGTCTTTAATTGACTTAAAGATTATTTTTTGTTAAAATAAAAATTTATTTATTCTAAAAACCTTAAGGTAACCAGTTATTGGATCAAAAAATGCTTTTATGTAATTATTTGACAAATATAATTGTTGTTGTTGATTTTCTTTAATTGATGTTAATTCAAATAATCTATTAAAATTTTAATTTTTACTGACAAAATTAATGCTAAAGTTTAAATAAAGAAGTGTTTATAGAAAAAGTATTAGGTGGATTGACAAGTTGGGTATAGAGTTGTCTTAATTTGATCCCTCTATATACCAAGAGCATAGCCAGGGGGGCTTCTAGGGCTATAACCCCCCTTGAAATGGGGAAAAGGGAACAATAATGGGAGAAAGATGACCAGAAAAATTAAATTCTTCCGCCTTCGACATTCAAAATTCTCGATATTTTCGCCTGAAGCACTGAAAATGGAAGAAATCTGGCTTCTCCCCATGGCTACGCCCTACTGCTAAGAGGCTTATGATTAATTTCTGCACGAGTCTCAAAAAATATAACCACAACCACCAATAAAACTTAAGAAAAAAACCTACATCGATTCAATATTTGTTTTAAAAGTTTGTAATTTAACTTTATTTTCAACATTTTCACTTTCCAAAACATTTAAAGTAATTAATCCAAAAGGGGGTAATTCAACTTCGAAACAAAGAGAATATTTGTCTTTATAAATTGATAATTCATTTAAATTATCCGTGAAGAAAATTGGTTCTAAAATTAAAAAAAAAATGAACAAAAAATGGAAGAAAAAGGAAAGGAGAAAAACACAAAAACTAACAAGAAGAAAAATGTATTTTTCAAATAAATTCTGATTTTTGTGTTTTTAATAGATTTTAAAACCTGAATTATTAAAATCAGAACTTTAATAAATCAGAATTTAGAATTAATTAAAATAAATCAGAATTTCAGAATTAAAATAAATCAGAATTTTAGCTTAAATAATGGAATCAGAATTTACAAACATAAACAAAATCAGAATTCAATCAAAAAACCCCTTACCAATTTGTTGTAAAATTGTTTTTCCATCATTTCCAACAATTTTAAATTTAATATTATTTACATAAATACAAACAATTTCTTTTCTAAAATGTCCAAGTGAATTTGTAATAATTAATGTTGATTCTTCTTTAATAATTATTTTCTTTGCCAATTTATTTTTAAAATGTTTCAAATCAATTTTGAATTTTTGTTGTTGATTGGCTTCTTCTGGAGTAATTCCTAGAAGAAATTCTGATGACCTTGCAATTATATTTTTTGTATCAGAAAGGGCTTGTGACATTCTTAAATTGAAAAAAAAGGTTGAGAAAATTATTTAAATTTTATTCTAGTTAAAAAATAGTTGTTGTCCCTGTTCTAAGGATGCCAGTTCCGGTTGGAACAGTGGAACTAGAGGCTGAACTGTTCATAAATGAGCATCCCTTCAGTTCAAGAAATGGACCCTTGAACCAAAAACGCGACTCAAAATGAAATTTTTACTAAAAAAACTCAGTTTTCAATTGGGATTTTTCAAAACAAACAATGAAACCGTTCAGATCCTACAAAAAAAATTAAAAAAATCCCTACTTTTCTCCATAATCATCCATTACAAGTGACTTAGCCGTGCCTGTTACACCATCATGGTGTTGAAAAAGGCTAAGGGCACGTCTTGCATTGACTAAACTGTTGTAGAGTGTAGAAATATTTGTTGGCACTTTTTAGAAAATAATTATTATATGTATTATTTTATTCTTTGTTTAAATTTTAAAAAATTTTTCCTTTTTTCCCCTTTCCTTTCTCCTTTAAAATCATCCAAAAGACATACTTTTTCCCTTCCAATTAACCAAAGAAAAGAATATATCTGCTGCTCTTAAATAATGTTGTAAACTTCTATCCAAATGTTTATAAAAAGGTCTAGAAGTAAAATAACCACTCCAATAATGATCATCTCTATCAGAATAAGTAAAGAAATCTCCAGATAAAATAGGTAAAGGAGAAGGAAGTCCTCCCCCCTTTTTGCCAACATTATGTCGATATTTCCCTTGCTCTTTTTCAATCAAATTTTCTTCTTCTTTTTCATTTAATCGACGTTCTAAAACTTCAAAATAATCAGAAAGTGTCCCAAAACGAGCATTTATATTCCATTCACTTTTTGAATTTATATAATCAAAAAGTTTTTTGTAATTTGTATATTGCTCTGTCCATTCTCTTTCAATATCATATCTGTGAAAAATAAAAGTTGGTTCAAGAAAAGTACATACTTTTTTTTGGATTTAAAGGATCTTATTGGATTTTAAGGATCTATATCAGAATAACTAAAAATCCGAAATCCCAAAAAAATCTATAGTATTCTTGTGGAATGAATACCAAACATTAATTTTAGAGAATAATGCAAACCGGTAAATCAAGATTTTTTAAATAATCACTAGAAGCCATCCCGAAATCCCAAAAAATCTATAGTAAATAATAGAAAACTAATTTAACCTAAAATCGTCTCCAAGTGGAACCAAAATTGTATTAAAACCATATAATTGTGCTTTCTTCCTGTATTGATCAGCAAGTAATTGAGCAAGTTCCTCAACATTTGAGGGCGTAATTGGAGATGCACCGATGCCCCAGGGACTGAAAATCGAGATAAAAAAATATAAAAATTAGAGAATTACCAAGTTAAAAGACCTCGAAGTCTTCGAAAATCAAATTGACAACAAATCTGAAAAAAAATTAATTAAATAATTCTAGATGATTTAAAAATAGTTAGTACACTAAAATGGGCTTATTGTTAGGCTAAAAAAGGACTTCCAAGAAGGACAGGAGCGTGGACAGAATTCTCAAGAGTTTGCTCTTAGAAAATCTATCTCAGCATGTTACTTAAAACAAGAAATAAAGGGTTTAAAAAAATCCCAACTCCTATTAAAAAACTTAAAAAAATTGTTTAAACCTTCGGATCAGGTCCACAAGAATGAGGAGCATCATATGAATAAAAAGGAAACCTTTAAAAATTAATTTTAAATTAATTTAATATTTATAATTTAGTACATATGTGTAATAATATCTGTAGATGTTGACTTTCCAGCAAATAATTGTCTCCAAATAAATTCTAATTGTCTTTTTTGTGCCAAATATTTTTTAACAGAATAATGTACTCTTTGAATAGCCATGTGGGTAAAATTTGAACGATTTAATAAATATGCCAATGTTGGGCTTAAACCAAAAGGATCGATTGACCAGTGATTGCGAGGTATATAATCTGTTAAAATTTAAAAGGGAGAATTTTGGATTCTTATGATTGTTTAGAATTAGAAATAGTCTTTGGAATTTTAAAATTTGTTTGTAGATGTATGTACTTCGTATACAGGCCTTATTTTTTTCTCGTACTCGTATCTATATATGTAGGTACGAGTACAAATACTAATTTTGGTACGAGCTTCCAGACACTGATTAGTTAAGAATGTTGTTCTGGTTCACAACCCGTTAGGTTTTTAAATTTTATTTAAAAGAATTATTTAAAATATCGAAAAAAATAAAAAACGGGTAGAGCACCAGTACTTCCTCAACTCAAAAATGTTATTAAAATATTTCTAAATAAAAAATCTCACCCAATTGATTTTTCAAGAATTCATGACCTTCAAATAATTCCATAATAATCGAATAATAATGAGCATTTGCTTCATCAGTCATTACCCACCCTCCAGTCACAATTTCAAATTGTCCATTAATTAAAAGTTGTTTAACTTTTTCTCGAATTTTATTTGTTTGTTTAGACCACCAAAGTTCAAAGAAACTTATTTCGGCAAAAATAAATTTTAAATCTTTATTTTGAGTTAAATAAGTGACCATAAAATTGAGAATATTTTGGACTTGATCTTCATAATATTTTTCAAAAGTTTTTATCCAACCTTTAAAGAAAATTAAAAAATATTTTTTAAGGAAAAGAAAGGATGATCCAGCTAACTAGTAAATTTAAAAACCAAAATTAAAATATTATCCGCGGCAGTTCAGGCGGTAGAGCATCTACAAGTGGTCCAGAAGCACGAGCTTCTGGGGCTATAGCCCCCCCCCTTTGGGGAAAATGAAAAATTTTTAGGAGGGAAATGTACAACAAAAATTACGTGTGGAACGCCAAAATTTTGACACACCCCATTTTAGCCCCCCCCCTGAAATCGACAACCTGGCTACACCCTTGCCCATAGGTAAACTTTTTCTATTTTGATTTTTTTTGTAAAATAAGGAATCTTAAGAATACTGGACTATTCTCCTATTTTTAACAAATCGTTCAGAAAAAATTCAGAGTGCTGGGATTAAATGAGAGGACGGAAATAAATATTAAAAAAACCTGGATCACAATGAGAGTGCGGAATAACAATAACTTCAAGCCGTTTTTCTTCCTTTATTTTCTGATAATCATAAGTAATTGGCCATCCTTGCTTCCAAACACCTCCATTTGGGTTATCGAAAGGCAAAATATCATAAACTGATAACATCTAAAATATTTGGGGGAAAATTTTTTTAAATTATTTTTTGGCTTTTTTATGTTGCCATAAACATTAAAAGAAACCTGAACATCGCTAACAGCATTGTGCGGTAATGACTGATTTTTGAAAGAACAAAATTGAAGGGAATTAGTAGAAGAAATATGTCTATTAACCTAAAAATAAAATTAAAAAAATAAAACAATTTCAAACAAAAAACCTTTTTACTATTTTCATTTAAATCCTTTTCCCCTCCATCATTATTTACATAAAAATCTTCATTTTTCTCTTCCTTATTATTCGAATTTTCAATTTTTGATTCAATTTTATTTAATAATTTTTTATTATTTTGAGCGTCTTTATTTAAAGATTCCAAACGTTCTTCCAATTTTTGTATTGAATTATCGTTCTAAAAATTTTTTTTTAATCAATTAAAACATAAATAGAGGTAGAATTCAAATGTTGAAAAATAAAAATTAAATGCCCATAAATAAATACTCCAATTTTTAATGAAAAATTTTATGAAAAAATTTTAAGAAAATGGATTCACTTGGGGGAAATCTTTTACTAAATCCTTAATGAAAATTAGGGTAAGACCTTCTTTGGGTTAACTAACCACCTTGAAAGTTTCAATCCCGATGTCATTGACAGTGATTTAGTCTAAATTAAATCGGAACTAAAAAATTTACACAATAAATCAGTACATGAAATCCTAAATCAAATATTCCTTATCCTAAAAATAACAAATCAATTATGTGACCTAGCCCAAATTAACAGCCTATTTAAAACCTCCCCGAATTTGTCACCCAGAAATCGACAATTTTTAAGTTTTTAAAGCTAAATTTATAATTAAATTAACTAACCAAAATATTAGAATCCCCATAAGTAGCCTGCCGTCTCCTCTCATTAGAATCAACTTTTAAATATAACATAATACTAATAACAACAAACATTCCAAAAGCCAAAATAATTGTTGATTTTGCAGGAAAAGACATTTTCTAATTTTCTTACGGCTAAAAACAAAATTCAGAAAATAAATGTATAAAAAAACTAATAATTTTTCCAATAAACTAGAAAAAATTCTCCAGCCCGAAGGACTGGCGGGACGCCCTTGAAAATTGGGGATGGTTCCTACAATTTTCGGATCCGACTTAGCGCCAAAACGACCCCATATGCTTGGCTATCTCGAGAACGCTATGTCGGATCAGAAAAAGTTTACTGGGAGGCGATTGACCCATGATTAGTAGATATTGATTTAAAAAAAATTTCGAAATTCGGAGAAGTCTTAATACCAAAGTGCTGGTTTAACCCTTTTTAAATTGTACGCAAATGTCGCGGCTTTTGGGTAGCGACCTTTTGTCGGTTTTATTCTATTAAAATTCTCTTTTTAAATTTTTTTGATAGGTCTTCTTCTCAAATTTTTAATGGAAGAGGACAATGCTAACGACATAATAAAATGGTTATTCAAAGACAAAACTCAGGTTGACTGTAAAGGAATTGTTGAAATGAGTGGGGATGGAGCTAGGAAGACGAAATGGGAGGTTTAATTTTTAATTTTGAAACATTTTTTTGGAAATTTCTTTTTTTTTCAAAAAATTTTTAAGGCAAGACTTAGGGGAAATTTGCTCGCTTTGGAAGCTGTTGATTTTACGGCAGAGCCAATTTTGTTTGTCTGCGAAAAACTTGAATTTTGGCCTTCAAATAAATCACAAAATGGTTTAAGTTTAAGACAAAACAGCAAAGAATTTTTGATGGAATTTGTTGGGGGAGATTGTGTTGATAAATGGGCAATGCAGGTTTTTATTTAATTTTGGGGGGAGGGGGGAGGTTAAGTTTTAAATATTTTTGGGTCATTCCCTGATTTGAGCTCACGTCTGGGTTCATTCACTATTCCATCTCTCCCATACGAAGAATTTTTCCGTTTTTTGGTTAATAATTTCAAGTTTAATCCATAAATAGTTTTTAAATTTTATTTTTCTAGTTGGGTGTTTGCTCTCACAGAGTTACCCAGGCTGAATATGAACAAGTTTTTTTATTAATTTTTTTATTAAACTAATGTTTTTAGGCTCTTTTTTCGCATTATTCACACGATTCTTCCAAAACAGGATGTTCTCCTCCCTCTCCGTTCAATTCTTTTCTTCTTTCTCAATTAGCTAAAGAACAAACTTTTAATCTTTTTCAGGTTTTTTAAAACATTTTTAATATGATTGGAATTTTTCATTTTTTGGGTCTGCCTCCCATTGGATGCCCAGCTTTTTAATTTTTCGAATTGTGAGATAGAAGGGAAATCCTCTTGCTGGCTAGCATTTATAAACGCTTACTAGGGTGGGGTTTAAGATCCATTTAAGGAAAGGCAAAAAGCAGGTCCCAGTAGCCCGCTTACGAAGCAATAACTGACATGAGGTCATGAGAATGTGGAAAATTAAGAGAGTTTTCGGCTGTACTTTAGCCGGTGGCCGGTTCGAAACCGATTCGAAATATATACCATTCGATTCGTCTCGGCGAGCTGAGTCGAATGGTACCACTCCCAGGGTGCGGAAACGCCTGTGGACCGAGATATAGTTCCCCAAAAATCGAAAAACCAAAGGGGGGACCAAGCACTTTTTTGGGGCGAAAAATTCGAAAATGCAAATAATAGCTCATTTGAAAGAGCTCGTCGAGCTGAGTCGAATGACACCAAAATCAACGAAATCCGACTTGATTGGACAAAGTTATGATCTTTTATTTTAGCTCCTTACCTATGGCATCTGTGAAGATTTTTGCTGCTACGGAGGCCCCAAATATGTCCAGAGCAAGGGAGATAGGAATAGGTTTATGTTACGAGCCCAGACCCATCGCCCGTAGACTCCCCGCGAGGCGCGTGCCGCAAAACCCCGCGCGAAGCGCGGGGTTTTGCACAAGCGCCTCGCCGACGACCCATAGGTTTAGGTTTTTTGTGTTATAACTTTGTCTAATCTAGTTCAATCACGGTGATTTTGGTGTCATTCGACTCAGCTCGTCGAGCTCTTTCGAATGAGGTATTATTTGTATAAAAAATTTTTTATTCCAAAAATCGCCCCTTTGGATCCTCGGTTTTTAGGGGTCTATATCTCGGTCCAATCAAGTCGGATTTTGTTGATTTTGATGTCATTCGACTCAGCTCGACGAGCTCTTTCTAATGAGGTATAATTTGCATTTTCGAATTTTTCACCCCAAAAAAGTGCTTGGTCCCCCCTTTGGTTTTTCGATTTTCGGGGACCTATATCTCGGTCCACAGGCGTTTCCGCACCCTGGGAGCGGTACCATTCGACTCAGCTCGCCGAGACGAATCGAATGGCGTATATTTCGAATCGGTTTCGAACCGGCCACCGGCTAAAGTATATCCGAGTTTTCTCTAACCTCTCCACTTTTTTCACTCAAATTTCTTCAAAAAATAATTTTGAAATTTTTTTAGTCAGCAAACATTCCAAATAAGAAAGTTGTATTAAAAGAGGCAATGTATGAAACAAGGCTTTCATTTTTAATTCCTCAAGAAATGATTAAATTATCGTTAAAATGGACAAGTGAAATGAGAGATGAATTATTGGACAAACTTTGGGGAATTAAAAATTCAACAATGTTGGATACTTTACATATGTTTGTTAGACATTTAAATTCTAATATTGAGGTTTTTATTTTTTATTTTCTGAGGGGTTTTTTCGGGTATTGGAAAAGAAACTTGACTTTTAAATAGGAGGCTTTACTGGTAATATCTATGCCTACACTGACTCAAATGATTATCTGACCGAAATGAGATTTTTCTGCTAAAAATGGTCAAAACTATCTTTATTTAAAGAATAATCCTTGAATTACTTGTGCCCTCCTAATCACACGGTTTATGACCTGAATGAGCATTTAACCATTTTATCTGCAAATTTTGTCCGCAAGTTTTTTTGTTGTTAATTTTGACCCATTTTTTACTAACTATAGGATGGTAATAATTTAAAAAATGTGTTTTTTTAGATTCATACCCAAGCATCAGAATTTCTAGAAAATTATTTGGGTCCTTCCTTCAGGCCGTCGGTTGAAAAATATCGTCTCTCATTTCTTCACGTTCCAACAAATTTACATGTACAAATGTTTTATATAGACAGTAAAAATGTTGGAAATTTTGTAACATCAGGTTAATTTTATTTTTAAAAATTATAAAAAAAATAATTTCAAAAATAAAGGAGCATTAACAGCAATGCCTTTGCGGTATTCTAATGGAGGAATGTTTAATTTAAGGTTAGATTTTTAAAAAATTTTTTAATTAATTTTTTTAATTTAATTTTTTTAATTAATTTTTTAATTAATTTTTAATTAATTTTAATTAATTTAATTAATTAATTAATTTTTTAATTAATTTAATTAATTTTTTAATTAATTTTTTAATTAATTTTTTTAATTAATTTTTTAATTAATTTTTTTAATTAATTCTATTTAAAAATTTGTTTACTCTAACATAAAAAAGTAGATGGTTTCCTCTATACCTAAAATTCTATTTATCCCGACACGATATTTAACCAACATTTTCAAGTTTGGATTTGCGGGAAGCACGTTGATTTGAATTCTTTGGGTGTACAGGGTCGATTCCATCGTAACTTATTTTTGTTGGATTGAATTTTGACCTCTTAATTTTTAAAATTTAAAAATTTTTTATCAATTTTTCTTTCTAATTTTTAGAAATAAATTTCTATCCAATTTAACACCCCAAGCAATTGACCAAACAGATGAAGGACGTTTTTATAGACGAAAACAAACTTTAATTAAATTAAAAAGAATGATTGGAGAATTAAGTAGAAGAATTGATATTGAATGGAAAATAAGTAAAAATAAGGGGGTTAATAGTGCTGATAAAATTGTTGTTGAAATTTTTGCTGAATCTAGACAGGTTTTTATTTATTTTTTGTTTATTTCTTTTTGTGAATCTTCTGGTAAACTTTAAGTCGGGGATAATTTTGTGGGCATGGATAATTTTTATTACACAATCCTTTCTGACCTGCACATTAGACGTTTGGAATAGAATTTTAAGAGTTCCCAGTTTTACAAATTTTTTAACGGTTTTGGTTTCTTTGGTTAATTCCTAGAATTAGCTCTCGAAAAAACATTGACTTCAAAATTTATTTTTAAAATCTCAAGCCTTATGAAGGCATTCCTAACAATAAGCTTTCTTAAGCCTTTTATTTCAAAAATTTTAAGATTCATGAAATGCTTCTCGATTTAATCAATTCTTTCCCAAATATTTACAATCTTGTTGATGCTTTAAGTGAAGGGGGATTAGCCCAATTACAACGAAAAAATTCTGATTCAGTACCTCGAGATACTTTGTCAAGTCAATTAGATTTATTAGAAGCACATTTTGTTTCATTAAATTCAAAAATGGCTGCTGCAGAAAAGGTGGATATTAAAAATGAAGAAAAGAAGCAATCTTGTGAAGAAAATATTAAATTATCATTTCATTCTACTTTGGATAGTTTACACCATTTGGGTTAATTTTTAAATTTTTTTTAAATTTTTTTAAATTTTTTAATGTATTTTTAGCGTTGTTTCAAGTTTCAAATTTAATTTGAAAAAGTTGAAGCAAACTTTTTCACTTGAAACAAATCAGAATTATAATAAAGCTTGAAACACATCAGAATAAAAACAAAACAAATAAAATTTAAGTTTGTATAATAGTTTCCGTAAAAATCAGAATTATTTAAATGTTTTTTCTGATAAAGGTTAATCTCCGTTCTGATTTGTTTTAGTATTTCTTTCTTGAAAATATTATTATAATTTTTAAAAATAAATAGTTTCCGAAAATAGAATTATTTTTCCGGAAACTACTTGTTTCCATGAAAAAATTTAATTTTCGATTGAATTATAATTTCTGATTTGTTTTATTTCTTTCCCTAAAGCTTCAACTTTCTTTTAACTTTTCCGGTATAATTTTTATTATTTAAGCATTAAGTATTGAATCAGCACAAATGTTATCATTAATTCAATGCCTTAGAAACAAAAATGATTGTCAAACTTTTTTTCATTTGCAATTGAGACATGATGCTCTTCTTTCGCAAGTACATATTTACTTGAAACTTTTGAGAAACTTGAAACTAAAGTTTATAACTGTTTTCCGGAAAAAGTTTATTTTCCGGAAAGTACATAAAACGTCTTTATTTAAGGCTGCAGAATTAATTTTAGAAGTAAAGCTGTTTTCTGAAAAGCTTTAATAAAAGTTTCTGGAAAGTTTTTAAAATTTTGAGAAGTTTTGAAATTCGCTTCCGGAAAAAGTTTTCAGAATTATAGTCCGGAAATGTTTCAAAATTAAAATTCTGTTCCTTTAAATATTTCAAGTTATGACCGGAAAGATCTCGGAATTGAAGTTTATTTTCCGGAAAAGGTTTACTTTCCTGAAAGAACATATGTAGGTATATTTTTATAGGTCCCGGAAAAATCAGAATTATTCAATTACTTTCCGGAAAAGTTTCAGTTAACAAAATGAATTTCCCCTTGTTTTAATTTTTATTTAATTTAAAGGCAATAACATTAGCAACAACTTCACTTCTTTTATTAATTTATTCTTCAAAAAATTTAATTAATTTAAATTATTCAAAAACAAATGTAACACCTTTATTAATTAATTTTTCTTTTTTGAGTTGTTATGGGGATGAACATGGAATGGTTTGTTTTTGGAAATTTAAAGGGGAAAAAATAATTTTTTGTAATCAAGATTGAAGATGCTTTTGATATGTGGCAATTATTTCATGATGTAGCCCAGTTTAGATTTATTCCAACAAATTCATCGGTATGTTGAGAAATATATTTTAGGTAACGAGAAACGAAAGTTTCACAAAATCTGAAGCATATTTTAGAATAGAAACTTGCTTCGTTGAAACTGAATCATTTTCACTAAATCGGAATCTTATTTATGAAGCTGTTTTATTAAATTCGAAGCATACTTCACAAACTGAAACATGTGTAAATAAATCTGAATTGTGTTTCACTAAACCGGAAACATTTTTCATTAAATCTGAAGCATGTTTAGAAATTTGCTTTAAAAATTATGAAGCATATACTATTTATATATTTTTTTCTTTTCCAGATTATCCAAACATGTTTTCCACAAATTGAGGGATTTAGAACAAATATAAAAATTTCAATACCTTTACCTTCCGAAAAAATTGCAGAATTACCACAAGGAATGTCAAAAGGTGAATGGTTTTGTCCAAAAATAATTTATTGGAATTTGGGTGTAAATCATGAAGCATCATTAGCAGCTAGTTCTGTTGGTGGGGGAAATAATTCTTTAGAAGAAATGATAAATAGAACAGCATTAAAACAATTAGATGAATATATTTCTATTTTATTGTTGACGTCAAGTATGGATTTAAATTGTGTTGAAGCAGTTAATAGGCTAATTGGTGACCTTAGAGAAACGGTAAGGGTTTTTTAGTAGAGAGAAGATTAGAAATAGATTAGAAACTATGTTTCAAAATTTTTTGAAAATGTTTCAAATTTATCTGAAGCATGCTTTAGCTTTTTTAGAAGCTTGATTCAGTATTTTTTAACATATAGCATGTTTTATATTTTTTAGACATGAAACATGTCTTTGAAACAATTTTCGGATTTATATCAAATATACTTCAGATTTATGAAGCATGTTTTAGGTTTTCTTGGAGCAAGTTTCAATTTGCTTGAAACTTGCTTCTGATTATTCTAGCTTGTTTAAGATTTTTGAACCAAGTTTTAAATATCCAGACGCTTCAGCTCTGAAGCATTTAGAGTTTGGGAAGCCTTTCATATTTTATTGAAATAATTTTTTCTATTTTTCAAGGTTTCAGTAAATGCTTCAAAAAAGAATTTGACAATATTTAAGCTTGTAATGGAAATTAATCGAATTTTGTCTGGTGTTTCTATTTTATCCTGTCAAAGTGGAAAGGATCGGACTTCAATGGCTTTGACTTTAGAGGAGGG